>JADNYI010000001.1:0-2648517 GCA_015501065.1 Infundibulicybe gibba
GAAGGCCGCAAGCCTGTCGGGAGTCGTATCGTCTTCAAAGAAAAACGTGATGGGGAGGGTAACCTTCTCAAGCACAAGGCTCGTATCGTCGCGAAAGGCTTCTCGCAGGTGCCTGGAGAGGATTTTAATGAAACATTTTCGTCTGTTGCAAAATTCACTACCTTGCGCTTTTTCCTATCCCTTGTCGCCCATCTTGACCTCGAGTTGCACCAGATCGACGCGATCGCAGCCTACCTTCAAGGTTTGCTGGACGAAGAGATCTATGCGATCGTTCCAGATGGGGTGAAAGAGCCAGGGAAGAAGGGCTGGTTTTGGAGATTGAGAAAGCCGTTGTATGGTTTGAAGCAAGCGGGACGGCAGTGGAAGTTGAAGCTCGACGAGGTGATGAGGAGTCTCGGCTTCGTCAAGAGCGCCGCCGACGACTGCCTATACCTCCTCCGCGAGAACGATGAGGTCGTCCTCATGGTATTGGTCTATGTCGATGATATGGCCGTTGCTGGGAAATCCACCGCTCGTATTGCAGAATTCAAGCGGGATATCGCCAAAGATGTCGAAATCACTGACCTTGGGGAGCTAAAATATATCTTAGGCATCCAAGTCACTCGCAATCGCAAAGCACGTACTATTTCCCTTGACCAAACCGCCTACATCCACCAGGTACTCGCGCGATTCGGTATGGCCGAATGCTCGCCCGTATCCACTCCCGTCGCTGTCAAACATGACTTATCAGTCTCGCAATCACCCAACACAGATAAGGAACGCACCGATTATCTCAAATATGCGAACGGTCTTCGATATTTGGAGCTAGTCGGCTCGCTCCTCTATGCCACCCAAACGCGACCCGATATTCAATTCGCGGTCGGCCTCATTGCTCAATTTGGTGGCAATCCCGGAAAGCCCCATCTTGATGCAGCAAAACGCATTCTGCGGTACCTAAAGGGCACCGCGGAATTCTCCCTCACCCTCGGGCGTCGCGGCGAAGGCGCTGTTGAGCTCATTGGGTGGACTGATTCCAACTGGGCTCAGGACCCAGATTCGCGCCGTTCCGTTGGCGGTTTCGTTTTTGATATTGCTGGTAGTTCAGTTTCGTGGTCGTCGAAGAAGCAGCCAACCGTCGCATTGTCCACTGTCGAGGCGGAATACATGGCGGCCTCGAATGCGACCAAGGAGGCCATCTGGCTCCGAACGTTGCTTGAAGATCTAGGGTACTCACAGACATCAGCAACACTTATCCATGCCAATAACCAGGGCTGCATCGCCCTCTCTCGCAACCCTGTCACTCACTCTCGTGCAAAGCATATCGATATCAGGCATCACTTCATCCGAGAGCGAATCGAAAATCAAGAGATTAAATTGGAATTTTGTTCTACCAAGGACATGGTTGCGGATGTGTTTACCAAAGCCCTCCCTCGTGAGGCCTTCCAACGATTCCGATCTGCCCTAGGTGTCGGTCCTTGAATCCAGTGGGAGAACTTGCCGAGTGGGAGTGTCGAATGAAATCCCCAAGTTGAGTTGTCGGCTCGTTCTCAACATTCTTCCTATTCGGGAACCGAGGCCGTAGGCAAACACGTACAAATTATTTTGATTATCTTCGTCGATCTGTAGATAGTGGAGTTCACTCTTTCCATCGTGAACTCCAGGTATGTTTGGTATATTCTATGTTACTTTACTTATCTCAATATATACTCTTTCCATCGTGAACTCCAGTGTGCCCTCGCGAGACCCTCTCGGCTATCACCCGCCTTCCCTGCGCAACCGGCGCTTCTTTTGGCGCTTCGCTCGTTATGGTTAAGACTGGTTTTTTGCGGTTTTTTGCAGTTCTGGTCCGGTCTTTTCCAAATCGGGAAATTCAGGGACCGGTTCCGGTTCCGGTCTTTTCCAAATAAGGCAAAATACCGGACTTAACCGGACTTTAAAACACTATGTGGGGCTTGGCCAAGGAGCTCTGGTCGAAGAAGGGCCACAGCTGGCCAAAGCTGACCTTTGGCACCCAACTAGGGTGCGGCCTGATGTGATACAAGAGTGATGACATATTGGACCCCGGAGCCGCCCACCTATATGCAATTATAATGTCTGAAATGACACACCTAATTCTGGAAAACCAGGTGTGAATGGAGAATTGCAAGAGAGGAAGAAAAAGAAAGACTACATACTGAGACGGAGCTGAGAAATAGATGGGTCTCAATACTAAATAACCGCCTGAAGTTTGGACTGCCTCTTGGCAGACCCGGCCTGGTATGGACCAAAGGCCACCAGATACCACGTGGTGCGAAACACCTGGAAAAAAACACTGTTAAACAAACAGTCCCTACCAAAGAATTGGGTAAAATATAGCAACGGGGTTTTAGTGGGTATAGAAGGAAGACAGCCGCCCGGGCGTAACCGTTAAAACCTTCTGAGTCCCACACTCCTCTGTGGATAAACCACAGAGCGTGTGTAATAGCATTTCCTCGGTGTGGACACAACAACTGGGGTGAGATCCCCCACCAAAAGTAGCTGGAATATGGTACCGATTTTATTGGCTGCCGTAAACTACAGAGCTCCACAAAAAAAAAAAAAAAAAAAAAAAGGTGCTCAAATGGAATATAAAAAATATTTGAGGATATTGTAGTCATGAGTGTGAAATTCAACAGGTAAAAAACATTGTGTCATTCAGCCATTGAACCCTGTACTGAGTGAACTTTAAACCCATGCCGCTGAAAGCGGCGTTTAAAACGACAAACTTAGCTGGTTAGGGTTTGGTTAGCAGTTAGCGGTTAGGGTTTGGTTAGACTTTGGTTAGCTGTTAGGGTTCGGTTAGGGTTCAGCTAGAGTTAGGATGGCAATACTATAATGTTACAAGAGTACTAGGGAAGTTTGAGGCTGGGGAAGGCATTCTATGACATGCAGACTTGCGCCCAAACCGTCAAAATTCATATTTCAAACTCCGCTTCAGCGGCGCGGGTTTAGGGTCCGTACCGAGTCTTTAAAAAAATAAATTTTTTTGACTCGGAAATTGGTGCCAAGATATCAAATTGGTTGTGTTTGGCACAACTGTATGGCAAACACCTTGCCCACCCCCACCTGTTCCTACCTATAACCATGTCACGTCAAGACAAGGCCACCACTGAACGGTTTACGAAAACGCTCCGAGAGCTGGTGAAAAGGCCTGAGAATAAAACGTGTGCCGATTGCAAACGAAACGGTAAGCATACCAACTGATTCGTCTGGTTGCAAGGGCTGATATTTACCTTCCAGACCCAAGATGGGCTTCGTGGAACCTGTGTGTACTGTCAGCTTATATCTTATATAGGATAGCACCTCTGATATAAGTTCAAGTGGTGTATTTCTTTGCATTCGCTGCTCTGGGATCCATCGGGGAATGGGAACACATATCAGTAGGGTGAAATCGGTAGATCTCGATGTTTGGACACCTGAACAGATGGAGGTTCGTCCATATTTTTCCTCCTTTCATTGTGTGGGAGACGTGTAAACGGAGTTTCCCCTCCACCAGTCGATCCAGAAGTGGGGTAACCACCTCGCAAATCAATATTGGGAAGCACATTTGAAGCCTGGGCATATACCTCCAGAACAGTGAGAGTACCATAATTCATACCGCCCCACTATTAACATAACATCAGCAAGATGGAGTCCTTTATACGGTCAAAATACGAGTCCAAGCGGTGGGCTCTGGATGGCCCTCCACCCGTGGACCCGTCCACCCTCGAAACTAGGGGGGTGGCAGCACCTCCACCTGCCCAAGCCACCACCCCCACTTCTGCTACCCCAACACACGTGCACAATCGCAGCGCTCCCAACCATCAATCCACTGCAACCCTTCCTCCATCACAAACACGCCAATTACTTTCCAATAATTATGATCCCAAACATAAGGACTCGATCCGATCTGGCCCCACCGCCCCTGCTAGCACCTCAGCGGAACCTCCACCTCCTGCCCCCGAAAACGATCTATTCTCTCTCGACTTCCACGCACCAACAACAGGGTCTGGTCTAAGCACCCAATCGCAAATACCGAAGAAAGATGTCAAACAAGATATCCTCTCACTGTTTTCTACACCAGGCGCCCCAGCACCTGCGCCAGGCGGTCACTTTGGACACCTACATACCGCTCCGCAAGTGTCACCCTGGGCTACCATCCAACTTCATAAGGAGCAAATGCAACCACAAGCAACGAGCATGATGGGCACAACTGGAGCTAGTGCTTGGGGAGCTGGCCCAGGGTGGACGAGTACTGCACCGGTTCCCCCACTCGCCAATGATCTATGGGGCAACTCACCTTCACCAGCTTCCATGCAACAATCGAATCCTTTCGGCTCGAACGACGTCTGGGGGCCCTCCGTCCCGGTTAGTGCTAGTAACGGCCAGGATACGTGGGGTACCCCCTTGGGGCCTACCACAGCACCACATCAGAAGAAGGACGACGTCTTTGGAGATATATGGGGTGGATTCAAGTAGAGATTAACATTTGCACTTTCTCCTAGGTAATGCAAAACCTTCCCAGTCTGGCATGTTTTCGAATACCCAGGTCGCACAAAATTCGCCGCCATCGCTGCCGAATTCGATGGCGGGGTCTCAGTATTGCTGTCCGCTACCACCAGGGTAGATGTCTGAATGAAAGATCAGTGCTATGGTATAAATTCTAGAAACCTAATGACTTGAGTCAACGGGGACGGTTTTGGATTAATTCCGCCAGCAGCCAGGGCCATCCACGCCCTGCGCATCGAACGCGGGACTCAAAAATGCAGGGATTAGTGATACCCGTAGTCCCGCGAAATTTCTGAATGCGCCCATGGCTTCGAGAATCCCGTGTTCCAAAACCCAAGCTCGGGATGCCAGGATAGGCATGTCACCCAGAAATCGGCGTCTTGGTTTTAAATCTAAGGGAAACCCCTACCTTGAAGTGATAGGCTTACCAATACTTATCCTTCGTGTCGATACGATAGCATGCCACACCCCCTTCTCGACCGCAGGTCGTGCCGGAAACCACCGCCTCGTGTAAGCCTAGTACTGGTTGACCGAGACAAATATAGCACTGAGATCCAGGTGCACGCGGCTATAGATACATTTCACGGACCGTTAGCATTTGGAGGGAGACTTATCCGCTGTAGTCACCAAGATGGATCCTGGACCTTGGGGATTAATGCGACACCCCCGCTAAACGGAGTATCAGATCCATGTGCATCCTTCCACATGGACACCACACAGCTGATACCTTCTATGCCCGTTCACATACTTGACCTAATGGGCCAAAGCTAGGCATGCCGCTGCATGCCCGCGCTTGCGGCGGTTTTAAACCGTCCAAGTGAAAGGCGTGGTCTGTTTATTTCAGGCCCCACAGCTTCGGGGTCATGTGGAACATCCCCAAACACCCATCACTGGCATCGGTCTGGCAAAAAAACTACCCATGTCTGCATAATTTTGGGCCCACGGACCCCTGACCAGCAGTGCAACGCAATATGAACGTCCATTGTATTTTATTCACCTGTGGCGTTCGTGTTTGATCGTGTCAGGAAAGGGTATACTATGTGCAATATCGTGCATGTGTATCGATCAACGTCAGATGGTCGGGAACGCGGTCGTGGGAGATTGATTGCATTAGCATCTCGTTCCCTTATATTCCCCAGATAAGCCTTTCTGGTGCACTGTCCGTCGTATTACCCCCCAACTCAAGTTTACGCCATGACTGACGTTGCAGAACACGAGAAGGGCTATGCGACCAGTGACGATGGCTCTCAGCCTGCCCAGGTTTTCGAGCGACCCACAGGATTGAGGGGAATATATTACCACCCCGTTACTCAGGTTTGCTGCTACCTTTCACACACTTTTTCTTGGCTCATTTGTATGGTAGGTGTCGATGTTGGGCTTCGTTTGCTTCATGTGTCCGGGTACGTTGCAACGTGCCGCCGTGTGCTACCCCTTGCTAAATGACTCCTAGGCTTATTCAACGCTTTGAATGGGTTGGGCGGGGGCGGACAGGTGGATCCAACCACTAGCGCAAACTCCAATGCCGCCCTCTATGCAACTTTTGCCTTCGCAGCCTTTTTTGCGGGGTCGGCCAGCTCAACTTTCCACTTGGCCCCTTCCTAATCTTGCGCATACAGATCAATTAACAATAAACTTGGTTCGCGCATTACCCTTCTATTAGGCAGTACTGGATATGCTTTGTATATTGGATCCTACCTGTGAGTGCGATCTACCATATAGGATATGAGCCTCAATTATGCTCCAGTGCAATGAATATTCACCCGAAGGCTGGTGGTTTCGTTATTGCCGCTGGAGCGATACTTGGAATATGCGCTGGTCTCTTGTGGACGGCGCAAGGTTCTCTCATGTTGGCGTACCCAACTGAGGGTCAGAAGGGAAAGTTCATAGGTATCTTCTGGTCAATATTTAACCTAGGTGGTGTCGTCGGGGCTTCTGTTTCTCTTGGGCAAAACTTCAATTCAAAGGTAAGAAAGCCCTCTTTTTGGACTAATATAACTAACTCGCGTTACAGTCAAATTCGGGTAAGCAGTGGTGATTTTATTACAGTTGGAGTTAACACGAAGTTTGTGTTCCAGTTGGCAATGGAACCTACGTACGTTTGTTTAAACTCAAAAGCTTACTAGGTTTACCTTTCTGTAGATTGGCTTCCTTATCCTCAGTCTTATTGGAGTCACTATTCCCCTCTTAATGGCAGACCCTGACAAGATGATTCGAACGGATGGGACGAAAGTAACCACCCCTCGCCACCCTTCTTGGAAAACCGAGATCTATGGACTATGGGTTGCATTGCGGACAGATCCAATGATTGTCCTGCTATTCCCAATGTTTTTTGCCTCCAACTGGTTCTACACTTGGCGTTGGTAAAATTCCCTATATCAGAATAGGGGTGCGGCTGAGCATACTGCAGAATTCAATGAATATAACGCGGCCATCTTCAATATCCGTGCACGGTCATTAAACAATTTGGTTTACTGGATGGCCCAAATCGTCGGTTCCATTTCCATTGGCTTCCTGCTTGACCAACAAGGGATTCGTCGCCGCGTCCGCGCCTTCGCGGGATGGGGAGTGCTCTTCATTATGGTCTTCGTCATTCATATCTGGGCATATTTCTACCAGAAGTAAGTTAACCGGCTCGGCACATGCATCTGAACACAAAAATGACCCCATCCTCCAACAGGCAATATACACGCGCGTCAACCCCCCCTGACCTCTCAAAGATGGATATCACCGATCCTGGTTATGTCGGAAGGATCTGGTTGTATATCTTCTGCGGGCTTCTGGACGCCATGTGGCAGACGACTGCGTATTGGATTATGGGTGCCATGTCGAATGACCCTGCCAAATTAGCTTACTTCACCGGCTTTTGTAAGTTTCACAACCAATTCTCAATTTTGAAATCAAAACTCAGGTTTGTAGATAATCAATCCAGTCTGCTGGCGCAGCTGGAGTCTGGCGAGCCGATGCCGTGCTGATTCCGTTCGTTCACATCCTCTCTCAACATTTGGCTCCAAACCTAATCTCCGGGATAGCTATATGAACATATTTGTTTCAACATGGGTTCTCCTTGCCTCCGGTCTCATCTTTGCCCTCCCCATGCTTCACCTTCGGGTGAAAGACCATACTGACATTGGTGATGAAACGATGTCAGTCTCTGAAGCCTATCACCCTCGAATTTTTTCGCTTACCGTACTTTAGAACGCGGATGGATGACTCGGGTAATATTCGTCCACCAGGAGAGATCAAGAACTGACCCAGTGCATCCTCGCCATCAATCTTCCATTCCCCACTATGTACTTCTGCTTTTGGGAACTGATATAACGACACTGAAATGATATCACAAATCAACTATTCTGTGCAGAAACTTGGTTTAAATCCTATTGCGAAAATTAAGATGACCCTGGCTAAATTCGAGACCGGTGACCGTTCTCTCTTGTGTAAGAGGGATTTGCCACCATTTTGTGATGGAACGACAGATCACACGTTTGATGTGATCTGATGCTGTCGTGGGGTATCAATCATGTGGCCAAACCTTTGTATTCCCAATCTCGGGCTTCAGCGTCCCCGAGCTTGTTTTGTTCAAGTCAAGATCGGTCGTTGGAGATATTCACCCTTCACCACCATGTGGCATCAACCGAGAGACAGAGTACGACATTCGTACCATCCCACAGCGCCATGGGGTAATCTATGGAAAACCATAAATTAGGCGCGCCGACGAAAATTTCATCAGTGCGCATATGCAGGCATCTGAGTGGGATCTACCCATCGTCGTTCCCGATTCTGATGCTGGCTGTACTGGGTCTGAATGACTACTTATCGCTACGAACGGATGATCCGCTCCAAAGCATTTATGAAAACCACTGGGTCTATGAAGCGTGTATGCCATATGGAAAAGGCGCTGCTGCCGCTTAGCGGCTCACGGTCCGGACTTTTGTTTCGGATATATCTGGTAAATTTGCTGGAGAGAATACCCTACTCTCCAGGTAATATCCTTGCCCACCGGTCATCGGCCACCCACTGCGATGGGCACATGCGATGAATCACAACTCCCACCACGGGGTTAATGCTGCGGTTCTATTACTTATAGCCCAAATCGGCAGCGCAAGGTATACCAGATAACCCCTCATATTGTCCCCCCCTGGATAGAGATTGATCGTACTATGGCTGAAATCGAGAAAGGCTCCAGTGCATCCGGAGGCGCTGACGAACAACCCCACACGTCTGAGCGACCAATGGGCATCAAGGGTATCTATTATCATCCTGTCACTCAGGTATGTTGGCAGATTCCTGTCGACAGCTCCGTTTTCAAGAATGTCCAAATAGGTTTCAATGCTGGGTTTTGTCTGCTTCATGTGCCCAGGTGAGCATACGCGCAACACCTATTCGAGCTAATTTTACCACCATCTTTATAGGCTTATTCAATGCTCTAAATGGATTGGGGGCCGGGGGACAAGTCGACTCAACCACGAGTGCAAATGCGAACGCTGCGCTTTATGCAACGTTTGCTTTTGCTGCATTCTTTGCTGGGTAAGTAGCATCTACCTGCCCATCGTATGATAACTCCTGCGAAACTCTTATCCTCATACATCTGCCTAGATCAATCAATAATAAGCTCGGGTCCCGCTTGACATTATTACTGGGGAGCACAGGGTACTCCTTGTATATCGGATCGTACCTGTAGGTTCAGGATCCCGTATCAAATTCTAATGCTGATGTTTAAACCCGAGGGCGATGAATATTCATCCCAATGCAGGAGGGTTCGTTATTGCTGCTGGGGCAATCCTCGGAATTTGTGCAGGCCTTTTGTGGGCTGCGCAAGGATCCCTTATGCTAGCATACCCAACCGAGGGCCAGAAGGGACGGTTTATTAGCATCTTCTGGGCGATTTTTAATCTCGGGGGAGTTGTCGGAGCGTCTGTGTCTCTTGGCCAGAACTTCCACTCGACGGTAAATGATCAATAACTTAGGTCAAAGAGAACTTATCTGAGATTCCTGATTCTAGTCGAACTCTGGTGAGTCTTTCTACCAATCCTGCCCTCAAATTCCTCTATTGATCCCAAACCATACTTCCAGTTGGGAATGGGACCTACGTGCGTACTTTGATTAAACACCCTCGGGCCTTCCTCATAGCCCATTTAGATTGGTTTTCTTGTGCTCACGCTAATGGCGTGACCATTCCACTGTTCATGGTCGACCCGAAAAATGATTCGAACGGATGGGACCAAGGTAACGACATTGCGACATCCCTCCTGGAAGACAGAACTTTATGGCCTCTGGGTTGCGCTCAGGACCGACCCAATGATCGTGCTCCTTTTTCCTATGTTCTTTGCCTCCAATTGGTTTACTACCTGGCGTAAGTCCGCCACCCTCCACTCATGCCTCAGACTGACAGTTTGATAGAATTAATGAATATAATGGGGCGATATTCAATATCCGAGCACGGTCTTTAAATAATTTGGTATACTGGATAGCACAAATCATTGGATCAGTTACGATTGGGATCCTGCTGGATCATCAAATATCCGCGCCGGGCACGCGCATTCTCCGGATGGGTCGTACTCCTAGGCATGGTTTTCATCGTTCATATTGGGGCTATTTTATCAAAGGTGCGTTCTCAACCTGTCTCCTCTAGCGCTTCCCGTAAATCGAATGGTTAAATTGTCTGAAAGGCAATACACTCGCGAATCAATCCCACCAGATACACAGAAGATGGACATCCACGACCCGGGATATGTCGGCGGATATGGCTATACATATTCTGTGGTTTGCTTGATGCAATGTGCAGACGACCTCGTACTGGATCATGGGCGCTATGTCCAACGACCCAGCGAAGTTGGCTCATTTTGCAGGGTTTTGTAAGATTACAATATTTCAACATTTCCAGACTCCTCTGACCGTATTTGTTGGGCTGCAGATAAGTCTATTCAATCGGCCGGCGCAGCCGGCGTTTGGCGTGCTGATGCGGTTAAACTACCGTTAGTGGGATGTCCTATCTACCAATTAACCCCCGAACTTATTTTATTCGAAAATAGCTATATGAATGTGTTTCTCTCTACTTGGATTCTCCTGGCTGCTGGCCTAATCTTCGCCCTTCCGATGCTATACCTCCGTGTCAAAAATCATACAGATATCACGGATGAGGCATTGTAAGTCTTTGTTATCTCCACACTAACAATGATCCATATTAACACAATCACTTAGGGCAAGAATGGATGACACAGGGAGGGTAAGGTCACCAGAGGAAGCCAAATGATGCATTTTAGGGGGTTTTGAAAGCGAATACACTATTAATGAGATTGTGTGACTCTTGGCTGATTTTCGAACTCTGGAGAGTTGAGTAGTCTTCGTTTTACGTTCTCTACGTTATTCTGCTGTGGTTTGTGGACATGTGCGTACGTACGACCGAACATAAGGACCATGCATTTGTATAACAAGATTACCATGAACCGCAGCAAATAATAGAACAGAATGAACACGACTTTAAAACATAAGAGATGGGGTCAAGTTTCATGTGAGTTTTGGAGAAGCATGTGGAAATATAAGACATGGATGAGGTTAGCGGACCTAAATGATGGATGTATGGTGTGTGGTGTGAGGGTAAATGTCCGTCCTGTCATGTGCAACGAATGAGATGAGTATGGTGTACGACCGTGGCGTACAGATACGGTAGAGAGCGTGGAGGGACATGACAGTGAGCCCCGCAAGTAGGGGGTACATGATCATGGACAATTGATGAGGGGGAGGGGTATAACGAATAACCGGATAAGGGATATCGTCCGCTCTGGTCCGCGAACCTAGTATGTATATGTATTGCGCGGGGGAAATATTGTGTTAGATTCGAGGAGACAGCGTTCATGGCAATAAAAATGTTGATCGTGGGTCATGGGCAGCACGTCCAAAAGAAAGAAATCGCAATTTCAAACAAAGAATTGAGTGCTGGTCAACAAAGTGAGGGGGATATCAGGATTGTCACGAAATATAAACATACTGGACGCGGCTGGCAGCATGTACTTCCATCTCTTCCATCTTGTACGAATTGAGTTCTTCCTTGATTCTTTGGGCTAATGCAGGGGTCAATCGACTCCAAGTTGCTGGTTCGCTTCTCCGATCATAAACCGATGCAGAGAATGTATCATAAACAGACAAATTACTCGCAAATGCCAACCGTTTACTGGGGGCCGTTGCAGATCTATGAGTTAAAGAGGGCGGGGTATTGGTTATGGTTGAGAGAGCTGGGGCGGAAGAATTGAGATTTGGATGGTTGAAGATAGCAGAGGCTTTCTCTTGATAATGAACGGCGTGGGAGTTGCCCATTGGCAGATCAGGGAGATCCTTGGGCGAGGGTGAAGTTGGGGACGGGGAGGATTCGAATGATAATGGGGGGATAGTAGGTGCTAATGCTGTGGGCGCATGTATTGGCCCGTGAGATGATGAATGAGAGGGATGTCTGTGGAGACCATCGATATGGTCGGGGTCTGGGGATGGAATACGCGCCAATGGGCCTAACTCTGATGTGTGGCCAGGATGTGAATTATATGAATTTGACCTAACACGTTGGACGGGTTGTTCCGCTAAATATGATTGCTGGTCGTAAGAACCTGCATCTACAAGGATTAGATATTAGTACGAGTTGTTGAAGATGGCAGCGAAGCCCACATTTAAGTATCCCCTTGGCAGGCCTCCTCGCCTTTTCAACGCTTCGCCGGACATCAACTGCCCAAGGTTCGGGCTCCTCCTGGAACGCGTAACCATCATCGTCAACACTTGCCCTTTCCATCCCAATCCTTATGGTGACGTCTTCCTCAGCCTCCGCCTCTGGATCAATATCCCAATCGTCATCGTCATCCCATCCGTCAGCATGGAAGCTCTGCCCAGCCTGCTGCGATCCGGGATGCACCTCGTCGCTTTCATCGTCGTCATCATCTTCAACAAGGATCCTCGTACCATCCTCGTTCACTTTGACGCCAGCTACGGTTTTTATAGGGGATAAAACACCCTGTCTCGTTGCCGTGTTCTTGTCCCAAGCCGGGACACCTGCCCCGTTTGACGAAGCATGACCATTAACTTGAGTATGGGTTGTGGCTGTGGCCGCTACCGCCGCTGCTGCTGCTGCTGCTTCCTGTTGCGCTTTTGCTTTCGCGGCGGCTTCGGCGTTGCTTTTAAGTGTATGTTGCCTAGCCAACTTTGCTGCGGGACTAAGACCACTCATCTCCCCACCAACATTCCAGTCTCCACTGACCCGGTCGAGCTCTGCAGTAACGTGCGAAACGCTCGCTTCACTAGCCTCACCTTTTGACCCGCTGGCTTTTTTATCTTTATCCTTTTTCTTCCCTTTTTTATCCTTATCCTTCCCGTCTCCACTTTTGTCCTTGTCCTTTTCTTTGAACAGCGAAGTGATGCCTGCTAAGGAATTTCTCCTCGCAAGTTTACCCATGGAGCCAAGCTTCCGGATCATTACGCTCGCGCTGCTGACAGTAGAAGACAAAGAAATGTTATCCGTACTCGCGTTGAGACGTGAATTGAATAGCGATGCCGCACGACCCTTCTTCTTGGTTTGCACTGTCGCCGTGGAGGCACCATCGTCCACACCACTATCAGGACTACGAACCCCACCGCCAGGTTTCTTCACAGCCATATCAATGTCAATCGATGATTTTGGCCCAAGCTTGCTCGAGCTCGCGGTGCCATTCACAGCAGACGCCTTGATAGATACATCATCGTCTGTATCCTCTTCCCTCAGTGTCTGAGCGGCGTTAAATGATAAAGCTCGTCGCAGTCGTCCTTTGAGCCCACCGCTACGCATCATACTAGCGCTTGGTGTGGGATCCCGCATGGCAGCCAGATCGCTATCATCCCTAGACATCCTTTTTTCCGACGCGGTGAAATTACCCTGTGATAGAGGCGATGGCCGTGCCGGACGCAAGGTAGCCCCCGAAACAGCTGTAGAAGGTGGGGTGGATGCTGAAGAAGCCGACGCCGTGGTGGTAGACAGTGATGGAGAGAGGACCGAAGGCCTATTGGACGTTGCTGTCGACCCTGAGGAGGACGACGAAGAATTGCGGTGGTGGGGCATTCGCAGCGGGCTGGAGGTGGCAGCGCTTGAGGGCGATGACGAGGTTCTTGTGGAAGTATTGCTCCCAGGCGCGACAGGAGGTCCCGACCGGCTGCGACTACTTCCGTTGGTGGACGGGACATTGTGGCCGCTATGTCCACTCTGATTACTGTTGGTCCGCTGGCGCTGACTGCTAGAAGAATTAACAGAAGACGTAGACCCCGATGCATCCGGACGTGCATAAGGGGGTTGAGGTGTGACACTTGGGCGCCATTCATTCCCCTCTGGGGTATGGGGAGTGGGCTGCCTGCTGGGTCTCCGGTAAGGATGGAATCCATTGTATTGGCCATTCTGTTGTTGTAGTTGTTGTGGGTGGTCGCCTGCGCCACCTCTATGGCCTTGGTGTGGTGGTGGTGTACCACTAGGGAAGGGATTAAAAGCTGGTGAAATTTGATTTTGAGCAAAATAGTCCGCCGAGGGGGTAGGATTGGAAACATTCCGTTGCTGTGATGAGTGATGCTGAGGCGGCATGTGTGGAAAGCCTTGCTGAGCATTGAACATCATCTGCTGGTAGCCCATTGGGCCAGCTGTGCGTTGGCTGGGTCGAAATAAGGAGTTTGCTGGGGGTATGCTTGCGGCGATTGCTGTTGTGGGTGATTTTGATAAAAGGAAGGGTAAAATGGCTGTGCGGCGATTGACGGAGTCCATCCACCCTGAGGCTGTTGAACTGGATAGGAAAAAGGCTGCTGTTGCTGCTGAATCTGTTGTTGATGATGCTGCGGCTGGTGTTGATGGTGAGGAGCATCATTGGCTGGCGACGAACGCTGTCTTTGGTTACTGGCGGGAACATCCATAGTATTGTCTCTAGGGGGATAAATCCAGTCTGTAGAAGGAGCGAGAACGGCCATGGACTTGTTACAAGACAGGCCGACTGAATAAATCAGAGCAAACCTCACGGGTCCTGTCCAAGTACGACGTGTCAGCGCGCCTGCGGAACAAAGAGGCCAGAAACAAGTTTACCACTGCAGAAAACAACGAGCCGGGGCTGTCAGGCTCGGTTTTTGGCTAGCGGGGATGGTGACGAGGATGGTTGGGTTTTTGACTGTACTGGTTGTTGGCGACAGCGACCAAAGCCAAATCGGTTACAATCACGAAACTACAATCAAAATAAATTCACGCCTTCCCACGTCTGCTTTTATAATTTATTCTTATCATTTAACTATCCCAATTAACACCGTCCCCCCCAAATATTCCCGACTCCCCCTTGTCTTTACACTAGCATTCCAAAGCGGATCCGCTCTTTCATATCCCAAACAAAGAGTGTATCGCCCTCAGAATACCGGGAATCTCAGGCCTCTCTCTCAAGACTGTCACACGGCCCGCTATTATTAACCCCATCCCTCCATCATGATTCATATCCCATGCCACGAATAGTGGCGCTAGCGTAGGCGCATGCAGATGTGTTACTATTAGATTTGGACCCACCAGCTACTATGGAACGGAAACGAAGCTCGGCTAGTTGAAATCCCTCCCTCCAACACAACCAAAGTCATTCATGACCGTATCGGGTTTGTTCTTGAACCATCATGACTTGTATACTCACTTCCTCCTGGGTGGCCGTTGTTTCACGTCTGGGACTTTGAATGGGGCAATTTTCCACATTGGACCAACAAGTTAGCTAATCACATGATATGTACATGAAATTATTAATAACGTGAAATGTCAATAAATGCTCGCATCGCGGGATGTGTAGCATGCGGGTATATGTTTCTCTAGCAACAGAACCGGGAGGAAGAACACGGGAAGTCAAGAGAATATATCAATTCCTCGATCGATTGAAACCATGAAGATGTATGTTACCCATCGATTCCCTTTGTAAACTGTGGGTAGCAACACTGCAACCAATACATATATCACGAAGCCGTTTTTTTCCAGCCATAAGATGATGTGGTATGTGTTAGATGTGCATGTTTTGGGGGGAGGGAGAATGGTTTGAAGGTCGTGGAGAATCCAAGTATCTCGTCAGCCAAACTGACGGCTATTCGTTCTGAAAGCTGTTGCCAAACAGACACGACTCGATTTTCGCACTTCGTCTGGTTGCCACGTCCAGCACTGAGTTTTACCAGGCGTTGAACCTACACGAAGGACAAAACAAGATGTCTGCAGCATCTCGCGCAGAAGCCCGACGGAAGGCCATATTGAGCCGGGGAGCCGACCGGCTTACAAAACTCACTACCAGCGCGCGTGGCGAGGATGCAGCTTTCACGCATGATGGTCTGTCTTGTTCATCTTCCTGGTCGAAACAACATAATATAATACCCGAGGCAGACCCCCCACTCCCAAATCTTGATGATTTTGTTGGTGAAGACGGTACTATAGGCATGCCCACACCTCGCGCCTCACCTTCACCATCCCCACGACCAATCAGATCACGCGTACCTTCTTCTAATGATAATGGCTTAAGATCAAGAATTTCTTCCGATAATACCCCCCCATTCCCGACAAGTGTTGCCCCTGATTCATCTGTCTGGACCGAGGAACAACAACAGCAGTTCATGAGCGCCCTCATGGGCGGCCCATTTCCACAAGCTGATGAACAGCCCGGTATCGCCCGCGATTCATCTTTACCCGATGAGTCGGGTATTCCACCCATGCTAGCAGCCATGCTTCAAGGTAACCCATTGCCTTCGCCGCCCGGTCAGGTCCATTTGGACGCTACAGCAGCCCCACCCACCAGATTACAGAAAATTATGCCATTTGTGCATCTAGTATCAATGTGGGCTCTGGTAGCTTATTTTGTGTTCATCAGAGAACCCGGGGCGTATAAGGAGATGGGTGGTCTAGCTGGTGTAGGTTGGGGGCGATGGGCTGAACTCGGGCGGGGTGGCGGTGGAAACAGGGCAGTAATTGCGGAATTAGCTGTATGCTGTTCTTTTGCCTTTTGTCATCGATTCGACTGACGCCACAGCCAGCCATTCTTTTGGATTTTTACTACTCTCCAAATCATACTGCACTCTCTCCGGATATTTTCAGGCTTTGTAAGCTTCATCCTCTCACTAATTCTCCCTCTTACACCATGACACAGGATACCGTGAAGCCACCAACAATGCTTGGTTTCATTCTCCCACATCTTCCACCGCCATTCCCGTCACTCATCCTGAATGGACTTAAATACATGCAGATGGGGTCATTATTCCTAGATGATATAGCCACACTTGTGGTTGGGTTTGGATTCATCGTTTTGGTGGCAGGTTGGTTCTCACCCCCAACCACACTGATTTGATTGATGGGTCAATGGTTCATGTCAGTTGATATGTTAATTGGTGTAGTTAAAAATATGCAATTGATAATGGTGTCAACGTCATACGGAGGCCGACCCCGTCGTGATACCTGATATTGGCGGCGTTTTGGTACTAGATGCGCGAAATAGCTTCAAGGATGGGAGGGAGACTGCGTTCGGACGCTGTATGACCGCTGGCTCCTTTTCTTCCCCAGGGATAACGGCGAGACCCCGAGAAGTAGCCTCTGCTTTCCATTGTTTCCATGGATCGCCCCCAGCCATCTCCATAAGCTCTTTGAGTATCACCGTTGACCATTTCTCGTGCATATCGAGGGTATGTTGCTGACCGTCCGCTATGGTAGTACGTCAGTGATAGCAGAGCGGCTGGTTATTTGGGGGCTCGCCAAATTCAAGCTCCATTTCGGGTCTCCATTTGTCTTCAGCTGTCTTTTGTACTTTGTCGACCTGAATTTCGAGCCCTGGGTTGGCATAACGTATTCGAGGCAGTTGTTCCTTCACAAAATGTCTAAGAAATGGTTATTTTGAATACTACCTGAGCTTGGCCAAGACATACCTCGCGCCAAAGTGGTCATTTTGGAACGCGAGCGTGAGCTTGAGACTCTTGAGATTGGAAAGGCTAAGTTTCGGTGCTGAGTTGAGATTTGTGAGGATTTTCCCGAGGTGAGATACGCCTGGTATAGACTTGACCTTGCGCGCCATGAGTGAGAGTAAAAATGCTCGTCACGTTTTGCGCGGTTGTTCCATTATATGCTTGTGTTTGCGCCCAAGGTCATTGGCGTCAATCTACCGGCTAATCTTCCAGTTAACCCACTAATACATTGTCCCGAAAGTATTAGCATGGCTGAATCTCATGAGACCCTGGTTTCTCGTCGCCCGAGACGGAGCACGGCGGGAAATAGGTTGGTTCCAAATTCTATTGCAATTTGAAATCTCCTTAGTCTCCCTCAGAATGGCGGAGGCTCTTGCGGAAATGGCTCTGGTGGATGTGGGCAAGGAGGCTGATGATGATAACGATTTCGTTAATAAGCAGGGCAGGTCATTTTATTTAATTCTATTCATATTGCACTGACAGCATTTTAGACGAGGAGGATATCTTCGAGTCCGATTTCGAAAGCACGGATGAGGAAACCGCGCAAGCCGAACTCGAACTTGTGGACCAGGTGATCAATGATGAAGAAAAAAGGGCTCGGCGGGTGTGTTTAAGCCCTCCTCCCCTGCACCTATCCTGACGGGAGGCCCCAGGCAGCACGCTCAAAACTAGAGAGGGTCACTGCAGCGGCACACGCAAGGAACAAGACTAACTTCAACCCTCAGACCTACATGCCTTCTTCAGGGACCAAGACAAAGAGGCGCTTGTCAACACGGATGTTACTTGACGTGGATACTGTTGGAACAATTGCGCACGATTCTGATGCCATCGGTGAGAAGAAGCGCCAAAGCCAACGAAGACATACTATACAGAATACATCCGCCACTGTCAGGCGAATGAAAAAATCTGAGGAGAAGAAGGATGGTCTATATTTCCCTTGGAATTTTGAACATTTATGGGTAACCATTCGCTATACAGGCAGCCGCTGCCCCTAAGAGGTCGAAGACAGAGACTCGAGTATTCACCCAGGAAGAACTCATCGCGCGGGCATTAGACAATGAGGAAGGAAATATTGTTGAGCATCGAGACTATCTCCAGATCGAAGAAGAAAAGCGACGACGGGCGCAAGTTGTCCGAACAACTGTTGAAGGCCCGTTACTCCGATGGGTCAGCAGGAAAGAGGAGATTAGGGTGCCCTTGCAAATTATACCACAAATCACCTCAACCCTCCGGCCAGCCTATGTCTCCCACGAGCCCCCGATATCGATGAGTACAATTTTATCCCCTTCGCCATCCGGCGCTGGAACCCCTGTTGGTAATCCAATGCGACTACCTGACCAAAGGTTCCCCCATGCCGCAGCGGGCGCAGCGCGTTTACTCCCTGACCAATCAGAGATAGCAACGAAGAATTATGTCATTCATGAACTCAACCAAATTGAGGGTGTCCCGAACCCCTCATGGAATGAGTCGATGAGAGTTATGTTTGGGGATCATGTTGAATGGGACCAATTGAAGGTCTATATTGGAAAAAATAGACCTATGTGTATGTTCTCTATTTTTACTCTCCTCCACCAACTGGACACAATCCCTTAGCCCGGCCCAGACCCATCTGCCCAATCAGCGGAAGACCGGCAAAATACCTTGACCCTCGGACTGGTGTCCCGTATGCAAATTTGAAAGCATATGAAACATTAACTGCGATATTGCGACACGAGTATATATGGAGTCCAGCATTGAAATGTTATATCAAACAGTAAGGTAATGATTTTAAAGCCACAAAGGGACTACTTGCTGGACCCCTGCGTTCATTTACTTGCCATAGGAATATATGTTGAAGGTAGACTGCGCGCCTTGTAACATTGGCTGAAAATTTTCACTGTTCGCGAATTTATATGAATATGACAGAGTGTACCACACCACTCATTTGATCACCCGATCACAATTGGCCCGACAGTTTGTCGAGTTCTCAGAGGACACAAATCAGAACAACAACAGATCGTCGGTGAGTAAGCGGTACAAAAATTATGGAGAATGTAAAATGTGAAATTACATTAACATCTCATTAATATGGAAAAAAATTATCGGTCTACGTTCTCCCTCCTTTCTTTTTCTTATTCACCACCTTGAAGCCCCACTCAGGTTGACTGGGCTTCGGCGTCGCTTTTACCACATCTGCTATTGAGACAGGTTTTGTGGCTACAGGCCCGGAGGCACCCATAACTTTAGGTCGCGATGAGGCGTCCATCTTACGCCTGGTTATAAACTCGGTGGCAAAACGTCGACCATCTAATGTTGTACTATTTGCATAGATCAAGTCCGAGATGATTTCTCCAGTGGATGCGTCGGGGTCAAGTGGAAAAGAAAGTAACATAGACATGATTTCCTCGACTAAGCACCATACTGCCATCAATGTTTGCAAGCGTGATTTCAATATATTTCTCACCATTGACGGCGTTATTCAACCCCTTGAGGGAATCGTTCAGCCACTTCAAGAAGTCATGTGAAGGAGTGGGGTCTTCGTGCTTGGGTGTGGAAATTACGGGTTTGGTGGTTACTCCTGCGGTGGTTGCGCGAGTCGCGCCTGTCCCATTGGTGCGTACCGACGATGAAGATCCTTGAATATTGGGTGTGGACGTGGCAGTGGTGGCGACGGGGCGAGGTGGAGGTATCGCAGCAGCTGATGGTTTTCCGCTTGGTCCCACCGTAGTCCATACACTTGACTGCGGAACTGGAGAGACCTATGTAGGATGGTTAGCCTTCCTTTGATATATTTATAGCGGGAAGTCCAACCTTTGTGGTGCTTTCGGTATGAGCCCTTCGAGCTGCCGCTGCCGCAGTTGTGTTACTAGGTAGTTTCTTGCGCCTCTCTTCTTCCTCCTGAATCTCTTTCATTGTCTTTTTTGCAGTGGGTGGTTTGACGCCAGCAGCCCAGACAGGGGATACTACAACAATAGGGCTGGATGAAGCAGATGTGTCTTTTGGGGTGGGGACAGACCGAGCGCCCGCTTGAGATGTGGGAAGTCCCCAGGATGCGGTGAAGGCTGGCGCATCTTCCCTCATTTCCGGCGTAGCCGCTGAAGCAGAGGCCCGACTTGCTCGTTCTCGTTCCCTTTCGACGGACTTACGTACCTCAGCTTTCTTTGATTCTGCCTCCTGAATTTCCCGCAAGGTGAGAGGAGCATTAGCTGATATTGCTTTTTTCAGATCATCCTCCTTGGGCCAGGCGGGTTTCTGGGTCGAGGTCGATGAGGACGAGGCTTGCACGACGGGGGTAACCGGCAGGGTGGGTTTGGATGGCGTGGGCGTAGTCGAAGCTTTAGGACGAGGCTTAGTTGTGGTTGTCATCATTATTTGGGCTGGTTCAGCGGTCGGGGCTGAGTTTGTGATTTTCAAAGCTTGTTGTGAGAGGCCTACTCGCTCTTTGGTGCTTATTTCAGCGTTCGCAGATCCTAATTGTTGTTGCTGTTGGTTATGTTGTCCGACGTTACTGACCGTCAAACTATTTGGTCCAGCTTCCTTCCAACTGTTGGGGTCCACAACACCCTGCGATGCTGCAAGCCATGTGGAAGGCTCGTTGGACTTGGAGCTTGGCCTAGATGGTTGACTAGAGTGGTCCCAGGGTGAGGACTGAGAGGTGGTAGGTTGAATCGCGATAGTATTGGACGCTGTTGGATGGGATGCGTCGAATGGGCCTGGGCGACGAGGTGCTGGTGCCTCTGGAATATGATTCCAAGGCGATTGGGTAAGGATACTGTTGGCTTGTGTAGTGGTTTGGGGATCACCTGAGGTGAGCGGCGCATGTTTGCCAAATGAGTTTACCTGGCTGGGGATAGGTTGGAGTTGCTGGGGGACGGAATATTGTGCCACCGGCGATTGACTGAATTGATGATTGGTGGCAAGCATGTTGTTTGAGCTGGCATATGCATATTGAGGCCCAGAGTTATCACCAATCACACGATTCCTTTCTCCATACTCGGTATGCCCGGTGCCCACCGCATTTTCGTTGAGGTTGCTGTCTTGGCTGTTTCTAACACTCCCGAAAATCGGGATGGAATTGAGTCCTGAGGTTCCCTCATTCCCAAAACTTGCCGAAAAGGGCATCCCCTCCACATGACCTCGTCCCATTGGGTCATTCCCTCCAGGAGTTGTATGGTCACCTCTCCACGCAGTCTGAGGCTGAGTGTATACACCACCGAATGGGTATCCATCAGCATTAGCCACTCGGGTCGTGGTGCCAAATGAGGGTGATCCGATAGCAAGTGATGAATCAAGCGACGAATCATTGAGTGTATTTCTGCGCCCAGAGAATGAGGGTGTCGAATCTGGAATTGCACTATAGCTCCCAATGCGTCCATCATTCCCGACATAGGCTTGGCTACCAGCCCGGCCGCCGAA
Organism: Infundibulicybe gibba; assembly: GCA_015501065.1. Classification (NCBI taxonomy): domain Eukaryota; kingdom Fungi; phylum Basidiomycota; class Agaricomycetes; order Agaricales; family Omphalinaceae; genus Infundibulicybe; species Infundibulicybe gibba. The sequence goes on from JADNYI010000001.1 coordinate 21,820, forward strand.
TGCAGAAGGATCCGGGGAACCGCTCCCAAATCCTCCCGCTCCATATGACGATGACGGGGAATCAGATGGATTGGAATTAGGACCCAAAAAGGAGTCCAAGGTGGAACTGCGAAGGGTTCTGATGGGGGCAGGTTGATATGGACCATTTGCAGCATTCTGGTCTGAAGCGGGAGGAAAACCCAGAGCTGGTAGCTCTGCGCGGCGTGGTAATCCGGGTGGAGGGGAGGGAAGGGGAGGAGAGAGAAATATCTTATCGCCACTTGAGCGTCGCGCAATTTCCTCGACCAATATCCAGTCTGTGTCAATGTGCGCGCGTCTCATTGGGAGGTCGGGGGAGAAGTAACCCTCATCAAACCACTTTTGCATCAAATCAGCGCGGAATGGGCCTGGAGTTAGAGGCTTATTAAGACAATATGTGTGTGGAAAGATGGTGGAAATGTACCTTGAACTTGGCCTTGAGGATCCTTATAACACCACTCAACACTTGCAGGATCAACCAAGCCTGGAGGGGGCCCTACTCCGGCGGTTGTATTGTATGTAGGAACCGCGCTAATTGCACCATTTATCTCAACTGAGAGATGAGAGAAATTGGTCGAAAGATTAATGGGTTCCATAGTGATTGTATCATTTGATTGATAGCGTGCAGCAGGTGAAATAGCGGCCCCAGGGGACTCTGAACGGGATCCAGTAGCATCATCGTTGTGCATCGAGCTATGCGCTGCGTGCTCCTCCTCCTCCTCACGTATCTCCGTCGATTTATCATCAATCTGAAAATCGGCTGAATCTCGAGATGTTCCAACGCCCGACTTCAGAGATGCTTCGGAGGCCCGGCGCCTTGATACCCATGATTCACTCCCCCCAAGTACACCATCAAAGTTGGAAGCATATCCCCCACGTGTAGGACGGGGCGAAGGTAACCCAGGATCTCTGGGAGATAGCATCGGGGACTGAAGACTCGATAAGGATTGTTTACGAGGAATTGGAGCTGTTGAGGGATCTGTTGGAAAGTTTACGTTCATGGCTGAACTGACATAGGTGCAAGTGATACAATTCACCTGTGCTGTCCCTCCGTCTAAGGGTACCAAACCGCTCCCGCATAGGGCTTCCCGTGCCAGATGCTGACGCATATTGATTCAAGCGAGGACGCTCGGTCCCCAAAGACTGGGTGGCAAGAGGCGGTGGATAATCCGTTGACTGCCGTCGACGGAGATCAGAATTCAGAGGACCTGCAAAGAGCTAAAATAGATGATATGAGAGCCATGTAACATCAACGCGGGGCTTTCACCAAGGCATCATTTCTGACCTTCTTCTCTGTATCACTCATCTCACGTATTCCTACAGGCTCACTCCCAGTCTCACGGACTACCCCATCCCACCGCTCCACCTCGAGCCCCAATCCACCTTTACCCGCACCTTCTCTGAAGATTCTGAGCATTTCTTCCTTTGAATATCGAAATGGGTGGGTTTCATCTGGTTTATCCATTTGCGTTGGAGGTGCTGAAGACACCAGCGCAGAGTAGGTAGACGCGCCAGAAGCCAAAGCACTTGCGGGCGGTGGGGAAGGAGGGGGTTGGGTTCGGGATGGAAGCTGATGCTTTGTTCGCATCCACTCGGGGCCAAAATGCATGGTAGTAGTAGACATTTTACTAGTTCACCTTGTGGGAGGTTTATTCAAGAAATTTCGAGGATACGGTTAAGCCGAGCTGTCCTTTTGAAAAAAAAATCTTCAAGTGCGTGTGTATACAGGCAGATGCGCCTCACACGTGGAAATATTTCCTCAAATAAAGTTCAGGTGGGCTTACAAAGCAACTAAGCGACCAACACTAGACTTAAGGTAATCTATAGTAATCGGGCATTGTAATGAATCACTCCATCTTGACTCTCCATACCGACGTTGGAAGAGCTATAACAGAAAATGTAAATATTGTTCGTGGGGTAGACAAGCATATGCCTACCTTGCAGTTTGCGAGCTGTCGGGATGATGAATGCCAACAAGAATATTAAACCGAACATCATGCAAAGTGCGGACACGATGTAGTACCCATCATGCTCAGTGATACATTCCCCGTCGATCTTTTCGCACAACGCCTTCCCATGTTCGGAGACGCATTCCGTAGCTATCGCAGTGTCAACACCCAAGTAGGGCTCAGATATTTGAAACCCAACCTTGAAGCCTTATATCAACCCCAGCATCCGCGACCTTGCACGTAGCGACACTGAACAAATCCACGCCTGCAAAATAACTGAGGATGTTTAACGGTAATCAGTTTACTACCCACCTTTCAGCACAAACCACTTGGGCCACGTCCCGCCCATGTTGGTGAATGTATTCAAGAGCTGAGCATGGACTGGTCAGCAGGACATTTATGGTTCCGGTAGAATTTAGCATACTGTCATATAAGTTCCACCAATAAGCGGGTCCGACACGCGGGTATGGAATGCTGAGATGCCAACAAATTGCACAGTGCTGGGAGGGGGTTAGGATGAGTACTGGTGCAGGGGAAAACCCTTACGATGTGAATGATGATACCACCGTATGGACGATGAGGAAGATGAAGAAGCTTAGGGTGATAGGTGGCGTAGGAAACCAATAGACGACCAATGTGGCCACAAGTGCAAGACCAAGTCTTGGCCAAAAGGCAACTATCCATGGTCGGAGTGGCCGGTCACCTCTTGACCACTTTGCAGCCAACCATCCACCTGTGATTTGGAACGGAAAGTCTATGAGCACAGCGAGAGCTAGATCTTCACGCTTGAATCCCTTCTCTACCAGCTTGAGTGAGGTAACCGCGTCGTTAGCAGCAAAACCTATCTTAGCGAAGAGGTGCATTAATATAAGCAATTGAACATCTGTGGAATTTGATTGATTAGCTAGGGGGGGAGGTAGTGAGAGTTGAAGGCCCACGTCGAAGCTTGCAGATACTCCAAATTGTTCTGTAAACAGCTTTGATACTCATGTCCGCCTCGCTTGCAGGTTCCTTGTCCTATTATTGTTGAGTCCAGTAACCAGTAGGGGGATAACCCACATACCTCCTTCTTGAAAAACAAGAGCCAGAAGGTTACCGCATAAGAAGCGATGCTCCAGAACTTCAAATATCCACTCAGCGTCAGATGCGGCACGCCCCACTTCTGACTGATCCCATCAGAAATAATAACAAGAAAGAGGTGATACATACGCGAACGCTTCACTGTTGAACGCAAGGAATACTGTGAAAGATGCGAAAAATCCTGTATTCAATCCAATAGTTTGGCACGTAGAGGCATATGATAGACAATCTTGAGACAAAAGTGTCAAGGCCCAACCTATCGTTGGAGTTCAACAACAAGGAGCCGTATAATGAGAAACCGTGTACCATCAACGGCAATATCTATATGGCATGAGCTAAATATGGCGCAGCTTGGTGAATGTGTAGTTACCTTGCGTGGCTGAGAAAAATACAAGCGATGTAAAGATGACTGTAAGCTCTGTGACATTATTCCCGGGCTAAGGATGTTAAGTTTTAAGGCCAAAAGACGAGAGAATCGGAACTCACGTCATCCAACAATTTCTGGACATTAAGCGAAATATAAAGCATCAATGTGCCAACAATCAGCTGCATAGGAATGATCCATGACTTCCGTCTGCCAATTGACGTAATAAACATAGAGTCCACAATAGGTGACCATAATAATTTCAAGGAGTATGGGTAGCCGGACAACGCGAAGGTTCCAAGCTGGGAATACGATAGATGTTCTCTAAGAAGAAAAGGCACGGATCCTTCATTTGGGCTGAGTCAAGTGGAGAGATTTGGTGGCAGAAATTGCTGTACCTAGTGCAAGTCCCAACTGGCGATCCATTAGTAAATTGCAACATGTGCAGAAGATGAAAACAAACTGGGACGCCTTGTATGAGGTCTTTTAAGCCGTTAGTACCGATAATATCCAACGGCAGTAAACAACCAACATAAAACACACAGCAAAACCATCCCTCGCTTGTCCTTCGCTGATATACTGCGCTTCGGGTTAGCCTCCTCTCATCGAGGCCGTTTGCCGCTTGTCTCTGCTCCTCTTCTGCTAGCAAACTCAACTCCAAGTCGTCTTCCGAGACCCCAAAACCCGCCCGAGGGCCTCGTGGTGTTCTAGGGGCTATGTGGATGCCATCCCGGGAAGAAGATACCGCCATAATGTCTGGAGACTTGAGGGGCATGACCTTTTCAGGCGAGGAATTGTTTATGTTTGGAGTCGTCTGGTGGCGGTTCCTACCAGGTGCTTTTTTGCGTCGCACTGACATGCAATGGGCAGGAGGCACAGGAAGGTTTTTGATCCCAAGTATACGACGACCGCCCAAGTATGTAGCAGTCAAATTACAGCCACAGGAATATCCCAAAAATGGCTGCGTGGCAGATTTCGGCCACGTGAGCTTATTTGATGCGTGTCATTACATAAACATTATTAATGGTTATTTTATCCAAGGTGGGCAAGTGAATCCGCTCGTAAATGGCCGCGCCTGCCAGTGCAAGGTTACAAGCGATGATCTGTTGATGAAAAACCACAGACCCCACTTCCTCTAGTGAGTAACAGAATCCAGCAACTGGGCTGCCTCGAAATACACATACTATTCACAGGATCTTGAAACAGCTTCTGCCATAAATTCCGTGCCTGTCGATTCATGCGAATAGTGTGCCCAATACTGTACGTTAGACAGCCAAATCCTAAACCTGCCAAATTTACCGCCAGGTGCGTCCAGATTGTGGATCCCCATATTATATAAACCGGGACCAAGAGCAGCGGTTTTCATTCTGATATAGTGTGAAGACACAGCCTTGTCTCTTGCAAAGCGCCAGTTCTATTATTGTTGATAATGTCACATGCGAACTGACCGCACATTGAGTTTGCGGCACAGTCGACATCAATGCCACCGGCCAGTGGTTCCCGATAACCTGAGGAACCAGGGAGTTTCTCTTGGCCCGATCGACATGCTGTGATCAGAAGCACTGGTAGAAACATATATATGAAGCTCACTACATCGTCATTACTTGCGTCCAAGTATCACTCACCTGGTACCTATCACCATGTGCTTTCAAACATTCCCCAACCTTTTCCTGTTCCCCATAGGCTTTGTGGTTATGGTCCTGGCAAGGTTCTCTACCATGCCCTCTCCGTCAATATCTCGCTTCAACGTATTCCCGGCCACCTTCCTCTTCCTGGATCTGGGGAGAGGAATGGGCGCTTTATCACATGCTTCCGGGATCCTTATATGTTGCTTGGCACGAACGCTATGGGAAAATTGTCAAATTTAGTGGTGCATTTGGGGTGAGTATTAAATCACCCCGATCTCTCACTGAATTCATACCTCAACCCTCCTCCATTGTAGCACCAGGTCCTTTCGATTACGGACCCTCGAGCAATATCATTCATTCTTAGCGAAGAACCCTATGCCTTTCCCAAACCCCGTGGTGTCCGAGCCTGGTTCGAGGCAACGCTCGGGAAAGGGATCCTCTGGGTTGAAGGTATCTGAACATCATACTTTTATTGATCGCCTCATGTTCACAAGTGATACGTAGGCAAGGAGGCGCATGAGAAGCAACGTCGTTCTTTAGCCCCAGCTCTAAGGTAGGCACTGTCTGTGCCTCCCACGCCGTTGCTTAATTCCACTTGCTAGCCAACAGTCAGTGCGAAATTTGACCCCAATCTTCTACGAAACCTCGGCAAGGCTGGCTTCCCAATGGCTGGCTATTATTGACCAGGGTCAAGGAGACAAGGCCGAGATTGAAGTGACCAATTGGGCCGGGCGCTTTGCGTCAGTCCCTTTGACACCGACGAGGCATTAATTTGACTCTTCAAATTTTAGGCTCGATACCATCGGCGAGCGGCGTTCACGTACGACTTTGATTGCCTTGCTGGAGAGCCCCATCCTCTCGCCGAAGCCCTTGACGGGTTAACGAATAATGAAAACAAAGCCTCCTCATTTTATATGCGGGCACTGTTTTGGATTTTTCCTTCTATCCTGTCGATTGGAAAAAAGGGAGAGATGATCAGACGCACAAAGCAGGAATTGGGGGATATAGCATCCAAAATGTGGAGAGAGGTAAAGGTAACCGGCGAGACAACCGACAAGACCGTTATGGCGCTCATGTGTATGGCCGACCATATCTTACCTAACAAGCAATCTGACCCAAGACTTTGCAGTGAAAGCAGATGGCTCGATGTCGGAGGAGCAGATTGTCGCACAAATGCGATCAACTATATCGGCTGCATACGAGACAGTATCAGCAGTTATCGCGGTACGTGCGGATTTTAGGCCCTGTTTGTTCGACAAACCCATATATTCCCTAGTGGGTTTTATATGAACTCTCCCGCCACCCAACAATACAAGATAGTTTACGCGCCGAGGTTTCGACAGCGGGGGACCCATCGTTGGACATCCTCAATAGCTTCCCTCTCTTGGAAGCGGTCCTGAAAGAAACACTCCGTTTGCATCCCGCTGTAATAGAGAATCACCACGAAGTCGGTCAATTTCCCTCAATGAATCATACGCTTTGTATCTTATGACCTCAATGCTAGGCTGCCAAAGATATTCATGTTCCTCTATCTGAGCCACTGCCTGGAACATCGGAACTGCAGTTCCTTATCCCTAAGGGAACCATCCTATCGTTTCCCGTGAACGTGATTCAACAAGATCCACAAATTTGGGGCGACGATGCCCACTTGTTCCGTCCTCAGCGCTGGTTAGAACGAAAAGCAAAGGGCATCCGTGCTGATCGCGAGATATTTTCCTTTAGTGAAGGGTTCGTGCTTACGGCCCAAATATTCTTTGTCCCTCACTTACATTTATGTACATAGCCCCCGATCATGCATCGGCAGAGCATTCGCGGTGGCTGAAATCAAGGTTAGTTTTACAAGCATCTAATGAGATTTTTTTGACAATATTTTCATGCAGGTGCTCGTGGTCACTCTTATCCGTCAGTTTTCCTTGAGTTGCCGCCATGAAATCGAAGCGTTCCAAAGCTTTGTAATCCGTCCGCGCATCAAAGGGCAAGGCCCCAGCTCCTTGCCCCTAGTCGTTCGAAAGATATAAACTTGTCACATTATAGCCGTACCATAGTCTCCACCTCACAACTTACAAAACTCTATGTGCAAAGAAGCGTTCTGATAATAGCCTTACTTGATGTTCGATCGATCATGATCAGTCGATCGCCCGAACTAGAATGAATGCCGGGCGTTCGTCCACCTATCAACAGTTTAAGGGACCAGCGTGGTTTCACAAAGGCCATAGTGATGGAGGAAAACCTTCCAGAGTTGGTAGCAGCACTCAACAGATGGGCCAAGAAAAAAACCGGGCGATTGAATTGCAGAAACAACTTATCGAGTCTAGGATTGTGCGATCCGTGACAATCGTTTCGAACGCAAAATTAGAAAGCATACGCATGGTAATTATCTACTAGTTTCGTGAAGCAGAAGTTCTATGATAGACTTGGTTGGTCAGGAGCGAGGGCTTCCGCATCCTTGAAGGGTAGTATGTATTGACCAAGACAATCTTAATCGGTTCATCCTCACTTAAACATCGTTACGGGGTGTCAGTTTCAGCCGACATCCATCTTTGGGGAATAGGGTGGCGATGATACTGGCGCAATGATGAGTAGACGTCGGGAGATGGCACGAGAATACTCACTCAACCTTACTACTCAGCGGGGTTACATCGTGCTCCCAATCGAATAAGCCTACGGCAGTTGCTATAGTCAGAGCAATGTTCATGTTTGCATATTCAAGACCGATGCAGCGATGGGGGCCACTACCGAAGACGAGGTAATTCTTAGGATTGGCGTTTGCAGAGCTTGAGGGGTCAAGCCAACGTTCGGGATCGAAAATTTCAGGTTCGGGGTAGATGGAGGGATCGTGGAGAGAATTGAAGAATGAAGGAATAACCATGCTATTCGCAGGAACAGTGTAATCATCTGCAATGGGGAATGCCTTTGTAGCTTTGTAGGGAACCTATCCACGAATGAGTCATTCCTTTGCTAAAATTCGAAGAAATTACCATTGTGACTGGGGGTTTGACTCGCATGCTTTCCTTGACCACTGCTTGGAGATATACCATTTCATCCATCATCTCGAGTGTGAGCGGTTTTTCGTAGTTGCCTTGCCTGATCACGTCTTGTTCCGCTCGAACCTTAGCCATGATTTCGGGGTGATCGGAGAGGTGTTGGAAAGCATAAATCAATCCGCTACTCATTGCGTCCTGGGACGCGAATAGGAAAGAAAACAAGACCATGGCCATTTCTCGATCGCTGAATTCTCGCCTGCCTTTGTAGTTCGGGTCACTAATAATTTGAACCCATTCATCAAGCATGCATTCTGGCTCAGCCCCATTAGCGATAGCGATCTTACTCTTGTGTGCCGCGAGTTCAAGCCAATGCATCGCGACCTTGCGTGCTTGGATTGCTTTGTATATCTTGGTGCCAGGGAAAGCGAAGGGGAAGTTGACGAGTTCAAGGGACTGGGTGATGGCCCAGTATTTGTCATTGATTTCTTGGGCAGCGTGCTCGGGTATATGGTTACCGCAGAACACGCGGAGGGAGGTGTCCATATTCATCGACCGGGCAGTCATCATAATTGGTTGCGACGAAGAATCCTTGGCTGCAATGGCAAGCCATTGCGCAAAGTGTTTTTTTGCTATTGATTCTTGTATTCCCAAATAGATGCTAAGTATGCAGGTCAAGATAGGGTGCAAGACTGAAAATGCCGGCGGCTTACCCAAGGGCCTTGCGGGTGAAGAGGGCGTTAAGACCGCGACGGTAATCCACGTGGCTCTTGCCTGTTAGAAAGACCCTGAATACGCAATAAGTATACTGATGAAGATGAACGGGCACGAATGCTGAATTCACCAGTTGTCTGCCAGGAGGACCTGCTTGGCCGAATGAACAAGACAGGGCTCAGCGTAAGTAGGAGAGTTGAGGATTTTACGCGCGAAGTCATTGGACGAAGCCATGACGATGAAGCTGACAAGTGTAAATACGCAGACTCAAAGTGCAATTCTAAAAAAAATGCGCGTACATATTGAAGACGCTGATCGCACTCAAGGCGCCCGAGTCCCATTGCTTCTTATACCCCTCCATGGAGGGTGCTACGGACTCGGCAAACTTTCCGATGAGAGGAATTGTCCAAGTAGCACCCGGTAGGTGGCGTTTCTTGTATCTATACACCGATTGCTCAAGAGCGAGCAGAGCAAGTATAATTGCCAAGGTGGTGTAAAACCATGATGATACAGATTTGCCCTGAAGGAGTGTTGGAAAAGAAGGAATTGGGAAAGTGTAAAGAACGGCTTGCGAGGTCGATGAGGGCAAGGAAGCCGATGCTGAATGGTCTCTGAAGTTGAAGACCATGGTTGGAGGAGAAAACTGAAGAGGAAAGATGGATGAGCCGAGTCTAATAACATCACACAATTTACCTATGAACCCACTATTTTTTCATCAGCCAATCACACCACTCTCCCTGCCGACTAAGCCGAGCCAAGTTCCCATGTCAGTTATGTAAACCAGTACTTATACACATTTTCAAACGAATGCTAGCCAAGTTCCTGTTGTTACTTCTCATGAGGCTTCCATTAAATAGTTTCACTGCACATCAGATTGTATATTATCGGTGGCAGACTCAAAGACAGCGGTCAGAGCTCACCAAGAATGTTTCCTCTCGGTTACCGCGCGGCGGCTTGACTCAACGTGATGACCTGAATAAATTCAAATCGCACCACATCCACCATTTCATCCACCATTCCTGTTTCTCTCCTATACCCATTCGCGGGCTAAATTGGTGTTGGTTATTTGTCTAGCGAGTTTATTTTTCCCTGGAGTACTTAGTGATTGGGCCTCGAACCCATAGCGCCGATTCCGGGGACCGGAACGTACTTGAGCTTGGAATGTCTGCTTAGGAACGATTAATCAGGGTCATCGTCGGGACGAACCACCGCCACAACCACCAGTGTTGAAGGATGCTCCACCAACACACGATGGAAGCAGTGACGATGTCATGTAACATAGTCCAGCTTGGGAACAACGTCCACTGAAATCTTCGCCGGATGGTCACATCTTCTTGGTTAATTCTTTGGTATGAATATAATTTACTACCGTTATGAACAGAGGTAAACTTGGATACGATCCAGCTGAAATTAGAAGAGTCAGGACCCTTGCACACCGCCCACATATGCTATGTATTGTTGTAAACTCAAAGATTTCCGTTAGGTCTCAACAGTAATATTCGGATTTCACACCGGCTATCAACAGACGTACGTACTTTTAATATTATAAATCCGCGCTCATGTATATAGTACTATTTATATAGACGCGCGGTGTCAGTGCTGTATATCGGCGCGGTTGATTCTGTGTTTCGTGTTCCATTATTCCTTTGCTACGTATCTTTTTTTGGATGACGACCCCACCCCGATAAGTATTAGAGTTTGAACTGCCGTTGGCTCTGAAACATACTACGAAGGCGCCTGGCGGCTGTGCATTTCCCCGGGCCACCCAGCTTCTTGACCTCTCATATAACCTGCATCTTTCTTGCTGGCCTAATTTAGGTCCTTGCCCACCCCACACATGCGTATTCCGAATATTCACCATCTGGCATGGATGACACTTTTCTTCACCCCTTCCTTAGCTATCCTTGTGAACGTTACCATTGATGACACAGTCCCAGATCCGTTAACGGGGAACAAGATCAACTACGAACCTTCAACGGCTTGGAACAGCGGTGAAAATTGTCAGGCATGTACAGCGCACCCAGACCAAAGTATGCTGTCCAGCGGGACGTGGCATGATAGTACAGTAAGGACCCTAAAATACTCACTGATTGTTTTTGGACCGCCTCAATGATATGTTCGACACAATGTTCTAGTTTAATGCTCTACCTGGAAGCAACAATTTTCCTAACACGACGTTGCATGCATCTGCCGCGTTCAACGGTCAGTGGCCTTGATTGTCTGCGTCGGAATATTTTGACCTGTTGCTCAGGGACCGCCGTCTACGTTTTCTGCGCTCTCGCCCGCACAACGGATGGTCCAGCGGGGAACAGCGACATGAGCTTTTTCATTGATGGGGAATTCGTCGGCACATTCGCAAAACCCCCACCCGCCAACTCCTCCGGATTCGACTATAATGTCCTCGTGTATTCAAACACATCCATCTCCCCCAGAAGGCATCAACTAACAATCCAAAATGGGCATGTCAACGGGCCCAAATCACTGATAATTTTGGATTCCATTGTGTACACGTGAGCGATATTAGGACTTTTACTACGCGCATCACCACCCCATGTTGACCTGTAGATATGACGACGGGCAGGGCGTGTCACCATCTCCCACTCCGGCCCGGGCCTCAAACAACAAATTATCCATGCCAGCGATCATTGGAGTCGTTGTTAGCATTATTGTTTCGGGCCTTCTATCATTGGCCCTGCTCTTCCTGCTTTTGCGCCGCCGGCGAAAATCAGCGAAGCATAAAATCACAGAGTTGCGACCCTCCCTCGATGAGTTTTTGCCTGGTAGCACCCCGCTCCCCGGGGTCGTAACCAGCTACCCCATGGGGCAAAGCAGTCGCTCGTTAGGCCAATTCCAACCTGGATATACGAATCATCGTGTAGGGTACCCCACGTCAACGGCCAGCGATACCAATACCGTAATAGCGGGTACCTGCGCCAAGGAAGTTCTAGTGACCGAGGTCTGCCCTCCAATATAACCGATATACGGATTGGGTTCACAGAAACCTCTTCCACGGGAGAGACGGTATTCAACGAGAATCAGGCGCCACCCGCATACGACACAGAGGGGATGCTAGCCCGTCCACGTGAGAAACGAGTGCTAGGGGTTCATCAACCATGACTGTGGATCCCTTGAATTTGTCTGTTTGACTTGTATTTACTGTCATGGGTACAATGCATCCCTACCCTAGTCATAGTACGACATGTATGGCAAATAGGTAATTTATTACGCATGTTTAACCCACAACTTCCCCAGCAAGGCCAGCAGGCGTTGAAAGAGGCCCTGCTGATTCGCGGCAGCAGGGGTGCTAGTGGATGCGTATTGTTGGGCGAGTATCAGAGTTTTTAGCCGAGGGGGCGGGATCTTACTCTGCGGTTTCTTTATGAGAGAGAGAAGCCGTCTGAGAAAGGCGACCATGGACCTCGTTTTGATCGCGTCCCTACGGGTGACTGTGTCGATGAGAGGGGTGGGAAGCATGGCTGGAGGCTGATGAGCAGAAAGGTTCCACCAGGAGAAAAGAAACTGAATCAGTTTTCGCCAGGACTCTAGAGCAAAGCTATGCCGGAGGGTAGGAGTTGGCGTTGGTGGACGAGCAGGGTACCAGGTGAGCGACACATCAGGTATATCCAGATCAGGGATATAAATAGTGGCAAATTCTTGCACAGGTAATTCCCCTTGGTTTACAAGTGAAGGAGCCGGGGTGCTTGTGGCAGAGGAGCATCCGGCGACGGAGGGGCAGCTTTCATCAAAATCAGGTATTATAGCACCGTTGATAACGCCGTCGGTGTTGAATATTCCAAGGCCGGTTGGAGCAAGTTTTACAATCCTCGGAGACTGCTTGTGCATTCCCTATCGGTGGAGTCAGCCCGTGTGGTGATATGTGTTTCGTGAGGGAGCCATACCTCTATGGCTGGGTAATGCTCCGGCGCCCAGTGGTGAATTATTGTGCATGACATTAGAGACAATTGTGCAGGGTTCGGGTAGAAATGATTGTAAAAATCCAACTTGGAATTTATAGAAATTTGGATGCTGTCAGCCGCCACAAGTCGACGTCGGGAACTCGTTGGCGGATCAGCTCAAACTGGACTCATTGCGCCAGTAAACAAGACAAAACAATGACGCCACCATGCATGACGCGCCCAATCCACTTTCTCGACGTCATTGACCTCAGTATCCGAATATATAAGCTCACCATGCCTCCCAATAATTAATATTCATCCCGCATTCCCCCAACATGTTTCGCAATATTATCTCTTCCACCCGTGTGTCGGCGCTCCGCACATCCGCTAGTGCTTCCCGGTCGTTGCATTCCACGCCAGTCGCTGCGAAAACCGTGACTGAGAAAGTATCAGAGGTAGCTGAAAACGTATGTGGGTCTTGTAAACATAAAGTGGTCCACCCTCATGGCAGCGTTTAGGTGAATAAAAGTGTTGGACGCGGCCTTGCTTCTGCAATAGAAACTGGCGAGAAAGCAACTGAAAACACTAAAGAGACTTTGGGTAAGAATAATAATGTCAGATGGCTTGTAGATGCTGATGTCTTCGACTTAGGATCGGCTGCGCAACAGACGAAGGATAAAGCCGATCACGCGTCAAATGTAGCTGGGCAAAAAACCAATCAGGCAAGTAAACCCCAGGCGTTTTTTGAGCCAACATGACCTATTCCGTAGGCTGCTGCTGGCGCGCACGAAGCAAAGAAGGATTTCCAAAGGAAGTTAGCAAGTAATACCGTACCAATTGCACTATATGAGATTACTATAATTACATCCTAACTGAGTGACTCAAAGTGACTGATCATGATGCATTGACTCGGTGATATGTAGTTGTCAGAGACCGCTGAGGCGGCATGCGATTGGCTGGGACAGGCCGGTTTATTTGGGGCTCCGCTTTAAAAATTGTGTAACAAGCGAGCGGGTCTCCCGCAAATTTCTTCAATCCCAGATCGATCCCTACAGGTCAATCTTTTCCTCCCCCAACCCAATAACCCCAACACATATCCCAGAAGGCAGTATATCTCCCCTTCACATTGATTAATTTGTATGAAAGGGTGGGTTTCGTCCATGTTATAGCGAGTATTCATTCAAACCTTCCCTGCCATCGATAGAGAAGAAAGTCAGCTTCAAGATGCCCCCGTAGAAGAGATTGAGTCCAACTGGGACCAAGTGGTAGATAGGTTGGTCTTTGAATGACACTGGTGTTGCGAATACTAACTTTGACTCAGCTTCGATAACATGGATCTGAAGCCAGACCTACTTCGCGGTATCTACGCATACGGGTACGTCTCGTCTGTGTCATCGGTGCATTCACCTTATCCTGTCACCCACAGTTTCGAGAGACCCTCAACTATTCAGCAACGAGCTATCGTCCCTGTTGTCAAAGGCCACGATGTCATTGCACAGGCTCAGTCTGGGACAGGGAAAACGGCCACGTTCTCCGTGTCAATCTTGCAGACGCTCAATCCTGAAATCAAGGATACACAAGCTCTCATTCTGGCACCCACCCGCGAGCTTGCTCTTCAGATCCACAAAGTCGTCGTCGCTCTGGGCGATTATATGAATGTCCAGAGCTTGGCATGTGTGGGTGGTACCAACGTCCGCGAGGACATGGCCAAACTCAGAGACGGGATCCAAGTTGTTGTTGGTACCCCTGGACGCGCGCTTGATATGATCAAACGCAAAGCCCTCAAAACAGACACCATCAAAATCATGTGTCTTGATGAAGCAGATGAGATGTTATCGCAAGGATTCAAAGACCAGATATACGAAGTCTTCCAACTCTTGCCCGGCGATACCCAGGTCACCTTATTCTCTGCTACCATGCCTGCTGAGGTCTTGGACGTGTCCAAAAAATTCATGCGGGACCCTGTCAGGATTCTCGTCAAACGTGATGAACTAACCCTTGAAGGTATCAAACAGTTCTATATCGCCGTCGAGAAGGAGGACTGGAAGCTTGACACCCTTTGTGATCTTTACGAAACTATTACGATTACCCAGGCCGTGATCTTCTGCAATACCCGCCGAAAAGTGGATATGTTGACCGATCAGATGCACCAGCGCGAATTTACTGTCTCTGCCATGGTATGTTTTTCCCATTCCCGATTTCAAGTATTTCTCATCATAATTGATTTCAACAGCACGGAGATATGGAACAGAAGCAGCGTGAGGTCTTGATGAAAGAATTCCGGTCTGGCTCGACCCGTGTCCTCATCACTACAGATCTCCTCGCTCGTGGGATTGATGTCCAACAGGTCTCCCTCGTTATCAATTACGATCTCCCCACGAACAGAGAAAACTACATCCATCGCATCGGCCGTGGTGGTCGTTTCGGACGTAAAGGTGTTGCCATCAACTTCGTTGCTACCAATGATGTCCCCATGCTCCGTGACATCGAACGTGGGTTTTATTTTCTATCCGCCAGCTTTTTGAGTAATCTGACATCGGTTACCATCAGAGTTCTACAATACCCAGATCGATGAAATGCCCCTCAACGTCGCCGACCTTATATAGATCATGAGTATAGTATTAACGCTGTTGCTTATGAATGGATGCTATTTATCCCGTCTGCGGAAATTTCTCGCTCACAGCTTGAGCAAATGATAAATATGACATGAATATGCAAAAGATAGGAAAAGTAAATCAGCAATCCCATCCCAGAACAAATGTATCACTTGTAGGTGTACTATTGGTGGACCGATGTTGTGATGATTGGGCAGATATTCTGGAGCCACAAATACTTGAACCGAACTCTTCATTCAATAGTAGGTCGACTACGTTTCGGGATGCGATGGTCTCTGTCTCCATTGTGGATATAAATCTGGGGATGATTTAGGCGTTTTATTGAGGCAAACGACAAGGAACGCACGGCTCGAAGGCATTCACATAATACATGCCACTATCCAGTTTGACGGGTGGGAATGTGGACGTAGGCGGGAGTTTGGGGTATGCGTCCCACTTTTGCTACCGTTAGATACAATAGAAGAATAACACCGGTGTACGCACCTCTTTCCGGTGCACCCAGGTCACCGCCCCTGGGAATATTTTCTCCAGCCATTCATCCGAAACCCGCTGCTGCGAAAAGATTTTAACAACCCATTCACCATCATTGATGGGGCCGTGGTAGGAGATGGAATTGAATTCAGGTTCCTTTCCTCCTTCTCTAACACCTTGATAAGTCGTTAGCATCATAGATGGGACTTTTGCCCCTGCTTGCAAGCCAAAGTACTCTGGATCAAAGGAGGGAGACGTCGTTGTAAGTAGAGTGACATGGAGGCGGACATATGGTTGTCTAGGAATCTGGGAGACAATGGAATTGGGAAGCGTAATGTTCGTTGAATGGTATGGGGCCGCGAGAATGACGGATCTGTAATCAACCACGCCACGCCCGCTGCGGACTGTCCATTTCCGTGAGTTGGCTGATTTGGGCGTGATGCTTGAGACCTAGAAATGATAACGATGGATATCCTTGTATACAAAGGGAAAGCGAATACCCTACCGTTGTGTTCAAGTAGACCTTGGCGCCAGAGCGCTTCAAAAACTGTTCAAATATTTGGAAGTTGCCGCCCTGAATGCCAGCTGCACCACTCGTGGCCATCGAGCAAGCACCTTCCAACGCATGGAGCTCATCTGCGTTCTGTGGGGTTTAGTCGTGTAAACAATAATGCAAAAATGTGTAGTTACTTGACCATAGTTCACCCTCGTTGAGCCTTCGACAAGTTCGTTGATGTATTTTTTACTGATGCCCTGTTCCTCAAAGAATGCAGAAGTTGTCCTCTGTGTCATCTTGGTCCAGCCGAGCGTTTCTGCCAGGTCTGCAATGTCATCCCACTTTGGGGATTCGGGAGAGTATAGCGTAAGGAATTCTTTTATCATGTCGGCAACACTATTTCAGAGGGTTAGATCTGCAAGGTTCAGTGGAGAATCAAACAAACA
Source organism: Infundibulicybe gibba (assembly GCA_015501065.1). Classification (NCBI taxonomy): domain Eukaryota; kingdom Fungi; phylum Basidiomycota; class Agaricomycetes; order Agaricales; family Omphalinaceae; genus Infundibulicybe; species Infundibulicybe gibba. The sequence continues at coordinate 38,478 of JADNYI010000001.1, forward strand.
GGGCGTTGGTTCGTCGGGGGGCTGTTATTCCATATCTCCACAAAATTTTGGCTGTATCCATCCACCCTCCATCAAACTGGGTATGGTGTTACTTTCGGTCGAAGCCACACCAGGCTTGACTCACAGATAGTAATAGTTTCTCCCCATCCCAAACACCAATGTCACTGGTTTCATCCTTAAAATCTCGCCGGGTCAAGTTGAATTGGTCGGAGGCCCTCCAGAGATTTTTGTTGGCCTGTACGAAGATGGATGCGCCGAGCTCGATAGCAGGGAGGCTCCTATTATTATGCGGGAAGACAACCGTGCTCCCTGGTCATGAGGAAGATGAGTCTGATGCAAATTAAAGAGGGAGAGCTGCCTACGGCCGCCAATATAGGCCTCTTGCTCGTATACATCGACTTCGACATCAACACCGAACCTTTCTTTAGCTTTGGAAATCCAGAAGGCAGCAGAGCTTCCACCAGCCCCCGCGCCTATAATAGCAACCCTTGGTGGTGCATATGCGGCAATGACTTCTGCAGCAGGGGCCTTGGTCTTGAAGGGGAATTTAAAAGGAAACTGGAAGGCAAAGCTTGTTCCAGAGACCAAGAGGAGAATTCCGATGGGTCGCATTGAATTTCTGGAACACTAAATCTTGTGGGTAATCAAGAAATAGTATGATGGTAGCTGGATAGCACAAGGCGAATAACGTTGTTTATGTTATAAGCAGGTGTGGAGAGCCTGAATTACATCAGACATACATATGTCTCCTCAAGTAACGTGTTGGACTGCGTATCAGTACTCAAGGAGTCTAAAGCTTGACGAGGACCAACGAACTTTGGTGGCCACGCTCCACCCAAGGTACCCATGGCTTCCAACTCATAAGATTAATATTCCAAAAGCGCGAGTAGAAAACCATAAAAGTATGTATAAATTGGCATTTTAAATCCCTGAACCCTACATTTTAGATGGCATACCATCTTTATATCACTCCCGTTCGGTCCCCGTTCTCCATCTTCTCGTTGATTGGTCGGAGGTGATTCGTACTATCGCCATCGGCATCTCTGACGTCCACTGAGCGTGGACGAATGTCACTGTCTGGGTGCCCGTGCCTGTCCCCAGCAGCTACAATAGGTCGGAAAGCGCCTTGCAAGGAGTCAAAGGGAGCCGCTCCATCCGTGAAATCGCGGCGGATTTCGATATAATCACTCGCAAATTCTCCGATCTACAGATTGTTAGAAACGTTTGTGATGATCAAGGGGTCCAGCAGATACCTCGACTTCATCCATGCCGAGTCTTTCGCCTTCTGGTGTGCTTCTTAGTTGAAGTCCAGGCACCATATCGACAGCCTTGGCCAGGAGCGCGGTTACAATAAAGGTATACACGCAAGTTGCACAAATATAGGCGAATTGCATATACAGCTGTTTCCAGTTCTGATCGACCCATCCGCCCTTGGTTGTGAGATTGACACCGTCTAAAGCGACAACGGTGGAAGATGCGAAAAAGCCGTTTAGGAATAGCCCAATAATACCCCCAATAGCATGTTCGGCGAATAGATCCAAAGCATCATCCACCTGGAGAAGGAACTTGACTTGTAAAAAAAAAAGCGTCAGGGAGTTTCTCACTGTGTGACAGATCAAATGCACCAACGTTTAGTGGCAAAATTACATAGCCCGCCTGCGGCAAGGCCGACTATTACCGAAGACCATGGATGCAAATATCCGGACGATGGAGTAGCAGCGACAAGTCCAGCGATTGTACCTGAACAGAATCCCACCATAGTCCAATGTCGCTCAAGGCGGTAATCCAAAAGACACCAGATCATTCCGCCAAACGCGGCAGCCAGCATCGAATTCCATATGGCCATTATTGCACGAAGGTTTGCCCCAAATGCACTTCCTCCATTAAACCCTAGCCAACCAAACCACAGCATCGAGGCTGGTTAATTTTTCAGAAAGGGGGTATCTGTTGGATCGAGAAGGATTCACGTACTGCCAAGGCCCACCATGGAAACGTTGTGTGGCCGGAAATTCAGCAACTCCGTCTGGTGTCTACGTCCTAGCACCCAAGAGAATGCAAGACCACCGACGCCACTGCCAATTTCAACCGGTCCTCCGCCTATATGCTACTGAGAATGTCGTGCAATTGACATAAAATTGAACGACTGACCGGCAAAATCCAGGACACCCCACTTGAATGCCCAGCCATTGAGGCCCCACGCCCAACATGCCAGTGGACAATAAACGAGTGTGACCCAGAGGAACGTGAAAATCATGGCCGGAAACACGCGACCCCGTTCAGCAAGTCCACCCATCAAAATTCCCGCCGTCACACATGCAAATTCCATCTGGAAAAAGCTATAGAGCAACTCAGGGATAAGCGGGGAGCCGGGGGATGGGTCCGCCAATACTTTGAGCAAGCCGAAATTTCTCAAGTTTCCGATGTAGCCATTGGTTGCAGAGGAAGAAAATGCTAAAGAATAGCCCCAGAAGTACCATTGAAATATCACAACAGCATTACTCGCTGACACTGCCCATATCAAGGAAACTGCACACCAGAATGAGAATGAGATGGGACATAGAGCAGACAACTTACGGGCGCTTTTCCTCCGGGAAAGGCCAGAGTAAAGAAACGCTATCGCCCAATGAGCAAGGAGAAGTGAGATTAACCATAAAGGCCCACCCAATCCTGGTATCATAAACGATACCATCGCTCCGGAAATGATGATGAATGAGATGTCGCCACGGTCATATCTACGCCATTGTGAGATCAGCCGCCTGCCAACTGAAGTTGTTGCTTACTGGATACTTTCTCCTATATGTCAAGCACATCAGCCAATGAAATTTGGAACATGAACGAAGGCTGCGGACTAGTTTGGAGGACACTTGGGGGCCACGAATTAGGTATCCCGTGTGTTGTCTGCATAGCAGGCGTTGGTACTGAGTTGATAGCAAAATAAGCTTATCGCCTCTTCCGTTTGTCGCGCCACCGTGTTTGTTCGATAGCACCCGCAGGTGACCATGATCTCCGTATGGGATTGGATGGGGTCGGTATCCGAGTGGGGTTTACGTGGGAAGATATTCCGGTTTTTCCGCAGACCATAGTATGACAGCCAGGGGGGGACTTCAAGCCGATTTTGTTATCAGCGACAGCGCTTGTGATGCTCTAGAACACTCCCCGTGGCCGACGCGCGACTCTTATTTTATAAATAACATACCCCAACTGATAAGGATGACGAGTCAAGGCCTAGATGTGACAAATATCCAGCTGGTCTTCCCGTGATAAGAACATACATAAACCGCGGATTTCCTGCTCCCAAAAGGAGAGATCAAAGTATCGCCAATTCCACGGTTCAATAGGTCTTTGGATGTTACACAGCCATCATGGTCCACCAAGTCCTGGTCATCTAGCACCGACCTGTCGGCCGACAGCATTTCTTCACTTGGTGGGAATTCTGGCGACATCCTGGATCAAATGTCCGAAACATCCTTACCCAAACCCAGATACAACCCTCCCATGAGAACGACGACCGGTGCTGATCCACAACTCCTTTTGTGCGTCCCAGCCAGTCGATCGCTCCAGTCAACCATAGACACGAAGATTGGCATGAGCACGATCGAGGAAAGAATAGGTTGCGGTAGTTTGGTAACGAAAGAAATTCCTCTTTTGGAATTCGACCAATGTCCATGACACCAAGTATGAGCGTCCGAACCAGCGAAAAAGTTATTCTTATTCCCAAGGGCGTCCGCTACAGGGGAGCCATCTGGCATCAAGCGAGCCAACAGAAAGTGGTGCCAAGTATTTGCGTAGACATCTCCACGCCAGTATATACATGCACCTGAGAGTCTTAAGTTGGGATATCCGTAAATCCGATGGGCGACTTTGGCAAAATAGCAGTCATGGAAGCATTGTTCGTGAGAGCCCATGATGGTGGTATGGAGAACCTGGGAACAGAGACAACCCATGGACGAGGTATAAAGCGACTGTTGGACAGACCCAGAAATTAAGCATTCCCCCAGCAACTCGGAACGGTCGCAACTCACCATCCGCATTCACATCTAGAATCCATCGCCTAAATTTCGAAACCCACCATGTCTACAGAATCACAGGAGATACTACCCCTTCACGAGGGCAGTGAGGTAGGCGATTCCGGCACTTTGGTGGTAAGATAGGATACTATGCTCACACAACTCACAGAAACAATATAAGGGATACACCAGCTATGGTGCAGTCCGATCTCAGAAGACCCAGGATGTAGTTAGTTATCCCCCCCATCTCCAATTCGTGAGATCTCTGACCAATTCGCGTCCTAGTCCTCCCACACGGCTAGGAAGGCTACCCAGGTGAGCCGAAACCTTAGTAGAGAAACCTGTCTGTTCAACTCAAAACTTCTTCCGCAGTCAAACCCTAGCATTATATCACGAATGAAAACTAGTTATGCCAAGAGTGTGGCGACCAACGCACCAGCAGAATGCCAATTCGCCTTCCTGTGATGAGATGGATTGATTTGAGGCAGAGGGGGTAATTATGATACTTGTATTTTATTATTTTCCTGAGCGGGCCAAAAACCAAGTCCGTGTTGATTGCATTCAAGCTGTCCAGAAACCTGGTTTTGGGACGCCAGGAAATTGGGACATCCTTTCCCTTCATTCACAGCTCTTCTGATCTCTTTCGGTTCTGGCGTATGTGCGAACCTACATGGGATGAAATTTGAACTTGTTTTGGAGACTCCTTATGGCATACGCCACGCTACCGTTGGATTGCCCAATCGGCATTGAAGAGGTGGCAAAACTCTGACGCTGAATGATGTATACTGAGAATGAGAGGCCCACCGGGTCTTGACCCCAAAAGTGAGGGGTTCTTCCAATGTGGAGTGCACAAGACATTGCAAATCCACCTAGACGCAACTTGAAGTTCTCTGGCCAAAGTAGATATCCAGCCGCTCAGAGATCAAATTGCCACGGTGTAGTGCGTACGTACTAGTAAGTGCTCATCAATGCTTCAAATATTTCGGGACTATCCCGATAGATCGCATGCTTTATTCCGTTGACATGCCCAAGCCAAATATAAGTACCAGCGACAAGTCGTGGTAGCAAATCGCGTGAGTAGCATTGGAGAGGGTTCTATGGCCATCGGCCGATTTCGATTTAGCCTTGGCCCGCTGCAAAGTTGTTCCAATGATCATTCTCAGCCACCAGAGGCATACACCTCTACCGTCTGTTGGAAAATACAAGTTCACTGGCCAAGCTTTGACGAACCCCATGGTTGACGAACATGGGAGGTTATACATGATTACATGGAATCAACAGTCCTAACAATCCCATCCGAACACGAAGCCGGTGCTGGGTGGCGGACCAGTCGATTCGGACCCACAAATACTGGAATTAAATTGCTCCTTGAGCATGAGATCCACAACATTTCGCGACGAAATAGTTTCTGTCTCCATGGTCGAAATGAATCTTTGAATATACTTAAGCCTTCATCTAGTCACTTGAGGCTGCACTCACGGTTCGAACGCATTGACATAATACAAGCCAGTATCTAGTTTGATAGAGGGGAAAATGGTTGTCGGCGGGTACTCCGGATACGCGTCCCACTTTGTTCAAATCAGATTTATCTCCCATACCGGTAATCAAATAACGTACCTCTTTCCTTTGTACCCACTTCACCGCCTCAGGAGAAGAAAATATTTTGTTCAGGAATTCATTCGAGATGTACTCCTTTGAGAAAATCTTGACAACCCACTCGCCATCGCGAACTAGGCTATAATAGGATATAGAATTGAATTCAGGAGCCTTACCACCATGCTTTGCATTTTTGTTCGTCGTCAGCATTGTGCGGGGAATGTATGATAGGTTGGATGCAAAATATGACGGGTTAAAGCTCTCTGACGTTGTTGCAATCAGTGTAACGTGCAAATGCACGTAATGGCGCTGAGGTTGTTGGGACACAATGTTAGGTGGGAATAAGATGCGTGTTGAGTGGTAGGGCGCAGCAAGAATGACCGCGTCATACTCAGTCGTACCACGGCCACTCAGGATGGTCCATTGGTCTGTATTTGCTGACTTACGCACGAGATTGTAGACCTGGGATACAAGTAAACCCATGGTAAGCGTTGAGATTGGCTTCAAGGACTACGGGTGTGTCAGTATAGACATGGGCTCCTGAGCGCTTCAAGAATTGTTCGAAAATTTGAAATTTCCGCCTTTAACGCTGTCCACACGGCCGTTTGGTACCGAGCATAGAGCTCCCAATGCGTGAAGCCGATCCACGTCCTAAGAAACCGAATTATGAATCTAATAGGGTTTGGGCGACATGCCCACACACCTGCCCATAATTTATTCTAGTTGAACCTTCCACCATCTCATTGATAAAGATATCATTGATACCCGCTGCTTGCATGAAACGAGAAGCAACTTGTGTGATTAGCCCCTCCCATCCTAGATCTGTTGCCAGTTTGTCGACGCTGTTCCATGCGGGGAATTTGGGTGAATAGAGCGTGAGAAACTTCTGGTATGTCTGGTTGACACTTGGCACCCCCAAGTAAGCGCTTGAGTTCCGTTGCGAATGGAAATATTATAAAGGAAATGCTGTACGAACATGGTATTGAGGACCTGAGGTCCATTCGTACCGTAACGTGCCACGAACGCCGCCCCGTCCGATGCACTACCATTCAACTAGAGCCTAAGCTTGAGACTGGTTGAATCAGCCGAGAAAAAAATAGCCACTCACGGACAACAAAATATTCTCCCCATCCCAGATACCAAGCTCACTGTCACTATCAGGAGGAAGGCGGGTCAGACCGAACTCGTCAGTGGCCCTCTGCAGATTCTTGTTGACATCTGCAAAAATTGAGGCGCCTAGCTCGATAGCTGGCAGGCTCTTGTCACCATGTGGATAAACCACGGTACTTCCTGATCAAATCAACTCTAATAACAAACGATTAGGCATACCCGCACTTACTTCCACCAACATATGATTCCCGCTCGTACACATCCACTTCGATATCAACACCAAACCTTTCTTTGCCCTTCGAGATCCAGAACGCAGCGGAGGATCCCCCAGCTCCCGCACCAATGACAGCCACTCTGCTGGGTGCAGCCACTGTGTCTAACTAAGGGTGAGGGAGAAATTCAATCCGACGGTGAAATGCATACCAGAGACAAGGCAAAGCAAAGGGAGTAACCATGTGTGTAAAGATCTAAGACGCGCCATCGTTGTAGGTGTTCAATTGTAGGGCTGGGCGCTTCTCCACCTTCGATATTAATGCTGAACCGAAGAAGAGTTACCCCTTGGCTAACGGAGGCTAGTGGCCGAACTTGAGAAACACGAGGGTCGCGACTGTTGTTAAGTTGTTGCCGAGGTACGTACGTATACCGATTCACTCGGTTGCACTTGCACTTACACCGTGAACCACTAATTCATTGTTCTAGGCAACATATTCAGTACAACTTACTCGCACCTTATATGTCTAGTTTTTGTCGTGAACGACCACATATCATCTTCAATTGTTTCCCTAGAGCTGGATCCCTTGAACCCGTGCTCTTAGCCCAGGTTATATCGATGAATTTTTCGGCTGCCACTTACCGGTCCAGCTGATTCTTGGACAGAGAGTTTTGAGCATTGCACCGTTACATTAGCCCAAGTGATTGCATTTTATACATATCTTGAAAATATTATGGAATCCATTACCCAACAAGCACGCTCCAATCGCTGGGGATAGCCCCAGTTTGTCGACCCACTAGCTCAGTCCATATGGGTCTGGATACGGGTCCCATGCCATCCGCATCCGTTGGGATCAAGACATCCTCGCCCATGTAACCAATTTTGTTGACTGGACTAATGACGGCGGCGGTACCTTTGTGAAGGATCAGCATGGGATTTAGAGCCGTGAGGAAACAAGGAAAGGCACCTGCTCCAAATAGCTCAACTAGGTGTCCATTAAGGGAGGCTTCCTTGACCTCTTTCATGGTTACTGGGCGTTCGCGAACTATCAACTTGTCGGTCAAATTTGCCAGGCGGCAAGATCCTGAGATGTGCCCTCGAGCCAGAGCAAGGACAGAGTCACGAGTAACGCCGGGAAGGATCATACCGTCAAGGGGTGGGGTAACAAGCTCGGTAACTGGTTAATCTCGAATCAGTTGGCCAGCAGCAGATTACGAAAAAGCATTACCTCCACCCTCTTGCCGGAAAACAACAAACAAATTCATAGTGCCAACCTGAGTACTGCTTGAGTAAAAGACCTCTATGTTGGTTGATTCGCACCTCTGTCAAATAGTGCTCTGGTCCATGCAACCACAAATTCTGCACATATCCCTTTTCAGCAGCGGTCTTCTGCGGAAGCACTCCGGGGGCATAGTTTACGCCAAGTTTGTACGCGCCGGTGCCTAGGATACAATAAGATCCAGAAAAATAGGGCACGGATGCGAGGAAAATCACCTCCTGGGGCTGCACGGATGTACTCTGTGGTGCCATAAAGTGCCACCGGTTTAAAACCCTCGGGATAGTATGGGCCGACGGGACTGCAAATTACAAAAAGCAATGCCTCATCAGGTGGAGAAACGCCAATTGCTTTTTGGGTACCAACTAGAAGGGGATTCAGAGACTGGGAGCCAAATAGGTAGAAAGCATTAACTCATGGTTGGGCGAACATATAAACTGTGGCCTGGCTCCTTTGGTATCCAGTGCTTATCAATACGGATTAGCTCCTTGATAAGCTCCAAGAGTGATTGGCCATCAAAAGCCTTTTATAAAACGTGGGCTTAGCGAAATAATGGTGTTAGATTCTGGCTCACGGGCAATGCAATCCTCGCGGCACTGTTGTTCATGCGCTTCATATTCATATCGGGTCTAAATAACGTTATCTTGCCGCTATCATGACGATATGCCTTCATCCCCTCAAATAGAGTCTGAGCGTAATGCAACACTGTAGAACTAGGTTCCAAGGATAATGGCCCATCTGAAAGAGTATTAACAATGCACGGAAGGCATCAAGTTGAGCTCACATGGTTGAATATGCGGTGCTCCCCATCCGGATTTACTAGTCCACGGAATGGTCAACATATGATCCGTCTGGTACAATATTTAGTGTGTTGTTTAGCGTAAGGAGAAGAGACTGACAAACGTATGACCGAAAACTAAATCTGACGATGGGGGTGGAGTTTTGGGTTTATCGTTCTTGGTTATTTGAAGTGCCCCTAGCTATAACGGTATGATCAGCCAATGCAAGAATCGAAGTATAGGCATGCGACGAACTCGAATATCGGACAAAGTACTATTCATCCGCCGCGCGCTAAGAAAGAGCGGGCCAAAAGCCTTCGACCTGGACATATGCACAAAGCGTGCGGATGGTAATGCGCCCATGGATATTAGAGGCATTGGGACTATGGGTAAAGGTAAAGTGATATTTCGGACCTTGACCCGTTGTATATATACTGACTCTGGTTTTGGCCGACAAATAAATCACACGTGATGGAGTTAGACACTTTAAAATGTAAGTATCTCCCATCCAAGTTCCGAGTCATTACAGCATCTAAACGTCCATTCATTTCCAATTGCACCCCCAGCATGTTCTCTGAAGAATGCCTAGCTGCATCTAATTATAGTCTAACCGTAGGTTCTATCCCGGGTTGAACGTTGAACAGGTTCCGGGTGTCTTTGAAGTTGTAAACGTTTTTGATAGTGATGTCAGGGGGCAAAGCCGAGCCGACTTTCTGGATGATTAAGAAAAAAAAAAAGGAATGTACAAGTGATAATATCAAAGCATCCCCATCCCATCTTCCCCATCTCCACCCCACCCACTGGCCACAATCTCCTCTTCCTGCATGTGGGGAGAATGAAGAAGAGGAGGCTCCGGAGAGCGCAAGCGATTTGCAGCCGGAGGTGTTCCCGAGGTTCCCACTGAATCTGCGATGGCAAGCGGTGTCCTGGGCGTTGATGCCGCGTTTGGTTGTTTTCCGGTGAACCATGATATTTGAAGCGGACCAACAGTGGGTACGGTTGTGCCCTTGGCTAGACCCTAAGGAGGGTTATTTAGTAGGGCAACGTCAGTAACGGAAATACATACTTGTTCCGCTGCAGCACGGGATTTGAATGAGACAATCACGTCCCCATCGTCCAATGCTTCAAATGAGTCAACCTGATTTGTGGTCTATCAAAATATATATAAACCTGCATCTAAGGTGGAGCTGAAAGAATTTTACCTCGTACCAGTCTCGGAGCGCCTGGAGGGAGTCTCGGTGGATGGCTTTCACAAGCAGCTTCTTTGGTCGATTGTCAAGTTTCATGCTTGCTCTCGGCGGACCACCGCGCATCGCACCTCGGTACAAGCTCCGCCCACCCCTTGCTCTTCCTCGGTAGGGACGATACGTACCACCCCCACTAGGGTGCGATGATTCACTGGCTGCTTCGGAAATACCAAGACTCGCAGCCTTTCCATGGTTATAACACAGTACTTGCCAACATTTGAGATTGAACATACCTCGGCTTTCAGTCGGTCAAGCTTTGCTTTCAAATCCTCTGCATTCTCCTCATCGGCCCCTACGCTCGCGGTGACATGATGTAGTTCGAGTTCCTTATCCAGTCGTTCTCGCTCCTTCTGTTCGTGGTCGCTCAGGTTGGACATGCTTGGGGCCTTTTTAGGAGTCACAGCAGGCCGGGAAGAGGCTGGGGTCACCGTGGTTGATTTAATTTCGTCACCCAATTTCCGAAGGCGTGTCATTATTTCTTTTTTCTCATCTGGGGAAGCAGTCGACAACGAAGCCATCAGCGACTTTTGCTCAGCTATTTGCTGCTCCAACAATTGTTGTTTTGCTGCGAGGGCGGTTGCCGCAGAGGTTGTAGTTTTCCTGGATGAACTCGCAGCATTTGCGGAAGCAGAGGGTAGTGATGTTGACAATCGGTTAGGTGAGCCATGCGCGGCATAATTCGCAACCAGCGGTGCGGATGCCGCAAGCATCCTAGCACCCACTTGCCCATGGCCCTCCATTGGCCGATGCCAGAAGATCTTGACAAATCGGTTATTGAAGACAGCATCTTCCGATTTCCAGGCGGCATGCGCTTCATCATGGGTGGAGAAACTAACGAGAGCCTTGGCGTTTGAGTTATCGACTGCGACGTGGGTGACAGTCCCAAATTTCTTGAACCAAGCATTGAGATGCTCCCGGCTTAGTTTATCCTCGGGAATCTTTTCAACCACCAAAGTTTTGTCCTTTCTCCGCTCTGGCCTGAAATTGTGAACTTCGCCTCCGAAGATACCTCCACGACCCCTGGCAACCCCTCGCGACCCACCGCGGAAAGCACCATTCTGGTGTCTTGAAGGTGGTGCCATATCCATTGGGGACGCCATTTCCACATCTGTGGATACATTCATGAATGGTTGAGCCTCTCCGCGTTGTGAGTACTCATTTCGTTCAATTCCCCCATGCTCAACTGGTATCGGTTGGGGGAATTGGTCGGTGGGTGTTGATTGCACATCGGACGCAGATGGCTCGGTTGAAGGTGCAGGCGGGTCGGGCGGCAGGGTTGGTGTTAGATCCTGAATAACCGGAAGTTCGCCAGAGGCGTGGACACTGTGTAGCACCCGACTACCATCCTCCTGCTGTATTCGAGGTAAGACAGGCGCGCGATTTTGTGGGCGACCTGGCATTGGACGCATGTCCATCCTCGATTCGTGGGGATCATAGGCAGCACCAGTAGACCCACCAATAAAGGGGACTCCTCCGGGAAACATTGGCATAAATGGCAAACCGGGCATGGAGGGCATTGAGTATAGCTGTCCAGGGATGACAGCATCGTCTCCGTGACTGTATTTACACATTGCACCGCGCGCACAATAACCGTTGTCTAGAGGATTCAAAATGTTAATGTTTAACATCACGAAAACAGCAACGCACTGTGATAGTCTCTACATATACCTCTCTTTTGGCCTGGTGGTTGGTAGGCTTGTTGCCTCCTGCTATTCATCTGCCCCATCACGCCATTCATCCCTGACATTCCACCTAATCCCAATCCCATAGCCCCCATCATATTCATACCCATGTTTGCCATGCCACCACCAAAGCCGTCAAAAGCGCCATCTGCAAACCCATTTCCCTGCTGTCTGGCACCCCCACTACGCTCTGTCCACCCACTGATTGCCCTCCCATCCTGCCTATTCCCGTGGCCATTCCCATACCTTGAGAACTGGCCGTCGGTGTTCAGACGAGGTCCTTTTGCAGGAGGCCTCCCGTCTCTTTCATCATTTTCGATACTACGTTTGTGACCTCGTTGTGGTGATGTGGGTTCCGAAGGGGATAGAAGTCCATCCAATGGGATCGGAATTCCAGTATCAAGCGTTTTCGAAGTGAACGAGGGCGATGATGGAGTTGTAGAGTATGGTAAATATGATTTTGTTCGGAGGACAGTAAATAATGTATCGATAAAAGAAGAACACTCTGCTTGGATTCCAGTTCAGCAGCATACCACTTACAAAGACTGATGAAAAGTGCGTACCCTTTTCAAGAAATTCGTCAAGCTGCACGGCTAGCTCCTTGCGCATCTCACTCTCTGGCACAGTATGCTTCAGCAAGGCAAGGATATAATCCGCTAGAGCGCCCGGCTCAGCATCGCATCTGAAATGAGATACACCATTCAGCTTTTTGGGCTCAAATTTCACGGATCGCGGAATACTAACATAGGTTCTAGTGTCCTGACTAGCCATGGTTTCAGGTGAGACGCTGACGCAGAATCAAGTATCATTAGAGACTGCCACAAGCCAGAATATACGGATAACGTCGTCGTCCCGAAGAGAATGCCGAGAACGCAAGGTTTGTTGGTCCCAACCCGCAAATATAATATTCACCGCTGTAAGTGTTCGGATTCCCATGATCACGTGCAATAAATTCCTGTTGACCCCTATCCTATCATAGTATCATCGACACTTGGCTGGCCACACCTTGCTCCCAGCTCAGCAACGGAGTATCTATCTTACAATTAAGGAGGGAAAATCATGAAGCGAGAGCTCGTTGACGGTGACCCTTCACAAGAGCCCCGTGGGATACGTTGGTGTATGGTCACGGTACTAGAGCCAGTCGCCCTCCGAGTCGTCACTTGCCAGGGCACAGGCAAACTTGATTGCACTGACCCCGCGCGTCTCTGCATTCCCGAAAATGTGCTACACATGTGTACCCGGTCGTACTCCCGGATTGCCGGCTGGATCAGTTCCTCCGCGCGCGCAATCAGCAGTATCCACGCCCCTACGCCTTTGGATTGAGCCCACGGTCATAAATTTTGGAATAAGCATCTGTGTTAACGCATTTACGCGCTGGCCTTAGGGTTAATCCCACTATGCCTTTCTTCCATATGCCATGACAAACCTCTCATCACCCACTCCATGTAACCTCTGCCCCGGCCTAGGCCCTTCAGACGAGCCTGCCGGTCCGGAAGTAAAGAAAGCAATGGGGAAATGTGCTCAAAACCTGTCGTGGCGGAAAGATACTCATACACCACTAAGGTCGGGGAATAAGTTGCAGGTATGTATTAGTCACCCCGCCCTCACGATAGGACGAACCAATTTTGACCGCACGCTACGAAAAAATCTTGAAGCTGAGGTAAAATCTCTACCATGAAACCTCCGAAACTTGATCCGGCAAACACTTGCACTTGATATTTCACGGATGGGGTGGCGAATCAACGATACAACCTCGGAGGCATCACAGCTGTCAACAAGTAAGTCAAAAAATGTGAGCTGGGCGACGGAACAGGAATGTCAAGGAGCTTTTGCTGTTGCTCAGTGCTAATAAACTCGAGGTTGGGTCGAGAATTTGACCAAGCACCATGATTCTTCAAATCTGAGAATGGATGCCAGGTTTCTGGGGTTAAGATCTAGAGCCTGGATGTTTGTAGCAGATCTCGCGTTCGTTTCCATCAGAGGTTGCATGTCGCATAAGGAAATCAATTATGCAACCATCGTATACGTATCAGGACAAGAAAAAGAGTATATTTAGTACCACAAAAGTGCGTAAGCTCACCCGATCCGACTGAGTTTAGCAGGCAAATCGACATGCGAGGTCATGTTGGCCTTTGTGACAATAGTCTCCAGGGGCCCGTTATACACTAGATAAAACGGAGGCGCAGGGTAGTAGATACCAGAACACTTGCGTTCCATGAGAACGACATTTGGTGCCCCAGCAGTTCCCGAGTCAGCGCCAAGTGTCATTGACATTCCCCGAGTCGTCGGCAGTGCCTTGTTGACTCGGGAACCAGGACCTTGTGACTAGAGCGTGAGAAGATGGCTGAGAACGTTGGTGATAATCGGGGAGTAGGGTGCGAGGACGGCAACGGCAATATTCGGGTGAACCGGTGCAGAGTCAGCGTGGTGTGAACACGAACCAAGCCGGCCAATGGCGTGGGACGGAGGGTAGGGGGGGGGAGAAAGGGGTCGTGGACGACGTCGAGGCAAAGAGGGGAGGATGAAAGAGCATTACCGTGAGGGGGAAATTAGTGTGACGGATAATCTCCCACCTCAACACACCACAGATGTAGGGATGATTGGAGGGGGTTTCGCCATCAACGAAATGCAGAGACTATATTGAAGTGGGGTGGGGTGAGACTACAGGTGGTATTTCGGAAGCGAGTAACTCACTACACCAATACCTCTTACTGACTGATATTCCATGGAAAGCTATAGTGTAATGGATCATCGCTAATATGAGAGTCGAGGAATGACCAACCCAAGGATCAGGGGAGGGAGAAGGTCTTGTGAGATAGCAAGTAGCGGGGAAGAGGGGAGAAACGGGAAAAGCCAGAAAATGATAATGATTGCAGATTCGCTGTTTATATAGGAGTGGCAGGCGAGTGCTGAGGCCTTTGCGCCCCACGGAATTATGCGATTGGCTGATCAATCGATCAAAATCCCCTGGCCCTGTTTGGAAATCACACAAGGTATCCCGGTATTACATAATTTTTTTCTTGGAATACATGATCTGTTGTGTGGATAATGAATCCGCTACCCCCTCCCAACGTATCTCTGCTTTTCATACTCCTTCCATAAACCTCTCATTATCACCTTTCCTCCAACATCGAGACCAGATACCATTATTGCGTCTCGGCTATAATCATTCATCATACCACATAGTGCGTATAAACCTGGCTGGAGCTCCTTGCGCACTTCCGAGGGTATGATGCACAATGGATCGTTCATCGCGTCTATGTATGCTTTTTGGACGTATGCCGCGTGTTTTGAAAATGGTTTGGCGAGCGACCCAGCCTTTTGGGTTGTGGGTGAAGAGTTGTACCGGATCAGGCTTTTGGTTTGCAATGTCTCCAGCAGACGTGCTAAGGCTTTAGCTTCCTCTACACCCAGTGGTTCCTGGACATTTATCCATTGAGGTAGAGAGCCGGCTATGATAGATGTTTGCATCCCTCCCAAGTGGGCTCGGGAACGACGCATTACCGTTATGAGTTGACGTAAGATTGCGCCAAGATGTGGAAGAGTAAGGGTGACCAAATCTCGACGGAAACGGATGAGGCAGCTGCTGGTCCCAACAATCTTGTGGAATAAATCTTTCGCAGTATGTTTGTCATGGGTGCCAGCTCCTGAGAGAAATTTAAAGAGCAGTGACCAAATGCTAGCTAAATCCGCTTGCCGCAAGGTCGCGGGCTGCACAACAGTCAAAGTCAGCATCTGGCTGTTCTTGAGGTTTTGTACGTACCCGTTCGGAGCAATGCAAAAAGACAAAATCGAGTACACTCCTGCGAAGCTTTATGGGTCCAATAAAGAAAGCGTTATTGGTCACAAAAATGTTGAAACTTTTGGTTATGAATTTTTGCATGACTTTTAGACTGTCTAGGGAAGGGCGAGTCAATTTTTAGAGCGGTTCGTTTCATCAAAGAACGTACTTTTAGGAGGCTCCTGCAGCAGTATTGTTGCTAGGCGTATGAGCCCTATGAGGTCGAGGTAGGGAGGTTGGGCGCAGGATAATGATTCTGATACCAGTTCTAATATATGCTCGAAGTCTAGCACAGAGAGGAGTGTAGAGACGCTGGAGAGGTAGTTGTCTAGGAGTTTTTGACCTAAACATGGATCTTCAACGAATTTCACTGGTATGAGAATTGGGATATTACCGGATTGGTTAATCTCCCGACATAGAGAAATATACAATGCGACGAGCATGCCCAAACGCGTCAAACGTTCAGCCTCGGGCGCGTAATGGAGCTCCTGGAGGAGTATGTTAAATATTTCCGACTTGAGTTCTCCCAAGCAATCAGGAGCAGTGGTTTGATTCATCTCCCCCACTTTAACACTTAAGGGTATTCCAAAAGATGGGACACCCCCGCCTTCCGCGGGTCAGACATCAGCTATTGAAATTCGGAGTCCAACTCACTGGACACTTCAAGCCATCTCCCAAAAGAGAGTAGACGGCTCCAACCCAGTACGACACGAGAGCTGAGCTCAAGTTCGGGGGGGAAGCCTTCGATGGTCAATTCGATTAACGATGGGTGAAGCGCGGATAAATGCCGCTGATAAATTTCGCGCATTTCTGCACGGACACCTTCGGGGAAGCTGAGTCGTACGGGATGAGTAAAGACACGAGAATGAATAGGGTTCCCTGACTTGGAAGGTAAAAATTTAGCCGTCAAACTTTCAATCATCCGAACAAAGGCCCGACCACGCATCTCGTTTGCAGGAGGTGCGGATAGTGGCCCAAGTGTGTCGCCAGGGAAGATTTTTATGAAACGAGAAAAGCTACTCGAGTCGTCTTTTTGAGCTGTCCGGAATAACTCGCTGTAGAGGTGTGAGCTGTGGCTATTGGTATCCTGGAGACTGACGCACTGTTCATATAATTCAATTAAAGAAACAGTGGCAGCTATATATTCACCATCCGGTGCACGGAAGGGTGGCTCTCTGGAGCGCACCAGGTGCTTCAAGATTTTGTAGATTTTCTCTGGCTTTTTGCTTCAATTAGTTTTATTCATACGCGAATCACTAACTTACGGTCTGTTCAATGACCTGATGATGTGCAAGCACGCGGCCTATAAATAACCGGAGAATTGTCAGGAATTCGCAAGCCTTCCCTGGCGCGATTATTTCATCTGCGCAAAGATGAGTGATTGCGATATCTGCAGAGATGGCCCTTTTAGAGAGTTCTAGGAGAAGGGCGCGGGTAATGCTTTCCACAGGAAAGGTGAGCAGGAGCTCAAAAACTGCTAATGCTGGTAAAAGCGTTGAGTGGGAAATACACGAAACATCATCCTCAAATATCCGTGTCCCCTCATTTACGTGCGAGAGTAATGCCACTGATGAAAATTAGGTCGAGGTGAGGGATTATAAAGGAATGGCATACTCCGAATGTTTGATAGTTCCCAGAAGTGGGCAGACCCTAGCGTCTGCAGACGCAAAGAACCCGCAGATATTTGCTTTGGTGACGACAGCTCGAGCCTCAGCCTGGGGTCGGAACACAGACGAAGAATGCAACGAATGAGGTCTTCAAGCTCTGGACCAGATGCGACAGAGCTAAATGGATGAGTAACATAGACTCAGCGGACAATTATTCCCACATACTCAATAAATGGCATCCATCTATTAACCATCAAATGGTATAAGGCCAATACGGTAGGGCCCTCATCGCCAACATCCAATTGATTCGGTTGTCCTGACCAAACTTCCAGAGGGGAAAGATTGATACTAGAAAACTCTGCCAGCAAAGCACCGACTACATCTGGGACGGATCGGTGGAGGAGGTGACGGAACTGCGCCAATATTCAATTAATGGAAAACGGGTGATAGATGTGACATACCATTTCTAGCCTTAGCTCCGACATTAGTGTACGATCCTTGAGAAGTCTCACCATTTTCGAAAGTAATTTATCATGGCCATGGTCCCCCAAGTTGTATTTATTGCAAATATCCAATGCATACCGCAAGCGTAGGGTGGCAACTGCAACGATCTGGAATGCCCAAGCATCATATTTCTTCTTGCTGAGGGTTTTGAATGCCTTGGCCAAGACGGGGCAGATGATGGAAGTATTCAGGTCCCCGACTAGACGCTGAGCCTCCGATTTCGCGGATTCCGGAATCGAACCTAGGGGTAGCGAGGTTAAGATGGCGGATGCGGTCCGAGCAGACAAAGCAAAAGTGGTCGTAAAGTCAGATTGGTCACCGAGATCGCTAGCGTCGTCTATAGAACCCCCGCTGATCTTCAGCCAAGCATTCCGGAGAGTTTGGATGATTTGGTCAACAAGGGGAAGAACTTGCCCGGGAGTCAAGAAACTTCCAATTCTCGCCGAAACCTGGGCCAGATGGATGGAGTGGACCAATGGGGCGGATAAGCAGCACCTGTAGACCTGGTCCCTGCCGCCTGGAACAATCGCCCACTGAGCTTGGGGTAAAAATGCTCGAAATGAATGGGACAGATAGGCATTGATCGTTCGGGTTTTTGTGTGGTACACCAATAAAGTTTCGAGTAGGGGAAAAATGATTTGGTTTGCCCCGGAAACCTGCCACGAACAATTATGGGGTGAGTCAAATGTGTGGTAATGGATCCGAGCATACCAGTAGAAGTCTTGACAAAATAGAGGGAACGTTCGGCTCAATAAGGGTATAATCAATCCGAGCTATTTTAGAAAGGCACTCCACTGCTGATTGTGTATTTTCTTCGTCTGGAGGTTGCTGGTGAGATAGTTGACATTCACTGGAGAAAATCGGCAACCTTGTTGAGTTCCATCTAGCATAGATAAAGATAATTCAACGATGGACTTCATAGATTGCATAGCGTCCACATTTGTAGCGCTAAATAAATCCTCTTCAAGTACAAGAGAAAGCAGTGCGACTCTCGTCGGCCATATCTGACCACCAGGTACATCCCCCAGAAGGAGGCATGACAACAAGAATTGAATTCCAGCTATTTTCACCTCTTCCGTTACAACGCCAGTGAATAATAGATTTCGGTGCTTCTTGAGGGACCTAACATATAAAGCAACTATGGTCGGAATGCCTCCCAAGACAACGCGGAGCGAATTCGTCGAGGATATGTCCTTTAGGGCTTGTAGAAGTGTATGATTGGACATAATTCCGGAATTGTGGCGAAGAACTTCGAGGTTAAAGAGTGTCTCGCGGCCAGCGTCGTGAAGCTCCTCAATCATTGCCTGAGATTGAGGAGTGTGGGCTTCAATTGAACACACTCCAACCATGGCTGCAAATAGCTTTGTAAAAAAGCTGAGTGTACTTTTTTCTTGTTCAAAGTATTTCCCAGAGACTTCCTGTATGATGAGCTAACCAGGTGTCCAATGCGCCGAGTGCCTTCGTCGGAGTGATTATCCTTGAAAGATACCAAAAAAAAACCAAGGCAATCCAAGAGGGTGTCGTAGTCATTTTCTGCGCGGCGATGGGCCAGAGAATCAAAAGACACCGCGCCGCCGCGAGGGTCAATTCCTGGGGAAGTTCAATTGTGCGTTCCTTAAGCAAGGACAAAAGAGATAAACGATGGGCGCTATCGGTATTCGATTCAACAGCTGCGTGAGCCAAGATGTTGAAGAGCGGGGGCCATCCCCCCGAGTTGAGATGACATCAGAGAGCAGAGTCCAGAACCGGAGGTTGAGGATCGGATTGGTGAATCTGGGAGGAGTGGAAGGGATAAGCTATCAGGAGAGCGTACGAGAGCCCTTACGGATCCATAGATTTATCCTTCAACAGCTTGGCGAGAATCCATTCTGAAATGATCTCTGCTTTGTCGGGAACATAAAGCGAGGCGTCGCGCCACCCTTTCTCTGCAATATCGATCTTGAAAGGGCCGCCAGCTCTGGGAGGGTCTGTGGTGTTTTTCAAGGCCTTCACAAAACCTTGTGGTGATAAAGCCACTGTTGACATTAAACCCGAGGCTGACGTTGAGTTGAATGAGACTTTTCATGCGATAGTCATCCTTCAGAGCCGGAGCCCTAACCCTAAACTGGGATTGGGTTTTATATTTTCTGGGTGTTTGACTCAACGGTAGACGGCTGCGCGAGCCTGCGACAGCCCTTTCAGATTGAAGGGATTTCATCACCGTTGGAACCCAGCCCAACTCCATGTTGATATTTAGACACAAGCTTCATCAGTGGACCCATTCCAACTGAAGACATAGAAAATGACATGTATGTGCATGACCTTAATGAGGCTCAATCCCTCCACACGACACTGCCTGTGTTTCGACAGTACATGTTATGCAAAGACCGCACAAAGTTTTAAAACGACTACCCCCTGCGATTTCTCCCACCACAATGCTTGCCACCAACAGTCATGTCCTGTGATACATGGTGATTCAAGATGACATCAGCACATGGACTTACCAATATCGAATTAGTAGGCCCCTTAAATGACTGCCATGGCTGAGAGCGTGTCCGGGGCCACCATCCAAGAATGCCGTATGTTGCAGTCGGAGGAATATGAAATATTGCAGGTAAAACCCAGTCATCCACCGCTGATAACGAACGCACTGACGCCGCCCTATAGTCGATCTACCCAGAGTGTCTCACGTCCGCTACTAGAGAGGACACCATAACATTGGAAGTTGGCATCGAGTTTAGTGAGCCTCGAAACGTGATTTTAACTAAGAAATCAGAGGCAACATATGGAATATGCAGCTCAAGGACGGGGGATCGCCCCGAGCCTCAAACAATCACCTTGTCAACGTTGCCCCCCCTCTTTCTAAAAATACGTCTGGCGGCAGATTATCCTTTGGCAAAACCGCCCTGTATTGCCTCCTTACGGGTTGAACATCAATGGTTCGCTCAAACGATCCAGCTACAGGAAATATTGACCCGGATGTGGCAACCAGGCGATGGTGTTTTATACAATTGGGTTGAATTTATTCGCACTGGGGAGTTTCTTGCCGAGATGGGGGTAATGACCACTCATTCTATCAAGTAAATTTCTACCCACCCTCTCGAAATTAGTGCTTATCCCCGAACTTAGCATCGCACATGAAGTCCCTCAAGCCCTCGCTTCACGTTTGACAACATACGATTCATTGATCAAATCCACCCACTTCGCCAAAAATATATATCCCTGCTCTATCTGTCTCGAGGAACATAAGGGGTTCAATTGTGTCCAATTGTCGTGCGATCACATCTTCTGTCGTGCTTGCCTAGAAGATTTCTGGAAGCTTTTTATTATGGAAGGTGATATTGGACGGATTGGTTGCCCGGATCCCAGCTGTGTAAAGGAAGGACGATGCGCGAGCGAGAGTGAGGTAGCGCGGGTTGTGACTGAGGAAGAAGTGCGACGGTGGAGGTGGCTTAAATCAAAGAAAGACCTTGAAATGGGTAATTTTTGCATTTCATTGGTTTGGTGCCGATCCTGATCCTATGTTAAGATCCCACCATTATCCACTGTCCGATGAGCTTTTGTCAGACGCCAGTTAGTAGGCCTCCCGACGCAATCGCAAATGATGACTCTGGGTGGAACCGACTTCGGTCCTGCCCTTCATGCACCTTTTCTTTCTGCGCCTTCTGTCGGCGAACGTGGTATGTCATTCGCCTTGCGCTCCCGAATTTCGCTCACCCATACAAAGGCATGGTCCTATTTCATCATGTCTCATTCCATATTCCGAGGCGATTGTTATAGAGTATCTTGGGCTGCCAGAGAATTCGCCAGCCCGGGAAGCGATCGAAAGTCGATTTGGGCGGGGTAACATACTCAAGCTGGTTGCGGCCTACGAGCAGGAAAAGCTCAACAAAGCCTGGTTGGAAACCTCGACTACTGCTTGCCCTGGGTGCAGGGTGTATGTGGAAAAATCACTGGGTTGTAACCATGTCAGTACCCCATTGATCACGAACCTCAAGGTTGCTCATACCCATACTTCTATGTAGATGACTTGCACGAAATGTGGACAGCACTTCTGTTATCGCTGTGGGGATAAACTGCCTCCCGACGATCCGTTCACACATTTTTCGACCAAGTATATACCTTGTTACAATCAGCTTTTTGATATGCAGACCGGGAGCGTCGATGACGAGATGGTGCTGGGGGCACTTGATCACGAGTGAGATGATACCTGTGCTTTGTTGCTATATACCTCTGTACCAGCCCACACTTATCATCTCAGCTGCCAAGTTGTGTACTGTTGCGCAGCCTTTTGAATTTTTGAAAGCCCGCGCCGTGACTTTTGGCGCTGAGACTTTTGGATTTCTCTGCACTCATCTCCTATTCGTACATCGAGTTTATATCTTGCCCCTACTTTCTTTGGTCCTTATCTTTCCGGTGTTGTCTGTCTCCTTGTCGTTGGCAAAAAAAAAAGACGACCACAACATTGATACCACTTTGTGTCAATACCCTCCTAACCACATACCCTTAACCGCATCTATATATCCCAACCCCATTCCAGGATCGGCACTCGTCTCTCTGTATACCTTCAATTTTGGATCGCGGACATGGATGTCTATACTACAGCTTTCACCTATCCACGCCGGTCGCGTCACACTCATTCCCCCAGTTCTTCTCTTGACGCCGAGCTCAGAGCACCTTCAAATGACTCTTACTCGGCTGCTCATCATCTGCAACATCTCAATAGCAACCTGTCGGATACACCTCAGCTTCTGATGGAGAGGCAATCCAAAAACTCGCAATGCTCGCCATGACCCTGCACGGCTGCCATGTAACCTACATCATGACTGACCAGGGTAAAGGCTGGAATTTTCATATTACTGGGGCTTATCAGCAAGTCATGCTCACTCGAGGCATGATCCTCAAAGAGTGCCCAATTCAAGTATGATTTACCGTCTCACAACCCTCTTCACAGCGACTGACAAATTTGATTAGCACCGGGCAGCAATCAAGGTCACCCGTTCCGAGATTCTCGACTCGCCTTCTTCAAAGCCAGCGCTCAAACCGGAAGTCCGACAACGGCTTGACGATATAGCTTCTCAGACCTTGGCTCACATCGCCGTCGTGAATAGCCCGTTATCTTTATCAAACCGCACCCCACCAGATGGCATCAACAATAGCGCGGGGTGGTCTGGCCTCGAAACAGAACGCGTTTGTGAATTGGTTGTGACTGGGCATGAGGATTCTGTGGAGTTGGCTTGCGTACGCCTTCTCGTTATGTTGGATGAATTGGTGAGTTCTCGCTTATTTTGTTTGAGTGGTATCTTGACCATCCTGACATAGAGTGGTTTACACGCCGAGTTCTGCGAAATCGACCACAAACTCCACGCGATCATCGCAGGCAGGAAACGCAGTGTTTTGCAGTCCATACAAGAAGAAACAGCCACCAACATATATTTCCCATCGCCGCTTCAAGGCCTTATGGGCCCCGACTTGACAAATTCGCCCAACCTCTCTCCGTCAGGGAGCGCCAGAAATACCAATGTGATCTGGATCACAGGTGAATTTTTTGGCGTCCAAAGGGCAAGAGATATGCTCTTTCAGGTATCTGTAAACAAGGTGCGTATATCGCTATCCTGCGGCATCCTGGCTAAGCCTTGTCTCAAGAGCAAATCTGTTATATCACGAGACACAGCTATTCTTCCCCGCAAACTAGACTGGATGGTGACAGACCGTTCTGAGGACCTCAAGGCCATAATGAGCGATAATGCAACATTTATTCAGTTTCCCTCCTTGGGAAGCTCAACAAGTCTTATTACTGTTTACGGCGATCACAGGGTCAACATACAACGCACCATTCGATCTATAATGCAGCTCGTAAGTCTGTTAATATGTAGCTTAAGGTGCCACTAACCCGTCAGTACAGGCATGTCAATACTACGTTGGGTCATTCTGGCTTCTGCCTGTCCAATTCAATGCATTATTACCACCTGCCACCCTTAATGCAAGCTCGGTCGCCAATATTCTCAAGCAAATTTCCATCACCACTGGAGCTGAGGTTGTTTTCAAAAGCATGTGTTTCGAGATGCATGGACTTGAGCAGGAGGTCCGCGCTGCGGTAACTATGATCATGGAACTAGATCTCATTAAGGTGCGTCTGGGCGTTCGAATGCTAACAAATTTAGCACTCAGCCTTCCATACTAGACCTTCCACCATGAGATACGCTTTCAAATTGAGCTTTCCAATGACCACCGCGAGTTCATCAGTGGCAAAAAGAACGGTAAAATCAACAAAATTATGCAGACGACAAATGTCAAGATCAAATTCGAAACCTTCAATGATTACAACTTTCTTATTGACATTGCCGGGCCCGATAACTCTGTCCTCCAAGGCCTCTCCCTTCTGCAAGAAGAACTTCCGGCGGAAATCTCTTTTCATGTCCCAGAAGCCTATCACAAACGCATTATTGGAGTTGGTGGACGTAGCATTCAGCGAATCATGAAAAAATATGGTGTTTATGTCAAATTCTCCAATGCTGAGGAATTCGCGGCGCTTGGCGGCTATAACGACAACGATGATAACGTCGTTGCGAGGACTCCTGCCAAGAACGCAATTAACTTAGACAATTTGAAGCAGTCTGTCATGGAGTTGGTTAATCCCAAAGTTCGTGTAATCTCTGAGTCAGAATTCCTGTATGCTTATATCCAACAGGACAAGGACTATGTAAATGAAACAGTCCTGATACCTCGACGTTATCATCGTACCCTGCTAGGGGAGAAAAGTATCTTCATTCGCGACATAGAAACTAAAACCAATTCTCGCGTCCGTTTCCCGGACAAAGAAACGGCGTCAGATGTTGTCACAATATTTGGTCCAGAAAGTCAGGTCCAGATCGCCGCCGCCATGCTACTTGTACGTAACCCCCACCCGTCTCCCCTCTTTACCTCTCAACTTTCTGACAGGATCATGTCCCTTCGAGGCTGATATGGCAGTACCCCCTAGCCCGGAACTCTCTCGTGTCTGTTCTTCATCTGAATTTAACAATCTCGTCGAGCGCGTGAAACGCGAGCTGCAAGTCGCAATTGTACCCAATATCAAGGCCTCATCAGGCCCTGGAAGCGCATTAAACGGCTCAGAGCCAGCCTCCGACTACTCATTCAAGTTTCGATGTCAACGAAGCAACAGTGATTTCCTAATTACTGCCAGGGAAATGCTGGAGCAATTTCTTCTGAATCACAATGTTCATGTTTATCCTTCGCCAACCGCTCACACTCATAAACGCGGGGACTCGTTCGCTGAAGCCTTCCCCCATTTTGATAGCAAGGTCCTTTCAAACCCTAAAACTCGTGGCCATGGTCTGTGAAACCCCACCTCAGCGTTTTCCAGCACTGATGTAATACTAGAATCCATGGACATGGGACGCCCTGACCCGGCAGGAGATCGCAGACTCAGACTTGCTAGCTCATCCCCGGACGTCAAAGCCTTATTTAACTCACCCGCTTACATTTATAACCTTGAAGACCGTGATGGTACCGACACCAACTTCATCCCCAATCCGACAATAGATTACTGGACTCCACTTCCACCAATTGTCAGTGAGCTCCATCATCGATGGCTGGTATTAGCTAACACATACGTAGGGGACGGGTATCCCACATCGCACACGACACAGCGAAGATGCCATTAAGCGAGGGTCTGATTCGCTCCTTGAGGCCAAATTGAAGGAACAAATCTCAAAACCTCGGTCCCTACAAAATCGTGCCCAATCTTTGGATCTGACCTTCTCCCTCTCCCGCATCACAGAATCATCGTCCAACCTGCCTGCCCCTGATTCCCCCACGAATTCCACTGGGGATACCGGAGGTAACTCAAGCCCGACTTCGGCTACCGCTCCTTCGTTCCCTAGTGTCTACGGTCCTCCGATGTCCGCAAGATCTGCCGTCATTGGGAATTCTGGCCAACGATTAGGTCATGTTCTTGATGAGGAGGCGGTTGAAGAGGTTTCCCGCGTCATTTCCAACCTTGGGTTATAAACAGCTTAAATTTGCAATGCTATACAACATCTTTATATCTATCCTTGCTTCTTGTGCAGTCCACTCAATCTCTTACTACATCCATCCACAATGATTTGTACACAGCATACTGTGCCTTCGCCTTGTTCTACCGGCTCGTAACTGTAACTATGTATATTATCTTTCCTACAATAGTGGGCTGGCCGTATCCTTATCTTCACACTAATAGAGACTAGGTATTACATGGGATTGTCGGAAGCATACATCGTTAGCCAAGCCATGAATCAGTTAACAATCCACGGAACTTCAAACAGTACAAAATCAAAGAATTCTTGTTCCATGAGGGTCTGATACTCCCCAATAAATTCTTCATCGCCCTTTGATTTTCCCTGATCGCGGTTCGAACGGGGACGAAGATAAGAGAAGTAAACCTGTAAAGCTTGAAAGGTTTTCTTGATGCCTTTTGGCTCTGGCTGCTCAAAATGTCAGATTATCAGATATGTAGGGCTTGAAATATTTGATACTTTGATTACGATCCCAACATAATTGGATGGAAGGCCATACCGGAGTACGCTTTCGACGAATAAACGCACAATCTTCAAATGAATAAGGATTTGGAATGATTCCGAAAAGTTAGTCCGCGACAGTCGAAGGAGCTCAGTCTGCAAATAAAATTAATCTCAAGGGAGAGTATGACTAAATGATATCTAACCCATAGTTCTTTTTCCGTAGTGTCAGTCGTTTCCAGCTCCTGCCGCTGTTTGGCAAGCTCTTCTTCTGAATAGACAAAGTCCCGAATGATGAATCTAAAGGACCCACCATCAATATATGAAAGATGTAAGGGTAGTTGATGATCACTTATGCTCTCGACATTTCTGACAGAACTCGTCACGGAACCTCCGAAATATTATCACACTGAGTAGGGTATATTCCTCATCCGAAGCGATCACGCTGCGTATGGATGAAATCAGCATCATCTCGATATGGGAAGGCCATATGTACTTGGAAGACCTTGGTACCACCATCGGAGCAATTCTTTCATATCGAGAATTCCAATCTTTTACCAAGGACCTTGGATGTAATCAATACCCCTGTCAGATCGAGAAAATGCTGCCTACTTTGGCACAGCGACGAGCAGAGTTTCCATATACTCAGAATCTAGGATAAAGTTCTCTTCGGAGACGACATCTACCAAGGAACGGACAGAAAGATTCCCACTAGGGGCAAGGTTAGCGACCGCGGGCATGGTGAAGTACACGCATACGTTTTCTTTCTCTGCATCTGGGTCAAAGAGCCTTTAACTAGATTGTAGTTATTGAGCTTTGCTTTCATGGAATTATCTATCGAAGTCATTTCCTTTTGATGGCTCGCCCTTCAATCTAATCTTGGAGGGTTGTACGACATACCTTATTCAATGTGTCAACCATCTCTCGCATTCCTTTCTGGACCCCATATCGGCTCTCGTTCCATCTCCAATCGTCGAATAGATATTCATCTACACTCTTTTCGTCTACTAGGATGTGCTGAGCCAGTTTCGAGGGGTCGTTATTCAATAAACTCCTCAGGGTATCAACAGTTCTGGCGACGACTGAGGTGAAGAAACCGTCTTGTTTTGGCAGTTCCTCCGAGAGGGAAACAAGGCCGTCGAGCGTTCCAGTCTACTATGCGTTAAAGCCTGATGCGTGTATTATCACTGTGACGCCGCTCACCTTGAAGGCAGGAATATCTAATTCAGCTAAATTATTGCGGGGAAGCTTTGCTTGTTGATGTAGTTTCGTAGATAACTCCTGTAGGACACCTTCTGAATCACCATTCTGAGGCACTGTAATCAGCCAAGTGCTCTGATCTGATGGCATATTCTGTAAGGACTGGTGCTTGGGCGGTGGCAATACGAACGAAGTAGAGTACTATCATGACTGTTGACAAGTGTTTGATCTTGAGGTCATGGAATGTCAAGATCCCCATATTCCGTCGACACAGCAATGGTTTTCTTTTCTTTTATTAGGCGACAACTACTGGGGGGGAGCTCATTCCAATTTGTTTCTTCGCGCCCAATGTCCTCTGCCCGGACTCCACTGCTTACATCGCCGTCCGAACTAAATGATCTGAGGAATTCAGGCAAAGCAGTCTCCATCCTCGATGCTAGCTGGTTCATGCCAAATTCGCCACGAAAGGCGCATAATGAATTTCTTTCCCAAAGAATACCAGGGGCGCAATACTTGGATTTAGATGCGATAGCTAGTCCACATGAACTCGGTCTCAAGCACATGATGCCTAGCGCACGGATTTTTGCTGATGCATGCGGTGCGCTCTTTCACCAGTGATCCTTGCGACGTAAATATGACGCATAAGCCCACCAGAAAGTTTCGGAATTGAACCATCTACTCATGTTACATTGTCCGTCTGCCTTCTTTCTGATGGACTCTAACCACCAACCACCAACTTAGATATGACACCCATGGAGTGTTTTCCTCCCCGCGCGCTCTATTCATGTTTAGGTCTTTTGGCCACCATAACTCCAGCATATTAAATGGTGGCCTCCCTCGGTGGATATCCGAAGGCCTTGAAATTGATGATCGTTCACCCAACGCCAACGCAAACCAACGCGCTACTTATCCAACTCCAAAGTTTCCGCAGGATTCGATCAGAAGTAGGATTTACGTGTCCGCCTTTCACCCCACTTATCCCCTCTAGACTATGATCAAATTGTTGTCAACTCTTCGTTGAATCCAATCGTGGATAAAAGCGCGGAACTGGTTTTGGATGCTCGCCCTTCCGGAAGGTAAACAGCTGACCACAGTAAGGTATTCACCGACTAATTACGCCTAGGTATTGTGGTACTGACCCAGAGCCACGCCCTGGGCTGTTATCAGGCCATATTCCACACTCCATATCACTTCCATTTAATTTATTCTTGCAGAAGACTACGGGAACTACTGGTGCCGAATACACGACACTTTTACCCGAGGTCGAACTGAAGGAAGCCCTGGTCAAGGCTGTTGGTGTATCGACTGCGGAGGATATCCTGACAGGGAAAACACGTGTAATCACTAGCTGCGGAAGCGGCATGACTGCGGCGATCCTATGGCTAGGCCTCAAATTATTGGGTGGGAATAATATTGCTCTTTACGACGAGGTATTCTCCCACTGCGGACGCACAGAACTCTATGTCCTTACCACTTCTAGTCTTGGACAGGTTACGCGATGCGAACCACAAGTAAAATAGAAACGTCCTAAAAGTTTAGGTTCTGTAACAAATTCACGAATCGAATCATCATTGTGATACAACTATGATTATGAGTGGCGGGTTTTCGACGATACATGCGATATACATATTATTACAAATTGATACAATATGCCCTCTATGATCTCCATTTTTACATTTCTAATCAGGTTTAAAATCAATGACAAGTTTCAAACTCCAGAACAGCCATGAAGGGTGGGCGCTGGGTTGGTAACTTCCCCATTACACGAGCAGCTATGAAAGATAAATAAGAGGTTTGTCAATGGTAGATGACATATTGCTTACGCCGGCCATTGTATTGGACCTCCACCCGATAATGTTTAACACGTCGGAATAATGTTATTCGCCAGCTATCCAATTGTTGTAGGTAATCTTCACCAGGGGCAGGCAGGGAAATGAACGCACCTCTCGACCAACAATGTATTGTAACCCTTCTTCAGGATCTCTTGCATTAGCTGTTGCCTCGAAAAGATCACTGCTTCCTGACATTCCCGACGCTGGCTGGAGCGATGTTTGACGTCGAACGTATACGTTCCCCGTGTGTCTGTCTCTCCTATGGCCACAATATCAAGGTCTATGACTATCCGTGAGTGGGTTGAGCTGGGAGGGGTATCTATCCGATTACCGTCGTCGTCATAATACATTGGAACAGGTTCTATGGCCTTGCTATCCACAACCTCCCAAGGCGTTTCGGTTCTCCGGAAATTGAATAGCATAGTAACGCAGAGATGTTGGGGTCCGGTTGGTAGTGTGGGTTAGATTTGAGGGATATTATAAATGTGCAACACTGGTTTCATTTATAAAGTTAGATTGTTACAAGACACGCACTGCCACATGAGAAATCATTTACACCGTGTACTGCGGCAGAATCCAGATTCCCCTGATGTACGTACACAGGATAACCTGATCATCGCAAAACGCAACCGTGATTGGGGGTACGGAAGGAGTCATCAAGGGGACGCGTCAGCTCGGCTGACACAAGCCCGACCGACCCTAATTAGATGTCCCATACAATGGTTAACCGTTAAATGTGACTGGAATAAGTATTCGGGGCAAACCGTGGGCTTGAATTCAACTAGGGACATAAACACCATAGGAATCGGCGACCCATGCCAATGGATGTGCTACGATATACATATCAGCGACCCTAAATTGATTAGAATCGGCGCAGTCAAACTCAATTGATTTTTCTACCGGGTTATTCAACTTGTGCGACCTGTTTCATATGAAAATGAAATGGCCGGACACACCGGTCGGTTTGGATTTTAGATCAACGCGGCATTTGGCATGCGTCAGCA
Source organism: Infundibulicybe gibba (assembly GCA_015501065.1). NCBI lineage: Eukaryota > Fungi > Basidiomycota > Agaricomycetes > Agaricales > Omphalinaceae > Infundibulicybe > Infundibulicybe gibba. The sequence continues at coordinate 68,791 of JADNYI010000001.1, forward strand.
AGTTTTGGACAACGTTTCAACCAGTGGGGTTTGCGTTTGTTGTTCCCGAGGGCCGATGACTTGAATGATCCACAGATCTTCAACTCAGTGTCTGCCACAGTTATCGTCGTCGTATGGGGAGCTCTATGGTCAGGTTAGTCTCTCTACTTCCGCAGAATTACCGCAGGCCCTGTTAGGGGAGCATCTAATCATCAAATTTGGACCTGGCGCCGTCCATCAGTAAATCATTCTGGGGATGTCACCACTCTGTTCAAGTTATATCTTGGGTCCTTACCCCACTTTTCCATCACAGTACCTCAGGCAACCTTGCTTAATAAACCGCCATCAGAATCCCTCTTGGGAAGGCCGATCAAGATGTTTTTTTAATAAGCTGTGAATAAAATTCACCAAATCGTTTCACAATAACAATAGACCAGTAGCGAAGAAAACGAGTGATACTCCTCCACCTATAAAAATGCCTGTGCGGTGAGCAGCGCTTTGGGGCGTAGAAGAGGGCGTCGTCGATGATGTCCCAGTTGTATTAGCGAAGGAGCTGGGAGGATTACTAATTTTGTTCGTGCAGTTGACACCTGAAGGAGCACTGAAATTGCTCGAGAGGGTTAGATCGGCGCACTAGATGTCGAGTCAATTCCGGGGCCAGATACAAGTTCTTCACAATTCACCTGGTACAGTGGACCGTCTCCCCCATCGAACAGGATCTAAATTATTTTAAATACTGGGAATGGTATTTGCCTGTCACAATGGGGACAGACCTGTATTGTTACATTTTGACCATCCATCAACCCCGTTGCATTGGTGGAGGCAAAGTCTAAAGGAACACAGAAAACTCCCTCTCCTTGCTGCTGGAAGAATGGCATGACTGGCACAAAGTTGTTGAACGATGTCGAATTCGAGGCAGTGGAGAGGAGAATCTCGGCTATCATATCGATTCATTTACACAGTTATGGCAGGTGGACGTGGTGGGACTCACAACTCCATTGCGGATGTTCAGAGTTCATAGTAATGAACCCACCAGTCAAGGGGAACTGAGAACGATTTGCAGCAGGAGTATTGTAGCCATCTGGAGATAATGGATAAGTAGCGACTAGTCAGAGTAGACCCGAGCGCACCGCAGAAATTTGGTTCGCTATCTTGAACAAACACTCCACGGGGTGGCGGGAATTGTAGTTGAAAGTGGGCGTTAGCGGACAGAGCCAAAATGGAAGTAAGAAGGAGGGTCTTGAACATGCTGGTTGTACTGGGGTAGCCAGTTGTAGAATTTACTCTCCATTGTTCTTTTAAATCCCCAAGGCCGTGTCGACGCCGATGGGCGAAAAAACTTTTTTTTTTTCTCCTGCAACTTATTTTTAAGTCGTGGCAGTAGACCGCGGGGTTGGGGAGCGGGATCATCGAATCAGAAGTATTAGTATTACCAAATCCAGCGCGGTACAAACTCTGCTCACCTGATTTGCAATGGTAAGTCGGCTCGAACGCGAATCGGTTCGCGAAGGAATGCCATGTGACATTGCCGGCTCCATGGGTTGTGGACTTGCCATTGGACATAAACCATTCTATTGCCAACATATATGCTTCATACGTAAAATTATAATCTACTATATGGGAGCATTGCTTAGAGTAAGAGCGAAACCATGCCAAGGCCGGCAATGACATAGCCCGACACCATTTGAGCTTGACCAAGGCTGCCGCCTGTGGGTTGTGAAGTGCCGCTAGGTCCATGGGCACCGCTGCTTGATGCTTGGGCAGTCGTCACGTTTTGGCATGACGTGTTTGAAGGAATGGTATAGTTTTGAGACAACGTGAGATCAGCACACTGGATGGGTTGGGTAAACTTCAGTATCATAATTTACAAGTTCGGTATCCCAACTCACTTGGTATAGGTTCCCATCGCTACCACCTAACACGACCTGGAGAGGGTCAGTAAGACCGAGGCAGGTAAGGATAAGCAAAACCAGACCTGAATCGTAACGTTTGCTCCATCGCGGACACCCGCAATGTTCGAATCCGACATGTTCAAGGGAATGCAAAATGTTCCTGCAGCAGCCTCGTTGGCAAACGGCCGGACGAATTGTTGCTGACCGTTAACGGAGAAGTTGTCGAAAGAATTAGGATTTTGTACGGTGGAGATCAGTACGCCAGCTTGATAGCATTGGTTAGAATCAGATATTGTGTATAAAATTTCCAACAAACCTGTGAAGCCAGGGTGTCCAGTTTTCAGGGAAATGAAACCACCACTCAATGGAAACTGGCTACGATTGTTCACAGCATCATTGTAACCACCTGCGAGTGGGAGAAGAGGTTAACATAAGTAGATGACAAATAATATCCTGGCATACCGCAGAATTTAGGCTCCAAATCTGCAACAAATTCGCCTCGCGGGGCGGGATAAAGAAGCCGAAAGTGGGCGTTGGCAACACCGCTCAGAGCAGCGACGAGGGAGATCGTGGAGAGAAACATGGCTAGTCGTGGATTGGTAGGAAGAGTCGTGCTCTGGGGCCCAAGTCGCCACCACCACCAGCATTTAAAGAGGTAGCATCGACAAAAAACTTTTTCATTGGCTTGGCACTGTCGATGGTCTGGCTCAAATTGCTTCATCATGAATTAAGTTATATTGCGGTGATCGTCACGAACGAGATGCCCACCACTTGGCACTGGCCCGCCATACAGCTAAAAAAAATATTTGTTCTTACATACATTGTTGCCAAGAATATCGCGCCAGGTCCACATTAATTGAGGCGGGCGCTATCTCAGGCTATATCCCGCGTAATTGGTTTCTGGTGACTCTGATGGGCCGATAACAGCGTCGGTTCGTTTGCAAGTTCATCTACATCTGAGTCGGCTTGGCTCTAGACCTGTGATGTCAAGTTTGCAGAGGCTGGCGTGACGAACCCCGGTGAAAGTAAATATTGAGCGACTTAACGAGCTTGGTGCTGGATGATCTAACTTCGTCAAAAACATTAGCAAAGGTGCTTGAACTTGGGATGTATAAGTCCACCCTCATGGGGGTGAAGTCGAAAATATCTGACGTACGTTGGAGTTGACCATGGCCAATCTTTATAAAAGAAGTGTGAAAATTTTATGCACACCGGACTCTAATGCCTTGGAAAAAACGGCTTTTCACATACTTATTTCGAAGACTCTTTGGGTCAAGGTTAGTTTTCGACGAAGTCGATGCATCGGGATTGGCTACATTGAACATTCATCAAAGGCCACAAGACAGTCTGGACAAACAGAGCGTGATTCGCGCAACCCATCTTCAGGCTAACGCCCGTATCAGGGTAGGGGGCGTTCACCATTGTGAAGGAAAAGGACTAACCGCGGATCCCTCAAAATAGGAAGTGGGGAGGTCAAGAATGGAATGAGGGACACCGAGGCGGGGGCACTCAAATAAGAGGGGTTTGCCATTTCTTGGGACGGATGGACGATAGCGCAAGCTGACACCAGCAGAAAAGCATGTCAGACATGGCCTTCCGTGTGTGGAGCAAATCTAGCTTTCACTGGCACGAACTTGTTAGCGGATTCGCTTTGAGAGAGCCCAGAACTGCCAAATCCTAGTGGATTTCGGACCTACTGCACGGAGCGCGTTCGGGTTTGGATATGATGGTAACTTATTCCATATAGCAATAGTCTTTGAATAACAGTGGCCTTGGGCTATATGGAGAGGTTATGGTGAGCAGCGCAAGCACTGAATTCCAACTCACGTGGATGATGGCGCAATAATTCGACGTTTGCTGTAATTTGCTCATAAGCCATCAAACGTCTGGCTACCTTTTCACAACCCTCACCTATACCCCCACCACTGTCATGCTTCGAGTCGCCGCCCGCAGAACGGTTACAATCGCCGCACGTAGATCCTATCCACCAGGACCAGCCGCAGTAATATCCCACTTGATTCGATATGAATCCAGTCACGCACACTCGTCTAAACCAACACCGACAAAAGAGCAGCAAGCATTGAAAGCAGCACGAGAACGGACCGATGACCTACAGCGAGACTGGGATGCACGGATACTGTCATACGAAGAGCTCAAACCGAAGACCGAAAACCCAACCGCTGTACGTTTGTATTCCTAGTGGATGTTCGATTCTAAATTTGGCAGGACACCTACTTGATCGACGTGCGCGAGCCGGACGAAGTTATTCAAGGCATGATTCCCTCAGCAGTCAATCTGCCACTATCCGTGTTGGCAAATTCTCTGCACCTGCACCACATCGCATTCAAGGACAAGCATGGCTTTGAAAAACCACGCAAGGATCAAGAAGTCATATTCTACTGCAGAAGCGGCGTGCGGAGTTCCTCGGCAAGTGATGTGGCTAAGCGTAACGGCTATACAAAGTGGGTCTTTCTACGTAGCATGTGCTCTAGCTGATACCCTGGGTCGCAGCATCCTTAATTACAAGGGATCTTGGTTGGAGTGGGTTTCAAGAGAAAGTAAGCAGCAGTAACCTAGGATCCATGTGACAGCCTGTACGCTGTCCGGAATCCTTACCCTTTTCAGATAGTATCTGTCATGCTCAGAGAATGCTCATCCGTTCCCAAAGGCCCACATATTGGGTAGATCCCCCGCAATTAGGCTGACGTTGCTGGTAATGCACCGGCCGCTGTTTCCTGGAGCAATTATTTGTGCTGCCCGTGTCCGCAGTGTGGGCATGCTTCGAATTATAACCGGACTACACTCAATGTGCGAGCAGCCCCATATTGATAAGTATCCACATTGGGTCACCCCGCTAGGTATCCTAACAGCCAGATATCCACTCCTTGGCGGACTCTGGGCAGTTTTTGGATTCAAAGCCCTGTGTACTTGACACGAGGCAATTATGCGTTGATAGCCCCGATGGGAGGTCCCTGCTGACCCACCAACAGTGAGAGGGCCCATTACATTTAAATTCAAGGCCAATTTCAAATTCAACACATTCGCTCCCAACCCAAAGAGCTCAGTGATCATGTTTAGTACTGCTGTTTTACGCACCGCCAGGACTGCCATCCACAATCCTAGCGCATCTCATTTCGTGCGCTATTCATCAACTCAGCAGGTCTTGAAATCGACACGCGCACGGGTTGAAGAATCTCATGGTCCCATACGAATCATCGCTTATGAGGAAATGAAGGCCAGGTCTGAACGGCCAGCACCAGTAGGGGGATATCCTTACTTCACAGCCACCTTGATTAAATTTATCTAATAGAACCAGTGTATGATTGATGTACGCACCCCGGAGGAATGTTTGGAGGGAATGATCCCTACGGCGTTCAATATCCATATTGACTCTCTTTCGAGTGCTTTGCACACGAACATTGCGTCATTCAAAACGGAATATGGCTTTGACAAACCTCGAAAAGATCAAGAGGTCATTTTCTACTGCAAGAAAGGCATACGAAGCACTGTCGCGAGCGAGTTGGCGAGTCGCAGTGGATACACAAAGTACGTAGCCTGGATGTTTGAAAGCTCCATCCCTGTCCTCACCCCGACTCGGAAATAGGATCCTAAACTATAAGGGATCGTGGCTAGACTGGATTGAACGGGAGAAGAAGGCAAAGTCTAAGGCTGTAATATAATTTTTTTTCATGTATAGAGTGTCAAGTAGTAATCCTTATTCCATGATACATATATCTCTCTCCAGTTGAATGTGCTCCGCAAGTGATCTCGGGCCGGATCGGAGGGGATTAGCTCCTAACCTTAAAATATGTTTCCAATTGCGAGATTTGACAGACCAAAGCCATGCTATCCCGCACACTATGTAGACTACCAACGCGCTCAATCTCTCTAACGCGGGGAGTTATCGTGACTCTAGGTCCGAGCCTCCAGAGCTTACGGAGAATGCCTCTTTGCCCAGTCAGCCGACACCGGCGCATGCTGAGCACGCCACCACCGCAAGTTACTGCTAGGTTGGTCACTTCAATGCTGGCTTACACCGAGGCAATGACTTAGACAAAATTTTAGTGATATATCTATGGAAAAATACCATGCACTCTCTGATGCGACCATGGATAGCCTTCTTGAATCTCTAGAGGAGCTGCTTGACTCGTTGGCTAACGCTACTTATGAGGTGGAATATCATGTAACTATTCCAGCACTCCATCACCAGTTATGGCTTCTGACAGATACTTGACTTGTAGAGTGGCGTCTTAACGCTTGTGTTGGGCGACAAGGGAACATATGTGATCAATAAACAACCACCGAACAAGCAAATATGGCTGTCATCCCCCGTTAGGCAAGTATTGAACCTCTGCGACCCATTCCGAGAAAGCTGAATATCGGAAATTAGTGGTCCAAAACGTTATGACTACTCAGAAGCTGATGATAACTGGTTATACTCGCGAGATGGGCGTAGCATTGGGGAATTGTTGAACGAGGAAATTTCGGCCGCTCTCAACCAAGATGTGCAGTTTGATTTGGATGGGGTTTCTGCTCGGCTTGTGAGCGGCGAGTGAAAAATTTCCCAAGCATGAGACGCATCGAGTTCGATAGATGGAAACCAATGGATAGCGTGACTAACAGTCAAAGTTGGAATATTAATACAGTTGTGGGTGTTGTTTCTAATAATATGAATGCAGTGTCCATACAAACCGTCAGTGGTTCAGTGGTTCCTGAGGGGACCGGAGAATAGTGGGGTGTGCGGACTGTAGCTCATAAGGTTCCCGCTCTCGTCTCCGGGACAGGAACAAGGAGCCAAGGAGCCTGTTCTCAATTAGCATCTGAGAGAATGAGGACTGATAAGTCGCTGACCGGTTAACTTGCTCATATTGTGCTTTCACAGACAATATTTCATCCTTCAGAGGAGAGTCGCCCTGGTTGTTTGGGTTATTTCTATCGTGTTGTTGCCCTGAGGGCGGTGTCGGATATTTCAAAGGATTTGTAGGATTCGGGGGGTCGACGGTATGCTGGTATGAGGCTGATAATTGTGATAAAGGGGGTTTTATTGGCCCGGAAAACATGATGCGATGCTGATTTAACGCATGTAACTCGTGCAGAACGCTGTTTGCCAATGCGTATTCTGTGGTCTCTGTGGTATCCGCAGCTCCGTTATGTGTCTGTGGGGGTTCATCATCATAATAAATCTCTCCATCTGATTCCTCATCTTGTGGGCCATTCCAGCCCCTAGATGGACCGTCCAAGACGGGTGGCAGGACCCGCCTTCGTTTTGCGTCTCGGTGAGCGATGACATCCAGTGGCAAAGGGTTCGAGTCAAATGGGATGCATGGTGGTGGGGAAGGTATTCGCTGACGCTTGAGCATATCGATTTCCAGTTACTGGTAAACCACCAGTAAGTAGGAGGTGGCAAGGAGTTGAATCGGCCACATTGAAGCAGGTCATTTGTGTTTGGGAGTGTTGAACCTTGTACCTCACCAGCACCTTTGACCGGTCATCATTCTTGCACGCCTCAATCTCAATATTACTCGAAGCCATGTCCGAAATGGATGTTTTCGCGGCGATGGGAATTGCAGGGTTTGGAAAGGCTATCAAGAAAAAGGAGCTTGATCCTGCACGTTTTGACAAGAACAAACGGGGAGAGGTTCGTTCCACTTATCATATTAACTTTACAACAGTTAATGTTAGACAGACTTCAATAAAACCACCAAGCCCTAAACTTGAACAAAAGATTGTGCAACCAAGTGCTGGGCCTTCGAGACCAGCGCATGTCCAATCACACGTTACACCAGCCCGCGCAGGACTCTGAAGACCTAGTGGAGCCGAGTACGACCCCTCCGATCATGAATTCGAAGATGATGCTCCCCAGTTTCCAACGACCCACGAAATAACCCTCAAAGACCACACAAAGGTTGTGTCGGCTTTGACCTTGGACCCATCGGGTGCCCGCATTCTTTCGGGGTCCCATGACTATGACTGTAAGTTGTGGGATTTTGGGGGCATGGATTCTCGCTGTAAACCGTTCAAGAGCTGGGAACCGGCGGGGACCTATCACGTCAGTGCTCCCACAGTTCATGACCATGATTATGTTGAAGCTCTGGACTTTCTAGATCCATGATTTAAAATACTCGAATGATGGGCAGAAATTTTTGGTCGTTTCTGGTACTACTCAGGCCAAGCTCTATGATCGAGATGGAGAGGAGCAGTATGTGGCTCTTCGTCTTGCGGTGGATGGGATACCCTGACCTGACCATTAGGGCGACTTATATAAAGGGTGACCCCTACATTCGCGACATGAAACACACTTCGTATGATCCAGTGCTTTATTTCTTCCCAACATTATTCAGCTCTGAGTCAACAGTGGCCATGTTGGCGAATTAGCATCCTGTACATGGCACCCGAAGGATCCAAAAGTCTTCCTCACTTGTTCTGCTGATTCAACAATTCGGTAAATTTATTTCATCCTTTTAGTCCCCGCAATTCATACTTTGGTAGGATCTGGGATGTAGAGAACAAGCGCAAACAGAAATCCGTTATTGTGGTCAAGTCGAAAGAACGCGGCGCGAGGACAAAAGTGACGGCATGCGCATATTCACTTGACGGCGGCATGATTGGTGGAGGTGAGCATTATACCCTGTTACCAGGAGCTCTCATCAACAGGTTAAACAGCTTGCCTGGATGGTGCCCTTCATATATGGCAGACAAACTCGAACTTTGTAAGGCCAAACATGACGATCGAAGGGGCCCATGGAAAAGGGACAGAAACCGGTTCCCTGATATTTTCTATCGATGGCCGCACGGTGTTATCCCGGGGTGGGGATGATACCGTCAAGCGTTAGTACAGTTTCTTGTTGCTAGGGTTGAATTTTCCTAACTAGATTACATAGTATGGGATCTTCGCTCCTTCAAAAAGCCCCTGAGCTCACGGTCCGATGTGGCCACATTATACCCCAACACAAATGCCATATTTAGCCCAGATGATAAGTATGTGATAACTGGCGCAGGTGCAACGGCAAAAGGGGGACGAGGGAGGCTCATGTTTTTGGAGAAGAACTCGTTTGATGTTATAAAGGCGCTAGAAGTCGACTCGACGCCTGTCAAAGTCTTCTGGCATTCCAAGATCAATCAAGTTTGTAATCATGCGATATGACCGTATCCATTGGTGCTAAACTGCCGGTTTACAGATAGTAACGGGCTTATCGAATGGTTCCATTTGTGTACTATACTCGCCGACGACATCGTTGAATGGTGCCAAATTACTACTAAACAAAGGACCACCCAGGAAAGTCACAGTGGAAGACATGTCGGATGCCCTCGCAGCCCCCTCTATTCTTACCCCGCATGCGCTGCCCATGTTCCGTGATCTTGACCCTGGCCAGGGAACAAAACGCAAGCGGGAGAAGGATCGTTTGGATCCACGCAAAAGCAGGCGCCCCGAGCTGCCTGTCACAGGGCCCGGTCGCGGCGGACGTGTGGGCGCAAGTGCTACTCAACATGTTGTTCAAAACCTAGTTCGGGATACCACCAGAGACGAGGATGTGAGTTTTTTCGTAGCTGGTTTTATGATTTCTGTTGGGTATGCCTATTTGAGCGAACCACAGCATGTTTACCACATGCTGTGCGTTCTTTCGCGGAGGTTCATTTCTGCCTTTGAGCTTTGATGTGGTGTGGAGCAATGTCACTGATCGGCGCCTGTTGTCTAGCCACGGGAAGCGTTGCTCAAATACGCAGACAAGGCCACCAACGACCCACAATGGACTGGAGGTCAGTTTTACTTTTTTTTTTCTTTCTTTCTTTCTTTGCTTCACCAAGAGGGCCGCACGTGCCGGAAATTTTCTTTGTATGTACATATTGTGGCTGAGGCTGACGTGGCGGTTTTTTCCGAAACCTTGTTTTAGCCTGGAAGGTCAACCAACCGACTCCTGTGTTTGCCCCCGCGCCTGAAGAGGAGGACGAGGACGAAGAGGGTGATATTTGAGGCATGGAAGAGGCATACGGCGTAGCAAAAGCTAGCAGGAGGATGATAGGAAGAAGGGGAAGGGAGACGAGGAACAGAGGTGGCCCCTGCGCGGGAGATCTGAACCTTAAATTTTGAGGGCTATAAAGACCTAGCCAGCTTCCGATCCCCCTAACTCCCCAAAAATCTTCCCTTGTGCCCTCCACCAAAGTCACGCCGTGACAGTCACATATCATGAACGACGTGCTTTCAACGCGAGATCCCGGTCACGCTGACCAACCCATTGGCGGCGATGTCCCTAACGGCGTCCATGACACCGAGCTCATCATCAATGGTGGCGTCAACGGCCACAAACCGCCATCCGATGGCGATGGCACTAATTCACCATCCGCATCCCCTTCAACCCCTATTTCCACAGTCATTCTCGCCGATGTCAAGATCGATATTGACCACCAGGAGCAAGAGAGCGACGTTCGCCACGAACCCTTGCCTCTCAAGACCATCGATGCCCCCGCGTCCGTCGACGATGCGTCTGTAGTCCCTGAACCTGGCACTCCACTTGATCCGAGTATGCTTTCTTTTGGATCAGGTCTGCGTTTTGTCCGGGCTAAGTTTCATCCCCAGACTCGATCCCTACCCACCCTCCCAGTGGTACCCCTCCACCTCCAGAGCAAGTCTTGGAAGATGTTAAGATGACCGAAGTTATCACCCCTGCTTCCAACGGCATCAACGGTGATATCGTCATGGCTGATGCCGAGGTTCGGTCCCCTGCAACGTCACCCGGTCTCCCTGCCGATTCTCCCATGGAGTCCAACCCTCCCTCAACATCACACACATCTCCGAACGATCTTCCCACACAGGAAGATGATGAGGTCAAGCCCCCGCCAGCTAAGCGGGCCCGTATGTTTTCTGATGCCGACAAGGCCTCCCTATCGCATGTAAGCACACCCATCCTTTGTGCGCCACTACGGGCGTGCTAATCTTGTATATCTTGGTACGCCCTCTGAAGTCCGCCACTCCACCTCCAGCGTCTGCTATTGTCTCAAATGGCTCGACTCCTGTACCGCCTTCAACGGCTGGCCCATCTACCCTCAGCACCGCCCAGTTTCGTTTTTGCTTGTCCACGGTGCGCTCATTGAAGAAATTGAAAGATGCAACCCCCTTTCTCCGCCCTGTCGACCCTATCGCACTTAATATTCCACACTATCCATCAATAATCAAAACCCCTATGGATTTTTCGACCGTCGAACACAAATTGACATCGTCAAACCCATCAAAACCCGATACGAACCCCCAAAACCCCCGCTATCGCAATGCGGATGAATTCATCTCAGACGTTCGTCTAATTTTCCAGAATTGTCTGACCTTCAATGGTCCAGATCATGCTATCGCGCTCATGGGCAAGCGCGTCGAAGAGGTATTTGACAAACAAATCAAACAAATGCCTCTGGCTCCTGTAGAGGTGTGTTAACTAGCCCTTATTGTATGTCCACTTGAACTAAAAATTGTAGCCGAAGCCCCCTATCATCAAGAAATCGGCAACCCCTCCACCTCCACCTCCCCCTGTCGCCCCTCCTAAGAAATCGCAGCCTGTCCGGCGGGCTTCTACATCTGTCCCTGTCATTCGACGATCTGACACCGAAACCATCGGACGCCCCAAAAGAGAAATCCACCCTCCTCCGCCAAAGGATTTGCCCTATGCCGATGCCCCGAAGAAGCATAGGAAAGGGAAGAGGGTCAAGGACGATGGAACTTTAGAGCAGCTCAAGTTTTGCAGTAAAATCTTGCACGACTTGAACCGCAAGCAACACTACGCCGTCGCCCATCCTTTTTATGAGCCTGTTGGTAAGTTTTATCAGCAGATCCTATGTAGTCTTCCTAATTCAATTTCAGATTGGGTAAAACTCGAGCTTCCCAGTTACCCCAAACTCATCAAGAAACCGATGGATTTGTCAACCATCCGCAAGAAGCTCGACAACCATGAATACCCTACAGCGCAAAAATTCTTCGATGATTTCAAGCTCATGATTCGCAATTGCTTTCATTTCAACCCCGCTGGTACTCCAGTCAATCAGGCTGGTATTGAGCTTCAACGCTTGTTCGATGAGAAGTGGAAGAATCTCCCTGTCCTCCATGAAGTCAGTGACGATGATCCTGAAGAGGAGGAGGAAGATAGCGAGGAGGAACGACAACGTATGCGACCATCTCCTCGCTGATTATTCCCCAACTTGACCGTGGGCGCTGATAGCTTTCGCAGGTACTATCGCCATGATGGAGAGCCAAATCGAGACGATGAGGGGGAGTATCGCTGCATTGAAGGGTGCGAAGCAACCAAAGGAAAAGAAGAAAATCAAAGAGAAGAGAGAGAAGGCCCCAGTTGCTTCGACCTCGAAACCCCCCACTAAACCCAAGGCCCTCCCTAAGAAAAAGGGGAAAAAGCCGATCGCCGATGACGACGTTCTTACCTTCGAGCAGAAAAAAGATCTAAGCGAGTCAATTGGCAAACTGGACGGGACAAAGCTTGAGAAGGTCATTCATATCATCCATGAGGGTGTACCGGAAATCCGGGATGTGAGTTGGCTTGTTGGTTGTATATCTGATCATTGTTGATGTCGGTTCCCATCGCGTAGAGCACAGAAGAGATTGAATTGGAAATCGACCTACTACCCGCCGCGGTTCTCACCAAGCTCTATAACTTTGTTCTTCGACCCCTACGTACACCAGCAGTGAAGCGTAGCCGACCTGGTAAGGGTACTGGCACCGGTGGTTTGAAGCGGAAAAGTATGGACGAAGACGTCGAAGCCGAGAAGATTCGTCAGCTGGAAGAACGAATGGCACTTTTCGAAAAGGGCCCTGGCAGCGCCCCGCCACCTGTTCGAAAGGAGCATGAAAGCGACCACTCTTCGGACTCTAGTTCTGGATCGGACAGTTCAGGTAGCGACTCCGAGTAGTTGTTACGACTCCCCCTCCCCTCTGATGGCGAAATCACTCTTTTCTCGACCATTCGATGCCCTGCAGCAATGCGCTGTCCTGTCATTTCTTGCTTGTTGCCAACAGACCTAGCAGCCATTTCTATTACAAATTTGCCAATAGTACGTATACTTTAAAGTTAAGAACGACATCACCCATTGTAGCTAGTTAGTTATAGTTGAAACAATATTCATATTACGACCAATTGAGGGAACCACATCGAGTCCAGTCTTGATATATTTGTTGTAATGGGTGTCTCGCATGATAAGAATAATCCAAAGAAACTATGTATATACAATCTGTGCAACGGCGCTTTCTATTCAATTTCATGAGTTGACAAAACTATTGACCCACCCCCCACGGGAAGATATGGGGGGTGGAGGCTCCATGGGAGCTGGGTCAGTAGGTGGAGAGGGTGGGATTGATTGGGAACTACCAGTATCTAAGGACGTCCAACCGCCGGTACGAAACGCCGGAGCGGGGGCACGAGAGAGGATGACAGGCGGGGGCGTAGGCGGTGGGGGTAGAGCCAGGGTTGTCGCGGACGTAGATCCGACTGTTGCCCAGCCAGACCGTTTGAATCCTTGTTGGGGCGGCGGGGGGTCTGGTCCGCTACTCATCCCTATAGAGGCCCAGCCAGGCTTTGGGGGTGCAGCCTCCAAGTTGGAGCTAGCTTCGGGTGCTGATATCGTAGACAGAGTTGTGGCCGGTTTTGGCATTTTGATCCCATTTGCTGCGGCAATTTTGCGGAGCTCTTTCTCCTCACGTTTCCTTTCCTTTTCCTTCCGTTTGTCGGCTTCGTCCTGAGGCTTGAGTCGTATGTTGGCCTGCATGTCTCTGTAGCGAGCCTTGTGGTGGTGGGCGTAAGAATTAGTGTGTTCGTCATATTGCGCCACATTCTTAAACTGTTTATCACACAATGTGCAATAAAATGCCTTGAGCGTGGATGAGATTTCGCTCTCTAGAGCTGTCTTGCGGGCCACTATTTCCTATCATTTGTGTTGAGTGCTGTGGGGTAAGTGGAGCCCAAAACAGCAACCAACCTCCCGAGCTCTCCGTTGATCTTCTGTCTCGTTGCGTTGCCGCTCGGAATCCAATCCACGCCGTTGGGAAACTGTTGTTTCTATCATGCGGACATCTTGATTGATTTTTCCCAATCCAGTCAAATCACGTTTGACTTGAAAGGGTATTGGATCAACGCGGCCTGTAGTTGTGTGAATGCCCGTCGTGAAGGAGAACCCCAACAGACTTGCCATCTCCAGACAGGCCAAGCGGCTGGCCTTCTGTCCAGCCGAGTTTGGAGAGCATGGCAAAGCCAATGTTGGTTGGTTTGATTTTGGTCTCCACGGTAATGATCTCCCTAGCTTCTCCTCGAATATAACGGTCATAAACCATGTTGGTACCACCGTCAACATCCATAGAATCCGATGGTGACGGAGAAGGAGTACGAGAAATCATGCGGTGGTCTTCATCGCTTTCATTATTTCTTGGACGCTGGAATAGATGAAGGGACAATGGGCAGTACGGGGTGGTGTGACGGGAAGGGGAGACGCAAAGTGGAGTACCTGCAGCGTTATAGGGCGCTGTGCTGTCACCCTCCTGTTACTACTAGTAAAACGATGGCTCGACATCGCTGGGAAACGCAACGACGACTACTGAAAGTGTGAATATGAGGAGAATTGACCGGATGCTGGGAAGTTGGAACACGGTGCGAATGCCATGAAGGCGTGAAAGGTAGGACCCGGCCCGCCTTCTACCGTGCACGTGACAATCGCGAACCCAGACGCGACGTGAGTCTGACACTAGAGACTGTGTAAGAGTAAGACCAGTATCAATTCCTTCAGCGGCATCACGACGACATGGATTCTGATGACTGTTTCGGCGACTTTGACCTGGACGCTGCTGCATTTGAGCAGCTTGATGCCATCGAAGCTGCCGCCTTTCAGCCTGCGAACCCGAGTCATGCTGGGTCAAGTCGTCAGCAGCCTGTTCGCCAACCAGCCCCCATCGCGCCAGAAAGATCCCTTGGTGATATATCTTTTGACATTGATCCATACGAACTCGAGAAATTGGATCCAATAATAGAACAGGCCTACCAAAACCGGCGACAGCCCACCGCAGGCCCCAGTCGGCAGACCACGCTCTTTGGTGACGTTCTTCCGCTTCAGACGCAGAATGGGTCAAAACCTAGGTCCCAAATACAACGGACTAAGTCAGCTCCACGCAATCCATTCGGCCAGCAGGCGCCAAAAACAAAGGTCTGGGACCAAACTGCCTTTGCCAAATCTGGCTTGAAGCGCGGAAAGAGCAAGGGAAAGGCAAAAGCGAGGGCCGACAATCATGATAGTGGAGAAGATTTTGGTGAGGAAGAAATTGAGTTTGAACAGTTTCCGGCCCCCTTTGTATCAGGTATGTCCGCGCTCGGTTCGTTAGTTGTATTGATACTGACAGCGTGCCAGTTGGGTAAGATTTTATTTTGCGAGCCCACTGCTTATAATTGACCACCTTCATCCTACTCTCTGACGCGACAGGCCAGTACGTACGCCCCTGTTCTCGTGTATTCATAAATTCACACAGGAATAGCCTCCCCCCATGAAACTCAAACCCGACCTTTTGGAGGCCAAACATTGGATATATCCTCTCAATAAGCCAAAACGAGACTATCAGTTTAACATCGTAAAACACTGTTTATTTGAAAACACTATAGTAGCATTGCCAACTGGGCTTGGTAAGACTTTTATTGCTGGGGTCGTTATGCTTAATTGTGCGCCTGCCATTCTTCTAATCAGCAAGTTCACTTATTTTCTTGCCCAAACATAGTTTACCGATGGTTTCCCGATGGTAGGGTTGTGTTCGTGGCACCTACTAAACCACTGGTTGCCCAGCAGATTGATGCATGCCACCAAGTTTGTGGTATTCCAGGAAGCGACGCCGTTGAGTTGACTGGTCAGAATCCCAAGCCGATGAGAGCTCGAGCCGTGATTGATCTTTTCAATATTGCCATTTTTTTAATCCCACTAACAGATACCCTCTGTTTGTGACAGTGGAGAGAAAAGCGGATTTTCTATATGACCCCACAGACACTCATCAATGATCTCACCTCGGAGAACTGTGAAGTGCGAGATATTATTTTACTCGTGATTGGTTGGTCTTGATTTTCAACTCCTGTCGACCTAATATTCATGATGCTGTCCAGATGAAGCCCATCGTGCCACTGGAGACTATGCGTATAACCAAGTAGTCCGTTTTATGATGGCCAAAAATCCTCATTTCCGTATTCTGGCACTTACAGCAACTCCCGGCGGAAACCCGGACGCTGTCCAAACTCTCATCGATGGGCTACATATCAGCCGTATTGAGATTAGAGACGAGAACAGCTTAGATTTGAAGCAATATATTCACGAAAAGGTTTGGCCACATCCCGTTGGTAATATGGGTGACTACCCTGAACGCCTAAAAGACAATAGAACAACATATAATCAAAATGAGTGACGATGTGGTCCAAATCCGTGATTTGCTAGCCAAGCTCATGGAGGTGCGCCCCCACACGCGAGCGTCAAACCCTTGCCTCACCTTTTCTAGACATTTATAAAGCCTCTCAAGTCCAGAGGTATCCTTTGGGGCGCCGCAGATCCACTACTCATGCATCCATATGCACCACAAGCTCGCATGGCTAGCCTTGATGGAACCCAGCGGTGGGCATACGGTCCCCTATCTCGACTCTCTTCCCTTGCACGGGCTATGGGATATCTTGTTAGTCAACACATTCCATTCATTCTTCGTTCTTCCTCATGTGTTTGGATACTAGGTTGAGGGGACAATTGGCATGTGTTACACATGTCTTCAAGAATTATCTCGCGAACCCGAGCGCGAAGAAGATAACGCCTCTGGGAAAAGGGCTGCATCGAAAGCCAAGAAATTACGCGCCGATCCACTGTTCCAAGAGCTCATGCAGGAATTAGAAAAGCAGCGTAATCGCGGCTTTGCTCTTCATCCTAAAATGGACACATTGAAGACGCTTGCAGTTCAGCATTTTGGGGGGAAAATGGGGGAAACGGGTGAACCGGAGGAAACAAGAGTAATGATTTTTGTGACCTTCAGAGAGGCCGTGGATGAGATCGTTGAGGCTCTTAATGCTGAGAAACCACTTATCAGAGCTCATAAATTCATTGGCCAAGGTACCGATAAACAGGGAAATCGAGGATTGGCACAAAGGGAGCAATTAGAGGTTTGTTTGTTTCTGGGCTTACAATGTGACAAGCCTCAACTTTTCTCCAGATCATCAAGAAATTCAAAAGTGGCGAAATCAATGCTTTAGTTGCCACCTCAATCGGGGAAGAAGGGCTCGACATTGGAGAAGTTGATCTGATTATCTGCTATGATTCCCAAAAAACACCTATTCGGATGGTGAGTTGGGTTAGCTGATTGTCTTTGCCCCAAAGCTGATTCTTCGCTTAGCTTCAGCGGTTGGGCAGGACCGGTCGCAAGCGAGCAGGTGTTGTTCATGTTCTGTTAGCTGAAGGACGCGAGGAATTCAACTTCGACAAAGCCAAGACCACGTACAAGGAAGTCCAAAAAACAATATGGCGTGGAGACCAGCTTGAACTTTATGCTGACGTTGAGCGGCTCCTCCCTGACCATATTAAACCAGAATGCCTCGAAAAGCCTATGGAAATCCAGGAATATGTGCGGGAGGAACCCCGAAGGACTACCTCAAAGAAAAGAGCTACATCACCCGAGAAACCGACCAAACGCAAGCGGAACGATGATATTGCAAGAAACATCCCCTTGGGTGCCAGTACCGGGTTTGTTAGCGTTGCTGACCTCATTGTCAAAGGCAGTAAGAAACAGAAGACGATCCCACCGCCAAAGGAATTCGAGCAGGCAGCAGAGGATGATGATACTGATATGGACCTCGAATCTGGATCTGTCCTGGCACCGCCACGTCGGACCAAGTCAAGTGCTTCAGCTCAAAAAAAGTCTAAAATGAAGCCGACCCTCCGGAAAGCGGCCACGCTAGATCCTAACAAATCCAAGGTCAAAAAGAAGGCCAAAAAAACCCCAACCAAGCCGGATTCGAGCCCATTCTCAGAGAAGGCAGTCGACGACTCAGATGATCTTGACATTGAGCGAGGGCTCACCCCTGCCGTAAGATCAGGTTCCCTTGTCGCCCGACAATCTGTCATCCCCGAACGCTTTACCTCAAAGCCCACCCCCAGAAAACACCTTGAGGAACGAGAAGAAAAACTTCCCTCCGCAACATCTCTACAGGCTATCCTGGAATTGTCGAGCACTGACTCTGACAGCGGTGGAGTTGATGGTTAGTGTCGGCTTGTCTTGTCATGCGTAAAATAGGCTGACATCGCGTCGTACAAGACATCTCACCTCTTCGTGAAAACCCCGATGTGGATCAAAGCATAGCCTGGCTTGTTGACGACGATGACGAACCAAACATCGAAATACTGTCCTCCTCCCCTGCCTTGAGTAAAGAACCTTCTCTCGGACCAACAACGGAGGACGAATCTGTGGAGTTCGTCGAACCCCAGACGCTGGATGACTCTATCGAGATTATCGACGCCCCACGAGTTAGCAAACCACATGGCGTTCTAAAACCCAGTGCGAGTAAAGACGATGATCCGGACCCATTCATATTTTCCTCTCCAATCCTGTTCGAGGAACTTGACCCGGTGTATTCCTACCAACGGCCGTCAAAGATACGACCTCGAGGTCGTGGGACCGGGGGGTCGAAGCTATCCTCTCCCGGACCGTTTTGGAACTTTGAAGGAGGTAGTTCCCCCAACTCTTGCGGCCTGCCTTTGCCAACTAGATCGAAACTATTCTCACCGGGACCTGAGGATACCTCAGTGGCGCCAACGCCTTCTTTCCCAGTACGCGCCGGTGCCAAACGGAGACGGATCGCCCTTGACTCTCCTGATTCTGACATCTCTTCAGGCCAACACAAAAGATTGCAGCCCCATGAATCCCCTGCGCCTAAAAGTCGTGACAAGGGCAAGCCTCGCTCGCTGGGCATCATGGGTGAAAACAATCCCTTGTTTGATTTTGCCGCTGTACACTCTGGTGACGAAGTCAGTGAAGGATCGTCTCATGGTGAGGACGATGTAGAGAGCGAATCCGATCGACGCTTTCTTCAGGAGCTGCCGGAGACTCAGGTTTCGCCGTCATACGATCAGTCACTGGTATATCGGCAAAGTCTATTCACTCAGCCACCAGCTGGGGGTTTGATACCAGCTTTTGCCCATCGGCCCAACCGAAGAGAACCGTTTAGGGGCCGCTCCAGTTCCAAAGCGCGGAAAAACCTTATTTCCAGCTCTCCATCATTAAACAGCGAGCCCGATGAATATGACATTGGAAGTTTCGTCGTCGACGATGATGCTGAGATATCATACACAGCCGACCGAAGCGGATCGCTTTAATTGTTCTTTGGTTCATCATAGGTGCTAACAGCAGCCAGCACTTCCGTCTCTATTGGAGTAAATCCAACAACATTGTACTACCACACAATCACAAATTCATCCGTTTAGTTCAAGTGCGTCGGATATAAATATCCTTCATCCTGGCATTCTGTTGGGGTTTTGGACGAACAAATCCCGCCTCTTTCTTCTCCTTCGCGAGATCTCGGATGAGAGAAAGCAAGTCGTCAATGGCGGCCTCGCTCGTCTGGATATGTACAACCAGACGGGATCCCCCAAGGACAAGGGGTTCTGGAAGCTGGCTGGCCCGGTCGGCAATTTCTCCGTAATCGAACCCAAGTACTGTGGGGTCATAGAAAACCTGAACCAAACGTTATTCAAATCCGATTTAAAGTCATATCATAATTACCATGCATGTTTCTGCAGGGCTCAGAATTACTGCGCCGATTTCCTCCAGACCCGCTTCGAGTTTTTTGGCCAAATTATGAACCCGCTCCAGTTGTGGGAAATTGTGTGTCAAGGCATACGCAGCTGAACCCGCAAGAATACCTGTTTGTCGCATGCCGCCCCCGAAAAGCTTTCGCATCCACCGGGCTTTGGTGATGAACGCCTTGGAGCCAACAAGGCAAGAGCCAATGGGAGCGCCTATGGACATAATCAAATATCACTCGGGCAATAGTAAAAAACACCAACCCAGGCCCTTGCTAAAGCATAGACTAACAGAATCAAAGGGATCGCATAGCTCCTTCATGGGAGTCGCACTTGCATTGGCTACATGCCAAAGACGGGCACCGTCAAGATGCATTTTTATCCCTTGTGAATGTGCATAGTCCGAAATGGCTATTATCTCATCCTGCGGGAAGATGGTTCCGTTGAGAGTGTTCTCGAGAGCCACTACTTCAGTGGGGGTACTAAATATAGGATCAAAGGAGATTCTCATAACATCAGAACTGACTTACAAGTGTACGTCGGAGCTAATGATAACATTTTCCTTGATATCAGCGAGTGTGAGATGATGGCCTAAGCGATAGAATCAGCTCGGATCTAAAATTATTTGGGAGCACCTACCATTCGTGGGAGGTACTGTGATAAGGTGAGCCCCTGAATGAAATGCTGCGCCACCTGCTTCGTATCTGAGGCACTTTGTTAGGGATCCTAGTTATTTGTCGAACGAGAAGTGGACTCACTTGTTGATATGTGCGCGTAAATCACAAACTACAGAATATGGCGGTTGTTTTAGATGGGTTCTCAAGGCAATCTGATTTGACATGGACCCTGAAGGCATGAATAACGCAGCCTCCTTCCCTGTCAGCTGTGCGATGTGGCTTTCCAACGCGCTACAAGAATGTGAGAAGATGGATGTTAATCAGCCAAGGGAAAACATACATAGTGGACGGCTCAGAATAAACATCATCGCCAAGCGTGGCCAGGGTTGCATATGCATACATCTCCTTAGTGGGAACTGGAACAAAAACGTTGAAAACCTGAGATACACTAGCTAAGGTGATTCGAACAACCTGTGACGGTATCCGCTGGGGGGGAATTGTCAGCGCATAGGTATACATCGGCTGCGAAACTTACAAATAAATGTACGGGCCACTTCTTTTTCTTTGGCAGCATTCTCTAGAGCATGTGTCTGGGATATTAGGTCAATTTTGATCTGCCCAGCAATGGTCGCTCTAGTGTTCTTTAAAGTAGCCATCGTGCGCGCTAGAATGAAATATGGGGCAGGAGTCAGAATGAAAGCGGGTGCGAGCTGACGTTTTATAGGGTGGAACCGAAGGCATGTGAGCAAATCATCCGCACGGAAAACCTCAGGCCTGGGGATATATTTAAATCAGCGATTTATTATACCCAGTGAGTTAGGTGATGGTCGATACCCATTTGGCGTCCCCGGAAGACAACTGATGAACCTGGGTCTTGGAGGACACAATATATGGTAAGATAACAATTATGGGATGGCAAATTCAGAGTTAGTCGAGAGCCATGGCATGATGGTCGGGGTGGTGGGCAATTTAGCCGGCGGCTGGCACGGAACTTGGCGGACCGACAGCGGCCGATTACGCAAACATCCTCCTCTTGCTTCACAACGCTGCTCGTGTTCTGCTCGCCACTGTCTTCCTCTTTCTCTTATTGCCCCGAGGCCATAGATTTCAATTTTTACACACTTCGTTCCACTTCATCCTTTCTTTCTTCTAAATCATGGGAAATGTCAGTGCTTTTGCATCTGACATACAATTTTCACCTACTCAACCGTGGAAATCAGGGTGCTAAAGCAGCTCAGAAGCGAGAACGCAACGCCGATAAATCCGCCAAAGGTTCCAAGAGCCAGGCCAAGGTCAACGAAGCCGCGAAATCAATAGTTTGTGGGACTTGCAGACAACCTTTTGTGAGTTCCCGGGCCACCCACCGCATTCCCTATCGTGCCTGATCCAATGTCTAGTTGATGACCACCAGAGCGCCTGCGTGAGTGACACTCTAAAAAAGGAAAAAAGGCCTAATGATATTCCCCAGCCTCGAGGAGCATGCCCAGAACAAGCATTCAAAAACTATGGAAGAGTGCTTTCCAGGGGTGCCCAAGCAATAGATTTGCTGATGTGTTTACTGTTGAGCGGGAGTAGAAGGATAACCAACTTCTGGTACACTTGTTGTGTCAATGCCAAGTTATTGCTTTTGCTGGATCGCTCGAATTTGGCCATGCAAAATATTTTTGTCCATAATCCACATTTTGCGTACTGCCGACGTCAACTATAGTGATCCGAAAGCGCTTGTGCTGGCCCCACTAGCATTAGCTGCCCCTCTATTTTGCAGCTTCTCGCCAACCTTCTTTTGGACTTCGTTGAATTTTGCAACGCATCTGTCAATACAGACGCTCTCTCCCTTGTTTAAATCTGGCTCGCCATATCTCGCACTTATGCATTTGGCGTGACATGACCTTTGGAAATCGATGAGTGGGCTAGACAAAAAAAAAAACAAAAAAAGCTGGATTCAAGACTCACGAAACCATGCGGTTGAAGAAATCTGTAACAGTGTCCAACCTACCAAATAAGGCGGTCAGCAGCGGCAATGAGAGAATACCAGGCATAAACTCACTCTGTGATAGCAAGCTCTATTTTTTCGACATTAACCCCTCCAGCGGGTGCCTGTGCTCCGCGTCCCAGAAACGACATAAGAATGGATAAAGTTGAGGGAGAAAGGAATAAGTTTGTGGTGAGGAGAGAGGTAAAGTCACGTTACCCCGATCGGGAAGCCGAGAAAATTTGGAGGCTGGAATGTTTTCCTGGCTCAAAATGAGTGCTGCAGTGGCAAAAATGGAGGACAACCCTCCGCTTGCCGTGCATCGCTGTCGTTTTGTCGATTATGCCCCATCCGCTATAACGGCACTCGCTTTCCCTCGCCTGGCCCTCCCGTCTCTGAAAGACAAAAAAAAGCCCCTCGGCAAGAAGTCACTGAGACCTGGCACACTTGCTATCGGGCATGCCAACGGGAATATCGACCTTTGCGAGTGGTCCGGGAGTGAACATGAATATCAATCATCACAAGCCTGGGTATCCCAGAAGGTGTGTGGATTCGGCGCATCCAGTACCGTTGATATTTGATGTCGTTATCAGACACTTTCTGGCCCCTACCCATCCAAAGTGGATTCTTTGGCTTTCGTGATCCGCCATCCTGATGATTTTGGACCAGATGATGTTCCTACCTGCTCCGATCTTCGTTTATTCAGTTCTGGGGGAGGGAGTGAGCTGCTCGAGTGGGATATAGACGCGAGTCGAGTCCGGGTTCGTTCCGGATTGCCATTTTAACCCGATCCTTGAGCTAATTTTAATTAGAGGACGATAAGTTCTCAAGGGGGCTCGATCTGGTCTATGGCAGTAAATCCCGCATCAAGTATGCTTGCGCTCGGTTGCGAGGACGGAACAGTGCGGCTACTCTCATTAGCACACGACACATTGACGCATCACCGCCGTTTCGATCGAGTAAAATGTCGAGTACTTAGCCTTGCATGGGGCCCCCCTGTAGCCCGTCAGAGAAACCAGCCGCCTTCCAACGATCCTACAAGTTCTGACGATGAAGACGAGGATGACTGGACAGATTCTTGGTTGGTTACCGGTGGTTCTGACAGCAGCATCAGAAAATGGGATATTTCCACAGGTAGAGTCCTTGACAGGATGGGCACAGACAAGATTAGAGGTGAGAGAACCTTGGTTTGGGCGATCAATGTCCTTGGGTAAACGTTGTATACCTGGTATGAGCATCGCGCTTACATTTTGATTAAACACAGAGATGGTACAATAATATCCGGAGACTCGCTGGGCATGGTCAAATTCTGGGATTCTAGAACATGCACCCAGCTGCACACCTTCAACGCCCATGGCGCCGATGTGCTCTGTTTGACAGTAGGGCCGGTGTGTATTTGCAGTTCATACCATTTAAACATTCATCTTAATCGCCCCAGGATGGGTCCACCGTTTATACATCTGGCGTAGACCAGAAGACTACGCAAATCTCACTTGTTAAAACTACAAATCCCGATAAATCTGCAACTAATTCAGCTCCTTCATCAAGTCGGTGGGTTCAGACTGCATCGCGTAGAATGCATTCTCATGACGTCCGCGCGCTCGCGATGTGGCCTCCGTATACTCCCCTTCCATCTGTTTACATGCGACAATCCCCAACCGAGGTTGCTCCAGTCCTTGCTTCTGGTGGACTTGACATGTCAGTCGTGGTCACGCCTGCTGCCCTTCCCTCAAGCACTGTCGGCAAGGTTGTCAACCCCCTTTGTACTAGCGCGGAGTCAACATTCGAGGATTCATATCACCGGCGGCTAGCGTATACCTCAGGCCCCTCTTCAACGTTGGCGATTCAGGTCTCTCCCACCGCCCGCCTAATATTATGCATGCGAGAAACTGGGGTAACCATCTGGTCCATTCCGAACCGAGCCACGCTTCCGGGTAATGAAAATCTGGACGATGAGGATGGCTCCAGCCCACAGCCCTGGGAAAAGCTTATGGAGATGGAACTCAGCGTTCATACTAACCTTGTAGCGAGCGCCATCTCAAATGACGGACAATGGCTTGTCGCATCAGACTTCTATACCACGAAACTCTTCAGACTCCAAATTAACGTGAGTTCTTCGCGATCACGTCCGCCCCCAGTCCATGAACGGGCGTAATATTTTCAGCCCAAAAAACAAATTCAACCCAAGCGAATACGCAATTTCTCCTCCATCCTACAACCTCATATGCTCAAATCTTCGACCTCCACCGGTGGCCTCGCCTTCCGGTTCACTCCAGACTCCTCAAAGCTCATTATGTCAACCACAATGACCTCTGATGTACTTGTTATCGACCTAGGTACTGGAGACGACTCGCCGAGAGTTTTGCGCAAATTTGATCACCATCGCATGAGTGATTCGGTTTCTCGTGGCCGGACCATCAAAGGACGGCAGGTGCATGGGGCCGCGATGGACCGGCGATCCAGCGGGGAGTCTGAGAGCGAAGCTGAGGAGGATGGGTCCCCCATTAATGCTAAAATACTCCGAATGGCAGTTAGCCCCGACGGACAATGGCTTGCGACATCAGATAACCAGTCTCGCACACATATATTTAATTTGGACTCAATACAAGTCAGCTGCCTGTTTTCATCTGCCCTCGACACGCTAATAGTTGATTCACCAGTATCACACCACTCTCCCTTCTTTTGCCAAACCCGCCCAGGCCCTCTGCTTCGACCCCGCCCGCCCAAGCAGCCTGATGATCGCGTTCCCTGATAATACGATGCAGATATTTGATGTTGAATCCCGACAATTCCCCGACTGGGGTAAGGAGCTCTGCAGCAGCCTCCCGAAACGACTCAAGTCTGCGCATGATCCAATCCTCGGCCTAACCTTTGACCCAGAACCACCCAAATCCAATTCAAATCAACAATATGTCTTGGTCTGGGGATCGACTTGGATGTGTAGACTCCCCCTCTACCAAGCTGTCACCGGCGGTGATTGGAACAAAAAACGCCGGAGAGACGGTACAAAACGGCCCGCGCCCTATCTTACCGGCGAAGAGTCCCTGCAACATTTTAAAATGATAACGCATTACCGCCCAATTCTGTGCGTAGATTTCTTATCACCAAGAGAGCTCCTCGTAGTAGAACGACCACTGGTCGATGTATTATCTACATTACCGCCTGCATACTTTAAACACAGGTATGGGACATCATAACTCCCGAACAAAACCCGAGGTATATACAAACCCGATGTTTTTACTTTGTAATCTGGGGCTTGGGTTGGGTAGTAAACAAAAAAGTACTAGCAGCTACAGCAATTATTGGCAGCAAATATTAGTGTCTGCTGAAGTGTAACATTCCCTAAACATGAGGTGGAGGTGCTTTATGAAATTGTGCGTCGAAGGGCAGTATTGATATCTTGTTTTTGATCCTCTCTGCGCTCGGAGAAATTTGTTAGCGAAGGTCAGGGTGACGTAGCTGGGGGGCTCACTTTGCATTCAAAAGTGAAAGGTAGAGCGTCCAAAAGACGCCACAGGATGATTGGAAAGGGACACGGTACGGTAGGGGCATGTATCGAAAGTTGATGAGCTAGTGGGGAAGTGAGTAAGGGTACACAGAAATAACTGTAAGCTCACCTGGGCAACTGGCCAGACTTTCCAATTCGTGAGAAGGGCAGGTTTGAAAAGGTCGGTATATTTTTCTTTTATTTGGCCAGCGCTTCGACCTTCCATGAGTCCCATTGAGCCCAGAAACAAACCAAGCTAGAGAGATACATATATTTTAGTTTCGGTCGAGCCGGTTGGTAAATCTGCACATACACCAATAGGAGCCCTGGAGAATGACTTCGTTAGAGAGGGGTAGGCATGTATAGTCCCGACTTACATGACAAGTTGGTCGCAGGCGACGCGCTTAGACAATGCTCTTATACTAACTCGATTGGATCCAGGGATGGAGCGTAGGGGGAAGCGGTGTTCGAGGAAGTGGTTCCACCGCCCTATCAAGGGGCCTGCAGGTTGGCGTACTCAATTGCAGCACTCTGTACCAGTGAGCAGGGGCTTACTGATTGTGATGCCGAAGCAAAAGAATCGTAGAGTGCGTGTGAGATCGTAGCGAGGATGTATTTCGTGTTCTTTGGTATCAAACTACAAAGGGGATTGAGAGAGCTGCCCAGAGATAAGGAATATGCTGCTCACATTCTGCGTCATCTGTGCGACCATATCACCAAGAGCATTGAGACAACCGCCAGTTATGGCAAGCGTGGCATTGGGATGCGTATCAAAAGATTGTTGATACGCGCGGGCTAAAGTAAGGCTGGCCATTGAGAAGTGATTGGGGCACGACGGGAAGAATTTGGATGCTTAATAAAGTCCGGGGTAGCGTACTAGTACGAGGGCAGTCATCGGTAGTGACGAGGGTGTTGGTGTTTCTTGACGCAAGAGGTGGTGCCAGTGAACGAATTATTATCCACTCGCCTGTAAGAAATCCCAAGTTTTGGAGCAAGAAATCTTAGATTATCCGCTTATGGGAGTCACATGTCAATTGCGTCGCAGTTGGATTTCAACACGCCACAACAACGCGCCTATTTAACATGGTGCGCGTCCGTTCCCGCCTCCAGAACATCTCTACTTCTATCCACCACTACATATATTTATTCCTAACAAATCATCTTCCAGCATGTTCTTCATCTCTTTTATCGCCGCCGCGCTTCTCTTCAATACTATCACCGCGGCACCCACCACGTCTGAATCACCTGCGATTAAACGTAGTTCAGCGTACTCGGGCAGTGGAGGGGGAACCAGTGGAGGTTCTGTCAACGGGATTAATGAAGGCGGGGATGCAAACCACCATTCCTCGAACGTGCTCCTCAATCTTGCTTCATGTATGCTATATTTTCGTCCGTACAACGTAAATAGGCTTACCTTAGGACCTAGACAACGCAGGGAATGGTGGAACGGCCACCTCAGGTGCCGCTGCGCATGGGGATGGCGGGCGCAAGTGGACACAGATTCATAGTCACCAAAACCAAGCGGATCGACCATCGGGTGACAGTTACACGGGTGCTGGGGGTCAGGCACTCGGTGGAAATGTTAACGGCGTTGAGCCCGGCATGATCAATATACTTTCAGGTGGGTCAAAGCATCCACCAAATTCCGCTCATTAATCGACACCGATTCCCAGGCAACGCTGGTAACGGCGGTGACAGTTCGAGCGGTTCGAGTGGGCGATGATTTAGAATACTCAGGACACTCCCGGAGAGAAAAATTGTAACGGAATGTATTACCATCCAATTGTATCCTAGCCTGAACCAACATGACTATATGCGCACTTTATAGCAATCGGAGGTTTCCAGTCACCCGGTTTATTAGTTCAACAGGAGCTGGGCCAATCCCCAGGACGGTTGTCGAACCCTCAGCGACTTGCGTTCGGCCCCTAGGTAGAGCCTATCAGAATTCCAAGACACGACTCATATCAATAAAACGCACTGGTCCTGTATCGAACGTGCACATAAATTGAGACTCTTGGCTATTGCTTCCAGTTCCAACAATTGATCCTCGGAAGTAGCCTTCAGCGCAATCTTTGCCTGGCTATAATGGAATAGGTTAACAGCGCTACTTGAACGTTGCCGTCAAATTACCCAGTGCTTTCCCAATGTTGTACAAGCTATTTCGAGCGTCAGCTAGGGTAGCCAAACTAGGGAATCACTAGTACGTTGGGATTCTTTTTTGCGAGTGCCTTATAACATGCTAAGGTGGCGTGTCTGCATAGTATCTGCTCAGCAAAGGGTTACCGTCGGGCACTTTCAACCTACCCACACCTGCAAGATATAAGTCAATCGTGTGCGGTCATTATTTACTATGACGCACTGGGCTGCAATTTTCCCAGAGGTCATTTTCAAATCAGTTCGGACAACCAAAACCTGGCGGATACAGATGAAGATAGGCTTTAACAGAAAAAAAAAAAAAACGCCACGCACGAGTTTGCATGGCTCCAGAAAGCCCGGGGTAATAGCGGAGAGATCACCGTCAGCAAGCTCCCCACAGTCTTCGTCGTCTTCTTCCTCCACTAGGTTTGTATTCATGTCTTTCGATGTAGACGTATCCACCGAAGGGGCTGCGGTGGTTGCAGGCGCGCTCGACGCAGTACGTGCCCCGCTTGATGCAACTTGATATCCAATGCTAAATGATAGCAAAGAAACAAATACACCAACGGCAACTGGGTTTGGGAGATTGTATGAGCATCAGTATACGTTTTGGGGGATGACTTGCTTTGGGACAGCTGGATATTTGGAGGCATGGATGATACAGATGGCTCGGCAAATGCCGAGTGATCGTTTTCCATTTCCTCGCAGCCACAAGGGCTATCTTTTGATCAAAACGGCTCTTGACTGGGTACGCGCTCTGGGTTTTTAACACGACAAGTTCACGCATTATACCAATATAATACCTAAAATGGCCTCGGAGGATGTTGCGACATCAGAGGGCAGCAGCAAAGATGCCGAGCGGGAGCCTTTCTCGACACTTGAGCTTTCCGAGCAAACTAATAGGGCCCTCGGAGACATGGGATTCTCGACCATGACACCAGTCCAGGCTAAATCAATACCTATATTACTGGCGGGCAAGGATGTCCTTGGGGCAGCACGCACTGGATCCGGCAAAACCCTCGCATTTCTCGTTCCTGCCGTGGAATTGTTGCATCGACTAAAATTTAAACCCCTCAATGGTATGTGGGCACAGTATCACTCGGTTTAAATTAGCGTTTACCAAGATTAGGGACCGGGATCATTATTGTCTCGCCAACGCGAGAGTTGGCCTTGCAGATTTTTGGAGTTGCTAAAGATTTGATGGTCCACCATTCTCAGACGTTCGGGATTGTAATTGGTGGTGCGAATCGGCGAGCAGAAGCGGAAAAGTTGGTGAAGGGGGTCAATCTGTTGGTAGCGACACCAGGGCGATTGCTGGACCACCTCGAGGTATGTGTTCACCCTGTGTCAGTTTGAGTTGTGTTTTACCTGAAGTGGAGAATACCAAAGGATTTGTCTACCGGAACCTTCGGGCACTGGTTATCGACGAGGCTGACCGGATATTGGAAGTTGGGTTCGAGGAGGAGATGAAGCGTATCATCTCGATATTGCCGAATGGTCTCTCCAGCTGCTTTCATTTGGAATATCCGCTCACTCATGATTAATTTATAGAAAACCGCCAGTCAATGCTCTTTTCAGCAACACAAACCACCAAAGTGACGGACTTGGCGCGGATATCCCTCCGACCTGGTCCTGTACATATCGATGTTGACAGGGAGGAGACGACAAGTACAGTGTCCACACTATCACAGGGCTATGTTGTATGCCCCTCAGATCGGAGATTCCTTCTCCTCTTCACCTTCCTCAAGAAAAACCTCAAGAAGAAAGTTATTGTGTTCTTCTCGAGTTGTAACTCTGTAAAGTACCATGGAGAACTGCTAAATTATATCGATGTACCAGTCTTGGATCTCCACGTAAGTCTTCTTCATTAACGCATGACTGTAGACATAATTCTTTGTTATTCAGGGTAAACAGAAACAGCAGAAACGTACCAACACATTCTTCGAATTTATCAATGCCGAATCAGGGATCCTCCTCTGCACCGATGTTGCAGCCCGTGGGCTTGATATCCCTCGGGTAGATTGGATTGTTCAATTTGATCCTCCAGATGACCCCCGGGATTATATTCATCGTGTGGGGCGAACAGCACGGGCAGGGAAAGTAGGCAAGAGTTTGCTCTTTCTTCTCGAGAGCGAGCTTGGGTTTCTGCGGTATCTTAAAGAGGCCAAAGTCCCATTGAATGAGTTCAGTTTCCCAGCAGAACGAATAGCCAACGTGCAAAGCCAGGTATGCAAGATCATCAACTGCTCTTTAGATATTAATCCGACTGGCCTCAGCTGGAGAAGTTGCTACAGAAGAACTACTTCCTCCACCAGTCAGCACGGGACGGGTTTCGCTCATATCTACAGGCGTACGCCTCGTATTCCCTCAAAAAAATCTTCGACGTCAATGCACTGGACCTCACGAAGGTGGGGAAAGCATTCGGGTTCTCTGTCCCTCCCCGCGTGAATGTGAATATTGGCACTGGAAAAACTACTACTTCAAAGGCTAGTCACAAGCGCCGGAGAGATGACGAGGATGTGAACCTGGAGGAAGTGTCTGTCGATGAAACTGCTTTGGGTGGGTTGGAAGGTGGGGATGATGACGACGTGGCTCCACGTAGCCAGGCGCGGAGACAGAATAAAGAGCGCAGGATAGAAACGCTTGGGAGGAAGAAAGTCGGGAAGGAGATATACAAAAAAGGAAAAGATAGACAGAAAATGGCGGCTAGTGGGCAATGGAGTCGGTGACCTTGATTTACCTAGAACTCGTTCATTCTAAAATCCCGCATGGCTTTTGGGAATTCTGATCATGTTGGAACCTTGAGGACGAATTCGAACACAGGAATTGAATTGCGGCGGTGATGCTGTTCCCACGTGTTGTGTGACGTGACGCACGACGTCCACGTTTCCTTGGTTGAAATCAAGCATCCAAACAAACTCAGGTTTCTTTAGATTCGTCGACGTGTGTACCGCCAGGCTTAGAACACCACCTGGATATCTTTTTTTCGTGTTTGCCCCCATAGTTTAACAGCTTGAAATGGCGACTACCCAGGTTCGTAAATGCGTATTCATGGCTGCCTGAAGCCTGTTGGGTACTCACCTGTTTCTATTAGCATTATCTATGGGCATCAGGTCACTTCCTGTTGCTGATATCCGCGCTGCGCTATATATTCCTCTGGATAACATTCAAGCCTGCGTCTGTATTCTGGTATAAAGGTTTGTTCGTTTTTTCGGGAGGATTCGCATCGGTCAGCAGTCTCACCAAGCCCTCGTGGTTCTGCAGCAAGCTATACCGGTGCACTTGTCAGCTATGCCATCGTTTGCCAGTACGTGTTTTTATTCTCCCTCCATTTTCCATATTAACAGAACGACCATACAGAAAATCTCTCGGGGTGAGTTTTTACAGAGTGTCGTATGACGTAAACGCCGACGTCGTTTTGACAGACTCCTCAACCTAATCTCGCGTTCTTCAGAAGGGCAATGCTCGACGAGGTAATTATGCTCATGAGAAATCTTGTTCTTGCTGAAGCCCTGTGGTAGAACATCCAATACTTCTTACTCGCATTGTTCTGGTTTACCTCGAAGCCCATTCCTGGTACGTGTCCTTCGGCTGACTGCGCATTTCTAGCTAATCAATTCTCTCACCCTTCAGTTACCCTGCTACCCTTTGCCATCTTTTCCCTATTCCATGCCCTCACATTCACCCGCACGACTTTGATGCCCCAATTCCTCCCGCCTGGCCCCCCCAACGCCGCAGGTCAACCCCAACCTCATTCTGTGGCCAAAAAACTCCAGGCTTGGGTCAAGGGTAGGTCATTCCCCCAGTCAAGCAACCCCATCATCTCACGCTTTGACCCTAGCTAACTATGACAGCGCCATGCGCGTTGTTGCCCTCACGGAGCTTCTGATCCTTGGTCGCGTCTTTATTGGTGCAATCGCTGGTCTCCCCATTTTGAGCTTGGTCCTGGGATACTTTATCACTGCAAACTCACTCCTTGCGCCCATCGTATTCGCTCATTTCTTGCGTCAGCGCTACTACCAATCCGCCTTCACCCGCGAGGCCGTTGGTCTCGTCACCAAACGCGTTGACGGCTACGTCCGCCAGCCAGGAAGTCCCCCGGCAGCCGCGCAGGTGTGGGATAAGGTTCAGATGTTAACATCGAGGTGGGCTGGGAGCACTTTGGCGCCCAATGCTGGAGAAGCCGCTGGAGCTGCGGGTGCGGCACCCAGGCGATGAGCACGTACTGCTGTCTGAAAGCTGTCTGTCGAGACCTCTACTCGGACTAGATTGCCAAGGGATGTTATTTACGCGCTTTCCAATTTTAATGTGTCACAGCCTCTGATCTGAGCGGTTGAATGATGGGACTCCACCATGACGGAAAGTCGTCGGAGCGCATGACGTTTGAGCAAATGCCAATTCTATATAACAAGCCCAGCTGGAGCATAATATACTTACTCAAACATGTCACCGTCTATCACATCCTCTTTCCAAAACTTTTTGACCTCAGTGACAAACGTCGCTGTCTCCCTCTTCTATTCACTGCTCGCCATCCTCCAAGCCATTCTGTCACTCGGTGTCAACCTCGTTCATGGAATATTATCGTTGGGCCAGAGTGTGATCCATCTCGTGTTGGATTTGTTCCAAGGCGTCTGGGGATTTGTAACAGGTATGTTTTTACCATGTATCCCAGTTGTACCTCGATAGCCGACATCGAACATTGGTGTAGCGAACCTTGTTGCGTTAACCGTCCTTGGAGGAGGTTATTACCTATATACGCTCAGAAAACAGAGCCAACGTGGCGGGAGGGTATCTCAGCACCGTTGAAATAGTCTAGAGCACATAATGAACTCCTGGCGAATGTATTGCATGATATGAATTCCGGAACCGCCACCGGTGGCAAACAAGTGAAAACATGACCTGAAAGTAAATTGTTAAGGCTCAGTTTTCTACAAGAGCCCATGTCCCGTATACCCATTCCCTCCTCTTCTCCGTCCCAAAGTCGTAATTTGGCCTCCCCAAGCCCCGTGGTTTTCCCTGAACGATCACCATCCCCGCTACCTTCTCGGCAAACTCCACGCTCGACCGCTTCCGTGTCCATGTCTTCTCTATCCTACCCAGGCTCGTTGTCGGAAACGAGGAGAAAGCAGTCCAAGAGAGATGAGGTGGGTCGAATCATATTTCAATTACGTGCTGGGAGTGCAGCCAGTGTCTTGCCGCCTCCGAAACGCGTCTTATTTATTACCACCTGCTTATGCACATGATCCATGTATAGGCCATCCGAAAAAAAATCGAGTCCGAGTTGTCGAGGAAGCGCACAATTTCTACCACTCATGGCCAGCGTGGGAAGCGCGGTAGCAAGCTCGCAGCGGCCAAGGGCACCGTTGCAGCCCTCAAGCCCACACCGGCTCTAACAGTACCCGAGAACATCACGGTGGCGGAGGCTAGTCAGCTCTGTGCTGCCAAAAGGACTGACTGCGTTCTTGTCGTTGATGACGACGAGGGGCTGAGCGGTATTTTCACCGCCAAGGATTTAGCGTATAGGGTATGTGATTACTGTCGATTGGTGCTCGACTTGATTAACGTCTGGTTTAATTCCAAGGTCACGGCTGAAGGTCTTGATCCCCATACCACACCGGTTAATCAAATTATGACGCGCAACCCCATGGTCACTCGAGATACCACTAGTGCAACTGAGGCTCTCCAACTAATGGTCTCAAAACATTTCAGACATTTGGTTAGTCTTCAGCATTTCTGGCGCCCGCGGCGGCTAATTATTTTTAACGCAGCCTGTTTGCAATGAAGATGGCAACGTTGTCGGTTTACTCGATATCACAAAGGTCTTCCACGAAGCTCTCGGGAAAGTTGAACGGAGCTCGGCTGCCTCTGAGCAACTCTTCAGCGCCATGGCTGGTGTGCAATCCGAATTAGGATCCGTCAGTTCCAACCCTCAAGCTGCTGCTATGCTCGCCTGGGCGGAGAAGCTTCGGGAGAAGACCGCCCTCCCTGACCTTACAACGGTTATGGACTCGCGAACCACACCCGCGACTGTGGGCCCTAAGACCAGCGTCCGGGAGGTCGCGAAGCTCATGAAGGAACGCAGAACGACGGCTGTTTGCGTCATGGAAGGCGCCGCTGGTTCCGACACCAGAATCGCGGGAATCTTCACAAGCAAAGATGTCGTTTTACGTGTCATCGCAGCCGGGCTGGATGCTGGCAGGTGCAGCGTTGTCAGAGTTATGACACCTCACCCAGACACCGCTCCTCCAGCCATGAGTGTGCATGAGGCTTTGAAGAAAATGCATAGTATGTGCGGTTGATTCCAGCCCTCTGTCATTCTAACTCTTTATTTCTAGATGGACATTATCTTAATCTGCCTGTTGTTGAAGCTGATGGTCATTTAGTCGCCATTGTAGACGTCCTCAAATTGACCTATGCAACTTTGGAGCAGGTATGTTTTGCCAACCAATCGGCATCTGTCAATCCTCTCACTGCCTGTATAGATGAATGCCATTAGTGGAGAAAACCCTGCCGCAGAGGCAGAAGGTGGTCCAATGTGGGGTCGCTTCTTCGACTCTATTGGAAACGAAGACACGGAATCTATTATGTCCGGATCACATGGGCCTCCGGATGTTCATTCATTCCCATCCCTTCGTGATTTATCACACCTCCAGAACTCCCCCTTCTCTGAGGTTCATCCCAACGATTCCGCGTCCGTCGTGGAGGATGATCCTGTCTCCGCCCTCGAAGGATACCCGCGTCAGAAAGGAGTAGTGGTCCCCTCTGCTGTAGGACCTCCCCCTGCTGACGACGGGACATACGTTTTCAAGTTCCGCACCCCAAGCGGTCGAACACATAGGTTCCAAGCTCGTCATGACGACGTTGAGCACCTCCGCGAAATTATTTCTGGCAAATTGGCAACTGATCCATTTTTCACTGAATATAACCCATTCGACGACTCCAGCGTTCGCCCGGACCCCATCGACTTCCATCTATCATATACTGACGCTGACGGTGATAGTGTTTTGATCACTTCGGACCACGATGTCACCGATGCCGTAAAGATTGCAAGGGCGGGGGGCACTGATCGTGTCGTCCTCTTTGTACATGGTGGTAAAGGGTGGGATCAGGCGGGAGCAGACAAAAGTGAGGTTAAGGCTGTCGAGATTGCTGCTGCGGCTCAGCAGGAAGTGAGGGAGGTGGAGAAAGCCGAATCTATACACCCGGAACCCATTCATATCCCCACCCCAGCACCAGCACCAGCACCAACACCTCCAGCCCCCGCTCCCATCCCCGTTCCAGAAGAGATGATCTTTGGCATTCCCAAAGACCTTTTGCTTCCCGCTAGTATTGGGGCCCTGGCTGTTGTTATTATCGGAGTATTTACTATTTCGCGTATGTCATCTTCAAATTACTAGACGAAAGAATACCCTTTGGTTCTTATGCCTTTGGTGTTGATGATAACGACTTTATGATAAATAATAACGGTTTTGTGATGTCATAAATATGATATTCATTGCTTCGATAAAGTTGAAGCTTCGAAGGCCGCGATCGGGAAGAGGGTGGGATGGTCACGTGGGAACGGGTGGAAGTGTTGTGTCGCGTCGCTGGTCGTCCAATTCTCTGGCTTAAG
Organism: Infundibulicybe gibba; assembly: GCA_015501065.1. Taxonomy (NCBI): domain Eukaryota; kingdom Fungi; phylum Basidiomycota; class Agaricomycetes; order Agaricales; family Omphalinaceae; genus Infundibulicybe; species Infundibulicybe gibba. Next base: position 104,267 of record JADNYI010000001.1, read on the forward strand.
CGACATTCCACCGCTTGACCTTCTCCGTTGTTCCTTTGGTTTTCAGTCCAAGACTCGTCCAATATGCCAAAATCAGAACGTGAAGAGATCCTTTCGATGCTGGTCAGAATTTCGCGATCTTCGTCTCCGTACAAGTCTCATGGAATACTCGCTTCGGGGCCATTACATTATATAGACTTCGATGATGCTATCATCAATGGTAGACGATATTGTGCTGGACGCGGCATTGCAAGCACATCATGAGGTGGCGCGAAGCAGAGCTGTCTGTGGGGTGTGTAACACACGGTGCGTAGCGTGGCCCGTCCACCAGGTGTAGCATAACGCTAAAACCTCGTACTATCGCAGCTGCAACTCTGGTGTGTGGGCTTTGGTGATGCTCGGACCAAGAATTGAATGTGAATTCTCATGCCGCTAGTTCACGTTCCGGGGCCGTCGAACGTGGGATCACAAGTGATTCCTGCCTCCAGGCCGGGAACACCTTTGCTGGCAGACTTGAAAGTTGCTAATGGTGCTTCTGCTACTGGCACAAGCACCCCCACCAGCGTCAAAGCTGATGGGAGCCCGCTTCTTGATTGTGTCAATTGCTCCCGTCAGGTATGTTTTTAAAACACGGAGCGGTCAAAGTGAGTGTTGAGGCGTACAAAGATTGCGGCGAGCCGCTATGCCCCGCACCTCAGTTCTTGCATGGGGCTGGCCACAGCGAGAAGAGGTGCAGTACGTGGAAATACGAAAACCAAGTTTGTCTCTCGATACCTACCCTCTGATGTTTATTTAATTCCGATATCAGGCAAGCATCAGATATCGGTAGATCTACGTCACCAGTATCCGACGCTGATAATGCCTTCGAGGGAGCAACGACTGTCAAAGGGAAGGGGAAAGGGAAAAAGAAACGGACTGGTGCGTTGGAACTTCAAGTCCGGGCTTACAATGTTCACGACGGTAAATAGAGGAGGCCGAATTCAACCTCAAGAGAAAGCGGGTTTGTTAACGGCCCCTTCACATGTATCAAAGAACGCTCACTTGAGTCTATATCACTAGCTCAACTCACCTCAGATATCGCCGAACAAAAAACAGAAGAAACAAAAAATATCTGGTGTGCTGGTTTATTCATAGCATTTTATTCACCTGACCACAATGCTACATAGGCTCCCCAGTTGCCCGAGTCAAGGGGGGTCCAGAGCCTGGAATTCCTTCCACTGTGGGTTGCCCTGCCACACAACTCCATCACATTCAACATATTTATATCAGGCGCAACCACCGTATTCTCCATCCTCTCGTTCTCTATCCAAGATCCCATCAAAGCTCCGGGACTCTTCAACGGCATCGTTCCTCGAACGGTCGCCAACACCGGGATCATCCCGCTCTTCCTCCCCTGACGGCGCCTCTGCCGCCACTCCTTCGTCGTCGTTTTCCATGCAGAGCCCAAACCTTTCAACAAAAAATATTACCAACAGCCGGAATGGGAATGGTAAACCCAAGCCGCTGGGTGTTGGCCCGCCCAAACGTCTTAGCCCTCCACGACCACCGCCCATGCATGTCCCGGATTACGTTGGTAAGTTGGGTTTTTCAATCCATGGCCTAACTGACCGGGCGCAGATGTAGGAGATGAGACTGGCTCCTCTACTGATACTGATAGCTCATGAGATACCCAACCCATCATTATTTCAGCACATATTCATGCAAACCAACTCGGTCATTTCTATTATTTCTATGTATTCCACAAACAGATATGTATATACACAGCCAATAAACCAGAGGATAAGGGAAAATGTTTTATGAAACAACACAACAGGGTTGATATGTAGAACGGTGGTACAACACTTGTTCAAACATTACGTCCAGGAATCTTCGACGGGAAGAAAAACCATATAGTGACCATCACAGCTGCCTGGGGCACGGTAACATAAGTCATGGACTGGATTCCCTTGACGCTAGCTATTGAGCCGGCCATGAACGGGAACATAGCTAGAGTAAATCGAGTCAGTATACAAGGACTGAATATTTGGGGTGTCGACCCATACCACTTCCCAAGCTTGCGAATGAGGATCTAAATCATAATAAGATACCAGCAAACTACATCATTAGGATGCTCACATAAGAGCCATAGCAACCATGTGAACATCGGGTGGTAGGATGCTTGTGGCCAGATCCAAACATGCGGGGAAAATTGGGCCGTAAAGCAACCCAATAATGCTGGTGGAGAAAGCGTTTTCGATATTTGAGTTCACGAACCAGATGAGCAGATGCATCACGAGAGCGACAGCTACAAGGGAATTAACGGATGGTCAGACTTTTTGAAAATAACATACAAATGGAGACATGAACAAGATATTTCTTTTGGGTGAAGGTAAGGCTGCAATGCGGAACAATAAACAAACGATCTTTATGAAAATAGTGTATCACTCACGATGGGGAAAAATAGCCCCAGAGGAAGCGCCCAACGGTGATACCGCCCCAGAAGCCGGACGTGACATAGCCGACAGTTTTTGGATTTGCATTCTACATGGTGCTTCCAGGGTCCATCCATTTCGTAAATTAATTTTACTCACTCGTGCTGCCAATAAATAGAGAACCATCTAGATCAAGTAAGTCGCGATGCCCTGATATCATACAGATGGAACTCACAAAACCCTGCGTAGTGGTTTCACTAATGTTTGTGAGGGGTCAGAATGGACCGGTACAAGAGGACCGACAACAAACCTCCCACAGTACAACCAAGCGAACAGTGAAAATGCCCACTGGTAACGCATCGATAAAGCACGGCGGAGAGAATCTTGTTATACTATTACTCAGATACAGTCGACGAGCCCACTGACTATACTGACCGTTTGGTTTGGATTCATTGTCCAGCTGGGGAGATCCTTTTGAGAAATAGTCAGTGGGTGTGCAGGAGCCGGATGGTGATTGCTCCGGAGGGAACGCCTCGTTCATTGCTTGCTGGTGCTCTTCGGTCGATTCCTTCATGGTTGGCTTGAAGGTGCAGCCAAGGAAGGCGGCATTAATTCCAGAAAGGACCAGTGATCCAAAATAAAATTGGAACCATGGGACTCCGGTGGAAATTACGGATTGGCAGACGAGCGGGGAAATGACGCCGCCGAAACCTAAAGGAATGATGAGAATCGATGAGAAAGAATGTGATCCTAAGTTACTCCAAAGACCAAAGGCATATCCAATTACTTGCTTCCCTTTTAAAGCACAATAAGAATTTCTATGTATCCCAGCGGTTAGATTGTACGAGGATGGCCCTAGAAAATCTAATACATACAAGCATGCTAAATGAAGGGTGAGTAAAATTCATTCATGATGTTCAAGAGGCGAATACCTGTTAAAAATGCTCGAGCAAATGCAGCGACCACATAAGCCATGAAGAGCGCCGGGAACCCGCCCCGTGACCCCATGATAATAAAGAAGCATGCATGCAAAACACTCCCAAGGATAAGTGTCAAGTGCCTGGCCCGTGATGCAGAATAACCATAAGCAGACGACCCGTTTGACGCGAATGGGCCTTTGTGATGCAATGGAATGCGGCCAAGATGGTTCATAACGGACTCTACAACCAATGTTCCAATAGCAAACCTACGAATAGATTGTAAATGTATAACGCAAGACAGATCAGAACACAATTTACCCGCAAGTACTGCCGGCGAAAAGGAGGGATGACTTCATTGAAGATAAATGAAATTCGGCTTGAAAATCTGGAAAGGATTCAATTTAGCGGTTAAAAAAATAACAAGAGACATACATGGCAATACGGTCCCTGTAACTTTTGAAGAGGTATTAGTCAACGTCTTTAGAAATCGATCAAAGGAAATGACATACCACCGTCACCCCATCCACAGAGGAAGTATACGAAGAAGGTACTTGCTAGACGCCACTTCATGCGCTCCATTTTGGGCGATGGATTTGGGAGAGTCGGCCCAATATCAAGGAAAGACCCTTTGCAACTATCGGGACTGGGTGAATTCGAGATTGGATCATTTTTTCCTAGAGTGGAAAGAGTGTCATGGTGTCGCGGTATTCTGATATTCAAAGAATATTCAGAAATATGCGCATCGGAGGGGCGCGAGACCGCGTGAGAGATCGCGTGAGATGCGCCGTCGGGGGCGGGGCATTCGTCAACAATGGCGCTCCCGTCCTGGACGACGGAACTCGTAGAGAAAAGCCGAGTAACTGGATTCAGAGAGCGAATCGAGCTGCGCCGGCGATCGCGCAGAGTATTTTGGCAAGACTCGACAACAAAAGGCTGGAGTAGTGTAGTCATGAGAAATCTAGCTGAAGTTGACTATCAAGCATTTTACCCCCGTCCTTTTATTGAGAAAAATGGGGTGACGGGGATAAACCTACCCCCATCTGAAAGCAGCTCAGAAGGTACTCGGACCGTGTCGTGGGTCTCGCATATTTCCTGTAAAGACACATCAATGAGCAGGGAAAGGGTACCGACAAGAAATTTTGCAAAATTCAGGAGGGGGAACGTTCCGCGGCCAAGTCCAAATGAGGAGGAAACCACTGATAAACCGCGCTTGGTAGGCCCCGACGATTATGACTGTCATGATACAATAAGCCGGGAGCCTGAAGACCCTCTTAAAAAATGGCCGGAATGAAACATGAAAACTGGTTAACAAAATTTCAGCGCAAGATCCGATTGGTTGCAAACTGGTGAGGCCGATGAGAACCGATAGATGCCAGTGGAAATAAGTCACGCACCTCGCAAAAAATGACAATTCTACGTAACTCTGCCAGGTCCGCACCCATACGGCCAAGACACAGATGCTCAAGTGACTATTTTTTTACGTTGGGCACGGCCCGCCTCGGTTTTCGGGATATGTATGCCCAGGCACTTTATAATTGCAAACGAGGGCAAGATAGTCGAGGAAGTACCTTCGTGGCGTCGGTTCCGTTCGGAAAGTGCGTTTCGCCGTGCAGCGGAAGCCTCATGATCATGATTCCTGCCAGGCGTTGTGAATCGTGCCAGTCCAAAATATAATTAATTTTCACCCCCCATTGATAAGAACTCAATCGAGGAGTCCGAAATGCCTGCATGGGCTAGGGCACTCGGGTTCAGTAGGAATAGAAATAAAAATGTGGCCAGGATGGCACGCGACGCTGGATCCGGCGACGCGTTCAAGGATACATACCTAGACATTACGTAACGCGAACAATCCATTTTTGACTAGCGACGCTTTTGGCAGTTCAACGACCGCGCTACCACGTATATAATGGAGAACGGTAAGCAAGAGAAGTCTAACCAGAGTCATCCGACCAACATTGAATATGTTTCAACAGCCACAGCATATGCTTTGTTGGCAACAACCTCCCTCGGGGTTGGGTATTGGTTTGGCAGGCGTCTCCGCATAGTAGCAGGGCACGTCAATCTATCCGAGACTGTATCACTGCCAAAAATTAAGAATGTTTCACGCACAAAATCAGCGGCCGAGGGAGACTCGCTCCCAGCATCTCCCAGGGATGAATGCAAATTGGTATTTCGAGTCTAATATACTCTAAACCACCCGTGCCTGCCTGACCGATTCAAACAAGGTCTTGGTAGTCCGAATGGATTTGGGCATGTCTTCTGGGAAAATTGCTGCCCAGTAGGCATGATGTCCCACTTTCACATCCCACGTTAACACATGTCCAGGTGCTCGTGAGATATCTTTCGTTGTGGTGTTCTGTTGCGATTGATTCAACGCTGCACAGCCATGCGACATTAGCATGCTATAAGGCCTTATCCTCCGCGAACCCCGTTGTGAGTTTTGGGATCAGTTGTATTATTGTTGATTCTGATATGGTTAGCTCTTGCACCAATGGGAACGATCGGGGTTATTCTTTATTGCTTGGGCGTGACCAACAGAGCATACTGATCTTTCTTCCAGACAAACAAAAGTTGCTCTTCGATGTTCAGATGAGAACGAACTGTTGCTTCTGGAGGCCCAGGCACAAAACTTGCGGCTCTGTGCACGTTCGATACGAGATGCGTGAGTACTGCATGTATTGATGCACACCTGTCGTTTAATTCCTGGTTTGACAATGACAGCGGTCGAACACAAATAGCAGCTGGGTCTCGAACGGTTCTTGGAATCGTTGGTAATTTTGATGGTCTTGTGTGTGTGTTGCACCGAAAACTAAACCACGGTCAGGGCCCACTAGGATGATCAATCAGGTCACTGGAAAACTGCGATTGCTATGATCTTTGAGTGATAATAAGGCTTCCCCCCACCTCCTTGTATTCATGTAGTGCTACATACAAAAGATTGATGTCGGATATGCCAAGAAGGTTGAATTTGACCGCCACTGAGCTAAACAAAACCAATCAAGGGTCCGACTTGTGAAACCATTAGTGCTGTGCCAACTTGTAACCAACACCAGCAAGCAGCGCTCACACTGTCCTTTTCCGTCCCATCACCGCCCTATTCCTTCATTCGTCCCCCCTCCCCCTCGCAGGTCGACCCTATCCTAGTCATCGAGCATCGTTTCCGCCATGTCGATGGCAAAGGCATACCCCCTCGATTCATCACCTCAGCACCAAATTCACCGCCCATATCTCCAGCCTCAACAGGACCAGGACAGCCCAAAGGCATCCTACGATGATTTAATCGACGAATACGCTGTTCCATTCACCCCTACATCTCGCCACCAAACCTATTCAGTCCAAACCTCCGCCCCCGACCACCGTCGTGGTCCCTCTTATCCACTTTCTCACAAGACTACACTGTCAGGGAAACACTCTGACGATACATCTCATGATACCTCGCATGTTGCATACCCCCCAATGCCTCCAGTGAAAGAGGTAGATACCAGAGGATTTTGGGAAAAGGTATGATAACCTGCGGCGATTATTGAACTAATCGGCTAAAATATCCACCATCTCCTAGGTTCTGCCAGAGTCTCTCGCATGTCGTCTCTACGTTGCTACGGTGCTCATAGAGACTGCAATCGACCTAACGATCGAAGGGGAACTATTGCTCCGTGTGCGGAAGGAGACAGAAGGCAATGATGAGATATCAGCACGAAAAATGCCTGTCTATCTCAGCATCTTTGCTCTTGCCCAGTTCGCATCCCCACCTCTGCTCGCCTTCTCCCCTAACATTTTCTGGATAGCGTCTTCCAATTTATTATGGCAGTCGATGCCGTGTATGCCCGTAACACCCTTCAATTCCTCTGTCTAACGCAAGTGCTTCTTTCGGCTCCATGTTTTTTTGAGCTCAACGCCCTTCTAGTGTTTTCAACGCCCTTTTCCTTGTCTATGCCATTATTCAGATCAATGAAGTGCGGCAAGCACTTTCTGGCACTGCAACCACCGGCGTTTCAACTATCCCCATTGATGTCCTCACAACCATCATCCCTATAGTCATTTCCGTGGCCGAAATTGCGTACATCGGTCTCGGCTGGAAAATATACAACGAATTTGGTTGGAAAGTATACAAGTTCTTGGGTGCCGACAGGAGGATCAAGAAGATGTATGCCAGCTACCAAATCTACGAGTGTCTTATCAAATTCGATCTCTTCTTCTGGGTGGGTTTCTCAGTGCAATTCATCTGGCTGGTGCTACAGACCAACGATTGGGAATACTATGTCACATGCGCTGCACTACCGCTGTCGATTGTTCTCCTTGTGGAAGGCCATCTCGCTGCACGGCATGAAAATAAATGGATGATGGCGACCTTCATGTCCGGTTGTGTGGGAGCAATGATATACTTTGTCTACAAGGTTTGTTCTTTTCACAGCTGTGTTGGTATATACGCTAACCATTTGAAAAGCTCATCAAGGTGCTCATCAACATGGAGACTCCACAATTTAGACTTATATGGAAGTCGCTAACTGTTTTTTGTGAGTGGCTTTATCACTAACACCCTGAACAACCCGCGTGCTGAGCTACAATATCAGCTATAATCGCGTCCGCCCTTTTACTGGTAACCTTTGTATTCTCGGTCATCGTATTGAGAAACTTTGGGCGTGGTCTGAAAGACGCATGTGAGTATTTATACACACCACCGAAAGTGAAGCTAAGACTTGTTTGCTATAGTATCAAGGCGAAATGCATCTCAACACAAACGATTTGCTTCGCAAAATCCTCATCGAAGAGCGGCGAGTATGAATCCTAACCGCATGACCATCGATTGAGCCACTCTGCCACGAAAATTATTGTACTGATTTGCATGGTCACCCCCACCATGACATACGAGGAACGGACATTACACATGATCAAAGCACAGCAACTTGGCATTTCGCATATCCCACCGCGCATCTTCACCTTATTTTACCTTATATCATAAATTCAAACTTCGCCCTATCACGCTCGCTGGCAACCTGTCGATCCAGGTGTTCATTGCCATACCCCACACTCTTTCTTTCGCATTTTGATTACGTTTTAGGAAAGATTATTGCGAGTGATATAGATGTATTCCTAGTCCTCTTGAATGTGACCCGTTCCGATCCTCCCTGCAACACTTTGAACTTTAGAAATAAAACATTTACGGCTCCATATGGGGCAACTTTGACCAGGGTGGTGTCCGCCAAACGTGGCACTGTAACTCCAAACTTGGCTGCAACAAATTATGCAACTCTCATACTTACTCTTCTAATATCCTGCCCAAACACGAATGTCCCAACGGTAACACACCCGTATGTTGATATGTTTCCGTAACCTGAGAAGCCCCGCCTAGATTCAGACCAGCCTCGCTCCGGGATCGGTCCTCTCTCCTAGGCACAACACCCCCCGCATCCGGACGCTCCTCTCCATTCAACGATCCGTACCAGCAGGGCAACGGGCACCGCTTCGCAGACGACCTCGAGGGCCAGAACGACGAGGCACTGGAGGGTCTCAGTGCAAAGGTCAAACTGCTCAAGGATGTGAGTGAGTTGGCTCCAGGCTGCGTCCAACCTCCGCTGACCTTGCGTGCAGATCACAATAGGTATTGGAAATGAAGTAAGACAATCAACGGCAGAGCTAAGCCAAATGGTGCGCTGGCCCCGTTGTTCTCAGCTTGGCTAGCTGAATATGATCCTGAATCGGCAGAACGATGCTTTTTCCGAGACATCTGGAATTCTCGCTGGGACATTTCGACGGATGAACAACATGGCGGAGAGGCAGGGGTGTCGGTGGCTATGGTATATAATCTTCCTCACCATTGTTTTCTGGTTTTTCATCGTCATGTGGTGGTTCCGGAGATGAACAGCAGGCAATAAACATGTTATTCTCAACAATTCCAAGATTTACACCAGCGGATGAAAGTCGAATTATAGGATGTACAGCACAAGTATGGATGGATGCAGTCATAACAAATAATGAAGGATGAGCCTAATACTCATCACGCAACCTCGCACTACCAATTTCCCAAATCATCCTTCTGCGGAGATAGTGCATATTGTTCTGGGAGAAGCGGAATGACTCCACCCCTCGCGAGAGTGATTCGAGGAATTGGCAGGTAAATACTCCGCAATCGTATCCATTTTCCTGCTGTGGTGTGTCCTAGTATGAAACCAAACTGAGACAACGAGGCGGTAGGAGTGTCTGAAATAAATACCTCCGGAGCCCAATCCACCCAGCCCGTAAAATCAAAGGCCTTCCGCTTTTTTTCACGATGCTCGGCGTCGACATATGCACGCAAATGCTGTAGGCGGAACGGGTTACCATTGGTGTTATCAAATTATCAGAGTCCTCGCACCCGAAACACAGCACTCCTTGTCATTCCCATGCTATCATATGATTCAATCCTCTTTTGTCTAAAGTTGATTGCGGCGGCCGTCCAGTGCGCATTTGCATGGTTCACGGGTATGAGAATAATATCCTTGTTGAAGATATCCATCTAGGGGCAAATGTTTTAGCACGGAACTCGGGATGGGTGTGGGCGGATCCACTTTTTTGGTCCACTTTGACAGCCGCCCTTTCGCGTAGCCATCGCCCGTCAGCTTGGGCCAGAAGAAGGTACTGAACACATGCACATCCAATACCTGGCCACCTTTCGCGGCTTTTCCGGGGGTCCCAATATTCTTCTTACAGTCCTCTGAGCGTGTCAATATCAGCGCACCGTAAAAGTTGATAATTTCGTCATTCAGCCACTGTCCATGGCCTAAACGAGTGAGATCACGATCCGTGACTTGTTCCCGCGCGATCTTGGACACTACGCCCCGTTTCTTCTTCAAGCGTTCGACGGTGGTTTCATCCTCGGGTGGGAGGGAGTCAGGGAAGGGTGGTCGGAGGAGGTTGTCGATCCGCTTAAGTTTGGCTCGTTTTGTCAAGAGGAGCCGGTCATGACCAGGGCTAAACGATTGGATCGGTTTGTGCCTAGTTATAAAAATCAGAATAGTCAGATTTTCGGAAACCCAATACTATGGCACGGCGACTGACCCATTCAACGTGGCCCGGGCAGCCTCAAGGGCGCGTTTCAAAAATGCAATATCAACCTGAGAGCTGGTGAGGGATGGGCGATAAATAGTTCTGCTGGAACTCACGCTAGAATGCGAATGACGTCGCGCCCTCGTGGATTCAGATGGTCTATTAAGCCGTGATTCGTCCAACGAAGGCGAACCTGGAATAATTTGGTTAGCCTATGCTGGTCACCACGAAAACCAAATGCATACGCGATATAACCTCCTTCTTGCCTTGCAGAGCTTCCAAATGAGCCTTATAACTAATATAATCTAGGGTGCGAGGTTGGGGATCAAGGGCCAAAACGACGGGAGAAACACGCACGCTTGAAAGTTGTAAAGTCCGATTTATATCCTGGGATCCAATATAGATAAGCTAGATGGAAAATATTAAAATTGGACACACACCTGAGCTGCTTCGGCTGATGTTATAAAGCTCAAGCTGCATAGCTTCTCGAAGTTCTTCATTCCTCATCGCAACACTTGCCTTGTGCTATGGCACCTGATTGGAATCAAGGAAGAGGAAGGAAGGATGCGACTTACGCGTTTACTGTATATGTGTTCCCTGTTTTTGTATCTCCGCTTGATGACATTATCCAGGCTTTCAGTCCGCTGAAGACTTGGTGAGCTTGCGTATGACTTTAATGTCTGCAGGTCCGGGACGAGGAACGTGGATTGTTCGGGGGGCGGGGGGGATATAGTCGAAGATGAGGCAAGCGGTGGTGCATCCGATGGTGTCACTGTCTCAGCGGAAGAGTCGGAGGGTTCCCTGCGATTTGGGGCAACAGGATATGACGTCGGCAAGACTTCAGATACGTCTGGGGCTATGAGCATCGTGAGCACTCCAAAGAAAATACACCGATGAGGCGGACCTGTGGGTACGAAAAAATTCCAGATTTTGGTGCCAATAGTGTTAAGTGCCTGGGATGACATGACCCAGATAGTACGGGTTTCGCAAAGTTCCTCTGGTGTCGGACCAAAACTGCGGGGATAATATGCAGGATGTTGATGGAGATATGCTTGTCTAGTCGTGCGCGACAACTTTGTTGGGCGGGTTGGGACAGCCTGCTCAGTCGCTCGCCGTTTCCGACAGGCCATCGAGAATCTGGTGGGTGCAAAAGCGCGTTTCCAGCGAGAAAGGGAAGGGATATGTCGGATCCGCCGAGGCTAGGAGCGCCGAACAAACCAATAATAAAGGTTCCAGCGGCGGAACAAGTTAACTGGACATCAATCGTTTCTGTAAAGTGTAAAGTAACGGAGAGAGTGATGAACACACAAGTAACGGTCACATCGATCAGGACTGGTCATGTGCCTTGTGGAGGCCATTTGGGCACCGACAGCAAGCCTCCTTGGCTCAGTTGGCTAGAGCGCAGGTCTCATACCAGAGTATGATGTGCTCAGAGCACAGTGATCCTGAGGTCGCAAGTTCGAGCCTTGCAGGGGGCATTCCTTTTTTGAATTTTGAATTTCAACAATGTCATCACCATGCGTCAGTAGTAAGCATCAAAAGGAAATCCCACCCCACCCCACAAGCCTCCTTGGCTCAGTTGGCTAGAGCGCAGGTCTCATACTGTTGTATGATGTGTTTAGAACACAGTGATCCTGAGGTCGCAAGTTCGAGCCTTGCAGGGGGCAAATTCTTTTGTCTGGTTTCCTCGCGTTTGCTCACTCGAGCATCAAATTCAGCGAGCTCAAGACACATGGCGGTTCATATAATTAATGCGTGTGTTTTTTTGGTATATCTTACTACCGTACAAGATGTTGCCATCAACTCATATATATCCGGATGCTTCTCAGCCAAAAGAGTGACCGCACTCGGCACGGAGACGGGGGGCTTGGCGCCAAAATACCAGGAGAATTTAAACACTCCACCGAGTTCGGTGCTGATTTCCCCATAAGTCATACCAGGGGTCGACAGCCTGATACACCAAACCCGAGTCAAAGTGGCGCGGGCAACAGCCAATTCCATTTGGCCGGCCGGAAGCGTGATAAGATGAGATATCGGTAACTTTCCAGAGGACAAAATCGCGAAGCGCCAAGAAAGTGGATGAGACCATTTCACACATGAAGAGAGAGTGTGTCCGTCATGCATGGTGTTAGAAGAGGTAGCGGCGGTGTTAATGCGCTGATATAGCGTGTCCTCCACAACAGATTCCCGGGGAGGTAGTAATAAGCTAGCTTCTGATTGAGCGTGTCGCCATGGACCCGACGGTATCGCAGTATGAACGAGGCGAGTGCCCAGTTCGACAGGAGGCATGGATGGGCCTGGCCTAGAGGAAGACGTGTGTGCGTGGGTGTCAGATGGACAGCGCCTGGAGTGATGGAATCCGTTGAGTACTGGGAGAGAACAAGATGGAAGAAGCGAGGCAGAGGCGTGTGACTAGGATGGCCGTAACAGATATAAATGGAAATTATTCGGGAGCCATTCCTCCTGACTCCTGACCTTGACTATCTAACCGTCCTTTGTGCAGTTACCACCCCGCACACCCAACACCCATATATACGCTGTTTGACTCCTTTCTCCCTGTTTGAGTTCTTTGTCATCCAAGTCCAGTTACTTGCCTAGTCGTTACACCTCACCTCATCACCCACAGCATCTCTCTCTCTCCCGGATCAAGGATGGGCATGAGCTATCGTCGTTACCTTGCTGGGGAGCGTATCTACGGCTGTTCGAACTGCAAGACACATCTCGCCACTATCCATTCCATGATCTCGAGGGTAGATATCTTTGCTGCCACCCATCTGGGCTGTATTGTGTGCTAATGGACCCCTAACAGGCTTTCAACGGCCAGCATGGCAGAGCATACCTGTTTGATGTAGTGCAAGTACTCGAGGTCCTCTTCCTTGCTCTAGAAGCTTATCATATGGGCTATAGTGTTAATGTCATCGAGGGTGAGCCGAGTGATCGTCCGATGACAACTGGGAACCACACCGTGCGAGACATCTATTGTTGCAAATGCAGCACAACTCTGGGCTGGAAATATGTGTGTTGCATTTCCTATCTCGGCTGCCGTTTATTGACGGGGCTCCGCATCCAGGACAAGGCTTATGAGCCTACCCAGAAATACAAGGAAGGCAAATATATCCTAGAGCGGAATTTGCTTGTGGACGTGCAATAGTTTCGGCAAGTCGGGCCGCCGCCAAAGGCGCCTACCGCCCAATCTGGCGGTTGTATTCTGATGAACCATCTGAAGCCGCAACTCCTCTCTACCTCCTCAAGATAAACCATATCGTCCTCGGACTTTGCATCGAGAGTATTTATTTATACGTGGTGGCGTGTAGGCGACTATAGAGAACAGTAGGTCGGGAGAAACAGGTCTCAGAACCACAGGGCGCCTGGATGACCCACCCTCCCCAAACGTCACACAGTGGTATCCGCTGCGCCACATGCATCACCGCCCGCACATACGTTCCAACACGCGTGTACAGTGTATTACAACCCATTCCGAAACATCGTGTCAATCGGTGAATGTCGACTCGATTTGAACGCATAGAAAGCTAAACACCGCCTGCCGTATATTACCTTTTCCCCCGACGTTATAATATATTCCAACTATCCATCAACGAAGTACGTGGCCATCTCGTCACGATCCTTCCCCCAATGTACTTAGGTCCCCTGTTTTGAATAACAATCCTCATTCATTGCCACACTGTCACGTGCACCACCCCAAGGGAACACTCGAGTTGACTAACGTGAGACCTGGGTAACTGCGAGGGTGAGATGCTGGGGAGATCCAGTAGGAACCCGAGTTTCTCGCGTATTCTGACCGATGAATTTACCGCTGTTGGAGAGACTAGTCGGGATATTTTGGAGGCTGGTGCATGTGTTGTGGCCGGCCAATGAGGACGAAGAGCCTTGGCGATGATGATAACCGAACGATGATGTCGCAAAGGGATTGGTGGGTTTAAGTGTTTGTACATGTTTGGGCTGATCAACATCCCCAAAAGAGGAAAGAAAAGTCCGCCTTCTGCCGAAATCCCCAACGCAATGAATTTGTGCTCCCCAAGGATTCGACCCCCAACGTGAAAGGTGGAAATCATATATAACCCTCCATTTGCCTCCCCTGCCCTCCATCTTCCCCGCATTCCTCCACCCACCTTCCCCGCACCTTGTCCCCTCTATTTCACAAATGGGTATGTTGTTTTTTTTTTCCTGACTGTTTCTCAGTTGATGCTTACGTGTCTTTCAGCTACCATGTCCATGTCCCGCCCACTCGTGTCCTCGCCTCTTGCAGACGCGTCGCAGAGATCATCATCCGCAGCCCAGCGCATTTTGCCCAGACGGAACCCCTCCTTCCCGTCATCACGCGCTCTACGACCGTTCCCCACCATCTCCCATGCATTCCAACAGCCTACTTCGTCGTCGAATGCTTCGAGTAAAAATAAAAAGGCCCCCGTGAAGCTCATTGAGCCGCCAAAGGACCACAAAATGACATTTATGCTCGACCTTACCCAGGCCGAATTCAGCCGGCAAGATTAAACATTGCCCCATTATACCTATACATTCTCGAGGAGCTTATTTATCGCCGACTTCATTACAGCATTTGTCCTATTACATATCATCAGTACCAACACCATCTGTACACCGGTTCAGCCGTATGCTCGTTTTCCTATGATACCAAGCGCTTTTCTTGGAGGAAGGTGTCGTCATTACGCAGTTTAACCTTTACACGGCCAATTATGGAAAGTCGTTAGAAATAAAATATATCTGCCGTCCAAGCGAGTTGTTCCGGTGCATACTCAGACTGCGGAAATACGCACACCGGATAAGTCAAGTAACGTGCAAGTCATTTCCAGCCTTGCAGGCTGTGCCAAATTTAGTTTTTCATTTCCAAATTTAACCTTCAACTGCAGGAGGCAATTTATGTATCACAGGCAAAGGTTCGGACCGTTGAATTCCAGGCTCAGGAGGGCTTGTGTGGGCACTTGTCCTGGGCGCAACCAACCGCAGTTAGCATATCTGCTGATCGAGAGCTGTACGGACGGTTGGTGGGCAGGCTCGAGATCCTATCCATGGCACCTGACAAGCCGCTGGAGGGGAGTGTTCATCAAAAGCTTACGCACGTCCATCAGATTGAATGCTATGACTGTTCATTTTATGACTTCCGTTGTCGGTGTTTGACCCAGATGAAGCAGGGTTCGGCCAAGCCACTGTGGGACCCGATTCAAATTGGTCATTCGTGACACACGCTGCTATCACGCCGTCGGCGACCTGTCTATCGTCGCCCAACACTGAAAGGGGTGCGGGCCGCCCGAAGCTGGGGGTACTACCATGGACACCCTACTCCTACTGCTGTTATGCCCACGCCCGCGGCACTGATCAGAGATTCCCGCCGAGCCGTGCGGATCAGGAGGCTGGGAAATCAGATACTAGGGTGTATATATTTGCAGAGCGATAGGCGTCTATACACATGCAAGTGCTCTGTGTGAGATTGTGGGTGAAAATAGACAGAAACCACCGAAACGAGCCGGTGTCGCGTTTGGTGCACGAAAAGCTAGGATTGACGCGCTAATCAGACGGCTATTGTCATGATGCTGATAAGGGCTGGGTCCCCCCCCTGGAGGAGCTGAACATGGTGTGCTCTGGTGAGGAGCGGAGGACATAAAGTTCAGTCCATGCTGTATACCCGTTCGAGCTGGCGTGGGACGCAGATGGGACTAAAGGCTGCGACGGTGGGCGTTGGGTAAACCACGGAGAACAAATACATCCGATTGGGCGGGGTGACAGGGTGCGGTGGATGCGTCGCCTCGCGCCGGAGGCGTGTTCCGGGATGGAACAATAGTGAGGGGGAGGCGGAGAGAGTATGGGTATGCTAGGCGACGGACGGAGATGGCCGGGCACAGGACCACATGTCCCGATGAGGAAATTTTGGCCCAAACCTTGGCGTGCACCCCAGATCGGGCTTAAATCGTGGCCAAAAAATCCGGGAATGGAGTAGAAATAGGCTGATTTCGTGCTTGACCGAAGCACTTGCTGGCTCACTGCCCTAAATCCCTCTGCAATCCAAAGGCTCTCCCCGCGCCTTTCTTTACGACCATTACACGAACCACGAACTTGCACGACGACTCACACTTACATATTCTTTCTCTTTCACCGTCCAGCACCCTTCCTCCTATTTTCCTCGACGACGGACACTCTTTCACACCTTTTCTGAGGTATTCATCGTCTCTACCGTTGGCTTTTCCTCGCTCCCACTCACTTTCCTGCCCCCTCACAGAAATGGACAACTGGAGAGTAGCAGTCCTTGGTGATGGTGGTGTAGGCAAAACCGCTCTCGCGGTACAGGTGAGTCCTGGTTCCGCTTTGTGTAGACCACTTGCTGAGAATCCGCCTGCGACAGTTTACCCTCAATTGTTTCGTTGGTGCGTTTTCTCCTATTCTTGCTGTATTCTCCCCCCCACTCAGATGGTCTGCCCCCTTCCACAGAGGTGTGTATTGGTTTTTTGTCCTAACCAGACCCGTATTCACGACCCTTGCACCTGCCGGTAGACATACGATCCTACGATAGAAGACGCTTACCGAAAACAGCTGGTGGTGGACAACCGTATGTGCTTTGTAGAAGTTATTGATACTGCCGGTCAGGGTGGGTACATTCTGCCACGATACGAGCGTGTGAAGGAGCCCGATATTGATCATCTGATGTCATATTGTAGAGGAATACGCAACACTGCGCGATCAGTGGGTACGGTAAGCAGTACGAACTAGGCACGTCCGCCACTATTATTCAAGCACCCTGCACCGTAGAGAGGGCCAAGGGTTCATCCTTGTATATTCGATCGCTTCGCGATCCACGTTTGACCGCCTCGAAGTCTTCCGACAATCGATGCGGCGGGTGAAGCGCGGCGAGCCGACATTTATGCTCGTCGGCAATAAATGCGACAAGACGTACGAGCGCGAGGTGTCGCGAGAAGAAGGCGCGGCGCTCGCACGCCAGTTTGGATGCGAGTTTATCGAGACGTCTGCAAAGACGGCGCAAAACGTGGAACGGCTCTTTACCGATCTCGTACGTACACTGCGAAAAAAGTTGGAGCCGGGCGCACCCACCCCACCGGCGCGGGGGCCAAGAGAAAAAAGAAGTGTATTATCATGTAGGGGACTTTGACTAGGATTCCCGGGGGGTACTTAGATTCCCATTCCTATTTTTTTTTTACCTCCTTTGATGATACCACTACGTCTTTTTTTCCCATTCCACTGTCTCGATCGCCCTTGTGTGTGTTGCATTTTCTTTCCCATCAGCCGTTGTTCCTTGCACCCCTCCCCTCCTGTTCCGTTTCAGTTCTGTCATGTTTTTGCCATGGTTTTTAGCTAGGGCCTTTCTGATGTATACCTAACGGAAACCACCTGGGTTTCCATGATTGACAGATTTCCAAGTCAACCCATATGCATCATCCTTGTGATATGACAGACTGTTGTGATGCTACACTGTGAGATCTATAGTTGATCACCGTTGGCAGTGCTATCAGCCTGGCGACACGACACGACACCGACACGACCATCAGACGTAGCATCTCCTTAGCGCCCGCGGGATAATAGCCTGCCTGATTGAAGCTGGCTCGTAGTATCATGGCCTGGTCCGAATCATTTAGTTGCCCCACTCCCGATTTTCGTGTACGTTCAGCCCAAGATGGGACCATATTTGCCGTCCAGCGCGCGGCATTGCAGAACAGCGAAGTGTTTCGTGTGTTGCCCACCCCCTGGATACGGAAAAATACATACTAACCCCTACACAGGAGACATGTTCTCATGCTGTGAGCAAACCTCGGGAGGCCCAGACAGTGGTACCCCCGCAGAACCAGCAGACCCCACTAGCTTGGAAATCCTGGATCTACATGAACCATCTGGGACGCTTGTGTCCCTGCTGCGCCTCCTGCACACGCCGCCACCGCCGCCGACGGTTCACCCCGCACCGGAGCCCGACATGATCTCGCCGCACAAGATCCCTGTGCATGATCCGCACACACTCATCCCACTGCCTCTGCTCCCACCCTTGCTCGCGCTCGTGGATAAATATATTCTCCCGGCTGTGACGCAGGACACGCTCGCGATGCACCTTGCCGCGCACGCACCGGAACACGCCCTGCGTGTGTACGGGCTCGCATGCACAGGAGGACTACACGCGGTGGCGCGGGATGCGAGTCCGCACGTCGCACCGCTGGACACGTACCCGCGTGAGGAGGTCGTAGAGGCGCTCGCTGCGGCGGGGGTCGGCGCGTACCACGATCTCGTGCGGCTGCAGGCCTTCCGTGTGCGCACACTGCGGCGCGTGCTCCTCTCCGAGGATGTGTTTCCTTTTGGTGTGTGCGCCCCGCTTTTGCATTTCCCCTGCTCATAACTTGCTTACAGGCTACGGCGAGTGCGCGGCGCACAAGAGCGCAACACGCGCGCTGTGGGAGACGAAACGCAGCGCAGTAGCGGCGCTGATGACGACGGGTGAGTATAACCATGCATGCATTCTTCCCTCCCACGTCATTTCCGGCATTCTGCCCTGATGCCCTTGCTTCGCCTCGCTCCCCCCCTGCATGGTGCGCGTAAATGTTTATACGCGCGAACCTGGCAAGATCTGCCGTCCCTTCAGACCCGGGGGCGCGTCCTGGCGCGTCTGATCAAGGGCATCAGAGTCCTCGGGGGTGGATAAGGTTGGCGGGTAATGGTTGAGCCGGAAAGCCGCCGACGTGTGGTGGCCCTGGACTGAGCTGACCGAGATTTTTGTTAGGGACGGACGTGGCGGGGGAAATGGACGCGGTGACCGAGGCTATGAAGGGATGCGCAGTGTGTGCCAAAGCATGTACAGCCGCCGTTGGGATGCTCGCCGTAAGTAAGCAAGTTATTTTTTCTTCCTAAAGCTAAGCGAGGATTACAAAGTATAAATGTCGCAAGGTTCCGAGAAAGATACACCAGGTTCCCGAAGACGACGGAAGACAGACGTGATGGATGTATATTACGAAAATGTACAATAGTACACGCTAAGTATTATGCCACAGGAGGGTGCGTAAGCCGGACCAGGACTCCGAGTCTCTATAGAGATATTTCATGGAATTAAACATGCCGGGCTGGATTGATTCACCGCGATGCTGGAAGAGCCACATGACAGCACCCCAGGAAAGCGCGGCGAATACGGTAAAGTAGCGGGAGTCGGGGGGGAGTGGGCGTACAATGGGGAGTGCACTGTGCGGGGGAGTAGATGCGCCGGAGGAGTATGGGGTGGATGCACGGGGGATGAAAGAGGCGACGACGCGAGATACGACATAAAGAACAATCTCGTGACCGGATGAGCTGGCGGCCGGGACCAGGGTGAGAGGGACATACCTGCTCGTTGACGGCATTGCGGGATCCAAAGACAAAGTAACCACCGATGAGGCCGGCCACGAACGAGTCGGCGCTACGCTCCTTGCCGCCGTTGGCCTTTTTCTGCAGCAGCAGAAGGGACTTGTAGATGGAGACAAACTTTGCGAGGTTCAAGGCGTGCTGGCGTGTTGCACGATATATGACTCTAAGTCGAGCCTTCCAGCTGTGGATGGTGGTGAGGACCGAGGTATAACAGAGGGCAAGAAACGTACTCTCCGCGACCAAAGAGGATGGACATGACGAGTGCATGTGGAAAGCGGACCTTGACGCCATAGACAAAGCCATTGCGGGCGCCCTTGAGGACGGCGAGGTAGTCGTGGAGGGCGGGGCTTGCGATGAGGTCTTGGATGAGCTGGAGAGACATGGAAGGAGGGGACAAGCTGAACTATTATCACATGAAAGTAGTCATTAGTCCGGACTTTACTTAATTCCATTAGACTTTCAATGTTGACTTTTATTTGACTGACTTTCTACTCAACCACCATGTCAAAGTCGAAATCCAAACAGGAAGAGGCCCTCCAGTTTCTCGACGATCTTGACTCTATTGCCCCCCCACCAGCTCAGCAGCAGCAGCAGCAGCAGCAACAACAACAACAGCAACAGCAGCCAGCAGAGGGCGAGGCAGAGGTTCTCGCTTTTCTTGATGAAATTACACAAAAGAGCAACGAACCCCCTCGTACGTCAACATCACACATCGACCGCCCCCTTTCCCGCGCAGGTACACCCACCCTTAGGAAGAGCACAGAGCGCGTCAAGCTCGGTGCATCATCTTCCACCACATCCCTTCACAAGACTATCACACCAGACGGCACGCCCAAGCCCGCAGCAGCAGCAGAGCCGGCATCAACATCAACATCAGCAGGCGGATGGGGCTGGGGCTCCGTCTGGTCCAGTGCCTCCGCCGCAATCCAGCAAGCAAAGACTGTCGTCGACGAACAGGTCAAGCATCTTCCAAAGAATGAGCAGGCCCGCAAATGGGGCGAGGGTGTTATTGAGTATGCCAAGGCTGCCCAGCTCGACAAGCTTGGTGCGTTGGTCTCTCTGCGCTGGGGATTGGGCTCACTCCATACAGGCCAGGACTTTAAGCGCGTCGGCCTCTCTACCCTCACCGACCTCCTCAATGTCGTTGCACCCCCCATCTCGGAGCACGAGGTCATCCAGGTCTGGCTCTCCCACGACATGCGGGGCTACGAAGGTGTCGAGTCGCTGGTTTACCGTGCCCTAGCTCGAGTGTGTTTTATTCGCCCTTTGGTAGACCTCGCTGATAATGTGCAGATCATGGAACAAGTCGAGGGTGGTGATCTTATAGTCAACCGTGGCGACGAGTCGCGCCCCAAAGACGCGGGTGCATCGCGCGATCTAAACACTGTTGAGGGCTACGAGGCTGCCCTCAAGCTGTCCCAGGTATCCTGAACGCCTCACCCTTATCTACAGCGCTAATATTGCACTAGGCCAACCTCGACGCCCTTATCAAGGCCAAATCCGGCTCTATCCAGCAGCCCCCCGCCGCTGCAGGCGCATCTCCCACGACCTACTCGCACGTCTTTTTGCGCATCCAGCCATACGTTACCACCTACCCCGCCCTGGCGCCATCCTCCCCCTCGCCCGCAGCCCCTGAAACGCCACCGCAGCTGCACTTTCTGCTGCACCTCACTACCGCGACACACGCCGAGTCACTCACACACACATGTGTGACGCAGGCCGTGCCCGCTGCGTGGCTACAGGTATGGGAACGCTACGACTGGGTTGAAGATACTGTTGCAGAAGTGCTCAGGGTTGGCGTAGAGGTGCTCGGCCAGGAGTACGTCGTGCGCCGTATGGGGTGGATCGCCGAGGACAAGGTGGAGGAGGACGTAGCTGCACCAACTGACGCAGAGCAGGAGAAGGAATGACTGTTTATATGATGTGTATATTATTACTCGCGCAATATGGTTTTCATGCAATCATGGTCATTCGCTCTATGCTATGTAGCTACTTTTTGGCCTCTTCCGGTTTCGGGGGAGGGAGGGGCTTCAGATTTTCTGGCCGCGGGGCGGCGGTGCCGTCTCCCACTTGTTCCCAGGGGGAGAGGGATTCAAAGTTCCTGTGCGATATGTTGGTGGGTGAATGAACTGATAGCGTGGAAACGCACCGGAAGGCCTGGGTCAGCTGCAGGGGCTCGTAGACGACACGTTTGCGCTCCTCATCGTAGCGCACCTCGGTGTACCCCTAGAAACGGGTGAATAAACAGGATAATTGGCGAGGAGGTCACGCACCGTCAGGGGGAAATCTTTACGCAGGGGGTGTCCCTCGAAACCTACAGAATGTCAGCTGAGCCGGGGAAAGGGGACTGCACTAACCATAGTCTGTAAGAATACGGCGACTGAACGCACGTTAGCCAAGAACGCGGGGATAAAGGAACACGCACAGGTCGGGGTGGTTGTTGAAAAAAATGCCATACAAATCCCATGCCTCGCGCTCGTACCAATCTGCGCCGCGGAACAAGCCCGTGGCACTGGGAACCTGGTCCGCCTCGCCTGCGTAGGTCTTTACACGGATGCGGCCGCCCCACCTTACGCTGAGGAGGTGGTACACGACCTCGAAGCGCTTCTCGCGCTCGGGAAAGTCGACACCGGAAATATCCATGAGGGCTTTGAACTGGCACTGGGTGTGGTCGCGCAGAAAGGCGAGGACGGGGAGGACGCCAGAGGGGGCGGTGTAGAGGGTGAGCTCGTCCTTGAGGACAGAAAACTGCTGCACGAATTTGGGGAGGGATTGGGTGAGGTAGGAGCCATAGGTGTGCAGAGACTCGGTTGTAGGTGCGTAGAGGGACTGGGTTGGGTTCGGGGAGGTGGGCTCGGTAAAAGGTGGTGCAGATGCAGCGGCAGCTTCTGAAATTCAGAAAGGAACAATAAAGGAGGGAAAACATGGAATACCTTTTACAGAGGAAGATATATTGCGGGTTGCACGGAGGCCAGCGCGGAATGATTTGGTGAAGATCATGGTTTGGGTCAAACAAGGCTCGGGATTTGCCGGCTCTGCTTATCCTCCTCCCAATGGACGACTTGTTTGATTCTCTCCCTTATTACGACGATGACCTCGACAAATTTCCACATTTAAAACAAAAAGTCGACCAGGAGTTTGCTCGCCAGCCGAAACCACCCGCTACACCCATCCCCTTGTCCCCCCACCCATCCAACTATTTGCTGTCCGTGAGCGTACAGATATGTATTTTGGCCGGTCTAATTTGTATATAGAACCACCCACATCTCGCGGCAGAGCTTGAACGCATCGAGGCCCACAAACCCTTTCCCGCGCTCGACACCCTCCGCTACCAGCTCCCAGAGCCCACGAGCAACCCGGGCACTGATGCCGAGTGGGATGCCGCGCTCAAGAACGCGCGTGCTCAGCTTGAGCACCAGCACGCTCGGTATGTGTTCTCTCACAGATCTGACACCCACTGACCTGCCACAGCCAGACGAACCTGACGCTGCTGCAAAAGTATGGCCCGAACGCGTGGCGGATACACAACCACCTCCTCGAGGCTACCGCGGTGCAGACCGAACGGGCCCTCGAGGAGCTGCGTCAATTGACCGTTGACGTCAACCGCGAGCGTAAAAACAACCAGGTATGTACTTCCGTCTATTCTCTTTTCACCACTGACCGCGCACAGGACCGGTTGGGACAGCAGCTGACGACATTGGAGACACGGTGGACAGAACTGATATCGAGTGTGCTGCAGATTGAGATGGCGAACGTTGCGCTGGATGCAGAGATTGAGCGCCTGAATAAAAAAGAGGCAGACTTGGCTGGAATGTAATTCTATAGCAATGATAATATTTTACGGCCTGTCCCGGTCAATCATCCCGATAAGGTGATCAGTCGGCGAGCGCCGGCCGCACAACCAGTCCGACGTGCAAGGCAACCTTGAACTTGTCTTCATCCTCGACTGACTGGCGGTATTCACTCCCCAGGCAAGTACTCCTTCTGCCTCCCCGCACTAATTTGTCGTTAATGTAACCTGGTTTCGCTCTCTTTTATTGCCCTGCATCTCCCTACAGTCCACTCCTGTCCGGGTAGGAAAAAAGTACTTGAGCGTCTTGCGACGCGTTTATGGCGAATACCGACAAAGAAACAACGGTTGTATCAGACCTGACTGAACGGGAGGCGGTACAACTCTCGAAGCTGCCTGCTGGGCAGCAGGGCGGGCTCCAGGCCTCAGACTCAGATAATGCTCCTGCTCAACCCAGCTCCAGCATTTCTCTGCCTCCGCCACCGTCCAGGTCCGTATCACCTCACGCTCTCGCTGCTCATCCTCATCTCGTATAGTGCCAGTCAACCACACCCCTCTGCCCGCCCAGCGCTTGTCCAGCTCGGATCGTCACCGGGGGCGACACCAACATCTACGGCGCTCCATCCAAAGAAGTTTAGCGCGGTCAACATCAACAAGAAATTCTCGAAAAGAATTCCTCCACATCCGCGTCCTTGCCCACTTCATCTGTATCCACATCCGCAAAACCAGGCGGCTCCATCGGTGCGTGCCACCTCCTACTCACGAATCAAAATCTCACAGCCCACAGCTCGCCCACAGGCCCCTGCATCCACATCACACCCTCGCCTCGTCACCACCAAACTCACCGCATCAAACCCCTCATCCTCTACCACCGGCCCCGGCTGGTCGCGCCCCTCCTCCGCGACCCCTCCCACAACCAATGGCACCCCGGCCCCCAACGGCGGCACCTCACTGCTCTCGTCCCCTATCCCTGCCCCGGCGTCGGCCTCGTCGCCTAGCGCAGCTCCCCAGCTCCCTGCAGCAGGCAAGGTAATCCAGCCGCAACCCCGTGCGTTGCTCGTACAGCATGGTGCCGTCGGCACAGGCGAGAGCAAGGCCCCCAGCAAGCCCGTGTGGGGGAATATCAAGATGGCTGCGGGCTCACCCCCACATCCTGATGCACGCGTGCAGAATGATTTCCCTACGGCGGCCGAGGTCGCGCAAGGTGTGCTATACGCTCCATGTGTAGTTAGTAGCTGATTCGTATGCAGTCGCAGAGACAGTGCGGAATGCAAAAGCGACAGATACGAGGGAAGCGGCAGAGACCGCTGCTGCGAACAAACAGGCCCGGATGGAGGAGGCGGACACATTCCGTGGAGTTCACTTGGACCCGAATGCGCACCACTGGGATGAGGTGAGCCACCCTATTTTTTACTGCAGGGTACCTCAGTTGATAGGGTACCTAGATGGAAGAGGATGATGATAATTTTTTGGATGCTGTCATTGATTTTGGAGACGGGAGGCAGTACAAGATCCAGTCCACCGACCCGCCTTCCGGCACGCATGCCTCTTCCCGTCTGGACGACGCCTCTGCTACTGATGGCACATCAGCACAGCCCAACGTATCCGTGAGCAAGGAGGAGAGATTTGCTGATGATTTCGATCGTAGCTGGCCAAGATCGCGGACGTCCCCGGTATCCTCAGAAGCTGAAACACTTCCAGCACCCACCGCTCCAGTAGCGCATCCAGCACCCGCGGCGCAGGCGACACTGCCTCCCCAAGACTCTCGCGTGCTCTTTAATGAGAGGTCAAACAGGCTGGAGCCGTATAGCAGTGCTAACCCACCCCATCGACCAGGGCAAGCGTCCTTCCCACCAAAGCGCAACAGCCACCACGATCACGCGTCGTCCCCCTCCGACCTCAGGGTCCCCCGCGATTTCCCCCCTGCGTCGCCTCTGCTTGGTAATATCCAGCTCCTCCAGAAATCGGGACCAGGAGAGTACCCCCCACGTGCGCGCGGATTCAGCGGCAGTGGCAGCGGATCCTTCGGGCCTGGCTCAAACGGATTCCACACCGACAGGCCGGGGTATGGAGGCAGGAACCCGCCCATGCGGCGTGACGGCCCGTCCTCAGGATCCAACAACATGCACCCACCGTCCAGTCCACGGCTCACCCGGGACGAACACCACCCATACCGCAATGCATCCCCGGTCGAATTACGTGATCGTGATGATCACCGTGGGCGCACAAACATGGGTCCGCCGCCGCCTCCCCACTCCTTACGTGGGTCGTCCAGAGAGTCGACAGGCCGCCAGCTGCCCCCGCACCTTGCGTCGACCACTGGGGCCCCACTGCGCCGCGTGCCCTCACGCGACCCGCAGATGCCCACGTCTGCGACCTCATCCGGATTCCCGGGACATTCCCCTGCGTTGTCGCATGCATCTGTGGCGCCCGTATCCCCACGTGTGCAGCAGCCTGCACTAGCAATCCCCCGCAGCTGTCTGCCCCAGAGCTGGACGAGATGAAGAAGAACCTGATGCAGAATGCGGCGGCGCGGGCAAAGCAGCGCAGGCAGGAAGAGGAGGCGGAGAGGGAAAAGGAGAAGGAGCGGGCGCGGCGCAAAGCGGCGGAGATGGAGGAGAAGATAAAGGCTGCTGAAGTAGAGAAGAAGGCCGAGGAGCTGGAGAATGCTAAGGTACGTTTTTCGTTTTTCTTGCGCTTGGCATTCATATGTATTGGGTATGCTTTAGAATAAGGCTGTCAATACTATAATACAGGAAGCAGTCAAAATCGCCGAGTCTCCCAAGTTGAACGCATCAGAACACCTGCCATCGCACCACCCACCATTCTCCGGACTTCCCCTGCGCCGCCCCTCTTCCCTCAAACCCGCCGTACGTCCACCCATGCATCATCGAACGCCTTCCCATCCTACTGCTAGCGAAGCACAGTCATCTTCCACCCCAACGTCTGCCCTCCCACCTGCGGTACGCGCCGAATCATGGAGAAGTAAAGCTGCACCTGCATCTGCACCACCTGTCCACGAAGCCCTCGCCGCATCTCAGCTGCCACCCGCCGCATCCCCAGCCCAATCGACATCCTTTGACCGGCCCGCTGCGCTGCAACGGCTGGAGAGCATCGCTACCGACGGCGGAGACGACTTGGAGGTGGTGGACTTTGAGGATATGGCCAAGTTCATGGGCGTCCCGGACGCGCCTGCAGTGGAACCATCTATCGAGGAGGAGCCTGAGACCGGGGCGAATAAGAGTATGAGGACGCCCCGCCCGGTGGCGAGTGATTTCTTTGATGATGCTCCCGTTATCGAGACCCTCCCGGTTATTCCACCACCGCCAGGGCCAGCTGTCGTTGCTCCCCCCGCTCAGACGCCAGCGGAGGATGGAGGTGCGCCTTCAACGACGTGGAGGCCAAAACCTATGCAACCCTCAGTGGTCAGCCAAGGACGCGCGTCGGTATCAGAGATCAAGGATGGTGCGGGTACCGCTGCGAGTAAGGAGGAGCCTGTGCGGCCCCGGGGCACATCGGCCGCGGGTACCACCCATGGGTCGGATAACATTTCCCCGAGCTCGTCAAGAGAAGGCATTCTCACTACAGCCGACCACCACCCTCACAGTCATACCCAGACCGTCATCGCGCCGCTCATGCACACGAATAACCAGCGTACACCACGAGTACAAAGCTTTTACCGGGAGCCCGCAATGTCGGCCCTGGATGATACAATGTCTCGCATCAAAGGGGCCTTACACGGTATGCACGCCGGTGAGCCGTCCAAGGCGGTATCCCCGTCGAGTATCTCCGAGTCCTCCGCGGAACCGCCCACCCGTGCACCACCCTCAGGCCCTGCGCACTTTTCTACCAAGAGCCCGCCGAGGGAGCGGTGGGCGCCACCCGCTGTGAGATTGCGGGGTTACGACCTCGAGGTGAAGGAGGTATTCGACGTCTCTGGGATGGAGCCCCCCCACTCACCAAAGCCGATGTGGAATATGCCCTTGGTCAAACTCCCGCCGCTGAGTCCTATCCTCGAGCCGGTGAGCAAGAAACAGATGCTGTTTATCGCACGGCACACCTATCCCATGCGGTGGGACATTCTGTCCTTTGATCCACCTGTTGAAGGGATGAGCCGGCGCGACCTGTCCCTAAACGACCTTCTCTTTATCAGACCGCCGGCTGGCTACAAGGGCAAGCCAAAACACCGCGTCGTGTTGCCGAGACCCAAGCAGTTTTCTACAGGGCCGCGAGTTAACATCCCAGCCCACGGCCCGCCTAGGATTAATGGTGCATTCGGACGCCCAAGTGGTGCGGATAATCTAACCACCTGGCGTAAAACCGTACCGCCGCCAACTCCGAAATCGGAAGCTGTCGAGATCACCCCAGTTACTGCCGAGAGTGTGCTGAACACAACCAGTCGCTCGCCCCCGCCAGATCTCGCCAAAACCGATGCAAATGTCATGTCCATACCCAAGTCAACGCCCAGCTCGGCGTCGTCTTCTCCATCGAAAAATGACGAATACGCGTCGTCTGTGCGACCCCGGCCACAGCCTAAAATGCCCGCTGGTTCCGTTGTCGCGTGCCGCCGCGATTCCCGTATTGATGCTGTAGAAGCGGATCCAAACTCACTTGTCAGTTTTATCGTTAGTAGTGAGCTGGAAGATTCGCGTGGCGAATCGCAGGCGCCTACACCCACACCTCCCCAGCCAAGCATTACCGTGTCCCCACCCCCTGGACACCGGCGTGTGAGCGACCCGATATCAAGCTCCAGTTGGCCAAAGGCGAACGGGCGGTTGAGTCCAAAAGCTTCGGGAGAAACTGCTCTCCCGGCTCTGGTTCAAAGTAAATTGGAAAGCAAGGCGTCGGATGATGATTCTGTGTGTCCTATTAAATTGCCCCACCATATTCCGCCTGACTTCCCTTCTAGAGCGAACCAGCCCCAATCACGCCCCCGCAGCATCACACGGCGTCATGGGTTAGGCCCTCAATGAACCTTGCCGTGAAAGAACCAACAGCCCGCGGACCGGATCCGGAGCATCTCAAAGCTGTTTGGTCCCAGACATCGAATAAGGCTGGATTGCACGCCGTCAATTCGCTTGAAGGTATTGCTGACGATCTCACAGCCCTTCCATTTACCCTTCAAGACGTCAAATCCGAAGATGGGGAAACCCCGCCTCCAATCCCCTCAGCACCGTCCCGGATGTCCCTCCATGAAGTGACGCGCGCCTTTCAACAGGTCCCACAGTCCGCCGCTGCCACTCCACACCGGACCCAGATATCGCCCCCATCAACATCTGCTCCCGTGGCACGCCCATCACCATATTCGTACCAAATGCCCCCTGCGCCAAGTGCCATGCGTCCTACATATGTACCTTACCCCTCACCCATGATAAGCCATTCTCCAAGTCCCGCTGTAGTATATCCCCACCACATCGCGTCAAGTCCTGTTCCCAGTCGGATGGCAGTAGGTGGGCACAACCCCATGTACCCACAACCTATGTGGATGACCATGCCTGGGCCTGCGCCAAATCCCAACAATATGATGCGGTCGCCGTATCCCGCGCAGATGATGACCTACCCTTCGCCATCCACACCCACCATGTACCCCCATGCTCTCCCTTCGCCCATGCCCAACCCGGCCCAACAACAAAACGCCATGCAGGCGAACCGCAACCGGAACATGGCCATGATGAGCCCTGTTATGTCGCAGGCCGCACCTCAGATGTACGCGGCGAGCCCTGTTCTTATGCACGCCGCTGCCATGCAAGTGCCGCCCACCCATGGATATATGCCGCTTGGCCGCACCCCATCACGGCCAGACCACGGGCACATGCCCGCGCAGCCATCCCCGCATGGTGCGCCATCGAACTCCCACACACACCACCCCGGCTTCAACCAGGTACCTCAGCAGTCGTACATGCGTCCTCAGTGGTGAACTATTCTTGACATTGGGATTCTCCTTTTCAGCCTGATTCTCTCATGTTCACATACCGTACATGCTGTTCCGTATATATTCGCAATTCCATTAGTTTCGGCCATCCCTCAATATATGATTAGATTATATATCGCAATCTACAATAGTGGTATCGGTCTAAACAGCGAGTTGGACAGCACGTTCGGCGGCGTCATCTAAGCTATCAAAGGCTACAATCTTCAAACCAGATTCCTTGATCATCCTGACAGGGCAGCTAAGCAAACGTATATTGATTGGGGCTGGGGGCTTACTGTTTGGCTTCCATCTCCTTCGTGCCCTTGAGACGAACAACCAAGGGGATGGTCAACTGGAGCTCCTTCGTGGCCTTGATGACACCCTCAGCGATGTAATCGCACCGCATGATCCCTATGACGGCACTCAGTTACCGATATAAATGGATTGCTATGAGTTAGACATACCACCAAAGATGTTTATGAATATGCTCTTCACTTTGGGGTCAGAGAGGAGGATCTCGAACGCCTTCTTGACTGTTTCTGGTGTTGCGCCTCTTTGATTGCTTATCAGCACGAAGCAATGACACCAATAACACACTGCGCACCCTCCGACATCAAGGAAATTCGCCGGATTACCGCCGTGGAGAGATAATACATCCATGGTAGCCATGGCCAACCCAGCCCCGTTCACCAGACAGCCAATGCTGCCGTCAAGCTTGATAAAGTTCAGATTGGCCTTTTGGGCTTCCACCTCCGAGGGTTCCTCTTGGGAAATATCACGCAGAGCGAAAATGTCCTTTTGGCGGAATTCCGCATTATCATCAAACCCAAATTTGGCATCCATGCTGGATTTGACGTGAGCCAGATCTAAACCAGACCATCAGCACACGTACCACAAAACCTGCCCATCTGTGGTCAAGGCCATGGGATTGATCTCAATCTGTGTGGCATCCTTCTCCTTGAAGATCTTGTAAAGGTTAATAAAGATGTCCGCGGCCTCGGACTGAGTGGCTTGGTCCTTGAAACCGAGTTTTTGGGCAACATTGATGGCCTCGGCTTTGCTCAAGCCTTTGACAAAGTCGATGGGGGTAGTGATGATCGCATCAGGGTCTTTAGCAGCGACCTCCTCGATATTCATACCACCCTGGGCAGATGCAACGAGGACGACGCCCTGGGACACACGGTCGTTGAGTACGGCAACATAATACTCGTGGGCGGGTTCACGGCGTTCCGCAAGCATGACCTGGATATTAATACAGTTAAGCTGTCAGGGAAGCCTCAATATACATACAGCATTACAGATGCGGCCCCCCGCGCCAGTCTGTTTTGTGATGAGTTTTGACCCGATCATTTTTCCTGCAATATCTTTGGCCTGTTCGGGGCTTTGGGCGGTTAGCTTTGATATGGGGCGAATAAGTCGGACTTACCTATTGACCATATGTACACCACCCTGGAACCCGCTGTCGAATTTGCCCTTTCCACGCCCACCTGCAAGGACTTGAGCCTTGATAACAAGTCGGTCATGACCTTGAACATGAATGAGATTGTATTGTGCGCGAAATGCTGTGTACAAATACCAAAGTTCTTTGCTACATCAAATGCCTCTTGTGGAGAATTGGCAGCAATGCTCTTGGGAGTCGGAATTCCGTACTTTTGGAGGTCTCAACAAACACGCAAGTTTGAAACATTTGTGCAACATACCGAATTCAGCAATGTCATAGACTGGTGCTCATGGATAGAGAGGAAACGCCTCTGACCTGCAGACGCAGCCTATGCAATAAATGAGATACAAGACAATAACAGAATGAAACCCTACACGAGCGAAAGAACCCGCTTTTCTGAGAGATGAGAGCATCGGGAATATGAGGATATGGGAGGACAAATTGAGCGCAGAGGTTCAAAGTTTCCCGAGTAGCCGCCCACGACGCATGGCCTTAGTCAGCAAACACTCCCATAAAAAGGACGACAAAAAAAACATTGGAAAGCTTGGAACAGAGCGACGACGACGGTTGACTATTTTTCTTCTGCAGACCTTCCTGTCTCTTCACCCTTTCATTGGGTATACTCTGTCAGACCAAAGAACCATTCTCCCCTTGAGTTCGGGCAGCTTATTTCCTCGGTGGGCTGTTCGAAATTAGGTGGTAGAAATATTTCTTCATGTATGTTTGTAAACCTGAATCTAATGCCAGCCGGGATCGTGTAGTACTCCGTACGTGTTTATCGGCTAAGGATGCCTGCAGGTGACATCAAAGTACCTCGCCCAGAACACATTGTTGGTGCTTCCACCTTATTTAAACCCCACACCGATAATTTCCCTGTGACCCACCCCACTTATCAATACCACTCTCATGTCGTCCGTCATCTCGCAGACTGATGCCTCAGTGAGCGCTACACCTATGCAACAACTTGTTTCAGTCTCCAGAACAGTCCTTCAACAAGGGGTGGATCTCCTCGACTATTTGTCCTCTGACGACCAGCTGTCGAAAGACTCCCAATTTCTGCCTGGATCCACAATTGGTGCTCCTTCTCATGACCATTCGAGATAAGCTAATCTAAACCACCCTAGGTAAACACCTGCGTCATGCTAGAGATCATTTCAGGCTGCTTGCTGAATGCATATCATCACCCCCACCATACATCTTATCGTACGACAGAAGGACAAGAAACGCAGCAATGGAAACAAACAGAGCATCAGCACGGGAAGCCCTTCTTGCCACAATCCAACAGCTTGAGGACCTTGTGCCAAACGTTGATATGGATGAGCAAATGACCCTCAATGCTGTCACGCCCCACATGCAAGTCTTTGAAACGACTTTCGGACGCGAGGTCGGTCCCGGCTCCACATCATTCAAATTTACCAGCTGACTTTGTTAAAGCTATGGTTTGCTGCCCTCCATTGTATACATCACTGGTCCATGGTAAGCTATCCTGTTCTTTCAGACCCTGGTTACCCTTAACCTCCTCCGAGGTTCGCGTCGTTGCAGGTGAACTGGTACGCGCCTGGCATCCCACACGAAACCCCGATTATACTCACTATCCACGGTCCGGCAGAAAATCAAGCTCTCTGACGACTTTGGCTTCGCACCATCGACGCTCCTTTATCAGGGTGGGTCTCTACTGCTTCAATTTATTTCGATCTTAGACCTTGTTTGTGGACAGGCCGAGAAGCCCCGCTTGGTAAAACAAAAATGTAGTCAGTCGTCCCAGGTCATAATAAAGTATACGAGCCCTACGATACATTTCGCGTACATTTAATTTTCTTGCTGGTTTGAATCCAATATCACAACTGAAACCAGAACTGATGACATCGTCCTTCCAAATTTTGCAATCCCAATGTTTGTCCGAGAGGAAGATGTCAAACCGGCCTCACATCCCCTGATCACTTACTTTGCAGGTCCAAAGTCTCAACCACAGCCAACAATCTCAGCAACATCTGAGTTATGCTATAGAGTTCACTGACCAAAAATATTAATCATGTCAGACAAGATGGTGCCAATCGAGGGTGACAATCAGAAAAAGCGTGTGGTGGGTGTTAGTTACTATTGGACGTCGCCACAACATCTTATTTTAAATCCTGCTTTCATAGTGCTACTTTTTCGACTCGGATATCGGGGGATTTCATTATGGCCCCGGACACCCGTACGCTCATTATTTTGTCCCGAGCAGCGCTCGCTATCCTTACTTTCGCCAAATAGGATGAAACCAACGCGGATACGCATGTGTCATTCGTTGGTTATGAATTATGGCTTGTACAAGAAAATGGAGATATTCGTAAGCTTGGACTTGACGCGAATGATATAGTTTCGCTGAGGGTTTTTTGCATAGCGCGCAAAACCAGCGACGAAACGCGAAATGACGCAATTTCATTCGGACGAATATGTCGATTTCCTAAGTCGCATCACCCCAAGCAACATGAACTCTTTCGTGAAAGAGCAGCACAAATGTTTGGACACCACTTTTGTTTTCGATCGTTCATTGAACTTGATTCTTTTAGATAATGTTGGCGATGATTGTCCCGTTTTCGACGGTTTTTTGATTACTGCTCAATTTCAGCAGGCGGATCAATGGGTATGTATCTCCACTACACACTTTCTTCCCCTGATGTTTCAAAATAGAGGGTGCCGCGAGGCTTAGCCGTGATAAGTGTGACATTGCCGTAAACTGGGCTGGAGGGTTACATCATGCGAAAAAGAGTGAAGCTAGCGGGTTCTGTTATGTTAATGGTGGGATCACATAACTTGTATTCTGGACAAAGCTCAAATCTTGCTATTGCAGATATTGTCCTCGGCATTCTGGAACTCTTACGGTACGTGCAAAACACTGACGAAAAGGTGCATGTCCTGACTACACCGCTCCAGCTACCACAATCGCGTGCTCTACATAGATATCGATGTCCATCATGGGGACGGCGTCGAAGAGGCATTCTACACCACAGACAGGGTTATGACAGTTAGTTTCCATAAATATGGTGAATATTTCCCTGGTACAGGCGAGTTGCGCGTGAGTACGTCTCTCTCACTATCTGAGGAAATTTCTATTAACTGAGTGTAGGATGTCGGCGTGATGAAAGGCAAATACTATTCGCTCAACTTCCCGCTAAGAGATGGCATATCCGATGAAAATTATAAATCCGTATTTGAGCCTGTTCGTCTTCAGTGGACCGTGATTATTGGTTATATTTTTGACCCATAATGCCATAGGTAATACGGCAAGTCATGGAGTCATACGACCCGTCAGCTATTGTTTTACAATGTGGAACCGATTCGCTCTCAGGAGACAAGCTGGGATGCCTAAACCTCTCAATGCGGGGTAAGTGTATTCCATGCATCGGGGGGAAAATGCTCACATGACACAAATAGGCCATGCGAATTGCGTGAAATTTGTGAAATCATTCAACAAGCCACTACTCCTACTGGGTGGTGGGGGCTACACCATGCGCAACGTTAGCCGTGCCTGGGCATATGAAACCGGTTTGGCCGCTGGTGTTGAACTAGGACCAGGTAATGTCATTTCATCAAGTATCCATTCATCGCTTCAATATTTGTGTCAGAAATTCCAGTAAATGAGTATTATGAATACTTTGGACCCGACTACGAGCTAGACGTCAAGTCATCCAATACTGATGACATGAACACGCCCTCGTACCTGGATCGTGTTAAGAGGATTGTGATGGAAAATTTACGGTACATGGGCGGCCCACCGAGCACACAGCTATCAGGTAGGAGGTCGCAAGTGTACCTTACTGGCTATTACTAAAATAATCTGCTAGATATCCCTTCTCTGCCAATCGATGCTGCATTGGACGACCCCAACGAAGATGAGGATCTGATATCGCCGGATACGCGACGACCGCAGCGTCTGCTCGACTCCCGACGGCAGGCCGACGGCGAGCTATCGGACTCGGACGATGAGGGCGAAGGCGGGCGTCGGAACCATGCCCGACACAGAGACAGGGACCCTGATAGCGCCAGCCATTCAAGCGAGAATGGAGGCGGGGGTAATTACCGGAATACAATGGGCATCGGCATCATGAAATCTGGGTCAACCACTGTACTTGGCGCTGGTCCGAGTGGTCACGCGCGGGTACTATCGACCAGCACCCAAGCTGCTGTGAGTATGGATGTCGATACACCTTCAACAGAAAATGGGACGGACGAGCCCCGACCCGCCGCCACCCCTTCAACCAAAGCGGCTGAGGACATGGCGGTCGATGAAACGCCGGCTGTTGCATAGTCGAATACTTTTCGGGTATTCTTCCGTTCCCTTAGCATACGTTGTATTGTGGATATCTCCTATCGTTGGTATGGACGTCATTGTGCTTTCCCATTAGTATTTTTCTGGCGATAAGAAGCCTGGTCCCAATTTATCCTGGGTTCACCTTGTTCATCCCTCGATACGCTTTATGATATATTAATTCACTTTGAGGTCAGTATTAAATTTATTTCGATGTGAGCTGACGTCTTTGTGTGGAGTTGTTTGAAGTAAGGTTGATTAGGAGTCGTTTGTTTCTAAATTGACCATCCAGAGTCATACTCATTGATTCCATGGTCGAGCAAGGTCTCCGGGCAACGACACCCCCACCTGGCCGTAGCGCCCCTCCCCCCTCTACCCCAGATCAAGCTAGACAAATCGAATTGAACCGACTGAAAGGCATCTGAGTCTTCACTCAATTCGACTTGTGTCTTAACAACAAAGCATTTAGCCAAATTCAATCAGCGGCAGAAGGAACAGGAGGCATCAGCATCGACCTCCCTCAATGCGAATGGCAAGCGGCCATTGACTTCTACGGCAGCGACATCGACTAGCCCTACCGCGCCAGGCAAGGCACCACTGAAGCCAAGCGCGATGATCGGCAAGTACTACGATTACGACCTCTCAAAGATGGTGAACTCAAAGGGCGGGTTTCTGGTGGAGGACGGGAAGGAGGTCGACGAGGAGGTCATTCGAAAGGCGAAGGAACGGGAAAAGCAGCGGCTGCAGCAGAATCAAGAACTTCGTGAGTTATTTAGTTTGGGTGCCTATTCCTCAATATTTACGCGACGAGTAGCCATTTACCATGACCCCGCACTGAATCCCAAGTGCAATGAATGTCAGTCCATCTATATTGACCCGCTATTCAAGAATGTGTTTAGTTGTCTTGTCTGTAAACGCTGTCAAAATGAGAAACCAGAGAAATATAGCTTGTTGACGAAGACGGAGTGTCGAGAGGTGAATACATATCGCGGACCAACATGTCTATGTGTCTAATCGTCACCACAGGATTACCTTCTCACAGATCGTGAGTCATCGCTACATTTGCTGTCATGTCCCCACTGACGCATCCCAGCCGAGCTGCGTGACCAAGAGTTGCTGCCGCACTTGTTGAAAGCAAATCCCCATCAAGTCACCTACTCCAACATGATGCTTTTCCTGCGCTACCAAGTTGAGGCGTTTGCGTGGAAGAAATGGGGTTCCCCCGAGGCCCTGGATGCGGAATGGGAGCGGCGTGTGGCTGAGAAAAAGAAAAAGAAAAACAAGAAATTTGAGCAGGGGCTGAAAGAGCTGCGCAAACGGACCAAGGAGGGGATCTGGCAGCGGCGGAAGGACGAAGAGCATAAACATGTGTTTAGTCAGATTGAGGACGCCAACAGGTCTGCCATGAATGCGGGTTTACATTGAAGTCGAAGAGTTTTGAGCATGATATACCCATTACTATATCGCCTCACCGTGTATTGGGTTATTGAAGCCTCCTAAATTTCGATCGCACCGGCTATACCGGCAATCTTTCATAAGCGGCGCACCCCCCGTAAATTTCACCAGACGAATATTTATGTGATCCTCCAATTCTGAATCTACATACTTTACAACCACCCATGTCGGACGCAAACCAAGCAGAGCATGAACAAATTTCCACCGCGCTCGAGGTCGAGCAGCTAGAGGTCAACCTTTCCGTTCCAAGTCCCTCTGGCTTCCGCTGCGCGCCCGGGGTGTGTTTGGCGGGTGAGCCTCATGAAACCTCATCACTTATTCACAGGTGCTCATGTGGCTACAAGACAGGTTATCAGTCAGGCGCTCGTATCCGCCACAAACTGCGTTGATCCCGCGTTTGCATTGCACGTAAGCCCCGCTTGCGGACAACTTATCCCTCTTCAGATTATGTCTCACTCTGCATGACACTCTCAGTCTTTACACGTAAGCCACATGTGCACCCCAATTCAACTGGCGCTGATACACCCATACTAGTGCTATTTCCTCACGAGCGCCTCCCCCTCCACGCCGATCGTGTACGAGGTCGAGCGGCTGCGCCAGGGTCGCTCCTACGTCACTCGTGCAGTCAAGGCAGTTCAGAACGGACGCATCATCTTCGTCATGATGTGCTCGTTCCAGAAACCCGAACCGTGGCAGCCCTCACACCAGTGGGAGATGCCATCCGTCCCCCCACCCGAGGAGTGCGAGCTCGAGGAGGACCGCTTTACCCGTCGCTTGAGCGTAGAATCATACGATATAAAGAAGAGATACCAGGATCTCATCCAGGTGCGACCCCAGAGTTATAATTATTGTCAGCAATTAATCAGGGAGGTCAATGGTGTGTGTTGCGTAGGAGCGCTCCAAGAGCCCCATCGCGATCAAGGTGGCCAAGGAGCACGAGGTATCAGCCGATGGCACGGTCCGCTACATGTACTGGATGCAAGCGCGCGACATACCCAAATATGAAGCCCCATTCCAAAAGGTCCGTCCGATCGAACCGTTTCGTGCTGGTGCTCACAGACGTGTAGTGCATCCTAAGCTATATTTCCGACTTGTACCTGTATGTGGTGTTTCAAGCTCGTGTGCCTGCAGCTTGGCTCAATATATGTTCCACAGCATCTCAAGCGCTTCCCGTATATTGGGGCTGAAGCGCTATGGACGAGGGCCGGGGACCGTGAGCATGACAGTACGTTTCGTATCAAGGGATGTGATTGGCGGTGGATTAACGGCTGATGCTACAGTCAAGTATTGATCACTCGATATATTTTTACAAGTGAGCTCATTATCCAAAATGTTAGCTATTACTCACACGCTCTCAGTAATTCGTTTGATTGCGGGGACTGGTTACTTCATGTGGTTGGTTTCCTACTTGTATAGCGCGCAATCTTGGACACTAAAGATGTCTAGATGGTTTCCCCGCGAACAGGATCTGGTCGCGGAATGGTGCACGGCAGGGTATGTCACTTCAGCGACTAACTCAAAGACTACTAAATATATAATCTTTGGCAGATGTATACACGCGACGGAACGCTGGTCGCCGTGACATCCCAGGAGGGCGTAGTCAGAGCGGACGTTAGAGACCCCTCAGAGCCTGTGGCATCTAAATTGTAGATTGTGAAATCTAGTGGCAGATCCACGGATGGATATAATGTTGGAAATATGTAGATTTCATTTATTTAGTATTAGTCTAGGATTCAGTGATAGTTGATGTGTAAGTAGAGCAATCGCCAAAGTAATGACTGGATTTGTTTCATTGGATGTTCCGGCTATTGAGAACGAGCCGTGGTAATCTTACATGCCTCGTATCAAACCCAAGGACGCAGAGTAGTCGTGGTGGGATTATTGCCAAGATCTAAAACTTGCATATTGCATCAGGTAGGTGGGGACACGGATGCCCACTGATTATGTTTCGGTTTTGCGCAGCCAGTGTGGAGTGGCAACCTCCACGGGTCGGTCTTTACCCGGTCGGAGCTTTTCGCGAGTCCAAATCACTACTCAGGTCATAGCAAGCAGGGTCTGAAACCCTGGTTAAGTGCATGGTTGTGTGGCCATAGGCATAGAGTGGGTGAATCATGAGCACCATACTACACTTTTGGAGATCGGGGGGATACATGATAGCAAAATCCAGCATAAATGGGATCAGGCGGCGGGTGCAGATGCGAGATATGCGATGAGAGTACGAATGCAGGGGCTGACGTATATAGAATTAACAAGACAAGAGGCTTAGTTTTTTCTACGGAACGAGCAACCTGGGGAATCAGGCGGATCAGTGGGTGCGGTGGGAATGTGGCGTTGGGGTAGACGTACCCTCTGTCAGTCTGGCTTTGCCGCCTGTGGGCTGGCACAGGACACTGGCGCAGGATCCACAGAGCACTACTGTCTGCGCATGTGAAAAAACGGTTGTAATGGCGAAACATCCTGGATAATAGTGTATGGGTATAAACGCTGCGCCTGTATTACGATGAGTGGAACTGACCTGGACATTTAACATCCATGAAGTAGGAATTGGGTGACTGTACGAGCCGCTTGAGCTTGTGCTGCTTCTTCTCGTATTCGGCGGAGGGGTTCAGGAGATCAACTGCGAGAGTCTGCGTCATACAATTAGCAGGGTCGTGGGGTCGCCCTCAAGCTGCGAGAGGCTGAGCAGACGCACCATGTTTGATTGTCGATGGGTGGCAAAGTCGAATACCTTTTTTTTTGGAGAGCGGCGAGCGGCAAGGGCTTCAAGTCAATCAGCAAGTTGTGTGATGAATGAGCACAAGGTTTAGGTTTGCGCGGGGCCTGAATCTGAGTTCGGCGACTCGGCAGCGACGAGCTGACTCGAACCAGGGTCCAGCTGGGGCCTGGAGTCATGCGCCACAGATTAGATCAAGCTTGGGCGATAATCATTATCATGGGTTGCCGTAGGTGGCAGCGTTGCTATTGAGATTTCATTTGTCACTATGATATGGATTCACAGGGTGCTGGCCGCGCAAATACTAAATAGGATTGCACGATTGATGAATAAGTTCGAGAACAAAGAAAGTGAAGGTAGCTGGGAGTCAAGGGCCCGCCGAGTGAAATTATACTTGGGACGAGGCTATGCAAACTGCCTTCGGGAATGCAAACGTCAAGTGATGATTGTCAAGAAATCCATCAGAACGCAGCTGCTCGCGTGACAAGCTTATTGTTTAGAAACAGGGAAGCAAGTATGGAGGGGTCACCAGTTTCGAGAGAAATGCTAGTCGGGGTATGCATGATTCATCGAGACTCATCGCGTACCCCGCCCAGGGCCAGAGGGGGAAGGTTCGCAAAATGGAACAATGCCAGAGTCGGTGCGAAATAAATTATAATGCAGAAGCGGCGGTAAGCCGCGCAGGGTGCTATTGTTTTCGGACAAGGAACGCCTGAAGGAGAGAAATTCTGGAATAGGTGATTCCACGTGGGGGAGACAATTGAGCTTTGTTCTTTGTTTGCACGCCAACCTTTCTTTTGTTCTACCACTTCTTGCTTAACTTACGGAAAACAGTGTTGTGTCTGGTCTATAAAGCCTGGCCGGACCTACACAATGGATTTCTCCACCCACCCAGGACTTGGCTTCCAGTCCCCCCTACTTCCACGCAAGGTTAGTCTCCTCGTGTTCATTTTATCCCGGCCCCTGACCGATTCTCCTCAATTTGTTTCCGTCCCATAGTCGACTAGGTTAGTTCATTTCGATCGCATTCAAAAACAGGTTCCTGACTTTCATTCTCTCCCATAGACCGCTACCACCACCCGCTACACATTCGACGTCCATTTACGTGCTCTCTCTCAGACAGACTCGTCGTTGTTCTCAACATCTCTGCATCTGTTCCACATCTACATCTCAAACTTGTAATCGCCGGTCGATTCATCCTTCGCATCTCCATTCTCTACTAGCACCATCACCACCACCACCTTCTCTATCCATTCATCTTTAGCTCCACTCAAAGTAAACATGTCCACTTCCACCTCTGCCAGCCTCTCTTCCTCTGTTGCCCAAGCCATCTCCTTCCTTACCCGCCCCTCACAGTTTTGTACCCCGCATCCACGATCATCAAGCTCCAACTCGTCCTCGAGGCGGGTCTCATGACACTCTACGCCCCCACATGGGTCATCGAGGATCCCCTCCGTGGCTCAGGGCGCCGCTGCCTCACCCTCTCGCCGGACTGCCTGCCGCCTCGTGCAGTCTATTCGGCTTGCATCGCAGCAGGCGTTCAATGGTTTGATTGGATCGCCGTTCTCGGTGGCCGTGAGTTTTACCTCTTCGTGGACCCTGGCTGCGTGTCCGTCCGTGTAGGCAAGAAGGGCACACCTGGCAGCCAGCTTGTCACCATTTGGGCTGACGAGATCCCTTCTCCTACGAAGCCCTCCACCCTGAGGGCCGATGAGGCCGCCATTCAGGCGTCCATCCTCGCGCAGCAGCATGCACGTGCCCAGTCCAAGACCCTCGCACAGCAGCTGCTGGAAGAGGATGCCGAGGATGACGAAG
Source organism: Infundibulicybe gibba (assembly GCA_015501065.1). Classification (NCBI taxonomy): domain Eukaryota; kingdom Fungi; phylum Basidiomycota; class Agaricomycetes; order Agaricales; family Omphalinaceae; genus Infundibulicybe; species Infundibulicybe gibba. The sequence goes on from JADNYI010000001.1 coordinate 145,376, forward strand.
AACTCTTCGCCATGCTTGCTGATGAAGTCGGTGCCCCAACGTGGATGACTCCCATCTTGGATCAATTCCCCACTCCTGCGAGATCCATCTCCCCCCTCTCTACTTCCTCAGCACACTCGAGGTCGAGCTCCCGCTCCTCCAACTCGAGTTCTGGCTTTTCTATGACCTCTGTTGACTCCAACGGCTCCATGACTTCCATGTCGACTGCCGCATCTATCAAGGCCGAGCCCAAACAGTCACGCCGTGAGAAGGCCAGGCAGGCTCGCGTCTTCGTAGACACTACCAAGACCGAGGTGACCCCCTATGACGGCGGCAAGACCACCGTCCTGACAGGGGGGGTGATGCTTGGAGGTGCTCCTTCTGCTGGCAAGCCCAAGAAGGTGGCAAAATCAACAAACAGCTGGCGCTCCACTCGTGCTTGAAGGCACAGTACTTTGATTATTCTATTCGACGCTTTTCACGACCTCTCCCCGATGTTCTCCCATTTTTCCCAATGTCTTTCACGAAGCCACAAAACCCATGAACTTTCAAGGACCCTCCTCGCATATATTATTCTTGGCATTTGCATCATATTATTGTTCTTACCTCATCCCAGATACCGAATGTGTAGCACACCTCCCCATATCCCACACCTATATCCCCCCGCCCTGCATTAACCGCGATCTATCGGCGTATATTACTATCGCTTCTAATACTTTCCATCTTGAAGACACCTGCATTCAAGTCATCTTGATACCACTCTTTCTGCTGGGATCTTGCTACGTGACCTGTACTTGCAGTGTAGTTGTCCTCAGACTGATCCAATGTATAACAAATCCAACTTGGGATGTTGTTGAACCTGTGCCCGCCGGAGTGAAAAACTTGGACTTTAATTTCCCTTCAGGGCTCCAACCCTGATGCACAAGCCTCATGCAGGACCTCCCCGACGCGACTCGGCCGGGGTCGCCGCGAGCCTCGATGACTATCGCGCTCCATTACAGCGCCATCTATTCAATGTTAGATAAGCCGCAATATAATTCATTTACATCTGAATTGATCATGAGAATCTGCACCGAGACAGTGCCCGACTTTGATTCGACGGGGAAGTCGAAGGAGTGGGTGGGTGGCTTCCCGCCGAAAACGTATTTGCTAGACTTCTGTGATGTGGTGGGTGAGTTTCGAGAATTCCGGCTCCATATCCAGAAATAGTACGCGTATGTGGAATAAAGGTGAGGATATATGACGCGACAGAACCTATGACCTAGGATCGTCGAATGGCAAACACGCCCATAATTTCTACCACTCTTCTACAAGGGGTAGGATAGTCCCGGCGCCCGATGTGTAATTTAGAGAATTCCGGCTCCATATCCAGAAATAGGACGCGTACTATGTGGAATAAAGGTGAGGATATATGACGCGACAGAACCTATGACCTAGGATCGTCGAATGGCAAACACGTCCATAATTCTACCACTCTTCTACAAGGGGCTAGGAATGATAGTCCCGGCGCCCGATGTGTAATTTAGGAGATTGGTGGGGTTGTTCGTCATTGACGTCGTTACTGGTGTCCCAGCTACTGTGCGCAAGCTTTTCTATGGAGAGTGCTGCAGTGATATGACTCTATCGAGTGGTGATTGCGGGGCTCTTTGTAATTAGCTCAAGGTCGAGCACACACTTACTGGTAACATGGGCTTGACTGCCTGGGTGATCGTCGGTACGATGGGAATGGAAATGGCTAGAATTTGAGGTTGAGGATGTCCGCAAACAGCTATAAAGATTCTACCCTGTAGGAGTAATCTTGAAACAGGCTATGAATATGGCTGGCACCAACGTTTGATCTGTGGAATATATCCCGACTCCATCCAACGTCATAGTGCTCGCTTGCATGGAGCTGTCTCTCCGCAGGCTCCTTGGCAGGTAAAATATAAAACTGGCGGGACCTCCCATCAAGACCCAAGACAAATTCGCCCATCTACCACCATTATCTCCTTGCTATGACGGCAACAAACAGTTTTGAACAAGAAAAGCGGCGTTATTCCCGCGAGCTCGCAGAGTATACACTCAAGCAATGGAATGCCGTGCGAGAGGCACAGAGCCGAGCTGAAAAAGACAAATCACCCACGGACGAGGGAAAAAAGGGCCCGCGGCGGAGCAGGTCGCCTGTGGAGGACGACAACGCTCTCGCGGAGGCGACGCCGAAACCAAAAGAAAATAAGAACGGTCAGTAGGATGGCTGGGATGGTTGGGCCGTGCCATTAATTTGCACAAAGGGATACAGGTCATCGACTTTGCGAATACATCATCGACACCTGGAAAAGGACGTGGATGCCATCGCGAGAGGAGACGAGACATCCCCACAGCGCACCCCAAATAGCACCACAGAGGAGTTCCACTGTCTAGGGGCCTTTGTTCAATTTTTACCTTTGATGACGACATGGTCAGCTTGTAGACTCATCCCTTGCATGGTTCACCAGCCGGAATTGTAGGATAGCACACGTGTTTATATATACTAATTAAATATCATGGTTAACCATGTCACCGCAGCGACTGAGTGCCGGTTGGCGGATCCCCGTACTGGTCGTGTTCCAGAAATAGGTTATTGATATTGGGTGTGTCATTGGTCCGATCAAGTCCACATATGATCGGTTGGGGTTCGACTCGAAAAACAGAAAATGTAGCAAAGAAACAATTGAGAACTGAGGCGAGGCCAATAATTATAATTTATCTATGAGGATTTGGATTATTGTGTTCTTTCGCTGATCGCGGGACCAACGGGATTCCGCCGTTTGCAGGCAGCGAAATCAGATAGATCTCCCGAGATTTACAGCCCCAAACAAATGGCTTTGCGTCCCTTGCATCCCGGTCTCTCCTTGCCATCCTTACCCACTTTCTCTGATCTCCATCTTTTTTGTTTTCTCCCTAGTATCATCATCTTCTAGCTATGTTTCGCTCCTATATTACAAGTAGCCCTCACCTTGCACGCTCGTTGGCAACTCACGCACCTCCTCCCCGCGCCGCCGCGACTGTCACTCGCCACAACTGGAGAAGAAAGGAAATACAAGAGATATTCGACACTCCACTCCTTGACTTGGTTTTCCGGGCTGCAGGTGTCCACAGGCAGCACCATGACCCCAGCAAAGTGCAGCTTTGCACGCTAATGAACATCAAAAGTAGGCTACTTCCGCTTTAACTCCTGCTCTCGCTCACTGGTACCCATAGCTGGAGGGTGTTCTGAGGATTGTACGTGCTTCGTATATCTCCCTCTCCGGGGCACTGATCACGCCCATAAAACCAGGTTCATACTGCTCCCAATCATCGCGATATGCGACCCCAACAAAGGCCTCCCGCCTTGTCGAGCTCGAGCCAGTCATCCAAGCCGCCCGCAAGGCAAAGGAGAATGGGAGTACCCGCTTTTGCATGGGTGCAGCTTGGAGAGATCTTTCCGGTCGTAAGCGAGGTTTCGAGCGAATTCTCGAGATGGTCCGCGAAGTCCGCGGAATGGATATGGAGGTTTGCACTACTCTTGGAATGTTGTCCCCAGAACAGGCAAGGCAGCTCAAAGAAGCGTGTGTGATGAGCTCCCACCGTATTATCGAGCACTAATAGCGTTCGTCTTTTTTGCCAGTGGACTGACGGCCTATAACCATAATCTCGACACATCACGCGAGTACTATCCCCAAGTAGGGATCTTTTCTTGACTTTGGGGCAGAAGCTGATATTAACTAGGTCATCACAACACGGTCGTACGATGATAGACTCGAGACCATCAACGCCGTCCGGGAAGCCGGCATCAGCGTCTGCTCAGGGGGTATCTTGGGTCTTGGAGAGACCGATGCCGATCGGGTGGGTCTCATATGGGAGATATCTAGGTATAGCAATGCACCTATGGCGCCGGTTAGCGCGCTTAATTCTTTCTCTCAGCATGCCAGAGCATCCCGAGTCGTTCCCGGTAAATGCCCTTGTTCCGATACCCGGTACACCCCTGGAGGGGAATGAGGTATGCATTTTGGTTTTCATGAAATTTTCCATTCCTAAATGCACTTGCAAAGGTGGTTCCATATCACACACTTGTTCGCACGATTGCAACCGCGCGCATTGTGCTGCCGACAACCATTATAAGACTTGCAGCTGGGAGAAACACTCTTGCTGAATCGGAGCAGGCCATGTGTTTTATGGCTGGCGCAAACGCCGTGTTCACCGGGGAACAGATGCTAACCACGCCATGTAAGTCGTAGGCGGTCATCCAGTTCAACGCCGATTGACATTTGCTTCTTAGGTTCGCCATGGGATGAGGTGAGCCGGTCATGCGACCGATCATGCACCCTCTAATTTTTGAATTAGGATAAAGCAATGATGGGAAGGTGGGGCCTCGAAGGCATGCAAAGCTTCCAGCAAGCTAGCGTTCACAGAAAAGATGAGCCCACGCGGGAGCGCCTGAATACCCAAGAGAAAACATTAGAGTCTTCAGCATGAATTTAAGGGGGTATCGGGGAGCCGCTATTACGCGTAGATGGTGAGTTTGGGGATTCTACGCCAGCACCGACATCTGACGTCGGTGCGATCAGGAACAGTTAGAAAAGATGGCTTCTAATGTAACAGGAAGGCTATCTGTATACAGACGTTATGTATGTGCCTGCGAATCTAGAAATCATCATCATTTTTTTGTCTTCTTTGCCATCATCTCGATGTGGTGAACGCGAACACTGGGCGACAATTTGCAGCGGTTGCGTCGCCCGATGACACTTGTTTGGCGCTTCTTTGTGGTTGTGCTTAGGACTTCATCTCAACGGACAGCTTGTCGAAGCACAGAGCACAGGTCTGGGGAGTTCTGGCGAACCATCCAAGGCGTGGTCTTCGATGAAAATTCAAGGCCTCGTCGGACTTGTCGCCAGGGTGCCCTGAATATCTCCAATCCGAGCTATTACTCTCACATATTGGCGTCACGTCGCGTCAAATGGTCCCCACTAAAAATTCATTTTTTGTGCAGGACTGATGACCTCCAAACCAGCCACCCGGACCCTCTTGCTCTGCCCCGGTGCAATGTACCACTATTCTTCAACTGGCGTTCCTACCTATGTAAACCCCACTTTGCGCCCTACAGGTCTACCCGCGTATCCCCAGCCTGATTTCCCGCATATGGTGTGGTCAACCACCCCCTCGCGACCCCTAAGCCCCGTTAGATATTTCCCCTCACACCGGTAAGCGAACCAAGAGTATATTAGCGTGCATAATTTCACGAGCGCTTCAAGATATGTCGCCGGTGCTGTGATAATTGTATATATTGGGGCTATACGAGTTAATAACATTCCGGAGCGGGTACCTATGGTCGCGTGCGTCCATTGATCTGATGGCTTCACCTGTATCTTGATTGCCTTTCCAGTCGCGTCTCGATCACAGACTACCGCGGAAACCCACTGCTAGACACCTATGTGCGCCCAACGTGAGGTCTAGCCTTTTCGCGTCGACCGCGTCTAATCCGATCAAAGACATTTTGTGGAGGACTATAGAACGGCCCAAACTGGTTTGCAAGCCGCGCATCTTGACGATGGTACGCGCCTGACGGGTAGTCCCGGCCCCCACTAATCCGTTGCAGCGCCAGAGTTTCATATTGTACAAAAGCGCGTGGCGGACATCATACGAGACAAGATATTGGTCGGACACGCGCTTTGGAATTTTCTATCGGTACGGACGTCACTGGTTTTGTTTCTGTGCATGACCGGCTTGCAGGTATTAGGACTGTCCCATGTGACTTTACATACACGCGATCTCGCGTTGTTCCGGCCCATGCGTAAAAAGCTGAAGAGTCGTACGGTGGTCGAGCTACCGGCACTCGTTCAGGTATTTATGGGAAGGAATGTCAGACTGGGATACGAGGACTCGGTTGGTTGCTCCTTTTCTTGGTTTCACGGGCTGATGGGAAGGTGTAGCTGGAGACTGCTCGCGCCGCTTTAGATTTGTTTCGATCGTGTGAGAGGGTATTCGAACATGTTATCTATAACGGCGCCTGGCCTTGCGACCTGCCGCCGACGAGTTTTGCGGCGTACTATGAATGAACATGTATATCTGATTAGACAACGGACTCGGATGTAATAAAGTAGCCTATCGGGAGATGCCGAGGGGCGTGTGTGTAACCTGAACTGTCATGTCTCCCGAACAAGATCCCTCGACTCCGCGCCCATCAACCGGTCGCCGTACTCCTCCAGCAGAAAATTCTCCGACACAGCCCATTTCGCCCCAAGTGCTGCCTGCGTATGCACTTTCAACCCCACTCTGCCTCAAATGCTGAATATGCTTAGCGGCGAGCTCCCTGCCATACCACTGAGCGACCAGAATATATGGTACTACCCTTCGCATGGCTATGATTCCGACCAAGACATTGTTCCTATCGGTTCCAAGCGTGGAAATTGGGGCAGGAAAACCGTCAAACACGCAAGATGGGTCCGCAGGGGAAAAATAACTTCGTGGGGCCCGGGCATCGAGGATTGGGAGGCAAGTAGCCCAATCGCTGCCTATATGTTGACTTTCTCAACGTTTTGACAGGCGGAAGAAAGAGCACGGAAACGTGTCAAACTCCTACTCCCGCAAGAACGACGCTCGCCTTCTCCGCCCTCTCTTCCACATTTGTCACGTTCACCGTCACCGCCGCTCGTCGCACCATACCCCGTACCCGATTCTCAGCACCTCAGTTATACTTCGTTTGTGATGGACAAGTCAGTCACACATACTTTCAGGTCAAGTCTATTGGACGAACTGGAACACGCCACCAACGGCCTAATAGAAGGCGAGGTAGTCATGAAGAGGGCCCTGGGGCGGTTATGGCAAGTCATCAATGAAGAACACAGTCAGCAGTCAAGCGGGTCGGCGCTTGTGCCCAAGCAAGAGGACCACGACATCGACCCTGAAGAGCAGGATGACCATGAACGCAGAATTGCTCGCGCACCGGACCTCACCTCGGCCATGCACAAGACCTTTCTCGTTTCGTACCCAAACGGAGGCCCACCAGTGTTCGAACCATCCCATTTCACATCTCCTGAAATGCAACTCGAGAGTCTCGAAAAGTCGCTTGCTTCGCTGCACGAGTTGCAGGACGATGGGCGGGAGTATGTGGAACGGTTACAGGAGATCCGCGAAGGGTTGGGAGATGTCCGTGCACAGAGAAATGCTGTGTGGAATTTTGTGCGGGAGCGGGCTGTAAAGGAACTGCAGGAGGCGGCATTCAGCAGTGCCGGGATACCATAAGGACGATCTATGTATAATATGTAGCTATTAGTATGACTTGTCCCCGCGACTGGCGCGTGACGCAAGCCGAACAAATGACTGGTGCCAGTGGTGGGGCTCTCAACATTCTCTCCTAGAACATACTTGTCAACATTTCACTCTGTTACATTTCTACCCTTTGACTTCATCTGCCACACCTTTACCGCGTCATGGCCCTCCCAGACGTCTCGTCGCTCCATATCAACGGCGGAGGCCTCAACGGTAATATTCCAATACAGAAGGATGTTGACGATCGATATATGCAAAATTTGAAGACCTATGCAAAATCCCTGCCCTATGCGACAGAGCCCTACGCCCAGATGATGGAAATGCTCGATTTTATCCTTCTGCGAATCACGCAGTGTGTAGAGGCGAAGGATTTTGATGTCGGGCTGCTTCAGTGGGATAGCATGTTAACCTAGTAAGCCGCGTTCCGGATCGTATGGTTTGGGCTCATGTATGGTCGGGGCATTCAGTTGGTCCATGCTCAAGTACCCGATCCCGAGGGACAGGCGGATACAGCTTGCTAGAATCTATTTCTATGTCAGCGTTACCCCCGGGGTGCCCACCCAGATAATTGCGACCTGCGCCGACGGGTTCAAGGGGCTCACAAAGTCCAAGAAGATCACCATCAAAGACATGCGGCTCCCGTGGAAGCCCGTATATGACATCCTCCATGCAGACCTGTTTCTGACCCGAAGGCAGTTTGAGTACACGTATGGCGCCCTCTTCTTCCGCGTCGCGTCTAATTTGAGTCATGTTATATTAGCCAGGTGTCATGGTGTATGGGCTACATAGCCGATAACTCGCGCAAGTTTTTCCATCCAGCAGCAATCGACGAGATGCTGTCCACTATATTGCCCTCGATTGACGGAACGAAATTGGACGTGTGTATCGTTCGGCTTCACCACATCTAAAAGCCGTACTAACTCTGCTGATCCAGAGCATCCTTGCCTCTCAATACTATCTCCTGACTTCCTGCCCCTCACGCATCCCCAGTCATACCTTCCCATGTTATTCCGAATGTGGGAGTCGATAAACTCGTACATGTATGATGAACGGATGCTGTACTTCCTTTCACGGTTGGCAGAACTGCATGTCTCCCCTGAGGTCAGTGACCCCCGAAAGCTGTCAGAAATTCCAGACGACGCGCGTTCCGAGGGTGAGGGACGCCCGTGTTGGTCCAAGGACGATCTCAAGGAAAACGAGGCCTGGCCGGGCCTGTACAAGGATGTTGGTATATTTACCGACCACCAGTGGCAGCTGTTGATGTGCAAATGTCTTGGGTCTATGGGTGAGGAGTCAGTGCATTTGGCACTACTCTGCTGATATGCTGGTTACAGAAATTCCATTAGCAGACGCTGGCTCGCTGACAACAGGCCCATCCGCCGACAACCAGGCAGCCTTTGAGATAGGAAGGCTCCCAAAGCCCGGGTGGAGAATTGGTATGGCAGATTCATCTAAAGCCATCGTATACCTGTTTATATTATCTGATCACAGCGTCGCTTGCTCGCATTATTGTCTACTCCATGTGCATGGATGGGCCACCTGTCCCCCCATCCAACGCGGCGACACCCCTGTTCACACCGCTCCCGTCGGGAATGAACACCCCTGATATTCATAGCTCTACGCTGGGGGATTATCTATCGGCTCCGTTGGGGCGAAAGGCTCATTCCAAGCACGCGTCTTACATTGGCGGTTCCATCGCGTTAGATTCTCTTGCGAGGCTGATTGCTTCGACTGAGAGCTTCTTCCACCCTTCAAACTCGGGGGCTTGGACAGCGGACGTGCGTAACCACTCTATACTGTATTTTAAATATCTGATCTGACTGCTTTATATCCAGTTGAGTGCTTTCATCAAATATATAGTATATGATTTCAACAGACGTGAGAGGCTCTCCCCTGTATGGAGAACTTACTAACTTGAATGTAGGCTGGCACGAGGAGGAGCTTCCTACTTGTAAAACTCCCATGGTACGGGATTCCTTTTTTGACCTTCCTCTCATACTAGAAACAATACATGCAGCATCGGCGATTAACTCGCACAATGAAGCGAGAACTCGTCAAGAGTCTTCGGACAGTTGCGCTGCTGGCCATTTTCTCTCCAGACCCCACGACCGTGGTGAACATCCAGAGTTGTCTGAAATCCATGAGTGTTATGGAACCAGACCTCATCCTCGATCCCATCCTCGAACGAGCTGTTCCATCTTTGGAGGCATTGGTTGAGGTGGGTGTTCAATTTGGTAGTCGGAATATCGGTACCCAGCTTTTTGTAGACCCAACGCACCATTGCTGTTATCAAGGCACTCGGGGCCGTCGCCCCAGCAATTGTGTCTCGTGGCGTGTATTATCCCGGGGCAAAACATCTAGTGGAGATCCTCCATCTGCTTATTCCCGGCATAGACCTCGTAGGTCCCATTTAAGTCGGCCTTCTTTGATTACTAAGTTACCTGGTCAAGAATGATCCGTCCAAAACGGTAAGGGAATACTTGCTACGTCTATAGGATGGTTAATGAAATTTTATCTCCAGCTTTGCACAACAGCGTTCTAGTTGAAATATCCCAGTACATCAAATTTGGTGATTTGACCACAGCTGGAGAGTCTTCGTCGACCCGGCCGGATTCCGAACTACCACTCCCTTCCGATACTGCGATCGCGCTTCCTTCCCCCATGGCAGATGACCCTGATATATCTTTTGACCCACCGGGGCTGTCCAAAGAAGAGGAGGACGCGTTGCTAAAAGTTAGAGCCCATTCTGCTGCGCATTGCTCTGCCTGAAATATGTACATTACAGGATTCTACTCGCAGTTTCCCTGATTGGGTTGCGAGCTTCATCCGAAGGGTGATTCAACTATTAGAAAACCTTCCAGAAGAGGGTCCGAACGGAACAGCCGGGGGAGCAACGGAAGGTAAACCGCCATCAAGATACGAAACCAAAATATTAACAGTCGTTTTAGTTCAAGTGGTGGATGCTGTGACGGGCGCTTGCAATCAGATTTGTGTTCATTTATCAGAACCGCTTTATGACCTTGTACTCCGCATGGTCTTTGATTATGCAAGTTCGAATGTGCGGTCCAATGCCGTCCGCGCGATACACCAATTGGTGGAATGCGTTGCTAATGCAGATCCGGAAAAGACGCTGGCAAAATTCCTACCGTTTTGCTCGCGGAATATAAGGACTGAGCTAGAGAATGGTGCGAGCTCGTTGAGAACGACGTCAGCTTCATCGCCTCTGCCGTCGGATGCCACGTTGCATTGGAGTTTGTGTCGATCTACTGAAGTCTATTTTTGATGCTAACTACTCTTAGATTTGGCTATTCTTCGGGGGACCGTCTACAAGTATGTTAGCATCTAAAATGCCTTCCAATGTAAATACTAACTTTATAATCTTCAGCGATGGCAGAGCTGTGAGCGTCCTTGGCTCTAGTATCGAGTTGAGTTAATTGTTGCGAATATAGGTTCTCAAACACCAAGAGGAGCTAATGTCGCTTCTCCATCTTCTTCATAAGAAAGCGCTTTCGAAACGCGGGTTTTCGTGGAGCGGAAAACTACTTTCAAGTTTACTCTTAACAATATCACATACCTACCCACTGGAGAACAAATTTGTGAATCCTGATGAGTGGAGCAGTGACGGTGAGTAATTCTTTAGTTCTGCTTGGGCCAGGAACTAATTCTCTACAAGAGTTCCGCTTCATCATCATCGTCACTGGGGAAAAGTGTATCACCCAGATGATGTCACGGTTCGTGCTCATCGTCTATGGCATTCTCAATTAATATCACCCATACCTCTAGGTTTCTTGGCATGTTCCCAGCTTCGAAGAAATCGAGTTCACACTTCGAATCTTCAGAGAGCTGGTAGAGCCCTCGCTCGTTGTTTTGAATCAATTGCTCGAACCCCGTAGGTGTGGTTGACTTTTCGTCTTCACAGGACTCATCATGTCACCCTACACATCAGATATTACCCGGAATGCGACCTGGCGCAATGATTTCTGCCGGTAATTTGGTTCGTTGATGCTGGTGAAAATTCTCATACGCACCACAGCCATCTGAGTCTTGTCCGCAATGCGTTTTCGGGCATCCCCACTCTTGCCCAGGAGATTCTCACCCGAGAAGAAATAGCCACCGCAAATATGACGAGTGATATCCTGTAAGGCCTCATACAACCTGTCCATATTGCCCCAACTTAAATTTGCCAGGGATGAATACCTGAAATGATCGCATCTGTGGAGCCAATCAACTCTGGATTCTGCTTGACGGATGAGGCAGATCCCCGGCACCAGTATATTACATCGCTCAAACGACAGTTTGGCAATCTCTTGCATAAAGCCTCAGTCTCATTACGCCAGCAAGGCGAGGAGAACACTTTGGATGCCGTGCATATGCTGGTTCGAATATGGTACCCTCCCATTTTCATCCACTGACTTTCAACAGGTTCGAGCCATCCGAACATACTTATTAGAGTATGGAGATAGTAGAGATAGGTAAGACATTTAGATTATTTCCTTTACAATTCTCATCATCGCACTAGTTATTTCCTGAATGAAAGCCAGTACGAATCTGAAAAGAATGTCGCACGTCAGTACGCCCATCAAAAGGTTTGGCCGAGGGCGGTATATGTGCGACGAGCAAGGTATGTGCTGTTTACTTATGACCCTTAAACTAAACCATGATTCACCCTAGGTATTATCACTCGGCGCGTCTAAGGTGGAACTCTCTTGAGCGACGCCGCGGGCCGCTCGAGGACCACTTGATCGACGATCTGGTTGAATGGTCCGTTTGGCAGTATGCCATTATTAGAGAGTAAGTTTCCACGTTTTGATAGAGAACCTTCTAAACACGACCGATAGATCAAGTCAGTCCGTATTAGAGGCAATTTGTAGCGTAAGATACCGGGCCAGCACCACCAGCTCGCATTAACACACCTGTCTAGAGTTACGACGGGGTTCGCCGAAGGGCGCTTCCGGCCCTATATAAATCGCTAGAGCCTGGAACGGACGATGATCGTATGAAAGGTGCATTATGGACGTTGAATTCCCCACCATTCGGGAAATTCGCTATCTCAGGTGAGGTTATACGCAAAACCCGTATCACGATGCTCATTCCGTCACAGAACCCACATTAGCACCTGAACTTATAAGAAAGATATTCGGTTGCCAGCAAAATGAAAAGGTTTGCAGCAGTTGCATACGCCTAGAGTGCTGACCCTCACCATTACTTAGCCCTCAATCCAAGATTGTGTTTCGGTGGTATCAGAAAACTGTAGGTTTGATTCCGTTATTTCAAATATTTGTTCACTGAATGGAAATAGGTCTGAACAACTTCGTAGAGCCATATTTACTTGTCGAAAACGTTACCACCCCTGAGCTGAATGGCGCAATTTCACGTCTTCAAGCCACTCTCAGGATATCTGCTCAGGATCACCAAATCACACAGCGCTGCCATGTAAAACGAGTCGAGCGCATAGAGCTCATGAACTCAGCTATCCAAGAAGCGGTGTGTATGACTTGAACTGTTCACCCTTGAGACTAACCCCATGTATATAGACTGCCTTGCTCTTAGAAATCGGGAATTCCCCCAAAACTCACTGGAAATATGAAATATTTGCCATTCGATGCCTCCGGACACTTGTCCGCGTGATACACCTACTCTTCCTGCTCAAATGCGATATTTCTTAGACAAATCGCATGATACCCATCCCAGTATGGTAAATATTCGTTGTCTACATACACCCATGGCTCCAACTAAATATTTTACAGAGATACGTATGTAGCAAAAACCGATTTCCCCCCAATTTCTATCTTGACAATCCAACAGTACGCCCAGCGTTCCGTCATGAAAGTTACACGTAACATCAAATTGAGAACCTTTTGTCACGACCCTACTGACCTAGCGTTATCGCGCAACCATAACCCGCTCCAGAAAAACATGCCCGTGAAACCCTTACACGAAGTCACCACTAAGTTTCTATGCAACTTCAAGGTCCCCGTTGATACCGCAGACCTCAAGGAGCCGTTCGTGGTCTGCCTTTGCGTATTCTATTGCATATATCTCACCTAATTCAGGATCTTTCTGGACAAAAATCCTTGTGGATGGATAGCTTGGCCTAAGTCGATTGCTCTGTACACACCTCCAGATGCGTCCTCGTCCACATTTCAACCATGGGAAAAACTCAGCACCGATACGGTCGCTGCTATACGTGGGGCTGTGATGGATGCATCCTTTTGGGAAAAACTTTCTGGGTATTACTCCGAGGAAAATCACGAAACAACGATCACGCAAGATAATGTATCTTGTGTGAAATCTATATGTAGGTCTCTGCCAGTTTTTGTTGGGTCTAGCTTATAGGTTGTCGCACCCCTAGTTCAAATACTCGAAGATGAACCGTTTGGTGTTTTACAACCGATTCTTGAAAAGTTGATTGCCGACAAGGATCAAAATAAACAGCGCGCTGCCGCAGAATTGCTGGCGGGACTGTTGGGAGGTTCGTCCCCTCTGGTTTCATGATTGACGATACATAATCCTTGACCACCAGGCTCGAAGCACTGGCCTACCAACAAACAACGGCGGCTCTGGGACTGGTTCAAGCCTTACATTAAACAGATATTTAATAGCAATATCAAGACCGACACCTTGATGGTGTGGACATCTTTTGTAGAGGCAAGTAACTCGGCAGTGACGTAGCGGGATTGTTTAAATGCTCCACAATAGTACATTTTCTACAAAAAGGACCCCCGCCGCGTGCAACCTTTGGTTGATTACCTGATGGAGGAGTTCCATACGATGGACTATAATGGCGAAATGTCTTTTGATGCTGTAAAGATTTTGTCGCTCTTCCGGGCTTTCTATGAGGAGCTGGGCTGGAAGTTCTCTGCTTGGGCAGACGACGCTGTCGAGCGGTGTTGGAATGAGATTAATAGTGAGCACGACGATGTGAGTTTAGTTTCCCTGATGATTGAAATTCTAATGATCCTCCCATCTAGGTACGCGCATATATTGGAGAAATCTTCGCATTCACAGAAAGCATCAAAGTAAGCCTCTAACGCCCCACTAATATGAATCAAACTCATGAACCATCTCCCTAGAGACAAGCAAAGCCTTCACTGCCTACAGCTGAAGCCTTTGTTAAGGAATGCCGTGTGCTACCCGTAGATTTTGATATAATGGGCATGCGGGGTACGTACCACAAAGGGCGGATCCTGGAACTCGTTCAACGTTTCAAAATCTGGCGTAATGAGCGGCTTCCTGGTGTCCGCGCGTTTCAGTCAACTTATGATCGGTATGTCCCTAACAATATGTCCACCCAATTTATGGTCTCGAACAAGCTTTCCCCAGGGTTGGCATCACTGTATGCAAGTGGTTGTATCTCACGCTCCACGATATTCATGCAATATCCGTTTTTGATTATATCCTGCCTCTGATGGTCTGCCTCAACCTCACTCTCCAAATTGATGTATTCTAATACTGGACATCCCCACTTAGCCTGAATTATTCCGTTTCACCGAAGGTGCGCACGCTGATCGCCGAAGACGAGCCACATCATATATAACATTGTTTAGTTAATGACAATGACGAGCTCGCTGCTCGGGCAAGCACTCTGCTTGTGCGGATGTGTGGCGTCACACCCCCAACCTCAATGATAGATAGTTTACTGGATGCAATCTTCGAAGCGATCCAGAGCTCACCTGTACGCACATTTCTGCCCGTTCACGTAATACCGCTGAATGGTACCTAGTCATGGAGAGTGCGCCTCAAGGCTTTGCCGTTGATGCAAGGTATTTTTAATTAATCCTTGGCGTGTAGCCAATGTATGAAAGCGCCACTTTAGTTTTCTATTTCCGCCAAGTCGCCCTAATCAGTGAAACGAAGGTCGTTGAAATCCTTGAGGTAAACACCTGGTCATACTTATTCGACACTCCTCCATACTTCATCCATCTAGGTTTTATGTAAATGCTTGGATGATGAAGTTGTGGAGGTTCGCGAGATGGCCGCTACGTAAGAAAAATTTTCACCGCGCGTCGTGGCCACCACTTAGCCAAAATATAGTACACTCTCCGGAATCTTGCGCCTGTCTCCGCGGAGGAGTGTCCTGACTCTCAAGGTACCTTAGTTACTTCCCACCCATGTGAATGCTGAATCCCGCCTTCCAGGACCGGTTTGTTCGTCTGGCCAAAAATAGCCATATCCCCAGTCGCCAGCACGCTGGCTACAACAAGGCTATTCGCCAACGCCACGCTGCTATCCTTGGGATCTGCGCTCTGGTCGACAGTTATCCATATACTGTTGAGAAATGGATGCCCGAGCTATTGACTAATATTCTAGCAGAGCATACTTATGATCCAGTGGGTCTTTCTTATTTCTCTTCACCCCAGATTTCTTACTATTTTGCAACAAGATACCGATTTCTACAACGGTCCGAAAATGTGCCAGTAATTTCAAGAAAACGCACCAGGATACTTGGCACGAAGACTCTAAACGGTTCAATGATGACCAGTTAACGGCGCTGTCAACACTCTTGACGGGTTCCTCTTATTGTAAGCTCTCCCCTTAGATTATTTAGAAGCGAAAATAACATCTCATCCCCCCCAGACGCATAATACTTGATTAGATATATTCTCGGAATTGGCACCTTTACAGACTGAGTTATTACGCACGATCGAGTATTTACATTATTACCCCGTAATCCATAAATAAGGCGCGCCCCGAACACTTAGTGATCTGGTGCCCGGGTAATGCTCTCGACATTGATCAATGCGCCAGTCTGAGAACCGTAGCTCAGGGATACTTACTTGATACACTGGACTGTGTGGTATGTTGGAGACGATGCAGCACGTGCACCTGCTATCTTTATTGCTTCATCCAAAAGTATACTACTATTAGCAGCAACTGGTAGCGATTTTGACCAACATGGATCCGGGATATTCAATCGAAGACGTTCGTCGTTAAGTGAGGAACATGAATATATCTAACCTGTGTTACTTGTTCTCTAGGTCGCGCCAATCGCTATTCTCATGGATGAACTACAGTCGGAGGACGTGCAGTTGCGCCTAAATGCCATTCACAGTATTCCAACCATCGCGCTGGCCCTGGGCTGTGAGCGGGCGCGTACGGAGCTGGTACCATTTCTACAGGATTCCATTGATGACGAAGATGAGGTGTTGGTGGCACTCGCACAGGAGCTCGGCCGGGGATTTGAGAAATACATCGGTGGCAGCGAATACGCGCACATCCTTCTACCCCCCCTTGCTAATCTCGGGGTTGTGGATGAGACCCTCGTGCGCGATGAGGTATGGCGCAATGTGGTCCTGTGTCACTCGCAACTGACCGTGCCTTTTTCGGTCGCGCGTGTTACAGGCTGCTGCTTCAATCATAAAAGTCGTCGATGTACTCTCGCAGGAGCAGGTTGAGGACTTCCATATCCCGCTTCTGAAAAAGCTGGGGCAAGGGGAATGGTTCACATCGCGGGTATCATCTGCAGCCATCTACCCAGCAGCATACACCAAGGTCTCGCCCGCAATTCAAGACGATCTGCGCAAAGGATACACTGCGCTTGCCTCGGATGATACCCCTATGGTGCGACGAGCGGTTGCCAAGTCACTCAGCGTGCGTACCCAGACGCGTGCTTTCACGAATAGCTGCTAAATCTACTATAGTCTTTTTTGGGGAAGCTTTCAAATGCACATATGATGACAGATGGACTATCGATATATCGTCGGTTGCAGTCTGACGATCAGGATTCTGTGCGACTGTTGACTGTAGATTCTCTTGTTGTGCTTGCGAAGCAACTAGGCCCCCCAGAAATTAAGGAACATTTGCTGCATCACATCAGACATACTACTGGTGACAGGAGCTGGCGGGTACGGCATATGGCAGCCACTCATTTCAATCAGGTAAAGGGTGTTTTTTTTTGTATTCTGCGGCCCGATGTTGAGGGTTATCGGTCTAGCTCGCCGAAGCAGTTGGCGTTAGCCTCGCGCGGGAAGAAATGCTAGGACAATATGTGCAGCTACTCAAGGACAACGAAGCCGAAGTCCGAACTGCTGCTTCCGAGAAGATAGCTGGTATACAAGCTTTGGGTGTGGGTGTGTCTGCGCTAACGACTTTCTATACAGATTTCGCCAAATTCCTCGATAAGGAGGTCATACTCGCACGAATACTGCCTTGTATTCGCGATCTTTCACAAGACTCGTCTCAGCACGTTCGAGCCGCGTTGGCAGTTAAAATCAACGAGCTAGCCCCTTTACTTGGAAAAGAACCCACGATTGAGCATGTGCTACCGCTGATCCTTCACTTGCTGAAGGATGATTTCCCGGACGTGCGGCTCAATATCATAAGCAAATTGGAGATCCTTGATGCTGGTTCGTCAATTCAATGGGTTTTATTTTTAAAACCTTCTGAACCGTCTACAGTTACTGGCATCGAGATGTTGTCGGATAGTTTATTGCCAGCGATCACCGGGCTGGCTGAAGACAAGTCATGGCGGGTCCGACAAGCTATTATTGAATATATGCCACTCCTCGCGAAACAGCTCGGCAGGTCCTTCTTTGACGAGCAATTTGGAACATTATGTATGTCCTGGCTCGGGGACCGAGTATTCAGTATTCGGGAGGCCGCAACGGTAAATCTAAAGCGCCTAACGGAGGTATTTGGGGTAGAGTGGGCAAGAATAACCATCATCCCCAAGGTTGTGGGAATGATTAATCATACGAGCTATCTTTCACGGATGACAACGGTCCAAGCTATAACCGTATGCTGTCCACTATATTTGTTGCGGTCACCGCTGATAGATTCATCAGATTATTGCACCGTCGTTAAATTTGGAAATCATCCGCGGGGATATTATCGGTCCCCTTTTGCTCCTCTTTGAGGATAACGTACCAAACATTCGATTTAACGTTGCCAAAGCATTCGAGGTTCTGGTGATCTCTTTTGGCGACTCGCCAGATGGTCGTGAATTTGTGCAGAAACGAATTACTCCCGCCCTCGAGCATATGAAGAATGACCCCGATGCGGATGTACGATTCTATGCTGCGCGGGTAATTCCTGTGTGATGAAAAGAATAGATTGTCTAATGGATTGTACAAGTAGTAAAAATAGACATGGTGATGCTGTATGAAAAAGATTTGACATGCTAAGTAAGGAACGCAATCCAAACACACAGATGGGAATCACTACTTGAGGCTATACGTGTATATGGGGTATATTATGTTGCGGGGTAATCGGGCTGTGGCCTGGACCAGAAGGACGAAGTAAATCGGGTGTGCGCTCACCCTGTTCAAGGTCCACATCTGGGAGTGCAAGCCCAGGTTCAGAGGTTTCAATGCCGTCCGCAGTGCCTGCCCGTGCACCAGCCTGGGGGACCATGTCTATGGGAGCGTTTGGGCGGTTTTTATAACCCGACTTGATACGGTTATTTGAAACAGATTCCCTGAATGATAGAGATAAAATTAGAGCGGGCTGCTGAAAATAGGGCGGGAGATTGAGCGGGGTGGTTACGGACCTTATCTCAGCAATTAAATCGTCAATGGCATACCAAGCCACGGGACTGTAGGCGATACCCCTAAACCAGCCCATAAGGTCTGCCGGGCCGATAAATGCATGTGCGTGGAGATGGTCCGTGACAGGGATCTTGTTGTCTTTGAACGGTGGAGTGATGAAACCAATGCGAATTGGGGTATTTGAGGTGCTCAGAGGCGTAATTGAGTGCTGGGCTGTAGAAGGGGTGGTTGCTGGAGACGTGTATGAAGAAAGCAGCCGGGTGGCAAGGTTTCGAAGGTTGACAAGCAGGGGGAGATCGCTGGAAGACTGGATTCTCTTAGGTCAAGTGGAATGCTGCTAGTAACATGACATACGAGAGTGTATATAGAAGGCACATGCAGGCTGTGGGCAGGTGTGAATAGTGGAATTACATGAGGACCACAGTACCAACTTGAATGCGACTATAACATGGGCCCGGCTCGAGACAGGGTGAGCCTTTTCCCTGTACGCGGTGAAATTGTCATCCCGCCAAAGAATTTCTGACTGGGTCGAGTCCGCTGGGAACGACGGCGAGAGCGGTGAATGAGATGGGGTGTGGAGGGCGCTCGAGACAATACCACACATTGGGCAGCCGAGCTTTGGGGTGAAGGCCATCGTGGATACACTCCAAGCTGCTCAAGATCACGTGTCCACCTCGCTCTCTCTCATGGCTGCATCATCAACTAGCAGACAGTCTGTCCTTCACCAGTTCGAAACATGTAGATCCGACCTTGACGAACACAACGACAGGCGGGAGCGCCTCATCAAGGTATAAAACAATTTCCCTTATCCCCGTCTAATCTAATTCCCCGAGTTCAGGCTAGCAGGGATGTCACTAACCTGTCCAAGAAAGTCATCTTCCTCCTCCATCGGCTTGTCACCGAGGACACCTCAGATGAGGCTGCACTCGCAAAATATGCAGCCAAGTGTGGCCAAGACAAGCTCCATGAGGTCCAGGCTATTTATGCGGACCTCCGACACGAGCTCTATGGCGATTTGTTCTGGCGGTATGAGCGCCAGGTTTCGCCAGGTCTCCAGGAATACATTGAGGCCTTGAGCTTTGCCCACTTTCTTGAGCGCAGCGCTCTAATCACATACGATCAAGTCCAACAGACTCTCTGTGATGCCTCTGGTGTCCCCGTACGTACGGCGCTGCGCCCCGTCCTATATTTATCCAAATATCACTGGCATCTGTCTAGTACTTCCCACTGACCGTGTCAGATTATCTCCTTGGTATCTCTGATCTTACAGGTGAACTTATGCGTTTCGCCATCTCTGGCATCAGCCGCAGGGGCGGCCGCAGAAAGGCCGGTGATGTTTGCGCGTTCGTCAGAGGTTGTAAGGCCGGTGCGTCACCTCCCACCGCTGTTTCTCCGCACCTCAGTCAATCGCAGATCTCGAGAGGCTGACACCATATGTCCACGACCTATCCAAGAAGCAGGCTGTTACTACACAGTCTCTGGAAAAAATTGAGGATGGTAGAGTGTGTTTTGCTTCCGCAACCATCACATGTAATCCGCCCGCCCAGCTGCGTACGCCCTCGCGGTCCGGGGTTCGGAATACGATCTATCACCCGAGGCTATGGACCGTCTCGTCGCCCAGTCTATTGCGGGTGTCTCCAAAGGCCAATTCAAGGATGACGCAAACAACAGCGAACACGATATGTAAGATATACAGGATACAGTTTGTACATACATATGTAAGATACATACAACACCAAGTCGGTCTACAACGATATCTTGACCCATCCTTGTTTTACAATGTCCGATTCAAAGAGGATCGCTGACTCGCTGTCGAGTTGCTTAGTGCTGTACTGGAGGCGCTCCCCATCCTGCTCGACGACAAGCTGGGTTGGGTCTGCTGAACGCACGAGGAGCGAGAGTTTTCCGCTTCGTGCCTCAACCCATAACACGTCACAGGGTACTGGGGCAGGTGTATCCTCGAGAGGATTGGGTTCGCCCGGATCCTCGCCCGCCTCAGACTCACTACCGTGTACACTCGGCGCCACTTCCTGCTCCGCATTGGGGGGCAGCACCCTCGGCCGCGCCTCCTCCCGCAGCCCAAAGCAAAAGCGGAGCAACATCAGCACAAAAAACGCCGACAGTGCAAACGTATGGCGGATGCATATCCACACCACGTTCCGCAGAGCGCGCACGATGCCCCGCACGAGCCCCGGGGGTCGCATGCGCGACGCCAGCAGACGCGACGCGCTGCTCGATAACCGGACGGTAGGCCCCGCGTTGGCTGATGTGTCTGCGGTTGCGGTGGCTTCGGCAACAGGAGTCTCGGACGTGTCACCCAGGGCATGTGGAGTAGCGGGATTTGCGACGGTCTTGAAGCGCGGGGATGGGGGCGGGGTAGGGAGGCCGTCGGCAGGCATAGTCAGACTTGTGGACAGGTGTGGCGTTATGACGGAGATGATGGCGTTCTGGATGTGATAAAGCGGACTGAGAATAAACGGACCCCCGATAGAATCCATCGTGAACGTCAGCATGTTTGATCGCAGAAGCGAGATGAAATGTGGGGCGTGGTGGATATCAGAGTAGATGACAAAATCAGTTGAACCTGGCTGCGATGCTAGTAATTCAGCTATATCGATCGTGGCGTTATATCCGGTGGTGGTCTGACTCGCGCTTGGGAAAGGAATGATGTATCCGGCACTGGGAAGACCAGGTGTAGGCTTGAGATCCAAAATAGCCTGCTGGGTGCCATTCTCGACCCATTGCGCGTGCGGATACCACTTGTAGATCTTCTTTGCAAGTTCCGCAAAGTCGGCACGGAACCGGTCATGGGCGAGCAGGGTGATAGAGCCCATGCCAGCAGCAGTAATGGTCCCGTTCTCCCATATTGTTAAAGAGAGGCCTTCGGATGCGCTGAGGACATGGATCTCCTGTACAACGGTACCACTGTCCTTGCTAGGAATCAGAAACAGGGTTGCACACTGTTCACGCAACGCCTTTCCGAGCCGCTCACTCCGCATAACAGCACTAACACAAAGAAGAATCAGTCAAAGTCCATCATTCAAACAAAGAATCTACCTCTGGTTCGGAAAACCCACGACCCGGAACGCCGCAAGCCGTACCGTCGCCACTTCTTCGTCGTGCACCTCCCGCCCACCCGAGCACCACGTATCTAGCCCATCCACGATAGCCCACTGCTCTTCCAACCGGATGGCCGGATCCGCGAGGTCAAGGGAGATGGTTCCGTCCCGCCCAAACTTGCCTAGCCATGTGATCTTTCCGCTGGGATACAGAACGCGATATGTAAATGAGTAGTACAACGAGCAGGACCGGGGCACCGGGAGCAGGAGGTGCAAAATATGTGCATCGGAAGGCACGTCTCGTTGGGGTGAGGTTGAGTTGAGCGGGAACGTGTGTGAGGCTGCGTCCACCACCCCATCGCTTGGGGGGATCTCGACAAAATCGCGGGGCCCCCACTCGCTCGTAGTCTGGTTGTCGCCACACCATGGAACGTTGGACCATAGCTGGACGGTCCCGCCGTCGTGTTTAAGCCGATCGTAGTCCTGCGGGCTGAATACCGCTTTGAAACGCAGATGGACGATGGGAGTGTGGGGTGAGCGATATCCTGGGGCCTCGAGGCGGAGGGTATCGCCTAGAGGCGGCGTAAATGATATGTGCATATCAGCCATGGGGTAGATAGAGGAGGAACGAGGCTCATGAGCAGGTTCTTGTATTCTCGGGAAACGAGGTTTGAGCGAGGTGACATGCGGCACTATTATGTCGCCGACCATAAAATACATCACGTCCAAACTACATGGTATTACAATTATTACATATTGTCAGCCCAGTTTACTAACCACCTTCGAATATGTCAATCATGTTCACTACATACTCATCATCGGACGCAACCCCATACACCCCAACCCGCCGACGTCTACGTGCAGGGGGCTTCAGCACCTTTGCTCGCTCCGGCGCTCGGCTCCGCCAGTGTCTGATATCGAACATCAGCAGCTATAATTGTAACATGTAAAAAAAAGTCTTGACTCTATTCGTGCTCGCCACTCTTTGTGGCTGTGGCCTGTGGGTGTCCAGTCGTCGTCATACGAGCCCAGTAACTGGATGTGCTTGTCTACAAGCTTGTCCACAACAACGTTCGGTATCATTGGGTTCGTTTTACAGAGTTTGGTGCGACATATAGGGCATCGGTCGCTTTTCTGTTGTGCATTGTAAATTCAGCCCGGGGATATAGGGTGGTGAGTACAAACCTTGCCCATGACCCATTCCCAGCTGCAATCGCCGCAGAAACTGTGTCCGCAGGGGTTACTGGAATGGGCAACAGCACTGGAAAGGTCGGCTCATAGCTGCGATGAAATGAGTAGCACATACAATATATCACAGCATCTGAGGAATATAAGTATAACCAATATGTAAACACAAAGTCGCCATACATAGGGCAGGTCAACTCTTCTTCATATGCTTCCAATTCAATCGGCCTTTTGGCCTCCTTTTTCTTGCTGATTGGAGAAGTTGATTCTGACCGGGGTCGTTTCAAAGGCGTGCAATTTTTTGGGGGACACTTGCGTTTCGTGGGTGTGGGCAATCGGACAGCTATAGACCAGGATGAGGTGCGATCTTCAAGCAAGCAAACGGAGCGAACGTGTGGGTGATCGACGTCGTGGCGAGCCAACGCTTGCTAGGACGTTTTTTGTTTAAAGAGTCGTTTTTATTCCGGAATTCGGGCGACACGCACCCGTAGAGACGGCCCCCGCGCTCCGGTCGGTTGAAGGAGCTTATAGGCACCAATTAGGGATGGCACCATGAACGCAAGGCTGGTCAACGCAAATACCTGGCACAGCAGAGGCTAAGTAAGCAATAAAATGAGTGATCTGAGACAGAGAAGACAAAGTCATACAGGATGGGGATGCAGTAGGCGCTTGTGGCACATCAGCACGGGGAACATCATCCTGCACGCCGAGTGATGCTGCACTGGTTTGTTCTAGTAAATCCAGCTCAGCCAGAAGGGATGTGTCTAAATTAAAGTCGACAAAGTAATCAGACGAGGTGGTGGGGCTGGTGGGTCGTGCCAGGGGCTGTGGTAGGTCCGTTTGTGGTGGCCCAAGGAGTCTGTGCCAGTCAACATCCTGCAAGTCCGCGAATTCGTCTGGAAGATTGGCAAATTCGTCGGTGCTGGTGTCGTCCATGGTGGTGAATGGGGAGGTGGACGTCTTGGATAACCAATGGAACGGTTTCTCACGTGATCATGATCTATATTTAAGACAAAACACCGGGGCCGGTCGATGCGGGGCTTGACTGTTTTTGGGAGATTGACTGGAATTATTCCAGCGCATCAGGCCAGGCCTGTCATGTCGTTTTGTTATTATTCTCCTGTCAGTCGTGCACAGAAATAAAATGATTGTGCGATTCTGACGAGAATAACTTGGTTTCGCATGGTTCATTGAACCGTCTGACTATTCCCAGTAAGTCGGGAAGCGCCAAGCTCAAAAAAACGCATTTGAGCCAAGGCAAAAAAAGCCGAGCAAAAATATCACAGTCCCGCGCCAAGGGTGTTTCAAACCTCAGCTGACCTGTGCAAACCGGCCTGGGCGGTGTACCACAGTGGTGATAGCAGGAGTACTATTTATGGGCAAAGGTATATACAAAAGGTAGTAGTATTGGTGGTACACGCGAATAATTAAGGACAATTAATCACAGAGCGAATGTACTGGGTAAAAAGGTAGGGCAGGGGGGTGAGATCATACAACAGGCGGGCTAAGACTCGTCCCCGTTCGGCTCTTTACGTGGTCCTGCTGATAACAATGAGCCAATGGCCATTGATGCGCGGGAGCGGGGGGAATACTCTGCAGAGTCACTCCTCTCAGATGAAGAGTACGGCGACGGTGGAAGGTGTTCGGGCTGCGAACCTGAGTGGGCCTCGTAGATACCCGCATGATGGGATGGAGAATGCGAGGTGCGGTGACGCTTGCGGGGGTGTTCCGAGTAAGGTGCTGGTGCTCCCTCATTGATGGAAGGTAGGAGCGAGGGCGGGGGGATCGACTGCCCGAAGGTGCTCTGTGATGTGAGCGACGGGCTGGTCGTTGATATTCATGACGTGGGGGGGATTGGGTAAAGGCGGGGGTGGGATAGTGATGGCTGCCATTCGGGCGTGGTAATGGGTGTTGATCGGGGTAGATGTATTTTGGTAGGCCTCTAGGACAGACCTGTGGAGTGCTGCAACGGAGGCCAGTCGCTGGGCAAACGGGGTAAATAAAATTGGAAACAAGGGTATTCTGAGCAAAACGTACTTGGTCTTCGGCTGCCTTGGCGTTGAGCATAGCAAGCAACATATCACGGTCGCCATCGCCCTTTGTCCTGTACGCCCCGAGAATTTCACGGAGAGTTGGGGGAGGAGGCTGATGTCGGAGATGAGGGGGTGTACGGGCAGTGTTGTTATGGGAGACGAACATACCTGATCAAGGACAGAAAAGGCGGACGCGACGACATGCTTAAAGTCTGGTTCACGAGAATAGTTGTGGGACGGGTCCATTGAATGGAAGGCAGTGATGGAGGAGGAGGAGGAGGGGGGAAGGGGGAAGGGCCAAGAATTTGGATGTCGCCGAGAGGATGCTCTTATGAGATGGACGCCATGAACTATTTTTGTTGACCTTCCAAGACTTTTTGCCAAGCACTGTTGGGAGCTATTTTCGAAACAGGAAAATGCTCGGAGCCAAAGATAGCCCATCCCGAATAAAACGAGGCTGAGAACAGACGCTGCTTGGAACCATACTCATCCGGGGGATCTGGACGCTGTAGCCAACGACGATGGTGAGGTTGGACAAAAACAAGAAACAGGAAAAAAAAAACCTTGGTTATGTTTTGTGGCTGCCCTTGGCGTCTCTTTGCTGCTTGGAGGCGGTCACATGTGACGCCGCTGTGGGTTTTGTGACACCGGACCCGGTTCTTGAAATAGCAGCCAATCACCAGCGAGCTAAATTTGAGGCGCTGTGAAAAGCCAAGACCAACGAATTTCCTCCTCCCATCCATCCCATCTGTCGCCAAAATATCTCGCCGGCTCTTCCACATCATGTCGGCTCCACGCCCTCGTCCACCGACTCCAAAACCCATCTACTCTTGGAGATCCTTCTCACCCACAACAGAGCTCATTTACATCAGAGACGCCCACCACGCCAACACCGAGCTAACTGACCTCGGCGATGGCCCTCTTGGGTTCGATCTCGAATGGAAGCCTATCTGGACAAAGAACACTCGGGAAAACCCTGTTTCTCTCGTTCAACTTGCCAGCCAGTCCAAGATATTCCTTATCCAAATTAGTGCCATGTCGGGTATGTCTGCCTTCTCCTGCATCATATCTACCTCAACACGAGTCCCGCCACAGAATTTCCAGCAAAGCTTCAACAAGTCCTCGAGCGGGCCGATATCGTCAAGGCCGGTGTGGGCATCCAAGGTTGGCTTCTCGCCCTCTAGCCCCTAATACACTTAGTCACCCACCCTTAGGCGATGCCTTGAAGCTCTACCATGATCATGGAGTTTCCACCTGCAACTGTGTTGACCTCGCCCTCTTGGCGCGCTCCGCAGACAATGCGCGCTGGAAGGGAAAATATACGCAGCCCATTGGTCTGGCACGTCTAGTAGATACATACATCGACCTCCAGTTGACCAAGGGCAAAATAACTCGAAGCAACTGGGAGGCTATGTTAAGTCCAGCCCAACAGCAATGTCGGCGCAATGTATTCCCCAAGGAGCCAGTCAGCCTGATCACACCTCTCTTTAGATGCTGCAAATGACGCACACTCGGGACTGATGCTTCACGCCATATTATCTGGTCTGGCGGAATCCATGAAGGTGCCCCCAAAGCCGGTCTACTACAGCTTTCATGCCATTTGTGGCAACCTGTATGACTCTTCGGGCGTTCAGTGGACCCCAAGCAACCCGGATTACGATCCTGGCCCTCCCCCGCCCCCCAAAGTCCCAAAGGAACCTAAAGACGGCGAGCTTGAATCACAAAACAAGGACAAGAAAACAAATAATACAAGGGAGCCAAGACAAGGTCCCAGTGTTTCTGATGGGTCGCGGGGACCACTTCCCACAAATGGCAGTGGGTCTGGCAGCACTGGATTTCAGCCCCCCGTTTTGAACCACACCCGCCACGCTTTCCAGCCCTCCCTGCCAATAACTGGGTCGTTGCTACTCGTCTAGATTATTTAGCGAGACCATATTCTAGCCAAGCATCCACTGACAACACTCGATCGCCAGACCCAACCATACCACCCGCTCCCGAGGATTTTAACAACCCTCTCGCCTATGCCACCCATCTAGATTCTTGGTACATTGCTCAGGAAGCTGCTGCTAACACCAATGCTCCAGCGCATCCTGCTACTGCATCCTATGTAGTTCCGGAGCACATCATTCCTATCCCACAGGGTCCCTCAACAATCGGGCAAGCACATCTACTGCAACAAACATGCAGCCCTTGGCCTCTGTGCGGGACAACAGTGCGAGCAGGGCCAAGCATCCCATAGCTCCGACCGGTCGCAATCAACGCTCATGGCGATCTGGGCCAGAAGCAGCCTCCTCTGCTAACCCGCCACTCACGAATCAAACCCCAAACCCACGCGGACGGCGGCGGGGACCTCACCGAGGCACACGCAAGGATATGGTTGCCGATTGATCCTCCAAAGGCTACCATACCCGTGCTTGCTTGTACAACGTTTTACTTACACCATTTAGTTATGTCTATTCCATTGTACTTCTTGTTTTGCCAGAGTCCATCGGGACCCCGATCATTGGACTTATAACCATGCGCACCCCCATTCTCAATCGCCGTGTAAACATGCCTTCTGATACGCGAGGTTCTTTGTGTCTTCTTTGAATCGCACTCGGCAGCCGAGGTGGCACCCCCCCACTTGGTCTTCCTTCATGGCATCGCCAGCGTAGGAAACACTACCTACTATACTAGGTAGCTGCCATACCGGGGCACGTTGATGACTGGCGGCGGCGGAAGGGGAAGAATTTGCGTTGCATGGCGATTCTGTGCCCTAATTCTAAACTGTCACCATGAGCAAAAACATGCCTTATTTGGCCGGGAAAAGAATTCATAATTGAAGATATAGAAATACATTGAAGATAGCCCGCCGACCCCAAGTTTTGTTTTATCCATTCATGGCATCATCTTGTGCCCACCAGCAGATCCAGCCTGTTATGTGGGTCGCTCTCTTGCGTTGTTCTTCATAACGTACATGGGCACTCGCCATCTCTTCTTCGAACGCGATCATAGACGTGGCTAGTTTCGGAATAGCCTCGAGCTCTTCCGGATGGGCGCGGGCTTAAGGTCTCTGCTCCGGCTCTGGATGAACGTCGGCCGTTTTACCCGCGCCGTGGCCCGGGGATCTCTGAACGAGGTGGACTCGACCGTTACCGTGGATGTCTGGATCACAGTCGTGGGGGTTGAGTTATCGACGGTTTTGGATGTCTTCGGCGGCCGCGCCGTGGTCGTCGGCGGCGCAGGCTGGGGACTCGGTGTGGGTGTGGGGGTTGGCTTAGGTGCCGCGGTTGGTGACGTGCCAGCAGGAGGACGTGGTCCACCCCCTTGGGTCAGCCCATTCTTGACCGCGCGATCGAAGCGGTTATTGCCTGTGAGTGTGTAATCAGCCGAGGCTAGAGACCCAGTCAGGGTGGCGCCTACTGTAGGCGACATCTGCGTCCCAAAGCATCACACCTCCAAAGGAGCTGTACTGCTTCTGCGCTTGTTGTGCAATGGTATTGAGTGTGTCGGCGTCCACATACCCATCACCCGCTGCTTGCGCTGAGGCTGGCGCGCCCAGATACACTTTCACGTCTGGATTGGGTGATTGGTTCTTCGCCCAGTCATCCCTGAGTTTGGGTCAATGATTTGTTCATTATTATTGCTTGTAACACAAACCAAGTTCCGAAATTGAAGTCCTGTAAGAATAAATTAACCAGCTGCAGGACCGCACGCGTGGATGACTCACCCAAGGCGCCGAGGTTTCGCAAAAATTGTTATCTGCATCGATGTCAGGATAGGAAAGCTGTTTCAGGGGTAATACGTACAGAATTGGACGTACACCGCGTCGAACCAGGCACTATTGAGTGCCTCACCTACTTTCGCGTCAGGGAAAGGGCACTGCGGAGCTGCGGTGACGTAGTATCTGTAACATTGTTTCATAGATACGTCAAGGACCTGGGTTCTGGAAGATGGTTTACCTTTTATTTGCACCTTGCGCCAGGGAGCGGAGGGTGTCCACAAAGGTCCCGTAAAACGACGATGAGCCATTTTCGATATCCAGGTCAACACTGTGTCATAATGCATAATGAGTGGGCAGTCTTTTGGGCGGGTCACGTACCCGTCAAGGACAGCATTTCCGAAGGGCCGGGTATCGCTTTCTAGAGTGATACTATGAGTAACATGCTTATATACCCAATGAAAGTCACACACGTCCACCTGAAAATTAAATTGTCAGCTCCCAATGATAGTGATCGTACAAAAGTATCGACGAACCCAAAAACATATTCCAGATCGTATTTGCAAATCCCTTCGCCTGCTCATCGTTGTCGAATCCCGCTTGTGCCGTCGCGCCGCCAAGACTCAGCGTGATGATCTTGCCTTTGCTCTGGCATTGTTGGATATCCTTGGCGAGGAACGAGCAATCAGCGAGTTTGGTGCCTGGGAAGTTCTGTCCGCCCGACGAACTGCAAATCTGCCAGCCGATAAACCTTCTGGTCCGATGAGAAAACAATGGCCACACTTACATTGGCGAGATCGAGTACCGGTTTTCCCCCATCTCCGAAGAAGATGTAGAGGAATGCCATTGGTATGGCATCAATGGTGTCATCGTTGCAATAGAATGAAAGTCTAAATTAAGAGGTGAGTAAGAAGAGTTCATTTGCCGGCGATAGTCCTCGACTGACGTTTGCTGATTTCCTGCACCATCTTGGCCCCAATACCTGTGGGATATCAGTAACCGCACCCACATGTGAAGAAGACGAGACATACACCGCAAGCTGAAGGTATGACCACGCGGTTGAGAATAAAGATATCTAATTGGCAGTATATTGCTTACATTGTCGGACCTATCATTCGAAAAGGCCAACACAGATCCCGAGTGCCAGAAGCAAACGAACGCGACCAGGAAACAGCGGAACGTTGCTGCCAAGGAAACCATGGGTACTATGGGGGAGCGGACTCACACATCCACTTGGAATTTTGCACAGGGGGATTATATGGCATTGTAACACTGGAAAGCGAATTCCCCACGAGCAGCCACGTATATCGCGTACGGAATGAGGGTCATGAGAGCTGGCTTGAGAACTTGGAGATACGGAATTTGCTGCTGGCTAGAGTTAAAGCGCTGACAGTTCGGGAAATAATAGGTGGATTCCGACATGTGACCGACATATGCACATCGAACGAAGTTGTATTTCCGGCTTCTTTCCATGCGATGCGCGTCGGCATGTTGTCGGCACCGCCAAAAATAACACGCGTTAACCGATGAGCCTCGCAAATAACGAGGAGCGCGTCAAAAGGGTAAAAGTTAGGAGAGCACGAGACGGTGACCATGCTGAGCAGCCAAAAAAACATAAATTGATTTCAATAAACACGGGAAAGCGCCTGATATTTAGTCTTCAATAATTAAAAACACGGGAGTTCATACGCGCGGGAATCGTTGTGGGGTTGGAGCCTCGTACAACGTGAGAATTTTCCTCTCCGGCCTGAAATGATGAGGTGCAAAGGCCATTATCAGTCCAGACTCCCGCAGCACCTTAAGTATAAACTCCATTAGGTTTTGAGAACCACGGGTAGCGGATGACTGACCTCCCGGGACATCCGCCTGGGTCCACCACTTCGCCGTCCATAAATGCCCACTGAATGGAGAAGACGTGAGACGTGAGAATTATCCGACACCGATTTCGCCAGACCCACCCATAGGTAATCTTTGCATTCATCTGATATGCGATAGTACTGGACCATGCCGCGACACCCGCACATGCCCCCCCTGTTGGCGTTGTTGGCGTAGACGTGGGCGAAGTTGAAGACTTAGTTGAAGAGGAACTGCTGATAGTTGATGCGGGAGAAGAAGATGGAGGAATCGCCGACCCCCCGCACGCGCTGACTAGAATATTCGTTTAGTACAAAGAGTAGCATACATATAAAGTGCAAAATCGGCTCACTAGCACTCCAATCACCATTAGGATTGCTTGTCGGTTGCGATGAAGCAAACCATTTGGCCTGAGAGGAATCTTATTGATGGAACGTGGTCGACTTCAAAAGGTTTTTACCTGCCAGATATACCTACTGAGAGTAAGGATACGTTCAGATGGACGATGTGGATACGCACCCCCCAGACGAAACTTGAGAAGCTCCAGGGTAATTTGTCCCTGGAACATATGCTGGAGCAGTACATGCAGGGAACGTGAAGCCGGTTCCCCCAGCCGCAGTAAGTGCGTCCTTAATACCCTTATCGAAACGGTTATTTGCTGCAAATCAATGTTCAGGCTCCAATAAACGATATTGATGTGAAGGGATGTTGACCATATGCCTGAGAGGCATCCCAGAGCATCACACCCCCAAAAGATGGGAAACTCTTCCGCATTTGAACGGCATTGTTGCTCAGCGTACTTATGCCTACATACCCCGATCCAGCAGCGGTGCTGGAAGCGGGTGCGCCAATGTAAACTTTTACATTCTTGTTAGGACTGGTGTTGCGCGCCCAGTTATCCCTGTAATTGAAGTAGGAATGAAATCGGGACCACAACGTTGCTGCGCCGAATTACCAAATTCCGAAGTTCCAATTCTGAGGAGCTTTCGTTATGACGTCCAAAAAATTAGAGAACAGCGATTCTCACCGAGGCTTGTCCAAATGCCTGTAGGCCGCATGGATTGTTGTAAAATCAAAAGAGTAGAGAGAATAAATAAAAGAAGTGTAGGTGAAATCAATCTCAGCTCACTGGACTGTAAATTGGAGTCAGCGAGCTTGAGGTGTTTCTCGAACACTGACTGGTATACATACCATAGATTGCATCAAAAATGGCCGTGTTCAGTACTCCGCCAAGTGCGCCATCTGGAAACACACATTGAGGAGCGGCAGTAATATAATATCTTCAAGGATCATAAGGCAAAATATGAAGCGTAGCAATCAACGCTCACTTCTTGTTTGCACCACTGGCAAGAGACCGGATTTTGTTGACAAAGGTTGCATAGCTTGCCGAACCACCACCTTCAATATCGAGATCCACGCTGGTTTTGTTAGGCTCGAGACCCATGCAGGAGCTTTATATAGATAACTTACCCATCGAGCACAGCACTCCCAAAGGGGCGGGTCGAAGAGCTGCCACCCAGAAACATATCCCAGATTGTTTGCGCGAAGGTCGTTGCCTGACTATCAGACTGAAAGCCGACAGATCCAGTGGCGCCACCTAAGCTCAAGGTGATAATTTTACCCTTCCCTTGACAAGTCTGAATATCAGTTGCCAGAGATGCACAATTTGCTAGATTAGTCCCTGGAAAAGTCGCGTTGTCTGTGGGGTTGCAGGTCTGGCCAGATTTTAGAGTAATTCAATCGGTTTTAATCCATCCTTTACATTTGCAAGATTGATCGATGGTGCCCCTCCAGTGCCAAAAAAGACATTTAAAAATGCAATTGGGAACACGTCAATGGCATTATCCTGTATTGATACATTGCATTAACACAGGTAATTGTAAACACAATACGACCCACCTGACAGTAGAAAGATAGCGTCTTCTGAAAGTTGGCGGAATCAGTCCCGTGTACAGCACCATAAGAATTTTGTCCCCAATATCTAACATGGCAGAAAAATATTAGTTGTTACAAAAAATAATCAGCTGTCTGATTACACAGCGACCTATAGACGGTGAGGCGGGCAGGCACATTAGCGAGGGACTCCAAGCAAAGGAGCAACCAACATTGTCATATCGACTATTATCGAAGGCGAAAGCACCAAGTACTGCAATGTTTACGGCAAGCACTGAAACACGCATTTCACAGCGGGAGAGATTAATCAAAAGCTCGTGCTGGCGCAGACACCCGGAGGAATCCACCGCGGGTCTTTATAGCAACTGGAAGGGCAAGAACATTGTGTAACATGCGGATTATGAGCACAAGACTAGCAACCGCCCTGTGGTAGCGCAAATATTTGATGATTCACCGGGTGTTCGAGCGTGATGGGCAAATGTGTTTGGACAAGCACATGAGAGTCAGATATTGAATTGGCTCCTATACAACTCAAACAGGCCTCGGTAGCCTGTTTACCTGAGGCATGTGCTCGGGAGCCCTCAGAAACAGCATGACAACAGATGGCAAAGTCTGAGAAGACTGGAGCAAAAAAATGACCCACCACGTGTAAATTGATTCCACGTGTATTCGTTCGTCAAACATCAGCTGTCAAACTCGGAGGATAAAGTCCTTCATGCTAGAAAACTTTATATATCTGCAACGCTAATCAGGGCATGCCAGGGCAAGAAAGCACATACTATATCACATTGTCATTGAAAGGTGTGTTGCACGAGTAGCAAGTCAAGGTTCTATATATATAAGTAGCAAAACCTACAGCAGGAAATACTGAGCCAGGTGCTTGGGCGGACATGCACACCCAAATTATTCCGATGATGCAGAATCACTTTCGCCACCTACGACTGCGACGGGAGTAGCGGTCCGAACAGGGTCTGCGGGTCTATGAGTCAAATGGGTTAAATGAACTCATTTTAAACACACCAAAGTAAGATTGGGCTTGAGCTTCGCGCGCCGTGAGTCGCTCCTGGTGGTCATACCGAAGCAATTTGTCCAGCAAATCGATTGCCTCGTTGGAAATGTATCTCTGATTCTCCGAGGTAATGAAGCGCGTCCAGGGTTTTCTGGGATACCTTGATAACAAGTTAATAGATGGATGTGAATTGGATATGCGATAGTGATACCTTCCAAGGAGTTCGTCGTATTGTGGGTCAAGTCGAATATTGTATTTATTGATATAAGTATACAATTCATCAGTGCCCAGAACTTTTGTGATTTTCACAAGTTGATCATAGTTGTCATGTCCGTGGAAGAAAGGTTCTTTCCTGAAAATCTGGGGAAAAGGATGCAAATGAATGGTTTACCCTGTCGGACCGGAGTAAAAATAAAAAGCCAAGTACCATCGATGCGAACATACACCCATAGCTCCACATATCCAGGCTGTAGTCATACTCCTGGAAGTCAACGAGTAGCTCGGGACCTTTGAAATAGCGAGATGCAACGCGGACATTATATTCGGTTTTGGGGTGATAAAACTCAGCCAAGCCCCAATCGATAAGACGGAGCTAGGGTTACTTCAGCCTACAGTCATCGAGGCGCTCTTGGCCCATACCTTTCGGTGCTCGTGATCAATCATAACATTGTGTGGTTTTACATCTCTGTGCATGATGCCCTTCGAGTGACAGTAGTCCAACGCCTAGACAAGCAGCCATCAACTAGCGGCTAAATGACCAGCGCATGACCGTCATACCTTTAATAACTCAAACATATAAAACCGTACGTCCAAGTCCGAAAACCGGGGGTAGAGTATTTTGAAGTCGACATTATGAACATATTCGGTGATAAGACTAGGAATCTTGGATGCTGGATCGCGAACCACGTCAAGAAGGGCCACGACATTAGGGCCTCCAGCAAGATTCTGTAGGATCTTGATTTCTCGTTTTATCTTCTTCTTCTTCACCGGCTTCAGGACCTTGATAATACATTTCTCCTCAGTAATCACGTTTACACCTTCGAAAACCTAGAAGGGGTTAGAATAATTGCAACGCTTCGTGGGAGGCTAACCTCTGAATATTTCCCTCTCCCCACTTTGCGGACAATCTCGTAGTGGTCCTGTGAGCCCCATTGGACCTGTAGATTATCTGAAAATGGGATCAGAAATGATAGAGATGCATTACGGGCCACGAACCGTATTCGTGCCATGAGGGGCCGAGTCTGGAATTGACATCGCAATATACACGAGCCACAGATTTAGTAGAGGACCTGCCCATGAGTTGTCTACACGAGATTTCACAGCAAGGATAAAGTCTTGTGGAAGTCAAGATCAGGATGAGGCAACCACGTGGTTCCCACGCCCATGATCAAGCCGAGCCGCCAAAAATTTGCGATGCAACCCTAGACTCGTCCCCAGTCACGCTCGCAAGCTACGTCACACATGTTATACAATCACCTGACGGGCAAAGTCATGGTGCGAGCTTGCGAGCGGACTGGGCTCACTCGGGGCTATTTTGGCAGAGGGGCCATTTCCCCGCCAAATCAACCGGGGGGACTTCAACGAAAAGGTGGCCACAACTCGGAAAAAAGTTCTAAAGTTAGGTATACATAAAGTCATTTTTTCGAGACATAGAATGGATTAGAGTATACGAGATTTTAACAAAATTTTTCAAAAAAACTTATTCGGATTACCAGGTATGTAGTAGCCATGGCAAGATGCCAGAAAAAAAAGTTCCAAACTTGCCAATCCCATTCGTTCGTATTGCTCACAAAAATGAATTTATGTATACTCATTTTGAGAACTTTTTTTCGAGTTGAGGCCAAAATTTTTTCAAGTCAACACCTTAGATTTGGCAGGCCCCGCCAAAAAGGCCCCGAGTTGGCCCAGCCGGTTTTGCAACCGTCGTGTTCAGCGTGATGATCACGTTATGTACGTGTGGGAAAACCGGATGGGGACGAGCCTAATGCAACCCGAGTCTCAGCCTGCGGCGGGTGTACACTGGTACTTCACCATACATGAATTCATTCTGGTCCCTAAAACAATGACAAAAACAGACTACTGTATCCAAAATGAGCAAACCGAACAAAACGCCAACTAATTGGCCAAAAAATTTGAAGTATCTCCACTCCTACCAGTACCACTGCTCGATGTCAGCATCTATGATGATGGCCGTTCAAGGAGCCCCGCTGGCCATTCAGCCTGCTCGAGAGGAACGTCGTACAATGGTGGCTACCCGCCCCATCTCGGATAAATCCCATCCCGCAAATGGACAATTGGGTTTGTTTACCACCAAAATGATCCCCCCGAAGACCCATATCATCGACTACCTCGGTAGATACACAAACCATAGGTTCTGATCTTTTTTTGACACATACACAGGCGAGATGCACTGTGATGATCGTCCGGACTCCGACTACGATCTTTCATTACTCCGCACTCAAGATGGGAACATTAATATTGGCATAGATGCTCGTGTGATGGGTAACGAGGCTAGATTCATCAACGATTATCGTGGGGTTAAACCCAAACCAAATGCTCTGTTTGTGGAGGCCAGATCAGCCACAGGTGAGCGGCGCATAAGCATTTGGAGTTCTGGAGAGAAAATCAGAAAGGGCGATGAAATCTTGGTTTCGTACGGAAAATCCTGGTGGCAAGCACGAACAGAGCCGCATGCTGGAATTGATTTATAGCTGCAAGTCTGGATGTTCCATCGCAGCCAACCGCACTTAATGATTGTAATCGACTTTGTAAGATGTTCATTGACATCAGTGGTGTGGGTGATAATACAAAGGTATTCCAAAGGCAGCTGACAGCTACCAGCGCGGGTCTCCTTAAATTAGACATGTTAGACGGGTAATAATGACCAGTAATCGACGTGCACCTTCGGACCTTGTGGATAAGTGGGTAGACGGTGACACTTGCGCGGCGATCGTTACTTAAGAGGCCCTATCGAATTTGGACGTCAAAGGTCCAATCATTGCTTACTTTGGCTAGCTTATCACCGGTATGGTCCCAAAGCGAGATGAAATCTGCCAGCGCTATCATTTAGCGGCAGGACTTTGGATATAATATATTTCATTGAACCATGTGAAGAAAGTATTACCATCCTAATTCGGTATGATGCATAACAGTTGCATATTTTATTAAAGACGGATGTACTTGATAGATTTTATTGCAAAGGTCGACGGTTGGACGCGCGCCCAACAGTGCGTGGCTGTAGGAGATCGACGGCACGATTAAGTTTTGCCACGTGTTACGGTTGCCCTAAGCCAATGATGGTAAATACGGCCAAATATCTCAAATTTCAGTGGTGCCTGCTGAGACCCGTTCACAGTCTGTCCTAGTTGCATTCATCCCGTTCTCAATTTCAATCACATGCCCCCCCGTTTGCCTACTCAGGGAGTATCCTTTATTGCATTTTACTCTTGTTCGCGGCCAAAGACCGGGTCCACTTCGCGGGCTTTTTCCCTCTACCGATCGCAATGTCTTCGGGATAGAATCATCTGTTCCTCTACACAAAATTATGCAAAACGGGACGACAAGGTACGCCTTATTCTTACCCCCCTTGTCCAAGTCTAACTTGAACCTCCAGCGTTCATTACATGTCACCTCTCCACTGGCAGCGCCCAAAGATCCTTATAAAATATTGGGGGTCAAGCCTGATGCAACCCCAGCCGAAATAAAGAAAGTGTACTTTTCTGTACGTCCCCCGTACCATATACATTATAGTGCATTTACTTGTGTTAGCTCGCTCGGAAATACCACCCTGACACCAATCCAGACAAAGGTGCCCAAGACAAATTTGTTGAAATACAGGAAGCGTATGAAGTTCGTAGTGTCTCAATAATATACTGTTTGTGGAATTTTACACATGAATTCTAGGTTTTAAAGGACGACAAGAAGCGTGCTGCGTATGATCAGTACGGCTCAGCTTCACAACAACCTGGATTTGACCCAAATGCTTTCGCGAATGCTCGGGGCTTTGGCGGTGGGTTTTCCGGATTCCAGGACTTCGGGAACGCGTTTGGAGGAATGCGTGGAGGTCAATCCGATCTATTTGATCAACTATTTGGTGCCATGGGGGGATCAAGGACGCGGGGTGCTGGCTTCTCGGAATCTGCACGAGGCGCAGACTTAGAGACCACCATCGGTATAAACTTTCTAGAAGCTTGTAAAGGCACTTCCAAGAAAGTTAATATCTCCCCTGTGGTAAATTGTGGAACGTGTTCCGGCAGTGGTCTTAAACAAGGTGCCAAGAGATCAACATGTGCGGCCTGTGGTGGTTCGGGTACTCGGACGTTCGTTATAGACAGTGGGTTCCAGATGGCAAGCACATGTACTGTTTGCTCAGGTGTTGGGAGCACGATACCGCGCAGTGGGCAGTGTGGCGGATGTGGTGGTGTTGGGAAGGTTAGAGTAAAGAAAGTCGTTCAGGTTAATATCCCTCCTGGTGAGTAAATATGTCCATCAAGAAAGGAACGAGTAATAATTTGGGGAAGGTGTGGAGGATGGTATGACGATTCGAGTTCCCAGTGCTGGGGATGCAGCTATATCTGGGAAGGGTGCTACTGGCGATCTTTTGGTACGGGTAACAGTCGCCCCGTCCAAGGTATTTGTGAGGCAGGGAGCCAATCTATACCATGAGGCCCGTATCCCCCTTCACACGGCACTCCTTGGTGGGAAAGTGCGCGTTCCGACTTTGGATGGAGATGTCGATGTACGTGTACCTGGTGGGACTCAGCAGGGCGAGGAGATGGTTCTAAAAGGACGTGGGGTTGCCCCCGTTTACGGCGGGGATAACGGGGACTTGTTTGTCGCTTTCTCCGTTTTGCTTCCCAGGTGAGGCCTACATGACATGCCACCAAAGATCATCTCATTATTTTCTATCCAGATCTCTTAGCAAGCGGCAGAGAGAACTATTGCAGGCCTATGCGGACGACATCGAGGGTCGCACCGGCAGCAACGCAGCAACACCTCAAGGGGGGACAGCCCCCCAAATGCACAAAACACCCCAGATCAGAATGGTACGAATTCATTTAATCACCTGTCCCCGCTTCTGGTGGCTGGGCGTCTCGTACGTTGCACAAAATACGAGGGCTCATTGGTTTTTGATTTTTTTTTCCTCGGCATGTCTTCCATCAATGGTCAACGTTCGCCTTTTCTCATCTACGTACTTGCTCATACCAGCGAACGAGGCAAGTGTTGAAGATGAGGTCAAAGAAGAGAAGGAGGGGAAGAAGCAGAGAGCCACAGGTTAAGTATCCGCATAGAGATAGTCTAGAATCCTTAGGATATAATGAGGATGATGAAGATCCACATACAACTCTGATAAAGTAAACTCTGACGATTACGCATTGGTACCGAAAACACCACCATACATTCTGTATGCCCTCCGATCGAGTTCTATTTGGGAATAACATAACTCGTACCTTCGCTTCAACTGCATCTACGGCGATCTAGAAAATTGAGATTGTCCTTATTCAACTGGTGACCCAGTTCCTTGGTTCATCTTTGCCTTGAGGCCTGGAGTTATTCAAAATTGACTGTCTGCCAGAAACGATCCCTTTTCCTCAAGTCTTCAATTCACCCGTGTTTCCAATCACGGTGGCAGTCTGTAAACGTCAAGGGATCATTCTTTGTGGTTCCCATTCCTTACCTAGGTTTTCACGAAGGAACATGAAAATGACAAACAAAGGCTGCATCTCGTCGATCTTGCAATCTAAAGCCTAATATCGGTCGGTACATGAGATCTACCTCTCTGGTTCTGCACTCCGACTTGTGCTTGGACATGTCAATTCCTCCAATATCCTCTAGTTCAGGCCGAGGACTTCCTTTCCCGCACAAAATATATGTCGGTCCCCCTTTTTTTCGATCTGATAAGCCACACCACGGAGCCACTGGTATCGCTATAAATTTCAAAGCAAAAATGCTACTACTGCCCAGAGCCATCCCTCGCTCTGGTAACCCCCCCCTTGAACTCACTGGTTAGCTCTTTCTGCGCGATGAATACTCAAGAAGAGATGGTCAGAGCGCCTGGACATGCACCTCGCGGGCTCGATGGGCCACCGTGTCCGCCCGGCGCGTCGGGCGCGCGCTCGTCAATCTCTCCCGAGTCCGTGCACACGTCTTCCAGAAGTATAGACACGGCATCGTCAACCACTCTTGATGACGTGCCAATTATTCTTCCAAACTTATCCACTTTCCGGTTACTTATGGTGCACATTGGGTAAATCTTCAACTCTCTGTCTGCCTCCGAAGTTTATCGTCCCCCCCAGTGCGGCATTGACCCTATTTCTTGCCACCACCGATGCTGTGAGTGATGGGGATATATATCATACCCACTTCTCAACATTTTGATAGACGATTGTGTCGACAAGTTTACCGACAATTGCAAGCGAGTTGAAGGCATCTCAAATCCAATACACGTGGGTTGGTGTGGCATACATGCTCACACAAACGGCCTTCCAGCCGCTCTACGGAAGAATTTCCGATCTTGTTGGCCGCAAGGTGGATATCCATTTGATCTGATGTATTTCTCATACATTTACGTTTACCTATAGAATGTTTTGTATTCTAGTATGACTATATTTGCCATCGGTTCGCTCCTATGTGGCGCCGCTCAGGTAGATTTCAATTCTCAATATCTAGGCCAGGCTTGAGCTAATCATTGACTACCAGGATATAACCTGGCTCATAGCCGCGCGAGCCCTAGGTAACATATATTCTCTGCATATCAACTGTCTTTTTTGACTGCAATTTCTAGCCGGCGTGGGTGGAGGTGGTATCGTTAGCTCCGTCTGGGTTATTACAGCTGAGATCGTCGAGGTCCGACAGAGGGCAAAATGGTCTCAAGCTCTGAGTGTTACGTGGAGCTGCTCCGCTATCGCGGGCCCTCTCTTTGGTGGTCTTTTCAGTGGTAAGTTTCCAACTTGCCTATTCCGAACCTGGTTGGTGACCCAACCGCTGTAGGCCATCGTGGCTCAAGAAATGTATTGAGTTGGAGGTGGGGCTGTGAGTAGGAACCCCACATATTTTTTCCCTTCTCATGAACCCGTTAGTCTACATCAATCTTCCCATTTGTTTCTTCGCGCTTCTTGTCTTGCTCGTTTCGCTGCACGGCGTCTGTCCTGGGAAGTCCTCGGCCGCCTCGTGGTGCAAGATGGCAAAAACCTTTGATTTCGGGGGATTGTAAGCCGTATTCGTGTTTTATATTCCTTGTACTCATCCCGGTTCCTCAGATGCCTCTTTATGAGTGGGACAAGTTGTATCATCGTCGGGTTTAGCTTTGCGAGTGACAATGGCTGTGAGTTTTATAAAATAACCTTTAAGGATTATGACAGACGCGAATTTAAACAAATTCAGGGTCAGCACCGTCCACGATTTTACTCATCAGTCTCGGATTTGTTATTCTCGGTTGTGGAGGAGTGTACGAAACGTACACCAAAAGAGACTGCCTTTTTCCCCCCTCGACATTTCGAAATCGAACCGCCAGTCAGTAGACTTCTTGGGATCATCGAATTCTTATTGACTTATTATTAGTAATTATACTTATCATAACCTTCCTACACAATCTTGCATTCAATGCCGGTACCTTTTACTTGGCTTTATTTTTCCAGGTTAGTTTCTCCTTGTGTTCTTCTCTTCTTGCTCATGAACATCAACAAACCCAGGCAGCCGATGGCTGCACACCATTAGAAGCTGGTATCAAGATACTCCCATACTCTCTCGGCTCGTCTCTGGCCTCCATGCCTGCTGCTTGGTTTATTGGATATTGGCAAAAGCGAAACAAAGACACGAGTGGCCAAATGTGGATAATATCCGTTGGTCTTTCTATTTCTGCTCTAGGATTCGGTAAGGCCATGGTCATTTCGTTGACAGTGTGAAACTAAAAACGGTCTTCACTCTTAGGCCTTCTGATACTTATGAATGAGCATGCCCCGACCAGCACCCAAATTTTATTCCCCCTTCTTACCGGAATTGGTCTTGGAATGTTATTCCACGCACCATACCAGGTGTTTACTAGGGCATTAAAGCCGCAGGAGCTGGCCACTGGAACAAGCGCTTTCTTCCTTGTCCGTTTCACTGGCGCAACTGTGGGATTGGTGAGAGAAAACCTATCCTTCTAACCCCCTTTTCCTGATCCCCGTGTAGGCTGTGGCAGGGGCTATTTTTTATGCGCGCACATCCAGTCGCCTTCCTTTAAACCTTCCGTTCCAGACGTCGGGCTCCTCTATCGATTACAGTCTCGTCAACTCCATCGAGCCCTTGACTCTCAGATCCGAAGTTCTAGCCATCGTTTCATCTTCAATCCAGGTGATTACCATTATAAAACTGATTTATTGTGACTGACACCTTCAATAGAGCGTTTGGACTGTTTGTTCGCCATGCTTGGGACTGGCTTTTCTGGTGAGTTCGAAATTATTCAAACACACCCTATTACTCAAAGGAATAGATCTCATTGTTGATGCGGAACATTTCGATCGATCTGGATGCGACTTCGGCCTCTTCGATTAAAAGTGGGGATCATACCCATGGCGCGGTGGCGTCCTCGGCAGGAGAAAAAGTGTGAATCGGAGGATCAGTCAGCTGCTAGAGATTTCCCCATACATACCTACGCTAGTTGGCATCATAATACTTCATGTACTTCGTTTTTCCCACTAGATGAATCTGAATTTGTAGCGCAATAATCGCTGGTGCACAAAGGCTGCGGTGAATGAATCAAGTCGATATCAATTTCTGCCTCTATTGGACAACCACCAAGACCTCAATGTGAGTCACCCAAAAGCTACCCGCCAACATTCGGAGCAGTAAGTACAAAGTTTCGCGGTGTCCGAGGAACCAACAATGAGGCTGGAGAAGGTATAGCCAAGCACACCATAACCGGCTTGAAGGTGGTCGGGTAAAGGCTGAGCCCGGAGCTTGCTTTACAGTATACATTCTGCCGTGAGTGCGTGCGGTTCGAAGGTACGTGGTTATCGAATCGATATCTGCAGGTATTCTTGGGATAGCTATGGTTTACCCCCATATTCACAGTCAAGTGATATGACTTTAGTCAAAATAATATTTGTTAATTACATAGGGATTTTGATTATATAGGATTATCCAAAAGTAGACAGGTCAACAGGAGATCACTGCAGTAGATTCATTGAGACACCTACGTACCCGCAAACCCTGCCCGTAGAGAAACTCCTGGATTTGTTGAGATG
This sequence comes from Infundibulicybe gibba, assembly GCA_015501065.1. Lineage (NCBI taxonomy): Eukaryota > Fungi > Basidiomycota > Agaricomycetes > Agaricales > Omphalinaceae > Infundibulicybe > Infundibulicybe gibba. The sequence goes on from JADNYI010000001.1 coordinate 188,067, forward strand.
ACCTTACCCATTCCGTAAATCGGGAATTGCTGATATAGAACACAACACAAAATCGACCCCCGCGATTCCAGCCTATGGTCGTAATACGATCTGATTCTTACCATGATCAGGCCTAGGGGCACAGGGGATACACATCTTGTGTCGCCAGTATATAGATATAACGGACCAAGGAATATGGTTGACGGCCATGGTTGGTGCCAGAATTCTAGACGACACGGAAGATTCGGGAAACCATCCGTTCTACTCCAAGCTTGCAGGATAATGTGAAAATAGCGAAACCCTTGCCGTCATACAGGTATGAGAATTAAGACCGGGAGCTTTCAAGTGGAAATCTTCTATACCAATCAAGAAACCATCACGGTGTCAGGATCAACAGCGTGTTGGATTTTTTCGCGAGGACTTGGAACCTGGCGGTTTGGGGTATCGTCGCGTCCAGAGCGTCAAAAGATAAAAACCAATCAAGGTTAGGATCGGCGAGGGTCCCGCAATTAATTTTGTTGCAGTTAATAAACAAAGAGGCATTACACACGAAGTCCGCACTTGACGTATTGGCAATATAGTCCCGGGGTCAATTGCGGAGTCCAACCGGGGGTATGTTTTCTTGTGAATATTAGTGGGAAGATAATTGGCTACTCGGTGAGGTTGGTATTGAGGTCCTATTTTAGTCCTTGACATGTTCATAAGTAGAATATCACTCTCAGAAAGATATTTCACATTTATTTGTGCCTAAATGAAGGCTAGTTCAAGAAGTCCTCTGGAACCCATAGGTAGAGTCCTTGTGCACCACGTAAGAGGTGAGAATTGGAGAGCTCACCGGGTCCGAGTCCCTTCGACATGGGAAGTTTTCGCCAACGGATAATTAAGGGCATTACCAGTACTGCGTGTCATTTTCAAGAAACCCTAGAGCCCATAATCAACACGAGGAGTTATGGAACTTCATCGGGTGCGTCAAAAGTTAAACGGAGGGTCCCTGTGATAATCGAACAGGATATTCCAGAAGGTTTACTGTTTCGGCGGACGTATGTGCTCTTTGAGATACGGTTGTGAATTTCTGATGATGAAATTCGTACCTCCATGTGCGATGGCCTGCCTTGTTCCATCAGGTTGACCGGGTGCTCGGATTTCTGGACCAGCAGGGGTAGCGGTCAGCTGCCAGTGCATAGTCCCTTTGTGGAGAAGTCAGTGGAATCCATCGGGACTCGGAGTGATGTAGTAACATCCGACCAGTGTACTTAGGAACAAATGAAAATTGGATAGGGGCGACCCAATGGCACACGACCGGTGCAGTTGGTGGAGCATTGTGATGCATTACGTGCCACAAGGAATATGGAATGTAAGAATTATTGTGTGCTAATTGTCTTTTCACCAAATGTCTTTTCTTTTGAGGCGTTATCGTTCCAATCTCAGACCCGCTCTAGTCGCTACCACCATCTCTCACACTCGGATCATGAGCAAAGCCCCAATTATTTCTCCTTATCCCCCAACGCGGCGGCAGTCTCTATTACCAGAACGTTATCCTCTACATCCGTCCATAGTTTAGCCGGACTCTTGGCCAGCGCTTCCGCATCATCTGCCTCGCTTCAGTTAAAGGAAGGCGATGTCGAGGTCGTTACAGTGGAAGGCCTGCGACACACCAATGTCAAGCTCCAGGCAAGGTGAGAGTACCTTCAAATTCGTTCATATTTGTTAGGCTCGGCCACCACCGCTGGCAAGCTGGGCACATAGAACAGTCCACCATACCACAGCTTATCCATGCACGGTCTGGCTCGTGTCATTGTTATTTTGCCCAACACACACTAATTTTTTCGTCTGTCACAGGCACTACAAGCTATCCTCATTTGCCGCACAATTGCTTGATTGCCTCCAGTCTCTCCATGTGCCCTCATGGTCGAATCCTCAGATTACCCCCTCTGATATAAAGGTCTATAAGGTATCGGCTCCATGACGAACGCCGTATTCTTCGTCTCGTGCTCAACCATCCACGGGATTCGCACCCTTTTGTTGCGGATTTATGGACCGTCCTCGGGGTCACTCATCTCTCGCCCCCGAGAACTACACACCCTCCATGTCCTCTCGTCTCAATATCATATAGGCCCCCGCGTCTATGGCACATTTGAGAATGGCCGCATTGAAGAGTATTTTAATTCCACAACGCTCTCGGCTGATGACATCGAGATCCGCTGGTCAGTCGCTGGATTGGTGCTCGTATGGCCGAACTCCATTCTGTTGATATTGAGGTCATTGAAGAAACCACAGCTGAAACTAGAGGGGAAGGCGTGGGCTGGAAATTAGCGTCAAAAAGAATGTCAGATCATGGCTGGGGTTTGCACAGGATGTTCTTGCGATGCCAGCCGTACCAGCTGACCTTCGTAAAGAGCTTGATCTACTGCTTTTTAAGGAGGAGTGGAGTAAATACACGCACTGGCTGTCCAAGGTAGACGATGTTCAGCGAGGGAGTAGACGGGTCTTTGCGCATAATGATACTCAGTATGGAATCTTTTGCGGTTAAAGCACCCTAAGGAAGGTATTGACGAGCATCGTCAGGTATGTTTCTAGGGCCACTGAAGCCACCGTACCTAGCGGCTGACAGGATCCACAGATAATTGTTGTCGACTTTGAATATGCTGCGCCAAACCCAGCCTCTTTTGATATTGCAAACCACTTCCATGAATGGACGGCCGATTATCACAGCAGCACCCCTCATCTGCTTGATCCTTTACGTTATCCAACCAAGGAGGAACGCCATAATTTTTATATTGCTTACCTGCTTCATTCAACCATTTTTGGAGAAGATAACGCAACTATCGACCCTCGCAGCCGTGAGGCTCAAATTACTGACCTCGATCAACAGGTGCGCGCCTGGAGTCCTGCTTCCCACGCGATGTGGGCTATCTGGGGCATTGTGCAGGCCAGGGAGGATGTTGAAGGGAACGTCGAAGAACCTGAATTTGACTATCTCAGCTACTCCAGGTGTCGAATGGCTGCATTCCGCCGCGAAATCGCTACTTTAGGTTTATGACTTGTAACAGCAATTTACTTGCTTTATTGATTTGATTTTCGTCCACACACACGTTGTATAGGTTCAAGATAAGTTTGACATGAATTGTGATGGAATAAAGACATTGTGGTTGATGAGTATATGATGCAGTGAAACGAGATGAGATAAGGTAGTATCAGTGATCAGAAGCGGGGTGGTGTTTTTGACTAGTAACAACGATTGGGCGGGAGAATATTTGTATGGAGAGATCCTGCAGATGGAAAAGAAAACATAGTAGAACAACGGCATGTCCGAACTGGCGGCAAATCGTAATTGAGGAAGGCGTTCCAAAAAAAAAAAATAGACATGACAAGACATGCTGCCAGACAAATACTCATGAATTATGCCCAGGCCTTATCGTTGAGGCGGGAAGGTCCCATCGTCAACTCTGTTGTTGACCAGGGCGAATTGCCAATGATATCACCGGCGGGGCTTGATGCGTGGGGTAGGGCGAAGGCCCCAAGTGACTGCTGCGGGAGAAACTTCCCCAATTCCCAGCACTTCCCGCTCGGACGTGCCCATTGACACGGCTGGGGGGTTGCTATTTTCGTTGGGCGATAAAGCGAATGACGAGTGGGCAGGAATAGGCGGAGCTGGGCTAAAGTTGATATCTTCTGTTCCATTGAAGGAGTGTCGCACATTGGAGTTCGATACATTAGACTTGTTCGATCGCTGCTGCATTGTGTCAGATATGTCACAAAAGAGGAATCAAAGGTCATACATTGTTATAGCCAACGATTTCAAGACGTGAGTTATTATGTCTTCCTAGTCAGGGCCTGCCGTGACGGGGCAGGGGATTTGGCAGAAATGTGTTCCGGGGCTGGTAACAAAATCCCATTGCTTGCAAATGTGGGATAGGCGGATTTGTTTTGCTTAACCGAAGGGCCATCAAGAGCAGATGTGTCGACCCGCAAAGAACCGGTGGCGGGCGTGTAAAAGGGAACCCATTGCCTGAGCTCATATCAACAGGAGTGTTGATAGCGTTTGTTGAATCCTGGTCCGCTTTGCAGAGATGCGAGCGAGCAGGGAGACACCGGCATCATTAGGGTCACTATTGGTGCTCAAAGAGCGGGCTCGACCATCTGATCGTGGCTGAGGTGGGGGGTATTATCTGCTGTGGAAGTTGCTCCGGGCGCGCCAGATGTCGGCAGCTCCGTGTGAATAAAACAACATCGCTTTCCGTAAGGGCATGAGCCTGAAACCCAGAATGTCTAGATAAGAACTATGAGTGCGTAATAATGAGCGTGTACGGGATGTAATTATCGACAAATCTCGGTTTTATACTAGAATGATGGATATTAGATGAGTAAAGCCCAATGTAAAATCGTAATATTGAATTAACCTTGGGGTGGCGAGCGACTTTCCTCAATTCCTCTTCCCCATGAGCAAATTGACATTTAGTTCCATAGCGACATGTACCCTTTTCCTCCCAGCTTCGACAGAGTTCCGTTTTGTACAGACCGAGTTTGCGATTATTAGCACTGGGGCCATTTTGTCCAGTGGTACTTGTGGGACTAGAAACGCTTCCGTCCATTCCATTCCTTGCTGAGGCAGGATACCATACGGCCCAGGATATTGTGATTGGAGCCGAGCTGCCATCGCTTGTACCGTCGCTACATCAGGACGTGGGTAGCCATCCGGGGCCCCATAGAATTGATTAGGATATAACGACATGCCAGCTCCGGGTGGCGGTAAACCTGGTTGGAAAATGCCTGAAGCGAATGCCTGTAAATTATTATTAATCAAAGCAAGAGTGGCCGCGTCTCGGATATTGGATGGATCCGAGGCTGAATGATGATGAGTTGCACGGAAAACGTTGTGCTGTTGTTGTACACGGGTCACTGCTGGGTGGTGGCTGTCATGAACCCCAGGAAGCATCATCTCATATAATTGCTGAGTATTGCCTAATGATAAGTGTGATGTGTGATGACTCGGAGGATAACCGACGGTTGTTGGACTTGTCTGGATCGTGGGTTGAGGGAAACCGCGAGGCTGAGGACGATACGCAGTGGGTGAATTATTTGGCGGCCTTGGAAGGCAGACTGTGGTGGTGGAGCGGCACTTAAAGGAAGGCCTTGAGGTAATGGATTGAAATTGCGTTGCTGGATATTATAGTCTATCTGCAATTCGTCGCGATTGGCCAACGGCTGAGTATTAGCAGTAGGTCGATAATCGTATAGTTGAGGATGTGGCTGTGGCTGAGGCGATGGATAGTAACACCGTTTGTGAGCGATGGATAGGAGGCTGATCAGAGCCATCTCTAAATTGATTGTGCCATTGCTGTTGTTGTTGGATCTGTCGGTCACTAACTTCCGTGTCAAGGCCATCACCAACTTGTTGCAAACGACGAAGGTCTGCGGATGATAAACCACCACTGAAGGAATGCGGACGCTCCCTGACTTCAATCACGTTTCCGACCTTGTGACCAGGGTGGGCCAACAATGTGTCGCCTGCGGCGGAGCCTGAAGATTCATGGGAGCTTGACACGGTTGTATCGGTCGATGAACCACGGGAGTGCGATATACTAATTTGATGATCTGACTGATGGGGTGACGAATCCACACTCGCGCTTGAAGACGTTTCCAACGGACTAGCTTCATATGTTGGCACCACTGACCCTCTTTGTTTAGATTTGGGTGGAGTGCGAACTGCGCCATGGACGTCGTCGGCGTCGGCAGACACTTCGCCTATTTTCAATCTGACAATTTTCATCGGCGAGATCCCAGCCGGCAGAAGTGGCCTCTGAATCAACGAGCTGGCCATTAGTATTTAAACGCCAATGACGACTGGCGCCCATAGTGCGGTCGGAGACCAGGGTGTCAGGATGACCTAACCACTACCATCGATGCGGGAAGGCATATTCGAGGAGAGAGGTAGCTTGTGATAACACCGTAGCAAAAGTTGGTGAGCTGGAGGCGTATCGCTTGGGGTCGATATATTCCAGTTCTGCCATTTGAGATGTGAGTTGATGATAAAAACACGTGGTTGGAAGAAATAACGCACATCGATGGGGGCCTGACTCTCAGATGTCGGGGACCAGAACAAGGAGTCCGCTGGTTGTTGTTGCGTTGAGAGGGAGATGGGAGGCAGTAATTCGTCTGAAGTCGTATGGGTGAAACCTTTCGTCGTTGCTGATGGATTCGTGACTACGTCGTGCATTCAACTATGAGTGAGGGCAAATGAAAGGTAAGCACTGCGGGACGTACGACAGAGGGCTATAAGCCTATGACTTGCCAGATAATTAAAGAGATGCCGCTTCCGATGATTGTGATAAAAAAAAAAAAAGAAAAAAAAGGTGGATGAGGTCGAGATGAGGCAATAAGCAAAGAGATTTATATGATGCGCTTGAGCGAGTAATTGAGTGGATAGATAGCACCCGCCGAGGGATTGACCTCTGGAATCGATTTTACGACCTGGTGAGGATCACCAAGCTAATTGGAAAACACAGTGGCAGATAGGTATAAAAATGAAGACGGCGTGAGGAGGTCGTGAGGAAAAAGATATGTCCGAGAAACCACCAGGTGACAGAAATGGGGTTTGTGGAAACCTAGAGGGGATGTGAGGTTAAGAAGGAAGAGAAGGCGAGGCAACGGGGAGGCAATTTCATGCGTACGGAATTGTCAAGGTTTTGATCGCAGGCAACGTGCCCTCGGCTTTCTCCAATAATTAATCACGTCCTCCTCGCCCGCCAATACTGTTCCAATAAATCTCTGCTGCTAATAGCGCCTCTGGTCTTTGTGCTCGTCGTTGTGGTCGTCTCAAATATTTGATGTTCAACTGAGAGAACTCGCTTTGCGTCTCAAAAATAATGCTGTCCAGAACACCGTCACTTGCCTTATCTGGTTGGCTTCATCAAGGGTAGCATTCGCTCTCCGACCCGAGGTACGGATGCCCGTTCGTCGTACCCAGTAAACAAAATCCGATGTCCATGCCCCATTGACGCTCTGGTTTTCCGAATAAATTCTTTCATTTCTCTGCATAATTCTACAGATCCGGTGATTCTCGAGGAGGAGGAGGGTACTCGTGTCGCCAGTGTAGCTTACGTAAACAAACGCCGCTATTCCAAGTTTAGACCTAAATGCAGCGCTGCGCTTGTAGTCAGATCGATGTGGAGGTGCCTGCCATTCAAAGCACAATTCCCCGTCCGTGAATCTATCTGAATATTTCCACTGTTTTACTATCGTAGCACGAATCGGCCTCATGTTGATCTGATAAATTTACTCTAGAATCTCCGGGGATCCAGTACCATCATATCAGTGAATCAATCTAGTTTCTTTATTTCGTTTGGAAATTGTGATTACGGTTGCGCTAACACTCGCGTGTCTCTGGATCAAACGTACCAAGTAGCTAACTGCAGCTGGCTTCTCCTGTATAACACACTAGAGGTGACCCCAGCACATTTTCCAGGAACGGAGCAGTGCAATTTGATGTCCGCGAGTTTGCTTCTGCGCACGTTCATAAAGTAGGAAAGCGCTGGTATATCCCTGACCGAATTTCGTACATGTCAATCGTCCATGGCTAGGGAGGCGGGGTATCTTTCAAGCTCAAAATCATACCTCCCAGGTGAACATATCAGAGTGAGTGAATCAGGGGTTACAACCGGATGTTGACGTGGAGATTGGAATCGAATGGTTCGTTGGTGGGGGCGTGCCCATAGCCACCTCGTTACAGGGAGTGAACCAACAGGGTGGTCACCAGCACATGCCAAACACGCAGCCTTGATGTTATCGATAACTTATAAGCGGAAGCATGCCCTGGGGCCTATGTCATTGTTGGACAAAAATGTGTAATAGTTACAGCTACTGTTACGATTTAGGCATCTGCGAAAAATACCATGAGTAAGTGGATAACGGATGTGAAAACGATTCACAATACGAGGTTCCAACCAACATGGTGGCGAGACTTTGGAGTTGATCTTCGTCAAACATTTGCTGGTCTTTGTGCCAAGTGTCCTGCCCGGGGGTGAGCAAAGGGAGTATGACTCATGGAAACCGATTCGCACCTGATGTGTCTATAATCGCTATCAGTAGGTGTTCTGCTGAAAGAATGATCCTCGTACCTTTTTGAATTCAGATGCACACTTTCGAATCGTAGTCGAGATAGGCGGTGGGTCAGTAGAGTGGGGGGCCAGAACTGCTTGGGGTTAGGTTCGCTATGGTGGGTTTGTGTGATATACTACCTTCAGTCAGCGAGGGCATCCATTTTTCCACTGAATATGGGAAACTTTCGATCAAAGCACATATCCCCAGAATGGCAGCATGGAGGGAGCGCAAGGCCGTTGGATACGTAGGGTCGCGTCTTGGGGGCAATGTAACTTTGCGCGTCAAGGCCACAAATCGGTTCTAATGACCAAAATTACATTACATGGCAGCGGTGACAAAAAGACCTTACCTTGAGCGGCATGATGCTTTGGCGCTGCGAACATCTAACAACACCTGACAGGGCTTTGGATGCCATCTCCCGAACCTCCACATTTTCGTCCGAGAGGCAGTCCAGAAGGGCATCCATTACCTGCGCAACACCACTGGGAGAGATGGAGAGTAAATTTCGATAGAAAAAAACGACGAGCGCCGGCAGGGCGTGAAGCCTTATGCGCCATGACTGTGGGCGGGAGGTTGTGATACTGAATTCTAGAATATTCGGAGGCTTACGGTTGATGATTTGATGGCGATGACAAAATTATCAAGGATGGTGGCAATATACTCTACCGGCGGTGAGACGGCTGAGAGCACATACAAAACCGCAGAACTATATACTTGCACATCAGTGCTATCGCTGAGCTCTGACATGCAGAAAATCTCTGGCCTGTGGGAATAATCAAAAACCAAGATGCGATTCAAATGAAAATAACGTACAGCATAGGCATTACATATGGGAACAATAACGATGCCTGACTGGTATACGCCGTGGTCCAGATCCATTGAAGGACTGCAGATCTCGGTAGTACCGCTAGTTTCTTTTGGGGATATGAACTACTCACAAGTCAACCCAATTCTGTCATACTACCATCTGAAGTGAGTGGTAAAAACGCAGGGTTGGGCTCGGTCATACCTCTGACTGATTTACACGCGGGGGCGGAAGCCGCTCCTCCTTTAGTTTCGGCAGCTTTTCTAATATCCCTGAAACCAATTGTAAATATCTTGGCTTACTTTGTTCATAATTAGCAAGATCTAGGTCGCGCTTGTCAGTCTGTCGCTTACTGTATGTGTAATGGATCCTGTGTCTCGCGGCAAGCGAGCAAAAGAGCAGCTGTTGAATTGTATGATGGTTGCCATTGGCTCCTTGCGATTAAGGAGAGATTCTGGCAGATATGACCTCTCATCTATGTGTAATTGTAATTGTGGGTAATGAAGGGGGTGTGGTGAGATATGGTTATTACCTCAGCATAACCAGTATTGGCGTTTTCCAAAAATATTTGTGCGTATGCATCAGATTTCTTGTTGAAAAAAAGCCCAAGGGTATCAACCAAGATTCCAAAAATGGATAACGGCTTGTTCACTGTAAAGGTGGTTAGAACGCCAGTTGTTTTGGGAAGTGTATACTCTCACTAGCAAAGGCCGAGTCACCGTTAAATTCTAGGGGAAGGGATAATATCCAATCCACGAAGGCCGTGCTCCGGCGGGGATCGCGATTTTGTAGTAGATACTAGGTATGCCTAAGCCAGGGCAACTGACTCGAAAGGGCTACATACAGTAAACACGCTCTCCCAAAAGGAAAGGGTATCCGGTTTGATTTGAGCAAATATTTGATCGAGGCGGCTGACAGTCCACTGCCATAACTTCTCCGACTCTGAAGTTTGCCAATGTTTCGAACCTATTTCCCATGTGTCAAATAGGAAGTAGACCAGTTATAACCCTTGAACGGACCACGCAGGAGCCCAGTCAGTATTTCGGCACCCGCGCGTTGCTTGAATTTATCTGGATCACATAACAACGGCTCGATTACGACGAGAACCCTGTCGAAGCCTCCGCTCAAAAACATCTTTGCTATACGGTAGGTTAGTACTGCGGGTGGGAAATTGATCACTTTTTAGGACCTAGGCTTTTTATGTACGAAACATTTTCTGGTCTTAGTTCCAGGCTAGACCCAGTTTTAATCGATTCTTGGCTCCAAAGTAAGGTCAATTTGCTAAAGTGCGTATCCATTGTTGTAGCCTGTGAGAGTATCCGCAGGCATGGGGCGGATTCATGATCCCACACTGGTGGTGTAATGCCGTCAACAACAGGCTGGTATGCCTTGATCGTTGGAGCCCAGGTTAGGAATCCTGTTCGTATCTTATCAATATATAATCTGGGGAATATCCTTGTGGTCAATTATCAAAACGCTTCTGGGGTGGGTGTTCTTACCCATCCGCGGTCCGGGCCGTGGTATTGAGGCTATCGACAAATGCTTTGGGGTTCTTAATTGGTACCTGCTTTTGCAATGGGTTATGCCATTCGTCAAACCACAGTTCTTCCCCGGTGTTAGCGTATGTGCGTATCTTGATTATGGTCAATATGTACACAATGCCCCTTTGAACCGGATGAGAATATAAGATTCAATAGAGTGAGGCCACACACTTTTGGGCAATTCCTCGAATTGTGGGTTGAGGACTACTCGACTGATCGAGGAAAAATTTTGCTACGTCAGGTGACGGCGCTACATCTCGTCGAAGCAGACCGGATAAAAATGAGGAGGCCATTTGCACATATCTCCACTTGGATCTATTAGAAAATCACCCAGAAACCTGAGCCATGAGACATACATGTGTCGTAGACCTCAAGGCAACTTCAAGGATTGATGTAACCTGCCATCGATCATGTGGGAAGATGCACGCGATATGGTATAATTGCTCTTACCGTCTCATGGTACACCACACCCCGTTTCGCAATGCGGACAACACCCTTGTCCAGAACTTCGGCCAGCAAATTCTGATCAATAGCAGACAACGATAATTCCTGTTTCAACTCCGAGAGGGCGCTCTCGACCCGTGGGGTTGCTAGGGTATATATATCAGTATTCACCGACTCCTCTTTGAGGTGGGAGAGGCAGTCTTGTGCTAGATTATTCACTAATTTTTGAATCGAGGGCTGCAAGAAATATGCATTCAGAAGAAATCGGGCCTGGACTGTTTAAGACCTTGCCTTCTCCTCATGTTGGCACTCGAGAAGGGCCAAAAGATACCGTTTGTGGAATGCTTGATCTATATATGAAAACATAAGATTTAGGGTTGGCATTGACGCTGAGACTTACCTGCAAGTGCATATGCGGCTGGACACCATTCAGTTACAACTGGTCAAAATACACGATAATGTATACCTACCTGTGCCTTTGTTCCATAACACATACAAGGCTCCTTTCATCCTATCAGGGTCATTGCCTTTGGACAGAGCATCCAAAAGTGTATGAAGAATATATCGGGTCGAGCGAACGTAATACTAGAGAGCAGGTTAGCCACTAGTACAAGAATTTTGGGCTACCTACACCACATGCACTATGCAGGACTGACTGGGCATGACTAAATAAGGGTGAGATGAGAGGATATCGATTATTAGGAATCACGTACCGCCGAACGCGGGTATATGGCGACAACGATAATTCAACAAGCTCTTTGAGAATATTATCCTCGAGCAGGGAACGGCGCCGGTATAGTGCGTGCATGTAAACACGATTGCTATGGTATACCTGAGCGCGTTTGACAAAGACGAGCCGGGAATTTTCCTTTTGCTTTGGCCATAACCGGTTAAGGCTTGGATACAACTTTAGGCCAAAGTTTCAAAAGCAGCAGGGGCACTTACTCTCTCGCCTGAGTATAATTCTTCTGTATTGCATCAAAGCCGGACCGACTCATAGCGTAGTCCAATAAATAAACATCTATAGCACGCGCCACACCAATAACGGCATCGATATGATCTTCACCTGTGGTGTTCTGTCGTAAAGCAGAGGCAGCACGCAGTATCACATCCCCAAAGCGATGTCTATATGCAATGGCGTGTTGGTAGCGGGGATCTTCGACATTTGTCAGGGTAAACCCAGCCTTGACGTCTAGATGGGAGACCAGAAGCTCCGGACTCTCGAAGTCTGTGTTCGAACAAGGATTTGGAACGACTTTCTCATGTTCCTGGCAAAATGTCGGCAGGCTCGACCAAATAGATCTGCAAGCATGTAAGTATCTTTTCGTGCGAAATTAGCTTCGAGTTAACTTCAATACTGCCCAAACACACCTGCAGAAATCGTTTCTGTTCGCATTGTCCCAACTTGACGTAAGCTTCGACAAGGCCTCTAATTTGTCAAGCGCAGGTTTAGCGATTTGATCTAAGATTTCCAATACAAAATCAATTTCTCCGGGGGAAGGAACTATACATTTAAAATACATTTGAAAATATGATTAGCTTTGGTACCCGAAACGGATGGAATACATACCATGCCACTCAATGACCACATCCTGGGGATCATACAATCGGCCCCAGTGAAGATTATGATCTTGGTTGAAGGCTTGTTGCGGAAATGAGACACCATAGACGCGATAAACGGGCACGCCCACCATCTTCATCCCACTCATCGGAATTTACGAACCGACTGTTAAGAGGGTATACCCCAGCCAGAGTATTCAAAACATGTGCCATCAGCCTACCACTCGCGCTATAGCCCCGCTCGCTCTTGGTTTTTTCGACAACAGAGTCAACAGCTCCAGGAGTTCGCCCTTGTACTTCAACAGCTAGCATTTTCAAAAGTGAAAATGAAAAACACCATAATGAGGGCTACGTGATGTGCTTACAATCGGGCCCCCATATCCAAGACACCCGCGTAGGATCGATAAGTCTACGGAGTGTTAGTAAAATGCAAACGGTTATTGACTCCAACTCTGAAAACGTACTCCAATGGAGAGTTGTGTCAGACGGCAGGGCAGCACGAGATGAACTTGTGGTCCGAACGCTGGATGCGCCGTGGCTTAACTCCTCTCTAATCTGAGAGGCGCAGAAAGGGAGAAATTTAGCCATGGTCTTCTCGGGTCTCACCCGAGCTAGGCAAGCCACAAGCTGGCCGAAGGCACGGACTGCGTTAGATTTTGCGTTCGTCGTGCCATAATCGTATACAAGATTGAGAACCAACTCGAATAGGGGCTCAGATAGGTGCAAGCTAACAATATCCATCATGCTCTTGATGGATTTGAGCACATTTTCCTCTTGCTTCCCGCCCGTGGTATTTTTCTTGCCACCTTCTTCAGGAAGATTCTCGTAGAGTGCTAAGACACGACGAAACAGGGACGTAACCCAATCTTGAAAAGTGATTGAGTGGGATGCCCGAACAGGTACAAGAGATCTCACCAGCGAAGCCAGCAGTACTGTCTCGAACTAGGGATATTTCATCCTCCCGCGATAACACTGGGCTTTGTGATCTTCCTGTTTCGCTCCCAGGGGGCAATTCAAATTCCATGACACTATCACCACTCGATGGTATCAACCCAGATGGGTATAATGTTAAATCGCCAATCTTCATGTGTTGTACGACTGCAACTATAAACATCGTAGCACAGACGGTCTTCGTGGGATCATTCTATATTCAAACGTCAGTACTGAACTACTATTAAATAATTGACAAACAAGATCAATTCCCGGGAGGCATAACTCCAAGAGAGGCACTAGGTGCTTTTGCCCACCCAGCCAGATTCTCTCGGAGACCAATGGTCGAGCGATCGTGGATAGCATGCTAAGGACCGCAGTGGTTCGATGTGTTTCGTTAACCACTTCCAAACCTCCATATGCACGCTCAAGAAGTTCAGGCATCATTAAACCTGGCTCCAAGATTGCCAGCGAACGTAGAGCAGATTGAGCATAATTTAAAGAGACTGCATCTTTAGAGAACATGGCCAAGAGGGCGGGTGTACGAAGGGTGGTCACAAAGGCTCGCCGGATCGTCGGCGTAAGACGTTGGGTCTATTAATTCTGAGATGAGAACAAGAACGAATTGAAATGAGGACACTCGTACGATTGGCGTTTGACAATCCGGCTGTTCCTCCTCTTTAATGCGCTTCAAAAACTCATAGGTTAGGAGTTGGATAAAATTGGTGAGCTAGAATGAATGAATAATGGAGGAAAAAAGCAGGTAGGGCAGACGAACAGCTACTGTCCATGCACCCGAGTTGGAGGGGTGGAAGAAAGATTCAGTACTTGTAATCAGCCGATCTAGAGAGTCGAGCGCCTTTGATCCAGCAATAAATCCGCCCTGGGCAAGCGCGCGGTCCTCATCTCGGTACTTAGGTGTATTAACATCACGGACATTGCCGTCAACAGCCATGGAGTAAACAAGCATGGTTGCGATGGCATCTGGTAGGGTTTGTGAGCAATGAATAAATTAATTTGACAACACTCACGATACCGATTTACGGATTTTTTTATTTTCCGCGGCTGCCGTTGAACATAAGAATCAGCATAATTGGATGTCGCTGAGGAGCCCTAAAATAAGTTGTCATCCATTGAAAAAAACAAAAACAACAAAAATTTTGTGATTACCTTAGAGGTTCCAACAGGAACATCTAGAGTAAAATGTGAAAACGGAAATATTTCGATGTGTAAACACGCACTCATTGAAGCTAAACCTTTGCCAATGAGGAAATTCCATTCGGCTTGTGTCCAGATTCCAACATCCTTCCATTTGGCACCGTCATCCGCACCCGGAGAAGTCCCAGATACATGTTCTTCAGAGAGCTTACTGGTGAGTTCCAAGAGCCTATCATCGATAACGGTGGAATTGAACGCTTCCCATATCTTGAACAACGTTGGCATATACAAATGTATGTTGGTAGGTGGCAAGAAGGATGTGATTACGGGTATCATTGTCATATAGGTCTAAATCAACTGTGAGTGGCATATATATAGCTGAAGGTAATAAACCCTACTTCTTTCGTAAACATTGGGAAGAAAGTTTCCAACATTGATGGTATTTCTGATGTGGGGAAGTATCGATTACATTGTTCAGCAACGTAGAGCAGAATGTTGACGAGGTTTCGCCTGTGATGGAAGAGATTGAAAGCATGCAATAGCAAAAATACAACCCACTTACGTGGAATCCATTACAATTCTGCCTTTCGGCCAGAGTTCTTTGTACAGTACTCGCCAGAGAGGTTGCCAGTTGAGTTCGAGATCAGTGTTTTCGAGCTTGCGACGCATGCCGGGCTTGTTTGAAAGTAAACGAGCGAGTACCTCTGCCCAACTTCGAATGACTCTGGGCTCGATGCCTGGTAAGAGACACAACTCGTAATAGAGACGGGCAAGTTTTGCGCGGAGGGATTTAGCAATAGGGTAACGCATCCCGAGCCAACTGTGAGAGACATCAGTTCTGGAGTAGAATAGATATATTAGATTTTTAAATACCACTGGAGCATCCCATCCCAACTGCTGAGCACAAGCCAATTCTTGGCTTTGGCACATATGTAAATCTTTCCTACAATATCCTCCAGCTTTGCTTGCATCTCCTCAAAACTTTCACATTCATACGGTACTGAATCGAGGTAGGTTTGCATGGAGCCTATCTCTTTCTCTGGGTTTGAATCGACATATTCGCCAGGTGTGGTAAATGATGAGGGGTCGTCGTCCATATTGTCCATTTGGTTTCTAAACCAGCCTCCAGTATCTGTGCAGAACTTGGTTCAGTGATTTCAGGATGGAATATTGTGGGGAATCTGCATCCCAGCTTAGACGCACAGATTGCTTATATATATCTTTGGTTATGCCAATTCGAGTTGGTGATGACGAGGCCTATGGCTTACGCGTCGATATGCGCACTTGTGTTAGATTTGTAAATGGCGCGTACTTATCGATCTAGAGTTCTAATTCGTCACCGGACAGGCCACGCAAGCCCACAACGATGTCCCGTAGTAACAGGGGCTGTCCAAACTTCAGAATCTGTTTCAACAGGTAGTACTAGGATAGCAATATTGATAACGCGCGTTGGCTGGCGTCACGGAAAGTAACATCACATGACATTCGATGAGTATACACTCAAGCTTAGCCTGCTAGTAGCTACGATCACAGCGAGAGTCAAGACCCCAGGTTTTATTGAGGGAAAAACTGAGACTACTACCAGATTTTGTCCTGGAATGTCCTTCCTCCGGCCACTGACACGTGTCGCACATAGGTGCACCTTGTTCCAAACAACTCGGCGACAACCCACAAACGCCGTTCGTCTTCACTCTCCCGTTTCTCGGAAACACAAAATTGCGGCTTCCAACGCTGGCTGGATATGGGGCTCCGCCATCGCGCTCTCGGCTTCCTTGGCCCTTTCGCATACTGTCCACCTTGATGCCCCAGCTCGACCTGAGTCCGAAAAGGAAGTTGAAACAGTCGGTTTGTGACCACCCATTGCAGAGTCCTTTGATTTCTAATAAATGGAGTGTCCAGTTGATGTCGCAACATCTATCACATTTCCGACTATCATTAACGTTCCCGCAAAAATACAAATCCCCCCATTAACTCTTATGGGTTTTGGTGTCCGGACTGTCTCGTTCCTTAAAATCAAAGTCTACTCAGTCGGGTTTTATGCCGACTTAAGCAACCCCAGCCTGAATGTAAGTCGGCTGCCAGTAGTTTGATAAATTTCCACTCTACGAATAAACCCCCTAGCTTTCAGCAGAGATGAGCCCCGAAGAAAAGATCACCCACATCGTCAACAATACTGGTTGTGTCGTCCGTATTGGTATGTCTTCTAACGAGGTATTTACACGACTCTAATATCAACTACTCCAGTACCAACACGAACAACATCTTACACCCACCTCCGAGATGCATTTATGAGGGCACTGCAGGGACGGATGTCTCTCGCTCGCCAGTCTGGTAGTATGTCCGAAGAGGAAGCACAAGCCGCCGCCTCTCCGATGCGTAAACTGAAATCTATGTTTCCCAATTCACCATTGGAAAAACACACGCCCTTGGATATTTATCTCACCCCACCCTTCACTGACAGACCTCGAGCGCTGATATTTCGGGATATGGGCTCTATTGAGAATGACTGGGTTGCGACTGAATTGGTGTTACATTATTTTGCGGGAGACGGTCCCAGTCCTGCGGTATGCCTTGTCGTTTTCGGCGCCATGAAACCAACTAAAAATACATCCAGCTAAAGTCTTCAGTGATGCAACATGTGGATGAATTACCGTGAAAACGCATTGTCGTTACTTCCGTTTTTAGAACATAACTAGATATTCCTGCCTGAAATGATAATATCCCCCCTCTTCCTCCTGATGATCAGCACGGGATAGACCAACATTTATAAATATGGTGAGTCCACCGACATTAATCCGTTTATTTAAATTGCGACCGGTGGGGGCCACATGTAGCCTATGAATCGCTATGACCAAGGCATACCAATTTCTCACCCGTCCGCTAATTGTTCACATTTTCATCTTAGATGCTGACGCATTTGCATAGCTGCCCAAGTCGAGCATTTCCTCCAACGCGGATATGTGGTCATTCGTGATGCCTTCACAAAAGAAAAAGGTGCAGAGTGGACCAAGACTATTTGGACCCGCCTTGATATGAATCCCGACGATAAAATGAGCTGGGATCGTGAACGTATCCACATGCCTGTGCATAGACGAGAGGATGTTGCAACATTTGCGCCCAAGGTAACGCAATATCATTCAAAGAGCATAAATAATACAGGAACTGTAGGCGTGGGCGGCAATTCAAGACCTCCTCGGTGGTGAAGAAAGAATTGACCAGAAATCTAGCACCTGGGGTGATGGGTTTATTGTCAATCTGGGAAAGCCGGATACAGATACGGACAACGAAGTACAACACCCTCACGAGCTAAATAATTGGCATGTCGATGGCGACTTCTTTGTATGTCCTACAATATTGATTTGTATCTGGCACCATTCACAACCCCTTCAGGTTCACTTCCTCGACTCGCCTGAGCAGGCCCTCCTTGTTATCCCCATCTACTCAGATATCGAACCGCTTGGCGGGGGCACAATGATATGTCCGGATGGGTTGACGTTAATAGCCCGATATCTTGCAGCTCATCCCGAGGGCGTATTACCAACCGGCCTCTCGTTTACTCCATCAACGAGCACTTACGCAAATCACCAAGATGATCCAGGGTACTGGTCACACCTTACAGAGATCAAGAACTGCAAAGAATTTGTTGAAATTACCGGTAGCATTGGGGATGTGGTCCTGCTGCACCCCTTAATGCTCCATTCCGCAACTCGAAATTATACTCGCATTCCGCGAATCATTACCAACCCGCCCGTGGGTTTGCGGGAGCCGTTCAATTTTGCCCGCCCAATCCAGAAGACTATAGCCTCGTCGAGCTAAAAACACTGCAGGCCTTGGGAGTTGATAAACTCGAGTTCAAAAGAACGACCGAAAGAAGGATGATCGTCCCGAAGAGAATGATAATGCAAAATAAGATGCGAGAGGAAGAGGAACGTAGGCTGGCCAACCAAACAGCTGTTGGGGGGCACTAGTACATCGGAACATCCGGACTGTAACATCATTATTCGATATATTTGCTTTGCCCTTGAAGTGATACAACTATCAACACTCTACTCTCTAATTTTGACACCAAGGGCCAAAAGCAACCTTGGAAAAACTGCATGAGGCCAAACATCACACTACCCACACCCTAAGAATCGGGGCTCAGAAATCTCCCAGATATCCAATCATCTAAGGTCAATTATTTAGAACCATCACTATGCCAGTGATTCGTGTTTTCCGCCAATCTTGTTGCTTCAAGTTTGACTCGCTCAAACTCGGTTCGCGCATCACAACTCCTGCAAGAAATTATGCGACACGCTATGAGCGGGACTACCCATCACCACTTTCGCAGTCATTGGACACGAGGCAACACGTCCCACTCCGAGGAGACTCCGTCGGACCGTTTCGCTTAGGTGTTACCCAGCAGTCCCTTGCGGAAGGAGAAAAGATTCGGAAATGGTCAGAATTGAGTGCAGGAGGCAAAGGTCAGTTTGACTCATGAGCACAAGCATTTCGAATGTGCATATGTGGTTGACCGTTTCAATAGTAATGCGGACGACCGCACGAACGACCAACTTAACTGTTATTCTCTTGGGAGCTGGGTTATCGGCCCTTCTGATATATTCCCTCACATCCGAGCTATTTTCAAAAAATTCACCAACGGTTTTATATAATGATGCGTGCGAACGAATCAAAGCATCCTCAAAGGTGAAATCTTGCCCAAAGAGAGACCTTCTGAACCTAACTCCCGTATTCCAGGTCATGAAATACCTCAATGAGCCCCTCGCGTTTCACAACAACCCACCATCAGTGATTCGGCCTCGGCATCGTAATCGACATGTCACCTCGCAGATTATGGAAGATTCCTACGGTAACGAGCACATGATTCTAACATTCTACGTCCAGGGACGTCCACCAGGTTCTAAGCCAACAAACAATGAATCCACTCTAGAATCAGTTGCGAATTGGGTTCAGGATAAAGCGACCGTTCTCTCAGATGCGTCTGCTGATGATGCGAAAACATGGGTGGAAGACTGGGCAACTCATGTTTGGGAGAAGTCAAAACGAGCATTCCGATACCTCAGTGGGGCACCTGTACCGGTATCTCCCATCATTGTCCCCACAATTTCGAGTACACCAGAGACGAGCAAAGACGCTGGAGGTGCCTGGAGTTTCGCTGGTATGTTCAGCTCCCTGCGGGGGTCAAAGGAAGGGCCCGCGGGGCCGCCTGCGAGTCCTGATGGGAGAATGTGGACCGACGGAGAAGTCCACGCCGATCTGATACGAGTGCGTGCTACGCCATCTCTGAGACTGATTGACCAATTATTTACATATTAGAATAACGAAGGCTATTTTGTTTTCCGGTATCTGTTGGTTGACATTCCCAGTACGTCAATATCATATCGTATCCGTTTTCTTAACCATTCGATTCCCCAGATTCACGGGATAGGAATTCAGTTAGGGTGTTTGTGGAAAAATCACCTGGGGTTCGGGAGAACGAACCCGTTATGCGATGGAATTCCTGAATTACTTGACATATACACCTACCCTTATCCACATATTTGAGCTTGTCCAGCGCGGGATGAGCAATACTCGCCTCACAATGCTATCTCCAGCCAAACAAACAGAGGCCCGGGACAACTGCACGGCCCAAAATCCTCACTGATCACCGAATAATTTCTGTACACGCTTTAGTACCGAATCCTTGGATGGGTCTACCATGAAAGTATTACATACACCCACGCACCCGACGAGTGGGAAACATACCGTATGGGTGGTCTTTTGAGGGAATTTCAAGCAATGCTGGAAATGCTTGCTGATACTTGTCTACTGTGGGACGGATTTTCTCTGCTATCTGCATCAAAGATGTGCCGGTGAGCTACCTTGCAAACTCCACAGAGATAGACTGGGGGGCTACATGCTGGTTTATCAAGAGAATAGCGATATCACTACGCGCCGTAAAATCTTCGAATGCTGCCTCAATTAGTGATATTTGGGTCTCTACCGGTGGATGGTATATTAAGCGTCCACCAGATGTGTTGTTAATCCATTTATTATACCCACTTGCATCAACAACAAAGAAATTCCGTTTGCTCTGCTCGTCATTGTGTCCGATTCCTGCTAATAGGAGACCTGTAATCGAGTCCTGAAAATAGCAGTTAGACCACGTCAACTCCCGAGAGTAATTGTTGGACCTCGTCACCGATAACAGCGAGGAGATTACGGTCTTTGAAGGAGGTGCTTGTTGACATCTGTAGTGTGTGATACGCAGGTTTCAATGCTTGTTGAAGGGACTCAGCAGAGAAGGGCAGACCAGCTTGGAGATGATCTGTGGTGTGATGACTATGTTTGGCAGTGCCCTCCGATCGGAAGTGTAAGTCGACCACCAGTTCAACCGCGTTATTTTGGGGCCCAAGTTCCAACTCTCACCACCGTAATCTGGGGGCTATCACAAAGCTACTGAATTTGCCTATCAAACCCCTTCATATATGGATATCTTTAATCGGACCCCCGCCATTTCCGAGGACACGCTCCATTACACTCTGTACCCGACATCAGAATTGTCCAGCAAGGAATTTTCAACCACGCTGGCTGTATCTATTAATTCCTACGTTGAGGAATCTCTCTTAGAATTCATTTGGCACCGAGATCCATTCGAACTCAAAGTTGTGCCAGACCCTAACTCTAATGGGTATATGTTAGAGGGCAGGATGAGAGTTGGCGATTGCGTGGATGACGAATGGCTTGTGGTGTGGCTGATGATGGGGATAAGCTCCAAGTGGGATCTCACTATTAGGTGGGCTAGTTTTCCTAAAATGAAATTTTGCCTTAAATTGATTGTAGTATTCTCGACTCGGACGGCGAGTTCCTTTTGATTGAAGCTGCCGATACTCTGCCCGCGTGGGTAACGCCTAAAAACTCCGAAAACAGAGTGCGCCCTCCGATTACTCGGTGAGGGAACGTCGATGATTTATTTCAGAGCATTCCATAGGTCTGGATCTACAGCTCCCGCCTCCATCTTATCCCTATCTCATACGTATCCCCGACGTCTAGAAGACATCACCGCCAAAAGCCTACTGTAATAGGTGGCGAGGATGTTGAGGATGTTAGGGACGAGTTCATTTCCGTCGAGGATGCCATCAGGCTCGTTAGAGACACATCAATTGACACCCTCGCGCCTGAAAATGTGGAGAAGACAGTTTTGCGGCGAATTTCTGGGTAGGCTCGAAGTTGACTGTCTCGCTACCCCACTCACATTCGTTCGAGGTATCCGAGTGCCACAAGGAATCACTTGCAAATTACAAAGGCCTATATCCCGCTAGATATTGCCAGAGCCTTGAGTGCCAACCCATCACTAGTGCAGAAAGCTATCGAAACTTTCTATACTCGAGACGCTATACAATTAAGAGTAACTCATAGAATTTGTTTAGAGGTAGTTTTGCTAACCAATGCTACTAGAGCGCTCATCGCATGTCGCGCTTTGCCCCGGATACATCAGTGCTCAGAAATGTACGTATGACCAGGACGGCCTACGCACAACTCTTGGGGCAGAATTTCTTTCCACCAAAAGCTTTTGGGCGCTGGCCAGAGGCTGAGGACTCCAGATCAAAGAAATGGAGAAGCATTGGGATGAAAATTGTGAAGCTGTTCTCTTGGAATTGTTCGTCGCCACTTAACCCTTATTATTAGGCTGTTGGTTTCGAAATGTTGTACCAAGAAAGTAAAAAGCGAACAGACTCATCCATTACATTCGAAGTGATGGCATCTGCCGTTGGTTTGTTCCTTCAACTAGGTTTTTCCATGCTAATGTAACCATGACCCAGGCCCAGGCGAAAAAAGACGCGCTTCGTCGGAATCCAGAATATCTCAAGTTTATTCAACACCTTATTTCATTGGACTACTTCCATGGCGAAGTTGAAGGGTCAGGAATGTGGAACAACCTAGAGAACAAGGCAGCAATGTCCTTTTTGCAAGTGTGGCAAGACGAGTATATACATTCGTACTTTCAATATTCCGAACTGACAGCCTTCTCAGTGATGCCACTCGACCATCATTTGCTACCCTCGTGAATATGGCTATATCCGACTGCCCCACCCTTCCCAAATCGGCGACCCCAGACGACGAGGATAGTGATGACTGGCTAAACATCAATCCAAATGACTTTGATAGCATGCTGGAGAAATCCATTGGCTCCCAGAACTACGGTGATACAGTAATAGATAATACTGCACCCTCTTTCGAGGACGAAGTCGCATCCAAACAAGCCTCGAGATTGAAAGATCTCGCTTCAAAGGTTGAAGATTTCGTGGAAGGCCAGGGTGACCTTGACGGTGCCAAATTTGAAGAGTGTGTCTCCTACCATTATCTATATTCCCGTCTAACTCAAATAGTGATTATTCTTCGGACGAGGATGTTGCCAGCGAGGATACATCCTCGGATGAGTCCGAGAAAGATGATTTAGTAAACAAACAAGCTGCAATGGACAAGCTTGTTCCCAGTTTGAATCCTGCCGACTATGGTAAAATGCCGGCCTCGTTTTACAGCAACTCACAGCGCACGGTTCCCGAGGATATGGTTGGCGGTCCTGACAACTCGTCAGATTCCGGAACACAGCGACAAACATATAGGAAGCCAATTATCCCTCGTGATCGATACGATGGTGTTGACTCTGACGATGAGACTGGGAGCGAAGACGATATTGATGGCGAATCAGACGATGATCGCCCCCAAGTGGTGGGCGATGTTGAGGTCGACATGGAACAAGAAGAAGAGGAATTCCTTGAATTCTCCCGACAGGAACTTGGCATTACAGATAGCCAGTGGCAATCTATCATAAAGGATCGCAAGGATCGTGGTGGTAAGACGTCGATTCACCTGCCTGCGCGCGATCTTATTTGCACTGCAGCTTTTGTTCCCACAAGCGCCACTAGGCAACAGATACCATCAACCAACGCAATGCCCCCTAGCTCCTCCATAGAACCTTCCAGCTCCAATGCACAAGGACGACTGTCTACCCCTGGCCCTCGGCCGAACGTGAACCCAAAACTCGACTCCCTCGAGGCAGTCATGACAGCCATGGATGAAGAACTTGCTCGATTACGAGCGGCCAAGGTAGAGGATGCTAAAATCCTCGCTGAGTCAGGCAATGGTAAGTCAAACCAAGGAAAAGGTAAGGCACCACAAGTAGAAGAAGATGAAGTAGAAGAAGATGTTGAAGCTGCAATGGATTCCGAGCTCCGAGCTATCCTTGAACGAGGAGATGCTGGAGAGGAAGATCTAGAAAACGAGCCCATGGACTACACCCTAATCAAAAACTTCCTCGAGAGTTTCAAAAGCCAAGCAGGACAGTCGGGGCCTGTTGGCAATTTGGCTGGAAGATTGCAACCTGGTTGGAAGCTCCCAAGGGACGAATCTTGAAATAGCCTCCCCCTGCCATGTGCTTATAATTTTAATGAAAACGCATAATAAAAGTGATCTTGCTTGACAAAATCCTGCAGGACCCACGAATGCTTGATTGTAGATTAACAAGACTACGAGCGCCAGTCTTGTTACTATTTCGCAGTTGTGTCTCGCAATTGCCTGGGGGTGATGCACGATGGTTTAATGCTGCCTGGGATTCCAAAAATTCAACGCCTCATCAATATTGTTGTTCTCTGCGCCATGATTAATGATTCTGAAGACGCTAGTGTTGCTTGGGGGTGTTGTGTTTTACCACTTGTGACAGCCCGTGACAGCCCACTCTCCAAATTTCTCTAGATTACACATTGAATACCAGTAGCAGCCAGTGCTTGGGATTGCAACGACTTGTCCCGGGGAATCATCTCCATTCCTCCCCCCGTGCCCGGTATCCTAAAGAAGTCTGAAATTCTACAATGATCCATGCCGTCCTTATTTGTTGGGTCCAACGAATCTTGAGCAGCTTGGCTCTTATGCTTACCGTTATCTCTCCCAGTTAACACTTCAGGAATCGCAAGGTTGACCAAGTTCTACACTCCTTTGCATCAATCTTCCCAGACTGTCATTCAGAAGATCTTCTCGCTCATTAGCTCCCGCCCAGCCGGGCTCTGTAACTTTCTGGACGCCCCGGAACTGGAGGCATTCATAGGTCCAAAGGAAGAGGTCGATGAACGATGGCGAGTTGTTTATCGCAGCTACGCGACTCTCCATTTTGTCTTCGTTGTCGATGGTGCCGAGAGCGAACTAGGAATCCTTGATCTTATTCAGGTTTGTTATAACGTGCAGAAGGTAGGGAATGAAGTTGTTAAACCCCCTGCAGGTATTCGTTGAATCCCTTGATCGGGCTTTTGAGAATGTCTGTGAACTAGACCTTGTATTTCATTTCGATGAGGTGCGCCTAAGAAATAGTAATTTACACCAAAATACAGAAGGTTTTCTAGGTACATCATATTTTGGCTGAAATTATTCAAGGAGGTTTAGTTCTTGAAACCAACATAGAAGAAATGATATTTCAGGTCCGTGATGATCGTCCCTCCGTTCCCACTAGCTTCTATCTTGGGATACGCGTACCCATTCGTGGGGCTCATTCCGTGACGAATCGATGACGAATCGGCTTAATTTACTCACAAACTACGTTCAGTTCAACAAGCAACAAAAACAAGAAAAGATTCATTTGCATCCGCGAATCCGCTATCACTGGGTGTCGGCGGACTCGGCCCACGGGGCGGAAATATGAAGACCCCTCTCGAATGGTTGACTGGGAAACTTACTGGAGTTGGTACAAGATGAGGCCGGATTGATATCTATCCCCTTCACGCATTGAATAACCCACGCTTAAGGCCCAGTTGATGTACATTGTACCATTTTCTCGGAAGATGTCTTCTACATTCGAGGAACTATTTTAGTATTTCTGAGACCACCGCGATATGCGGACCACTATCGAATATAGGTTTTCTGGCGATGGCTGCAGGCCCTGTGTACGTGGCATTGATGCCACCATACTGGGTCGCTGCATTGAAATGATGCCGCAGACTACGAGAACCTATCTTTAGTGAGAATGATAAATGGGAATTACCGATGGAGTGAGATGTATTCGTCCAGACGCTTGAGGCGATGAGTACAAATCTAACTGGTCATGCCATCGGCGGTGCCGCGAATGAGGTCCCTTTCCGCGAATATTAGGAAAGTTATAGGGCAAGCAGCTATAGCTCGTACTTTTTCGTTTCTTTTTACCGCTACCAGCGGGTGCTTTTGGTGGAATTTCCGGTGGTGCTGCGTTCGACAATGCTTTTGGCGTTGTTGCCTGGGATATAGATGGTGCGGGCGTAGCGGAATTTCGGACATCAAGGGCTTCAGAAATCATCGGAGCTTCAGTCGCTGGACCCAAAGTTCGGGAGGATAGGGATTGCTTGGTATGCACGGCGGTTGCACGCATGGCGTTCATAAGGAGCATATTATTCTCCTGCTTCTTAGGTGCTCCACTCACAGGGCCAGTTTTGCGTACCCCTAAGGCAGAATCCGAAGGTAATTCGGCATCCAGTGTTGACACCCCATCCTCCGGATTGTTCTTCTTGTTCGTCTCCTGGGATACATCAGCAATGGGCCACACAAAACCAGTACGTGGGGTATAATCAGGCCGATGCCTGCGCAGGGTGTCAAGCGAAGCTTGTAATGAACAGAGCGATGTAAGCTACCCCCTGTTGTTGAGCTTTATTTTAAATTAGGATGAAGTGGTATACCAGGCGATTCGAGAGAACAGTGTAAAGATCTGGAGACTGATAGATGCGATTGTTCATGATGAAGTAGACTGCTAGAGGCTTCACTGGGGGGCAAAATTATAGATTGGAAACATCCGTGTGTCATGCACAAACCTTCATCTGGGGAGAGCCTTTCACGTTTCTGGATAATAAACATAGAAGGTGCCTGGGCGTGGACGAGAGCAAACTCTACGCCGGTGAACCGTCTAGTTCGCTATTAATATGATTTCGGGGGCAATGTTTTATTGGGTCGGCTCACTTCAGCTCCTCTGCTTCATTGACGACCGGCATTCCGGTATGCATGGTCTGCATGCGCAGGACCTGGTTGTTGCTCTGTTTGTCGTAGAACATGGATGTCGTGAAATAATCGAAAACATTGTCGGTAGTAAGGGGTCCGTTGGCCTGGCTTGGGATGAGCAACTAAGCTGGGACACGGTGGACGACTTGCCTGGATCCACTCATGCCAAATAAAAAACCTGTGGCTATAGTCATCTGGGGGGTGGAGGTCGTTTATATCCATTGGTGTAAGGTGTAAAGATGACCGAAATAGTGGCTCAAAATGTGGGTTCGCACGAGAAGTAACGACCCGGTTAGTTCACACTCTGCCACACTACCTGTTTCTATCCACTATGTTGGGTTTCCTACCGATTCATTATGACCTTCGTAGCCCTCCACCCCCTCTCACCCCAATTATCCCCCTCATGATATGGCCTCTTCCCAAATACCACATCATCCAAAGCCGTCCAGGACCAGGTTGCGTTCAGCAGCCCGTGCAATCACAGATGCCGCTCACATTACCTGTCGGGCCGTGGTCCATCATGTGAGGAAACATGTAGGTGTAGGCATAGTATGTGCCGTGGCTTATTTCGACCCGTACGGCCTATTTCCTTTCTCATCAAATATGTCTTCACCATCACCAGAGGAAATTGGAGCGTGGATCTGCAAGCAGGCTCCAATTTTGGCTATCGACCGATGCTCTTCGTTCTCCTGATGGCCGGTCTTGGAGCAATCGTTCTCCAAGTCAGTGACCTTCAAGGTGCCCATTTCTCTATCAACTAATGAGGCCGTCAAGACCTTAGCTTGCAGACTCGGATGCGTGACCGGACTTGGTAGGCCACCCTGAACTTCGCAGTGCTCTACCTCATAAGCGTGACGCAGACTTGGCCTCACATTGTAGGCTCCTATTACACAACCACCCAAAACACCCCCGGCTTGTCCGACGCCTAGTGCTTTATCCTCTCTATATTCTCTCTGAGGTCGCTATCATATCGACGGACCTGGCCGAACTACTTGGATCTGCTATTGGACTATGCCTTATATTTCCCAGGCTCCCTCTCTGGGCGGGAGTACTTCTAACTGCGGCCGACGTCCTCGTATTTTTAGTCTTCAGTGACCCCTCCCGAGCTCAAGGTCGACCTGTTAGAATATTCGAATATACAATTATGCTTTTGGTTGGCGAATTATTGTGTTGCATTACGATATTAATGCTGACCCTTCGAACTAGGTGTTTGCAGTCCTCTCGTGTTTCATAGTACTGCTCGTAAAGGTCCACCCCCACTGGCCCAGTGTATTTCTCGGCTATCTTCCGTCCAAGGGGCTGTTTCAATCTCGGCCCGATGCCGTCTACTCGGGTAAGTGTGGAGATCCGCTATCTATTTGAATGTCACTCATTCCTCCCGTCAGCGGTTGGTATATTAGGGGCTACTGTGATGCCGCATGCCCTCTTTCTTGGCTCCTCATTGGCAGCTCAGGATAGAATCTCAATAGAGCCACCTCAAGAACTGGAACTTCCAGAACCAACCAGCCGACAAGGCCTAAGGGCCCGCATCGCAGGCTTCTTTGCCTCCCTCTTCCGTGTCTCTCGTGCTGAGCGGATCGCTGCATCCAGGGACTATAGAAGCAAATACGGGGAACGCGAAAACAATTCTTTAACATTCATTCGCCAACATTTACACCACGGTATTGTCGATGTTGTAACCAGTCTAATCGCCCTAGCGGTTCCAATCAATTCAGCGTACGTCCCATTTGATCTATTACTGGACCCACCCACATGGCTCGATCAGCATCCTTATATTGGCGGCCGCTGTGTTTTACAAAGGTCCCACTGCCAACCCAACCGCGCCGGCGGGATTGTTCGAAGCATATGACCTCATTAAAGCACACATAGGAAATGGTTGTTCAAGTTTATATTTTTGTCTCTGATGGCAACGCTGATCAACCACCAATAGCTGCTGCATTTGTCTTTGCATTAGCGTTGCTTTGTGCTGGTCAAACGTCAAGCATTACCGCAACTCTAGCAGGACAGATTGTCTCAGAGGGTTTTATTGAATGGACCGTTTCGGTAATTTGTGCCAACATCTTGGTCGCATTGAATTTACACATCTCAATCTGCAGCCTTTCCTTCGACGATTGGTTACACGTCTCATCAGCCTTGTGCCATCAGTCATTGTGGCTATAGCTGTTGGCCGAGAGGGAATCAATAACCTTCTTGTAGCATCACAAGTCGTCCTCTCTGTCGTCCTGCCCTTCGTCGCCTTCCCTCTAATTTACTTAACTTCGTCCGAGGTCGTCATGGGCGTCCGGAAACCGCCGCCTCGTCTCATCGAATATGAGACCACGTCCACCCATGGATCCGACCATATTTCTACGGTCATCGAGGGGAAGGAAGGGGACGACTCAGCAAAAGTCGAGGAACAATCTATTGCGATCAGAGAAACAATTGATTACAGCAATGGTCGCATCCTATCGTGTATATCCTATGCAATATGGGTGGTAGTACTGGTTGCTAATGCCTATGCAATTGTAATGATCGCTATGGGGAAAACGGGGCGGTAGTTTGTGATGTACATAGCAGAAGCTCACAGTACTCATGTATCATTATTACAACCAATATTGTTATCTTAACCATCGTCTCACAAATGTACAAACATATTTGAATTGGTTCTGATCCAAAATAATTACGAAGCAATAGGAAAGAAATAGAAATATCGAAGGTCATATCCATCGCTGGGCCAAGTAAATAACAGGGCGGTACGGTACATGACACATCGGGGCGCTCTCGAGCGGCTCAGTGTCCCAATAATCAGGAAGGCATATAGGCACAGCACCGCTCCGCACTGAAGAGCAGTGTGACACAGTCCTGGGGATAGGGCATGAGCATTATGCAGGGCAGAATTATGAGGAAGACTCACACAATACTTTAGAGGGGAGAGGATTTATAAATTACTTGCAATCACATTCGGTGGGACGACCAATCCAACCTTTCCCACAACCATCACACCAGCCGCGGTTGGCCTTATCAACACCGACTGGTTTCTTGATCGAAATAGAGCAAACCGAATCATCACGGTGAATAGAGATCAAGTGTCGACCTAGGTCGTGTTTACGACTGAAAGAACGACCACAGTTGCGGTGGGGGCAAACGTGGGGCTTGGGCCTGTTGGGATCATGCGTTCCCATATGAGTCTTCAAGTTGTAGGCTCGAGCGAATGCTATTGGTAGGTCATTCAGCCACTGGTCACAGGCAGTGGAGGGTATAGTCTACCTCTGGGACATAAATGGCATTTATACTTGCGCTTGCTGTCCCCGTTGTACTCGTCGTGGTGTCGAGACGAGACATTGGTCGGCCCAGAAGGAAGCTGCGCGGAAACATGTGCCGGCGAGATAGTTGGTGCTAAGGCAGCGAAGCTAAGTGAGTAGTAATCGGACGAGGTCCCAGAGCTGCGTCGGGGGGGCTATAGTCTGAATAACTCCCGCGGTGGTAGTTCTTGTCACTTTTAGCAAGAAGGGAAACAGGCGGACTGCGGGGAGGTGTCGGTGGAAGGGTACCGAAGGAAGTAGGATCCGCGTCATCCATATGGATGTTCGACTGGGCCCCCGCATAATCCGAGTCAACGTTAAAGCGCGAGAATTCCATGGTAATGTCTGTGGGGCTGGAATACGCGGAGTACACAGAGTGAGTAGTAGGGAAGTTGTAAATGGATTCAGAGTGAGAAGAGAGGGAGTCATAAGACTCGTTGGAAAATGTGATGTTAGACAGGGGTCCTGGAGTGTTTGACCTGAGATGTGAAAAGTCGTTGGATGTGAAAGCGTGTATCGGGATGTCCTCTGGGTCGAGACCAACTAACACACTGTCGAGGTCAGAATCGAAATAATCTGGATCTGGAGCCGCAACGTCCGTTGGGCACGAGAAGAATCCTAAATTCAAGGAATGCTGCTGTTGTGACTTAGCGAAACCACTGGCATGAGCATAGTGGAATTCTGAGTCCATGGTTTGAGGACAAATGAACGGCGGACGACTGAGGAGAGGTGTGGTGAGGTGGAAGTTGGGAGGAAAGCTGCGGATTTGATTACTGGGAATTCCGGACAAGCTCAATATAGAATTATCGGTGCTGCGGATGCTTATGTCATTGCTCTCTCTGGCCGGCCCCTTGATGGCCGTACGCTCACACCAAGGTGTCCACACCCCGTTCTTCACTGTTCTTCTATTATATGTCTTGATCTATCGCTTATATTCAATGCCGCTTCAGCATGCTTTGCCAGCGTCTTTTCCACTCTTCTAACCAGTTTTCTGTAAATGACATGCTCCACAACAAAATAACCTTCCTACACGAGCCTGACTCATTGCGCCCAACCCAAGAGCCCCTTTTGTTTAATGTGTCCCTCTTCTAATCACTTCGGAGGATGGCCACGTCAGCTTTTGCGACCATGTCATTTGGCACTGCCATTCGGATATCTTTGTAAGTGGTTGGCAAGCCCTTCGAGCCAGGGTTCCTCTAACACAAATGGACTGTCAATCGAACACATGCTGGGGGGCCATGGAATCGAACGTGGGATGAACGAGCCCTACAAGCCACCTTCGCCATGATTCTCAATCCAAGGATCCCTCCAATTGGCAGACCCAACTCGATGCCCGCGGAACCCCACTATGTCGCAAGTTGCCTCGTGTCTTGATCGATACCGGCAGTAGTGGGGCTATGCAGTGTTTACCGAATACATCAGCCTCTCTTCGTCACTACTCCGAAATCCAAATACTTACATCAAATCTCCTAACTTGGTAACGACCTTGGTCCAACACCTCATCATTTTCCCTGCATGGGGTGGTGCGTTGGAGCTGTGTCGCTCGCCCCGTGTTTTGACAAAGATTCGTGGTTGTTCCCGAATTCCAAGGACACGAATTGAAATCTATTCCATTAGTTTAACAAAACTCATATGTAGTTTATGGATCATGGCTCTAGTCCACCCGGGCCGAACCTGTCAGCCAAGGAGCTGATCACATAGCCCGCCTAGCTCAATCGGATAGAGCGTCAGACTCTTAGGCGGGTTTGTGATGGCACCCCCAGTGTTATCTGAAGGCTGCGAGTTCGACCCTCGCGGTGGGCTAATGTGTTTTGTTTTTTTTGGTTTTCTCATGCGATGCAATTTCAATTTATATATACAATAATTGTCGGTATCGCGTATTGACCTGCCCTACAGTCAATATTGCTTCTGTTTGTCAAGGCTGCGTTCGAGTTGATGAATACACACATCTGCAATAATGTCTGGCTTTGATACAAATAACATATACAATGTTTCTGTCCACGACGTCCCAGCCGCATCTGCTCCTGATTCTCCCTCCGAAACAGAGAAACTGTTCCTCGAGTTTCTTTTGCAATATCGCGTGGGTGGGGAGTTTATCTACCGGTGCGTTCAATGGCCTGGAAGGGATGTTTCTACTCATTGTTGTCACATAGAGATAAATTACGCGGAAATCTTCTCCTCAAACAGTATGTTCTCGAGGTTGACCTCCGACATGTTAGTTTATACAACGACGAACTTGCACACACAATCCAAGATCGTCCTGCCGATGTTCTTCCACTCTTTGAAAGCGCGGCTACAAAAGCCGCCCGGAGCATCTTATTCCCTGTGGCTCGGGCGGACGACGTTGCGCTTGAATCCATACAAAATGTACAAATCACCCTTCGGTCGGGTTTAAACATGCTGCAATTTCGGGATCTCACAGCAGATACAATGAACAAATTGGTTAGGATTCCTGGAATTGTTATATCAGCCTCTGGACCATCCTTTCGCGCGACGAAACTCCATCTCAAATGTCGTGCCTGCCTAACCGTCAAGGAGATCCATCCCTTGGGTGGAATGGGTGGGGTTGGTGGAGGGTCTGACCGTGGGCTTCCCCGGACCTGCGAAGCCAACCCAAAAGGCGAAAAGTGTCCCTTGGATCCCTATCTGATCATTCATTCCAAATCCACTTTTGCCGATCAGCAGACACTAAAATTGCAGGAGGCACCAGATATGGTCCCAGTTGGAGAGCTACCAAGACATATGCTTCTTTCTTGCGACCGTTATCTTACTGGAAGGGTCGTGCCAGGATCAAGGGTGATTGCGACAGGAATATACTCCACTTTCCAGTCTGCGAAGAATGTTAGTTTTCTTGTGGCAAGTGTGTAGCTCCGTGACTGAATTTATACAAACAGAAAAATTCTGGGCCTGCAGCTCTCCGACAGCCCTACCTTCGTGTTGTACATCTTGAATTATCGTCTCCGTCCCCTGGGTCATCGGGCGGCTCCAACCCATTTGGTATCCAATTCACGCCGGAAGAAGAAGAAGAATTTGGAGAAATGGCGCGTAGTGAGGGCTTTTATGAACGATTCGCAAAGAGCGTCGGTCCAAGTATCTACGGGAGCCTTGGTACGTATAAGACATATGTCCTGAATCACCAATATTAAGAGTTATCAGATATAAAGAAAGCGATTACATGCCTACTGTTCGGAGGTTCTAGGAAAGTCCTCCCCGATGGGATGCGACTGCGAGGAGATATTAATGTTTTATTATTGGGAGATCCGGGTACCGCAAAGAGTCAGCTGTTGAAGTTTGTGGAGAAGGTGATGAGACTGTCATGATTGCTCTCTGGGGCTAACTTGCGCCTACAAAGGTAGCGCCAATCGCTGTTTATACCTCAGGCAAAGGTTCTAGTGCCGCTGGCTTAACAGCCTCCGTGCAAAGAGATGCAATCTCCGTGCGTCATTCTTATAGAAAACGAGCTCCCATGTCTCATCCTCTCCCACAGCGGGAGTTCTATCTGGAAGGCGGAGCCATGGTACTTGCAGATACTGGTGTCGTATGCATCGATGAGTTTGACAAGATGCGTGACGAGGACCGGGTCGCAATTCACGAAGCCATGGAGCAACAAACAATTTCCATTGCTAAAGCTGGTATTACGACTGTACTCAATTCACGAACGAGCGTTTTAGCAGCCGCAAATCCGGTGTTTGGCCGTTATGATGAGGGGAGAAGTCCTGGAGAAAATATTGATTTCCAGACGACCATCCTATCGAGGTTTGATATGATTTTCATCGTCAAGGACGAGCATAACGAACAAAGAGATAAGGTGTCTATTTTGCTCCCGCGTACCTGGCCCCTATTAAAAATGAATTTAGATGATTGCACGACATGTCATGAATATCCACATGAATCTGCCTAATGCTCAAAGGACAGAGGAGTCCGGGGAATTAGGATTAGATAAGATGAAAAGATACATTTCATATTGCAAAAAGTGGGTCCAACGAGGTGATAATTTAATTTATCTTACAAACCTCCTGTAGTAAATGTGCACCAAGGCTCTCCGCTGATGCACAGGAGATGTTGAGCAGCCATTTCGTAAGCTTACGGAAACAAGTACAGCAGGTGGAGAGGGATAATGACGAAAGGAGCTCTATTCCTATTACTGTGCGGTGAGTATATTCATTTTAACATTTGTCAAGAAGCTCACCTTGTTTCAGCCAACTCGAAGCTATTATTCGAATATCTGAATCATTAGCAAAGCTTACGCTTTCACCGGTGGTCCAAAATCATCATGTTGAGGAGGCTATCCGGCTCTTCAAAATTTCTACTATGGATGCTGTCTCCGCTGGTTCCGCTGATGGTCTCTCGCGCGGTGAATTAAACGAGGAGATGACGCGAATCGAGCGGGAATTAAGGAGGCGTTTGCCTGTGGGATGGAGCACAAGTTATCAAAGTCTAGTGAAGGAGTTTGTAACACAACAAGGCTATTCGAGCCATGCTCTGGAACGAACGTTATACATCATGGAAAAACGAGAAATCATCAGGTTTTCAGGACAGGTATGTTGGTGCTCCAGCCGTATCTGGAAGCGACTAACCATTCATTCAAACAGAAAAAAGTGGTACACAGGTCCGTCTGACTGTTGATGCATCATTCGTAGCACTTACTCTTTCTTTCAAGGGTGGGCGTATAATATAATTAGCTATCCGCCTATAGCTTGTATATGTGTGTGTCAATCTCCTGTATTCTGAAATACCCAACCGCCTCGGGTGATTGTCCTGATTCCACGAATAATCTAAACATTCTATGGGCACCCGTAAATGGACTTTTATCGCCCGCCTAGCTCAATCGGATAGAGCGTCAGACTTTTACAGAGGTCCGGGTGACTGGTCACTACTGTGATCTGAAGGCTGCGAGTTCGACCCTCGCGGTGGGCTATTGTATTTTGTTATTTTTCTTTCCTTATGATACCCTCACACCCTCATTTCAAATATCAGTAGTGTCGTTGACGTCCCCTCTCCCGCTTGCAATGTTGACATAACTCGCCTCTCCCTCGACCCGTGTTTCCCTCGATCCATTAAGTCTATGCCCTTCTGACAACCCATCTGTGTGGCAGGTCATCTCACCACCCTCGACAGCCTTCAGACTTCCATGGCAGGGCTCCCAGATGTAATTGAAACCCTTACATACGCTCCCCACCAGAATAGCACAATCTACACGGGCTTTCTTCGTGCATTCATTACTGACTTTCCTGTTCGAATCTTGTCGACTCTTGTCAAAGCTGCCCTCGCTTTGCCCGCCTGTTTTCCACAACACGAGAGAACGGTCTTTGGACCTCGAATCTGGTTGTGAAACTGGACCAGTTACGAGTACGATCCACTGTAACACATCAAACCCCCGCCAAACTTACCCTTTTCCCTGAGGGGTAACAGGTGGGGTCGTTCGTTCACTTGCTGGTACTCCGGGCGACGGCCTCCGAACCGTAACGCGATGCGTGAATATCTTGCGATCCTGTTTCACTTCTTCGTAATCCCAGCCTCGGATTCGATCACTCTTCATGAATACCACTCACTCGGAGGAGCTAGCTCACCCGAGCGCATTTGGAAAGAATGCACTTTGATCTTGGGGTACTTGGTGTTTGAGAAGGCATTAACCTTGCCTTGTCCATCCATTAAATGTGCAGTTATTTCATCAAACAGCTCCCCGGGATTTGGTCCGTCTGTCGCACAAGAAGAACCCACTGTAACGACTGCATGTCCTGCCCTTCCCCCATTAGGGGCATTCCTTGTATCCCCTCCCGTTCCTGCAAACGCGATTATCCTCGCACACGAGGTGTGCTGCCGCTGTCGTCGTGGCTTGGTCAAGGCAGATCTACACATTGTACCCGCCTATTGTCCCCGGGTGAATTTGGGACCTACACCTCCCCTTGAATGAACGCGCTCAAACTCAACCGGGCGGCCTACTGGAGATCAATTCGTATAAGTGTCAATTCGGGCTATCGCTGCTTCCGTGGCTTGTACGAGTAATGGCCACCATCAAAAAGACCAGACGTATCCTGGCATAGGGTATTCCGAGCCATTTCGTTAACACAGTTGATGTCGTTGTATTATCGACGAATCCTCGAACCCGTCCAGACGTTGTTTGGACAATCGGTGTTGTTTCAACACTAAGCCCTCGGAGTTAGCCGCGACCTTGATAGGAGTCAGGACACAGAAGGTGCTCCACGGTTCAACAAGTGTGGAGAGCCCCTCAAGAGGCCCACACCAGGGCTCGTTCTGAGAGTCGTTCTGAGAGCTGGGATCAAAGAAAATATTGCTAGGTAACACCAAATTAGAATCATATCACCATGACGTCGGGACTCAAGCCACTCCTTACTTGATTGTTCAAAGTATTGTCGCCCATGCCTCCTCATACACATACGCAACTCCAAAAATGACTATTGCCCATGGCCATGGAAGTACTATTCATTCAGGGGTTATCGACGTATATAAAAAATGACGGGCTCATTTCGGATATAATATTATTCCCTCTAGCCGACTTGAACGACTGACCTCGTCATACAAGGGGGTACTAGTGACGCGCTCTACCACTGAGCTAAGAGGGATGCGAATCTGGCCTCAGACGACTATTTCAACCTGATGAACACTGGTTGATGAGTTCCGCTATTTCTTACGATCATAGAAGGCAAAGGGGGGCTGTTTAAATATTCCCTCTTAGCTCAGTGGTAGAGCGCGTCACTAGTACCCCCTGGTATGACGAGGTCAGTCGTTCAAGTCGGCTAGAGGGAAGTGTTTTTAATAGCTTTTGACTCCGCCAGGAGCAACTCATCCTGCATTAATCGTTACTTGTCCCAGACCCATTTTGATTCAGAGATCTTTCATCGGACAGTTTAGCAATGAGCGCTATGGATACGGACGAAGTCTCCGTCGTTCTTCCGTCCACAACAACATCAGGCTTATCCCTCTCTTTGTAAGTAATCTGACCCCTGTCTAACCCAGAGATGATGGAGAACACCTCAGACACCCACTGCCGATCCTCAATATTTCTGAACATTTGACCAGGCTGAAACTACAAACTAATAGCCCGTCTCCATTCGGTATGTTGAAGGCCTTCTTAAAGCCTGGATGATCGATAATGGCGCGTAGTATTAGGGGCCTTGCTCGGAACGCAGAACGGACGGGAAGTCGAGATCGTGAACACATTTGAACTGGCGGTTGAGGGCGAAACAAGCTCGGTAGACCACGGGTTTTTAGTATCCAGAAGAGACCAATGTACGTCGCTTCGAAACCCGGTTCCGTGCATCTTCATTCGTTGGCGCAGATAAGCAAGTGTTCCCGTCACTGGAATTTATTGGGTGGTACACTGTGGCGCCTAACCCTACCAGTCGCCATGTCGCACTTCATGAACAGGTCCGTCTAACAATTTGTATTACGTTCGCAAATTGAACATCACCTCAAGTTCACAGGATATTGCTCTACACCACTTCTTCTCGTGCTACAACCTAGCCTAAATACGGCTGCGAATTCTGATGTCAATGCCCAGACTCTTCCTTTCAAGGCCTATGAACCATCCATCGAAATCCGCGAGCGAACATCGCGTTCCGTGTTCATCGAGGTGGCATATAATGTTGAAACTGGCGAAGCTGAACGCATCGCCGTAGATTGGACCGCCAGAGGCGGGGGTAGTGGAACAAGTTGTTCGTCGAAAGTTTAATGGAACCGGTGTACTCATTAACCCAATTTTGCCAGTGGAGTCACATCTCCAGACCCAACGATCGGCTGTAAAAATGCTGCATGAACGGATCCTGGTGCTCGTCAAATATGTTACAGACGTCATTGCGGGCGAGTTCAATGGTTTTGTGTATCCCAGCTTCGCTGACGGTGAGAATTTACCAGGCGAGGCGCCTAAGGATTATGCAACGCTTCGCGCTTTGACGGCTCTAATAGCCTCACTTCCTGCAAGTGAGAACAAAGCTTTTCGCGAGGAATTCGATACAGTACGTAAATAACAACCGCACCAATCCGCATAAATTCCTACACACAACGGTTAGGAATACGAAGATGTGCAGCTAACGGCCTTCCTCTCTCCTTGACAAAATCAGCCAACGTACTAAACGATGTAAGCGGTGGTGCAGTCAACTATGACAAACGTTATTGAACGCTTTCCAGCTCGTCGACAAGCACCTATTGTTAACCGCAGGGCGGGACGATAGGGGTCCAGGAGGTCCCAGGAGAAGGGGAATGGGTAGGCATGGAACGATGCCGGCTGATTGGGACCGTAACCATTAGAGTCTCGTATATGTACTCATTATGATCTGGGATTGCACTTATAAGCTTTTGGTCGTTCAAACATAGGATGAAGCAATACGGGTTTTGCGCAAACAATACAGAATACAATAGGGAGGGGCGGGTATCGGAATAGCGGAATTATTTACCGATCCAGGCAACGACGAGTAACTAACGCTTAATGTCTGTTTGATACGACACAGATGTTATCCTTGTTGTTTCCTGCTGGTTAATCTTGCATGTTGAGGGGTACGAGTCGCGGGGGGGAAGGCCGCCTGATTCTATTCCAAAAGCTTGAGTGGCTCGAAAGCGATGTGGGCGGCACATGATCGCTGGTAACATCAACGGGGTTTATGTTCGATGTTTGGTTGGAGAGTTTAGGCTTTGATAACCCCTGGGATGTGGGTGAGGTAGAAGTTATCATTGAAAGGGGTTGTGTTGCCAGAGGGGCTGAAATATGATCCCTGGCAGAACCGAACGATGGTGATGTTCCCGCTCGTTTGAAATCCGTGGCAGCAACACCTCCACCTCCACTGGAGCGCTTAGCGTTTGTTTTAATTCTACTCCAAAAATCGAGAGGATGTGAGGGATGGCTAGCCTTCACGGACGAGCCGGGGGCAGAATCAGATAGTGGGATGGCTGGAAGAGACGACTCCGGTATTGAGGACGGCGGACTTGATCCACTGGGACCTAGATCTGAGTGTGATGAGGAAGAGCGCCCCTTGTTCGTCGTTTCCCGAAATGTCTGATTCGTCACTCCATGAAACAGAGCGGGAGTGTGGTGCAGTGCCCTTGAGACCCGTCACCGCTGCGACAGATGGTCTCCCTTCATCCGCAATTGTTCGTCGTCGATAAGGATTGGTGGTTGGTGAATTGACTGTTGTTGCAAAGTCCCATGAATCTATTGATCGATGTGATTGTGTGTGATTCGTGACGCGGCGCTCCTGTCTGGCAATCAACGGTGGTAAACTTTCTGCATTGCGATTATTTAACGCCAATGCACCTTTACACAAAACAAGACTCACTCAGAATAGCACCGACCAAGTAAGATTTATTCTTCGAGGACTTGAAGAAAGGTGTTTGCAGCAGTTCTCCCGCAGTTGGTCTAAGAACATTTATGAAATGAAGCAAAAGAAAAAAGGGGGATAATGATTGCTCGTACCGCTTCGATGGATCCTTGACGAGGCAGCTATCAATAACGTCCTTGAAAGCACGAGAGTACTTGTAGCTCCCGCCCTCCCTGTCCAAAGTTGGTGGTGCTTCTTGAATTCTATTTTTCACACGATCATACACGTTAATCGGGTGTTTGAAAATAAAAATTTATGGATCGCTATTTTTAGGATCAAGGAACAGCAGTGACCTCACATTTTCAGTAAGACTTTCTGCGGTGATTCTCTTGATTTTGGAGGACGCCCTTGCGTAAGCTCGAGCGCAGTGATTCCAAAACTCCATATATCAGCTGACGAGTCATATTGTTGGCCTCGTATCAGTTCCGGTGCCATCCAGCAGGGCTGTGGAGCGACAGTGAAATGTCAATATGGATCCAGGAACGGTTCAAAGGATTGGAGTGGGAATGATATAATCCATGAAATTCACTCACAGTCCCTACAAAGGACTTGCGTTTGCCAATTTTGGGTCTGGGTGGGTCGGAAGCGGTGGCGCGCTTTGCAGCTTCGCTAATAGGAGTACTACTTTTTACTTGTGTTTGACTAGTAGGTAATGGTGCTGCTGCGCCGATACCATATGGATTTGAGGTGACCGTGTGGATGAAAGGTTTGAATCATCATCGGCAAGATTGGCCGCAACGCCGAGGTCACCAAGAAGAACAGTACCGTCTTCATCCATGAGGAGGTTTGCGGCTTTGATATCGCGGTGAATAAACCCATTGGTGTGCAAATAGCTATTGTCAACGGCAAATCAAAATGGTACTGAAAAAGGTTAGCGACCGGAGCTCACTTTAAACCTTGGAGAGCTTGATTAAGAATACACCGAACTACATCTTCTTCCATGCCACCTGGCCAACCATATCTCATTACATCAGCGGCACTTCCTTTGTTCATAAGTCGCAGGGCAATGCAGAGTTTGTGGCCGTCCATCCACGACCCGCGCACGCGCAAAACATTTGGATGTTTAGACAATGACATCAAGGTAGTTTCCCTCTGGAGAAGCGAGAGAGAACGCAGGGGAAGGGAATCCAAATCGAGAACTTTGAGCGCACATGGGATTGGATGTTCAGTGTGGTTTGAAGATTTATCGCTCTTTGGATGATACGTAGCGGAGTAAACGATAGAAGAGGCACCAAAACCAATGGGAGCGCCTATGGTATAATCATCAGCGCAGTCGCTAAGGTCCTTCGGGTATAAGATACTGGTTTTCGGAATTGCAGACTCAAAACAGACCTGAATAGCTGCCAATCGTCTTTGACCGCCCCAATGAATTTCTTGGAGTAAAAGGGCATGTCCTGGGAGGTTACTGGGGCACTCAAGGAGACCCTAAGAGAACCTGGAGCGCCAGTGGAAGTTGGAGTAGTCATCCTCATGCGGTTTATAATTGTCTATTCCGTGGTCAACAGCTAAGTATAGTTTGCCGATGAGGAGGAAATCGGTGTATATATGTTCCGACAGCGTTCAGCCTGAGAGTTATGCCTGCGGCAGAAGAGGGCTCTGGGAATGTTGAGTTGAATAAGACGCCAAGGTGTTATAATTACATCCGGGTCCCTATCTTGCCTTGATGTGGCCCATTCAGGTAGACCAATATCGAGCCACGTGTGATGTGCCGTGACCCAACGTTACCTGGCCGACGGTCCGAGTCGCGGCACATCGTCGAAACCTATTCAAATCAGTCGGCCTCTACGACGATTTTGGAGAGTCCAACCGTCACAATCTATCAATCATCCAAATTCCTTTGATTGCTACACACATGTAGGATTTTGTAGGGAAGAGTTACCCGAACTCTTTGCGGTACTTGGAACGTCTCCGCTGGAGCAGATAGTGGCGGGCTGAATGAGGTAATGGGGCGGAACCTGGCCACGATCAACAGTGAGCCGCCCACTTATTTCCACCAGTTTTCATCGATCACCCAGTATATGGCATGGTACACACAAATAGAACGGGTTCTGCAAAGAGTGGTGGTGTATATTATCAAGATTTTATAGAGCTTATACACCAGGTTCGCGTAGTGGCTGATTTTCGTCCGGCATGGACCGGTGATGAAATATGTGTTTTACCGCTTAGTATGGACCACTTGACATTCGATGTCTTATCTTACACATCTGCAACTAAGTTTGGGGGTTGTAGACTCGCGTATCTGCGAGACATCATGATGTGGTATCTATCGTTGGCTCGATACTACAGAAAACATTGAAGGTCCCATTCTTTGCAAGGTGACAATTTCTGGTGTGACACATTATGTCACAACCAATCACACGCTGCCCATTCAAGCGATGCACCACCTTCATCTGAACTCCTACCTTGACCTCGGTTCCGCTGACAATCCTTTGACCGGGCTAGTTTTGGTTTTGTATGGTGACCATCCGTTAGATGGCTCCAAAACAACCCGTTGCAAAATATCAGTATGTTGTTACACCTGCTGGGCCAAAGATCCTTCCGGTCGAGGAACCTTCCTGCAAAGACGAGGAAAGTCCAGCTGATTATAACACGGGGGGCTACCTCCCTATTAAAGTGAATGACACTTTTAAGCATGGGCGCTATCGCATTGTGAGGAAGCTAGGGTATGTCCTTTATATCTGCCTTGCTCATCGCATGTTATCATCCCACCATCCAGATGGGGCCATTTTTCGACAGTATGGCTTGTCAAAGATGCCGAGTGAGTCGCGACCACATTTATTTATCACAAAATACTCATGTATATTATCGTTGCTCAGTAACAATCGGCATTCGGCACTCAAGGTTGTGAAATCTGCTGGCCGCTACGCTGAAACGGCTCGCGATGAGATCACACTGCTGTCGCGAGTCTCATCCTTTTCCCCGGAACATCCTGGCAGGGCACATATCGTATCTTTTCTTGATTCGTTCTCACACCAAGGCCCTGAGGCCTCACACATTTGCATCGTGTTTGAACCACTAGGTGAGAATTTGCTCGCCCTCATCGAGCGACATAAGAAGAAGGGTGTGCCCCGGCCTCTTGTCAAGGTTATTGCTAAGCAGATGCTACTGGGGTTGGAATATCTTCATGATGAGTGTGACCTTGTGCACACTGACATTAAACCGGAAAACATATGTGGGTACCACCTTTCCTCGTTTTCCTCATCTCTTTCCTGCGTTCCTTGATTCGTGTCCGCGTTCGTATGACTCTTCAACTTTGGTTCTTATTATATCCTTATCATTCGTTATCTTGCCTATGACGAATCCTGACACATCTCCATTTAGTAATATCTATTCCAGACATCGAAGCTCACATCCATAACGAGTTGTCCCAATCCCCATCGCCAACCTCCCGTCGGGTTGGTGTCCCCCTCCCTGCCAAATCCCGTGCGGGGGTTTCTATTCCCCAGAATCAACATCGCGCAAGGCGCCAGGTCCAAATATTTGACTCACAGCCTCTGGCCAGTCCCGGAAGGACCACCGGCCGAACTGGGAATGCTGGCAGCAATAGTATGAGTATAAACGGTCGGCACAATGGCAGCGGAAGCGGCAGCAACAGTGTAAACGGGAGCTACATTACTCAAGTTCATCTTTCAAGAGTTGTTGCAGTAAACACGGTTGCGAGTAATAGTGCTGGCAGCCCCAACCCCAATGCGCCGAAGGTGTCAAGCGGGCTTTCATCGTCTGCACCCCATTCAGAAAGTATGCCATCTCGGAAATCTCAGCTGGTTTCCAGCACCCTTACGGCCCCTTCCCAACCACCAGGCAACACTACGTCCCCATCGACTTCGTCGTCATCATCATCCATATCATCTACCGCAGCTGGCTCTAGCAGTATTGTCAGCACTCCACCAACCTCCCTGTCATACTCGATTGGAAACGTAGTCGCAGGAAAATTGGGGATGTCGACGCTGAGCGACCGAATAAAAGCGAGTGATTCTTCACCAACCGCCAGCACTAGCCATCCAGCAGACGATAAATTCTTGGCCTTCAGCGGCCAGGGAAAAGCGATCGGGGATGGTTTCGAGCACTCCCTATCCACTTCATGGCGAGATTGCTCCCACGTTGCAACTTCCTGGAAAGATAAACTTTCCACATCTCTTTCAACATCTTTTAGGTCGTCTGGTCTAATTTCTAGCAAATTAAAGATTTCACATACCGTGGATAACAATCAAATAAGATCCCAATCAGGAGTACCTGCGTCAGATTCTTGGAAAGATCCTGGAGCGGCCGCCCCCGCCCCTGCTGTCGTTATTTCCGCACTTGTGAATTCTTTTGGTGAAGAAGAAGGGGATGACTACTTTCGGCACCCTGGGCCCAGTCGTTCTACTAATACAGCCTCCA
The DNA here is from genome assembly GCA_015501065.1 of Infundibulicybe gibba. Taxonomy (NCBI): domain Eukaryota; kingdom Fungi; phylum Basidiomycota; class Agaricomycetes; order Agaricales; family Omphalinaceae; genus Infundibulicybe; species Infundibulicybe gibba. The sequence continues at coordinate 231,568 of JADNYI010000001.1, forward strand.
CCGGTTCAAGCACGACTTCGGAGAGCTCTTCTGCAACGACAACCACCGCTAAACCATCCCCTGACTCCACCCCACATCCAGTGTCAAATAATGGATCTAAATCCAAAATCTTAGGCATTGATAAAATTATCACCAATACGCCCAGTCTTCTCGCTGATGCTATGTCCCACCAAATCGATGCTAGTAGTTCCGACCCCACCCCAAATCCTACAAACCTTGCCCCTTCCCTCCTTACCCAGACCGCTCCGAATCGAACTGACATGGCTAACTTACCAACTAAGCGACACACTCCGCGTTCCTCACCTCCCCAACAAATCTCTCAGCTATCTGCCCAGATGCAATCCTATTCGCGATCTCCTCACGAACCCCATTCTCTCTCGCACAATGATTTGCCACCCAACGAGGTTATGGCTATAACTTCAAACGCTGATGACCCGTTAATTTCCTCGGAACCCATCGTCTCAGAAATAGCACACACTTCATATACCCCAGCTGCACCACCTCCCACCCCCAACACATCTCCATCTGTACCCTTTCGTATGCCGACTACCTACGAAGCCAGGGCTAATCCTATAGTGCAACCTCCAACTCCAGCCCCATCCAATGCCCCTCCCATTCGCATCAAAATTGCTGACTTGGGTAATGCCACTCCATCTAAGAAGCACTACACCGAAGATATCCAAACCCGTCAATACGTGCCCCTGAAGCAATCCTTGGGAAGCGGGATTGGGATACCCGGGCCGATATATGGAGTGTTGCCTGTGTGGTTCGTCTTGAAGATGTTCCTTGTTATTTGTGCTGATTTGATCTAGATCTTCGAACTTCTAACTGCCGAATATTTATTCGACCCTCAAGGCCAGGGAGAGTTATTCACGAAGGACGACGACCACATGGCGCAAATTATTGAACTACTGGGTGATTTTCCAATGGAAGTCAAGATGGGAGGGAAATACAGCCGAGAGATGTTTGATCACACGGGTATGTTTATTTTTAAATATCTTCCCCATGGTGGATGTCATAATTGCTTTATCTAGGCGCTCTAAGATACATTCGAACCCTCAAACCATGGCCCTTGAAGCGTGTTATGACCGAGAAGTATCTTTATCTTGAAGAAGATGCCTCCAGGTTGTGCGAATTTCTTGAGCCGATGTTAGCGGTTGACATGAAGAAGCGCTTGCATTCACGGGAGATGGTCAATCACCCCTGGTTAGAACCCCAAGACAGCGATGATATCGTCAGCGAGTGGTGAACGGAAACCTGTGCGGCGACTGTCCAGCGGGATCAAGGCATATCCGTCAGCTAGACTCGCCTAGATCGACGAACCCTCCCTCCATTCAATCATGTTTTATTATATTTCTTACACTCTGGTTTATAGGTCCTTGGGCGTTACTTGCATGACATATATATAGATGTCTCTCCCCCACCCTCTGATTTGGTTGCTGGCGGCTCCTACCTTATATTCTGCCTCTAAACTTGTACCTCTACGGACTTAGTTTCACTCGTTGGTCAAATTGATTATGTCGTCTTTGTAGCTATCCCCCACTGCTTATGGCCCTTTTTATAGACATGTATGTTTTTAGCGTGCATATTTCTTCGAAATCAACCTCATGCTGAACTGTCTAGCGAAACCTGCTCCCGTCCAAGAGTTTATAAAAGGTAGGAGGGTATAGGGTTATTTCACCTTCCTATCCCTCCTGAAACAAGAGCGTTAATGACCCCTATCGATCAATAGATCCAATCCTACCTCACTTCAAGTTGTTTCGGTGACGGTCAACGAGGTACGCTCGTAAATATAAGCTCGAGGCCGAATTTCTCTGGGCTGCTCAGGCTCTAGCCGGCCCTTGTGTCCTCAGGTCCAGTTCTTTGGCCGCCCCCCCTCCCCCAGCTAAAAACCACGTAGTTAAGCTTCGTTCAAGTTCAATCCATGTGCCCCGGTCGAGTTGGCGGCGTTGGTCCCTAGAGCTTTCCCGCCCGCCCAGTGCAATTAAAATCTATTAGTTTGCATTCCGGGCTATGGGAGGTTCTCTCCTCAAATACAATTTCGTCGCTCGCCTCCGGGATATATCCGAGGCATTTCAAGTTCATATGTAAATCCTTGGCCTGCGGAGGTCGCTCCCCCGGTTTCTAGGTGGTTTCCAACACTCAAGGGCCGCATAGCAAGCATTGATCAAGGAATAGCGCTCCCCAGGCCCGTCAGAACAACCTGCTTGGACATTCGAACGTTCGTTCAACATTGTAATGTCCGGACTGCCTCGCCCATCGACAGCTCCCCACGCGTAGACTTGATACAGAAGGGATGATCACGAGCTAGGAAAAGTGGTTTTAAAAATCAATCCTCAGTTAGCCAGGGAACGATAGGAACTAGATTATTCTCAACTACCCTCCGGGAACGTCGGGGGCTTATTGTTTATATTTGACATTCTCTTTCCACCTCATCAGAATATCAGACAGATCGCCCTGCCAAACTAGACGAACGTGGGGACATCAATTTGATGTGTTCTCAGTCCATACTCTGAGGCCAGAGTAACATCCATTAGCACGAAGGAAAACACGGCCTAAAGTCATTACAAGTCCGCAAAGTCTAAATAGTGCATATGATTGCCTGGTGTGTGTGATGGAAGACAAAACAAGTGTGGTATGGTCGGGAGTATAAAACCATAAACCGCGCGAGTGTGCGGACAGTGACTAACAGCAGGTCTCCGCGCGGCTGGTGTGTAGGGATAAGCATGGTGGGAGGTAGGAATAAGGTCCGCCAGGCCAGAACAAGTGAGTAAGAAACGACCGTGAGGAAAGAGAATGACAGCTAAGATACGGTAGACCAAAATATTAGAGTATATGTCTGGGGGAAATGGGAAATGATGATCCTACGCAGAACTACAGCAAAAGCACGGCAATCGTTGCAACGAAGGCAAGGGCTAGTCCGGTACGAGCTTGCGATGAAACGGTACCAGATTTACTACCATCAGCAGTGGCTTGCGAGCCGGCAACAGAAGTAAGAGTAACACCCGGAGCTGAAGTCGGGATTAACTCGCATTTGATATCATTACATACGTTAGGCGCACCAGAAATCGGGGGAGGGTTGGTTTTGTTGTCGTTAGTCTCAATGTAGGCATCTTCATTGGGCTTGTTCAAGCAATTGATAACGGGCTGGATCTTGAAGGCCGGATTGTGGGCCAGCGCGTCGGGAAGAATATACCCAGTTGCCACGTCCACGGTTTGCTGGAAGAGATCATGCTCGAGGACAATAAACCCACTATTGATGGTAGTAACATTTCCGAGGATATTTTCCCAGTTTTGGAGCACCTGCTGCACAGTTGTAAGACCTCCGTGAATGTTGAAGTCTTCATGACAATGAGTTGAGGTAATGTAATATAAAAAAGGCCATGAGTTACCATCTGTATCAAAAGTCGCTGTAGGGCTGATACGGGTCCACATGACGGGGGTCAAGCCCATAGCAATGCAGATGGCCCGGACACGGTCGCTGGTTTCATGATTTAGTAAGAATGTGGTGGAAGGGAAACGATAACATACTCAATATCCCCGAAAGGTGGCCGCATCATATTCGGAGTAACGCCCAAAATATCCTTTATCACCTTTTTGGTCCATCCAAGCTCAGCTATAATTTCATCGTTTTCTAATGTCGTTAACGATGGGTGGCTCCAAGTGTGAACGGCGATTTGATGTCCGCCCATATACTCGGCCTGTAGCACTGCGGGCATGGAAATGGCGCGCGAGCCGATGCTGAAGAAGGTCGACTTGAGCTGCTTGGAGTCCAGGTAGGAAAGTAGGTTTGGAGTGTAAAAACCGGGGCCATCATCGTATGTGAGCCCCCAGGTCATTTTATCTGGACACTCAACAACGTCACCGGGGCGTGTGCAGCCGCCGCACGTCCACCAGCAACGACTCTGATCAGCAGCAGCAGCAGCATTAGCAGGACATCCGCCTGCCCCAGGGATAAATCAAAAATTAATGTGGCATGTGGATCATGACGAACCTGCCACTGTTGGCGTGATGTTGGGGATCACTACGCCAGAATTCGCGACATCTTGTTTCCACTGTTGAACTTCAGGGGAATCCGTCGGGGGAGGTTTATCAAGGGCGGGGTAATTAGCCGGATTAAGTGTGATAACTGTGAAAGGTGATTTGTCATGTCAACGTTAATTAATTCACACGCAAAAACCAAACCATTAGGCAAGGGAGGTGCGCCAGCAAGGCTTGGCTGGGCTCCGGCAGGAAATGTGGTCGCTAAGGGAATCGTAGGTTGTGCGGACGCCGTAGACACAATTTGTGATAAAGGAACTGCAGTAGGATTCGTGGCTTGGAGGGTGAATGTGACGACGGGAGTCGTCACCAAAACTGAGCCTGTCACTGAGCCTGACACTCCTGACACCGCTGGCTGGCTTCCCGAGGCTGGCGGAGCACCAGAAGAGCCCGCGACTGGTAAGGAATTCACCGGGGTGCCTGAGGGGGCACCAGAGGGGGCACCAGAAGGGGCTTGGCGTGCATGACGAAGGTGTTGTGCGGCGACACCGAGACTATGACCCGCGACGAGGATGGGAAGACTACCGACGGAAAGAGCGACGGACACAGGAAACTTCATGGGGTCGTGGTGGTTGAGAACAAAGAACTGTCAGAAAAGTTTGGTCCATGCATCCATGCATCCAACAAAGCTATATTTAACCCAGCCGGCCGGCAGTCGTGGCGGCGACAGCTGGCAGGAAAGTTATAATTAGATGGGGGATAATAATAATATTATCATCATGGCACAGGGACACATGGACGCTCAGAGTCAGCGCTCAGGAATACTTGCCTACACCAACAGACTCTTTGTTTTTCGAGCATACGTATTGAGTTTTATTATACTCACATGGTTTCCTTGGTGGCGAGATCCGAGTCTCCGGATCTATCAGCGCTTCAGCAACTAGCCGAAGCGAATCAGGCCAAGACCAACTTGTTTCGAGCGTGGCTCATCCTCTTTCACTAACAATGGACTACCGAGTGTACATGTGCGTTATAGTAGCCACCAACAAGTATATACAACGGTTGTCTCTATACTTTTTGTTTTTTAGTCCTCGGCTTCTCGAGGTCGATTTCCTCGGCATCATCATCATCATCTTCGTCATCCTCTTCGTCCTCCGAGTCCAAGTCACCCCCTGCGTTGCCTAAAAAGTAGTCAATTGCCTCCGGGAAAATCTCGTTTCCGATGGCAAGTCCAATCTAAGCCACAAGTCAGGTAGGGTCAGAACAGGCTGGTTGATCAGACAGACCTCGGACGGGTCGGTCTCATGCTCGAAAAAGTTGAAAAAGCTGCCCATCTCTGCAGGGATGTCATCTTCATCCTCTCCCGCCTCCCGAGGGTACAGCTTCGTCAGGGCCTTTTCAGGGTCTTTCCAGTTAATTTTGGTTGCCTGAACCATGTGCCATATCAACTTGTAATCCTCGACACCGAGATAATCTGAACCACGAACCGAGACTGTCACATCACGCTCCCAAGAGAACTCGAGCATCGACTCGGTAATCCCATCCTCGTCTGGCGTCTCGTCTGCAGACGCGGGAGGTGGGTTGTACTTGAACTCTTTTTTCAGCACTGTATCAGAAAAGTGCGGGTTCTCTTTAAAGTGCTATACCAAGCACAGTCAACACAACGCCAAAGGAAAAAAAGCACACCATGGCGCTCACAAATTCAATGCTGTAGCACCGGGGCTCAGCGGGGTCCCGGGCAACCCAGAGGTCCTCCAGGTAGCTCAGTGCGAGCTGATCAGCTCCGTGCTGCACGTGGAATGCGAACCGGCTGTTATTCATCAACGCGACAGGCCAGAACTTGGGGATGGATTTGATGACCTGGCGCCGCTTTTCGTACACCCCGGCAAGTTTCATCTGAGCCTGACGCTCTGCGGGAAAGACATACAACGTGAGTTCTGGTTACTTCCGATGTGCAAGATCAACAAACCAAGTACAAGCTCAGCGTGTGCGATATCTCGTTGGACGCTTTGTAGTTTTTTGGCGTCCTCATCACTGAGCTCGATATTTTGGAGCGGGTTTTTTTCCTCCTCAGCGCCAGGGGAGGCGCGTTTTGTTCCTTTTGCCATTTATAAGGTGGGTGTGGGTGGGGATTTGAGAATGGGCGTTGCCGTTGGCGCAAGGTGTGGAAAAGTAAAATTTGATTTGGAATTTAATTTCCAGCTCCGCGGTTATTCTAAATCATAATTTATAAAAATGCGAAATATTCATTCCCATCCCCCAAATCAGAATGGGTCAAAGTCTATGTTAGTGGATGAAGTGCAGCCTCATAAGTACGAGATCTCAGTCCACCCTCTTTTTCACGCCCATCTCGACTTCCTCAATTGGAACCCGGTGCCCCATTGGCTTAGTTGCTTGATCTACTAGTTTTGCGCTCAAGCCACCCAGGATGCCAGCACCTGCCTTGAATCCCATGCCATGGTGTCCGGAACGATATCCAGGGCCAGAATAGTAGATGCTGTCTGTAGGCGGAACGAGGCGTGGCCACGATACGTAGTCGATACCATGTGCAATAATGAAAACCATGGAAAGTGAGAGCAAGCTGAACCACAACATGAAGAAGTAGAATAAAGAATAATCTTTACAAGGTTAGTCACACATTGAGCATGCAGGCAGAGTTAGAATGCTTACCTGATGTTCGTGGCAGTGTCAATCCAGCACAGATCATGAACAAGGAAAATGAAGCTATCACCGGCATCTAAAATAACACAAATATCAGTTAACGAACCACACATGCGTCCGGGGAACATACCGAACGTGTGATCAGTGGTCGAGGATCTGTAACCAAAAATAATGCACTTGATGGGTTTTTCCTTGGTACCCAGTTTCCAGTCATCAGATCAAATGCATCCTGCGGGTGGAGCTATTTAACAGTATTCGGGGAGAAAAAAACCGAGAACTTTACCTGTCGAGCGCCGTCAAAGTAGTTGTTTTTGAGATACCGCATAACCGACTTGTAGCCATCTTCTAGTACTCCTTTTCGTGTCCTCTTGTTTGTTCTTGTGAAGTCCGATTTCAATGCTCCTGAACCACCGTATGCTTTAGCAATCGCGTCGGCGTGATCAGCCCACACTATGTCGGATGATTAAGAGCCCAACATAGACAGATGATCAAGAAGCGTACTTTCTCTGAAATCCTTACTGAATGCCTCGTAATTGTCAATTCCAGCATCATGAGGCAATATTCCCAATTCTTGGAGTTGTTTATTCAAGTTCCATTTAGCAAGAAATGCCTGGACGACATTGGTGCGATCAAGATTGTCCATGCAATTGGTCCGCACGGTCCCTTGTTGTAGCCTAACTGGCTCGGATTGTAAGTCATTCGCGTGAAAATACCTTAGTAGATTGCCGTTGGTGAGCTATATTTAGAAGTTCGGATGTAGGAGACCCACCCATAACCATCAAGATCATCTTTAGTTTTGTCGACAAGCAAAGAGATGCGATCCCAGCGCATCTTTTTACATTCATTATGGAAGTCAAAATATTCGTAGCGCACGCCTGGAGGATCGACCTATTACAACATCAACGTAAGGAAGGTCCTGAAATTGGATATAACATACGGCGGAAAGATATTTCTCGTAAGCTTCCTTGACGGGTTGTTCGTATCCCTTCTGATTCACAAGGTTGACCAGCGTTTGATCGCCATAGAGCGACCTTTGTTCCTGTAGATGAGCACGCATGGCTTGTGTCTGAAATAACACCTCGTTGAGGAAACAAAAGGTAATGAAGCAGCAACACTCGCCGTCTCGTGGGAATACATGATCTGCAAATCGGGCTTGTACCGCAATGTGTTGATTTCTGACCAAAAGACAGGGATGCTGCCTCGAATTTGGACAAAGCTGAGCTTGCTGGCATAGGTATCATCAGAGGGGCGTTGGGCTCCAGGTGTACTTTGCCCTTCAATGAGGACCAACTGCTCAGTCTCGTTAAAATTTGCTACATGTCCTTGACTATCAATCCCTCGTCGGAAGTAGCGGGTTCCGGCACGGTGCCGGGAGCGGCGACTGATGAGACAGAGCTGCATATGGCGCCCATGAAGGAAAGCCGGACGTATGTCGAATGCTATTTGTAACTTGAGTTGTAATCCTAGCAAGAGTGTCGCGCTTATACTCACTACCGTACACTATGGGGAGGATATATGCGCCAAGCTGATGTACGAGATGAAATAACAGTGCAGACTATTAGGAGATGTACACACATCTTGTTTTGGGTTCAAAGTTGCCGTTTCTATTAGTTTTGATTGCAAAAATCTTGGTATCGACAATGGTTAACTAGCCAGCTTGGGACCGTATAATGATGACTCACCTATTCCAGAAAAACCTATCATCCGCCTATTTGATAGTGGCTGAGGTCTGTTTGTAAGTCGTAAGATAAATATTACTCACTGCCTCCCAAAATGCCTTATTTACATCGCCGTCCCGGTTTTTGTATTGTGCTTGTAGTCTGCGGGTGAGGTCCCATTCGTAGCTAAATAGAAAATTTCCGCCGTAGAGATGGGAGCGAGCAAGGGCCAGAAAATGGCCTTCAACGGGATGTGGTGGATTCGAAACCGAGACATTCGGATTCAAGGGCAGTATGTCGAAGTCGACTGCGCGGTAGACCTCATGGCCCATTATGCGACCCCGTAGTTCGCGCCCGGTAATTATTATAATATATTCGGCTGTAGCTGGTAAGTGCAAGAAAGGGCGGGGATGACGTGCATACTTAAGGATAGTGAGAGGAGGCCGAGAATTCCGTAGACAGTCTTGGGCGACCGGCGTGCATGTTTCGGTAGGGGAGTATTAGGGCCTGAGACTGTCTTCGAATTCGACAGATGTTGGAAGAGAGGGATACTCACGGTTGAGGGTGATGTCGCCAGAGTGACGGTCAATAGTCAACGACTGTGCGTGAACGCCGTCAATTGGGGTGAATATATACGTGTCTTCTGCATCGGTATACCTGTAAGGGAATATGAGGTACGTTCTGGGGGAGTAGAAGGGAGGAACTTGCAGGTGAAGACGCTGGTGCAAGGCTTTCATGGTGGAGGTCAGGTGCAAGAAGGGGACTGCTGAGTCTGAGTCTGAACATTCGCCTGCTTTGCCTTCACCGATGAAGCTCACTCCAGAGCTCCTCGCACAGGCCTCTTCAGCCTTGAATCCGATTAAAGAACGCCAGCTTGATCTTAGAGGTATTTATTTCCATTGCTTTCTTCCAGATCGCGCTCATTTCCCAACCTGCACAGGCTACAAAATCCCTGCAATCGAAAATCTTGGTGTGACAAGAGTACGTGTTTTCATCGTTTTATGCTTGTGATCGTGCTCAGTGTGAATCCAGGACCAACACGATGCCATAGATCTCACTGATAATGCAATAATCACCCTCGGAAACTTACCGCTCCTCAAACGCCTCCAAACTCTCCTCCTGGCGAATAATCGCGTATCATCTATATCCCCTTCAATTCATCTCTCTGCGCCGAACCTTACAACGCTGGTCCTCACCAACAACAATGTATCCGAACTGGGCGATCTTGAGCCCCTCAAAGAACTCAAGCGCCTTACTTATGTATCCCTGCTCGGTAACCCCGTCCAGGAAAAAAAATGGTATCGCGAGTGGCTTGCCTGGAGGATTCCTGGTCTGAGAGTTTTGGATTTCCAGAGAATTCGGGACAAGGTGCGCTCACCCGCACCCTCCACCTCGCTGAACCCGAATTCGACCACTCATTGCCCCCTTCGCCTCGCTTGTCCATATCCAATCTAGGAGCGTAGCACAGCCAAATCCCTCTTCCTTACTGCGGAGAATCTCCCCACCGCGCTTGCGACCACAATCTCAACAACAGTCTCCACACACTCAACAAAAATTGCAGTCACAACCGACGAGCCGAGACCGGTCGCCGCCGCTGGAAAGGCAGGCAGGTTGATGTCAAAAGAAGACGCAGACCGTGTTAAGGCTGCCATCGCAAAAGCCACCTCTGTCGAAGAAATCAGAAAGCTAGAGAGAAGCCTAAGAGAAGGATACATGCCCGAAATTGAGTCGGTGGGGGCATGAGAGACTGAGAGGGCATTCTATTCTGTAATTCTTTGACAATGACTTTCTAACCCTCAACCGCTAATTCCTGAGGCAAATTCGCGTTCTAACATGTCTTGGAGTTATATTCTCGACTACACTCGTATATTTCTCACAAAAGATACCACACTTTCTGCTGTAGTGCTCCCTGCCAGTTAACAGCTCTTCAAACCAGTATTCCCAATCCATAGGCCATGGAAACCCAAGGCAATAACAGCTCCAAGGTTGGCGAGGGAACTGACTCCATGCAGCATTCCAAACCGACGGTTCAACTTTTTCATTTCGGCAGACACCTGCATTGGAAGTCAATAAGGGGGCACAAATCTGGATCAACGAACAAACCCCAGGCTCATTGTAGACCTTGCCTTCTTCTTTCTCGAGCCTATGACGTTGGAACATTGTCCTATATACCATAAGAGTGGTTCGCACCAGCAAGATATGATCACCCTTACTTGCTTGTCAGTGGCCCAATGACAAAATAGTTGAATCCCTGATTTAGCATTACACTCGCGAGGGTGTACGCCTGGGCGACATCGGCGATGCTAGGGCTCAGGATATGGGTGATAACAGCAGGATGAGAGTAGGTCCATAGGGTGAGCAGGGATGAAGAGAGGATGATCGATATCACGAAATAGATGGGGAATGTCTTATGCTGAAGATTGCCAAATTGTTGACGAGCTGATAATCCTATGGTGAACCGCTGATTCAAGACATACACGGAAAGCACTGACGGAGGGTCTTGAATGCAATCACGCCTGCAATTGCGTGTGAGTACAATATGGAGGCCAGCCTACCATCTACGTACCTCCGAAGAAGGTTATCCAGAATGCTATTGACAAGGCCGATCATGAGTTCGGCAATTGTTTTATACTCCAAGGACCTACACATCCCAAACAGCCACGCATATCCAACAAGATACAATCCGTTTGGAGACACAAGACTGTAAATCGAGCTTAATGTTAATACCTCTACTTTGGTCATTGTGAATTGTTCAGCTTGGGGGTTTGTGGTGGTACAAGTCGGAAGGTAACAGAAGCCAACTTATTCCGGCCCTCGGGTTCGCACAGTTAGTGGGTCATCACACAGGCGACATATTTATATTCTCGGAAACCTCGGAGTGTCTATCGCAAGCGTGAAATATGCAGTAATGTATTTTCTCCGTCCCAGACGCATCTAATAACACCGTTGATGAGGGACAGGCCATTAATTGTCTACGGTAATATTGAAATCTTTATCCAATGACAAGTTTGCCCTCGGCATCATTGAAATCATGTTGAGGCACCTCTAGGTTCAGCTAAACGAGGGGTGTGAGTTGGAATTTGTGTGGTAGTCACAAGAATCTTACAGGAGCTGGGCCTTTACGAGCGCGTCCAGCTGCAGCGGTTGTTAGGAATGGAAAAAAAAAGATATGGTAGGCACTTACATATATCATAATGCGAACCATGACATGGGCAGAACCTGATGTCCGATATAAGCGTTGCTCAGGAGATGCACAGGTCGCTCTTACCATCCTCCGAAATCACCTGCCTCACCGATGGGAACACATCCTAAGTGGGTGCAAACACCGAGCATCACCAACCATTCTGGCTTCTTGACCCGCTCTTCATCACTCTGTGGGTCACGTAGCGACTTCCAATCAGTCGAGCGTGCTTCCTCAATTTCGGCTTGGGTTCTGTGTCGGATGAATACGGGCTTGCCTCGCCATTTGATGATCACATTCTTGCCCTCGGGGATTCCACCGAGTTCCACCTCGACCTTGGCAAGGGCGAGGACATCTGCAGATGCGGCCATTGTTTGAAGGAACTCGGAGACACTCGACTTAGCGGCCGAGGCAGAGAGGACGCCCAAGGACCCAACCATGAAGTAAGAAAGGGCACGATTGCTGTCACTGTTGTTTGCACGATAGTGAGAGAAGTCGGGAACCTCAGGTGCGTCCTTGACTGCCACAGAGGTATGGAGAAGGCGGTGCTGGTGTGCGACGGATGTTGTAGCTACCGGGACTCAGAATTTGTATTTTTATGAGGTCAACTCAAAAATTCACCATTGATGTAGGTCTTTGAGACGAGACCAGAAGACGTGCTCGAAACGCCGCCAGACCACTTTGGCTGAACATCAGAGCGCGGACTTGCGGCGCCATGGCCATGCCCGTGACCAGACGAGGGTGCCCGGGCAGCGAGATTGAGAAGAGGGGCTGCGGGAATTCCACTGGGGAGCGTGCGGACTGTGGGGGCGAGATTGACCACCTTTTTTACGGCCTGGAATGTAGCCATCTGGAATAAAAACAAGTGTGGTCGCTGCTACCAACGATGAGGACAGGTTAATGCTATGGTCAACACAAAAGGCCAAGTTATTCTCGCCAAAAGCCGAACTTTTTTCCGTTCCGCTCCGGTAACCAGTGACCTATCACAAGCCAGATGTTTCATTTAGGCTCGTGACCATCCCTTCAAACGATTCTACGATCCTACGGATGTGCACGAATGTGCTCTCTTCGTTAGTTGTTCGTCCCGAACTGCTTGAAACCTCTTAGAGGGACAGTCACAGGCCTATGTTTCATTCATGATTCGACTACATTCGTATTTACGATTGAGTTACTTCAATTCAAGTTACCTTAACTTGTTTATTTCGTATGTTCTTTCAGACATGTCAGCACTTGATCTTGCGAATGAGTGGGAGAAACTCCAATGTTGTGTTGCTGCAAATAGCGGCGCATGTTGACCGGGAAATCAGTGATTATTCCGTCAACCCCCCATTGCAACAATTGGTCCGCAATGTTGAGGCGATCAATCTAAGTGCGATACGTTAATGTAAAATCTTTTGGTGTGCGGACAAACACACCGTGTAGGGCTTGACAGTCATGCCTAGCTGATGTGCGCGATCGACCATCTCCTTTGTAGTGAAGGTGATGTATCCAGGCATCGAAGGGTCTGGGACCGGAGTCACATCGGAAGGCGCAGAAGGTGATAGAATATTTGCGTGGATCAAGCCCGCTGCATTCGCGACTTTTACCCCAAGAGACGACCCAGGAACGTTGTCCAAAACGATGCCTGCCAGCCAAGGTGACGGGCTTGTAGCCGTGGAGCTGTATCAATACTAAGTGAGGGGGTAGAATTGGCGAGGCAGAGTTAATGTACTAACGAGGATAGTAGCGCAGACGTTGGAATTTTGGGGTCCAGTGCCTTCATAAAATGATCTATCACGCAGTCGCTCAGAGATATAGCACAAATATCACCTTCATCCCAATTAACGTCCTCCACTCGAAACTTTGGTACTAGCAAATTTGATTATAGAATATTAATTTCTTCGAAGGGGCGGAATTACCGTGATAGAATTGCGATAGACCGTGGCGGCAAAAAGTGCATGTTGAAAGTTGACGAAGTCGTCGACACTACGCGTGGTACCCGGGTTTGCGGAATCAAACTTTGACTCGATATTAAAGAGCATGCGGCGTTCTGGATCAGCACATTCAACAAAATCGAATACTTCTTGGAGGGTCGACATTTTTGTCGCTGGATAAGTCAATTGTAGTGCTGGATGGTTTTGGTTAGCAATTGTTTTAACAGCCAGAATATTGCGAACTCACGGAAATCGTCTTGTCGCAGAGAACAATCCAAGGTTTTGATTTGGGCGAGCGTAAGGTTAGCGATAAATTTGCCAACGTATGGGAACTCTGGGTCGCCTGGGGTCTTGGATATATTGTAAGCGATCCCGCAGTATCGAGAACATGGGTAAGATGTACCACGGGGGCTGTATCCCGACATTTCTCAGCCGGGATGAAGGTATCATGCCACACAACAACAACGCCATCCTAGAAGACGGACCAACATCGGATCGCGCCGGATTTGCGCTATCGGTACTCATACCTTGGTAATACCATTGTCCAATTCAAGAGTTGTAACCCCGTCAATAATGCCCCTTCAATTTGGTAGCATTAAAATCAAACCCCTCGATGGATAGCGTTATCTAATATTGAAAACCTACCACGCGAAACTAGGAAGTGTGTTCTCAATGGTATCCCCCCGACCCCCACGGTGCCCCTATAAGTTGATTAGCTTAGCTGCAAACTCGGATACATATGACGTATGCGAGTAGATTTCATACCTGAAGGTCAAAAGGGCTCGACCTTGGTCTGAGCTGGACAGGACTGCCAAACGCAGCCTGTATTTGGCTGTAACACAAGATGGCGAATGTTACCAGAGAGAGCATCGGGGTTGGTGAATAATGTCGCTACTCGCCCCCCTTTTGAGCAATTTACGATGTTCTCGAAGCCAGAGCGACATGTCATGAGACCGGTCCTCCGTCAAGAGAGCATGCGTAAAGGCGGCAAGCATGGTAAACATGCCCATCAAGAATGTTGGGATACTCCCACAGCAGGCAGAAATGGTGCTTCGACGGTTCCATCTGCGACCACTTGGACCTGGGACCACAAACGTTCATCGAATTTTGAATGCACATTGTCGAGCCATCATGTCGGATGCCCTAGGTATGAGAGTTCTGCGCGGCAGTGGGTCCCACATAATTAGAATTAGGACACAGATGACATTGATTTAATAAGTAGGAAGGAGAGAAGGAGACATCTGTGTGCTGTAAACGTTCATCACGGGGCATCGGCTGTGGAGCTTGCGAAGTCGCAGGGCCGAAAACGGTAACGAAGAATTCATCAAATATTTTGACAAATATATAAGATGGGATAAAACTGCTGGGTCAGACGTTTAACAACACAGGAATACCTGGAATCACACGCTATTATCTTTTTGAGTGTTCTTTCAAGCACGAAAGCACTTTGTCTGTGAGAAGGTAGGAGCAACCCTTACGCCGCACTGGTCTAAGCATCGGCGTGTGCTGGTGATCGGTAATGATTCCGTCCACCTTCCAATCTAACAGTTTTTCTGCGATGTTGAAATGGTTAACCTATAATGCGCGCTATGGTTGTTCGTCCTATATGTTCAATTCATAAACATACCGTCCAGGGTTTCATAGCTATACCTAGCTCATGTGCACGATCAACCATATCCTTAGTGATGAAGGGGAGATACCCGGACATTGAGGGATCTGGTACTGGGCTTGCATTAGAACTTGCGGCCGGTGACAAAATATCCGCGCGAATGGAGCTAGCTGTGTTCGCAACTCTTATACCAAAGGATGGACCTGGGACATCTTCCAGTCAAATACCAGCCAGCCATGGTGATGTGCCGTTTTCCGAGGTGGTTATAGTGACACTGGTTTGGGATGTTTTTGTTAGGGGCTATCAATTGGGGACTTTTGTGCGCTAACGAGGATATGAGCGCCGAAGTAAGGATTTGGGGGTCAAGCGCCTTGATCAGAACGGTTAAATTCCTTTTTTAGAGAGCAGGATCTAATAGAGGTTACCTTCATTGCAATCAAGGATTTCCATTCGAAGCTTTGGTACTGGTGGATACTGGTGTGGGAGAAAATTAAATTAGCGGAAGAAAAAGGCCGACCGTTATGGAGTTGCGATACGGGCTGCTCGCAAAAATGGCATGTTGGAGTTTGACAAAATCGTCAACACTCCGTGTGGTATTGGGGCTTGTAGGGTCAATTTTCGACTCGATGTTGAAAAGCATACGATGTCCGCACGTTCCACGAAATCAAAAACCTCTTTGAGGGCTGATATCTTGGTACCTGTGCGTTGCTAATATTCATCGTGGAAGTATGGGATCAAAGAGGATAAATATTAGCAAGGCTCACGGAAGTCATTCAACTTCAAAGAGCCACAGTCCAAAGTTTTGATTTGTGCGATCGTAGGATGGGCGATATATTTGCCCACATATGGAAAACTCGGATCGACCGGGATGATGGGGCGCCCCGTAGGGGACCCCTGGAAGCAACGAATGTATGTGCATAGATGATAAAAGCCAGCAGAGTGAGCGCTAGGGAAGCATCGCAAACCATAGTGGGACGTTTGTCTAGATGGGCTCTATTTGAGAGGGACCAGAAAGAACATAGACCCGAGCCTGAGTAGCCACCACGAGCAAATTCTTACTCCAATATCAAAATTGATGCGCGGTATTATCCGTCCACACAAGCATGCAAATGTGATCAATGTGGATTTCTGGGGAAGGGACTGTAGGTCAGAAAAAGAATCTTAACTCCTAAAAGGACGCAAGCCAAGGTTTTTGGTATACGCAAGAGGCTCCCGTGACGATGTAGGAGCATTACGTTGATAGTCTGCCTCCTTCTGGGCCCCTCGTTAGTGCCATCAGCAGGCCGGTTGCTAGCTGCCCGCACCTCCACAAGATAGGGTGGGGCTCAGTTGCAGGGCCAGGTTAATGCGACGCCGGAGTGTCCCGCACCCAGAAAATGAGCCAAGTGAGCATCTGGTGGGCAGACCAAACCCAGGGGATAACAATATATTTTCCCGAATTCGGGAGATGACTTGACTAACCTACATATATAGGTGACGGAGCGGGCCCCATTCAATCAAGCACATCATGTTTTCTCTGGAGTGCCACCAGGCTTCTTTGGGTTACGATCAACATTTGCAAGTCCCAGGTTCTTCCACTCATCCCGCTCCATTAAGCCTCTAGGAAAATTTTTGTTAGAATGTGAGAGAAATCTGGCTTGACATACTTATCCATCCTGCAATCCAAATATTCCTTACTCAAGAGTCGACATGGGCTTGATGCATTTGTGTTCTTCCGCAGGCAGTTCATATATAACAACATCTTCTCTTTACATTCACCTGGCAAAAATTGAAGTGTGTCGTGGAGCTTGAACTTGCGCACCCACCATAATGATCAAGCGGGAATGAGCCGCGGTCCGGAGCCGATACCTGAAACCCGACGTTTATTGATGGGGGCCTACCAAACGACATAGTACTAGCGGATAGTATTATTTTTACGCGTCGTACGTTGGGCAGGAGATTGGACAGTTGCAGTTGCAATGCACGGCGGACAACGATGTGGATTGAAGCAACTAAATTGGAATTGTCACAATCACTGACAACGAGAGTAAACTTGTGCAAATAACTGTGAGGCTAATGATGATGCAATACTTACCAAAGGTGAACAAGTAAAGTAAGTATAGTATAGCACCCTCGGTTAGCCAATTCCAAGTCTGCTTCGGCGCGTCCGGATCCTCGACTCGAACAATTGATTGAAGTCCTTTATGTATAAAGTGAATACAATATATGTATTATTGCGTTCTAATTTAAGCAACAATCAGTGTGAGGGGTGTATGCTGTATTACTCTTCTCTCTCTTTGCCTTTACCGTGCGTGGGCCCTTGCTCTGCGTCAGTGTCTTTTCGTCAGAGGGTTCGCCGCTTTCACTTGGTGGTTTATTGCTGGAATCTTGTGTCGCACCATGTAAAAAAGGATTTGCGGTCTGGGGGAACGTGGCTCCTGCCAGCCGGCTGCCTTTGAGCATCACTATCTCCTTCAGCCATCCATTTTCCCGCCTTAATTCTGCTGCCTCCCTTTCCAGCTCCTCCGCACGGCCTGTAAGATCGGATACGGAGTGCTCCAGATTTGTTGTCCGCTGCTTTTTTTTGATACGAAACCGGGCTATAACCGTGGTGCTTAAGAGGCCTAATTTAGAGCAAATAACATAATTTTCTAACCTGAAGCAGCAGTATTTCGACGGCGCTTTTCTTCGTTACTTGCCGCACGCTCACCCTCCGTCTGATTCTCAGCCTCTGGAGGGCTGGCGGAAGTTGAAGCAACCGCTGGGGTCTCGGATCCATGACCCGGTAAAGGTGTGATAATCCCCACATTTGCATGGGGGGCATGAGGTGAGGTCCCGTACGGATAATTAGGGAGCGATATCCCCATCTGCTGTGGATTTGAAATTTGGGGGGTTGCAGAATGTTGATATTCTAGCCAGGGAAGATGAAGGCTCGGGGGCAGGGCCTGTGGGTGTCCTATTTGAAGGTGCTGAAAGTACTGATCCTGGTATCCTTGAGAATGTTCCTCGGACGGGGGGAGTTGTGGATAAGGTTGTTGGTTAAATGCTTGGGACACTCTAGCAGGAGGAACTAGATAGGCAAATGGTACAGTATTTTGGGCATCTGATTGAACATCTGACTGAAATATATTTTAACTTGCCAGCATAGATAAGCACGTCAGTGGATAGCACTTACTTACAGGGTTAGAACTCCCGTCTTGGTGGGTCGCAGAATTGGACTCAGACCGTGATCCTGTCCTACTACGCGACGGCTTGCTCCCACTGGCCTGCTCATTGTCCATATCAAATGAGAATACTAATTTTTCCCAGAGGGATAATTCTCTCTGTATTTCGAGAGGGGTAAATAAAGGAAAGGATGCTTCGAGAATCTTGCGGTTGTGAGGAAGCATGGCCTGAAGGAGGCTCCTAACCTGATAGGTGTGCGCTGTTGACACGGGAAACATCGAGGATCATTATGCGGGTGAACCGTGTATTCGCCATCGACCTGCAGGATTGCGCCAGTTTGAGTGAGATATACGCCACTTTCAAGCACTTCTCGTGATTTGCCGATCGTCTATAGCTAATAATTATCTGGTTAGATAGGTGATAAGTCGCGTCAAATCTAACAGCCCGGCCGCGAACCCGGTACCCAAACCATGCTGAGATTTAAAACGTTGTAAGGTGGTCTAAACCCAGGAATTCGCCATGTCGACGATCGCAAAAAACCGGCCCGGCTGCCGGCCGTGATTGCATGGGGAGGAGGCTTGGATATCAGCAAATATCCATGCATGTAGGATCAAGCTAAAACGATACAACTATAGTAGGTCCCGCACCCTTCATCATGATGTGCCCGATAGTAGTTGGCTCACAAACTTAGTCACTTTGGGAGGAGTTGATTAGTCAGCATTACGCGTACTATCTATTACAGTGCCCTTTCGCGTTTACTTAACCTGAACTACGATCATGGTACTCTTGTATCCGTCTCTTTTACTTGTCTTTACTAAAATACGGACAGCTGGTCAGGATAAGATCGAGAGATGGGAACTATCGCTTTGAGCTGAGCCCGACTGATGATGCATCAGAGCTATTGGCCAAGGTCTGCACCCTGAAATAGCAACTATCGAGTACTGAAGATCCAGTAGATCCTGGAAACAACAGCCAATGCTGACCCGAAAAGTGTAACCATATCCGATCAGCCCCGGGGAAATGAGACGAACTTAGCTCTGCTGAAGGGGAGAACTATAAAGAGTCTTGGGTTGAAGTATGTCCAGTCCACCAATGTAGCAAGTTTCGACTAACTTGGGAAAAGTCACGGAGATTTATTATTCGTTGCGTATCAATCAAAAATAGCATCTCAACCTATCGAACCCTCGCCATCCACATTGACTGACCCATCAAATACCGATGCTGCCGCCAAGCGACCATGGGAGCTTGTACAGGAGGACCCGGTGGATACCTATTGGCGATCACAAACAGGAAAGATTCCCCGAGGTCGTGATTCACGTTTTTGTAAACACGGCTCGAACGGGATGTGTGATTACTGCATGCCCTTGGAACCATACGACGCCGCGTACCACAAAGAACACGCCATTAAACACTTATCGTATCACGCCTACCTACATAAAATTACACCCAAACCATCAGCTTCGGCTGCTTCAACCCTTCCCCCGCTCAGCCCATTATCCTATAAAGTGAAGGTTCCATGCCCAAGTGCTGGGCATCCAGCATGGCCTGCCGGTATCTGTACATCCTGTCAGCCCTCTGCCATTACCCTCCAATCTCAGCCATTTCGGATGGTTGATCACCTTGAGATCGCATCTATGGAAATTGTAGACCGATTCCTACAGGCGTGGCGGAAGACTGGTCTACAAAGATTTGGGTGGCTTATTGGGAGGTACGAGGCATACGACAAAGTTCCAATGGGTGTAAAAGCCGTCGTTGAGGCGATATATGAGCCTCCACAGGAAGGAGAGCTCGATGGCCTTACTCTGGGTTTACCATGGGATGAGGAGTCCCGTATACGCGAGCTCTCAGCCTCGGCGGCCTCCCCTCTGACTGTGGTAGGATACGTTTTTACTGACCTTGACCCAACGCCCGAAGACCGCACCAAGAATATATATAAGAGACATCCGGGCTCTTTCTTCCTATCGTCTCTGGAAGCCATTTTTGCTGCGACAATGCAGAAGGCCAACCCAACAATTTCCAGATCGTCGCCAACAGGACAGTTCGCATCCCGCCTCGTAACTGCTATCCTGACGGCTACAGAGGATGGCCAAATAGACGTGAGCGCGTACCAGGTCTCAGAGCAGGCAGTTGCCATGGTTGAAGCCGACATGATTGAAGCTAGTGTTGACCCGGGTACGGTAAGAGTAAAAGAAGAAGACAGGACCCAAGGATCAGCACGGTATGTCCCGGACGTATTTTTCACGTACAAAAACGAGTATGGCCTCGAGGTCAAGAAGAGCGCGAAACCATGTTTTCCTGTAGAATATCTGATGCTTAATGTGGGTTTGTTCCGTTATGATGTTTATTGAAATCCATTCATAATCAACTCGAATAGGTCACCCATGGCTTCCCTCAAAATCCGGCACCGATGTTCCGTTCGATTCGATTCAATATTGAAAACCGGCCAGGGCTAGAGGACCAGCGTATTGAACAAGTTATGAGCTCCCTCGCAACAATCGGTGCCCCAAGTATACAAAGCAGTAAAGTTTCCGCGTCGGGAGACACCCAGAAACGCGTCGAGCTTGCGAATTGGCTCAGCGACTGGCACCTCATTGCATTTTTAGGAACAACACAGTTATTCTCGCCCGTGGGTTGCCATTGTTTTCTGTTGCATCGATTATGTGTAATATTGTACACATTACAGGAAGATATGAAGATTCTTATAAGGACCACGACACTCCCCAGCCTTTTCGAAGATTTATCACAACTCGACCCCGTCCTTGCCTCGGATAGCTGGCAAACGCTGATGACATTTACCCGTGAAACTGCTCGTATGTCCCTTCTGAACGTTCACTTTGTTTTTCTCCTGAGCGGTGCTACCCAACTCTAGCAGCCCGGCCCTCATCATCTGCCCCAAACTCCACATCACATATGGACGAGGATATCCCACAGGAGGTATTTGATCAGATCGCAGCGGCGGAGGCCGCAAGCTCAGGTGGGGTGGGCGGAGGAGTATCGAGTGGAGTGCGGGGCATACGGATCTGCCCACATTGTACAGTCGAAAATGACCATGGCGGAGGCGATTGTGAGGTGTGCGGGTTGCCGTTGTAATGTGAATATTCGGTGTATGAACAAAATACAAGATCCACCAAAGCAGTGCGCCCACTCAGTTAAGAACGATGCTGATAAATAGCCAACTTCTGTATAATGCCTGGGCATCCGGCTCGGAGATGAGTGTCTGAGAAGGTACTGCTATTCTCCCTTTCCACAAGTCCACCCACCGGGGACTGATTCTTTAACTATAAAGTCTTGCTGAGGGGACTAGTTGGCGACTGGTGAGGTTGTTTGACCTGGAAGCCATCGGCCTTGTGGGCTATCAACCCACACCATTCCGTCCCATTATCAAGCGTGTTACAAGATAGCCCGCACATCCATAAGTGTCCAACACAAGTTTCGCATAGCCATTCATCCAGATTGAGTCAGTGTCCATTGATCAATCAGCCCACTCTTTAGTTGAACTGTAATACATCAAAGATCAAAGGGTTCGTCGGTCACGACAACATCTACAGCCTATAATGGTAAGAAGAATCATGATCAATAATAAGGTATTTATCGTTGTATTTCATATCGTTCATCTACTTGAACCAAGCCACAGCCTATCTCTCCGAGTTGAGGGGGGAAGGCGAAAAAACGAGAGAACACTAACAAAATCTGAATCCACCCTAGTCCATTCTATGCACAAATCTTGGGCTAATGGGAAAGTAGCCACCATCCCGCAAATGCGATGCCAAATAAAATACCCAATGCGCGGGCAACAATGACCACAACGAGCGCTTTTCGGATGGCTGCGTAGAATGTACTCAAGGCAGAGCCGGACCAATTAATTCTACGATCATTTGTTCCGCCTGCGCGCACACTCGCTTCCCAGCCACGGACAACCTCGCGGTACCGTTTCCCAAACACCCTGACAACCATATGGCATCAGCCGGATACGTACGAAAAAAAATGAATGAAATCTCACCAAATCCAGAAATTGACATCTGGATATGAGAAGCGCGGGAATACACTCGCCAAACTTGGAGCTACAACGTCCATCCTAAGTCCGTCCATGCCTGCTTGATACGGTAATTGCATCACAGGTGACAGTGGGGATGAATTCGCGGACTCTCGATGGGCAGCGGCGCTGTTGGCGGTGGAGACAGGGGCAGGTAGGATCATGTATGACATCAGATCGAGTGTCATACCAAGTGATAGACCCCAAAGTTTTAGCTGCTGCGGACGAAGGGAAGCGCGAACCCCAATTCCCTTTTCAAGAACATCGTAGTGGACAGAATCCTTTTGAGGCCCGGACACAGAGGGGAGCGTATTGAGGGTAGGTTGAAGAACGATGGCCGGAAATTCCATAGTACCTACAAGGAGGCGAACCAAAACGCGGAGTGTTGTGGAGTGTTTCGGAGCGAGGCGCGATGCGGCATCTACAGCAACCGTTGACCAAGTAGGTGGATTTTGCTGGGAAACAAGAGATGCCAGGGGTGTCCAGTGTAATGTCGTGGCAGGTGCAGGGTCGGGAAGCGGAGCGTGTGGTGTGAGTTGAAGGAAAACAAAGGGTGATAGGATCATAAGGAGGCGTTTCCCAAGTGAAGTCGTAATTTCGCGGTCGTCGAGTTGACCCACACAGGTGTAGTGACGTTCGGCCAGGTCAATACCAATTTCCTCCCAGGTCTGTCGCATAGCTTGTGGGGCATATGAGCAAGATAGTTATGAAATGAAATGAGCTTGCATACGAACCTGTATAAAGACCACCTTCGTCGTCCGCTTCGGTGCGTCCACCAGGGAATGCGACGTGGGCTTCGTTGGTGTTACGGACACGGGTCTGGGCCAGTGAGGCGTCATCATGAGTAGAATTATCCCGCTGGAGGAATAGGATTTCTGGTCGCGCATTGGGATCATTGACCCAATCGAGTTCAAAGAATTCGGAGAGGGTGGGCTGGGTTGATGGTTCTGCCTGAGCAGGAGTGACTTGGGATGGTACAACACGGATTAGAAGCGCTACAGCTGCTCTGCGAGGCTCTACTAGCTATTATAAAGGCCATAGAACGCACTCAATAATAAACTCACGGGTAGGAGGAGATGCAATGATGCGAGGGGGTGTCGTGCGGATTCTATGTAAAGCCCTAGAGAGGAGGGGAACAATAGAAGCTGGCTTTTCTGGAGACGAGCATCAGATGAATGCCCAGAAATAAAATATGAATGGCACCTTGAGACATTATTCGTAAACAAATGGCACGCAGACGCGGTGGCAGTCGCGGTCAAGAAATAATTATGACATGTCGGTCCCCAAACTTTTGAAACACATGACGTAACTCCGGCATTGCCCGTCAGAATAATATATGAACGCCCTGCCCCTGAGCACAAGGCGCTGTAGTGTAGTGGTTATCACTCGAGGTTTTGATTTCACGATTTCTCGTAACCCAGGTTCGAGCCCTGGCAGTGCCTTTTTGATTTCTTCCTTTACATGCACAGATGGCCACACACATCAGCAAAACACAACAACGCTATGGACTACTCTATAGTAGTCCATAGTATATGTCTATTTGTTTATAGTGTACCATAGTGGCCATAGTGGCTGTAGTGATGTTTTGTTTTGCTGATGCAAAGGGTGCCTAAGTTTCGAACGACAGGCATCTCAGTGTCTGTTGATGAATAAACGAATAAATTTAAATTTCAAACAAGCTGTGAGGCCCTGTTCGGCGAAAACAATCAGCTAGATTGTAATCCTGAATTATTCCCATATATAGTAATCGCAAATAATCCAGATTATTTGACGCTCCCATCAACCGTCCCCCGCCTCTGCACGTCTGAAAGTCCATCTTACCCAGCCCAAGTGTTGAATAAACACGGAAAAATAGATTTTCACTACCCCTAGCTGTGCTTTGGAGATCTCCCCGCCAGAAGAATGCTGCCCTTTACACACTTCATATTCAAAGAGCCCTGTGCAAACCAGTAGAAGCTAGGCTTTACACAAAAGTTAGGCCTCGTCTGGGAGGTCTGTCCTTGACTCGGCCTTTGTAGATTTTTACAGTGGGGATTCACTGGTATGCTGAGCCGGGGAAGCCCTTGTCCTTGCTGATTTCGAGTTCCTATGGGGCCTTATTTGGCGCACAACCCGATGTATATCTCATGTAAATATGCTCAAATAAAATGGGATCATGGCTTCGGTAATAATCGACTCGACTATGGTCAACTGAAATGTTACCTACACCTGATCTTTCGCATATATCTGCGGAGGATTATGAGCACGTATACGAGCCTGCAGGTCTGTGGTTTTACTACTCTTTGCATGTCCAGCCTTACATGACATCAAACTAGGGTAGAAGATACATTTCTCCTTTTGGACGCGTTGGAGGCAGATGCAGAAGAGTTGAAGGGCTTGAATCCATCAATTTGCCTTGAGATTGGGTAGCATCGGCGTTTTTTTTTGATTAGTTGATTGATCGTCATTTCAAGTTCGGGCTCAGGCTGCGTATCAACATTCGTGGGCAAAATTCTCGGTTCATCGACATGTGGGTCTCCTTTTACCTGGCCACTTTCATGTAGTATCATAAGGATAATCTAGTATACTTATGTACGGACATCAATCCCCACGCCAGCCGATGCAGCTTTTCCACTGGTTTCCGTAATCGCGTATGTCCCTGTCCTTGTCCACTAATCCCCTAGTTCAAACCAAGCCAGGTGTACCTCGATTGCATTAATGCATCATTTGCCTTGCCTCTGGCTCAGCGTCTCAACCATACAGTTGACCTTATTATCTTTAACCCACCGTATGTGCCTACCATTACCGATGAGGTCGCCTCCGCCCAAGACATCCGAGACATTCGCGGCTCGTGGGCAGGGGGTACGGATGGTATGCAAGTGACCGACCAATTCCTTTCAACAGTTAAGGTTTGCATTTGGAGGGTGCATTCTCGGAAGGGTCAAAAATTGACCGTTAGATCTAGGACCTAATGGCCCCCAATGCGTATTTTTATCTTGTTGCTCTGAAGCAAAACGATGTGTTGGGCATTTCCCAGAGGATGCGGGAATCCTATGGCCTTCACAGTGATGTAAGCAGACTTTTTTGGCCGGTAGATCAAGACATAATACATTGTAGGTCGTTCTACAGCGCCGCGCGGGCAGAGAGCACCTATTCGTTCTTCGTTTTATGGCAGCAGCTCATCCTAATCACGATTTGAAAAAAGATCAGCAACAACTAGGGATCAATGGTTGACTTGTAAATTGTAATACATCGATGAATATGTACGAGGCGAAGTGGTTCGTGTGTAGAAAAGGTCGTCCATATGGTATAAATTATCAATCGAGGATCATTCCTTTGCTTGATGATTCGTAGCATAATGTGAGTTACATACCCCACAAGAGGAGCTGAATAGGTTGAAGTAAGATGAGAGTAGGTTGGTTAGAGCCCTTGTCCACGTCCAAACGTGATCAGTCATCGTGATCAGGCCTTTCCCCGAATGCTGAATCGCGATGGTGAAGCGATTGATACCGTTCGAGAAATTCGTTCACCGGAAGATATGAGCTACCACTGCTGAAGGGATTTGAGCTGGCATCGAATTCGAGGCGAACACGCAGGAGCCCATTCCCTTGGCGTAGTTCCAGGAAGACGTCAGCGGCTGAGACACCCTCGGGTTTGATATGGCGCCAGATCTGGGGAAGGGTTACTTTAGACGATTGAAGGAGCACAAGGCTTGTGGACACACATCAATTTCACCATCACCGATATCCTTGTCTTTACCAAGCGTTTTGTGTTCATGTACCCAGGCATAAAGTTTGGGGGTGAATGAACCAGCCGCGAATACGAACGACTCATTCCTTATGTCAAATTATCTCAGCGATTGTCTGGAATGTAGCTGTGAAAGCCTACCATTCCGGCGTTGCCGTCTTGCTAGTATGTTTTGTTTTGAATTCCTTGTCTCCTACACGGAGGGTAATATATGCTTTGACTTCGCCCACTAGATCCTTAGCATCTAGTACAGTTACTCGAAGCGTGCCCGGTTCAGTTGAGCGACCTTCTGCTGACGCCTTCGACTCAGAACTTGGGAATGTTGTCGCCCCGGCTTCCAAATTCTCTGATTGACCTACAGGCTGGGACGCTTGGCCAGATGGGAGTTCGGGTGGAGGAGGGGATTCGGGCTCTTGGTTATTTCCATTCCCTTTCTTGTGGAATACGCCAGTGACGCCATGAAGAACGCCTTTCCCAGCGTTAACAGGGAATCCACCCAGCTGGGTCATCGCGCGACCCGCTGTGGAGAAGGTCGATGTATTCTTGCGTGATTTGGCAATAATTTCAGGATGGAATAGGAGCCGTATATTGACCTGACCCTTGTCCCCATGTTTGGAGGTAAGGTTGATCACGCGCTCTGAAGCTTGGAATGGCTCAATGTCAGCAAGTTCGATCTTGGCGGATCCCAGGCTTTTCGCCTGTTCGAGTTGGTTCCAATCGAAGATTTCGATAGAAAAGTCGGCGGCGACTCTGGATGGCTACAGAGAACAAAGTTGGTCTGATACTGGGAACAATTCCAACACAAAAACCTACCACTGAAACATCGAAGTTTTCATTCCATTCAGGTGTCAATGTTTTCTTCTTCGTTTGTGATTTGTACACCTTCTGACCGTTTAAGGTGAAGATAGCAAATGGGTCGGATTTGCCTGTCGGGTTGTAAATATGATGTGAATTTGGTTTACATGAGCAACTAACCTCCCCGATCGACACCACGAATTTCCTGTCCATTCAGGAGATCCACACGAAGAACGCCTTGATCTATGAAACAAGGTCAGTAATAAATTTGGGAGGTCCGGGGTGAGGGAAAATGTACTGTTAACACTTTCCCTGGCCTCCAACTTGACGGGTACAGGCACATATCGGGCTTCGATCATAACGGAGGAGCTAGGCCGGTCATCGTTGCCATGCAAGACGAATTTCTGGGGCCCGGTCTACAAATAATGTTGAAATTTTATATCGCTCCAGCACAGGTATTCGCTTACCATAGTGGACTGTAAGAATGCCTTCGCATCACCCTTCCATTCTGCGACGATCGCCTCCTTCTCATCATCATCGGTTTCGTTTAGTCTTAGCCAAACCTTGCCGAAATCGAGCTCTTTGACAAAACCTTCACCGACGTACTCCCATTTTGCGCTTGTGCTGCTGGACTTAACAGTAGTGAAAGAAGGCCAGTAGCCGTCATCCAAGAGAACCTCGAGCCTTGCTTTCCTGGCCAGTTGGCCAGATATGACGTTGAATACGATGACGCCCGATTCTGAACTCCGTGAGGGCATGAAACAACTGAGTATTATTGGATGGACATACGTTGAGTCAGTAACTCGTCCATTTCCATGTCCACTCCTGCTTCAACGGGCTCTTCGACGTCGCGGGGGCTTGAGGCTGTCTTGTCGCTGTCTTCCGTCCTGACCGATTTCCTAGATTTGGTTGTATCAACCGATTGACTCTTAGCCCTGTCCCTCTTGGGCTTAACAGTTATGCCAACAGGAACAGCCTGTGCTTCCTCGTCCGAAGATGATATAGAACCAGTATCGACAATACCACCGTCCTCGTCCTGAGATTCCTCCGCAGCACGCTGCAACTGGTTACCGGACGAGTCAAACTTGACACCCCTCAGTGCGAGTGCAGGAATAAAGGTTGCAGTGTAGTGCAAATTGCCTTTGAAGGCACCGCCCTTATCCAAGCGTAGTGAATCATTTCCGTTTTTTACGCCTGTTGATTCGTAAGGATATCGATGGTCTGCGGATTCCTTCGCGAGGTCAGAGACAAGAAGTTCGACAGAGCCCAAAGAGCGATCCTATAAATCCTGGGTCAATGAGGGTGTCACCACTATGTAGTGAAGATTTATACCCTGGTCAAATGTTGATAGTCCATGCATTCCAACATCAGGGTCTAAGTCCACATATGAGATAACAGTTCTGAAAATGGTGTTTTCACAAACCTCCTTCAATGAATGAACTATATGCCGTATTGTAATGAATAACCAAAATAGGATAAAAAAATATAACATACCAGGGATATACACGATTTGATCCCAAATAGGGTTGAGATCTGAATCGTTAGTTAGAGTAGCAAGACGCTCGAATATTATCAGACATACTGTTGTTAATAACCTCGGTTCTACCTTTAGTGACGTTGTTGACTTGGACGCGTACATATGGGTCACTCTACGAAATATGAGCGCTGAGTTCGGCCAAGGAGACATAAATTTATGCTACGAACTTTACCACCAAGGGCGGCCTCCACATTCCTGTCGGGCTATTAGAAATAATCCCGGATAAAGAGTAGATGGCGCACTTGACATCCGTCGCCTTATCCAGCAACAGCCTCACCACACCAATCGGCGGCGTGTATTGCTCCGATCCATGCAGGCCCCCAGCCATCTGAAGTGGCTTCCACTCTGCCGAAAGCCTCAGTTTACCACTTTTACAGCCACTCAAGGGGAACCAATCCCTTTCCGCCTCGCCCATGGAGTCAAGTAAATCTACAAGCTTGATCGACATATACCCAACCACTGGGTCCTTGAGGAAATCGCGGTCATCGATAACCTTGACGGTGATAACAGACGAATCTTTGTTCGAGCAGACGAACTCGTAGGGTGATTCCCATACAGGATTATTCGTATGTTTGAAGAGTGGTGTCGCGTGTGTATGGTGGCTAAGGTCATCTCCAAGGAATACTTTGGCAAATGGATTCAGGTCGCCCGAGAGGGATTTGGTATGATCGAGGTCCTTCGCCTGGTGGATCGTCAGGCGTACAATACCCACCTCTAGATATGATATGTGCCAATCAGTGGAGATAGATTGAAATGTTAGAAAACGCTTACTGGTATCCAGCACTTCCTCTTCACCTTCCTTTGGAGTTATGACGGGGTAGTAAGAAATATCATACCGTAATTCACCCCTCTCTTTTCCATCTTTGAGTAGCTGCGACTGGATATTCTCGTGCGTCGCATCATCTGCCAGAACACCTAGTTCAAATGTTGCCGACCCCATGAGGGTGTCCTTTCTGTGATCGTTGAAGTCGTAGAGATTCAAGATAAGCGACTCGTTCAGGGCATTGATCAAAATGAACTTGGTTTCCATCCACGTTGGGTTGTAGGTATTAGTTTTGTATTTCGTGCGCGCGAGCTCAGACCGGTTATTGATGGCAAGGCTGATATATGGATCAGGCGTGCCACCGCCAATCTTTGTTCCTTTAATTCCACGTGCAGAGTGAATGGTGACCTGCAGAACCCCGATGGCCGCATCAAGAGGTTTACCGGAGAGCATTTGTGCGAGGTTGAGTGTAAAGACGTTGGGGTCATACATCATAGGGCCCAATGTCGCGTGTGTCATTTCGCGGATAACGAAGACAGCCCGGGGATCTATATAGTTTTAATATGCGGCTACAAATAATATGGAACACATACGTTGCCAATGTCGAACCCAAATGTCTCTCCCCGACAGGTTTGAGAACATAATCAATAACTGGTTTCTCGAGGAAGGATATATCCACAATTTGCACGTGAGGGAAATTCGACATTAGCTTCATACGTATTCTCATCAACCCCGAGAACGAGATGTCTTCCACCAGAATAGGCATTGTCGCCGTTGCGAGGCCCTTACCCACACGTACAGAGAGCACAACCTTAGGGTTAACCTTGCCGGCGGCCTGCTTTGGTGTAATGTCCGATATGTCATTTGGAGTGAAGGAGATGCCCCAATCCATCATGACGATGTCATCAGGGGTCTTGGGAAACGTCCGCACTTTGTCAATACGAGGCGCTTTGGTGCCAAGAGTGAATTGTGACAAACGGAGTGAGTCGAGGAAAGGGGGTGTGCTCGCACTTAGCACTTGGTCCACCGAGGAGATAATGGTAGCGCTGAGCACAGGTTCATAAATAAGCCAAAAACGATCAAGGAAGTTGTTGATCCAATCAGCAGATTCGTGTTCGGACGCTAGCCGGGTTTTGACGAGCTCACGCTGAATGTCGTCGCGTGCCTGGCGTCTGACGCGTTGCATGGACGTGCTGTAATAAGTGTTGCATCCAGCGAGGAGGACAAAGAGCCAACCCCAGCCAAAATGGAATCGAGTAAGAAAGTGAGATGCAAATACTGCCTAGAATAAATCACGGATCGAAGATGACTCTCAAAAGAAGGAAAGCGTGTACGTACAAATACGATGAGGGCGGCATTGTGGTACCATGTGCCATAGAATTGTTCGGCTAGGAACATATCGAGGACACCCTTGTCTTTTTCCTCTCCTTCAGCCAAGGGTGGATCGTCAATGCCAGACATCTGACGCCAGCCAACACGATACCAATCGGGGATTGCGGGGGCAGGAGCAGACGGTATGCCGCCTATCGCTGAAGGCATGTCATTCTGGGCCTCTACGAGTGGTTGGGAAGCATCTTTCGCAACTAGTTTGGGCTCCTTGGCATCAGTATCTTGTACTGTGATTGTGGGCACAACGTTGGACGGTCCTGTCTCAACGTGCACCTCTGGACAAAGAGTTAAAATTCTTGTAACCTCGGGATTCTTGAACTCACCTCGCTCGGCGGGGCCATTATTGGCATTGACGCTCTTGAGTTTATCAGCGTTCTTGGCAGCGTCAGCGCCTTTCTGTGATGGTGATGCCTCTGGGTCAAAAGAGTGGACCGCGACACCGTTGCGCGCGTCTTGGTTCAAAACAGCATCTGTGCTGGGCCGACCATTGTTTGTGGCGGGTCCGCTGTTGGACGCCATGGTGAGGAGCTAAAAGTAAAAGGAAGAAGGAGTGAACGGAAGGGGAGCGAGTTGGCTTCCAACTTTACATTCCTGATGTCACTTTACTCCTGGTCACTTCCTGCCCTTTTTTTCCCACTTTCGGCTGTCACATTGTGACAGTCTAGCTCCAAACTGTGCTCACCATCGGTGGCGACGACGGCGAGGATCGATGTATGCCTATTTTGGCTCAATGTTCTCTCACATCTATTTTGATGCCTCGGGTATTCAGTGCTTGATAATGGTATTTTTGACTTGTTGACAGGCTAAAGATGGCACATGATATCATTTTATTGTCGGCGAACCCCGGCCCCCGCTTGTCAATGTCATCGCGTAATCAGGAAAATGCGTGGAGGGCACATGTTGATTACATTATCCGCAGCACACAGCCTTGGCTCTAGTACATAGCATCCACTTTCCGCAGCTCCCCTCTTGCAAGTTGACTCACAACAGCTCACCGAATCTCGAAATCGTCTCTCCCATTCTACATAATGGATTGTTTTCAGGATACATTCATCGATTGGAATTCCACCAGTCTTGACGCAGATGACTTCGACTCCTACATCGATGCGCAGATTGGCCAGCCAGCCTTAGATGATTTATGTTTCACCGGGTTGAATCTCGGTAACCCAGATCTTTCCCATATATTGACTGGGAGCACCGGTCCTCTTTCCACTCTATCGAGCGAGTCGTCATATGACTCAGCAAGCTCCTCCTCAACTTATTCCAACATTACCGACATGAGCATTCCCCTGCACCCATCTAATTTCATCAATCCGGATTATCTGTTATCCCCTCAGGATCCTACATACACGTACTCCCCACCCTCGAATCCATCCATCGGAGTAACTGTCTACTCTCCCATACTGGACAAGATATACGTCCCTATCATGTCGCCAGACTCCCCAATGTCCGAGTCACCACCTGCACCACAGGCCGGCAAGAAGGATGCTGAAAAGCGTAAGCATGTGTGTCCTGTTTGCCACCATGGTATGTTTCCCACATCTCTCATCTTCTGTGTTTGCCAAGTTTTGTGATTCTAGCATTCGCCCGCTCGTGGAATCTCCAATCACACAAACGAAAACACGATCCAAACTGGGTCAAACCGTTTGTCTGCCACCACGAAGTTTGTGGCCGAGGGTTCAATCGCAAGCATGATTTGAGTCGTCATCTCGCTACGCGCCACCGCGAAGTGTCCAAGTCCGCTTCCAGCAAATCTCGAGGATAATTTAGCCTCTACCAGAACTCCCCCTCCAATATTTTGTAAGCATCTTGATATTCTACGACTCGAGGCAGGGCTAATCATCAACTCAGGACTGACATGTCATCCTCCCTCCAAACTTTGGGTCGAGCCAGGGCTTCCTTTGGACATCTTGAACGTATGCCCGCTCTACTCATACTCCTCTGATGTGTTGCGTACCGTCCCGCCTCGTTTATACCTGGCCCAGCGACGGACGTATCCTCCTATTTTGATACTGTAAAACTTTTTTGGAACGTGTCTTTATGTTATCGCCTTTCAGAAGAATTGTCCTCCCTACATCGTACTGCTAAATATATGAAAACCTTTTGATTCATTGAATTACATGCAGTAATCTCCACCGTCCACGTGTGGGATGATGAAACATTTGTGTGTTCCAGCTTGGTACAACTTTTCTGGGCCGGCAAGGTCTTCACCAGCCCTCAACCAACTGCTAGTGACTTGCGCCTCACACCTCCTATGCGATGAGCTCGCCAGCCTCCATTCGTGACCTCTATATCGAGCCCTCTTCTGCATGGTCATTTGTGCCTCCTGCAGCTCCCATTCCCGTCAACGCTTCAACCCCACCACCTTTACCCTCATATCAGTGGTCCTCCCGGCCGGCCCATAACTCCATATTTGACTTATCACCCTCACTTGACCTCACTGAGCCCTCTGGTGTCAATGCCGCTCATTTATTCAAAACCCTTGTTGCGTCAGCGCTGCTACAATATAGCAGTACCGCCATCGCTATGCCATGGGAGGTCGGCAAACTACTCCTCCAGGTACAATGGGTGCCCCGGGACACAGGCGATCCTGAGCCCACCGCAGAGCTTGTTGATGAGAATGATGAAGATGCGGTGGGTGCCTCCTCGGAACTACTTGTTGTTACTTCCGTTCCTCATGTGCTTGTTATAGTTGAGTGACACCTCAAACGAGGACTCGTATTTCGCCGACCCAGGAATTACGCCTACGGCTCGACGCCCAACCCCACGGCTACTCGCAGACGACCAGGGGTATGTCGTTCGTCGTTCCGTGCTGGAGGAGGGAACCCGGCCGGAATACATTATTCCAGTTGGAAGCGCAAACGGCGCCTGGGGAATGATCAAGCGCATAGGCCGTTTCCGCGGGGAGGGATGGCTGGCACTATGGAAGGGCACGTCCCCCATCCTCTATACTGTTCCAATTATTAACCCATTATTATAGGTCTTCTGACAGCATGCATAACTGAAATTATATCTTCAACTGCCCAACCACTCATCCACAACCTCCTCCAATCCCTTTTCCTCCCAACACTCTCTCCGTTCCACCAACCCCCGATCCTCCTCCCCATTGCATCGCATCTTATCACTGGGTTCCTCCTCTCTCCGCTTGACCTCATCCGCACTCGCCTCATTGTGCAGTCCTTTACCCGCCGCTACCAGACCTATTCTGGGCCACTTGATGCATTTTCCCAAATCCTACGTGACGAAGGCGGCCTCAGGGGCATCTACTTACACCCGCATCTTCTCTTCCCCACCATCATCGACAACACTCTGCGACCAGTTGTCTCTCTTGCTCTCCCGGGAATCCTCGCCGCGCGTTTGGGAGCCCACATCACGAAGAAGCCAATCCCATTGCGTGGGGTCTCGCTGAACTTGGAGGCAGCTGCATCGGGCTCCTTGTGACTCTGCCATTCGAAACGGTGCGTCGGAGATTGCAAGTGCAGACGCGTGGGATGGCGAAGCCTTTGCGTGGCTGCGTTGAATTACGACCAGCACCCTACAACGGGGTTGTGGACACGCTTTGGCATATTTTGACTGAGGAGCGCTCTGACCTGCCCATGAGGAGGCCCCGGAGACGCAGGTCATCGGACAAGGGGAAGGAACGTGAGGAAGTCGAGGATGATGTGGAGGAGGAAGACACCTGGTCGAAAAACACAGGCATTGGGCAGCTTTACCGTGGGCTGGGGATGAGGCTAGGTGCGAGTGTTATTGTGTTTTTACTTGCACTCGTGAGTGGTGGGGAAGAAAGTGATAGTGGATGGGCTGAAATCTAATCGATTTTAACTACCAACACGAGTCAATGATACTGTACATTGGGTGCGTATTTACGAATCCGACATAATATGAACTAGTTGGATGGAGTATCTAACCAAGAACTGGTCGACAAAAACATTCTAAAGGCACTACCAGGGCTCGAACCTGGGTCACGAGAAATTGAAGTATCAGAATCTCGGGTGATAACCACTACACTATAGCGCCGGATGCCATCGGTCCGGCAGAATTATTCAGTATCTTGGGACGTCTTGGGGATAAGGCATCCCATTCGGCATGGGTGAGGAGAGCCTCATGTCCCCCTCCCAAGGCCTACATGAACTGTGCTTTGATGTCTCCTAACTCTCCTAGCCTTGAGGACCCAAGCCCATCACTCGATGCCCTGTGAGCGGGAAAATTTTACATATATCCATCGCAGTGATCGCATACTAGTTCACTCTCCGCCTTGTCCGAACTAATCCCGACCTCAAGCGCTCCAAGTTCAACTAGCATTCTTCCAAGATCGAATTTCGTCAATTCCGTGTTTGAGGTCAAGTTTCACCCTCCACGCCCATCAGTCCCACCCCTGTCTGCGAAAGTTATGCAATCTGCTTGAGCTCACGCTGCCAAAAGCAAGGGGCCCTTCACACCCGCGCTCGATCCCTACATGTGTCTACGAGATTCACCCACCTCGCGACTTTAGCTTGGCCGACACGTTCCGTCCTCTTGTTGCTCTACTTTGTTCAAGCCAGGTATGACCCAAGTCGCACTTGGTGATCTCGTTTGGTGGAATTGGATTCCAACGCATCCACCTCGGCTGGATAGAGCAACCTAGTGGTCTGGCTCTTCTAATCAAATATTCCATTATCAAGAGAGCTTGGTTGGTTTATTCTGGGTCTGCCCAAACACGGCTGGACACGGTAAGACCAGTGATAACGTGATTAAGATGATGATGATGACGATGATGACACCAAAGCCCATGTTATTCATAGCTCGAGATTATAAAATCCACCACTTGCCAGGCGGTTGTACATGGCTAACAAACGTTCCCAAGAAAGCAATTTGGTCTTGTCCGTCAATGCAGGCTCCTCCTCGTTGAAGATCTCCCTTTATAATCCGACCAATGATCCCAATATGCCCATCGAACTGAAAACAACATCATACATCTCCAACATATCTTCCCCGCCAGCCAGTTTTTCATTTCAGCACAACACATACACGGTCAAGCACAAAGAATGTCCCTCTATCAAAGATCATGCTTCGGCATTCGACCAATTCCTCAGCAACCTGAAAGCACACGCGGATATATCCCCGGGCCAGATCGCGCACGTCTGCCATAGGGTTGTGCATGGGGGTGAATATTCGCGCCCCGTACTCATCAATAACGAGTCGTACCATCATATTGAGGTCCTATCTGACCTAGCCCCTTTGTTCGTTCTGAATCCCGTTCATTATGGTTTCAACTAATCAGGACATAGGCACAATGGGCCAGCTCTTTCTGTCATCAAATTGTGTATCGCCGCTCTCCCGCACGCCAACTCGATTGCCTACTTTGATTCTGCATTCCACCGATCCATCCCGCCCCATATCTCGAGCTACCCAATCGACCCGGACATTGCAAAGCAGAGGGGGCTGAAAAAATACGGTTTCCATGGGCTCAGCTGTGTGTCTACCTTCTATTCTACGCCCCCCCCTAACAGCCTATGTCCTCCTCAGATGCTTTCATTCTCCGATCAGTTGCTCAATATTTAAACACAGTGAGTAAATCAGATATCTTCTACCTCTAAAACACTCAATTGGATAGCCTTCCACATCTCTCAACCTGATAGTGCTGCACCTGGGGTCCGGGGCGTCCATTTGTGCTATCAAAGAGGGCTGCTCCTTGGACACTTCCATGGGGCTCACCCCACTCTCTGGGCTCCCGGTGCTACGCGGTCGGGGGACATCGACCCATGCCTCCTAATGCATTACGCCGACATCCATGAGAATGGAGAGGAGGCTCTAAAGAAAGCAGAGAATATGCTAAATAAAGCCTCAGGATGGAAGGCCTTGGCGGGACAACGGACTTTAGTGAGATTGTATCAAAGGCGACCTGACGCACCCATCCCTCGCCCACCATCGGCTGGGGTGTCTACCGGAGGGCAAAAGCCAGATCAGAATGTTCACGCGAAACACTAACTCTGGCGCTATTTGCGACCGCCTCATTCAATTTATTGGCGCGTATTACTTAAAGCTCGGGGGACGAGTCGACGCGTTGGTATTCTCGGGTGGGATTGGCGAGAACAGCCAAGAACTGCGGCAATCGTGGCTAGTTCATTCTTGCTTGGGCTTTGCCCCACTTGATGGGGACAAAAATGGTGATTTGGGGGATATGGCTGTTGTTGATATTGCCGCCGGAGGGGATGGGAAGCGGATCCTGGTCTGCAAAACGGATGAGCAAGCTGAGATGGCGAGGGAATGTGTTCTTGACGACCAGACATGAATAATAAAAATAACATTGGGTATTAATTGTCATGATGAGATAATGTGTCCGGACTCCGGATGCATACTTGGGATTCCGAGTCAACTTATCCCGTTTGTAACAAGTACTAGTAACATGTCGCTGCCCCAACGTTCAACCCAGCATAACGTTCCAATCGGTGCCATCAGAGTCACCGTCCAATCTTCCCAAATAATACCATGGAGCAAATTACTTGGGGGCTCCCCAGACCCCTTCATAGCCATCAGCATCGACAGCGGTGACGAAATCGTGAGAACGAGTGCCAAAAATCATTGGTATTCCATCATGACCCTTCAATTCACACTATGATTTGTGATCTTACGACCCTCCAGCTTTGATCCAACATGGATGGAAACTCATTACATCCCTGTTAATACCCTCAACGCGTCCTTGAAACTTACATTATACAACCATCACGCTCATTGGAAACACACCTTTCTGGGCGCTGCCCGCTTCAATTTATCCAAGTTGCAAGGGGACCCTGCCCTTGGAGGTATATCTGCCCGTCTTAGTAAAGACCAGAAGGAAAGAGGGGAGGTTCTCTTTGATCTCGCGTTCTACCCAATAGTTCCTCCCGGCTCGGAGCCCACAAACGCATACTGTAAGATTGGAAGCCCGATGTCTCTAGAAATACTCGCAATTGACTGAATACTTCTGTAGTCTCCGGCATATTAACCCTGTATATTCGTCGAGCAGAGAATCTGCAACCAAGCGAAGACATGGGCGAGCTCAACCCGGCTGCCGAAATTAGGCTCGGGGTCGGCGACAAGCCAATCCATTCGACACAGCGCGTGGCGAAAACCGCCAATCCTTTATGGCAGTCTACCTGCAGCTTTTTTTGCGTCGATAAATCGTGCTGTACCATTCACGTTACCGTCACCAACGATGGGCGCGCGTCACCTGTCATTGGCCAACTTTCCATACGGTTAGAGGACTTGCTGGAGGGGCTTGATACTGGTGTTGACTCCTGGTCACTGAGTGGGTGTCGGCGCGGCAAGTTGGTGCTGGGTGCGATATGGGGGCCCCTCAATCTTCCCTAAATCCTGTTTTGATTTTATTGGGAATTCTGGGACCGAATGCCGATGTTGTATTTCATACCTATCGTACATCTGCTAATTGTCATGTATATCTTTACAAATATATTTCAAGTTTATTCCAAGAACCCAACCCTGCGCCAGTACTCTATCCATCCCTTTACATCGCTATCACCGAGTTGAGGGAGGACCGGGTTAGCCAGCGTTGGAGACGCTGCAAGGGCCTGTGTTAGGTCTAGCTTTGGAAGTCCGAACGCATCTCCATTCGACTTGGTCGCGAGACTTCTAAAGAAACCCAACAGTTGTAGTGCAGGTGTCTGCTTGAATTTGTCGGTTATATCCAGGGCGGCGAGCTCCTCGAGTTTAGCAAGCCACTCATCATATGTAACAAGGTCAACGGACAACTCGGAGGACAGAGCCCGGGCGACTGAGGACCACGCGACTGGACGCGGGTGGGCTAGGTGCAGAACCGACCCAGGTGCGGAAGCCCCACATGAATCGACCAGAGCAGCCGCAGCAATATGAATAGGGATCCAAGAAATATCCTTTTTGGACGATCATTAGATTATTCCAGATTATTGCAGAAACCCAACCCACCCCATTATCATCGGGAAGACATCCTAGTTTCTGCGCACTATGAACCAGTGCTGGAAGCCATTCTTTCGTATTCCATACGCTGTTCGTGTTACCACAGAGCTGGCCCAAGCGGATAATCACCACCTTGAGTGCTGTTTGGGATGCAACTTCGCGGAGCAATTGTTCTGAAACCCATTTGGATTCACCATAGCCGGTTCCAACGGCCGCCGTGGGGTCAACGAAGTCTTCCACCAAAGGTTCTTTCACAGAAAGATCTAAACAGCAAGTTAGTTGTTTTGGTTCTCTGAGCTGCAGGGAAGTCTGACTTTGAAAAACAGCGATTGAACTGGTGAACACAAATCTTGGAGGTGTGGGTAGTGGAGAGGTTAATGCAAAATCAACCATCCCACGAAGGCCCTTGACGTTCGTTTCAAATGATGCTAAAGAGAGGTTAAAGTCAACAGTCCATGCTACCAGGAGTGTAAGTGGTATGTATTCAAACTGGTGCATAATCTACCGTTGTGAATTATGAGAGTAACGCTTTGGTGTAACTGATTCATTTTTAGCATGATTATTGTAAACGGGGCTCAGATACGTACGTCATTAAACGCATCTAACGAGAGCCCGAAGTAGGGTAACGATAAGT
Organism: Infundibulicybe gibba; assembly: GCA_015501065.1. Lineage (NCBI taxonomy): Eukaryota > Fungi > Basidiomycota > Agaricomycetes > Agaricales > Omphalinaceae > Infundibulicybe > Infundibulicybe gibba. Next base: position 270,503 of record JADNYI010000001.1, read on the forward strand.
CTCCCGTGAGGAGTACTACCTTCTCCGAATCTAGGATGGCTGTATCGAGACCACGGCTGGCGAAAGCGGATTTATTTTTCTCCAAGGTGGGCTGCCCATGCTTCCCGGGTCGATTGAATGCGTATATTCGCAAGACATTAGTGGCGTTATATAAATTGAGGAGCAAGTGTGACCCAAAGCCTCCCGTGGTCCCCGTTATGAGCACTACCTCTGGCGCTGTTTTGGCTACCACCGGAATTTGACAAAGAGGGAGCCCACTGGAATACTTAAGGACCATTTTTTTCATCGCATCGGTCCGTTGGTAGTGGGTGGATCGATCATTTCCCTTCCCGATACCCTTGTTGTGATAAAAACGGCGAGGCCATTAATGGAAGGGTGGTCATAAACGATACTTTCGGGAATTCGGCGTGGATCAAGCTTTGTAGAATCTTTAATCACTTTTAATAAAGTGTTCCGGATATAAGTAGCTTGGAGACTACTCCAGATTCAATCGCCAGCAGTATGTCATTATGAATGTGAAACCTACCTATCACAACCATGTTCAAAAATGTCATCTCCGTCGGCCAAGGTATGCGTCAATATTTTTAGGACGAGAGAACGGATGAATGACGTTGTAGATTCAATATCCCATTGGCTTGGTGGGGGTATTGTTGACTGTGCGCTGGCCTCGTAGGTTTCGTAGAGCTCTTCGATTTCGGTTTTGTAGTCGGTGATCGTTGCCTGACGACGAACAGAGCTCTTGGCGGTGTAATGGAAAGGTTTGGTTGGTTTAGAGACCACTGTCATCTTTTGGATAGCGGCTCGTGGGCTAGTTGCGGAGAAGGTAATTGATGCGGACGTACCTCTTTGAATAAGCGAGAATGTTGAGGGGAAAGATGATTCACTTTTTGAATGGTTGGCCTGCAGTCCGTATATATTCGTTTATATCCCTATAGACTGTAGTGCGCAGGCCACTTACCATATCAAATTCCGAAAATTGGCTAGCTTAGCTTCATCAAGAGGGTCGAACTTGTAGTCTGATGTAGGGTCCAGGAGAGCGCCAATTTGGAATTGGCCATGCCCAAAGACAATAGAGGCATGAATATGGGGGTCTTGATTTAGAATGCTCTCTGTAATTAAATATTTGACCAACGTTACAATGCGTGGAATCGCGCAAACTAACCAATAGGTCCCGGGTTGGTCTAGTAGGGGATTCAAGCGTCATTTAATGTCATGGTATAGCATTCGTATTCAAATTTTGTACTGGCCTTTTCACCTGTGTTGTGGATAAGTTGGTCGTCCGCCCTCCCATAGACGCGAAAGTATCCTCGCTTTGTAGGATGCGGCTGAAGAAGATCCGAAGTCGCATACGCATCCACTTTGTTGATTTTTGTATTTAGAATGCTTGGGGTACAGTATTGGTTTGCCTAAAGGATTTAATTTTTGAAGCAGAGGAAGGACATCTCCAATTACCCACCACGATAACGAATTCATAGGTATTATCCTCATATGGTATCAGTTCTGGCGTGAGGTACCTAGGAAATTCAAAGTATTCCCAGTCGGTATTTGCTTTGGCTGTACATATTTGATTAAAATGCATGCCAATACTGCGGAAATCGTTGTGCGTTCTTAGGGTACTTGCCTGAAAATATGAGGCTTTGAACGCCACCTTCGCTCCTAGTCGCGAATCAGTACAAGTGCAAGAAGGTCATTGTGGGACCCACGATCCATAAAGTGAGGATATAGATACTCCCCTTGATACCAAATAGTCCCCAATTGACTTGTTTAACGGGCCTCCGCTAAAAATCTGTGGATCCAAAATTCCAAATCAACGACCACCAAGGCGATACATACTACACCAATTACCAAACCTATCCGAGTCGCGAGCCAATCAACGTGGTCTTGATTATGGGACCACGCCTAGGGTATTGAATGAGCTTATTATTTCTCTGAATTATTATTCGGCTCTAACCTCGACGATAGCAGGGACACATAAGACTACATCACTGTCTGTGGTAAGTGCGCCGTGGAATGTGTTGTCAGGCGTTGGCAATTGGGCCGGGGACTTTGGCTCAAATACGGCAATAGTGAGTCCACATGATGGCTAAAGGGACAATCATTTGAAAAAGGGGAAAACCAAAACGAAGGCTGAAAGGAAGTACCGGCCAGCAAAGCATGAAGGTACCCATTCCATGATACATGGGTGTGGAATGGAAACCGAATACTTTACCAGTAAGATCGCGATCACCAAACCATGGCGGAATTGCCAGTTCAATGAGTCTGCGATTCGTCAGTGGAACCGGTTTTGGAAATGAGGTTGACCCTGCATGACAAGAGTTTTAGGTAGTTCGACTATTTATCATGTAGAGCTACCTGACGAATGCAAAATGACCGCCGTCGCCTCCGGGCGCTTATTTTCAAATGGTATATCTTCGACTTCGCCGGGGGAGAGGAACAAGTCCTCAAAGAGTGGGCTCGGTGATGAATCTGGCCGGTAGCGAGCATCCGGATATGCATGCCTATGGACGTCGAGGGATTCATTCGCGAGGTCGATGAGATTTTGCTCGCGTCCAACAATTATGTGTTTTACGTTCGCCTTATCAATTAGGTGGGCAATTGCAACCGCCGAATTGCGGGGGGAAATAAAGAAGGCGGCATATCCAGCACGTAGGATACCCATTGCGATTGTATGATAGGTGATAGTATCTAAATTAATCATTTCAGTCAGGTAGGAAGGATACCTAGGTAATTCATACCTGACGCTGATAGGATTGCAATTACATGGGCTTCAGATCCGGGTTTCCAGCCCATGCGGTTTCTCATGATTGATGCACCTCTGCGGACAGCCCTAACGGCCTCAGACCAACATATCGACTTGATAATACCCTCTCCGTTGGCGTAGATGAAGAGTCTGTGTTCCGGCGAATGCTTCGCTTGCCATTCATATATTTCAGGGAGCGTATAAGAGGCATCCAGAGGAGGAGGGCGAAATGTGCTACTGGACAGAGCTTGTGTTGGGGGTAATGGGGGGATCAGATGCATGGCTTGGAGAGTGATCCTGGAGTTCGTTGGTATAAATCAATTTCACACCTGCGTGGGTCTAAGATTATAATTCCCCCAAATAGAGCAGTTTGTTCCGTTGGTTCATAGTACATCTTGCCGGCCACTGATGCTGAATCCATTTGGTCAAAGAATTTGGGTCTTATATCCGGGCAATTTAAAAATAGACCTACATGATAAGTGATGTTTCAAAATACAGACCTCAAGGCTGCTGGGTTGGAGGAATAGGTTGATCGGTACTGCGTAGAGCATGTTTGTCTGGATAGCTTGTAGCTTGAATTGGAGCGAGATAAATATGTAGTATTATTAGATTATGTGGTCATTTCTATATTAGTGAAGACAAGTGATAGATGAAGAACGCGGAAACAGAAATATACTTAACCACAATGTCTCCCTTCTATTTTCCCACTAGTCGGCGAACAGTCCTGATCCCTTCCCGCTTCGCGGTCTGTTTTTCAACCACATTCATAACTTTCTGGATTTCTTCTTCTGTCATTACAGGCTTCTTTCCCAATTGCCTGAAAGGGGAGGGAAGTACACGGATAGTGGAATGGGTTATTCCTTACCTTTTCTTCTTTTTGACCTCTGGCGGCTCCCGTTCACTGTTTTCAGGAGAAGACTGTTGGTCGCCGCGGGGATTTCTAACAGGAAGGATGACAATTGAATCATCTGGGGCAATACCACCAGAAAGCGAAAGATCATTCATCTGATGCCCTAGCTCGACCAGCTGTTGCTGAGCTTGCTGAGACGACGGACCGCGCTGAGCAGGGTTCTGTGATTTGTACTTTGGCGGCCTGGATGAGGTTGGGGGACTCCAATTATCTCCGCTGTAACAGTCATCTTCGTCTTCATCGTCTCTGGCGCTATTCTCCTCCTCCTCCTCCTCCTCCTCCTCCTCCTCCTCCTCCTCCTCTTCCTCCCTCTTATTGCCCGCCTTGGGTGCCTCGCGCCGACTGCTGCTGAAACTCCTTTGCTCATGCTTGCTTGTTCTGACCATTGAAGTGGACTGGTTAGTTTTCGCTTTACCTCTCTTAGCAAGTGGTGAGGGAGAAGAGTGACGAATTCGTGATGTAGCTGTGGGGCTATGGCGGTCAAATTCTTCCGATGCGTTCTCAGAATCCCCATTTTGCATCTGGGGGAGAATTATCAAAGTCCTCAGTCATAGCCCCCAGGTTTCGCTTACAGAATTTATCTCATCTTCTGAAGTGCCAGTTTTGGTGGGTACACTTTGTTTTAAAGGACTTCCGAAAAGCCCCGCTTGGTGGAGCATGTCAATTTTCGCATCGTTTTTTTGTTCATTGCGTTCAAGCTGTGTATCATGAGCATGCCGTGTTACCGTTATGAGAGGACGCCTACCTCGTTCATAAGACGTCTTGAATATATCTGTTCCATACTTCTCATTCGTTCTTCCATCTCACGCATGACTTCCTCTCGAGTTTCCGCTTCTATGACGGCGCATCTCATCTCTGACTCGAACAGCTAATTTTGTTTAAGCAGAGGTCACCTAAGGTTCAGTATTAACTGACCTGCATACGCAGATCCTCCACCTCATCGAAGAGCGCGTCAACAAGGGGATTGATGGGCTCGTCCTCTGATTCATCGTCGTCATTTGGATCCTTGACCTCATCCTCTGTGGGCCAGGCATTGATGGAGGCCAGTAATAAGGTTTGAGTAAAATACCTTCGAGAACTTCTAGGATCGCCTCCTTGGGCTTGATTCCGGTTCCCGGGCCTCCCATAGATATAGTAACCTTCCTCCTGTAGGGGTGTGGAATGATGCCCGGATCTTTCAGAGTCAATGGTCCAAGTTCCTTGATCTTGGATCCGTGGGTTTTACCGGGTCCTGTCATAGCCTGCACACGCTGGAGGGGCGCCGGTGCTGGCGTTACATACACCTCTCTTGCCAAAGCGGCAAACTTCATAACATGAGAATTTTCATCATATCCAGTGTCATATGGATTAACATTGACGATCATGACCTATGTGAATCAGTTTGATTTGGTGGTTTGAATTAATTAGGGGAAGCTCACAGCTCGTCCATCGCCGATGAAATAATCCATTAATGACTCTGTGAGTTTACTATGCCTGAACGGCACAACTGCCAAAGTTTTCTTGACATCCCTGGTATCCATCCTACTCTCCTTACCTGAACCTTCTTGGGAAAGACTCATGGCCAGTTTGCGTTGATTGGAGCGCATCACCTCCATACATTGACCTAGGACCATCAAAGACTTGTTGATATTGCCCGCCTCCCTCAGCCGTTCTCCTGTGGTATGTGTGTGTTTGGTGCGTTCCGAACCAGCGAGATCAACGAGAGTCAAGCGAGATACTTGGAGAGCAGCAGGGTCCTGCATTTATAAGTCAAAGTTAATAGAAACAGTGGGTTATGCTGATACCCACATCTCGTTCACCACGATGGCCTCGGACTACTTTGATTATGACCATTCCATGGCTGCGACTGCTCTCACGATTTGCCAATGTACCGAAGACGCGACGATGCAGCTGACCAAGCTTCACAAGATCCTTAGCTTGAGAGGAACAATGAACGCGGAATTGCCGGAGGCCAGATATATATCTTCCACTAGTACCAGCATCGGCGCCATCAGCATAAGGTGAGGGCTTTAAAGGCAGTGCTTTGCGAGTAAGTAATAGGGATTTACCACCCCCCGAGCGAGGGATTGGTGCGCTCGGATTGTTGTCAACAGACGCAAGTAAGTCATAAACCTTTTCGTTGTAAACCTCGGCATACGAAATCCAGATTGTGTATTCAAAATTGCGGTCCACTTTCAGGGCAGTGGGGTCGATGTCTGTTTCTGGCACAGATGGTGTATCAAGGTGACCGAGAACTTCGACTATGGCGGGTTCGGGCATCACGAGAGGTGGTTTAGAATCCATGGCATCCGCAGGTTCAATTCCGTGAAGACGCACAGGACGGAACTGGATAGAGTATGATTGATATTAGGATAAATGATCCATTGGAGGCATGGATTTTACCTTTCCATCGCCATGCAAGCCATTGATGCTGTTGAATATCACATCCAAAGTTCGGGGTAAAATCCCTGCGCTGCCTTCCTGGGAGCCTCCTTGAATGGTGTATGTCTTTCCGGAATTAGTTACCCCATATGTGAAGAGCAGCGCATTTTGTCCTTGGAGCACATCATGGACCAGTGGTAGGGTGGTTTTCGCGAAGAAATCAGATTGGCTCGTGTCAGGTGGAAATATATGCGAGAATGTATAAGTTGAGGAGGGTGGCAATGTAGATGGTCTGAATCGTGAGGGATTCTGGTGATCTTGGGGGTCAGTCATCCTGACCGATGTATCTGAGAGGGGGTTAGATACGGTGAATGTTCGGCTTCGCCAATATGAGGCCTTATTCTGAGATAGGCCTATTTTTATAGTTACATCTGGCATTGGGGGTCATATTCCGTCGAGGATCTCCATACCATAATTGGTTCGCGCTCTGCTTCGGCGGGTAGTCCACCTTTCCTAATGATGGTAGGTTTGGATTTCGTAACGACGGCATCATCTGAGTTTTCTCTATTAACGAGTGGCTTGCGTGCAGCAGTCTTCCTGGGGATTGGGGCGGCTGTGGCGGCTGCTTTCGTAGCTGCGGTGGTGGTGGCGGTCCTTGCCCGCGTCGTCCTGGTGGTTTGTAAAGTGGGAGATTTTGCCCGAGTTGACGCTCTAGTGACACTCTTGCCTTTACCCGTCATATCGTCTGGTCAGATGTTACTCGATAATGCAGGAATTATTGAATGAAGGGCCAAATGGCGCGTGTGTCACATTCGTGTGATTACACCTGACTGGTGCGTCACGCGTTGTGATGTTGATATCCCTTAGGCTTGAACACCCATGACATCGTCGAAAGATTCAGCTAACCGCCGTCGGTCGATTGCTGTCCCAAACCCAAATAAACCAACCGTCTTACCTAGAAGCAAGCGAAGACCACACAGCATTGTTGCGGGAGACAGGTTGAGCCCATTTGCCAAGGCGCGCCGGTCCTTGGTGAGTTCATTTGTCCATGTCATAAATTCAAGCCTCAAATTATCCTAGGCTCCGCGTCGCAGTATCCTCAAGGCTCCGAAATTGATTCTTGATGGCGATTTACCCTCATCGCAACAGTCAGAGGGCCAAGCATCCTCACAAACATCCATCCAAATCCTCGATGTTGAGGATGTGACTCAGTCTATGGATATCACACAAGATTTCACCACTAGAATAAACGATAACACATCAAGGAAGTCCTTCGGGAGGCGTGTTAGCTTTGCTCCGCATTCACAGGTCCGCTTGTTCAAAACTCAGAACGCGGATAACACGAATAGTACTGGGACACCACCCTCCTCTCCCGCTCAAGATCCCTCGGATGCGCATGATCAAATGAATTCAGTCCACGACGAAAATGTTTATCCAGGGGCTCCTCGCGGCCGCCGTCGCACCTCGCGCTACTCCGTCGCCACCGAAGGGGACGACATGGACCTTACTACCATCATGTCTGGTAACGCAACCATGAACGAAGACTTCGATGAGTTTGACGATGACCTGGAAATCACTGGGATTATTCCGCAAGAATTGATGCGAAAGCGGTCCCTCTCCATGGGATTGGCCCGGCCACCCTTATCCCAACTACATTCCGGAAATGATCTCCCTGCTTCGCAAGAATTGTCCATGGTGTCGGATCAATCGATGTCATATTCTGAAGGAAATTCAAGCCAATCGGATATTGATCCAGAGTATTCTCAGGCGATGGAATTTACTGTGCCCATGGGTCAATCCCTACGCCCTCCTGCCCAGCATGATGAAGCCTGGCTTGCGCTCCGCCACATAACACACTCTGGGGATACATCTATCGAGCCTGAACAGCCATCTTGCGATCAGGATGATATGAATCTTGACGATGCTATGCAAAGACTAATGCGTGCAAGAGAATCCCTACCATCAACACAATCAACCCAGGAGTCCATCGTAAATTACCCAGTGATAAACGCTGAAATCAGGGATGACAGTTTCTCGAGCACCGACGATGGGTTTGATGACCGCGAGCATACGGTGAATATGAGTAAGGTGCTCGGGCGCATAAGCCTAGGTGACGAAGCACGAATGAGCTTTGGATACCAAGACTCAACCATGGAAGAATCGGAAATATACGGTTCCGTTTTGAAACCCGTTGAATCCACTCCTAGCGGACAACCAGCTCAGGTAATCACTCCAGTTCCAGCACTCCCAGAAAATGCTGAGACCCCTCGACCAACATTTTCCGTTTTCCGCCCACCGTCGCCAGTGGCCGCGACTTCCCAAGAAGGTTCACAAATACCTTCAATACCTACCGCCCAAGTTCCCTTCAACTCCACCCCCAGAATACCAGCACTCTCCTCAATACCAAAGTCCTTGGTACCGCCACCAGCATCACCGTCGAAACCAAAGGCAAAACCAACGTTCTCGGCTGCGTTTGCGCCTCCCACCACTCGCCCCTCACCAAAGAAAAACATTCAACCATCATCACCCTCCAAGCGGCCGCACCCCCCCGATATCACTTCAGCGAGTCAACCCAGTCCTGCTAAGCGCTTGGCAGTAGGTGACACCCAACCCAGACCAACGGAAACGACCTCTAACGCAAAACCGGAGGCGCGGCCTTCGTCGACCAACCGAACAGGTCTTTCCACAAATTCAAACCAGCGTGCATCCTCTACCTTGAGACGACCTTCTGGATACTTTGCTAAGAGAAAGAGTCTTGGTGTTGGGCTTGCTACCCTGCCTCCTGGCGTAGAGCAGACTTCGACAATACATGCCGCGAAAACTTCACCAAAGAAGGCAGGCATCGGAACTGGGCGTGCTAGCATGGGCTCGGCCCCCGATGGAGTTTTATTCCATCTCAGACAGGCCCAAACCCGCCAACCGATCATGCAGGGAAAAGTTGTCAACCCGAGCGCTGAAGCTCTGCAAGCAATTCATACAACTACACCAGCTCCTACAGAGACATCTCTTACACCCGCGACTTTGTCGCTGGCCACACCCCCTCCGGCCCAATCTTCTGCTCTTGCTGATTTGCAGATACCAAATAAATCGCCATTCCCCTCTACCGCACGCGACGCAGTCGTTGACCTCGCTCCCATGTTAGACTCGGGAGAATTTGGAGACAACCAAGCAGACCAGGCTACAAATACTAACACCACAAATACTACAGAACGCTGGAGAGACAACGTGCGAGTATCGGAGGTGGCCAATGATGAGGTAGGGCACTCCACACTGAAGTCATGTTGAACTAATCCAGTGCCAATTAGCCCCCAATCTCAATTGAACAATTTTTTACGATTACAGGTATCAAATTTATGGACGAGCTATCAGCTCCGCGCCGTTCTATACACCATGCCTCCCGCCAAGCGCGTCCAATGGAGGACGTACCCTTGGCAGAATACACCATAGCAACTGGAATAGACCTACCCCAGCTATCGCTATACACACGCGTGTCGAAGGACTTGCAAGCATGGATGCATGAAAGCAAAAAAGACTTTGCCCAGGCGGAAGATGAAGCCACAAAGATGACCCCAGAATTGTTCACCGAATATTCGAGAGCAGATGAGGATGGCCAGGCGGAGTTACTGGTAAAGTGATCCTGACCTACCCATAACAACAATCCTAACCTGGATTGCAATACCAGCACCAGTTGAACCTCATTAAAGCCAACACCAGAGGGTTAGCCAAATCAGATTGGTATGATTGGAAACTGCAATGGGTTGAGGGGCTTCGCGTAACCGCGGACAAAGCATTTAGTGAACTGGAATCTGTAATCTCCCTGACTCACTGTCCTCTTTGAATACTAACATACCATTCGGCAGGATGCGAGAACTCTTCAAGAGATTAAATCATCCGCGGACAATATCATTCCTGCCCTCGAGCGCGAATACGCTACAATTATGCATGAGCTCGAGCAAGAACAAACCGAAGTCAGCGAGGTTGAACAATGTGATCAAGATTATCTAAACGAGCTGAAGGCTTCCATCGCTGAACAAAAGTTGTGTTTCTGGTTGTTAATATGCTTCGCTATACTTACCTCGTATCTGGTCAGCATTGAGGTGGAGGCACTCCAAGCAGAAGTTACAGAGCGTAATGCACAACTAGGCTGGCTCCAAGAACGAATGGAAGAAATAGAGACACAAAAACGGGATGCCAAATCAGCTATTGAAGACGCCCAACGGGTTTTACATATACAAAAACACAATACACATGCTGAAGTACGGAGACTGAAAGGTTTGACCACCCGCCCAATAATAACACTTTACCAACGCTTAACTCATCTTAGACGAACTGGAAGCGCTCGAGGATTTGCACAAATTTCATATATCCCAGGTATCTTCCGAGTTATTCGAATATGTGTATGCCTCGCAGTTTTGCGTTACTATCCCCTGTAAAAATTTTATTCCGGTCCCCACACAAGTGGATATCAAACAAGTCGGTAATGCGCAGGCGGCAACCAAGGACGAGTTCCCGCACCTGAGCAATTTTCTACTGGAGATGGCGAAACGACAGATCGTAGAGGGTGGGCCGCAATCCCTTCGTGATGTAAGTAAAATATAGTACTTGCATCTCTCGTATTGAAAGCATTCCTAGATTGTCCAGCGATTATCGTATTATTGGTCATCCTGTGCCCAATTGCGTTCACAGCTGCGGCTCCTCACAATAAAATACCCCGTAGAAATCGAAACCTCCGCCTCAAGCACTCCCAGTGTTAAGGTAACAGCCAAAGTGATATTCCCGTCGCCAAAGGCCAAAGCCTTCATTTCTTTCCTATTCTCCTTCGAGACCTTCCGATATTGGCCAACGTCAATACACACATTGGGATGCGAGGTGAAGGTCGCGTACGGGGCTGTCGAGTAAACCTCATTCAATACCTCGTCAGATTATCCTCTGATCAAACACCACAGCCGCGATGTGATCCTAAAGGCAGTTACCGACCGTCTCAGTCAAGCGAGCATTTCCGAGAACTATGCGTGTCTATTGGATGCGTGCATTGAGGCTCAAGAAGAATATCGGGCATAATCAATCAAATTTTCAGATTCAAATCGATCTCAAGCCATATTAGTTTCCTACAGTAAAGTATTGAACGATTTTCTTCGGAGACCGTAGCTCTCAATACCCAGTGGTTATATTGCGCCCATAGATCTCATAAGTAAAATTACGGTAGCAAAAGTTGTGGTAGGCGTATCATATATTGGAAATAGTATGTAAAACACTAGATAGTACAGACATAAAATCATCAAATTATACCGAGATGGTGTGGGCACATGAGTTGGCTGGATAAAAAATCAATAATTGAGTATTGGACACCATAAATGAATGACTCACTCGTTGAATCATAAGATGGATTGGTACATGTGATCGAGCTCGATGAGAAGCATGGTGAGCACATCCCTATCACCAGCAACGAAGTTCAACTCCATTGTAGAAAGGTCCCGGACAGACATCCAACCAGCAGCGGCGGTGTGTGCAACACATGTCTTCTCTAACACGTGCCGCTGGGATTTCAAGGCAGCCCGTTGAGATACTTTGCTGTCCTCTCGAGCACGAGAGACAGCCTCCTCAACGGCCTGATCACGGAAAGCTTGTGTATGCCGCAACTGATCCTCCAAAGAAGACGTGTAAGCTGCCCGATCATCCTCGATTCGCTCTCGAGCCTCCAAGCTGTTTCGCATTTGCTCTTCCATATATTTAACCTGCTGTGTGAGGTCTTTGACATCGCCAACGCGCGCTTCCTTCAAGTGGTGTAACTCCTCCTCTAGGGACTGCAGTCGGCTCAACCTTTCTTTTGCCATATTTTCGGCCGCGGCTAATTGCAGGCGAAGCATAGTGACACTTGCACCATCGCCAGCTGGGGCGTCGGGGGGCATGTCGTAGTGCTGTGCATTGGGGTGTACCGCTGGCGAGGGGGTGACGTCCGGGAGAAGCACCTGTGAGATCGAACCATACCCGCCTGGCGAACTTATCGCGCTGAGGCATGGGCTCTCGGGCACATCCATAAGTGTGCTAGGTGTTGGCGATCCGGCCTCTGAGCGGAATGGCGCGGGAATTTCGGACAGCATATGCTCCACTTCGTCGTCACCGAGTGTTTTCGAGGCCTCGCTGGCAAGCTGCTCCCACGACAATATTGAGCCCCGCGCTACGCGGTCAATGCCTAGTTTCCTGGGCGAGGGGCGAAGTGACGAGTTGCCATCCTTATCAGAGGTAATGGCGAAAGATACGAGAGGTTCGCCCGGGTTGGAAGGCAATTATTGGTCCGAGTAGGGGTTTGAGGAGGTAGGCGCTTGCGGGGGCGACCAGGCTGTATTCTGGGCATTGCGGGGGTTGGTGCACCAAGTGGAGCCGTGGGCGCGAGCAGCAGCTCGACATCTTCCTCATCGCTATCTTCACTGTTACCCTCGGATATATGTGACATATTCCCTAACGCATTCAAAGTAACCGTCGGGCTAACGTTCTTCGAGTTTTTCCGTGAATGACGTGCGAGGGGCGATTCATTACCGGGCCGATGGGGGGAAAGACGAGATGGACTCTCAGAGCCATATGTCTGCCCAGAACGACGGACTGCTGCTAGCGTTCTCCCATTAGGAGTCTTGGGCGTGCGAGGAGTGAATGAGGAAGTAGACGATGTGGAAGAGGGAGGGCGGGGAATAGCAGAATGGGGCGCCGACGTGCAGGAGGCTGTTTTCACAGTTTTGGTAGGTCGGACGGGCGAGGATCTGCCTGTTGTGGGTGTGGCAGTTTTCGGGCGGGGTGGGGTAATAGCGGGGGTGGCATTGTTGGCGCTCCCCAGGTTAACTCTGAGAGCTGCACGATGAGGAAGTGGGCTAATGGGCCTCGAGACTTTTTCAGCAGAGGGAGTACAGGGGGTGGCAGTTCTACCCCTGTCCTCTTTCTCTTCATCAGAGCCATTGAATCTCCTGCGTGTGCCTGCTCTAACGGGAGATGGGGGCTGCTTTATAGATTCTGCCTCACAGACTTTGGCCGATATTTGGGTAGGGCCGATGAGACACCCATCCTGGGGCGAAGTGAAGCTGAGCGTGCAACGGTCGCGCCCTCTACGGGTTTGTGTGGTTGTTCGTCCGAGGGGGACCTCTGTGCCCAGCGGCAGAGCCACGCCTACGGGTGATTGTCTTGGATTCAGGAGTGCTGGCCCTTTTTGAGAGCTGTAGGGGATGCTTAGAGTCGCCCAGAGAGGTGCGAGGAGCGGCGGGTTTCATATTGATGGCACTAAGACGACGAGAGCTGGCGTCTTTTGCCTTCTTTGCATTTTTATCGGCATCTCTGCCTTCCTTGTTCATTACGTCCGCAAACGCCTTGCCGACAGAGGCAAGATTCAGGGAGTGTCGGATTGAACTCCTCGTGGTGGGCTTGGTTCGTGGGCTGCCACTCGAGGCAGACTCGGAAGGCATGCCTGATACTCCGAGCAAAAGTGGGGTGAATAGGAATTGAATGATGATCGTAAAGGCTCGTCGTGTAAACTTTGAGGGTTAGAATTGGAAAGTGAACAAGTTCAAGTCACGTCGCGTCGCAACTCGCTCTGTCTACCTTTGTTTGTCCTGGTGACCGACCAGCCACGGTCCAGTGACAATATTTACGTAAAATAAACATAAAAGCTCTGGCTACCACATAAATCGCCCAACCCCTGCTCGAGGCAAATACAAAAAGACTCCCATCGTAATGACGTTTATCGCAGTGTACCATCCCAGCTCCACCACCAAGGCCCAGTTGGGCATGTCAACTACCTGCGATCGCATCAATATATAAGGGATGAGAAAATATCTGGGCTCCAGTAAAGGGGTCGGTAAGAGTGTGGGTAGAACAAACACAGGCAGAACTAGGGTTTGAAGGATGGTTTGCTCGCGGCCTGGAGTCCCCACACACGTCAGCAATCGATCAGCACTCGGAACCACAGCAGGCACTCACCAACACGCAAAAACCACGCCCATATACAGGCCATGTATACTGGAATTAGCAGGTAGGGCGCCAGAAAGTGAAACATGTATACCCGACGCCACAAGTAAAAGGTGTAATGACGGTTATCGGACAGTAGGAATGGGTGGTGAATTCTAGAATACACACGTTGTAAGCCTGTGGGCATGTCGAACCCTCGCGGATGGTGAACCTCACGTATAGAGTTTCACCGTGACTGCCATGACCCCACAGATAACAGCGGTAACCCCCGTGCGTCTGGGGATGCAACACGGTAAGCGGGGTCTCTTTGTGGATGTGGGGGGATTACAATTTACTGCCAAACATACGAACTCGTACATCACAAGCCAAAGTGGCTATCCCACCAGGCCCTCCAACAAGGACGGGCCATCCAAAGGCGGTAGAAAAGGCAACAAAATAATATACCTGTGGTATGTGAAGTGACGGGACATGATTTGTCTTGTCGCCTAACGCAGGGAGTTAATTTTGCGCGGGATGAAACCGCCTGTGCAAGTCGCACCTAACACTATTCCACCATTCCACACGACAAAGGCACCAAATACGGCCAGTACCAGCATGTAGGGTACCAACGTAGGTAGAATTTCCAACAGAACCCTCGGAGCGCTCTGCACTGATCGTAATAAATCACCTATCAAAAAGAGGAATTAATTCTATGATTATAGACTCAGTCTCAAAACGGGGACGTACGCGGCTCTGCGGCCAGGGCTGGTGGATCGTGAAGTTTCGCCGGTGGTGGGTGGTCAGGCGGAGATCGTCTAAACCGCAAGTACATGAGCTGGCTCGATGTAAAGGCATAAAGAACCCAGATCACATTCGTTTGCCGAAACGTGCAGCTGATGAGGCCAAGCTAGCACCCGCGTCAGTCTCCGCTGGCCATTCTGTGGGAGCAGCGTACCAAAGCAGCCAGCCAGTGCTGATCCTGTGACGCTGCAACCACTGTCCATATTACAAACACAAGACTTGGCATCTCAGTGTAGTATAAAAATCCGAAGAACCAGGCGATTGGAAACGCGGAAAGAATAACTGCCTCTGGTATAGGTGATAGGATGGAAGCAGGGGGCCGGATTCGTTTATGGTAGCAGAGCAACCGTGTCAGAATCAAAGGGAGTGCTAGCAAAGCCAGTAGGACCGTAAGCCGCAACATGGGAATATTGCATTTGAAAAGGAAGATCTTCTTGAGCAGGAGGCTCATGAGGTATCTGAAACGATTTCTTACGTGTTGGTCATATCAAAGCATTGGTACTGCTCACAGTCCAGGGGGGTGGTAATCTTTGGGTCCCATGCTGTGTAGTCTCCACGGCAATACGCCTGTGCTTGAGGTATGTGGAAGGGTTCATCCTGAAGACGTGTCAGGCAAAACCTACGCTTTGGGTGAACTAACATACCATGTATGGTTCCACCACCACCGAATTGAATTCTTTCAGAACAGTGACGCAGAACCCACAGAATACAAGGTAGTACATTGACATGTCGAAAGTCCAGACGTTCAACGTTCAATGTCCAAAGTCAATATTTGGCAAGAATGGGGATTCAATGCAGGAGAAAAATATTTGGATGGAACAGTGCGTTGCTTCGAAGGCCATAACCTTGGATCTGGACAGCGGACCGGGGATACCCGACAGCAATGTCTAAATTCCCACTCCCTCATTGACATAAACTCCCCCGCTCGAACTGATCAGACCGAGACGGGAGTCAATTATCGGCCCACATAACGCTGATATGACCTCAGGCGATGATGAACAACTCGATGGTCTTATTTTGTGTTTGAAATCATGGCAGACAAACATAAACATAATATTAGTACATTCATTTGGGCCATTCCATATTTACGGAGGTTGCTATAATCACGCTAGCAACTACTCTCAAGCACTCAGAGAACTAACCCATCCTGAGCTGGAATTGGCCTCTCGGCTTGGGGTGTGATCCGCGCGCCATGGCGGCGTTCCTTGGAGTCACCATAGTCAACAATGGCCGACTGATATTAGCAGGCCGGGTGCGTAAGCGGGAGAACAGACTTCCGAGGCGCAAGAACTTACATGGGCAGTGGTCCTATTGTCCCATAGGACAACAGTATTCGGAGTCCACTTCACCCGAGTTTGGTTGTCTCCACTCTTGTCAATATGATCATAGAGGAACTTGAGTAACATTTCTACGGGTTCGTTCAACGGCAGGTGAGCACCACTGCATGATTTGCGATAGAGGAATCACAAACCAGACTCCTCGCGCTTGAGGCCAACGATACGACGGGTGAATTGTCTGTTGACATACAATGCCTCCTCGCCGGTGACCGGGTGCCTTCTAACGACGGGGTGGATATGCTCCACAGGTTCTCTGCGAACAATACCACCTCGCCTTCCCGATCGCGAAAAATCAGCCTGCTCTACGCCGGAATGGACAGCTGTGAGAGTGCGCAAAAAAGCGACAAATTGAGGGGAAAGCTTTTTCAGGGTGGACACCTGTGATGTGAAAAGTGTATCTCCCCCTGTAGTGGGTTGAGAAAGGAGGAAAAATGTGGTCAGCCCGGGAGGCTGAAGTTCATAAGAAACATCCGAGTGCCAAACCGTCGAGGTGATGCTATCGTTGATCTCAAAGTTGAAGGAGGAGTTGGCATCTCTGTTTATCGTTTGATATATTTCGAATAAGTGAAGTTGCAAATTACAAACCGATAAACCAGGTGTATTTCAGGGTACCCGTGGGGGTGGCCCGATGTAGGATGAATATGCAAGCTAATCTTGTTTATTAACAAACCGCACTACAAAGCACGAAGGGTGGTAGTAGTCTTACCGGCCAAAGTGGCTCCCCCATTCACGGTAAAAGTCGGGGCCTCTGTCGATAAAGTCTTGTTGGTCCCGGAATACTACAAGCCCTCTTCTCGCGACCTGAATAGGAAGTGGTCATTGAAACACAACTGGGAATAGCGGGCAGCCCAATTACCTCCAATGCCAGCTGGTCTCTTGAACTGTTATCCAACTCAGCGAGATTAATCCCCCTAACTTCTGTCCCAAGGTTAGGTGTCAGCTCAACCACACTTGTTGCATTATCGAGGAACGCGCGGGGATTGGAATGTGCCAAGGCGCGCGATCCAGGATCCACATGCTCATACGGAGTCAGGGGAGGATAATGGTCCCGCGAGAAATGGGGTAGGAGGTGGGCATAACGGTACGGGGATTCCGCGGTCTTCTCAGGGTTCTCTTCCGTCTTGTTATCACTCCCAGGAGCAGAGCGGAGCGAAAGAGTGGGGGGGATGGCTTGCGCGAGTTCAGTGACAGTTGTTGACATTTTGCGTTCGGTACAACCTAGCTCAGGAAAGTTCCTCTAAAAGGCTGGCTTGACAGCGAGCTCGCCATCATGGCTCTATAAAACGCAATCGCTGGGAGCGTGGAACGACCGCATGGATGGGTCAATGTGTCTTTGTCAGTATGTTGATATTTTCGTCAGCCACAGCATGAGACTGGCTCAACATAGGAGATTCTATGACATGTGGATCCGGGCCGCCTGTGCTGGTAAAAGCTTTGTCAACCCCCACAGAACAGCTTCAAGTCGTTGAAAACCCGCGATAGCACTAATTCCTGCAGGTTCAACAGGGGTATACCGCATCAAAAGCCAAGACCTTGACGACCTCGAAGTAGTACTTGCTGACGGTATTGTGAGTTGCATACATAGCCCGAGTGTCGCCGACTCGGCCTATTTGAGTCTTGACATCTCTCCATATTGTACCAACCCAAAATAGAACCTCAAGCTGGCGCACATATGAGTCCATGTTCCCACCTCAGATTTCGTGGGAGGCAAGCTAGCATAGATTAGATTTCGAGTGGGGGCTCAGATAAGATAGTAAATGTTAGATGGCGCCAGAGATTCGATCGGGAGCAAGGACAAAAGACACCACTTCATGTGATCACTAAATTCTCACCCACAACAACAATAAGAGTCCTGACTCAATCCACCTTGGCCGGGCTTGGGCTTTTCGGTCTTATCCTATTTGCTATTCGTTATGCTATCAATATCCTGCGAGTTGGGTCTCGAAAACCTATGCGCGGTCTGTCTGATATCTGATCTACCAGCTGTAAAGCTGTGCTTGTCCAAGCACACCCATTACTAGCCACAGCCGGGGGGAAAACCCACGAGGTACGGGGTTACCGTTATTGTTGAGCCTAAGTTGCCGGTTGAAATGTGGCTTTTTGTTCTGAAGCATATAGCTCGTGCCATATTCCTATTGTCTAATTGTCTAGCTTGATCCTAGTATCTGCCACTGTGGCTTCCCGTACCCTGCATCCATCTGATTGGAGATCTTCGAACATAATAGACTGCCACATCCTAGATGTGGCCGTCCCTGGGCGACACCTTACAAAAGCCATCGATTCCCCAAATGTCTCCCCCGCGTTTCCCATCTCTGGTTCCCCCCACCCCGTCTCCTGCCATCGAAAGCCCTGCTTCAGTCAGTCTTTGCCATGGAGGACACAAAAACATATTCCAGTTCAACAGAGCGCGTCGCCATCCCCACCCTCCGCCCCCGACATGTGCCGGATGTACCAGAGGATGTAGACTTTCTTCTTGAGCACTTGAACGATCCCAACTACGATATCAAAAAGCACCCCCTCCCATCCCCCACCTCGGAACATTCTCCAGACTCCTTCGAAATGAATCGCAAGCACTTGCGCATGTCATATGACCACTCTGAGATGGACACCGATTCGCGCTTCGGGTCGGATCGTTGGACCCCATCCCGCGCAGAGTCGCGCAACTCGGCTGTTGATTTTGACGAGTGAGTTTCAAGATTTTCAAATTTAAGCCGTTGGCTAACTGACCCCAAGCGAATCTCCCTACCCGGAAGTTCGCGCAGCGGTCTCAAGCATCGATGACCCCTTGATGCCCGTCAACACCTTTCGAATGTTTGTATTCTCGCCTTTGACCCCATTGATTTTCACATTGACCCTCTCCCAGGTGGATCTTGGGCATCTTTTTCAGTATATTCGTTCCCGGTATCAACCAAATGCTTTCCCTTCGATGTGCGTCTCACCTTGGCAGAACAGAGATGACTTGTCACTAACATTCGACCAGATCCCTCCGTCTTCATTACTGGAATTGTTGTGCAACTTATTTCTCTTCCGATGGGCAAAGGCTTGGAACGAATTCTCCCGACCACTCGTTTCAGGACTTTCGGGTATGTTTGGTCACTTAACCCTGGACCCTTCTCCATCAAGGAACATGTTTGCATAACCGTCATGGCGAACGTTGTTGTCGCGGGTGCCTACGCCACGGATGCCCTCATGACACAGCGGATATTCTATAAGCAGGAGCTCACCTTCGGTTATCAAATCCTTATCGTTCTCTCTACCCAAATCTTCGGTTTCTCGTTGGGTGGGGTGTTGCGCCAGTTCATCGTTTGGCCATCAAGTATGATCTGGCCGGGTGCGCTGGTCAACTCTGCTCTCTTCAACACTTTACACAAGAATTTTGGGAAGAGCGACCGCGGTCATATGTCCCGCGAACGATTCTTCGTCATCGCTATGGCGTGTAGCTTCGTATGGTATTGGCTCCCAGGCTACCTTTTCACCGCCCTTAGTGTTTTCAACTGGGTCTGCTGGATTGCCCCCAACAACGTCGCTGTCAATGCCCTCTTTGGCACGAACACCGGTTTAGGAATGGGTATCCTCACTTTTGATTGGTCGATGATCGCCTTTATCGGCAGTCCACTGGTTACCCCTTGGTGGTCTGAGATGAATACTGCCGCCTCTTTCGTGCTCTGTTTTTGGATCATCGCCCCAATTCTGTATTGTACGCTCTCCTGCTTTTGCCTCGAAGCCTACTCATCTGTGTTTACAGTCACCAATACCTTCTTCTCCGCTCACTTCCCTATGTCAGCTTACACCTCATGGGATAACACTGCATCGCCCTACTCGCCAACAGCAATCATTACAAACGGGGTGTTTGATGTTGAGAAATATAAGGCTTACTCGCCCCTCTACATGTCGGTCACATTAATTCTCGCGTATGGGATATCCTTTGCCTCGTTCGCCGCCGTCTTTGTGCATACGTTCCGTCAGTTCCTTCTTTTCCATTAGATACCAAAGACTCATCCCTCCACTAGTTTGGTTCCGCCGGGACATCATCCGCCGTTTCCGCAACACCCTTAAAGACGAACGAGATGTCCACTCGCGTCTGATGTTGGCCTACCCTGAGGTTCCCCACTGGTGGTACGCCATCATTGGTATCGTCACGGTCGTCGCCCTTTGCGTTGCGGTAGAAATATACCCGACACAACTCCCTATTTGGGCCGCACTCCTTGGCGTCTTTCTCGCCTCCATCTTGTCAATTCCCTTGGGAATGCTCCAGGCAATGACAAATCAACAAGTTCCCCTGCAGGTTATGCATGAATTAATCGCTGGATACATCCTCCCCGGTCGCCCTACCGCCAACGTCCTTTTCAAGACCATCGCTTACATTGGCACAAGTCAAGCCATTACCTTCTCAGGCGATTTGAAGCTCGGCCACTATATGAAGATTCCCCCTCGCACCATGTTTATGGTTCAGCTGGTTGCTGCAACAATTAGCTGCTTTGTGGTGACACTGGTGCAGGACTGGATGTTCTCCAACGTCGTCGACATCTGCACACCTAAACAAGCACAAGGATTCGTTTGCCCCTCATCGAATGTCTTCGCTACTGCGTCCCTCATTTGGGGTGGCATTGGCCCCGCCCGCCTCTTTAGCCCTGGCGCACCGTAAGTTTCTCGTTCTTCGAAATAAAACCCCAACCCATTGTTCTCCCATGACAGATACTCATCCCTACTCTGGTTCTTCCCATTGGTGCCCTGGCTCCCATCCCCTTCTACTTCCTCGCGCGGCGCTTCCCCCTCTCCTTCTGGAGATATATTAACATGCCAGTCTTCTTCGCCGGTGTTGGAGCTATCCCCCCTGGCACAGGTATCAATTACGCGTCTTGGGCAATCGTGGGCTTCATCTTCAACTATTTCATCCGCCGCTTCCATTTCAGATGGTGGATGCGCTACAACTATATCCTTTCCGCGGCTCTCGACGCTGGCGTCGCGATCAGCATTGTCGTCATTTTCTTCTGTGTGATGCTACCAAAGGGTGGCATCGAGGTCAACTGGTGGGGAAATACGTGAGTACTCTCGCTTTTCGTTCTGCACTTGTCCTGACAGTTCATCTTTTAGTGTTTGGCAAAATACTGCAGATGCCATGGGTACTCCCCTCTATATCCTAAGACCTGATGAGACCATTGGGCCTAGCACCTGGTCATAACGTACAATCCCAAGCCTCATAACTCACGAACACATTGTATCGACTTCACATTTACATTCCTTGATGATAACTTTCATATTCCACTTCTCATTGTTGCATTACTTGACACTAACCATTATTCCATCCACTTCGTCATGACTGTTGTTTCCTTTGCAACTCACTCCGCACATGTTACTTGTACGACACCCATAAATGCAATACTGTTGACTCGTCTTCTGAGCTACATTATACGAGTTCGCCCCATGGCTTAACCGGCCAAGCTTCATAGTTTACTGATCCACAAGGCCTGCCTCGCTTTGCTCTCGAATCTTTACAAACATTATAGCAATACGCATCGGACTTCGTTAATGTGTTATTCCATCAACAATCCCACTAAGCGGGTAGTCCCCAAATTCTAACCTCTCTACCTGTGGCCCCCCATACCTCTTTGCCCTGTTCCCCAAATACAAGATCAGACACTTCTCCACCTTCGTCCAATCGAACCAACTCTTCCCAGCTTTTGTGCGCGTAGACGCGCGCGCCTGATGACCCAGCGACGCCCAAAAATTGCGCGCTAGTGTCGTAGAGTACCTTGTTGACCTTGAAGTCATCGCCTAACGGGATAGTGTGGGTAGTTTTTTGTTTTCGGAGATCCCAGATTGCAACCGAGGAAAGAGAGTCCGGCGCAAGCAAATGGTATCCATTCTCTGAAAAGGACAGTGTATTGACGGTGAAGGGGACGCCTTCCGCCGGTGCAAGTGACGCTGCAATTGCACCGGTTCGGATATCGTAAATCTGAATCGAGGACGCTGGTGTACCGAGCGCGAGCAATGTACCATCGGGGTGAATAGATAATGAGGTCAGAGCTTCATCTGACGGGACGGATTTAAACACTTGAGTGAAGTTGGACAAATCGTGAAGTGAGTATGTTTTATCAGCGGATGCCAGTGCCAGAATGGTTGATGTGGGGTGCACAGCCAGACCTGTGAGTTCACCCTTGTGTGAGCGAATTGTATGTTTTGGAATGTATTCGCTGGATGCGGTGTCATGGGACCATATTTTAGCAATTTTGTCAGCTCCACCAGAAATCAAGAGCGTAGCATCGCTATCGCGCTCCCGGAAGGCAACATAGTTTACACTTTTAGTGTGACCTTTCAGCGTGGCCAGGACTTTGTCAGTACTCCTGTCGTATAATTGAACCACCTTGTCGTGGCCACCGGTTAAGAACTGGGATGGATTGGTTCGAGAAACAGCCAGAGCAGAGATGCCAGAAGATGAAGACGAATGAAGTGAAGGAATGGTATGTTTGGCCGTAAAACTTTTCACCTCGGCCGCGTTGGAGTAGCCCGGTGGTGGTTTTCTCTTCTTGCGCGCGGCTGAGAGGGTTTGATGTGTTTCATCAATCTGGGAGACGATGGATTTTGGTAGCCCGTCCTCTGTAGGAGCATCCTCTGACATTTCCACGTCTTCGCTCGCCGCAGCGGTAGGTGTGATGCCCATAGTAGCCTGCACATTTGCGAGCGCCCTGCAGGAGAAAAAAAAAACATGAACAGGGGGCAACCAAGGTTTCGGAAAGCATACTCTCTCGCAGCGTCACGCTCCCTAACAAGACGCGCAACAACTCTTGTGGCAGCATCCTTGGCATATAGCGCATAACTTAGTTCTTGACGAATCGAATTGTTTTGTTGTTTTAAGGCAAATGTCTCGAGCATTATAGCATCATATTCGTTTTGGAGACCATGTAGAGCGGCAGGGATAGATGTCTGGCTCGGCAGGCGTGGTGCAGCGGTTTCTGGGGCTAAAGTACGAGTAAATCAGTTTTTCGGACCAGACATTTGTTAATTGAGAGCGAAACAATGGGGTACTCTGACCACATTCCAAGGGAGTAAGCAGAATATAACATACTGGCTTTGATTGAGATAAGATCCCCTTCCTCCAGTTTTTCCCCCGTGGTTGGGTCGGTCCCATTGTCGGTGATGTACTTGAGAATGAGACGACGCTCATACACCTTGCCCGACTTAGAAGAAACAACAGGTTCTTGGGGAGCTTCCCCAGATATAGCACAGAAAAACATTTAGGCCCGGGGTAGAGTCGTATGTCGCGTCAAGTGAAATAGAGGATCGATTGAGTACGAGAGTCGAAAGAACTCCAATGAGACTTGAATTTGTTCAACTTTGATTTCAACGCCAACACCTCTGCTTGTTCCTATTTACTTTCAAAGGCTTTCTGCATCTCACTGGCATGTCGTCGGAAAAGCAACAACAGCTTGTATATTCGATAATCGAATTTCTCAACCATTCTATAGATGATGGGACGGTAAAATCAGATGATAGAGAGAGTTTGGAAGTCGCAAGTATGTTGATTGATTTCATATTCACAATATTCCAACTAAGGACTACAATCAGTTCAGTGTATTGGTGAAGCGTTTGGTGTTGATCCATCGAACGATGAGCAAACCAAACGATTAAGCTTGAAACCATCCACACTTCAATCGATATTTGATGTTTATATCAAGACAAGGGATAGGGTCGGATCTTCGCCAATGTCATCTGCTGGGTCACAGTCAACTCCTTCTCCAGAAGACAAAGCCCAGGCGGAAAGGCTGAAACAAACTGGAAATGCATTTATGTCAAGCAAAAATTATGATCAGGCAATTGAATCTTATCACCAGGCCGTGGCACTCGATCCTACAAATCCGGTATACTATTCCAACCGCGCAGCGGCGTATTCAAGTAAAGGAGATCATCTTGCTGCCGTTGGCGATGCAGAACAGGCTATATCTGTTGACCCAAAATTTGTCAAGGCCTACCATCGATTAGGGTATGTAGACGAGCCTACATCAACAGCATTCCCCCAAATGTTAAATTTAACTACCAGACATGCTCAGTACTGTTTGGGAGACTTCGGTGCTGCCGCAAGCGCGTTCGAGAGAGGTCTAAAGCTTGATCCCTCGAACGTCAGTCTAAAGACGGGTCTACAGAACGCTCAGGCTCGGATATCTTCGTCGGATAGTGACCTTCCTGACCTCATTCCCGATGGTAATTCGACAACAACGAATACTCGCTCGACTTCTGGTGCTGGCGGAGGTCCTGGACTGGGTGGTATGGCGGATTTATTGCAGGGCATGGGCGGTGGCGGAGGGATGCCAGATCTTGCAAGTATGATGAATAATCCACAAATGATGGCAATGGCACAACAGATGGCGAGTAACGGGGGCCTTGCAAGCCTTATGCAGAATCCTGCTGTGTCGGACATGGTCTTTACCTTTTATTTGAATGGTTACGATAAATTGCTCACGAAATCCCTCTGCAGATGAATCGAGTACAATCCGGAAATATGCCCTCGATGGAGGAAATCATGTCCAATCCTGCTCTTCGAGATCTGTATGTTTCATTCTTCCACATCCAGTAAACAATGGCTGAGACAGACTGTCCAGTGCTAACCAGTTTGGAGCCGGAGGTAGATAAACAAGTCATTTGTTGGAATGAATTAATTTGGGCCTCGTCGCAATAAACTTTGAGTTCAGTTACCACTAGCTGAGAGTGATTCGAATCCCACAACTTAGGGAGGCAAATGAAAAGAAGTAATTATCGGTGCACGCTTTGATTCAGTTTGGGTTAGCTACATTATAATGATTAGTAGGGCAGGTATAATATTATGTACCAGCTACGCTCCTGGCGTTGGTTCCCTAGGAAAAATGAAATTTATGGGGTAGCCTTCGTTGGTTGCTTGGTGTCTCATACGTGCAAAGTATGTTAAATGGTTTCTGGGCGTCCACATGATACGTGCAACCGAAGGTCAGCCATCTGGATCTGACAACGCCTTTTGTCGCATCTTCCTCATTTTAGCGGGGATCTGTCGAGCAAGCGTTGGTGGAACAAGCTCGAGCTGGACTGGCATATCCTGCGGATGTCCCTAATTAGGAGTAAATATGTAGCTAAGCAAGTGGGATAATCAACAAACATGTTTAAGGTGGTAGCGAAGGCCGCTGGGTTGCCTATATGCTTTGAAGCACTGAAGGTGATGACAGACATAAGTCCTCTTCGCCCGGTCGGAGGTTTCTGGATCAGATCCAGAGCCAGCGGAGGAGGACTGGGGAAGATCAGTGTGACCTGGTGCTTGTGCTGAAAAACTTGTAGAAAGCGCTTTGCGAAAGTGAGCTGTTGAACTGTACAGGTTGTGTCAATATTGGTCAGTGAATCCCAGCAAAGATCTGTACATTTGCAGGTGATATTGGAGTCCGTTAAGGCTCTAAAGCAAGTTTAGAGAAGGTAGATAAATTTTAAGAATGTGGGTAACCTTCCAAGATTTGTTACAGCCTGCAAGCGCACAGCGAAATGGTTTATCCGCGAGAGGGTCCATCGCATGATCTTTTTTGCTATGCTCGAATAGCTCCTTCGAAGTAGCAAAACGTGCCCGACTCTCAAGTACCTCTGCTGGCCAACACTTCTCATGACCACAGGCATAAGGTAGTACAGATGCGCTATACAAATTGAGAAAGGATCGATTGATATATGTTTCTGGCTCACTCGGGTGTCAGTGGTAGCATCGAGGACAGCCTGACCTGCCCTTGAGGCTTAATCAATTTCTTTGATGGTAACTTGCGTGGTCGTCGCTGTGACCGGGATGGGCCACTATCTGAAGAAAAAAGGAGGGAGTTGGTTAGAGGCCGCTCCGACGGCAACAGTTCCAAGGGTGAAACCGGGTTAGGGCTGGAAGTTGGCGACAAGGAAGACGAAGGACCAAATGGGGTGGAGGTTGCGGACGAGAGGCATTCTGCATCGAAAGAGCCGTTGATTAAAAGTTGAGGAGACGAGTGATCATATGGAAAAGCAGATAGTTGCGATAAATGTGAATTTGGTGATAGCCATGCTGTTTCATTGGGGATGTTGTCGAGAGTGTGAGATCCGGCAGATTGGTAAAAGGTTGTTGAGGAGAGATCAGGGAAGCATTGCACAAGAAGTTGGCCACTATGGATAGCCTCGCCGTTAGTCGTGAACTCGTCTACCGGCATTGGATCATCGGGATCTGGGTCAGGGGTGCAATGAGAAGGCGATGGGCTCGCCGAAGAACCTGGATCTGGGTCATATGGGTCTTGGAATTGAACTTCTGGGGTCGAGGGAACAGGGGGCAGTGGTTGAGATATTCGGGGAGGGTCAGACAACGCAGCACTGAGAGAGGAGGATGAGAACTGGAATGGCGGAATGGGCGGGGAAACAGATGTGATATCTTCTTGTAGAGCTTCAAATGAGTGAACAACATATAGTGATTCGTCCGGGTATGAAAGTGATGGGTATGCCTCTGGTGGGTAATAAGGGGCCCAATGTGATTGAGATGGATCTGTGTGTGGGAATTCAGGTTGTAGGGGCTCGGCTTCAAGGTAAGGTGAGTCCTGGTATTCATGCTGGACAGAGGATGTGGAAGCCGAAGCAACCCGATTTGAGGCTTTCTTCCGTTCAAGCAGTCGCCACCTGAAATTGTGAGATATGGATGGCGCGGAGATTGGTGGGGGAGCCCACCTATTTCTACATCCTAGACCACTCCTTTGAAGTTCCTGACCAACCTTTCCCCACCTACCGCCAATGCGAGAGTAAACTTCCAGGAGCTTGTGGTCCTCTTCTGGTGTCCATTCGTCCTTCTTCAAGTTGGGATCCAGGGCTTCACGGTAACGCTTGGAACATGCGTCATCTGTTCTGCCAGTGATATGACGTGCGATCGTTGACCATTTTGGCCCATACACATTAAAGAGTTCCGTTAGACGTTTATCCTCGTCACGGGTCCAGGCAGATTTCTTGACAGACGGGGAGAGTGAATGAAGCCAGCGCTATTGAGGATGATATAAAAACAAATCTTCTTTGAAAGGTACTGCAAACCTTGCGGCAGGCTTTGTTGGTCCTCCCTGGCACTGATAATGCAATAGTCTTCCAGTTGTCGAATTCGCCATAATTTTCCACTGCATGCTTCAATCGTTTATCTGTAAAATGGTCAGGACAGAAAACGAGCCGGTGCGTGTTCAAACTAGCCTTCTTCATCTGTCCACGGGCGTCCAACGATACGTTCAGACATGTAAGTTGCCAAATCATGAAATCATGACAATGGGAAGGGGGGGAGGAAGGTGAGTGTGCACCAGTCACATCCAGTCACGACCGCATTGCCTTTTCTCCCACCTTGGAACTCCCCGCCTGGGCCACCCAAGCGAAGAATATGTCTCTAGCACTTGGTTATTCATCTGGAGAGGAAGAAGATCCTTCGATCTCCAAGGATGTATTCGGACTATCCTCCCTACCTCTCTCCAAGAAGATTCGTACCGAAGATTCTGTAGCCCCAAGCCCCTTAAACACTCAAGCAGCCCCAGATGTTTTATCAGAGGTGCGCGTTCATGTTTTTTTATCGTTTTTCCGCAACACTAAAATTGTTTTACAGGATCCATTGAACCAGACCTCCCTGGTTACACGACCCACAGATACCCAAATGAACGTGAATATCCCATACAATGACATGGTGCTCCCAGTCCAAGGGCCCGAAAACCCTTTTGGCGATAGGAACCGCTTCCTGAACCAAAACGCACTCGCGGGACATGTCGAGGAGCAATCCATGACTGAACATGCTTTCCGTTCCCAACATTTAACCCATTCTATACTTGGATATTCATCAAATCCTTCAATTGACCCCAATGCACCGTCAATATTGGGTTCAGTTGAGAGTGCAGAAGCAAATGGGTTTGCTACCATCGATACCTTGCGCGCCACTAAAAACCAACGGAAAGAGCTGAAACGAAAACGGAAGCAAAAGGGAAACGTTGATATTGTCGACGGCGACGGTGCATATGTGGGTCCCTGGGCATCTTGGGAGGGTGAGGAGCCGCAGAACCACTTCCTAGCAGGTCTGGAAGGGGCAGAAGGATCAGAAGAGGATGAGGATGAAGAGCCAGAGCCTGAATTTACCATCAAGAAGTCAAAACCCAAACGAGGTGCCTTCGGGCAAGAATCCTCTGTATTCCATGGGGGGTCGACGACGGACTACCAAGGCAGAACATACATGGCTCCACCAATCGCTCAAGCATCAAATCTGCTATCAGAAGCTGGATCGCAGGAATGTTTCATACCGAAGCGTTGTGTACACACATGGACCGGTCATACGCAGGGCGTCTCTGTCATTCGAACATTTCCTGAAACCGGGCACCTCTTGCTTAGTGGTTCGATGGACACAAAAATCAAGGTGCGGAAAACGGCTTAATCTCCTCGTCAAAATCTAATAGCACCAGCTGTGGGACATTTATACGCATGGAAACTGTTTGCGGACCTTCCATGGCCATGTCAAGGCAGTCAAAGATGTCTCCTTTTCAAACGATGGTCGCCAATTCCTTTCATGCGGTTATGATCGCCAAATGAAATTATGGGACACTGAAACTGGCCAGTGTTTGAAGAGATTTCATAATGGAAAGATTCCATATGTCGTTCGCTTCCATCCCGATGAGGACAAACAACACATTTTTCTTGCTGGTATGTCCGATAAAAAGATCATACAGGTCTGTTTTTATCAAACTGCTTTGTGACTGTCTCGTGCTCATAAATACCAGTACGATATGAACTCTGGGGAAATAACACAAGAATACGACCAGCATCTTGGCCCTGTTAATACCATCACATTCGTTGATGAAAACCGCCGATTCGTCACGACTTCGGATGACAAAACTATCAGAGCTTGGGATTTCGATATTCCTGTAGTAATCAAATATATTGCCGAGCCACACATGCATTCTATGCCAGCCGTCACCCTTCATCCTTCAAGTACGTCATCTCTGATCCAGCCCCATTACAGATCGGCATCTCATGCTTTTTTCTCTTGGAACGCAGAAAGATACTTTGCTGCCCAGTCACTCGATAATCAGATCCTGATCTACAGCACGGACAATTTCCGCCAAAATCGTAAGAAGCGTTTTGCTGGGCACTCGGTCGCCGGATACGCCTGTCAAGTCGGGTTTTCCCCCGATGGTAAATGGATAAGCAGTGGAGACGGAGAAGGAAATGTTGTATTTTGGGACTGGAAGACAGGGAGAATCAAGTCACGCCTGAATGCCCATTCTAAAGTTGTCATTACGCATGAGTGGCTACCTCATGAAACAGTAAGCGTTCCTCACTGATCTCTCAAGTTTGCCTGATATTTTTAAAACAGTCTAAAGTTATAACCGCCTCTTGGGACGGCCTCATTAAACTTTGGGTAAGCAAACCCTATTTGGGCATAATGGAAAATTCTAAACTTCACTCACAGGACTGATATGAAAAGCTGTATTATATCACATTAGAAATATGACCTCACTAGTGCCAGAGTTTTGGCTTGCCCCCAAGTTCCCTCTGTGAAAATTGCTCCTGGCGATGACGCTGTCCTGCACATGTGTGCTATCAGGTGTATGTATCAGTGACCTGACCACCTGTAGGCGAAGTCTCATCAGTTCTATTGTATTCGTTTCCTTATGCATCTGACGTTTGAACGCTCAGATTTGGCGTCAATTATAACCCCCATTACATCCCTTATTGTCCATCGCCTTCTCGAATTCTGTCAACCTGCGGTGCTATTACCATCCTTGGAGACCAACAATCAGCCGCTCCTCTTCAGCCGGCGAATGACCTTGACGGCATGGAAGATAACCATTCGAGGTGTGTTGGCGGGGATTTCCCGATACACCCACCCAACAATCAGATTCGTTGTGAATGACGGCGTCCTTCGTCAAAACCATGATTTCCACGACGTCAACACCCAGCATCCAGAAACAGATTCGTGTGCTTCCCTAGCCCAAAGGGATATTGCTTGAAGAAAACAGATGATCGATAAGTGTGGTCTGATGGATACGAATCCGTATCTCTGGTTTCTTGAAATAAGACCTTCAACCCGCGCGTGTGGCAACCTCGCCAATGCAATGCCCAAACGACCTCGGATTTTGGGCTATTTCAGTATCCGCGTTATAAATTCACTCGCAGGTGGCTGCTGTGGGAGGATGAGTGCTGACATTGGAATGGGGCGTCTCGCTGTGTTGCCTATGGTACAGGACCTCCTTCATCTCACTATGATTTGCCTGATTGATATCTTTTAGGCGGTGCTGAATCTGAGACGGGAACACGGGGCTGGGGGGAACCTAGCAACAATGCCATCTTCGTGACAAGATATTGGAGGCAGGCCGCTAGAAGCCAGGAAAAGGAGCCGATGCCCGATGGGAACGTACTTCCAAACGCGAGCGAAAATTTACCAAGGCACGATTGACCCATAGGAATCTCGGCACTGACAAAGGTTCCGCAACCAGTTTTGTAGAGTTTCTACCAGACCTAATACGCTTACCCTGGCCACAAGGATGTGAGGAATGTCCGACGAATCGCGGTTCGGCGAAACTGATTGAAGACATGTGCATCAATGGAGAAGCGGGTGGGTTGTCACCGTGGATGGTGATGGCACAGTGATCCATCCATCACAGACAAAAAAAAGACGGTTTCACGTGAAGCATGAGACGTGATGCATTGATGTCCAATATACCGTATGCGGCAATACGGATCGACTCCTCCCTCGTCCCGAGATGCTGGGTTACATCGGCTTGATTGTCCCCTCACGGAATCCCATATTTAAAGAACCTCTTGCGGTTAGTTCTGTGCCTTTCAACTTACACCCAAGATGTTCTTCAACTTTCACCACCTCGTGCTCCTCTCTTTCGCTTTTGCACTCTCGGTTACGGCCATACCTGTTTGTTCCCACACCTCCCCGCCGTTAGCCCTGAAGCTCACCCCGCATATGTGTATAGGTTGCTGGCCCAATTGGCAACTCAGACTGGAGACGGGCAGAGCTCGATACTCGCGGTAGTGGCAACTCAGACTGGAAACGGTCCGACAACGAAGTCCGGGGCAATGTCGACTGGAGGAGGACGGGCAACGACGCTCGTGGGAACTCAGACTGGAAGCGGGGTAACTCGGACTGGAGACGTGCGGAGCTAGACGCTCGCAGCAACTCAGACTGGAAGCGTGTGGATGAACCTCGAGCCAATTCAGATTGGAGACGAGAAGAAAATGCTGCCCGCGGCAACTCTGACTGGAGAAGGGATGATAACCAAGTCCGCGGAAACAGCGACTGGCGGCGCGAGGAACATGACGCTCGCGCTAACTCAGATTGGTGACCGGTGACCAATTCTACTTAGTGCGTACCCTCGACCATTTCAATCCTCGGTTTTGGCTCATTCTCCCCCTAGAACCCTTCGCTAAATTCCCCAGTGTATCTCGATCACATTTATCGTCCTTCTCCCTTGCTCTTCCATCCGGACACTCTTCTAATTTTACTGTATGAAGGTGCTTCATACCTGTGTCCCCCATACTCCTTAGCACAATCAACACTCCTTTGAACCCCCCAGCGTCTGCATAGATACCTTACCCCTGTAACTTTCAGACTATGCAATAGCTTCCTATTTCCCATGGATCTGGCAGTTCTTACCAATTGGGGAAGACAACCCACACGCCCAATTCTTCGATGGCACCACTTTGTGCCACTCCACAGGCTGCCTGACGTGTACATTTGCTCCACTCGAGCCCTCTCACGTCAGCGCGTCAGCATTGACGGTAGGGAAAACATTACTTGCTAAAGGTAATTCCATCTGAGGCTCTGGATCCCCAAATGGAACAGTTGAAAACACTGGATGCTGTAGCCTTGGACAGATGATCCGGACATGTCAGTATGTCACTGATTTACAGAGGGCTTGCATGCGCAGTGGTTGGCGGCTCGGCAGAACGGTAGATGCCGGTGTTCCCGGCGTATGATAACACAAGAATAAGCACATAGACCGAATGATTACAATCAATGAGCGCTGACGTTGAGCTACTCGGGTGATTATAATCATACATTGGCTTACTACTACTACTTACTACATATAAAAAATCGCGGTTTCGCCACTTGGTTTGTCACTGTTTGTGAAAGGAATTGGTGACCGTGGCGTGGGAAATACTGACTGTCCATTGACGCGACTCGCGGGTTAATACTTAATAGTGGTCAACCTTGTTCAGCTATGGCCTTTCCGCGCGACCAGGCCCCGTCGGACGATCAAGTGCTGGAACGTAGCCGTATATTCGAAGAATTTTTAACCTCGGAACCAGAATCAGACCTTTATAATTACAAGGATGATATCCAAAGGATGCTTCGCTTGGAACAAACGCGTCTCATGGTCAATATCGACGATTTACGCGATTACAACCGCGAGTATGCAGATGGTCTGCTGAAATATCCCTTCGAATACCTCCCCGCTTTTGAGCATGCGCTCTCCAAACTTATTAGCGATGTTCATCAACCAGAAAAACACGAAATCAAACACAAAACGTATCGCATTGGTCTCAGCGGTTCTTTTGGCGACCATCACGTCAGCCCGCGCACGCTTCATGCAGCACAATTGGGTAAGATGATCTCCCTGGAAGGCATCATCACCCGCTGCTCACTGGTGCGCCCCAAAATGCTCACATCGGTTCACTACTGCCCCAAAACGGGTCGATTTCAGTCACGCGAATACCGCGATGGAACATCATCCAGCTCTAATCAACTCCCCACCGTCTCCGTTACACCAACAACAGATGATGATGGTAACCCACTGCAAACAGAGTATGGACACTGCATCTTTCAAGACCACCAGCGGATCAGTATACAGGAAATGCCTGAACGTGCACCAGCTGGCCAACTGCCACGCAGCACAGATATTATCTTAGATGATGATCTTGTAGATAAATGCAAGCCAGGTGATCGGATTCAGCTGGTTGGTCTCTATCGCAGCATTGGAGGAGGCTCCAACGGCGCATTCAAGTAAGTGTCTATCCGTCTCTGGCTGCTGACTCACAAAAAATTAACTTGAAAATTTCATAGATCACTTATTCTCGCTAATAATATCAATCTACTTTCCTCTAAGATTGGAGGAGGTATTGCCCAGACTCCCCTCACTGATACCGACATTCGAACGATAAACCAGCTTTCAAAGCGATCAAATATATTCCACCTCTTGTCCCAATCTCTTGCCTCTTCAATATATGGACATTCAGAAATCAAACAGGCCATTTTACTACTTCTCCTCGGAGGTGGGGAGAAGAACCTCCCCAATGGTACACACATTCGCGGCGACATCAATCTCTTGATGGTGGGCGACCCCTCAACCGCTAAATCACAACTGCTCCGCTTCGTTCTCGGTACCGCACCGCTGGCTATCGCCACCACCGGTCGAGGAAGTTCAGGTGTTGGTCTCACGGCCGCAGTAACAACTGATAAAGATACCGGTGAACGAAGATTAGAGGCAGGTGCAATGGTTCTAGCCGATCGGGGGGTTGTATGCATAGACGAATTTGACAAAATGTCAGATGTGGACCGGGTGGCTATTCATGAGGTTATGGAACAACAAACAGTCACTATTGCCAAAGCGGGTATACATACGAGTCTCAATGCACGGTGCAGTGTTGTTGCCGCCGCCAATCCAATCTACGGTCAGGTGCGCCTCCGGCTTCCCCGTCCGTTCGTGTTTTGACTTGCTTCCCCAGTATGATATTCACAAAGATCCACACAAAAATATCGCCCTTCCCGACTCCTTGCTGTCACGTTTTGATCTCCTGTTCATTGTTACTGATGATGTAGAGGAAACTCGGGATCGTATGATAGCAGATCATGTGCTACGTCTTCACCGCTATCTACCACCGGGTGTGGAGGAGGGCACGCCCTCACACGACATCCTCTCTCAGCCGCTATCCGTGGATGGGCCTGGTGCAGGAAGCAACGAAGCTGAGGCCGAAGACACAAGCCCATTCGAAAAATTTGATCCCTTGCTGCACATTGGTGTAGCCAATGCTACTGGACGACAAACACGCAGCACTACAAGGCAAAAAATAGAGATTTTGAGAATCGCCTTCATCAAGAAATACATCCAGTATGCAAAAAGCAAGCCTGCTCCAGTGCTAACCAAAGGCGCAGCGGATGTAATTGTACAGGCTTATGCCAACCTCAGAAATGAGGGCGCCGAGGGAAATCAGAAGAAGGTAGGTTTGTTCTCGGTTAGAAGAGTGATTGACTATATTATCGGAACAGACATCCCCACTGACAGCCCGTACACTTGAGACATTGATCCGATTGGCGACTGCTCATGCAAGGCTCGTTTATCAACGAAGGTTGAGGACCAGGATGCCAAGGAGGCAGAACGAATTATG
Source organism: Infundibulicybe gibba (assembly GCA_015501065.1). Classification (NCBI taxonomy): domain Eukaryota; kingdom Fungi; phylum Basidiomycota; class Agaricomycetes; order Agaricales; family Omphalinaceae; genus Infundibulicybe; species Infundibulicybe gibba. The sequence continues at coordinate 304,941 of JADNYI010000001.1, forward strand.
CGATTTGCGTTATTCAAAGAAGTGCCTAAACGCCAGACGCGGAAAAAACGCAAACTAAACAATGGTGCCGCGGCATCAAAAGGAGAAGGCAGTGAGGAAGACGAAGAGGAGAGCGATGATGAACCCGAGGCCCACGAGCGAATGAGCATGCCCCCATCTAATGGACAATCAGCTACAGAAGCACATCCGGACCTAGGTGGCAAGGCACCTCATGATCCTATTTTCGGAGACGAAAGTCAAGATCTTGTTATGGGTGGGAACAACAGCCCCGGTGCCTGCGCCGGCGGAGAATGGGAAGATTAACCCCGACAGGTTCGTAAAACCGTGGTAAAACCACGGATAATGCTCACAATGACTTCAAAGGCTTCAACTTTTCCGTTCTCGATTGGTTAACCTGTTCGCAACTCGCCTGCAGGACGAAGAACAAATATTCTTGACGGAGCTGTTAGAGTTGATCAATCAAGGCCTGACCACTAACAATCTTTTTGGCACGGCTGAGGCCACCTTGGCGTGTCAAGCCATGGAAAACGAGCAAGAACTCATGATCAGTGAGGGAATTGTGTACAAAATCTAATCTCAAAAGTATATTTATACTCATGATACCCGCATAACATACTAGTACTGTCCTTGATACGTTAGCATTATACCCTGGTCTGTACATAGGTACTTATGAGCAATTCGAAAGAGCATGTGCTCATCACCTGGCACCTACACCCGATTCAGTCTGACCCGGGGTGTTTGTATGTTGTCTCAAGACTCAAGTGTTCAGTTGGGATAGGGCAGATTTCCAAGTTCACCTTGAGCGCCTCGAGGCAGTCCAACACCTGCAGCTGGTGGCTCGGGGTGCGTTGATATGTCATGTGATAGGAATAAGTACATACTGGATATCTATTTGCACTTGCGCTGGCGTCGTACAACCGCCGATCTAATTTCACACTTGTGAGGTCAAGATCCGGATGTGCGGATCCCATAATTATATATGCTCATGAGATGGGCAATGGCCAGCTTATCCCAGCACCCCACGTTGCATTCGTAGTAATTGAGGGGTGGAGATATGACAGGAACCGGTTTTATATCAAGTAACGACAGTACCACCTTCAATGATGACAATCATCCCGAGTTTTGAGGATCCTCATGGCCTCAGTTCGGCCAATGTCGGCCAAACCAATTGTTTCTATCATCACGTTCTGCCACTCTTCCTCTGTTTGTGTGCCGAACGTGATGTCAACTACTGCCTCCCACTTATTATTATCCAATCCGACAAGTCTTCCTGCCTGGAGCAGCTTGAGCCATGGCATCTCTATCCTGCCCCTCCCCCCATCAATACCACCCCCGAGGGCCATGACACAAGTCTCCACCCACAATTCACACTCAGCACTGATTGTTTTACCTTCTCGTTGGCTAAAATGACCACGATACATAATCTGTCGCTGAAGGATGTGTTCTGCCAAACGTGAGGCGGTACGCCGATAAATGGATGTGAGTGTCGTAGTTGGGAGAGTGGCGCAGATGAATGACAAATGCGATGAAAGTAGGCTCATGGGTGCGAGCAGCGTCTGGGACAAGTTGTCTTCTAGTTGCTCTCCATGAGGCTTCTGACTGAAGTAAATGGAATATGAGTTATTAAGTCATTGTGTATCATATACACTGACGATAAGGCTGTGGTTAAATGGATCTTGATTCCGCTCTCCACCTCCCCACATACTTGCTGGACCATCATGTCTTCTGCATGTTCGGCAAGCGATCTAAATTGCACTAGGAGCACCTCGAATATAGTGTTATGCGGGGTATCTGCTGTTTCTGTTGCAGGGTTCGGGAGCCACTTATTGGCCTCAAACTGAGCACGAAGATCGAAATGTTTGTGAACGTCCATCCATAACTCCAGGAAGAACTGTTTCAACGGAAGTTTAGTAAATGAGCAGGGGCTTGGATGAGATCCGCACCAGTTCTTCACCCCACTCTTCGAGGGCGGTTATGATATACCTAGAACTCAAGTAGGCCTTACAGAGTCGCTGAACTCCCTCCACACCGCTGGTGAGCCTCCGTGTATCAACTCGCACGCCGCCTTCCTCTTTTCCACCTAAGCTAACAAGTCCGCCAGGTACCGCGCGGACGAAGGCAGACGACAATGTCTCGAACGCTTCCAAGGACGAGGTAATGCGTTGGTAGTAATTGGTTAATTGAGGAATTTGGATTGAAATTAAAAATCGCAGCCGCTGGTTGATATCTGGCAGCGGAGAGTAACGATCTAGTACGCTGTTAGGCCCGACAGCACACCAGGGACGCGAGTGGGTACATACCAGTGATCTGCTCAATTAACGCTTTCATTCGCCTCGAGGAATTAGTGGTTTTCAGACTCCGGTTCCATCGGTCGCTAACTACCCCATCATCATCAGCGATTAACCACGCATCGTCCGCATTAATGAGTGTATTATATTGATCATCGGCGACTGGTTTGGTGCATTTAGCACACATTATATGGTGGGAAGTTTCACTCACATTGTTTTTCCCCAGAAATCCAGGCATCAAACCATTCGTGATTTTCAAGCATTATTCCACTGATACCTGGGTTGATGTCTACCTTGCCATCGACAGCTGCGCTTGTCAAGGAAATGTCAAACCCTTCTTCAGTCAATGCACTATCAAATGCTAGCGCTTGGTAAATCGTATGTGCAAGTAATGATGGGTGAGATAGGATTGAGGGGATTGTATGGTGCAGTTTCCGGGAGAGGATCGGGAATAATAGGTAACAGAACTCATGCTATCAAAGTTAAGTGAGCGTATATATTAGTTTTAACTCCAAAACCTACCCATGCATATTTTTCGTGATGGTTATTCATTTCAAGAATATTTTGAATCATTGAATCCATGAATGGCCGATGCTCGTGAATGATGTTGAGGATGTGGTTGAAATACCATTCTGGCTGTTAATAGATGAATAGCTTGCGAGCTGTCCGGCCGTTTGAACTTACTTTATCAAGTCTGTTTGTTGGCCGCGTGCCATCAAAGTGATATTTAAATCGCAAAGCGATGGGCTGAACGAGGGTCTGAATCGGGTAGATAGCAGTGTCCTTTGATTGAACGCCAGAAGAATAAAACTTTTTTCCACTTCAAAGTAATTAGGATGGGAGGGCCAGTAAATGTCATCAACGCACATATCTTGGAACCGCAGAAGATTAACGAAAGCGCTTTCAAAGGCTTTCACATCCCCAATAGGTATCGCTGCATAGTCCACAGGCGTTGGCCATCCGAGCTTCCCCGCGGATTCCAGGAGTATACTACGCATGCTTGACGAGGACTCAAGTGGAAAATGGGTGTGAACTTACCTTGAAAGGTTATGTTTCATGCCTGTCCAAGTCTTATCTAGAATAGTCTCCAAAAATGAAATAAAATGGAAAGATTGGTCCGTTCCATCGGCCGCCGGAGAGCATGATTGCACGACCAACTTGACAAAATCCTGGAGCGTTTGGTATGGCTGGATGGAGTCCAAGGTGATGAAAGAATTTGTCTGTTGAATTCTCTCATCTGCTAGCTCCCTTCGGGGAATTGTTCCGATTAATTCTCCTTTTAAACAAGTTGCACATACCCTAATTCCAGTGCTCGCTGGATAACTTGGGCATATTCCTTGATGCTAACCAATTCTTTCAAGGCGCGGTGTAGCGCCTCGAGATCTTGTAAAAGGGTGTCTTCGTGACTTTCGCTTGTGGGAGGGATTAGCTCTTGAGATAGCTCAAGAAGCTCATCATTCAGAGAGTGCCGTAGCAGCGAGAGTTCTTGAGCCGTATATATGTGCTGCTCAGCATAGTTTCGTGAATCTGCAATCAGAGATTGGACCCTTGAGGTTGATATAGCAAGCTAAGCTACCAATATTTTGTTAATGGGCTGAAACATGGGAATGAACGTGAACCCACTTCTGTCCCAAGTTCTTCATCTCGTAATCCGGTGCTGTGAATCAGCGGCTCGAGCTCGTCGAGGTGTCCTAACGTGGGGATTTGAGAGTCAAAAAATATCTCTGCCCTGTTGTGTGATTCTCGAACATCTGGGGGGGCTAGGAGCGTTCTGAGCTGCACTGAGGTCATAACACCGAGGCCCTCCGACAAGTTACAGTGTTTGAAATGCTGGCCAAAATCTTAACTCATTAGAATCCGTCCTCTGAACATAACATCACAAAACTGTAGCCCACAAGGAAAAATAGCGAGCGTGCAAAGTTTGTTTGGTCTTGATTCATCTTCGTGTGACCCCAAGCGAGCTTCGGTCCGGGTGAGCTGAGAGCTCCGATCCAACACAATCATCAAATACAAATTCCTCATGATGCGGAATCACACAGTGGGAAGGTGGGACTGGGTGTGCATGTGGTCTTTCCTGACATGTATGGGAGACTTAGACCACTTCCGAGTCCGTCCGAGGACTTTGGGATAAAGCAGATTCATCCCCAGAATGGATTTCCAGGTATCGCCCCTGCATTGAATCCATCATGTCTGCGCATCTCGACTTTGCGAAGCACAACGATTCCTATGTTTCTTCATTCAACAAGGGTGGTCTAGCACTTCCTCCATCGAAGAAACTCATTGTTAGTAAGTGTATGAATAATGTCCACTTCATTATCAATATTAAATGCACCAGTTACTTGTATGGATGCACGTATTGAGTATATGGTTTTGCTCATTCACATAAATAAATATTCATTCATAACCAGGCCAGCTTCTCAACTCGGTATACAGTTAGGAGATGCTCATGTTATCCGAAATGCTGGTGGTTCCGCGTATGTCTAACAGTATTGTATTTTTCCTATTAGTATTGACCAGGTTACCACGGCAAGTCGAGACGCCTTGCGGAGCGTCATCATATCCCAGCGTCTACTAGGAACACGAGAGATTGCGGTTTTTCACCACGCAGGATGCGGAATGCTCACATTTACCACTGATCAATTACGTCGTATTGTGAAAGATAGCAACCCGGGCAATGCTGCTATTGCGGAACAAGTCAACGGAATCGATTTCCTGGAGTTTGGGGACCTCGAAGCATCAGTGAAGGACGACGTCAAATTTTTGGAGGATAATGACTTGGTTTTGAAAGAAACCAAGATCACTGGCTGGATCTATGATGTTGTAACCGGAAAGGCAAGCTTCCACGGTTTCTGTCAGCTGTTGGGATATTGATTATGGGTTTAGGCAAAGCAAGTGGTGTAAAGTATACGATCAATTTTACAATGCCAATATACAGCAGTCCAAGTGAAATATAACGGATATCCATTGTTAGGATGGATTAGCCTCGTTGAGCTACCTGCTTCGCGAGCCGTTTATTTACGACCTCCTCAGCGATTTCCCAGAAATCAGCCATACCTTGTGGAGTATATCCCCACTGTTGGAAGAACTCCTCATACGACACGAAAAGAACATTCCCATTAAAGTCATGGCCTGATTCATCCCGAGGTGTGTAAAACACCAGACGAGGATCGAGGTGGCCAGTGGCAACATCCTCTAACCCCCAATTTTTAATCCTTTCAACCCCATCCATCCACAATAGGCAAACTTTGAGAGTAGGTGGGCTTGTAGCCAGAGCAAGATCAATTTCTGACTGGCCAAGGTAATCCCTGAATTCGAGGGCGAGGTGCGTTAGTCGTGGAAGTTGACGGAATCCTGCTTGTTCAAAGACACCCCAATATGAAGAAAAATGACTGTCTGTCACATCGAGATGTGTAATGTTCTGGAAAAAAGGGAGGCGAAAGTTTAACGTGGTTCCCTTGAATAAATGGGAAATATAGGTGGATAATCTCGAGGGCTGAAATGTGCCGGAGTTGAGCAAGGTAGCTAGATCGTTGCCGGTAGTATCACTATGATCAGGGGTCGACCAGTACGCGAGGCTGGCGTTTGGGTGGCAATATGATAGAATTTTTGCAGCAGCATTACGAGGGACACGATGAAGGCAGATCTTCTTCACGTATAAACGGTAAAATGACAGCGGTCGATTAGTAGAGCTCTCTGCCATGTTCACGAAATCCTGACCGCTGTCGGCGGTGGTCAATGTCAAACATCGATATATGATCGGCTCAACCCTGCGCGTCAGCTCTATGAGGGAAATCGCCTGTTGAGAAAATATATACACCTACCAAGATCTAACTTCCTGGCACACTAACGCAAGATTTAACGCTGTTTCTCTACTACTTTCAGCAGCATATTCGAAACAAATCCGCGGGATATCCATGGGGAGATTGTTAAGAGAGAATCCATCCATAGGCATTGACAGCTTGAGTGGCCGCTAGTAGTGGATGTAATCAAAAGATTCAAATCAGTGAAGTTCATATGATCAATCAAGAGCCCATCACCGAACAACAAATACAATCAGGGGGTTTTTAATCTTACGATTGCCATGTCAATGATATTGATTATTACTCAGTATCCGTGAGCAACCGAACAGACATAACTATACTACTATAGAGGCTTTAGACAAACGACCCATGTCTTCACCGCAGTTGGCCCAACCTCCCACACTATCTCTGGAGCAAGTCAAAGACGACACACCTGATGAAGACATTGCCCTTGATAAACTCGCCACCATGTCACCCCCATCCACGACTGGCCCGGTGATTGCTATTGATCTTGACGATGTGCTCAGCCAAACAAATGAGGAAGTAGCCAGTTGTCAGTATCAGCTATTAGGCGGTCGTCAGTTATTTCCAACTATGTGCAGGGCACAATGAAATGTATGGAACCAACATGGATATATCGCAGTTTTATTGTATGTTCCACCCAAATCTTGCACCCAATTAGCTAATATTCAGGAAGATTACTATTATTGGAAGGTCCCATCCTCACACACCGTGGCATGCCCAACATGAATTTACAATTTACTAGAATCCATTTTGGGGGACCCCGGCTGAAACTTTTACCAAAGTCAAGGAATTTTATTCGGCCAATCGTATACACAAGGCCAACACTGTCCCCGGTGCTCGCGAAGGCGCGCAAACCCTCCGTGATATGGGTTATAGGTTGATTATTGTTACAGCAAGATCACCTGATATCGCAGACAGGAGTTGGGAATGGGTGAATCAACACTTCCCCCGTAAATTTTGCTCCAAGTTGTCTGTTGTGGGTTACTGATTCTGGGCAGACATCTTCGACAGCGTCATTTGCACCGGGCAATTCAAAGACGCGGATAAGACTGGCCATGAGGTTGTGACAAAGCTGAGTAAATCTCAAGTTTGTCTGGCCTTGTTTTATTCCGTGTAGTTGTTATTCTAAATAATAAAACTAGGTTTGCGCCGAATTGAAAGCACGGGTGCTGATTGATGATTCGTTAGAAAATGCCATGCAGTGCGCCGCTGCCGAACCACCAATTCCAGTTCTCCTCTTTGGTGATTATCAATGGAATCGAAGGATCTCTGGTGCGGGAGATGCCTCCGACGAGATGACATTTGACCGGCGTCTCAAAGCCGGAAACGGGAAGGAGTTTTGGAAGCACGAAAGTTTCGACATTCCACTAGGCTCACCCGTACACAGAGTTAAGGATTGGGGTGAAGTAATCCGATGGGTGCAGTCTGAACGAGAACGCGGCGGAATGTAAATGATCACCATAAGACTTTGATTACACATGTTTCTTACGTAACATTGTTCCACATGGAATCTTGCACTTTCACGTGTCAGTCTGGTTTCCTTATGAAACGATGTGACGTCTATAGGCACTTTGCAAGTCGATTCTGAAGATAATACCAGTGCAAGACTGTACCTCTCACGCTTGAAAGTCTCTCGTACGATATTTTGTGAAATAATCCGAGGGATCGTCCGATTTATCCTACCAGGCTGGGCGCCCCTATAGGAGATCCACCCTCATGGCAGTCCTATCCACACTACGGATCGAATCTTTTAAGGGCCAGCTGGCGCGTCTGGCTGAGATCTATCTCTCTCACAGGCCCAAGGTCCAACGGGTTTTGAATATCGCCTTCATTCTCTATGTTTTCACCTCGACTTTCCGCGGACTGTCCGCTCGGTCCAATCCATCGGGGAAAGGAAAGGGAAAAGCTGACCCGAAAGAAGCAGATGCTACCGGAAAGCTACCCCGAGTTGCGGTGAAGTGTTTATATGCCCTTCTGTACTACATCTATGTTGATATCTTTGGCATAGGTTGATGCTTTGTTCTACCAACGACTCTCGACGATATTGCGAATCGTTATTCCGAGCCTGCGCTCCAAAGAAGCGCTATTGCTCTGCATGCATTCCAGCCTCCTTGTTTTTCGAACCGCGATTTCCCTATATGTTGCTGCTCTTGATGGCAAGTGCGTATTGCATAGACCCCTATCCTTGTCCCGCCTGACTTCACCTCCCTACTTATAGGATTGTCGCAAGTCTCGTTAGAGCACGACCAAAAGAGTTCTTTTTTAATATTCTGCGATGGCTACTTGTGGCCGTTCCCGCTACTTGGACCAATAGCTGGCTTAGCTATGTCCAAAACAAACTTGCAATTGCATACCGTACCCGGCTAACTCAGGAGGTTATGAAGGAATATCTCGGAGATGAAGCCGAAGGACCGGATGGAAAAGTGTATTATAAATTATGTGATTATTTTATTCTGCTCGTTCGCGTTGGGAATTTGATTAATTGCCCTCAACAGCCAACTTGGATGACAGGATAAAGAATCCAGATCAGTTGAGTCCTCTGTCGCTTTAGCATTAATTCCCCATCCTAACCAATTCTCCAGAATGATAACTCACGATATACAACGCTTCTCTTCTCATCTAGCTGCTATATATTCGAATCTCGCTAAACCGTCCTTGATGTCATACTTTATAATTACCAGTTATCGCAAAATGTCGGAGCTGAGGGATTATTAGGATTGACCATTCTTGTTCAGTCAACGGCCGCACTTCGTGAGTTAACTTGCCTTCGAAATCATTAAAATTACATGAACATTTAGTGCGATACCTTACCCCGCCGTTTGGAATGTACACCGCGCTATCGGCTCAACTCTCTGGCTCTCTGCGGCACACGCACTCTCGACTCTCTGAGTTTGCCGAAGAAATTGCGTTCCTTGGTGGGGAGGAAACGGAGAAAATACTTGTAGAGAGAGAGTATGCAAGTGTTATTAAGCATGAAAACCGGGTTTTGAGTCGCCGCTGGTGGTTCGGATGCATCGAAGAGGGCGTCATCAAATGGCTTTGGGGAAGCTTTGGGGTATGTGGATATAAATCCCCCAACGCCCCAACCTGAGATTTATCCTTCCAGCTTGTCTTATGTGCGATCCCAGTATTTTTCAAGCTTCCCGGCGCCGCTGCAGTTGATCTAGGTGGCCGAACGGAAGGTACGAGATTTACCCGACAGTACACAAGGTTCAATTTATTTTTGGCCAGGCTTTGTGACTAACAGACGTCTCTTGCTTTCTTCCTCTGGTAAGTGTATCTTATGTTCCGCCATGGTGCATGGCTAATATATCTTTAGATGCTTTTGGTCGGGTAATGTACTCTTACAAAGATCTATCGGAACTCGCGGGATACACCGCTCGCGTTTCGCTTCTCCTTGACACTATGAAGGATGTACGAAGCGGGAAATTCCAGAAAGCTTTTGTTAGTAGCTCAACTACTGGAGAGAATACGAAGAGTGAGTGTGCTTAGATTGTACAGCTTCAAGTTAAACGCGAGTTTGTAGTACTTCAGGGGAGGGGTGAAGTGATCGAATCAGAAGACATCCGGTTCGAGAACGTGCCTATTGTAACCCCCAATGGCGACATCCTTGTGAAAAGCCTGAGCTTCCATGTTAGACCTGGTGTACGGTTGTCCTTGATATTGGGTGTCTATTCTGATCAAAGTCACATCTAGCAACATCTTCTAATCGTCGGCCCTAATGGTTAGTTGAGTTATGGTTATTCCGATTCATCTAACTTCAACCTTTTTAGGCTGTGGGAAGTCTTCACTATTCCGGATTCTTGGTGGGCTTTGGCCGGTGTATGGAGGGGTCGTGCACAAACCCGCTGCATCGCAGTTCATGTTAATACCTCAGAGACCTATCTATCACTTGGCACACTTCGCGACCAAGTGATATATCCTCATTCAAAGGCGGATATGGAGCTTCGTGAGTTGTTGTAGGTTTTTAAATTTCGTACAATAACTTGAAACCTAGGCAATATTACGGATGACGCTTTATGAAGGTATTAGCGGCCGTTCAAATGGAACACATTGTGGAGCGGGAGGGGGGTTGGGGAGCAGCCAAGGAATGGCGGGATGCATTAAGCGGTGGCGACAAGCAAAAAATCGCTTGGGCTCGCCTATTTTACCACCAACCCAAGGTCAATGATTCATATGAAATAGCTGGCGATGCTGATGATGTATCTTAGTATGCGATTCTAGACGAAGCGACCTCACTGGTTCCCCTGACGTAGAGGGGTGTATGATGGACCATGCGACCGCATTGGGCATCACACTACTTACCGTCTCGCATCGACCTTCTTTATGGAAATACCATGCGATGATTTTGCACTACGATGGACAAGGTGGATATACATTGTACGTTATCATCATAATCATTTCAGAAATTATGAGAACTTAGAAATATTAGCACAAAATTGGATGCAGAGAAGCGTCTCGCGTTACAGGAAGAGAAGCAGAGTCTAGAAAACAAGCTTCTTGAAGTGTAAGTTTTTAATGGTCCACTCTACAGCTCCTAATTATGTGCAGACCGAAGATAAAGGCGCGGTTAGAGGAGTTACGATCCCTCGCTGGGGTTTGAATTTGATCAACGCGATCAGCCTGGGTTATTAGTATCAAATATAATGTCTATTTTCTCAGCCACCCGTGTAATTCTTAAATACACAATATCTCATGAGTAGTAAGGGCGGTTGGGGCAAGGAATTACTGGTTGGATCGCTGTTTCTTTTTTTATTTTATTTTATTTCATGTGACATTTATATACCGTCCCGTGTAGGCGCGACCGCATGCCGAAGCCAGAGGCTGTTGCCAAGCATGGCCAAGCATCCCCCACCCGGTTGTTGCCGAGCTACCACCGCATCGGCAAAATCACATTCTGTGTAAACCCACCCGTCCGCTCAAGAGTCCTCCAAAAAAAAAAACTCCTCCTCTACCTAGTGTACCACTATTCCCGAATAATAAACACCCCCATCTTTCGATGCATTTCTTCTCTCAGGCATTCAATTACGAGTTAGTGCGATTGGATTGAAGCTCCAACTCGAGTCCCCTAAAATTCTATCGTTTAGGCATCCTTGGTCGCATGTTGTCATTGGAATGTGGCATAAATACCCAAATCCGAAATGCACTCATGTTGTCAGCATCGACGTGCTCGACCGTACCGTTGACCCCAACACCGGGGTGATAAGAACTGAGAGGATTCTTGGATGCAAACAAAAAACCCCAAAATGGATCGTGAAGGTGTGTAATATATTGGTTGCCTAGCAGAAACATCATCTACAACTTATTTTAGCTGTTTGGTGGTTCAGAAGATGCATTTGTGCGGGAGATATCGTTCGTCGATCCCGCAACACAAAATGCCACCATTACCTCGGTCAACCTATCGTTATCACAATTTGCGACATGCTTTGAACGAATACAATACTCACCAGCTGCTGGTGAGCGGACAGCGTTCCTTCAGACCGCCGAGGTCCAGGCTCGGATGGCTCTATGGCGGACGGCTGCAGATGGCCTGGAAAAATGGCTGGTACAGCGTTTTGAGCAGAACGCCCAGCTTGGCAAGATCGGTTTCACAGATGTGTTACGAACAATGTGGGATGAGCGGCAGCAGGTGCCAGTATAGGCTGGTGCATCAACAGTTTGGTTATCGTTATTTGCTGTTGGACCATATTATGACATAGAGGTGGTGTGGAGCTGGTGCATACTAGTAGAATTTTACAGGATTGGGTATTCTGCAGCTTATCTTTGTGCTGTATTCACCACCCCGCGGGCATGTTCTGTACATAACTAATAGAGGACCATTGCAAATAATTCACCTGTGGAGGCAGTCACCAATTTGGATTGCCGCTGTGGTGTCACAAAAACAAAAGTTTGTGACAATACTAGCGGGCGACATTCCTACGCATCGCAAGACAAGCGTGCTGGACGACTCAGCTCGGCGCGAACTGAAAACAGTACACCCGGTAGAAAAACTTGCGGCAATCTGACTGTGTCATTCCAGTTAGTGGCGACTTTTGGCAGTGGCGAGTTTGGAGTTGTGCTCACAACCCCCTGACGACCCCGTGCCAGTTGACCCAGCCCAGCATTGTGCTATGGATGAGCTTCTCCATTATTGTTTGCAAGAACTCTCCTTTGATGGTGACCTGGGTGAGTGATAGCTTCGTTATAATAATCTTTCTCTTGGATGACGCACGATTCGGGAGGGGAGGGTTCGAACCCCAGCATTTGCGTCTTGTCTACAATATCACGATATGATGGTTGAATAACCTAAATTTTCAGGTTGCAATGTTTCTCGATTGAGGGATTTCATCGCTGACTTTTACAGCACCTCTCATCACCCGCAAAATCTGGATGATTCTTTTTGTGCCTTTGTTTGGTCATTGGTGGTGCAGGAACCCACTGTGCACGTCGGAGTTGTTCCGCCAGGAGTTACATCCGAGGTATACATTGCTCCCCAAATCAGCGCCCGGCGCAAAGCGGTAGCACAAGGAGCGGAGCCGATCGAAAATGCACCAGCTCAACTTGATATTGTACCTGGTGCGAATAACAAAACATTGGAGGAACTCAAACGGCGATACGGAGATGAATTACGCATTGCGGTTGATCCTGACGCGGTGTATGCTGCCATCACAGGCTCTCATATTCGAGTAGGCTGTCCCCAGTCGTTGGAATTGTTATATTTATACCCGCTTCAAGTTTCCTAAACTCAGCCCTATGGTGTATTCTGCCCTGCAAATCGTTACGCGAGGGCGAGAATCTGGGGTCACCGTCGTTGAACTTGGCCAGCGGTCGAGATATGACCAGAAGACTTGTTTTTACCTTGTTCGACAGCTTACAGAATTAGAGCTTGTGTATGTGTTGCCCTATTCTCCAGAGATATTAATATTCACAGAAAGGTCCCACAAGTGTGAAGGTTCGAAGAGGGGGAGTAGGCTCGCATTTCGTCATCCACAAGTACTTTTTTGATCGGAGCCCGTCTTGGAAGGCCATTCGAGATGAGGAAAATAGGGCTGAGACCCTCCAGCCCTCCCAGACGACACAATCGCTAGAGCAAGGAATTGAGATCGAAGACCGATCTGGTCTACATTTTTCTCCAATTGATTCTCGACATTTGTCAAGCCTACCACTGATTCGTGCTCGTGTCGTCAAATTACTACAAGCCTCCAAGAACCATATTCATGCTGCTAATAATATTCTCTTGACACTTGTATGTTGTCATAGTTTTCCTCTTGGCTTACCACCTCACCATGATCAAGGGATTTTCGAATCCAACGAAAACGGATCGCAGATTTTTCCAAACTAGAATTCGTGAACTAATACAACAGGGCATCATTGAGAAAGTTGTGGTTCCTAGCAACAGAACTAAGTCGCCCAATGCTTCAGTGGCATGTTTTCGTTTGGTTGCAGCGAACCAATCGCGGCTGGGGGGTTCCTGTCATACTCTGCCAAATGAAGATGATAATGAGAATGATGCCAGTACGTGCGCATATAACCCGAAATCATCAGGAGTCTCACTAATGTGCCTTCCAATTACAAGGTGTGGCCAGTGGAATCAAAGTGAATCTCACCATTCACAGGCAGATAGTCGACCTTCTTGAGGAATCAGAGACAACTGGAATGACTCTCAACGTAAGCTGAACTAGAGTTTCTGAAACAAGCTAGTTGTCGATCCATCCTCAGGAACTCTCTACGGCTCTCTGTCAGTTTGATAAACGAACAATAGAGCTCTTGCTGAACCGGGCTGAAAAATTCCCCCCTCCACCCCACTTTTGTGACCTTGGGATTGTTGGCCTGATGGAAACTAGCGGCCGCGAGCGACGGCACAGGTACTACACCGTGGGGTACTATCGCCGGTTAGTGGCGGAGGAGCGGTTCAACGAACCCGGCTCAGGGTATGCCGAGGTCGAATTCGCCCGAGTCGGAGACTTTTATTTCAACGAGCCAAGTCCATTCTATGCACACAGAGAAGACCTTACGAAATACCAGGATTCATTCAATACGGGAGACCTGACACCCGGTGTAGGTAAACCCAAATCCAAAGCTGGTTCGGGAGTCAAGGGAAGACCGCGGAAATATCCTGTGGATGAAGATGGTATTGTTCACTTACCTAATGGCAAGACTAAGCGGCTGTGGTATCAACGGAAGGTTGAAAGCATAACTGATAACGCGCGGGGCGGTAGACATACAGAATCCGAGGGCCGTCCCTCTAAAAAGAGGCGCATCAGTACAACAGAAGAGCCTGTCATAGAGCCAACCAACATTGGTAATATCAGTTCCTTACAAGTACCATGGACTGATGAACTTACGTTCTGCAGTCAATACAGTGGAGGGTGGATGCCAACCAGGCTCGGGTGTAACACTGGTGCCCGAACAGCCAGCACGTGTATTGATCACTGAAGATACATCTCCTATTATTCCGAAGAAAAGAGGCCGTCAGCCCAAAAGTAAGGAGCCCGTTATCCCAGACAGCGAGTCCCCACCAGCAAAGCGCGGCCGCGTTGCCATAACCTTAACCAATACCCCTCCCAAGGGGCGTGATAGTCCTACGAAGAATGCGGGAGTGATGGACGAAACAACCGCAGGCGGTGATGTTGAATGTCGGGAGCGATCTACGTCATATCCTGCTACTGATCGTCCAAGTCAGAATAACGAGCCGGTTACCATCCCCGGGTTGGAGGTTCACGATTCTGTAGTCGATCCAGCCACCCCGTTGGGATCTACCCCCTCCGTAAGCTCACTCAGCAGGCTATATCTCATTTGGGGATCTGATATCAATCTATTCCAGCAGGTTTCTTTGTCCACCAGTCGACAACCCCCAGCCCCAGAGTTGAAATCCGCCAGGGACATAAGCAAAACTACCCGCGCTAAGGTGAATGTTTCACACCTACGTCGTGAGAATGAATTCTATCGCGTGTTGGAGGGTTTTTCGGGTGTTATCAATATTCAAACCAAAGAATTTTACGACGCGCACGGCGCGCTGCTTAACACCATGGCTTTAGCAGGAGAACCCACCAGCTCTCCTCCTGGCACCAAGATTGACAAACGAACAGCTGCTACGACTATCGCCAGCTTGGAGCGACAAGGGCGGGTCAAAGTATTGAAAACATCTGTTCCGTCACATACCGGTATCAACCGTCCCGCGTCCATCGTCTATCTTCCAACAGTAGAAGAAGGAGAATTGAGCACTTATCTTACTAGTCTTGCTCGCGGATCCCAGCCAGTATCCCATCTTGAATCAGTGGTCAAAATCGATGAACGGGTAGAGTATGGCGCAGACCACCCCCCCTCTGTACGAGGTACCCCAGCCCTTCAAATTTTACAGCTAGAACAACCCGGGACAGACTCTAGCGAGCGTTGGAGCCAAAATATAACTCGTGCAAATCAGCTTTTCTCACGCGATAACGAAACAATCCGGACTATATTATTGACCGAAAGAACAACATTGGCGCAATTGTATGGATATATCCCGGCCAAGGCATTGCGGGCTCGCGCGTTACACCTACACGTTATCAAGGCCTTCGAATCAGTCAGTTCAGGTTCTAACATTGTTTCTTCCGAACAAAGGATTGTGGATGTGTTATTTTTTGTTCATGATTTGCCGCTTGAGCTATATTGCTCCCTCGTATCACCTTTGACGTACGACGAAGGGCTCAAAAATTTTATGGAAACCGAAATTGGACGTCAAATTCTAATCCGAGATCTACCAGCCACTTTCAATTCGTCGCTTCGGATTGGCAGGTCTAGGGCTCGCTCACGAATCATAGAGATTTTGCAGACGCTCAGTGCGTTACAGTTAGTCGTGCCTCTACAACCTTCGGATCCTAACAAATATTGGATCTCTTGTACGGCCTCCGGTCAACACCCATCTACCTTCGATATAGCTTCTATGGAGGGGTGGTCATCTGATTTCCCTACAGCTGCCCCAACATATTGGCATTTTAAATCTGTTGTCCCAATCCATTTGTGGTCTGTCTCAGAGACAGCACCGCCGGTCTGGCAGACTGTATCAGTCACGTCTTCGACGGATGCTGATCGTTATTGGGCATTACTTCAGCAAGCGTGCATCGACCGATCCAGCCTTGCCCTCCCTGTCATCCCGCCATCTACAGAATCAATTACGAACCGCCGCCTTGCTCGTTCTCTTCGACGTCCAGCCTCATGGAAAAGTCAGTATTCTTTTACTTGGCATCAAACCCGTTACCTCAAGAGCTTCACGGACATTTCAACGGCAAAGACACCGTTACAGGAGGAAGATGGGGGTGTGGGTTTGATACC
Source organism: Infundibulicybe gibba (assembly GCA_015501065.1). Classification (NCBI taxonomy): domain Eukaryota; kingdom Fungi; phylum Basidiomycota; class Agaricomycetes; order Agaricales; family Omphalinaceae; genus Infundibulicybe; species Infundibulicybe gibba. The sequence continues at coordinate 321,346 of JADNYI010000001.1, forward strand.
CAACATATCTTGGGTCCTCAGTGCGCCCCACGGCGCAGTCCGAGACTTCTACCAAGAATATCATAATAAACTTATCATGCAAGCTGATAAAGCGCAGAAAAGATCTAAAAAAGATGTGCGGACCAAGGAAGACGAAAGGGCACTATTGGCAAAAAAGGCCGCGGATGCTCGGAACCAGCGCGAGAAAGATTGGGATGAATTAGTAGCTCGCATGCATCCCTCACCTATGACTGATGCAACTGCGGTGCGTTTGCGCCACATCAGAACCCGCTTTCTTGGGGCAGGTTCTTTGACGAACATTCAGAAATGGGAACGGGAGATTACAGACGCAGTCTATGAAGCCACTATAATCACCAAAAAAGCCCTTAAACCAATCAGCAAACGAGTGGCTCCGCCAAAAATAGTACCGACATCAGCCGTGCCCCTTCCTCCTCCCGCGGCCAACCCCCCGGAAAAATCAGTTGAATTTTTAATTGCTCAGCAAGGGGAGCGATTACCAGTCCACAAGGACCACGTGAGACGAAAACGAAAAACAAAAGGACAAGTAGATGGTGCGCCACTTTCTTGATATACGTCGCGCCTAATGTGTTGATGTATCTACGGAAAGATACACTAAATGGCAGCACTCAGGTTGTTCGTCGCCATCGCTTCCAATGGAATAGGGATTACGATGAGCTCGCCCGTGATGCGTCTGCTATCATCCGGGCTCGCTGCCGGCACCTGCCCAGACTTGATTGGGGTGCATTCGGACAGGTATTACCTTCTGTGCCACGCAACACCGTCAGGCAGCGACTTGCTAGCATGCGAGACAATCCGGGTAATGAAGCTTATCTAACTAGATTGGAAGATAAATGGTACGATCTCTGGGTACTCCATAGAGGAACACCTCTTCTTCCGGACGAGGACCTTGATAGTCCAACAAACTTTGACCTAATCAAACACGTTGAATTCCTTCGAACCCATATCGACAAAAATTCCTTGTAAGCGTCCTACTCACTGAAAAACATATATTTGAACGAGCTACAGGCGGGTCGGCTTTGTCAATCACGCTATTTCGAAAACAACCATCCCAGCCTCAGTGGACCACCTTTTCCGTGAATTTAATGTAATTGAAACCCTTCCGACCGGCCCACCATGGGACTTTATGTGGAATGCTGTTGTGGAAGATGGACGAGAAAAACGATTGCTACGAAATACCTTTTCAATGGTCTTAGAAAATGCTTTCGCAATGCCAGACGCGCCCCCTGAGATTTCCGTAGCAGAATCGGCCTTGAAGGTACCCTCCAACTATGTCAACCCAACCTTCTCCTAATCATCAAGCTCAGATGGTGATGGGGTCCCCAGATGGATCTTATGACCCGGAATTTGCATCTGAATTATTGCATGACGTTGGGAAAGCTGCAGTGTCTGCAGCAACCCATAACTTGCTCAATCGCGGTGTCCTTTCGAAATTGGTTCGTGATCCTCAAAAACAACGACCAGGGCGGCAGTTGAAGATCTCGGAAATGTGATATTTCATATCACTCCTCTTTGGTTTGATGTTAATCACCTTGTCCAGCAATCAAAACGCGATAGGAGGGTCTCTTTGTAAGGAAATTTTCCAGGATGCCGCGGCGTTGGAGGAAATGGCTACCCAGGAACAGGATTGGCGCGAGTGGCCACTATTATCTACGGATGGGGATCTCGCCGCCTTGGTAGACCTCGCTTCCGAGAATAAGGCAAGATATACAGACATTGCCTTCAGAAAATATTCTCACGTTCCACTGAAAACCAGGTCGAATTCTTGATCGATACCACCCAGGCCCGGCTCGCCCGTCCCGTCATTGATTGGAATAGCAAGAAAGCAGGTAAGAGCTCTGGTGAACATCCAAGGCACACCCCCTCACCATATCTAGATGATGATCAGATAGAAACATCTATTAATATCCGGTTCATCAACCAAGCGGTAACAGCTGAAGCTGAAGCCATGCCAATACATACGCCACCCCCCGTTACTACCGAAATCGATGAGGGTTGCACTCGAAATATGGGGCAATAGCTGAGGACGACCATATCTGCTGTCGACAACTTAGTGATGAAGGGTGCATCGACTGTATTCAGTGCCTGGAAAGTGAATGGTCTCGATTGGTAAAATCGATTAACCAGGAAGAACAAAAAATCGCATCTCGCATATTGGCGCTGGTCCAGGAAGCAGGGAGCAACGGCGTTGAAAAGCACAAAATAGAAGTAAGTGCGCCTCTAACCAATTGTCACGCGTTGGTTAATCAGCGAATAAACACAGGGAATTTTGGGCATCCAAAGCGAGGTGTTCCTTCCTGTCATGCTCCGTATGATTGGGACTCCAGCACCACTTATTTTTTGGGCAGGATATAGCTCCATCGTTTTGGTCTCATCAGCGTTTGTCAAACATTGGACTGTGATGGTATCTGAAAACCCTATGATTCGGATATTCCCGCGACGTTGGCTAGATATCAGCGGAACAAGGATGTCTGAAATCTGGGAGGCAGCCGTTAGGGCCGTGATGGGAGTGGTCATTTTCCGACCAGGCATATCACAAGTTAATAGCAACAAGGCACATTCCATCAGATCGCTGATTCTTTTACCACAGGCAGAACTACGATGGCGACTGAGATCTGTGTATGATAGGCAGGAGGTCCACGATTTACTTCGCCACCTGGAGGAGGAAGGTTTCCTCAAATCACGTAGAGATGGCCACCTGGCAACCACCTTGGCCGGGGGGAATGAAAATTCCAATGGATGACAGCGAGGAGAAAGCCTTATTTTGGTCTATTGGTGACAAGCACTGGTACCAGGTATCAGTTTAGTTACCGTCTTCGATTAGTTGTATGTACGATTTCAGAGATGGAAGTAAGAATGCACGACGAGCGGTGGGAAGTCATCTGTTGTGCAGTCTCAAGCTCTCAAGCTTCAAGTCGCGGGGTTTATCATTGTGTCAAGAACTTGCCATCACGATAGATGGCATGTTGGTAGGGTGGGTTATTTATATCCACCTGGCAACATTGAATGATGATTGGATGTTGAACGATGAGTCCCGTTTCGATTTTGTGCTCTTTTGTCCAAACACCCATCCTCTCTCGTCCTTCCTCACCGTTTCAGAACGGCTGGGCCGTTATATCAGCTCTATCGTCCAGAATAAGGGCTCATAGACCCTCCACTTCACTGCTGGAGGTGACACCGCATTTCTCTTGATTGCCAGTGGCACTTTCATCCTTTCAACTTTCACTACCAATCTCTTGTTCAGTAAGCACTATGATTGTTAGCGAGCCAAACAAGCCTACAGACATCCAATAGCCCCGTCCAGGTTCAGACGAGATGTGGAATATAACTTCATTTTCCACCCAGATAAAAACTCTGGTATGTCGTAAAGACCTTGTCTCTCTGGAGGACTCAGCGTAATTAAACTACCTTAGTGGGGGAGGATAACATTTTCACGACTTACAGCGGCTTATTTTATCTTCTCATTTCTTCACTTCATCATTCAACTCTCTTTCCAAAGCAAAGCGTTCGCTATCAATGCTAATGCAGCCGGGTTTCTCAATAATATCATTACCGCCACTGGCGCGACAAACAGCAGTTTGCCCTACCTCGATGGTTCCAGCATTCGGATGTGTAGCTGGGTCTCTTCGGATGTGGATGTGCGGAGCTGTCCGATCGTTTGGAACGGGAACAAAAATGCTTCGGGAAACTCGCAGCCAGATGCTGTGGCCATGGGCACCTACTCGTCTTCATCGCTATCGCCATCTTCATCATCATCATCATCATCGTCATCGTCATCATCATCATCACCGTCGCCTTCCTCCATTCCAGCAAACCTGTCTACCGTAAAAATCAATTTGGGTTTAGCAGCATCTCGAACATCCACCACCTCATCATTTTCGGCTACTTTGACGACAACAGTGTTCACTACCCCATCCACAAGTACAATACCACCAAGTACCAACGGAGTGGCAGCCGGGAGTAATCTTAACAATGGTGGCCGATCGAGCAACACTAGGCGGGTTAGTATTTCATCCAACAATTAGCAATCTATCCAACACTATGATAGGGCGTCTCCAAACGCGGTGAACCTGGGTTCAAAGTGCTCCGAGTTGAAAATCAGACCCAAGTTTTTGTTGGTGGCCAACATCTGAGCCAGAGCTGTCTCTGGGCATTAAATTGGCCTGTTTCTGTGTGCGTATTCTTTCATCTGGTCAAGTTCAATCTTACATATGTCCTCTCCTATCGCCCGTAGATTGGACAACACCAAACGCGAAGATATTGCTTTTATCGCATTTCAATTTTGGGTTCTAGGAATGTCTGTTGTTGCGCTTATGCACGAGTCCATTCCACACATCCTCGCGTCGCTGCTTACACATATGATGGCCACGGCTTGGGCTAGCTTCCAAATCTCGCATACAGCACAACTTCGTGCGGGTTTCGCTCGTGTAATCACCAACGGGGCTTGTGACGGCGTCCCACTGCTTGGTAACTACTGGAAAGCACGTGCGCTGGCCGAAATCTCCAGTCTTGCTCTCAATGTTGCGGCTCTGTTGGTCTCTTGTTTTCTAACTTGGAAGTTGGTTAAGGTTGATCCATGCCTTATTGGTTTTTATAGGCGACACTAACATTGGGTTTGGTAGTGCTTCGGATGGCAAACATTCAAACGAGTCGGTGCCTCTCTGATCATTAATCGCATCTATAAAATCGTCCTGATTCTATCCATTACCATCCAATTATCTTTATATTTTATGGCTGTCACAGTCTCTCTGTGGCTCGACCAACTATTCAACAGTCCTATTGGCGACGTTGCATCGTTTCCGACGTTGTATAAAGTTTCATCATTCATCATACTCCTTGTCAGCTACCATTCAATTTCTAATCATTCAAGATATTGATCTCTTTCATTTTAGCTCCTTGTACCATGGCTGATGACGGGATGGATCGCCGTTCGTCGGGAGATTAGACTTCCTATGTTCTTCTTCCTGGTGTTCTCCATAATTTACCTTGGTGCATGGGGGGTTATGTTCTTTTCCACAACGTTCCGATGGGCATTCGTCACTTGGACCTTCTTCAGTATTATGGCCGTTGCCTCGGTATTCTTGACTCTGATGTCGTTCATCCTCGGCGTCATTTGTCGATACAATTTTGGTCAGGGCTTACTTCGTCATCGTAAGTTAGCGCTTATAGTGCTTCCTCTATTTGCTAATTTGGCATGACAAGTGGATGCGCACGAATACATGGAGCAAGACGGGGAATATATGGCCGACGACGATCTTGAGAAAGTGCATTTCCCCTCTTATGAAAAACCGATGCCTACCTATTCCGAAGCCTTTGGTAAGGGATCTGAGGTCCCTCCACCGAGCCAAATGTTTGCGTCACGCATGGGGCCGAGGTTTTACAATCGGTCTGCGACCCCGTTTGAAGGAACCGTGCTGCCACCCCCAAACCGCGCACTAGTCCGGAACGGGTCTAACAGCTCTGGAGAAACAGCATCTGTCATTCGCAGTGACTCTCTCAACAGCGAGCGCAGCTTTGGAAGCAATGATAGTTATCATTCATATTCTGGGGATAACCACTCCCGGGGCGATAGTCAACATTCAATGCAGGCAAAGGGCTGGATCCTTGAATGATTTGATTTTTTATCCTCAGGTCATTTATTTGCTTAGGACTTTCGCTTTGTATTTCCCTAGTACACAGGCAGTAGGCCTGTTGTACAATAATGCTTTCTGCGAAATTCGAATGGCTGCTGGCTACGCCAAGATCTGGGATAGTATCATACTATGCTACATAAATATTAAAACATGATATCGTTGATGAAATACATGAATGGTATCGTGTCAAATTGAGGACTCAGACCCACCTGGAGAATCAGTTGAGCTGGAGGGTGTAACCGGAGACGGGCAGGAAATTCTCTCTAGTTCTTTCTCTTTCTTAATCGCCGCTTGCCGGGCAACAGACGCATTCTCGAAGGTATCTTCTGGGGGGAGATTGGCAGGTGGGCTCGTCGCCATCTCTGCCTCTTCGTAGCTTAATAAAGCCTCTCGGAACTCTAGCATCCATCGATGGTCCATGAGCTCGGCAGCTGAAGGTCGCTTCATTGGATCTATTGTGAGGCATTGCTTGATAAAACTTATGCCAAGTTCACTGAGCTGCCCAGGTTCGGGTAGAGGAGGATGTTGTGTCGCAACACCGATGTGGAACATGATTGCCCTAGTGTAGGTGTCAGCACACATAGTATAGCCCCAGAGGCCCTGGGAGATTACCACTCGTTGTCAAGATTGCTCCATGGTTTCTTTCCCGTTGCAAACTCAAGTACAACACACCCAAGTGACCAAATATCCATAGCACCGTGCCTGCCTCGTTTATCGTTTTTGATGATTTCGGGTGACATATACATAGGAGTTCCCGTTAAACTGTTATTCATAGCCAGGCCGTTGATGCTAGGCATGCCGTTGGGCGCGAATGAATCTGCCCCACGACGGGAACGTTGTATGGACCGCTGATTCTTGGCAAGGATTTTGGCAGCACCGAAGTCAACGAATTTAATAACTCCCAAGTGATCCAGGAGAATGTCTAGGGGGAGGGTAAGAGGAAGTAAAGCGACATTGTGCTAGCACCTTACTGTCTGGTTTGATGTCCCTGTGGACAATGCCTTTGGAATGTAGGTAGGTAAGGCCTTCCAGCATTTGCATGGTGTAGACTTGGATGATGCCCTCATCCTCGATTCGACCGTGTTCAAGAAGGGCGGCCAAACTCCCATTTTGGCAGTACTCCTCAAAGATGTAGACCTTGTCGCGATGTACCTCAATCCCATAATACTCGACCACATTCGGGTGGTGTAACATCTCCATGACGCTCAGTTCGTCCTTGATTTGGGAGTAGAGGTTAGGCAATCCCGATAATTCCTGGAATTTGATCTCCTTTACGGCCATAGGGGATCCAGTGTCAAGATTAACGGCGAGGTAAACAGAACCAAAAGCGCCAGCACCAATGAACCTGCCCTGCTGCCAACGGATAGAGATATTCGAGCTGGAAGATGCTAAAAAAACCAAGGACCTATCCTCCGGTTTTTCATCATCCAGTACCCGTCCGAGGGTTCGGTGCTTGATGCCAACAACAGCTCGCTCACTCTCGAGCTCGCGGAGGGATCTAGATACCCTATCCCAAAATATCCGCATACTTGCGTCAGTGTAAGCTAAAGCATCGTCGTTATCGGGGGGGAAGGACATCGCTAACTTGTCCTCCTCTTCAACAAGAGCATTAGAAGCTTGTTGCCGCAGCATTTCCTCTTGTTTCTCCTTTTCCTTTCTTGCTTCGAGCGTCGACCGAGCGCCAAGGATGTCAAAGTGGCTAATAAGGAGTGTCATGCAGCTCGCGACCTTGTGTCTGAGCATCTCGAACTGTTCATCGGGCAAATGGAGGATGTTCCGTTTCGTGCGATGGAGGGTGAACTCGAGCGCGTTCACGGCCCACTTGAATGTCTTCCGGTCGGTAGGATCACAATCATCACAGATGAAGGACACCCAGGATATAGCGAGTTTGATGAGCAAGCGGTTGAACTTAAGCAGAGAGGTTCGATCCATATATCGCTGTGCATGTTGCCCATGTTCCGACGCAAAGAGGTACCAATTTTCCAACAACTCTTGGCAACCATTAGCCACTCGCAGAGAGTTCCGGACGTGATGAACTGAATCCACAATCGATTCCGCAAGCCGATTGGTAGCACGGGCAATCTTTCGGAGCTCGCGATTGACAATCGGAAGATGGGCTTGTTGGTCAGTCAGACAAATCAGTGGATCCATTAATGTCTCGAGCGGTTCCCCCTCTTCATCAACAGGCATGAATACTTCCGCAAACGTTTGCTTCGCCATAGATAGCCTGCGCTGTGGGCCATCAGCGATCAGCCTGACGTGGTCGTCCTTTGTATCCAGCTCTACTTTCGGCATGGCGAGGACGACGACGCGGCCATTCCATAGGAAATGGTTTCGGGGGGAGAGAATAAGAATATATTGGGCCTCGTCGTATTCAGGGCCCAAATACTCATTATTGCTGGGAATCCGACCGCTATCGTCGTTGTTGCCTCCAATAACATGGAACGCTTCGATCAACATCCGCCGAATTGACTCGGACCGTCCAAATAGAGAACTTGGAGCGACCACATATACGCCCTCTTCTTCCAGTGATTGAGTGTACACAAGAAAATGATCGGTGGCGATGAGGGTGGAGATAAAATGGTCGAATGGGACCCCATCAAGGGTGTATTCCGCAGAATTACTGAATCTCTGAGTAAGAACCCTGATTGGACCAGAGCCTCATGTGAGTTTGTGAACTTGGAAAGAAGAATTAGGATTAATTTACCTTGCGAAACGCTGGAGCTTCCTATATCGCAATCGCACGCTATCGAGAATCTTTCCATACCAACCAATGATTTGCTCGTCCGTCATCTTCCGCGATGAATTGTGAATATGTGACTGAAAAGCAGACATTGTGCCATTTGCATTACGATTTGGGTTGCGCTGGCGGTGGGCTTGAATATGGTCGCTGGTGTCTTCACCTGTAGGTACCCGAACTTGCGTGTCGAAGTAATTGGTCACCCGAACCATCAGCTTATTTGTAAGTGAACTAAATTGTGATCATAAAATTGTTGAATTGAAAAGAATCGACTATTAGGGAACGCACCATAATTGCTCAGCAACAAGACATGAACCACCAGCAACAGTTAAACTAACGTCATTGAACGTTGCCCATTGTGCTTCGAGCACATCCGTCTCTTTAAAATATATACCCTTGGCCCCGCTTTTCAATTTGAGGTGAATGAGATCAAAGAATTTAGATAATGCTTCAAGAATGGTAGAATCGTAATCCTCGCTAATGCATTTTGGCAAATTCCATTTCCCCGCGGGATCCGGGGCCAAGAATGCATCGTATTGCCGCTTCAGGGTACAAGCCAGACCTATGCTCAGTTTGAGATCATCTGTTGTTGGGTCAATTATTAGCACATCGGGATCCTTCAGCTTGTGAACATAGTCTAATCGGACTCGGAGACCCGCTTGAGCAAGCTTGGTCGGGAAAGAAATGAGGGGAACGAGTTCGTTCTCAAATGTTGGGAGGTTCATCTCTCTAAACAATGAACACAAGTTCACTTGAGCATCCCGAGCTGCACCAATGAAAGTGTGGACTGTGACGAGGAACCCTTTCTCAAAGGTCCGCTGCATGGATTCTTCTTTGAGCACGCGCTCTACAAAGCTGGTTCCATCAGTAAGCTCGGTTGTCCCAGGGTACCCACTGCCGCGGGGGGATATGTTCCAATGGGAATCTCGGCGTTGGTGTTTGGCTGGGTTACGTCGAGGGTTTCTGATCCTGTCCAGCGCTGGAGAAGAGCAATTTGGTGTCGGAGGGATGTAAGAACCGTAGACCAGGTGTATAGTGTGTCGCAACGCGCTTGAAATGAACCCTCTGTTGCAGCGGGTTTGTCTTGATAGAACGCCTTTAAAGTGGGGTAGAGCGAGTGAGCAACATCAAGACGACGAAGAACAGCCGCGACTTGTTTCATGGCCGAGGTTGTATAATCGTTCTTGTCATCCACATCTCGCTCCACACGGAAATGCATGATTTCATCAATGACGGCGTCAACCGTGCGTAATCTCCTTTCTTCCAGTTTTTTTCGTTCCTCTTCTTCCGAGCGAGCATGTATCTTCGCGCGAAGACCCAACCAAGTATTAAGATGTGCATGGTTCTGCTCCTCGGCTGATGATTCGAGAGCAACTGCTATTCGGGTCTTCTCTGACTTGAGCACATCACCGGCTAGCACAGATGCTAACATGGTCTGCCATTCTAAACGCTCCCTTTCCGCTTGTGAGGCTGGTTGTATCGGCTCAGATTCTAGCATGAGAGCAGAGATGCGGTCTATCCCATCCCCCCCGGCGGCAAGGGATACTCTGCCAAGATCGTCGTCATCACTGTTGTCACCAGCGTCGACGAGCTGGCCGAGACCCTTTTGGAAATAATGACTGTCAGGATCGTTGCGCGGGTCGTCCTGTTCGCTTGCGGATGACCTATACCTCTTGACGAATTGAGAGTATATGTCCGGATACTTTGGAACTGAAGAAGAGGAAGCATTTAATGAAGGTCGGGGCAATGCATAGGAAGTGCGCGACTTTAGGCGAGACATTCTGTTAGAGGGAGACTGAATTTGCGGTGGAGAGGGATATGAACGAGGTTGAGGCCCAGCTTCCCATTCAATATCTTCATCTTCGTCGTTGTCATGATTTATTTGCTCTGGGTGAGGATAGAGAGTCGGGGTGTGTCGTCGCATCATATAAAGCGCTTGTAATGTGAAAATCCAATTTCAAGCCAATGACCTCTTTATACACGTGTGCCTATAAATAATAATTCTTATCTTATCTTCCAACCAACAGGTGCAGCAGCCATGGGTATCGTAGAAAAGGCAAGTTCATCGTCCCCAGGCTCCGAGCAAGGGCTTTATAACTCCCCTCATGTGCCACATAGATAAAAGAGATCGAGGGTATGGACCATTTTCACTAGTATGCCACTGGATCTAAACGGTAAACGCTGGCACAGAGGAGATGGCTCGGAGTACGCCCCAACGATACCTTTTATCATTCGTGGTTAGTCTAATCTCAAATAAACAGCGCAAAAAAATAAGGTGAATACCTTCGATATTGCGTGTCGGCCAATAACAAGAGCGTCTGGGTAGGCCACCGAGTATCATCTAGGCCTTCTCAAAGCCAAGCTCGCGCGGTATCGTGCCCAACTACTTGAACCAGCCTCCAAATCTGGTCCCACTGGTACCGGTTTCGACGTCCAAAAATCGGGAGATGCAAGGGTGGCGTTAATCGGGTTTCCTTCGGTTGGGAAAGTGAGTGTCAGAATCGAGATCAGACTAGATTTCGCGTGACTCGTTTACATCGCCAGTCCACGCTCCTGAGCAAGACAACACACACAGCATCAGAGACCGCTGCATACGAATTTACCACACTAACGGTACCGTGAAACTAGTCTTTGACGTATGTATACTATCTTATGCGAGCAAGGCAATCCCTGGAGTAATCGAATACAAGGGAGCGAGAATCCAGCTCCTCGATCTCCCTGGAATTGTAGAGGGCGCCAGCCAAGGTTCGTCCCTTTCACTTAGTTTTCGAACCCAACCAACAGTGTACACCAGGTCGAGGTCGTGGCCGTCAGGTGGTTTCCAGTAAGACGATCTCCAACCTTGTAGAATAAATTTGACCGTTACCAGCTGCCAAAACGGCTGACCTCATTCTCATCATGCTCGACGCAACCAAGTCCGATGAGCAACGCAGATTACTGGAGATCGAGCTGGATGCGGTCGGTATTCGGCTAAACAAGCGCAAACCGGACGTGGTTTTCAAACGACGGACCACAGGCGGTGTGAGACCAATGGCTATGCTGACTTGAAGGTGCTGACTCGGGAATACGTATTTCCACTTTAGATCACAGTAAGATGGCTAGTGCAATAGCTAACACCCGCCCTGACTCCATAGTAGTTCAACACTACCGTCAAATTAACAAGGACGGATGAGAAAACCATCCGTACGATTCTTGCGGGATGTGCGTATTCACACTCTAAATAATATCGACCGCTTACACCCGCCATGGATATAAAGATAAGCTGCACAATTGTGATGTGATGATCAGAGATGATGTATGCTTGGATTTATCCTCCCCCTTACTCGACCCAGAAGCTGAAATTTTACAAAGATTACTACAGATGAATTCATTGACGTCCTCATTGGTTCGTTCCCTGATGTCACCCATAGCTCTTTTCAACAACCATCTCTTAGGAACGAGGAAATACCTTCCATGCCTCTGTAATAATCTATAATGAATGCCTTGCAGGATTTCCCCTCTAATGGCATTTCTAGATGTGTATAATAAAATCGACTCCATCAGCCTCGAACAAGTCGACAAGCTTGCGCGGCAGCCGAACTCAGTTGTGATCAGCTGTGAGATGGATTTGAAGTAAGTGGTATATATAATTCTGCTATGGATAATCCACATATTTCGTACCCAAGCTTGGATTATCTCGTTGAACGTATCTGGGATGAACTCGGCCTCGTCAAGGTCTATACGAAGAAACGGGGTGCGCAACCGGATTTATCGGATCCTATTTGTTTGCGGAGGGGGGCTAACATCGAAGTCAACACTTTTTTACTTTATAAAACACAAATTGACACGTAGCAATTTTAGACTGTCTGTAACGGGGTACATCGGTCTTTGGCTGCCAACTTTAGATATGGGCTTGTCTGGTATGTGTTTCACTCATACTCCTGATATTTTTTTTTTACAAATCCGGGGTTCTTAGGGTGATTACCCTGCGAGATGACTGTAGTGCTTCGGGTACTAATAAACATTCGCAGGGGAAATCGAGCAAGTTCTCTCCACATGCACAGAAGGTTAGTTTGACACATCAAGTACAAGATGAGGACGTTGTTTCGAGTAAGAGCCTATCTATTAACCCCACGCACCTAATCTAATTACAGTTCCTCCCAACTCCTAGTTTTCACGAAATGAAGGAATCGAATCATGTCAATGATGTAATTTGTTTACTCAAGCTGTTTTCGCATAACCGTACCACACACAACACACTAAGTTGAACTTCAACGTCAACCCCCGTCTCATTCGTTCTCAACTGCGGTGTTTTACTTGGTTTGAAATAGCCCTCTTCAAGCTATAGCTCCGATTCTGTACTATTTTCATTGCTTGGCTGATCTGGACCAGCAGGGCCACTAACATTTCACCTGGTTCAAAATTTCAAGTCGTACTTGTGACTATGCGAGATTTTTGCGTGCTACAATATTGTCTGTCCACGCCCAGTTTCGACTTTTATTGAGGCTCGATTGAGCTGTTTCGAATTTACCATATTGGGTGGTGAGAGTCCTATGAGAGTCTCTTCCGTGCCTTAAGTATCCTCGAGTTCTACCCTGGTACGGACCGGCCTTATTTGAATTTGAATCCCATATCACCAAGTATTACCGATAACATGGTTAGTGCGCTCAAAGAAAAATTCCTTGGTCGTGCTGATCCCCTCCGCAGCCGAGTGCTGACTTTTGTGGCTTGAGGTCTCCAGCCTTGAGCTTAAGTACCGGACCGGCAAACATCCATGTGGCTATCGGCGCTGCTTGCCGATCTTTTTATATATCACGGTGATGGTTGGCCTGAATTTCTGATGCTCTGGGGCACAACCCAAATATGTATGTAGATAGAACGACTGTTTTATATCGTTTTTCTGGTAACGAGAGACTAACCACAACCCAACATACCGGTGTTTTCAAAACCTGGACTATTTTTCTGGATATTGGTGCTCTCGTCAATATTTATCACGGCACCTTTCCCTTTGAACGCGATTTTGACCGCTCACCGCCGGGCAGCGGCTTCTTTGGCAGGAGCTTAGCCCCCATCTTACTATTGTCCCACGTCTCACATCATGGTCACCACTTTTCCTTCATCAAATGGATCCAGCGCAGTCGAGTTGATATTTCTTGGGACTGGTACATCCTCCAGCATCCCACACATCGAATGTCTGACGGCCGGTCCTGATGAGACACCTTGCAAAACTTGCATTTCAACTTTGAAACCAGAAGGCAGGAAAAATAATCGCAGAAATACTAGTATTGCTGTGAGGATGGGTACCAAGGACGGGCGGAAAGTGTGCGTTGATGCTTCCTATGCCTCAAATCTTTGGAGAATGTGTGCTATTTCACAAGGTGCTTATCATGTACCAGGACAATTGTAATCGATGCCGGCAAGAACTTCCAAGCTGCAGCGATGGAATGGTTTCCCAAATACGGGCTGAGGCGAATCGATGCACTCGTTATCACCCATGCGCATGCCGATGGTATATATTCCCCCCAAATGTGGCAGCCACGGAACTTGACATATTCTCTGTAGCTATGAACGGACTAGATGATTTGAGAGGTTGGTTTCGTTCTGGTATTTCGTGACAAATGAACACCTCGTGCCTAGGATGGACACTCCAGGGCGCGATACAACCCCACATAGATGTATACGTTTCACAAGCTACGTTCACGGAGGTGCAGAGATCCTTCCCTTACCTCGTAGCAAAAGAATTCGCATCAGGCGGCGGTGATGCGAGTATTTTATCTTCTCCATGAATAATATATCGGGCTGATAGCTTTTTATAGGTTCCTGAGTTCAAGTGGCATATCATCACTGACAAAGTTCCTTTTGAAATTACGGATACGGGAATTGAAATAACGCCTTTTTCGGGTGGGCTCAATTCGACTCAGAACCATGATGTTTGACTGAGGCGCCTGTCAGTACATCATGGCCGTATCTTCTCAGCGGCACCCCCGCCGGGGTATGCTCAGACCCCCACAGCTACCATGCCCTCAACGCCAACCAGCGCGGGAATCCCGCTTCCGGGTAGATCAAATACGTTTGAGAATGGGATAAAGCAGCCCCAAGAGCTCGAGGGTGTCATCCACCCGTATCTTTGTTTTGGATTCAAGATAGCGAACGAGCTCGTTTATCTATCTGACGTTTCGCACATCCCCAACGATGCATGGCCCATCATCAGCTTCAAGAATTCTCAAGGTAGCGGAAAACTCCCAGTCCTTGTTTTGGATTGTCTTGGTTTGGAACAGCATACGTCCCATTTTGGGATCAGACAAGCGGTGGAGAACGCTAGACAGATCGGTGCGACTCGAACCTATCTCACCGGCTTTGGACATCGTGTTACTCATGATGAGTATGTGACCTTGGGTGAAATTGTTGGCGGTTCTGTGAAAGGTCCTGAGACCCTCAGTGAATCGGAACAGGCGGGGGTTAAGAAGATTGCAGCGGGACCACCGGTGTGGATAAGGCCAGCACACGATGGCCTGAGAGTGTTTATTGATGAATCTGGACGCACGCGAGACGAGACTTATGGGGGTAGCCTAGATTTTCCCTGCCACGATATTCTAATAGTATTCTATATAATCTTATACATGAGTGATAACCGGTAATGTTGGCCCGGCTGGGCCGGAATACCATGCAGGGGCCGAGAACCTTTCTATTTCTGGATTTGGCTCCCATGGGGGTCTTCGCGGGGTTCTGTGATACGTCTGCGTGACTTTCACCACTGGCAGCACCACCCTCTTAATCTTGAGCCACCTTTCTTCTCGCAACCATACCTTCAAAAATTCAACCATAATTATATTAGCCACGAAACTCACGCCTCGGGATGTTGGTCATGAAGTTCTACTCACAATCCTTCCTCTACGAGTACGTATTTAGTCCTCAAAGTCTCACACCTACAGTTTCATCTGAACGCTCAAACCCCAGCGATCCCTGGTCAATCGTTTCGTTGGCCTACTTCCTCCGTTACCCAAATCCGTATGCCTCCCACGTTGTTTCGTGCGATGTCATTGCCCGTGCACAGACACCGGCCGGGACTTTATTAACTACCCGTCTCATTCTGAAGAGAGGAGCGCTTCCGAGATGGGCCCCTCAGGGAATAGTTTCGAGGGCGGAATCATGGGTTATCGAAGAGAGCGAGATTGATCCGTTTGGCCAGACAGTCAAATGTCTCACCAAGAATTTGGACCATGTAAAAGTCATGCAAGTGGAAGAGTCGGTGGTGCTCCAACAAACCCCCGAGGGGCAAGTTGCACTTGACCATTCCTTTTGAAAAGTGCTGACGATCACCCAGGAAAACACTACAGACCACAGAGGCCAGGATTCTTTCAGGATTTGGCTGGGGGTTGGCAAGACGGATTGAGAGTCATGGATTAGCGCGTTTTAAAGCCAACGTGCAACGGGTGTGTTACATTCTCTCAAAGCACGGCTCAAATTGTCTTACTTCTGCCTATTACAGTCGCGCGAGGGCGTCTCTCTCATCCTCAGCCTCCTCCGCCAATCTCGTCTGCAACCTATGACCCTTGGTGGCCTGTGCCGTCATCACCCGAAGATGTTACACATCATTTCGCAAGTGGAGATAGGTGCATTCCAAGGACGCAAAATAGCACATGGACGAGGCTAAAGGCATGGTTCACGCCTCCGACGGTCCCCCTCCACACCCCCAATAAAATTGTACTATTGAACATCTCTATATACCTGCCAGTGCCTGTTCTCGCCCTCGATTCGGTGTATCCCTAGTTATTTTAGTAGATCCGCGAATATCTGCATCACTGCTCCTTCGTTAATGACTTGCCATGTCTGTGTGAGTGTGAGACCCGTTCCAGACCCGGAATTGTTACTAGGAACTTGATTTTCGCCCCGATCGCTGCACACTTGTGCCGATCCGGATGTGGCCAATTTCGAGCACCGGTCGCGCAACAGAATCCGACAACCTATTTCGTCACCAAGGAACCTCGTTGAATTAATCACACCCTATGTGTAACTGCTTCCCCGTCGGCCACCATGTACTTTCCGACTTCAGCTGCTATTCAACTGTCAACAGTTCCAGCACTCCCAAATGTTCCTCCAGAACCTGTTCTTTGCATCTCTCCAAGCCCTAGGAAGTCGCTATTCTGCACCCTAACACGGAATGGTGTTGCCATTTGGCGAGTGCGGGTATGTGCTGCTCATATCCCACAAGCCTTAATGACTCGAACAACAATCAGCCATCCGCGGTATTAGCCTACCTCTCACGCACACCGACCTCAATCCTTGAGCATGGGGAAAACGAGAGCGTTTATTGGTCTCCCGATGGCGCCCAACTTGTAGTCCAAGTGCGTCGTCCAGTGGCAGGGACCAAGGCTTTGACCAGCTGATATTCCCCATTCTTGTCAGACCACTCAATCTTTCATGGTGTTTCTTGCTGTAGAGTACCGCCCTGATGAATTTTCATACCAGCCACCGCCTCTCCCTGCCGCGCAGCGTAACTTTTTCGCGGGACCTGGAGAAGGACTGCCTTTGCAGTCTGTTGGTCTATATTTTGAAGGGTTATTCGAATTGACGGGAGTCTTTTGAGGTGCGATTTGTGATTCATACTCGAGTATCACATTATCGCCTCACGGACTAAATATATTTATCCAGCGTTTCCCCAAGAAAGCACTTCCTCTTATTTTCAACCAAAAACCCACCCGCCCTTCAGAGAATCCCATGGCCTTCAGAAAGTAGAGGGGTGGAGGAGGAGCAGCAACGTCTTCGCAGCTATGATACATGGGTATTCAATGACCAAGAGTTCCCCTGGCTAATTGACCCTGATGGTGTGTCTCCTTCCGCTGATTTAACCAAATGTTAAGTCTCGCACTGCTAGTTGCTGTGGATCAAATATTGTATTCTCGAACAACCAATGTAGAATCTTGGATAACATCTGATGGGAGGGCCTACTGTGTCCGGTTGCAAGAAACGATGCGGATGGGAGCACGTCCGAACTTGGTGGCAATGATGATGATAGCATACGGGTATGTTAATCGCTAGGATTTACTACTTTTCTGACTTTTACCTTGAAGGACAGTACTGATCAGCGAAGACCATCCTTAGCCTTTGATACTAATTCAACCTCATCATCGCGATCATCATGGCAGGGCACATGTATTCATGACTTTTCAATACCAAAATGGGTCCAGAAGCAACGTCAAATTGAGCCGGATGATATATCGACAGGCGAGTCTGAGCGCACATTATATGAAGAACCCAGGCGGGCAGTTACTGTTGCTATTAATGGGAGGTTTTCCATGATTGCAATTGGTACTTTGGGGTAAATTTGTATTCCATCCAAGTTCCTATTTGTCACCAATATATTTAACCGCAGTGGGGCCCTTGAATTCACTAGTTTCCCATCCCAAGAGGGGCTTGTTCCGGCTCCGCAAAATATACAGATACCAAATAGCTGTGGCAGGAAAACGGGACAGGTTTGTGCTATGGAATGGAGCTCCGATGGTTATGTGTTGGCTGTAGGTTGGAGACATGGGTGGGGGGTCTTCAGTATTGGTGGGAGATGTCTTGCGCTAGGCTTTGGTGTAGAGGATCCAATTGACGAAGAAAAGTAGGACGGTGATGCCTTTATCCCATTTGGTTCCTGACTTTTTATCTCAGGTTTCAGGATGCATTCATGTATGGTGTTCGAAATTTGGTATAGCCCGCATATTTTTCACGAGTGGATTTACCTAACCATAACAATAGTTCTGGGCCCCAGGGAATTTCGAACTTTTTGTGTTGGCGCAGTCGACTCCCAACAGTAAGCAGCAATCATAGCTATTAAACGATCTCATTCATTCCTCAATACAGGAACTGATGGCCAACTTTTTGTAATACCATTTGCTAAAAGTGCGACCACTGGTCAACATTCACCTGTAAGTCACTGGAAATCCAGCATCACCTTAGATTTACCTACATACCAGGATAACACTCGGTATGCATTTTTGCAAATGGACGACCGCGCTCTCGTGTACAGAGGGGCAGACCAGCCGGATATGAGTGTTATCAACCCCGAGTCTGATGTTTGGCAGCATATCAAGGTAGGTACTCAAATCGTATCACAAGCATCTATTTATAAATTTCTCAGATACCCCAAAATTACCTTGCGACAAACTGGCCTATCAGGTATTCTTCGATTAGCAGCGATGGCAGATTGGTTGCAATTGCTGGTCGAAGGGGGCTCGTTCATTATAGCTCGACATCGGGTCGCTGGAAGCTTTTTGTTGACGAAGCGCAGGAACAAGCATTTAGTGTTAGAGGTGGCCTTCTCTGGTTCCATCATGTCTTGATCGCTGCCGTGGAAATCTCTAAAACATACCAGGTTTGTCTTCCCTCGACGCCCATCATGTAAATTCGACCCCTGTTCCAAAGGTCCGGTTGTATTCGCGAGATCTCGAACTCACGAGCCAAAACATCCTCCACCGCGAAGTAATCTCCTCTCCGGTCATAATATTGTCCTTGGTCGACAACTCGCTGCTCGTGTATACCGCAGATAACACACTCTACCACTATCTGATCGTTCCCACTACGGAAACAATTAAGCTGCACCTTTGTGGTAGCATTACCTTCGAGGGAATCATTGCAATTCCAAATGCTGTTAGATTGCTCAGCTGGATGATCCCAAGTGCCCAGAAGCGTATGTACACACTTCCCTTTTCTTTTGCGCTGCCAATAAACAAATTATTCCTAGAACTCGGTGATCCCGCGGACGACCTTGCAGTCGCAACCGTACTCATGGTAGTTGGTGGTCAGCTCATACTCTTGCGGCCTCGAAAGGTAAGGCAAGTTATCCATGTGCTAGTAACCACCCAACTGATGCACCAGAATAGTCTGGAACACAGGAAGTAAAATACGACATGCAAATATTCGCTGATCGTATTGAGTTTTGTTGGACGCATCTCCGTGGTATTGGTGCATTGGAAAACTCCCTGTGGGGTTATGATGGACAAGGGATCCGGGTTTGGCTCAACGCTCTGGCGATTGAAAGTTCACAATCTGGTGAAAGTGATCTCCCAGATTACGTGAAGGAAAGTGTGAACATACCTCTTGATTTCTACCCCTTGTGTGAGTTAAAAATTAAAAATTACAAAGAGCATTATCATTGAAATTGTGTTACAGCCGTTCTCATGGACAAGGGCATTATTATTGGAGCTGAGCATGAAGTTGCTGCTCGGACAAACCTCCCATTCGTTATGTTTAGGCATACAACAAGTGTGAGCATTATTCCTCTTGACCATTCATGATGATAGTAACCGTAATCAGTCTCACTTGTTCTTACATCACCTACTACGATTCCACCTCGGAAACCGATTGGTTAAGGATGCCGTTGTTTTCGCATCGCACTACAAAGATTTGATATATTTTGCGCATGCATTGGAAATACTTCTCCATACCGTTGTCGAATCCGAAGCCACCCTTGAACAGGATCATGATTCGAATGAAGCAGAGTCATCTCCAGATGCCGTTCTACCAGTCGTGGTCGAATTTCTAGATCATTTCGATGCTTGTCTAGATGTCGTCGTGGGGTGCGCTCGAAAAACAGAGCCGACCCGCTGGCGGCGCCTCTTCAACATTGTTGGAAACCCAAAGACGTTATTCGAGGTATCATCTTTTTTTCCTCTAGTGACTTCGAATCGAAGCTAAAGTTTCCACAGATGTGTCTTGCATCTCGACGACTGAAAACCGCTGGTTCCTATTTACTAGTTCTTCACAACTTGGAACAATTAGATGAAAATAACGCGGATGCTGTCCGTCTCCTGCAGAATGCGATTGAAGGTCAAGATTGGCAATTATGCCGCGAATTGCTCCGCTTTCTCCATTCCACCGATGACACAGGAGCTGCACTTCGTAATGCTGTTGCAAAAACAAACCTTGCGAATAGCTTCGAAGTCTTAAACACACATTGAAGGGGGCGCCCAGTGTAACTTAACCCATATTTTATTGCTTTGAACCATCCTGTATACATATCGTCCTTGTCCTTGGAACACAGCCACTTGCATTTTCAGTAGGAGATAGCTGCTTGTGATGGCAAAACCATTTGGTATTTTGTTCGGAGCTCAAGCCTTCTGTGATCCCACGTCCAAAGATGATACCACATGATACCTTGAACCGATGACAGAACAATATAATTCACCAATAAAAAATGCCAGCGCTACCAGGACTCTCCTATCCCTTGGGGCCTTTCTAGCAAGCTAAGGTCGATTTGCGATGGCAAGGAATATTCTCCTGCGCAATCTAGCCACCCTAACTCGACGTATACAGCCCGTCTCGTATACACCCGAAGGCGCTGTGGTAATCTCTTACCCAACACTTATTTCTTCTCCTTTATCTTTGACCCCATCCATCGGTAAGCCTCTAGCCTGCTGACCATTACTGGCGATTGCTTGATTTTCCCCAAAACAGAGGAAGCATTTGGATCTCACCCGAAATCGTTGGGCATTATCATAGTTCGCGACTTACCACCATCCTATTCTGAATATCGGGAAAGGCTCCTCAAACTTGCATATAAGTTTGCTACTCTTGATGAAAGTACACGGGAGAAATATGCACATCCCGCAAGCCGATATAGGTATTTTGCCGTGCATGTTCAATCGTTTTGTCTTATTAGCACGATGGCAGTTTCGGATGGTCCCATGGAAAGGTATGAAAGTTCTGTTGATATTGCACAGTCACACTAGAACGGAGGTTATGACAGGAAATAATGAATGGGAAGCCAGGCTAGTTATATTCCAAAGTTCATGCGCCGGTACTCACGAGGACTGTAGATCTGCTCAAGGGATCATACTATGCCAACCCTGTCGTGGAATCCCCTACTGTCTCCAGAGAAGAACAGTCTTTGCACCCAGAATATTATGGCAAGAACATCTGTAAGCCAACCCAGCGTTTTTAGTACTGTAAACTAATGCCTCTGGTCACAAAAGGGCCACAGAGAGATACACAGGAAGTAGAAGGGTTCGAAGACGCTTTTAAAAATTTAGGACGGTAAGCTCTCGTTTCCCGTCACCGCCACAAAATTCCGACAGTTTTCAAAGTTTGGTCTTCAAAGTGGGCTGCGAGCTGGCGGTCGCATGTCAACCATTTGGTACGTTGAGCTTGCTGACAGGGATATAATCAAGCCTTGATTTGAAAACCATTCAGCATTGTCCCATCTATCCGATTCGTCCATGTCTCTGCCAGACCTTATCAGGACCTCCCAAACAACTAAAGCCAGACTTTTGCACTACTTTCCTCCTTCACCTGGGGCTGCTACACCAGCAATAGATGAGCCTGTCGATAGCTGGTGCGGGTTCCATCTTGACCATTCGCTGCTAACCGGATTATGTTCAGTGAGTGCATTTGAATCTGAAAGAATGAGAAATTTATCATGTCCAGGCCATGTTCCTACATACAGGTGATGGTCCAGAACCTACTGCGATACCTTCACCATCCCCGGCATCTGGGCTCTACATTCGTACGCGGGGCGGGGACTTGACCAAAGTCTCCATCCCAACGGACGCTCTTGCTTTTCAAACAGGGGAAGCCCTCGAGATAGCAACCGGAGGCAAACTACGCGCAACCCCACACTGCGTTAGGGTTGGCACGGGCGAAGCGGCTGAAAAGATATCCCGAGAAACTTTTGCTTTATTTATGCAGCCGAACACTGACCAGCACTTATCTGCTTCAACAACGTTCGGGCAATTTAGCAAGCGGGTTTTCGACGAACACTATAGCGAAGTATCTACATAGCATGATCGCCATGACCGCCGATTGCAATCGAATAAATGGCTATTGACCATTAACGTTCTTGAAAGGTATTGATAGTTGATATGATGAATATAATTCGCGAGAGAAACAGGGCAATGGGGAAAATCATAGTATATATCCTAAATAGTGTGCACGAACTTATCCAAACCAGACCCCGAGAAGTTAGAACCACACATATTGACCCCAAAGAGCTACGGTCGGGCCCCTCATACTATCATTCCCTGTGAGTCTGAATTTCCCTGGCTAACTGAAGATTAATTTTTGTAAAATCCAAATCACCCACTGTCCCCTGACTCCCCTCCGGTCTTTTTCGGGATTTTACTATAGACTACTCATACATATGTTAATTTAATTTCTAAAGATTTGATGCTTGTTCTTCATGTCCGAGAATGCAGCCGGTCATGGGGGTTTGGGCTATTTAATGAAAAAGCGCAACTCCTCAAGTATGAGGCTCTTCCGAGCTCTGAAAAAAATCAGGGGCATTGTATGGGTATGCCTAACCCTCATGATATATCTACTTCAGCTCCCCGGTACTGTGGGCTCGCAGAGGAAGCTGATGAAGAGTCGGCGGCGCGATAGGTCACGAAAGATCACGGTTTGTTTCAAAGCCCGCCACGGCACAATCGGCAGTCGGATTGTGGGGGGAAGCAAACAAATCAGCAAACAACGCCATTTCGCAATTGCGCAATCTTCAATGTGTTGCTTTGAAGCGGAGATTGATTTAGCCATGGCTCTGTCACGTCTGGACTTTGTGGGCTTCCTCTGTGAGCTCGCCATGGTGGGGTGCTGAAATAAATATACCATGAGGGTTAGGCATACCCATACAATGCTCCTGATTTTTTCAGAGCTCGGAAGAGCCTCATACTTGAGGAGTTGCGCTTTTTCATCAAATAGCCCAAACCCCCATGACCGGCTGCATTCTCGGACATGAAGAACAAGCATCAAATCTTTAGAAATTAAATTAACATATGTATGAGTAGTCTATAGTAAAATCCCGAAAAAGACCGGAGGGGAGTCAGGGGACAGTGGGTGATTTGGATTTTACAAAAATCAATCTTCAGTTAGCCAGGGAAATTCAGACTCACAGGGAATGATAGTAACCCATACCGCGGAGACCGTCGGTGGGCAGCTATAGGAAAACTCCCCTCGTGAATAAATCAGTGGTGACTCAAATAAAGTACAGCATGGCTATTGATAATAGTATATGGATCTAGCGTTTAGTAGGTATGGGTTCGACTGTATTTCTAACGGATAGAGAGGTTCCCTAGTAGAACCTCCAGTAAATCTTTTTTTCTTGGGTTTTCCTCCATCTCGTTGGAGGGCGACGGAACGAGAAGCCACGGGAGTCGGACTGCGTGGTCCGCGGCCACCTCCTAGGGTCCTACTAAATAAGGGATCCGTGCAGGAAATCACCGATTAAAAAAATAGACGGGAGCTACTCTAAAGAATTTTCGCTCCTGATCGGGGTCGACAGGGAGGTCTTCAAAAAGTGCTCGAGCCTCGAGGTCACCAGGTCCCAGTGAAAATACACATGGGTCGGATATCTCTGTCGAAGTGCTAATCCAATAGCCACCAGTTTGCAAATTGTATTGTTGACCCATACCTATTAATATGAACTTGACAAGGCAATTATCCCGGCCTTGTTATTGCCACGATTTGGTACGACACTTGCTATCGCTCAACATTCATTAGACGACTTGAAATCATGCGCCACCGGGCCCCGGGAGAGAGAAGCCGCGAGCTGAAATGATATCATAGCCGTGTGCGTTCCTCGCGGCTTGAATTTTCTTTATTTTCATGTTGATGGATGGAAGTCTGGCAGGATTGATGTTCGGATGTCGGCATCCGCTCTTGTGACTGGGTCTGCATGATCTGGCTGTGTAGATGTGACCGGGTGACCCCAGATCGCATTGAACCCCAAGTTGAGTCATCTATGTCAAAGAATCTTGCGGGAAGGGTCAGAGGACCGTGTTGGAAGTTGATCCTAAGTCCACCCAACAAAATAAATGCCGATTGCCCCACTTGAACCATCCTGTCGTGAAATCTGCAGATTGAGTGACGTCCAGCTGGACAAGCCGTTGGGATAATTCGACATTCCTATCATCTCGCACTCGGTCGCATTTACTCACCGCCTCAAGGAATCCCAAGCCTTCCATTCATATGGATTGTGGGCATGTACCAGTCCTGTGATTAGGAAATGGCGGGAAAAGATGCGGCGCAAAACGAATCTGGTCGACCAGGGCAGGTACATCCCCACGCAAGCTGCGATTTAGCTCAGATTTAACCCCGGCCGTCTAAATTTTTTTTTTCTTTTTTTTTTTCTCCTCCATCCTCATTCCTTTTTGCTCCGATTTTAATACATCGCCATGTGTGGACCTTTTCTTGCTCGGAGGAAGCTTATTAGGGGACCCTTAGTTCTGCCTTGTGTCTCTTCTTGCACTTCCCCCCACCCACACTGTCATGTATGGCTCATGCATCAAGGCAGTCGGTGGTCACCTAGACGATCTGCCGACGTATGATCAAGTTATGATTGAGGTCCACCCACCATCATATTACCCATCTCAACGCTGTCCTTCCGGAGGCGTCCTTCCCTTCCGAGGTCCTGATGGTATCCTCGAGGTATGCGGCAAGCACTATTTACCTTTGTCCACTGACCGCTATTTATCCTCTAGCTTCCTCCCGGACAAGAAATACTTGAAATAGCCTCCGTTCAGGTCCTTGCAGCGCTTCGGCGCGAGAATGGTTTCAATGCCGAAGAAGACGAGAGACGCGTTCGGAGACTCTCACCACACATCGTCGTGCGTGTACTGGACATCTATCAACTTGATCGTAAATAACCTTCATCTTACTCAGGAATTCCTCATCGGCGTTAAACGTGCTTTAAACCAAGTCGATCCCCCATCCGACTCTGCTCCCTGGAAACATCCCACCTCATATCCAAAGGAGCCCTCCAAAACAGTGATACCATGATCCCTTCCTTATTCCCTCCCCATCTTTTTCTTTCCTTTACATGAACTGTTGTATAACATTTACATCGATCGTACCGTCCATTCCATCCGTCACTCCCCCAGCAAAGCCCAGCAAGTATGACCCACATACTGTTTCCATAGTGCAATTATCAATAAAATGCCTAAATTTTCTTTGAATGCCATTGGATATGATCATTCCGAGCTGATTGATTCCATAAGCAGTAAGAAGGTGGGAAACTTTTTGTCACCAAAAGCCCGACTCGCGAGCGAAACCGCTTGTGATTCGAGTAACTGCTCCAGCAACCCACACCAAATCCATTGACTACTAACCCGTGCCCAGGTTCAATAGTCTCTTCCCCCATGTTTGAAAAGGCGCGTCCGCAGTCCGAGAGGTGTTGTTTGGGATGACAGAAGAAAACTCAGATTACCTCGCTATGGTCGTCACCAACAAAGCCATTCGACCCAACAGATCCTAAACAGAACCCGTTGAACCCAGAAGGGCTGAAGCCGTATGTCTCTATCGGTCTGTGCTTTCAATTTCTCATTTTTCCGCAGGTGTTGCGCGTGCCCCAAGACAAAATCGGCACGGGACGACTGTTTCTTGCGCTTTGACACCTCTGAAGCCAATGACAAGTGCAGAGAATTGGTTGAGAGTCATCTGGCTTGCATGCGTGGCTTGGGGTTCAAGATATAAGACTTGGAACGCATCTCCATCGTTATTTATATAAACGCCAGTGCTCTACATAATCACAACTCATAGATATTCTTTGCCACATAATAGACATCCCCACGCTCAGCAAGATGTATTTCATTCTAAGGGTTGTAATGTGATTAGAATACAAGACTACAGTATGTGCACAAAAAGTATGTCTACACTATGGTTGTGAGGGATCAGAGAGGGAGCGGCGGTGAGAGGGCCGCGGAGAAGATGATGCGAAAGCGTCGGGTAGTACAGACAGTACAGCGGCAGCGAAACTTGTTCGTTTAATGGAGCCATCTCTATTTAGCCGGCCTTCACTGTGTCGTGAACTGACAGACGAGCGGCGTCCGCCATCTTGTTCGGAGATGACACTCCAATCTTCACTAGGTGCACCCCGCGCAGAGCCAGAGGAGCTATAACCTGAAAGCCGCTCAGGCGTTGAGTGGAGGGGCATACGGTCTCGGATGGTTGAATGCTCTGTTTCATCTTGGTCAGAGTCGAAGTCGTCGTCAGTATGTGTCCTTTTGATAAGCGAGCGAGCGTATTCGAGATCACGATATATCGACTCAACGGCTGTGGCAACGCCATCCTCCTGGGAGATAAATCAGGTGATGTACGGGGTTGAGAGATGTTAGAAAACATTTAACATACAGCCCGGATTTGTTCCCCAATTAATTTAGCTCGATCGATTTGCCTAATATCGGTGGTAGCAGTCACAAGGGCTTCCGTGAGGGAGCCAATAGTTAACTTCCTGACACCACTGCCAACACCAAGCGCCTCAACACGGTCCGCCCAAAAGAATTGATCTCCAAAAAAGGGTCGAATGATAGTCGGAATGCCCGCTGGAGGAGCGGCATGATCGAAAATACTTCATCAGAAAGTTGGGAAAACGAACCTCTCAAACTGGCACCTGTGGTTCCCGCGCCGCCGTGGTGACATGCTGCATCAATTCTGTGGAATAACCAATCATGCGGGATGGAGGATATCGCGTATATTTGAGGTGGCAGAGGCTCCTCAGGCTCAGAAGCATCACCAGTCTTGACTTGTAGCCGGTCTGACCAGCCTTTGGAGAGAATGGCATAAACGCCGCTTTGGATAACGGCCTCGATGACGCAACGCGTCATTGTTTGGGGGTCTGAGACAACTATGCTTCCAAAACCGATATATACAACTTTCTTCCCAAGTGAATGTGCACGGTCGATGAACTCGACTAGATCCGTGGGTGGGGTCCATTTCTTGGCACTGACATCTGCATCTTCCAGGAACCAATAGCCTGAAGAGTGGTGAGAAGATGCCAGCAGTTATAGAAGTAACGACGATACCTGTCACCCGAATCCATTCAGGCCAGTCCAATGGTGGGGGTACAACGGAAGGACTGAAATTGTACAGAAACGGGATCTTGTGGAGTTCCATCTTGTCAAGACTTGTGCCGCCAAGGTGTAGGATATTCCGACGCCACCTGTTGATTTGCCCAGCAGTGGCACGCCAGAAAACCTGGTCAAACATAACGTAGGACTAATTGAACTGTCAATATGGTGTAATGTCAGCAGGATTGGGAGGCTACCATGTAATTATAGCCACCACCCATCTGCAGATAAGCCATTTAAGTCCCATGTATAGTTCGTAGGGAATAAATTTACCTTGCGCTCAGGAACAGCAAAAGCATGTGGGTATGCTCTAGTTGAGTAGCTCGCGTTATCCTGTAATTAGAAGGAACGGGCGGGTACACACCTGGTCCGAGTCCAGGTCATGGTAAAGGCCCGGAAGTATGGAATGCCCAGTGCCTCGGCGATATGATATCCCCCCATAGCACTTGGGCTTTCCACAAGAACATCAGTACCTTGACATGCCTCCCAGGAGGTACGGAGAAGATCATCCACCCAACCACGGAACTTGAAGAAGTTTGAATAATAAAGAAATAATAAAAAAGAGGATGAATACCTTTTGAAGGGCCTCTTTCAAAAACGAGACAGTGAACATCCCGTTATCAACGCATATTCTCATAAGTTCTGCTGGGTCTCCGCCAACATAGCCAAATTCAATACCATACTGAACTCAGATTAACAATATTCTGTACGGATAATGATAATGAACACTTACCGCTTCAACCCATTCTCGGAACTCTCCGTGGGTGGCAATTCTGCATCGATGCCCGTCAGCCATCAGGCCTTTGGCCAACGCTATATATGGCTGGACGTCCCCACGAGATCCAATAGTCAAGAATGTAAAGTGTAAAGATTTACTAGGTTTGAATGTGAGGAATGTTGATGATGCTGACGTGAACATCACGGCTGGAAGGGAGTCCGTCATGTTCTCAAGTACAGGCGCCGGATCCGAGTCACTACTGGTTGAAGTCCTGGGTTCGAATTCCTCCAAGATGAGGGCTTCCCGTTTGCCGATGCTTGTGGTAGCGTGATCGCCTGCAGCCATTCGTTTTCTTACATCATCTATTTGGCGCTCCAGGAGCATAACGAAGGCATTCCGTTTGTCATCAGCCCCAAACTCGAAGAACAGTTCTTCGTGGCCTTTGACAATGACAACAAGGCCATGGTGTCCGAATCTTGTTGCTTTAGATTTCTCAACCGTGAGGATATCTCGGATAGGCAGTGTCATCTATTTGGTTATTTCAGACAAGTAGTTCGTCTCTTCGCGGAAGGCAACGCACTCGGGTTCGGGCAGTCAAAGGACCACTAGATTTAAAACAGAAGAAATTCGTAGAGACATATAGTCGTCCAAAAAGTGGCAGAAGCCTAAAGATATAACCCGGGAAGTCTAGAAGAAATCAATAACAAATGCTGAAAAGAATCCCGTAAACACTCACATCCTAACAAGGTTTCTTTCTCGTCATATGCAAATGCGGTTCTAAATTTCTCTGTAATTTCTGGGTCTACTACCACGCCTGGTGTTTCCAATACACTAAATGTTAAATCACCCGCGCAGCTTGATCGGCTCTGGGGCAAACCGACCGTGGACGAGTACATCTCGTGCACAGCGGGGGAACCTAAGCTTGAATATGAATCAGGGGGCATGGATCCTCCAAAGACCTTCCTAGGCCCTTTCAACCACGATGGAACACCCACGCTCCACGCGCTACTCTCTCTGCTCAACGAAGGGTAGTCAGGATCAATGAATGAATTGGAAGTGGATGGTGGGTACGTGTGTTCAAAACTCGAAGATGTGTGAGCGGCAGTTTTGGGGGGCTATTTGTTCGGCGCGGAACGTCGGGGGTGGAAAGTGCATGTTTCGGCGTGTTAGTCACAGCGATGAAAGAGGAATCGGTCCGTCGAGAAACATGAGTGAAATCCTCGGGCTCTGAGATCGTTCCCGGAGCAGCGCTCGCACTAACGCGTCCAAGGGATATGGTCTCAGAAAATGGCCGCAGAAACGAGGTTAGCCGGAAAGCTGATGATGATTTAGGAATAACATTCTCCGCTGGCAAACTTGTGGTGCGATCAATGGTATGGGCAGTATGTCGCGGCGTGGTGGTGTCCAAGACCATCTGGGGAGAGCCCGATCAGGCAAGGTACGATGAGCTCGAACGGCATCACGGATCTGGTCAAGCGCAGAGGGCAGGTCGTGGAAATAGGCAAAAAAAAACGAATCAAGAGAGAATTGCCCCTCTTTTTCAAAGACTTTGACCTCAATAGTCTCACTGAAATCCATGGCTGAAGACTTCTCAACATCCAATATCGCAGAATACGGAATCGCAATCTTGAGTGTCGGGTTCGGATGAGATCAATACTAATCAATTAAATTACGACGCACCTTCACGCTTTCGCCCATATTTTGAGCTTTGAATATGACCTTGCGGATCGCCTTGACCCATTCTTCGCGACTGGGCACGGAGTCTGCGGATAGAATAACGGTCCTTTGGTTTGTTCTTAGACGGAAATCCTTTTCACCAACGGACTCGCAAGAAATAGCATATCGCAAATCCACAATGCCGTGTGGAAAATATGGGTCCTATGAAAAATTTATCAAGACTGCATTAATCCATAGCTACGCACTCACCGAGGAGGATTGATACCAGGACAGCGCATCGTTCTTCAAAACAAACCAGTGCTTGATCCATCGTTTGGTTCGCTGTGCCTTTTTGTTAAGCGATCCTGATTTCAGCACTTGATCCTAGATGAGGGGTGGCATCAGAAGAGTCGAAAGCATCCCAGCAAATACGAACCTCTCTTGCTGGCATATGTGCAAAAAAGCACAAGTACGAATTTGTCAAATACATATAACCCTGCAACACTGTATTGATTTTAAATACCAGATATGAGAGTGTAATAAAACAGATTGTATGACTTACGAACAGAACGCAAAAGCCAACATGGCATTTCTGGAAAGTTTAGTATCGGGATAGGGGTGGGAGCGATGCCGATGACGTACCTGCCCGCACCTCTTCTATGCCATCCAACTCGAACACATCCTTTAATTTCTCTGCCAAGCGTGCCCTCCGTTGAAGCCTCACCGTTGCCATACTGCCGGCACGACTTGGATTAGCACGAGTAATAATCGGAGCTACAATAGGATAATGATGATTCGCTATGGGTGCGCTTTGAGTGGGGATTTGCCGTTCCCTCGCAGCATCTGATAATCTAGGGGTTGTTTCCTCAAAATCTTCGGGTTCAACTTCGTCCTCAGAATGGGGGATTCTATCCAACTCTTGTTCATCATCAACAAGGAGAGGGGAGACATGATTGGAGGGTCCAGGAATGCTCAATCGACGGGAAAGAGCGACAGGACGATGAATAGTATGGATTGAAGAAGCCAGGCGCGCAGCTTCGTAATATTAGTTGTATGCGTGAAATAAGAATAGGAAACCTCACGAGGTCCGGGTCTATATTCACCCTCATCTTCACTCTCGGAGTCTGCGGGGCTTAGGTCATGGTGCATGGCGTCATCATCAATATCAGAGTCATTCCAAGGGAGTGCTTGAAGAGCCTGGATAAGCGTCTGGGTTCCAGCACGCATCTGCATTATCAAATGGGTGAGTATAGGTTGGTCAGGATGTTGGAAAGCGCACCGAGCCATCACCACGAAAAGGAATCAAAGTTGGTCTGCTTGTAGGTGGGGGAGAGGGTGGAGAGATGAAGGGGGAATCATCTTGAGAAGCTGAAGGACGACTTGGCTGGGGCTGAGCAAGGGCAGGAGAGGATGGACGTGATGCAAGTGGAGTCTTTGTAACAGATTGAGGCGACATATCTGAATGGCCGTTAACGGTGTACAAGCATGTAAGAAACGAAGATCTCACCGCCACTGTCCCCAGGCTGGACCCTTCCTTTACCCTTCCGGCTCAAACTGAACATCCGTTTGTGACCGGTAGGAGGCGGAGTTACAGGTGATTTGAGGTTTGTAATGCTCTTGTTGAGCTTATCGACGGTCTTCTCGACCGCTGCGGAAAGGCGTTTTACGCGATTTGGGGTAGATCCGACATCCTTTTGTGCTTCATCTAGTCGTGAACCTGATGGCGCCTCTGGGAACTCGAGAGCCTGTGGAGACGTATCCACCACCGGTGCAACCAAAGCAGAATGAAGGACAGGCTGCAAATTGGGATTCTTGGACATCTGGTAATTCCAGAAATATGATCCGGGATGTGATATATGGTGGAAATGATTAGGCAGACGTTGAAGCTCGGTCTGCCTGCGGAGGTCCACGGCGCACGCTGCGAGCTGGGGCAAGCATGACTTGAAAAGACAATTCCAAAATGGGACTCGGCAATTGCCGTGAACCCACGTTCTTGTCGCGAGTTGTAAATTGTTCGCCTTGAACGAACCACGAGTCGTCCTTTAAACGCAGCTGGCTGTCCCCTTCGCCCATCTGTCTTCTGCTTTCTTCCCCCTTACGCGTCCTTGATCAGCCTAAATAATGCGCGGAGAAGTATGTGTTGGCTTTGCCTCCATTTTGTCGTGAGTTCCCCCCCAAGCGAGCACCCAACCATACACAACTCCTTCATCAGGTTTGCATCATTGCTTCTGCTACTTTTTGTGCATGTAAGCTTGACACTATCTACCGTCACCTTTGCCATCTTATCCGATGTGATAGTTCGGCCAGATAAATACCTCAACGGTTCCTCGAGGCATAGCAATGGTGCGTCTAGTGACATTCCTTGAGAACATCCGGTTAACATCAGGCCCCCAGGCCAAACTCAACGTCTCGGGATATGGGTCAGTAGCCCGATCCATGTAGTTATCGTGCATTAATCGCCCTGCGTTATGCAGTGAATCCCTACACCGAGCGTTCTTTGATCCTATCGAAGGCCTCTATACTGCAAATGCGTCTGCTCCACTGATGGCGGGCGCGGGGCTGAGACAATTCTACCGCTTTGGCTTGTATTCCCATTGCGCGTATATCGACGACAAGCAGGGCCTTTGTGGGAACCACACAATCGGAGACCAGTTCCAACCATATGATGCCATAACGTCTGACATGAGTGCTAATTACACGGCTTTCACGAACGCTATCATTTCTTCCACCTCCACTTTCCGAGACTCGAGCTACCTCGGTCAATCATCCAAGGCTGCATATTGGATGTTGCTACTGGGCACAATATGCGCCGCACTTGCCTTGATCACGTCCGTCCCCGCCTCTTGTGATTATACATAACCTCATTACCTTGTTATCCAGCGGTTTTGCCAAAAACAATTTCACGTTCTTCCTATCCTCAATCGCTGCCATAGCCGGCAGCATCATGGTTCTCGTCAGCGCAAGTATATGGACTGTCCTCGTCAATAAATCGGCAGCAGTCAATAATATCATCATTCAATCACCCGGAACCCAAATACTAGTTGGGATCGAGCTTTCTGCTGGGACAGGTTTATTTATGACATGGGCAGCTTTCGCATGCCTATTTGTTTCGGTTGTGCCGTACATGGTCAGGTACGAATCTTACATCCGCTCAAAAAATATTTTGAGAGTGTTGACTTGTTACAATCATAGCTGCTGTACATATCGAGGATAACACCTTCTAGCCTGACTAGATGGTATTTATATGCTACTGCTACTGGATGATGTGTATCAAATTGGCTACCGATATATAGGTGGACCGCTGAATATCTGTTGTCCACGGCACGACTCCCTTTCAACATTACTTATCTATATATCATTCACAATGGTTGAACCGACTCATGTATTTACTACTAACACATAGATTGGATAAAGAGGCAGGATCGGGAAACACGTACCGGGCTGACACTTTGACATCTGCCCCCCCCCCCCCATCGGAGTCATGGTCATCAGTATTCATCATCATCATTCATTTTGGTATGATCCTTGGACCGAGGTCCATATGGGGTAGCCAACAGAATAACTGAAGGGTGTAGGTGGGGAAACTCTGGGTTGAAAACTAGGCCACGCTTTGTGTACACTGTAGACCCTATAAACGAAGTAACTGGCCTTGGGTTTGACTCCCGGGTTTGCGTCCGATTGTCAGCATCTATTAAGTACCTGTCCGGATGATCGGTATCGGCCCGGATGGCCCTTCTTCCGTGATCCGGGTTGAGAGTTGGGGGCTATGGCTTGGACCATGATGCATGAAGCTGGATGAGGCCTTGGAATTGAGGCTTGCGGTGATCAGACCGACAGGACCGGAAAAAATGACACGCGGCTCAAACAACATCTAACCACGCATATACTTTTGTATGATGGAAAAAACATTAGCCCACCGCGAGGGTCGAACTCGCAGCCTTCAGATAACACATCGGAGTGGGATCACAAACCCGCCTAAGAGTCTGACGCTCTATCCGATTGAGCTAGGCGGGCAATACCCAGTTGGCTGATGGAGGGAGTATTAGTGTGAGGTCTTGTGAAGTCTGGTACAAAAAAAGTCAGAGATGGAGGATAGGTGAGAAGTCTACTTTGCATTTTGGAGGTGGGAGGAATCTGCTCATACGTAAGGGCGCCCACCGCCAACAGGTCCGAGGTCCAGAATCAAGTAGTGCTGGTAGTAATATTTGTTCTTACCACAGGCTCCCACTAATGATACGCAGGCTTGACCAGACCACAGCTTTGGACGCCGATTCCTATCACGATTATTTGTTTCAACTTTGCTGACCAAATGTGGCCTCGTTTGAAACCGACCCTGCAGTTGCCAAGACCGCAAACCATTTTTCATTTAAACTCATCCCACTCTCTTGCCTTCCACATTTTTTCAGTGGGCACAGCTCCATCACACACCCTCTCTTGATCTATTCAGCATCCTTCTCGTTTTCTTCTTCTTCTAGTTTCAAGATGCGCAACGCCGCTGCGCTCGTCACTGCTGCAGCGCTCATTACTGGGGCTCATGCCATCGGCAAAGTAACTCGTGCTGGAAGATATTTGTACAATGATGATGGCACACGATTTTACATCAAAGGAATTGCCTATCAAGAGCAGGGCGAGTATTTATAAACTTCCTTGTCGGAAGCTAATTTTATTCAACTCCTCTATGAATAGGAATCGTCGTACAAAGCGCAGGCAACGATTTTGGCGAACCATCAAGTTTCACTGACCCTCTTTCTCTGGACAACGCCTGCACCCGTGATTTGCCGTTTTTGAAAGAACTCACTGTCAACACACTCAGGGTGTACAGTGTTGACTCCTCCTTGAACCATGATTCATGCATGAAGACATTTAGTGACGCAGGCATTTACACTATGTAAGCTTTCCCCGCACTCCTATCATCACCAATTACTCAATCGTTGGCAGTATCGATTTGGCCCTTCCGTTGAATGGTTCTATTGACCGAATTGTCCCTTCTTGGTCTACCAACATTCTTAACCAATACATCAAAACCATTGACGCCTTCAGTAAATATGATAACGTCCTTGCGTTTAACGTTGGAAATGAAGTCGTTGTTAACAACGGGACCGCTGTCGCTCCCTTCGTCAAGGCCGCCGCTCGAGATGTTAAGGCATATCTGTAAGCTGCCCGCTTCAAGCAATATTTCATCAATTTACTAACCCGCAAAAGCGAGTCTAAAAAGTCCAATGCGCTCGTCGGTTACGCGGCAATCAATGGAGCTGCCACCTTCCGCGATCCTTTAGCCAATTACCTGACCTGTGATCCCGATGGTAAGGGTTCTGGCGCAACCGCTATCGATCTTTATGGTCTCAATGACTAGTTAGCTCCCTTCACCCCATTTGTTCGGTCCGCTGATACTGACATTGGGACGTCAGTGAATGGTGCGGGGACTCTTCATTCCAAGCTGCTTATGCAGGAACTACTGGCGATTTTGCTGGCTACAATGTTCCAGCATATTTCAGTGAATTTGGATGCATAACCCCTGGTCCTCGCCTATGGACGGAGCCGACAGCACTCTTTTCCTCCGATATGTCGCCCGTTTGGTCTGGTGGCATCGCATTCTCTTATTTCCCAGCCAGTAGTGTTCAGGGGCAATTCGGCATGGTTAACATCTCATCTGACGGCAAGACCGTGACGACGAGCGACGACTACGACAAGCTCAAGGACAATTATAGCAAAGTAACAGCTACTCCCAACACGCCTAGCCAGTCTGCTGCTGGGTCGTCCACCTACCCCAGCTGCCCTACCGCAAACGACACATTCGTTGCGTCCACCACTCTTCCTCCCACACCAAACCCTGCGGCTTGCAATTGCTTGCTTTCTACTCTCAGTTGCCGGTTTACTCCCAGCACGGCTAACTATAGCGCTGTTGTTGGCTCACTCCTGGACACCGCGTGTAGCCTTTTGGGTGAAAAGGGTGGATCTTGTGTAGATATTGGTGGTAACGGGCAGACTGGTGTTTATGGTCGTTTGTCTGCATGCGACCCCAGTGAGTAACAACGTTTCCGTAAATCTTCCTTTTAACAAAATTCAACCTCAGCTATCAAACTCTCCTATATTATGAGCAAGTATTATGAAGCCAACAATCGCAATGGACAGGCCTGTAGCTTTGGGGGTAATGGCACTGTGAATCCCCTTGCACCCACAACCGCATCGGCGGCGGATACAGCAGCTAGCTCATGCGTGGCAAATCCATCTGCTACATTCGTCCCCACTGCCGCAGCCAGCTCAGGGGCAGGGGGTGCATCAGCAACCGGGGGAGGGGCCACGGCCGGCAAAAATGGGGCGATGACGATCATGTCTGGAAATGCGCTGGTGGGCATGGCAGGTATGGGCATCATCACTGTGGTGAGCGCGTTTTGGACTCTGGCATAAAGTTGGGCGTGATACGTTGGACTTGGATTACTTTTAATATACCCAGCATAGGTTGATATGTGGGACTGGACAGACTTTCTATATAATATCATGTTCAATTTCTTGTTGGATATCAAGTGTGACGACCCTATCTAAGCGAAGCTGAGTGTCAAAGTGACTACGATTATCTTCTAACACCTGTTTCCACTTTCCATCAATCTTTTCAATGGCCATGGCCGTGGACGTCACCCCTACGCTCTGAGATGTTTGGGTTATCCATGTAGAGGGGTCGTGGTTTATGTATATTTTAGGCCATAATCCGACCGACTCGGGGCGATTATTCGCCCACATAATAATAGCTGATGGCACAGCTCCCACACCTTTCCCTTCGCATTCATCAACTTCTTTCCGTTTTGAACTCACCAGCCTCTCCCTAGAGAATTCAACATGCGTAATGCTGCAGCGTTTGCTGTTGTACTCGTAGCTTTCTTCACCAGTGTCAATGCCATAGCCAAAGTATCCCGCGCTGGACGATACCTTTATACCGATGATGGAACTAGATTCTACATCAAAGGAGTTGCCTACCAACAACAGGGTGAGCTCGTATGAGTCCTTGGCTCCAGACATATTAACCACCGAACCCAATGTATAGGTACTGTCGTTCAAAGTGCCGACAACAGCTTTGGCGAACCCTCAAGTTTTACCGATCCACTCTCGCTTGGCGATGCTTGCGCCCGTGACTTGCCCTTCTTGCAACAACTGACCGTCAATACACTCCGCGTTTACAGCGTGGATTCATCATTGAATCATGATTCATGTATGAATGCATTTAGCAACGCAGGAATATACACAATGCAAGTGTTCAGTCTCAGGCGATTCCTATGCCAGCATTCGCTGATTACTCAGCAGTATTGATCTCGCTCTACCTTTGAATGGTTCCATTGACCGGAATTCACCTTCCTGGTCTACAAACCTTCTCGACCAATATATCAAGACAATCGACGCCTTCAGCAAATATGACAATGTTCTCGCATTCAATGTGGGCAATGAAGCTGTCGTCCAAAATAGCACAGCGGCGGCACCATTTGTTAAAGCCGCAGCCAGGGATATCAAGGCATACCTGTGAGTCGCAGGTACACACCCATGCGAACATAGTCCTCATAGTTGGATCCAGTGCCTCTAAAAGTTCCACAACTCTCGTCGGCTATTCAGCCATTAATGGGGCAGGCAACTTTCGTGATCCTCTTGCGAATTATTTGACTTGCGATCCATCAAACGGAAACTCGGGTGCGACTGCCATCGACCTCTATGGTCTAAATGATTAGTTGGTGCACTTGAATCCTCTACCATTCATTCGCTTATGTCGCTCTAGTGAATGGTGTGGAGCTTCTTCCTTCCAGGCGGCTTACGCAGGGACAACAGGCGACTTCGCGGGGTTCAACGTGCCCGCTTACTTCAGCGAATTCGGATGTGTCGACCCCGGACCCCGGCTCTGGACCGAGCCCACTGCCATCTTCAGCACAGACATGTCTCCTGTCTGGTCTGGTGGTATCGCATTCTCTTACTTCCCCGCAAGCAGCGCCGCTGGTGAATTTGGCATGGTCACAATTTCAGCCGATAACAAGACCGTCACCACGAGTGATGATTTCAACAGACTGGTGAATAACTACAGCAATGTCACGTCCCCGCCCAACACGCCCAGCCAATCTGCCGCCGGGGCATCCACCTACCCAAGTTGCCCAACCGCTAATGATACATTCGTTGCATCGACTAATATCCCACCCACACCAAATGAAGCCGCATGCAATTGTCTCTTGAGTACATTGAGCTGCCGGTTCACACCTGCCACGGCGAACTACAGCGTTGTTGTTGGCACGCTACTTGATCAGGCATGCGGTCTCCTAGGCGGGAAAGGCGGAACATGTGCAGACATCGGTAGTAATGGGCAGACTGGTGTCTACGGCCGTCTTTCTGGATGCGATCCAAGTACGTTTCATTCCCTATTCCTCATATTTCTAACCATATCTGTCCATTAGCAATTAAACTCTCCTATGTCATGAGCCTTTTCTACGAAGCCAACAATCGTGATGAACAGGCTTGCAGCTTTGCGGGAAACGGCACGGTTAATCCACTTGCGCCTACATCCCCAACGGCGGCAGATGCAGCAGCCAGTTCCTGCGTTTCCAGTCCGTCCGCTAC
Source organism: Infundibulicybe gibba (assembly GCA_015501065.1). Classification (NCBI taxonomy): domain Eukaryota; kingdom Fungi; phylum Basidiomycota; class Agaricomycetes; order Agaricales; family Omphalinaceae; genus Infundibulicybe; species Infundibulicybe gibba. The sequence goes on from JADNYI010000001.1 coordinate 359,494, forward strand.
ATTTGTTCCATCCGCAGTCGCCAGCGGTGGCGGGTCTTCTCCTAGCTCCACCGGGGGCCAAGGAACTAACAATGGTGGTACAAGTGGTGGTACAAGTGGTGTACCAACAATCATACCCTCAGACACGCTGGTGGCTATAACAAGCGTAGCTGCTATCAGTCTGTTGAGCGCGTTTTGGGCGGTGATGTGAGCCCTCGATTCAACTTCTTTCAACCACCCACCCGGTGGAATTTGCTACGTCCTTTGAGATTTGACACACCTAGACAATGATGTTTTCACCTTTTGGACAATAATAGTATTTAGCATAGCTGCATTGCACAACGGTGTGACAGGCTAGCTCTAACATCTGTTCGCTCTGCATGCGTCCCTTGTGTAAGGTCCAAGCTTGTCGAAAGCGGAGCCCCTTTTGCGAAATGTTGGCAACGCCACTAGAAGCACCGTATAACTTCTACCTTTGACTGGAATACGTTATGGTTTTTGTTTGGGCCTACTGGCATACTTACTATGGTAAAGTGTTGAACCGGGCCGGTTGAAATTTGGCAAAGCTTGGGCGAGCGGAGTTTGAAGACGATAAAATTTGGGTTGGTGGCCCATGTCAAACTGTCATTGTCATCACCTTTCTCTGAAGTTGGATTTGTTGAGCGTCAAGTGCTACAGCCATGGCAGCCGCTTCAAATACTCCAGGCGAGACAATTCAACCTAATGCTGACAGTTGGGCTCCGCAGGATGAGTCAATGGGGCCTGCTGGTGGTCTTGAGCCATCCAACAGAACTACCTTGTCCACAGACGAAACCCGTGAAAACCCTGCTAGGGAGCCCGAGAATACTGCTTATTCAAGGACCCGCGGCTCTAGCGTAGGCGATGTCAGCGTTTCTGGCAGCAAGAGCGAAGCCTACCGCGAAAAGCAAGTCAAGGTGCTTAGGTCTCTTTCTGTCTTGTCTGCTTGATGTCCGCACTCTTTCAAAGAGACATTTACCCCACACTCTTTGGCGTCCCTGTTTGTGGATAAGCCCGCCCACTATCCAGTTGGCTATGTATAATGTCTCTGTCGTTGCTTTCGGGGCTTCTCTTGGCCTGGGGCTCCATCCGCTGCTGTGACATCCCTCTTCTGCCCTTACCGTATTCTGGGCTGGCTGTTTACTTTTGCTGTCTAGCCAAATAAGGTCTATGTTGGTGGTCTTCCCGAACATACCGACGTCGCGGACCTCCAGCGCTGCTTTGGCAAAATAGGCACCATCGTCAACATTGAGTTAAAGTATGTGTATTTGATTATTGGCCGCTCTCACAGCATGCTTACGAAATATTTCGCGATTGCAAGGATCGGGTATGGCTTCGTCGTAAGTCTGAAGATAAGGGTCCGAACACATACTGATTAACCAAAGGAATTTGACAACCGGGAGGCTGCGGAAGAGAGTGTCGCCAAATACCATGAGGGTTTCTTCATGGGAAATAAAATTCGTGTCGAGCTGTCTCATGGGGGAGGAAGGACGGCAAAATACACTGGGGATCCTGGGGCTTGCTTCAAATGTGGTGAAATGGGCCACTGGGCGAGGTATGTACTAGTGCCGCTGTTACAGCTTTTACTCACTGCAACTTAGGGAATGCCCAAACTATACTGGGGTGTAGGTACCTTGTTATGAACACTGCTGCTGTGATGATCAACTTCAACATGTTTTAGGACCTCAAGCGCTCACCGTCGACCCCTAGAGGATCCTCCTTTACTGGACCGTATCTCTCGTGATTATCCACCCCAGCTCGTAGCTATCCCCTCGTGACGATTACGGACCTCCTGGACGTTTTGCGTCTCCTCGAGATGCGCGATATGATTATGCACCTCCACCATCTCGTGATATAAGGAGGCCTCTATCCCCTCGGGAATATCGCGATTATGCTCCCCCACCACCCCCCTCCAGCCGAGGGAGAGATTACGATGACTACCGCCGAGGGCCTCCTGTCCCTGAGCGGGACCGCTATCCCCCCGCCCCACCGCCCGAGTACAGAGGTCGCTATCCACCTCCAGACCCTGCTTATCGTGGATACGGTGCCCCTCCAGCACCAGCACCAGCACCCTACTACGACCGCTATGAAAGACGATCCGTGGAGCGATACCCTCCAGGATATCCAGCACCAGGTTCAAGACCTCGCACTCCTCCAAGACCTCCTCGTGAGGAATTCGAGCGACTACCGCCTCCCAGGTATATTTCACATCTTAATTTATGAAAGAATTAATAACCACATCTTACTATAGAGATTATGATTTCCGTGGACGTCCCCCCTCTCCACCACCGTCGCGGTACGCCGACTATTCGCGCGTCCCGGGGCCGGAGGCACCCCCCTCCAGGTATCGGTAGGTTCGGTATATCTTCGATGAGCTTTGTCTAACATTCCACAGACGTCGGTCGGAGAGCCCCCCTCCGCGCTCCTATGATCCACCCTATGCGGGGGATCAAGCGCAAACTTCAATGGTTATGCAACTCGCTCCCGCGAATACCCACCTCGCGGCGGTCGCGACGCAGTCGAGTCTGTTGGATACCGGAGGCCGTAAAATATTCCCTGGCACCATCTTGTCTTGTTTGATTCTATATATATGATATCCTATGCCATCTTGTTTTGGACCAGATTGAATATATTCGCTCCTCGAGTCTCGAGTACCACAAGTTAAGCGCTAAGCATTAAGCACCAATTTATATATGTAACAATACAGAACATTTCCTTATATCTTGTCTGCCATGGCATATAGTGCAGCTTTATCCCCCGACTCGTCAACAAGTGCACGCAACTTGCCATCCTCCATCTGGAGTAGCGCTTTGGGACTGTCAAACTCGACCTAAGTTTTGAGGTTAGTTTGTCCAAGAATATTACTCTCCAGTAAACACCTACTATACGCCCAGCATCAAGGACCATCTTATAAAAATCAGCTGGGAGGTTTTAGAGGAAGGGAGGGCGTGCTTACAATTTTATCGGCATCCATAATGGTTTGCAACCGGTGGGCGACAGTTATTAATGTCACGTCGCCACTTAGTTCGTTCCTTAAAGAAGATTGGATAACGGAGTCCGTTTTATAATCTGACCAATTGCATCAGTCAAATCAAAAGCAGCATATCAGTAGACCAACCAATCGCGGAGGTTGCTAGTGAAACGGTCAGCAAAGGTTTCTATTATTTTGGAGGGCAACGAACCTTCATCTAAAATGAGGAGTTTACTTCCTCTTACAATCGCCCGTGCGAGAGCAAGAATTTGCCTTTGGCCAACGGACAAATTACTGCCGCCGCTTGAAACTGAGCTATCCAGTGTAATCCTGCCCTCTTCCATTTCGCTTTGGAGGGAGAATAACCCCGCTGCACGCAGCGCATCGTTGAGCGTTGCGTCGTCATATTGATCGAATGGGTCGAGATTTTGCCTAAGGGTGCCGCTAAGGAGCTCGGGCTGATTAATGGAGGTTAGTTATTCAAATATACGATGGCTAATGGACTAACGATTTGAGGTATAATCGTGATGTTCGATCGCAGGGCATCGAGGTTAATGGTATTCGTACGTATACCATCATAGTAGACGTCACCATCGGTGAAAATACACCTCAGGAGAGACAACGTAAGCGAGCTCTGTAGATGATCAGAAACGTATAACGGTTCGAGACAGGGTACCTACTTTTCCAGAGCCAGTCCGACCAACTAAAATATAACCATTAGCCCGTTGGTTTGCGATCCTCAGTATACCTACTCACCAACACCCACGCGCTGTCCCGCTTGGATATTGAAGGATACATTGTGTAGGACTTTCGGGCCGTCAGGCGAATATCGTGCAGAGAGGTTTTCCACCCGGAGTTCGCCACTCGCTGGCCAGTACGCCGGAGGGACCCCATCCGTAGTGGGCTTCGGCTCTTGTTCGATCTTCACATAGCCTTGAATGCGTTCGAGACTAGCCATGCTTTAGATATAGCGGTTGTTTAAACTTAAAAATATAATATACCTATTGCCTGTAAATCATGAGAACGATACTTGTATTTCATGGACGCAAAATACATACCTTGCACCTCGAAATCATTCAGCACTCGGACCCACCACAAAATCATACCACTGAATCCAACTAAACACGGTCAGCCGAATATTTTGATTAGGGGTGGAGGCTTAGCGTACCAGCCATGTTCAGTGAAAAGCCCGTGTTCGACGCCGAGTGGCTCTGGAAGTAGACCAAATAACCAGCTAAAGCAGCTGAGAATAATCCACCCATTGCGTCGATCCTAACACAGATCCATCGATTGAGGTTATAAAACGTTCGTGCAGCTCGGGTGTAGCGGTTGATACGATTGAGAGATTCTTCAATAAAAGAGGCTTGTGCGCCGTAGGCACGAATGGAAGCTATACGTAGATACGAATGGTTAATACATACAAGCAAAGTAAAGCAAATCGCCCTTACTCAAACCGGACATCGCTGCACCAAAACTGATCGCGTGAATTTTGAATGGGAACGTTGGAGGGAAAAAGAGAAAGAACACACTGGCCAAGGACAGGGGCCTTCGCATTGGACATCTCTCGTTTGACAGATAATTGTGCGGCAATGTAGATTTGCCCACACCAGCCGCCCATTAAGGCCACCAAAATGCCTGGTCCCAAGAAAACGGGTGTTAGGATCACGACTGCTCCAAATTTAATCAGCATGGACATGGTCATTTCAGACAACCACCAGAGGCCATTTGAAATGGGACCGTCAACTAAAAGTATGTTGAGGCAGAGTTGAAGAATAGACACTAGACGAACATACCGGCTCGGATATCCTGAGTACATCTGGCGATGACTCGGGAGGTAGGGGTGGTGTCGAGCCATCTAATCCCATCGGGTTTAGATTTATATTGGGAGCGGGGGACGACTGACCTCAGAGTTGTGCCTAGGACTGATTCTATCAATTGTTTATGAAGACTTCGTGAGGCCCTGAGGGTTCCGAAAATATACACAACGTAGGCCGAGCAATAGACGATGACAGCGGCCAATAAGAGAATGCCTGGAAATGGGTAAGGTGATGCGAAATACGGGGTTCGCGATGGAGCGCACCGTAGACAGAGAGGTAGCTTTTTGGAAGGTCAGTAATATGAACATCAAGTCTAAGGCGTAAAACCCACTAGAAAATTGCGACTTCGGAAGCGGGATGTTTTTCGTATTGAGACGCCCAATAACCCAGATACCATGTTTGGGCAGCGTTTGCGAGTTCTGTAAGAATTAAACCAAGAACAAAGGCCAGGAAGAATAGAATTGGATGATTGCCCCTAAGCCAGCCAGATACAGCCTCACTGCACAGTGGGTTGGTCAGTATATATCCAAAGACTTGTCACGAAACTCACGCGCCGCCCAGCTAATATGCCCTTCTTCAATTTCCTCGGCAACAATCAATTTACCGTCCTTCGAATCGTCCGCAGGTGTGCTATCAACTTCCTCCTCAGTTTTTTTCAAGGCCTGATGTTCCCGACTCAGCTCCACGGCCAGTTTTCGATTCTTGGCGAGTGCTTCCGTGATAGAACCCTGGCTTACAACTCTCCCATCCAAACCCAGAGAAACTACGAAATCCGCGATGGGCTCTGCCATGGCCACATTATGCGTCTGGAAGAGCAGGTGAATAAATTTATGGAAAAGATACAAAATGTAAGATAGAACCCACAACAAGGAGAATCGTCCTTCCCTGTATGAGGTCCCCAGTGAAACATTTGTCGACAATCCATTTAGCGGTATGAACACTATTCATTGATTGGGATGAGTAGCCGTAGTATTTTTCGTCAACCTGCGAACGTACTCGAGGGCTGCTAAAACGTCGTCCAAGAGAATAGTCTGGGCCTGTGAGTAGATAGCGCGGGCAAGGGTAATCCGAGCCTTTTGACCACCACTCAAGGTCAACCCTTTCTCGCCAACTTCCGTCTGATCTCCAGCCTCAAAAAGTGTCAGGTCGCGTTCCAAGCAGCATTGTTTGAGGACTTTTTTGTATCGCTCCTCGTCAAATGGTGCGCCGAAACAATATTTTCCTGTGAGGATCAGTTCAGTCAACACTATCTCAGGAACCTGGTATTTTTGGTATACTCTGATCGTTTCATTCTGGACCCATGATTCTTGAGCTGCGTAAGCGATACCATTTTTCCTGGGCAGGTTGAACCACGAATTAGGGCCGGGTGGCATAAAATGCATCTCGCCTGTGTGGAATACATTAGAAACAAGTGTAAAGTAATTGGAGTGGTGAACAACCTAACAGGGCCATTAAAAGTGACGTCTTGCCAGATCCCGTGGGTCCAACTATCAAGTTTATGCAGCCCGGCTTGAAAATCAGCTCCCCTTCGATCCTCAGAGAGAAGTGCCGTTTAGAAGGCGTCAGAGATCCAGTGACATCGTCCGACCACACGAAGGTGGCGTCGCGAAATCCGATTAGATCGCTACTAGTGGGATCTTCTGGCAAAAATTCAACGACATCTTTTTCAGAGAAAGAATCCAATAATTCTGTCTATTTGAAAAGTCGGCACTGGCAGAGGAAGCATGGATATCATATAGGGAGATACTCACATTATGCAAGAAATCATTAACCCGATCGAGGGAGACTTTGCCGGTCACAGATTGGTTAATGGAATAGAATACCATGTGTAGCTGATCGCGAAGCATATCGAATACGGACATGGAACTGAAAACTTTTGACGCATTGAGATCTTGCTTCATGATGATAGTCTGTCTGGGAGTGAGTAAATTGAGTGGCCTAGAAAAAAAACGAAACAGACGCTAGGTTTTGGTATGACGTTAATGTAACAACAATTGAAGGAACGAATACGTACTAGGTGGAATAAGTAGCAATCATGGTAGCGACAGGAATCAGGAAGCTAGAATAGTGTCAGGGAGGGTATTAGGAGGAGAATGTCAGCAATTAACTTTAGGTTGCCATTGATTAGATCTAGAATCTGGCGCTTCCAGATCCAGACCAGCTCCTCATCTCGTTTGCCGGCAACTTTGGTGTTAATCTTGCTTTCCCAGCCAAATAGTTTAATCATGCGTAGCACATTCATAGCTTTTTTTCGGGTGAGCATCTGGACGAGGTGGAGCTGAAGAAGAAATTTTACTTTCTGTCACCGTTTGGACTCGAGCGTCCGTCTTTTTCAATCTGGTGCTCTGCACGCTAGCGATGCGTTTTGCGACATAGCCTGGAACTGGGAATAATAACAGGATGACCCCCAACCCGACAAACGCGCTTGGGTGTCATGCAATCAACGACCAGGTCTCTAGAAGTATTTATGAAAACGTACCTCCAACCCAACACGACATAAAGGAACCAAATGCAAAGGGTAATTTGAAGGGGAAGATATAACAAGACAAGCAAAAAATCACGAGAATCAACAATATTTCCCAGATCAGTCGTGACTAGATTGTTGATTTTGCCAACAAGGTTACTCGCACTTGAGTGCTCGCTGCCATCGGACTCGTCTTTAATCGATTTAGCTTTCCCTTTGCTGGATGTTCCGGATTTTACGCTCGAAGAGCTGGCTTGCAGGGTTTCAGACTCCGTTCCTCCCACCGAGTGTGCTATTTCGGGATCACTGCCCGAGCCTTCCTGGTCTGCAATAGATACCGTATCAGGAGTAGAGGAAACAGATACACTGCTGCTGGAGGGTGGCGAAGAACCTGGGGTTTCGGCTTTGACTCGGATACGAAGTGCGTGCTCAAATACGAGCTGTGTAATGATACATTCAGCTCGCACAAGCGTACGGGTCTGGAATATAGGTTGAGCGACCCAAGAGCCTGATAATAGAGTCGAACGCACAGCAATATAGATGTACCATTGGAACGAGATAGACCCTAGCGTGGGGCCCAAAAAGAGCCAAAGGACCCAAAACCATGGCCGGATAAAAGCATCTTCACCACCTGACTCAAGGTAGCTAGCAGTATAGATCAGTACCGTATGGGATGATTGGGAGGTAACACACTAGAGTAGTCTGTTGATACCCAAAGGCGAGGCAAAGCTAAAAGACACCTGAATGATAATCATGCACGCGAGAATACAATATTCGCGTCTGAAAACGCGCATGAGACCAAAGAAGAGGTGGCGGCCTTTTCCTCCCGCAAATGTGTCGATATGCTAAGCGAGTGAGTTTAATGGTATGAAGCATGGAAGGGATGACGAAACATACAGGGAAACTTTTCGTCCTTAAAAATTTCGCATAATCATAATCGGCGAGGGGTGGTAGCTGATCATGTGAGAGGTGGGGAATGCGATACGCCAGGAATATGATGGGATCAAGGAAGGCGTAAACTACTAAAGATACTAAAGAAGCGGTCTGCTCAGGATTGGGCGTGATCATAGGATTCTGCATAATGTATGGGGGCAATCAGTTTCGACTCCAAACAGGTGTATTCGCGCAATACCAACCCTAGGATCAACGGGGACATATTCCCTCGGTACAACGAGAGGAATGATAACAGCTGTAGCAGTCAGAACGAGGATTTTTGCCCATATGATCCAGCCCTCTTTGAGGTCCAGAGGTGATCTTGTGAACGTTGCCAATGGGAATAGATCACGGTAGCAGTAGACCCCGAATGTGATGATCAATAGGGTGTTAAGGTGTCTTGCGGCCACCTTACTCCATCGGGCCTTTGCTGAAATAGATACGAGCGCAAGGAGGGAGGCATATAACTAGCACCCACAATCGTCAGTGCACAAGTAACTTGAATAGAACATGACTAACATAGCATATACACATTGCGAGCTCCAGCCACTCTGTAACGGAAAGGGCTGGGCTAGGATGGGTTTTACCTTTATGCTTTTTGCCCCACTTGCCAAAGATAGTGACTCGTTCATGTGGCCCTTTGCTGCTTTCGTCGATAATAGCAGAAGCCACTGAGAGACCCAAAAGCGTCAGACATCCGACCAACCGAGCAATCTTGTGAGCGAAGATAACCCTGCCACCATGTGTTGCAACATGCTCTCGAACTTCGGCCATCATACCGGTAGGCTGGATGTAGGTATGAGAAGATGACTCCTGCTCTAGTGGATTGGATCCTCTGGAGGTTATACGAGCGTATATTCGTTGAACTGGGCTGGAGACCAGGATGATGTGGAGGAGAAGGCCAACCGCTGACGCAATCACCACATATGCTGGAATTGCCAGTGTATCGACCAGAGCCTACATAATCAATGTCAGTATGCCGATAGGGCAAAAATTCTACTTGACTCACAGAGCTCTACTCATGATAAATGACATGTAGCGGCTTGCCTGGCTCAAGACCACCTGGGAGCTGGTCGAAAGCTCCATGGACTTGCTGACCATTAAGTCAGACGGTCGGAAGCGCATTCTCGTTTCTTGACTAGGTCAATGAAAGTTGGCCCTTCGAGTTCCGTAAAACTAACGGGCGGGTACTTATAACTTTTGGTTGAAAACCCTTCGCACGCTGTAAACCGAATCCCAGTGCACGTGCCCTGATCAGTCGATCACATCACTTGCATCAGATCCCGATCCTGCGCTGCGAGCCGCCAATGCATCACGTGTCGGGTTTAGATGTTTGGGACGTGAATCGCACCCAAGTGCTTGCTTTTCCATTTGTATTGTCAGTTGCTATGGACCAACAACCACTCCCGTCGCGGCCATCCACCTCTGAAGGTTCGACATCAACACAGGGCCCGATACCGTTATTTGATGTACATTTGCGATTTCTATCCGACTCTTATATTAGTTTCTTCCAAGAGCGGTACCTCCCCATCATAACATTGAAGTCGCGTGCTAATCTTCACCCCCAACTCAAGGAAACGCATAGAGGAAGCCTAGTGAAATAAACTCTTTGCCTTCCTGCGAGATACAGACTGATCCATTCTCAGCGTCGACTCGCTCTTGCGATTACACAGAAAGGCAAGAAGCATGGATGGATCCATGGACGATCGCGACTTGAGCACCACTCGAAGTGCATGGGGTGAAGTGCGAGACAACATCGAAAGAGGTAGGCAGATGCTTTCTATTTATGTGCCCTGCTTATATGATTTGCAGAGGCACAAGTAAGGCAGGCGTTTTTGTCGACGCTGACTGTCGACATCATCACACCACTGACAACGTTACGGGTAATTAACTCTGCTTTTACCCGCAGCACCAACACATGAAAAAATATATAGGAGACGCAAGATCGGACACGGAAACGAATCAAAGAGGATCTCAAGGAATCTGGGCTAGCGTATAATGAGTATGCAGATACAGTGCTTCCAAGGTTGAAGGCAAGGTATACGAGACGGTTTTCCGAAGTTGAGGTTAGACCCATATTTATTCAATAGTATTCACCTAACACCCGACTAGGAACAGAAAAAGGCTGCGGCGACTGTTCCCCCTCCAACGGTCCCTGCCCCCGACCAGCATCATACCCTCGCAAACTCCAAGTCAAATCCTTCAATCCCATCTAAGCCAACCGTGACTTCCCCTCAGCCCTTGAGAGCTTTGGATCGCCGACCATCTGGAAGTGCACCCACAGGTCGTAATCGATCACCATCATCCTCAACCCCATTTTCCGATTTGGCCCATCAGGGTAGGATATTGAAACCTTGTTCCGCTCCATTCTTATCATTGGATACCTCCAGGCAAGAAGCAGTTGAATCAATTAATCGGCTTTCTGGACAAGGGTGGATCGGTGAAAGACGGCATTGGAGGGAGGGGAGATCAAGCGCTACGTACCGTTCGTGCCAAGAGGGAAGCAGATGAAGCAGGTTTGTCCCTTTTCTCCCCTTTGATTGAGTATTTAGGACGCGGAATACCAGATAAGGAGTACCGTAAAGGTGTGCATTGGCTGGAGACACTGCGCCTCCGAAGAACCAAGATTCTTGAGGCTGGATATAAAGTACCTTCTTCCTTTAGCTATCACGCAGCGCTAATATTCAATCAAGAGCTTGGAAATGTTTGTGGAGGAATCTTCACTCACATTGAAGAAAATATTGGAGAAGTACACAGATAATATGACGTATGTTGTTCGTTGTGCGTTAAATACTCCGCCTATTGATTAAATCATACTAGGGCCACGACCACGACCCAAACCCAACTCTCTACACATTCACGGTCTATCGTGGATAAAATCTCACCAGAGCATGACGTTTCCAAGCTCAAAGCTCATATACCCCGTTCTTTGGCCTCCGCGATACCCGATCCAATTTTATACCAACATGGTTTTGTGGGCTCATGTAATGATTTAATCTTCGGATTTAGTTTGGTGGATTATGCAACCGCAAAGAGCCTCCAGGACGGGGAGATTCCGAAAATATTACGAATCTGCATCAGAGAGATCGACCGGAGGGGTTTGGATTCCGAGGGGATTTATAGGGTACGCCTCGGAAACCTGCACTCAATTAAAAGGCCTCACATGCCAACCAATGTAGGTCTCGGGTCGCCATGCGGTTGTCCAAGCGGTTTGTGATATAGCCACAAAACTCACTGAATTGGATCTCAATAACCCTTTAGCTTCAACATGAAATTGAAAAGGACGAGAACAGGTTTGAATTTAGGCCTCAGAAAGACGATGTTTATGCCGTTTCGTCGCTCCTGAAGGTTTGCCCTTGATATCATGTTCCCGAAGCCCCTTAGATGAACATAATCCAGCTATACCTCCGCGAGCTTCCTGAGCCCGTATTTAGGTACCCGTTACAGGATCGCATCCAACACACAGATGATCGTGGTGTGTATTCGTCAATGATGTTTGCCAACTGACCCTGCAATTTCCTTTCAGCGGAACATGTGGCGAACAACTTCATGCTTCTTCGCTCTAAAATGCGCCGTCTCCCTGCGGTCCACCAATCCACCCTAAAAGCCCTCGTCGAGCACCTCGCTCGGGTGGTGGCCCGAAGCGATAAAAATAAAATGGACGCAAAGAATCTTGCCATTGTGTTCGGGGGAGTCATATTCGGCGAAGATGAGATACCCAAAGGGGGCGACTTACTTAGTGTTCAATCTTTCAAGGTCTGTGGTATTTAGCATCCCCTGAAGTAAATTGATTGATTGAACCGACCAGGATACGTTGATGGAGGATTTGATTATGCATGCGCATATCTTATTTGACGAGCATGGCGGACACCACTCCCCACCGTTACCCCCCACCCCAGCCGTAGAGCCGCTACCACAGTATTATGGATCGAAAAGCACCAAGGTTGCCACTGTTCCGCTTACCATCGTGCCGCCACCCCCAGAGGATTTCACTCCACGACTTCCAGCCCGACCGGCGAATAGCATCCACCCCTCCCTCCGCGCTAATCCGTCATCGCCAGCACCCAACAGAGAACACCATGACCTCCCCCCTCCCCCGCCCCGGCGAGAGGACCGGTCGTCGGAAGACTCATCACACCCACCATCGCCCTCCGCAACATCATCCGCTTTCGAGACGGACGAGTCCCTCTCATACGAAGACGGGGGGACACTCAACGAGTTTGAACCTGCCCCTACGCATTCCCCCAAATCGCATTTCCTGTCGCTTCAGTCCCCTACCCAGTCCACTCTCTCTCACGATGACCCGCCTCCGCAGCACAGTTCGCAGAAGTGATCTGAGACTATCAGGTTGATACCAAGCACGTAACAACCACTGTATACATATTGAGCGCTAGCTCCCATACCCTGTTGACCGACATTGTGTACATTTTAAAGTATCTGGGAATAGTACATGTAACTATGCATGGGCCAAAATACGGATAGATGAGTGAGAAACTAAATTCGCAGATTATATAGCCAGATCCCAGAACTGGAGCGTCCTATCGGCATCCATTTCATCGAATGTGCCGTCCTCTTCGTCGGGGGGTGTCCAGAGGGCTTGCCATTCGATCACCTTGGGGTGCGCCTGCACCCTGTGAAGCGTCGGGGTGAGGAGGCTGGTGTGGTCGGATAGAAGCTAAGCTCACCTGGACGGGTGGAAATTTAACACCTCCAGACTTTTCATCGATGTCGCTCGTGAAAGCGCGACGTACACTAGATTATTCCATGTTATGGATCACGGGGAAAAAATTATATGCTGATATACCTTGGCCCTTTTCGAACGCATGTCCCAAATCGACCTTGAGCCTCTCTAGCGTCTGCCCTTGGACTTGTGTATTGACAGCGCCCACGCAAGGATGAGGGGGACCTGGCGGCGGTGCGCCTCAGTAAGGCCCCGGACGTTCTCGACCGAAAATTCTGCAGGCGCGCACAGAAGTTTGCGGTCTTCGTTGAAGCACACCAGCGGCCACAGTTCCTTACCGCTAAAATTGTGGCGGCTGAGCGGGACCAGCGGTGGAGGCGGCTTCCTGGGCCGGCGTGGGCGGGTGTCATCGTCCCGCTCAGTGCTTGGTTTCCCAGTGACGATAGCGATGTGCTCCTCGATTGCTTGGTGAATGGTCATAAAGCCGTCGACTCTGCCTAGGCTGCCATTGACGAGGCCCAATTCGACGTTCTGTGAAGGAATCAGGATGAAAAACAGGCGGGAGGGGGATGACGAACTTGTACAAGCATCACTTGAGCGCCAACCTGCCAGATAGAATGAATGTGCATTCGGAAAGCAGAAGGGCAGGGGAGCAGACGCACCTTGAGCGTGATCGTGCTAGGCGCGACAAGGCGATCAAGCAGCGCTTGTGCACTCGCTCGCGGGATCGGTTTCATTTTCACATCGTATCCGGCGCTGTCCACGGCATTGTAGGTGTACTCTGGGCCTGGAAGGAGGTTGAGCCTGCTGGTATTACAGCCATCAGCGTCCCGCCGCAAGGGGTACCTACGGGCGTAAATACCTATGTGGTGTTAAGAGGTAGAGGGGCTCACAGTTGGCTTGGTTCGATCCCGTCTTCGTAAACACGGGGCCGCGAAAGGCTGGCGAGCTTATCAATATGCTCGCTTGATAGCTTCCCGCAGCGCACCGCCTCCAACAGTTTGATGAATTCTATTTGATTTAGTGTCAGAATGTGAAATAGGAAGTTGATGTACCATTATTGGTTTGCCTAAAAACCCTAGAGAGGAAGACTGGCCGTGGTATACAGCGCTCCCATGACTCTGCTTCGAAAGCATAGCGGGATGCCATTTGATACTCATAAGTTTTATCGGGCACTGGGGGTAGCTGGAAGAAATCGCCGGATAGCACCAGCTAAGGGAGTGAGCAATGGAGTCGAAGAACGGAGACAGGACACCCACCTGCATACCCCCAAAAGGTTTTGAACATTCCCGGACCTCGCAGGCGATGAATTCCTGCATAACATAAGCACCAGTGGGTAGAGCACCATACACATAACAAACCAATTTATCGAACAATCCTGCGTCCAGCATTGATACTATGTCCATGAGCACTGGGGCAAAATACTCAATGGCATGACTCACTTTCATCAACGATCAGCGCCTTTGTAGTCTGCCAGCGATCCCTGAGTTTCTTCGAATACCAGATCCTCTCCGCCAGCTTTTCTTTGGGCTCCTTGCCTAGGCCAATCCCCGCGAACGAGTGTAGTGTGGTCCCGCCGATGTTCAAACCGGCGATGCCAGTCGTCGCAGTAATCGCAACCGAGGTCTGCCGCAAATTCAGCTCACGGATGATTTCCCGGAGTAGTACAGATTTGCCCGTCCCTGTATGTTCAACCATTCAGCTGCACCTCGGGAGCGTGATGGAATGGGTACTCACCAGCAGGACCCGTGAAAAAAACATTCTGCCCGATTTCACCATCTCCAGCACACGTTTCTGCTCATTCGATAGCTGGATCGTGGAGGGTGCGGGCGCGGGAGGCTCGCCTACAGGGTCATCAGGGGAGAGACTGGAGAGCGCGCTGAGCGTCTCCCATAGGCCAGCGTCGGAGTAGTCGTCCTGCCAGTCGCTCTGAGAGGGCGTCGATGTCGTAGGGGAGAAGCTTCTGTGGGAGTGTGGATCCGGCCACCCCTCGCGCAGGGGCAGGGGTGGGGTGTTGGGGCACTGCACGCCAGCTTCTCGAAATGTGCGGATCGTGCTGACGGCTCTCGACATTGTGTGTGGTGGATGCTCCTGTTTTACTGTGCGGCATCAAAACCCCTATAATCCCAGAGTGCCAATACTGATCGACTGACTGGTGGGTTGGGAGGATAGTGCCGATGCTACAGCGGCTGTAAGTCTCTCTCTGAACGACTGGCTGCCGGGTTGTGATGATAGGGCCAATGCACACTGGCTTCAAGTCTCTCTCTGAACGATGATTGTGCTCTCGCAAGCCAAGCCTCGGCGTCACGGCGGGTAAAGAAGCTCTTTCCACTCGAACCACTGAAGTGTAAAGTCTATACCTCATCAGCCCACACCCCCAGAAACAGAGCGCGGAAAGACTCACCGCGGCGCGATACTGAGTGTGTCGGAGCGGTGCCGATCGGACTTTGGCGTAAGATTAACACGGAAGGCGGCAAACACAAACCGCACCTGTTCGAAAGTAGTGTAACCCTGGCCCCGCCGCGCCCATGCAGCACCGCGTAGTACTTTGTGGTTGTGTCTCTGGGCATCCCATCCGAGTGCACGGTGTGGAACGACAACAACATGGGAATTGATTCACTGGGGTTAGTTGATGCGGTGTGCGCCGGCCGGACGGGCCGGGCGTCACACGCACGTGAAGCGTGTTTTACGCGTGAATCAGATTCAGAAGAGTCTGGCTTGATTAGTTTCCATGATGCCGAAAGTTCCAAGGGCATTTTACGCTGTCAAAGTCGGACGCGACGGTCCAAACGTATACGAAACATGGGACGAGGTACGTCTCTATGCCACACCACCGTGCACATACCTCACGAGGATGTACAACAGTGCAAAACCAAGGTCCGAGCTGACCCACTACGCCATGTAGGTGTCCATCTGATTGTGAAGGGGCACAGGTCTCCCGATGGCCTGGTGCAATCCACAAAAAGTTTAAAACACCAGAGGAAGCCGCGACCTGGCTACTCGGTGCGTTCTTCCTATTACATATTACTGCTGGCGTCACCTTACATTAACCAGACGCCCCGGCCCCACGCACGAAGAAGCCCCCAAAAGACCCCGAGGTAATTGACTTGTCTGAGCTGGCCGATGACGACGCCCCCATAGCAGACGCTGGGATAATTGACTTGACCGGGCTGACCGATGACGACGCCCCCGCCGCGGATGCAGTGCCGTCAAAGGAGCCGCCCTGTGCAGTGAAGCTGTCCCCCGAACAGCTCGCCGTGCTGAACCGCGTCAAAGCAGGCAAGAGCGTCTTCTTCACCGGATCCGCTGGTGCGTCCCCTCGTTTTTTGGCCGCCTCAACGCTCCAACGTTCCACAGGCACGGGAAAGTCCGTCCTCTTGCGGGAGATTATCGCTGTGTGTCGTTACAGCACACACGGGAGCCTCGCGATCACGGCGTCCACGGGAATCGCGGCCGTGAATATTGGCGGCACGACGCTGCACTCGTGGGCGGGCATCGGGCTGGGACAGGACAAGCCGCGCGATTTCGTGGGCAAGGTGCACGCGCAGGAAAAATTTGAGCCGGTGAGGAAGCGCTGGAGACAAGTCGCGACGCTGATTATTGATGAGAGTGCGTAGTTGTTGTGTTGTCTCTGATTGTGCTGAACTATGTGTGGGATCGCAAGTTTCAATGATTGATGGGGCGCTATTTGATAAACTGGTGCGTCTCCAAGCATCCCGTCGTTACGACATACCCATCCGCGACCGCTAGGAGGAAATCGCCCGCGGGTTGCGCAACAAGTCCGCTCCCTTTGGCGGCATCCAGCTCGTGCTCTCTGGGGACTTTTGCCAGCTCCCCCCAGTGCCAAACTACACCAATGGGCAGCAGATTCCGCCGCTTTTTGCGTTCGAGGCGCAGACATGGAACCAGTGCGTCGGGGCCCCTGTTACCCTCACGCGTGTATTCCGGCAAAAGGACCAAGGCGAGTTGTACTTGCGTGCCTCCCGCGCATAGCTAATCTAGCTATCTGCGGGCAGAATTCGTGGACATGTTGAACGCGATGCGGTTTGGCACCCTGGACCCCGTGACGATCGCAGCGTTCCAGCGGCTTTCCCGTGCAGTAGTGTACACCGACGGGATCGAGCCCACTGAGTTGTGCGTCCCATCCATTTCCGCTTATAATCCTCTAATGCCGCTCAGGTACCCAACCCGCGCGGAGGTGGAGCGCGCGAACACGACGCGGCTGGCGCAGCTCCCAGGTGCACCGCGGCAGTACATTGCGCATCAACGGCCTGGGGTGGACAGCAAGGGCGATCCTGTGGGGCATATGCAGATGGAGCGTATCCTCGAGCGGCTCGTCGTGCCTGCTTCAATACAACTAAAGGTGGGTCCCTGTGCTATATGCCCCTCCTGGCTAACTGGGGGATTACAGGCCGGGGCGCAGGTGATGCTCGTCAAGGTGCGCCCGCTCTCCATTCCAGATGCATACTCTAACCCATAACGCAGAATCTTATCCAAGGCGTGCTGGTGAACGGATCCGTGGGCAAGGTCATGCGTTTCATGCGCACTACTGAGGCGCGCAAAACACACACGCCCATCGCAGGTGCGGACCCACTCGACCCAAACAAACACCGACCAGAGGATGGGGTGCTCTACCCGCTGGTGCAATTTATCAACGGAAATGAGATGTTGTGTGTCCCGCAAGAGTTTACGGTGGACAATGCGTCGGGGGGGATGGAAGCGTGTCGCGAGCAGGTCCGTGCGTTGTTTGCGTGCGTGGGCTGGAATGACGAGGTACCAGGTGCCGCTTATCCTGGCATGGGCGCTGAGCGTACACAAGTCGCAGGGGCAGACGCTGGAACGTGTCAAGGTCGACCTACGGCGCACCTTTGAAAAAGGCCAAGGTGAGCCATGCGTGTTCAGTAGACACCTAGCTGAAGCGCGATCCAGCGTATGTTGCACTGTCCCGCGCGACCAGGATGGATCAGCTGGAAGTGCTCAATTTTCACCCGTCCAAGTACGTGTTTGACTGCATGTGTACATTGTATTCTCAATAACGACTCCTAGGGTGGTTGCGCACCCGCGGGTGCTGGAGTGGCACCGGAACAGGGGGCGGCTGTATTCTGATGAGGATAACATGGACGATGAGGAAGCGGTAGCAGCGTATTACGATATCTAAGTAGAAATAGCGCAGTCACGGTGTGATTCTATTCTCACTCTTTGCACCCATGGAGCCTATTCTCAAGCTGAACCAATCGATTCTTTTATTTGTACCGGACACCCGCCAGGTAGTGCAAGTGATTGTCCGCCATGCCAGGATCGACGTGGGCGTACTCGCGGCATTCATGCTGGCGCACGACGAAATCAAAGTAGGCCTCAACAACACAAAGATAGCGTCTGACACGCATATACAGACATCCATCCACTCCATCGTGAGCGCACACCTGGTAACACCATTTCCACCTTCAGGGGTGACCGTCGAGGGTGATGGGTACACTCTGCATGGAGGTGAGCGTCCAAACTACGAACTGGGCGTTACTGATAACCGCCAGAGCCCCGGGGGTGGCTATATGCGCGTCAATGGGGGTTTGAGTTGCGATGGGGCGGGGAGGAGGTCGCGCCTGCACGGGACAAGTGGGTATTTTGGTTCGCGCCAAGCACAGCCAAATAGCGTTGCATCTACACGTCATGTCGCTGCCACCGATTTTGTACCACTACTTTCCACTACCACTACCATATGCGCGTACACTTGCGCTACAGGAAAGGATCCATACAGTCCAGCTGTCGCAGCGACAGAGCGCGTCACATAGAGATGTTTTGCTCCTGCTGCAACACCGGCCGGTGTACACAGGCGGGCGGCGGCAGTCTGCATCAGCATTGCAGGCTGAGCGGGAGAGGCTAGAAAAGCTGGGAGCAGAGTTGGTGCTGACGGGGCGCGGGGGAGAGCTGACGTATCACGGGCCGGGGCAGGTAGTAGGGTACCCGCTGGTGGACCTTGCGCGGTGGACGCCAACGGTGGGGATCCGGGACTATATCTGTCTGCTGCAAAAGACGGTGGGCGGACATTTGCTGGGCTCGCACGGGATCAAGTGCATAGCGAGCGAGCACACGGGACTGTTTTTGGACGAAAAAACCAAAATTGGGAGCATTGGGGTGCAGGTGCGGCATCGGCTGACGGGGCATGGGTTTGCGATGAATGTGACACGCGAGCCGGGGGAGTGGTTCAAGCAGATTGTGGCGTGTGGCCTAGAAGGGGTCAGCGCGGGATGCATAGAGACTGCGGCGAGGAAAGCAGGGCTGAGTGTTGAGGGCGAGATTGGAGGGCTGGTGGATACATTCGGGCGGGTGTTTGGGAGGGAAATGGCGAGGATGGATGTTGGAGCTGAGGGCGAGATTGGGAGGCGATTAGAGAACTAGAAGAGGAGGCAGCACGTGCTGGTAGTTGGGCAAGTGTGCCATTGTGACGTCTTTACTCTTTGCCATCATGCGAATTTTGATTCTGGGATCAACGGGCCCCTCGGGCATCGAACTCGTCCGCGAGTGCATCACCGTCTATCCAACTTCCAACATCGTCCTCTACGTCCGCTCCCCACAAAAGATCCCAGCAGATCTCTCTTCCCACGCCGCAGTCTCTGTCGTCGTCGGTCAGCTCACAGATGGGGACGCCCTCGGCGCCGCACTCGTCGATGTCGACGTCGTCCTCTCTGCTCTCGGCCCCACCAGCGCCCTCCACCCCACCAACACACCCCTCACACACGCCTACGAGTCCCTCATCGACCTCATGCACGCCCACCACGTCCGCCGCATCCTCCTCCTCAGCACCACATCCGTCTCAGACCCCCTCGACAAGTTTAGTGCAACATTCGCCGTCCTCGTCGGCGGCGTAGCCACGCTGCACACGGTGCATACAAGGACATTGTCGCCACCGGCAACGCGTTCCAGTCCAGGGGTGCAGACCTCGACTGGACCCTCGTCCGCGTGCCCATCCTCACAAAGGGCGACCTCGACGGCGTACAGCTCATCGCAGGCTACGTCGGCGATGGAAAGACGGGCGCCTATCTCGCCAGGAAAGGGTTTGCGCGTTTTATGGTAGCCGAGATTGAGAAGCGAGAGTGGATCGGCAAACGGCCGCTAATTTGTACAAAGTAGCACACACCGGCCCGTGTCGGCTCGAATGTATCCCGAAATCTATGAATACCCTGAATAGATAGGCCCCATGGAGGGTATCACTGTACCATGCCATCCCACCTACTCACCATCCCCGCAGAGTTGGCAGAGAGGATACTCGTCTTTGCACACCCCATCGACGTCCTCCGCTTCTCTCACACATGCAAGGCCGCTCATTCCCTCATACATCACACCACAGACCACTATCTCTGGCGCGAGCTCTGGCTTAGATTCCCATTTGATGACCCAAGGAACGACAGCACCCTCAACATCGACTGGAAGACTCAGCTCTTCAACCGCATGCGTGCAGAGCGTCTGCTCGCTGACCCCACAGCTGTGCTCGACGATAACAAAGACGTACTACAGACCCTTGTATCTATCGTCAAGGGCGCAGCGAGCACCACAATTATCGACGAGGCTACCCCCTCGGCCGACCTCGAGTGGATCGACAGCATCATCTCAGAGACATCCAGCTCCAGCACCGACCCACCGCTCTCCGGGCCCGTCTTCGCTCCTACTTTGCCCTCCCCTGCCCCACCTCCGGCATAACACCCCCCCGGCAACGCACCCTCAGCCGTGCCCGTGTGTACGACCTCCGCAACTACCACCCCGCGAATGACTGGGGCCCCTTCCTCCCGGACGCCTCCGGACGTACAGACTGGACACACATCGAGCACATCCTCATCGTAATATCAGAAAACCTCGACGAGCTCCCTGGCTGGCGTTGGGTCCCGCGCCCCCCCGTCGGCTTGCAGGCGACACGCGCGTATTCCGCCCCCGGTTGCGCGGACCTTGGGGAAGACTGGGCGGGCGTGCAGGGTGCGTCGTGCGTTTTTCGTTTTGTCCGTGGTCATAATAGTAAGCAGGATCCTGGAGGCGGTACATTAGCTTCATGGACTACCGGTTAGTCACCGCTATGTCGTCGCACCCGCACGCTAACACTCTCGCAGCGATCTATTCGGTGCGTACCATTCCCTTAGCTATCGCTCATCGCCCACACCCCCACAGACTACAACGTACGCCCCTCCCCTCTCCGCAAACCAAACTGACCCAAAGCCTCGCAGTTCTCCACTCCAAGCCGTCCGCGCAACCTCGCGATATTCGAGGACCCACAGTTCCACGAAGCCACACGGCTCATCGACATCGAGCTGCGCCTCGCGCCCGCCTCTACTCTACGACACATCCCACTCCCCCCGCGACCTAGCAGCGCCCTCGTGGGCGAACCCGACACGGGGGACGATCTTGCGCGCCCGCTGCTGGGGTTCAGCGGTACCGCCAAGGGGATCAACAACCACTTTGCGATGATCGAAGGCGCGGTGTGGATGCAGCCCGGGGTCGGGGTGCGCTGGCGCTTCGTGAGTCCTTCTCCTCATGTATCTGTCCTGGAGCTGGCTCACGCTCATGTAGGTGTCGGTATACGATGGGCTTGCGCAGTGGAGGTGCGTAACGTCCATATGATGAGTATCGTTTCTGACGACGGCAGCTCCGAGGGGATGCAACTCGGGAACGTCGCGAGCGCATGCGGGGTGGTGGGGAATTGGACGAGCTCGCATCACGATGTTGGTTCGTTTTCTCCTTTCTACCCGTTGACAACTATGATGGTAACGGATTCACCTGCAGGCGATCCAGTTGGTGCGTTCGTTCTCTGGCCCAGGTGGGGTTTGTGCTGACCTGTCGCGCCGGTATAGGCCCGTTCTGGATGTGGAAGGTCGCAGGGATCTGAGCGCGGAACCCAAGCTCCACAGGCTGGCGCGCACGTTTGTAAGCAGGGGACTTGGGCGCGAAATTCATACACGGAGCTGTTTCTTGCGAGTTTGTATTTTTTTTCGTGTTTATTCTGCTGTTGCTGCCGTTGGAAAAATAAAAATGGGCGGTCTCGTCACTGTCTCCCGGCCGGGGAGAGCCCGTGCGTGCTGATGGCCTAGTAATGCCAGTAGCATGGACAAGCCACGGGGACCTCAGGGCTCAAACTCAGTGAGGTGCCAGAACTGTAGAACTGCATGCGAGACCAAAAATCGCGAGAACGCTCTTTTGCGCCGCATCAGAAGTTATAAAGGCTCAGCGGGGCACCAAATTCAGTGCCGTAAAACCTGCAGGGCTTGTGCTTTTTATGTTGCGGAGAGACCAAGAATCAGATCCCTCTCTGGGCCTGCAGGCCCTCGTCTGTGAGCCCGCGGGTTGGCCGCGCGTGGGGCTGTTCCTTCTTCTGTAAAATCAACCATCGCCTTGCATCAAAATTACCTTGGCCTGCGCATGAAGAATCCGCGTTAAGTAGGGGGGGCTCTGGCCATGAACTATCAACGCCCCCGATAGCCGATTCGGGATGCGCGCTCTTCTATTATATGTACACGACAGCAGGAAGGTCCGGCGTCCCCAACCATACGCGAGGACCCCGGCAACGCAGCGTGTGTGCGCGCGCGCTCCTGGTGCGGGTGTTGTCTACCATCGGTTCATAACCTTAGTTGTGCAGCAACGCATCTCCCTAATAATTCCCTTTACCCTGGCCACTGCTCATTACCTGACCGTGTCTTATCTTCCAGGTTTCCCCCGTCCAGGTTTCCCTTCCCAGCAGCGGGTCGATTGCACCCCCTACAGGGCGCCCATGAAATGTGATGAGATTATGGATACGCAGGGTTACCCACGGCCCATTCTCTCATCCAACGTATCCTGTATCTCAATTCCATGTAGCATAGGGGCGCGTCCTCACCCACAAGCGTCGAGCCCCCAGAGTTGACCCTCGCAATATCAGAGGACCCTATAATGCAATGCCACCCGTCTACGATCAGGGTTAAAATTGAAATGTCGGATTTCAATAAGACACAGTAACTGTAGTAGCTGGCTTGGAGAATCGCCCAAACATAAATTACCTCATTTCACGTCACCTGACCATGCGTTATTCAAAAATTCCAATTTCCTTTTTTTTTCGTTTTTTCAAACCACCATCACCAGCGCCCTGCGCCCGCAGGGCAACTCCCCCGCACCCGGTGTGGGACGGGTATGCCTGGCATGGTCAGAAGAGAGCCCAAACATGGGCAGGAGCACGATTAAGCCGGAGCGGCCCCCAGCTGTGCGGTCGCCACGCTGTGGCGGAAGGGGGGTTGCTTGACTATGGGGCTCGTACATATTTTTGGATCGATGTATGGGAGGCTAGTGTTGCATGTACTTGTGGGAATTAGGAATCGAATATCGCGTGGTGTTGTGTCATTCTCTCGTGTATTGCGGTGTCTGGGGCAGGAGCGTGGTCCTCCCTCTGTCTGATATCTGCGGACACATTTTCTAGAGGTACTGCTGCCGTCTCTGTTTTATTTCTGATGGTTCGTTATTCCCCAGACCCCTCTTTCCCTCAAACAAACTCATTGTTCTGTATTCGCACGAAGTTCGGTGGAAATCAGGAGTGCCCCCTAGGGGTTAGGACCCGGCCAATTCAGAAATGGGGATGCACGATGGTATCTGACTTGGTAGGCTGGGGTGTCACTAGAATGTTCGTCAATGAACGGTGATTTGGTCAGAGTGATTGGTGGCACTCGTTGCCACAGGAGGCTGAAAGCGGCAACGATTATCAGTATATGTGCCCCGGCGCTCGCCGCAATTGCGCTTGAGCCCCAGGGTAATCACAAGGGGCGACCGGTGAGGCCCCAGGGCTCCCATGCGGCCCACCACGTTGTTCCGAAAGATCAAACGAGGTTTGATACATACATCTGGCGTATTGTGTCGAGTTACTGAATCAATGCACGGTTGCTCGCTTCCACTCTCAGCCCCTCCAGGCAGCCGTTGTATCAGATATGCTTGTAGGTCGTGTCGTTAGTGAAGCGGACATCGTACGCGGGTTTCAAGTGTGCCAGTACAATGGAGGTGAGTGCGATTCTGCTCGCACTGCGTATTGGGGTAACGTGGGGTATAGTTGGGGCGCTGGCATTCACGCTCCACGACCAAATAGCTGCGCTAGAGGAGGAGGTGCGTCTTATTTTTTGCATAAGTTTGGACACTAATCGAAGATGTCAGGTCGAAGAAATATGGAAGTATGTTCCAAGTCCACCAGCTCGTTTGGCTGTTGTTCATCTGGAGATTAGACAGCCATGGTCAAATCTAAAACTATTGTATCTCTTTCTGCGATGGCTCTCCTTTGGCTCGCAAACGTGAGTCCGCGCAGGATCCCACTAACCACACAGAAATTCACCGCGGATACAGAATCGCCGCAGCCATTTACTTTACGCTTCCCCCTGGGCCAACAGCTAATCTTTCAGCGTGTAGATTCCTTGTTTTACTTCAAGGGATAGCGAGCCAGCTTCTGATGGTTGGCGTTCAGGTTATCCTCATCCTTCGAGGTGCATTCACTCTCCCGTCATGATTCGCCTGGTGTTGACGACCCCCAGTTCAAGCACTGTATCATGAAGCCATATTCCTCCGCCATTTTCTCCGTATCCTGTTTCTCTGTGAAATCATCGTTATGATCGTCATTATCACCCTTACTCTGCCCGAAATCCAGTTTGGTGCGTACTGTACTGCAACATCATTCCCCGTCAAGTCCGCGGGCTTCTTGTGCGTTCCTCCTTTAGTTTGAATATGTCCCATTTGATGTCCTGCTGCTGGAAGTCTGCCGCCGCTGGTGCTGGACACGTTGCTCTTTGTTTTAACCATGATCAAATTCTATCAGGCTGTGCGGGACGGCTGGGGTCGCGAGTCTGTCATGTCACGCTTCCTGAAGGACGGCATATGGGCGTTTGCATTACCATTCAGTACGTGATGACCCCCCTTGGAGATTGATCCTCATGTTCACGCAGCATCCATTGCTGCTAATCTCTGCTGCCTGACGTTTATATCAGGCGCTTTATCCTCAGTCCTGTATTCGTGGGTTTCTCATTTTCATTTGGGAATGTCATGATGACGGGGGTCATAGGTGGGTTATTGCTATTCCGGGCTTTGCGGTAAGGATTGTACTCCACCACATGGTCAGGGTTTACACCCCATTTCTAGGGATGTCGACTCATCCTCAACATGAGCCACCTGTTGCGATCAGACCGGCAACCTACCCACCCCGATTGTGACATCGCCGACACGCAGATATTGACGTCTCATTTCCATACAGACCCTGGTATGGCCGAGTTTCTGCATTGCAGCGTGTTCGCCTCATCTGAATATCTCTAGGAATACACACATATGAACTCAATACAGTGCAAACCTGGGAGGGGTCTTCAACGTGGCCAGTAGGAGCGTAGCAATTTGTAGGACATGTACTACTGTATTCTTACATGGTACACTACAGAGTATGTAGCAATTTAATAATCGTAATCATGAGCGTGTCATCAGCAACGGTTAATTAACAGGATAGTTCGTGAGTATATAAGATTCGGTTTTAGTGGTATCTTCGAGAGAGAACAGTACTTGATAGCATGTAGATGGCGGCGACGGCGTACTCCATGATGAAAAACATGATGAGAAGCGCGAGCCACTGTCCGGTGATTGGGTTCAGTTTGGCCAATGTGGGGTTTTTGGAGAGCTGGGTGCCAAACAGGTCGGAAGAGGACCAAGAAGCCAATATTGCGTACGCAGTACGGACGCCTAGGAGGGGAAGGGCCAAGGACATTCCTGATAGTAGCTGCGATACCGAGTTAGTAGATGTTTTAATCGAAGGATGACATGCTCACCCTGCGTCGGTAGGATCTGAGATGGTGGCGGTATGACCATGCAGCACCATGTGCGATGAAAATAAGAATATACGCAGCGCCGAAAATGCCAGACCCTGCCCGTCGCAGGATCCAACCTGTAGTCCCTTGAGTGGGACTGACGTGTGTCCCCAATAGCCCACCCGCAATGGATACCCCGAGGGCAGCTAGAATAACGAGGGCGATGATTCGAAGCCCAAGAGTGACCCTCGGCCTTTCGCTATATGTATTCTGACCTCTAGAGTATCCTTTCATGAGGCCGGTCATGGATCCCGAACTGGGGGTACGCACACGAGCCCCAGGAAGCCCAACGTTGACATCATGAGCGGCGCGAGCCCCGCTGCGTGTAATATGTATGCAGCCAGAAACAAGTCAGCCTTCAGCGTCAATTCGCCGGCAACGATCAGCGCTCCGTCAGTTATCCTGACTATCCCGCCCAGTTAAATGTAGGCCTTCGAATGTGTAATGATTTGAACTGACCAAGGGAGAACATGAAGAGAAAAATCCACCCAGCATCGCGCCTGCGACCATATTCGTGGATGAGGACTCCTGTGACGATAGCGAGGGGGACGTAAAAACCAATTCAGCTGCAGCTATTTTCCCCCGGATATCCAGGGTAGGCATCGTTATAATCGTGGTAAATTAGGTCTCAGGAAGAGTTTGGAGAAGCGGGGAGCAGTTTAGCCGCCTCAGCGCGTCCTGGCTGCGCGAACTTGACACACACGTGACTGCTGTTCATGTAGATAAGATTAGATAAATCCTCGGGAATCGACGGAGATTGTCTTGCGGCAATTTTTTTTTTGGCAGCTAGCGACTTGAGATGAGACTCCCCCGCCGTGTGCCATGGTCCTCAGTTCAGAATTGGACCAGGTATGCTCTTGGATATACACAGATGAAACTGATCTCGAGTCAAAAGTGTGGGCCATTAATCGCGTGCGTGATATCCTTTTGGCTTATATTGCTACAGATTCAATCCGCTATAAGCTAGCTGTCGACCTGGCGAACCATCACCCATCTACCCCACGCCTTGGAATCTGCATTGGCCCTATTATTGATTATATACCAGGACAGATCAAATACATTAACGTCATCTCTGATTCTCCGCCAGAGCTATGCGACCGCCATCATCCGACTGGTCAATGGTCTTGTCGATCCGCTGCAGATTGGGGTGTACGCTAGGTCTATTGCATCAATAGCAGAACAGTTGGGCTTGCCTTCATGGCTCGTTGAGCTGCGGCACGCTGCAACGCATGAAGACTTACCTAGTCTCGAACTTCTTCGCCAGGCCGCAGGAGAGGTTAGAGTTCTCTGATATCATATTAGCTCTAAGAATCTGACGCTTCGTTAGTCCATGAAATGGCTGCTTCATAACTACTTTCTCCCCACCCTTAACCCCTCGTCCGCGGTCCAGTCCTCCCCAGCTTCGCTGAACTCACCGGCGCCACTAATAAAAGAATATAAAGCACTACTGAAGATAACCACTCGTGACGCTTCCCTTAGGTCTCATTACAGCAACGCTATAACGGCTGCAATGAAAGGGTTCGAGCGTTGGATTGCTGAAGCCAGGGTAGTCGCAAATATTTCCGCCGGCGAGTTTGGATGGGATAACAGCGGGCCCATTGAACGCGGCGAACCCCGAGATTTCGATCTCAAAGAGCGGTGGGCGCTAGAAAAACTCTGCGACACTCTCATAGAAAAAGGAGGTCTAGTCCCCCTCTCTAAAAAGTATTTCTCCCTTTCAATCAAGTACCTATGCTCATATGATACCTTCAGGAAACGAAAATTTCCATCTCATGATTTTTCACCCCCCACGAAATCCGTACTTTTATGGTCGCCTCTGCTGATACATCTCCAAGCACTCCACCCTAACTTCCCCTTTGTGCTTTCTCACCGAATCGTGTACTCCCTTCTCCACGACACAACCCAGGAGGTCCAGAACGATTTGTCTTACGACTTGTGTCTGGCCCGCTGGGTAGTGTGGGCGATCAAGACATGGGATGTAGAAGATCTGCGATCAGACGTCGATCTGAGGAAGGAGTTGACAGTTACCTTAATTCAAGGACTCGGCCCATCCACTATCAGATCTGCTGCTGATCGAGACACAACTGCGTAAGTGCGCGTCTTTCAACCAAGTACCTTTATTGAAGAAATCCGTTCAGTGCGATGCTACTTCTAAAAACCATCGCCACCGAAAACCCAGATCTCGAGGTTGTGTTAGACTTGTTGCAGCCCAGGACCAGTGCTACCCCGTTGTACGTGTTGTTCCTAAAGGAGTCATCGAGATTGATTTTTCTTTAGGAATGGAAGGCCGAAGATATCATCGTAATGGAGCAACGCCTGAAATCTCTGTTGTCCACTGAGGAACCAATAGACATCGGCTTAACATCGCCCCAACCTACTCTGCCAGCCCCATCGTCCATGGTCAATATACTAGGATGGCGGCTGCTCGATGAACATGATGGCTGGAAACCCTGTCCGATTGGTGTATTCCAAACAATATATTAATAGTAACCCCTCTATGTACCGCTAGAAATGACGAAATATTTACATGTTACAATGAAGATATTGGAATCTAATTGAAGCTCAAACTCAAGATCGATCGTAGATGAGCTTATCGAGCTGGTAAGGTATGCGCGAAATCCTTTGAAGTTTGATAGTAGCGAGGAAAGATATGAAATGACGAGGTATGATACGGCATGCGGGGATATTATCATTCGGCATAATAGGACTCTCGAGGTTTTCGGATTGCTCCTGGGTTCCTGGCTGGGTTGAGGAGATCACTTACATCCGTGCGCCCGGCGTCGCTTCGGCCGTCACTCCTTCCTGCGCTTCGACCATCGCTACCACCATCCGGCTCGGCTCGGCCTTCTCCAGGAGAATCACCAGTGTATCGTGGCGGTAGCTCAACCACTTCGGTACCGTCTTGGTGGTAGACGGTCACAGGCGCTCTCCCACCATCGTGGTGGACAACGTAAACTTGGTTGCCCGGAGCGGATGTTGAAGACCCTGCATGTGATTCATGGGCAACAGAGGTGGGCGGAGCCGGTGGGGCAGAACTATGCGACGTAGAGGCGCGGTTCATAGATGTGACGCGACCGTCCTCCCCAGGCATAACGAATGGCTCGACGCGATATTGCGAAGCTCTATTGATCATAAGGCTATTCGCGGAGGGATTGCTGCTACCAAGAGAAGAATCCATGACCGCGCCGGCCATTGATGGAATAGGCCTGTAATTGGGCGACGAAGGCGAATGGGGTGCATCGTATGCCAAATGAGGATTATTGATTTGGGTTCCTGATCCGAGGTCAAGGAAGTGATCTTTGTGCATGTGATCCCGATTTTGACGGCGCATAAAGAGATAGGCAATCAGAATGCCGCCGAGTGCACCAAGGACAAGTCCTCCAACACCCGCGCCGACTGGAATGCCAGGTGAAAGCTTGGCCTTTGCCGCTGCCCTAGCATCATGACCCAGGTAAGCATTGAATTATATGCGGTTGGAGTGAACCAATTACAAAGTTGTGTTAGATACCAGACAATTGTCAGTTCCTTGACCACTGTGCAGCGGTCCGTTGGACCAAAAATTGCCAGCAGAATCGGCCACGCTAATGAAGAAGGGAGAGGCCCACGTCAGGCTTACTGTCCAATTCATGCTGCTCATGTCTTTAGTTGTAATATTCATGGGTGGGTGGAGGGCAGGAGCAATCTAAAAGACTGTTAGCTGCGACGGTCGCACCAAGAGAAGCACTGACAGTCATGGTGTAAGGCGGGGTTCCGTTTTTTGGCGTGACAGATATATCACTACACTGGCAACCGGTTTAAATAAGCAACATGCTATGCCCCAGTATTCAAGACAGCGAACCTGAGGGATCCACCCAAATTGCGATAGCGGACCATCGGTCACAACCGCGTCCACACCGAGAGGGCCAGCAGGGAATGTGACATTGGCGCAGGACGTATTCGAGGAGGGGATAACAGTATATGTCGCCTGGCAGCCACCGGTATTCCCATTCTTGTCAAACTAGAACGATACAGTAAGTAGTCGTCAGTGACAATATGTTTTCATGCACACCATGCATATTTGATACTAAATCATCGGGTACAGAGTCAGCCATAAATAAATGTGCATGAAAAAGAGTTGAACAAACCTGAGTGCCCGGGGCAAATGGTACAGCCCAATCCTACAGGGATACAAAGTCAATTACAAACAAAATGGGCGATGATGTAAATTCAGAACATACAAAGCTCAGGCCACTGCCCGCCGCCACAATAAACGGAAACACAAAGGTTCTAGCGCCGCCGGGTCAGACATGACACCAAAGACAGGTGGAATGCTTGATGACTCACGAAGTGTATACCTGCAGATAATATGGGGCCACTGGACTAGGCCTTGAAATATGCTTGTTAATGGATAAGGAGGAATGAAGATATGACCCATACCCGGCTGAATTGGAACCACGTCCCCATTTGAGGTGGAGGACTTCACATTGACCTAAACTCGGTTCAATGAAGGTGGTCAGGATGGCCTCTAGGTAGCTACAGCACCTGAGACTGGAATGGGCACGGGTTGTGACGGCGGGTTCCAATCAAACATGAATGCCTGGGTGTCTCCATCAAAAAGATAATTTCGATCAGACTCCAGAGCGTCATACCTGATCCATAAACTGGGCAGCACAAAACGCCCTCACACAAAATGAGGACAAAACGAGGAAGAGCGAGGGTAGCACATTTGTGCGCCAGAATACGGGCATATTGTCGTCGATGTGGTCAAACGGGGTTGAGTGGAAAGCAGAAATGTTTCGAGGGGAAACTATCACGCTTTGAGGCTGTGACCTGGGGTACGTGGAGCGGCGGTGCTCAGGTGCCTCAAAGAAGTGAAACTCGGAAACGTCTATCCTCCCGATGGCCAACGGTGTGACTGCAGACAAGACCGCCCACCCACGAACTCGACGGAACTATAGAGGGGTTCTTGATAGAAGAGGAAGGGGGCTAAAAACTGCCACTGTCAGATCGAATCGAAGAGAAACACCGCATCCTACACGTGATAGGATCTATATTTAACCAGTAGTATTCGTCGGTCCCAGTCTCCTGACCTAACGCTCAGGGCTCGTTTATCGCGCATGAGGTGGGCCTCGTGTGTTATTACAGCGTAGTATGTAGCTGTCAGTCGTGCCAGTGGCTATGGAAGGGCGTGATGTCTGATGATCACTAGTCCCAGCGAAGATTAATTTGAACTTTGCCGGCTTCATTTCTAAATTTACCTCAAGTTTGGAATTGCGACAGATTCGGAGGAAATTTCGGGGCCGAGTCCTGCCGAGCCGTTGCCGATCGGCGGTGACCGATGAGACCACCCTTACCATTGATCATGCACGCACTGGACCAGCGCAGAGTCATTGCTGCTCAACGTGAACCATCTCGGAAGGTCTCGAATATTAGTGTGCTGTCATTTCTTGAATGTTGGCATTTTCGGTTCTGAATCTCAGCGTGCTGAAAATAAAGCGAGACCTTTAGCCGAGGTGTAAAAATGATTGTTTGTGGATAAAGGTCACTGCAGATAAGTACTAAGCAGAGATTTCCCAAATCGGAGAGAGGACCCCGGGACCGCTGGGGACGCTTCAGCTGGGAGGGTGTTGTCATTACCCGGCACCGAATTCTCCCGTCGTTGCCTTTTCACTATGGTGATGAAGCTCAATAGCCCTATTCCGCAAACATTACCAAAGGAATGTTCAAAGGCCGCAAAGATATGTGAGCGCAACATGGTTTTATCCAGGTCCAGTTGGGGGAAGTGACATCACGCTTAGTCCAGTCGTTCGTTGACAGCGGTAACAACGGTCTTGATGGCGTGATACCTAGGGCTGTTCTCGAAAGCGCAAAGGGATTTGCAATATTCACCATATTAAAGCTGGATTCCTTTTCTCAGCTAGGGCTGGCAGCGGAATCGTCATTGCCAAGTTGGAGGATGGATGTATGTGAATTCATCCGACGTGGCTGGAGAAGCTTGTTGATATTCCTAGCCTGGTCTTCCCCAAGTGCTATTGGTACTGCCGGAGTTGGTATTGGAAGCCAGCTTGGTGCTGAAATGACGGATTTCCTGGTTGTGCTGAATACTCGTTCAGTCAGTCTCACTCAGTATAGCGGTGTTTACTCCCTCGCTCATTAATAGCGATCTAGGCAATCGTCAGTTTGTTTCTACAGACCTGTTTTGTGTAGCTGTTGACCGACTCCCATGCCAGACATCCTTCATGGCCGCTGGGTCCTTAACACTGGGGGGTAATATGAGCCTTGCCTTAGGGCCCCTTGGTCGGACCGGAGAAGCGATTGGATCGGTCAATTCGCATGGAAAAGTTGCAGCAATGTAAGCAAAGCCAATCTCATATCATACCCGTTCGTGGTGGATCATATTACTTTACAGGTATAGCTATTCCAAGACGCGGGGTCTGTTTGGTGGGTTGTCTATTGAGGGTTCGGTGATCGTTGAGCGGCAAGACGCCAATGTACAGGCGTACAAATCGCCCGTCACCGCGAGGATTTTACTTGGCGGAATGATGGACCCTCCTGAGTGGGCAGCCCCACTCATCAAAACGCTGGAGGCTTGTACAGGCTTACCTGGAAATCGACAATGGATTCAGGAGCAAAGGAGGGATACCACATACGCTTTCGGGGGGTTATCAAATCCAGGTGGAGGCCCTTCGTATCTGCGTAAGAAGAAGAAGTCGGACAAGCCCGCTTTCCCTCCTGCATCCTGGGGCAAGAACAAGAACGGAGGTTCGTATTTCGCTTCTGAACCAGTCGAGGAACCTACGCATTCTCGAAGCATGTCTTGGGATCAAGGGAGCAGCGCCCCTTCAACATTCGAGACGCGTTTCGAGTCAGACTTTCCCAACGAGCCGCAATCGATGTCTCAAGCTGTCCGCGCATCAACCCAACCGAACCTATTGGACTCGCCAAATTCATTTGACTACTCCAAGTCGCTGCGCCCGAGCCCCCATTTTAGGTCGATGAGTCTAGCCACAGGCCTTGGGTATCCATCATCGAACGAGCCACTACAGTCGTCTTCGTACCCGTACCAAAGTTCATCGAATCCGTTTACCAAGCCTTCAGCCGCGGAGTTTGACGACTCAATATTTTCAGTACCACCCACTGAGAATTATAACACCCCAGCCGTTAAACCGGAACCTAGGCTAACAACACGCCTGCCGCTACATGAAGGTGTTGCCCGTGCCATCGCGTTGTTTGATTTTAAAGCGGTGGAGGTATCTATCCCGTTGTATTGACATTACCCACCCGCACTAACAAGCTACATCAGTCAGGCGACCTATCGTTCTCCAAGGGGGATATCATTACAATTACGCAGAAGAGTGAAAGTAGTGATGATTGGTTCGTATACACCTTTATTGGCTCTGCTCAGATGGTTGACCTTTATTCCCAGGTGGACAGGAAAGCTTGAAACTCGTGAGGGAATATTTCCAGCTAATTTTGTAGAGGTTTTGTAATTCAACTTTCGTCACATCTGGGGACTTCATCACACTTGTTTATGTTTAGTTTGTAAAATGTAGATGATGGGAATTCGTCATGGCCATAATATACATTAGCTGATGAAATGACGGAATGTTGTGTAAATCAGATGGTGAACTGCACAAGATCGTCCCAGCTCAAGCCCCCAGCCCCCAGAAAGTATAGCAGTTCCTGGTGGGAATTTGAGCCGCTTAGTGTTTCCAGTTCCGGAACCAGACTGGTTGCGTATGGGAGGTACGGGAGCTCGGGGTGTGTTGGGGCTGGAGGTCCATTCACTGGACGAGGGGGAGTTGAATGTACTCGCTGTAGTCGCTTTCTGAGTCCGAGTATCCAGTTATATCTATAAAAGGTTCAACAAAGCCAGGCCGGTGCGCTGGAAGGTGCAGTAGTAAGAGCAGGGGCCTTGTCGCTGCCATCCAAGTCTGGGTTAAGGTCTTTCCAACTTGTATTTGAAAACCGCAAACCAATTCGGGAGAAGACCTGCTTAAGTGAACGCTTGACCATGGGGAGTGATTTGAAAAAAGGCGCCGCTTATGTAGAAGAAAAGTTGGATGTTGAAGAACCAGGAGAACTTGGTCCAGGGGCGAGGGTTCTTCGGATACAGTGACAGACACGGCGAGTTATCCAAGAGTGAGAAGAACGAGAACTAAGTTGTATCGAGCTCGGATTCGGCGCTAAAATTGTCGTCACTATCGCTATAATCATTTTCTTCGTCAGCTTTGTCGTCGGCCTCTTCGCCGTCAGTTCTGGCGTCAACTCCATGTCTACCGCCGCCGATGTCTGCGCTGGGATCCAGAGGGAGGGGTTATTACATCTTCGAGGGGCGTGTTTAGCATGTGATGATCGAGCCAGTGTAAAACGTCGCCATGATCCTCCGCAACCGAAATATCAATATCCTTGACACGACCACCAAGGGTAAGAACTATCTCCGCGACCCGGGTGTGTTCACTGTTCAGCGTCGGCGAATGAGTCGCCAACCTCGAGTGAGAGCTCTCGAGGCTCGGAATCAACGGAGAACACTGATGGAACCTTGCGGGTGGATGTCGCAAGCAGCGGGGTACGTACAATTGCAAGCAGAGCTGCCGGCAATCAGAATTTAGAGTCGGCTATTTGGCTTTATCACCCAATCCAAGCAGCCAGTTTAAATTTCCGTGACAATATTTTTTCAGAGACGCGATGCATCGGCTCCTTGCCCAGCCAGTATTCCGCACACGAACGACCCTCATTTATTCTTCTGCACTCAGATGCGCGCGCATTAATAATGTGCGGTATAGGCAGCTACATACAGCCGATTATGAATCCAAGTATGCCGCGCAGTTGCGGCGGGTTGCAGGAGAGTGAGTTGAATGGCTGGTTGTGGTTATTTCTTGATTCGAAATTCATTCACAGAAAGGGTATGAGCGTGGAAGCACTAAAGGAGAAACTCGCAAGGGAAAAGGACGAAGAGAGGCGTGCGATGGTTCAGCGAATCAAGCTGGAGGAGGAGAAGAAGGAAAGGGAAAAGACGCAGGAACAGGCGGGAAACCAAGACAACGTGCATAAGAAGAGTCCAAACGCGCCTATAACGCGAAAAGATAGCTCTCCGGTCAAGGTGTGTTCGCCCTCGACCGCCACAAACGCATACTAACCTCTCGCATCAGTCCCTCGCTTCCATCCTGAACATGCCTCGCCTCCTCTCTACACCGCATACCTCCGCCCAAATAACCGCCCTTTGGACCGCGTATCATACCGCCCGCTCAGGCGGAACCGGGCGCGGCTACATTTGTGCTGCCATCCCTATCGAATTGTATACAAAAATGGCGAGTGTCGCGCAAAAGTATCCCACTTTTGTCGTGCCAGTGCCGCGCATGCGCCCCGCGGACGAGTAGTGGGTGAGGGTGAGAGTGACACCGCGTACGAGTTTTACTTTATGCAGTGGGGATTCCACGACGCGCCCCCTGTGCCACGTGCGGTACCGGAGGATCCCCTAGCATTTATTACGGGCAAGGTGGGCGAAGGCGAGGGGACGAACCCACAAATATCAACGGTGCTGTTCACTCCGCTGCAGGAGTACAAGATGCGCGGGACGTTTGCAACGCCGTATTTAGTGTTGACGCATTATACCGACTTGGTGCAGACGCATGGCGTAGTGTTATTGCGCGGGGAGATTACGCCTGCGTCAGCCGCAGGCGGTGGTGGTGGTTCGGACGGGCGATATATGCTGACGCAGGAAGATGCACAAGTCTTGGGCATGGCGTTGCAAAAGTACTATCTATGGGGCGCAAGTAGTGGGAAGGAGGGTGAGAATGAAGGCGAGAGGCTGTTGAAGGTGTTTCATGAGAAGCCAAAAGAGTTCAAGTGGGAGGAGCTCCTTGAGCATGCCAGTTGGGGGCTCTAATACATTTATGGTACGAAATCCCCTCACACAGTAATGCATCTCTACCTGGCTTCAATTTTGTATTCCAGACTTATTACACAATATAATCATCAAGGGTATAGATGCAATGGCCTCCATGGTATTATGCGTCCAATATCTACTTTTAGTGATGGGACTGCTCATTGCAGATCACATTGTCCTGTGATCCATAGTTACCGATTGAATCTGCCAAACAACCTTCGCCCATCCACTGATCCAACACTTCTTTCGTCAGAGTGGCTGCCACGCTCTCTTCCACGGAAACCCAGTTGTGACTCAGACTCGACGTCTTCTATATGTTTGATGGCTCGATTCGACTTGGGCGCGTAACGTTGATTGTGGTTCGTTGACAGAAGTAACATCAACAGGCTGGGATCGGTGGGCGTGCTGTGGTGGTTCACCAACGTGCCCCCCTCGTGCCCTTCGCCTGCGGAGTTGTGGGGGGGCGGAACGGGATTTTTTGAACGGGGGTACGATTTACACCACCGAAGCAGGGCCGCAGCCTCGCACAATGCCTTGTATTGAAGCTTTTGGCCATGCTCGAATGGCTGGTCGGTCCACAGGGATGCCATTGGTGCGAAGCCATTCCACGCCGGTGATTTCATACGTAACTGCAACTACATGTGGATATCGAATTACCTACCCAACGTGAGTGAATTCTCAGTCAATATTTTATGACTCGACAGACAGCCCGCTATTTACCTCTTGTTTGAGAAGTGGATAGAGCCGGCTATTTAAACTGACTGGACCAGGCCCCTTTGCCTTCAACTTCCACCCCCTCACCGACCCGCGATGCCAGTTCAGCGGACGGAACCTCATAGGATATCGTCGGAATTTACAGCATCGGGATGTGTTGATTATCGCTACCACCCATATCCACGTCTTGACCAAATTGTGCAAGCTTTGGTAAGTTGACCACTTCCACCGCCAACGGGTGGGTGTGGAGACCCGAATCGTCGTTAATTTCCCGCTTATGTTGCCCCTGTAACTATCAGCATGAGATGGAACTAGCGAGGATGGAATGTAACAGCAGCACTAACGCCAACGGCGTATATGGCAATGGTCTGGCTGCTCGGGGACGCTTTCAAAGGACCGTGGCAAGTCCCTCTCCCACTTCATCCCTTCCGCTGGTATATTGAATTCAAAATTCACAGGACCTGACCTGGCGTAAGGTCCTCGGATTGTTCGTGCGATCAGAGCAAGCATATTGATGTATATGGTTTCTTGTTCCGCCCTCCCCGTTGCGTGTGTATATTCACTTTGTAGTCTGAACAGACACAGGCGACATTAGATCGAAAAGTACAAATTGTATGTGATAGTGCTGCCGCGGTCGCTAATTTTGACTGTTGTTTTAGCTTGGTGCCCATTTGAGGGTTGAAGTGTATTATAGGAACTACATACCTTGTGTAAATACAACAGATGACGTCAGCCGTGCGGTAATCTCAATCTCACCATCGCCACCTGTAGCTCTTTGCGTGTGAGCAGTAACCCATCGTATACCAACCATGGCAGCAATCCACCACCCTCCCAGTACACCGATCCTTATCCCCTTCCAAAACGCAGACTCACTTGTTGACTCGCTCGCCTTGTTCATCCTCAAGGCGCAAAAGGATTCCATCGATAAGAAGGGCAATTTCACAGTGGCCTTGTCGGGTGGTTCACTCCCGAAAATGCTCAAGGGGCTTATCGGAAACCCAGCGGCCAAATGGGACAAGTGGTTCGTGAGCCTTTTGCGTTCAAATATCCACTATTTAATAAAGTCACGACCAGGCAGGTTTTCTATGTGGACGAGCGGGCGGTTCCCCTCGATCACCCCGACTCTAATCATTTGTCGTGCACGACAAACCTATTCTCCAAGGTACCCATTCCAGTGGAAAACATCCATGCCATCGATGTCAACCTTTTGAACAATCTCGAAGAGCTGGCCGATGCCTATGAGAAACAGCTCATCCACGAATTTGCCCAGAAAGACTCTGCTCGTTTCCCCGTCTTTGATCTTATCCTCCTTGGCATGGGCCCAGACGGTCATACAGCATCCCTGTTCCCCAAGCATGAACTTTTAGCGGAGGAAGACAGATGGGTCGCATTTGTAGAAGACTCTCCAAAACCGCCGCCGAAGAGGATCACATTCACATATCCCGTCATTAACCATGCATCGCGGGTAGTATTTGTAGCGGCCGGCAAAGAGAAAGCCGAGATGCTGAGTCGTGTCCTGGACACCCCGGAAGAGGGTCTGCCGGCTTCAAGAGTTAGACCTGTCTTCCCGGGTCAGCTGTACTGGTTTGTGGATGTTGCAGCCGCCGCGGATACCAAGTACCCCCAAACACCTTTCAAGCTGTAGCCCAGGGATGATCATACAATAAGTATATAGGTCAAGGAAATATGGCAGTTCAAATTTTGTATTATACTAGGGTTTGAATGTATATACTACAGGCCCATCGCCACCGTGTTCAGAATACTTCATTATCAGTGCACTCGCTTGTGGCCAGCTGACCACCTCTCGAACGTGATGTTCGTGGTGCTCTTGTTTCTGTTGCTTCTTGTGGTTTGAGTCTGACTATGATCAATTACCTCCTCCTGGTTTCTCGACAGGGTTCGTTACACCTTATTCTTCTTGCATTTCAATGGTAATAAAAGCCTCATTACATTAGGAAAACTGAGGCTGGCGAAATGGTTTACCACAATGTCCTCCAAGGCAAAGGCAAAGCTAGTGTATGATATCACCCAGCTTGTCCTTGCACGCAAGCCCAAGATGTGCAACGTTCTCGAGTATAGGGGTACGCATGCTATACCCCCTTCCTCCACATCATTCACGTATCTTTCCCAGATACCAAGGTCTAAAGTTCGATGTTATATGCCATCTCTTTCAACAGTTCATCTCCCCCATGTTCAAGGTTATCTACAGGCGCTACGCTTCGCTTTATTTCATTTGCGAGGTTGGCGCTCAGGAGAACGAGCTCTTGACACTCGAATTGATCCATCGATACGTGGAAGTCTTGGACCGGTATTTCGGAAACGTGCGTCGCACTTCGTTTATGCTTAATCAAGAATCCAACCAAGAGCCCACAGGTTTGTGAATTGGACTTGTACGGAATCTATCACTCTTCTGTTCAAGATGCTACCACGTAATTCCCAGGATATTCAATTTCCAGAAGGCGTACACGGTCAGTGGGTGTATCATATTGGACGAACCCGTGTTGATACCCTCAAGATTTTGGACGAGCTCGTCATTGGTGGCGAGATGCAAGACTCATCCAAGAAAGCACCCTTGAATGAAGTTAGATTGTCTTTGCCAGCCTTTGTTGTTTGCTTATATTAGAACCAGGTTAGGCGGGTCGACCAGTTTCAGGACGCGGAGGATGTCATGGACAAGATCCAACAAAGCTATTTAATGTAACAATGAACGGCTGGCTGGATCATAAATATAATGGGTAGGATACAAATATGAGTGAATGCGAATGGAAGTCAGTCAAATTGGGTCGGTGGGGGTTTTTCCAAGGAAGAAATTATCCCGGAAGTCAAATTTGTTGATTGTCGTCCATTCGAACTAGTGCCTATTTCAGTAGAGCTTAAACTTGGGAAAAAACGGAATAACTGACCCCCTCTTTCTGTGGACTGATATTGGTTTCAGATTCTCCAACCAGAACAACGTAACGGCGGTAGTTTTCCATGATACAGGGCTGTCGGCGTATGGAGGCCAAATCGCTGGTAATGTGTTCCTCTATCATAGAGGCCCAATCTGACTCGGGTACATTGGTGCACTTGTCATTGAACGCCTCGATGCTGCTTTCCAAAATGGCACGCGGGCCATCGGGGAATGCAAAAACATCGAGAAGCCAGCGCTCCGAGGCGTCGTTGCCAGCTATAGGGTTTCGCTGGAGGGGAGGGGAGTAGAGAAGTGCAATTTCTCCATCGACAATTGCTGTCAGGAGGTAGTGAAGGGGAAACTTTCCGCTTTTAAAACAGCGTCAGTTGGTTTTTTGGCGATTTGTGGCGACAGCATACCAGTCGAAAAGGGTCAATGGATCTTCCCCTGGGCAAAATAATTTGGCAGCCATACCAAGAACGGATGGTAGAATATAGGACATCCATATGGGGTGCTCAGCCAATTCCTTGATCCGATGGAGCGCACCAATGGGGTCCTCAACAAGAGACTTGGGAGTGAGTGTGACAACACCGCCTATCAAGAAATAGTCAAGGCAAGCATCATAAGGGTTTTCTTGGCTCACCAGCAACGTAAATCTCCCGAATACCCCACTGTGGAGGTGGGACGGAATGATGGGTTCCATAGGTGATGAATCGGGTACCAACATTATTGATTCGGCGGTCAAAATAACCGGGAAGTTTATGGAGCGTAGCCAGGGCGCCAATGTGTACAAAAATTACGCGAGTGTCAGTTTTAGTGTCGCATTTTGTGGCCTTGCATTGCTGCATAATTGAGCAGAGGTATATAGTCTCCAGTGTCATAGTTTTCGACGGGCCAGTATCGCCATTCCATATACAAAACGTCCGGATACGACCAGGCTCAGCCATCCAATCGTGGAGGTCTTTGGGAAATTGCAACACGCGAAGGGCGCGTTGGTAGGTAGGGTTGTCTCTTATAGAGCGCTCCCACTGAGCTTTGTCCGATATCATGGGTTGCTGTTCAGGCTGAGCGGGAACAAGAGCGCTGTGTGGTTTGCGCCATTCGCGCGCGAGTTGTGTAGGTGTCAGCGCCCATGGGAATAAACCAGCAACCAGCAAACTCGGGTTTGGGTCAGTTGGAACATTGAAGCGAGCACAGAGGGTTTGCATTGTTGGCGGGAAAAAGATCATGTGCCCAATAACCTGCTCGTCAAGATATATCGGAACCATGATCACCTGGAAAATTTAAAATGCATTTCATATAGGGAAGAGAGTTTATACCTTTTTTCTCAGGTCCATATATTTTGCAACCGTCGTTAGCCGTTCTAGGTCTTTCGTCTCTTTAGGGTCAAGTCGTGCGAGGTGTTGCACAGGTTTGCAGGCGGATAGGAAGGAGGGAAGGTCACCACAATCATGAAAACTAAGGAATTGAAGCGCCCCAACACTAGTCATCGCGACGCTGAAACGCATTCCCATTGGGACTGGTCATTGAGTGCAGTCATCGTTGCATCGCAGAGATGCTCAGGCGCGTTTCCTGTCATACTTACATGGATAGCACCAGCCCATGCCCATTTCTTGGGGATTCTGCGGGCAGAGAGTAAGCGATGAAGAGCGAAGCGAAGCGGCAGTGTGACCTTGGTAGAGGGAGTGGTTTGCGTGATACTAGTGGTCGCGGGGGAACAATGGCGTCCTGTTCCTCGACAGCCGGGCTGCGAAAGAGGATGAATAAAAGCAGGTGAGAGCCGCTGTCTATCTCACGTTAGTGGGGCGGCTAACCTAAGTCGCAAGCATCGGCCTTGGTTTTGAAAAAAATTGTGATTGAGTAAACTTACTGGGCGGGCATGACAGTCTGGAGGAAGTCTTCAGCTTGAGCTATTTGTGAATTTCGAGGCGGTTGGTCCACTGGTCTGGGTAGTTATAAGAAAATGGGAATACAGTGTTTAAGTCGAGAAATCAATGGACACTCGACTTACGGGGACATAGGCCATGTGTAGTCCAAGAATGATGGAAGCGCCTGGTCATCGGACATCGAATAATCTTGTGGAGATGTGGCCGTTATGGAATCCCCAAATGTGGGTTCGAGTGGCGACACAGATACTGCAGACTCGCGTGAATGCGGCGGCGCATTCAATGCTGACAATGTGGGCTCCACCAGGGGCAGGCTATCCGAAGAGGCAATTTGATTGGAATCCCTGGTACTTGGAATTGTCTTTTTGAAACTCAAAGATCTCAGTGTATTCGGTTTTTCGGGCCGCGCAGCCGATAGTGATTTCGGGTTCGTTGGGGCGAGCGCACCTTGAGCAAGTCTTTGCTTAGTACTTAACCCGCTTCCCATCGGGGCCGACGCGTGGCCTTGTTGGCAAGGGCTGCATGAGGATTGGGTAGTTTTCGCGGAATTTTTGGGAGGGAGGAGACTAGGGCTGGTTTGGTCAGTGGTCGGGGAATTGGGAGTGGAAGTGGACGTGGACGACGGGAGGTCGCCGGAGCAGCAGTGGCGGAAGTGGAGGCTTCTCTTGATGAATGATCAGAAAAGAGACTTGGCTCGTCATCAGAATCATCAACCACCCTTCCTTTCCCCTGCCCTTGGCTAAGTGTCGTATATGCACAATCGAGATTTTACCTACCTTGTTGGTTTTGGAAATTTTGTGGGGGGGCTCCCGCCCTCGCGGGGGTGTCTCCTGTAGGTTATTGAGATCAATCTGACATAATAAATGCGCACTCACGCTGGGAGAAGTCGCCGAGCGGCCTCTTTTTCGTTTTTTCGCGGAACTCACGAGTGGCTCGTCTGAGTCAGAATCGATTGTGCCCTGTATCTGTTATTCATTCCTGTTGTTTTATGGGGTTAGGTAGACCATTTCACCTGTGAACCTCTAGAGGAAGACGTGGCAGGGATTACAATCTTAATGCTCTTGTCCTGAGACTTGATGACTAGTGAAATGGGGTGTACAGAGAACATAGCTCACTGGCTTCTTGATTTTCTTCTTCTCAGGCTCTTTCTCTTTCACTTTGGCCTTGCCCTTCTCCCGCCTGTGGTCCTCTTGCGATTGAAGAAATTCCCTCGCGAAATACTTCCTCTCCTTTTCTACTCGCTCGATAAGTATACGAAATACAGCCAAGCAGAACAGAGGGACATCGAAAGAGGGTACGCAACTAATCCACTTTTCATTTGCTTCAATCATATGGCCAACCGGATAATCCCCCGAGTCCATACCAATATGGTCCCAGAAACTCTTGAGCAGACGCTCACAGCCTGCAACATTACCATCGGGCTCCCAGCTGTTATTACGGAAGTGAGTGACAAACCCTAGGCAATCGGAACTCCCAGGGCTTTGAAGTATACCTATTGGCATCAGAGTCATATCCAGCCCACTGGTAAGAGAGATTGGTTGTTGCCGCTACCAAGATTGGGGATGTCTTACCTTGACATAGTACTCCTGTAAAATGCAAATGCGATTCATAATCCCGGAATGTAGCAAAGGAAAGAGACAAACCCATCTGGCTACCGGCTTTGCAACTTTATTGCCTCCTTGGCCATCATCCCCCGACCCGCGGTCGTCTTCCTCTTCGGAGTCAGATAGGGCAACCACACGCGCTTTAGTTATAACCTCTAAATTCGGTGTGAGGGCTGACCGCATTGGTATCCGTTTGTCCATACATACCGACATGATACGCCTCTGGTTCTTCCTCTGGCGATTGAGCTTTTTTCCCCCGTTTCCCCCGTTTCCCCATGTTTCCTTGGCTCTAGCACAGCTCAGACGTGCAGATCTCTCTGACGAGTTAAGTTTAGGAGGCCCGCGGTGTC
The DNA here is from genome assembly GCA_015501065.1 of Infundibulicybe gibba. Lineage (NCBI taxonomy): Eukaryota > Fungi > Basidiomycota > Agaricomycetes > Agaricales > Omphalinaceae > Infundibulicybe > Infundibulicybe gibba. The sequence continues at coordinate 402,499 of JADNYI010000001.1, forward strand.
AGTATGGTCCAGGTTCTGGTTGAGCGGAATCCCGCTTCCCGATGGTATCCCAAATGCCAATCTCGAGCTCAGAGTCAGCCACCTTTCGTTGTCAATAAAGGGGGTCACGTGATTCAACGCGGTTCGTCACATGCTTACTGTGTGACCGTTACCATAATGATATGTATAGGCTTTTTTCTTAAATCCTATTTACTATGTACATGGATTGTGTGATTTAAATATTCAGACCTCAAGCTTGCCACAGGAAATAATTAAACCATCCTTGTATAGAATTCGTGAATGGATGCACTTATGAACATGATTCTTGAGATGACTGGATGGTCTAGATACGCTACCGTTGAAATAAATACATTCGTTCATCATCTCGCCAGGGGCAGACCGGAAGGGTAATCAACTTAATGATTACAGCCGGTGCTGCGGGATGTTCTCTCAACCTAGGGCGGGAGCTGAAGTTTTGATCCCAGCAGCTCCCCCGGTTTTTGTGTTTTTGAGTTCGCTTGATGGCCCTGAGCGATCACTTCGGGGCTATGAATCGAAGGTATCCGGGGGACGGGCGGTGGGGCTGAGGTTGAAGGGACAGAATTCGGGGGGGATTGATAGGAGGGGGATAGTGGAGAGGGGTTAGAGCTAACGCGGCGCGGCGCAAGGTGTACTTGAAGATGGGAGGAAGCAGTAGGTTTGTTAGATGTTCGTAGTTCAACTGTAGGCCCACAGTTAGTTGATATGATTAGGGATGAGGTAACAGAGAACTAACCACTGCTGGATGATTTACGGTCTGAGGGTAGACTAGATCGAACAGCCGTAGGAACCCATTTGTCAACAACGCTCAGTCTGTCGAGAGCGTCCTTCTCTGACGCCGGGGAGCCGCTTGGCATGTATGTCATCATCTCGGGCGCTAATGGAGTGGGCAGCACGATCTGAACCTGATTAAGGCGACTGTGAGGTGGGCCACGGGTAGTGCCGCGAGCTGCGGATGGGTGGAAGCTCCGAGGACCTGCTCTGGAAACTGTCGAAGTCGGTGAGTCGAATTGAGGGGACCGCACAGACGGGCTAGCCGTCGAATCAACATCAGTCAATGGTAAAGAAGTTGAGCTGGGATTGGGAATCTGGAAAGTTGGATTGGGGCTTGGTAATTCCAGCGGGGACAAGTTTCCTAGGTCTTCACCCATCTCGCTGGCAGGGGTGTAGCTATTGTGACGAGAAGGGATTGATTCATGGCCCAGAAGAGAAGATTTGCTGCCGCGCGGGGAGTTCGGAATACGCTGAGGTGCACTGAGGCGGCTGTGATCAGACCTATCACTATCGCGGGTCGTTAAACTCTCGAATTTTGCAATCTGTTGCTCTCGGTGATGTGCCAGAGGCTGTTTCGGGGGCAGTGGAACTGGTTTATGCTTTGCCCTATAATAAATAGAGCGTGTAATTCTGACAAAAATAAAGACAACGACAATGGCTGCGACGGAGCTGCAGGCGGCGATGATGATGATGGTCTGGTGAGACAGTGGTGGCATGATCCAAATGAAGGAGGGTAAAAATGAGCGACGAGAGATGGTCGATGAGGGGGACGGCGGCAAAGACTGTGAGCGGATGCAGCAGCCCCCTCCGAGTGAGTACTTGTAGGAAAATAATAAAGATGGCCGGAACTGACGTCGCTGGTGGTCCAATCAGGTAACTACAATATTACATAATTAAACTACCCATTTCATCCATCTTATCTAATCACCCCCTCATGTCCATCCACCGTCCAGTCCAGCAGCCGTCCATTGCTTCCACCCGACAGAACCAGCCCTCACTTGCAAAACGGCTCCTCTTCCCCAATTCTCAGTCCCAGGAACTCCCAAAGCTTCTCCTTTCTCCTCATGCTCCCTCAGAACTTACCTCAGAGCTCTATGATTTCATCGCGCTTGCCCTCCGCGCTTTTGTCAACCCATGGTGGTCAAGAATATCACGCTATGACAAAGAATTTCTCCCAGAGATTTCGAAAATCTTGACAGTCGTTATTCAAGCCCTTGAGACGCGTGTTGCCCAGGCGGACCTCGCGTCTGTTGTATTTTCTGATTTACCCAACATCGTCACGCAACACTATCGTGATTACCGCAACGCCGAATCCAAAATTTCAACCTCATACGCCACGGGTGGAGCAACGTCCCTCCCTCAACTTTTCCACCATATCCAACCCCATCTTGCTATCTCTTCAGATGGCAAACTGGACAGAGAATACTTTCGCCAGGTCTTTGATGTTGTTCTTAAACATTGCTTACCCTCCGAAGATTTTAATCCCGAGCCTGAGCGTTTTATTATCCGGGAAGTTATGCTAAAAGTTTTTTTGGACGACGTGATGCCCAAGATTATTCAACCATGGTTCATCCAGAAAACCATCCTAGACCTCCTGGGTTCTGTCGAGGATCCGTTGCGCCTTGAAGTATATTTCCCTCCCCCTCTAATCAAGCTCCCTGTCTAAATATTTTCATAGCCACCAGAGCCAATATCGCGGCCATCCTTCTCTTTTCACAACCTCATCGTCCTCATCCTCTCAGCCATTCAGGCCCTCTCGGGCATATGCCTTACCCTCATACAAGCCTACAAGCAAACATTCCACACCATTAAACTCGTCAATCAATCCAAGCCCATAGCTCCCCCTCCAAAGTCTCCTTTCGAGGTGGCCCCTTCTCTTTCCCCTAGCTTATCCACTTCGTCTTCTTCGTCTTCAGTTATTCAGCCAACCACCATAGTTTCCAACCAACCCCGTCATGCTTTACCTTTTATAGCAATGATCAATGAAGTATTTTCCACACAAGACCGGTTGGCAGCGTCAACAATCACGAACACCCTAACGATCCTCACGACCTCCTTGACCCCATTCATTGACCGGTTTGTGTTCCTCGATCCGCACTGATACTGGCTGAAATTTTGACTAGGCTTCTACCCCATATGTTATCATCAACCCTTTCCCCAGCCCTCATTCTCACAATGACACGGACTGCGAAACGCACACTTTTCCCTAACGGATACCCGGGGCTACAACCTCCTGATCCCACACCGGAGGAACAAGCTGAAGTACGCGCGCGGCTTGTAGCATGGAGAGGGAGGGGGATGTTATGTTCGTTTCCTATCCTACCACATATCAAAGGATATTGACATACATAAATAACAGGCCACACGCTACCTTTCCTGCTAGGTCCTGACCCCTCCTTGACACTCGGTGCAGCTCTCGATCCGCTGTCCTCTCCTGAGTGTAATATTCATCTTGTTGTCATCATCATCGATCGGATTCTGGCTTTGCTATTTCCCGAGCTGTGTAGCGGAGGGAGTCTCCCTTGAAGTCTTTATATTCGCTGTTCAAGCGGGAGGCGGAGGCAGATACTCAACCTTATCATCTACGATTTCAGCCCAGTGAAACCTACATATTTTGAATATCGTGTATATCCGGACAAAATAGCAGGCAGACTTAAAATGATAACTAAAGTGGTAGACGGGAATTCCATGTAGAAAACCAAGCGCGAGCGAACCAGATAGCGAGAATAATATACGTGCCTGGAAGCTCCCAAGTGGTGATATGGTACAAGAGACATATGCAATGTAGTTCAGAGTCAAACCTGGGGGTTCGCTGGCGTGGTGGCAAAATCGGGCCTAGTATTTTGGGGCGGGAGGGATGACGATTCTATCGTCGAGTTCATCAAGGGCGCGCCGAACCCCGGCAACAAAGTCCTGAAAATTATATTAGTGACGAAGAAGCCCATAAACACGGGCTAGAGCAAACAATAATATACATGGAAAGGCGTTCAACACGCTTGGCGTCCTCCTCTTCCTGTTCTTGATTCTCTCGACGGAGAGCGGCGCGGACTTGGACTGCTGCGAGTTCGACTGGGTCAATGTCAGACTACGATAATTGTACGTCAGATATTGCACGAGTACTAACACAAGGATACGCACAAAATAAGCGAGAGAGTTGATATCATCAACCTCTTCCACCTCGTCTTCCTCAAGGAAATGTCTGATCTAAACCCAGCCCGTAAGCCTAAAAAAAGGACCGCGTGTTCAAATTGTACCTTTAAGAGGTCGAGATGGATAGGCGGAACATTCCTAGGGTACGGATGGAACCTCCATTTCTGACGACGATATATGGGTAGGCGACGAGTGTAGTGATTAGGCGCAGTTGATGTATTAAAAGAGTGACGTTGTCGTTGTTTGCCGCCTGGAACTTGTCGGTAGTTGGTGACCTTCATCTCCGAAAATGGGTGGATAATGAGATAGAGGTCTAGTGTGGTAGGAGGGGGGAGAGAAATGGATTTCTTGGGCCTTTTAAATCGCCTCGAACAGGAAAAAAAACCCGGAGAGCTAAAAACGATTTGCACTAAACACGAAGGGCGGCGGTTTTTAAAGTTCGATTAATTGACATACCAGATCCCCGCGCGTCAAACCCCAGATTCAACATTACCTGAAATTTCACCACATACTCGGGCCTAACATCTCGAATGGAGGACCCCCCCTGACGGCTTCTACTCTAATTCCTAGCACCGCTGGCCCTCGGCTCATTGGATAATCGATACGTAGGCCTTGATACCAAAGCGTATTGCGCAGCTGAAGTTACTTCCGGCCGGGTAGAGACGATAGCTCATGATTCTCATCACCAGGATGGGAAAGAGGATGCGCTCGATTAAGATTTGTGGGAAGAGCTGGCCTTGGCTAATGGAACCATCGACCAATGTGTGCCAACGTTGTCCACGGTGCTGATGGGTTGGCGAATCGACCAGGCGATGAACTACCACAGGAAGTGAAAGAAAAACATTCTGACCAGGGTACGAAAATGGGAAGCGCAATGGTGTTGTTGTCCCAATAACATCAACATTCCACGATGAAAATTTGTCGTGTTCAAGTATGACTCGGCGGCGCACGTTCCCATATACGGTATGCGTGACCCGAACGGCGGGTCACACTACAAAGGTGAGTCAGATTGGAGTTTGTTGTCTTTCACAAACCACTAACTTGTCGTTCTCGAATGCAAAAAATCCAGGCAATTAGCCCCAGGATTACCTACAGATAAGGATGGGTAGCGTGATGAACCGCGTTCAAGACGATTATGCAAACAGTCAAGCGTCCATTGAAAAGACACCTCCACTGAAGACCTCAAGCCCACATACCCAAGCCATCTAGAACCGAAAGAATTAAACAAGAAAATTTAATCTCAAGAGAGTAGCGCGCACGACGTTAAAGACCCAAGAAATCTGCATTGCTGGCCATTGGGCGCAGGATGAACTCATCCTCCCAGTCCTCCCCGTCCGTCAAATTGCCTGAGCGTGCCTCAATGCATGCAGAAAGACCTTGCGAAGTATTTGCAAGTAAGGCTGTTCGAAATTGGACAAATCGACTGATTTTTCCCGCCGGCGTCCGACGGGCTACAAGATATTTCGCCCCGCGTCATCCATATGGGAGGGGCCTCTCCAAGCAGCCGTGAAAATAATCCACAAGATTGAGCCCTGGTCTTGAACTGAATGCCTAGTGCTGGAGTGTTCAACTGCTGCCCGAGGGGCGTGCTGGCCAAGATGAAGGAGTGAGCAACTCGCAAGTATTGACGCCCCCAAACCGCGGAACCCAAAGCCCAATCCCTTCAAGCTGCTTTTAGAGGAGAGGACGCCGTTGCGGTCAAAATGATTTAGACCACAGGTAAATCCAAATTTGATGTGGACGGTGGTGGTCGAGGAGACGGGGGTATCCGAACTGACAAATAACATTGCAAATTGCAAATTGCAAGCCTCAACCGCCTAAGCGGACCCGACAATTTCCTGGAGACTGAGACCCATTAATTTTCAGCGCCAGCGTTGCTCCTGGAATATTCCTTTTATTCTCTCCATCCCATGTCGAATGCTACGGCTGGCCACATTTTTCATGACCCCCAGGATTCACTCCCAACGCTCCAACAATCCGACTACATGATAACTCCCGAATGCCAGAAATTCCTTGCGGTTAAATCACAGACCAACCGCACGCCATGCACCGACGCTCAAATCTAAACTACAGAGGATAGGGATGACAGATTCGCTCCCGGCGAGCTTTCTCAGGTGGAGGTGGACTGACGGATGACGAGGAGATGACAGGATTCTCATGGCGTTCCAGTCTTCAGAATCCCCGAGTCCAAGGCAAAGGTATGACACGTCCATGGTATCAATCCGTCGTAAATCAATACTCTTTAAAAGACGGATGCGGGTCAAAGAATGGCGTTGTGCCGACAAGAATACGCTGTTGGGAGAGTTTTACAGCACCTTGTGTTAAAACCTGTAACCATAACCGCAGGCAGGACAGGAACACCTCTCAACCAAGCTATTCAAGTATTGCAACAACCAAAACTTCCCTCGGACTTTGGGTAGGGTAGGCGCGCAGCAGATGTTTTATCAGTTTTACCTTTTTCCCCACCAAGCTCTTTCATATCCGACCTGCTCAAACTCTAGCGGTGAGCCAAATACCCTGTATCGATTAATGATTATCACCCAAGCCGGTGTATCGTTTGAGTTGCACAGATAAGCATGGCTCCCCGACGCCCACCAGTATACTTTACAGATGCTTGAATCGAGTCAACATATCCAATTACGGCATGACTACATCGTTGGAAGCTCTGCGCTGCCAACGATCAAAGTATCCTGCCATTCGATCTATTTATCCCAGTAATCTAATCGTCCTAACAATATCTTTGATGCTTATCAAGTATGTATGGATTTTGCTACACGCATTAGTGAACCGACAAAGAAAAACACATATTAACCATTTACAATGGTGAGGAATATAATGTGATATGGGGATTGTGCTAGCATTCTGTGACTTTATCATCCTCGCACACGATATTCAAGGCTGCCCCGCGAATGCTTCAGTTGTTCACTCACTAGGGACCTGCGATTCTCCAGGATGCTGCAAAGCCTCTCCAGGCGCGTGATCGAGCTGAAGCCAAGATTGTCATAAAAGAGACCTCATATACACTGTCGCGCGCGATTTGGAGATCACTTCAATGGCTGGGGTGTCTGGATTTTTGTGGGGGGGCTTGGAGATATCAGGGCCGGGAAAACTCAGGACTACGATATTTGAGGGGTCACAGGATGTGATGAGCAGAGAAGTTGTGTTGAATCGTAGTCACCTGCTGTAATCTTTGGTTCTGGAGAAGAAAAGATGCCCGACATACCTAGCGACCAGCTCCAGCGGAGATGAAGCATCGCCTCTCAAAAAAAATCCATCTAGCTCCTGAAAAAATCCAGCGGCACAAATGAAAGAGAAATTGGCCCATCGTTGAGGAGGGAGGTTCTTGAACGGACCATTACTGTACGGGGGGGTATGGGTAACGGCGGTGACACCAAATTTCTGAACTCCTTGTCTGGTGAAAGGCAAGGAAGGAAAATAAACAGCTAAGAAAGCACGACGAGTGTCAGAGGACAAAGAGCTTGATTTTGTGGCTGGAAAATCAACTTTGGGCGGATGGGACAAAGCCCATGGAGATTTCTGGGTTGGAAATTGACGGTGAGATATTTGAAATCACCCTCTTGACCTCCACTTGATCACTACCATACTACCTCATTGCACGCGGATAAATCAAGACATCCATGGGGATCATTCATACATACCACACCTTTCGCGAGAAAATTCTGGTCTTGTTGAAGGCGGGCTCCGCGACGTTGCACGCGCTCTAACGTTCGGGTGGAGATAAATATCCTAACCATTGGCAATCTGATGGTATAAGGAGACCCCAAGGGTGCTAGTAGGTCTTCTTTCCAGTGCTCGGGTGGGCGGCTTTGATGGCCCTAGCTTACTGGTCTTTGGAGGTTGATAGCAGCAATTCACAAGAACGAACGGTGCAAAAAATCAGCATACAACCGTTCTCGCGGCAGCCCACTCGATTGATGCGTTGGATAACTTGATACGTCTCTTCCTCGACGAGGGAGGTTTTTGAAGATTTAAATCACCCAAATGGCGCGAATATTCGTCGACGATTTCTTGGGGACGACAGAAGTGGCATAATTGAGAGTCTTTCTTCATGAATGTAAGATCTTGATCTTCTTGAGAGCTTGGTTGATTATTTTTGTTTTTCAGGCTCTTCGGGCGTAGTTTGGGTTGAAGGCTTGAGTGGCCAGCTTGAAATGCTTTGGGAGTCCCAGAAGTCTCGAGTGCAATTGGCTTTTGCGCCGGCGTCCATGTAAGCCTTTTCATGGTACCCACCACATCGTGTTCAAGAGAAGGTACTTATACTCGCAAATGGTATGGTTAGCAGTTCAGGAAAGGCGGGAGCAGATCTGACTCACGTCTTATTGTATTGCGTGACCCGACCGCCGCACGTCGGGTCACGGGCTTACCATATATAGAATATGCGCCGGTTTCAACCATTCGCAGGGCGCTGAGAGTAACAGCATTTGCTCGTCTCGTTTTGCAGTCCTTCCAAGTGAAGAACCGAGTCTCCATCTTCTCGCAGCCGGAATGTCTATAGGTGGTGTTTAACGCGTCGTTACGGCCAGAGGAGTGAGCACCCATTCGTTTTCGGTGCTGTGGGTGTTGGATGAAACCTGAAGTCTCCGTGACTATCCCACTGGTCCCGCCAACCCCCTCGCCTGTATTCCAGCGTCCGTGGCCCGTTTAAGGAACCTCACACCAATATAGGACGACTTCGACGATACATGTTGAAGCGAAGCGTCGTCGCCTATCCATGGAATCGGAAACCCGTGTACTGTTCCTTGATGGATACGCCGCACCAGAATCGATCTAAACAAAAACGGTTATAGAAATGGGAAGGTGATCTAGAGATGCGCGGTGTAGGAAATTTCGATCGTTCGGGTTGTTCCTCGCGGGGATGTGGACTATCCAATTCAATCCAAATCGAAAACCCCGCCTCATTTTCCTTGATGTGGTCATGGCCGCTTTTTTAAAATTTTAGTTCCAAACTTTCATTCATACCACTGGTTGCAAACATAAAAAGAGGGGAAACACTCATTTCACCCTTGTTCCTCTCGTCGGCCCCCACAACCAGTCGCAGAACATGGCCAACACCGCATACCCACCAACATACGAGGAGGCCTTAGCTGGTGTAAACTCTACGTTGCGACTACCGTCATACCAACACCCTCGCCTGCGATACCACCCGTATACCAGAACTGTCCCGTCCATTTATTCAACATTAGCAATGGTAGAGTCTCATAATTTGCCTGCCGCGATTTTTTTCATAACTAACCGCTTAGAACCGACCGTCACTGGAGGCACTCATACAACCTATCCATGCTTCCCTAGTATGTTATTTGGCCTTCGCCCGTGTTGTTCTTATTTATAATTACCATAGCCACCAATGGACCTAGTTGAAGCTGTCGCAGCTCGAGTGCAGGCTGCCTTGCGACTAGAACATGAGGAGCACGAAGAGCAAGACGCTCAGCGTATCAGGAGACTATCAACACTTATCCTGGTGGGTACCTAGATCATTTTTCCGGGTTGCACTGAAAATCTGGGTTGGTAGGACTTCGTCATTGGCGTTAAACAAGCCATGAGCATGAGGGGCGGGCGTTCTCCCAACGCCGCCCTATCTTGACCCCAGCCTTGAGAGTGACGTCCGAGTCCAATCCTCCCGAAATATATCAATTTATCCGTTCCTGATACATCATGGAGTCCCAAAAGTACACATGTTCGGCAGTGACATTTGGCTGTTATATACAATATCAAAGCTTTTTTCATCCTCATGGCCTCTCAAATAACATATTGGGCTGAGGGTGCGGGATATAGACTATAGTGATTGCAATGTACATAAGCGGCATGACTAAGGTGGTAATAAGGGTATTATATGTGCAAAACAAGACTGGTAAAAAGGTATTTAGCACAACAAGACTGTCATCAATCGGTGAAAGCTGTTGATATCGATTAATTCCAGTCTCGTAACAACATAAAGCAGGATATCCCGCTCAGCCATTGATCAGCAATTACAGCCGTAACTTTGCGATGCTTCCGAGTCAAGTTGGATGGGATCCGGGTAATCGACATATCTAAGTGGATGGTTCTTTAGTTGAGATACCTTGGTAACGGGAAGGAGGGCCTCACAATTGTTCTTCGGCCTCTTGTTGAAGAGCATTCTTGGCTACGGTTTGGAAAGCCTGTTCCACGTTGATGGCTTCCTTGGCTGAAGTCTCAAAATAAGGAATGTTTCCTTTGGATTGACACCACGTCATCGCTCGTTTCTGAGTGACCTGAAAGTGAATGAGTATTTGGATATGTGCGAAGGAAAGCGTTCGGATGAGGGCACCTGTCGTTTGTTCTCCTCAACATCAATCTTATTTCCGAGCACAACGAACGGGAAGTTCTCCGGATCATGTGGGCTTGCTTGAATTAAAAATTCGTCTCTCCAGCTATCCAGAGTCTCAAAAGACTTTGCGCTGTTGACATCATAAACAAGCACACAGCAATCTGCGCCACGGTAAAAAGCAACTCCGAGTGATTGGAACCGCTCCTGCCCCGCAGTGTCCCATAACTGCCACAGTGGGGAGCATTGAGAGCGCAATTATAAAACATTATCACTGTCCAACTCACTTGCATGGTAACAAGCCGGTCATCAACCATGACTTCCTTCGTCAAGCTGAATGGGCCAGTGGTCTGGGTAGGTGGCCATAAAATGAGGGGGATGTACATACAAATCAGCACCAATGGTAGCCTTGTATTGATTGCTAAAACGTTTGTTGACATATTGGTTCATAAGGGAGGTCTTTCCGACGCTGCAAACGAAATTAGGTGGGCTCGAATGCCTGACGAACAACAGCACCAACCCGCTGTCGCCAAGAATGATGACCTAGAAGGATCTGTGAAGAAGACGTCACCTCCAAGCTCATGGACTACATACCTTTAGAAGAACACGACCCATGTCTGATGGAGGGGGAAGAAGATGATAAGTGATTTGGAAGGGGTGGTTGTTGGAGAGAACAAGCGACGCTGTACGCAATTGGCGTCACGACAAATTTGGGTCAGTTCAGACTCCGAACGAAGCCCCTTCTCACTGTCTCTCGCGACGCCGAAATGGCGGAACCAGCCTGGCAAGAACTATTACGCCTTAGATTGGTGGAACGAAATGCAAAGGAGTCTGCTTTTGCTCCCGTTATTGAACAATGTAAGTTTTCATCTGCCACCACTCATCCATAGGTGGTGATTTCTGCCAGATCGCAGATTGGCCCAGCAGACCAAGCTGCTGAAGGAGCGGAATGCTTCCTTGCTACGCGCGGTGGGATCGGTCAAAGGAAACCCCAGTAGTTCAACGGTATTCATCCCTGGCACTAGTGAAGAGTATGTCTATCTACTTCCGATTCACGCAACCCTCATGAGCTCTTGAATTTTGTGCAGAAACCCAGTGCGTGCAGCGTACATGGCATCACTTGAATCCCAGATATCATCATTGCGTGATGAATTAGCCACTGTTTATAAGACACAGGGCCAGAACGCTCAGAGGCTTTTGTCCATGAACGAGACCTTGAGAGAGAAAGAGGAGCTTGCACGAATCGACACCGAGAACCTGCGGAAGACGAGAGAAGAGGCTGCCGTACTAAAACGCAAGGTTGATCAGCACTCAGAATTAATGTTGGAAAAAGACCGAACAATCCAGGTCGGTTACCTATTGCGGTGGATCTGTTCAACCACTGATCTCTCAAATAGATTCTACACGACGAAATAAACACCCTACAGTTAGAGCTCGGCCAAATCGAAGAACGCAACCAGACCCTTACGAAGGATAACGCAAAGCTTCTCCAACGTTGGCTGGACGCAAAGCAGGCGGAAGCAAACAAGATGAATGAGGCCAATGACTTTTACGAAACTATGCGTTCGCGACATCAAGCGGTCCTAAGCTGGAGGGATGGTTCGGAAGGTGGCAAAGATATCAATGCCAACAATGGCGCAGAAACTGCATCCCAGGTAACAACGCCAATGTCGGGAAACGGGGAACTAGAGGAGGACGACCAGTCGATCCTGACGAAGGATGGGACACCATCTCCCGACCGGAAGGTAGTGGATCTGACGCCGAATGGTTGATCATCGAGGATTAGATTCCATTACCCAGTATTTCGTTGGCCCAAGCAAGCGCAATACCCACCCACCCATTTTTTTTGCCGTCTAATATCTCACTATTTTATACCCAACCTACATATTTATCACATCTCAAATCCAGTGTATATTCTTTGGAGAGCAAGGTTTTGGCAGGATTCGGGATGGAATATCGAGAAAAATGGACATGAGTTGGAGAGGAAATCGTAATACATGGGGACCGAGAGCAGAAGCGAGAAAGTTAGCGTGAATATCAGACATAGCGCTGGTCAGGCGATAGTAATACTCTTGAGGATACTGATGGGCTGTCAAAGAAAAAAAAAGGGGGGAGGTTGGAAATGCCACAAATCACAAAAGGTGGCTAATGTATTACATTCGAGACGTCGAACAACAAGAAAGGCGGTGAGTAGGCTTCACTGGGAAGACCATTTTCATTGGGGGCCTTGCATCTGAGCATCTCCTGCGCCCTGTCCAGCAGCCTGCTGACCATAATAACCTGGGGTGATGAAGATGTCAGCGAATGTCATATATTAAATTTTGGACTTACCGCCCCAATAGTTGGAGTAGTAAGAATTGGGATCGGCACCCCATTGTGCTTGGCCAGCTTGGCCAGCTGCCGCAGCGACATTGGGATCAGCACCAGGCTGCTGCGCACCTCCGCCTAGACCTAAACCCGCTGCACCTGCAGTAGCAGGCGGAGGCATTCCAGGAGAGCCAGGACCAGCGGCTCCTGGAGCCCCAGCAGCTTGACCAGGGAATCCCCCATATCCAGGGAATCCATATTGACCATAATTAGCCGGCTGGGGCATACCATACATAGGCTGAAACGAGATGAGTCGCTATCCAGGCTGTTTCCAGTTAGACATACCATGTTACCGTAGGGAGCAGCACCAGGAGCCGGGCTTAGAGGACCGCCAGGCTGTGCAGTTCCACCATCGGCCCGGTCTTTACCCCAGCTACATTTGATTGGCCTTCCGTGAACCATTTGACCTTGCAGTTGAACGATCGCCATGGCGGCGTGCTCATGCGTATCAAGCTTGACGAAGGCGAATCCACGATCGGCTTGCATGCGGATCTCGGATAAGTAACCGATGGATTGGAAGAGGGGAATGAGATCGGCTTGAGTACAATAGGGGACGAGATTTCCAACATAGACAGTCGAGTTATAGGCGGGGGTTTGTTGCACCACTGACTCATAAGAGAGCGGGCCGCCTTGAAAATTGATAGGCGCGGGCGCACCTCCGCTACCCGTAGGGCGGGGCGACGTGGCAACAGCGGCCGCCGCTGGTGCTCCCTGAGTCTTTTGGTTGGCCCAGTTTACGCGAATCGCACGAGAGCCCAGCCATTCTCCATTCATGGTCGCAATGGCCTGTTCAGCGTCGGTTTTATCTCTAAAAGCCAGGAAACCGTATCCGCGCGATTTTCCTGAATTCATATCCCACATGACCCGAGCATCAGACATGGTACCGAAGGCACTGAATGCCTTGGCAAGGACTTCATCGTTCACCTCTGGACTGAGATCTCCTACAAAAACATGGTAATGACCGGTGGTGTCCTCCTTGTTCTGCTGACCCTGGTATGCCCAGTTGACCCGGATTTCGGTGTCGAAAATCTTTCGACCATTGAGAGTCTGGAGAGCGGTCTCAGCAGCACGCATATCCATATATTCGACGAAACCATAGTTGAGCCCTCCGTGTTGGTAGTTGCGGTCGGGGATGATTTTAACATGTTGAACAGGGCCGGCGACGGCGAAAATCTCGGTGAGCATGTACTCTGTAACGCGAGGACTGAGGTTTCCAACATAAAGATGCGCGCGCCTCTGCATGTCCATATCACCGAGCCAGAATAGACAAGATATGTCGAATAAAAGCACAGCAGTCACAGGAGATGATGAAACCAAGGATCAGCGCAGTAAACGACGGGATAAAAGAGACAAGACATACCGGAGCCTCCGCTGGACCACCCATTCCCATTGCGTTCATGATTCAAAAAGATGAAGGAAAATTGATATCTAGGAGATATGATTAGCGGAGATTTTGCCATTCTAAGAAGCCGTCATACGGAAGACTGAAAACAACAGGCAGTATATGTTAACAAGTCCGTCAGAGAGAGAGAGGAAATGATAGAGAGTAGAGAGGAGAGGAAAGGAGAAAAGGAGAAGACCAGACACTTGGAGACTAGATGGAAGTCAAGAGCAGAGTTGAGTCGCCCGTGGGATTTTTTTGGCTCAATCATATCTGGGCATCAACCGATCCAATTTTTAAAACACACGTGCAGGTATTCTACTTGGTTGGTACATTCAGCAGAACATTACCACCTCCACTCGGAATATAGGTGACGTTCGGGTTGCCTGCAAGCGATTGCACAATCGCCTTGCTCGCCTCAATTTTTCTGAATGCCACAAACGCCTCCCCAGCTTTTTCAAGTGACCGTGAAATGGTTGCAGCGGCTTCGGCTTCACCCTCCGCTCGAATAACAGCTGCTTGTCGCTCTTGTTCTGCCTGAAATGGGTTCAATGCACGTCGGCCAAGTGAGAGGGGAGAAGCAAACCTTTTCAACAATGAATTTCGCCCTTTCCGCGTCTGTTCCCGGTTCGAGTAGATGAGTCTATGTATTAGATCAGTGTTCGCCACGTACCCTGTTGAGCGATTTGTTTTGCTTCGACGGCTTGTGTGAATTCCTTGGAATAATCATGAATATTGTCTCATGAACTGGAAATAGCACAACCAACCTTCCCAAATGTCAAATGGGTTATAGACACATCTTCCAACGTGATATTGAATTCACCAGCACGCTGTAGCAGGTCTGCTCTGATTCGAGAGGACACCTAATATACGCTGAGAACCGTCGAGTCGCGGATAAATTTTTTTCAAAAAACACACCACTTCACGTTGGGTGATCAATTCGGCAGCGTCAAATTGCGCAACGATGCTTTTAAGGACTTCATTTCCAATAGATGGCAGAACTCTCTCGTCATAATCCATGCCGAGGCTTTGATAAATTTTTGATAGGTGTTTTACGTCCGGTCTTGAAAGAACTCGGAGGGTGATAGACACCATTTGCAAATCCTTTGAGCCAGTGGTTGTAGATATGTTCTGAATGAAGCAGGGATTAATAGTGCTCTGTGCAGTACTCGAGGGAGGGAAGCTCACTCTCGGCTTAATACGGCAGTCGTAGAGAATTGCGCGTTGGAGCCACGGTACCAAGAGGTGGGTCCCTTCGTTTGTTGCCTATGATACAAATACATAATTGAGATGTACGAAAATGCTGAAGAGGCTGGTCTCACCTCATCCTTCACTCCCGAGAACCGATCGAACATAACTGCACGGTAACCACCAGGAACATCATAAATACTAGCTTGGACCACCGCCGCAGCAAGACCCAATGGCACTAGTGCGACTTCAGCCTCTTCCAGCACGAGAAAAGAAAGATGACATACCAAGCAGACGACCAACAGTTTGAGAGAAAGCCATGAGAGAAGAGCTTAGAGCTGACCAAACAAGTCACAACGCGTTTTACCTGTCGGGAATTTGGAAAATAACAGAGGCACACCGGTAACTAAGACCGCGCTTGAGCACTATGTATAATTCTATTCTAAATCTACATCTCCCCTTTTTTCACCTCCCATTCTAGCTGAATGACTGCCAAACTGCATCGCCCTTTTCTTCCTCCGACTAGCTTCCACAAGTCCCAGCTTTCGAACAGCTAATCTCAAAAGTAGCTTATCTCCCATTCCAACCTCCAGTCGGGGGTCCATTTTCAGGTGCACTGGTAGGTTCGCAAGAAAATTTACCACCGTCAAGGCTAAGAATGGGTGGCGTGTTTCTTTCCCATTAGATGATATTACCCTGTCATCTCTCCCAAGATTCCTCACAGGAATGCGATCCAATTCAAGCTGTAGCTGCGGCGGCAGTCAATATATAGACACATCCATAAAGATCTAAAACCCATACCTCTTCTATTACCCCCTCCCATCCACCAATTTCAAATGCTGTTCTGTGCCTTCCATAACCCCCAAGGAGCTCATCGGAACCTAGCCCATTCAGGAGAACCCGGGCGGGACTCGAATACGGCCGTGCTTCTGCTTCTGTGGTCCCTCGAATTTGGCCAACGCCCCGGGAGGCAAAATATAAAGCCAGGGCAAGACTCTATCAAATTACTTTGGTTCTCAGTGTAACGACATTATCTTGACTTACCATATCCATGATCGTTCGTCCAGGCAACATCAATGCTTCAATTGTTGATCTCATCGACTGTGATTCCTGATTTCTCATTGTTGAGTATATCGACAGATGAGGTTGCTAAGAATCAAACCTCGAAGGGCACATTCACTTCCACCTATTGGGCAATTTTTAGGAGACGGAAAAGTAGGCTAGAGATTCCTACAAAATTCCAAGTCCTCCCAGGACATAACCTCTGGAGCTCCTCGAGTTCCTGAAGACCAGTGACTCTATCAGGCACCATATATGCTTTTTCAGAAGCAACTGGTGGATTTCCTTGTTTCACCTTTTGCCTCTTTTTCCCCTTCGGCATCCCTCCGAGGTTACCTTCCGTTTGTAAGAGGATTTTCCGGGGGTTTTCAAAAGCCACATTGAGGAGGTCAATTGGTTCATCCATTGGTATATATCTGCCGCCTGTTACATGGTGGTATGGTACTCTTCGAAAAATCGACTTACTTGTGAGCCATGAATGCGATAATTGTAGAATCGATTCCCCCACTGAAAAGAACAGCAAGTCGCGACCTACTGTTGGCACCCCTTCGGTAAAGTGAGCTATCTGTACAGTATAAGAACAAAATGAATTACACTGTAAGTGGAATGGTGCTAACTCGAAGCATTACACTATGGTCGAGGTGGCGTATCAGACCATCTACCGCATCTTCCAGATACCCAGGAATTGGGTCCATTGTTCGACTCGCTATGAATTCGGTTGGTGGTAATGCTATATTCACCCGGTTGGGGATGGCCTGTGGTACTGCGGTCAATACATGATTGCAACCATGGGAACTCCCCTACGAATGGCCTGTGTGATCCAGGTAGTCGTGAATGACGTCCAGTGGACTCAATACATGAGATGAGCGTGGAAATGAAATCCTGGGCACTTCCAATATGTTTAAGATTTAAGCAGTAGATGAACTGTGTTGAGAGCTCTTCGAGATTGTATTGGGGATCTTGTCCAGCTGAGACGGATGTTAACAGGAAGTATGGTCTATCGACGTCGGGTTTGTGTATGAGGAGCGATCTACGACCCAGGGGATCCCGGCCGAAATATAGATGCTGCGAGGCCGACTAGGAAGCAGGTACACAAATTCAGAAAGGGAGCTGGGCAACGTGAGGACTCATACACGATAATACACGAAAGCGTAACTTTGAGACGAGATTATCATAGGGCAAAACGATTTCAGAGGGTTCAAACCTACGGTCCCTCAATGGTTGCAAAATAATCCCGGATCTGCGCGGGTTCTTCTAGTTCATGGAGATGTTTGAGCAGCGTTACCCCATCGTTCTCTTCGGGTGATAACTTTGAACATATATCAGGTTCCAAACCAGATGGTATGAAATCTGATACAGACATTCAATCCTTCAAATATCTGAATCGCAGCAGCAGTCTAGGGTGGGTTGCACTCAATATAGGAGGCGAGATCTACATACCTCTCCATTCCAGCACAAAATGTCCCCATCCTGTTCATGCGGTTGCACAACACGATCACCACCTCTCAACTGAAGCTCAGACACAAAAAAATCCAACACAAGATTCTCGTGTTGATTTCCGGGAGCCCCACTGGTGGGAGCCCAAGAATGTGTATCCGAGTCATGATTTAGTTGGATCTGGTAGGCCTTCTGGGCATCGGGGCCTATCGGCCATGAGACAACTGGTGGGTCTACCGTGACATTGTGGTTCAGACTTACCGCGCTTGGAAATAGCTTCGCGCAGGTTTGTGCTTAGCTGGATCGTATTTAGAGGATTTTGAATAGTGGAACCACGTTGAATGGAGAAGAGAATACCGCACATGGTAGAGAGTTTGAAGTAGGGGTAGATCTATGGATTTAACTTCCCGGTTCTAGTGTGGTGTCTGGGCTAGGATGAATATCACTAATTAGTCCCCCGTACCCAGACCAAAAGAACAAATAGATAGAAGATAATCATATTATATATTTGAGACGTATTTGCTATTCACCGAATCTCATCAAATATTCAATTATGTAAGATAATGTTGGTTGGCCTCTGTTGGACTACCATCGAATACTTCAAATTTATTTCTGGGGCATATCTATATTCTTATGAATATACATGGGGTCACAGCATCGGTTCACATACAACAAACTTATAAACGAAGGATGAGTCTAGAGGAATATACTACTGCATTCAATTTCTTTTCTGTAGCTCCACCATCTATGTATTGTAAGTGCTGGCAGAGACGTTGCCACCACGCCCGGTCCAATTGACATCTTAGTTTAATTGTGCTCAGCTGGTGGTAATTTATTAACAGGAAAATAACGCACGGATATCTTCGCCCGACTTGAATTTACTGTTCTCTTTTCCAGGAAGTACGCGGAACGTGTGGGCACCAAAGTAGTCGCGCTAGTGAAGTTTATATGAGATAAATTACGTGTAATTTCTTGATTCTTACTTGCGCTTGGAGGAGGTTGGCGGGCACAACCTCACTCCTGTAGCCGTCGAAGAAGGCGAGGGCGGTGCTGAAAGCTGGGGTAGGTATACCCCAAAGGACGGCTTGAGCGATAACACGTCTCCAACCAGGCTGCGCGGTATGAACGGCTACGAAGACAGCGTAAACGTTGTGATCCATGATTAACCTTGGGTATAAACTACCTTTGTTGAAGAAGTCATCAAACAGTAGCGACTCCAACTTGGGGTTCTGTTGATATGCGTGGGTGATATCACCAAGGAAGACACTCTGGGCTCATGTCAAAATTAAATCGTGGAAGCTGCGGATAACTAACCTTGATGATACACCCTCCGCGCCACATACTAGCAATTCCAGCATAGTTCAAATTCCAGCTCAACTGAAGAGCGCAATGTCAATATGATGGTTTTTCGAGAATGAAAACAACGGATACGTGCCTCTTTAGCAGTTTCTCTCATCAACATGAAGCCTTGAGTGTAAGAAATAATCTTGGAAGCATAAAGAGCTTGTTCCAAATCATCAATGAATTGCTTCTTGTCGCCACGGAATGGTTCCCGTTGCGGGCCGGCAATCGCCTTGCTTGCGCGGACACGCTCCTCTTTGATGGCTGAGAGGCAACGAGCAAACACAGCCTCGCCAATTAGCGTGACTAACCGCGGGATTCCATTCAGAGCACGAATTATTGGTGAGAGAATAAGAACTAACCGGCTGTGCCGGCGTCCAATGCCGCGATGGCGGTCCATTTGCCGGTCCCTTTTTGCCCAGCCTTGTCCAAAATCTTCGACACGACGGGTTCGCCATCATCGTCCTTGAACTTTAGGATGTTCGCCGTGATGTCAATTAAGAACGAATCCAATACGCCTTTGTTCCAGGCCAAGAAAATATCGGCGATTTCATCCTCGGAGAGGCCAAGGCCGCGCTTAAGAATGTCGTACGCCTCGGCAATGAGTTGCATGTCGCCATACTCGATGCCTAGATGATATGATGATAAGTATCTCGCTAAGATAAATATAGGTGTGAAACTTTCCATTGTGTACCATCTTGACGTAGTGACCGGAACCGGTTTCACCAACCCAGTCGCAGCAGGGTTCGCCTTTGACCTGAGCCGAGGTTTTCTGGAAAATTGCTTTGATCGCAGGCCACGCAGCGGTGGATCCACCGGGCATGAGCGAGGGGCCATAGCGGGCCCCCTCCTCACCTCCAGACACACCAGACCCAACAAAGAGTAAACCCTTTGCTTCAAGTTCTTTGGTGCGGCGGATGGAGTCGGGATAGTGGGAATTGCCGCCATCAATAATAATATCACCAGCCTCAAGGTGGGGCTCAAGTTGTTTGATGAAGTCATCAACGGCAGAGCCGGCCTTGACAAGGAGAATAATTTTGCGGGGGCGCTTGAGCTTTGAAACAAGCTCTTGAATGGAATGCGCCCCTTGGACGTTGGTTCCTATGTTGCGCACATGAGAGAACCGAAAACCTGGGGTAGGTATTACCCACCCTTTGCTTCGTTAGCAAGGAAGGCATCTACTTTGCTCGTCGTCCGGTTGTAGGCGACGACGTTGAAGCCTTTATCATTCATGTTGAGGATCAAATTTTGACCCTAGGTTTACCTTGAGCAGTGGCGAACGACCTGCTCGATAGCTACGTACCATGACTGCGAGACCAATCAAGCCAATGTCGCCGCTGGACAGGATCAATGAAATTAGTCCAGGACAAACACTGCGGTGGATGGACTTACGTCGCCATTGTAAGGTACGAGTTCTGAGGGGGGTGGAAAGAGGTAAGTTGGAGGTTACAGTGTAAGGATGGGGATGATGTGAGATAAACCACCGAGGGTTACCTAGCGGTCCGGCTAAGAACGGACTTTGGGGGATCGCATTACAATCAGCTTAATCATCGCTTGATCGATATCCGAGCGCTGGGGAATGTCAGCATGCCCCGTATGTCCAATCCTGCGTTGGAATCGCGGGAGAAGTCTCATGCAAGCCATTTGTTCGAATCCTCGTCCTCCATGGGTCAATCAGATCTCAGTCCATCCTCGACTTCGTATGTGAATCAATAATGAGTAAAACCGGCCCTCGGGCCGTGCTCGTTACTGCAAATGGACCTACGGCGAGACCGGGTCGGCCATTGCCGCGGCCATCAACTAAAAATAGCCGCTCATGTAAATGTCTTTCCGCCGTTGTAGAGTACATCGTATGTACCCTGGAATACAATTTCCAACTGTCCCGTCTCGGATTTGGAACGTCAAGCTGACTTATCAATGGCACCTAGGGCATCTGTGCCGATCGTCTCCCGCCCATCTCTCGGATCTGGTTTGCCCAGCATTGCGCCCTCTGGTCCTGAAATACTCCATGAGGGATGGGTTCTAAAAAAACGGCGGAAGAAGATGCAAGGTAGGTAGCGTTATCTCGGATTATCACCGGCGGGTTTGATCATCGCCGAAAAGGGTTTGCACGTCGTTATTTCACCCTCTACAAAACTGGTCTGCTTTCCTACTCATTCGAACCTGGTCAGGCCGTTCGTGATCATATCTCGCTCCACCACGCTGCCATTTCTACTGCCCCCGGGCGTAAAGACATCCACATTGACTCAGACACTGCAACTTTTCATATCAAATGCCTTAGTACAGAAGAATTTGATCAATGGATGACGGCTTTTCGGTGGGCAGACGTTTTTTTGTTTTTTTTGTTTTTTTCACCTTCATTTAACTTAATCAGGCGATTTATTACGCTGGGGTCCGAGGCGAGGAGGTCCGCCAGTGCACGAGTTATCGGCATTCCGGGCAACAAGTCGGGCCCCATTCTTGAAGAGATGGGCTCAGTAAGCACGCCTCAAAACCCTTGGTACTCCCAGATTTAGTTATAAATTTCCCAGAGTCTGGTTGAGCTTGAGAGCGCAATTATTGCACTGCAAGAGACCCTTGTTTCGAAAGCGCAGAAAAGTCAAAGTTTGAATCGGAAAGGGGAAAAGGAGAGAGTCAAAGACCATTCCAAGGAGGGCTCTTCTGTATTTGGATTGTTCAAAAAATGTACGTGTCATTTTGAATTTCCCAACAAGAACTTACCGCCTTCACAGCTTCTCATCAGCCCCTGACAAGTGAATTTGGTGTTGAAAGTAGCCACTCGGTTCATGTTGATCCACATCCAGACCAGCCATCACCTCATGTCCAGCGTCTTTATTCCATTTTGGAGACACTGAAATCCCAGCATTCTTCACTCAAGCCGGCATATGGTCATGTCCATCTAGATGGGAATCCCCCCGTGCATGGCTCTCCTCTCCCATCAACAGAGGAGGAGGAAGAATCCCCAGAGCTGGCGATAAACAAATTCTCAACCCCACTCACGCGACGCTCGAACCGGGCATCTGTGGCAACCACCGTGAGTGATTCTGTAAACGAGTGGTTTGATGCCTTGGAAGATGGACCACAAGAATTTATCATGGATGTGGAGTCTCCGCAGGATGGAGCGGGAATTGAGCAACAGCCAAGCCAAATACAGACCAACGACAGCCATAGCACCGTAGACGATGGTTCCAGTATCGATACAGATATGGAAGATGATCGGAAGACCGCCCAGAATCATCCGGAGAGGACGGACCTTCCACCTCTTCATGTGTCGCGACGCACAGCACTGCCGCCGCTCCGAGTGGTGATGAGGGTAGCTTGTTTGCAATCCTGAAGAAGAATGTTGGAAAGGTACTAGTCCTAATACTAGTGTTGAACCATTCCTCAACGTTCCCTTAGGACCTCTCTACAATCACCTTTCCTGTCAGCTTCAATGAACCACTCACATTGCTCCAACGTGCGGCGGAAGAAACTGAGTATTATGATTTAATTAACCAAGCAGCCCAATCAAACGATTCCACTGAGAGAATGTGTTACGTAGCAGCATTTGCTGTCTCGGGTTATGCACACACTCGCCATCGTTCTGGTAGAAAGGGATTGTATGGTCGTATTCATACATTGGGTTGCTCATCCTCACACATCTATACTAGCAATCCTATGCTTGCAGAAACATTTGAAGATGCACGAATGAAATTCATTGCAGAGAAAGTCTGTCACAACCCTCTCGAAATGGCATATCACGCTGAGGGTGCCAATTGGGAATTATCCGCAACATCGTCAGGCAGAACAAAATTTTGGGGTGTGTTATTCTGATTTTATGCCGAGAAAGGACCGCGATCTCTAATATTTTTCAGGCAAAAGCTTGGAAATCATTCCTCTGGGCACTACCCGCTTGAAGGTCGGCGAAGATATCTTTGAATGGTAGGGAATTCTGACTTTAGTTCAAGACAAGACTTTTACGGTGGTGGTATGCTCTTTTTTATAGGAAAAAACCATCCTCCTTCATGAGGAATATTATGGTTGGAACCAAATATCTCGAACACTGTGGTGATCTGACCATAGATAATATCCGCGATGGATCCCGCTGTGTACTGGAATTCAAACAAACCGGGTATTGGGGAGCTTCGAATGTTGTGTCTGGAACCGTCTGCCTCGAAAATGGCACTGTCGCGTGCCAATTAGAGGGTAAATGGGATGACCAAATAAGCCAAATGCTTGATACGTCACACTTTCGGGTTCTTTGGAGAATGCATCCATTCCCGAAGAATACCCACGAATATTATGGCTTCACTTCATTTGGGATCACCTTGAACGAAATAACCAGCGATATTGCTGGGAAGTTGCCTCCTACCGACTCGCGATATCGGCCCGATGTCAGAGCGCTTGAAAATGGCGATTTGGATACGGCGGAAGGGGAGAAACTACGAGTTGAAGAAGTGCAAAGAGAACGGAGAAGGCGCGGGGAAGACCGCACCCCTCGGTGGTTTAAGCAAGTCGGAGGGGAGTGGGTGTATGTGGGTGGATATTGGGAAGCTCGTCAACGAGGATGGAAAGGGGAAGGCATCCAACCATTATGGTGACCCAAGTATATTTTAATCATATAATAATGACGCTGATTTTGCTGGTTCATGGATGACGGAAGTCGACGCCACGCTGGCACCGATCCTAAAACCTTGTGATTATACTCATCCATGTGCGTTCGCATCATGTGTTGGCATGCCACGCTGAGAGAGTACCTCGACGTTAATTTGCTGAATGACAGCTGTGGCTCGCCCCAGCGCACCACTCGGTTTCCTGGGGCGAAGGGATCACACCTGACTTATTCCTACACACTTCGAAATTGCCTGAGGCTACTGGCCGCCATTTCTCCGAGCTCCTTGTATATTCGCACTTCTTTTCCTTAACATGGGATCCAAACTCACCTAATGAGTAGTTCCGGAATTACTTCGCGCTTCGTATTGCTTAAAGGCAGCAAATAACCCTAGGAATAACCCCTGGTTCCGAAATGGCCTGCGTACAATTTAGTGTCCTGCTCGGATTGGTTGGTCTAGTATTTGCTCAGCAGGGTGTCTATCAACAATGTGGTGGTATTTCGTGGTGAGTAGTCCCGTTCCTGTCCAAACGCAACCGGTGAACGCTCCCGTAGGACTGGTGGGACGACCTGTGTTAGCGGATCTACGTGTACTCTGGTCAATGACTGTGCGCGTTCACTGCTTCAGCTGCTGAGCAACACTAGAATTCCCTGAGTTTCCAGACTATTCGCAATGTCTGCCCGGGGCCGCTGCGCCTACAACGGCGACAACAGTGAAGACAACCACAACACCCGCTTCATCATCAAGTACGGCGACGCCATCAAGTACGGCTAGTTCTAGCAAGTAATTTGCTGAAGCAAAGACGTTCCGTCACTAACCCATAAATTAGTCCCAAATATGTCTCCAGAATGGAGCGCCGCATATGTGAAGGTAACAGGCCCCATTCATTTATTCAAATTATCATGCGTAATACCTATGTCATAGGCTAAGGCTGCCGTGGCAAAGCTCTCTCTTCAGGATAAGGTCAATCTTGCCACTGGTGAGCTCCGAGTTCAGGAAAGCCCTTTGCATGCTCAACTTGACATTCACTCTAGGTGTTGGATGGCAAAAGGGTACTCTTCCTGTATCTAGAGTCGTGCGCTCTAATTGAACCGTTGGATGTAGGAAATTGTGTTGGCAATATCGCAGCTATATCGTCCATTTCCTTCCCTGGTCTATGTTTAGAAGGTAGGCAGGCCTGGTTCAGATATTCTCACCTGAGTGATTATTCTGTCTACAGACAGCCCCACAGGAGTCAGATACGCTGATTTCGTATCAGCATTCCCAGCGTGAGTTGCTTCTCACAATCTAAAACCAGGATGATGATGCAGCTTTTCCAGTGCTATTAACGTCGCATCTACTTTCAATCGAACGTTGATGCGACAACGGGGAGCTGCGCTTGGTGCAGAGTTCCGGGGTAAGGGTGTACATGTCGCTTTGGGGCCTATGATGTTGGTCTGGAGCATTTTTACACATCAACCATATTAAATTGCCCCGGCAGGAACATCGCAAGAGTGCCGGCGGGTGGCCGGAATTGGGAAGGGTACATATAGTTCCTGTGTCAACATCTAAATATTCTTATGTTTGTTTACAGATTTGGGGGCGACCCATATCTTTCTGGGGAGGGCGCTTATGAAAGTATCATGGGTATACAGTCAGCAGGTGTTCAAGGTATTAATGAAACAACGTGACAACATACCTGTTTTTCATACTCTCTAATCCCAAAAGCGACGGCGAAGCACTATATTAACAACGAGCAGGAGCACTTTAGGGAGGCCAGCTCCTCCATCGTTGACGACAGGTATGTAACATTCGTTTTTTGAAACCGCTCTTCTAAACCACCTCCCTCCACACCCACACGTAGGACTGTACGTGTTTTTATATCCCTTATTTCACCCAGTTGATTCCAGATCGAAGCAACATGAAATCTATGCTGCACCAGTGTGTTGAGCGGTTGTTGATATTCTTCCTGACTTTACTAATTTTCAATGTCAAGTTCCTACGCAGTGTCCAAGCCAATGTCGCGTCCGTTATGTGCAGCTACAGTTGAGTATCCGCCAATCACCTGACTTGATTTCTGATTTTTGGCGGTCCCGCAGATCAAAGTACATGAATAATGTGTCTACTGAATGTAGCTGACATTGCCTCCTAGTCAACGGAAGCTTCGCATGTGAGAATGACAAAACTCTGAACGGCCTTCTCAAAGGAGAATTTGGATTCCCTGGTTGTAAGCATTTGTTCCATGATTCAAATAGTAGAGGTCGGGCCGTGATCATCGTCCATTTTAGACGTTATGTCCGGTAAGCCTTCAGCATTTGAAATTGGGGGTTCAATCTCAAGCTTGTGCAGATTGGATGGCCACTGTGCGTTTGTTTACTTGGTATACTTCCAACCACTGGCCGTCGCTAATCTGTTGGTGTCAAGCATTCTACAACTTCTGTCAATCAAGGCCTTGACGTCGGTGCCTTTCCGCAGTCAAGTTTTGGAGCACCTGCTCATTAATTCTAGATGACAATGCCCGGAGATACGACTTGGGCAAATTTAGGTAGCATGATGTGTGCTACTCTTCAAATTCGGTCTGACGCTGTCCTCCACTAGGCTCAACCTATTTCGGTTCGGCACTCGTGAGCGCCGTTCAATCCGGAAAAGTTCAACAATCCCGCATTGATGTAAATCATTCTCCAATTCAAGTCCCTTCAGCTCGCTAACTTTAATATTACTAATCGGTGACAGGATCTTGCTTTGCGAATTCTTGCCGCATGGTAGGTGTGACTGGCCTCATATATCACCCAAAGTTACCCTCGTTGTATCAAGGTATTTGCTAGGCCAGGATACCGGCTTCCCTGCTGTAAATTTCAACGCCTGGAATCTTAATGCGGCAGGTAATACGCATGCGAATGTTCAAGCGGATCATAAAAAGTTGAGGACCATGATACTTGATATTGGATCCCAGGAATTGAGGATAGTACTACAGCGTCATCCGAGCCATAGGCTCAGCTTCCACCGTGCTCCTCAAAAATTCCAATGGCATTCTCCCATTAAAGGCCCCGAAAACCATTGGAATCATCGGAAATGGTGCTGGTGCGAGTACTAGAGGGCCTAATGGGTACATTCACAACGCCGCCGCCTTTTCTTGAGCCAATCAATTTTACCTTCAGATATACCGACCGAGGTGGTGACGATGGAGTTCTGGCCATTGGTATGGTTTATTTCCTGCGTGGGTACCATTGCTAATATACTGAAAAGGTTGGGGAAGCGGAACTGTTGATTTTCCATATTTAATCACGGCAGGTATTTCATTATTTTATAGTTAGCAATCCTAATCTGTACATTAGCCACTTGATGCGATTACTGCGAGGGCGAAGGCGGATGGGACGACTGTGTCGTCCTCGTTGAGTGATACGGATTTGAACGCAGCAGCAGGAATAGCCA
Source organism: Infundibulicybe gibba (assembly GCA_015501065.1). NCBI lineage: Eukaryota > Fungi > Basidiomycota > Agaricomycetes > Agaricales > Omphalinaceae > Infundibulicybe > Infundibulicybe gibba. Next base: position 429,521 of record JADNYI010000001.1, read on the forward strand.
CCGGGAAAGATGTTGCAATTGTTTTCATAACCGGTAGGTCAATTCCGAAAGAGATCAAGGGGTTTTGTATTCAGTTTTCCCAGCGGATTCTGGCGAAGGATACATCACAGTTGAAGGTAGTGTAGTTTCAGATTTACCTCTTATCATTCCATTCATCCCTCCCTATCCGATGAATAGGCAATGCAGGCGATCGTAATAACCTTCAAGCATGGCATGGTGGTGTATGTCACATATCACCTTTCAATACTCCATGGTTTTAAATATTCCCCATTTAGGATGCCTTGGTCGCAAAGGTTGCGAGTGCCAACTCAAAAACGATAGTGGTTGTCAACAGCGTTGGACCAATAATTATGGAGCCATGGATCAATAATGCCAATGGTAGGTTACCGCTGCTTGGGTTTATTTTCCATTCTTATTTTGCATGCAAACTATTCGTAGTATCCGCTGTGGTAAGTTTGGATTTATTGATGTGGGAAGAAGATCTTACCCCCACTCCCTAGGTTTGGAGTGGGCTACCTGGCCAAGAAGCCGGTGAGTTTCCTCAAACTAGTCGCATGTTTGTCGCCGTTTGAAGATGCGCCTAGGAAATGGCCTTACCGATGTTTTATATGGCGCTTATAACCCAAGGTGAGGTTCCGAAACATATCGATAATCTGCACTTCTTATTCTCGACACTTGTAGTGGTCGCTTACCTTACACAATCGGGAAAAGTATCGACGACTATTCAGCCAAGGTCTTATACACTTCCAATGGGGCCATTACACCAATTCCTTATTCAGAGGGCATCTTCGTGGATTACCGCCGGTTCGATCAAGCCAATCTCACTCCCAGATTCGAATTCGGTTTTGGATTGTCATATACCACTTTCAAATATTCCGCTCTCTCTATTAGCGGTTCAACGTCAGGTGGAACAGCACCCAGCGGACCCGGCTCTTCATTGGATCCCTGGTAATTTAATACCAATAATTTGCGCCAGTTGAAATTTACCAATGCTCACTAGGCTTCATACTAAAGTGATCACAGTCACATTTACCCTCCAAAATAGTGGTACGGTGGCGGGTCATGAGGCAAGTCATAACAGCAGTTCAACTCCGAAACGGTAATTGATGTTTTATCGCGGTAGATCCCACAACTCTACATATCCCTCCCTACATCTGCACAATCTGCACCCCGCGCCTTGAAGGGATTTGATAGTATATTCCTCACACCCGGACAGAGCAAGACCGTGACTATGCAACTCTCCCGTTACGATCTATCGACTTGGAACGTAGCCACCCAGCGTTGGCAGATACCAACAGGGTCAACAGGAATCTCGATAGGGGCAAGCAGTCGGGATATCCGCTTAACGGGATCCCTCACGAATTAATGGAGATTTCCCATGTTGTTACATTTTCTTGGAACGTCTATGTATTTTTCTAAGGTTACATGATGGCTTGTTTGATCGAAGCACATTGGTTTCTAGCTTGTAACTTGAAGCGGTGGTCAATTCAAGTTGTATTTGGCCAATCGCGCAAGTTGGGTACGAAATCCATGTGTATGTACATGTATCTTTTGGATGGTTTCGGTTCATTTGCTATTAAATTTCGGGCTTACCCCCCTGGTAAACTCCAATCCTAATCATGTTGCGCGGCTCTAGCCTGCGCGGGTCCTTCACGAGGTCCACATTTCGATGTTACGCCCACCACGCGCCGTTGGTGGAAAAAGACTGCGCCTCTATCACGCCGCCCTACTCGTCCCTACTTCAAAGTCTCGCACGTGTTCGAAATTTGCTTAATAGGCCTTTGACTTTAGCAGAGAAGATTCTTTACAGCCATCTTTGTGATCCAGAGAAGGCTCTCCAAAATAGAGCCAATGTTCGGGGGGAGGCGTATCTCCAGTTAAATCCAGAGAGGGTTGCTATGCAGGATGCCTCGGCACAGTACGTTTTAAGCTCCTAACCGTATTCTCATGCCTGATACAGAAATAGGATGGCGTTGTAAATAATATCTGAGTCCGGTGAATTTTGCGATACTAACCTCTTCTCAAGACTCCAGTTTATGAGTGCAGGGTTGGCAAAATGTGCCGTTCCAACAAGCATCCATTGCGATCATTTAATACAGGCCTCCAGCGGTGCGGATGCTGACTTGAAGGTAGCACAATTCATTCCGGATGTGAACTTACATTTTATAATACATTCCACTAGCGATCAATTGTTTCAAATAAAGAGGTTTTCGACTTTCTGGAGAGCGCTTCGCGGAAATATGGCATCGAGTTCTGGCGGCCTGGTTCAGGAATAATCCACCAGATTGTTTTGGAGAATTACGCCGCACCGGGCATGCTCATGTCAGTTATATTTGCATGACGACTGCTATACCCAACTAACAATCACCCAGGTTGGGAACAGGTATTCTTCTCCAAATCCATTAGGCCGCTGTCTCGACCAAAATTACTAGATTCTCATACTCCCAATGCTGGTGGTCTTGGTTTGTTAGCCATAGGCGTTGGGGGGGCTGACGCTGTCGATGCAATGACCGGCACCCCTTGGGAACTCAAAGCTCCCCAGGTTGTTGGTATATATTTTTTTCAATTCATTCATTCCATTTTATTTTTTAAATCCGCTTGAATAGGAATTCGTCTCTTCGGTCAGCTCAACGGTTGGACAACTCCCAAGGATCTAATCCTTCATCTTGCTGGAAAGCTTACTGTTAGGGTGCGTTGTCCTATCACAATTAAAAGTTTGCCATGTTCTTGAAGGATTATAGGGTGGGACTGGTCGCATACTCGAGTACTTTGGACCAGGCGTATATGACCAATCATGTACAGGTGTGAATTGGTTATTCTTACTAGAACCATTGGTCATTAATTTATTCCCAACCCAACCAGGTTTAGCAACGATTGCGAATATGGGTGCTGAAGTGGGGGCAACCACTTCGACATTTCCTTACACTCCGAATATGCGAGCATATCTCATTGCGACTGGTCGAGCATCTGTGGCGAGAGCTGCAGACGAAGCAGCTGCTCATGGTTTCTTAAATGCCGATGAGGGCGCTGAATATGACGAAGTGATAGAAATCGTAATTTGGGTATCTGTTTTAATTAATGGCCCATACTTATCCATACCCAGAATCTGTCCGAATTGGAGCCTACAATCAATGGCCCATATACACCTGATCTTGCCACCCCCCTATCCAAATTTGGCCCTTTCATTCAAGAGCAAGGGTGGAAAGATGAAATTGCCGCTGGGCTCATTGGTTCATGCACCAACAGCTCCTACGAAGACATGGTATACCTATCGTATGCTTATATACACTCCCCTAACATCAGTCCAAGACAAGCGTTGCTGATCTCGCACGACAAGCCCAAGCGGCCGGACTTAAAATGAAGGTACTGACAACCATCCTACCCCACGAAAACCATTTCCTAAAATTTGAGCTAGGTTCCTTTCCTCTGTACTCCAGGGTCTGAACAGATCCGGGCAACAGTGGAACGCGACAACATCACGTCTACGTTGGAAGATGTTGGTGCTGTTGTTCTTGCTAACGCTTGTGGTCCGTGTATTGGTCAGGTATACTCCCGAATTCCAGACCTTCTGTCTCTGTCTAACTTCACTATGTAGTGGAAAAGGGAAGATAAAAAGGATGAGGAAAACGGTCTAAGCTTTCGGAAAATTCTGACTATTGAGTTACTAATCTAATCTTGTAGCTATTTTGACAAGTTTCAACAGGAATTTTAAATCCCGGAACGACGGAAATCGGCATACCATGAATTTCCTCGCTTCCCCTACCATCGTAACAGCTATGGCCTTTTCTGGCAAATTATCTTTTAATCCTATGATTGACTCCATTACCCTTCCCTCTGGGGAGGCTTTCAAATTCACATCGCCATCAGGGCAGGATCTGCCCTCAAATGGGTTTACTGCAGGCGACACATCTTACTACCCATCCCCGTCACCTTTGCCCCAACCCGAGACTCAAATTATCATCGGAAGCGACTCCCAGAGGCTGGAAATTTTGGAACCCTTCCCTAGTCACTTCGGAGAAGGTTCAGGTAACCCAAGAGGGCTCGAGCTTCCTGCTCTAAAAGTTCTTCTGAGGGTGCGGGGTAAATGCACAACAGATCATATTTCGGCGGCTGTACGTCACTCCTTTATTTAATGGACTCGTATTCAACAAATTATTCGTAGGGACCATGGCTTAAATACAAGGGACATTTGACCAACATTTCTGAAAATCTTCGTACGTTCTATTGATTCATCTTTCATAACTCGGCTGATGTAAATGTCAGTAATAACTGTAAGTTTGTATCCGCTGCCCACTCGGCTCTGACCAACTCTCTTTCTCTTTTAGGCAGTCAACGACGAGGGAGGAGATATCAATGTCGCATTCGATTATGAGACAAACACATCGGACACAATTCCTGGCGTCGCGAAGCGACTGAAAGCACGAGGCCAACCATGGGCACTCGTTGTGGATGACAACTATGGGGAAGGTAGTGCTCGGGAGCACGCAGCCTTACAGCCTCGCTTCTATGGTAAGGGTCCTGCATTTACTGCCCGCGTTTCATAAGCAAATTTTATAGGATGCGCTATGATCCTCGCCCGGTCCTTTGCTCGCATTCATGAGACTAACTTGAAGGCATGTGGCTTCCAGTTGTACATAACAGCGATTGACGTGTATCACAGAAACAAGGCGTTTTGCCTCTCTGGTTCGTGGATAAAGCGGACTACTCTCGCATTGGTTCTGGTGATATCCTAGAGACTATTGGGCTGGAACAAGCCCTCCGCGGTACTCCTGGTACCACGATCAAAATTAAGGTCACAAAAGCTCAAGGGGATGTTTTCGAAATCCCCACGAGACACACCATGTCGGATGATCAGTTGAAATGGTTCCAAGCAGGGTCTGCATTAAACCACATCCGTTCCCAGATGGCATGAGATAATGTATAACACACTTAGTAAATATAGTGTGGTTACCATGAACTTTAGGAACTTGCAATTACTATGACAGTTCAATTTTCATGGTAAGTATTGTCCTAGTGGGGATTGACAACCCGCATCCCTCTCTCTACGTTTTAGCCACACCAAGGCCCTTTCCGCTACTGTCAAGGCAGCGGATGGTAAACCGGCAAGTCGAGCAACTTTTAGACCATGGCTATCGCGATTAATGCCTGGTCGCACGCAATATGAATAGGCGAAATGGTCGTCCTGAAATAATGAGTTCCTGGATCGTCAAGAATATCAAGCGCGTACATCTGTTTCGTGTACATCCGTACAAAAGTATGAGACCGTCGGGAGAGCATTTCTACGGCTTCCGTCTTGCTCATGCCCAATCATATTGGAAAGCTCGTGGAAATGCGTCGCGAAGAGCGCTCGACATTGATTGACGGACACAAGATGATTAATGGCAGCGAATGCAATGGCAAGGCCATCCTGAACGTTCGTTCCCCGACCAACTTCGTCCATTATAACCTGGAGAATATAAGAGAGTATTTACTTCCAAAAGTTGATGACTTCTTACAAGACTTTTCGGTGTGGCCCGGCGCAGGATATCGGCCGTTTCGAGCATCTCAACCATAAAAGTACTTCGGTCATGAAACAAATCATCTTTCGCTCCAATACGAGAAAACACCCTATCCACAATACCAATCGTCGCCGAATCGGCTGGGACGTATGACCCGGCTTGAGCAAGGACGGCAATCAGAGCAACCTGCCGTAGAAATGTCGACTTTCCGCCCATATTTGGGCCAGTAATGATGTGGAGGTTGGATGATGGGTTCATTTCAATTGAATTTGCGGTGAAAACCCGTCCAGCCTCTAGAAGTCCTAACTCGACCGTAGGGTGTCTCCCATTTACGACACGGTATGTCCCGCTGTTGTATGAATATATATCAGTGAGAAACTCGAGAATTAGACAAACTAGCACGTACTCATCCATGATAGTGGGACGAACAAAATTCATATCGGCGGCCAGCTTGGCGAAGGATAATGCGACATCTATTTCATCTACAATATGCGCATTATGTCTTAAATAAGTCACATGGCCGTTGACCTAAATTTTGATTAGTGCACAAGCATTTGGGAGTGATAAGCAAGAAGGGTACATCAGTTCGCAATTTCTCTAAGGCCTCTTTTTCAGCCGTCGTTAGTGCTGCTGTTGTGTTAACAATGCGAGCCCCAAGTTGCGACCAGGCCTAGAACATATTCACATGTGTTCATTAGGTAAAATATGGTGAATTGCAACCTTGTGGAAATAGCATTTGGTAGAAGCGCTTTCTGCAAGCGTAATAAATGCAGAATCATCATCAAGCTTCTTTCGGTCGCGCTTTAATTTCGCCAAGTGGACATGCATCCCCTGGGCGGGGGATGAGCGGAGGGTTAAAGATGGTGCATCTGTAAAATGGTTCCAATCTTAAAGTAGAGATTGGTCGATAGAACTTACCGTATGTCTGTCGTAGAGTATTTTCTAAATTCTGTTTTTCTCTTAGCAAATCATCAAGTTCTGTGTGAAGCATTAGAATGTGGTCGGAGAAACTATTTAAAAAAGGATTTATCACACAAAAAAAATCGATTATGGTGAAGACATACGTAGGATTGATAGTCCATTTATCATATCCAAAGCTCACGGAAGTTTCGTTGTCGGCTTCAGAATTGCGTACTGTGTCCGCTCCATTGACGGGGATATCATCAGGTGTTAACTTGAGAGCAGTTACAATGCGGCTTGAGAGCTCAGTGAGGTCTCGCATCCGATTCAGTAACATATCCAGAAAACTCCAGTCACTAGGCTGAAAAATGGAGCGTTCCACGGCCTCAAGTCGCCTTTCCTCTCGAATCCGTTCCCAGATAAGAGTCCAACTGTGAATAGTTGAACTAATCGCGAGAAGGTCATTTGCATCCCCACGGCCGAGCACAAATTTTTGAGTAATCCGCCGAATATCTTCAGTTCTCTTTAATATACCCGTAAGGTCGTTTTGGAAATGTGGGCGTGAACGAAAAAGGACGACCAATGACTGGCGGGCAGTGATTTCGGCAATATCAGTGCTTGGAGAGGCTGGAAACTGAGTCAGTGCTGCATATAAAAATCCAGGGCGCTCATAACCTACAAAGCCATCGCAATAGTAGCCTAGTTCCGCCGTTAGTAACGGTTCGCCTAATCGAACTTATCAGACTGCCAGTCGTTCCGCCCTCGCGCATGCTTTCTCGGATCTCGAGGGCTTTGATTGTATGGGAATCAATCTGCATCCGGCTTTCAGAACCTTCCCGTCTGGGTGTCGAGAGATCCGGCATATGTTCCATGAGATTGCAATGTAGGAAGGTAGTCAGTAAACTGATGGCGCATGTTTCTTGTGATGTCAACGAAACTTCAGGCTCTGGGTTCGCGGACATTGATGTTTGGGCGGAGACTCGCGTCGAGACAGATTCGTGCGTCGTTGAGCAGAAAGATACAACATGGTGTTCTTCATCCAGCGCTACACGAATAGGATTCTTCGGGTTGAGCTCATGAAATTTGGAAAGAACAACTTCGCGGGGGGAAATACGGGCGAGCTCATCCCGGAGGTTATCTAATGTAGAGGGCTTAGAAAAGAATTCTCCTGTCGAGACATCAATCCAGGCAAGTCCAATAGGAGAGACTGTGGCTCCTGTGGCGGGATCCATTACCACATCTTCGCCTGGGGACGCAATCGCCAAGAGATAATTATTTTCGAAAGGGTTGAGGAATGATTCATCAATGAGAGTGCCAGGTGTGATAACCCGGACAATTCTCCTGTCAAATTCCTTTGCTCCATAGCTCGTGTAACGCGGGAATTCTTCACACATCGCGACGAACCGCTTGTTTTTTTGGACCAAAATCTTGAGGTATTTATCCAGATGCATGAGCGGGAAACCACACATATCGATGCGCTGCCCATCCCATTTCCTGGTCGTCAATTTGATGTTGAGCAGGCGGGATACTTCCTGCGCTTGGCTGAAGTAAGACTGATGCCTGGTGAGTGGTGGTTTACGATTGCCACGAAACACATCACCTCGTAGAATTGTCCAACTCGAGTGAGTAGGATACAGTGAGGAAATTTGTTGAGATTTTCTAAGATTTCTTGGGCGAGGACATTCCGCGGGTGGGCCTCTGCTGAACGGCTTCCATTAAATGGTAGAGACGTAGGTATACTAGTGTTCATGTCACTGGAGTCGTTAGTATCTACAAAAACTTCCTTTTCTATTTCAAAGAACATTAAATTGGAACGGACGGACTAAAGCCACTTACTTTTGCGTCCCAGCCCTTTCTTTAGCGTCTGTCTAGATTTGTCTTGGTTATCCAGGGGCATACCTAGTTCCAGCTGCTTCGACCGGCGGCGGCGACGTGGTAAACTGGTACTCGCATCCTCTGAAACGGTTACAGGAAGATGTTGCTTGTCCACAAGCTCATATTTGGAGTCTTGCTGGGGCTTTCGGCCGCGCCGCTTCTTTACATCAATCTGCACTGTGTCTGGTGGATTTGTGGGGCTGATCGCGTCCACTTCAAGTGCGAATTCTTGACGAGACTTCCGACTGCACTTGGGCTTTGAGGTGGCAAATGCGCTGGCTGAGGGCATATAAAATGAGGATGTGCATTCGCACAGAAACATGATTACATGGCTGACATGGAAATGAGCTACAGCTGGGTTCACCCCAACTTCCCAAGGGTTGTGCAGGAGACCCGTCGGGAAGTATATAAACCTTAGGTAGGTCCGATATCTTCTTCCTCGTTTTTGTCACCTTCTGAATTACGACAGGAGCCTTCTGCGCGTCTGGTGCTAGATCCTCCAAGCAAGGTGGGGGGGAGTACAAACGTCTCCATCTTGCTGGTTGGGTATTTACACAATTTTTGGCATTGAATAGTATTCTTGAAAGTATTACCATGCGAGTTGGGTCGCGCAGGAGATTGGGAGGATTATTCGAGGTGGCCCCAAAGACGCGACGGTCGCGAAAATATCTTAACTGTGTTTGTTCCCACCAAATTCGGCGGAGTTTCAATATTTTATACCCTGAACAGAACTTGAGTCTTCGCAAAATCATAATTCTACACCCTCCTTCCACATCACAAAGAGTTCAACATGTCGTTTGCAGGAAGACGCAGAGGCAACAAGGTCAAGAAAGGAGTGCAGTTCACTCTCATGGTCGTTGGTGCGTGTCCGGTTTTATGGAAAAAAACTTGGAACTAAACATTTCATTTCGTGTCGTTCACCGCTAGGTGCTTCGGGTACTGGTCGGACTACATTCGTTAACACTCTTTGTGAATCCGAAGTGCTTGCACATAAAATTCATGATGATCCAGAGACAGCCCACGTTGAAGAGGGCATTAGAATTAAACCGGCTAATGTTGGCAAGTAACTATTTCCGACATTGTAGTCTCTTTCTGAACAGCTTGCCTTACAGAACTTGAAGAGGATGGCGTTCGAATTGCTCTTACCATTGTTGATACCCCCGGTTTCGGCGACAATATTGACAACGAATTTGCGTACGTCCTTAACGATTTTCGTCAAGCATGCTCTCGCTACATCTCTTTCTAGCTTCCAGGAAATTGTTGGCTACCTAGAACGTCAATACGACGATATTCTCGCCGAGGAATCTCGCATTAAACGGAACCCGCGTTTCAGGGACAATCGTATCCACGCGCTCCTGTACTTCATCCCCCCCACTGGCCATGCGTATGTTCCACAGTTTTAGGCTTTTCAATCATTAACACACGCCCAGGCTGCGAGAAATGGATATTGAACTCATGCGTCGCCTCTCGCCACGCGTGAATGTTATTCCCGTTATCGGCAAAGCAGACTCCCTTACCCCTCGGGAACTCAAAGGTTTCAAGAAAAGGGTATGTGGCTTTCCCATACTTTGCTCCAAGCTTACATCGGTATATATAGATAATGGAAGATATCGAGCACTACGACATTCCCGTTTATAATTTTCCCTACGATGTAGAGGAGGATGACGAGGAAACCATCCAGGACAATAGCGAGCTCCGGGTGAGTTCCCCAATCCTGGTCTGTAAGGGGTTACTTAATTCCTTGGGATAGGCGCTACTTCCCTTTGCGATAATCGGTTCCGAGGAAGAGATTGAGATCGATGGACAGCTCACTCGTGCTCGAATTTACCCTTGGGGTGTCGCAGAGGTCGATAACCCAAAACACTCGGACTTTAGCAGACTCAGGAGTGCGCTCTTGAAGTAGGTTCCAATACCCATACATCTAACATGTAACTGATGTATAAACTAGCTCCCACTTAGGCGATCTGAAATCGCTTACTCATGATGTTCTGTATGAGACGTACCGGACGGAGAAGCTTTCGCGGACTGTGAATTCAGACGCCCAGTATGCAAATCTCCTTTTACCCTGGAACAAATGTTGAACATGATTCTAGGGATTCGTCCATCCACCCCGAAGAGCTTGCAACCCAGAGTGTTCGTCTCAAGGAAGAGCAGCTTCGTCGGGAGGAAGAGAAGGTTTGATTATTCCTCTCTCTCTCTAGAGATTGGTCTAATTTTTTGGTGGCCTTGCTTACAGCTTCGGGAGATCGAGGTCAAGGTGCAACGAGAAATCCACGAAAAGAGACAGGAGCTCCTAGCCAAGGAGAGTCACTCAGGTTTGTGGTTTTTTACCAGCGATTGAGTGATGAAGCCTGATATAGGCATTGTACAGAAATCTGGAAAGTCGCCTCGCGGCACAAGGCTCACAGTCAGAGTTCCAGCGCAACTAAATTGTTTTATCGTATACCCCTCTGCGAGTCAACGACTCGACATCCATTCTTTTCTTGCCCGCCGTATTTTATCGGATAATCAGCGAACATTGCCATGTGCTCTTCACAATCGTTTGGTAGTTTTGAATGCCATAATTTTTGACCTGATGAGATAGATGCCAAGTATATGTATGAAATGGCTTTTGTTCGTCCTGAAATGGGTCTAGACTAAAAACGATGTGGCGTGGGTCATTTAGAGAAGCCTGCGTTGTGTCCAACCTAGCTGGCTTTTGTGTTGTATTTGGATCCATCCCCGCTGTGAATTATCAGTGCACCGACGCTGTCGCCGCCGACGAGCAGGATCTGTAGGCTGCGGGCTATTACTCACTGCGCCGGTAGTGACAAAACGTCCTATCACGAAGGCGGATATTGTTGCTTGATTCGGCCGGTCGGCGAAACAGGACAGATACAGCCAACGTTGGACCCTGCACACATCTCTTTACCAACCTCATTCTGAGCGGCCAGCCGTAGCCCAGGATCGTCAAGGAACCTCTTTTCTCCGTTATGGAGCTCAAGTGGGAATCAAGACCAATTTCACATCACCCCAGAGACTGGCATGAGCAGTTGCCAGTCGGGCCATTGTCATCAGCACCGACCTCAACATTTGCTTCCTCTTCCTCTGTTGTCGTACAACGCCGCCGCTCTTCTGCTGCTCATATTCGTCCTGCAGGCCCCCCTCCGAATCTCCCTATCCCTAGTATCCCACCTTTATCTCCCACATCCCGCCATCATTCGCCAGCTCCAGACCCCCTTACAGATTCCTTCGACGCACCATCCCACATCGTCAATTCGACCCATGGCTCGCCTCCGAGAGCTTCTCGTTCGAGCTCTTTCGCTAGACCGGGCGCATCACCAAACTTGGCAGCTGTTGCTGCTTTTTCTCAAACACGGCAGGCCGCGTCCTCTTCATCACACACCCCACTCCTTTCCGCCTCTCCGTCCATAGATGACCTCTCCGACCCCCCGCCACGCTCATTTTTACACTCATCAAGCCGCGCTCAAGACTCTGTACAAGATCGCCTCCTATTATCACCCCCAGAACCCCGCGCCGAACCACGGATGCCTTCTTCACGGCGAGCCCTTACAAGAGCATTAGAGTTAGCTCGTGAGGCGGTCCAGTTAGATGCCACAAACGACAACCCAGAAGCTGCCGTACAGGCTTACGGGCGGAGCGTAGCGCTTTTGAGTGAAGTGATGGAGCGTGTGAGAAGAGGTGAAGATAGCACCGAGTCTCGCCGCCGTATGAGGCGCAGAAGCGTTGCTGCACAAGAGGAAGAGGTCAGACGGTTACAAAATATTGCAAGTTCATTTCTCTCCACATTCTCGCGCCATGCTCACGGCTGCGTTCTAGCATGATACGTATGCAGACCGGATGAATATCCTCAGTATTATATACAGCATACCCGCCGTTCCCTATTCGGCGCCATCAGTGCATTCGATGATGACCGCTTCTACTGACTCGACGCAGTCTATTTCGCCAACCAACTCCACCTCACCAACCTCGGAGCGGTCAGACCCCCTCTCATCAACATCCTACGGACATAGTGCCCCGGACGATGCGCAGTTCCATCTGGGTGATCATTTTGGGCATGAGGCAGAACAGACTAGTGCTGCTGCTATGGCATCTGCGATGTTCAATATGAGCGAATCGAGCGCAGCACACCAGCCAATATCGGGCCTCCCATCCACATCTCACCCATATGCTCATTATGAACCCCCCACATCTGCCCCTGCCTCAACATCAACTCCTCCGCTAAGTCGCACCTCCACTCTCTCACGGAGACCACGCTCAGCCTCGGCAAATCACCCGCCTCTACCTCCTCCTCCTTCTACCACTCTACCCCCTGCACCTGCTGTCCCTTCTCAGGATGGCCAACTGGACGGTACTTTCCGTCGGCCTGAGATCCCAGGCCGCCCACGAGGAGATTCAGTCCATCATTCACGAAGTGGCTCTGGTTCAAGGTTGGCTGCTTTACAGGAGGAGGCAGAAAAGCTGGATGGGGGAAATCGACAGAATCAACACTTGGTCAATGGGGATCACAGGAACGATGGACGGCACATACTTCCTGACACCCCCCGTAAAAGAGAGTCCCATCCACTCCCTCCTCTGCCATCGCCAAGTACAGAGCCAATAGATTCTCCGGGTACACCTCGAAGACCACAGTCCTCTTCCAAAACTAGTTCTCCACAAATCCCGCACGCAATAACTTCTCGAGTGCGGAAGTCATCACAGCACACAACTCGTACAGACATGGTGTTCCAATCGCATATTATCAACCCCACCACCAGCAAGGGCAAGATACACCAACGAAGAAATCCAACGAGTCGTTCGTCGTCGCCCGCCGATTCAACAGTGTCAGCGGGTTCAGTATTGGTGGGCAAGTCCATGCCCCCAACCTCTGTTGGGAACCGCGAGTACCCAATACCGCATAATGGGCGTCGGCCATCATTTGGAAGTGGTAGTGGTCATGAGCGAGTGTCTCCCCCTGAACAAAGACCGCCTCTTCCGGGATCAACGGGTGTTAATGGCACGAGCACAGTACGCAAGACGTCACTCCCCCCTCACCCGAACCCAATATCCCAGCAGGCATCTCTGCAGCCTGATTTACTCTCACCAACCTCGGCGCACTCGCTTGTCCCTCCCCCACCCACCATATCCGGAACCCTGCCAACAACACCAATATCACCTCTTCCTCCCGCTCCCCCATCAGACCCTCTGCGGAAACCCTACCATATGATGGCCCTACTTCGCACTACCATGGACTCTCCAACTGGCGGATATGTAACACGCCGCCTCCATGTGCCGAAGGAGGTGTGGTCGCAAGGAGGTGCAAAATTGCCCAACATACCCGAGAAGGTGCAGGTTGTGAGGATATTGTGCTCAGCATTGGACGACCTCCAGTTATGTAGCTCAGAATACTTTGGGGCCGGTAATGTGAGCAGTGGACTGGCACTTGGAATAGGAAGTATCGGCCGGAAGGAAGGAGATGCCTGGCTAGGCAAATTGGAGGATTTTTCGTCCGTGTGTGATGGCGTTGTGGCAAATTTTGGCAAAAAGCTTAACGTCGGGGAAGGGTTTGCGATCAAGAAGATCACTTGGGGCGACCGACTGACCCGACGATTTGACAAGTTCACCAATGGGAAGAAGTTTGTTATTCCCCTACCAGCTCTCAAGCGTTGTGTTAACATGTGACATTTAGCCTTGACTCACCCGATGCCTATGTTCAGGGTCTCAGGAAATTGTTTTTGCATGCACAATTGTTGGACGAGCACACCCGAGCCGTCTTATCGCAGCCGGTTGCCCCCGCTTATGAGGCTCTTCCTGCAGATATCCGTGGCTCCGCCGAAATCAAGCTCAAGCGTTCATCGGAGTTCTTCGCTAGCGTCGTCCTCACCTTCGTTATTCAAGACTTATCCCAGCTTCTGGACAAATACGCTAAGAAATGCGAAAAATGGTTGGCTGAGTGACCACCTCATTGTGGCGGTGGTGGGTTTGTGAATAATGCCTTATTTTTTTGTATTTTATGCGTGACATTATCTGAATAGAGTGGTCAGTGCGATCATGGGCTCACGGCATATTTGGTTTCCACCCTTTCGCCATCGTGCAAACGTCTCTTATCTCCATTCTACTTGATTCTGATTCGCCACTTTATACCGTCATTTTTCCTCCACTTATTCCACTGCACATGGCTTTTTAGGGTTTGTGCGGGTGACGATGTAGGATAATGTTTGTGTTTTTCTCTTTTTTTACTGCACCTTTTTCCTTCGCTGCAATATTCAGGAATGTATATGGTTTATACTAAATAATGCACAACTACCTAACCTAGTCCTTCTATATGAACGAATTGATATTCAAACCAAGGGTATCAAAAATATATACTGCATAAGTAGAATAATAAACAAGAGTGCAGGAAATATATAATGTTTCCGTTCCAGCTATTGCAACCGCCCACGGGAAGGAAAGTGTGTATTGATGGTTAGGTCATTACCATGGTGCTCGGGCTCAGGTGTTGGTTCTTTCCCGCGAAGCCGGGTGATGATTTCCAGGCGCTGAACTGCCCTGGTGTGAGACCAAAAGCCAAAATCAGAATGCTATGGGTCTTACTATAATCACATCTGGCATGCTCGTCACCAACTTCATCATCGGAATCAATTAGCGGGTCTGTGGTTGTAATCACATGCCACGCATCTACGCTGATGTTCAACCGTCAAATCGAAGAGGAGAAGAAAGCGACGTACGCTGTAGCATGCTCCTTGATGACGGTTTAGTGCGGGGGCGGTGGGATAATTGAGAGTGTTTTGATATATATGCTCCCGCCGTGGAAGATGGTTTCTTGTATGGAGAGTGTCGCTGGGGATATGGATTCCCTGATGGGGAATCTGCTGCTGGGCTTAGAATACGGCGGTAAGGTAGGGGTGGGTGGGTGTCCTCGGGTGGTAGGTATCGGTAGTCATGTTGGGGGTATTGATTTTGTGGGGGTTTAGAGAGTTTGGAAACTAGAAATGATTGAGATCACGGGAAATGTAAGAAGCACTTCAAGCCTACAGTGGGAGAGAGTAGTATCATCGTCATCACTTCCGGGCCCTGTCATAGGAGTTGATTCCTTAGCTTGCTCCTTGAGTCTCTCTCGGCGCAACTTATCTGCGGCTGCCTTTTTTCGTTTAGCAGAACCACTGGGCTTTGGCTTTGTGCCGCCAATCCCACGTTTGGCTTTGGCTTTTGCTTCGACCAGGCTAATTGGGGTGTCGTCGCGATCATCATCTCCCAAAACACTGTCGGCAGCCGGGGCTTTGCCCGACTTATTGCCCTCCTTGGTTCCTTGAACATTAAGTATTTGATTCCGCTGAGCGACAAGACTGATGGCCCGAAGCTTTTCCTCCTGGGGATCCTGATTTTCCAACTTCGCTTCCGCTTCGGTGAGCATAACGAAACTCGGTGTCTTCCCCCGCGTGGGATCGGCGAATGGATTCGATTGAGTGGTATCATCATCGTAATCGTCATCGTCCTGAACGGATGGCGCCTCAAGAAAGTGATAGCAAAGCCATAGAAATGCGCGTGCACGAGTAAGGGAAGAGATGTCGCCCCGGATGAATAGATCAATAAAATCTAGGTTCTCCGACAAATAGGACTGGCCAACTGGCTGGAAAGAAATAAATGAATGAACTAGGATATACAGAGAGACCGTACTGCTGAATAATTGGCAAGAACAAAGATGAGATTCATCACGCTTGTCGCAGGAATCTGGTTCGAGTTCTAGCGCAATTGGATAAATACATGTTCATGCCAGCGTCGGGCACAGACGTACAACTCGAGCAAGAATATCTTGAGGGGTTGAAGGTGGGCTAGTTTGTCACCCTCTAGCAAGCTAGATTTGAGGATGTGTTTGATCCGAGGGGCATCCTGGAGGTTACCGTCAGTCCGTTGGAGTGCTGGTATAGGATGATATGTCCGAATAGTTGTCTTCATCTCGGGGAAGACTAGAGGCTGTGAGTAAGATTATTCACGAGAAAAAGTGATGCTTACAGCTCATCGTGGTATTTATTCTACCAACATTGACCAAAAGAGCAAGCATAGCAAAGTCTTCCGCGAACTTATCCGAGTCCGCAATTTTGTCCTTCAAGGCCCTGGTGGCTTTGGGTGCATGAAAGATGGCTTTAATATAAAGGTCACGGAAACAGATCCTTTCGGGCGGTGTTGAACTATTCGTTGAGGGATAAGGATTGGTGAAAACCCGATTAGTGTCGTAAAATATGTTATGGAGAACGTCAAATTGAATGTCTGCTCGAGTGAGTGGTTCCCCATTGACCCGCTTGATTGCCACTATCCTTCTCGGGGTTGGACTTGGGCGCCTTGACATTCCGCAGGCCCGCCTGATAGCTAGGAGTGAATGAGACTTCCTTGAGGATCAATCAAACGAATAAACATATAGTCTTAAGTCTTGACCACATGAATTTGTTTTGTAGTCACATGACCACCACGCCGATCACAATGTGCTTATAAATATTATGTAAATAATATTATAGGCTCGTCCCCATCCGGCTTCGCAATTACATAATGTGCTCCCGTGATAAACACGGTTGGCGAGCACACTTGCGAAGCCGGCTGGGCTGTTTGGGGCTAGACTCGTAACCACTCCTTCTCTGAAGATGAAGAAAATCGACAATCTTCGGAACTTTAAACCCACGCCGCTGAAAGCGGCGTTTAAAACGACGAACTTAGCTGGTTAGGGTTTGGTTAGCAGTTAGCGGTTAGGGTTCGGTTAGACTTTGGTTAGCTGTTAGGGTTCGGTTAGGGTTCAGCTAGAGTTAGGATGGCAATATTATAATGTTACAAGAGTACTGGGGAAGTTTGAGGCTAGGGAAGGTATTCTATGAGATGCGGACTTGCGCCCAAACCGTCGAAATTCATATTTTAAACTCCGCTTCAGCGGCGTGGGTTTAGGGTCCCAATCTTCGTGAGAAGGACTGGTGAAACTGAGTTTGAATTGATGATGCATTCCTGAGGACATCCCGATCATGGAGAATCCGGGCAGTCCGTCCGTCTGTCTGTCTGTCCGGCAGTCCGGATAGGCAGATCAAGGCTACTGTTTATGTCAAAATATTCAAGGACTATCATCCATTATTATTCATAATTGGTTATCTACGATCATACAGGTAACTATCGATATCTATACTAAGCTGGGTATGGCAATGGGTGGAGAGCAGGAGGTGGTGGATGGGAGCATGCACAGCAACACACTGGACCCGTGACATGGGCGCAACAGTGCCTGAGGGTATTGCACTGAGGATGTAGACGCAAGAGGACGGGGCATTAGAGTGCAAGAGTGGGAATGGGGGTGTAACTCACCATTGGCTATACGAACCCAAGGGGAGTGCGACGGGACCAAGCGCAATGCAGCATGGAGAGATACCGCAGTTGAAAGTGGCGACGATATTGGATAGGGCGCGCGACAGTACTCGTGGGTGGCGCACCGGATCTGGGACGGGGACGCAAGAGCACTCAAGGCGCGTTGGGGGACGGCTGCAAGAGAGGCATCAGCGCCAACTAGCACGGGAGGATGGATGCGTTACTCACCTAGGAAAAACTACGGGCGATGTTGTGGGAGAGTGCGACGGAGCCGTTGAATAGGTAAATTGGAAGGGAGGAGGAAGCGCTCGGAATGGGGAGATTGAGGTTGAAGCACAAACAGTCCAACAACGCCGAGCAGGATCTTTTATTTGCCTCTGTTATAATTGGGGCTGATTGGGCCGGACTCGCCGGACGGACGGACAGCTTGGGCGGACTTTCCAAGGTTCGGATTTTCTGGCATTCCTTATGATCGAGAATGAGCACCAATTGGGAATTTTGCGTCCCAATATGGGTTCTTCCCTTTTTAGGATAACAGGTAGAGCACATCATTCAAGTGGTCGCATCGCGTCTGTACTCGTAATTCTGGACATGAAATGGCTATTTCTGATGTTCTAGCTCTCACATCATGTCTCCAAACCATTTAACCGTTACCAGACGCCAAGCTCGACAACTTTGCAACCAACATCTCACTGAAGAACCAAGGCTGAACGAATTATTGCACTGTGTGCTTCTCTTTTACTTTGGGTAGTTACCTTGAGTGCTCGGGTACCTTGCAAAACTCAACATGCATTGAAATTAGCAGCTTTACATCCAGAATTACAAGTACAGACGCGACACGACCACTCAAATGATGTGCTCTACCTGTTGTCCTAAAAAGGGAATAACCCATATTGGGACGCAAAATTCCCAATTGGTGCTCATTCTCGATCATAAGGAATGCATCGTCAATTCAAACTCAGTTTTCCCGGCCCCTCTCACGAGGGTTTTCAAAAACTTCTTGCCTCTGAGAGGGGACGGTGACCGGCCTAGTTTGGGGCCTGTTTTGGCGGGAAGTTGATTTCCCCGCCACTCTTGATGGGCCGACTTCGTCAAAAACGGCCTCAACCTCAAAAAAAAGTCCCCAAAATGGGTATACGAAAAGTTAAAATTTAAGCCATTAGAATGCAATGGAGTATACAATTTTTTTTACAAAAATTTCGATGAACTTGGGTGTGAGTGTGGTATCGGTTTGTAAGGGGATTATTCTCGAAAAAAAAAAGTAGAAAACTTGCCTATACCATTCAATCCTGTTTCTCTTGAAAACAATTTTATATATACCAAGTTTGAGCACTTTTTTTTGAGATGCGGCCACTATTTTGGACGAAGTCAGCCCATCGAGAATGGCGGGGAAATCCACTTCCCGCCAAAACAGGCCCCAAACCGCCCAGTCGGCTCACAAGCTCGCCCGTCTTTTTTGTCTTGTCATGTGGTTAGTAACGCTCACGGGTGACAGTCACACCAGAGCTTTGTGAGCCGACTGGGGACGAGTCTAATAATATTAGAACACTGAACAGGATGATCATGATCATCACCCATACCATCCTCCCTCATGATGTAGATCCCCAGCCACTGACACTTCAGCTTTCCCCAAATATCCGTTTCCAGGACACAAGGTTACAAAAAATCTTATGTTATGTGAAATCAGACATCTCCAGTGCAGCTGAAGTACCAAAGGATTCGCATCGAGGATCGGTTCTGATGCTCATAAACCCATTGCGGTGTTTCGAACCCTAGGCAATGAATTTCGGATGATGAGGTGACATGTTCCATCTTTGTTATACCTCATACTGATGACCTCGAAAATAGCGCATGGGCTGGCACTTATAATATATACCTTTTCCCTCCTTTACCATATCACTCACTGGAGGTGCTGGCATGTATGATACATTCATCTTTTTTTGTTAATCCCATGTCATTCCTCTCCTTCCGCTCTTTTTACCACCGTGGCCCCTCAACGGGGGGCTTGTGCGACGCATCTCCCACCATCGTTATAAATGCCTCAAATCCCATTGTTAAGTATCCCTCTACTTCGACCTTCTTCGATGCTTTAAGCATCCCTGGCCCCGTCTTGCGCTCCAACACACTTGGTGCGGTTCTCAGTGCCAATCTTCCAGGTATGTTTTATACAAACCTCATACGAGCTCCAGAATACAATCGCCCTCCTGCAATTCAGTCAACACAAGCAGGATTGAGTACATCGGATTTTTTCCAACAAACCTTTCTTCGTATGGCTATTGCTTGGACACTTGCCTGCCCAACAATATTCTCGCCATGAATGGTACCAATTCGTCAACAACAGGAAATCCCGGGCCATCACTGGTGAGGCTCACGCTTCCTATCCTGATCCTCTTAATTCAAAACTGCTGTCTAGTTTACATTGTTATCTATTTCCGTGGATCCAAAAGAACAACATACGCTTACAGTTTACAATCTCCCGGATCCCGTAGCGGGTAACACAGGAAATATTACGTTTCACTCACTAGTAGCGACCGTAAATGACGGCTGTGGTGGCCTCCCGCAGCCCCTCCTGAACGACACACATCGCGTGGACCCTGGAAGTGGCCACACGTCCTCACCCATCAGCACATCTAATTCAAGTACGATAAGCATAACCAGCTTCAAGGGTCAAGAACCCACCTTCCCATGTTCTAGCGGGGCTCAAGCTTTGGCTCAGCCTGGGGCAACAGATACACAGGACTCAAAATCCGTAATTAGCACTACTGTTGAACCGGCTTCAGCTTCTGAAAGTGCCGTTGGTGACTTTGATTTTTATAACTTATCGTGATCTTTGCTCATTGCGCCCTGCAAGGTCCTCTGATTCTCCAAGTGAATCACACCAACACAAATCCCCCCACCGGTTCAATCCAAGGCATGAGTAGGTCCTCCGTCAGAGGTTCATATGCCAGAATACCGTCTGATTCCTCACATCAGATAGTCCAGAACCGCAACAATTTGTAACGGACCCAATACCCAGCTTATCCGTTCCAACAAGCGTTCCTATTACCAGCGCAGGCGTTTCATCAAATGTTGCATCCGGCACCCGATCACTCACTCCATCTAATTTTGTGCCTACCATAAGTCAATCCGGGATCCCGGAAAATTGCCCAAGTCTAGAGTTATGTCCAAAGCCACAGTAGGTGCCGTCACGGCTGTGTTGGTAGTTTCAGCCCTGCTTGGTATCATGGCCTGGCTGGTTTGGCGCAGGAGGCAGGGGCGCAACCGCGCTGGCGGGATGCCTGGTGAAGGAGACGCTGAGTCTATTTTCGATGAAACAAGATTACTTAGCCCATCATTACCCCCATCATTATCTCGCGCAAAGTCCAGGAGAAACCCAGGGCTTATTGCATCGCCCAAACCGATGCCTCGTATACCCCTTCCAGCACTACCTGATAGTGATCCCTTCGCGGATCCAGTCAGCTCACCAGTCAACCATGGGTCAGTATAGGTCCGATCTTCTTTTACCCTCGCAGTTGTCAAGGAATGAGCGGGCTGTTGGGGTTTTGGGTTCCGGTTTTCCCTTGGTTGTATTTATTCCAGAGTGCTAGAGTATGTTCAAGTAGACAGTGAAACATATCAACCGGGGTTTTATTTCTACAACAAAACCTCAAGACACCATGTTAAATTAAGGTGTCGTTAAGTAACAATAGTGTAAACTAGGGAGAAAGTAGATGATAAGTAATCATGGCTAATGTGATCAAAGATACAGTGAACGTTATACCAAGGCTCCGGTTGAAGTAAACGCCAAAGGAAGGGGATATCATGAGGCAAAGACCTGGTATGCTGGTAAACAAGAAGGGGCGAGAGGCTGAGAACGAGGGACGGTCGAAAGTTAGATAAGTGTATACTTCGCGGCCTTAATTACGTCTAATAATGTGGATTTTCTGTGAGGAGGACCGGTCAGGAATATAGGTTGTCTGGGGAGTGATAGGGCTTGCCTGACTTCCAATAACCCATTATTTTCTCAAGAACTTCTATCACCACCCCACTTCTGTACATAAGCCCATGATCTGCGCCTCGAACGACTTTAACAACACATCCATTCTCGCCCATATTCCGCTCCATCCATCGGACGGCATTTTCCGCAATCTTCTCATCCTTATCTCCATACCATACATGTACATTATGGGGGTAGGATGTGTACGAAAAACCCCATGGGTGGTTTTCGTGGTTCAAAATCTGCAACAAATCGTTGTGGGTGCCCTTGGCGGACTCGGAGTGTGAGGCGGCTATGAGTGCGTTTCCTAGAGCTGCCTGATATGCGCTACCAGGTCCGATGCTCGGAGCAAATGTTGAGCCCGAAGTACTAGGTGAGGGGGAGGAAGGCATAGAAAGTAAAGGTTTTGGAGCCGAGAAAGATATTGATCGGCGACCGCTTGCTCTAGTGTATGGACCAGGAGCAGTTGAAAATTTTTCGGCGATGGGAGCATCGCGTTTGAGTAGTACGCCATCGGGGCTGACGGTTTTGGACCACTTCACATCGTCGAGCCCGATACCTAGCTCGATTTTCAATGAAGGAGGAGTTTGCGGTGGGGTTGGCGACTCAAACTTTCTGGAAACTGTCGACGCCTTTCCCTTCAAAGAACCCATCGACCGTAGAGCCTTTAATCGCTTCCCTGTCTGAGGTTTGTCCTCAGTGGGTGACTGTGGTTGCGAGTGCGATGATCCTTTCAGTCTTTCCAGGAACCCCCTAGATACCTTTCGCTTATTGACGAAAATTTTACTCTCACTTCCAGCGTGACTATACTGGGAGGGTGGTCGGCTTCCGGCTCCCAAAGTGCTTCTACTCTCGAAACGGCCGTCAAAGTCACCTAGATCGTCGTATTCGCTGAAGGATCCTATGCTTGGCCGCGGTCGACCATCGGAATGGGAGGGGTAGACAATATTCAGGCTACCATTACTATGAGGGGAAGAAGTAGAGCGGGTAGGCGGCTTGACAGCAGCTGCCGGAGACGCATTATACCCAATGCCTTCATAGGCAATTGTTGGAGGTTTCCCAATCATCCAGGCCTGGAGTTTCCATTCGGCTGCCTGGGCGGTCTTGAGAATGCCATTCGGAACATATTTTAACCATTTATAACCGCCACCTTCAAGCAAGATGGTTGTTAGAGACACATTTTTAATTGGATATCACCTACCATTTTCGCTACCACCAACCCAGGGCGCCAATAGACAGATATCACCACGAATACGACCAGGAACCTTGTTGGCAAAGGATAGTGCATATGGTGCACCAGCAGAATGGGCCATGACACTACATTCTCCGATATGTAATAAATCCAGTACCTCTTCGACTACCGATGCCCATTGCATGATGCCCTTGGCGGATTTGGATCGGGGTTCTGTGCGACCAAGACCCCAGCTGTAAGAATCATGAGTGGCAAAGAGGCAAGTGGGGTGAAATACACCTGCCGATCTATCGTGATGAGTCGTAAACCAAGACATTCTGCCATTTCATCGTATAAACCCATAACATGCCGGACACATCCAAACCCAAAAATACGACGACAGGAAAACCTGTCGGACTTCCGAGATCAGAAAGACTAACTGTCAGTGGATTATCTTGAGAGGCATGAGGGGACCGCGTAAGCTTCAGAAGGGTCGTTAACCGAGCTGAGCGAAGGTATTGGGCTACAGCTTGTGACGGCGAGGGTCGCATCATTGCCAAGAAAGAGGAGGTATCAAGCGGGGAGGAGGGCTGATGGACTGATGCGGCAGAAGATGAGTATATAGAAGATCCAGCACCAGGGTCAGACCGAGGTGAGTATATACTGGCGCTGTCAGATATAACGGAGTGTCGTTTGGGGAACGCAGAGGGCGGAGCAGTTGGAGGTGGTTTGACCATCGCTTGGTTGCGAAGGGTTCGCTGAATTTCATCAGCCACACTATCGATCGAAGAACGAGAGACAAGTTCAGCTTCTTCTTCAAGTGTCAATGGTTCTGGTTCGGATTCCATCTCTTCATGCAAAGTTGCGTGACCTTGACTATGGGTATATACGGAAGACGACCGACCCACGGAGGGTCTTGAACGAACCTGACTTTCGGAGGTGCGTGGGAACGAATGATTTCAGATATCGAGGGTATGACGCTCCTACGCTTTTCTGAGGATTGCTGTATCATAGGTTTACGTAGTGCCAACTCAGGCCGTGAGGCGGGGGGTGGGGTATTTGTGCGTTCCGGGGTTGGGAACGATTGTGAAGGGCTGGGAGTGATGGTTGAATTGGAGGCTGTGCGAGGAGTTTGTGGACGAATGGCGCGCCGACGGCGTTGTCGTGATGTCGATATGGGAACGTGGACATTATGTTCATCACCATCGTCAGAATTGCTTGACGGAGACGGGCTCCTTGGTTTGGCACGTCTAACCTTACCCCCTCCTAAAACGACACCTGGTGGAGGGGTAGGCAATGGGGGTTGGTATAGAGGATGGTGACCAGGTATCCCAAATCTTGCTCGATTGGACAAAGACGTACTCCGTCCTATAATATCATCCCCGCCATTCATCCCATCAACCAGCGCATCCATAGTCTCCACGCCGGATATGGGAGCTGCGACAACAACAGGGAAGTTCTCGAGTGATTCTTTTGATACGTTTACATCCACAGGTGTGCGCGGAGGTGTTTCAGTGTGTTGTGTCGAGGAT
This sequence comes from Infundibulicybe gibba, assembly GCA_015501065.1. NCBI lineage: Eukaryota > Fungi > Basidiomycota > Agaricomycetes > Agaricales > Omphalinaceae > Infundibulicybe > Infundibulicybe gibba. The sequence continues at coordinate 453,788 of JADNYI010000001.1, forward strand.
CCGGAAAAACGAAGGTGGGGGATAGTTGATGAGCCGTGCCACTTGGATTTGGTTGATGGCCCTGTCCGTGACCTGGTGCGAGAATATTGTTTCGGTGTGAGCTGGGCGTTGCCTGGAGTGATAAAGTCCTCCCCTGCGTCAATGGTTGGGAAAGCATATGAAGGTTCAGGAGTGGAAGCAATGCCACTACTTTGTTTTTCCCACAGGTCTTGACGGGAAGCCGCCGGGTTTTCAGCTGATGGACTGTTTTTGGACGAGGAGGGACGAGTTCCTTTCAATTTTGATGGACGGCCGTTGGGGCTGGTCTTCGGTCTAGGGTATGCATCAAAGTATGCTGGCCGGAGGCTACATGATGGCCCTGAGGAATCAGCGGGAATAGAATATAAATCGAGCGGAGCGGTGGGTTTATCCTTCTCGCGCCGCAAGGACAGGAAGGAGGAGCTTTTGCGTGGTACATGGTGGGACGAGGGAGGTGCGGAGCCCAGGACCTGGGGACGCGTGAGGACCGATTGCATAGTAGTAGAGAACCTGGAAAAGTTTAGAATACCATCAAGATAAAAATGAACGAATATCTGGGTGCAAATAACGGAGCTCTAGGACGAGTAGCCACGGCGGAAAAGGCGTCCAGAGTAACCCGAGGACCAGCACGGAACTTGTTGGCAACCGCTGAAATATAAATCACCCTGCAAAGCAAAGCAATGGAGAGTTTCTGCCGTCAGGGATGCGGCGGTCCCAATAATCAACATTGTCAAATACACCGGGCCGGTATTATATAATACATCGTATTACAGTCCCATTACTCCAATCTGCCGGATCCTACATTCATTTATTATACTGGCTCGCTCGGCTTGTGTCCATGTTAGGAATGGTGGAACATTGGTGCCTAGTGGCAAACTGAGATCCCGCAATGCGGGGAATGTGCCCGCACGGATGAGCATCGCCCAGTCTCGGGAGGCAAGATGAATCATCCGCCCAGAGACGGAAAAATCTTCCAGCTGCGAACAGCATCGACTGAGGATTTCCATCATCTCCAAGTCCATCCGCACGCCATCTAGGTGCAACGTACGCAGTGATGAAAGTGTGGGTGTATCCTGGGTAAAGATAGGCTGCGTCCCTGAGCAGGCATCCTGCACCTCGTAATGCAGGCACTGAATCGGATATGCCTCCAGCACGAGACGGACATGCTCATCCAAGTCAGAAGATGTTTTCCCCACCACAGAAAACCGTTCAAGAGACGTTGTTTCGTGGAGGAGATAAGGCAGATATCCACTAGTAATCCACACGTTTTCAATGACGAGATCGGTGATTCCCATCTGGCAAGGAATCGTGGGGTGAATGATGTCAAGTTCAAGGTGGACCAATTTCAGTTTCCTAAGGTTGGGAAATCTGAAGGTTATGGTTTCGTCCCACTCCAACGAGGGCTGCGTTTGTATTGAGTCCGCCAACATACTTCCATCGATACATAATTCTTGGATTGAATCTGTATCGGCCAGGGTGTGTAAAAAGATTTCCGCATGCACCGCCATCTCCCCCCCCAATACCAATTTCTGCAGCCCACATAGCCCGAGAAGATATCTCAGACTGGCCGGCTCTTCGCCATGAGTAGATTCGGTTCTATGGTCATCCCCTTTGACTGGACGGATATCGATGCCTTGAAGTAGGGCTGCTAGCGATGTATTTGTCGAGAGTGTCCTTGCTAACAGGCTGCATGCATGGAATGAATTAAGGGTAGGACACGCATAGAGGCGCTGCTGGATGGGTCTCAACCATACAGAAGACACTCTCGCAAGTTGAGCGAGATCTCGGGGCCACCAACGGTCGTCAGAATCGAGTATTATATGGACGACATCTTCAACAAGCTGTGTTGCAGCCAACATAATAGTGTTTGATCGATGTGGAAAATGATGGGAGATTGACCAGTCCAAGGAGGGGTTTATTAACAAGTGACAACCCGTGGAGTTTGGCAGCCTGAGAAGGTAACCATAAATTAACTACAGCCGTTTCGGGAATTCTTGTCCGGCGTACCGATCACACCCGAAAAATCCAGAAAATAAAAAAATTCAGAAAAATAAAAGAAATTGTCCAGCCCGCTCGAATACGTCTATATCATACACTATACTATGATTTATCGGCCAATTAGTGTTGATATGAGGCAGAGAACACTACAACTACTCGACCAGGGGTGGAATCCGCTCGAAATCGCAGCGGTTCTCGGTGTATCATCAAGAAGCATTAATCACTGGTCCGACAACTACGACATGCACGGATGTATGAATCCTCCATCATTTCTGCGAGGTCGAAGACGTATCTTGAATGGAGAAGCAACTGCTGAGTTTCGGGAGCCCATCCAAGAGACACTATGCCTGTATCTCGACGAAATTTAGGAACGGCTACTTCTCTATCATGATTTGGCCACAGCGCTGCACGACGATCTTCGCGATGGGCTCACTCAAAAACTCATGAAACGAGCAGCTGCCGAGAGGGATTATGCGTTACGTGCAAGATGGATGTATGAGGTCCTCACAACATACACCCTGATCAGATGGTGGCTCTGGATGAGTCGAGCACAGATGGGAGGACCCTCATTCGAAGGTATGGGTGTGCAATGCAAGGTGAAAACCCAGTGTTGGATGTATCCCTCAACAGAGGGATCCAGTTGGTGGTACTCACGTCGTTTGGTGTTGACTTGACAGTATTCATCACTATCTGATTCCTCCATGTCTTGCTTCATATGTAGAGGCGGCTGGATTCGGCCTCTGTATTTCTCTATCATCTCAGGGATTTCGGGATACTGATCGAGTCGAGGCGCTTTTTTTGCGCAAGCGACGACAGCGGGATCGCTCAGATGCTCATCTTCAAGATTTGGGCCAGGAGACGACAGAAATTTCAGAAAAACATCATCAGAACCTTCGTCCATGATAAATACGAGTAGAAAGAACATATATCATAGCATAATCGAGCTTTGAATAGCAGAAAAGCGGCTTCCATGATTTTTCTGAATATTTTGAATATTTTTATTTTTTGGATTTTTCGGGTATGATCGGTACGCCGGACAAGAATTCCCGAAACGGCTGTATGCCCATGCAATTTATGCGACCACACATGCAAACCACACTCTCGCCGTTACCTCTAGTCATGTCGACATGCCCTGTGCCCGGATAGGTCGGCCGAACGTAGACGCATGGAACTCGCGTATTGGAGTCGGTGGAAGCTACATCATCGTCCCTTGGCCGAACTTGTAATCCGCAAGCCCTCCGCCAGTAGGCGGGTCTGGCTTTCAGACTGAAATAAGCTGATTGGGTTTCCGCTAACAAACTGATGATGCCAGAATCGGTATTCTTTTCCATTTGAATATGACACGAAGGGCGCATTTTACCCACCGGAACCATAGCTGACATTTGTTCACATGCCTACGATTCTCTTTGGCCTAGGGATGCCCGTGTGACCACATTTATGCCCTCCAGGGCGCTCAAGTCTGTAAAAATCCCCACGCTAGGTATTTTTATATTCGTTCGCTAATGACAACGAACAATCTGCCAGTCAACGAGAAAGCCTCTCCAGTTCTTTCAGAGACCTTGGACAAATCCACACCGGACGTTTCCAGAGAATTGACCGAGAACAAGGATGTATTCGTGGAACGACCTGACCATGAAATTCATTATAAAACGCTGAGCTGGCAGGTTTGTATTTCTTGCTATCGATTGAAAGTCTTGACCATTGATACCATTTCGTAGTTTGTGAGTTTATTGATGATCGCTGAGATTGTCAGCAATGGCTTGTTATCTCTGCCTTCTGCCCTTGCAGTTGTTGGTAAATAATCTTTTAAAATACAACTCTGAGGTGAAGTTGATGCATAAAAAAAGGCATTGTTCCGGGAGTTATCCTTGTAAGAATCTGAAATGTATCCCCCTTCAATGACTTGATCACTTCTGAAAGCGTAGATCGTATTTCTTGGCATCTTTGGCCTTTTCACAGCAAAACTCTTGATTGACTTTAAACTCAACCATCCAAGTGTCCACAATATGTGCGTAGGTTCCCTTTCCTTGAATGCCGATATTGAGAGTAGGCACTGCTTATCTGTCAAGGGGGGATGCCGGGTACCTACTCAGTGGGCCCATTGTTCGTGAAATCTTATCTGGTGGCACAATAATTTTTGCCATCTGTGGTACTGTACGAATTTGCATTGAACGTGTTGTAAGCTTGTTTTTAATCCGAAAAACATCAGGGGTCTGTCATTCTGTCTGGTCAACAAGCATTATCGACCTTATCTAACAATGGGCTTTGTACCGTCTATTTCGTCGCCATATTTTCTGTGGCTACCTTCTTTGTGGCTCTCCCTCGGACACTGGACCGTCTCAGCTGGCTAGGATTGGCCAGTGTCCTCTTGATCACACTCTCAGCTGTCATTGCCATGGTGGGCGCGGGACTTAATCCTGTGCCAGGTCGTGTTCTTAGCGCCACTCTAAACACAAATTTCTATCAAGCATTTTTGGCCATTACAAATCCGGTAATATGTCCTGGAATTTCCTGGGATCTTATGCTCATCATCTCTTTGATAGGTGTTTTCATATGCAGGCAAGAATAGGCGGTTCTCGTACTTAGAAGCTAGTGCACTAACAATGTGAAATGGCTAGGTCATTTTATGTGAGAATGACTTTGAGAGCGATCGAACCGTACTAAGCTTTATCAAGGTTTTTTATCCTCATCTCGGAGATGCGGAACCCTCACGAAGCCATGAAGGTACGCAGGATTTTTTCGCTTATGCTCGGTCTCTGATGGCACCAAAGGCTGCTTGGGTTCTTCAAGGCTTCGCAACCCTGCTATACGTTGTCTTTGCTGTTGTGATGTAAACCCGTACCGATCCTCGGTTATTTAATATCATCCTAATATAATATACAAACAGGTACATTTACATTGGAAACACCATTAATTCGCCCGCATTTTTTTCCTTGCCACCCGTATGGGCGAAGGCATCGTTTGGGATCGCACTAGCCAATTTCTTGATGTCTGTTACTCAATATCACCCCCAACACATATTTGACAACTCATCGGCTACATAGTGCTGGTGGCCTCTATTCGCACACCGCTGCCAAGCTCGTCTTTATCCGGTTCTTCCGACACTCTCGCCACATGTATACGCACACCGTTCTCGGATGGTCTATCTGGATTGGCCTCTGTATTGCCGCTGTTGCTATAGCCTTTGTCCTCGCCGTTGCCGTCCCAATATTCTCTTATTTGATCGGAATTACTGCATCTCTATTTGCCGCATGGTATACTTATGGGCTTGCAGGTTTCTTTTGGATTCACGATACCTATCACTTGAGAGGGGGGAGTAGAGGACTCCTCCGCCACCCCACGATGCTGGTTTTGTCAATATTAACTATTATTGCTGGGGCATTCATTTGCGTCGCAGGGACATATGTCTCGGCTAAAGTACGCAGCTACTTCATTCAACTCATGCAAGCTGTACTGATTTTCGATAGCTTATTAGCGATGCATACCGAGAGGGGTTGATCGGAAAGCCGTTTACCTGTTGAGCACCTTGAGCCAAGAAACAGCAAGCCTAAATGTATTAACACTGGATATAAAAACCATATTAGTCCGAGCTTGTGTGATAATTGTAATTCGCGAATGTATGTACGTTATCAGGGGGTTTGTGGTTGGAACTCCTTGCAGTCAATGACACGTGCGATCACATCGGCAAATTATAACTGGTTAACCACTGCGTACCGTCATTCCGACGGCATCCAATTGCTTCAGCATTCATTAATAGGTTTATATATCAACGTTGTGGCTGGTGTGTGGTCAGTCCCTGAGATTGGCTATCCCCCTTGACCACCGACCCACATTATCCGTGGCGCCAAAAAGCCACCAGTTGGTCTGCTCAGCGAGTTTTAGGACAAGGTGAAAGACATGACTACGAAAACCCCGCTTTACACGCTCCCAGTTTCTGCACGACCCAGCATATCATGGACCAGGACCATCAAGGCTGTGATATTCTTCATAATGTTCAACTTTGGTTGTGTCATGGTCAATGGATTCCAATTTGTGTTCCTTTTGCCTCTACGACTCGTGCCGTTTCCGTCCGCCCGGAGGCTCTATGACGAGGGAATACGGTATACTAAGGGAGCATTTGGATGCCTGTTGAGTAAGAATAGCTCTTGTTGCTTAAGCAGGGCCGTCTAATTCTATGGCCGATTAGTTTTAATGTGCCAGCTGTTCGCGCCGACTAGCCTTGCGATAACATTTGAGAGGGAAGGCAAAGGGCGCTTTACTGATGAAGAGCTTTCTAAAATTATTGTCAAAGATGAGAGGGGTAATGTGCAGTGTTTAAATTTGCCAACGAAATTCGTCCTGATCGCGAATCACCAAGTACGAGCTCAACACCCACTGACTCTGGTGGCTCAGGACTAATGCTAATGCAATGACAGGTCTATGCGGATTGGTGGTACGCATGGTGTCTAACCTACTTCATGAGTCCCCATGGTGTCCATCGCTATGTATATATTACCCTCAAGAAGAGCCTCCAGTGGGTTCCCATTGTCGGATGGTGAGTAGAATGAACACATTCACGGTGGGAATGTAGCTGACCAGATAACAGGAATGCAATTCTACAATTTCATTTTCCTGGCCCGTTCTTGGGCTTCAGACAGAGTACAACTGGCTACGCATCTATCGGCCCTTGAAATGCTGCTGAGAAAGAAGACAGTCCCTTATGCTTCATTTTATATCCTGAGGGACACTTGTAAGCAAAGACACGCGTCCGATCAGCAAGAAGTATGCCGACAAAATGGGCATCGTGAGTACAAGTTAAATACGCCACGCTTTATACCTGACAATTACTATTAGTCGGATTTATCGAACATCTTATTACCAAGGTCGACTGGGTTACACTACAGTCTGCGTTCGCTAGCACCTCGTATCCCCGACCTAAAGCTATTGGATATAACTGTTGTATATCCAGGTAATTCGAGCGAGATTGAGTTCACTTTATGCTAACATATCGGTAGGCATTCCACTCAGAGGGTATGGCCAAAGTTATTATACCCTTCGGTCTATTTTCTTGGATGGTGTAGCCCCACCCACAATTCACATGCACCTAAGGACATTTGATGTTGCTCACGAAGTCCCCATTGGCGGCCCATCGCCAATGAATCCCCCTTCGGCTAAGCCCATCGACATGGATATTCCCGACAAGGAAAAAGAAATCTTCGATACCTGGTTGAGGGAATTGTGGTTTGCCAAGGACCAGCTGATCACGAAATTTCACGAACATGGTTCGTTCAATGAGGGCCAAGCTGGAACCGCAGTTATAATTCCATTGAAATTACGGCGGAAGCGAGAGGCGCTGGATGCTTTTTGCTTCTGTCTACCAGCAGTGGGTGGATATTTGTGGGGGAGATTTATGGGGTGAACGCATGGAAGGTGTCTAATTTTTGATATTGTCATGAACTTTGTAAATGAATTCAATTAATGCGAGAACTACGGGACTATGAATCCGCATACTGCGAGTTTTGACGCTGCTGTTCAACCTGCTTCACCATGAATAGACTAGTATCCAAGAATCGTTCAACACAATTTGAGAGACAGCTCTCTTCGCCACGAGAGAACCTTGTTGATGGGGTACCGGTTATGCATCTGGTGACATATATTCAGTTGACGGTCATTGTTACGTGGGGTTACGCACTTGTCCCAACACATGACGTAAAGTTGTGAATTGATGAGTGAAGTCTGGCCTGAAGCACGGATATTAGCCCAGCAGCAAATAAATAATCATTGAAGACTGACCTGGGCTTGTTCCTCTCCAAAAAAGTTGCTAGTTCTCTCTATGACAATGTCAGGAGTATTGGGCGCAGGATAAGAGGACCACCAACCTGTGTTGCCTCGTCAAATTTTTCAGACATGGTGGATATTTGCAACGGGAGTGCTGACATAAGATTTGCTGAACCTTTTTAATTTTGTGGTCCGGAACAACCCCTATTTGAATATTTAGGTACAGTATCTCGTTCCAGAGAACCTCGTCGTCCCCATATGCCATGCTCGAGAACCATGCCAACCCCCTCGAATCCTGCTAGTTATCTTTTTTCTAATTCCGCCTGTTCTGCACCAGACCACCTATTGCGCGTCTGAATTTCTGACTAAACCGGACCAACATCTATTACGACAATCTTGCTAGGCTGGTCGATACAAATCCTGTAGGCACACGTGAGACGCTTGACAGTCCCACCCCTTCGCAAGGATTGTTGCGGATTACGGGAATACGGGACGTCCAACCTCGTGCAATTCCTGCCTCGTGGGCCATCCACTCTTTCCTTATGGCTTTCACGGCAAGTTCTTCGTCGCAGTCGCTACCTCTCGGCTGGCCTTCAGAGCCTGCTCCACCGTAAGCAACCATATCCAACAGCAGATCATTTGTTGAGCGGGGACCACGCCTTCAGCGTTGGGTACCTTAGTCGCAAGGCGTTGCCAATCAAACGTAATGACGCCGAGCCGCTCACGCGAGAGGACGTGCAATTTGATCTCCTCAACTACATCTTCGCGGACACCAACTCGGTATTCTTGAATCCATACTCAGGAAAACAGGAGAGAGTCCCCTTTTGTGATCTCTATATCTCTGCCCTTTATAATTCAAATAAATGCTCAAAAGTCTTGAAAGACAAGATGGTGGAAACCCCAGCTTTCGCGATCGAGCTTGCCAAGATATCCCTGCTCACAAATGTCGGCCGCATCAATACCACAATGGCTTGTGAGTAGTCATTTTACGCTGACTCGCATCGAAACTAAATATCTTCTGCAGTTTTTCCCGAGATGAAGACAGCGCTGAGGACATATCACCCTGTCCCTCCCTCCAAAAGACGGACGGTAACGCGCAGGATGCCCCACGTATCAAGAATTGTCTCAAGGCCGCTCTTTTACCGTCCGAATTCAAATCAGTTCATCCTTCTACCCCCCAAGAGATTATGGAAAAAATCGTGAGCTTTTCTACCACCTCAACTGCTGTTGGACGTCTGTCAAATTCGATTTAAATCAAAAAGAGAGCAGGACAGCGACCTCCCACCAGTGTCGTGAACTTAATCTTTGTTCTTTCCAACCATGCAGCCGTGAGATTATTCCTATCATCGTTTCTATGCCTGACCGATCATCTGATATAGCCACTGGCAAGTATACATTTCGATGGGTCGCTGAACTTCTTAGACCTCTTCCTGCCGGGAAGCTTGTCCTCGGCCGACCGCGCCCGGGCATTCCTATGGCATATCTTTCATTACTTGGAGACCCCTGAGCTGCCGAACCCCTTCGACGACAACTATTCCCGCGCCAATCGCGGTAAGGCACCTCTGTTACATCACCTCAGCGAATCAGAAATGCGCAGGGAAAATGTCGATACCAAAGAGGAAATCGACTGGGGCCAAGCGATGTCAGGACAGAGAAATATATTCCTCCATAAACTAGTGTCTACCATGGAGTACGAGAAGCGCAACAAAGCCGCCCCCCAGTTTGTACCAGGTTGTGATTTTCCCGTGAAGCTCAATACCAGATGACTGAGCCACTCGACAGTCACTCCCGAAAATGTCTCTCGTCGAAACCGGCTGTCTAGGGCGGCGGATGTTCCACCTCAAGAAGAAGCCCCATTCATGCATTATGTTCCTAAACATGATCCTGGGCCCGGGCCCTCGAGCTCTCGTAAACCTGCGAACAGAGGTAACCATCGTTTTATATGTCCGCAATATTGCGGTTGACCAATTAGCTAAGAACCACAACCGTTACCGCCCTCTCCCTCCACCGTAGTTCCACGACAAGAAGAACGCACCATGCTCCAACGTTAGTTGATAGGCCCCGATAGTAACATATACTCAACCCACTACCAGATGCTTGGCACGTCATAACGACTACTGACCCTCTGGTCGATTCTGATGAGGAGATCCCAGACGAACATATTCGACTTGATTACAGTAAGCACAGCAACCCGTACCTCCTCACACACCTGAATTCCCACTGTGTTAGATCGCCGACTAAGTGTTATTACTCGCCTGCGTGGTAGACCACCCACGCCGGAGTATTCAACCTCAATTGAAGATATTCGAACTAGAACCCATAGCTCATTCGGTCCCCAGTGGCATCGAGTGGACTCATGGCATTGAATCTATGTTTATGACTTGGGTCCATTGGGGTTGACATTATCAAAACAACGGCACTGCCTATCATATATCATTACTTGTAAGGACCGTGGGCACATGTGGTACTAAGTGTTCGTGTGTATTTATAGGACGTTGCTCAGCATGTCCCTGAGAAACAATGTACAGTGGAGAAGTATCCAATAATGCCAAATCAAGGTAACGAAATAAACCTTAGAACCCGCCCGGAAGCAAGAGCACGGGGTGTTCAAAACCGGACCGCTCGCGGCCAGAAGCAAAATCCGCAGGTGCGCTGTGCCTCTTCCATCTCAGCTTTCGGTCGCTCTCCACTGTCTCTTTAACACAAGATTTCCAGCCAAAATCATGGTCCGCTGGAAGTGTTCTCCGTTTGAGAGTTGAGAGCATATCCTTGGCTCTGCGTTCCCGAGAATTCAGCGCGACCAAATTCGATTCGGAAAGTTTGGTGGGGGACATAGTGGCGGTACGGGGAACGACTAAAGTGGTGATCTCAATCTTCGGCGCGAGTGGTGATAGAGGGGATGGTGGTAAGCGGTTCAAAGGAGCGGGCTTGGGGGCCCGGACCGGTAGCTGGAGTCTGCCCGCCCCAACGGGAAGCCTTGAGGTCTGCAAGGACGGGGGGGCATCATCCTGGGTAGTCCTAAGGAAGGCAGGGAGACGCCCCGCGCGGGGTGGATCGTTAGTTTTTGAGGGCGAATTATGGATATGTCCCTGGAATGTTAACCGGGCAGAAATCTGATCAAGAGAAGGTAGTTGCTGGTTTCGTGTGTCTCGTGCCGACGTAGTTAACTTGTGCAATGGTTCCTTTGATGAAATCTTCCCCACAAGGCGGAAATCGACCTGTTCGACCCAGGGTTCATGAGAATTCAGTGGACCTCGAGATGGATCGCTGTTCAAAGTTTCGAACAATGCCAAAGGGGAGATAAGCCCGGGGGATGGAAGTGAATAGTGAAACATAGCAGGGGATTCGGGAGGTGTCTTTGGGGTTGACGTCGCCGTTGGGGAAGGCGGGGCAAGGACCTTGGATAGGAAGAGGGCACGGCGCTCAACTGTACTAACATCGGTCAGAATTTACTTGATTCCAAAGAGCTAGGCGTAAAACAGAACCAACGCACCCTGCTTGTTCTTGTGTGCCCTAAGTGCGATTTCTTTGCGAAGATCCTTCTCCTTCTTTGCGCCAAGAGCAATATTTCGCTCGCGGGAAGCTTGGAGCAAGGCTTCAAATCGTTCCCGCTCCAACCCTTTCGAGGCTGCTACCTCGTGGGGGCGAAGGGGAGACAGCTCCCGTCCAAACCTGATGTGGGTAGGAGGGGGTGTTAAGTGCTGGGGTCTAAAGCTATTCTCGTCATTGACAGAGAACGAAGTCTGCGAAAAAGGAGAATATGGTTCGACAATGGGCTCCTCGGGAGGTGCGAGGGAAATAGAAATCTCGGGGACAGGTGTATAATCCATCATGGGGAAGAAAAGAAGGTGAGGTAGTTGTTACAGAGATAATTGTGGTTGGTGGCCGGCACCAGAGTAATCTCGACAGAAGGTAGGGAGGAGGGAGGAAACAAAAGACTTGGTACAGACCGCCTAAGTATATCTGCGTGGAAGAATAAGGATTTCAAGGGACGGCACGCAGCAACTGTGACCCTCGTGATGAAATCAAACTTGCAGTTGCCACGACCCAACTTTTTATCTACACAACAGCAGCCTATCACCTGTCTCTTTGTACTTGACGATGTATTCATATTCTTTCCAGTACATGTGGTCGTTTCGTCGCATACGGTCTCCATAAAGCTCGCAATCTCCATGACAACTACAAATCTTGTTGATCAATAATCAAGATCAGACCGTCGTCTCACAGTGATAATGAAAATAAACAACAGTTGTTGCACTTGTGTAGTCCCATAGCTGAGTTGCTCGACTATATGATGAGCCTAACTGCTCGTACTTACAAGCTGTGTTCCCATTACATACAGGTGATGTGTATCCTCCGCTTACAACCCGCTCTTCTCCCCAATTGCTTCAGCCAATTTAGCCTTGAATAACATCTCAGCATTTACCCATACTTGGGCGGTTTCTCTGTTGGGGAATTCTAACAGAGAGGGAAGAAGGTCAAAGCTAAATTGCTCCGACGCCTCCCTTGGCAACAGTGTTGGTAAATGGTCGATGGAGATGACGGAGAGAGGGGGGTTCCCGGGCCTGTTACGCCGACTTAGTGCCATGATACATCCAAGGCGGAGATAGCTCACCCAACATCAACAGGAACAGTTGGCTCTGAGAAGGTTGTGTTGATGTTATATATTGGGATGGGATTGAATGGGTTGGTAGTGTCGCAGCTGACGTCAACGACAAACGATAGTTTACGTTGCTTACCGGCCGCAATAATCTGGTCGCGGGTTACGAAGGAAGGGATTTTGGAATTGAGGTAAATACAGTTGACAAAAATGTCAACATCCAGGATCTCAGCAAAAGGCCCGCCTTTCGCTGTCTCAGCAAGATCCCACTTGAGAATATCGTCCCTAGAATGCGCATAACCTCAGTATACAAGCCAATATGATGGTGGTATTAGCATACTCATTCAGACCGATCTTTCTGAAGAAATCGACTGCACCGCGACCACAACGCCCTAGGGCACCGATAACGAGGGCTTTTATGCCTTTACCACTTCCTCCAAGTAGACTCTTAACATTATTGATCATCGCATCTTCGTTTTCATAGGGCTGCAAGAGACCAAGGGTTTCTCCTTTCTTCTGAGAGGCTAATGCAAGGGCTCCTGCCGCTGCACCTGCAAATCCGGCATGGAATCCAAAGGCTGCGACACGACGTCCGCTAGGATCGTTGAGGAATTCAAGGTCGTATAGGGTTCCTCCTCCGCGATGGAAACGTGAGAGAACCGACGCCCATCCTGCTTGCCCTTTGAAGCAATGTGCAAATTGTATGTGGTTATGGGGGAGGGGGTCGGTTGATTCTGGGAGCTCTTTTAATCCGATAATGGGCACGGTGGTTGGCGCCGTTGGCCAAGTCTCATTCTCCACTAGTTGACAACCAGCACTGCGCCAATGGTAAGACCAGAATATAGGATAAAATGACCAAAAAGCCTACGTTTCGTATTCCGAGTCATCAAATATTCTTTGCTCATCCCGTTCGACTATGATATCGAACCCTGCATCGATGAGTTTTTTGGCTGTTGTGGGGGTCAAAGCTGCACGTCTTTCAAACTCCTTTTTTTCGCAACGGAGCCAGAAAACAGGCTTAGACATCTTTGGCGGCGAGTGATAGTGTCTAAAATGTCGCGTAAGAACTAATGTATAGGACGGAACTCCAAGAGATAGAATTTTTACATTGATGGATTAGTCCGGATTCTTTATCTTATCAAGCCATCTAATCTTTGATCTCTCCAATTCAATTTATTACATTGCTTATTATCGTCTACCAATTGCTATGCACCTTCATTGCCTGTTCCACCATCTCAAATTTTCCCTCATCAAAGCGGTCAAACGCTGTTTTGGCCATGCCATCAGCTATGTGCGATCGACCCTCCCTCAGGCCTTGCATTATTGATGGGATATATTCTTCAAGTGGCATCCAGAACTTTGAGAGTTTCGTCGTCGTCCCATAAGCTGATTCTGGCAGTCAATCGCGAAGTAATTTAGATCTTTCTAAGTGATATCTCACGGTCATGCAACTCTGATTCAACGAGACTGTAGATAGTTTCATATAAACGTAAATCATGATCTGATGGAAATGAACTTACGGTGGGATGATTTCCATGACATGCACATTTGTACCTTCTAATTGACCACGTAATGAGAAGCCGAAACTGTGCAAGGCTGCCTTGGTTGCCGAGTAATTGGGCACCCAAGGCGCAGGGACAATTCCAAGGCCAGATGTTACAGGAATGATGAAACAGGGACGGCCTTGCGCCTCCAGGATGATTTGTGATGAGCAATATGAATACGGTGTCACAGGAAATAGAATCACCCCAAGTTTGAGGAAGTGCGGTAGGAGGAAGTTGATGAGAGTCACAATTGATGTATAGTTGATGTTACTTCTGAGTGGAATTCTGAGCTTGGGTAAATGATTTGAACTATGAGAGATTGGTTGTTGATATGCTAACTCTCCAAGTCCATTCCCGTTTTGAAATCAAATTCGTGCTGGATTCCGGCACAAAAGATGACTGTGTCCAACTATAATTTATCAGTTCATGTAAAACCGCTTGTCCAAGAAATGGTCTATTCACGTCAGCATGATCGCGGAGGAGATCGTTCACAAACTGCTTGAGAGTGTCTTTATCGGTATCCAAGTCAATCTTTGTAGTTGAGAGGCCAGCTTTGGTCATTTCCTCGAGCCTGTCTTCGCGCCGCCCTGCAGCAATCACCTTTGGTTTGGTGTTTAGTTTGGCAATGCTAAGCGCGAGGGCACGCCCGATACCAGCCGTTGCACCGGTGACGAGAACACATTTACTATCTTCAATGGAGGGCATAGTTGTGGGGAATTGGAAGTCTGCCTTTACCTCCGACGCAATCGTGGCGCTGTCACGCCGGGAACTTGTTCGGTATTCTCACTGGTCACGGACCCACTCCACGCTGTAGCCTGTAAGGGCATATCAAGCGAAACATCAGTGCGACACCCCGGCGTTCTGCAGCCTACACCTAGCTAGGAGATTTTTTTGTCCTCGGGAGTACCTGATGGCCAATGATATGCCTTCCCCATCAAACCCCGAGCTTGGACACACATCAATCGACCCGACACAGGATCTAAGTGCTGCGGATGAATTGAAATCTGAGGGAAATGCACATTTTCGCGAGGGCCAATGGAACGAAGCGCTTGTAGCATACCGGACTGCCCTTGCCAAAATACCCCACGCAAGGTGGATGTAGAAGAAGCAGATCAGGATCCCCAGTCAAACTTGGATATAGGAATTAGGTCTCCAGGGGTAGAGGAGCAGACCAAGGACGCAAATCTCTCGTCCGAAACAAGTCCAGACAACTGCGCAAAATCTCGGGCTGTACTTAACGCGAATATTGGGGCGTGTCACCTAAAATTGGCGAGTATCCCATCCAGGCACTAGCTTCGCTCGTCGCTGAAGTTGGGAAACGTAGGGAGATCATAAACAAGCTGTCGCAGCGTGTTCACAAGGTTGAATTCATAATTCCAGCCCGTGAATAGCACCTAACCGAATATACCAGCACTCCTCGATGATCCGGCGTACATCAAAGCTCTCCAGAGGCGCGCAGCATGTAATGAGAAGATAGGCTCTTGGTCGGCTCTGGCATCGGCCCAAGAAGGCAAGTGCATAGCGGCGGGCATCCCGCGGGACTTGATGTATACACGATAGACTATACAAAGTTACTGAAGTTACTGCCTCCGTCTTCACCTGCCATCAAGGATGTACATAATTCTCTCGCCACTCTAAAACCTCGGGTCGAAGCAGCTCAGAAAGAAGAAACGGCAGAGATGATGGGCAAACTCAAGGGTATTGGTAACAGCATTCTAGGTACGCAGTCGGTGGGTTGTTGAGTTTGGAAATTAACACGGTGGTAGGCAACTTTGGCCTATCAACCGACAATTTCAAATTCGTGCCCAACGGCCAGGGAGGATATTCGATGAACTTTTCCCAGTAGGCGTTACCAATGTAATCTCACCGGCTAGAAGTCAGGAAGAAAGGGGGATCTTATTATGGTACTATGTGAGTTGCTACTAGTCTAAGTACGTGGTTGGGTTGCGAAAGATGGTAAAGTCTTTCGGAGGCCAAATCTACATATAATAATAAGGGGAAATGCAAGCATAATGACACCGGCACGTACCCGCGCAAAAACTTTTGACTGGATTAAGCCCATGGAAACTGGACCATAGTCGCGCGAATCACGCGAGAAGGCAGCATTATCACCAATGATCCAGACATGACCATTGGGAACCAGTACATGTTCTGTGGAAGGTGCTTTTTCCCCGGTTGGATCAACACATATAGTATCTCCGGGCAAGCCAAGGACTCGTTTGCAGATAATTCTGGTTGGGTCTAATGGAGATTTAAGAGTAATAAGATCGCCACGGGATATACTTTTAGGATCGAGGCGGAGGGTTAAGCGGTCCTCAATAACGACTTCGCCCTCGTTCGCAATCGTTGGGAGCATAGACGGACCTGCCATCTAATATATGCGATCGTAAGTTAGAAGCCTTGCTGAAATAGAACTTGATGTACCAAAGAGGGCCGACCAATATATTCAGCAAACAGGTGGATAGCACACGCGAAATTAATCACCTAATGGTGTTCAGTCAAGGTGCACTATGCATGAGGAGAGAGCGTTTCGTACATGGAGCACCGTTTTCCCAATAAACTTCCCCCTTTGGGGCCATAAACCCAGCTGCCTGCCCCTGGAGAAGCTTTGAAGCTTGTAGAATAGACCGCGTTGTATCATAGATACATACGGGAGTGGTGTCTAGCAGCGGTGGTGGCTGTTGGCACATAGCTGGAATATTCAAGAACTCGGGCCGAGCAGGGAGTTGTTTGGTTGAAGCCCTAGATATAAACACGGCTGTTCGCCAATTTAATCCGACTTATCCAAAACGATCACAGATGTCGTCCTTCAAGCGTAAAGTGGCCCATAGAGTGACATTATACCCCGGAACCAAAATATCCCCCGCCTCCTTATCAACAATTATTACATCTACTGGGATACCGTCCCTCGATGACATCCTTGGAGGCGGGTTACCACTGTCCTGCGCTTTGTTGATCACGGCCCCAGATCGACATTCCTCGTATGGAGAACTCACACAGAAATACTTCATCGCGCAGGGTATCGCAGCCGGTCAACGAGTGTGTGTAGTCGATGTCGGCGCTGTTGATTTTGTCAAGGATATCATGTGGATACCAGCAAAGCCCGCCCCGGCTCTTGATGGTGACAACGTTGACGAGGGCGGCGAAACGAATGAGCAAAAGATCAAAATTGCTTGGAGATATGAGCGGATGAAGCAATTTCAGACCACTGTCAATCCCCCGTATGTAAGTTGTTTACTCCACCAGAAAAACCGCTGATATGTATGATGCTGATATCACCATAGCTCAACCGAGGTGTACTGCCAGACTTTCGATCTCTCGCATCGGATACCGGAGTCAATTGTTGATGGGGAACTAATGTCAGGACGACTAAGCTGTATCGACCCCAGTACTTCACCGGGACCACTTACAAACGTCATACACCGCATCGCTCAACTGCTGAGCCCGGATGTATCGCCATCGCCGGATCCCCTGCGTATTTGCATTCCCGCACTAGGATCTCCTGCATGGGGGGACACCACCAGTCAAGTAAGTTAAGAAACTTGACGCTGAGCAATCCATGACATCAACACTGTCGCAGGATATATTATATTTTCTCATGTTGCTTCGCTTGCTCTTGCGCAGTCACCCCCATGCATGTGCATCCATAAGTTTGCCACCGTACATTTCAACAGAAGCTTGGGGTGGACCAGGGTGGTTGCAAAAGCTGGGGTGGTTGACGGACGCTGCGTTGACCCTATCAGCATTTACAGGTAACAATTGACTTGACTGGTTATCTGATGAGGATTGAAGAATATTTTCCAGCTGATCCATCCCTTTTGACTGCATTTCCTTCCCACCACGGGCTGTTGCAGATACATACATTGCCTTCTCCCCATACACTTATCTCACCCAGTGATAAGTCCTCATTGCTTCGGGGACTCATCTCATCCTCTGCATCCGCGGGCGGTGGTGGTGAAAATAATTTGGCATTCAAATGCACACGCAAGCGACTGATTTTCGAGACGTTGCATTTGGATCTAGAAGGAGGGATCGGAGAGCGGCGGACGACGCCGTCGTCCAACACCCTGAATGTTGCAGCCGATTTGGTCCATGGTCTGGATCGGCGATTAAACGAAGACCCTAAAGCAGCATTCCCTACCCTCGAAGTGCAATTTGAGAAGATAGAAGGTGAGAAGCCAGCTGCTACCGAAACGAATGTAGAGAGGAAGATACTGGATATGAAGCCTAAGAAGTCCAGAAAAACGGTGGCATTCCAGTCAGATCGTCCGGATTTGTACGACTTTTGATTCTTTTACCACTACCGAGTTATCGATATCATCAATTTAATGTAGTGATAAAACCGGGGTGAATAATAGGTTCGGGGAAATAGCATCTACTGGCGAGGTGCTGGTGAGTATGCATTACCCCACTTTACGTGGTTACTGCTGTCCATGTTGTATGTATGGTCATGACAGGGCGGTGATCGCTGTCTGCCAGATATGTGTCAGACATTCATAAGTACGTATGGTGGTAGGGTACTGGCGCTGTGTAGCAAATAATGTGTTAGTGTGCATACTAGTGGAGAACCATGGTCAGAAAGGTGTGCAGGGTTCAAGAGGGCACGAAGCTAGCATCTGAAATCGATCGGAGGCAAAAGTGCATCGTCAGTGAGCGTATCTACTACGTGATCCGGAATGTCCACTGGGGTGGCAGGCGTCCTGGGATATGAAGTTGGCAACCGTTTATGAAGGAGGTTGAGGTAAGACATGAGAATGTGCGGGAAGGGTCGACACCGCCACCCAATAATTTTGAAGATTGATTTCACTTTCTCCCAACACAAGCCCAAAAATTGGAATGCCCTCACGGACCGTTGTCTGAAAATCATATACTCGCGTGGGATTGGAATCAGTGATGTGAGTCGGCGACCGCGTGAGCTGCGTGTATGGGAGTGATGGGAACTGATGCAAGTCAACTTGGCCAGGATACCAAATATTAGTATAGACCTTGGTCCTCTACCACCGCCTTCCTGCGACAAGCCGCTACCACCCATGCCTTCTGGTCACTATTTAGGCCTCGAAAACGCGTGGTCCGACTCTGACGAGGACGGTGAGTGCCAGACAGACCACTTCCCGAGGCCTTCTTGAGCCTCCCCCCCTTATGTTTTCCCATATTTGGATCCAGGGATCCTGGAAAGTGTTGTCGAAAGCCTCCTCTCCTTCACCTCCTCCCTGTGTTTTTTTCTTTCTCTTTCAGTTCTATTTCCGTCTTCTTATGCTTACAGTTCCTATTGTAGACGTGAACCTCGAGTATTTGCGTGCGCACCCTTCGGCTGCGCTCCCACCGTCTCCACTGTCGCCAAGTTCGTATGGTCGTCCACGTGCACCCACTCCTTCAGCTTCAGTTTCTCCCAACTCAGCAGACGAGCCTGGTCTCCGACCCCACACTCGCAATTTCTTCCTCCGATTTCTGCATCTAGTGGTTCCTCTTCCGACTCCCAGCTTTCATCGCTTTCGCCCCTCATGTCTGCACCTGCTTCGTCCAATCCGCCATTCTCACTTCGCCCGGAGCCCAACTTTACTTCCTCCGTAGAACCTATCCCTTCAAACTCCTTCGCAAGGCCCCCAAAGTCGACCACACCCCTCCCGGATCCAGCCCAGTTTCCGGATCCATACCCATTTCGTCCACCCCATCACCATCTGACGTCTGCTCCCGCTGCACCATCTTCTGCCGGCTCTTCTTCTGCATCTGCACGATCATCAGCGTACACAAGCTCTGGAAGTGCCCTGGCTTCTGGCGACTATGGTCATGTTCACGTCGCGTCGGGGGAGGATGATACTGTGGGGAGTGTGGGAATAACATCCGACGCTGTCTTGCAACTATTGGCGAATGATGCCAACTTGTCTTCATCTGCTCATGGAATGCAGTCAAAAATCCCCACTGATCAGGCGCGGTGGTCGGAGTCTTATTCGGCCAGTATCCGTTCTCGTTCGTCTTCTTTATGCAACACCAATGGAAGCAATACTACCGAAAGCCCTGTTCCCAAGCTCCAGCAGAAACCCAGCTATGACATGGGTTGGCAGACAGTGGATGAACGGGATGAAGTAGGCATGAGCGAGGAGGAGACGGATGATGACCATGTGCTTGGAGAGGAGGAAGAGGAACGAGAGGAGGAGCGGACGTCTGCCGTTGTGATTGCTGAGGAGGGTCGTGGTCTGATTGTTCATGGCGATAATGTTCCTATCGTGCAGCTCCAAGTGCAAACTGGTGAGTCTACGGAGATCGCTTTATTTTCTACTAGCTCACAGAATGATTCTATCCAGGGACCACCCACTTGCTTATAGGGTCATCCAGCACCCCCAATGCAATGCCGTCGTTTCTGACTACCACACTTCCTCAAATATGCACCACCCTCCTAGCATTGGACATATCGGCCAACTTTCTTGGTGCTCTGCCTCCGATCCTTGCTGTCTGCATAAACTTGGAGGAGCTTAATATCGCTTCCAATCCTCTTCGGGTCCTACCCGTTTTTCTCGCTGACCTTACCGGTTTGCGAGTCCTCATTGCTGATTCTACTGGAATCAGCACCCTGCCAGACACACTCGTTGACCTCGATAAACTTCATACTATCAGTGTTCGAAGAAATAAGATGCATGCTCTCCCCAGTTGGCTTTGCCTGCTGCCGGCCTTGCAGGTACTATGTGTCGATGGAAACCCCTTTCAGGGCCCCTGGAAAGCTCTGGTGGAGCCACTTCTAACCAAAGCGCCAATGACCCCTGCTTATCCCCCGTCTACCCCAATGTTCCCCCTGCCTTCTGCCAGCATCAAAGCTCTTCCGCTGGAGCTGAAACTGACACAGATGTGGATGATTCTGATAGCGAAAGCCCCAACTTTACCTCGAATGAATACTTGCAGGCTTCACCAGAGGACGAAGAGGATCACACAATTACATCAGCACGCGTCCCCCATCTGGGCCGTGCAGTTACATCTCCTCTCCCAGCATCCCCTCTCCCAGCACCCCTCCCCCTCCTCCTGCGGGTGCTGAGACGGGGCCCCGAGGTCTTACACGCACTAGGACAACTCCCAATCGCGCTTATTTCGATCAAACGAGGGCGAAGAATAATAATATCCCATCTTCGGATTTGCCAAACACTCGAAATCCACAAGCCACTAAGCAGGAGGATGTTGGTTACTTCGGTGACCATGAGTTGCGTAAGATGAAGAGTGCTGGGGATCTTCGTCGAGGCAAGTCCGCAGCTGCTGTGGTTGAACCTAGCGTCCCAACACCTTCCCGTCCAACTCTTGCCAATTACACATCACAATCAAGTTCAAATCTCCTCAATACCACTCCAGCCGTCCCCGAGAGGCCGAGCTTGAATAAACGGTTCGCAAGTTTAGGTCCGCATCAACTATGGGCACTCCTTCACGTGGCGCAATAACGGGGCCAGGCCGGCGCTTACTCAGTCGCTTTGGGATAATATTTCGGAAAATGAGGAGGATCCTTCCAAGTTTCCCCGATCCAACCGAACTTCATTTGCTCAAGGAAATCAATCTCCTCCGAGCAAAGTCTCTTCGCCTAATGGTGCT
Source organism: Infundibulicybe gibba (assembly GCA_015501065.1). Taxonomy (NCBI): domain Eukaryota; kingdom Fungi; phylum Basidiomycota; class Agaricomycetes; order Agaricales; family Omphalinaceae; genus Infundibulicybe; species Infundibulicybe gibba. The sequence continues at coordinate 475,271 of JADNYI010000001.1, forward strand.
GCGGACCGACACTCCATACATCAACGAAACTCCAAGGATGGGAAAGAGAAGGGGAGCCGCTGGGGCTTTTTGAAAAAGATGTCAATGGGGAAGATGAAAGTTGACTCCCCACCGCCCTTGCCCTCTTCACATCGCCGTCCCACCCCCACGAGCCGACCACACACCTCCGCCGGCGCCGGGTCGGGTCCATCTGGTTCCAGCAAGTCCCCACAGATTGACATACGATTTTCCACCACAGGCACACTTGGAGCCATTACCACCCCAGGCCATTCCCTAGACAATCACAAGTAATGATTGAACGAAATCCCTCGACAGATATGTTGAAGGCACCTACATCCATTTCCTCTCAAAATCTTCTTGTTCCCCCGTCACCAACCCCCAGATCCGCGAAACGAAGGAGCTTTTTGCCTATCGAATCGGCACCACTCTCGCTTAACATCCCCATCCCAGACACATCTGCGTTCGTCCCAGGCATTACTGCGACCAGCGACGCTGACGAGGTTGATACAAGGGTTGCAACGCCTAGCCCTAGTATGATAACAACGCATATATCCGACGTGAAGAAGAACGAGCCCGGGAGACTTACATGCGAGCCCTCCGGTCTGTTATGGCCTACCTTAGAGACATGAATGACCTAGGCTCGTCTCAGCAGTCTAATCCATTGAGCATGTATGGTGCTGTGGCGGAAGATACTTCGGGTTTGCGTTCGCGGAGACCCACGGTTGTGGACGGTGCACGAGAAGTCTCAATGGCTCTAAGCGGGACTACCATAGCGGCATCTGAATCAAATGGCCAATTGAGATCAATGGAATCGATCGCTGGTTTGCGCAGTGGAAGCGCGGCGCTAACCATGAGCGTCGCAACCACAGACAGCAGTGGTTCCTCAGAGGAACGAAAATTCAAAGACGATAAAGGGAAACGGGCAATGGTCGTCCGTGAAATTGTTGCGTACGTGAATGCACTCCTCCATACAGTTTTCGTTAACAAATATATAGCACTGAGCGAACATATGTCAAGGGTCTCCAAGAGCTGGTCGATATATACATCAAACCTAGCTGCGTTCCGGTGAATCTACTTAGTGGCGTCGGTACCTCAAAAGACACGCTACTCCCAGCATCAGAGCGCAGGGTAGTATTTGGCGGTATAGATGCACTGTTTTCTTTCCACAAAGAAAGTTTCCTACCAGCTCTGGAAATAGCAGCTGCTCCCATAATGAGACCATCGTCCGAGCTTCAGGAAGCGGACGCTGATGGTCAACTATCATTATCTGTCGCCAAGGCGGTAGGTAATATGTTCCTCAAACACGCCGCTTTCATGCGAATGTACTCGAGTTATATCAAGTGAGCCCTTACTGTAAATCATTAGCTTCAGGTCTGATTTGTCTTTCCAGCAATTTCGACCAGTCTGTTCAACGGGTAAAATACTGGAGCGCCGACCGGCACGTTGCTGGGTCGACAAGTCCTGCGTCCACGCTATCACCATCGTCAAGCACCGCCCAGCTAGTGGGTTGGGACTCAGTATGTCCGCCATCTCTAGTCCAGGTGTTACGTCAGAAGGCGGGCCATCAGCCACGGGCGTGCCGAATCTCTCATCCGGACAGCGCAGGCGGATAAAGTCCTACCTGAAACGCTGTCGCATGAACCCGCGGCATTCCCAGCTCAACCTTGAAGGCTATCTGCTTCTACCCGTACAGCGGATTCCTCGCTATCGTCTACTTGTAAATTCCTTCTTTCATACCCGACATGAACACTAACTTGGAAATGCAGCTAGAGGAACTACTCCGAAGTACACCCCCCACATACGAGTACATGGATGATCCCCTGGATCGAGCACTGGGTGAGATATCCTCTCTGGCCAACAACATGAACGAAGGAAAACGAGAGTCGGAATCACGTCGGAAACTTGTTCAGTGGCAAGGGAGAATAAGGGGCAAATTCCCCAGCCCATTAGTCCAGCCGCACCGGTAAGCCAGCCTCCCTCTGATGGCCAATTTCACCCTTTACGTTGGTACCACAGTCGCCTGATTATGGACGGTCCTCTTCTTTTGACACGCGTCGTACGCAAGGCTATGGTTTCCTTTGAAGCCATCAACGCCCAGGGGGACGCTTCAACTGTCCAGGTCGACTGCTTGCCCGGAGCTGACACCTCGTCCACTCATCGGCATCCTATGCAATGACTTGTTGGTTTTATGTCGAGATTCCTCCGAGGGGCAAGACCCATCGTCATATGTTGACCTCTGGGCTGTTCTCCGTATGCAAACGTTGCCACAACCAGCTAGTATTGTTCACGGAAATGGTAGGCCCCCTCCCTTGATATTTTTTCAGTCTAATGTTTAAAAAACTATCCAGCACTGCGACTAGTTGATAATAAAGCCATTCTTTATTTTGATGCCCCTTCCCCTTCAGACGCTTTGAATTGGTACCGAGGTGAGCTCTACCACGTCGCGGTACTGGCTGTCACTAATCACCCCCAGCTATCAACCTCCATATACCAGCCTCAAAAACTTGACACCGCATATCACTTGCGCATACTCTCCTGCATTGTCAATCTTTCTATATTCCCCTAGACATCCCTTGTCACATTAACTGTTTTCGCGAAGATTCTTTGCCCAACAGACATGCTGGCAGTATACCTTCGCTGTTCGCCTCTCATTATAATCATCCGCTCTCATTGTATCTCAATCATCACCTTAACCTATTGCAAAATTTATGTCTTCGCTTACTAAATTCTACCGCTGTGTAAAAAATTCGATAGGTTGAAATAATCAATCCAGCCGCCAGGCTCTATTGGATGGATAGCTCTATTTACTATGACCTCAATAACCAGGTCCGCAATATTTGATGGTCGACGTTCAACATATATACTTGGTATAACTTTGATGGGATGCAAACCTATGGTACATATTTCACGACATGGATATCGGCCGCCGTGTGTTTAAGGGATGATTATGCGTGGATATTTACAAACGGAATATACAACAGGTTTTTACTTGAGATGTTGCAGTCAGTAGTCCCTGCGAAGGCCTGCATGTGACTTCACATCTACATCTATCAGAAATATTCAATATCACTCAGCAGGACTTTTGGGCATGACTTACCAACCACTGCCAGAAGGCTTCCGCCTTATTTCTGGGAGGAGGATCATCATATCTAATGAAATTCAGATGGTTGTCCGTGAGGAAGAACATATAACAAGAATATGACATACGTTTCGGCCTCAATAGCATCAATATCGGTGATAAAGTCCATCTCGTGCGGCTTGGCAATGGGCTGGCGGTAGTAGAGCTTGGCACCGACGTACATGATGGGGAACCCAACAAGCGGCAGATAGTTGGTGACAAAGATATCGGTTGCCCACCCGCCCTTGAGGAAGACTGCCCATCCGCTGAACTGTGGGGCTAGTTAGTGCTGCTCAAGCTAGCAATAGGTGTATTTACAATACAAATGAGGAGACAGAAGATCATGCTGTACCAGGCTGCATAGGGCTGGAATTTCGAGGCAAACGGCAATTTACTTCGGTCAAACCCTTGCGCTTGCATCCCCTTATAGAAGCGAATATAGGTGACGGTGATTCCAAACCAGGTCATGAGGCCCGCGACAGAAGTCATATTGGCGAACCATCCAAACACTTTCCCGGATCCACTGTTGATACCCATATATGCAAGGAAGGCGAACATGGCACAGAATCCGATGGAGACGTAGGGAAGGCCCCTCTTGGAGGTACGGAGGAAGATTTTTGGGGCATTTCCAGAAGTAGCAAGACCATCTTACGACGTCATTTAAGTAGGTAATCAGGTTAGATGGGGTTGGTACACCTACAAAGGGCGCGAGAGCTTGTGTAAAGATCGCTGGATGCGGCTGACCATGCAGATGTCAAAAGACAGGCATTAATAATCTAGATAACTTGAATATCCCAAATTCATAGTGGCAAATAATGACACAAACAGATGGGAGTGCTTTGATGCCGGACCGCTGGATGGCAATGACGAAAGGAGATGATGCTGCTGTGCCGCCTGCCAGGTTAAGCCCATCAGCATTTGAAGGAACCAAGAGACCGATGATCAGAGTTCCGCCGATATAGAATAAGAGGATACCTGCGCGAAATGACAGCTCAATTGGGCGGTTTATGAAGGAGTCTTTGGGAATAACTGACGAATATATACTCGCTTGATGGCCTTGGGGAGATTCCGCCTGGGGTTTTTGGCCTCTCCAGCAGCAATCTAAGGGACAAGCAATTGAATAAAATTTTCGATAGCATGATTGGCCAATCAGAGACTCACAGCAACAATTTCCGTTCCAATGAAGGAGAAGGCAGCCTGGGTCATGACAGCCCACCACCCGAGGAATTGGCCTTTAGCACCGGGGATTCCATGAAATTGCACGAAGGGGCCCGGGTTCTTCCAGTAACGGAATCCAAGACGGTCGTGAGTGGGTCCACCTATCAGAGACTGAGTGTTTGTCCGGATACATGAATGGTTATAGATGCACACACCTCCAAGATCCAGAACGATTCCAAGAATGATTAGGCCAACAACTGTGATAACTTTTATGGAGCTATAATGCACGCGTCACAGCACAAGTGTTAGGTGAAGCGAGTAATACTAACGCAAAAATAAATTCGGCTTCTCCATAAACACCTGTGAAATCGTTATTACCGAGTGGGCCAACGTTCCGAACAAAGGACACGCACCAGCACCACATAGATTGATCGCAACGGTGACCACCAAACAAACCGATATCCAAACAGCCGGGCTCGTTTTATGGTCCCAGTATCCTATGAGAACAGCGGCGGCGCTGAGCTCCGCGGGCAGGATAATCGCCCAGTTGTACCTGGGGATGCATTAAATAGAGATGCAAACCCGAGATATGTTACATACCAATAGTTCCATCCCATCGTGAATGAGAATGCGGGGTCAACGAAACGCTCAGCCAATTTGATGTGGCCACCAGGGATAGGGAGATAAGCAACCATCTCTCCAAGACATATCTGGGCAGATTTCAAATTAGAAATGAGATTAATGGAAAACAAAACCAAAAAAAAATACCATGACACTATAACAAATGGAACCGACTGCCATGTAACCGAGGAGGAGACCTTTGGAGCCACATCAACACACAGGCGCTGGTTTGAATCAACCCGATGCATACCAATGGGACCTCCAGATCTCAACGAATTCGCGGTTCCCAAAAATAAGCCTGTTATGGAATGTGATATCACTGCTACTCGCAGAGTCAGAGAACGTACCAGTCCCGATGACACCACCAATACTTTGAGATGATTAGACCTATTATTGTACGTCGAGAGTGATAGTGACCACACCTAATCATGGCAATATGCCTGTTCTTCAACTGCCGCACAAGCTTGACCTCTCCATTACCAGCAGAAGGAGTAAATGACTCTGCATCGGAGCCATTTTTCACAAAAGTTTTCCCGGTTTTCTCGTCCATTGTGGGGGGAGGAAGGGGGGGATGATAGTTGAACGGACTAAGCATGCTTTATATAGACCATTTGGAGCGGGGATTATGTTCCCCGGATAAGAACTGGTTCAGATTTCGATCCGAACAATGAACCCATGGAGATGATGGTTTTGACGGGTGTGCATCAAATAGGGCAATGCAGATGTTACTAGTCTTACCGAAGCACATGGCCGCCTCAGCCCCATAGCCGTATCTTTATGACACTTTCACTTTTGCCGGGACGTGGTTTGTTATAATAGAAATTGGGTGTTGCACCAACCAAGATGAGCGTCTCCTGTAATCTGAGCTATATTTTGCAGATTTGCTCCAACCACCACCAACGTCTCCGAAATTAATGGTCTCTGACCATCGCGAGCTTTTGAGCTTGGAACGGAGCATGGGTCTGATCATTTTCTGTCCACATTGAGAACGATTGCAATCCCGGAACCCCCTTGCGTGCACTGCATTGAGTAGTCAAGAACGAGGTGTTCACTAAACATTCATATAAATGCCTGAGGCCCTGAACGGCTATATTTAGATCATACAATATCCCCGATGCTACCACATCGGTAGTGTACTTGGTTTGAACTTTGCTACAACGCTAGCTGCTATATGTAATAGATCCATCGCTGATGCATATGGTTGCTGAACAAGGGTCATCAAAAGAGCAGCCGCGCAATACCCCCCAATACCCACCATCCCATTGCACTGGGACTCATAGCCAGAAAACCATCGTTTGGCATCGGGCTCACATTGTTCTGGAGCCCTGGTCGTCTATCCGATGACTCGCATCGTTGGAAAGTAGCCACTGCTCGACCCAATGTGTTTTCGTTGTAGGAACCATACTCACCGCTTGTCGGGATGGGTGGGCGTCGTTGGTCGTTTGGGTGATTTTTAAAGGCACAATCGCTTGCGAGCCGTCTACCCATTGTTGGAGATGCAAGGGAGATCCCCTCGGATGATGATCTTGCAGCCGCGATACTGATTTCAAGATTAGACGAGGGGGTTTGACACGGAATTCTTGCAAGTTTGGGTTTTTTGAAGGCATTTCCCCGGCTAGGTCTGGGGCAGCATCTTCCAAACCCTCTCGCTGTTTCCTCTTTCTATGGGGCTCTCCCCCTTCTCGGCCTCCATCTAAATTCCGTAGCACATCATCACTCTTACAGCCATGTCTCAGGGTCGGATTCCCGACCGGGTTCGGTGATGCCCTGAGTCCCAAATGCCAGGTTGGGTTTGGACCTTTGCAACTTTGACACGAATCTGGGTGTATTTTGAAGTGAGATTGAAAATGGGATTGTGACTCATAAGCGAAATCGCGGACTTTAACTCGCGGCAGCGGTCTAGACACTGCTGAGGTTACGCCCGAGGCTCGGCGGTGGATGATGGGCTTGTGAAGGGGAGTGTAGTTTGGGTGGGTTTTCGGCTGGTTAACCTACTATCCTGGGACCTACGCAAATTAGACGTAGACATCATGTAATCATCATCGCCACAGTGCGTGCTCGCTTGTGGAGTGGACAGGAATCGGGCATGAGGACGTTGTTCCTTTTTCTCAATGAGTATTTCGGGGGATTGGCGTCTATTGATGGCACCACGATCGGTTCGTGAGAATTATATGGTTGATTTGGAAGGTCGGGGAGCTGTGGCCGGAACTCCATAAGTTCCATCCGTTCCACAAGGGATAAGAAGCTGTTGAGGGCTATATGTAGCTCCATCGCGCTCTGGTCCGGTAATATGAATCGCTCGGGGACGGAATTGTGGCATTCAAGGTCTGAATCATAACCCAAGCCCATATGATGGTGTGGGGTTGAGTTAGGAAGCATCTGGTCCTGTCTGCTGGCGCCCTGATAATCGAGAATATATTTAACCCGATGCATTTCTACCTCCAATTCGGATGGCGATGCCTCGCGCACACACCCACCCGGAATAATCGCACGACTTGATTGGAAGTTGGTGAGAGTAACCCTGGCGTCGCCCCCGATAAGGATGTTTGATAATTTGACATCACCATGGCAGACTCCGTGAGCATGAAGCATTTGGAAGGCTTCAATGCATCGTACTTTCAGAACGTCGGGCATATCTGGGCTTGCTTCGATCCAAAACGACTGATGAGGTAATTCCGTGACTAGCCGGACTCTGTCCTGAGTCGAGTAAACACCAATGACGTTTGGGACGATGATTCCTTGGAGTGGCCTGAGTCGGCCCTTGTACAAGGCAAGCTGTGGGGCATGGTTAGCCCGGCTGTCAGGAATGGTCGGTTAGATGCACCTCCGAAGAAAAGGTACCCTGCTCTTTTGAAGTCGACCACCTGAATGAATGGGGAGTTAAACATGATTTGTCAAGCTGGGAAATAGACGTAATCCTACGTCTTGGAAAGATGGCGTATTTCCCGGCCTCCGATTTTGGAGGTGGTAATTTCAATTGTAAATTCGCAATCACCTAGGAGCGCCTTAGCTTTCTGATTGAAAAAAAAAAACGAGAGTAAGAGGCTGACGAGTTACGGGGATATCGTCGATGTGCACGAGTGGTAAACCATCGACCCACCTCCATCTACTGGTGGGCCCATAAAATGGAATTGATTGATTGAGCGAGGATGTTGGGACACCGGCTTTGTCGGTCTTGATCTTGGCCGAAGTGTAAGCGGGAGTTGCGTATGGTAATTCCAGCCCCAGAGTCTTGTCTGGATTATTGGGAGGTGTCCGCTTCCGACATGGCTGAACATAAGGTGCTTTCAGCGCGTCAAAGAAACGAGAGCTGCGGTCCGTCCACCTGAGTGCGAATAAGCGAGTAGGGCCGGGCGTTTCTGGCATTTTTGTGTAGTAAAAAACGGCAGAATCTGGGGGGGTATTGGGTAGTTTTGGAGTATGGGTAGAACGGTCATTGATATTAACTTTTATAACGGGTTGTTATACGACTTTGTGTCGAATATGGTACAAGGTCTCTCTTTCCCACACCCCTGAAGTTGGCACATTTCCGACCTAATGTAGTAGGTATTATTACACAGCAGCAATCAACCTAGAGATAATCCGTTGCCTTGAGATAGATTACAAATGTGTTTGTGGGTATCGATGTTCAACGTTCAACCTGTACCATGAAGAGAACTAGTGAAGGTGAATTTCTAGGGTAGCAAAAATTAAACTGAATTGTTGGACATGCTGAGCGTTCGTGCTCTGTGGATTTTGCTGCTAAATGCAGAGTCGCGGCTTGGAGAGGGACGTAGCATACACAGGACGCTACATGCTTTGCTCTTGACATTGCACACAGGAAGCTGTGGACTCGGAGGTGAACGGGACGGAGACGGTGGATCCATTAACGAGCTCGACATTGGCACTGATGGGTCGTCTGGGAACCAAAGAAGACTGACTTGTGGATCGATTGAGTAGGTACGCGCCTCAGTCATTAGAGGGAATGCGTGCAATTCAGATGTTTGTGTTGAGCATGATGTCTCGGAGCATGGCGTTGTATCAGACACATTGATCCAGCTGCCTGCTCTATCATACTCTTCTAGGGTCATACACCTGGACGGGTCCGTATGATCCTCTGACGCGAGTCGTCGGCGGTTAACAAGCCAAGCGTCCAGACTTCCAGAATCGACAGAATTGAGAGATGTTCGCGATGGTGCCAAGAATCGTCCAGCGTGAACATGTCGTTCCGGTGCCAGGGAGATGTATCTACGATAGGTGATTTGTGAATATGCTTATGTGATGGCTTATCACGAAAGGGGAGGTGTGTCGCGACATGTTTGACTAGTCGTCGAATGGCCTTCAATTTCTTGGTCACCTTGATAAGACGAGTGTTCTGGGATGGAAGTGGAGAGTGAATATTTTCACTGGGCTCAGGTGCCTGCGCCCCACTGCGTGAATGTGAATAAGAGAGGCAGCTAGAGAATCCAGTTATTTGAGATGCGGATGTTGGGGGCGGATAAAGCTGCGCCGTTCGGATAAGGACCATGGAACATACGGGCTGTTTGGGTGACTTAGGGCTGGAATACCGGTGTGATGATGATTATTAGATGGCTTGAGGATGGATTCGGTGGGAAGGGGTATGGTAGGGAGTGGTTTAGGCAGCGGCGATGTAGGATTAGGAGGTTCAAGGGAAGGTTTAACGAACGGCTGTTCCAGGAATATTGGGAGCTGCAAAGATGAAGAAGACGAGAGGGGGGGCAATGGGTGGAATGAATACCCCAGTTGCATGGCATCCAGTGCAAGGGGGGAATGTGGCGCAAGTTTCGATTCCCCAGCCATATTTCCATGAACGAGAAACGTAGCTTGGCTGTCCGCTAGCGTTACGGTGGCCAATGATCTCCGTGGACTTTACATGAGGTTGAGCTCCAGCAGATTTTAGGCACCCTGAAGGTAAGTAACTTACGACATCGTATTCAACTGTTTCTCTGCGAGCGGGGGGCGGTGATTGGAAAGCCGTAACGGAGGGGTTCGTCGATGGCCATAGGTTGAATTGAGGTAAGTTTTACGGGGCAAGGGATGCAGAATAAGGAGGGTTGTAGTTTGCATGCACAATCGCGTCTCTGAAGAGTTTAAGAGAGCAGTTTGAAGGATTCCGAGTTGAGGGGGGCGTGACATCTCCGGGTAAAAAAGAAAGAAAGCGACAGGGTTGAATAGAGAAACGAGGAGGCGATATGCCGGTGGCCAGGCGTAATTACGGACGTACAAAATAAAACAACGTTGAGTAGGGTAATACGAAAAAGTTTGGAGTAGTTGCTGGACTTGCCTCAATCAAGCAAGACGCGTGCATCAATCCGGAGCACGTGCCAATGTCATGATCGATACCACTGCCACTAGTTCGGCTACAATGTAAGAATAGTTGACCTACCGGATCCTCTATTTTCGTCTCTAGAAGTGACTAATTTGACCTTACATGTGTTCTCAGCGTACCCACTTTCGCTCAAACATGTGCGCTCATCAAATGACCACGCCAGCACGCTGATATCACTTGACATCCCTGGTCAACTCTCGTCATTTTCGACTATCCATAGCTTCATTTTTCAGGCTAGCAGGCATGCTGGCAGCTCGAATTACCGAATTCGCCCCGCTATTGAATGTCAGATCTGCGGCGCTATGTAGTTACGCCTAAGCTTACATTGTACGGGCCCGCCACCCCCCTTCTCAGCAGTTCACACATACACATGGGCCAATTCCTGAACGGGCCTTCATTTCACAACATTTCTGCTCAATGGCTTCGCAGCTGTCTCAGTGGGTAAATGAGAACTTGCGCCTTGATTCCCGAATAATCATCCTGAATTCTACGGCTCTAATCTCGGGGTTTCCTCAGGTCCCTGACGTGGGTGTGTGGAATTATAAGACTTCCCCATAGCATTTAGCCAACGCTTGTACGATCAGGCACTACCAGCCGCGCACTTTTATCGGGGCTTCCCCAGAGCCTGGCGGACCGCCGCTGATATTTCGGAGTGAGTACAATTTCAACTTGAAGGAGGCGGAAGTTTGAATCCGCTATAAAAGATGCTATTGCGACTCTATACTTCTCAACACTGCTTCAGTTTTATTGTGAAGCCGGTCGCAAATGGTCGGACCCCAAATACTTGCAGCGTTGGTTGCGGTGGCCATTGGCCCCGCGGTTTATGCGGCTTCTTCTCAAGCTTATACCTGGAAGAATGTGAAAATCGGTGGCGGTGGTGGTTTTGTGCCAGGAATTGTTTTTAACCCAACCGAAAAGGTACATGCCCTCATACAGAGCGAATCAGTCATTAATCTCTTGGCAGGGCGTTGCCTACGCACGTACTGATATTGGGGGTGCATATAAACTCAACGCGGACGATACTTGGACCCCCTTGCTTGACTTCGCCGACAATGCAAGGTGGAATTACTGGGGCGTTGACGCACTTGCGACTGATCCAGTCCAAACCAACCGGCTGTATTTGGTGAGTGAGAATCGAAAAAAATTCTTCATCTAATTCATTATGCCGTAGGCAACCGGAATGTATACCAACTCATTTGATCCTAATAATGGACAAATTTTGATCTCTACCGATTATGGTACTACCTTCACGCCTTCCCAGCTCCCGTTTAAAGTTGGTGGTAACATGCCTGGCCGTGGAATGTGAGTAAACCCCACATTTTCCTGGGAGGTAGCTAATACTCGCTGTTAGGGGAGAGGTGAGGAGAACAGCCCAAGCTTAGTGCAAAGATAGATCGAGTCTATTTAGCGCCTGGCTGTGGATCCCAACAGCAACGGCATTTTGTTTTTCGGTGCCCGAAGTGGTCATGGGCTCTGGAAATCAACTAATTTTGGAGTTACCTGGACTCAAGTGACGAGCTTTACGAGCACCGGTATGCAATGTTCTTCTATACGAGGGCTGTGATCTCACTGGCAGTTTTCAGGCACCTACGTTCCAGATCCTACGGATACAAGCGGTTATAACAGTGATAAGATTGGTAAGATTTCACACCGTACAGAACTCGTATGCGAATCAACGTGATTATATCATGTAGGGATTGCTTGGGTCACATTTGATAAGACTTCGGGAACCTCTGGGAAGGCAACTCCTCGCATATTTGTTGGTGTCGCAACGGTAGGAGCAACCAATATATTCGTCACCAATGATGGTGGTAGTACTTGTGAGCGCCTTTCGTTTGACTTTTATTACTACCGGAACATCATGATTGAGGTTGGGTTTTTAGGGTCTGCTGTTGCAGGACAAAATACGACCTATCTTCCTCATAAAGGTGTCTTGTCGCCCGCGGAGAAGGTTCTTTATGTGTCATACTCTAATGGTGCGGGCCCTGTGAGTTATAGGAATATCATCCTTCCTCAATATCCGCTAAATTACATCTTTCTCCCAGTACGATGGAACTCTTGGATCCATCTTCAAATTTGATATTACTTCTTCTACCTGTGAATATTTAATTTAAATTTGGCGCGGATGTCACCTCACCTGGACACAACGAAACAGGGACGGACATAACACCCGTCAGTGGTAGCGACCTTTACTTCGGATTTGGTGGTGTAGCCGTGGATTTACAAAAACCAGGCACCATCATGGTAGCTGCTCTCAACTCCTGGTGGCCGGATGGCCAGATCTTCCGCTCAACCAACAGTGGGACGACATGGAGTCCTTTCTGGTCATGGGCCAGCTACCCAACCCTCAATAAATGGTATTCATACTCAGACACTCTTGCGCCTTGGCTGGGTATCAACGGTGTGGACACGACAGCTGGAGACAAACAGATCGGGTGGATGATGGAATGTGTGCTCGTCCTTTAATTTCGTGCTTAGGTGCTGAATAGGTAAAATTAGCTTTGGTCATTGATCCTTTCGACTCCAACCATTGGCTATATGGCACCGGAGCTACTATTCAGGGGGGTCACGATCTCCTCAAGGTGCGAACAACTCACGTTGTCATTCTTCCATGCTAACGCACGGATGGGCAGTGGGATAGCATACATAATGTCACACTGAAGTCCCTAGCTGATGGCATTGAGGAGACCGCAATCCAAGGACTGATCTCTCCCCCAACTGGACCTTCCCTCCTCTCTGCCGTTGGTGATATTGGAGGTAAACATGGTTGTTATGGATAAATAGGTCCTACAAACTAATGACATTGGTAGGATTTGCCCATAACTCCCTCACTGTTGCTCCCAAAACTTCATTCACCAACCCCACTTGGGCGACGGCAGCAGACATAGATTTTGCTGGAAATGTGCCTACGAATATTGTGCGTATTGGTACTGGCGATAGGTTTGTGCCCGAAATGACCTACAGTGAGTTGGTGGTCTAAAATATGCCACAGCACTACAGGCAAGCAGGTGGCTCTCTCGACTGATTCCGGCGCGACCTGGTACGCAGAACATTTATCAATAACTACAAGCTAACTACTCGGCCTAGGTCACAAGACTTTGGCGCTGCCGATAATGTTTCTGGTGGGAATCCTGTAATGCACGCATACAATAGTTGACAATGATTTCCGACATAGGTGGCAAAGTCGCACTTTCAGCTAATGGTGACACTGTTCTGTGGCGTACAGGGTCAAATGGTGTTCAGGTTTCGCAATTTACCGCCCCGTTCTCCTCGGTCTCCTCACTTCCATCAACCGCCGCCATCGCTTCCGATAAAAAGGATAACAGCATCTTTTATGGAGCGGCCGGTTCTTCCTTTTACCTTTCGACAGATGGCGGGAAAACCTTTGCAGCCAAGGGAACCCTGGGGTCCTCTACGTCTCCCGTCAAGATTGTTGTCAACCCTGGTGTCACCGGAGATGTTTGGGTTTCCACTGACAAGGGACTCTTCCATTCAACAAACTCAGGGACATCGTTCACCGCAATTTCCGGTGTCACACAAGCATGGGCAATTGCGCTGGGCGCACCCGCGAAGACTGGAGGATATCCCGCGCTCTTTGCTGCAGCAAACATTGGTGGTGTTGGGTATTTCAGATCCGATGACGCCGGAGTCAACTGGGTCCTAATTAGCGATTCAAAACATGGATTCGGCTCTGCTAGTGCAAATGTCCTGACCGCGGACCCGCGTATCTATGGGCGGTAAGTTCGAACGAGATTCAATAGCCTCCATCTAATACACTCTCAGTGTCTATATTGGTACCAATGGTCGCGGAATTTTCTTCGGTGACGCAAGTGGGTCAGCTCCGGCGCCCACAGCTACAGCACCCGCAACTTCAAGCACCACCAGCTCAAGTACCACTGTCAAGACCTCAAGTACCACCAGCAAAACTTCAACCACAGTGACCTCAAGCCCCCCCACATCTACCGGGGTATCCGGGGCCTATGGCCAATGCGGTGGTTTGTGCTCTCTTCACATAATCAGTGGGGAACTACCTAACACCCTCCTAGGTACCGGATGGACCGGACCGACCACCTGTGTTGCAGGATTCACCTGCACATTCAGTAACCCCTGTGCGTCATCTTACTTAGAACCAGCACGGAGACTAATAATGTTCTCTTCTCAGTCTACTCCCAATGTGTCCCATCGTGATAACCATGTTGTACTCGTAATAAATGAATTAAATATTACCTTCAACATCCAGTCGAACAAATACATCAGAGACCCCTTTCCTTTGCCCATACCTCGTGAGAACACTGAGTGACTAGCTTGCCCAGGATGAGATGGAATTCTCACCTCGAAAAATCGCCGCCTATCCGTGACGCTGACACCTCTACAGCTTGTGAGATCAAGATTTTGAAGCTGTGCACAAGAGTCAAGGATGGGGAAAAGGCCTTCCCCTAGTCAAATGAGTTGAGAATACGAATGGTGGGATTCAAGCTCACGGGTAATTTTAGTTCCAGCAACCCCCAATGTAACCAGGTGGGGACAGCTGGCGAGGAAAGGCGCCGCAGAATCATCAACACCCGTATTGTTCAGGATGAGATTTTCCAGCAATGAAACGTCGTCTGCAGCTAGGGGGATCAACCCTTCAAGGTCTGACGCCCGCAAATGGGTCAAGCTTGCAAGATTGAGCGACTGTTCGACGAATTCAGTGAAGCGAACCCCAATTTTGAACTATGACTTGCTTTGCATTTTCTTCCAACACTGCGGAAAAAACACAAGATAGCACTATTCGCTGCGGAGGAAGAAATCCCTAGTCTGATATTTCCCACCAAACTTATGGAGGATAGTTGTAATGGCTCAAGGACAGGGATCATTTCGCGAAGTCCGCCATCGGTCATTGATGTTCCCTTACCAAGAGCCCCGAGAGATAAATTCTGGAGTTGTATAAGGTGGGGGAGAAGCGAGATGAGATCCTTTATAGCCACAGCGGTTGATGTCAATGAAAGTTTGTTTATATACGATAACGAGGTTGGTAGGATAATGTTCGCCAAACGTCGGACTGGTGTAAATGACATGTCGAGTCGCTCTAGACTGGGGCAACGCGAAACAAAGGAGCTAAGAGAATTATCAGATAAGGATGTTTGGCGAAGCTTGAGCGTATGAAGATGCGGAAGCTGAACAGTATCGCCCATTCCTGCGTTAAGATGATTGAAGGTTGCGTCCGTCTGTGGAGGGAGGTCGTGTTTGAAGGATTCCGGAGAGCGATAATAAATCCACTAACCCAGTTCTGAATGCCAGCCAGCTTAAGGACCTCAAGGTTTGGGCAAGCCAAAAGGAGAGGCAAAAGTGAAACCGGGGAGACGGACGTGTAGTTGATGTTGAGTTTCTTCAGATCGCAACATTTAGAGGCGGCACGCATGGTATCTACACCAACTTTTATGGACCCCCTGCAATACGAAATATTAGCAGCAGCAGGAGCAATTCTAATGCTTTTTGTACCGAAGTACGAGAGTTCTCAAAGAAGACAACTTGAGCACAACGGAAGCAAATGCACTGTCTGGGATTTTTGAAAACCCAGATAGCTCAAGATGGAGGAGCCCAGGGTTAAGTCGCGGAATAGCGAGGAGCGTTTTTTTTTCAACGCCTGGCAACGAAGCATCGAGAGCAATTGAGCTCCCTTTAAAGAAATACTGGGGCCCATGTCAATGCGATGTTAATAAATAAACGGCCAGTCCTACAGTGACAATATATTTGTGTTCGAGAAACGTCGGATATGATTCTTGACCAAGTTGAAAACTTTGGGGACCAAGTGCTCTGGAAGGCTCTCCAAGTAGTTTGATACGCGGTCCCAGGTTCTCTGATTATTGGAAAGCTTGAGAAAATTTGTAGCAAACAATTTTGCACACAGGCTTGTTAAAGTCGGGATAGTGGTGATTGGTGGAGCACGGGTGGATGATGCAGACGAAGATGTATTATGATATGACACAGGAGGGATTTCATCATCGACTGTAGGGGCTCCAAACTCACGGGTTTTCGACCTTTTGCTTGGTTTGGAACCCAACATGACATTTAACAGCGACCAATGTGAGACCACAGGTTTGCCATTTTGAAATATGTATTGCCAGGTCCGAATGACTCCACATTCCTCGGAGCCTCAAAAAGCTGTTTGTATGAATTTATATATGTTAGGCGTGATGACCGTAGAGGTCCGGGATAAACTAGCTGGGCTGACATCAAGCTGGCGTAGTTGTCATCTCGGGCCCGAGAGGGGCTCACTAAAACACCATTCCTCCCACTCCAACCTTTTGGGAGTTCCCCCCCGTTCGTCATTCATGGGGTATCAGTCAAACTTCAAAGCCAAACTTGACTATTAAAGTATTAATGGCTTAAGATAGGATAGACACAGCTGTGAGAACGATGATGATTGAATGTCACGGGCGCACGCACCACATGCAACTTTAGGGGCTTGCCTTGTCCAAGCTTGTATCGGCCCGGACTCACTACTGGAATAATAATAATAACATTTTATCTCCTGCTGTACGGGGTTTTAGAATACAATAGGGTGAAGTGAGAAGATCTCACCAGAGATGAAAAAGGTAGCCAATACGACCAAAGGGCCAACCAGGATTCGCCATAGATATTTCTCTACTAGGCTGGTGTCCCACCTTCCAGTGAATTTCCCAAGAACACGAAGAAGCGAGCAAGCAACATTGAGGGGGGGCGGGTAGGTGTACGGTTTGGAATAGAACAGTAGAGCGCGATAGAACTTTCGGCGGGCTATTTGACCGATTCGAGGTGAATATCGGTCCCAAGGAGACGAAGATGGGGGCGGGGGTGGTGAAAATGAGGATGTAACAAGCGCAAAAGAAGTGAAAATCATCAGGGCAAGAATGGCGACCACGAGGGTGAAAAAAGTGAATCTCGTCTGCATAGCCGCGGGAGCTAACGTACTTGGACCTGGGGCCAAGTCAGACAGGGAATATGAGAGCAGGAAAAAACTGAAAAGGAGAGCTGGAAAAAAGAACATGAATGCGGGGTACACAATTTGAGCTATTCTGTCATGGATGAGTACTCCAAGTGGAATGTTACGCTCCGGCAAGAGAGCGAAAAATGGACTTGGAAAGAAAGGAAAATGAAGTTGCAGTATATAAATGAATATAGCCCAAAGAAGCACATCAAAAGATAGATTGTTGGGAAATGGAACAGAGGGTAGGCAAGATCCAAAAGCGAAGAGCACCATGATGAACGGAAACTTTGAATAAGACAAGCCTTGAATAATAAACGATATCGAAAATAAATAAATAAAACATTCGCGAAATGTGATATGCTCAAACCGGCTGATGGATATGTGGGGTTTGGTTGGGGGGTATAGCACATAATTGACTGCAAACCCCAGATATACGAATCGCGAGGCCAAGTCTATAAGGTGAGAGATGCTACGAGAGGACATGAACGTTTTGATAATGGTGAACCAGAGTACTCACCGTGGGGTGGAGAGAGCGTCATATCGCGTCTGCCAAGAAAGTGTAGAAGTACGTAGGGAGGGATATACCCTTCCCCTTCTCCACGTTGATGAAAGGCTGGACAAAACAATTGGATGCGAGACGAGTTGTTCGGGCGCATCATCGCAAGCGAGGAAGTCAACAACTTTGGGATTGCGTATTAGGATACACGCGATCGGTAAAGGATTTATTTACTTTACCTTTATGGGTTATTGAGCCGTCGTCAGCTGTGGCCGGAAATTCAGCCCATAGCACCACCTCCAGCTCATATGTGGAAGGCTGGTGAGTATTGAGATATTCTTCCCACAGAGCACCAAGTTGGGTCTCTAGCGTGTCGAGGTGCCTCTTTATGGACTGATCCTGAGACCAATGTTCGTATATTTCACCGCTTGTACTGGAGGTGTGGAGCTTTTCCGCCCGAAGCTTCAGCAAAATAAGCAATGCGAATGCAGTCGCAGCTGGTGGGCCGAGAAACCCTGGACGTAGTAGGTCTTGACGATGAGGTTCCTCAGGATCCAAGGAGCGTAATATAGCTAATATAGGAGCGAGTGGTGGACGAATATTTCGGTCGCGCTGACCGTGTAACAGTTCTGATCTCTCATCGCCCGGATCGTTCAGCGGAGCGCCGGGGTTGACATCACGACTGAGCTGGGCGTTCAAGTTGCTCATGAGAGGTTATTTGCTCTTGTTATGCAGCGGCTTTTGACCTTGCCACGCCAACTCCCTCAATATCTCCTGGTATTATTCCCATACCATAACTGGATAATATGAGCGTGTCAACCCCACTACTCGACACTATTGAACCAGATGAACCATCCGTTCCCACAGGGAACATGAATTCAAATTCAAAGCCGCGTCCAGCCGTGGTTCTAACACCAACCAGTCACAATACAGAAGCTGGAATGGCCACAACGCAGGGTGATGCGGAATCTGGTCAGCTTCATCTTCTGGTTAATGTTGGGCCCTAAAACGATTTGAATATCCCAGGACTGGCTGGAATCTTTCGACAGGTCCTCCATTAATTAATACCGTCTTCATGTCTGATGTCTTCACGTCTGGTCTTTTCTTAGTCTGCCCACCCAATGGCTCTATTTTTCCTCTTCTTTTTCCGTATATCCGCCATCACCGTATACATCCTCTGTGGTTGGTTTACCGATAATTACGTGCTTTCGGTTCGTGTCTATATTCCTGTGTCGACGACTTGGCTCACTCTCAATTAGACTGTGACGGTGGTGGTTCTCCTTGCTATGGACTTTTGGAATTGTCGTGTAGGTGCAGGATATTGACAGACTATATCCTCTGAACATCTTTGGCTAGAATGTAGCAGGCCGCACACTTGTTGGTTTACGGTTTTGGAATCAGGTATATTTGACATATCCGAAGTGTATTGGGCTATCGACATTCCGCCCCTAGGTTGACGATGATGGAGAGAGCTACTGGGTTTTTGAGAGTCGCGATGTGGGATATTCACCAATTCCATTCCTAATATCTAACATCGCATTTTAGCCAACAAGACCTGCTAACCCTATCGATTCAAAGTGGGCTGAGTTTTATCTTTGATATTAAATTTTCTCTAATCATTCCTGCGACGTGATAGAATGTTCTGGGTACGATACGCTTCCTAAGAATCTCCTTCCATCTAATATGCTATCCTAGATTGCACTCTATGTATTTCCGGTGCTGTGGGCGGCGCTCTTTATCGTGTCCCTCCTCAAGTTGGGATTTGCGTGAGTTCCCTATTGCCCTATTAATATAAACGTTGCTCATTACGGACACTGGCCTAGTTTCATTCCTATTGTTGCTCTTGCCCTTGTCTTCAATATCACCAATGTGATTGGATTCACCTATGCGTAAGATATTTCTCCCTATCCCACTCTCACCATATATAACCAATTTCCAGGGATCGTGATGCAAAACAACGCTGGGCAAACAGCGTTGGTTCTGGTTGGGGGCTCGGCCTGGGTGGTATCGGAGGCCAGATCCTTACAGGAGCGGTGCAAAGAAGCGTGGGCCGCGTTTTCGGCTGAAATACCTCAATTACCCCCACTACTTAGAAGAAAACTAAACATTGAACGACATAGTGATTCCCCAGGAATTCTAGTTCCTTATGATACTTTTCATCGCTTAACAGCCGGTATACCTTAGACCTATCAATACATACATACGCAAATACAGAGATAGAACAGCCAGAGTTGAGATGACAAGCGGTCTCATTCGATGGTGCGAGTACTTCGAGTCAAGTATTCATGCATCACAGCTCACCATAACGAAAATACCAACATAGGTGGTGGGTTTATTTCGAGTACAAACCCGTTGTAGTTCGTGCACTTCCATTGCTCGTTCCTGCTTATCACGTGGCCAACACTAATACTTATAGGCTGTCGTGCCTCCACACGGAAATGAATGTGGTAAATGAGCGCGGCGAGAGATGAAACGATGGTCGATCTTAATGTGACAATCCCAGGTGGGGTTCCAATGCCTCATCGTCGAGGGATTTCAGGAGAAAAAATTTGGACGGAAATCCCATGCCAAATGGATCATGGGACGGCCATCCGACTGGGGCGGATACTGCTCCCGTTAAACATGTGGGGTTGTCAGGCTCACGCAGTAAACATTGATGGTAATCCCCGCCGTTTAAATGCCATCTGCGGGTCCAGGTATACTTTTGCCGTCCAAGTCGGATGTATAGATTTTTGTGAGACGGGAGTCCATTGCGACGAAATGAGACGGGGGATTCATGGCTGGGGACAATTACGACAACGTGAGGCATGTGAATGGTGCCAGAAGTCAGGCCATATAAGTGTACCGTGTGATTGCAGGGTAATGATGATCACCATCTGCTCGCCATCGATTGGAATGTTCAGGTGCGCATGCGTGAAAGGTGTCATATGGTCAACCATTGGTGTGTCAATGTCATGTCCTGATAAGTGAATTAATAGCAAGGAGACAGCGCGGCAGTCGTAATGGAGCTAATAAAAACGACAATAAGCAATGACTAAAAGAAAATGAATCGCATGGAGGGGGAAAAAGGTTGAGAAGCCGGTTATGATGATACAAGAAGTATGAGGTGGTCCAATTGAAATTGTGAAATGATGATAAAACAACATGCTACAGCCAAGAAAGGGTTCAAGTAGCTCTTATCAAAGAGCAGGAGAATATAAAAAAGTAAATAAAAAGCCATGGAGTGAGCGACCCACGAAACCCTGGAGTACCAATGGTGACATAGTCCTAATGAGGAGTGGATACCGCAAGAGAGCAGTGCATACATGTAAGTAACAGCACTCGTAGAGAGTATGGGTTACAGACGAGCCAAACCTACTCGAGGCCGACATATCCACGCGCATCCACCTTGGAAAAGGCTGTAGTGGGCGTTGCAGGTGCGCCTAGGCCAATAAACGATCGTGTGCGACCGTTGGATCGGAAGGTGGAAACTCGGGGCGTTGTAAGAGAAGGGAAGGGAACGGCTCCGTTGATGGTCGATGTCAGGGTCATAGTGGATGGAGTACGTGTCGTCAACGTGGGAGATGGGGGGAATATGAAAAGAGTTTGGGAGGGCGTGGAGATACCCGACTGCGGAGGTAGGTTGGTCCCTACAGGTTTTTTGAGGAGGCTATTGCGGAGGTAGAGAGGTGGGGGTGCGGGTTTTCGAGATTCAGTTCGGGGCCGTGTAGATAGTAAGGGTTTCCGAATTTCGGTATGTTTGGGGGGAGGTATGGGTTCTGCGATAAGTGTAATGGGAGATGACGGAACTGGGGGGAGCAACCCGAGGGGTGGAGGACGGCGCCTAGTCCTTGACATGGGCCGCGGGGTTAAGTCAAAGGATGAACGCATTGCTGTCGCCGGCGGTGGTGGTATACTGAAAGAAGTCTTCCAAACAGGAGCTGATGGAGGAGGCCTGATGCTGGAAGGATGTATTGTGTTTGGAATATATAATGATGAGTGATTATCACTGGCAACATCATCGTCCGGTGAGTTGCTTGCCGGCGATTCCTCAGGTTCAATACTTGTCCCTCGTTCATCATCAAACCCACCACCAATGCCGAGCAATTCTTGTTCCTCTTCTTCTTCAACGAGCTCCTCGCTTATGAGGCTACCATTTGTCAAGTTGCTGGCAATGGAACCAGTGCGCTTACGGGCGCTATAGCGGCTTTTCCACACAGCACCCGCACCCACACGGGAACTGGTGGAGGTAATTGATGACGCCGACGATTTGCGAGCCACCATGCGCTCTTCCATGGCTTTATCCAAGGCTTGGGCTTCCTGCATGACAAGGGCACTTTCTCGTTCGTCTTCTTGATCTGAAGGTGAATCATCCAGCATCCGTCGCCGCCGACCCCACTCCTCCTCTTCATCAGCAATGATCGATGACCTTTCAGAATGCGAGGGTGAACCAGTATCGCCTTTGAGTTTTCGCTCATACTCCAATAATTGATAAATTAAACTAGATAAGATGAGAATTATTGCTAAAGAAAACCTATCATGAGCGACGTACGACATGTTGGGTCCTACCCATTTGGACTTCTCTTTTACGAACGAATATGCTCCCTGCATACCTTTCAGGGCCCATATCTCAGGGGGCACGGCTGATGAATGTTCCGCTGCTGCACGCATTACAAGAGCTATAACCATTGTCGCAGAGCGGGAAATACCACATTGACAGCTGCGCACAATAAGACTCAACAGTGTTACAAGGAGTGCGACATGACATACTGGATCAAAACACCCTCTCCGCGTTCAATTGCTGCATCGGTGAATATCATAGCAGCTTGGAAACCGTCGTCCACCAGATCCTGCTGGCCGTGTGACCACTGAAGTTTAAGGTAATGCATGCCAGGTCTACCACTTGCAATGTGTGGGGCATAATACGTGGAATTGCTGTCCTTGGGTTTTTTAAATTAGGCGTAGACGCAACAGCCCTTAGAGGCTGTGTGGTGGCGGAGTCGAAGGGCGAGGCAACCTCCTTTGCGACGTTGAGAATGGACTTGATCCCACGTTCGATGAGACCTTTCCAATCTCTTGCATTGTCCTCTGATCCCAGCCAGATCCCAGGAATAATCTGGATAGGGCCATCTGCGTAAGGAACAGAGGGATCACCTTCCTCTTCTTTGCGATGTATGAGACTTGCGGTAGGATTGGCGGTGGATGGAAGGGAAATAATAGAAGGGCGACGAGGTTTCTCCGCACGGGGTACATCAGAATGGGTGGGGGGTACAATGCTTTGCGTTTCTGGGATGTGGAGAGAACCAGAGGAAGACTGGGCGGAGGGGAGTGTGAGAGAGAGCTTTTTCATGTTTCTGAGAGACCGGGCCTTTGTGGGTTGTTTAAAAGGAGAAATATCCGAGTCCGAAGTGGCAGAAGACAATGCAGAGGCAGAGCTCTCGTCGAGAGTAAGAGCTATATGAGGGGCGGGGGTGTCAATGCGCAGGCCGGTAGGCGGACCCCTCTTGCGTGGCATGGAAATCATTTGTAGATGCTGCGGGAGGCTCAACGAAACTTGCGTCAAGAGCGTGTTCAGATTAGATCGCTTTTCTGTGCACGCCCAGCGTGAAACCACAGCAAGGCTTTTGACTGAACGAGTGGCAGTGGGGTGAGAAACAGAATGTGAAAGATGAAACAAGAAGGGCCCGAGACGGGTAGAAGAATAAAAATGCGAATGGCCTAGGCACGACGACGGAAATACGGTCGTCCTCGCTGTGGGAGTCGACAGCGGCCGCGGGCTGAAACCGGATGTGGTGGTTCGGTGTGAAGGAGAGTAGGCGATGGCCCACATTATTCGACAACATATTTGGCCCTATTTTTTTGACACGACATCCAATAATATTAGGTAATATGTATTTACCGGGTATACTGCGGGTGCTCATGAATGAAATTGTTTTCATGCGACGTTTACTCGGTGTTAAGATAAATGTACCCTGGGTTCGATGTTCACTTCTTAGCGCAGGGTAGATGGCCCCGATGTAAAAGCCCAATGTTTCCAGCTAAGGCGCTGATAAGCTAACCTGGTTCTTAAACCAGGTCCGCAACCGTGTGACTTTTTGGGTGTTCAAAAACTCTCCTTGATGCCCAACAGATACCAAGTCGCCTTTCTTGCGTCTCTCATCCTCACCTTCTCCGCCCTCGTAGCCCTCTCCCGTTTCATCAACTCGAGGCTTGTCAAGGCCGGTTACGACATCTCCCAGCTCATTCTTATTGGTCTCCCAAAGCCTGAAACTCGTCAAGAACCAGTCATGGCCACCCTTCTCGACAAGGTAGTAGAGTTTGCAAAGAATGTCAAACTCGATGACTTCAGAGCAGTTGACATTCCCTTGCTTGGCACCTACAACTTTGTTGAGCTCGCCGGCTCTCCTGCTGTGGTCTTCACTGCTATAATAATCATTGGGACTGCATTCTACTCCAAGGTTCTCCATACAGGTAAGAAAAAATCGTGTCTGCTCTACCCAACTCACTCTCTGGGGATAGGGCGGACAAAACCTCTGAATCCCAACGCGTGGCAAGAGTATCCTTTAGAGAAGAAAATTCAAGTGTCCCCCAATACGGCCATGTTCGTGATGGTTCTATACTTCCACTCTACTTTTCTTCTCATGTCGTGCATCCAGCTACCGATTCACTCTGCCCCACGAACAGGATGTCCTCGGCCTTCCTGTCGGCCAGCATATTTCTGTTGCCGCGGAAATCAGTGGAAAAGAAATCGTTCGCAGCTACACCCCCATCAACAACGACGACGACCGCGGCCATTTCGATCTTCTCATCAAGGTAACGTTGGCGTCCACTTGTCTACGTGTCGCACCCCACTGACTCGGGCCTAGTCTTATGAAAAGGGCAACGTCTCCCGCCACTTCTCCCTCCTCAAGATTGGCGACAACATCCGCGTCAAGGGCCCCAAGGGCAACTTCCAATATGCTCCAGGCCTCACTCAACATCTCAGCCTGATTGCAGGTGGAACCGGAATTACACCTATGATCCAGATCATCCGCGCAGCCCTCAGGAACCCCTTTGACCCCACCACAGTCACTCTGATCTATGCCAACGTTAACGAGGAGGATATCCTATTGAAAGACGACCTCGAGACATTGCTTGATGTCCATGAACTGAGCTTCAAAATCTTCTACGTTCTCAACAACCCACCACCAGGCTGGAAGGGTGGTGTCGGCTTCGTCACCAAGGAGCATATTAAGGAACACCTACCCAACCCCAATGAAACTGACAGCAAGATTCTCATCTGTGGTATGATTGCTTTATTTCTCATCTGATACCGTCGTAACACGTATCGTCCAGGCCCCCCTCCCATGGTCTCTGCCATGAAGTCAGTCGAGCGACTCTTGAATATCATGCAGAACTGACCTGTGCTCTGTAGGAAAAATCTTGATGAACTAAAATACCCTGCCCCTCGCAACGTTAGCAAGCTCGGCGATAAGGTAAGCCTTATCATATGCCTTCATCCAACTCTACTGAACGATCGTGGTTTCAGGTCTTTGTATTCTGATCTGAACACTGTTATTACACGATTCATTAAGTCGTCGGCCGTTTGGGGTAGAATAGATCCACTACACTATACATCTAACATATGACAATGTGGAACCCGGTTGCTAGCAATTTAAACCAACATGAAGTAAGATTTTGAAGCGATGGATCTATGTAAAGCCGAGCGCATGGATTTCATGCGTTCGCATCGGAGGTGGCAACCTCGAGCTCGGGAACTCTATTCTTTCAAGTCACTGAAACATTACAGTGTGTATCGCGGGAGTGATGAAGCAGGGGTGCAACATCCATGTTTCCGAATTAATTATTATCCGGCAATAACTCTACTGACCAGAATCATTGGTCATGCCCCGGCCTAACACATGGACCGTGAATGCAACCATTAGATTAGATAGATGCGGGATGCAACGAGGCTGATACCGCGCGGCGTTCAAAAGGGCGCTGGCCAAATCCCCCCGGAAGGGGGGTGATTCCCCCCTTGCTAAGATTCCCAAGAAGACATATCATCCAGTTGGGTGGTCGATCCATAAAGCATTTCCATTTTGCACACCTTCAGGCTAGATCAATGTGGCAGGATAAATGAACAATACATATAAAGCTGCATCCTTCAATAATAAACCCACCTGGTCTCAATGTCTCTAGCCGCATCAAGCCCCAGCTCGAACTCATGTTCTATAAGCTCGCGGGCTGAATTACGTGCGAGCTGAACTGCAGAGTCAAAGTAATGCAGTGGTGTTAGACCATCCTCGTCTTTTGACAGAAGGGGGAGGATGAAACGGAAATGATGCAGCATGCGAGCGTGGGGTTTCAATGTTGGGTGACTAGGGATAATGAAATGAGCCAGGTCATCTAATATGTAAATAGGTGAGTGAAACTTTTGAAGGGGTTTGTAATAAACCAGCTCACCGATAGTGGAAATTTTGTCCAAAAGTGCGCGACGAAAATGAACCCCTTCGTGTTTGGTCCCTAGCATTTCAAGCGAGGGATACGTATGAGCAAATGAACGATGAAAGGGACATACCAGGCCTACCCCAGCCCTCATGGAATGAGTTTTTGGGTAGCGATTCATGCGCCACAAGACATGCACGTCCATACTCCTGGGTGATATACTCATGCACGGACTGCTCAAAGGGATGAAATGCGCGTCGTTAACAGATGGCCCGGAAGGTACCATGTCCCATATGATGCTAACCTTTGGTACATCACCACTGTCAATTGCCCTGTGCACCTTTGAGATGCGTTGCAATTTGAGCCGGACTGCCACCCGTCGTTTGATGCACAATAACAATGAAGCAACGAGCTGAGGATTTGAACTGGTGTGTACTTTGGGGATAGAATACACACTTACTACAATCACGTAAGATGCTCCAATGACAAGAGCGTTGAAGTTCTTGGACCATGATTGGTTTGGTGCCGAACGAACAGCTTGGGACAAGAGGGCAGTGCAGGAGAGACCCGTCGCTACGATAGTAGCAAGAACCAGTATTCCGTAACTGATCTCGGACATAGTTTGTAACACTCTTGGTGGCAACATACCGAGGCCCGGAGGAAATCCCTAGACCCAACAACTTGAAACCAGGTGCCACAGCTCATTCCATCGAAGAACAAAGTTCAGCGATCTCAGTCATCTCGCCGTGACAGTCACACACCATTGCCAGCCCAGATCATAGTTTGGTCCGCGGTTAATACCAATTAATGGGATATCGGCGGATCGTATTTACGACGTATTATGTTCAAGGATCCCCGAGGCTTCAGTAAAATGTATTGAGTCGATTGGAGGTTTGTTAAAGGTGGAGGCATCGATGAGCAAAACGGACAGCACAACACTGGAAACATCGGCCGGACCGTGACTCTGCCGCTTCAGTTTCCATTTCTTTCAAACCCATAGGAGGACTTGTTGATGCTTTATGCAATATCCAAGTCAGTAGGTACCAAGTGCACTCCAGCTCAAGATACAGAAATGGCCAAAATCAATTTGACATTCGTTCAAGTTCAGGTATAAATACAAATAAAAAAATAAAACCTGGATTCTACATTCCATACGCTCGCGGGTTCATATAAGTAAACGTTGGCTCGCAACGAGGGATAACTTGAGAATGGAAATCAAACTTGGACGTTTTGCCTAGCAGAAAATGAGTTCCAGGAATATGATTTCATTCATCGGAGAGGCTTACGCGTAAGTTCCGTCGTTTCCGGCGGGGAAATATTCGCATACGATATATTGGGCTGGCTGTTCGTCTGGATCAGTTGGTGTGTATAAGGGACTGGGTCTGATGCTTACACCAAACTTCGGGTCAAAGATACCGTTGCAGGATTGAATGGCACAACCTAGTTGCTTGCTAGCCTTCCAGACAACCTGGGTGAAATGAGATGCCTCAGGGGCAGAGGGGTTGTATTCCGCTTCGCATATTCAGTGGATTTTTCCAAGAGCCAATAGCGGTAGGGTACGTACAAACTTCATTTGTCCAAGACTCGATACCCTGCTGGATTCCGAAGTCGCCGGTGCCGGCGGCAAGATTTTCTGAAACAAATTACTCAATCTGTGCGTCGTTCGCCAAAGCAGGATATTCGAACCTCCGAAAGGTCCAAGTGATCCACCGGAGTGGACAAAGTCGCACTTGTCAGCCCATGTCTGAGCTTTGCTGGCCAGGTTGGCATCCCAAACCAATGGCTCAGCACCGTGCTTGGCCCGGACATCGTTATGGAACTTGAGGTAGGTAGCAATGTCACCACTAGGCGCGTCACCTGATGGCGGCGGCGCTGTAGAAGATGGATTCGGCGCAGGCTTGGCAGAGGAAGTATTTTCCGGGGCAGGTGCGGCCGAGGCACTGGTTTCTTGTACGATCTGGGTTGGTTGGGAGGTGGCCTCTGTAGGGGCAGCCACGGGTGCAGTGGAAGATACAATATCAATTACACTTCCAGCGCCCGATGTACCGGCTGGCGGGTTCGACCTGAAATTTATTTAGGTCGGGGAAAGGGGCTTGCAAAGAGAAACGCACGCGGTTGCGAACTTGGATCGCGCCTTGCAGCTCCTCCGATGTAATCTTGAATAGGTGGGTCCGGCAAGACCCGTGGGGATGATAGAACCGATAATGAGCGCAATGGAGATGATAACTGAGAGACGAGGCATGTTTACTCAAATGAGTGTGTAGAAAAAGAGAGTGGATGTTGAAGAATAAAATCAAGGACTCGTTTGATGGGCGAGACAAGAAATTTGTATGAATTATAGGATGAGAAGCAACGTACTTTATATATGGTTGCAATTGGGTGGAGCTGGATGGGGTGCTACCATCTATGCTCAGGGTACTGTCATACGTTGCTATGTTGCGAACAACATGATATAGCGACAGCCGCCTCGCTTTCCGACCATCCAGGAGAGTATGGTCGAGCCCCTCTAAACCCACCCCCTGCTGCTATGGGTTCAATAAGAGGTTACGGAGGGTATGGTTCAACTGTAGTGTAGCTCGGCGAGCTGGCAGATGGGGGCCAACATTAATAAGTTGTTCAATATTGGTATTTTTAGCCCTGTCGTGATCAGAATCTCCCAGCTTGATGTCCACCAACCAGCCAGTGCAACCACCATACTACATCCTCTTTTCACATTCTTCTCTCTCAAACACAAATGCAGGGGCGGCATCAAATACTCTTGGACACCCAGTGATTCAATATCACTACGCAGACGACTCACCGCTTTCTTTGGTCCCCCAACATCCAAACGAACATTTGGTCATCTTAGAATATGACCCCAGAGAAGCTACTCCTATTGCTCGTAGTATATCCAAGGACTTTGTCGTTGCCGATCTGAAGGTGGAGGAGGCGCCAGGGGCTGCTGCTGCTGAAGAGAATGATCTAAAGAACAGCAGCATGTTCATCATAGAAACAATCTTGAACACCGATGGGTAGGGTAGTCCCATTGTAGCTTAACCCCAAGCTAATATCATGTCCACTTGCTGTGTTCCAGTGCTGCGGATGTCTCCCAAGGTGAACGGGCATCTGCGCGGTCCATATTATCGCAGTTCAAAAGGAGGTGTGTTCTCGACCCCACTAGTGCAGTCATCCCAGCTCATGCCAGACCAGAAATTCCACTTTGCAACGCGCGATACTATACCCGAATCTTATATTTAGGGAGGCCGCAATTTCTCAGCCAAGTTCGCCGCCAGTAGCCTTTACAACAGAACTGTAATGTAGCCCAGCGAAAATGGTTTAACGGACGCATTATAGGAAGTAATATTACGACAGATGTATTGTGATCCACAAATCACCTGGCTGCAATCCCTGGCAGAGTCGGTCTACAATGATAATAACATCACCGCCTTTTGTTCTTGTTGGTTTTGGTTTTATTCCCCGCGGTACCCCTCGTAGGCGGCGTTGAGTTTTCAATGACAGGTGGCGGCTCATCATCAGTGCGAAGGAGGGTATTCAATCTAAAGATTTACCATCCGAAATTCAAGTTATTGCGATACAAACGAAGGCATGACGTACCCAGATTTCAAATCGCCGCTAGCCACCGCATTTTGGATTCCAGCCATCTTAGCTTGTTGTCCCTTGAACTCTTCCAACGATTCGGGATCCATGTTTTTCTGTCACGAAAGCATTAAACAAGAACCCCCATTCTTGGGGAGCGGGACACGAACCATAAGGTATGGCATGGCGAACATCATGCCACCCCCAAATATCATCATCAGCATCATCGGGTTTGAAAGCATGGCAACCAGGTTGAATGATTCGGGGGGTATGAAATATATGTGCTTCTCTTTAGGCACGAGGGTTACAGGGTATGAAAGGAGTATCTCGCTTGGTGGATTCAAGGGAGTCCCAGCAATGTATGGCCGTATTTCTGGGGTGAGGCTGGCATTTAAGACGTCTATTCGCAACTAGGGGGAGCTTTAAGTCGTTATAGATGGGGCGCGTCAGAAACGTACCTGTTCGAAGAGGATATTATGCGTAACGACCGAGAGGATATAGGTTCCATCGGGAATATCGGGTCTGGTGTTCCAGTGAGTATTCTTGTACCAGCTGCGCACCTGCGAAAACATACATTACAAATTTTCCATCTGATCTTATGCCCCCTGACATTCTTCCATCGTCGAGTATCACCTTGGAGGGTCCAAGCGCATTTGTATCTTCAAAAGGATGAGTGGAAATAAGCCAAGCTAGTATTGTCAATATACCAGAACATATCTCGTTCCATTGTATGCTTCCCGAAACATCCACCGCGTTGATTGACAGACAGCTGGTGGTTTATAAGCCTTGTATGTGTCTATATCGCTGCGCATAGTTACCTTGCGATAATACCCAGGAGCAGACACGATAGCCATGTCATTGTAATCGTGAGGTGGTTGCCAGGTTGAAGGGAGAAGATGACGGAAGACCCTGGACAATATGGCCAAATAGTGACATTTCGTCGCAGACTGCGGCGGCGAGAGGATTCTGAGTTTTCGCATCTCAACCACTAAAATGCGCCAAAAACGAGCCAAGGCTTACCGCAAGCTCATGGCATTATATTCCATGACTTTTGGCTTCCGCCAGCCGTACCAAGTCCTAGGTATGTCTCACTTGATTCACAATCCTCTGGATTCTGACGATCACAGTGGACTCGGAAATGTGCAAAGCGGCAACCGAACTCAAGCTTGAGCTCGTCAAGCAAATCGTATCGGTCCTTCAGGGCGAGGTGAAGCCAAGTGGGTCCACTTGAGTGGTTCATATCGGACACGAATGAACGCTCTGACGGTAGAATCATTTATCAGTGATCACTCAATGTTGCATCCATGAGTTATATCTCCAGGGAATAACACAACAAGCCTCTGTCGACCTGGCCAAGACCTTTGAGCGAAGGAAGTGTAACCATCGGGAGCCAATTGCAGGAGACGAGTGCATAAGCAGTGTTGTCGGTAAACCGCCCCTCCCATACCTACAGTGGTATGCTGATTCATATCTAGGGACAGTAACAAACATCGCTACGTGATCGCAACCCAATCCCAAGACTTGCGCGTGAGATTACGCAGTGTGCCCGCTGTACCGATTGTTCATGTCAACCGGTCGGTCATGGTCCTGGAACCCCCTAGTAATATTACTATCCAGACGAAGACAAGGGTATGCCTCCCAGTTCACTTGAATACTACTGACGAGTATATAGACAGAAGAACAAGCCCTCCATCCTTCCGCCCCAGATCTAGCCCTTATTGGTCGTCCCTCGACCTCCGCTGAACCTGCGCACAAGAAGAGGAAGGGTCCCAAGGGTCCCAACCCACTAAGTGTCAAGAAGAAGAAAGTCAACCCCCCCGTAAACCTAAAGATAATGCAAGGGAGATCGTGGATGTCCAAGAACGTGCGGAGGTTGGGCAAAAGAGGAAGTGTCGGTCTTTAGAAAGTGAAATCGAAGAAACAGGAGAGCCACGACCTGCCGCTGGTGTTGTAACTGCGGCTGTAAAACGACGGAAAAGAAGGAAAAAACTTGCGGCAAAATATCTAGGACTGACGGCTAGTGTATCTGATAATTAAAACATAATATAACTACCCTCATTTCGTTCAGGGGGTGATACTGCATTACATGTTAAACTAGGCGCGATGTTCAATGGAGCGGCGGGACAGCTAGTGGGTACAAGAATAAATTTTGCATCAATCTCGAAGCAAGGCAAAGCAGCACTGGTGTCTGGCATATATATATAACATGAGTCCAGTCATCAGCAAACAATATACTCCGCAAAACAGTCACTCTTTTCACAAAGCATACCAAGCAGTTCATTCCACAGGCTTATCTCGCATAGGAAGTGATGAGACTATATTTATTCAGTGCCATGAAACTTGATGGGGGATAATGTATACACGATTGGAGGGGGGGAGGGACCACTATGATAAAAAGACACTACAACCAGAGGGTAGACCCATGTCACAATCCACGAGCAACCGGACTTAGAGGCCACCACGGAGGCGGAGCACTATTCAAGAGCGTTAAACATTAAAGGAACAAAGAAAGAAGATGGGTAGCCTTACCAAGGTGCAGCGTGCTCTCCTTCTGGATATTGTAGTCGGATAGGGTTCGTCCATCCTCAAGCTGCTTGCCAGCAAAGATCAGACGCTGTTGGTCAGGAGGAATCCCTTCCTTGTCTTGAATCTTCGCTTTGACATTGTCGATGGTGTCCGAGGATTCAACCTCAAGCGTGATCGTCTTGCCGGTGAGCGTTTTAACAAAAATCTGCATACCACCGCGGAGTCGGAGAACAAGATGAAGCGTCGATTCCTTCTGGATATTATAATCAGAAAGGGTGCGCCCATCCTCAAGCTGTTTGCCGGCAAAGATCAGACGCTGTTGGTCGGGTGGAATCCCCTCCTTATCCTGAATCTTCGCCTTCACGTTATCAATAGTATCCGACGACTCAACCTCCAACGTGATGGTTTTGCCAGTGAGCGTCTTGACGAAAATCTGCATGCCACCTCGAAGACGAAGGACCAGGTGGAGGGTGGACTCTTTCTGGATGTTATAATCGGAAAGGGTGCGACCGTCCTCGAGTTGTTTGCCAGCGAAGATGAGTCGCTGCTGATCAGGGGGGATTCCCTCCTTATCCTGAATTTTGGCCTTTACGTTGTCGATGGTGTCTGAAGACTCAACCTCCAAGGTGATAGTCTTCCCGGTCAAGGTCTTCACAAAGATCTGCATGCCACCACGGAGACGGAGGACCAGGTGAAGGGTGGACTCTTTCTGGATGTTGTAATCAGAAAGTGTTCGGCCATCCTCAAGCTGCTTTCCGGCGAAGATGAGACGCTGCTGGTCGGGTGGGATACTGGATGGGCGACGTCATTAGTCAACATAATAAGGAGATAAGGATGGCCAGCCACTCACCCCTCCTTGTCTTGGATCTTTGCCTTGACGTTATCGATGGTATCGGATGACTCGACCTCAAGCGTGATGGTCTTGCCCGTCAAGGTCTTTACAAAAATCTGCATCCCACCGCGCAGACGAAGGACGAGATGAAGGGTTGACTCTTTCTGGATATTGTAGTCCGAAAGGGTGCGACCGTCTTCAAGTTGTTTCCCAGCGAAGATGAGACGCTGCTGGTCGGGGGGGATGCTAAGAGACAGGTTAGTTGACCAACGGTTGCGACATGGTTACCCCACGTACCCTTCCTTGTCTTGGATCTTGGCCTTGACGTTGTCAATAGTATCGGAGGACTCCACCTCAAGGGTGATAGTCTTTCCAGTGAGAGTCTTCACGAAAATCTGCATGGCGATGTAGTTGATTGAATGTGGTTGGTGGACAAGAGCGGTCTAAATGGCAGTGCGGCACAGCGAGGCTGCTTTATACTAGTCTGGCGGAGTTTGAATATGTGCGAGTCATTCGGAGTTCTCGTGCCCTCTGGAATCGCAACGAACATGTGTCATGAATTTGTCATCATTTAACTTTGGAGCCTGGAGGCAACCCGGCGTAAGCGGCGAGCTCACCAACATCAGCAAAATGGCCCGATTCTTACAAGCTGGGTGTAACATGTTATAATTAGCTCACAATCGATACAATTGATCACAATGTCTGCAATTGCTCGTAACAAAATACATTTATATCGGACATCTTACGCAACAATTGCTTATTTCATGTATTATCTATAATAATTGTACCAATTGCAACATATGGATTAAACTTACCACTTGCAACCGATTTCATACCTTGTATCAACCATGGAATTAAGATATATTCTGCTAATGATGGCAGTAGATTCATATGTTATTCTCATATATTTATCATACATTGTAAAGTGCAATGATAGGATTTGCGTCCACCAAATGAAAATACATAAAATAAAACTATGCGTGATCGATGCGTAACCAGTCGTACCATCCGTCATGATGGAGCCGCATTTCCCACCGCGGCAGTTGCGACCGATATCGTTGGGAGTGGTAAGCGGCTTCGTATCAGTAGTGAGGTTGCTGGTGTACCAGTTGGAATGGTAGTTTTATCGAGGCGTGTGGTTACGTTACGGCACGGGCCGCACGGCCACAGTTTTTCGAGAATCCTTATCTCCAGTGTTGGGGATCAATGACCTTAAAATACAATTCAGAAGCAGGAAAACATGGCATAGATGGGAGCTACCAGGGGCATGAATCGAGATATCCCAGGGCTCTGTAGACCATAGTGTGAGCGTTGTGGGCTGGTTTCGTATGTTTTCCGAATGACCCAGGCAGGGTGACACGTTCAGGAACGAGCCATTGTCGTAAAAAAAGGTCTCAAGCGCACTTGCGGCGCGAGGGGTGCGGGGGATGATGCTGGTACCTAATTTGAAAATTTGAGTGTACTGGGTGCATTTTGTGCATTCCCCAGTGACCCGGACGAGACGGCGCATTCGGAGGCGAAACTTAAGGGTGAAGGTGTTCTTCCAAGAGCATTCGCAGCACGGTGGTGGTGTGGGGACTTGGTTCGATGTTCTGGGCGTATTTGGCACGTTCAGTATTTTCTCCACTACCCACGAGTGAAACAAGGGGCTTGTGGGGAGAACATGATTTGTTACTCCTCAGATGATGCCCGGGGCATCTGGAGTGATTGCCGGGTGGTTGCTACCGTTGAGTAGCTGCTTCTTGACACCAGCGTGAGTTTTGATATGTAGGGATCCAGAGACAGCCAAAAAGGCCAGGACCAGCGGATAGCATAGGCTTGAAAATTTTCATTGCCGTTGAGAGAGGACCCACAAACTCCCGCCGCAGTGACCAATACAAATAGCAGATTCCCCCAGAAGATTTTCACAAACAAGACAGACTGAGAGGTGGAGCTTGGGGTGATGACGTGTCCAACATTGGCAGCAGAGTCGAAGGTGGACGAAACTACAGGAGTTCCCAAGTAGTAGAGGTCCTACTGGATTTTTCGTACAGGCGAGAAATTATTGTGTGGAAGTGGGCATTTGGGAAGAGAATCGAACGTTCAGCGATGTTTGTGATGACCGGGGGTGTATTGGCAGTGGATGAAGTAGATGGGAGATTAAATAGATATTATTAGATGTGTATATTGAGTAGTGATATATTGATGAATGAGAGACAATCTACGAATGTAAAAGACTGGACGCGATTACATAATCAGTAAAGCGCAAATAATCCTAAGTCAAATACTGTAGGTGAGCTTGTATCTCAACACTTCCCCTCAAGCGAGATGGAGGTATTTGAGCTTGTAAGTAGGTAAAGTATACCTGATATAATAAAAGAATGTATTGCTGAATCATCTTGATATGAGCAAAACGAGTGTGAATAATTGTCGAAGTCGAAATGTCCCGATTTGGACGTTTGACTGCTGACCGATCGATTGTTGGTTCCTCTTGGACGCTTCCTCGAGGTTCAACATCGTTGACCATACTGGATAGGTGAGTCGGTACTCCTAGATGGCTTGCTAATTCTTCATCTTCCCTAGGTATGCCTTGCCAGTTTCGAGACTTGATCTCTTGGAGGGCTGGTGCCATTCCCCCTGGTTCTGAAGGTGAGGTATCGCTTGCTGACTTTCTGTAGGTTCCTGGAGGCCTCTTGCCACGAAAGACGTGACGGATAGGTGATTCTAGGTCGCTTCGGGGATCGCTTTGATAGTCCTTTGAGCTGGGAGGATCTGGTGGAGATCTGGGAAGGTTGATGTTTGGGTTGGACGAAGGTGAGTCCATTGCGAGACCGTTTTTCATCCGTTTTGGCTGATTGTTAGCGCGTTCGAAAGCGGTCCTATAGGGCTTCAATTCGCGCCTATTCACGTCCGGCGATTCGTCCGAACGGATTTCGGTCTTTTGCCTGGGTGGTCTGGACGAAGGTATGTCCGTTCCGCAATCGTTTTCCGGCGGTTTTCCCTGATCGCTAGACCGTTCGATAGCGGTTCCCAAGGGCTTCCGATCGTGTCTATTCATGTCCGGCGATTTGGTCGGATCGTTTTCGGTGGCTGGCCTGAGTAGCTTGGACGAAGAATTGTCCGTTGTGCGATCAATTTCCGGCGGTTTCGGCTGATTGTTGGACCGTTCGAGAGCGGGTCTCGAGGCCTTCAAAAGATGCCTATTAGCGCGCGGTAACTCGTCGACTTTATTTTTGATGCTTCGGCAGGGGCTGGAGATGTGGGGTGGATTCTTCCCCTCGATCTGGACGGTTCGGGGTTCTGGGAGGTCATTCCTACAAAGGTAAACGTTCCCTGTAACCGTTCCTGATTGCCTATCTGCCCTACAGATCCCATGGCTCGCGGAATCATCATCAAAATCGATGGTATGGCCTTCAACCATTTCCGTTTCGGTTTTTCGGGGTTTAGGACATTCATCTTGTATTGTATATTTGCATTTTTCAATAAGATTTGGTTCGTCTTCTTTATCTGCTGTGATTTCCGAAGGATTCGCGTTTTTCGACGACGCTTCGCATGCATTCGACATTTCAAGACGGATTTCCGACGGTTTATTAGCGAGATTGACGCCATATGAGTTTCGACTCTCGGGGACTCGATCGACGGTGCGCGGCAAGGGTCCTGGAGTGGATTGGGCAGGGGTTTCTCCACAGGGGTATGAGATCTTCGCGCGGGGTATATCCGACTCTTCGTCGGTGTCCGTCGTTTTCTCTTCCTGTGGTTCCTGACCATCTCCTTCTCCTCCTCTCCTATAGCATTCAGCGTCGCGAGCATTCCCCGCGCTCGAGCGCGATTCCTCACTCTTTTCCTTCAGCTTCCCCTCGGATTCTTCCCCTCCTTTCTCAGCTATTACCACCGCGTTTTCGGCGCGTTTTTCGGCATGCATTCGGACGGATCGCAAGTGGCCGAAAGTTCTTCATGTCTCGAAAATGCTGACAGTTTTATCCAGAGTTTTGCGAAGGTCTTTTCCTTGTATATTCGAAGGAAAGTGTATTGGCTGACTGTTTGGTAGATAACTCGCGAGCCGTTGCCTCCTGTTGCACGAAAATATCAATTTTCGTTTCGTGCTCTCTGATTTCTTTTCTGCTGAGCGATTTCGTAGGTTCTTCTTTGTTGAACCATTTCCCATCTACCTCGAGAAGCTCTTCAAGCTTCTGCGCGGTTCCGTACAGATGTCGTTCGAGTCCTTGGTGAGTCAGAGTCCATATTAACCTTTCCTTATAGGTAAGCCAGTTTGAACCATTGTCTTCGAGATTCACATTCGGAACTTCGAGAGACCAAGATGACGACATCGTAGGTTGCCCAGGGCCCATAACCTATTGGCAGTGGATGAAGTAGATGGGAGATTAAATAGATATTATTAGATGTGTATATTGAGTAGTGATATATTGATGAATGAGAGACAATCTACGAATGTAAAAGACTGGACGCGATTACATAATCAGTAAAGCGCAAATAATCCTAAGTCAAATAATCTGAGTGAGCTTGTATCTCAACAGGGTGCACACCGGAAAAATCCGAGACTCCAACCCCCCCGGGTGGGTACCATCTTATCTTGGACAGGGTCCAGCAGGGTCTGGCCAAATTAGGCCGGGTACCCACTTAGCCGTCGCTTAGATGGCAGTAATCAACATTTCAATCGTGCCTCCTCGACAGTTCTAAGTTGCTATCCCTACGCTGAGTCTTCGGTGGCGGTGGCTGGCGAGACACACTCGAAATTATAGAAACACTCGACGCCGCCCTTTTTCTTCCCAACTCTCCTAACTCTCCCTCCGCATCTGGAAAGATCACGTCACTATCCGGGACATGGTTTTCGATTCACCACCCTTGCGTCTTTTCTTCCGCAACTCCCATCTTGGATTCTTCAAGTCTGGATATGTGTCTAGAGACTCGAAGCTCATAGGGGAAGTCTGGTAAGTTGTCCGCTTCGTCACAGTGATAAATGTTCATGTGATAAATAAAATTATACTTCCAGAACGACTGAGGTTGACCGTTCAAGCCTTTCGGACAGAGAGGGCAGTTTATAGGGACGTACAGTAATATATTTTGGAGGGTTAAAAGGAATTGGATCATACTCTTTCCGTTTCTTGGGCATTATGGGTGGGGAGATGATAGGTAGATAGATATCATCGCAGCTATCTAAGCGACGGCTAAGTGGGTACCCGGCCTGATTTGGGCAGACCCTGTTGGACCCTGTCCGAGATAAGATGGTACCCACCCGGGGGGGTTGCAGTCTCGGATTTTTCCGGTGTGCACCCCCCGGTGATGACGTTGATCGATAATCGATAACAATTGTGCACGTGCGCCGTAGGTCGGGCCAGATGTCCAAGTTTTATCCTTACACTAAATTACAGGCAGGTTGCAATAGGTTGCAATCCAGTTCCGTTACTCTCGTATGCAGTTCACGAGGGTCGCAAGGAGTTGGCAATCGGGCCGATAAATTTTTCCTGTTGTGGTTGAGTTGTATGTGGTACAATAGCTCGCACGTCTTGTATCTGAATTATAACGAATTATAATACAATTATGACACTTCCATAAATTACAAGGTCTGGAATCGCTCGTAACCAATTACAATTTTGCGGCCAATTTGCTGATGAAGTAACACGGTGATTATGGAGACTAATATGTCATTTTACAAGTATAGATGTGATAATGCTGTCCTAATGACCGGGAGGTATTGACAGTACTATACATCCGCATCCCACCACAACTTAATTGTAAGGTCTTTCTCCATGGATGCTGATGCTATGATCCCTGTAGTGGGGTGGACCTGGGGGATGGTTGGACCGGGATAATTTTTAGTAGAGAACATACCGCTACTGCCAGTACCACATCTGAACAGGTCAGGGAGTGGAATCATGGTAGAAAGAACAAGAATACCTCGATGGCCCTCGAGTATCTGGACTACCTGACGAGTCTGAAGATCCCAGATGAAGATTTTTGCATCTTCGCTACCGCTCACAATGTACTTGTGCTTCGTGTTGGTAAAGCAAGCAAATAGGCAATATGTACGGTTGGTATGGCCAATGTATGTTTTGACGCATCGTGAGCTTTGATAATTCCATAGTCGAATGGTAGAGTCTTGGGTGGCAGCAAGAACAAATCTAGAGTTTGGTGAAAATTCCACATGTGAACTATAAAATAAATTGAACACAATATTTCTCGAAGGGAATCATGTAGGCACTCAGACCAAATCGGGTTATCATCGTCAACCAACGTCTTGAGGCATTGCCCCGAATCAGCATCCCAGATCCGACTGTGAACCAGCCCAGGTGAGTGACACATAGTGGTAGCGGTGGAAAATCTGACATCAGCCCATCCATAGCGCACGACACAATGAGGGTTCCATCATGATTGAAACTGACGGAAGTGACGGGGTCAGAGTGAGCGGGTAAAACTTTGAGAGATTTTCCTGGTATCAGCGGGGTCAAAGTCGAATCTAACATGTTCAATAGATAGGCCCACCTCTGGCAATATCCCATACCCTAACAGTCTCATCAAAACCACCAGAGACGAGAAGGTTGGCGTTTGGGTTGTAATTTAGACAGAAAACAAAATTGGTATGCCCAATCAACAGCTTCACAGCTGCGCCCTTTGAGCAGTTAGTTTGGTAATTTGTGATATCAGTCCAAACCTACCAACTCAATGCTCCAAATTATTATGGTTTTGTCGTCTGATGCAGATGCGAGATATTCTCCGTCGCTTGACCACGCAATGTCTGACACGCCTTCTTTATGGCCCTCCATTGTTCTGATGATTTCACCGCTATAGGCGTCCCATAGTTTTATTTGCCTATCAGCGCCTTCCGTTCAGTTCAGACACGCGGATTAAGACAGAGTGGCAGGTCCAGAGAATGGTCGTACCAGATGATGCGAGCATGGACCCGTCGGGACTAAATTTAAGGGAAGAGATTGACATGGTGTGCCCACTCAAGGTGTACCGCAGTTTATATTTCGGTTGGTTGCTCGCATCTGACGCGCTCTCCATCGGAGCAGGAGACATCACTGTTTGAGGAACACCGGGATTCTGGACCCCGTCTCCAGAAGGCAGCGCTTGCTCCATATTTTCGTCCATGGTCGCCAATACACCCCTAGCAACCGCCGATATGTAGGTGTATTGATTGTTCAGCGGTTCGAGGGAGCGTGGTGAATGGCGGACGGACGGACGCGATGAATCTAGGAAATTTGGTGTCACGTGTCAGTGAAAAGAAATAGTGCAGGGCCAGTGTTTGCAGTGCACGGTGCACTGCGGCGACCACCCTCGAACCACCAGAAGCATCGAATCGACTCAGCGAAAACGATGCCGTCCTCATGGGTATCTCCTTCGACTCGCACGGAACTCATCGAGGATCTTGTGTCGGGCGTGGGTAAGCAGGTCGTGTTACAATGTGGCCCACTGGGACTCACCCAATATTCAGATCGTTATAACCCATCCAATGTTGGACTTTTGGAGGATTATCTCTACCATCAAATTAGGAGCGAGGAATACGACTGTCTTGCCAACTTGGCCATCCTAAAACTGTATGCCTTAATTTATGGCATATATCTCTTATTCACTCATAGCGCAGCTACCAATTTAACCCGGATCTTTACAACCCAGACGTAGTTATCAACATCCTCATCAAGTCACTAACAGCCTCCCCTCTCCCCGATTTTAACCTATGTATTTCCCTCCTCGACGAGCGACCCGCCAACGCCAACCTTGACGACCCAGATCCCCTACCAGCCCTCTTGCCTCTGCTACAAGAACTTCATAGTTTGCTCTACCGTTGCCGTTTCCCAGCGTTCTGGGAACTCTATCGCTCAGACGTGCTAGAGAATCTGCGAGACAATTACACGGTTGAGTGTGTAGGATTCGAAAATGCTATTCGGGATGTCGCTATCCGTGCCGTCAAGGCAGCTTTCACCCGCATCAGCACAGAGCGACTCGGTTCCTATCTAGACCTGGATTGTGGGTCAGATTGCCATATTTCTGATGCCGGGCTTATACAACTTGACCAGCGACTAACCTCGAGGCTTATATTAAAAAGTTAGAGTGGTCCTTGGACTCCTCCGGCTCAGTTGTGAGCATTCCTCCTAACCCCGACAACCAAATTGAGGCTACCGTTGTGCAAGAGAGCATTAAACTACCCCGTATGTTACCTTGTCCCCCCGTGATGCATGTCACTAAAGCTTCCCCCTAGAATTAACAAAGGTCATCTCACATGCCGCGCTGAGAGCATGATTTCTCAGCACTCATCCAACCTCGGTACGGACCCAAGTACAGTAGATCCATAGTTGCGTTGTTAAAATGGAGATTGGACATGAATTCTCCTCTGAATTTCGCTCGTGCCTCCGCGGGTTTAGGTGCATCACAAAACTGGTCAACGTAATATGAAAGAATGGTGGCACATTCAACAAATGAAATCTAGGAAGTGGGATCTGACAATAACGATAGGAATTTAAAAAACTTGTGTTTATGCAGATACAAATGCAGCCCATGTTCCCCACACTGCCATGATAACACCAATGAGCAAAACCAGACCGTCGAAGAGGCCACACCTCCCGGCAAGCATTACCTTGGCTGAGATAGGCCCAAGAACACATATTACAAAAGCAGAAAACGAGCCAAGGAACGCCATCATAGAACTAAACTCTGGGACCATGATGGAAACACCAACGGAGAGGAGCGTAACGCAAACTCGTTGTAATATAGCAAGTGTACGTTTGAAGGCAACGCGATCGCCTGAAATCACATCTTTGAGTCCATTCGATTTAGCCGCAAGATTTTCTGGTGTCGCGACGGGGGTGTCAATCCCAAGCAATATTTCGATCGTTGCATTGAGCTGAATAGAATGAGGGTTTATCAGATATTATTTCATACTGTTTGGTGAAGACATACAGGTTGAGTCGTTAGGGCAAACTTCGACCTGGAACCGGTGGTTTGAGCTAAGCCCAGGATGCGAAAGGAAAAAAACTTACATGGGGCTGATGACTAACATCCAGAGTGCGGCTTGATTCAGAATGGGATTATATCCGGGAGTACTTAGTAGATCCATACTGATCTATGAGTTGGTTAGAACGCCACGGTTTAGATGTCAATTTGGCGAGCTTACCTCATCACTAACATACTTCCCAAACATTGTGTATCCAGCATATCCTATCAGTGCGTATATGAAGGTAGCAATAACCTATAAGAGTTTAATCCGCCGTGTACATCATTGGTCCGTCTACTCACAAATGCCCAATTGATCATTTTATTAAATTCTGTGGGGTCAATCATATCTCTAGCCAGGGAAGGGATAACTGAATGTCCTGCGAACTGGAAGGAGTTGAAGAAGTAAATGTGGTGATTCTTTGTAATAACAAGGTTACTTACCCCAGCCATGAAGAGCCCAAACGCAAGTCCGAGGTGGCTATAATTCTCTATCCCCACTGAGGTTTCGGCAGGACTCCAGAAGCTGCCAGGAGAATCCCTCTTTGAAAATCCATCGATGATGATTACTCCAATGATCATCAAGGTTGAGAGAATTCCCAAGATTGACGTGTACGAAAGCAGAGATAACGGAAGGAAGACCGTTGGAATGAGTCTGCGAGCCGCATGAGTCCAGGGCTACTTTATGATGGTAGATAACCCACAATAATAGACCCCATATTTTATATGTATCCGCGGAATATGTTGGTATAATCGAGTGTAATGAGTCCGCGTATAGAGTTACGAGAACGACGCTAATAGCTCAAATGTAATGAGCCTGCAACGGAGATGTAGATACCAGCCCACCTAACGGCAAACAACTCGAGGCAAAACATGATACTGATTGCAAGGGTGGACCTGGGACCAAATGCCTTTCGACCGATGTCGGCATAAGAACGCAACCGCGGGTCCGCGAGAATGATACGAGCAAGAATTTTAGCACTGTGAACCATTGAGAGCCTAGTCTGGAGGAGGGGGAGAACGGCGTACGTGTAACACGAGATAAATCCATACGAGATAATTAGTACTGTGCCAGCACCCCAGCCCGCGTATGCGAATGCGAGAGGTTCAGACAGCATGCCAATTCCAAGTAAAATTGCTATCGAGTTGAATAGCTATCAAACATATCAGGCAAGTGTGAACAGAAGACTGATTCAAGCCGCTCACTGTCTGGCCGAATGTGCTCTTGCCGCCATAATTATATTTTATACTTTTCATGGACGTAGCAGAGGAACGTCGTTGGATCGTTGCGGGTACCGTTAGATTCCCAGTCTGCCCAGGAGTTTGGTATTGATCATGTTGGACTGGGCGGGATGTGGAACCCTGGTGGGGGTTAGGAGTAGTAGGAAAAATATTTATTTTTGGGAGAAGAGGTGTATGTTCGTCTGCTCTCCGCTCCTGGCTAAGACCGCTTGGGGCTGAAGAGAGTGCTGGCGTTCTTCGAGGAAAGTGAAGAACAGTCCCGCGAGGCTGCGGGCGTTCCGTGGGTTCCAAATCCTCATCCCAATCCAATTGCCCGACGAATGATTCGTCGCGCGGCCTTGGAGTGGGTTGATCATCTTCAAAATCATCGTCGCTGTCATCGCGAGAAAATATTCCCGCTTCTTCATCGTTATCATCAAAATCTGAGGTATCAGATGCAGATGCTACAGTGTAATCAGCTACAAGATATTGTGAGCGGCGGTCTAGTTAAAATCGGATCAGTGTTTTAGTTTTATTCCCAACATAAAACACATCACATACAGGAAGCAATGACATCTCGAACGCTCTGTCCGCTGGATGCAGATCCAACGACAAAACTTATGGGCAGAGAGGTCATGATACGTCGTTATGACTGTCGGCAGACGGGTGTCGAGGGCAATCTGCAATTTCGAATATAAGATAAGGCCCAAGGGCTTGGCCTGTGCACCAGTGAAACTCCATGATACGCCATGTTATACTCCAGGCCCCAAGTTCCGGCCATAAAATTGCACGATCCTTCTGGAAGGTGAGGCGGAGTAAAGGGAGGAAGTGATGGCCGTGTGGAAATTAGCATCCTGTCCTGACAGGGGTTCCTCGGATATCTCGACATGTTTGTCAGAAAGCTTTCCCGAAAGTTCTTTATCAGCTCCTTATATCATTAAGTAGGTAAATGGATGGATGCTACAGCTGAGAATGCTAGATTATTCAACACAACATAATGGCAAGTAACATGTAATAGTGATCAATGGCGACCAGGGGTGGGTGATGTTATGTCTAAAATTTTTGCAAAAGGTAGAGGGTGGGGCAGGTTGTGCGAAAAATAGAATACCATTACAGTGACCGATTAAAGTGTTCTCAGGACATGTTGACTGCTCTGCGATTCGTCCACACCATGTATGGTTCTCTTGACATATCATATCCGGCGACAGTCTTTGTGCGTGCGCTTCGTCGCGCCTCAGGAAGTTTGGCGTTGACATTAATATCCTGAAGACTCGGGTTAAGTCCGTGGAACCGATACGAAATATGATAAGATGCTACGCACCGCGTTGCGTCTACGAACACCGGCCGTGATGTGGATCCACCACTTGGTAAGGACAGTTTTGAGGGCGACTTCACGTGAACCTTTAGGATTTAACCATGCAACAAACTCGTCCAACTGCCGATGACTATGTGAGTTTCCGTTAGTTTAACAAGGGGAAACGCATACCTCTTCCAGGTCTGAGTAAGCTGCCCAATCACCCGTGCCTAATATGCCTCCTTCTCCCTCTTCCTCCTGCCTTCGAGCATCGATATCCTCGTCTTTTCTTTTGTCAAGAAGATCAATATCGAATTCACTCGGCCCCTGGATAAAGATGCGTCCAGTTCCATATTGGGCTACTCCACCCGACCCAACGAGTGATGCAGAACCCATGCCGTCAAACCACCA
Source organism: Infundibulicybe gibba (assembly GCA_015501065.1). Classification (NCBI taxonomy): domain Eukaryota; kingdom Fungi; phylum Basidiomycota; class Agaricomycetes; order Agaricales; family Omphalinaceae; genus Infundibulicybe; species Infundibulicybe gibba. Next base: position 520,136 of record JADNYI010000001.1, read on the forward strand.
AATCCGGTTGTAGAAGCGATCTCGACCAAGTGGCTTCACCCGCACAGCGCCCAGCAACTTTCGGAATTCCCTCTCGATGCCTTCGAGGCGCCGCTCCAACTTATTGACTTCTTCATCAAGCCGACGGTGGTCGGCAAGAGCTTGCTTGACTGAGGCTTGCTTGGCCCGAGCTGCCTCTCGTTGTTTCGCGTGTGCTTGTGTTTGTGCCTTTTGACGTAGGTCCATTTGTCGGGAGGAGTTCTTTTTTGCGGAGGCGGTTTCAGAGCCTCCTTCGGATGGTGAAGCATCTGAAAAATCACTTAAATCTGCCATGATGACGTCTCCCGCAGCATCGGTTGCGGTGGTTGCTGAATCTTCCTTTGTTTCACCAAGAAGCACGTTCATTTCTTCCAAGCTGGTAATGGAAAATTAATTGTAGGATCACATGATACTATACCACTCACTGTTGTTTTTTCAAACGATTGACCTCAATCTTCTCCTTTCTGAGTGCTGTGAGTTGTTCCTCACATGATTCCATATGAGCGTGGACGGCTTTGCTCGAAATGGCCAAATTACACATGAAGGAGAGGATTGCGATTCGGTCTATAGGAGGCAATGCATAATAACGTTGGGCAGGTGTTGATACAACAGCAAGGGGTCCTGACATAGGTGTAGAGACCCTTGAGCTGGATGAAGACGAAGATGGATCCACAGATACGTCTGGGGCAAAGAGTAATCGTGTGAGTATTTCTTGAAGGCGGGGAAAGTTGGCAACTGTGGCGTGCTGAAGGATGATTGTCAGTCAGTGTGCTTAGTAGGAGCATTGGTTAACTGACATCTTTGAGACAGCCAAGGAGTGCCTCTTCCCACCCTTCGCGACCTTCTGCATATCGCAGTGGTACTCGTTCCCAGTTGCTACCGACGTCGGCCATCGCAGTGGTCAATTGATCGATTGACACTCCCAGGATTTTATCATCCATTCCTTTGCTCTCAAATTCTTCTTTGAGTCGCAGGAGAGAGACGAGGGCGCTATGACGTTGGAAAGTGACTGTGCGCAAATTGTAGATAAGAGTTGAATGCACTTCTGCAAGAAGAGGACATGGTAGATCAGTAACAGAATGCCGGAGGGAGTGCTCAAACTCGTCGAGAGTGAATGTGGAGATGTGGAGAGGTTGGCTGTACAAAACATGGTTTCAAACCACGGTGGAAACGGGAACGTGGGGCACTTACCCATAAACAATCAGGAAATTCCAAGCCATAAGGAATGCCTCAAAAGTGCCATGTTCTTCATTAAAAGGTAGAACACGGCTGGCCATTGGCCGTTGTACGCTCATACCGGCCTTCTTGTCCTTTTCTGCCATTCGAATATCCAGATCTTCAGTCGGATATCGCAAAGGCTTTTTTTTCTTTTTTTCTGCTGCTAAACGTTCTGCTTCTTCCTTGGCCATCTTTTGTTTCTCGGCCTTTTCGCGTGCCTCGCGTTCCCGTTTCTCTGCTGCTGCTGCAAGAACTTTGACTAAATAAAACCATGAGGCATGAATGTGGGGGAGTTTGAGACGAAATGTACCTCGCTCTTCTTGCGCAGCCGTCATTTTCTTTTGTTTCTTGTTAGGTGGTCCATCCTTCTCTTCCCAAGCCTTCTTTCGCTTATCGATTTCACCTTTCTTAATGGACTCGACCCCCTTCCGGGTTTCTTCTGGCATTACGGAATCGACCCCGTATCGCTTCGCAATGACTGGTTTTACAGTCCAGGGGGATGCAACTGCTGCCTCACGGTCAACGCAGTCGCGAATGAACCGACGGAGGATGGACTTTGAGAACGACAGCCGGTCACGACTATGATACAATCTATAAACACATGGCCGACATGGTGCAAGCTGAACACACCTCATCATTCCGCACCGTACTTCCATTAAGCTGCCGATCATCTTGCCATCTACATCCGCACTTTTGGTGGATTGCTTCTTGTCGTGACTCTTATCCTTTTCGAGCTCAAGGATATGGACCCAATAGTAGTACAGGGAAGGATCGTCACGGGCAATAGCATCCTTGGCCTGTACTTTGAGATCCCCGCCGATGGAGTGGGGGGCTTCTTCATCCAAGGTGGAGGCAGAAGATGATGCTTCATCCTTGTGCGCGTCGCGAGCTGTGGGGTCTGCACTATATTTTGGTGGGTACACGTTCTTGACGAGCGCATGATACCTAAAAGCATAATCAGACAGGAGTATAGGGATGATGGGTAGGGGAGTAACTGACTTGCAACCAGCGAGGTCAACAAGAACCCCTGTAAACGTATTTAGTGCACTGATGACTCGAAGCACGACGCGTCAACGCACGCTCGTCTTTAAAATACCGATCCTTGAACCGCTCATATACGGCTTCTACTAAATGATCAAGGCGGCCCATTACCTCTGCGGAGATAGTCAAGGGGGGTAAGGGACAAGGACGGCGCGCTCGGATGGGATGGGGACATACGCCATTGGACAGCTTTAAGAACTGCAGGCTTGAGTGGTTCCGAGAAGCGGGAGTGCATTGTACGGGCCTCTTGTCGTTCACTCTCCAGCGCCTGAAAGTAGTCCAAACCGCTTTTGCCAGTGACCTCACACTGGAATTGTTTGAGCCTGTAGAATGACATGCGCGCGGCATAGGCCCTGGAAGCGCCGGGAAAGGGGAGGGATGATGAGCAGGTATTGGATACTGAAGAAGGAGCAGACAGACTCATATGTGTCGAATATTTCACCCGTCTGTTCGAGGTAAAATACATCTCTGAGAGGATCAGACCCGGCTGCGTGGAGTAGGGCATCGGAAGGCTCTGTGAGGACGACTCGCTTGCGCCTGCACGTAGGCATCGTGACAGAATCTACAAAGGGGGGAGATATGCAGGCGGTAGTGGTGATCCAAAGGTGAAAATGGCGAAAATTCAGGAGGGGGAGGAGGGGGAGGGAGTGAGGAAGGGAGGAGGAGGAAGTGTTGTGGCAGGAGGAAAGAGGGAGGGTTGTGATGGGGAAGCGGCAAAGAAAGGGACAGGTGGCTGGGAGGGGACTTTGGGCAAATGTATTATCGACATTTTCTGCCGCTGTCTCCTCCCAAGCCTGCCCTTGCTTTTTCCGCGTCCGTTCTCGCCGCCACCCTCTGCGACTCCACAGCACCGCCTACACCGCCCCCGTCTTCGCTGTTGACATTCTACAGCCTGGTCCGAGCACCACCTCGGCCAATGAGCTCATGATCCAGCCTCACCACATGCTCAAAACAGTACAAGTGCCTCATCACTGCTTCCTTGCTTGTTCTGGTCTTCTGTCCTCTGCAAACACAAATCCAACCGTTTCATTTTTTCCCTCTGGCAGCACATCGTCTTGTACAACTTTTTCTCTCCATCCGTCAATTGTTCCGTCGCATCACTGTCTCCCATACCCAACCGCCCGCTGGTTTCAAATATTAGTGACTTTCTCATCCACGTGCACCAACACGTGATCGTGACGCGTAACATCGTCCAGACTCCATCCATCAAATTGAAATTGTCCACGATTAGAATGTACACTAGTAGAATGTAGATATAGCAATAGTCGTCAATGAGAGTGGTAAAGCGAGTTCGTCTCGGCGCCCGCATAATCTTATTCGATACTTCGTCGTTTGCCATCGTGTCGAGGAGCCTCTGGTGTCCCGATATGTTTCAATTTGTCGCGGAACCCGCCGCTGCGAGACCTTGGCTTGTGTTGATTGTCATCTCCGGGTTCTTTTGACTTTTTCTTTACAAAAGAAATGGTCAGCACCACGCACTTGGATCAAATAGGCAACCCACTGAATTTCTTCTTGAGAGTGAGAAGAATCGCTTCGGAGCCCCATTACTGGAGCCCTTGTCTTTATTCTTGGCGTCTACTGCATCAATAATCACAATGGCCTTTGCAGCGGGCGACATCGAAGACTGCAGGCCAGAGGATGACGACGCCTCGACCCGCCCGCTCTTCTTTGACCTTGGGGAGCTCGGAGGTGACGCATTACCGCGAAATGGAGAGGTGGTGCGGAAGGGGTCCGACTGCTCCAATTCCGCGGACGTGGGTGAATTTTTGCCTTCAACATTCACCAGTACCCACCCTTGGCCGCTCCCGGAGGGACTATGATGAACTTCCTTCACTCTAGGCGACCCGCGCTGTGGCAGTGGTGGGGTTTTCGGCACTGTCGAACCCATGACACCCACTGACCCCGCTTCGCTTTTTCTAAGACCCAATGTGGCGTGTTTGAACTGTGGCGATTCGACCCGAGACATTACCTCATGCAACGGTGTAGTTGGACTATCACTATCATTATCAGGGGGTGAAGTCTGCTGTCGGTTTGCATCATCTTCACCCCTTTCATCAATAGGGGTGGGCTGCCAGCCACCAGGAAACATGGGGGTTAGTGACATGCGATGGTCATTGGGATGCACATTGTCTTGAAGTTGCTCCGCCTTCTCCGAAATGGCTTCCAGTCCGGTCCACTTGTGGGTTTCATAACTTAGATCAGAATTCGAAGAAAAGGCCGAGTCGCGGAATACGCCGGGGTCTAGTAAAGGGGTCCCGACGATCGTTGAAGATTGTGTAGTGGTGCCATGCCCCATATTCTCCGAATCTTGGGTCTGGTCAGTCAATGATGGGATGGGATCAGGCGAGGAGGAAGGTGAGGGTGAGTGTGATATTGGTTTAGAGGGATTGGATGCCAACCGGTGAGGGCTGCGCATATGCATTGGTGGCGGTGCGGGGACGGCTGGCGGTGTGGTAACGTGTCTGGGGTGCTGCGTGTCAGCCCCCGAGGCAAAGGGGGCCGCCGGATAGAATACTTCCGATGAGTAAGCTCCAACTCCTGTCATGTTGTGTGCGTCCTCGGAAATCGTACTCGGTAGTAGTGCGCGAAGCCCTTCGGGTTCAGTGTCGACAGAGACGGGCACCTGCGCTCTGGGCGCAGGCTTTCTCAGAACATGAGACGAGCCATTCGGTGCGGCTCTCTGGTTCTGTGTGGGGCCCTGATCTGTAGCCGCCCGGGGATGCTGACTTGGTGCCGTATTCGGAGGCGATGACGCCGGCTCCGTTGCCAATCGCCGCTGGGGGTCTGGCGAATGCACCTTGCGCTTTATGTCAGGGAATGATGCGAGAACTGATGGAAGGGAATCCTGCAATACAAGATCCTCATGGGACATGGATATAGGCCCAGTGAAGATCCATAGGTCCTTTACGCGAGAACGATCAGTGAGAGAAATGGAGGTTAAGAGCGTGAAGGAGTGGGCGTCGAAAGCGGCGAGGATAGCCAGAATGTAGTGGAGGGAATCAACCGCAAAGTTATCTTCCTGGAACCCTGTAATACATTGATGGAGATAAAGTCAATAAAACGTGGATACATACATTTGTAACCCTTCAACCTAAATTCGAATGAATTATCGCCAACCTTCTTCTCTGAGACAACGCCGCGGGGCCAGGACCCCCGAACTGCTTGTAGAATTGCTGGGGTTGAATCGAGGGGTGGAGAGATCACCCGGAGCAATGTTGAGGATGCAAAGGAGAGAGCAAAGGGTGTGCGCGTGGACCTCGGCCTCTCGGAGGAGTGGTTCACCGAGCGGTCTGGAACAGGCGTGGATAGTTGCGGTGTCCCAGAGCGCGAGGTCGGAACACATGTGGACGGCTTCGAGAAGGCAATTGTGATATGGTCGTCGCTTTCCCGTCCGTAGTCGATTGAAGATAGATATATGTATCCACATTGGTAGAGTGTCGAAAAGATGTCGAGGAGCAACTTCTCGGCCGCAATACTCTTAGGGCTGCTCCAAGGCCGTCCCTCAAGGGAAAATTCACAGAGATTCTGGGTCACATCCTCGCGGAATGCGATGAGACCGACCTGCTGCTCGAGGAGGCGCCGACAGGCAGAAATTAGGGGAGGTGGAAAGGAATAAAGCCTGACCAAATTTGAACTCGCGATGGCCAAAAGGGCAAACAAGTTTGGGGTGAATTTCTGTTCGCGAATGAACTCTTTCCTGGGGACGAAACCAGACTCTGGAGGAGAATTTGTGACGGTGGGCATGGGCGGCATTGTGGTGCCACGATGATATAGACGAAACACGCGGATGAGAATAGATGGAAGATTATAAGGGCTTGGAGTGAGATTAGGTATGAAGACTACGAAACCAGTTAGGTAGGAGTCATGTACAGAAACCAAAAGTAACGGTTGTGACCAGGAGAGAGCACAAAACTTGATGCTGGGCTTTTCCTAAACACGCCGTTGACGTCACAATAGCCCACACCGCTTACACGTGTTTACCCTGCCCTGGGTGGCTGTGCGGGCGCATCCTTCCCGACGATCATTATTTCAAATTTCAAATTTCATACTCGCCGCACCGATGAAACATATTCAGATGATCCGACGCACCAATTCATGGCCCGAGTACCGGACAAACGAAACACCTAGGTGAAAACCCTGTGTCCAGCGGGCGAATTGGCCAGTCTGGCGTACAATGAGAAGAGATACTCCAGCCGTGCGGTAACTCAGCGGTTGCGGAAACGAGGTCGAGGTCTCGACCGCTCGAAACTTTTGACAGAATGAATTCATCACACCGACAAACAACGACGAAAGCATCTCAGACTCAGAGCTCGGTGTTCGGGTATGTTTCAATAAGTTATCATGGACAAAATTTTAGACCACACATTATTATAGGCCCTTGTGAAAATAGGAACTCGCCAAACATTGGATGCTCCGGGCCGAAAACCTGTTGCCAGCGGACCGGGTTTATCCTCAATTTCCCCGTCGCTTGCTTTGCATAGTACATAAACCCCAGTCCGATGGCACTCATGATTCGTGTCCTCGCCTGCACCTTTGACGCTCCTACAAGCTTTTGTTATCAAGATGTCACACTCTCTCGATAAACTCAATGTATTGATGTGTACGTGAGGCCCCGCATCTTGATCGCAGCTGATCGAGCTGTAACCCATACCCCTACAGGCGGTACTGTATGTCTATTCTAAATTTACCCCAATCACAATGACAATAGTCGCCTGCAAGGGAGAATATACCACTGGCTGGACAGGCTCGGGCGCCTCAAAGTCAGATAAAAAGGTATACCGCTTTTATTCAAACCAGATGGCTATCATCAAGCCTGACCGTGAAATCATAGATTGGCGTAAGGTCTCTGTCCCATTTACCCAATGCAATTTAAGTCATATGTAGGTCGTCGGGCTCACGTTATTTGATCTTCGCCGGCTAGGCAAGGTTAGCTACCTTGGATCATCATAACATGGCGAATGATTTGACAACCAAATCAAGGTCGGTAAACTGGGCATGGTTGGGGTCAACGGCGGAAAATTCCCTGCCATAAGAAAGCACCTTGCGGACAATATTGGCGGTGCTTATAAAGATATGAATCTGGAGTAAGCCCCTCACAGGAATGGTCGACCGAGTCGCCTGAAGCTTGACGCAGGTTCGATGAATTTCCAGAGCAAGGGCGGGTCGACCCGGAGGCCTGTACGTCTTCATGACATGGGGATTGTTGCATGCACATTTATGTGGCGATCAGATAAGACAGCCATCGACCAGATGAAACCAGGCGATGCAGTGATCATATTTACTCCTGACAGTAAGGCTGCGACAAAGGTATTAGATTTAAATATACTCACTGATCCTACAGGTACCCATTATCCCATTGCCATCTATGCGATCGAGCGAGGAATCCACGTACTCGTCACGAAACCCGCAACGCAATTGCTTTCACATCATAATGCCCTCATAGCGGCTGCAAGAAAGCATAAAGTTGTGTGCTTCGTCGAGCACCACAAATGGTATGGCATCGCCAGATTTACAAATAGCTGCTCAATACGATACCCGCCAGATTTGACCCGGTGTACAGTGACGCAAAAGCTCGGGCTGCTAGCCTGGGCGAGTTCAATTTTTTCAACGCCTGGATGAGCCAGCCGAAGAGCCAACTGGAGACATTCCGCGCCTGGGCAGGCAAAGACTCTGACATTAGGTAGGTCCCTCCTTGGCTATCCTCAGTCGCACGGCCAACTTCTCGTAATCCGCCAGCTATTATCTCTCGTCCCATCACATCGATATTTGCTGCTGGATTTTGCAAGATATTGCCATCCCAACCCGAGTCGTTGCGAGCGCGGCCACCGGCATCGCGACAGGCGAGCCATACAATTGCGTGCCTGAAACTGAGGATACAATTACCCTCATGGTTGACTGGCAGTCAACCAAGAGCCCAAAGCACCGGGGCACTGGTGTCTACACCGCCAGCTGGACCGCCCCGTTAAAGGCTGGAGTTCATTCTGCCCAGCACTGGTATTACATGGGCGAAAAGGTGAGCCGGGCAGACCCTTTGTCCCTGGCCCTCGTTGCTTTCCTTTGTGTGTGTCTTAAACCGCCACTCCACCAGGGTGATATCAGCGTTGATCAGGCCCACCGTGGCTACGACGTCACTGTTGACGACACTGGCAAGACGTGGTACAATCCATTCTAGTACGGTTCCTTTTATTCATTCCAGCCTGTCAGAGGACTTATCGCAGACATGCGCGCACATGTAGCATGAAATATTCTCCATCAGAAAGTGGACACTTTGACGGACAGCGTGGTTATGGCTATATCTCGATCGAGAAATTTATTGATGCAGCGCGCGGGGTAAACGCGGGACTCACTCAACCCTCGGAGTACGATGCCCACGGGTTACCGACTATCGCCAATACCGTCCTGACGACCGCTATTTTAAATGCTGGGAGGATAAGTTTGGATGAGAAGAGGCCCGTTGGTATCAAGAAGAGCGGGGAAGAGTGGATCCTTGAGTAAGCATGTGGGGGGGAACCTTAATAACATGAAACCTCGTGGTATTTTGGACAAGCACTCATGAAATAATAATGTGTGGCCACCATGGTGGTGTTCGATAGCTATTATCCCACTGCCATGCGTACACATCTTGGTGATATATGGTGATATTACAAAATGAAGGCTCGGCAAGATATGAAGAGGGGAGGGCCACGATCGAGGCTTGACCTCACCTTAGGTGAGCGCACCCGAGCAAAACCCCAAATATCAAGTGGAGATCCCATCTCGTGATGGCCGAAACTTTGTCCTCGCAACTCAAACATCCTTTCCCTATTCCGGCTCGTAAGTACTTCGGAAGAGGGGGGAGGGGTACGGCAATCATGGGAAACACGATTCCAGGGTTTTGGGTGACGATTTGATGTATGTTGAAATCACAACCTTCAGGAAGCTTAGGCCGATGGGCTGAAATGTACGACACGTCGATTGATTGTAGATGCGAGTGGGCTTGCAACAATGAGATATGTGATGGGAAAAATTATAATGTGCAAAAGAATCAGAAGGGGTTTGGGAGGTGCCGAGGGGGGTGCGATAAACCAAGACATGACGGGGTCATGGTTGAGGGAGGACCAAAAAATATGAGCGGCTGGAACACGATGTCACCAAGATGGTCGGCAGGGGAGGATAAAGAATTGAACAAAAGTATACGATAAAGTGAAGAATAAAATATACTTTGGAGCGAATGCCACAAGCGCCGGAGAGGGCAAAGAGGAGTGCTGCAAGCCGTCGTCTTGGGGGCGGATGGTGAGATGTATGGGATGTGTAATGAGTTGTTGGATTGCTGGGATGGAGCTGATGATGGCGATGAATGCATAGAGTAACAAGGTACGAGAAATGAGTGTAAAGTCGTGGAATGGATATTGTATACGACCACAAAAGAAAAGGTGTTGCGAGGAATCGCAAGTGGGATAGAGGGTGAGATGTATATGGAGGGTCTCGTACGCAGGCAAACAGAGCTAACCTGTCCGTTATTCGCAACATTAGTGCTAATCGATGTTGACCAACCGACAAGAATGAAGCGACCGCCCCTCCGTGGGAGATTATCTCCCGAATCTCAAGTAGGATTGTGCGCCCGCCAGGCTAGGATAGGTTGTGCAAGGAAAAACTAAATGAGACAATTGTGAGGGAAAGTGTGATGCATGGTGGATTGAGTTGCAAGGAAGAGATGTTGTGCGAGAGTGTGTCGATGCGACATGTAGTGGTATTACATTTTGTGGGATTGATGGACTTTTAGCCACAGACTTGTTGAAATTTACCAGACGGGGACATGGGAATACAGGGTTGGGTGCCGCTATGACGTGGGCGCTCGAGGAGATGAAACATTGTTGATATTCTGAAGGGCAGGACGACCAAAGGCTACAAAATCATGTGGAAGATATTGTTCCGGTGGCGATTCGACGCGACGCTTGTTAAGAATGGGTTCGAACGACGACATATTTTCCTTATCATCCGATACGCGCGGACTTGAAAAGGGATCGCTGCTGAACGACGGCGTGGTCGGCGTAAGGGGCATATCATCGGAAATATCAGATACAGATGTTGAAGAGCTCATCGGTGTGCCCACAGAGGATACAGGGGAGCGGGTAGGGGTGACGGGAAAGGACGCAAAGGTGTAAGGAACAAAACGGCCACCTTGGAGATAGTATTGGACGACAAAAGTCGCGGCCTTGGAGTAGAAAGCATAGGAATACTTTTTCACCAGGGTCTCGATAAATCATTGACGTGTTTGGCCAGGCGATTATCGAGATATTCAACGACCTCTAAGCATTCTTCAGTCTCTTCCCAAACACGACGGGGCTTGCCGCATAAGAACCGCGCTAGTGTCAAAGCGGCCAAGGCAATGGAAGAAGGCGCGTATTTGACGAACTCGCGGTAGAATAGAGTAATTTCCATCAAGAAGCGGGCAACATGCTGCACTTTGGGCTCTTCCATGCAGGGTCCACAGCACATTAGTCTTAGCCATGCTTCAGCCGTTGGGTGACCAAGGGTCCATTGAATAGTTGACAAAACGTGGCCTTCCATTTGGATGAAGGCAGATTCCTCGTACGTTTCTCGGCATATTTGGGCTAGATCTTGGACAGTTGGTACACGTTCTTTGGCGTCTTCAAATTTAGCGGCGATCCAGAGCGCAGCACATCCAACAAGCTGGTAGTGCTTGATATAAACAATGCGGCGAGAAACATAGCGGTCAACGATGTTGAGGGTGAGATACAGCGTTTCCGGGCGGAGGCGAAACGTAAAGTGGATCTCGACAAGGAAATCAACGAGACAAGGCCGCATATGCCAGCGAATTTCAGGTTGTTGATCCATGGACTGAGTTGAAGACATGGTGAATCGCTAATTTGGTAGGAGTTGAGCAAGCCGAATTGGGGGGAACATGATGCAGGAAAGTAAACTAACCTCCATGTCATGCATATAGTATTGGATCTCATCGCGGTATTCCTCTTCAAGGAGGATGCCCTCCCTGCGCAGAGCGGAAATCTGTGCCTCGCGCTGGCGTTGCTGGATGAGGGCAGATTTGGCAGAGCGAGGGGTCTTGCGGGCGGGTGCTTGAGAAGGAAGGAGAGGAGTCTTGTGGCATTTGGAAACGCCGTGTGGCGAGGGGCGTTTCTTGGGGTAGATGAGGGAGTTGCGGGAATGCCTGTGGGATGTGGTGGAGATGTCTTTCATTTCTGAAGGAATCGACGTAGAGGGAGCAGTTTCGATCGATTGAGGGCTGCAGGGACACGGCAAAGACCCGACGTAGAAAGAGTCACAGGATCCATCAGCAACTGAATTCCAACATTGAAGAAACGGAGAGGAAGACATATTTGCACGTTCAACAAGCTGGCGGGAGGCAACTCGAAAACCAGGCCAAGTCAAATCGGCATCACAGACCCCGCGGAGACAAACACGCGCCCGATCACTCGAATTTGACATTGGGGTGCCACCGAAAAAAAAAGTGGACGATTCCACAAGAGGGAACAAAAACTCACCAAAGGAAGACTCCAAGTCATACGATGGGGGACGACAAATGTAAGGCGTCCGTTGGATGCAAGAGGTGTTCAGTAGCACTGTTCAAGGTGCACCAGACACGATCTAGAGGGAAATAAAATCGTGGTCAGCGTCAAAGGTCGTAATAGAGCCCTTGGAGAGACGTCGGGAAGGGAGACGGGCTCGACGGCGGGAGGAGGAGGAGAAACAAGGGAGAGAGGAAGAGGAGGAATAAAATCCTCAAGGGTGTGACTAGCGGTCCTTGCGGGTTATCAGACATCCCGATTGGGATTGGTGACATAATATGGTCACAGATCTGGTCACACGCCTCGTGTTTCGTTCACACACCCTGTCTGCTCGCATCCGATTAACTGCCCAAATCCCCAGGAAATCCCCAGAGTACATTCCAAACCAACCCCTGCCCACAAGTGAAAACAAAAACAGCCACACTCGGCTGCTTTCCATATCGGGCCATCAGCGCTCACCAGCCGGCCCGGTGCAGTGGATTTCTCACGTCCCACGTTTTTCGACGAGCACCCATGACGTCGATTTCACAACTGACTCTCACCTCAATATGTTCTAGTAGCACACAAGGTACTGCTTCTCTGTCCAAATGGTCAGCACTTTTGCCTCGGTGCAGGCGTATTCAGCGGGCCCACATACCAATGGTAATGATGATGGTGGATAAAATGGATGGATATTGGGGCCTGGGAGGTGGCTAAATCACATCCATCAGTCTATTATCCCAGAATATTTCATTACAACACGGCAACTCACAGCAGGAAACAATGATTGTCGGCTTTTTTGTGCAAGGAAAGGTAACCAAGGCGAATTAAAGACGAATTACTTCGTGATGGATTACGACGGCCAGGGGACAGAGGTTGGAACAAAAGAATGACTAGGGGTGGAGTGGTGGTAGCGGTCTGGTAGAAATGTCCGCAAAAAAAAAAAAGATGATTGAGAACGACAGAGGGGTGCGCTCGAAGTAAACCGAGCGAGTGGAGGTGGCCGACGGTACGAGTCTCAAGGTGTGCAAAACCCCGTAACTCAACGACAATGCCGAAAAATGGAGGAGGAGGATTGGAAGGTTGTGTCGGCTGAACAACAAGCAACTTTTCAAGGACAATGAACAGGTGTGCAATGCGTCCAAAGCGTGTCAGTCGCTTATCCCCTCTGGCTCGCAGGCTCATGCACCGGCCATAATTAAATGCCTGTTTTTGATGCCAAAAAAAACACCACGTTTCCTGCCTGCAGGCAGAGATGCTCCTCCCACAACTTGGCTCGATTATGTGATCATCGACTGATCCATCTATGTACTTTCCCACTCGAAATGACCTTATCTTTGTTCTCCGCACGTAACAATTGGTCAGTCCTACGATAAATGTAGCCATTTTGTCTCGTGTTCCTTAATGCTGCTGCCCACAAACATGTACTAGTAGTGGATCCTTCATTTCTGTACAATACCACGCCGTGCACACCGTGGCTTAATATACCATCTACTGGCCCTAGATCAAAACAGGTCTGTTCCAACCAGGTTGGGTCAAATAAGTACCCTCCCATCAGTCACTCTTATCGCCAGCATCAGCCGTGAGTAGCACTGATCATACTGACTTGCCCAAAAGCGCACACCAATAGTACCTAACCATGAACGATGCTTAACAGCCAAAATGACACTTGTCAAACCCGGCTACTTTGGTGGCTGAATCATTCTGGTCCCGAACACGGTGTTATCACGTCACCGTCATGGCCGGTGAGCGCCAACGCCCTTGATAAACTTTACGAAAATGAGATAATTCGGAAAACACCAAGAGCCGGGCATTAAAATTCCATTTCCATCAGGTAGGACGTCTCTTGGGCCTCAGGTTTTCGACACCGCCTGAGCGTTGCCCTTGTGAGCCTTGAGGACCATCAATGATGAGTCGCCCCGATAATCGATCGGAGATCGACTTTTCAGGGTGACTTTGCTCAATGCTCCTGCCACGTCGGCCGGATACCCGCCCTTGACCCAATTCCGGGGTTTCCAAGGGCCATTCGCTACATAGCCATTGATTTTCAGAAATCAAGGACAGCTGAAGCTCACATGCCGAGGAAAAAGAAGATGTACGGGAGCTGTCGGCGGCAGGGTTTTGCGGGGCCTTAAAGGACCCGCCAACAATGAGAAGTTGTACTAGAACCACCATGACATGGGTATTTGATGTACTCAACGGCATGGATAGGCGCCCGCGCTTTGCGGCGTAAAAGCATGAGAAAATAGTGGTGTAGGAGACCTCTGGCGCCGGGGTCGACGGCAGTCTGTCTCTTTTCATTCGACCTGCGGTGTGTCGGGCCTAGGGGCGGTCGAAAGGCGTGGGCAAATAGCAGAGCGAGATGTTGGCCCAACGCGCGGGTAATCTGGTTGATTAGAATGATCTCAATAAGATTCGCGAAAAACGGAGGTACTACTAAAAGGCGCATGCACACTCTGTCAAAGCCGCGATGGGCAGGCTTCCATTTCGCCATCATTACACTTGGGAGGAATAAGTGGAGGGTAATACCCAAGGCACCATGGTCTTAGAGAGGAAAATCCCCAATTTGGGTCAATCGGGGCCGTGCCGTTGATCTCAGATGTGTGGATGCATATGGCAAGCAGGACCCACTATAAGGGAGCCTACGCCGCTCTGGACCCTGTGTAGGTCCATTTTAAGTGGTGATATGCAGCTTTATTTCGACACTTGGTGAATTTCTTCGTGGATTTTCTGACTATGGATCCAGGTTGTCTGTGGCCCTAGCCTTCCCAGAAATGATTACCCTGATGACACCGTCCCGGCGGCGACAGCGCCCAACGTCTCACCCTTTATGGATACCGCCATTGGTAGTAATTCGTGTCCACACTGGCATCTATTCACAATGTCGATATCAGAGTGTTGTAAACGCAAAAGTTAGCGACCCCGGCTATCACGGTGATATAAGTTTTCCTGGCGGGGGAGGGACCTGTAGGGAAGGCGTGATGTGGATGGCCCTTCAGACGTCGCAAACCCCGTATCATCGGCCCGGCGTTACACGGATGTAAGAGGCTCAGTGGGGATGACTGGCAGGAACCCGGTCGCAGCTGTGTCGTCCCACAGGATGAGGCAGACCAACCCATACAAGAAAATGCAATATGAGATTGAAAATACCGGTGCTTATCTATCACTTTGACAACGAGTGTAGCAAATGTAATTACGAAGGAGGGCAACGAAGGTGATGGAAGGGTGGATATTCAGGGATATACTAAAAATCGGAGTAGATGTTTTACTCCCGATGCGGCCCGCCCATAAGAAGCGCCATCAAATCATGAGCAGGTTGATTATTAGATCCAGAGAGACTTTGCTGCTGCTGTTGCTGTTGCTGCTGGAGGTGTGGTGGAAGTAGATGGGGTGCAATATGTGGATGCAACTGCTGCTGCTGTTGCTGTTGGCGGAGGCCTAACATGGGTGGTTGCATTTGGTTTGCGATGCCTTGCTGAGCGTTATATCCCGCACCAAGCCCGCGTATTGGACCCAATCCCAAGAGCTGATTCTGATTCTGGGTGCGTAAATCCATATTATTCATAGGTCCTAATCCGCTCATGGGATGATGAGGCGGGTTTTGCAGCTGGTGCCCACTAGGGATTTGTGTGCGTATTTGTGGTCCCCCACCGAATCCAAGAGCTCCGCCGCCAGGGAAATTGGCGAACTGCGGCTGCTGGTGCGGACCATGCAAACTCCCAGAGGGGAGGCCAGGGATATTAATGAACTGGGAGGGTTCGTGAGGTGGTCTTCCCCCGAGGTTAGCCAAACCGGGGGGCAGGCGTTGCTGTTGAAGGTTTTGCAAGGATGCATGTTGAATTGGGGAAGGACCGCCCCGAAACTGGGGCTGGGCGAGGCCGGGGTTACGACCTTGTTGAGAATATATTGGTGGGCTTGGGCCAGAATACAATTGCTCAAGCCCCCGTGTCTGTTGGGGCAAACGTTGGACACTAAAATGCATTGAGTCATCTAGAGGATCTGGGAACATTCCCAAATTATCGCGTCGTGGTGGAGGCGGCGCTGAACGGAGACCAGGCACCATTCCATCTGGCATAAAGTTCCGGTCGTCCAATCGGCTTTCATAGAGCGGTTCGAGGCGGCTATTTTGGTGTTGCTGATGTTGGTGTAGCTGCTGTTGTTGGAGAAGATGTAAGTGATTTTGTTGGTTGTAAATTCCAGGAGCGGGGGCAGCAGTGTTTAATCTCTGGTTCTAGTATGGAGTGAGTGTTCATTTTTCATCATTCACATCGACTGTCTGACCTGAGCAGAGGTATTGAGCATCGCAAATATATCGTCCAGGGCACGGTGATCGGTTGGAGGCCCATAAGAACCGTTGAATGAGCCTTGATCCGGTCTTGAGCCCGGGGCTGGGGATGTAGATACTAGTCCATTCTGGTTCTTGATCATGGAAGGGGCGGTATCTCTATTCTTGCCATCGAAGAATTTGGCAAATCGACTTCCCTTGGGGGCGGTGTAACCCCCATTGCCCTCGAAGGATGGAGAGTCAAGGCGACTGCTTGGTGCCTCTGAAGCGAATATTGGGCGCTCTGCCGAGACGCGTCGGTTTGATTCGGAGGGTCCTGAAAGATTGCTTTGTTCCTCAGCTAGAAGGCGGGACAGGCGTCCTTGCTCCTCAAACGGAGAGAAGGGGTGCGAGCTGTCGCCTTTGGACTGTCCTTGAGTGTCGGGTGAATCGGCTTGGGGTAATCCAGCATTTGGGTAAGCACCTATGTCCTACTGAGGATGACCGGGTATCAAAGTCGATTTCACTTACCGTTGGTTATCGGGTTCACGGTTGGGGTCAATGTTTTTGCCGAGGACGTACGAGCAAGCGCAAGCAAACGAGAGCCTGGTGGTGGATTGAATTGAGTAGTCGAATCACGTGGTCCTCGTTCTGGTGAGGCACTTTGGGGAGAAACCTGCGATGGTTGGCTTGGGATAGTGAGGATTTGTAAGTTGTCCTTGGAGGGATCATGGTAGGACGGATGGTGGAAGGGGGCATGCGGGGGTTCGGTTGGGAGTATTATGGTTGGAGAAGCACTAGATGATTCACGAACGCCAAGTTGGGATGGAGGATTGGGGATGCTAGGGTTTGATGGGGGTAACGACGGTTCCACCGCAAGGGTGGAAGGTTGGGTGAATCCTATGTATTGGTAAGCCTTGTTGGTATTTACACGTAGAAAAGACATACCATTGAAAGATGATTGCTTTGTGGCAGCGGAGGGGGGCTCAGTACTTGATTCCAAAGGTCCCGTGTTGGTGGTGTCGCTTTGCTTCTTTTCTTCCTCTCGTTTCATGAGTATTTTGAAGAATTGAATCTCGTCGAGTGGTTGCTCTCCACTGTGAGGCTTTTCCTCCTTGGTAGAGCCAGGAGGGCCCTTATCCCTTTCCTCTTTTTCCTTCATACCCTTCTTCCATGCTTGAATTCCATCAAGCTCTCCATCGGCACCTTTGCTCCCCAGAATCCCAGCGCTTGAGGAATTAGGGATGTATGTGTCCATCCACGCAGGTTCCCTATCCCTATCTCGTCTATCATCCCTCTCTCTAACATCTTCCCCACCAGTCCCAGCCTTCCTCTCACGCGCCGCACCTCGCTTTCCCCGTCCATCACGATCGTTGGCAACATCCCAGGCTGTTTCTTGAGCCCGCTCCCTCACCCGATCCCGGTCTCGGTGCTCACGGTCTGGGTGCCGTTCCGGGTTACGCTCAGTTCGACGTGCCGCTAGTCTCTCTTCTCGTTTGCCATCATCCCGCCATCTTCTTGGGTCATCCAACTCCAGGTCTCTATCATCTCGGTCACGATCCCGTCGGTAATCATCTCTTTCTCTACGATAGAACTCTCTATCACGTTCTCCGCGTCGGTCTCGTTCTTTTTCTTTATCATCACGGTCACGTCCTGGGGCAGAAGGCTCCCCTCTGGATCGCGAGGTTTCCCGAGGATGAGAACGGGGGTGCTGATGTTCACGCTCATCACGGTCTCGACGCCCAGTCTCCGATCCTAGTGATACAAATTAGGCGATGACTCGGAGATTCATTCTATTAAACTCACGGTCTTCCCGAGCGGGGCGCGGTTCAGCTCCTATAATTAAGCAGATAAATTTTTACAGTAAGCATTGCGGAATGGGAGGCATCCACCTCTTCGCCAATCCTCACTTGTCTCTCCGGCCTTTTTCTTGGCTGCTTCTCTTGCTTCGGTTCGACGAGATGTCGCGTTTGATGCCTGAGCTTGTGGGTTGAGCTTGCTGGACGTACTGGTAAGATGGGGAGCTGCATCTCTGTCCTTGTTTCGGGAGTTGGAGGATGGTAGGGCAAGTCGTTCGCGATCGTACTTGTCTGAAAGCTAGATTCATGGATGAATATTCAGCTTCGCATAGGATTGGCGGGCCTTACACTTCTCAACCTTTCCTGTCCCTCCTTATCCCTCATATCCCGTTCGCGGTCCTTGTCGCCGTCACGGTCCCGTTCACGGTCACCACGGAGAGATTGGTGTTTAAAATTTCCCATTTGCGAAGGTTGAGTAAGAGATGCACGAAAGGTGGTTCGAGAGGGCGTGTCTAGATATTGTAAATAAGCATCCAAATCCATCTCTATGCATGCACACCTCCATCATCAGCATTTTTGAATCTAGAAGACAAGGTATCAGCATAATACTAGCATGTAATGTCGCACGTCTGACCGTCGCTCTCTTGCATTATTGGGAGTGGACTGTTCAGAATCTTTTTTACCAATGCTTTGCTCGTTTTCGGCACTAGCACGGGGACAGGTGAGCCAACAGTCGGTGTCTAGGGACTAGCCCTTACCCAAACCAATCCTTCAAGTCAGGCATACCTACTGGCGGTTTTACCAGAGGGGAATTGTGTAAAGCAAGGAGCTGAGTGCGGGTATATACCCTAATTGGAGGTGGAGAAGGCAGGATTTTTTCAACGTCCCCCAGTTGGGCCTCGTTGGTCTCATCTTGCAAGGAGGCCTTCGCGGTTGCGTCAACAAGAGAATCCACGTCTATAGGCTGAGATTTGGTCGTTTCTGGGAGATGTATGTTACTTTCAGTAGTTGCCATGTCAGTTTACCGATTTGAGCTTTGAAGGATTGGGACTTGTAAACCTTGGCCAGACACTGTGCAATACGCGGTAGCACCAGGCGGTCCTTGAAAACGATCACCAGGTTGGCCGAATCCGGTAATCCCTGCTTGGCCCATGCACTGGCCCACAACCAAGCTCTCTCTCAAACACTTCATTCTCAAGCAGCAGGTCTTTGACCTCTACCGGTATGCAATTCGTGCCTCAAGAGGTTTGTCGTCAGAATTTCATTGAAGAATATATCTGATCGTTCCCAGTCATTCCGAATCCTCTCGCACGACGGGAAACCATTGCATGGATCCGGGGTGAAATAGAAATCAATCGCCACCTCACAAATGTGGTCTGTAATTCCTTCCAGCTTTTATACCCTCAAGTCACGTCCGACTTTTAACCAGCATATAATCGAAGATAAAATTAAGATTATCCACCGCGAAATCCGCCAGATATTGCCCTCAGCTCCTAGATAGTAAATGTAGTTAGTCTGTATGTTCTCCGATTTTTTTTTCGGAGCGTTCACCAGCTGACTGACATGAGGACCAGGGCTTCGAGCGCAGCAGTCTAATCATAGCACATTTGGATTTTTTACACACACCTTTCGCACAGTAAACGCTGCGGCTGCCTGCACTATACATAACACTATGATTACTTCCACAAAAGCCTCTAAAGGCCCATGCCAAGGTTAGGCTCGACGAGTATAGATCAGCAAATGATCAAAAGCACAGCAAACCTTGATTAGGCGCGCTTCCAAAAACATCTGCTTATAAGGCCCTGTCTCATATCTCCCCCCATTCGCCCGCCATGGAGATCCATATGTGCGACATCAGTTATTCTGTATCCCGGGAAGAAGTCATCCGAAAGATTGCCTCCATTTTGCACGCACCCCCATACACAGGCCTCCTGCCTCACCGCATAAACTTCCATATTCACTTAATAAAGGACAAGCACGGAACGAAACGACATTGTGGTAGCGGTTTTTTGACTGTGCCATATCCCAATATTGGTGAACAATTTTTGCAAGATTATGACGATTCAGGCATTCCTCCTAAACATTGTATACTGGCGCAACGTCGGATTAAATTCTCTCGGGCGCGGGGAAAGTTACGCACGGATGTGGTTGAAAGCCTGAAGCGTCGTCCATATCTAGATCCCAAGGCAGCCGAAGAAAAGCAAGAAAGAGAGGCCTTTATCAAAACGGCATCAGATATATCCATTGAAGCTGTCCAGTTTGGTTGGGAGTGCCGAGATTCCATATTCTCAATCGAATGGGAGGAGAGACCACCAGATTGCGCAGCGCTCCGCTTTGATTCTGAGCGTAGGGAGATACGAATCGACATTCCACACAGCTCGCACTCCTACATTATTGCATTCAGGTTCTCGCAGATCAACACTATTTCCGCTCATACCTATCTATCGACAGAGAAAATCCTATACTTCACTCTGTTTACACCCCCCTCCTTCGAAGAGGAAAACCACCAATGGCTGCTCTTACCTTGGGAGGAGGCAAGTCCCGATAAACGTCAGCGGCTCACGCACCTTCCATTCGGCGATCATATTCGCGTCGTCCCTTATACCTCCCTTACTCTTCGCCTTGTATGCAAATCCCACGCAGATCTCAATCGGTTTCGTGAATTAGGTCGAAAGGCTCAACTTCATTCCATTCGAGATTATGAAATTCAAATTGATCGTCGTGGTCTATTCTCTGCAAGCAATGTGGATCGACTTTCCAAATGGCTTCGGCATTTCAACTGGATTGTATCATTCCAAATCGAGGCGGTGACCCGGAGTTTATTTGTTGATATACAGGAAATGTTGGAGTTGATGCCTAACATCCAAGAAATCATCTCCAAGCACGGGAAATTCTATGCATCTTCCATACTTCGACAATTTGCCGCCCGTGTCAAGCTCTTGTATTGGAGTCCAGAGGAAGAACAGGATGCTTCAATTTTTGAAACTTTCAAAATTGCTGAGGAAGAGTTTGCCAAGAGCTACAAGGCCCCGCCTCTACAACCCTCAGATTCAAGTCTTTTTGAAGCTTTACATGTCATCGTGACGCCAACCACTATGTTTCTAGAAGGCCCTTTTCCCGAGCGGTCGAATCGTGTAATTCGCACCTACGATAAAGAACACCAAGAATCCTTCTTGCGCGTTAGTTTCAATGATGAAGGGCGCTTCCAATACCGTTTTGATCGCGAGATCGATGGCCCGGCGTTTATTCGTGCACACGTGGGGAAGCTCTTACTAGAGGGTCTGACGATCGCAGGAAGGACGTTCAAATTTCTCGCATACTCCCAATCTGCCCTCAAAGAACATGCTGTGTGGTAAGCCGCACTGAGTACACCATCCCAAAGTATACACAATTTACCCCTAGGTTCGTCAAACCATTCCGTGATCGCACGCACGGGAAGGTGACCGCCGCATCAATCATAGCGAGCTTGGGATCGTTCGATAATTTGGAGTCGGACCCCAAGCTCATGTATTGCCCAGCCAGATATGCCGCGAGACTCTCTCAAGCATTTACAGCTACGGATGCATCAATTACAGTTGAAGTGGAAGAAATTATAAATATCGAAGATATCTGCACCGAAGATAAAAAGTGGTGTTTCACAGACGGTGTTGGCACCATATCAAAAGAAATGGCCCGTGACATTTGGAAAACAGACAAGGTCATCCGTCGGCGTGCTCGTCGGGTTAGGGAAATGCCACGAGCATATCAGGTTCGATTCATGGGGTCGAAGGGGGTGCTTTCCGTGGATTATAAATTATCAGGTCGCGCGGTATGCCTCCGGCCATCTATGATTAAGTTTGAGGCACCAGAATTGCGTCAAATCGAACTTGCGCATACTTTCGACCGCCCGGGGCCATATTTTCTCAACCGGCCACTCATCATGCTTTTGGAGGGTCTGGGAGTGTCATATGACGTCTTCAAGAAATACCAGGATAAAGCAGTCGAGGAAACTCATCGGTCAACCGAATCTCTGGAGCAATTCGCGCGAATGCTTGACTGTCATGGGCTGGGCACTTCCTATCGGCTTACTTCGGTTCTCCTTGGTATGGCCAAATTGGGGATGGATAACCTCGACCACGACATCTTCTATGAAAATATGCTTGAATATGCAATCAACCACGTCCTCCGAGCGCTCAAAAACCATGCTAGGATACCTATTGACAAAGGCTATACGCTGGTAGGCGTTGCAGATGTACACAAGTACCTAAAGCCAGGAGAGATATTTGCTTGCGTGAAGCCCATTGATGGCTCTCGGAAGTATTTGGAGGGGCCAGTTCTAATATCTAGATCGCCAACGAATCATCCAGGAGATGTTCAGGTCGCGACCGCAATTGGACGACCGCCGGAAGGTACATGCTTCTTTGCGGAGCCCCTCACGAATACTGTGGTCTTCAGTGTGCTTGGTGCGTTGTCATACTTGCTGCCGGAGCAATTACTAAATTCCGAGTGCAACCAGGGGACAGACCCCTTCCTTCTTGTTTAGCGGGTGGCGATTTGGACGGCGACACATATAATCTACTCCCGTTGAAAGATGTACCGGATTTCAGGCCGACTCGCACACACCCTCCCGGAGAGTATGCCTCAGCTCCCAGGAAAACTTTAGAGCGCAAGTGCGATATGACAGATGTCGCAGAATTCATCATGGAGTATATCAACAGCGACGTAAAATGCCACCCGCACTATTTAATACTATCCCTGACACACTCTTCATCTAGGTATTAGGCATTATTGCTATCAATTGGATGATCATAGCCGACCAGAGTGATGAGGGAATTTTCGACCCAGACTGTTTGACGCTTTCGGGGCTACACAGTGATGCTGTTGATTACCCTAAATCTGGACAGCCGGTGGCTCTTACTGCGATACCTAGACTCAAATTCAAGGTAAAGCCTGATTGGAGTGCTCCAGAAACGGTGAACCCGGACTTTGCCAACTATTATCAAAGCGACCGGGCCATCGGTCAACTGTTCAGAAGAATCGAGCTTCCGGAAATCCGCCGCGGATCGAGGTCCCATAAACGCCCTAAGAGAGAGCAAACACTCGACGAATTATCGGACGCAATTGACGAGCTCGAATTGGATGACGACCATGACAATCCCCTTTTTTTAGCCGTTAAACTTCACATCAGCCAATTCATCAATGAACAAGAGCGCGATGAGGACTTGATTCAATACACCGCACAAATATTCAGCAGGTACAAACTAGAACTGCAGAGCATATGTGCTGCACACACACTCTCCACCTGGTCCGTTCTTACAGAGGAAGAGGCTATTATTGGAACAATCGCACAAAAGTGTTCTCAGCGGCGAAAGCGAAGCGATTTGATATCGAAACTTAGGGAACAGACGGACATCCTCGTTCGAGGTGTTAGAGAAGAACTCGAAGGCGATGAAGATGCACCCCTGGAGGATTTCTTGCGAAAAGCATGGTTAGCTTGGCGATTATCTATCGCTGAGCGAAAAATATTCGGTGCGCAGAGCTTCGGTTGGTTGGCACTTGGAGCTATTTTTGAAGCTCTTAAACGAATGGAAGAGGAGGCAATGGAAGAGGCACGGAGCCGCGGTTATTGATACGACTGTACTAATATACCAACATTAAATGGCGATTCAAATGGCTGTCAAAAATCGCGCCAAAATACAATCTGGATTCTCAATGACCAAAGACCCAAATCCTGCATGTTATATACCCAACTCCGTAGTGCTGATCTAGGCTTGATTACGGAGGACTGTCATGATTGGTAAATGGATATCATTGTATCAAAGTTAGACCACATACTGAGGATGACTGAATCGCCCCTGGTATGAAAAGTGGTAAGTTGGAACGAAAAAAGTGGCGACTTCAAGGGACCAACCTCAAAAACATTTTGCTGATGAATCGATCCTTGTTGACTGGTTTTTTGTTTTTACCTTTTGGAACCTCTGTCCACATCTATAAGAACGTTCAGATTACATCTCCACGGTCATCGTCAGTGATTTCGGGCTTGCCTCTTTCACATTCTCGAGTACCTGAAAAGACGTGAACCAAGCTCCTAATGAATTGCAGATTGGGATACGAACCATATTGCTGTGCCTGTCGAAAGCTTTCACACGCGCCAACAGTTTTTTGTTATTGCGGAGGGAGATGAGAACCTGTGCATGGTTCCGGACGGCTTGTTGAAGCACCGATAGTGGGCCTTGGGAAATCTCATGCTCTTCCAGCTGCCTTAATTGGGCTTCATCGAGCTCTGATTTCGGTACATGGACATATTGGCTAGAGCGATGGATGGTGGGTTAAGCATTAGCAATGAGGTTGAATCGACGCGCTTGCCTCATGGTGGTGCAATCAAGGAATCTACACAATGTTTGGCTACACGGTTGGTTGCCAAATACGGTGTGATTTTGATCCAATCTCAAAATTTAGCTGGCTGGCAAACCACTTCGCTGTTATCACCACATGGGCCGATTGAGACAAAAGGGAAAAGCTGGGGCTGCCAAGGCATACGTGACCCGTTCAGCCGCCATTAAAAACTACAATGCTCGCTTGCAGACTTTCGGCGACTCTGCATACTGAAAGGTCGCTCATGGCTGCTCGTATTAATATTTTGTTGCTTATCACCAATACAGGTATCTTCCCGCGCGAACCGCGTAGTAGGAAGCGAGCTAACAAAGGCTCATCGGCCCCCACATCATTTTACTATGCCAAGGACATTGCATACCTCGCTCACGAACCTGTGCTGAAGAAGCTCCGCGAGCACAAGGCCTTTGCCAAAAAACTCTCAAAAGCGCTTGGGCGTGGTGAATGGAGTAGCGCAAAAAGCTGGAGGATAATAAGCCCGTGTATCGCCTCGATCATATTATCAAAGAACGGTATGTATTCCACCGCTTGACCACTGATGTTTTCTGATCTGGTCAACTACTATAGATATCCAACATTTATCGATGCTGTTCGGGATATCGATGATGCGCTCTGTATGATATTCTTATTCGCGTCTCTTCCATCCACGTCTCGCCTCCCACCTGAGCTCATTGAAAACTGTTCCCGTCTTGCTGCCGAGTGGCAATTATATGTCATGCACTCGCAGTCCCTACGAAAGGTTTTCCTATCAATAAAAGGTGTATACTACCAAGCAGAAGTGATGGATCAAACTGTAACTTGGCTCGTTCCATACCAGTTCACCCAAAGCGTGCGTACTTGGCCAGCTGTCCATTTATTTTCTCATCTGTGCTCAGATACCGCGGATGTCGATGTGCGAGTCATGCTTACATTTCTGGAACTGTACCAAACACTCCTCGGATTTGTTTTCTTTAAACTTTACACGACACCGACCTCGTCTACCCCCCACCACTTGACATAAAGAAGGACGAAGGGGCTGCCGGTATCGGTGCATTTAGCCTCCAAAGCATCAACCATACAACACCAATACCCGCAAAACCAAAGGTCGTTGAAGTTGACGGACACAAAATTTCTGGCCGGAGTGTGCGACAAACCATCAAAAACATTTCCACCTCCACGGATGTCGACGCAGATATCCAGATGTCAACAACAGAACTAAACGAGGACGACATGGACGAAGAATTTGTCCCTCATGCTTCCAAGTCCAATCCACAAACTGTCGCCAGCCTACCAACCCTCAAATCCATTTCAACCTTACCACAATCCTCTCGCGGAAGCTCCTTATTCTCACCTTATACATTCTTTCTATCTAGAGAGTCGTCGCGGCCCATATTCGAGTTCCTTGTACGTTCTTTCGGTGGTCGTCTGGGATGGCCTTTATCCTCGGGCAGCGGCTCTCCATTCGATATCTCTGACGACTCGATTACCCACGTGATTATTGACAGGCCAATGACTGAACCGGCCGACGAAACCTCCGAAACGCGAGACCGACGACTACGAAGGAAGTACGTCCAACCCCAATGGGTTGTGGATTGTATAAATGCTGGTGCTATTTTGCTCGAAGAGCCGTACTTACAGGGAAAGATACTTCCCCCTCACCTCAGTCCGTTTGGAGAAAGCGAAGGAGCGTACGATCCAATGCGCACGACTGAAAACCAAGAGACTGTATCAGAATCCAGCAGTGATGAGGATGTTGATATTCATGATGTGGACGACACGGCGGTGGCGCCCATTATGAAGCCCATTATAGAAACGATTACCGAGGACCCTGCAGCACTCCGTGCTGTTGAAATAGCAGCGGAAGCAGCGGGCATAGAATATGGGGATTTCGAAAAGGAAGTATCTAGATCCCAAAGGAAGCAGAAAAATGTGGCGGGGGATGAGACAGGAGACGTGGAAAAAGACATGAACAAAATGATGATGAGCAACAAGCAGAAGAAACTTTATGAAAAGATAAAGTATAGTCAGAAAAAACGGGAAACAGAGGTACGGAATGGTTGGGTATTTTCAGCTCTCGCTTACCTTGTTTTCTTTTCAGCGCGAAGGATTGGAAAAGAGGAGAAAAACCTTGGTGAAAGAGAAAAAGCGGGACGAGACATAAATCTTGAGCTCAAGGACGAGTCAGGGGCAGCAATAATAATTACCTCGATTACCTAATTAATGTGATCGGCATCCCCGAAATGCTCAGACATTGTAAAGCTTGTGTAACTAGGAGAGTTCCAAAGTGCTTATTTCCTCGTCTCATGATATTCTAAACCTTGCTGTCATTTTTTCAGCTTATCAACTCCTCGGTTGTGTATTGCATAGGGGATATTATTCGGGTTGGTTTCTATCGAGGAGCTCATGGTTGGACGACGGCCCTCAAGCTCGAAGGCGTCACTGGATAATCGAATACACAGCTCTTTCGAAACCCCGTCCCATTCGCCCCCACCATACGAGAGCAACGACGTTGCCCCTCTGCTTATTGCTGAGACGACAACAACGACGAGGGAGATTGTGACCACGACCCAAACTACAACTCACTTGTTCTCACTTCCCAGCTGGCGAAAGCGCAGTTTTCAAGCCCTTAGCTCCCAGAGCCAGATTACAACCGAAACAGATAAACAAGCGAATGGGAACATTCCAGAAACTGCAAAATTCGGTCTTATGGTCGAAAAAGCCCTCCCTCCTACCCCATCCGAGGAAATCGAACCCAATGCTACTGAAGCAATTATTTCGCGGTATCGAAGATCCCAAGAGGACCAGCACGACACCTCCGACTCACGGCCAGAGTTACGAACAGCCATCAATTCCTCCGCGTCAGTACCATCAACCATCGCGTTGGCCCATGCGGCCTTAGGACTTGGTCTTCCCCATGTAATGCCGCGCGCTTCAATGGCGTCTTCCTCAGATATCAACACTATTGCCTTTGTTCCACCCCCGGACTTTCGTCTTGCAACGCCAGGGATTCGCAGGGCTAAGAGCTCACAGAAACTGAGAGATACTGGTAGCTCTTCGAATGACCAGTCGACGTTGTTGGGGCCGTCCTTATTAGACCATAGGCGTACCCGTGGCTTATCATTCGGCACAACATCGTTTCTCAACTTCGGCTCCACTGACGCTAAAGGCAAAGGTAAAGAAGTTGAGGTGACTCCTCGTTCGCAGGGTTCTCCAAAGACTGTGAGTCGAAGAACTTCATTCTGGTCAAGAAAGAAAACCTCGTCCGTAGGACCATCTTCAATTTCAACCCCAGCGACCACACCAATCAGGCCTCCGCTTCCTTCACTACCCTCCGTACCACCCGTATCGCCTTTTTATATGGACACTGCTGCACACCCACTTTATCCCAGACTCCCCGTTTGGGAGCGAAGCCCCAACATTCGCGCGGTCTCTCACGTAGCGTTTCTGATCGTACGCTGCATCGCTCCCCGCCTGCTCTCAAAGTTACCCCCGATGTTCCAGCGGATACTCGGATATCCCGCCGGCCAGCCACTGCCGACCCCTCCACTCGCTCTGGCGCTGTCTCATTGTTAATTAGCTCACCGTCTGTAATAACCCCCCGTCCCTACCCACCAGCTTCTTCTCCCGCTCGGCCTCCTGATGTTGGGTCAAACGCACCTACCCCGAGACCCCGCGCCCATACAAATCCGCCCATACTACAACGCCTCTCCTTGAACTTATTTTCATCCACCTCCCATAATACTTCATCCGCTCCTTCTTATGATTCATCACCTGCTGTTAGTACTAGTAATTCTCCACGCCCGTCCCTAAACAACAAACAAGCCGCCATTCCCCGGCCACTCATCAATGAAGAGTCACCAGAGATATATCTGGAGCGACTTTTATCCGCGGTCAGTAAGGTGGAAGTAGCTGGAATACTTGCAACTAGGTACTTTTAAGCTTATTGATACATCCATAAACTAACATATCAGCCATCTGTATTATAGTTCTGATAATTTTTATGCCCAAGCACTGAAGAGTTATCTTGCCGTGTTCGATTTTATTGACAACCCCTTGGATGTGGCCCTTCGGAAGCTGCTCATGGACGTAGGGCTCCCCCGAGAAACACAGCAGATTGATCGCGTTATTGAAGCTTTTGCTGCTCGATACCTCCAATGCAACCCGAGGCTCTTCACATCTGAAGGCATGTACAACACTGATCTCCCACCCCGATCTAACCCTCAGCCCCCTCTTAGATCACCCTTATATATTGGCATTTAGTTTGATTATGTTGCATACTGATGCATTCAATAAATCCAACAAACGAAAAATGTCAAAGGCTGACTACATCAAGAATACGCGTCTTCCCGGTGTTGCTCCAGAAGTTTTGGATGTCAGTCATATTTTATTTTTACTCCACCATCAACCCAACTCGCCTGCTTTCCTAGTGCTTCTATGACAATATCGTGTTTGCTCCATTCATTTTTATTGAGGACCCACTGGACGTTAATGGTCAGCGAGGAGTCCTATCCGAGCAGAACTCCAGCCGCGTCCTTTCGTCATACAGTCTCAATAGCATTCCAAACTCAGCAAATGGGACTCCCGGAAGGGGAAATAAAGTTGACCCATATTATCTCATTACAAATGTACGATCCCATTCACATTTTCCGATAACCACTTCCAACGCTGACGCGTGAGAAGAAACTTTTGGACCCACTCCGAGTTGATATCGCAGCTCACCTTCCACTGGAAAACCCTTATTCATATGAAGGCACTTCAGGTCCATGGGATGAGTCGGAATTGCAGCACGTATTTGCGAAGGCAAGTGAGATCGAAGTTGGTACCTCCAATAGCACCCGCACCTCAATATTTGGCCTAAATACCACCAGCGGGCCTCCAAGTCCTCTCGCCAAGCTGGGTAGTACCCCCAATCAAGATTATCTTTCCTCAGGATCTGACCCCTGGACCCTGAGAGTTACCAAAGTTGGATTGTTGAACAGAAAAGACGATGTTTTAGAAGGTGGCCGCAAAGCATCCAATCGAAAATGGAAGTCTTGGAGTGTAATTTTAACCGGATCACAGCTCCTCTTGTTTCGGGATCCCTCTTGGGTCGTCACTCTGTTGAGCCAATCTAACGCATCCGATGGTCAAGTCATTCTTCCGCAAACAGGTAACTTCTATCCGGATGAACTCTTATCGGTGAAAGATGCCATTGCTGTATTTGACAAATCATACACAAAGGTTCAGATTTATTCCAAAATCTACACAGCCGCTGATTATTTTTCTCAGTATGACAACACCTTCAGATTCGTCATGCTTGATGGACGTCAGCTTCTCCTTCAAGCATCTGGAAACCAAGAACTCAATGAATGGATATCGAGGATTAATTATGCTAGCGCTTTCAAATCGTGTGGTGTCAGGATGAGACCGGCGGGGCTTAGTGGAAGAGATGTAGAACTTACGGGTGTCGCTGCAGCTACTTCCCATCTCCATGACATGCAACACCAACGCCAGGCAAATCCATCCAACATTCGCAGCTGGGATAATAATACTCCCCAGGAACTGATGGGTATGCTTTCCGGAGAAAACTCCCATTCGAAAACTCCCCCCAGGCGAAGGGTAACCATATTTGGTAGTAGAGAAGATATGGACTTAGATGTCCCTGTTGCCCCAGAGGTGGATGGCGCAGACCAATTCAAGGCGACATTCGACCAAGTTAAGGCTGAGTTAGCTTCTGGCCGTTGGCGATCCTCAGCTGATAGCCTAGCGCCCGAGAGCACTTTCGAATCCGCTGGCGAAAAACTAAATTCTAGACTTCCCTCCCGCTCCCAGATTATCCAAACTAAAATACGCGATCTGGAGGCCAAGATAGCTGGCTCTCAATCCCAGCTGGACTCGCATATGCGGCTCATCCGTAACATCGCAACCCTCACACCATTTCAGAGAGCAACCCGGGACCGGCTCGTAACAACAGTACAGGCCATCTCCAAGCGGGTTGCTCACACCCGTCTTGATATTACAAGGTTCACCTGCTACCGCGATGTCCTTAGGAACGATTTGATTTCCGAAGAACAGCATTGGTACCAGGCTAAAAAGATTGCCCTCAGAGTTGCTACAGAAACACTTCAAAGTCGATCTCGCGAAAACGGTATTCCGAAAATGACGCTATCCCTCCACAATGATGGCAGTACCAGTCCACTACCCCGCGCGGCTCTACCCACTGATAGACTCGACGCCCCCCACCTGAACGACGGGAATCATCGACCTGCGGCTCATTCCACTCCGCCATAGATTTCGGGCCAGATTGGCCAACATCGGAGGATCAATATTCATCAACATTCCTGAATACTTCCCAATTATTCGACTCTCCCAAGATTTCTAGCTCTTTCCCGCGCTTGAACGCATCCCCAGTGTCCCCACAGGCACCATCACCTCGATCCGTGCCATCTTCCAGTCGTCCGTCTCTCTCAGAGGGGACATCCCCTAGAAATAGCGAAGAGTTCAAGCACGAGAAGTATTATACAGCCTCGGAAATCCTGGAAGAACAAGCAGAAGAGTGGAATAAGACACGGTGCGCCCAACGCGTCTCCCTCGTGAGAGTACCCTCTACCATTCGGATGTCCACACGCTTTGAGAGGCAAGGCTTGCCCGAGCTCCCAGCAGACGACGAAATAACTTAGAGCCTTCGTGTGTCTCCTATCTTATATCGTTATTATTCACCTTGACGGACTAATATATGGGTCGCGAGAGTTACTTTATTTGTATCTTTAGTCGAATTAACGTGAATACACCGGACCCGGGGAAGTAAAAGCAAGGCTGTGGCAGGAGGTCGACGTTGCAACGGCTGGTGTTATCTATATATGTGTCTAAGGGGTGCCTATAGCACACGACCCGGATTTGACTCCTAACAACGATGTTACACGCACGACCCCAACTACCAAAATTTTCACACTACTGATACATCGTTAATGGCTAGCATCGGCTCGCAACGGGGCTGAAGGCAACCAAGTTGCCTTCAGCCCTATCGTTTATCTACCACATAACTGATACTACATCCACAAGCTGTAATATGCGCGACAAACAGGGCCCACTCAGTATCAATCGAAATAGATTCTCTTTAGTGCTGCGCCCGCCCCCTCCCTCCTTCCAGGATATCCCCCCTCCGCCCAAGTCCGCCCCCGCCCAGACGGCATGCATTGGATGCGCGCTCTCGGCAGCATCCTCCAATGTGCAGCCCCATTTGTTTCAGCCAACGTCATCAAGCATCAACCCCTCACAATCTCGCATCGGAGAAAAGCGAGTGCACCCTACCACGATATTGACCTCATACGGCTGTCAGCTGGACCGGGGATTCAATATCAAGGAAGACCCAATAGAGGATGAGCTGGTGCTAACAAAGTCACTCCGCCCCAGTCCGCCACGGCAGAGTCTATCATCAAATTTATGGTCTCCAGCCCCCACGAAGGATTGCATAGCATGCGATTCGACTTTACCGACTTGCGAAAGTCCTTCAAACCATGATCTGCCTAAGCTCCTCTCCATTCTAATCCCCGAGAACTCCGACTCTCAATCCTCTCACTCAGAATCCCCAATTACTTTTGCGGATTCAAGTGCCACTCCTGTTCCTTGTCCGGCCCGACTAGCTTTTCTTTCCCGACCCAATGACAAGATCTCCTCCATTCGCGAGAGAGACACATGGATGAATAATGATCAGCACAGAAGAAGTCTTGACCTCATGCTTAGCTCAACCCCTCCTAGCTCTACACCATTCAGTGAAGGAACAGCTAGATCGTTGAAGCGAAGTCAATCGATGTGGTCATGGTCACAAATTCACAGCCAAAACCATCACCAGATAGACCAGGATCGGGTAACCAGCGAAACTTATGCAGTTCTCAACAAACGCGGTCGGAAGATGATCCAGGTAACATGGTCTCGGAGTGAAATTTGGCAAGCTCACAAATGCTTCAGATACCTCGGGGTGTGGCCCCAAGCACCCACCCACGGCGCAATTCGGATTCAATTAGTTCCTCCTATACAAAAATCAGTACTTTGGGATCAGGTGGTCGTCCGGCCTCGTCTTCGTACTCTCCTTCCATAGCCAAGACAGTCGCGCAAGACGAAATAGAGTTTGACACTAGATTCACCGACATTATGCCCGAACATTTTGTAGCCATGACGCCACCATTGATTGGAGCGTCACCCTCTCCCGAGCTTATGCCCCAAACCAGGCACCAGAGAGCCAGGTTCACCCGCCTTTTCCGGCGCGGCCGTCAAGATTCACAAACATCCAAACCCGACTCATCAACCAAGCGAGTAAAAGTTAAAATGACGGGTCACCGCTTCTGGGGCTTCATGGACCGACGCCCTCGCCTCAAGGAAGTGGATATGGTCGACGTTATTGGTAAATTGCGCAATTTAAGAACTGCATAGAGCCATTGCTCCACTGTATATTGTAATACCTAAACCCCAGTAGAGTATTTGTACAGCTAATACTATCCTCTATGTGTCCCGCTCGACTAGACATTGTAAAGATTATTTCCTTATTAACAGATACACAGGATCGCCCAGAACCACGCTGGTTAGATGCCGAAAGGACCCAGTTAAGGACAAAAGTAGCCCGCCGAAAGAGGCATAAACGGTGCTAATGTGGTATACAATATGAGGATGAGCGAGTAGGAATGAAATACAACATACACAATTTCTGATGTGCTTCCGTCAAACTTATACACCTAAAGGTTAGATAAGTGTGAATGTTTTGTGGGGGTTGGCAAGTTTTTCGATACGAACTTTCCCATACATAACATAATCATAATCTTCTTCTAACCCTCTTCTTCCCTTTCCGTCTGGTCTCCAGACGTCTCTCTCCTTGTCATCTGTATCGCTTGCATCCATACCAGCTGCTCCAGCTGTAGTCCCTCGAGCCAACGAGGATGCTAAAGCCATGGCAAAGCTCTCGTCTTGCTGGAGGGGGAAAAGCTCGATGTTGTAATCCAAGGTCAATTCCATGTCATAGTTTTTGGAATGAGCGTAGAGACGGGACACTGAAATAGGAGGGTGTAAACTTGGTGCACCGATCAATGCTTTCCCGAACCTCGATCAAATTTCTTCCCCTCCTTATCGATGGCATTGATGGTAAATATGTCATCAAAGACAATGCTCGAAGTGGTCGCGGACATTCTCAAGAGGGAGATGGATGCAAGTGGATTTTTACAGGTTCTAAACTACATAGACATCAGGGACTGCCCAAGTCTATTACCTTTAACTTGAAATATTAACAAATAACGACGTCACAGCTCACGTCTTTCACAGTTAACATCATTTACACAGTCATGGTGGCTTCGTGGGCTGGACGAATCATTCATATAAGCAGGCGCTTCTCATCCTCCTTAATTGTTAGGACGCCTCCCAGTTCTGACCACGAGAGGTCCCAACACCGCTTGTATTCGTTTCTGCAAGTAGCTGGGACAAAAGCACACTGGGATGGTTCGGGTATGGTTAAACCGCCTTTTGATCTACTACCTCAATCCTCATAGAATTCGAAGTGCTACATCTGTCAGCAGAATTCTGAGTGAGAAAGGCTTTACATGCTTAGAATGTGATCTTGCGCCTCCAAGCAGAGTTCATATACACACATCACAAGAACTTATGTCTCATTTTGAATCTGGTATGTCCACACCTTACGCCACGCAAAGGCAATCAGCTAATGTTTCGAGCCTCAGAACTCAGAAGTACGATCCGCACTTGCAGCATACCATTTCCACCCATTATATTTGCGCATTCCTCGGCCTGCATTATAGCACAAACATACATATCATCTAACCCTGCCACTGGTTTGTTCATGATCTCGCCACCAATTTCTAATACATCCCTCCCAGAAACACAGCTCCCTACAAGGTTGAAAGAGTTCGATTACGAGCCCAAGTTTCCGATTGCTATAATGGCTACTGCGGCCGAAATGAATGTTATTCAAAACCAAAGTCGTCTGGGGAAGGAACCTGATGTTGATAAAATCGTCGTCACAGATATTGAAGGTCGGCAGGCGCTGCAGGAAGTAGAGAATTGGCTGGATGGATTAGGAGTTTAAACTGTTTACCTGAATATAATGGACAAGGCACATCTTCTTGCCCACGTTCATCGACTCAACAAATTCATGTAATATATATATTTTCTGCGACCCCACCAACTCAGCCCACCATGCCCACGTAACCAAAGTCTACGTGCCCCAGGATTGAGAAATAATAGCATTTAGGTACTAATATTATTCTATTAGGTGATATCAATAATTTAATATACATCGTGATCTTTCATTTCTTTTTGAACCTCGGCGCGCGCCTCTGTCACGCTAGCCAATCCTGGGAGGACAACCTTCCAGGTCGCTCTGGCAGCAAAAATACGGCGCACTTGGTGTTGGATGAGTTCGTGAAGTTTTGGTACATTTGCGAGCTTTGCCCGACTTCCCATTAGTGACGTAGTGGTAAGATCAAGCGTAAAATCAGGGGGGATGGTTATCGTTAATACCGGGGCGGCAGAATTCGACGTGGGTGGTGTAAGTTGAATCTATGCACCCAAGTCAGATGAAAACGTGACGAGCAGCAAGACGAATACATGCCGATGATCTGAATTTCGAAAGAGATATCGACAACGACACCGGTAGTCGTGCAAACGAGGGCATTGGGTAGTTGAATAGGTAAGATGTTGACAATGAGAGGGAGATTGTGTCCACGTATGAGACGTCAAATTCTGTCTCCTGATCGAATATGAGCGGTTTTTTTTGTTTTGTTTATGTAGGCACATACAGGTATTAATTGTGTAGACTTGTGGTTGATACGAGCATTGAAGAGGCGAGGCGCAGAGGTGCCAAGGTTAACGGAGTGTATCTTAACATAGTCCTGTATAGCCAGTCAGATACGTTGACCGTTGTAACTAAACTGGACGTACCAGGAAACCAGGGGGTCGAACTTTATTTGCGAAGTCCTCTATTCGCTTCCTTGCAATTTCGTCCCCCTCAAATCCTGGCAGATCATCTCGCAACCGCGAACGATATATCTCAATGACCTGAATGGAGCCTCAGCAATGATAATTTCGGGACTAATTCACGGGTCCAACCTGCCGCAAAAGCCCATTAAACCATTCTGCCGATTCGACATCGCCCTCGTCGACATCTGTCTCCTTTCACTCTCACGCGACATGGCCTGGCGCTGGTGTAGCGAATGATCGCTCCCTACTTGGGGGTGATATGTGGATGTCTCGAATGGGTACTGTGTTGAGTCGAGGAAGAGATATTTGAGGATAAGGACAAGAACCGCGAGAATGGAGAGTTGGCCTAAAACGAGGCCTTGCGTGAATGTTGGCTGTAGCGAAAAAATGTAGTTGGCCCCCATGGTGCACCCTGGATATCAACTATGGGAGGTAAAAGATAAAACCCGTAACCATGCGCACCTTCAGACGTCCAGTGGAAGCAATTTGGAATTATTTCAGGAATTATACATTTGAAAGAGTCTGTGATTTCCGGGTCACATGATGCATAAATGCCACTAATCTTATCTTCAAAATACTTACCTTTGACAAAGATGACTTCAAACCAGCCCGCCGTTGCCCTGGTCTCCTGGCCCAATGCACCCCTAACAAATTCTCTAGTTTTAAAATCCCTCAGCTCCATAAAAAATCCCCCCGCAGTTGCCTCCGATTCCCAGGAGCTTCTCACCTCAAGCCAGAAGATTATACAATGGTCCAGTTATGATCAGATTGACCATACCCTCACACATTCCCGCCGGGACGCTGTCCTATCCTCTAGTTACATTTTCCGCAAGGCACTCATCCGGAAACACTTCCTATCTCGGTGTATCCACAGTTATGTGACAAAATATACTACATCTATTCTCAAGGGGACCACCCCCCGAACATACGAGCTTGAGATATCCTTTGCAGATGAGCTAGACGAAATGTGGACCGACGAGCTCTGGGATCTCGGCCAAGCGCTTGAGGATTCCAACACATGGTGGATTTTGAAACCGTTCGTTTATCAACCTTGAGTATTAGGTCCCCGTTGTCATTCGTCATTCTTGAAATAGCGGGATGGCTGATAGAGGAATGGGTATACGTCTCTTTAACACCAAAGCAGGGCTCGAGCAGATCTTCCAAGAATTTGAGGGCGTCGATTCTGATGATGAGGACGTTTCGAATGGGGATGGGACCGCCGTTGTAACTTCCCAGCTCCGGCATTTTGTCGTCCAGGTAAACTATTCGTTCAGCCACACCCCCATTTCTTTGTCCTTAATCTTCCATCAGGAATATATCCTGAACCCCCTTTTAATCGACCCTTCAGAAGCCTTGACAGACCACTCTCGAGCACCCCTAGCTCCAGCCGGACATAAGGTACGGAGGGACACCATCTAGCTAGAGAAAATGTAAATGTTTCATGATCCAGTTTCACCTGAGGGCATATTGCGTTGCGTCGGGCGCCCTCAGTGTGTATCTCTACGATCGCGTTCTAGCTCTTTTCTCTTCTGTCCCATACCAAAATCCAGCCACACAAAGCCAAGACAGCGGGACCGCAACATTGGATCTCACACCACACCTAACCAACACGTCCTTGCAAACGCATAGAGGTGACGAAGGTGTGCGCCTCCTCGAGGAATTGGTTGGGTGTCATACTCCGTCGAACAGCAACTCCGATCAACCAACATTAACTACCATGGATGTAGCCCATATAGTCGGGCAAATGGTCGAGGTGCTGGCCGAAACATTTAAAGCGGCCCTAGCGACACCCATACACTTTCAGGTATAAACCTTTGTTGGTCCTGCGTCAGCGTTGTCTAAGCACTGGAATAGCCATTAGAAAACGCGTTTGAACTATACGGTGTCGATTTCCTAATTGCCTCGGACCCTGGAGCGCACAAATCTACAATTTATACCGTTAAGCTCCTGGAGATCAATGCTGAGCCTGCCATTGAGCTCACCGGTCCGCGCCTCACCTGGATCCTTGAGGATCTCTTTATTGCCATCGGCAATGCGATTGTAGAACCATTTATTTCCCCCGTCTCTGAACCCCACACGGGGCAGTGGCCTGTCGGTGAAACCCACCACCATCTCATTAAATGTCTCCAAACCAATGTCAGAAATTAGAGTTGGAGCCCCTCTCTCCCATTTAGGTAGTATATTTACTATTTTAGAACAAGCGGTTGGAAATGCGATGATCACCAACCCTTCTGCCGTCTTCCATCATCGACATCCGGGGCTGTTTTTCGCTTTTTCTCTCCAGGGATTGCGATTGGGATGTGGTTCCCCTGGATGTGACCCAAGAAATTATCTAGCTTCGCGTTGAAGCCTACATATTTGAGTGCCACACAATTCACTCTTAAAACACCAGCAGAATACATTCCTTCAACCATATTTTGAAAGAAAACAGGGACGAGGTCTGGAAAGAGTATTGTTCTCTTATATAGGGAGTTTTCAATCTACAATAGCTGCTGTTCAACTAGTAACGGCCGAAGCGTGAAATGATTCAGACGTACCGATGACCCCATATTCTTCACCTGTTGTATGGAAATAGATTTTACTTGGGTGCATTCATACTCCCCGAGGTAGCACCATCCACCGTTGCGCCAAAAAAGATCTCGGGTTTCCCCGGGCTCTTGCGAGCTGACACTCTCCCATGCACCGTACCCATCATACAGTTTCGCATTGTAACGGTGCGTGGGTACGATTACGATGCATGTAGCTGCTTCGTCATTTGACCAATGTAATTCATACCTTACAGCGGATAGGGATGAGAGGAAGGTACTTCCGGGAACTGGAATTAATGGTAGTTGAGGATAACCTGAGGAACTACTAACCAAGCTCTTATTCCCTGTCAACGAGTGTTAACTTAATGCTAAATGTATGAATTAGTTTATAGTACCTTCGGTCTGATTAATGTGCTACTATCACAGAAAGGGAGGATACTACCTGGACAAGGCGCGTGAGGTGGACTACCTGGGAGGGGTGTCTCGAGGAATGCTTGGACATCAAATTCTTGGAGAACCTGCCTTCCGAATGTTG
This sequence comes from Infundibulicybe gibba, assembly GCA_015501065.1. Taxonomy (NCBI): domain Eukaryota; kingdom Fungi; phylum Basidiomycota; class Agaricomycetes; order Agaricales; family Omphalinaceae; genus Infundibulicybe; species Infundibulicybe gibba. Next base: position 558,352 of record JADNYI010000001.1, read on the forward strand.
ATAAACGCCCCAAAAAATACCACACATCTCACATTTTCATTTTTCAGCGCCTCTTCCAGGGCCTTGTTGTGTTCGGCCTCCTCTTCTGTTTTCAATTTTAGACGATTATATGCCTATCACAGCGAAGGACTAGTACCTCAGTAATAGAATATACTAGAAGCAGAACGGAAGATCCATACCTCCTGCCATTCCATGCTTGAATTTTTCCATGCTTTGCACCGGGCACGCGCTTTATCGAGTTTTTTGAGGAAGTTGGAGTTTGACTCTTCCTGAAAGGTGTTAACAGGGCTGACCCGAGTCCAGCTTGTGTTTGCAAACCTTTTGTAACATCAACGTGTCTCGCTCAGCTGATATATTCGATAGCTCTTGTCTAGTCTCCTCGAGAAGCTATTACGCACAGTAGGTGAGCCAGAATGCAGGTTTTCATAATGGAAAAATTATACATTTTCCAAATGGACGCTAGGCTTTTGCTCCCCTTGCTCAGCCTTCAATCTTGTGATCTCTTGATACATCTCATCGATCCGCGCCTTTAACTCTGTGTTTTCAGCCTCAGTCGCGTTTTCGGCTAAGGATGAGCGCTGGCGTGGCTATTGATAATTATCCATATTTTTAACATGGTCAGTATAGAAATTTGAAATTCATTTGATGGAACTTGCCTCCCGGAGTTGGCTACGAAGCGATCTGATTTCATTGCCCAAGAGCCTTATCATTTCTCTGGCTAAATCCAGGTCTTCTATAATTTCAGTCATCAGACTATATGGTGGAGAGATTGATATTGGTATGTGTATTAGGATTTAAAGCACAGTGCACCCTTCAAAGTTCAAGTATACGCAGCATCAATCGGCTGGCGACGGGTGCAAAAACAATGCCCACGTGGCCTCAGGGAATCGGTAAAATTCTGAATTCTTCTGAAACCACATCGACAAGAAATGTCAACTGAAGTCCCAGGATCTTCTACACCCTCACGCAAGAGATCAAAATGGGATGACGATGATGAAGCGGACGGCCCTCAGGGGAGACTCCCCCAGCCAAAACGTCGAACAAAGGGCAAGAATGTTAATTCGAATATCGACGATATCAAACCACCTTCTCAACTATCAAACGCCGTAATCCGACCAACACATAGCGTTTACGTCCCTCATAGATCTCGCCATCCACAAATTATCCCCTCACGTTCGGTCTATTGTTATGAACGCTTGAATCAAATTGAGGAAGGATCATATGGTGTTGTCTTCCGGGCACGAGACAAGCAGACAGGTGATATTGTTGCGCTGAAGAAATTGAAGTTGGATGAAGAGAAGAATGGGTTTCCAATCACTGCCCTGCGCGAGGTCAATGCACTCATGGCATGTCGACACGAAAATGTTGTAGGGATCCGCGAGGTCGTGGTCGGCGACACCCTGACGCAGTGCGTGTCGAGTAATCTCCTTTTTTTACTATGTATCAATCACCCACTGCATTATGACAAGAGTTTTTGTTGTTATGGACTTCATCGAACATGACCTGAAATCGCTTCTCACCCTAATGCCTTCGCCATTTCTCCAATCAGAAATCAAAACACTTCTCCTTCAGCTCTTGTCGGCTGTTAACCACTGTCATGAAAACTGGATACTTCACCGGGATCTGAAAACCAGTAATTTATTGATGAATAACCGTGGTACCATCAAAGTGGCAGATTTTGGCCTCGCACGACGCTATGGCGACCCTGTTGGTGTTGGCGGTATGACACAACTTGTGGTGACCTTGTGGTATCGGTAGGGATGTTCGATTTACATTCTTGACCGACCTATTTATCAGTCATATCAGAGCTCCGGAGATTCTCCTCGGTGCTACAACTTATTCAACAGCCGTAGACATGTGGTCTGTGGGGTGCATATTTGCAGAACTACTGCTTAAAGAGCCTCTCTTCCAAGCTAAAGGCGAGATCGAGCTGCTCTCAATGATCTTCAAATTACTTGGCCCTCCCACATCCAATTCGTGGCCGGACTATTCAAAACTTCCACTAGCTAAGACATTATCACTTCCATCACCTCAACCACCGCAGTTCCGTCAGAAGTTCCAGTATATGACGACCGCCGGCATTGATTTATTAATGTCGTTGCTCACCTATGACCCCGAGCGCAGGATCACCGCAGAAGAAGCCCTGCTACACCCCTACTTTAGGTGCGTATTGTGCTAGAGCATATCGCATTGACACTCACCCAGAACAGTGAATCTCCGCTGCCAAAACACCCTGACCTTTTTGGGTCCTTCCCATCTGCAGCCGCGGGCGAAAAGTTTGTTGATCCTCCCATCTCTGGTCTCTATTACTTAAAAATATTTTTAGAAGACGAAAACCATTTGATAGTCCCTCAGCGCCACGAGCAGCCGATTTCAAACTCCTGGCTGATATTGACCCAATGTGATTCTTTTCAGTTTTCGGAATTCAACAGTAATTGGTTCGAAGCCCATGAATATACACGCCATACAAATCTGCGTATTATATCACTAGGTATCGTCATCCGGAAACTTCGCTCGCAGTTCTTCTCGCATCCTCTGGAATCTGGTGCGAGTGCGACCCATTTCCCCACATTTATCATAATACTCCTGGACTTCTTCCACGGTAAATCGGAATTCCTTTGCGATGTCCCGTATGCTCTGGTCTATCACATGCATGTTGGCGATGACAACCAGAGCTTGCGCATTCAACTCCGCAGGTGTTCCGGTCTCGCTGACAAAATCAATCAGTACAACAGAACATGCAAATTATGAAATAAGTTACTTCGGCTTGCTTCTTTTGTTGCCATCTTTGTCCACAACTTCTTCGCTTGCTCTTCTCTTACCCCAGGTCGGCGGCGGAGCATCTCCCACCTTTACAGTCCATTCCTCACCATCCTCCATTTCTTCTTCGGCTGGACTTCCCCGAATAGTCGACCGGTCTACCGATGGACCAGCGACGGGCAGAGGCTGTGAGAACATGCCAGCAGGATTATGAAGGTCATTTATATTTGGCATATCGTGCCCATGTTCGTGCATTCTCATGACGGACATGCCTGGGATAAGCGGGAATGGCATCCCTGGTAGCCCCCCCATTCCCTCTTTAGTTCTCCGATTTGCAAAAAATTATCGGAAGTGCTTGACGGAGATTCGGCCTTGCCACGTTTCTTCCTACTCCTCTTTGGTTTTTCTTCAGCCTGGCGAACGTAGCCATATTGGCCCTTTTCGCCAGGGATAGGTTTCTTCTGGTCGACTATATTCGCTATCATACCGTCGAGACGGGTGGCATTCTTCTTATACCTCTCTCGCCAAGATTGCCAGGTATGCCGGCTAACCCATGCGTATTCTGGCTCTGTACTCTGTGGATAGTTTAGCCAACGCAGGATGGATAGCTTGTGGGCTTTATGTTTATCTCACCAGCTCGCAGAGTTGTTGGTATAGCCTGTTTCCAGTCCTGCCCCCAGTTTCCTTGTACGGGATTTTCGCGGCGATCCACTGACAGAGGTGATCTTCATCTTCTTCAGTGAATTGAGTTCTCCTGTGAGTAACATGTTATTTGGGCGTTAACATGAATATGGTCGCGAAACGTGCTCCTCGCCTGGCCTTCGGCCCCCTGGGTTTTTGTATACGAGTGGTGTATAGACCACCATCCCTTTTTCGATACATTTCTTGACCCATAAATATGATTCGATATATTTATCCGAAACTCCCTGATATACTTTGATGAGATGTTCGAAAACGTCTGTATTAGGATCCGCCAGGATTACACGAGCTGATTGTGCAGATGCATGTGGGTCGCCACCAGAGTGCTGGTTCAGCTCGATGAGCGCACGAAAAAAGTCTAGTAAAGAAAAACCCACCATGATCCGCTGGGCAAGGACACTCCGGGCATTGATGTTTGCGATGCTAGGGTGTATGTGCATCCGAATAGGAGCAGCATTGTCGACAAAAATTTGTTTCAAAAGCATCCCGGCAATTTTGCACGCTTCCACATAAGTGTACGGGACAAAATGTCGGTCTGGTCGATCTGAACTTGCCCAACAGAGTCGAAGTCGTTCTTCCTCAGCAGTTCCAGGTTGAACAAGGATATACCCTTGCCGTGGAACTTTTGATTCCACTCGCCCACCGAGGGACTGATATCATTCCAAATAGTCAGCAACGAAGGGTCGTAATTTGAACACGATGGTTTCCTACGGTGATTGTCTCGCACAGGTCTGCTTGAATTTCTTGGGGGAGATCTTTTTGAATGAAAAACTTGGTGGCGAGTCCTTCTCCATCTTGAAATATGGGCTGTCTTATTTGAGTATACGTCCATGATAATAGCCCTTAGTATATTACCATTGTCAGCAGTTGCCAGTGACAAATTTATGGTGAGCCCCGAGTTTAAGGTTGAGGGTAAGTGGCAGATTTTAGGGTCATGGAAATATCGAGGGTTAGGTTTTATGTCGTCACATGATCTCTCGGATTAAATGGACAAAATGCTATAATCCAGCTACTCCAGGACTTTTCCCGGGTTCATTATACCTCTTGGATCAAAGAGGTCTTTGATTTTCCTCATCCATGCGATGCTCTCCCTACTCTTGGAATAATGAAGTGCGTGAGTTTTCATAGCGCCTATTCCATGCTCAGCTGAGATGGAGCCCCTATGTGAGGCTAGATATTCTATGAATACGCTGGGGGGAGAAGTGTGGATGCCAGCTTACCAACAACCTCAAATACATAGGGCTCTAATGCATCTTGTATTTCAGGGGTGTAAGCATCCGCGACAATGTTCAGATGGAGATTTCCTAGGGTGTATATTCACACACGGTAACGGACGTGATATTGGCACTTACCATCACCAACGTGGCCATACCCCAATACATGTTTAACAGCATTGTTTCCTAGGAGACCTTTTGAACGCAGCTGTTCCCTGGTTCCGTCCACGACTTCTTTGAAAGATGAAAGTGGGACTGATATATCGTATTTATATGGTTTACCCTCCTTTGACACGGCCTCGGTCACGCCCTCTCGGAGGGCCCACAGCGATGAAAATTGTGCGGGGGATTGAGAGAGAACCCCGGTGTTGATGAGTGGCTCGTCGGCTTCCAATAGAGTTTCTAACAGATGCGTTAATTTCTGGAGGGACCCGGGTAAGTGAATGTTGCTATAAGGAAATCAGAGCGATTACCTCTTCGTCGTGCTCTCGGCGGCTGCCACTAGTTTCTACCAGGACGAAACATTCGGCACCCTCAACTTCGTCATCGCTGAGAGCTCTTCCTTGTCCATGTTTTACTGCCAAATCATAAGCTGTTCGGTCGATAAATTCAAATGCCGAGAGTATCTCCGATAGTTGTTGTTTGACGAGCTTGTATAACGGCAGGACATTTTTGAAGCTTGGGAGTGCGAGTATGACATTATTTGATGCCTGTGGCGACGGCGGTGTCAAAATAGAAACTCCGGTGATTATTCCGAGTGTTCCTTCAGCGCCAATAAACAATTGCTTCAAATCGTATCCTAGGAAACATTAGCTCATTCGGACATTGGTAGGTGGGTTGTCGTGCCTGTATTATCCTTGCGTAATGTTGACAACTGATCGAGGATTGTCCCATCCGGGAGAACTACCTCGAGGCCCAGAACAGTGCCATGAAGTGAGCCATACCGGAGTAAGCGTAATCCACCAGCGTTGGTTGCGACATTGCCACCGATCTGACAGCTTCCAAAATCAATGTGCACGGGCTCGTAGTCCAGGGAGGATCATGACACACCTCCCCTTTGCTCCCAGATCAATGGGCATTATGTGGTTGTGCGGCGCGACGTAGTCGGTCAGGGATTGGAGGATGCAGCCCGCGTCGGCGACCAGGATACCTACACGTGGAGAAGCAATACCTAGGGTTAAGACCAGGCTTGTACGAGAGCTGGTGATAATAATGACCGGATATGGGGTCGAAGGACCGTACTTTGTTCATGTTGGCGAGGGATACGATGACTTCATCTCTGATAGGAACGCTCCCGCCAACGAGACCAGTGTTCCCGCCTTGAGGGACAATACCTATACGTTTCTCATTGCACCACTTGACAATCTCGCTGACCTCTTGCGGGGTCTTGGGTTTGAGAACTGTGGTGGCCTTGCCACTGTATTTGCCCATCCAATCATTGTTGTAATGATCAAGTTCGTCGGCATGTATGGATACGGGTGGCAGTGTTGAAAGTACCGATGATGGGGCGAGTATTTTAGCGAAATGGGCGATGTCCACCTCGGTCACCGAGTTTAAGCGGATAGTTGAGTGATGAGACCGATGAAACTGGGAAGCCAGTCGCTTAGAGCATTGACGAGACGCTGCAGCCAACATTTGGACAGCTGGGCGGCTGGGTCGGGATGCGGTTGTATCAAGGGCCGAGTTGAATTTGTAGGGGGTATGCCACGTGATCTGGTATGTCGTGGGAATTTAAATTACTGATCCACCACGGACAGCAGCAAGGGTTTAACGTTTTCCCAATTCACTTGTTGATCACAAATTCTTTACTCGGCCAGCGCTGGCGACTCTCGTCTGATCTTTCTTACCCCGTTTGTCTCCCTTTCGTCCATGCGCTGTTAGATAATCCTCCTCGTTATAAGCTTTATTTTCATCAAACATCTGTCCGCGCTTTTTGAAACCCCCAGGACGCTCCAATTATGACCACCGCTGCAGTCCTGCTTGACCAGAGTAATCCTCTCGATGATACCCAGAGAGAACACGAAACCGAGGCTCATGACATAGCCCAACCAGACACCATCATTCAAAGTGTCAAAATCACAGCCAGCGAATCGAAGGAAGCCGTCAGTCCTGTTCTTGATTCAAGTCGCGGTCCATCGTTTTCCACGACGGGGGAGCCGTCTTCAGATGTTGCTAGTGTTCACTCTATGCCTGCTGTGCATGTTTCTGAAGCTGAGGCACCCTTCGACCGTCACCGCTCAGCAGCACGCACTCCTGAACCTCGCTCTACTGACCGGGCCCCACCCCCTTCACCGCATCCGTCGACAAGCGGCGACAGATTGTCTCAACAGGAGCGGAGAACTCGGCACCGCTCCGCGGCTGAAGTGGGTGTCAGGCTCCCCTTCTACTTTCTGATTCTTAGCATCCACGTCTCAGGTCCGCTCATCAAACAGGCTCTCGGGTTTCTTCAATAACCTTATCCATCGGCGCGAGAATGTATCACAACCACCCCCACGAGGTAGTATTCGAGAAGATCACGCACCGTCGCCTGGGGCTGGCCAAGATTCCGAAAATCCCTCCCGAGCATCTTCGCCAACCTCCGGAAGGCCTATTACTCCACCGCCCCAACTACCCCCACCAACTCTCCAGGAACTCGGCTTATCCTTGTCTGTTCTGACATCTGACCTATCACCCTCACATTTTAGTACCCCGCCTTCAAGTGGGGCATTTCTGGCTCCACACTATCTACTCCTTTGTCATGCTCAAGGATTGGACGTTTTGCCTCTGGTCTCTCCACCTTCACCACAACCATATGCCTTGGTCCGCCGCGTTAGCTTCAAGAGCGTTGTTGTGATGGAGCAGCGTGGAGTTTTAGTTGCTATTGCAGGCAGGAGGGACGGTGTTCGTGTTTATGCTCTGGAGGAGGTCAAGAAAGCAATTGAATGGAGAATGGAGGCTGAGGTCCGCAGGGAGCGTGAACGAAACCGGAGAGAGACCATCAAGAAAGTTTCACTTTCGGCGGGCTTAGACGTAGGAGTCGAATGGCGTGATTCAACGGATAAACAACGCAAAGCGAGTCTATCCACTCCTCCTGGTAATCCGACCACCCGTACCACGCTCATTCGTAAGAGCTCATATGGTCCGGTTCCAGTAGCACCCGCATCATTACCTGCCCCACCATCCCAGCCAACATTACAAGAAATCCCGGTGCCTTCTGTTACCGGAATATCAAGCTCCTTCACCGCCTCATCGCCTTTGGCACCGCCTCCAGGACCATCTGAGAACCCTCCTCCCTACAGTAGCCCGGTAGATGTTCCCCATCCACCCCGGCTACGGGCACAGAGTTCTGTGGTTTCTATGGTGCAAGGGCAATCGAGGCGCGGTTCAGTCAGTAATGTTTTAGCTGCCGCCCCAATTTCGCGACGCAACACAGATGCTGCTACTAGGCCTCATGATCCTGATTCCAAGGCAGACTGGGCAGAATCAAGTGATGAAGAAGCCATTGATATTGTTGCTGCCGGCTCAAGTGGGGGTCAAGCTCTGGATGAGCGAACCAGCGCGATGCCACCCCTCAGTGCCACTCAGATATCGCCTGCGACGTCACCCCCATCCACATCCGCAACACCTCATCCAGCCACCACGTCACCTCGACGGAACAGGCCTTCCAATCTTGATCTTACTTTATCACGCTCAAACACAACAGTGGTACCTCCCGAACCTTCCCCGACCCCAACCCTGCTGACCCTTCGTCAGGCTCTCTCCCACTCGCCGGTCGTCGCCCCAAGAAGTATTCACTCACCAGACCAACCAAATCCAGATCTACCATTCGGGGAAGCTGATGGAGACGATGACGACGCCAACGGTCGCATCAGTTTAGCTCAAGCTCTGCTTGAGAGTCGAATACCCGACCTTCCTCCCATAGGAACGCGGCAGCCCCAACAACCTATCCTCATCGTTTCTTCGCATCCGGTGGCCACATGGGAAGACGAGCCCACGAGCCCCCGAACTTCCGAGGGCCACTCTGTGGTCAATCGACAGCCACCTCCAAGCACACCTGAACGGCGAAGGCGACGGTGGTCTGTAATGCTGGGCCAGTCTAGTCCAGTTCCCGAGAGCAACAACGCGTCCTCGCCCCCGCCCACCGCCCCCCCATCTTTTCCCTCTCAAGTCGATCCTGAACGATCTAGCCGCTTCTCGCGATCCCAGTCGTTCCGCTCCAGCCAGTCAACGTCAACTGTGCGCCCTTCTACGTCAACGAGTGGTAGGGCTGCTACTATACCTGTTCCATCGTTACCAGAGCTGGCCCCGTCGGTTGTATCTTCAAACCCATCACGGTCATCTCGCTTTATACCTCGCATAATCAGTAATGCTTTTCATCAACGGAGATCTGAGAGCCATCCCCCAGTCCCTTCTCAAAACCCGAACGAAGGGGACAGTTCTAGGCGCACCAACGGCCCAATTGCTCCTCATATGCCCCCTCCAAAACTTGAATATGTCAAACTCCCTGGGACCAAAGGTGCATTGCTAATCAAGGCGGTAGAGACGGCCAAGAAGAGGTGTGTATCCCAGTATTCCCATTTCCTTCGTTGATCTAGTCCTTATAAAGCTTCCTTGCAATTTTATGCGGTGAAAACGGCGAAAAAGTTGAACTATTCGCGGGTACATATCGCACAGCCCTTGGCCTTTCACGCACCTTCATCCTGCCTGACTCTCCGAGATCGCTGGAACTGCAGCTCCAAGGAGACGACCTGGTTGAGGTCTTTCTGGTTTTTTCCCAGAATGTCTTTGGTCTCGAGCCAGCCACTGTCAGAGTCCGTGAGGTCAGGATTGGGCGAGCGGAACGACGAGCAGCGCGACGCAGAGCGCGGGAAGTTCGGACTGGCAACGATCCAGAAAATCCCCCTGATGAAGACACAAACGTCAACGTTAGCATCGGCGTGTCGGTAGCCGTCGGCTCAACGGTTGTTGCTACTGGTGATGGGCCTGGGGGCTCACAACCCCCAACCTTGATTCCAACCGAGCACCCCAGTGCCAACGATGATCCTCCCTCGAACCCAGCAGACTCGACAGCTGCATTAGCGGTCTCCCATGCCGACGAGCTTGTTGCTTTAGCCACAGTTCAGATGGGGCCATATACAACATTCCAGCAATTAAGTTTTGCCCCCAAATTCCCATTGGCATCGATCGCAGATGAATACATAATCCCTCCCACGTACCCAGATTTCCTTGAGTATAGGGCTGAACATGAACCTGAAGTTAACGGCAACAATAATTTGGACCTTGCTCAAATCCAGTTCTCGCCGCCCGGCCTGCCCGTTCCCGAACCTACTGCGCCCTCCAAGTGGTACTATCGTGACCCCAAAAACGTCATTCATGGTTAGTCTCATTTCCCGTCGGTAGAAATATAAAGCTAATATTTCTGACAGGGCCATGGAAAGCACAGCTGATGCAAGCGTGGTATAAGGATGGCCTACTTCCTCCAGATTTGCCTGTCAGAAGGGAAGAAGATTCTAATTATATGCTTCTAAAGGATCTTAGGTTGCAAAGTGTCGATCCCACTCACCCTTTTCGCTCACATCCATCCCCCTCTGCATCTACGCCAAATGGAAATTCATATCACAATGAAAAACCACTACTCCCTCCCATATCCCTCCTCTCCCAACCCCGCCACTTTGGTCCTCCTGCCTTGTTTTTCTCTTCCCGGGGTGGTCATAGCACCACCATCGTCGACGCTAGAGGCAGGTCTGTCTTGAAAGGCAGATTCATGTGGAGTGGCGATAATCATGATGATGACTCGCCGACTTTGATGACCAGAATGGGTGACGTTAAACGGCTTGAGGCCTTCGACGTGAAGGACCGTGCCGTTCTTGTTGCGATGCGGCAGGGGGGTCTGGAGGCTGTAGATCTTGGTGATGCTCTCTTGAAGCCTGCAGATGAGTCTCGGACAGTGCTGCCCCAGTTTAGCCCACCCCCTTCCAATACGAACCGCCGGGGGCCATTCGTTTGGAAAATCGGAACACCCGTATCTGCGACACCTACAACCGCTACTATCCTATCGTCCAAATCCAAGGGTGGAGCCCCGTTGTCATCCAAGAAACAAAGCACGGGGTCAGCTAAATCTCCTGCGGGCAGGACGGAATTTTCGGCTGGCGAATTGGATGTCGAGATGGACGAGGTATTATTCCTGGGTCGGAAAGAGGACGAAATATACATTTGCGAACGCAACGCTGGCTCTTTCCGGATACTAAGGCTTCGCCCTGACTCTTGGTGACAGTAATGATTTTTATGACACTTTCAATTAAACTTATACTTACAAGCACACATACATACCATCATTCATTAATATATACAACCACCATTTGACTCAATCACCATGATGTATCAATACCGTAAGCACATGGAAGTTATGCCTGATAAAAGTATCTACATGGCCATGGCGATGATTCTGGTTGGAAATGATGTATAATATTACCGGGAATTCTACAATTTCGCAACAATTTTTCGCAACTCAGTCTTTAAGATCTTCCCTGTGGATGTTTTCTGGAAAACGTGAGGGTTGTGGTCGGAAGCAATTGATCATTTTACTCACAGGTAATTCGGGAACAACTTCTACCCATTCTGGACAGGCGAAACCTGGCAAACGAGCTTTTGCGTGTTGAATGAGGTCTTGCGCAAATTCGTGGTGGCGACCCATCCACCGGGATTTGTGTTGTGGATGCAGAACTACAAATGCCATAGGTCGTTCACCCCACTTTAGATGCGTCCGTGCGACGACGGTAACCTCCAAAATATGAGGGTGGGTAGCCAGCTCTTGAGATTGTTGAGTGAGCTGTACGTATTCGTCCGAGCGAATCTCACCTTGCTCGATCGCCAAACTGGATGCATTCTGTTTACGGGCGTTGAGTTGTCCAAATCGGCGTCATGATACATATACTGACCTCCCCGCCAGAAATTATGATATCTTTGCTCCGGTCCATAATAGCGACGGTCCCGTCTGGATGCATAACAGCCAGATCCCCGGATCTAAATACACCACCAAGGAAAGCTTTCCTTGTTGCTTCCGGGTCCCGGAAGTACTAATTGGATATTCCACCCCACTCAGGTTCGTTGATATTAAAACACGGAACACAAACCTCTTTCATAACAATATTCCCGCGGGTTACAATCTCTCCAAGGGTTTTGCCGTCACGAGGAACATCAACGAGTTCCTCATTGTTGCCATCCTCCGTGAGGGGATAGACGACACGTACCTCCTGGGCGGTGGCAAAGGCCTGGCCTTGTCGTGCCATCAATCGCGCGCGGTTCTCCAGGGGGATTGAAGACCAGGAAGGTTGCTCATAATTTCTGGTAAAAGGGCCGTAGGTCTGGGATACATAATGTAGTTGGTATAATGGATGGTATCGGTATTTGAATGGTTTGGCGTTACCTCTCTGTAGACGACGTTAAGATAGTATTTCAAGAAATAGGTCCCACGCACGTTAGACCATAGACATGCACAGGCTTCATGCCCACTTTTTCCAGTTCTCCAATCAGGTGGGGTGTTGGGGCAGCTCCAGCTAGGGGGAAACGGTTACCGTACATTCTGAAGGCCATACACATCAAATGAATACCTATGATCGCGGTGACAGGTCGAGGGAGTTTTCTGGCCAACGGGTCATTCACAATACCAATCTGGATAACCATTAAACGAAGGCAGTAGAAAGAGGGATATATGTTACTTGAACCGTCGGCGCGCCACAATAATGGGTGACGCCGGAACGAAGTAAATGATTCCAGATAAGGGTAAAATCAACGGTCCTTAGGGTGATCTAAACGAAGATTGATCTTCCTGGGCAGGCATGAGCAATAATAGAACGTACTTGAGTCGCAAATGCAAAAACATTCGCCCATGGAAACGTCCAACCCGCCGCGTGGAACATAGGAAGAATCCTGAATCATTGAACCAAGAAATAAATTCGTGAAGCAAGACATGTTCCTGGACAAATCCATACCATAGATAGGTTGAATCTCGGTGAATTCTATTCTCTTGTCATTTCCGAACCTTGGCCAATATGGATTGCAGTAAATAAACGTACTGGGCCTCAAATGCATTTCCCACAGCAGCCAGGTAGGATCCTGTTCAAGGGTTAGCGTTCAGGGTTCATGAGGACTATACTGGCCCTTACCCCTAAGTGTTGTAATTACACCTTTTGGCTATGTCGAAGTTATTCAATTCAGCAACAACTAGAGTGGCAATATGGCATACTCTTCCTGTTGTACCAGATCTATATGATGCCAACCATTAGGAAAACAAGTATTTCGAGAGAGATTTACTGACGTATAACATAAAACAGCAGCCGTATTTTCATCCAATTCAACATCTAAGCCTGCCCAACCCCTTTCAGCGCTGAATTGCCTGCCTCCGTCAAGGAATGCCTCATATGGATCACCGAGGCGACCAGTATCATTGGAAATAATAGTTGGAATTTTTGTCCCTTGAATTAAATGTGTGTATTCGTGGTCCACAAGTATAAGAGAGGAGCCGCTGTGTTCAAGGATGTACGCGACCTCCTGGGGTTTCAGACGGGTGTTGATTGGTGTAAGGATAGCACGAGCAGCAATTACACCATGGTGGGCATCTGGTCGAATATCTCAGAATATACCAACATCCCCAAATATAACACAACCGACCTGCTATGAGCGGTCTATGCGGACGGCGTCAGCGTTTCTACGCAATGATGATGGCACGACTCACGCATTGGGCGCGATAACAGCAACACGATCGCCGGGCTTGACTCCGGCCTTTATCAAGGCATAAGCCAAATTCTGGATTCGCTGCGCCCTTGACGCCAGGTACATTCGCATTTCCAATTTATCACATTATAAATAACGCACCAAATTCCGTAGGTATAGAATACAGGGTGTTTGACGTCAGGATGCGCCAGCGCAAGCTTGTTAGGATACACCTGTGCAGCACGCAGTATGAAATCCAACGGGTTCTGCCCATTCAGGTCATATCAAGGATTGAACCGACGAGAACAGCGGAAAGTGCGGACCAAAGGATGTGTGTACACGGGGGTTCCTGGAGTAGCCTTTCTGCTAATCCTCAGACCTGGGGGAGGTATACTTGCTGGAGTGGGTTGAAAGTGAGAGGAATTGAAAGACATATTCAAGTTGGCTGCTGAACGGTGGCAAGTTCACCCAATTGAACATTTAAATAATGCAAATCATCACAAGGGTGATCACGTGACCTCCAGTCCCCCGGACCCCGCGGCGGAATGACCAATATGGGTTGGCTGATCGATCGATCAATCTATATTTGGCCATGTCAGCCACCCCAGACCGGCTACATAATCCAAAGTGAAATCATCGTCCAACCGCTCCTCACAATCATCATGTCTGCAAAATCAAGATCAGTTGCTGTATCAATCCTTATTATTTCTAGTGCAGCATTGGGTATTGCTCACTTTTCAAGGCTTCCGCACGCGACTGACATGGTTGAACCAGGAGATCCAAATGACTGGATCAATGTGGGTTATATAAAGAGGAATGCAGATCCGTCCGATGTGCGTTCAACGACCAGCGATGCAGAACAGGCTATTGTTCACAGCGCGGATACCTACGCGCAGAAAGGCCCATGGAGTATGTTTCCCGATATCAAACCTTGCCCATTTACCCTAATACAAACATACAGGTGTCACTAATGTCAAGGGTGTGCTCCCACCGAGTGGGGATATCCATGATTATCTGAGCTGGGCACCATAGTAAGCACAGAGTAGCATTTGGATCCGTGCTTAATAATCGAAACAATCCTATACATAGTCACTGGCCCAACTGTAACTGGTGCACCAGTGGACGAAACCATCTAGCACACACAGGCGGATCAAGCAATGACGCAAATTCTGATGGGGAAGGTGGTACATCGGATACTTTTTCCAGCCCTTCAACCTCCGGGGCAGATTCAGGCTCGGGACCCTCACTCCAAGCCCGTCATCGCCGCATGAATAGGGTCCGCCTCAATGGATTGGCTCATGTATCTCAGCGCAGCATCCCATTAGCCCCACAGCATCTACCCGACTCATCCCCAGGAGACCAATCACCGATTCAATTGCCTGTGTCGATTCCCGCCCTAACTCAAACTGGAGCGGAAAGCGAAAGGACTTATGCACCATCCGCTGGTTCTCCCACACCTGCCCAAGCAGCTGCGAAGAAGGCAAACAAGTCAGCGTGTACCCCTTCCCCAACGAAGAGTCTTCCTCCCAGTGCTAGTAAGTGCCCCTTCCGCGACTTGGAATAAAATTTGGCTCACCAGATGTAGCTTGGACCACATGCCCATATGTTGTCAGGGATGGGCAAGTTAACCCCGATGTCAGGACTCTCAACGGAGTTGGGGCCATAGGCGAGGCCTCTCAGGCTACACTATATAATGCAATTGCCTACGCCCTCGAAGGCTCTCCTGAGCACTCCCGTAATGCTGCGGCCTTCGTGGAGTGGTTCTTTTTGAATGCTCCAACACGAATGAACCCGAACATGAATTTTGGACAGATAGTTCGGGGACCGGGTCCAAAGGGCCGGCAAGGCACGTTTACAGGTGTCCTAGACCTTCGTGGCATCGTGAAGGTTGTGAATGCTGTCCAGATTTTAAGAACTTCGGGAAGCCCAGAATGGACGGACAATAAGCACCAAGGAATGGTTGAATGGTCGACGGAGTATGTTAATTGGCTGGACACAAGTGATATTGGAAAGAGCACTGCTACTCGTCCAAAGTGGGTCCCTACAATCCCTGGCGGGGACCTATGCTGATTATGGAACCAGCAATCATGGTACATTTTATGTATCCCAAGTCACTGCATTGAGCTTGCTATCCGGGAACAACCAGCGTGCAAGACAATTCCTCCAGGAGTTTTTCAGCAAACAATTCATGGACCAAATTGCTGCGTCCGGTGAGCAGCCGTTCGAAGCGGCGCGAACACGTCCGTTCCATTATCGATGCTTCAACCTCGAAGCCCTGATTGTAAGTCAAGCGAACCGCGTGTTCTGATTGTGACTCAGAATCCTCTAGACCAATGCAAAACTAGGCGATCAGCTCGGCCTGAACCTTTGGTCGGCCAAATCCAAATATGGCGGCACCATCCAAACGGCAGTGGATTATACGATGCGCGTGGGTACAAAAACCGAAGACATTACCGAGCTTGCCCCGCATGTCGCAGCCGTCGCGGCAGCGTATGGTGATCCCAGCGGAAAATACAGTGCATACTTGCGCAGAATTTTGCCCAACTACCAATCCAAGCCTTTTTGGTATTATGATCAAACAGCCGCTATTTCTAACTCACCCGCTGCTAAAAAACGTCCTATCGCTCAGCGGAGAGAAGAACCGGAAGTGGAAACCTCCGATTTCGGTGTTTTTGGTTTCGAATGCCCCGAGGTTTTCAAGTGGGCGGACGAGGTTGAGTTGGAAGATGATCTTTTCGTGACCTGTGAAATGCTGAGACCATTTTACGAGATTCCCCAGCTTTCAGAATAGAATCCTGGCCGTAGTTATCCAGCCCTACCGTATTTTTCTTGAATTTAATTAGTCTATTGCATTTATGGAACAATTTGGATAAGCGCCTAGTGAAAAATATGGACGGATAAGTTCAACGGCTAGATGACGCATTAGTTAGGTTGCCTACCACCGTAATTGAGACACCACGAAAATTTCGTACAACCCATTTATCGGGCAGGAAACAGACACCCCAAACAACGATGACCTCCTGTGGGCATTTGGATAGATGGCTCAGCCTTCACAACATACACCCCAGGCGCCAGGTAGGCAGCCCCGATTAACATTAATATTGCCCCACCCAGAAATCAACTTGATGGCAAAGTCCGCAGTGGAGTGCTGCCACCGCGGCTGAGCGCTGAGCAAGCGGTGACAGCGCGAAGTGTGCTCAACGAATTAATGGTCAGTATACCGTTTCAATGGTGTGGGGAAGAAGCCGGCAGACCACCATAGTTGCCCGTGCTAACCATCATCCTCAAGTCATAGGAGGGTATACTAGTCCCATTGATATGTTTGCACGACCGCTATACTCATGGGACGACCTCAATAATACCTGAGTCAGACTCATTGGCATGTCTGAGAGTGGATACATGGCACATCAGTATGGTGGAGCCTGTAGTGATGTGCAAAGGGGCTTGGGGCCCGGCTGACCATCTCGCGGAGCCCAGGCCGAGCCGTCAGGCCGGGGCTTTGGAGTACAGGCACGAAACCGCGCGGATTCACCGCGATTTCCCTAAATACTCATGGTGGCCGCGTAAACCATGGTCCGCACTCCCCATTTAGCCTCACGACACCGTTGCGCGCGTCAAATGACGTGGCGAACACCGTCGTGAGGGTGGAGGGGGTGGGTTTGGAAGCTGGCCACCCATGGGCATGTGCGTAAATCATTAATATATACCTGGTAGCACCTACCTAAAATATTAAATGGTGCCTGTTTGTTCGTTTGTATGTAGGCGAGGATGCGCGCGGGGGGTGAGAGGGTGGACATGTGGGTCGAGTGGGGGATGTGCAAGCGGGTGTGCGTGTGGGTGCATGTATTTGCGGGCGGACGTTCATTTGTTCATTCGTTCACTTGTTTGCGAGCGGCAGCACATGAAAAAAACCCTATACTGAGATAAGACTTGAGATCTTGAGACGGGGGATAACGTACTTACTTTGCGAGACCTTTCGGTCATGCTCAAAAGCATGAGCGCCCATGTAGTCACGAACCCATCTAATCATGCCTTGCGAGTGCGCCTGGGTTCAGGACTGCTGTTGTGTTTCATTCGGTGGTGTGTCGTTTGCGTTGATGGTGGCCAGCCGCCGGCGCCGTCATTGTAGTTCGAAGATTTGAATGAAAACCAACTGAACATGTCGCGGACGCGGACGTAACATGTTATCAAAGCCACTGCTGACGCTCGAATTAGAATAATACCAGAGCTGCAATAAAATAATGGTAGACTCACCGGGAGTCTGGGATTATAAGCAACATTAAGATACTTATGGTGTGGCCTCGCAGCCTCGGGTACAAGAGCGGCACACGTACCCGCGCTCAACATTCAACCTAACATGAGTATTGGTGCAGTTTTCAACATTCATCGAGGCAAAAACAAATCCACCCGCAAGCCCCGGCTTGGGCCAAGCCGAGCCGGAGCCGAGCCGGGCCCAAAGGTTGGGCCCGGCTCAGAATTGCTGCAAGCCCTGGCCCTACTGAGCCGGGCCAAAGCCGGGGCTTCTGGGCCGAGCCGGGCCGTGTACATCACTAGGTGGAGGTGTTGTTGCTATACTGCCGAGATTTCCTTGCTGTGCCGGTTTAAACCCCGCTATTATTAATTATTTTGCCGTGATGTCAGCAGGCCAAAGGACCCCCACAAACAAAGGATAACAAACTCTTTCGCAAGCTTTGGCAGCGTCGAACATCTGCGCCTGCAATTACTCTCCCCTTATTATACAACACATATGGCCGATTCAGCTTCTGGTTCCGTAGATAAATCAGTACAAGTCAAACTTGTCCTTTTAGGTATGTACCTGTGACCATTCCTGGGTTCATCTGCTGGATGATACCACTAAAAAACTTGTATTTCTTACCAACTTTCTTTACCCCAGGCGAAGCTGCCGTAGGGAAGTCATCTGTGGTGCTTCGATTTGTACGTGTCGACTATGGTTCCAACAATTCATGATATCTCAATCACTCACAGGTTTCCAACGAATTCCAAGCCAACAAGGAGCCCACCATTGGCGCTGCCTTCCTTACCCAGAAATGCCGTCTTGAGGACCGTGTTCTGAGATATGAGATTTGGGACACCGCAGGACAGGAACGGTTCCATTCGCTTGCTGTATGTGCTCTTACACCACGCATTCCATACACCAACCCGGTTATTTTCTACAGCCGATGTACTACCGTAACGCACAGGCGGCTGTGGTAGTTTATGATGTAACGAAAGCAACCAGCCTGGAGAAGGCCAAGTCATGGGTGAAGGAACTCCAGCGACAAGCGAACCCCAACATTGTCATCGCTCTGGCCGGGAACAAGGTTGATCTCGTTCAATCACCGAGCTCATCATCTGGCAATGCTTCATCATCATCAGAATCAGAGGATGAGGCAGACGATGCTACGGCTACGCCCGGAGAAACACCTGGATCCTCTGGTGGGGAACCAGAAAGTCTTCGACAGGTCCCAAGGGAGGAAGCACATGCGTATGCAACTGAGGCAGGCCTACTTTTCTTCGAGACGAGCGCTAAGACGGGTGAAGGAATCGTTGATATATTCACCGAAATCGGTGGGCATCATTTACCTCAATCACTACCCTTCCCTAACATGACCCACAAATCTTTCCAGCCAAGAAGATTCCTATTGAACATATCCTTGCGGCGACCAGGGGTGGTGTAGGTCGTCCGGGCGGTGCTAGCCGTGTTGACGGCGCACGACAAGAAGGCGGTGTAAATCTTGATGAGAACACAGCGAAGCCGAAAGATGCTTGTAATTGTTGATCTCCCTGCTTTTACAGTGCTTATGGATACATGGATTTCTTTTTTATGACCCTCGTACGGCCAGTTTATCTATCGCGTTCTCTTCAATCGTAGTCCCTTCCACCATACATGTAATCCCAATTGAATATTCATTATGGACGCGGCCTAGACATTTTACTCAAGCCGATAGCCCTCTGCCCTTGATCCGTCTCGTAGGCTCAATCTCCATCAATCGACATATGGCGGTGGTCGGGTGACATGCTCTTCATCCCCATGGCCACCTGGAATAAGATATGGAGGTGGCGCATGACCATGAGTGGGCTGGCTATCTTGGGGAGGGGTCGGAGTGAGTAAACCAGGGGGTTCGACTGGGTGGTACGATGGGCGGAGGGGTGGCGAGTGTGGCGGAGACGTTTGTCTCGACTCTCCAGGTGATCGGAAGTCGGAATCAATTGAAGGAGGAGGGTCGGACGGATCATCCATGGCGGGAGGGGGTGGCGGGGGAGGTTCGTGATTAGCCGCCTCCTCGTGTTGGTCGATGACCAGCCCTAACGCTTCGATGGCGAGCTCTGGTTCCCGAATATCGGCTAACTGTGTTAAATTTGTATCCTGCGTTGCCATTTCGAGAGTCGGTGGAGGAGTCGACGGTCTTTGCATATCTTCGGAGTGACCGTCAAACTGGTCGGATGGGGGGAACCCAAATTCGATGCCTTCTCCGGTTATCGACTGGGAGACAGGTATGTGAGTCGGGTGGGAGTCGGAATCAGGTAAAATAATTTCCGTCTCGGACTCCAAAAATGTTGGGAGCCTATTGGAGGAGGATGCTGAGGTAAAAAATGGTGGAGGTGCATCCCGTTCTTCGAAGGGAGGGGGCGCGCCACTTGGGATCATGCTAGGCCCAGCCTCACCCTCAGAATAATGGGGAATACTGAAATCCTCATCCGCTCTGACCGTCTTTGCGGGCGGCCTATCGTGCTTTTTGTGATATGCTGCGTCTATGGAATGTGCAATTTCTGGTAGGGGAGCTGGAGGTGGAAGGATGGTTACGGGAATTGATAAAACATATATGCGCTCTGTGTGGCTGGTCGTGTCGACGAAAGATATATGGATGCGTATGCGGAATGCAATTGAATGGAGTAGGGTTAGTTGCGTGATTGATGCGCACTCGGCGTCGGCGTCGAGGCGCTGATACTCTGTGTTGGGCAAACCAGAACTGAACTCAGGGGAGTATCTAAGGACGAGGCTTGATGGAGGATAAAGCGTAGCTTGACCGGACGTAATGAGTGGAAACGACAGGATGCCCCCGAGCGAGCGAGCACCGCCCTATATGAGGATCCTAGAAATAAAGGCGAAGTTGGCGCTTTCGAAGATGACCCTTGGGGAGGTTCTTCCAACATGTTAGGCGGTTTCGCTGAGAATGGGTCGTCCTCATTGCCATTTGGATCAGATGGGCCATATTCCGATATTTCGTCCCCATCATCCTCTCGTTTAACCTTCACAACACGTACGAGTTCCGCCCGAACGTTCCGAAGTCTTAAACCTTGGTCAATTACCAATTCTCTCGTGGGTGGGGGAATGGTAATATAGATGGGGATGTCTTCGTCAGCCCTGAATGTCGTTCTGGGAACCTGCACATCAACACGGGTCGGCTCGTTCAATGTATGGACCTCAGGTGAGAGCATCAGGAGTGGGAGTGGGATGTATACCGCCGGGTGTGCACAGTGAGTGATTTTGAGAGTATTGGTAGCAAAGGGTCCAATGGATGTACTTTGGCGGTTAATATATGAGATAGTGACGAATGTGGGGTTATTATTGATTGTGGGTGTCTGGCATGAGGGGAATTGCAAATGGGAATGACGATGGAAGGACCGCATTGCTGTCGGATTGAGAAAACAGAGTCACCTCAGAGGACCCAAGCTCTATCCTATTCTTGTAGGCCATTTCAATAGTAGATAGGAGCATAGTCCTAGGAAGAAGGTTAGCAAGATCGCAAGATGAAATCATCTTGTATGGCGAACACTTTTATCCATCGGCCTGGTTCAAGACCTTTGATCTGTAATTCACCTTCAATCGCGGCTCGCTCTCCATCCGCACCTAGGTATCCCTTCTGGAAATTGACAGCATCTGTCGTGGGGATAATCAGGATTTGGGGATCAGAACAGTCGTCGACAATATCTATTGTCCTCCTTGTGCTTGTCGAATCATCTGGGTCTTCTTGGGAGTATGTAGGAGGGGGAAGAAGTTCCGACATCGCCGTTTCTAGCAAGTCAGAGGGCTGTAGCGGGCCCTTGGTTTCCGTTCCACAAGTCCATCTGTTTCTTGTTCATGGTCAAGGCTGTTCGATCACGTGCCATCACATCGAGTTGATGCCCATTGCCGTTGCCATTTGTCAAGCATGTGCCAGGAAACTAAAAAAGCATAAAAGGACGAATAGATAAAAAAGCGAGTACATAAGGATACAGAAGCAACACGAATTTTGAATCCAGAATATACAATAATCACGGACAGAATAAGAGAATGATCATTCCACTCTGGCAAGGCTCTCCAACTCCCCAAACATCACCTCGTCGGCCTGGACCTCTCGTAACATCAGCATGTCCCAGGCAAGCTCTCGATGGCCACCGAGGAGGCCCGTTCCTTTCTCAGCGGAAGCATCACCCACTTCCCCATAACCCATCCCGAATGACATGGTTGGCAATGCCACCTCCGCTATGTCAAACGAGTCCGCAGCTTCGTCCAAGACCTTCATAGCTTCGATAGCGCGACGAGCACAAACCAGAAAATAAACGCGTCCTTCTTGGCTTTGGTGCACGAGGAACTTTTGTAGCATTCTGAGCATGACTGCCTTGAAGCCGAGCCGGCGATCTGACTTGACTCGCTGCTTCATTTCGGGTGGTGCAAGGAAAAGCAAGGAGTAGATGGCCATAATAATTTTCTCCAGGTAGCTGAGCCAGTGCTCCCGTGACACCAATTGGAAGTCTAAATCCACGACGGGGAGCCGATGGGTAAGGGAAACGAACAATGACCAAACAGATGGCTGGGGAACGGCTTTAGCAAAGATCTGTCGGTTGGTATCAGATTGGCATAGTCTGGTATAGACTTCCAGTGCCATATCGGCAAGGAAAGGGGGTTTGAGATTTCCAGGGGACGGCGAGCCCACGGATTGGATGCACGCCAGAGGCGAGACAGCTTCGACAGGGTCGATGAGATAAGATGCAATCAGCATGAATGCACGGTTTGCCATTCGAAGATTATCCTTTGACGGTGAGGCTGCGCCTGAAAGATTAATCTGGCCAGCGATGTTGGCGAAAACGTATAATGTGTCTTTTCGGATGGAGATGAGGTCACCTAAGGAAAGGACAGGGGAAGCGGGCGACGGGACTCCCTTCTTTCGCACCACAGTGCACAATCGAAGGAGTAGATCAATGAGGCGATCATGGCGCGATATAAATTCAAGATTGTCGTTTATCGTCGACAGGTTACGGATTATGTTAACGATGGCCAAGACAATGTTACCGGGACGTTGCCGTGGCCCCAGGTCAGGATCCTTGGAACCCTGACGGTGTTCGAGGGCAGCGAACAGATGACTCTCTGTCTCGTAAACCGCACTGATAAGTTCGCGGTTGGTTGGTAAGTATTGGCCATCATGGGAGAGGTCAAACTCCAGTATTTTATCCTCTGACCGTTCCCCAAAGGCCCCCTCTTCCAGCAAATCGAGGACCTCATCGAAAAGGTCTGCACATTGAAAGACTGGAAACCCAGAACCAGGGGTCTGTCCACGCATAGTTGATAGGACGGTAAAAGTGGTCAATGCGTACGACAACTCGGTGGATATCCTTGAACGTATGGACATTGTGAGTGCTTCAATATCAACAATACCCCATTCATTTATATCTCGGAGAGGGCGACGCTGTGGAAGATTTGCCAATTCTGTTTCAAGGAATTTGAGGTCTCTCCCGCCGTAGGTTTCCACTTCACGGGCCAACGGAACATACTCAATCTTCCGACGGGAGGGCTGTTGTCGACGTGGGGGTGCGGGCATAGTGGTGCTTGGTGTTTGTGAAGTAGGAGTGTTTGAAGAAGGTTCGACTGAACTCCGATCAACCACCGGCAACACGGCCGACTAAGACGGAAAGACATTAGGTGCCGCACATGTTCATTTGCCATACCACTCACGCTGGTGCTTTCTGGTGGTTCCGAACCTAGCCATATCAAACATGAGAAATGAAAATGAGACAGACAAGCAGTTGGAATCCTACCCGTTTTCAGTCTAGCTCGTTTGCTGTCATCATCGTCGCCAACCATCTTCCGTTTCATACCCTGGGTATCTTGGTCAAGAACATTGACGTCGGATGATTGATTATGCGGTGGCTGGACCATTGAATCATGCATTACAACGTTATTAAGGTTACTGGTGGAGGGTATGTTCAAGGCGGCAGAAGAGGGACGTTGTTGGGGTGTTTGGGGTGTTTGGGGTAGTGGAGGGAAGTTTGAGTTTCCATTTGTACCAGTCATGGATGTGTGTGGTCCTGGAACGCCCTGGTTCATCAATCCCATAGGATTAACCATGCCTCGCTGCATTTGCCCTGGAAGAGGTGGTGCACCACTGTGAATATTGTTCTGATATGGTCGTGACATCGTAGATGGTGGTTGTGGGCCCTGTGGGCCCGCTTGCCTTGAGGCCATCTGTGCTCGTTTGTGTTGGTCCTGCATGTTTCTCTTGTACATTTCCTCGAACGGGAATAGCAACGCCATATAATGTTGGGAGAGCAGCGCAGCGACTGAGGTGAGACTCCCGGTTTGAGTTTGGGGGATCTCTTCTGGAAGATCGAACTGAGGAAGTACAGCGCCCCAACCATTGGTGGATGTCAGCTAATAGGAACGGATAAGCGCGCAATCGAAATCAAGGATGGACGAGCCATACCAATGCACCGCCGCCATTTTGATATACGATACCCCATAGCTTGAACAAATCCACATCTTTCCCAGCCAGTCGAAAGGAACCCACTGTAGAGGACGGTTCGAGACCTTTCCAAGGCGTATTATTCGGGTCATAAGTTGGAGTGGGCATGCCAGTGAGAGTAGGGGGCAAGGGCGTTCCACGCTTGAGCATTACGCCGGCGAGGCCATTCAAAAACCCTTGATGCCTTTGCTTGAAAGAGCGGTTGGCGGCAGTGGCCTGTGACATGGATGGGTCTAGGAAGGCGGCTGCATTGGCACCTGGATTTGATGGCGGGGCTAAACCTTGGCTACTCGGCATTTGGAAATTCGCATGCGGGCCAACAGACGCAGACAAAGGGTCATGGCTGCCAGCTGGATGATTCCCAGAATTAATTCCTCCGAGATATGACGCCGAACTTGTTCCGATGGGGGCCAGAGACGCGGAAGGACCGCGACTATTTGCCATTCTTGCCTGGCTGGCGGCGGTGAGCGCAGCCATCTGCTTGGCAGCCTGAGATGGATCTAGGTTGAAATAGTTTGACGGATCAAAGGACGAATTTGACGGCATAAAGGATGGTAGACCAGGCTGCTGCTGCTGATGCTGTCGCAATTGGTGGGCATTCTGTGGGCTGTTTTTTTTTTAATTCCACAATGGCAAATGGGTTGTTAGGAGGGGGGAGGAGGAAGAAAGAACGGCAACTCACAGCATAATGATATTTAATTATTGCGCTACTGCGCGACAGGCTCCCTTCGTTGGCTCGGTGTCCGCGATCTCAACAGGTCAAACCAGTTCCTTGTTTTCCATCGCTTGCCCAATCAGGGCACAACCCGTGTGATCTCCATGTGTTTCATCCGCGCTCATGTTTTCTACTGTGAACTTTTTCTGGAGACTCCCCAATCGCATCCTCATATATTCTTCGTGTCCTGTACATATCCACGACCTCCTTTCCTGTCTGCCACGGCGTCTTCTCGGTCCTTAGAAGCGCTCGCAATCACAGCGTGACACGACGTGACTTTTTGTGACATTAATAACCATAAAAAAAGGCATGGTGTAATTTTTTTTGCGCACTCCCTCTCATGGCATCGTCCGAAATAGACGCTATCTTTGCATCCAAGCACAAGCCTGGAGCTACTCAGGAGTCCGTTTCATCCATATCCAACCAGCCGGTAAAGTCCCGCAAAAAGGATAAGAAATCAAAGCGCGATCCCAAGCCTCTCAAGCCTGATCTATCAGTGATCCATGATCCTGAAAAAATACCCAATCCCTCGAAAAAACGCCCAGCACCGGAAACCATAATTGATCCATCAGTTCATGTAGCCAGTGTCAAGCGCCAAAAATGCCCCTCCACGCCCAAGGGTGCAAAACCTGGCGGACGAACCAAAAATCAGGAGCTAGATGCGGGAGGAAATTTTAATGACTCTCGAGGTTCTACATCTCGTTCGTCGGTTTTGCTCTTCCAAGCTCTCGTTAACACTTCCCAAATTCCAAGGGAAAAAAACCGAGGAGGGGTGGGCAGTCTATAAGGAAGATGAACTGGGTATTGGTGACCAGGGCGGTGGTACGCACTACTACATTTACAATTCAATCCCTCACGCCCCCCTCTTGGGAACAGACACTCCCCTGTGCCCATTTGATTGTGATTGTTGTGAGTTTTGTTCCCTGTGTCATACATATGTATTTACATTTTCCCCAGGTTTCTAAGTCTATCAATTCACTTCGGCTCTGGATGAGCTCTAAAACGCGGCTCTTTCGAAGCCTCACGAATTTCCCCACGATTCCCTGAGGTCAAATTGCAGCCAAAAATAGCTCCCGATCTCCACCCCCCAGTTCTCGATTATTTGATGCAACTGAGTGTGAAGGACATTCCTCCATAACCACGAAGTTGTCCCATGTGTAATTTGAATCCAACTTAAAACATCATTCAGATCATTCATCATATGCCCGACCGGCTCTTTCGAAGCCTCCTATACCGCCTTCTGGCAATGGCATATGGAGGTCAATCTGTGGCCAACATTGATCCCCGCTCTCACTTCCACTGGACATTCATGTACCTGATGGACCCTGCTTGCATCAATCTGCTTGATGGGATACATACTAATACCACATTCATGTACATTCTATACGTTGAGAATACTGGTCAATGAGATGCACTTAAACGTCATCATCATCATCATCATAATCAACCAGTCCAAGTATTTTCTCCCCTCCGAGGTTATTACCGAAGGGATCCCCATCTGTCATGGCCTTCTGAGTCTCAACAGCTTTTCTATTTCTTTTATCATCCGCCTTCCGCTCCTCCTCTGCTTTCTTGGCCAAATATGCTTTGCTACCGGCCACCTTTTCTGGATTCTTGCACAACTTGAGACGCCGATCAACCTCGCGAACAGAATCGACATTCGGTAGATGACTTCCGGCAGTGATGAGTGACCTAAGGGCATCGAGGGCCGCGGGTAGGACATCATTTCCATTCGGAGATATCTTGGATTGTTCCCACTGAGAGGCTAGGTCAGGGGCTGCAAGGGAGAGCGCTGCGAGAGCTATTTGAGAGGGTGTATATATAAGCTCTGCGTCGGTCAAACGCGACGCGCGAACGTGATTTAAAGCTGCGTCATACAATGTGTTGGGCAGCGTCGTAGCTCGATCTGGGACATTCTAGAAATATAAGAATATCAAGTCTGTGATGAATTGAAGTATAACCCTCACTTGTAAGTCCAACCAGATGCCCCAGAGCGCACGATGGGAATGCCATATCGCAAATTCAAACCCTAGGCTCTGGGCGACAAGAAATTCAAGATCAAGAACGTCGGACGCGACAGTTCTAGGAATGTGTGATGTGTATGTCTCAAGCGATATCGGATTGTTCGTCGTTTTGGTGGCGAGAAACA
Source organism: Infundibulicybe gibba (assembly GCA_015501065.1). Taxonomy (NCBI): domain Eukaryota; kingdom Fungi; phylum Basidiomycota; class Agaricomycetes; order Agaricales; family Omphalinaceae; genus Infundibulicybe; species Infundibulicybe gibba. The sequence continues at coordinate 585,301 of JADNYI010000001.1, forward strand.
GAGCAGTCAACCTGGGGCCTCACCAGGCGCGTTAGCGATGGAATAACAGTGGCGCAACCGAAGCTCACATGACATTTTTGGGATGCCAATCCATCACTGTATTTTTGAGATAAAACCGCTTGAGATAACTGATGGCTGTGGCTTCAACCTCTTCCGGGAAGCGAAAGTGGCCACATAGTTGACTGATTTTAGTAATGTACAGTTTAACAAGGAGGAGCTCTTCATCCGGCGTCAGGAATAAAACATTGGATGAAGAACCTGGCTATGCAGCTGAGCCCAAGCCGCTTTTAATATAACAATGGAGGTTCACCTCGCCCATCTCGATTGTATTCCGAATGACAGCGACTGCCGCCTCATTAAGGGTTGCCCGAATATAAGCAAGACCTCGGGAGAATATCTCCAATTCCGGTATTGTGTGCTGCCCTCATAGAGAGGTTTCTTTGCGGTTGGCTCTGTTGACATAAGTAGGTGAGGGTTCTATGAGAGTTATGTTTTTCGGACCGGCGTGTGACGCCACATCCCCATTGGACAGAACCACTGGCAGCATAACAACCCACTGACATTATCATGATTGAAAACACTTCTTCAACATAGTGGGAATGCTGGTATTTGCACAGGTGTCCACCACATACACCATCCCGCTTCAAGTCCTCCCACTAGTTGGTTGGAATGGTGCTGGCTCACCACCTAACTCGCACCACTATATGGTTGCGACTGGCCCGTTCACTTTGCTATTTATCTCTATTCTCTGTCATACACTGCGCCTTTGCCTGGCAAGTCGTCCTGAATGGACAAATTCATACAGATGGTCTTTCAATCATCGACTCGCCTCAGCCTAACACGTTCGTCTGTGAGGGTACACATACTTTGTTCATTCTAACACATCCATAGCCCAATTCATGCTGGTAGTAACTTGGACATATCTGTCGACGTTCGTTTTATAACATACTGTTAACAAAGTTGACACCTCTGACTTTACTTAACAGATATCTGGCAATGGAAAAATCCCCCCACCCAGATCAAATTATCCGACACGGTTTGATAGTCTTCAAGTCTATCTCACTTCGGACTATGCGAATCTTAACCTAACAGTTTCCGGGAGGTCTGAATTATTGGACGGGCAAACGGGCACTGTTGGGCACTTCAACTGGCTTATACCACATGTTTGCCGCAGGATGGCTATAATGTAGGTTCGGCGCTCGGTCGGCTTAGAGTCTAGTTAATGCTATTTTTCCTTAGCTGACCTTCTATGAGACTTTCCATCTCAATGACACATTGCACTTTACTATCACCCCTATCCCTGTATCCATTCTCAACGACCACCCCACTGTACCGTGTACCGAAGGCTTAAACACATTAGAGAATGCGCCGCAACCTTCTAATCCTCTGGCTCAGCCACCCTTCCTCCCGAACCAACCACCGCCTCCGGCAGCCGTAGCTCCAGGTAGCGCTATCACTTCGAGTATTCCTCCCCCGGTGACTGTAACAGCATTCGAATCCCATAGTACAGTAACTATTGTATCCACCATAACAACAGTGTTTACCGAACCATCCGAGACGTACACAACGACGTGGGTCTTATGGTTACTCTATACGCATCATAGGACCTCATTTGCGTTACAGGATTCTTACCACAAGAACGACCACACAGGTCCAGAACACTCAGGATGTCTCTGGCCTTGTCCCTGTGAATGGGTCATCTGCCAGCTTGCCCTCTATTTTCTTCTCGCAGTGGTGCCAGTGGATACTGGTTGCCTGGGTTTCAGTTGCCGTGTTTGGCCCGGCTGGGTAGTCAACACTTGAAGTATCCTCGACATAAATTGATCTCCCATGACCATACCAACATGTATGTATGTATGACATAAACTTGGTGTTTTCGTTGTCAAGTCTCATTCTGGTCCATGCGTCATGTGCAAATGACGTCACGCGCCATCCAAGCCCAGCAGGCTTCATAAGGAGGCCGACTTGCCATATCGAGCCTAAATCGTCTAACACTAATTTGTACAAAACGCCACCCCAGACGTGATAAAAACAATAAACTACCAACATAATCTCTTGAACCATAACCATCACCCTCCAATGCCTCCCAAACGCAAGTCGGATGTCCTAGAGCTCCCTGCTGTGTCCAGTGCTAGTCCGACGACGATCGAGAATTCTGGCGCGTCCGCACCCAAAAAAGCACGCACTTTCAACGCAGAAAATCTGGAGCCATCTGGTTCCAACCCCCAACCATCTTCTTCAAAGCCAACCAAGTGGACAGATATCAAGTTGGAAGGAGAGGACGAGGTGGGTACCACTAGAATGATTTTTTTTTCGCCTGCTCCAACCGACTCCACCGCTCAGGGTTCTGTTCCAATCTAGTAAGTATAATGACAATACTCTCGTCATTTTTGGAGTTACTCTATTCCACAATACATAGCGACGATTGTGGGGAGGTCAGGCGCAAGATCCGTATTTTGCAAAAAACTCCAGGCTGGAAGGTTCAGATCTCATCGCCCAAAAATCCATCGCCATATTGATAGTTTCTAGGTCACTCACTGGCTGAAAGAAATTGGAGGTATCAATAGTAACTCGTTCAACCGCTTCAGTTTGTGAATTTATCTGTGGATGTTCATTAGAGTTAATTTTCTCGTCCCTAGTGAAAGAAAAAGGGCGAACTGACGGTGCCTCGAATGGAACTTACCCTGCGGCGTAAGATCTCATAACCTTTCTGTATGATGATAACCCATTTCTTGCTCATCAGGTATATGTATTTTGAGAAGAACAGAATTCTTGAGGGGAAGAAAAAAACGGCCACACGCGTCTCTAATGAGTCTATTCATCCGAACGGGTTTCCTCTTGAGAACAGACGCCATGTATGGGTGTTTGAGAGGCGCTAAACTAATTGTTGCTAAACCGAATATGTAAAATACCTCGCTCTAATCCCCAATGCTCGTCGCACTATGATCTTTTTTCCAGGCTGCGATCCATTCGATAATCCGAGCGACATTAGCCTCCAAATCTTGAGTGCCCTCACTCTTCAAATCGATGACGATCTCTGATGGGTATGAAGTCCGCGCTTCATCAAGAACGACCTCCATTATTTCAGCCGAATTATTTTCCTGGATCTTTTTCAGAGGATAACCCCTATCGAGTATCAGTGCCAGGCGCTCCGTCCAAGTGAAGGTGCAAACCGTTTTTCTAGGCGGTCCCACAACTGAGAATGATCGCATCGGAGGACCACAACTAGATCGGCCCAACGCTCTGGAAATACCTCACAGGTGTGCCAGTCGAGGATGACGCCACCTTCGACAATAAGCGGCTCGAGTTCATCGAGCAGCTACTTGAGGATATCAGTGTCGTCACCATTCCATCTGATTAGTCTGGTACCTTATCCTCGTCCACATTATAGCTCTGCCATTCTTCATCGAAATCCTCATATAAACCTTTTTCTCTCACCCACTCACTCACGTTGACATGCTTCAGAGGGACAGGTGACTCCTCGGCCAGCATCTCTGCATGGGTCGTTTTCCCCGTCCCTGGTGTTCCTGTGATAATTATTACGGGCGACTGCCTTGAATTTGCCGCCATTTCCTGGTGCGGCGTCTTGAATCAGACTTTGTGACTGAACTTAGGCCTATATCTGCGTAGCTAATCCGAATGACAATGGCGGATGCTCGTAGATAAATACCAGGATATGCTCTTCAGGTTGTTGATCTTGGAGATTGCCTATGTTTTTTTGTTTTGTTATTTGGGTGATGTCTTCTCACGCGCACAGCATCTTACATAATATAGGTAATCTTCATTCCTCAAAATCTCTAATCTAATTCAAAGCCAAAAGTTGTTACTGCGGGACAACAAACATCTGTTGCATAGCTTCTAGACTGGAATTCATTGAGATATCCATACGTGGACATCTTGATGGTTAGACTTGTCATATGCGTGGGACGAAGGAGATCGTGGGGCTCCTGGTTGCCTTCAACGGCCTCATTATATCGTTCGTGACCACGCCCTAACATTGACGTGTGATCAGAACCTAACTAACGGCTTGTGTTTATCATTGCCTTCTTCTTCCGACCACTGAGTTTCCCCTGCAGTGTAGTAATGCTCGCCTCCTGGAGAGGATTCTGATATTATACCCTGATATCCCATTCCCCGCCTCGCATTTCAAGCATTCCTACCGTGGCCCAGGTGTCGCAGGTCCTCATGAATGCGGGAACATCGACTGTTTCCACTGCGACATGGCAACATTCCCAGTTTACTAGCTTTCAGACCCCCGAAATTGCATACGCCGCTGTGCAAACTACTCTCCCTCCCAATTTCCAAAATATTCAACCTCGTGAAACTTCTGGGGCATGCTGTCCGAACGAGGTCGTCGTCCATCTTTCAACCATTGTAGTTATTCCCGACTACCATGCATTCTATCAGGACCCCATCCAATCATTCAAACCGACCTATAATCCCCTTCCAGACGGATCCCTCATTACTCCCCCTATATCCAAGATGCCATCAATGCCAACGTAAACCTTTTGGTCTCTGGGATCCTCTCAATGTTATTTGTAAGGAACATCGTTGTCTCAGGCGACTATCTGCGGCGCGGCAGAGTCAAGAAGAAAGTGCTCTTCTACGTGCTCTTCATTAGCCAGATGCTCGCTCCTATTGGTTTAATTCCTGTGATAATGTCCTACTTCACCACTTATATGGACTGTACAGTGTAAGTTAATAACTTCAGCTCATTTTTTCTTGAACATATTCTATTTTAGCGTTATTATGTTGTCTTGTGTGTCTGCCGCGGTTTCCCTTGCTTTATTGGTGAGAGTATTTACTCCTTATTTCCCAAACCAAAACTAATTATAGAAATGTCAATAGATTATTGGTATCCTCGGTGTCAAGGCATACAAATGTCTCAATAACTCGCGAATCGTACTTATCATGCTTGTATTGTTTCAATGTGGATCTACTGCGGCAGTCATCCTGGATCTTTACACCATGCGTGGAGGGCGAAGGCTGTCAGGTAATTTACCAATTTTTGTTCCTAGAATTTTTTTTGACCATGGTCTTTCAGGCAGCTGTATTCGCGTTAGTGATTTGCGTTTCACACGTGTGTATGTTATGGTCCAGCTCGCAGAGTCTCTGTTTATTTGTGGATGCTGTATGTGTCTCATCATATTGGGTATATTTAAGTTTATACTTTGCAGTTATGTATGCCTGCTGGCGATCGCGAGGGTCAAGCTCTTCACGCGGACGCATATCCGTTCGCCTCTCAATGGATGATGTGGTGGATGGACGGTCATTTGAAGCTATCGAACCCCTTCCTGCGAGGCGAGGCTGGTGGGACTATGTCCCGAACGCCGAACAGCCGGCCCAGCCAAAATCAGAAATGAGGGTCACCAAACCTCAAGGTGTGCGCCAAAAATTCCTCAGCATTTTCAAGAGCAATCCTCCAAACTGGGCAGAAATGCCCATGCCCCCCCAGCCTTCACGACCTCCCAATGGCCAAGCTGCAGAATCCTTTTTTGGAAGAGGTCACGAGAATAACGGAGGCGGCGTACCGCCTGGGTTTTCGTCTCCCGCTCCATCCGTTCTCAGCCTCGGTAGGCTTTTCACACGCATGGAGCTATTTCGAGAAGTGATGAGAGACGAAGTAAGTGGTAAAGATCCTGCCTGCTCCGCATTCTCAGTGTTTGAAATAGCTATTTTACATGACGTTCATCACCGCGAGCTGCGTGGTTGTGGCCGTGCTCGCTGCAATCGGAGTCAATTTACAGAATGACTTGACAGTGACAGGTTGGATAGCCTCGAATTGTAAATGGATCAGAATATGAACTATAACAAACACTAACTATCGTCGTCGTCGTCACCATAGGGGCCATTATATCATTACTTGCCATCCACAGCTTCGGCCGGGTTGTTCGGAGGCACGAAAGGGACGCACTACTTCAGCATCCGTCCACGTGGGATGCACTCGTCCGGGCAGGCCATGCTACCCCGAATGCCCCTCAACGAGGTCGGTTGCAGAGCACAAATCGATTGCAGACAGGTGCTCTGTCCCGCATACGAATCAAGCGCGGTAACTCCGAGGGAGCCGACAGTCCATTTTCAGACCTGCGACGACTAAATCCGGCTCGCATGTCATGGGAGTCAAATGCCTCACGGCGGTCTACATCGAGGTCCAAGCAGCCATCACCTGAAATTACCATCCAATCCTTTTTGAGTGGACCGTCGCAAAATATCATTCGGGAGAGTTTACCATCCCCCCTTTTTGAATCTGGTTTCCCGACCTCGGGGCGCGTAACGCCAATCGTCCCCCATGATAGTGCTGATCCCACCACTCTCATTCAAGGATTCTCCCAGAGTTGGATTTTAGATCATCTTTCTTCTCATAGTTCAGAATATCATGGAGACGAATAAAATTGTATTTCCAAATTATACCACTGGAGACGGCCGAGGCTCGGGAGATGCCCAAGACGACTTGGGCGCAGCGTCGAACAAGCAAGCGTTTGTCTACTAAGAAAGCACAAAAGAACACTACTACAGGTTGGACTTGTGCACTACCGTGGCCTAGGTCACGTGACTCCACGGAGTCGGGCGCTCCGCGCCCTACTCCATCTGCCCCCCTTCTTGGAGGCGGCGTCCTCGTCGCCTGCCCGCTACTCGCCTCGCGATACTCTCCTCGCCTCCCTCCTCGTCCTCCTCCTCCTCGTAGAAGAAGCCGTCTTGGTGGGCCACCTCATTGTCTTCTTGTAGCTGATTGTCGTTTTCTTCCACAGGCTCCGAGTCAGCGGCTGCACCCGCACAGCACGTCGGTGCAGCCTCGTCCCCCTTGGCTGCTTCACTGACTGTTGTGCCTGTGTTGTCCGGTGGTGGGGTTTCTTCCGCTCCCGCGTGCTTCTTCGACTCCTCTATCCATGCTGCTTGTTCTTCGGCCAGTTCAGTTCCGGCTCGCGGGGTGAAACGCCGCAGCCGTCTTGCGCTGAACTCTCCTCCGAGTTTCTCGCCTTCAAGGGTGGTTAACCGGTATGAATTGACGAGGCGTTCCGCAACTCGCCGCGGAACTGACCACATTGGGGTTAATTTCCTGTTGGTGCTCATGGTAGTGGTTAGGTCGCTTCGATAAACTTGTACTAGCTCGCCTGGATTGAATGTAACCTCCCCGTCTTTTGATGCTCGCACTTTCTTGTCGAATAAGGTCTTCCTTCGTTGGGCATGGCGGGCTGCCTCCGATTGGCCGTCGAGGCGTTGTTGGCTCGCATACGCCATGTGGGTGTCCAATGCTGACGGTGGCAAGGCCGACAAGATGTCATCCATCTGGCTGCGTGGGGTGTTGATTACAAGCCCCAAGAGTAGTTCCTTGGGGGAGAATTTGAGGGCCGGGAGTATTCTCCAATTGAGTATGGAGATGGCGCGTTCGAAGTGGTCAGGCCAATTGCGCGGTACATTTTGGGGTCCAGTCATCTCCCAGCCATTCTCACCCAGTTCGGGTGCGCATAGTCGGGCTAGAACATACATGAGTAGCTTATGTGTCCCTTCGACGAGGCCATTCACCCACGGAGAGTACGCCGAGACGATGTGTGTCTTGGTTCCCTGCGCTGCGCACCAAGCAGTTACTTCTTCTGCGTTGAAGTGTCGACCGCCATCGGACATGAAGGTTTCTGCAGGCGTGTATGCATGGAATATGTCATGCAAGGACTTGACGGTTGTCTTCGCACTCCCATGGGTCTTGAACATGTGGCCCCAGACATGCTGGGTACATGTGTCTAGGTACAGCCCGATAGTGTGGTATCCGCCTTTTCCCGTCGGCATGGAAAGGTAGTCTCCGACGATGAGTTCGAATGGGTGTCGTCTAGTGATGGGGTTTAGGAGTGCGTGGAGATGGGTGCCGCCGAAGTTTTTGCATTTTGCGCAATCCTGTATTGCCGTGACAATGGACTCGTCCAGCTTGGGGCTGTGGAAGCGGTCCAGCAGGGACATCTTGATGCTGTCGCGATGCCAGTGACCGTTTTCCTGGTGTTCCTTCCGTGCTTCTTCGATTGCCTCCTTCTTGCTGATGCACTCGCGCCGGGGCCGCGCCCGCGCTTTTGTTCCTCCGCCAATGAACCACAGCTTCCCTTCATCTATAGAGTACCCAAGCGCCCGGTGCCTGGCACGGCTTTGGGTTTTGAGGTCCAGGTGTTGATCACACTTGGCGAGTGCATCAATCACCTCTGTGAAGAGGGGTTCGTCCTTGAATCTGGTTTTTAGTGTTTGCATTTCCGTGGACATGTCTGGGGCACTCAGCTGGTATAGGTTGTGCACTAGGCCTGTGCGATCTTCCCAATCGGGCGAAACGGACCATTCACTTCCGTCGTTTTGCCCTTTTGGTGTCCCTTCGTACTGTCTGCTAATTCCGTCCGCCACGTTGAGGACTCCAGGAACGTGGCGCACGTCTACAATCCTGTGCGCCATCACACCGTCGCGCCATCTTGCATGCGTAGCAGACAGTTTGCTTGTTGTTAATACATCCCTTAATGCTTGGCAATCAGTTTCTATCTCTATAGGAAACGAGTATACGATGTCTGAGAACTTATCAAGACTGAATTTGAGGGCTGCAAATTCCGTCAAGAATGGCTTGTAGTTTTCCTCTGCTGGTGAGGTGCGTTTTGAGGCGAACGCTAGAGGGTGGAGTCTCGTTACTACCTTCCCGCCGGGTAAGGTGGTCTTGACACGTTGGGATAGGACACCTGCAAAGGCATCCTTGGAGCCGTCTGTTGTTATGATGAATGGGGTTCTGTCGAACACTGGCGCCCTCAGAACGGGCTCTGACACAAGAATTCTCTTGAGTTCAATGAATGTCCGGTCGTGTTCTGTTCCCCATGCGTTCCCAAACTTGTGTGCCTTCATCAGGCGCTGGTATGTTGCTTTCCCAGCGCCTTTGGGAATTTGCACTGCGCGTAACAGATCCCGGAGTGGTTTTTCTATCTTTGCATACCCTTTAATCAGATCTCGGAAGTACCCTGTTAGTCCCAGGAATCCTTCTAGATGTGACGCGTCTTGTGGTTTGGGCCAGTCGACAACCGCTGTCAGCTTTGAGAGGTCCGGGGTGACCCCTCCTGGTCCAACGGTTGCGCCTGCGAATACCGCTTCTGTCATGAAGAGGCGTAGCTTGCTGGGTGACAACGACAGTTTTTCATGATGTACCCGTTCTAAGAGAGTCCTCAACTTTGCTATTCCGTCTTCAAATCCGTCCGCTGCCATTCCACCATCGTCTACAAACATTTCTATGATTCCGCTTGCCATTAAATCATGCAGCTTGTCCGCTGTGAGGTGGGCAAACTCGGAGGGTCCGCCTGTGACGCCGAAGGGCATGCGGCAGTAGGCGAGGTACCCTAGCCCTTCTACATAGATTGACAAGTATGGTTGTGATTCTTCTGCAACGGTGCATGCGTAGAATCCAGCTGCAAGATCAAAGGTGTGAACGTATCGATGCCCTGACAATCTGAGTTGCTTAGCTCTTATGTCCCCCTGCGGCATTGGTGCGATTTTTGTGACCTTGTTGATTTCGTCGAAATCATGGCAGATCCTCCACTTCCGCGGTGCATCCGCCATTTCGACCGCTCTTGGTTCCGGTCGGGGGGGCATGTCGAATGCACTGGGCAGCCCGTTGGCGATACACTCGTCATTTACCTTATGTTTGAGTTCGTCCAGTGTTAGTCCCCCTGTGTCATGCTCCTTAGTTGCTAACACTGTTGGCGCAATACACTTAACGTCTCGTGGGTGGATCTTCCTCAAGATGCCCTCCTTCAACATGTCGGTGATCTTCGTATGCAGGTATGCCCGTTTCTCTGGGTTCATGGAACGTTGGCCTACGCGCATTGCAAATTGTGCATCCTCCGGGACATTGAGTTTGTGTACCGCTCCGGGTACCGAATTTACTTCACTGAGGGACAGGGCAAAGCAATCTACAAATTCGGCAATGAGATCTCTCACCCGTTTTCGTTCCTCTGGGGTGATATCGCTTCCTATGTGAATTTCTTTTAGGATGCGTTCCACCCGCTCCGGTTTGAAGGGTTGGGTGTGGCGCGTGAAGACTGACTCTTCGGGCGCTACCAGCAGGGTTTGCAGCTGCTCCCCCTTATTGGTACCCTTCGCGTCGTGATTCTTGAGCATTACAGGTGGCGTCGTTGGGCTTGGTTGCACCATGACCGTATTATCTGCGAAGTTCTGGTTAGCTCTGAAGGCTCTGAGGAGTGGTTTACCAAGTAAGAACGACCAGCCCCCTTGGCTGTCGAAAACTTCGAACCCTCCTTGCACTTTTGTCCCTGCTAGTTCCACCGTTCCTTCCCATCTGGCCTCGGATCGGACTATCATCCCGTTGGCCATTCGGAGGTACTTGGTTGACGCAGTCCAGTTATTCAACTGACTCTTCACGTGTTTGAATACTGTTGAGCACATGGCGGCCACCATAGCTCCGCCATCAAACAGTGCCTCCACTGACGTGGTGGTGCCGTTTATGCCATGCAATGTGATTGGATGGGTGAAGGGCGTTTCCGCATCGATTTCCTTATGGGTAACAGAATACAAGTCAATCACACGGTTATATTTGGTATCTGCTACTGGCTCAGCTTCTTGTGAATTCTCGTGATGATTGGGAACTGGTTCCGGTGGGGCCGCCTGCATGTCCTCTAGGCGGACGGCCCTTCCCCGTTTCCCTGGCTCCCTGACGTGCCAACAGTGTTTTCCCATGCAAATTCGTCCACTGCGTCTCCGCCCACGAAATTGATGCGAGATGCTCCCCGGTGCCCTACCGCTGTTCCCGCTATCCTGCGCCAATCACGTTCTTTGGCCTTGAGGAGCTCCTCACCCGTTGCTGTGCAATCCTGGCGGCGATGGCCAGTTTTGCCGCATTGGTAACACTCGCCTGAGAAGAGTGGTGCTCCGCCGGGGCGTAGGGGGAACCCGGTTCTCGGGCTTACCCTCTCGTTCTCGCCAAATTCTGCCCTCCAGGCCCGCTTTTGCTCCTCCCATGTCGTTCTCCCTTCCACCGTGTCGGGCTGAAGGGGGTAGGCTGCGGCCCGCCTGCGTATCATTGCGCGTTCCTCATCCGTCAGCTGTGGCCTGGGTCGTTGCGCTCCAGCTGGATTCCCCGTCGCTTGAGTTGCTGCGGGAGGGGTTGGGTTCCTGGAATTGCTGTTGCTGATTCGCATGCGGCTGATTTGGCTCTCAAGCTGGTCGATCTTGGCTCGTGCTTTTTCTTGCTCCTCATGTTGGGCAATTCCGTCTCGGATACGGTAGACCGGCACCTTCTTGATTGCCTCGCAGAACGTCGTCCAGTTCTCTTGTTCTTCATCAACCTCCTTTTTGATGATGTTGGGGAGGCTATCCCGCACGGCCCATACACCTACACCAGTTTTTGCAACGCCAGCTTTATGTGCGAGGTTGAGTAGTTTGTGGGCGAATGCTACGTGGGCCCAGACTTCTTCGCCTGCATACGTTATCCTTTTTCCCAACTCGGCTGTCGTCAACTTCAGTTCCCCTAGTTCACGTTCGTATTCCGCTTTTGTTTTCTTTGATCTCTCGATGGGCGGAAAGCGCCTGAGGAAGGCACGTTGGACTTCGTTCCAGTTGATCTTGGTATCCGCGACTAATTCGCGGTATTCGCAGAGCCAATCTTCTGCCTCGGAGCGACTTTTTAAGGAGTTTTGAAAGAGATCCACTCGGCCGGTGTCCGTGGTGATGTTGGACCAGGCGAGTGCATTGTTGAAGTCCTTCAGGAAGTCGTCGGGCTGGGTGGAGTCGCCTGCCTCACCACTGAAGCGGGCTAGATTCTGGTAGTGCGCCATAGTTCTATTTCCACGCGATGTAGCTTCGATCTGCGGAATCGCTGTTTGGGAGTGGAGGGGGGGGTTGGAATGGTTTAGGAGCGGGGTTAGGATAGGTGTTTGTCCAAGCGATGTGGCGTTGGCGGTCTCCGACAGAGAGCTCTCGGAGGTTGGAGATGGCGCGTGGGATGTGCTTGCAGTTGAATCAGGATCTGAGTATCTGGGTGGTGTACGCGGAATGGTCCAGGTCCAGGTTGCTTCAGAGAGTGAGATGTTGGTTAGATCGGGACTATAGGTGTCGTTGGCTGGGGCAGTGGTTGGGTCGTTGTTTTCTGGTGGTGGTACGACGTGCATGAGGTTTCCACGAGGCTGTCGATGGGACACGGTTGGGTTCACAGGCGGTTGCGGTTCACGGTTCACGGTTGCGGTTCACGGTTTGCTTCACGGTTTGCGGTTTACGGGTTGTTCACGGGTTGCGGTTCACGGGTCGTTTACGGGTTGCAGTTTTTGTTGTTCAGGTTAGTTGTGGCAGTGGGATCAATCGCTTCTCATCACCAGATGGAGACGGCCGAGGCTCGGGAGATGCCCAAGACGACTTGGGCGCAGCGTCGAACAAGCAAGCGTTTGTCTACTAAGAAAGCACAAAAGAACACTACTACAGGTTGGACTTGTGCACTACCGTGGCCTAGGTCACGTGACTCCACGGAGTCGGGCGCTCCGCGCCCTACTCCACCACTACTATCATTAGCGGGGTTATAAAAAACGGCGTAACCATCTTATGGTGTGCCCAGAGTAGCCATTTCCTACCAGCGCCGAACGCAAAAATTAGAATGTGCTATCAATATATCACCATATATATATTGTAGAATAGTAACACCAAAGATGAGAGCGTGAAAGATCGAAGGCTGGATATTTGCATGAGCTAACCACTGGCACAAAGACACCGGGTAGATTGGCAATAGATTGGGTAATCGTTGGTCTGTTTGAGTGTGTTTGTGCTTGACCGTGTTGGCTTCCTGAGTTTGAATCTCCCACCCAAGCAATTTGGGAGGGGCGGATGCTAGAAAACATATGGAAGACAATAGCGAGCCGGTTCGGGTTCTGCCCATCCGCCTCTCGAGTAAACATGTCCCAGATATTCACATTCACCAATTTCCGTTGTTGACACGGCCGCTTCAAGCGCCTCCCTCCGCTGTATTGTGCGGAAAGCGCATTGTCACACGCATGAAACCAGCTGTTGGTCGAATAGAAATTCATGTACCCGTGGACCCACGGCCGGAGGTTTGGAACGTAGAACGGGCTAAGGAACTTGGAGCCGCGCGTTCGGAGGACGACCGCGAAAAAAATCAAGGATCCAATGAGAAGGAAAAAGACGGTGACCCTAGATTGTCTGAATTACGACTAAGAAGCGAACAAATACCTCAGCAAGGATCGCATTTTTTAGGTGTCGTACGCAACGGTATGTTTGACTTTTTTGATCGTTCGATCTATAATGTCCACATCACAAGGCGAGCTACATCTTCATCGTATTTCCGAGACACACCAATTCCGGCCTACACTAACATATCTTGACTTCTTATCACGCAAGAACAAGCGTCGAAATGGATACGATTCCGATTCCGATGAAGGACCTCCCCCAGATCCGGATGAACCTGCTCCGATGGCAATACTGAAGAAGGAGAAAGATAAAAAGGCCACCGGAGATGTCCGAGAGGTCCAAGTTTCAGCACGCAAATTAGAAGACAAAGGAGGACCTCAGGGGCAGGGCGGACTCACTGCTGCACGTAGAGAAATGCTGCATCTTATCCGGACAGAAGAAGATGAGGGTTGGCAGGATATTGGGTTTTATGATGTGACCGTACGTTGCTCTGCATGCTGGGTCTACCGGTTTTAAAGAGTGTCTCTACAGACAATCGAGTCTGGAGATTCCTTTGAGGGTCTCTTTTCCCAGAATCAAGAAGTTCTTGAATGCAAAACGGACATGACTGCATTTTTAAATGATATCCAGGGCTTGTAGGCATCGGAACAAGATCCTTGTGTTTCTCTGTACATATATCATCATTTCGACCCACCAAGTAGGCTCTAAGTTATTCGGTGGTGTGGGATACTCGCCCGCAGCTTCAAGCCCGCTCCATCGACCGTCACGCACTTGAAAATCTTGTCACGGCTTCTCATTTTTATGGCGCTTCGCGGTCACTACTAGTAGCACTGACCGGACGCAAAAGAAACGAGCCCCCAAGTCAAACCCTCCTGATGGACCACGGCAGCGACACTGAATCTGAAGCAGGCTCCCTACAAGGCCTTCATAATAGTGCCGGCGAAGCCGAGGACAATGGCCATAGAGTTGGAAGTCATTCGCACGATACCAGTGAACCTCAAACCATTGTGCAGTACAGTGATGTTGCTCTCGCAATTCGACGGATATCGCAGATTGATATATCGGCCATTCGAGAGGTCAGTTTTGATGTGAAACTAAATTGTCATTGAGCCAATTCGATACAGGATTCCAGTCTCCATCAAGTTATCCTTCACTCCTCTGGCGCGATTATCGACTTTCTGGACAATCCAACTCTCCCAACGGATATTTTTTCGATTGCTGATTTATTTTCTGCTTTGGGTACTTGTCATTTCACTTTCTTCATCAAGCATAAGATCAAAACGTCGTCCCCAGTGGATGTCACATTTTTATCAGTTTTATTCGAACAAAGAATTGCATTTCATGGGATTGCCTCTGAAACTGTGGAGCGTGGGGCATCCAGATCAGCCGTTATTTGTTGGGTGGATGTCGTCCTGGCAAAACTAGGCAGTTTTGCTTTGAATTTTGCAGGAGGTTTTTCTCCAGAGTTTCGGGACGAACCAATTTCTATCACCTTGAGATCTCGCTGGGAAGGCGAATGTGTACGGGCTGCTAGCCAACTTCCACGTAAGTTAGATTTGCGAACATGAAGACTTACAATATTTTGGAGACAGAACAATGGACCTCGGTTGTTCACGTCATTACCTCCACTCATGCTTCGCCAGCTGCCAAGCGCCTTTCTCTTCGTCTAATGTTTGCCGCCTACGTCATGGGTCCACAGTTGAAGGGGAATGATTCTTGGGGTGATACTAGGTACAGAATGAGTGGGCCGTAGAAACCATAATTTATGAATACTAAATTGTGTTCCGAGCTAGGTTATCTCCCAGCGCCCTGATAAACACTCTTTGCGGAAGTTTAGAATCGGCTGATGCTACACCACGATCACATCATAACGAGCGCCAGCAGACTACTTGGGCACTGACTATTTCCATCTTTGCGGTCCGTTCATTTGCCTTTTAATTTAAATAATTACGTCTCAGACCCGACCTGTATGGCGATTTTTTTAAGGCTTGTTGTACTTTCCAGAATATCAATGGCAACACATCCGGATCAATGTCCCCGCTGAGGCCGCGAAGTCTCGGCCAGCTGCTACTTATGATTCAAGCTATATTCAATTTCGATCGTCCTGACGGTCGACTAGTTGTGAATCCGGTGGAAAATATGAATCTCCCTCAGATTATCCTTATCCGGTGGGGGAAGACGGTTCCATGGTGCTGGGAAATGTGGGAAGATCAAAGAATTGCAGATGTGGAATGCACCACGACTCTGGTGAGTTGTGTGCGCCTTGGTTTATTGTTATTCTTTGACAAAACTTAGTCTGCGACATGGTTCTTTCATGTTGATACGCCTTTCCTCGAATGTGTCCCACTCCCCAATCTAGCAGATTCAATTACCAGGCGTCCAACATCAGCCAGTTCTACAGTTCGGGTGAGTTGCTTTTCGCCTGTATGGTACCAATTTGGCCGACGGCGACAGAACGTTTTACATTGCATTGTCTCAGGCGCCGACTCCCCCAACGATTCATGGTGTATGGAGAACCTTTCTCCAGCAGCCGGGCGTGTACTCAGCAGATCGTGTTGGGCAGCGGTCCGATTGTTGCAAATAAATATCGAGCGATACGACGCAAAAATAACAGCTCATACCCCTGATTTTTGTAGATGTCTGATTATTATATTCTGTCTCCTCGGTGCTAATGATGGAAAATATGAGGGTGAGATTCTGATCGAATATTGCCTTTCATGCACACTATGCTAAACCTGAACCCAGTTATGGACCTTGTGCTTGAAGGCCTCACTATTGTTGGTCCTGTTGTACTCCACCATTGCCTAAAAGCGCTGCAAGAGCACTCCACCTTACAATTCAACGCAAGACTTGACAAATGCAAGTTTTAATTTGATCGCCGTCCTCCTAAAGGTTGACGTCTCGTCAGCGATTACAGAAGTAAAAAAGTGTGTCACGTCCTCATTCTTCTTGTTCTTTACCAATGGGAAGGTTGAATTTAGGAACATCACAGCCGTGGAGCTGTATGAAAACGAAGGAATTCTGGCCGTAAAATTTTTGATAGACTTCCTCGTCCTAATATGGAACAGTAGAACCGAAGGGTGCATCATACGCGAGACCGCGGGATCGATTCTCACCACCCTATTGGAGAACGAGACTATCACTCGGGCACACACAGGCGCCGCAACATCGCTCCGCAATATCCTACTGACAGCTTTTGCCATTGTGGCAGGTGATTCACTGTTATTCAAGAGGTTTTCCCCGGAACAGCATGAATCCCTTTGGAGCCTTGCGTTGTCAACAAAGTGTTCTGACTTCATTGCGGCTTGTTAGTCCATGTTCCCTCCTAGGAGCCTTTTTCAAATGGATGAATTCTGCAGCGTCATTCGCCCATTATGTGCTGGCGATGGAAGGCTTGAGCGATCCATTGCAGTGTGCAGAAGCTTGGGACCACCTTCGTGACGTTCTTTTGCTCATACTCACCCGTCAATTTGCTGAAGAAGACGACCCGCTTGCCCTACTGGTATGCCCGGTCATCTGTTTGGCCTTGGTGCGACTCTCCCGAGGTGATGGAAGTGCTGGTATGATTCCATGTCCGATGTGTTACATTACCACTATGTTGCTTTGAGCAGCGCGATTTATACAGCATTCTCCGTGGACCATAAGTCTCGAAACCGAACTACGGATCCTGACCGAGGGCGATAGTCTCCCGAAAACGCATTACTTTGCCACCTTACGAGAAAGACTAGAAGTCGTAGGCAAAGATTTATTACAACAGGTTTATAGTTTGCACCATCTGGATGGGTCGCGTATTTATAGCCCTACAGATTGGCCAACAGCGAATGACAGACGAACGGAGGTTCGAAGTAACTGTGCCCTTCCGTTTGCATCTCCGCTTAGGCTGATACCGTTATAGGATATATATGATCATAACACGGAATTAATATTCTGTGCCGGACCTAGCCACTCCCAATTAGTTCTGGTGTCAGAGCTGAAATGATATTGTAGTTGTAACCAAGATAAAG
This sequence comes from Infundibulicybe gibba, assembly GCA_015501065.1. Classification (NCBI taxonomy): domain Eukaryota; kingdom Fungi; phylum Basidiomycota; class Agaricomycetes; order Agaricales; family Omphalinaceae; genus Infundibulicybe; species Infundibulicybe gibba. The sequence goes on from JADNYI010000001.1 coordinate 602,460, forward strand.
TACAATCCATTCAAGGTTGGATGGTCGGACCAGAGTTCTCAACGTAGATTCCGCTGTAATAGAAGTCCTCTTCACCGATTACCTGGGCCGCACCGTTTATCGGAAGCCTTAGTGCACCTGATATCATTGTTAAGCACTACCGTCTGCGAATGAATGAGAAACAACTGACCGATGTGCCAATCGGTCCCGCCGTTACCGTTCAGCGACCCACTATACACTTTTTGTAGTGTATTACTACCAGTAGATACCCAGAGACCGCCAGGGGAGCCAGTTCCGAGGATAAAATTGTACTAATTCCAGCTCAATTGGAAGTATGTATCAAGGTACAAATATTGGACCCACCCAGGTACCCTTGACAGGCGTCACGGACCAGATAGATTTACCACCAGTGATCACCTGTAATGTATCTGCTACACCGTTCTGGCCTGTGGTCAATCCCTGAGTGTTAGACACCATGCCTTGTCGGTGGAACACGTACCTGATAATTGACCGTATTTAATATCGGCGTAGTGGCCTGGTACGGGTTTTGAGAATTGACAGGATAGCACAAATAATAAAAATAGCGACATACCTTCCCAGAATACAATCTACACAAACAAATAGATTCAGAGTTTTTGGGTTTGGTTTAGCATGTGAGATCTTACCTGATGCTCGTAGGCGGGATCTCGAACGAATTTAAATGACAACCAGAATTGAAGAGAAGTGGTGACCTACTGGGGGGGTTGACAGTGGGAATTTGGAGCGATACGTGGTAGAATCTGATCAGAAACGCTGTCTATCATAATACCAAACCAAAGTCGAGGGGCGCACAAGTTTCCAGAAAGAGATTGAGTAGTCTGGGGGAGGAGTTCGGTCCTAAGCATCGGACCTCCGTTCCAAGTCGAGGTGGACGTCAACTTAATCTTGACACCTTGTTTCTCGGCCGTCGCTGGGGAGTGGGGTTAATGATTGGTGCAGGGTAATAATGAACACAACTGACTAGCGGGGTTCTTGTATTGGGAGCCCAATGTGACCCAAGAAGATGCCTTCTCGCCCTTTTACTGGGATTGAGGCCTGGACGGAGGCGGGGGGACATAGTGACTCACATGAAGGTTTCCCTGAAGGGCACGAGCGCGGTTAGCCAACAAAGTAGAGGATACAGAAGTAGAGAGCTTACATAAATGTATGTTTGGTAGGACCCAACCTGATTACTCCAGCTCCAAGCATCAAAATCTGTCGCAGTGCTATTATTCACGCGGTTCCGATCAGTGCATTCTTTTCAATTGGGCGAGACTGACGTATAGTTGCTGAACCGCCCATCCCAGATGATGGACGCGGACGCGAACGAAGCAGACAAAACTGATAAAAATACGGCACACTTCATTTCACGAAGGATCGATGTTGCTAGCTCGGAAGGTTTTATACCATTCAACGGAGAGACATTTAAACGACTGGGGAAACGTCGGTCCGACGACATCCCGGAATAAATGATTGAGTACCATGGGCGGGGTAATATACACGGTTACACCACTATCTCGCCAGTCTGTCGGCTGTGTGGGGACGATGCTGATGTTCACTGGGGAAGAAGTGACACTGACAGCTGAGGGTCGCACGGAAATACACAATGAGCACGTGCGGTGGGGTATCCCCGCCCTAAAAACAATGATGGGCCACTGTCAGATTCATTCCAAGGGTCGGTGAATGATTGGTAAAAGGTCAGATCGCCGCGATAATCAAAATCCGGAGATGCTAATGGAGCGGAAGATAGTACACGATCCTAACCAATGTAAGCTATAATCTGATGTTCTAGGACTCGGAGGAAGACCTTGTAGGGTTCAATGTTCGCTCAGCGGCGGTACCGAGATACCGGGATGAACCAATAGCGATCCGAATCTGACAATACATAGAGCCACGTGATCTCAACTTCATAAGAGTCGGTTTCCGGCGTCGTGTGGCATGGTCACTCGGAATCTTGTTTTAGCTTAGTCCGTCAGCTATATAGGTTCCCTCATCTCTACATATTCACCCCCCCCCTCCCCTCCCCTTTCTCCTCTTCCCCCTACATGGCCTCTCTCCGAAACCCCAACCACCGTCGCAGGTCCCAATCCGCGTCCAATTCGTCTCCCGTGTCTCGTCGCTCACCTGATGATGCTTGGAGGGTGGCCACGAAAAGAGGATATTATCACCAGCTCACCTCACCTTCATCACCGCAAAAATGGGACGTCGATGTCTGGCGAAGGGGTAAACGGCGTCGTTGTGACGTGAGCTTGAGCCCGAGACCACTAGCCGGCATTGATCTAACACTTTGTCATACAGCCCTCCCATGAGTCGGTGGATGCACACCGACCCCAAGCCTCAGCGGCAATAAACGGTGTTTCATCATTCCCGGTGCCCGCATTCGCAGCGACGTCTGCTGAATTTCACTTTTCCCCCAACAAAGCGCCAGGCGATATCCGACCACGCCAACCGATTCAGCATACTCATATACCTCCACTCCCGTCAGCAGGGGCCGGTACTTACTCCCAGGATGACCTACATCATCTTCGGTCTGCCGCGTTTTGGGAGCTCCACAGAAGCGTTGCCGAAAATGGAGAAGGCCTCGTGCAGCGAATGCGGGATTACGAGCATCTGCGATCGCGATCAGATGTTTATCTCAAGGCAAAGGAAGCCCAGAAACGAGGGCGTAAACGCTCTTCCTTGATTATGCCGTTACACAAAACAACAGGTCTCATACACGAGTCGGATGGGGAAGATGACGATATCCAAATCTTTGCCGGAGAACCCCATGACTCCCGCCACACAAAAAGAGCGTTATCCCTAGACGTCATGGATCAAGCTCAAGATTCCCACTGCACAGAATACACCCCCTTCATCGAAGATGATCAATGTCCTTCGCCTGGTGCTACTTCCAGTTCTTCGTACATTTCTGATGACGAGATGTGCCCTATCACCACCGAGATCCAGCGGTCGCCTTTCTACTTGTTGCCCCAGAGTGGAGAACCCACTTCTTTCACCCCCGCTTTATCCCAGACTCTGTCTAACTCTACAAATTCCTCACTCGTCTCGCTTCCATTACCACCGCCACTAACATTACCACCGATGCTCTTTGGCGGCGTCGACGCCGTGACGCTAGCGTCATCCAAGTCGGAGAAAGCCATCGCTGCACTTACACTTGCCCTGGCCAATGGTGCCGGGGGATTGAATGACTATCAGGACATCCAGGTGATGGAAACAGCAATCATAGATGATTCTCAAGTGGGCGAGATGTGGCATTGAACAATCTTATCTTCCCCTAATGCCTCAAACGTCACAACAATTCAACCGGGGCCAAATTGCATATATATCTTGCTCGCAAAATGAAATACTAGGCCCCCCCCCACACAGGATCAAATACATTTCAAGACCACCACTGCTCGTTACTTCCCTCTTATAAACGCAACAACAGAACAGCCATACAAGAAAATCTGGTGTACCAATCGAACTAAACATTATCATGTCCTCAAATTTGTATTTATATTTAACGTAGTGGTGTATTGATTGAGGTACTGACCATCATTGCCGACACCCACCTCTGATGCGCTACTTCTGTTCACTCCACTGTCTCCTCCATTTAACTCAAGAGCTCAACGACACAGCTGCTGGGTCCAAAAACGGTCCTTTGAATGAGCAAGCGTGCCCTTTGTTCCATGATGCAGATTCCATGTCGTCAAGTCCAAAAAAGGTAAGCAGACTTCCTTTCTCGTTGGGTCGATGTCAGGCGTTCATCCTTCGGATAGAAATGTGGAGCATCAGAATGTACAGTAGATAATGGGACTGGGCATAACACGGTTCCAGCGTGGGTTATTTATTATTGTTGATTATTGAGGCCTCCCTGCCAGAATGCTGGGTCGAGCTGCCGGTACACTTTGTGGAGTAACCACCGTCGAGGATGTCACCAAATTTGAGGATATCATTCTTGGATATGCAATGTAACTTTATGTCATGAGACTTTTTTAAAAATATACCGCCTTCATAGAAAACATATATCTATTGCCTTCCTAAAGACGAAATTTTGGAAAGTCTCATGACATAAAGATGGGGAATATGGTCAAGATTTACACCCCAACATTTGAAGGTGCCCCGATGAGTGGTTGTTTCAAAAAGTGTACCTTTTTTGTTTTTTGTTTTCATCCTTGTTTATTGACCATTGGGGCGTAGCCCTATGTTAGTCATACACCCAAGCTATTATTACATCTATGTACCAGAAACCCCAAATCGTCCACAGTCCATAACCGTCAAACGAGCGTGATATGTAATGAGTGATCCATGTGACTGATACCCCGGAAGCAATGTAGGTGTAACAAACGTAATTAGTAACTCTGGTGTCCCTGACCATCATACTCTGCGCACTTTTCCCTAGCTCGTGTTATCGGGTCACATGATAATCCTTGTCTACGCCCCTACTCAGCCTGCATGCCGCGATCTGCGTTATCTCATCCTGGGAGGTGTCAGGTCCCAGGGTCATCGAAGGTCCCTGATCGCCTTTTTAAGCCGTTGGTGTCGTTAAGAGGTTTTTCTTTGACGTGAATCATGTGTCGGTGTGAACGGGGGTGTCCGTGGGAAGATGGGGTAAGTTGGGTCATGGGAAATCTGTCCGACCTCCGAGGAAGCCGAATGCCTCCCTTCCTTTGATTATCTTGGTCCTGTGGACCACTGGCAGTAAACTGCTTCCCACACTTGTCCCCACCCAACGGGGGCAGATACTGGTCCCATCGCCGAAGCTCCCAATATATCATTCCTGACCTGCTAATTTCACAGGCCTCCCACGTGACGGCTGAGGTAATCTTTTGATCAATGGTGTCGGTTACTAATGGTTGGATAATCGTGGCAGTGTCAACCCTGTAGTCTGTCACGTTTCGCTGACATCCCTGACGTGATAGTTGCTGAGCGGTAGGTCCACCGGCCCGCCGTGTCTCGCTATGGCCCCCAAAAGGGGGGTGGGGGGGGGAATCGAACCAGCGTGCTGGTCACTCCCTCTGCAGCCTTGTGACTACAGCAAGCGAGTGGCCCACTACACCACTCGCCCCCAGAAGTGTACCTTTTCATAACACCCCTATGCGGTCTGGGATGCCTGAGTCACGACATGACAGATCCCAGTTGAGTTGCATGATATCACCGGGGAAGCCCTCCTGATGACTTTATGCTCTCTTCATTCTCATAATAAGTATGAAAATACCCCTCTACCCCATCATTAACTCAGTGGAGTGGTGGGGATGGATTCGCACACAAATGTGTGCTCTTGCCCAAGCGGCGCCTTTTTGTGTGGCTGTGCGCTTAGTCATCGGGCCATCAAATGAACCGTATATGCCCAGTCCCATAGATAACAGACTGCAATATCAGTCCCGTGCCACAACGTTTTCGGTTTAACTCGCCAACAATTTCTGGCAGATGAGAAATGTAATCGGAGTAAGGTACATCATGACAATATCATATATAGAATAGATCAGGATCCAAGTCTTGAAACAAATGCCATTACAATGCAGACCCTAGCACCTTCATGGCCAATGCGCGAAGTATCTGGAAGAGTTGGTCAAACTTTACTCGGAGAACTTAGTACGACGTACCTCTGCTTTCTGACTGCCCCCGAGTTCATTGAAGACAGCTGCAACACTTTTGCCCTTTGCGTCTCTCACAGCTCCCAGCCGGTTTCCCGCAAATGCACCGAGCATGAGCCCAGGAACGTTGGCAACAATAAAGCCAATGCCACCACCACACACGGCGCCAAGGTAAGACCACCAGGGAGCGTGTCGCTCAACTTCGGGTCGCAAAAGCTGAAATAGTAGGGTTTAACAAAACAACAATCGAAGGGGTCCCCATTATAACTATACCTCTTCGAATACATCGGCAAACACACCCTCGGCGTCTGGACGTGCCCCTGGTGCAGGAGGCGCATGACTGGTGCCTGCCCCAGCGCCAGTGAACATGTTGGAAAACTGGGAAAAGAAGCCGGAAGAGGAGCTCGGGTCGTCCGTGCGATCAGCACGAGTCGAATAGAGAGCGTCGTATTCTTTTCGTCGCTGCACGTCCGATAGGACATAGTAGGCATCTGCTACAGCCTGGATCATGTCAGTGTGTGGATCATAACTTCACGAAGAAAGCGCACCTGGAATTTCTCTGTCGCCTGTCGTTTCTCCGCAGCCGTTGCGTGTGCAAGTCTGTCAGGATGCGTCCTGGGGTGCTACAAGAATCAGACGTCTATCGTGGAGGGATGAACGTAGTCTCAACTTGAGTGATTCCTTTCGATACGCCTGCCGTACTTCATCCTGGCTTGCAGTCTTTGCAACGTTCAAAATCTTGTAGTAGTCAGGGAATTGCGACATGGAGGGCAGAAACAGAAAACACACCAGGCCGTGACGTCACTGCATGACCTTAATCTCTTTCACGTGATGTGAACCACTTGGTGAATGACTCAATGAGTTCAATGACGTTGACGCGTGAAGATGTTGATGAAGTCTCAGCTGATGCCTTTAAATTGATTGTGGCTGCCAGACTGGGCTGCTGTTGGTGCCATCGCTGTCTCACAGAGCCATAATTATGTGGACGTTAACAACTACGTATGTACTGCTAATGTTCGACGCTTGATATGTTGACAGCCTGGAAGTAGTTCGGACGGTACCAACAAATGAGCGTAGCTGCCCCGGAAGTTGTGCCTTTCGACAGCAACCGAAGCGGCCCTTATATGCGCATGCGCTATAGTTGCGTCCATACATAATGGTACGGTACGTGTTGCATCAAGGCCAAAAGCCTTCTTGTTCAGGAAGCGGTGCGGAGAGGGGTGCATATAGAAATTCTGCTAGCCTGTAGTGAGCGAGCGATTACTCGCAGAATCGTAGAAATACACGGAACAGCATAGTACTATGTAGCCACATCGATTCTCGAAATCGAAGAGTATTTATCAATTTAACAATACAAATTTATTTAACGGGAGGGGCTCGGGGTTTTTCGAAATTGCCGCTGTCGTCGTCATACAACGATGGCAATCGCGGGCGGGGTCCGCTGATGGCAAGTCGAGGACGAGGAGGGAGGCCATTCGCCCGCGGTCTTCGCGGCCCAATAGGAATCATGGTACTCGATGGGAGAGGGGGGATGGTGAGCGTGGGTGTGCCTAACAGGAATGGGCGCAGGGGAGATAATTCATAGGCAGGATGATCACGGGACCCTTCGACTTGGGTTGAAGGGGTGGGTATAGCGGAGGACAGGCTTGTTTCGGGTGGGGGAGGGATATTTTTCGAAGTCAAAATCATGGGTCTTATCACCGAAGTCGAGCTTGGGGTAAACGCATGCTCCCCTTCTGTTTTGATGAGGTCCAAAGAAATCTCGCTGTTCAAGGAATCCGACTGTTTGGTGCGATTGGCTGGGACAGTCAAATCTATGACATAGCTTGGAATTGGGTAGGGGTCAAGCCAGAAAAACACATACCACCAATAAATGACGTTACATCATAATGGGTCGCAGCAGAGTCAAATCGTGTATTGTCGTCCGAACGCCGGGAGCCTGTGGACTGTTCATCTGTAACTATTCTCGGTCCTTTCATCACGTCCTCGCGCAAAAGAGGGCTTTTTGGAATCCGCATAGCGAATTTACCACTTGGTGATGGTGGAACAGCGTCGGCTTCTGCCCATGGGGGGTCGGGAAAAAAACTAAGTGAAAATTCACTCGGGCCTGATGTTGAATCGATCTTGTGTCCACTCGAAAACGTCGGCGTCGTACGGTTGCTAGTAAATTCTCTGGCGGCTATTGTCTCGGTGAAGGGTGTCAATGTAGAGGCAGATTGTGATTCAATTAAAAGCTTCGCAATGCTCTTGTCAAGCTCAACTTGTTCGCGCAAAAGCTCATCAAAAGATGATGGGCTATTGGGAGGAAAATTGAGGGGCGATGGCGGCTCGCCAGTGCGGGATACATCGAATAAAATATTATCCACTCCATGAACCGTCGAATCTTTCCGCGGGATGTCATCAACCGTGGCAGGTCCTAGCCGGTCCGCAGCTATGTCCATTTTGTAGTAGGACGCAAGTGAGGCAGACACAAAAGAAAGGTCATCTCTCGGTTGATCCTCGATGGCACGAGGCATGTCGATAGGAATTGGACGACGTTCAACCGTCGCCGAATCGATCTGGCTAACATCTGACTTTTCATTGCCATCCATCTCCAGCTGAGGAAGCTGGGTCCCCTTCTCGTGAATCCCAAGCTTAGAGTTTGGTTCAATTTGGGTTTCTGCCTGAGCCTGAGTCTGTTCGGGATCTCGTTGCGGTGATTTGCAAGTGACGACCCACGCTGAGAGCTGAGACATGATTGATGCGCGAGAGGGCCGCGTTGCAATTGCGAGGTTTGGCAAGGCGCGCTCTAAATCTGTAGGGTCCGCATTGGGTGACTGAGCCGACTGCCCACCATTATCTGGAAGTTTTAGAAATGGTCCGGGAGTAGCTTGGCCATAGGCCGGCGGATAAGGGAAGGTGGGATGTTGGAAGGTGGTGATAAGGAGAAAAAGTATCAGAATATACAGCTCGAGTGCCTGGAGGAAACGCCCCAGCGTCGTTTCAGAAAAAGCGACTTCAAATGCAAAATATACATATCAGAAGGGTAGAAAAGTAAAAAGCAGCTTGACGTACAGGTAATTAAGTTACCAACACCTACGCCCAAGCCGATCAACAGACCGGCCACCGGGGCAGTATAGGCACGGAGGGAGCGCCATCGTCGAGTAGAGGAAGATTTGATGGTATTTAGAGGCAACTTAATGATAAATAGAGTGGAGGTCGCAGCTTCAAGTGTCGCATCGGCCATATATGTAGCTCCGTAACGTCGTTGCGAAGGCACAACTCTCCATATAATCTGCAGGACCGGGATGGCGAGAGAGGCCCCCAGCAAACTCCATTTGAGTATTATACCGATCGTTCCCCAGCACTCCCAACGAGCACCATGATCACGCTCACTACTCCTGCGGTCAAGGGGGTGATCACACTCTCCGCGAGGACACCTGGAGACAAAAACCACATAAAAAAATAAAGGAACCCAATGGATAGCCCCAGGACGATCTCGCGTGCAAAGATTAGCCCGGTGACAGTGTTAATTCCAACATTAGAGTTTCTTTGTTGTCGATCTCGGGATAAAACCTGGCTCAAATCCAGGATGGCAGCTATAAAGATAAAGAGTGTGGACGTGTAGAGGTAAATTGCAAGACTTATTCCGCTCTAGTTAATTCAACCACATATCAGAGCAGGAATGGTTTAACGTACGTATTAACTCGCTTCATAACCAAAAAGAACGTAAAAACTCCGAAGGCCATAAGGCCAACACAAAACGGAGGTATGTCCGTCAACACAGACTCAATCTAGGAATAAAAGTCAGTGTCTAAATCCAAAAAGCATCACGGGGACAAACAGCTGTATCACCGCTAAGGATGAATTTTGACGGTACCAACGGGGCATTGCGCATGGTCCCGCGTGAAAGAGGAACGAAGATAAGCAGGATTGAAAAGAAAATAACCCGATTTTGTATCTGGTGCGGCTATCACGATTAGCCGGATGCAGCTCAAACGTCGGTCCACCACCAGGAGGGATTGGAAATGAGAAGATGAAAACCAAATTATAAGCGGCCCCAGGCAGGAAACCTGCCACAAACAGCTATGAGGAGAGAAATGTTGTGGGGGATGGAGCAAAGAGATTTCATGCGTATGAGAACCAATGAACCAATCCCCTGGCAACGAATCTCACAGAGCAGGTGGGTTTGTGCCTATCTGAACGGGAGCTCGTTGTCATCCCCGCACCTGGCCCGGGTCCCGACCACCACGACACGTGTCTATGTGTATTCTCTCCAGGATCAGTCAGGATCGGCACAGAGCTGTATGTGATAGCCATGACACGACCAGATACATTGGTTAGTGAGGAAGCACCTGAAACGAGGTTCACCCATCTGAAATTGGCCAATGAATCAATAATATGAATGGTTACAAAAATTTTTGTTCTCATCAGAATCAGATGAGAGGTGATTTTGGGCATGGGGTACAGAATCAAGTAATAATATTGAATAATAATGAAGAATGAGATGGGGAGATCCGTGATTCTGGGGTGGTTACTGGCGAGCCACGAAATACATCATAAGCTATAGGGTGACTCGAAAGGCGTGATGGTACAAATTTTCGGCCGTCAATCTAATCAAAATGATGTGACATAGATTGGAATCATTGGATAAACACAATATACCCCCAAGGTATGAGATCAAGCGAAATAAAGATGGGAAATTAACAATACAGAAAGCAAACAACGTAGTCTGTCCCAAATCAATCCAAGCCACTGTCCCCCTTCTATTCTGCCCAGCAGTTCGATGTGCCGCCGGTCAACTGCCTCACCAGAAACATTCCACGTCCTTCATCGATGCTTTTGGTGTTCCTCATCCCAATGACACTTTTTGGCCTAGGTCTTGTTCCTGGCCCCGTCCCAACACCTCCAAGTTGTTTCGTAGGACTAACGCTACGAGTTGGAGCGAACCCACTCCCAGTCAGCTGTCTTGACAACCCATCGCCACCAAGCCCGGTAAATTGACGTGCAATAGTAGTCGTGCCAGTTGACTGTGATACGAGTTTGGAGGATGAACCAGTGAACAAAGAAACAAGTGGTTCACGAGTGGGTGAAGCTTGCGGAGATCCGCCGATGCCCAGCAAGAGCTATATCAAATGTATTAAAACCAATCGAGCTGATAACAGGATTTATTGGTACCCACCAAGCATTCGCGACACCAGATACCACCTTCTCCGTCGCCTTTGGCGGCGCTATCGAGTTTCTTTCCACATCCGGGCTCACCTCGCTTCTTCTCCTCCCGCGGGCGATATGGATTCCATGGCTGAGAGGCAGCCTTCTTACCTCCACAGATCAAACAGGAGGAGTGCCAGCGTGTCCCTTGTGGACCTGGGACAACGCCAAATTCCATAGGTGAAACCGATTTATGACACCCTGGACAGGCGGTCCGAGTTCCGAATCGAGGGAAAGCGTTTGGTGTTACAACTGGGGCAGTAACCGGAGGCCTCTCATATAATTCATACCGACTTGATGTTGTATGCGACGGCGATGGCGTAGACGTGGGAGGGGTGGGGGATGGGTAGGACGGATTTGATGAGCTAGATGAAAGGGAGCTAACACTGGGCATTTTTCGGATGGTCATCTTGTGAGGAGGCGCGCACTGGTACATGTGGTTCAATCAATATAAATCCAAAAATTGAGCTAGAGACCAACCTCAACATGACAAGGACCTCCGTTCGCCTTGACGAAAACAGCCTGGCCTTGCCCACCTTCCCTAAAGACACCTTCACAAACCATGCAACGAAAGCATTCTCTATGATAGGTCTGAGGCTTCCCATCTTTCCCGTCCGCGGGAACCGTAACATATTTCCCATTATCCTGAACAGAAAACAGTGCTTCTTTGCACTTGGCGCAAACAGCTGAACCAGAAATTCCATTTAGTGATGGTAGAACGTTCGGTCCCTGGAGTTTGGTGGGAGGAGACTTCATCGAGATGGGGCCTGCGCTTGGCGGTGGTGAGGTAAAAGACTTGGTTGGACGAGGAAGTCTAGATGGTGTAGAGGCCAGCGGAGATTTAGAGGTGAGCTTATCAGACTTCGGGGTATGAGTAGGTGTACCAAGTTGACTGTTTGCCTCCTCAGTGATCATACTTTCACCTCGATCCAGATAGTCACCTCGGACATAGCGTGGACTATCGTCATGTAATTTGGATACACTGAATAAATCTGTATCACCGTTGGTATCATTCCGAGGCGGCGAGTCTGATCCCGACCAGGAGGATTCTGGCCCTGACCAGGAGGATTCTGGCCCTGACCAGGAGGATTGGGTCATTGTATCAGAAAAATCTGACATGAGGTCTGGTGTAGCCGGAGCAGTAGGGCTCTTGGGGGAAGTGGGTTCAACAGGAAGGGGCGCAGGTGTGAGGGCTTTTGAAGCCTCGTGTAGGGAGGACGAGGATCGCGCGGGGCGCAATGGTCTGGTAGAAATCGGAATATCCTCACTAGTATGAGTGGAGGTCGAATTCTTCAGGAACCTTTGTTTCATTTCCTCAATGGCTTCTTGGGTGGGAACCGGACTTCCCGTTACCTGGCTTCGTACAGGGCTTGGACTTCCTTGGCTATATTTAATCGGGGTGGACCTCAGGACGTGATCGTGATCCGGACTCTTGAATCGATCATAGCGGCGGATAGGACTTGGGCTACCGTCTGGGCGGCTGTCTCGGCGACCTCTGGCGCGATCTATTAGAGGGCTGTTTTCACGACTGGGGGCGTTATGCTTGGACGCAGGGCTAGTGATAGGGCTGCTCCCAGACGCACTGTACCTCTCCCTACCAATCATATTAAGCCTTTGACTCAGCTCCTCCAGTGTAGGGCTACTCTCTCGGCTTTTAACGATTCCAAGACGTTGCTCGAGTTCTTCAAGTGCAGGACTAGCTTCTCCACCTGGGTAAGTATTTTTGACTTTATTCATGCCGCCAATATTGATATTCGCATCGCTTCGTGGACTGTTGGTACCCCAGTTTTTCTTGGGTGTATTGGGTTCTCGATTGAGACAATCATCAAAACATTCGGCACAAGATGGTCTACCGAGCAAGTCGACCATTGGGGAGTTGCCAATGTTCTTGTGACACCCGATGCAGTTGAAACACCGCTTGTGCCAGTACTTTTCAGCAGCGTGAATGAATCCTCCCTCAGACTTGAGGGTAAGAACGGGTCGGGAACAGGTAGGGCATGTCCCCTTGGACCCCCCATTTGTCGTGAAACAAGAACGGCACAGAAACCGTTCTGCATTGTTACCGTTTGTAGACGGGTCGGGGTATATTGTTGCGTCAGGGGAGAATGGGGTAGTGCAGATGCCACAGGCATGCTTTGTTAATGATTCTTGGGGTTGAAGAACAGACCCATATACCTTGGATAGTGTAGTGTCGTTGGGGACAAGCGATGGAGAATGTCAGATTCAGGGGCCGGGAGGGTGGTAGAAAACTTCAACGGGGATAGAGGACGGTTGATATATGATGCTGCTGAGGCAATGTGCGCAGAGACACGATTTCCCAAAACTAGTCCCGGTGCCAAGTCAGATGAGGATCCGGGACGAGGAAATCGTTTGGTAGGTGATCCTGTATATGTTGGGGCAACTGAAGGTGCCTCGCTTGATCCGGTCATATGAGGTTTGAGTGAAGGGCCACGGCTAAGTGGTCTGGTAGGTGAACGTTCCTTGGAGACATATGTCTTTGACCATCGGTCTTGACTTTTCTCTTTCGGATCCGACTGGTTCCATGGAACGACGGGGGCTGCTCATCATCAACTTGGACTTCATTCACAATATCCAGGGCACACTCACCTACAGCCATGCCACCACATTTGCAGCGTGCACCTGCAACAATATCACCGCACCTACGACAGAAACCCATTGATATACAGATAGCAGATAAAAGACACCAAGTAGCAGATGAGAAAGATGGCAGGATAAGTATTAAGTACCACAGTAGCTGGACGAGCAAGTTCAACTTGGGAATCGCGATCACGTGCTGTGACAGTAACGGAACCCAATCAGTTGCGATATTAATTCATTGATGTTCTTACCCTCAGGCTTGGGCTTTCCACCAGCCACAACTGCCAGCGATTGTTTCTGATCCCAATCCAATGTTCGACCAGCTCGTAGATGCCAGAGGAATTGTCCACGAACCAGGGAAACCTCTGTCACTACCCTGCGATTCCCATACTGTACCTGGGCTGAGTTACTGCAGCCAAGATGAATATCCCCGTGGTCCCTTCCCCAGGGTATACTTCCCCGGGGATATTACTTACCGCCTGGCAACCTCGTGTAGCAGACACCAGAGGGTGTCCGATACGTGGGATAGTGCTCGTTCCTCATTTTCTGAAGGATCAAGCCCAAGGGCGAGCGTCAAGCCGAGCATCCTATTAGTCACTCGCGAATTTCAAGCTGATTTCATCGATGCGATGCTGGTATTGCACCAAAACCTTAGGGTCTTGCTTTGCGTATACGTTAATATAGATACATGTCGCAACAAAATACACAAAAAGGGTGTGTTCGTATAATGTAGCTCGTTTGCAACCAGTTTTCATTCATATGGCAGATTCATCAAGGGAAAAGGACATATCTGATTCACATCTTCGCACGGAAGGCTGGTTGCCAATCCACACGTTCAACCTGGGTGACAGAAATCAACCTTTTGCAGCAAGGGTAGCTGAAAATTATCCCACCATTTCGGGTCGCAGGTCTTTAACACTTGATGCGCCGACGAGCCTCATTGCGGTTTGGATTTCACGCTGAAGGATGTGGATGATTTTAATAACACCAGGTACGCCATAGGCCTAAATCGCTAATAAGCTATCTGCAATGTGGTTAGAACTAAGATATTTTACGCTTTGGGCGTAGAGGAACGCGCGGCCCAGACCAACGGCTCTGGCGCCCAAACACAAAGCTTTGATTACATCTAGGTACTTTCATCAGCGTGGGATTTTTGGTAGGGGAGAGGCAACGACTCACCTGTTCCACGTTGTATGCCACCTGAATGACGAAGATGAGTACTTACGGATCACAGGTGGCTGTCCTTGGTTAATTGATCAATACGTACCATCAAGATAGACTGCCGAATTCCGTTTTAGCCTAGTATGCAATGACTGTTATGAGTGACAACTCACCTTCTACTTTATCAAAAACGTCAGGTCGTTGTTGACGTATCTTATAAAGTACTTCCAGAGGAGGGAGGGAGCTAAAGCACACGTTCTAACGCCCAGTGCGAATGTGAATATATTACTCACTACTCCAACTGCCGACCTGTCATGGAGATTGGATAGCGTTCGAAAACAAATACAATGGAGGGCGCACCACCATGATTCGATAAGAGTATTCCATCTACACCCGCTTCGGCAGCCAGAACGGCATCCTGAAAAAAAAAATCAGGACTTGGAACACGCATGAGGTTTGCAAACGTACCTCAACACACTGAATACCTGCCATGAAATAACAATAAGTGGTTAGCAACAAGAGGCGGTATTAGTCCCACCTTTGATGACGATCGGTAGTCGGGTTATTCCTCTTAGCCAGGGAATGGTCTTGAGATAGAATGAGGTGGCAATATTCAGCGCAGGTTTGAAACCAATCACCTTCTCCCAAGTCATGTTTCGATCATCATTCGCAATAAGGGAGCCAGCTGTTCCGAACATATTAGCTTGTTCCCCGTCTCCGCCCTCCTCGAGAAATGTTTTCGGTGATTCGCGTTCCATGTCCTCAAGATCCCAGGGACTGCGCACATCTTTTTCCCGGTTCCCAGCAACAATTGCATCAACTGTCAACCAGATGGCCTTATACCCAAGCCTTTCGACCTCACGTACACGCTTCTCCGCAATGGAGTCATTGGTGTGTTTATAGAGTTGGAAGAACAGGGGCTGGTCCGGCTCAGCAGCCTCTATGATAGCAGCCGGAGAAAGCGAAGCATTTGAAGAAACCATTTGGATTACGGAGGTGGTCGCCGCGGCCTTGGTAATATTTATTTCACCTGCCGGGAGTCAGTCGTATGCGGTGCGGGTGATAGAAATATGTTCACCATCAGGATGTCCAAGTTTGGCGAGGGCCGCACCTGAGACAAAGACAGGAATAGAAGTCTTGTAGCCAAGGATCGTGGTCGATGGGTCGCAATGAGCAACAGGGCGCATTACACGCGCATGGAAGAAAAAGCGAGAGAACGCTCGAGCATTCTCGAAATTGGCTGCTCTGTGCATTAGATGTTATTGACCTTCAAGCCTAAAAAGACGCACTAATTTCGTCGTCGGAGGCAGATGAGTAATAGGATAGGGCTTTATGCGATAATACCTGTTTTGCCACGTGCTGACCAACGCGTGAGCGGGCAGTTACTGGTCTCTGAGGTGGCGAGGCTTACAGTCATGTCAGCCAAAGACAATATTCTGCTTAGTGGGGGTCTCCGGGCGTGAGCTTGTTCAACTCTCAATTCGTCCTTGGTCTTTTGTCGGCTGTGAATGTTGTGTGCAGTGACCAGGGCGGCATCGGAACTAAGCGGCCCTAGGTGTTTCGAGAGTGGAAGATTCCTATCTAGAGCATCTGGTGGATGAATGGGTTCATAGGCTGGCGTGGCGTCCCGACCGGCATATTTAAGAATGATCTGCGCGCCTCCTGGGTGTTCCTATGGGATGTTCGGAAGCGGAAGCTTTCGGTGAGGTACTCAAAACAGCAGACAAAGGCACAACACATACGGATAAAAAATCCGTCACATCGTATACCTTGTTCTGGATGATGACCCAGCAAGAACTACCGGGGCGTCATAAGTCAGGGTCACCCTGCACTGGAGAAAGTGAGCGCAACATACTTTGTGGAGTTGTGCTCGGCGACTTGCTCAAGTGACCAGGAAGACATTGTAGGGGGGGGGGGGATTGTCAATAGACGAAAGAAAACGGTGATAGCGAGGAGGTTAAAGTCTCTCTGTGGCAATCAGGATGACGTTTCAGGAAAAAGCGAACTAATAAAGCATGGTGGGTCCGCTAGCGTGAAGCGGAGAACGCCGGACCGCGAGGCTTCAGCTGATTATCAGTGTGGGCATATGTGAAGAATATCGGAATCGATCACGAAGAGGAAGCAGTCTTGGATTGCATTTGTGCAATTCCGGCGTACATTTCATGTCGATATCCATGGGCTGGTAGTGGCTGAGAGAAAAATATAACGGCATCCAGGGTGGTCCATTCAGGTTGTTGTTAGGACAAGATCTTATCTGACGTGACACGGAGATGGATTTCATCAAGGGATCGCTACATGGGGTTTTGTCAAACTTACCTGGTGCGTGTTCCAGACTACATGTGTGGCATGTGGGGTCTATCAGTTCCTTGTGTGTTACATAAGTTTAACTATGTATGAAGGCCGTCTCGAGTGAATTTCAATTTCAATCAGTGATTCCTTGTTTAAATTATCACGTGGCCTCGCGTTGTTTGTTCTTGCTTGCCCACTTGAACCATGAAGCGTGTTACACCTTGACCAGAACGTCAGATCCTCTAACTAGCCACCATGCCCCCTTTACCATCCAAAAAATCGCTGGAGAACATGAAACGTGCAGACTTGCAGAAGCTGTGCAAGGTATTTCACTCTTCTAAAACAAAGTCACAATGGTACTGGGTTTTGATCTTTCAACTGAAACCTCAAGGATTATGGCGTCAAAGCAAACCTCAAGACAGAGGCACTTATAGACCTGCTTTTGGATACCCAGTGAGCTAATGTTCGTATTCCCTCGTCTGTATACCATCTTACCCCTTTCTAGGAAACCAGCACCAAGATCAACTCCCGCAACTCAGCTGACCAGGAGATCTGTTTCCACAAGGCGTTCCAGCCGCACTGGCGGTAGCCGGATCAGCTCTGGCATCGTACATGATACTGACGAAGAGGATGAGGCTGAGAGTGAGGGGGGGCAGGGGGATGATTGTCAGCCACAGGAACCGCCGCCAGTGCTACCCCCGCTTGTCACTCGAACCAGGAAAGCCAAGGAAACACAAACACGGCTTGGTGTTGGTAAACCTGTTGCAGCTGGAGGGTCTGGTCCACGGGCGGTGACGAAATCAATGAGCGTATCGAGAGGAAAACGAGGCAAGGGTAGTAGATCGCTCAAACCAACAGAAGCCACCATTCCAGAGGAGGGTGAGTTACCATCCTGAAAATCCCCACCATCACTCATTTGCATATAGAACCGGAACCCGCCGAGCCCCCACAGAGTCTTCCACGATTTCAAGCCCACAATAGCACATATCGTGACCTGTCTGCAGGCGCAGGTGGTTCCCTCGAAGTTAGCTTGCCCCATCTCCCAAATGAAAGCCATGAAGTAGAAGTCGTCGGACCAACTACGTTGCGCCAAACCTCCGGTTCCCTTGCCGGCAGCTCACTTGCATCGTTGGCGGGTATAGACAAAATTGTGGCTGATGCAGTAAGCCCGGCCTATTGGCCTGTCACCCTCCTGTCACTAAACTATTAATAGCTGCGTCCACTACATGAGCAAATGCAATCCCTCAAGTCGGAACTTGAACACATGCATTCTTTGAAGGCAGAATTACATAAATTGAAGTCGCAGGTGGTAGATTTGGGTGTGCTACAAGAGAAAGTTCACATCCTAACAACCGAGGTGGATATTTTGAAGCGCGCAGCTATCCCAGAGGTTCCTTTGAGCACCGACAAGCATCAGAACACAAACACGGCAGCGGGTTCACAGAAAGGCAAGGCCAGCAAATCTGCTGGACTGGTGTAAGCCACGTCCTTTAAAGTCCAGTCAATTCTCACGTTAATCTAACGTTTCCCAGTGGCCTCGGGGTACCGTCCGTTTTGCAAATTTCAGCTGAGGTAACAGGTGCATCTGGGTCCCATTCATCAGGGGACCTGATCCCCGAGTTCCCACATCCTACCCTGACTCTGTTGGGCAAACGTCACCGCGATTCAATATCAAGTGACGTCACTGGCGTTGTTGATGCAGATGAAGAGGTCGGCCTCGACGAAGCCGAACGTGCAAAGACGGTGTTTCGGCCGACTAAGAAGCGGCCAAAGATCTCGCCATCAATCGATACCCCCAATCAAGATGATATAGGGGAACGGACGGAAGAGCAGCAAGTGCAACAAACGGAGCTTGGACAAGAAACCATGCCACGCGTACCCAGTTTTTCTGTTTTTGGCGGCTTCGATGAATCTTTATCAGGATATATTGACCCTCCCCCTCCGACCAATCGCCTCCCGGATTATTTTAACCCACCATCACCAACGGATATTGACACCAACCCAACAAGAGCAACAACCAGCACAGCCAATGGCCCAGAAAATCAGAATCCATTTGGTTTTTCTTTCCTCCCACCGACTTCAACGCCCACACCATCATTATTCAATTTCCCATATCCAGAGCCTCCACAGTCCCCTTCACCTGCCAGGAACACCTCCGGGCCTTCCAATCCTCGTCAGGGTGAACGCTCTGATATTTTTCAGCATTTAGGCCTCCCTCCCACTAGTCGATCGCAGTCTGGACTTGA
Organism: Infundibulicybe gibba; assembly: GCA_015501065.1. Taxonomy (NCBI): domain Eukaryota; kingdom Fungi; phylum Basidiomycota; class Agaricomycetes; order Agaricales; family Omphalinaceae; genus Infundibulicybe; species Infundibulicybe gibba. The sequence goes on from JADNYI010000001.1 coordinate 621,517, forward strand.
AGACGCGGGTGGTATGGACGCTTCTATTAACCCCTCCGCATTGATGCGGCGTGCATCTGATCGCGATAAAGACGCAGACGTTTCTAGTAACGAGGTTGCCATTGGGCTGGGGCTGACCGCAGTGAAGACCTCGTCTGGGCCAGACACTGTGACTGCCGATATTCCGTCTATAAAGCGAACAATGTATGGCACCGAATTAGAGGGGGATAAAAGGTTCGGTGATTTCGGAGTTGAAGGTGTAGCGACTGGTTTTTGGGCTGGGGGACGCTATTAAACCTCGCTATGCCCAGGCTGAACGATTACCTAGCATCGAACTCCATCTGGGATAACAGATGTGGGCCATGGCCACACGAGTATTCATAACGCATGAGGGCACCAGGCGATCAAAGTTTACCTGGTGAAGCGACCGATCATTCCATTTGCCGTACCAATCACATAACAACTTTCTATTTGTTTCAATTACTTATTGGGTTTAGATTCATATACTTATCATTGTTTTGATAGCACGCTTGTATCCATGTCGGCTGAACGTTGATCAATTTTGGCACCGAACTCATGCATTATTGTTGAAGGTGTCATGATCTGCATTAGGGACAGTCAGTACTCGATTCAAGGTCGATTCTGACGGTCATTTGAGGTCCAATTCAGGACATGATTTTATATTTTGACACCAAGCTCCGCCAGATGATTCACGCGTTGATTACGATTCTCGTTATTGATGGTAGTTTATAGTGATTGTTTAGTATAGATTGCTTGAGAGGCTAGACATTGCAGAATCGACAAGCAAACAATGATTCTTCCACAATTCACAGGCCAAGGATTGGGTACATAATCTCTGTCAGAATCGATCTTGAATCGAGTACTCTGACTATCCCTACAGATACTAAAATACCCACATTAAAAGTACATGGTTGGCAAATATACATATCCACACTAGCATTTCCCCTCATCACGGCGCAAATTAATGCGCTATTAGACTAAATAGCGGGGACGAAAGAGAGCACCTCTTCGTAAAGTAATTCTACGGAACGGTCTTAGATGGTATACAAAAATAAAAAATGAACAGAAACATACCCTTTAACTGCTCCTTGGTTAAATCCTCTTTGTGCACTAGACGGCGATGAGTGCCTGCGCGGGAATCATAAATGATCGCTTACGGTCGAACTCGAAGTATGACGGGCTGAGGGGGGTAACTATGGGCTCATCCTCAGGGTCGTGCTGCACATATTCGATTGATCAGCTTGTGAATGCATGAGTTACATAGGAGTACGAACATATGCAGCGAGGTAGGGGTGTTGAAGTGCTTCATCCACTGTGAGGCGCTTCTTCGGATCGAATGTCTAGATTGAAAATTGATATGGGGAGGAGGGCGAATAAATCAGAACGGACCAAGGTTCTCGACAGGAAATCAATTGCATCTTTGGAGGCGGAGGGAAAGAGCGTTGTGAAAGGCCGCCGCTTGCGGATGGGAAGTGCGCGGATATAATCACGCGACCGCCGAGATGTGATAGCATAAAATTCATCAAGTGTCGGTGTGCCTGCGAAGATATCGTTTGGAAAAACAACCATGGGGATGGGAATTAGACAAGCACACCTATCACATCAAGAATTAAATCGAGTTGGTGGCTATAATCCCGACCAGGGAATAGTGGCCTTGACGAAAGGAGTTCGGCAAGTACGCAGCCCACCGCCCAGATATCAATAGCCTATACGCGGATGAGCGGGGTATGGGATGGAGAAGGAGAGAGTGGACCTTGGTATACATCTTGAACGAGAGCATGATTTCGGGAGCGCGGTACCACCGGGTCGCAACATACTCCGTCATAACCCCCGAATCTTTTCCCCCAGTCATGGTTGTCTTAATACTTCGTGCTAAACCAAAGTCGCACACTTTTAAATCGCAGTTGGCATTCAGCAATAGGTTTGCAGGCTTGAGATCACGATGTACGATATCTGCACTGTGAATAGACTTGAGTGCCCGCAGTGTTTGGTAAATGAAATACTGCAAGTTGATGGTGAAAATCGGAACCAGTATTCACTATAGAAGAGACATACTTGGCAATGGTCGTCGGTCAAGTTTTGTGTGCGGATCACACGGTGCAAATCTGTCTGCATCAATTCTTGGATGACTGAACGTAGTTAGGACAGGACTTATAGAGAAATATGAACCACAGACAATATATTTCCTTGAAGGATTCTAGGGTCGGAGGTTTTATTATGTCCAAGATGGATATAATCTTATGACGGTCAAAACAGGGGAGGGGTATATAATATTTTGCAGGCTTACATTCTCGTTCACACATGTTTCGGAGAAGAATTTCAGGAGCTTCAACTCTCGCAGGGTGCGAAGGCAGAACAAAGTATGGTCGAAAGGCAGGATCTTCTTAATTGCCACTTGCTTCCCGGTAGGTCGGTGCATGGCGGCGACCACAGTTCCGTACGCGCCTTCGCCGATGCCATGCAATATTTGATAGTCGTCGCCTTGGGCGGGTTGTTAATGCACAAATTCCGAGTAGGGCTGAGAAGTAGACCCACCGATCTCAAACATGGGGATAACTTTAGTTTTGCGTGTCGACATTGCAACAGGGAATTTGAAGGCTGTCAACTGGGAGGTGAATGGGAGGGGGGAATATTGCACCAGCAACCTGATCTAATATACATATTAGTGATGGGATCAGCCTCACCAGCTGGACCTCATTGCTTGCTTTCCACTACGGTCCAAGGCAGTCTGATTTGATAACCTATATAAATCCATCAAATTGCCTGCATTTGATGGATCCATCTAGGCTATCAAATCAGACCGCGTCGTAGGCGGGATATCTCAATAATTTCCAACTGGGACAGATCGTCTCCATACGAAGCGACCGGCGACCGCGTCCAGACTTTTCAATTTACGCTTTGAATTCTGTTTCTGTTTTGGGGCACGCGACACGTGACACACCGCAACAACTTGTGAACATAATATTCCCAAAGCTCAGGGCCAATTTACTGACCCATTGCCTGGTGGTTCAGAGGTAAGTAGTAAAACCGTATCGCCTCCTCCGTGGTCCTATTGTCCCAGAACCTCAAGTTATTGTTTGACGTCCGACATCAGTAGAGCCCCCATACACAATGCATGACATCCACCATCATATCATTGTTCAATCTTTTTTTAGCGACAGGTGATAGCTCAATGGCACTGCAATGGCGCCTTGTTCATGTGGATTCGACCCATTGTACTGGATATCTCGCTGTGGGAAGTTGGAGCTAGAAAGTGAACCTGTCAAGAGCAGCCAATCAGGATGCTCGAAGCACACCATAGAACATTTGGTAACCAACTGTTACCAGGGGTCTATAAAAGCTGAACGTATTGTTTTTTTTTCCAGTTTCCCCCTACCTTCCTCCTCTGTCTCGCATCATTTTTATTGCTCTCCTTTCCCTCTTTAACGCTTCCACGAGCTAGTTCTCTTGGTGGACCGTCCCTACATTCATTCAGAATCCACGTCATCTACGTTCAATTACCTCGCTTGCGATGTTCTCGACCTTTTTCCCACTGGGCCTGGCCTTGTTGCCCTTCGTTTCCGCTACGGTACACGATATTCAAGTCGGCGCCGGCGGCATGTTGCAGTATACCCCAGAGGCTATTGTGCGTCATTTTGACGTGATTCGCATCTAATTATCAACCCTGACCCATTTCTGTTCTACAGTCTGCTCAGCCCGGCGATCAAGTCGTCTTTCATTTTAACCCAAAAAACCACACTGTGTCACAATCTTCATTCGCGAACCCATGCGGATTGAAAGACGGAGGCTTTGATTCTGGGTTGTAAGTTCAGGTTTTCATTTGTACTAGATCGATCAGAATCTTATCATCTACCAGCATGCCAGTTGCTGCCAATCAAACAAGCCCAACTTATACGATCACCGTTAATGATGTGTGTAATAACAAATTGGAATTTAATTTCTGTTCTAATCTATTTGTTTCAAAGACTCAACCCATCTGGGTGTACTGCCGTCAGAAGACCCCCACCCCCCATTGCGGCGCTGGAATGGTCTTTGCTGTGAACTGCGGGCAGGATGGTTCTCCCAACTCTTTCACGAACTTTAAGAATTCCGCGCTTGCTGTCGGTGCAAGCCTTTCCGCTGCTGCAGCCACGGCATCGGCTACTGTGGATAGCGGCTCCTCCGCCACATGGACTGCGGCGTATGGAGGTTACACCATCCCGCCTCCTGCCGAAGCGTCTGTGGTCACTCAGACCATCACGGTGGAAGCATCAACCTGGACGACAGTCTATTCATCCTATCCTGGGTCGCCCGCTCCTACCCCAGCCAGCCTCCAGGGTCAAGTTCACAAGGTTATTGTGGGTGGATCTGGGGGGGTGTTGATGTTTGATCCCCCCCATATCGCAGCTCAACCCCGGGATATCGTCGTCTTTGAATTGTTAGTAATACACAAAACCCACCCACCCAAGATGCTGATTTTTCCTATCATAGCCACCAGAAGAACCACACCGTGACGCAATCTTCCTTTGCCGATCCTTGTCGTAAACTGAATGCGAATGGTACCACTGGGTTTGATGCTGGATTGTAAGTAAATCGTGATTTTAGAATATCTTACGCTTTTGCTGACGGGTTGCTATTAGCATGCCTGTTGCTGATGATGCCACCACCTTCCCCACATGGAATCTGACCGTGAATGACACCCAGCCCATCTGGGCCTATGTAAGTTGTTATTCCTTGCATTGTCAGGGGTGTTGACTCACTCAAACTCATTTAGTGCCGCCAACAAGTTCCTGCAAGCCATTGTGGGTCCGGAATGGTATTGTGCGTATTTTCAAAGATCTGATATGCAAAGCGCTGGTTACTGATTATTATTCAGCGCCGTCAACTCGGTCGAGAGTGGTCCACACAACTTCACTGCGTTCCAGAACGTTGCAAAAGCTATCAATGGCACTGCTGCCGCCGCTACTGAACCTAGTGCAAGCGCATCACAGCCACCAATCTCTGCCTCATCCCAGCCAGCGAGTGCTGCTTCATCCATCCGAGTTGGTGGTTTGGGTCTCGGCCTGACCATCATCGCGATGGTTGCGACATTGCTGTGAACAAGTTCGGATATCCCTCGTCGTTATGTTCATATAAGTTGGATTTTTCTTGGGTTGTTATGATACCACGACAGACTTTTATTATTACCCACGCACTACATATTTCTTTTCTCACCAGTCCTGGTCGGCTGTTTTTTTTTTGCCTGGATTCCAGGTATATACGTATCTCGCCAATAATAGAACATATATACCAAGCAGCGCAGAATGATCGCAGAATGATTTCGATTTATGCAAGGTGAGATAGATAGCGGGGGACATGAACATTATCAAAAATACATCTGCCTGGAACCAACTATTCACCACCCATAGATTGCCTCTTCTTCTCTTTTTTGAGGCGTTTTCGCTCGCGCTTTGCGTCGTCGTCCTCACCAGGTGCCTCCTCAGCAACCACTGCAACCACTGGCTCCATGGCAGCATCCTGCGCTTCCTTTGCGGCCTTCTTCTCCTTCTTCCGCCGCTTGCGTTCGGCCTTGTCAGCGTCCACGTCCTCCACGCTCACCATTGATACATCTGCTTCGGGTTCGGGGGCTTCAGATTTTCTTTTCCGCTTCTTCTCCTTCTCCTTTTTGGGAGAGGTAACCTCAGCGACTGCTTCAGTGATGATGGTAGTCGTCGCCACCGTAGCCACAGGTATAGCGCTCGTCGATGGCCCAGCGGTAGGGGCCTGCACCGCAAACCGTTAGCCCTGGGATTGGGGGGGGGGGGGGGGGTGAACTGTAGCCCACCTGTTCTCTGCTATAATCAACATAGTCACGACTCCAGTCTTTGGGGGTAGCCTCAATTTTTTCGCCGTGTTTCCCGAGTTTACCGTCCTTGACCATTTTCTTCTTTTGAAGCGCCATGGGCCCAAGTCCCCATCGGCGAGGGTATGTGTCACGTTCCATGATACATCGCTTGACCTTTGCGACAACACCATGATCACATGTAGCGAGCTCAACCGTTGACATTTGAGCAACGGCGAGTGCAATGGCCTCGCCTGAGGTTAAATCAGTGTACGTATCTATAGCAGGACGGGATGGGATCATACCCTTGGTTGTCATGAGTACGACTTCTTCATGCACCGAGATATCTGCCTCGTAACGTAGTAAACCAGGAATCATCAGCTTGGCACCATAGCAAACAGCGTTGACTGCGCTATCTTTTACAACAATACGCTTGTATCCAACCATTAGACACTCCAATGGCCGGATAACACGACGCAGATATGATTCTAGACAAAGTTAGTCGGATCCGGTTAGTAAGTGAAGAATGAAGCATACCATCCCGGGTGTTGTCATACATCCATTGGGCATCCATCACATCATGCATAGTGACGATATCATCGTTTTCCGACATGGCACCACTCCTTACTCGCCGCAACTCCTGCATGTGTCCACCCACACCCAGGATTAGGCCAAGATGTACGCAAAGAGTCCGGATATAGGTGCCTGCCTCGCAGGACACCCAGAATACGGCAAGGTTGCGTTTTTCATCGAATTCAAAGAGTTTGGATTCGTGGATGGTTCGGATTCGTAGCTGGCGTTTTACGGCAGAGATAAGAGGTGGGCGTTGGAACAAGGCGCCCGTAAGCGTCTGGAGTGACCGAGGAAGAGCTGCTGGGTTGGGCAAACTTGCATGTAGACGAAGCACGCAGACATACTCCTTTCCTGGCTTTAGGTGTTCGATGCGGTTGGACGCAAGAAAAAATGATGGACTTGCCTGCTCCCTGCTGAGATTTTACGAGCCGGGTTGCGCGGTCAATGCAGACGATCAAACAGCCAGTGACCTTGGGATCGAGCGTTCCGCTATGACCAGTTTTCTCCACGCGCAAAATCCGTCTCAGCCATGCAACGACCTCGTGAGACGACGGATTCGAGGGCTTATCCAGATTGATAACACCAGACCTGGTGGAAAGTCCAGATTAGATGACATGAGATAAAATAACAACACACTTGATATATGTTGTTATATCGCGCTTTAATGGACTACATCCCGAAGGGATGGGGGTAAAATGGCTCGAACGGACAAGCAATTTATCATAGTTTTTTAAAAGGAGTGGCCATTCGGATGTGTCCAGTTTGGGTGCTGTGGCCTCTGATTTGATTGCAAAGTCTCCATCGAGCTGAGCGGACGCGACCTGCTCCCGTTTTAGTGTAGGAGCCATGTTTTTTGTTTTTTGTTTTTTGAGTGGATTGCCCAACCAGACCTCCCTCAGATCTCCAACCAATTTTCCTGATGCCGTAATTTCGCGGTCCGTAAATCTGCGGAGATTGCCGACAAACAAACTTTATTTGGGGTCCTGTACAGTGGACATAAGCCATCGAACGGCCGATCACAACACAGAAAATCTCATCGCCACCGTCGCCGCCCTCAAGCTCAAGATGGTCAGTGTTCCCTGGTGCAGCTTTGCTGAGTTATCTTCTCAGTAGGCTTACGCCGGGTTTCCCCTTTCCCCAGCCCAAAGCCGCCACCGGAAAAGGTCCCGTCACCAAGCATAAATTCATCATCGATTACTCCAAGCCTGCAAGCGACGGCGTATTCGACGGTGCGGATTTTGAGAAATTCCTCCACGATCGTATCAAGGTCGAGGGCAAGGCTGGTCAACTTGGAGAAAATGTTAAAATTGCCCGCGATGGTACTTGCGTAATCACCCCATGCTACCGGCGCGTCTGACCTGGATATCTTTTAGGCAACATCAAAATTACCGTGACATCCAACATCCCCTTCTCAAAGCGGTACCTCAAGTACCTCACCAAAAAGTTTTTAAAGAAAAACAGCTTACGGGACTGGATTCGGTACTTAGACCCCATCCTCAACTTTGCGTGTGTTTTTAATCTTGGTTGTCATTGAAGGGTGGTTGCTTCCTCCAAGGATATCTACCAGCTCCGCTTCTACAACATTGCGTACGTATCCCACTCGATAAATAGTCGATATGCCCTGACAGTTTGGTTAGTGGCGCCGACGAGGAAGAGGAAGAGTAAATGTTTCCTTATCATCGTTCTGCAGCCGCACGCGCATGTATCTACTAGTCGACCGTGTTTTAGGTCACCCATGCTATATGACAACTCATTAAAAGCGTCCGATTTGATATCCTACCTTGAACCGCAGCAAGGGTACGATGGTTCAAGCGAACAACAATGCTTTCTCCTCGGAAATGAAGAATCCATAGACATCTATCTTGACATCATGTGTTTTTCCCCGCGATAGCTTCCTGGGGGTTGGTGGGCACGAGGCGCCACACCGCGCACACATATATTTAAACAAGATCTGCCCCCCAGTTTAGTCAGAATGATTAACTCCCGCCCCCCAGACACACAGTCTTCACAACTTAAAATTGCATTCACCTATGATCGGCGTTCGGAGTGGCTTGCCTTGGGCCTTTCTGAAGAACAGTGCGCCGAGTATGAAGGGGATATGACTATAGAGGATATAGCGGCTGTATTGAGGCAATCAGGTCATGTCGAAATGGTGGGCGGTGTGCGGGCTCTGGCCAAACGGCTAGCGGCTGGGCCGGTCGACTGGGATGTTGTGTTTAATATTTGCGAAGGATATGGGGGTGCAGGCCGAGAGGCACAGGCTCCAGCGCTCCTTGAAGCCTTTGGCATAAATCACACCTTCTCTGACGCTGCAACGCTTGCCCTTTGCTTAGATAAAGGAAGAACCAAGGTAGGACTCCATAGTTGAACTTCCTGGCACAATTGAATATTGAAATCGTAATCTAGATGGTGATAGAGCACCATGGAATACCGACCGCACCATTCGCGTGTGTTCCTCCTCGTGCATGGTCCCCCGCATCATCAGCCGCAACAGCTATCACCAGTTCTCCTCACCGCGACGCGCTAATGGCCTTCCCGCTCTTCGTTAAACCGTCCTCCGTCAGTACGGGACTAGGAATCAGCCAGACGAATAAGATAACCAACAATGAGGACCTGGAAACTGTTGTTAATGACCTCGCTCAACGGTATCCAACCCAATCTATTCTCATTGAAAAATTCCTCGGTGGACGGGAATTCACAGTTGGTATAGTTGGTACCGGGGCGGCTGCGCGTGTGGTTGGTGTCCGCGAACTCGTATTCCTCAAATTCAATCCCAATCATCCTATTGACCCCAACTTGCCCTATGATACCTATGATCCAGCGCTCCTCGAGTTCGATGTGTATGGCCATCAGCTGAAAAAGGCATGGTGTCCAAACCCGCAACATGTCGACCGCGACCCCGCCTCAGACCCTGTATTAAAGGCAGTTGCCGACGTTGCTTTGCGAGCATGGAATGTTTTAGGATGCCGTGATGGTGGACGAATTGATATTCGACATGATGTAATGGGTCCTAATGCAATACCAAATTTCATAGAGGTGAGTTTCGACTTCATCTAATTACACGTCTCTTGACACTGGTCTAATCAAAAAAGGTGAATCCAATCTCGGGCCTTTCGCCAAACTGGTCAGATCTACCTCAACTAGCAAACTCTTGCGGTACTTCCTATGAGAAGCTTCTTTCGCTTATTTTGGAAAGCGCACTGGCTCGGAGCACTGGACAGGAACGGGCAAAAGCGGGGGTTTCTTCATAGAGGGTCTCTAATTCTAACAAATGGGACATTAAGATGGGTCGAATACTTTAGTTCTTCATCAAGGAGATTGGCATCTGTTCTGTATTTTCGTCTTCTATCTTTGCCTTGCCCAAAATTATCAGTGATAATTGGTTCCATGTGATCTGAGACTCGGCCAAAATCTTTCCGCGGAATTGGTCCGAGAGAAGGAGCCCTAGCTGATTTCGGAGGAGCTTCACGGCAATGTTGGTCTTGGGTGGGAGCTGGAATCGTATTTTTTTGTCCAGAAGTATGGTGTCGGAGATAAGCTGAGAGTATCGTCAGGACGGCCTGAATCATGAAGGCGCGGGATGTCTACCTTGGATTCGCACTCCCCGCACAGAAGTAACATGGACATATCATCAACGGGTCCAGTCTCCCACGCGTAAAGCTTCTTAGAATGCCTGCAGGTATGACTGTCAGAAAGAACAAGGGGGATAGCATGCAAGTACATCAAGGTGAAGTATGCGAGGTGGTTCACGCCAAAATCAGTAGGTTTCCGACCAAAATTGACAGAGGATGGGTGGAATGAAGCCTGCTGGTTATTCGAAATAGTTCGCATTTGTCTGTTCGCATTATCAATAGTCAGGATTTTGGGGTATAGACCAGCAGCCAATGCCGCGTTCAGGAGGCTGTAGTTGTCTGAATTCGTATTGAGCTCCTCGGGAACAGTGACGAATCGGGTGCGATTGCGACCATATCGAGAACTGAAGCAACTACCATAAATTGGGGTGATGTAGGTATGCCCTTGGACCTACCGGCTTAGTTCCCTAATGAATGTTTTGTCGACCTGGATAAAAGCGGAGTCGACTAGGTAGCTATGACAGTTTTTATAGACTGCAAAGACACCGAATATTACCGACTCACCCAAGAAATTGTTGACGGAGCTCCTCAATTTGTTGTAGGTTCTGAGGCAGTAGTATGGATTAGTTGTGTAGAGGGGGTATATAATTAATTAACTCACTTGATGACTGAGGTAGTTTACCCGGCAGAATTTGCGCACAAAGCTTGGATTAGAACTTGCTTTCCGCCAGCTTGCGAAGGCATTGTGGATGGTTAAAAAGTCAGAGTTTTCTGGAATCAGGAGTAAGAACTCAAAACCTGGGAGGGGTGGACGCGAGAACCTATCCTGAACCCATTTTTAGCACGGTCTGCCTCTTGCTCAAACCCGAAGGGTGATACGAAGGGTGATTTCGAATTGAGGGCCGCTGCGATGGTGAGGGCCGGGTCGAGGCAGCGGAATAAAGTGGCGATCAGTAAGAATTTGCCAAGATGGACATCCGTGGGCAATTTGCTGAGAAGGCGACCCATCGGTGTAATCTCTTCTGTGGGTGTCAATGCGCGAACCTGGGGGTTATTATAAACCATGGCCTATCAATGTGTATGAATGAACACATACTTCCACCAGCATAGATATCGCTCTCTGGACATTGATCGACACCGGTGGGTCTAACGCCTTGGACAAAACGTCTTCGATGGAAGACCCCAGCTTAATCTTCATTATCTTGATGCGTAGGGCCAAATCTGAGAGGCTGAGACGCATCATCTCAGGCAACGGATGGTCGGCCATCTATATTCACTGTCGAGACTAATCGCGAGTGATCGGTAATTAGGGCGTACCAGGGTATCATGTCTAATTTTCGTGAAGAGATGGAAACAGAGACCTTGTTGGACGCGCCCAGCACGTCCTCGCCTCTGAGCAGCATTACTTTTGGCAACGAACGTCTCAACCAAACGACTGATTTGGCGTTTCTCATCAAACCTGATTCAGTTAGTTCATATTCATCGGATATTTGGTGGGTGCGAACCTCATTTCGCGATATTTACCAGTGTCTATGACACATGTTATATCAGGGATTGTTATTCCCGTTTCTGCGATATTAGTTGCTAGGAGATAGTTTAATTTGATTTGGATAGTGCCACACATGATGTAGGACTAACCGATCACTATCTTGCGCATGCCATGGGGGGGTACATCAAAAACTGCCCCTTGATTTTCGCTGAGAGAGTTGAATGCAAGGGGTATATCTTGAATTCATCACCAGCCCCAAACGCAGGGTGCTCGACAAGCATATCATTCAAGCGCCGAATCTCTGCTAGCCCAGGCATAAATACCAAAATGGCTGCGGAGTAAGCTAAATATAAAGGGTCCTCGAAACAAATGCGCTCGAGGAGGCGGATGACGAGATCATATGGGATGAGGCGCTCATCAAGGAGGTTGATCGTGGCCGTTGTTTCTGGGGAGTACCGTTTTTCCAGCTTGACGTTTTCATGGACTATACCTTCATCATCATCGTCATCTGGGGTTGGTGCTTCTTCCATCCAATCAGGCCGATTCTTGCCGCGATAAAACCTATCATGAACTATAGGGAAATCAATAAACTATGTAACTTGAGAGGTGAGACATACTCCGTCGGGCGTAAGGTGAGTTGTCGGAAATTGTCCAATTTGTATATTCAATAGCATCTTCAAGGAATTTAACTTCCACGGGGAAAGTGCGACCAGGTACGTGAAGGGTGGGGCAATTGCCAAAGAATGCGGAAATCTTTTCCGCATCAACCGTAGCCGACATAAGGATAACTCTGGTATCATCAGTGAGAGCGGCCAGGAGAAATGGAGAATCTCATACTTCAGGTCGGACCGTTGCTGAAGCAGAGATTTCAAAACGATCAAGAGGAAATCTGATTCGATTGTGCGCTCATGGACCTGCATTATTGGATGAGGAAGTGTGAATTTTCAGAAAGGGTGGGGAATAACCTCGTCGATAATAATATGCTGCGACATTATGTTAGCATATACTAAAGTTGTTGGAAAACGAGCACATACGGTTATTTCATCAAAAGCTGTTCCCGATCCATTTCGGCCCGTGCCCCCTTCTAGCATCCGAAGAGCAATACCATTGGTGACAAAGGCCAGACGGGTATTGCGTGAAGTATTGCTCTCCAAACGTATCGAATAACCCACAAGAGAGTCGAGGGTTCCAACCGCATTGGCGGCATCACCCAATTCCAGAGAGACCCCTAAATATAGCTCAAGTTGAGGGAGGCAAGTGTATGGACATTGAGGTAGCCATACGTTGAGCGAGAGAAATGGCTGAAATACGGCGTGGTTCAGTGCAATATATTTTACAAGTTTTCCCATTGGAAAGCTGATCTTCCAATATAAACGCAGGAACTTGGGTAGACTTTCCGCTGAGGTAACCACATCAGCGTTGAAGGGCAAGAATAAATGGTTATCAGACGTACCATCCTGTTTCTCCACTCAGAACAAGGACTTGGGATTGCTCAAGTATCCGGATGATTTCATCCCGATATTGAGCAATCGGGAGTTTATTTCGATGATTCTGTTTATATATGAGGGAGGGATGATGTAGCCAGGACCAGACCCACAAGCATTTCTTGGTAAGCTGGACTCGACTGCTGTGCCTTGAACCTAAAGATAATATGCTCGGCGGCAGCGTCATAATTGTGCTTTATTGCCCGAGGCAATGAAACACTTGTGCCTTCATCGAATTGCTTTTCAGCACGGGTATTAGCCTGAAACTATTTAGCTTATCATCTCAAATAGGGGGAGTAATTTATACTTTACTATTGAGCCGTATACGTGGTTCGATGATGGCACGTAGCTTGGCCCAAAGACTTCGATTTATAGCATCATCCGACATCTTTCTCTTCATTTCCAGTTCATCCCAAAAATCTCGGAATAGGGCGGGCAGCAAGCGGAAGAAAGTTGGGGTACTAGAGCCCAGGGAATTACCAATAGCAAAGCCATCACTGGGCGGAAAGGTGAGTGCATGAAGGGCGACAGTCGCAATATATTGCCCCGCTTGTTCGTCGTCGTAACATGCAGTATCCTCCATTTCCCATTGATCCATTTTTTTCCCCTCCCAGCGAATACTTACTGAAGCCCGTACCGCTCTGCTGGACCCCGATATGATGCTAGATGTGATAGCTGCATACCGGTCCAATTTCGCTACCATTTCCTTCAATAAAATTTTTGGCGTGCGTCCTGACCAGTGCTTTGGCAAGGGCATACCGCGAAGACAAATGATTTTTCCTTGACTGCTTGTCTCAGCCGGAATCTCGTCCAGAAGTTCCAAGAGGCCATCACTGGACTCCCCGTCCTTGTTATCGAAAATGTCATTTATTGCGATGGGCGGAGAGGGTTGTAGGTCAGGGGGCCGCTGCTTTCTCGTGTGAACCGGAGATGATGGTGCTGCTCGCAGTCTCTCATTCAAAGCAAGGGCCTCAGCCTTCTTGCGGTCGTGGCGATAGCGCTGCTCTGCCTCATTTTTGTCGAGGAAATAGTTTCCTTCAACGATCGCTAGCCGTTGACGCAGTTTCCGAAGCTCGATAGAATCTGCTGAATTGTTAGGTGTGTTTCTCATGAGACCATCAATCTTTATTTTGATGTCAACATATTCCTGGATTGGTTCGGCCTCGTCCAGAGAATCTTCGCCGGATTCAGTTAATGCAGATGGGGTTGGGGCTGTGACGTGAGGTATTATTTCCTGGTCACTGTCACTATGTGTTCCGTTAACCATCGGCGATATAGTAGATCGTGAGGGAACAAAGACTGGGGCATTTGCATCAAGTTGGGAAGGAATGCGGGAGGAGTCCCAGAAGATTGGGCCGTGTCCTGTACATGGTCCGCTCGATTAGTTGTAGTTCGAGGAGTTCGAGGCGTTCGTGGTGTTGTGCTTCCAAACCGTTAATCTTCCCTAATGTCAAGTTAGATCTGAGTCATATTTTCATAAGATAAATACTCTTTTCTTCTAACTCATCGGAGGGACAATGAAGATATAACTTGACTGCTGATGAGCCTGTGGGAATGTGAATAAAATGATTTGCTTACCCACTCATAGGCATCTTCAAGGTCAATACCATCTATGCTTCGAAGGCATTCTTCCACTCTCGAATCTGAGAAACCAAGCCTACGAAGAACGCCATAAGTTATACCAAGCCGAGCGATAACCCTTTCCTCTGGCTCATCGATCATTTTCCGTCCTAATACAGAATAAGCCCGGGACCGAAAATTTAATTAGCGGATGGACCTTTGGAGCCCTCTGATATTAAACTCAATGCTATGATGCGTTCTGCAAGTCGGAATCCAATTCTAGGCGGGGCAATGTCTTTGAGAAGCGTCGCTCCATCTCAATGGCCTGGGACGACGTGAATCGGAGTCCGCTGATATGACCCACACCCACCTTAACAGTCCTATGTTCACGTAAGTCTCGACTTCGCGAAATAGAAGAATCGAGGAAGCCTACCTGGTTATTTCTCGTTCGGTTTTTTCCTGAAATTTGTCGATAAGATTTTGCAATGATTGCTCTTCAACCAAGTCGGGATCAAACCCATCACCATGGGTCTGTGGCGTAGATGGGCTCGTGTCCTCCGTATATATCACATCTACTGCTTTGTTTTCGATATTGGCTACCTCCGGCTGCCTGTCCATATCTTCCTCAATGGGAATGACTTTCTTGGGGACGGATATGGTGGCAAACCCGCGGTCCACGGGTTTCAGCTGTGTCTTCTTCTTTTTTGCCATTCCAGATGGGTCAAGGAGGTAATGAAAAAACGGATTATTTCACCGTCTGGCGATCAGTGTGTTGTTGTATTGGTGTCAGGAATATCGGGTTGATTAGGATTTAGTGAGGACAGAATATGTCGCGCCTATGTCTGATATTTAATGCGGTGATGCGTACAAGCATGAGGTTCGCAGATTCTGTGTCGTCACCGTGCATAGAGAGACAGATATCATTTTTCAAGGATTTCGATCATACATGCCTATTTTTAAATGTTTGACATTGCCTGCGTTTACAAACAACGAATTAAATAATAGTCGTATACAAATAAGTGTAACTATATAAGGAGTAAGTGTATACTAAGAACCGAGTATATATGTATCGTGCAAGAAGGATCCTATTCAGCGTCTCCCATTCCCCCTGCTTTCCTTTTACCGGTTGGCTTCCTTCCCCGTGTGCTCGGTCCACGGCCTTCCGTTTCCGACCACGCGCAGCTGCGGCTGCTGATGCCCCCGTTTCCTCTTCCACTCCATCAGTCGCAACATTTGGCAGGGTAGGGCCAGAATGTCCAAAGAAATCGTCCCCCTCATCATTCCAGAGGTCTCGGACAGGCTGTGCTGCATCTGAATTGACGGTGTTTCCCTCAACGTTTTGGTTGGTGGAGGATTCCAAAGTAGCTAATTGTTCGTCGTTGAGAAGCAGTTGTACAATTTCGCTTGGTTTTGTCACATCCGTGAAATTTTTGTTCCCTACCACTATGTCCTGAACCTGATATTGAAGTGGTTTAGATAGTTCGGGTCACAACAAAGCAGCGGCTCACATCTTTTTTGACCCGAGCCAATTGTACAATCCGCTCGTCGATAGTCCCTCTTGTGATTAGGCGGTATACCGTTACCTGTCGGGTCTGGCCAAGGCGATGAGCTCGGTCCATGGCCTGTGCATCATTTGAGGGATTCCAATCGTGATCGTAGAAAACTACGGTGTCCGCGGCTGTTAGATTTATACCTAAGCCACCTGCCCGAGTACTGAGCAGGAAGACAAATATGTCGGGCCTCGATATATATAAGTACGATTGTTCTGGTGGGAGGTAGTTTGCTCACCGTGTCTGCCAATCAATCACCATATCTCGACGATCTTCCAATTTGGAAGATCCATCAAGGCGTAGATATTTATATTGTCGATAAATCAAATATTCCTCCATCAAATCCATCATACGAGTCATCTGGAAGTAAACCAAAACGCGGTGATCACCCGCCTTCAGTTCTTGAAGCAACGCATCTAGTCGCGCAAGTTTGGCGGAATCATAAATAAGCCTCTTGGCCTCTGGTACCTGCATGGAGGATGAAGGTATTTGGTAGGATGGAGAGCTACCAATAAGCCCAGAGGCAGGAACCCCGGGGATACACGCTTGATAAGATGCCCATGCATCTTCCGAGTCCCATAGCCGGGGCGGCAAGCCGTACATGGCAAGTGTTTCCAGAGGGGCATCACCTAGATGTGACTGTGATTCCATGAAGGTCCGATCCACACAGTACATGGCAACGGGAGGTGCAACGACGGGGGGTACAAACCATTTCAGTTCGGGGCGTGATAGGCAGGATTGGGTCCAGGTCGCCATTGATATCGAATGAGCGCGAGGAAGACCTTCAGGAATTTCAAGATAATGAAGCGCTTTAATGGCCAATAGGCGAAGGGCACTAGTGGCAGTGTGGGCGGCAAAGAATGGATCTCTGTTTACTCTTGATTATTTTATGACATAAATCAACATGATGACACTGACGTGAAAAATGGTGCATCATGGAGGATTTGTGCTTGTTCGTTCACTGCCAAAAGGCTGCGGCGCATCAGGGGGGCTCTGTGGAGGTTATGGGCTTCTTGTGGGGATTTATCCAATATGCGGAGGAAAGCAAAGGAGGACGACACTGAGGCATGGGATTAAATAGTGTAGGGCACTCAATTGAAATATGCTTGCCTGTTTCACTGAGTGACTGTTGAATCCAATCCACCGACCAAATATTGAACATTTTGGTGAGACAGTTGAGTTGTGACGTGGACCTAGAATCCTCAGAGGGAATTTCGAGCAGGCCACCACTGTGGTATAGAAGCTGAGGAATCGCAAATTCGATTGGATTCCTTGTTGAATAACCCAAATGAATATAATCTCCTTCGCGTGACAGAGGTCCTGAGCGACCAAATTGAGTGAAGGAGACCGGAGCAACAACATCGGCACGTTCAAACAGTTCGGGGTGGTTGCACACCTGAAAGTATTTAAAATAGTAATATAACAAATGGAATTTAAAGTCACCTTGCGGAATTGCATCACGAGATTCATTAGAGAGCGGGCAGAGTCGACATCACCGATATTCGCAGCCTTGGCCAAAAGATCAGCAACAGAGACATTTGCAAGCAATGCTTTGTATAAAGCACGCTGCCTGGCGCTCAGGTCGACGTAAATGTCTTTTTCAATCTGGATAACATTACCGTGAGTGGGTGGTGAGTATCCTGGTTATGGAATTACCTTTTCACTCAATTCATTCTGGACATTATGCTTGAGCCGCCTCAACATAAAAGGCTTCAGTATCATATGTAACCGTCGAAGTTGGTGTTCATTGAGTTTGCTGCCTTTGTTTTCAGCCGCGTTCTCGATGTCTTTGGAGAACCATTCATTAAACTCGTCATGGGAGTCGAATAAACTAGGCATGATGAAGTGCAAAAGTGCCCATAATTCTGAGAGCGTGTCAATCAAGTTCAAAATCTGTCGATATTATCACGTACCCTGCATCGAGTTCTGAATGGGAGTTCCGGTGAGGAGGAGCCGATTTCGACAGTGAAATCCGAGAAGGGTTTTCCACCGAACACTGGAAGAGTTCTTAATGTTTTGAGCTTCATCCAAAATCATGTATTGCCATTTGACTCTTTGGAAATACTGCTGATCCTGAGTAACCTGTTCGAGATGATCAGCGATCGAAACCGTTGTGAATGACACAGAATTATTCACCAGCTGATAGCTTGTAATCAAAACGTGGAAGGGAGCGTCTTGGTTATAGCTGATCTCTTTTTTACTCCAGAACTTTCGCAAAGTAGCTCTATCTTTTACGTTGCCCCAATATGGGAGAGCTTTCAGACCAGGAACGAACCGGGTTAATTCTTGCTGCCAATTATGAAGCGTAGAAGCGGGCGCAACGACTAAGAAGGGGCCCCAGATATCATGAGTCTCCGCCAAGTAAGCTAGTAGTGAGATGGATTGGACAGTCTGCCTAGTGCGTCAGACAACCTATGGCCGGAAATAATTAGGCTGACCTTGCCAAGACCCATCTCGTCTGCAAGAATGCCATTGATACCTTGCTCATAAAGAGTTGCCAACCAATTAAGACCTTTGAGTTGATATTCCTTCAGTTGAGCCATCAGCATTTTGGGTTGCCCAATGGTCAATGGTCCGCTCAAAGAAGTTGGATTTTGGAAGTTTAATTCATCTGAGTCAACTAACATAAATGTGATTAACTCCAGCGTTGAGCGTAATATTGATGAACGTACGATCAACTAATCCAGTTGGAGCGTCAGGGACTTCATCTGATTCCTCATGGATGTGAGCCTGTGCCATAGCTAACTTCACGGCTTCATTAGTCTTGCGCTCTAATGCGGCCTGTGTGTCAAACTGTTGGACTCTCTGCTTCGCAAGAGCAAGAGCTTCCTGGGCATTGTGTCGCGCATGCCGGTGTAAGTTGGTTTGGTCCTCTGATTTCTGGGTAAGATTGCGGTTACCAGCTGCAGTAAAGTCATACCATCATCGAAATTAATGTCTTGTAATTGATTAGGGTGCACATCTTCAACCTCTGCCCCAGCAGGGGTTGGAAGCTGTTCACTCCCGCCCTCAATTTCGGTAGCTAACATGTCATCAGGTCATGACGTAGCGATCACAACACGGGATGTCAACTTACTCTTCAGTTTGTTCCCGACGAAATGACTGTACAGTTCGGTCTGGCTGATCAAGAACTCGAGCTTCCGCGCTTGCCTAGCTTCTTCCCGTTTCTCTTCTTCAATCTTCAAGCGCTCATTGGCCTCTTTTTGCTCGCGCTTGCGCACATCCCTCTCCTCGCGTTCATTCTTCCTCCAAAAGCCTTGCATTTCGCGCGTCAACCGTTTTGCCTTGGCTTGGGTGTCCTTATTCGCCTTGGCAGTTTTAGTGAAGGGCTTTCGGGCCTGCATAACGGCCATTTCCGCAATCCGCTTCGACTGCGACTGCCTGGCAGCGTAACCTGTGGCGTGGTATTTGAAAACCTATGATGTGGAATGAGAATCGTTTTAAAATACATGCACACTCATCACACCTTTGCAACATCTCTCTTCGCAATAGTCATCCACACCTTACGCTGGGCCTCTTCCAGTGACTTCACTCGTTTTGCCATCGCAACATCATCAACCTTCTTGGCCTTTTTTAAGGGGGGAACCAGTTCGTCAAGCTCGTACACTAGGGTTGAATTGGTCGGAGCGGGGGACGAGGGTCGGGACAGAGCTGGGGTAACATCTCCCGAGATTGATGGGGGATGTGACGCTAACTCGGGCTCGAGTTCTGGACCAAGACCGAGCTTCTTTTTGATTGCACCTTTTTTGCGGATTGGTTTAGGTGGTGCAGAAACACCTTCATGATTAGCTCCGGTTGGGCCAGTTTCCCCTTGCCTTTGAGCTTTGTAGTAATCGCAAGCTTGATAGCGGTCGATTCCAAAACATGATCGCCCCCAACTGAGCGTTCAAGATCGTCGGCTGCGCTAACAGCAATATTGTCCAGTCTCCGTTTTTTATTGCGAGGTAGCGAGCGATCATTCTTGTTGGGAATATCGAAATCACTACTGCCATCCGATACCGCTTGGGAAGCCGGGCGCTTCGCTGTGTCCCTTTTCGCTCGGGACTTGGTCATCACGCCTGGGCCAGGGAGATCTTGGACATCATCCAAGATTGACCTCTCAAATTCGTGCGCAGCATCCGCAGCGGAGGAATGTCCAAGCACATCTCGTCTTGACCGGCTTAGCCCGGTCTCGTACATGTGAGAAAATTCCATCGCCGAGGGAGAGTAGCGGGAGTGTAAATCATCCCGCATGATCGGCGGAGCCAATGGCGGTGGCAAGGGAGGTCGAGGGATACTGGCAATTCTCCTAGCATAATGGTGAGACATACTTTGAGCGGCAGTCGAGTTCCTTTCCTGCCCCAGGGGTTACAGTTATGAACAAGGGAAAAGGTAGAACCTTCTTACCAAAACGCTCGCTTCAAACCACCTCTCCACATGTTTCAGTCGCTTCTGGGTTTCCAGCATGTATTCGCTGAGCTCTCCGATCCAGATCTCTTCGCAGTCATCAAGGTCTGAAGATATTAGACGTCTTTCTTCTTCTGCAAGGGCCTCTTGTGGGTCAGGTTCAACAGGGTCGTTTGGGGGAGATGTCAGCCGCGGTTGCTTCAATCTGTGGGAAGTCTTTCTGGGTGTGTGCTGATGATGCAGTGGCATGAACGGACAATTCCAGGACAAATGACTGCAACTTACGCGTCTAGGCTGCGGCTCATAATCCCCATCATCCTACCACTCTTGCGGCGTTTTCTCGACAACTCGCGATCCTCACTACTATGTTGATGGACAAACTCCTGGGGTTCCTCAGGGGACATGCAGCGATGACCTTGTCGATCCCGAGGAATGTGATTATTTCCTACAACGGTTGTGTTTGTGATGTTACCCCGAAGTGGGTAGTGTAAACTAACCTGGTTTCGGATATACGGTGGGCTGTAGTTTGGACCCCAGTGGTGGTCGTAGGTCCGTGGGGTAATCCCAAGTGGGTGGGGGATAAGCTGACTGGGAGTAAGACGGGACGAGAGGCCAGGAGTGGATGATGGTGTCCGCTTAAAAGGGTCCATCTCAACATTCATCAACCTGTGAGCCGGAAGATATCCCTGACGAACCGAGGGTGGTGGAACGGGGTCATCGTTGAGGATTCGACTGAGCGACATAGAGATATGATGTAGTTCAGAATACCAACGCTGGGGTCGTTCGAGTTCCGAGACCAGATGAAAGTGAAATTGCCTCGTGGGATCAAACCTCAGGGCCAGAGAGCCACGATAGCAGCAAATTGCAGCTGAAATGGAATCTGCAAATGGTGGTGTACGGATTCGGAAAGTGACGAGCCGACGAGTTGGTCGTCGGCGAGAGGGGCGAGGGATGAAGCTCACCGGGGAGATGGCGAGGATGAAGGAAAGAGGAGAAAGTCTGAGCCCAAGAGGCAGAGGCAAGCGGGGATTACCCAGTTCCAAACACTGATCCTTTTTACACTTTGGCACAGGTCGCATTCTTTCGTTCCATAAAAGGAAACTGTCCTGTTTCTCATCCGTTTTGCCACTGCAGCAGCGCTGTCATCATCCACTATACATTCTCTCAGATCTCACTTAAAACATATCACCAATCCGAGTTTCTCCGATAACTTTCATAGCAAACTTTTATTCTTGACCCACATTTGTGCACTGTCACCCCCTCGCCATTACCTCTGCGTTGTCCAAGCTTGTTTGTCGTTGTCAACTGTCAGCTCAAATGTTGGACCATGGCCAAATTTAAAGCCAACACAATCATGTCTCCCTACTATTGCACTCTACAATAACGACATGTATCAAAACGATGGTGAGGATTCATCCGCATCTGGATAAAGCATCAGCTCGGGTCGAACCTTCTGGTCGAACTCTTCTGGGGTCAGGAAACCCAACGAGATGGTCGCTTCTTTTAGTGTCGTTCCCTCCTTGTGTGCCTTCTTCGCACATTTGCGACATCTGTCAAAAATTACTATTAATAAATGTGACCAGACGCTGTGGGAACCCCACTAACTATCATATCCCATATGGCTATTGAGAATAGTCGCCAACATGAGGGATTCATTCAATAGTGTATTGATACGCTGTTCATTCGCTTGAATCCCAACAATACAGTTCTTGGTTAGAGAACGAGAGCCTGCAAAAAACGGCATTAATTCGATTTCTCCTGGGTACTTACGTGATCAACATACCATCAGATAACAATCGAATACTTTGCAAAACATTCTTGATAATGACAGGTTTAAAAACGTTGAGCTGCAGGCAGTGGTGTAAGTCATCATTGACCATCACAAGTTGATACCATACCTCAAATTGTCCGCTGGCTCCGGCAACACTGACGGCCGTTTGGTTTCCCATAACTTGTGCAGCAACCATCGTCACGGCCTCACATTGAGTCGGATTCACCTTCCCAGGCATAATACTACTGCCGGGCTCATTTTCTGGTAGGCTGAGTTCGCCGAAACCGCATCGAGGCCCGGAACCAAGGTATCGAATATCATTAGCGATCTTCATAAGCGAACAAGCAATAACGTTAAGAACACCATGTGTCTCAACCATGGCATCGTGAGCAGCCAGAGCTTCAAACTGTGTTGTGTATCAGCATCGTAGTCTTGTTTGACAGGGAATCGTTGGTCAACCTTGTTCGGAGCGGTTTTAAATTCCAATCCTGTGATCTTGGAAATTTCAGCAGCGATCTTCACATCAAATCCTTTTTTAGTGTTGAGACCCTGGGAGCAAAACATCTCAGATAGAACCTCTTAATAAAATGGGATCACTTCACAGTTCCGACTGCAGTTCCACCTTGCGCCAGGAGACTCAGACGGGGGAGGACACCCTTCACCCGATCAATTCCATTCGACATCTGCTGAACATATCCGCTGAACTCTTGGCCTAATGTTAAGGGAGTGGCATCCTGAAAGTAAGCATCAACATAAGACCAAAATTATACAGATCAGTATGACACAGACCTGCAGATGTGTCCGACCAATTTTGATGATATGGTCAAACTCCTTTGCCTTGGCAGCAAGTGCGTCACGAAGTTCAGTCAATGCAGGAATCAGAGAGTGGTGGATTTCTGTTACTGCAGCAACATGCATCGCGGTGGGGAATGTGTCATTGCTACTTTGGCTCATATTAACATGATCATTAGGATGTACGGGTTTCTTTGAGCCAAGTTCTCCACCAAGAAGCTCAATTGCTCGATTGGAGATCACCTCGAAGGGATTTAGAACTGAAGCGCTTCGCGAAAGATAGAGTCTACCTCGTTGACATTCATATTGCTTTGTGTCCCGCTGCCTGTTTGAAAAACGACCAAGGGGAAGTGGTCGATAAGTTTGCCTGAAATTACCTGATAGATGTCAGAATAGTCACGTAGACGAGGTTGGAACGCACATCATCAGATGCTTTTTGAATGGCCTCTCCCACTTTCTGATCCATTCCATAACCAACATTGACTATGGAAGCAGCCTTCTTCAAGACACCAAATGCTTTGACTAGTGGAGGTGGGAGCCGCTCTGTTGGCCCGCCGATATCAAAATTTTGGAGTGACCTAGGATATATGAGGACCGGAGGACGAGATAGTAGTTAAACCCCCATACCGTTGCGTCTGGGCCCCCCAATACCGATCAGCAGGGACCTGCAACTCTCCAAACGTATCTTTCTCGATGCGATATTGTTGCTTGGACTACGAATGCGAGATTAAGATTCTCAAACCTCCTATAATCTCCCGGGGCGCACCATTAGATATGATGTTGTGGAGAACAATTTAACCCGATGAGGGGCTCTAGAATATAATACCTAGATGATAATCACGTGGTTAAATCTTTAGAGCCTGATATTGGGGTATTCTTACTTTGTGGGGTATCCGGAAGGTAGCCATAGTGTAAATAAGTGAAAAAAAACAATGAACTAGATTGAGCTCGAGCGGACGAGAGCCGATAACGAAAGCAGCCAAGGAGATGGGATGTAGGTGGTGGTAATGAACAAGAGTGAATAGCACACCTGACATGCCCATCGCAAAAGCCTCATATTAGTAAGGCAATCACGGGTTGCCTCACTATTATAAGGCTCATTTGGACTTCACGTCTACACCGGCATTAATCCTGTCATTATCTTAATAATTACTTAGCATTTGAGAGCACTGCCTGGACCCTTGACTATAATTGGGAGATAAGGGTTTGTCATCATGTGTCGGCTGTGGCGGCGTCACTGCCGCCACATCGGCAGGGTCCCGCCATCAATTACTAATGCTCTGCTCACTGTCCCACACAGTGAGCTCAACATTAGGCTCAACATTGGACGCTTTTCTTGAATTTCTTTTGTGTACAGGATTGTATATATTATTTAATGTAGGTACATATACATTTATATAATTTTAATAGCTCTGGAAGCGCCCAGAAAAGGAAACCCCCCCTGGGGATGACCATCTGTGGATGGAGTATCTGGGTAGAGCGGGGCCTAGCGGGGGGCCCTGTGAGGGACCTATTATGATATATATGTGAGTATTAAAGCGCGGAGATCATTGGTGTACATGGGGGGAAAGGGTGAGGGGATGTATGCAGGGGAATGGGGAGGAGGGCCTGAGGGATTGGAACCGTGGAGCGGAATGCTATCGCCTTTGCTTGAGAATGTTCTTAGTATATGTTGGAGGTTGGAATCCAATTCCTGGGCGATTTGACCGAGCCAATATTATTCAGTGACCGGGTTGGCCTGGAGGAGGGGGGTGTAGCCTAAGTATTTTTCAGAGAGGTCCGGGGCTAATATTATGGGCCACGTATATTGTATCATGTATCTATTATTGATTATAGGCAGCGGATTAGCTCCGGAGGTGGCCAGATAAATAGTAGGGGGGTTGGGAGGAGGGGTATGGGTAAAATCACATATCCACCCACTGAATTTGTTACAGGCATCGGAATAATACCGGATAGGCCGGAAATAGAGGGGATATATAGTAGTATTTATGTGGAAAAGAGTTGAAAAGAATCCGCCAGGAGTGATGAAGATATAGCCTAAGAAGTACTAATGTGAGAGGCTGTTTGGTGAGTGAATTACATGCCTATTTGGCCTGTGTGCAAATGGCCATTCGAGCGATATCTTCACCACTCCTGGGCGGATTCTTTTCAACTCTTTTCCACATAAATACTACTATATATCCCCTCTATTTCCGGCCTATCCGGTATTATTCCGATGCCTGTAACAAATTCAGTGGGTGGATATGTGATTTTACCCATACCCCTCCTCCCAACCCCCCTACTATTTATCTGGCCACCTCCGGAGCTAATCCGCTGCCTATAATCAATAATAGATACATGATACAATATACGTGGCCCATAATATTAGCCCCGGACCTCTCTGAAAAATACTTAGGCTACACCCCCCTCCTCCAGGCCAACCCGGTCACTGAATAATATTGGCTCGGTCAAATCGCCCAGGAATTGGATTCCAACCTCCAACATATACTAAGAACATTCTCAAGCAAAGGCGATAGCATTCCGCTCCACGGTTCCAATCCCTCAGGCCCTCCTCCCCATTCCCCTGCATACATCCCCTCACCCTTTCCCCCCATGTACACCAATGATCTCCGCGCTTTAATACTCACATATATATCATAATAGGTCCCTCACAGGGCCCCCGCTAGGCCCCGCTCTACCCAGATACTCCATCCACAGATGGTCATCCCCAGGGGGGGTTTCCTTTTCTGGGCGCTTCCAGAGCTATTAAAATTATATAAATGTATATGTACCTACATTAAATAATATATACAATCCTGTACACAAAAGAAATTCAAGAAAAGCGTCCAATGTTGAGCCTAATGTTGAGCTCACTGTGTGGGACAGTGAGCAGAGCATTAGTAATTGATGGCGGGGACCCTGCCGATGTGGCGGCAGTGACGCCGCCACAGCCGACACATGATGACAAACCCTTATCTCCCAATTATAGTCAAGGGTCCAGGCAGTGCTCTCAAATGCTAAGTAATTATTAAGATAATGACAGGATTAATGCCGGTGTAGACGTGAAGTCCAAATGAGCCTTATAATAGTGAGGCAACCCGTGATTGCCTTACTAATATGAGGCTTTTGCAATAGGCATGTCAGGTGGAATAGCAGCACAAATTGTACCAGCGGCTTCTTCCGCCCGAGTCTTTCCGCTCAAAGTTTCGCGATAGACAGATTATTGAGGTTTACTTACTCGCGCGATCCCCCCGGCCTCCAGCGCTACATCCGCGATATATCACTTCGCGATGTTCAGGTAATCAGTCGGTTTTATCGCGTGAAACAATTATGGGCAAGATTGCCAACCCTCCTGGAGCGGCGAACCCGTCGACCAGTTGCAGACCCTCGCCGGAAAACATGGGCCAGAAGACTATGGGGATGTAATTGGGGAAACTATTTACTCTTCAGGATCAACTTGGCCTTGGCCCGAAGACCGTGGAGTTTGGGGGGGAATCACATGTAACGTGCTCCAGAATAAAAGGGTTGGGTCGCAATGACATTCGAACTTCGAACCACCCCAATGGCTACCATAGCATCGCAGGTCATTCTCCACCCATTGGTCTCTCAAAGCTTAAAGTTTGGAGGTACAACCCTGGGTCGCGATAAAGTATGTCTCAAACATCGTAGTGTTTTGACTCCTCAAATGCGAAATACATCCAGGCCTACCGTGCTGTGCAATACTTTGCTCGTTTCTATGCCTGGTACCTCCTTTCAAAAGGACAGCCCACCGAGGCAGCCCGGTGGGCTACATTAAAAGCGCATCTTGGAACAGCCAGAAAGCGTATGTGAATTTAATCTGGACGTGCATATCTGATCAACAAGTGCGTAGTCATGAGGTTGGGGAAACCACTTGAACATCTACAGGCTGCCCTCCGTGCGAGCTTTGCTTCCGGGCCGGCCATTGAGCAAATCACCACCATTGGCCGACAGATTGGCTACTTCGGGTATCTCTCATATGATGCGTTGGTTTGGGTATGTGGTTCAGATTAGAGTAGGCTCATATATTGAGATACCCCCAGGCATACACCGTGAAATTTATCACTCTTGCTCCCGAGACCGCGAAACGAATCGCAAAAACATCAAACCGGTTCTGGTTTGCGGGAGTCTTGTTTAGCATCATCAATGGTCTCTTCAAGGTATGATTGCCCGTTGTGCTCTCGTGGAGCATGTGCTCTAACTTCAGTATAGGCCACCCGCTTGTCGCGAGAGTCAAGGAGGCTCAAGTCATCAAGAACGTGGGGAGAAGGGGATCTCGGCGGGGAGGCTAATCGAGAGACATCGTTGGGCGCAATAGAATCGCAAGTCTTTCAATTTCTCCTGGCATTCGCACACTCACCTCATAAATGCTCAGAGCGCGCGCGGCCGCCAGGAAGCAATTTACCATCGATCTGTGTGATATCTGGATCCCTGCTACCGGTAGCGAACTTGTGAATATCAATGAAGGCACCCTTGGTGTCCTCGGGTAAGTTTCAATGCTATCAATGGCATCCCCACTGACAATTTTCATACTCCATCGTAGGTTAATCTCTTCTCTGATGGGATTCCATGCACAATGGCGAACGGTAAACGGCCAAAAGTAGACCATTAATATATTGGGAATATGTGCCCTGTCTTCTACATCAGAAAGCATTACTGCCTGTCATGCAAATTTAGTAAACCAGCACGTATTAGATTGGCTATTGAGGCTAAGAGGGTGCTCCTTGCGTTTCATGGAGTTGCCCGGTGTGTTGTTGATTTCGTAGCCTTAGGTATTCGGCGCGCACAACTTCCATTGGCTCTGGGCCCGTACTAAAAACCACTTGAGAGCCGGCAAACGTGTATTGCAAACAGTTGCTCACAATTGAACCATGCACGATTGGACGTTCTTTAGTTTATCTTTACAAGCCCATGCGACGGAAATTGTTCGGCCACTCGCGCATTCAGCAAATTCTGCGAGCAGAATAACGTCAACACCCTCCAGCCTCAGTGGAAGGGAAAGATCTGACCTTTGACTACAGAATCGCATTCTTGAAGAGCCCGCGCTTTCGTAGTTTTCAACAGGGTTTCTTCTTCTCTCCTAGACAAGGCGTTCATTGTGGTGAGCAGCGCCTAGGTCGGATACTTATTTTGTGGGATTGTCAGTTGTTTTATTGGAACGCCCCCGCCAAACCACTCTAGACCAATCAACTTTTCTGTCTTCGCAAGCGTTGTCCAGTAACCAGCTCCGGATTTCTAGCAGCAACGTTGGGCCAGGCTAGTTCGATAATATTCGCCTTCAAACATGAATTCAATATGGAGAACGAGCCACTTACGGCATGCCTTTCGCTTTCTGGCGACGGCTTCAACCTCTTCACCGAGTTCCGGGTTCCGTCAGAAGCTTGAAGCCGGTCCGTCCTTCGATGACTTCGTGTCGGGAGAGGCACCTAGCAAAATTATTTTGGGGAACACAAAGGGGTGAGTATTGGAAGATTGCCTAGGCAAATATACTAACCATGTACAGTCCAAGATTGCCATCTTATTTGAAGACATCCATTCCCTCGGGAGAATCCTTCAATAAAATCAAGAAGGACCTCAGGGGGCTTGGGCTTCACACCGTGTGCGAAGAGGCAAGGTGCCCTAATATCGGTGATTGCTGGGGCGGCAAACCTGGGGCCACGGAGGCAGAGGGTCGAAGCGCTGCAACTGCTACTATTATGGTAAGCTTGATGATGGATCAATATTCGCGAAACCGCAACGAATGCGCCTAGTTAATGGGAGACACTTGTACTCGTGGTTGTAGGTTTTGCTCTGTCAAGACTTCACGTGCACCACCCCCACTTGACCCCCACGAGCCAGAAAACACAGCAGAGGCTATAAGTCGCTGGGGCTTGGGCTATATCGTTTTGACCAGCGTTGACCGTGATGGTGAGTGGGATTGTGCTAATCAAATACCGTTTGTCAACCTTTCTGCCTTTCAGATCTGGCTGACGGCGGTGCCCATCATTTTGCGGAGACAATCAGGAAGATCAAACAAAAGTAAGCTTCCCTCCCCTAAATAGCTGTCCTCTCCAACTTGCAACATTGAATAGGGCACCTCATATACTTGTGGAGGCTCTGACGGGTGATTTTGCTGGCTCCCTTGAGCATGCAGCACTCGTCGCAAATTCAGGGCTAGATGTTTATGCACACAACGTCGAGACCGTAGAGGAACTAACTCCGTATGTTCGTGACCGCCGGGCAACTTTCAGGCAAAGCCTGAAAGTTCTGGAACATGCCAAAAGACAGAGAGTCAAAATCACGAAGACAAGCATTATGCTTGGAGTTGGTGAGACGGAAGACCAGCTTATGAACACGCTACGAGGTGAGTATCTCAATAACCTGTTCAACATCCTATTTCATCTGTGTTTCTAGAGCTTCGCAAAGTCGATGTAGATGTTGTCACATTTGGTCAATACATGCGACCAACAAAGCGCCATATGAAAGTGGACCGATATGTGGAACCCAAGGAATTTGACCACTGGAAAGAAGTAGCGGAGGGGATGGGATTCTTGTATGTAGCCAGTGGACCCCTGGTGCGAAGCAGCTACAAGGTAATTATCTTCCCCCCCCCCTATACATGACAACCGTTTTGCTCATCCGTCTCCCCCAGGCCGGTGAATTCTACATTGAAAATGTTATACGTGGAAAGGCGGCAGCGCGTAAGACTCAAGTAGCCCAACAGGCGCTGACAGGATCGGACGACCACCTTAGAGGAGCCTTGTAATGAATATAATAGAATATAACATAAACATAAATTTAATAACTTTGATTTTGATCAATCAATAATTGTTTGCTCGGGCTTAGCCGAAAGTTCGATCGGCGACATAATCTATGCAAAGCCAAACCTTGTTTTACAGTTATCAACACAAGTCAGTTACCCAGCCGTCCCCTGTTACCCTCAACGCACTAAAATGGTGAGAGCTCCAATGCTACAAATGTTCTCGTTGACCAACCATTTTCTTCCGCAGGACTCTTCAAAAGCACCCGTTAAACTCGCAAAAGTCATCAAGGTTATTTAGATCAGCGACCACCCCAACATTTTACTTATTGCACCGTCAATTAGGTCCTTGGACGGACTGGATCCCGCGGTGGTGTTACTCAAGTCCGTGTCGAATTCATGGATGACACTTCTCGGACAATCATTCGTAATGTAAAGGGTCCTGTGCGACAGGAAGATATCCTTGCCCTGCTCGAGAGCGAGCGTGAAGCGCGGTATGTCTCCTTTTCTATGTGAAATTACTTGTTAAACAATGGCCTCCCGCAGCCGGCTCCGTTGAAACCCGTTGTGGTTGCATTACTATTTGTTTTATTACATCCCGACTACAGTGTATGGCCATGGTCAATAGCATCTGCTTTCTAACAATCCACTGCTATCTACCTCTCCAAAAGCTTACTTTATGCAAACGCCCGTTAGCACACCTTTTTCCAACCTCGCTATCTCACTCGTCAATCTTAATAGTGTAATCCGGGACTTGCCAAAGAAGGAGATGGCCGAGATTACTGGAAGTGCAAGGAAATTTTCCGGTTGCAAATCTCTTCCTGTCATCAACTAACACAGGATGAGTATCAACGGTGCCTATGTTACGCTCCTCACAAAGAGTTCATACCTGCCTGGTACACTTGTCCTTAACTATGGCCTGCGTTCCGTTGGCTCCAAGTACCCACTGGTCGTGATGGTTACACCTACATTGCCAGCGGATGCGAGAAACGTTTTGAAGAAACAGGGGATTCCCTTGCGAGATATTGAGCCCCTCCAGCCCCAGGAGGGGAAGCATGCGCTAGCAACACACGATGCCCGTTTTGCTGATACTTGGACAAAGTTGAGGTACATTGATCATCCCGAATCTGATCACGGCCTAAATAACACGCAGGGGATTTGAACTCGTAGAATATGAGGTAACCCAGATGCTACCAGATCATTCAGTTATTCACCGAGAAATAGCGAATTGTTTTGCTTGATTGTGACATGATTATCAGGAGAAACATGGACGAATTAATGGAAATAAATCTACCCAAAGATGAAATCGCTGCAGCACACGTATGTGCATGCAATCCACGACAATTGAAGCACTACCCCGCTGATTGGTAATCGCCTCACGAATTATTTTATCTATTGATGCTAACAGTCATTATAGGATTCCCGAAAACTGCGCCCACACTGCTGTCACACATCCAAAGGCATTACCTCCGGTCGCGGACGAGGGTTCTCCCCGTCCATACAGCCAATTAAACTCGGGCACCGTGGTCCTCAACCCCTCCTTGGAACTCTCTAAAGACATCCTTCATTTTCTCGCAACCCACGACAAGATTGGGGAGTTTCATTTCCTGATCAGGATCTCCTTACTGCTTTTTTCAAAGGAAGATGGAGGCCGCTATCTTGGTTCTACAATGCCCTGCGGACATTGCGCTTTATTCATCCTAATGAGTGGAGTGATGAGGAAGTCAGGTGTCTCCATTACATTCTCCCGGACAAACCATGGCAATCACGAACGACTGCTCCAGAATACGAGGAACAACTCGGAGTTGTAAATGGGTGGTGGTGGGAACAGTTTGATAGCTTAGCGGCGGATATGAACGTCTCTGACCCAGAAGGTTGGAGCCTAGTACAATCAAACGTTGGCCAGGGGAAGTAAACCATAACCAATCCTGATAGAGCAAAGGATACAAGGGTGTACATTGCATAGAAATTGTATGGGCCTTTTACAAACGCCATGCCACGTGAACCTCATCCGTACGAAATCTGTACAATGAACGCCGATGATGATAAATATCTTGATATTGGTATTAACACCAACCTTTGTGTACAGGTGCTATCGGACAGATATGTCTCTTGTCCCATCCGGAAGCCAAGAAGACCTGCCTGGGCAATCATGATTCCATTGTCAATACAGAACCTATCGATGTTTTGATCAGACGTAAACTGGTATATAACGAATTGATGAGGGACGAACCGTTCATCGGTCGCGAAAACACGGCCACCTCTTTCCTCGGCCATAATTCCCATCATCTCCTGTAGACGTTCATTGCCTAATGACTCTCGATTACCATGACATATCTTATATTTGACACAACTTACACCCCACGCCGCCAACAATCAACACCTCTTTGCTTCCGATATGTGCCATTGCGCGTTCAGTAATCTCAACGAGCATGGCAAATACCGTTTCTTGGAGTGAGAAACACAAATCAGCAGGAGATATGATGTCGATGTCATCTTGATTTCTAGGTTTGCCGTCCGAACGGAACCGCTTGTCCGTTGTGTAGGCCTCCGTCGATGTTAATATCCCAGAGAGGCTAACATCCATACCCTTTGTGGTATATGGCAAAGTCAAAAGCCGCTTTCCTCTTTATGTGAGGCGGTAAAAGGCTAACTCTCGAACTGAGTAGGGAAATGCATACTTTTTCGCCTCCTGCTCGATATTATAGCCCGGACTGGGATCATTACTGAGATTGATCACCCTTGCAAATCGATCAAGGCAATTTCCAACAGCGATGTCTAGAGTCTCGCCGAAGATGCGGTAACATTGCTGGGAATATGCTATTACCTGTGTGTTTCCGCCAGAAACATATAACACGATAGGGTTTTGGGCTCCTGTGATCTCCCGACCCATTTCAATGTCTAGATCAATGGATTAACCAACTGAGAGGAATATGTTATGGGTCGTACCCACGTCCGACGCAGTGGTTCACCCCAATAAGTGGCTTTTGAAACAACAGTGACAGTGTCCGAGCAACGAGTGCCACAGATTGAAGGGGAGCGCCCATACCAGGCCCTTACAACAAGCCGGCTTTGGATTTGGCGGCGGGACGGATTAAACAAAATACCTTTAGTATAACAAATACAATCGAGATCATGAAGCGACACGCCAGCCTTCGACAGACTATCTTCTAAAATCCTGAGAACCCATTCGCGATGGTGGAGGGCGGTGTCCCGAGGCTGGAAACCTTCGCCTGGGGGTGTAATGTAGGTATGTCGTATATTCGAGAGTACCGTTGTGGATCCATCCTCATCATGTTTAATAACACCAATTCCGAGCTTATTAGCCGACCCTTCAAGGCCAAGTGCAAGATACGCTCGCGCTAGGATGTGTAGAATGTTAGTATCGTAAATCCTTCAAGAAATGTCTATTCACACCTGGCAGTTTTAGTGGGGATACTTTTTGGGTACGTCCAGGCATCAAACAGCGCGTGGGTGGATCCAAGTTATCACTGATGTAAATTTAGGTCATCATAGCTCAATATCTTATCTTATCTCTGTAATATAAAGTACACATCTCATGCTACGCAATACATGTCATTAAATCTATAGAACAAGCAAATTGTTAGTAACGTCGATTAGCGGTTTTTGTATTTGTAGAGGAATAGGGGAAGAATGTTGTGGCCAGGTAGATAGATGGGTACCATTTCGGGAAGGCCTATGGTCAAATGTGGGTATATGGTTTGAAAATTTCTAGCCCGTTCATAGCGATTTCCGGTAAATTCTACCCTTTGTGCGACCTGAACCAGGATTATCGTTTTCGCCGTCATTTTCAACGCGCCGCCGCTTACCGATAGCCTTCGGACTCGGAGTAATCGTGTTTTTGGCATGCAATAGGGCCGCAAATAATGTTTCGTCGAAATCGACGCACTGGAGCCGCACGCACGGCACGCAGAGCTCACCGGTGTTATAGGCGGTGAGAATTTCGTCAACAGATCTCGGATCGGCTGCCTTTTCTTTGGTTCTACTTGCATAGATATGTTTAACCTATCCAATTTTTAGCCCTAAGGACTCGGAATCATGTGCGAAAGGCACATACATTTGAAGCGAGGCTATTCCATTCTGCAACATTCAGAGGTTCAACTCGCAAGGCACTGTACATCCCCATATACAGATATCGTCGCTGCCTTCTACCTTTGGTAGATCCTACAAAGAGATTGTGCACCTCTGGCTGGGAGAACGTGGCCTTCTCCCGCCCAAGCCCAACAAACATGAAACCGTGCTGCCCGGGTGTGGATGGGCACCAGGGGTTATGATCGATGCCCGGGCATAGATAACTCGAAATATTGCGCCCTTTGGCTAGTTCGGTTTGACTATCTGTTACACTTTAAAGGTTGGGTATAATTCATTTCCACACACAACCGAACCAGGGAATGACCAACCGGACAATTAAGGATTGAATACTGCCCCCAATGACGGTTTTGAGAAGGTCACGGGTAAAGTAATCTTCAGCTCGGCTCTCAACATCCGGGATAATCTGGGGAAAACTTGAGAGAGTCCGCTGCCGGTGCTCGGGAATGGAAGTGGTGGGGTCACTCTGGACCTCGGTGATGGATTGTCGGGTGCTAGAACGAATTGGCGTGCTGAGAGCAACTTCAAACATTTCCACTTTAGCAGCACGGGTGGGGATCGAGCCGGAAGGAGGGGCGGATGCCATTCTCCTTTGTTTAGCTGGTGTACTGGAAGGAGCATTCAGCATACCGTAAGAAAGGTTTGGATGCCCGCTGAGGGTGTTGTGTATCTATTATTGTGGTTAATGGATATTTTACAAGGGGGTACGTCACTTACCACCTCCTGCAAACTTGCTATTGTAGCGAGGCAGCCTTTGTTGTGTTCTTTTGCCCGCTGGAGGCTTTCCTGGCTTGATATGAGCCCCTCATGCAACTCGTCATTGACTCGTCGAGTGGTTTCTTGTTGTAGTGCTAAATTTCTCATCTATGTGTTTGAAAATTTGAGGTAAGCATCAGAATATGAAGAGGATAGAGTACCTCTTCCTCAAGAGACACTATCTTGGCCTCTAGCTGGCCTTTGGAAGATTCACATTCACACTTGTTGCCATTTGGTAAATACGATTATATGAGCTAGATGATACGTACCTGGGTGTTCTGTATTTGTTTGGACTGTAGATTTTCAATCATGAGACGAGCACTTGTGAGCTGGATAATCCACATATGAGATTAGCGTTCACCCCTAGCCCATCCACATAATACCTGCTTAGCAAGTAACCGATTTTCCTCTTGTAGGGCATCGAAACAATCCTCCGACTTCAAAGTCAAAGGTTTGATATCTAGCGGGGGTCCTGATTTCTATGCGGGATGAGCCAGAAGGGGGAAACACAATCCGACGTACATATTCAATTAATTCATCAGTTTTCACTGACAAAGACTCAATTTCGCGAAGGTTACCTCTGATCTGGAAATATATTTGAGCAAAATTTATTGAACTAAATGGGAAGCCTTGCCTTTTGGTTCAGCTGTGCATTAAGTTCTTTCTCTCCCCTGAGTTCGGTCAAAACAGCTGCCTGTTCAGAGCGGATCATATCCAACTCCTTTTGGAATTGTTTATCGTGCAGAAGAGATTGCGCAATAGCGGCTTGTTTTTCCTGAGTCATATTTTCGACCTTCAAGGCTTAGTATCACAATAAGCGCTGTAACATGACCAAACCCTACACATTATTCAGTCGGTCAATTTCCGAGGTCAACGCCCCTCTCTCCTGCTGAAATTGCGCGGTAAGTGTTTCGTTTTTGTGGTCAAGTTCCACAACCTAGATGAAATCAATAAAGGGAAATTAAAAACACGCGATCGTTTAGTTTACTATTTACCTGGTGCTTCAATTGTTCGGTGGTTGTCTGCAATTTACAAAGCGAGGTGGTTGCACTTTGAACCTGGGCAGACCAATAGTCGCGTTGCTCATCCTTCAGCTTCAAGAGAGTGTCCTTCTCCGCGGTGAGGGTCTGGACCGCTTCACTAGAAACGTGTAGCTATCATGATTGGACATAAATAGGTTAGGACGTCGAATCATGACGCGTCACGGACCTGCTCCCGAAGTCTGGCATACTCGGATTTAGCGCGCTCCAATCCCAATTCCGCGCCTTTCAGCTTGTTCAGCGCTGCTTCGTGTTCTACCACAAATAAATTATTCCCTCTTGATGGTGGTGGTGTTATTTCCCTTGCGGAGGATGAGGGGACCTGCTGTGATCCCTCAGACGGTAACGTGTTGGCTTGATCACTTGAATGTCTCTGACACTATTCAGAACGCGTCAGCTTCGGAATCCGGATGCGTTGATGGGCTGACCTCTTGCTGGGCATCCGCGAGCTCTTTCCTAAGATGGACAATAGTTTCGGTAGCCTCTGACCATCGCCTGAGGACCGACGCCCAGAAGAGGTCGTCCATAGGTAGTTCAACTGAATGCCAGAGACTTCGCAGAGACTTCAGAACGACAACCTGTTGCCTCAAGTTGCTATGCCATTACTGGGATAGGGGCACGTGAGCGTGCAATTAACTCAAATCATACCGAGCTTGGGCGTCTATCTAGCGTCCCTAGCCTAATGGCCATTGCTGGCTGTCACACTGACGTATTAGATTCAAGTAACGTAATTGCATCATAAAATTCATAAAAGTATGGTGGATATATTATTCGAAATCTAGGTGATGAAAGTGACGCTCGCACAGTATAGCTTCACAACATGAAAGTCAACGGATTCTCTAGGTAGCCCTTGAAAGCAGACAACCATCTGGCACCAACAGCCCCATCCACAGTCCGATGATCAGAACTCAAAGTGGCCTTCATCATTTGAGCAGTCTTGAAGCCGCGTTCTTCCTC
Source organism: Infundibulicybe gibba (assembly GCA_015501065.1). Taxonomy (NCBI): domain Eukaryota; kingdom Fungi; phylum Basidiomycota; class Agaricomycetes; order Agaricales; family Omphalinaceae; genus Infundibulicybe; species Infundibulicybe gibba. The sequence continues at coordinate 658,093 of JADNYI010000001.1, forward strand.
GGGGGCGGGCACTAAGACTGCCTGTGTTGAGCCGATGGCGAGGATACATGACTGTGGCGGGTTGATAATGGCAGTGAAATGCGAGATATCATACATCCCGAGATTGGAAATGGTGAAGGTGCCGCCCTTTACACACATGTATAAGCAACGAGCAAAGTGCCAGACAGAAATGTAATCTAACCTGGTATTCTGAAGGTGCCAGCTTTCCGTCGCGGGCTTTCTTGGCAAGGGCTTTTGTCTCAGCAGAGATGGTAGCTAATCCCTTCGCACCAGCATCCTTTACAATGGGGGTGATCAAGCCAGAGGGAGTGGCGACGGCGACAGAGATATCGGCTTTTTTGTATCTAATGAAATAGTTTTAGCAAGATGTTTATCCCAAACCAAAATCAATTACTCACGTTCGAATGACCTCACCGAGCCACGCAGAGTTGGCCTCGGGCACATCTGCCAACGCACATGCAGTTGCTTTGACAATGAAGTCATTTACACTGAGTTTGGCACCCTTTTCGGCGAGCGTCTTATTGAAGACCTCACGAAGTTTCATAACCTTTCCCATGTCAATGTCAACAGTTAGGTAGTAATGAGGCAATTCCTGCTTCGACTGAGTAAGGCGTGCACCAATTGTGCGACGCATATTGGTGACGGGAGTGTCGACAAAGTCGGGCAAATCAGCGGCAGGGGCTTGCGATGTGGTCGCCGTCGTAGATGTAGATGAGGTAGGTTTGTACTTCTCGACGTCCTCTCGGACGATGCGACCTGATGGACCAGAGCCCTTGAGTTGACCCAAGGGGATACCACGTTCCAGTGCAATTTTTTTGGCAATGGGAGAAGCAAATATCCGGTCGCCAGTGGGAAGGTCAGCTTTTGATTCTTCCTTCGGTGCAGACCGGGAAGGCTCAGATGTGGGCGGGGGAGGGGGTGAAGATTCAGAAGCTCTAGGAGCTTTCTCTTCCGCGCGTGGTGCTTGTGATGCAGCCTTTTCTGCCATTTCGGCGGCACCAGAGACATCATCACCTTCTTCGCCCACGATAGCAATCACAGAGCCAATTGCAACATTCTTTGCACCGTCTTGAGCCTGCATATACCTTAGTCCAGTCGATGCAAAATGAAAATGATACGAACGATAATTTTGGCGAGGATTCCATCGTCCTGGGCTTCCACATCAATTGTGGCCTTGTCGGTTTCCTGACACGCGTATTAATTACGGCTCAAGCAGACTCAATAGACACGCACAATTTCCAGGAGGACGTCACCGGCGGAAAAGGTTTCGCCTTCTTTCTTTTTCCAGGAAGCTATTCCGCCCTCTGTCATCGTGGGGCTCATGGCAGGCATATTGAACTGCGACAACGCATTTCTACGTGCAGAGACGTGAAAGCCTAGGGCCCGAAATGGTGAGTAGGTGAAACACGAAGAAAAGATCTAGAATACGGACGACGCGCAAAGATACGAGCTACAGAGGAAGCCATGGATGAGTGGAAGGTAACGGACACTTTTGCGTTGGCTCGAAACTATATTTTCAAGGCAAACAGGGACAAAGCGAGGCACGGCGTCCGCCGGGGATGATCGGAACGGACATGAGCCTGCTTACGTACTCCGCTGCTATCATGGACACTCCCGTACTTCCAGGACAACCAGTAAATATTTCGAAAGGACCAACACCCCTCCTGGGCCCCGGTCTTTACAGTAGGGATGGACAAGTGAGAGCAAGTCTTATTGGAGTGCCCGAATACGAGGGTTCTGTTGGTCCTAGTTCTCTCCATTGATGGTACCAACTTATCTACCCGGCGTAACGGTGGCAATTGTGTAGACATTGGCCATATCTCGTATACGGCCCCATCCCCCAGCCCCCAACTCGGTTATTCTGGGTACGATAACACGGCTCTCCCCATCGCAGGCCATGTTGTCCATCACCGTGGTCGACGGTGTGCCGCTGCCCGCGGGAGAAGAATTTACGGGTCTCATCCGTACTCAAGACGTGCGTGCAACTGAGAAAGACAAGGTCAAAATCGGTGATTGTTTCCGTGGTGGAGATGTCGTCCGCGGAGTGGTGGTGAGTACAATTGTACTTTGATCGTAACCTAACACCTCAAGGACAAACAGATATCGCTTGGGGACGCTCGAAGCTACTTTGTAACAACCGCACGAAACGACCTGGGCGTCATATTTGCAACAAGCGAGGGGGGTAAGTGAATCCAAGCGTGTTTTGCGAACCTGATTCAACGGTAAGAATAGGAGGAACCATGGAACCTATCTCATGGCAGGAGATGCGATGTCCCAAGACGGGTAAAATTGAGAAACGGAAATGTGCAAAGCCAGAGGAAATATAATATAGTGTAGACACTGCTTATGTTGTTCTCCTGGAAAAACGCCTTGCGGTTGTAACTGCCACAAGTACCACGTGCAGCCTAATGAGGCAAGCAGAGACCGGCAACCGATTGTTCAGAACCTTCCAACTTCTCCAACAGTCAGGCCTTCAAACTCCAAGTTGCAGCTGGCTCTCGCACATATCTGTACATCTTAAATAATGACCGCAATCCTTCCAGCGACCGATGCGTTACGACGGGACAGACATATGTCTCTTGACGACAACCACATCAGGTATATCCTAATTCCAACACTCATGCCACAAACTCATCCCCCCGACCCGCCAGCTACTCATCTTCTTCGACAGACTGGCATGCAAAGTATAATGAGGTATGTTCATGGTTAGGGCCTATGTGTGTCACTCACCACTTCTTAGGTGGCCGATATGCTTGCAGAGACCCGCGCGGAGTTGGACGACTTCCATCATGCAAGCAAGGAACTTGAAGCCGAATTGGAGAATGAGCTGCAGAGGACAGAGAAGTCACAGCAAGAACTCAAGGTCAAGGTAGCCCGGGCAGAGACAGAACGCGACGATTGGAAGGCAAGTGACCACTCCTTCACCCAAGTTCCCTATATAAACTATCTAGCGCAGTCCAAATTCATGTCACTTCAAACCACTTACAATACAACTACAACTTCTCTGCAACGAGAGCTCGATAAACTTCGACAGGAGCACCAGCAAGTCAAGATTCAACTACGAGAGTTGGAGATGGGGAATGACGACCTCGAGAGAAATGAACGCGCAGTCTCGTCAAGTTTGGCTGATATGGAGTCCAAGTATTCGCGCGCTTTAGAAGAAAAGATCTTGCTTGAACATGAGCTGCTGGAAAAAGCTAGTTTAGAGGAGGAATCCCAACGATTAAGAGATGAACTAAGAGGTATTCCCTTGTACCAAACAGTGTTACTAAAGCTCACGAAATATTTCTCATAGATGCTAATGTGGAAATATCAATATTGAAGGATCAAGTAACCACTCGTTCAAAGATATCATCAACATCCGAAACCCCGCATATTCCCTCAACCCGTTTCCCAGAAATATCCATTTCATCCTCTGATAATTTACTCATGACCCCACCACCCCCCGACCTCCACTTGTCTGAACTTTCACCAAGTTCAGACAGCCTATCTTCGGATAACAGCGCTACACCCAAGAGACCCGTGTCCTCGTTTTTGGGCGGCCAGTCAGCACTTCTACAGCGTGCAGGGTTCCAGCCCAACAAATCGAGCCTGTCCACTCCTCCAGGGTCGACTTCTGGAATCGCTAGGTCAAATACACTACCAACGCTCAATAGCCCAACCTCTTCCAGCCCTCGCACACCTACCATGAGGCCACATGTCGCTCGGAATGTCTCCACTGCGAGTACTACCTCAACCACGAGCACAGTGTCTAAAAACAAGGGTGTGCAAATGGTATCGGAGATGCGTGCTCGTGTCCGAAATCTCGAACAGAAAATACACACCAGGGTGCCTCGTCTACGCATGGTCAGCATCACTGGTCGCGCCAATAACCACAACCTCGCGATGTCCACCATAAATACTGGAATTAGCCGCTCTACTGCTTCCCCTTCCTCACGTAGTTCATCTACTGCTAAAACCAGCTGGGACAGTCTGACATCAACTCAGAGGCGGAGTAATGACTCGAAGCGGAGTACTGATAGCGAACCGGATAAGAAAAGGAACCAAGGTGACTCTTCTGGCTGGGTACTCATAATGGAGGATTCCCCGTCACCACCAAAGGATAGGCGGCGAACATCTAGCCCCCCCACTGCATTCCGCCCCGCCGCCTCGGTTGCCAATCCCTCTCCCACCTTTGGCTCTAACAAACCTATTAACGCTAACCATGGTACTGGTAACACGGGCATGCGCCGGCCGCAATCTCGGCTATCAGGAGGCAGCTTGAGCACAGCAACCACCTCTAGTTCAATACCCACACCTATCTCCCGTCCTACGACGCCTACCTTTCTGCCGGTACCATCTGGGGGACTGTACGCCCACAGCACCACTGCCGGTGTGACTGGCTTGAAACGATCAACAGGTCCAGGGGGTCCCAGTCCATATGCCCAAACAAAAAGGTCATCTCTGGGAGCAAGCACCGCAGCCATGCCACCACCTGATCGGCGAGATAGATTACACACCATATCTCCACCCCCTAGCCGCCCTAATTCGGGTACACCATCTTCAGCGTCTTCGAAATATAGTTTTGAGAACACCAAGCACCTTCCTCAGCTGCCTGGACTCCACACGAATATCACAATGCGTGGATCCTCAAAGGTGCCGACATCTGCGAGTTCGTCAACATTGGCTCAGAGCCGAATTGGCCGGCCGACCAGCGCTGGCCTGAGCGGTCGGCGAAGTGTTGGGGATTCAGATATTGGGGGGTTGGACGCAAAAAAAGATCCACGACAGAGGGCTGGTAGTTCTGTGTTTGGGAACAGGGTCTCATGATATGTACATTGCTGACTCGGTCTACCCTGAGGCTGGCACCTTTCGCATCTCCTTCCTTTATTTCATTCATGGGCCAAACTGACCGTTTTACTCTCTCGTCCATAGTCTGTACTCCACCTTGCTTTGTTCTTATCCTACGAACCCTGGTGCAGTTTCCGTTTGCTACCCACGAGCCTACGACTTATACATATGACTTATTTCGATTTGTTGGATCTCCTACCATAGAGTCACGTGTATTCTGTAATACCAATGAGGATTTTAAAATTCATTGAGGTCCCACTCTGTGCTTTATTACATGTCGACGGTGCCTCCAAGCGATACATCGTCGGGCTCGCAATCGGTAGAACGCTCTCTCAATGGACAGGTCGTTCTCGAGGAGGACGAATACACTGCTGCGCTGTCCCAAATCATTGCCCGGGACTTCTTCCCTTCCCTCGTCCATCTGGATGCGACCAATGGATATCTAGACGCACTTTCGTCTCGGGACCCCCACCTCATCAACGCTTCCGTCCGCCGTCTAGAGGAGATCAGTAGCACACCTCAACGGCCATACCAGACGCCTTCGCGGACACCCTATGGCACAGGGCCCTCGGACACGCCCCTGCGCACGCCGCGGGGGGAGGCCCCAAGCAAGCGCGCGCGCATAGATACAGATATGAATCTAGACCTATTTCAGGCACGATATACGTCCGAAGACAACTCGAGCTTTACCCAGATAATGGATGACGAGAACAGGAAACGGAAGGAACGTTGGGCATGGGCGTGGGATGCACAGAAGCGGGTAGAGGCGCAGCGGGATCGGATGGTTGAGGGGCGGGAACGGATGCTGATTGAGGCGCCGCCGGTGACAGGAGTGAGGGAGAAATTTGCGATCGAGCTTCCAACTCCTGCTGGATTGATCACCGACGGGAAGGAGGCTGAAGGCCAGGAGCAGGAGGAGGGGGCGAACGGGAAGGAGAAAGGTAAAAGCAAGGAGGTTATACTGAAAAATGAGGAAGAGGGTGATACACCAGTGGACGTCATGGCTCCAGTCAAAGATACCCGTTCAGCGGGCGTAGACGGTTGGAAATTCAAAGTGAGGATAGTTGCTCATGTTCATTGTTCCACTAATGAATTCACTATGTAGACACGGAATTCACTCATGTTCCCGCCAGATGCAGACGAATCACCTTACCACCCTCCCGTTAACACGACAGAGGCTGGCAGTGTTCCAAAAGTGGTGAAATATGCGAACACCCGTCTTCCAGAACAGGAAGAAAGTTCTGGCCTTCGTGCTTCCAGTGCGCCCCCAAGCCCGACTCGAAGTAGAATTGACGCTGCTATTACCGGCACACCCTGTATGCATAACTATTCCCTAAGATCACCCGTACTGACTCAGCCTAGATCGACCGCGGTCACCGACGATCAACACTTTCTCTCTTGTCCCAACTCTTCCCTCTCCAACACCCTCTGAACTCGGCCCCACGGCCGTAAAGCAGCTCATGACATGGGGCACCTTGAATGCTACACCACGCATAATATCTCAATCTGATGATGTCGGGCTCCCCCCGCCCAGCACACCCTTCCATCTCCCAGACATTACATCGCGCGAAGCCCTTTCCCACAGACTCTCGAGCAAAGCGTCCAAAAGCCTGCGTGAAAAGGCAGGCCTGATGGGACTCTCTGGCATCACTAACCGCACACCTAGAACGACTCGGACACCTGGGGGTAGCAGGGGAAAGGGAGGTATGGGACCACCATCGTGGACACCACGTAGATCGGAGGCGGCAGGAAATCTGACACCTGCGGCAAGGAGACTGTTGGAGAGGAGCACCCTAGGGAGCGCAGCGCTGAAGCGCGCAGAGGTTATGGAGAGGAAAGCCGGCTGGGATGATGGAAGGGGGAAGGATAAGGACCTTAATCGAGTACGATGGACACCAACGCCGGGCACTTAGTTGCACAGATAATATGTATTCTCAAAACGATCCGGGATTGTATGAAAGCGATAGTCAGGACTAAGCAATAACCTTTCGCCTCTTTGTGTTGGGTTCGCCATCGTCGTCGTCTGTTTCGGTTTTTTTATCCTGCTTAGGCTCTGTCTTAGGTGGTACTACAGCCGATTTTACTCTCTTCTTGACGACAACCCCCTTGAGGGATCGCTTAACGTCCTTTTTTGGTGGGGCTACAGGTGTGGGTTTCGGTGCCGCCATGGGTTTCGGAACGTGGGGTGGGGGATTGTTAACGGCGCTTGTGCGCGCTGCGACCGCCCTGAGAAGGTAGACGTGTCAGGACGGGGTTGCTTGGGAACGACAGAGGAGATATACTCTTTGAAGCCGCGAACCTCTTCTCCATCCTTCTCCTTGCGCTGGCGTTCTTCTTCTTCCTGACGCTCCCTAACGGAGTCGAGGAACATGATTTCATCTTCTTCGAGAGCGCGGAATTGGTTTGCTAGTGACAATGGGGTGTTAGAAGATGCGACGAGGCGGAGGCCTGGATGGTCGTACCTAGCTTTGATTTCTCCTCCCATTCTTCTTGCTTTGCGGCCTAGATAGATGGGGTAATTTAATTGGGTATGTGAAAAAGACGAAGCTGAAGGCTCACTCTGTTGGCTGCGAGTTTCTATGTATCATGTCAAGGTCAACGGTCGAGAGTCAATACGCATTGTTGGCATAGGATAACCAAGTACTTACTTCAGCCAGACTACGACCATCGTAGGAGTCCTCTTGGAGCTGGGGGGAGGCTCCTGGCCAAGCCTGGGACATGGGCATTAGAAATGCACAGGCAAGGCCAAATACAAAGGCAACCTAGCATAGGCAGCCTTCCACTGTTCATCCCGACGAGCTCTGGCTGTCTCCACGTCTGCCTGGGAGACAAACCGAGAGCCAACTACGCCAGTAGAAAGGGAGGGGATCATTGATTCTTCCATAATTATTGTTGTCACAGTAAGAGCTTGGCTGTTGGCTTTTGGCTTAACCGGTCTGGCAGGTCGGGCTGCGCCGCACCGCCTCCTGCTGGCCAACGTTCATGCCATCCTCCAGCTCTCGTCATAGTCATCGTAGTACATTGCCTCACATCAGGACCGTAGTCACAATCCCTCGTATGTATTTTCCCCTTATTTCGAAAAATCTGCGTTCTAAACCCGCCATGGCTAGCTTGGGCAAAGGACGAACCACCATCCCCAAAGGACCAAGTCTCGTTTTCCGATAATACCCACAACCATACCACAGAATCTCGGCCCTCCGATGTTGCGTCCTATCACTCTGGTCCATCCGATTCTACCTCTCGTTGGTGGGCCTTCACTCTGCCTCGAACAATAAACAATCCTCCAAGTCCAACAAAATCGGAACGGAAAGGCATCAGGGAGCGCTCCATGTCATGGTTCCCCACAATCGAAGGCTCTACATTTCGCAAGGACAAGGACAAGGAACAACCAGATGGCCCCGATCAATCTCAAGGCATGCGCTCCCGAGGCTGGGACCAGACCATAACCCTTCCTTCTCCAACGGCCGCCCCATTCACCCTGGCTCAAAACGTGACCCCCGGATGGGAGTCACCCTGGACGGCGCGGGTAGCCCCCCGTGGGGCTGCGGGCTCTCATATCAGAGAGAGCTCGTATGGGCTAGAGGAACAAAGTCCAACGCAAGAAAGCCAGCATGTCGATCTCAGTATCTGGCAGCGTAGGAAGAAGAAACTGCGTACTTTTATTTTAACCAACACCTACATTCCCTTGGCAAGCCTCATTCCCTATCCACAACATTTTTCTAATACCCTCCTAGCTCTTCCGTTTTATCAATATCACCTTCACCACCGCCGCCCTCGGTATGGCCATTCGAATACGAGAAACAGAAACGAAGAACAATGCCGTCGGAGCGGTCGGCAGCTCTCCGTGAGCCCGTTCGTCAGATTGAATCTACGTGTCCATCTCATATATCATACAGCACCGTCGTAATCATATTCGCCCCACTTACTCTCGTTTATGTCATGATTGCCATCTATGTTGGTACCGTCTTCTGCTTTCATCTCACCTTCTCTGACACTTCTCAGCTCGAATACTTTGGTCGCCCCCTCGGGCTTTGGCGCACCTCCGCGAAGTTGGCACATACCCTTTCCGAAGTCGTACTTATATGTGCCTGGTCTGCCGCTCTTTCTCTTTGTTTCGACAACTTCTTCACATCACTGGTTCCCTGTGCCCCTGCCTCCCAGACCTCGTGGTATAACAATCTTCCCAGACCACCCAGTATTGTACCCAACTTTGAAGGGGCCGTGGGGGATCGCGTGTGTGACGACCAATTGGCACTCATATGCCTTGTCGGCGTCGGGCTACTCGTATATTGCACAAACCTGGTTATCAGCCTCTTCAGAATATTTGAAAAGGTCAAATACCATCCAGGTTCCTCTTTTCGACAACCATGATACCTCGTTAGACATCACAGCACTCGTTTCGCCTACTTACATTCGGGTTATCGGAAACACCCCCTCTCATAGTACCCTACCGTTTTACACTTTACATCCCCAGGTTTTTGCGTTGGTATTTGGTCGGACACTAGGTCATCTCGTGAGGAGCTGCATACCTACCCTGTATACTGCTGTAGTCCTAATACTTCTGTCAACGACGATTCTGAGGAACTTCCTAAAATAGACTACACTCATCCTCTAGCAAGCTGTCATTACCTTGGCCAGCACCAATCCTACGCACTGACTGCACGGGGTTCATCACACCATATATACACCACCCAATCGCGTCTATCACCGCTATTCGGTTCCAGATGAATGACACCTGCTGCTGAAGCAAACCAGTGCGACGACGTGGAAGCTATTGAAATGGACACTTTGACCAGCATGCAAACTATACAACATAGCCCATCCAAGAGCCCAATACCAAACGCTCTGAACAAGAAGGACTATGCCATCGGGATCGGCTTGTTGCTTATTGTTGTAATTCTGTGGACCTCTTCCAATTTTGTGACTCAGGTGCGAGCGTGCAGCGATGGCTCAAAATCGTGAATGGGGTGGAATACTGATGAATTTGCAAGGCACTTTTTGACACTGGATACGAGAAACCATTTCTGTGAGTCGCGCCCGTATCTACAATATTCTCATTCGTTTAAATATGTGGGAAACAGTGTTACCTATCTCAACACGAGCGCATTCACACTCTATCTTGTACCCTTCCTCATCCGCAGATGGTGGGAGCCCCGTCAGACGACACAATAAACGACCAATCCGCGAGGTGGGTTCATTATGGCCTTTTTACGGTTTGCAGGATTGAAGCTCTCATGTCCAAGGGTAGGTGACGAATACCAGCCATTGACGGCCGAACCCGAGGCGGATGACCTATCCGAGGAGGTATGTCGCGAACCACACCGGCCACAATAATCATACATATCATGGGCGGATGGCTAGACCTCACGCTCATCTCCGCCGGCCGAGCACCAATCGTCACCAAAACAAATCCTGCCTCCGCTCACGCTTCGCGAAACTGCAACATTGGCATATACATTCTGCTTCTTTTGGTTTGTAGCTAATTGGGCCGTAAATGCGTCATTAGATTATACTAGCGTCGCTAGCGCTACAATTCTTTCAAGCATGAGTGGTACGCCTTTAGCTCCATTTGTTTGAATAGTACCGACTCCATTCCAAGGGTTCTTTACACTGGGGATTGGTCGGTTGTTTCGTGTAGAAACTTTAACATTTGCAAAGATTGGCGCGGTCTTAACTAGGTAGATTTCTATCGGCTCCGAATATCTGTATCTTTGATCCTCTCCCCTTGTACAGTTTTAGCGGAGTGCTTCTCGTATCCCTTTCAGACTCTTCTGCCAAGCCAGAGGGCGCATCGCACCGAATAGTCACCCATAGTGCCAACCACGCAAGACGACCTGTCTTAGGAGACGCGCTAGCGCTTCTCTCCGCCATCTTCTATGCCCTCTATGTCATCCTTCTCAAAGTCAAGATACAATCCGAATCTCGTGTAGATATGCAACTTTTTTTCGGGTTTGTCGGACTTTTCAACATCCTTTCCTGCTGGCCAATCGGCATCATACTTCACCTGACGGGTGTCGAAGTATTTGCCCTTCCAACCACCAACCAAGTTGTTTATGCTATCCTTCTAAATGTGATCCCTTCTATTTTAGGCATTTATACCGCTAGAACTAATTCCAAGCCATTTAGATGGCGATTACACTCTCAAGTGATTACCTCTACGTCCTCGCAATGTTGAAAACAACACCTCTTGTTGTCACAGTGGGCCTCAGTTTAACCATACCCCTTGCCGTCCTTGGTGATACACTACTTGGGAGATCTACCCGGGTACAAGTCATCGTGGAGCTATCCTGGTTCTTGCGAGCTTTGTCGTCGTGGGAGTGTACAATTCGAACCCCGAGGAACGAGTCGGCCTTCCCGTGCAGGGCGTGGTGGGCGATCATGATGGCGGGGATAGACAGGTGAGGGCAAGGCTCTCAGAGGCTGTTGAGCTTGGTTATTCAGATTAGACCAGGTGGTAGATTTAATATTAATTACCCGACAGTATTTTTGTCTTAACTACCGTAGCTGTAGGCGGAGACTTGAATCTTGGTGAATCTTGATGAACCCGGTGTGACTTTAGAGATAATGAGGGGATTATTAGTAGGTACAATCCCTTGGCTGGCTGATACTGCTCTGCGAGCTCATTGGGAGGTTGCTGGTAATCAAGAACAAATACGTATTGAATATTGATATTGATTATGGATCATCAAATTCCGGTCTCGCCAAAATATACATGAATTATGGTGAGCTCTCGTTTGCCTTGCCCGTACTAGTGCCTTGGGTTCAAACAGAGAGGCGTAGCCAAAAGAAAGCCGGAGACGTACAAGCGGACATGCGTCATCAGTCAAGCTACATCAGCGCCAGTTCGCTGTGCAAGATAACGCTGTAGTGGAACATGTGGATATCGGAGGCGCAATCGAAGCATCCGTATGTTACATGCCTTTGTTATGAATGTATCCATAACGATCCGGAATAGGCGGCTGACCTCTTGGGATCTATGTCCAAACCCCATGAATCCCAACCGCTTAAAAAAAAAGAGAAGCACCAGCTTAGGCGGGAAGCGTTTCTGCAACGTAGGAGGCTGTTGTTCGAATTTTCTTTGTTCATATACAACACCACTCAGGTCTCGAACAGACCCATTCACCTTACTCAAAATCACATAACCGCCGCTTGAAACGCAAAGCGAAAGAACAACTTGCCGGCGGTGTCGATGATATGCAGGCCGCAATTATTGCTCTCGATGGCGAGATCTCCCCTGAAATCCGCAACTTAGGTGCGCAACCCGAACCTGTGGACTCGGGCACGGGCGTCCCACGTCCAAAGTCCCAGCCCAAACCAGGAACGATTGGCGAAGGTAAATCAGCGACATTGTCAAAATCTCAAAGAAAGCGTGCCCTGTGAGCTTCTCATTTCAAAAAAGCTCCCGGAGTTTTACCATCTTGGTCTTAGGCGATTGGAGCAGGCGCGACACCCCCTGATACTCTCAAATTCAGCATTTTCTTCCAACCCATTCCAGACGATACGAACACATGCCCAAAATACCCTCCTGAAACACAATGCAACAACTTAAACCCGTAGTTCCCTGTTGGGCAGATCCGAGAGAAATATTAGGATGCTGTCGCACAGGTCATATTTGGGCTGGACACCAGGCGACCGCTCGAATTCAGTCCTACTCACACATATGAACTAACTTGACAAGGCCCGAGAAAATAGCAATTTTTATTTCTCCTTTGAGCTTTCCGCATCATACGGCCTTGACACTCTCAAACCGGCCGCCCACACTTTTACCACAATCGTGGGTTTCAACTGGATGCAATATCCTTATCAATGGGAAAATATAGGTATGTATAGATAGATGTCATGTTCCGGGGCATGGGATACACATTAGACAGTACATACAATGGTGGGATAATTAAGAAAACTAAGGTGAGGCTTTAGTGCTCCACTCCACAGGAAAGGAAATAAAGCGAGAGTCGCGTGGATCGCGATGGACCGTGACATCCGTGAATAGTAAATGGCATCATTCTTCTCCATCTTCACCATTCCCACTCATGCCTGCGCTCCATACGGTCCCACCGCTACCGCTACCACCCGCGCTTCTCTTGCTTCTCCTACCACTAATACTCCTCGGCGCAATCTCCGTGAAGCCGCTATTGGATCCTCTGGCAATTTCTGCACTTAAATTCCGTTCGTGGGCATCTAGAGCAGCCAGGGTATTCTCCGCCTCAACATGCTCCAGAGCCTCCTGAGTGAGACCAGACGACCCGATTCCCAAACCAACCCGTAAATTCCCAGCCGCGTCTAGTGATGGTGAGGATTCTACAAAGGTGGTCTCCGAGTTGTCCGTGTTCGCCCTTGAACCCCATAACGAGAATCGACGGTTGCTGTTTGGCGTTCCAGTAGAAGAATTTGAGATGTTGGGTGTTTGTAATGCAACACCTTGAATAGGAGACTGAGCAGATGGTGAGGGAGCAGGTGGTTGGATGCCCATCAATTTCATTGTAGCGTTTAAACGTTCCCTCTCACGTCTATCTTCCTCATCCTCATAAGTTTCCAATTTCCTTGCACCTGCAACACCTGTTACGGGACTAGAGCCAGGCTTAAGTGTTAGAGGCCGTAGTGTGGGCTCTGGTTTCTTTTCCGCTACGAAGAAACCTTTCCAATCGAAGGAAAGGGATCGCCTCTGGGTCTTGAGACTAGGAAGATTGGGAGGGTTGTCAAGTTTGGGCACTCCATTGGCGGGAGGAGATTTAAAACGGGAGGAGTCTGTGGCAGGCATAGGATTGGACGAAGATCTTCCGACAATAACGGACTGGGGTCTGGGTTTGGGTTGATTTTCCTTCATTGGTTTAGCGGGAGCGGGTACTGCAGTTGACGGAGTTGAGGGTTCCTTGTCGTAGTCAACAGCCAGAACATGTTCAAACCCTTCTTGGGAAATGATGCGGTCGATAATTTTGGATGCATAGAGCGAGAGTGCTTTGTTAGCATCCTTGAGGGATTTCACCTCTGTTCGGAGAGCATCGATGTCATTTGCTGGACCGCTTGATTCCAGTCCAGAACCTTCACCCAAAGAAACCTTGCGGCTATCCATTGATTTCTTGGACCGCTTGTGCTTTCCGGAGGAGACATATCGGTCGTCAACAATATTGCCAGAAATGATGTCTTTGTTTTCTGCGCGACCAAGTTCTGCGGCCAAATCGAGACCCGGTCCAGTGATGGGTAGGTCAGCAAGTGACTCCCCGCGTGCTCCAGGAGATGTGCCCCGTTTGCGACCATTTCTACCAGGGCGAGAGGAGTGTGATATTGGTGAGCTGGAGTCACTACGCTCAAGACTCTGTTCCAGCTCCTGGTCGAAGCTCCTTTCATTATCCTCCTCGTCGACGCGGTCAAGAGTGCTCTTGCCAGTGCTCCGGAGACTGCCGACATCAGTGTGTTCGTCCTCCTCCTCCTCATCATCGTCGTCGTCATCACTAGAGCCGCCCCCGACCTGCCTCATGAGATCAATTGGCCGCTCAAAGTCTTTTCCCTTAGGAGAATCATATAGCTCTCGTTCTCTTCCTGTAGCTCGTGATTGACACGTTTGAGGTCCACTAATTGCGTCTGCAGGAGAACCAAGGTACTTTGAAGAGACGAATACGATGTTGACAAGGTTGACAATTCCAACCTCAGAGAGGTCATTTCTGCAGGTTCTGTGGCAGGATCTGGGAGTTTGGGACTGGGAGCCCTGGGCACGAGCTGCGGGGAGGTCTCTTCGTCGTCGTCAGGTTCGGCCTCGGACTCAGGCTCAGGCTCAGCCTGCTTCCGAACTTGTGTGAGAGATAAGATACGGGATTTCAAATGTTGCTCATTATCATAAAGTGCCTGCCGTTCCGCTTCGAATGTAGTAGTCTATTCGTGGGTGCCTGAGTCATTTACAGCGAGCTTGCGGAAGACTGCCAACCCACCTGCTCATTATATCGTCGCTGGAGATCGCGCTTCTCCTTTTCCAACTCGCGTACTTGAGCTCTAAGTTTGTCAGAGATATCAATGCGTTGGGCCATTTCAGCCTCAGCTCGGGCTTGATCGGCATAGAGCTCATTGAGCCTTGCTTCTGCAGCATTAAGGGTGGATGTGAGGGTATTATTTTCTGCCGTTAAACCTGTAATAGTTTGGTCCCTATTTTGAACCTGGAGGAGGAGCTATTGGGCGTTGTGGTCAAAGGGGCGCTAATACACATTGCAGGGCACAAACGAACCTGCTCCTTCTGCTCTGTTTCCTGCCTGAGAGAAGCCGAGAGTGCTTCACGTGTCTCACCATTGGGCGGTGCTTGGGATGTTTTTGTTGATGGGCGGCGAGTAACTGTCGAATTAAGCGAAGAAGGGACGCGCGGGGAGGCCGCTGAGCGTGCAGTGGCACCTCTAGCTATGGAAGCTGTGGGTGGTGTTGGAGATGAAGACGGCGGGCTCCGCCTGGAGGCTGTGGGTGTTGCTCTTGATGTTGCTGTTGTTGCCATTAATGGTCTATGTGTTCAAATGGAATAGAGGTATCGTTATTAGGCAGTGTTGACAAAGAAAAATAAGCAAGAGTTGGATATGTCTAGAGCAATGTCGTGGCCAGTGTCAAGAATAAATTTTCATATGTGGTTGCGGTGTGGAATGCAAGGACAATGGCAGCCTGATGGCACCCGGGCACCGTGACCAGATCCGTTGTCAGGTCCGAACTCAACAATTTTGAATTCCACATGTCCCACAACGCCGCTGTCCTCCTCAGTCAAATACATTCTGAACCCCTTGCTCATCTTTTAGCCTCGGTCCATAAACATAGTAAGGCTCTCCACCTGGTAGTCTATGCAGATCTTTATTTTTATTTTTTTTTATTTTTTTTGCTTGAGCATCCACACTGGGAGGCACCATCACGGATGTCCCACTTTCGCTCGCTGGTGGCGATGTCGTCGAGATACAAGGTCCCCCGGCATCTGGGAAAACTCATCTCCTCTATCTCCTCTTACTGGACTGCCTTGCACCGACAGTCACCATTCAACAATCGAAAGCGGCGTTTGTCTTTGATACAGATCGAACGTTTGACATCAAACGTTTCCAAGAGCTTCTCCTCGCTCGCACTCAAAAGATACACCCCCTGGATACTAGCCCGCATCAAGAAACAGTAGCAAAATTCCTCGAGAATCTCCACGTATTCCGTCCATCATCGTCCGCCCAACTTGCAGCGACCATTTTCAACCTCCCGCGTTACCATAGCTCCTTCCTCCCAAAAGCTGAGATTGGATTGGTTGCGATTGACTCTATGAGCTCATTTTACTGGCATGATCGCTTTATCATGGAACAGGCGCGCTCCAACCACCCTTCGACCGAATCTGGTCGTACCAATACAATCGAGCATATTTCGACTGCGCTGCAGCTGTTTCGTCTCTCTCATAACCCCATCATTTGTGTGACAAATTGGGGCCTCATCACCGCTAGCAACCGTGTATCCCCGGAGCCAATCCTCTATAGACAGCATCTGCCCACATTCCCAGCCCCATTTGATAATCACCAGTCGTATCACCAGGATCCACCATTCAATACCCCCACCCATGTAGATAATGAATGGAAATCCCGGGCCACCTTTACTATTACACATCACATCACACTTGGCATCCCTCTCGTGAATGAACAGCCCCGGCCTGGGGTTCAGATTGCCGGGCTTATTCGAACTTCTGGAAACCCACGGTTGGGTAGGTTTACCGTTACTCTTTGACGCATTTGTGTACATAGCACCAGGTAGCTACCTAACTGATCCGCGCTGATCTGTATCATCCTAGCTTTGTAGACAGATGTTCGTCATTCGGACATGCTGGCAGTGTTGATATCAAGTTTCAACCCTGGGTTGAATGTTGGTGGTAAATGTTTCGTTTATTGCATAGTCGCTATTTCGTGCAATCTCAGATGGCGTTTTCTGGAGGACCGTCGTTCAATTCTATTGAAGTTGGGGCTATGGAAACAAATGAGAGCTATGGGTGGCTAGACTGGATTTTAATGCTACAAGTGATGTGTATCAATGCGGGGGTTGTCCGATGAGGGGTGGGATTATGTGATATTCTAGGATATTAGTAGGTGCAATAAACGTATTACTATGATGATAAGGAAAGGAATTTATATGGGAAATTAGGCTTGTCCGTAGATTTGGTCTAGCTGAGTTTTGTAAGCCTCTTCGACGGCTTTGCGTCGAATATTGCCTTTAGTTGCTGTTCGAGGTAAGGTACCGGGTGAGACGATGACAATCATGTTGGTAGATGTAATGCGTTCATGGAGGTAGCGACGGGAATGGAAGAGACGTGTCTTGCGGATGATCTCCTTCTTCAGTTTGGATTCCTCGACATTAGAAGCTGGTTCGATGAACATCACAGGTGATGGTCGACCAGAGCCCACAACCACGCACTCCGCGATAAGGTTTCCACAGGTTGCGCGGACGTTATCTTCAATGGCTCTGTGATTGAATAATTAATGATGATCCAAATTAATAGCTAAAAATGCATACTTGGTGTCGCACCGGAGACTATTTTCCGACTTGATCCAATCATCATCCCGGCCGCGGAACACGTAAGACCCCGGCGCCGCTTCTTGGAAAAGGTCACCCGTGTGGAAATCACCATCTGCGTGCCGCAGGGAGTTATCAGGGCAATCTCCAGACTCTGCCAAGATGACAAGCTCCATGAGCCGGGCGGTTGATTGGTGCCCCGATTCGGGTTGGGCTGGTGCGATGGGTCGGAAGCTGTAAGAAACTCCATCTAGCGCTCGGAGGAGTGGGGCGTCGCGTCCTCGGCCACCCACAGACATCAGCATGGCACCACATTCTGTGCTACCAAATAGGTTCTAAGAAGTAAAGTTAGCAACGATCGACTCTAGAAGACTCCGATTTCATGTACCTTTAGCCTGATACCATTTTTATACGCCCATTCCTCTTCATCACGGGGCAAAGGAAGCCCGCTGTAAAGAACCTCGTCGAGGTCAGCGAGGAGTGACAGGAATTTGGGGTCCGTTCGCGATTTTCGTAGGTGACCAGCGAGAAATGCCGCAAACTGGTTTAGCTTGTTGAGTCCACATCGTTGAATCATGTCGATTAGCTCCTCGGACGAAAATGCGATTTTGGTTGGCTGAATCACGCATGACCCATGTTGGATGCTTCCAATTAACACTAGAATAGTGCGATTAGCTTCGAAAACAAACCGCAAGTTAGCATCGACATACTGAATGTTTGACCGATGTGACACATGCTTCCCCTGAAAATAATTGTCAGCTACTTAGATTGTTGAGCAAGTTTGATTTCAACTTACATCCATACAGTCACGTCCTGGCGTGAGGCACTTGTGGGTCGGCTAATTTGGTTCGATTTCCGCACCGCAGCATCCAACCATTTATAACTACAGGGTACGAGTTTAGGGCTCCCGGATGTTGAGCCACTTGTGTGGAAGATGAACGCAATGTCGGTCTCTTGCGCGGGGGGGAGATCGGGTAGGGGTTCATCGAAAGTCCCGATGTTATCTATCTCGGGAGCAAGATGGGAGGGTATCGGGCAGTCGATCAGATTGGAAGCGAAGGTTGAATCGTGAATCAAAGCCTTCGCGTTGGCCCTTTGTAATAGTTCATAGATTACATCGGGGTTTGGGAGTCGCAGACTGAATAATTGTGGGATATAACCCGCCCTCGATATGCCGTAAATATGGAGGACATCTGTATATGTGAAACCCCCAATCCTAGTGATAATGATAAGGTCACCAGGAAATTGGGAGGGGACAATATAAACATACCATAGACCTACAACGGAACCTCGGGGGATTCCATCACGTCCAAGCGCGTGTGTCCAGTATTTAGCGAAGCATTCAATGTCGCGGTGGAATTGTCGGTAAGTAATTGATTGCCAAGCTTGTACCTGGTTGTTGGTAAGATCCAATCGGGGAAGCTTGAAAACTGGCGATAATGAATGCTGGGAGGTAGCTGTCTCGAGGACAGATAGGTGGGAGCTAAGCATGTGTGGGGGGGGGAGGGAGATTAGTGAGGGTATTGACGAATTCTGCGACAACAGATCACAGACCATTTATACACAGCTCACGCTTGAGCGAAATCCGAGTCAGTTCGGAAGCGGACAGATGAGATTGGAGGAGAGGTAAGGCGTTGTCAGGTCTTGGTGCGGTTTCGAATAGCCTTCGCCCGTCGAAACAGAGGCTGAAACGCTGTGTGGCAGGCACAACTCTCCCTAGACGGATCACCTCCCCGAATGGATCTATCTAACCGCCGGAAAATGACATTTGTCATATGGACAAAAATAGTTTCGATTGTCGACACTGGACAGGACTCAAGTGTCATGGTCACAAGTACCTTTGAGATTGCGCTGACTCTTTTGCAGACAATCAGAATGAGTCAAAATGGGATGGCGGTGCATTTTTGATGCACTTTAGTTGAAAGCTGCGGCCGCATACGAGGTATCGACTCAGAGAGCTGGCCCTGGGTGTACTGGATTGTATAACATATCACACCGAGCCTTCCGGAGGAAAGCATGGTCACGTGGTTCAAGTGAGAACCACCAAAGTCGTTCTTGAGAGTTATCGACCGTACAAGACGGGTATAGCTGCTACTCGAGCCCTTCATCCGACGGTCCGTACCACCTATTCTGCACTTCTTTTCATCCTCGCGCCCCGGATTCTGTTGTCTTTATTCCATTTGGAACAAGGCCAATTCAGCGCTCCTCATACCATCACCGCGTGGAAATTGAACGTGGCTGTACATAAAAATAACCTGAGGTCTTAACCATAGATGATGAAGACGCTGATAAGATAGTCAAGTAAGATGCATGAATACCGGAGGCCACGTTTCTGGAGGATACTAGCTTCCCGAGGAGTCTCGCTGACTGATCTAGAAGGCTACTTGCGATTGCGTGCGCAAGGCGGCTTGCTGATTTCTCTCCGTGTGTCATGTATGAGTGATTGCAGTTGCTTGATAAAACATCACTTTGCGATCAAGGAAAAGCCACGTGACCTCTAAAAGCGTTGACCGTAACGGTCCGAAACAGATTCTCCTGCTGCGGCTGATACGACTCCGGCGTCTGCTCCATACTCCGCTCCAAAAACGCTCTGGGCGGCGAATATTTTGCATGGTATTCATTCCAAAGACATCACTCTTGAAACACAGTTGTTCGTGTCGCGTCTTTTTTTTCTTCATTCATGTGTTCAACAGGATTGCTTAGGCCAGGAACTGGCGTTTTAACTGAACATCAGCCTGTGACTGGCTGTCCATGCTCAGGAGAGTTGGTTTTGCGCGTAAGCAGCAATTGGAGTACCACGCTGTATCATTTTTTGGCCCACATCAGCCGTCCATCCAGAAACGATGTACCACGGCGGCCGTCTTGCACCGTCGACAAGAGCCAATCCACTCGGCATTACCCAGGCATATACCAACGACTGCGTTTGGAACCGCAACAATACCCTTGAGGGTTTCACCTCCGGGAAACTGCGGTCAGTCCCAAGTGAGCGCCAAATCACCATTCATTCCTTCAGAGATCGTTGCCGCAGCAAGCCAACTCTTGGAGAGTCATGGGAACGAAAAAGTTATTCTCAGGACTATACAGGCATCACCTGTCCTCCTCAAACATTTCACCGGCAGCAAAAGTGCGCGCGAACTTGCGGAAGCGATGGCGCTCAGTCCGGCACCACATCTATCATATCGTGTCCTACATATAGCACACAAGCTCCGTTGCAAATTCAAACAAAATGCATACGAATGTGTCGCCTATCAACTTGCTTTGACGCAGCATTGGCGGACTGTTCTGTCCATTGTTTCGCTGGGAAGGCGGCATACGGGTCGAACATCGAGTCGTTTACTCAATTGGCGTGCTCGCGCACTCTTGGAAACTCAGCACTATGGAGAGTTGCAAAATGTGCTGAAAGAATTCAAAAATTGTCAAATACTGCCAACTCGACGGACATATCACATCATCCTGTCAGGCCACATTCGCAGCCACAACCTTGCACAGGCCAAAGCTTGTCTCCGTCTGATGGAGGAAGCAGGATTTCCCCCGGATGCATCAAGTAATGCCATCGTTGCTAGGACTTACAGATCATTAGGTGCGGATCCGGAGGTTCAGCATCGTGCACTGGCATCCCTGCCTTCTTTAACCAACTCCACCGCAGCAGCAGTGATAAACAGTCTTATTCGGCTCCATCTAGACACGGGAGATGTGCGTGCTGCATTGCTATTACTACCCCTCTTCCACCCGGAGGCTGTCTCTGCTATTCGATCCGTAATGTCCACAACAGTGGAAGATATTTGTGCCCCGTATCCCCCTGCACCCCGCAACCCACCCATCCCACCCAACGCCGCCACGTTCTCTATATTCATTAATTATCTCGCAAACAAGGCAGACCTGCCAGGCGCCCTCCAAATATACCTAGGAATGATGAACTGTGGTATTAACCCCACTACGGGTACTATCGCTGCTCTTATGAGTGCTTATTTCGCAGCAAACCAGCCCGATGTTGCAGTGCGATTGCTCGCGGATATATGTAACCAGGAAAAAACGCCTATTGATGTATTTCAGCCCTTGCTCACGGTGCCGACATCTGTAAGGCCCACTTTACCGACCGCATCTGTGCCTCTTACAGCTCAACTTTTCAACATCCTTCTCCGAGGTGTTATGCCAATCCACGGCCTCAAGTGTGTTTCCACTATCCTACATATCATGAAGGCCAATGATATTAGTATCAACCCATCCACCCTTGGTGTCCTCCTAGATTATCTGGCCAAGGTCGAAAAAGTTCATCCCAAAGCTTTACTTCGTATCTTGAGAAAACTTTCTTCTCACCTGATTCGACCAACACTACGGAATTTGCACCCCATCGTCAACGGTTTGATAATTCGTAATAGGTACCTACTCTACGGCCGCGGTTGGAATGATACGGCCGCAAAAATTTCGTATAATCGAATCCCCTTTAATCGTGGGACTGAAAGTCGCCTTCCTACTGCCACCCGGACATTTGATCCCATAGCAGGGTTAACACCTCCTATGCCCTACCAGTCTCTTTTGCGGCCGTTCGTTAACTCGTTGACCTCGCGACAAATCAAAAGTGATGGTGCTATGATTGGAATGCGCATACGATATGATGCCGTGATACAAGCCGACCTGGAGTCAGCTCAGAACATATTCAATACGTTATTGGTCCGTGGCATGCATCCCAACGAGTATCATTTTAGTGCTCTTATGGAGGGCTTCACTCAAGCGGGCAATATCGAGGGGGCCATTGACGTCATGAAACTGGCAGAGCGTTTCAGGGTGAAACCAAACGTTGTCATGTTCACCATCCTCATCGTTGGTCACGCCCGCCAGGGGAATCCAGATCAATCACTTCGAGTTTTTCAAGATATGGTTGCCCATGGTATTCGTCCGGATGTACCTGCTATTGATGCAACCTCAAGTGCTTTTTTTGCTGTCGGCGCACATCGAATGGCCAGGCGGATACTCATGATTCTGTGGCCGCATATTCAAGCTTTCCCAAAGGAATTTCGATTCCTCCCACTCAAGGAGCTCGCCCGTCGGTTCCGTTTACTCCACAAAGGCAGCAGTCAAGTTCAAACCATGCTGACCAAACCCCAACGGCTAGAATTACATTGGAGGTTGAAGAGTTTGGCTGCTGTTTGGCACGCTCACATTGGCTCAACTATTTACACTTCCCGCGGAAAGCGTGTGAGATCTACGTTGCTCAAATAAAAGGTTGGAATCAGGACAATAATGATTGGTTGCTTTATCGTGTAAATTACACTGTTAAGTTGGTCCTTTTCAGCTGGTGTAATAATAATGCATTTGTAGGGAGATATCAGAGTCCCATCAACGTTGAGAAAATTTCGAATCAAGAAGCCGCAGTGCTTCGCGTACACCATCCACATGGACTACCCGCACCCGCTGTCGCGCGCACTCGATCAGAACCTCTTGGGGGACTAGCTCCGGTGGTGATGACGGGCCGTTTGACCGTGCGCGCTCTTTCTCATGGTAGTGGGCGTGGGGATCCGTTAGAAGCACGGGTCCTTGCTCGGAGGAGGACGGAAAACTGCTAGGTGAGGCCATCCGTTCAGGCGTAATGGTCCCAGGTGCGGGGGAGATGACCACCCTAGGTCCGGTGCATTTCGACCTGCGTGCGACAACGTCCGCAAGTAATGACAAATCAGTAAATGCAACGTTTGGATGAGATTTTATCCGACGCCAAGCATCATTCGTTGGTATAGTTTCTGGAGTAATTTGTATTGGTGGTAGAGCCGACGACGTTGTTGATATAGGCGGGGAAGGCCGTGGGGGGTGCGAACGGAATGAAATGGAATTCCCTGTCTTAACCTGACTGGGGCAATCTGCGCAAGGCGGTTGGGATGATATTGATTCTTCAATGGCTGTACAGAACGCCTTTCCAAAGGAATCGTCAGCACATGCCATGCAGTTTCGGGGGTCTCCAGAACAGTTCGCTGGCGCCGGACGCTCGTAAGCCTGAGTGGGTGCTGTGATCGGGAAAATAGCCGGCGGGGTGGAGCCAGTGGGCCTTCTGCGCAGAGGCACCGCAGGTTGATAAGCTGGGAGATTGTCAAGTATAGATGGCGTGGGCGGGGGAAGTGATTCCAGGGACATTGAAGGATCAGTGTCGATCATGGACGGGCTGTGATTATAACCATCTATCTTGAGGTCAGCCGCGACCACGCGATCTGCGGCATGCTGAAGTGCGATTTCGCGACAAACGCAAGGGGTGTCCTCGTTGCAAAACCCGCAATCAAAGAAGGAAATGTTTTCCATGTTACCACCCTTGCCGCTGGTGCTGAAGGTGATGAGATTATTGAGAGGTGTTTGAGGCTCTGTCTGAGCTTCGAATGGAGCGGGGGACACACGATTGTCCGATGTATATGAGTCAGGAGAGGATACCATGGAAGGGGGGGAAGAGATGTATGAGCAGCCTAGTTGGTTCTCCTTTGGAGAGTCGGTACTCAATTTCGATCGTTTCTTCACTGGAGGTAGCGATGAGGAAGTGGAAGCAGGGGATGCATCTCTCCACCTCTTCCTCTCACCCTCTCGAGGCCTACCATCATCTTCATATCGTGTCACTTTTTCCTTGAGCAAAAGATTCTCTCGGCGAAGGGCTTCGTTCTCTTCCTTCAGCCTCTTGGCGATATTTTGTAGGGCAACATTCCTTTCTATTTCCCCCTGTTCGTATGATTGAACCCGGGCCTGGAGCTCCGCCAGCTGGGATTGTTTGCGCTCCCGGAATGCACGCTGCGCCGCTCTGTTACAGATAAAAAATATCAGATTGTAAGAAAAGAATGGTAAATTCAAATAATAATACCTGTTCTGTGTCCGACGACCTTTGCTATCCACCTATTATTGGTATGAATAAGAGTGGGTACAAATCTTTGTGTGTCAACGGACCTCGCCATCATCTTTAACGGGAGCAGGGTCTTTCTTTGGCTTCCTTCCGGGCTTGGGCTTGGGCTGGATAACCCATTCCTTGGACGCTGTTTTCTGATAAACAAGCTGAAGAGATGAGGAGCGGCCAGGGCCCACCTGTTGCCCAAAGGGTTGCAGAGGATGATACGACGTTAGCAGGGCTTGTCATGAAACAAGATGGTAATTGAACGCGGGGTGTGGGAGTCAATTGGGATTGGAAAGCGGTTTGGAATTTAAAGAATGGGGGAGGGAGCAAGTCGAAAGATTCTTGTCTGATAAGATTTCGGACCTGGTCGGTTATTCTCGGATCCGGCTGGGAGCGTTGTCCCAAATAGGATTGGTCCGTTGCAAGATGGAATGTTTGTTTTTTGACACAGAGTTCCGTACTCCAGCAGTCATGTATTCTGGTTGGTTCAAAAGTAAGGCCTCCCACATGTGGCGTGTGTCTCGTACCACCCAACGGAGAACATCCACACGTTAAATTTGCGAGTCTTACAACCTCAACTCAGAATCCCTCGAACGTCACAATCTCAAATTTCTAAATTAGCTTGCACAGTCACCGCGGACCATGTTAATGAGTGTGCTCATCCGCACACGGATAAACCTAATCGTTGATTCCACACTTGAGCCAATCCTAACATAGCGTCTCCATTCTAAGTTTTGGGGAGTGTCTGTGCGAGATGAAGGTTGTGTGAATTGACCCCACGACGAGCGGACAGTATTGATGTCACACTGAAACCAATGGGATGGCGCCACCATTTAAACATTGATGTATCCACGTTAGGTGAGAAGCGATAAATATTTTGGATGATATTCACACCAAACATATGGAAAGCGTGAGTTAATTCCCAACAGCAATGTTACGGTTACGGGTACATGGATGTCACTCAAGAACCTCCTCCTCTATTTGGTCGATGACCTCGTCGACCCACACTTCAATCTCCTCCTTTTCCTCATCGGAGCCTCGTTCTTTTTCAAGCTTTTGCCCCCGCTCTTCGGCAAACTCCTTCTTGCGCAACGATCGCCACGCGTTCCACTCGTCCACAAGGCGCTTGCGGAGCGCTATAAGCTCCGCGCTGACGTTGCTCTCCTCTGCAGCGTCATCTTCATCAAAGGCGCGGCTGTATTCTCGCAGGTTTTTCCGGATTTGACGCTGTTGATCTTTTGTCAACAAAGTTGGGGGGCGGGGTCGCCAGATGAATTGTTTGAATCGATCTTGTATCTGTTTGATTAGTTCCTGTCCGCGGAAGTCCCAGATAGCGAAACCGTTTTCCAGCTAGAAAAAGAGGTACGCTGAGAACGGACGGAGCGCGTTCACATGGGTTTCCGTACCGTGTGCGTCCAGGCGCTGGCGCTTGTAGCCAAATAACGACCACTGGGATCCCATTCCACATCTGTTACCCCATAATGGTCAGCCGTCCCCAGGAGCTGGATTCCTCCTCCCCAATCTTCCTTTGAAATTTGACCCTCTCTTCGGCCAGCATCTTCCGTATTGAAATCGAGATCCCAAAACTCCAGTTCTGATTTACTTGAGGAGCCGACGGTAGCAAGGACCACATGGCGTCCGCGGGGTGACCATCGTATGGCGTTACTCGTGCGAGAAGACAATGTGCCTAGAAATATATGAGCCACGCCGGAGCCGATAGCACAGATGGATACTCACGTAGAAGCTTGAAGTCATTTTTGCCATGTTCCAGCTGATAGAAGCTGACGTCTGTTTTGATGGTGATACCGGGTCCTGGATTTCCAAGGTTGGGGTCGTTACTGGAAACAATTGCAAAACGCTCTCCCTTGGGCTCCCACGAGAAGTCTGTGACAGTATCTGACAGTGGGATGAGAGACAAACACCGACAATATGAAATTGTGGCTCACCTTTCAGCTCTACAACTTCAACGGGGTAATCCTTTTCGCGGACACGGAATATTTCGAGGTTGCAAAAGATGGATTTCTTCGTCTTGGTGTGGCGATCAACCTTAACACAGAGGAAATCGCCCTGGTTTTGCCAATAAAGTTTGCACTGGAGGGAATATTAGTATTAATACGGGAGTCGATTAGGCTGGGGATTACCTCTGTAACATTGAAGAGATTCTTCTGTCGTAAAGTTGTCCGGCTGGGGAAAGCGAGCAACGTGACGCGGGCAGGCTGGTTTACGACTTCGGGGGTCCAGTATACCAGCATGTTTTCCCTTGCTTTTTTGGAACTCTTACTTCCAGACCCATTAATTGCTGCTTTGGCATCCTTCTCCGCATCTTCCTTGTCCCTGTCACCATGTGGGCACCATTCAAAATCGACCACCCCTTCTATCTTCAAACTTTTCTTCCCGTGCAAATACATGCTGGGAAGTTCGTGAACGCTAATCATCTGGCCAGGAGTGACGCGTGCGACATATTTGTCGTCTGGACTCCACTTCAAGACGGGCCACTGCATTTGCTTTTTAGTCGCAGGTGTATCATTTTCACTATTTGTGGAGAACGTGCGAAGGAGGTCCCCAGATTTGATGTCCCACACGGCTAGGTTATTTCCCTCGTCATCCGGTGAGAAGTATTGGGGTCCTTGCAAAGCGCCTTCAGGGACTACAATAGGTTCATTCGACCATGTGACAAGATAGTTTTCGCAAGGTGAGAAATCAATCAATTTGACCAGCGGATGAGCAAAACGTTGCTGAGGTTTCCATGATGGGCCGCCCCATAAGCGAACACCCTGACGGTGAAGAGTGGCAATATATGTTCCTAGTGGCGACCACGCAACATAGAGGAAATCTTTCCAATCCTAACAAACTATTGTGTCAGTTGGCGATGTCAAACTGGATAGACTCACTGGCTTGTGCGCCAGTTCACATTGTGAGGGTTTTCCGTGCCATGATATTTCAACACTATCTCCCCTGTAAGTTACATATTGATCTCTGCCCAAAGGGTCCGCGAGCCATGCACGAAGATGTTCCTGTCCTGGAATGTTAGTAGTCCATTGACCGGTTTATTTAGATCCTACCCTCGGAAGAAATTCCTCCAACTCCGGTTCAACATAAGTGCCATCGATATGTGTGTACCTCTCGATATCCGTGAAACGATTGATTTTGAATTGATGCTTCGCGTCGAATTGGTGGTTATGCAGAGCCGAAAGAGCTAGGCTGGCGTCGTCCTCGTTGCGAAAATCGACAAAGATATATCTAAGATGACTTTAATATCATGAGAAATGATCGGTGAGTGTAAATGAACCCTTTGCTTTTGCCCTTTTGCTCATCCCAGGGCATATAAATGTCATCCGGTTTGATAACAACGCCTTTACGAGAGAACTCTTTACATATTTTCGCGAGGAGTTTGTCAAGTTTGGATTTATCGATGACGGGGACGCCATCAATTACAAGGGTGCTATCGAATCCATCGTCATACTGAACTTGATATCTGAATTAGTACACCAATTGTGAGATAATAGTGGGGTAGTTGAATGAGCTTCCAACCTTGCCTCGATATCAGAATAGTCAATCTCATCTTCGTTGGTTAGAATTCCAGCCATTTTTCGAGATTAAGGTGAATGCTTGGGGTGCGGGTAATGGCGCCTCTATTTTTTTTCTGATGTTTGGTGTTGTGTGACAACACCATTGGATTGCCACCATGAATCCATTGACTTCAACGTTACAAACGTTAACACTTGGGTGGAATCTATGATATACTATGGCTTGCAGTCCTTTCCATCCCGAAAATGAGTGAGCTACCGCCTGGAGCATTTATTCCCTTCAAATTTTGCCAATGGTGGTCAACATTTCACACCCATCCACACACGTGCTAACGTATGCCTGTCAATCTGGTGCTTCTCTGTCTGATGATTCACTAACAATGGCATTGGGACCGCGGTCGACGCAATGCGATCGCACGTGTGTCTCGCTGCATATGATACAAGGCTGTTTTACTGGCTAACTTCTTTATTCTCCTACTTGCTTCACTCTGCCAAGCATAGCAATGAGTCGCACCGAGGTACACCCCTTTGAGGAGGATTACAAAGTGAAAAGCTCCAAGGAAGAGGTCTCGACCGAACCAAGCCAGGAGGGTACAAATGTGGCAACCCGTGTAAACTCCAAAGAGTCCCTTAGCGCGTACTTCACCATCTTGGCAGCAGCATTTGGTCTCATCAGTGATGGCTGTATGTCTTTCTTGCTTGTATCCATGCTAGATTCTTATCATCGCTATCGCATAGATCAAAATAATATCATGACCATGTCTAACGTAATGATATTCGAATCTCTAGGCCACATATACAGAGGCTAATGACTCTGAAGGTCGTTTTCAAGACCATTTACCCGAAAGAATATACAGCATCGGTATCCACACGTGTATCCAATTCACTCCTTGTTGGTATGAGAACGGTGAATAGCACTGCACTGTATTTGACATTGTCCAGGTGCAATCATTGGTCAGGTTTTTGTTGGGCTCCTCTGCGATCGTGTCGGGCGTAAGGCAGCCTTAGTATCCACCACGGCTTTAATCGTCGTGGGTGCTATACTCGGAACCGCGGCTCATGGTGCAGGTGGAAGTCCCGCGGGGCTCTTTTGGTTTTTGACCTTTGCAAGGTACATTATATTATCAATTGTGTGTCACGAAGCCAACACGCGCTTTCAGAGGTATCACAGGAATTGTAAGTCATTCCATTTGGCCGAGCCCCCAATATTGATAGTTTTGCATAGGGTGTTGGTGGAGAGTACCCTGCTTCCTCCACTAGCGCTTCCGAGGCAGCCAACGAGAAAACCGTGAAAAGTCGTGGTCCTAGTTTGTGTACCACCTTGATTTTTCGTCCTACAAAACTAAATTTTGATAATGTAGTTTTCATCTTGGTCACAAACCTTGTTCTTGTCGTAAGGCTATACCAATTTCTCTGCTTGCCGCCTAACTTTCGATCTCAAGCTGGGTGGCCCACTTGCTGTATCAGTGTTTTTGATCGCCCTCTCGGCTGCCGGCGAGAATCACCTCCAGACCGTATGGAGAGTGTGTTTTGGAATAGGGATTCTACTTCCATTGACTGTTTTCTACTTTCGTATTCGGATGATGACGACAGTGCTATACCGCAAAGGGGCTATTAAACGTTCGCTGGTACTTTTTCTGCTCTTCCTCGCTGACCGCCAAGTTATCTTCAGGCCGAGTACCCTATGGCCTAGTTTTTGCCCGATATTGGAAATCACTGATTGGAACATGTGGAGCTTGGTATTTCCTTCCATATGAAAAACAACCAAAACCCACCTAAACTGGTTTTAGGTTCCTTTATGACTTTGCAAGTTGGGTTCAGCTTTAATCTATGGAGCTCATCGAATTTCCAGATCACTTTCCCCAATGGCGTATTTTCCGGTACAATTATCGCAAGTGTAATCCATGACGGTGATATCAAGAGAACCGCAGAGTGGCAGCTACTTCTTGGTGCTCTTGCTATCCCTGGTGTATTCGTTGGAGTAATGCTCTGTAATCCCTTCGGCCGGCGAAATACAGTCAGTGCCTTTTATCGCTGACTTCGATTGATCGACCTCACACCGCCAAGATGATGCTTGGGTTCTCGGGATATCTGGTTTTTGGTTGGTACCTCCTCGACAGACCTTTCAATCACTGGAATGTTTCCTAGGCCTCATCATTGGTTTATCTTACGACAAGATCACGAAAATTATCCCTTTATTCGTCATATTGTAAGCCAGAACAATTCTTCATCTTCTGACTTAACGCAGGTCATAGCTATGGCCTAATGCAATCTTTTGGTAATCTCGTATGTTCATCAAAAACCTATCGTCCGAAAGCACGAACTCATGATGGTTCAGGGACCAGGTGATATGCTTGGCTTAGTCAGTGCAGAGTAAGTTGGATGATTGGATCGTCTGAGCTCTTGCTGATGCTTGTCATATTGAGGTCTTTCGCGACCCCCGTCAGGTGATTCCCTCTCCTGGAAGCACAAGTCATTCTTTAACTTTTCTATGAAGGGGGACTTGTTATGGTCTATCCGCTGCAGTTGGAAAAGCAGGAGCCGCTATTGGAACACAAGCTTTTACCCCTATCCAACAAAACCTTGGGAAAAAGTTTGCCCAACTCTTTCAACATCGCCTGCTCCTATTCTTATTTGCATTTTCAGGTGGACATTTATCATAGCAGGTATCATGATCCGCGAATAACTTGAATGTTTACGATTATTGAAATTCTCGCAGCTATTTGTGGAACCACTGGCATCTTAGTCACCTACTTCTTCGTTCCAGATATGACAGGCGTCGATCTCGCAGAGGAGGATGCTAACTTTATGGAATATCTCCACGAGAACGGGTGGACCGGTGATGTTGGTGAAGATGAAAGCTCCATCAGTGACAATGATGTCCACATTGTGGCAAAAGATACTGAAAGTTAGTTGGCTAGACCCGAGATCCTACTATCCACCATCTTTGTATTACACACGAACTAAATCGCTGGTTGGGCACTATGCTGCTACGCTACGCTGGCTCCTGAAATTCTTTTTGGTTTACTCGCAAAGCACGTTAGTCGAGTGTTTCATAGATTTGGAGAAACATAAGGCAGCGTGGATGCCGCAAATTCAATGGCACGGTAAGTACCTAAAAATATTGCCGCTAATTACTATTACTAATAACATTGACAATACTATTAGTCTCCCTGACCTATGAGTCACGTGCCCCTTTTTCGAGAGGGTACAAGCTTCAATTTCGATTTGACACTGTCACTCCAAAATTTGTATTCACGTCGCCGTCTGGTGGGTTCAGGTTACCAAATTCAAATATCTGGGTCTTGAAGCTTTCAAAAATTCCAAGCTCTAGAGGTTTAGGGAGTCGAAGGACAAGGGCTTTCGCCTCTGCAAACGGTCAACGCATCCAGATTCCTCAAGTTGAATACTGCATGTTGACCCATTTACGGCGCCCGAGAGTACCAGCACCATGGCGAATTCACGCTGTTTATTGCCCCAGCCCTTGGTCCGTGGAGCTATCCTTCACTCGCTGCGCCAGCATTTCGCGCCAACCACCACCTAGTCCTAGTGGGGATCTGGCCTCTTTTAACAATTCCAACCCGGAAAGGGCCACAACTGTCAAAGGAACGCTTCCACGGAGGAATATTCTGGAACAAAGCAAAGTACAAGAATATCTCGACTACGTTGCGGCTAATTCGACCATTACACTGGATGACATTGAGCGATACCGGCCCCGTGACTACCCTCAGGTGGATGGAAAGCAATATGAAGCAGATTATACCGCCCTGTTGGAAACATTGGTGCGGTCATTTAGCGCAAAGCAATTACAAAAGTTTGTCGAACTCTACGGACTGGACCCACCTACAAAACGTACGAAATGGAACTACGCTGCCAGCATCATTGAGAATCGATGGCATTGGCCTTCCTTGACCGGAATTCAGAAACAACGGAGGGATCAGACAGAGGTTTCTCACGAAGGTATTTGTTTTAATCAAACCTGTGGTATCAGTGGATTCATTATGTATAGTCTTCCCTTTGGATGCATCCCAGTCGTTCCTCCTTCTAGGGAAAGGTAAACACGCCGTATCCCTCCCTATCTTCTGCTTAAAAATCATTGACATAGATGGTGCTGACCTACTTACTCTGTCGAAAAAATATAATGTTCATATTTCTCTGTCCGCTAATCCCCTGTGTTTGAAGGTGGAAGGCCTTCGAGGGTCCCTTGATAAACTTGGACAACATATAAAAAATTTGAATGACGTTGGTGCCTCCTTTTTATATTTTGTATTGGTTCATTTACTTGACCTATGCCGACAGTGTATCAAGTCGGAGTCATTCAATCTACCCAATAAATCACACCTAAGGGCCGACATATTACAACGCATTTCACATTTATCAGGAGTTTTCACTGAAAGCATCGACAGCAAGACCGTATGTCAATTTGACCAGATATATGCATTGGAGTAATATATCAGTTTATTAGGTACGTATGTCGCACCGCGGGACCGACCATCATGCCCTTGCTATTGCCAAACGACTCCTTATTCGTGCATCCTGTGAAGTCTGTTTTCATTTCCCATTTCCCTTCTCTCGATTTATCTGTCTATGGCGTAGGTTCCTGCTCAAGTCCCACTTTACTTCTCTGTTCCCACCGAACATCCATCCCCCACACCCAACTCATCGCGCAATACCTATTCTATGTATCCATTTCTATCCCCTCAATCGCTACCCTGGACCACTAGTACGGGCCCCGTCTTTAGGATACGAAAGGTTGGTGAATGGCTCAAGTTTGGTTCCACTAACAGTGTGGGAAACGTCATTCCCAAGGACGAAAAAAATATGTTCCAACTCCACGGGTGGGTGCCCACTAATCTCCTAAGCATTTCAAAGCCCATTCCCTGTAGATGGAAAACAGATATCAGGACCATCCTCTCAGACTATCTAGGCACATCCCGTCATCCTATCGATGCGAAAACCATGGTTTCAGCTTCGTAAGCGCTCGTGGCTCCTACCACCTATTATCCTCTCATCAAACGTAGTTTAGGGCATCTACTTTTCTGCTCTCCGCCCGGCCAAACCGCCACCCTCAGCCCACCATTGCGAGGGGTTTGGGAAATGTCTGGTATCCATGAGTGGACCCAGGACCAATCGAATTTGCGGATTCACTCACCAAGGTGTGCATTTCAAAATCTCATACGCCTTGCAATCTGAAACAGGCGAATATAGCCTACCAACCGCATTACTTCGGCTTGAGCCAGTCCATGAGCGGGTACTTCATCGCCTCACATATTCTTCACTTGAGACAGCTAGCGCGCGCTCTGGCCCGGCGACACAAACATTGAAGTTTGAGATTGATTTGAAAGATACACCCTTGAACTCAACACATAGCGCGTCGTTGTGGGCTGGCTCAATGGGGAGCCTGGACTTAATGCTGCCTGACCGGTGAGTATTTTAGTGGCACTGTCAACACACATGAAATTTCTTAGACCGCCCATCCGCCTGTTGTCAAGATCACTAGATATACGCTTTTCGGTGTTTCGTTTTTCGAGCACCATTAGAGATCAATGGCCTGTGGCTCTGGAGATATACCAAACAGAACTCCGGCAATTGTGAGTAAAATCTATTTTTGATTTAACTCAGCTGAATTCTATTTTCAGTTTATTATCCGCCAATCAGGATACCCCACAGCCAACCATACCGTTAGGTTTTTCCTATGGAGGTTTTGATTACTATCTTCAATCAACATGCAATGTCCGACAAAATACAGAGCCAATGCCTGATCAGCTCCTACCCGCGCCACCACTTGCAGTTGTAAGAGAAAGTATTATGGATTTGGAGACTAATCAACGATCTGCAACGTGCCAAGTAAGATTTCACCCACTCGTCCCACAATTTCGGTGTCATATTTTTGCTTAGGTTATGTGCGATAATATGGAGACTGACCAATATTGGACTGACTTCCTTGAAACCTGTGACCGATTGACCAGAGCACAATGATTATTGGGTAATATAGCCAATCCTGTGCCATAATGAAGTACCATGAAACTATCTCTCAGGTTTTCTTGCGCTTTTTGTTAGCTTTCTCTTTCCGTTTCTTTGCCCGAACCTGATCCCAAATGAATTGGCGCATTCACGGTAGGAAAATTCTGCACACACCTCCTTCTTCATCCGCGAGTCTACCATGGTATATCGACCTTTGACGCCTCTTGGTCGCCCCTTGAGACCCTTATGTGCGCCTTTTGCAACCACCACCTTTATTTCTTTCTTAGTCTTCTGACCTGATGACATGCCTTTCCGCATTAGCTTCTCTATCTGTTGGGCTTTTTCTCGTTCGGACATGTCTGAGGTAGCATTGACACCTTCAGCTTTCTTCATCGCCTTTTCGAGGCGCTGGGCAGCCTTATACTTTTTGCGCGCTTTTGCTTCTGCAACTTTTTTGATGGGTCGCGCGTCTAATGCTCGCTGCTTGGCCCGCAGCGCGGCTACCGCTTCCTTGGTAATTGGGAGGTTGGGCTTGTAGAATTTAGCTTCTTCGTCTAAAAACCAGGAAGGAAGACCCTCTTTAGAATTGAGTGAATAACGATTGAAACCGTCATTTATAAGTTGGGTTTTGGTTTTTTCACGATTTACCAGTTGTTGGGCAATAGTCACAGCCTCGGGGGTTACAAGGCCGGATTCTAGTTCCATGATCAGAAAGACGGGCGCATATTTCAAGAAAAGTGTACTTTTGATCTTGGCTTGCTTCGTCTTGTCCTCATTGTCATCATGAACATCCCACATGTCAATATCATCGGTGGTAGTGGGGATAACCTCATAGTCCTCATCCGAAGAGGCCTTTCGGGATTGTAAAATGATATATTCAGAATGAATGACACTTCACTTACATCTTGCCAATCCACGTTTTCTTCATTTTGATCGATATGTATTTCATCAACTCCTGCGTCAGCCATAATTTCATCCTCCAAATCCTCCACCCCGGAAAAAACGTTTTGACTAAACCAGAGCTGGGCATTCTTGCTTATTGACGCTTTTGTTTTGGGTTCTTCTAACGTTGTCATAAGCCGCATCCTCTTTGATTCATTCGCGTTGGGTCTTGAAGGATTTGACCTTTTCCGGCCCGCTAATGGAGGTCCATCTTCGTCACTTTCGTCAGAGCTCTCATCTGACGAAGCATCCCCTATATCATGTTTGGCTTCTTGCATCTTGTCCCATCCTCCCTCCACATCGCTCTCCTCGTCACCACTAGCTTCCTGAATCCCATGCCACTCCTCCCTCTCCGCATTCTTTTCCCTCGATTCGCGAACTTTGAATTTTGCGTCCCGTTTCCTCAACCGGTCCTGATACGATTCATATAAACCGTCTAGCTCAGCTTCCAAACCCTGCATCTTCTTCTCCCTCTCCTCTTCCTCGTCCAACTCCATGCTACTTCCCACCCCGTCACCCTCCTCTTCATCGCTTTCATCGGAAATATCAGTATCTCCATCATCATCAACTAAACGTGATATTCCGCCTTGTTTCCAAAATGCCTTTTCTGTTCCTCCAAGGTCGAACATATCATCCTGTCCTAAACCCAGCGACGCGTCTTGTTGTTCCATTCCGATATCCAGGGGAGCAGTCATTTGCAATTGCATACGTTGGATGGTTCGCGTCTTGATTTCATTCGCTCGTCTCCTTTCGCGTTTTATGCGGGCCGCTGCTTCAGCGTTAAGGCGTTCAAGCTAAAGAAATCCCGTTATTAGGCAAATAATCAATCAGAATCACTCCCACCTCGTCTGATATTTGCTGCTCCTCGTCTACATTTTCTATAATTTCCACCACCTCTGTCGCGTCTTCGGTGTTTTTTTTCTTTACGTCGAGGCCCGTCTAAGAATAAAATTCCATAAACCTCGATTACAATAAGACATGGGATTCCGACCTCTTCACGCAACGCTAATCTCCACTTGAGTAATGCCTTGAAGTCTCCTTTGCCTAGGACCTTGAGATCATCGCAATTGACTCTTACATCTGAGGAGGTCACGTCAGATGCTAGCCACCTGTTGATAAGCATGAGGGGTCTTGAAATGAATGAATGAAACTAAAATCGAACTCTTTCTCCTCTTCCGTTTCAAATGTGATCCGATTCGCAGTACCAAGCAGGGTAATCGGATCAGGCCCGTGGATGAAATCGCTTGCGCAGAGCTTTTTAAATAATGTATAGTCGCCGTCGTCGTAACCATCGCGCTTTCGGCGCTTCTTCTCTGGCTGGAAAACATTCGCCTGGGCATTATTGGCAGATGTTCCTTTATCACCATTAGGCGCCGATGCGCTAAGGTCCTTGAAAACATGTTTAGGATCAAGGAATTTGGGGTCAATGTGTTTTGGTGCCAAGAAGTCCCGGCAGACAACAAAAATTTCTGCAGATACGTTCCTAAATATGAAAATTTAGAGGGCAGAGAGAAACTGGGATAATGCACGGGTACCTTGAAGAGGGGGGCTTGGTAGCCTCAACCTTCCCAAATAATTGGTTGAATACCCATATTAAGTTGTTATAGTCCACACTTCGGAAAACCTTGGTAACAAAAGTGCCCCCTTTAATGAGAAACTCGACTGCGAGCTTTAAGCTCATAAGAACAAGCTCTGACTGGCTATAGGCATCTTGGATCCAAGCAGTTCCAACGTTGGGAGCACCATCATGAAGAACAACATCCGCCTTCCAATCCTTGAGTTCGCCACGAATAAGATTGCGACACTGGGTGGTTGTGATATCGGAAGCAAATGTAACCACCCTGGGAATGGGTTTGATTGGCACAAGATCGACACCTTTGATCATTGGTTAGACCCTGCTATAATGGATAAAGCAAAGAGACTTGCCTACAATCACACTGTTAACGGGCATGTATTTGCTGGCAACCTGAAGCCATCCCCCAGGAGCCGCGCAAAGATCGATGGTACATCTTGCGGATTCTAAAAATGTGAATTTCTTGTTCAGTTGTATCAATTTGAAGGCCGAACGAGCTCGATAGCCTTGCTCTCTGGAATCGATTCATATTTAACCACGGCGGATGAGAGAAACGACGATGCATACTTCGCGAGTTTATAATACTTGTCCAGTCGGCCCTTTCCAGTCTTCTTCTGTGCTTTACCCATTGTGTGAAGGCCAGATTGGAACGGAGAATACAAGCCTCAGAAATTTCGTATTCCGAGTACCGAAACTGTCGCCATGTGTTTACCAAGGCCCTTATGCGCCACGTGGGGGTAATATCAATATTTAACTGCAACGACGATGTGTGTGCAACTCTGCGCAACTGCGGGCCTGGGTGTTGTTTCTAAATTGATTCACTCTTGTAAATTAGGTACCTTCAAGCTCGGGCCCTGCCTGGCT
The DNA here is from genome assembly GCA_015501065.1 of Infundibulicybe gibba. Lineage (NCBI taxonomy): Eukaryota > Fungi > Basidiomycota > Agaricomycetes > Agaricales > Omphalinaceae > Infundibulicybe > Infundibulicybe gibba. The sequence goes on from JADNYI010000001.1 coordinate 695,141, forward strand.
AACATCTTACTGCAATGGACAACCAGGGGCGCCCACGTGGGTAGCTCAAGTTAGTAGCAAATATTACCAGATAGCTCAGAAACTACACGTCCACGCAATGCGACTGCAGGCGAAAATTACCGGAACCAAAGGGCGTTCGGTTTTGGCAATGAATACTTGGATATGAATCAATCGTAAGACATATTGAAGTCTAAAAACGCGTTCACACGTGACATACGCGTCGCGGTGAGCGTGTCAACTCCGAAACTCAGCCAAACGGCATAAGTAAACAAGGCAAAGCTACCCGTCGTGTCTTTCCACTTCACCCCTCCTCTGTCTATCTTGGTTATCCCCTTCAATACGCTCCCCACCATCACCCGACGCGCCATACCCTCTCCCCCCCTTCTTCCTCGCTGTCCGGCATCAAATACAACATCCTACTCGTAAATGTCAGAAGGTCGACCCCTTCTTGCACAAGCCTTCCCCGGTACATCGACTACAGCCCAGGCGAAAGTCACGAAACGCTGTCCGGATTCCACCCCTGAACTTTTTTTCACACCCGCGGCAACCTCTTTCAAGCCTCGTCCCTACGCACCCAACGCGACGTCTATTAGCGACTCTCTCCGCAAACCTCCACACATCTCTCGAAATCACAGTCGCACGCTGGAGACCCTGGCCATACCACCTGCTGGTATGGATCCTCAACCGTCGGACCCAAATGTTCTTTTCATTCACCCACCTTTTGTTAATTTTCCTGATTCTCATGATCACCCGGAGGGCCTTTCATATGCTCTCCTAGCAGAAAATTCTGAATGGTTTCTTGATGCCGATGATTTTACCTCACAAAATAATACAAATCCCCGTGCGATAGCCTACCCCCCTCATTTAGAGCCTCCCCGAGGCTGGTGCCCGGCGAAGAAGAAGGACCTTCGGGACCGTGGATCCGAAGGCTGGCCCGAAGGTGAGGAGCCTAGGCTGCGGTGTACATTTTGCAGGCGAACATATGCAGGGGTAAATGCAAAGAGTATGTGGAGAAGACATGTATTTGAAAAGCACAAAATTGCCATGTCTAATCGACGCGAAGGGAATGACAGGCCGAGGGGACGTGGCTCTAACAGTCAGTATTCTCTTCCCCTCCCAATTTTCCAAGTACTGAACCACCATAATAGAGGAAAACAGGCAGCCAGCGTTTGGAAAGAATCGGGACGAAGGTCACGATCAGCTCCTGAATATGGCCGTGGCCCCCTATACTGAGACTCGTAACATGTCCCACAAGTCGCGATTTCGCTCTGTCGCTCCCGTAGACGTTCCTGATCGCGTTGGCGAACGTTCGTCTTCTCAGGATACTGATTGTGGATCCCGTTTATCCCAACAAACCCCTCCAAACGCCGTAGATGAGCAACAACCAAAGCTCTCAGCTCCGATTAGTCCACCACTTACACCGCAAACATCTTCAGATCCTGTTGGTAGCTCCTTTCGTTCCGATAGCCTTATAGGAACATCCCCTGCGTCCATGCCTCCACCAATCCCACCCTCGCCGTACGACCCACTTCTTACACCGTCTTTTCGCCATGCACCTCCGCGACTCCCATCTGATCAACCCTGGCGCTTTCCGAGCCCTAGCCACCCACTACATTCCCGCTCACGAGAAATATCCTTGAGCATGCTTATTCGAGACCTAAACAGTCCACTAGTCAAAGGTTCACTACATATCGATAGTAGCCCTTCTCAAATGATTCGGGCCTCACCACGCACCGCCTTTTCATTTGGCAAGCCAAACATCATTGATCCCGATATGTCTGACGCGATCGCCCACCTGCACAAAGGCTCCCCTCGCACATTATTCAGCAGAGGTCATCTTCAATCGCCTCTGTCTGTAGAGAAAAGACGTCGTCGAGTTGAAGAATCTCCCCTCAGTCGCTTCTCCACCACAAGAACACACAAGCGAACCGTATCAGAATTGACTGACGATTGGCTCTCATCGGGACCCCTTGAACCTTCCGCATCTCCCCTTAATTCTGGTGAGCTTTTAGCGAACCAGGATCCATTCGTCACGATATATAGCTCGTGGGTGCCCATCAGCAATACAGCCAGTCCCTCACAACCCCGCGTTTCCCCTCTTTCCATCCCTGACGCCGACAGTCCAGTGTTGCGGAGTGGAGAGTTACCCACTGGCGTCGGCCTTGGTATTGGACTTCTAGAACCATTTCGGTTGCCGCGCGATGGCGCAACCTACGCTGGTATCGAGAACTCTTCACTCACGGACGATGACCATGGCGCAACAGAAATCGATCGTCCTTTGACATATGTCCAGAACGGTTCCACTAAGAATTGTGAATCTACCCCACCATTCAAGAGAAGGAAAACGACTGAAGACGATGATTGAAAGTTGTTGAGTTGCACTATACTTGAATATTCTGTTATCATTCGTCGCTATGTTTTGCATTCTACTCATCTATGTACTACTTCTTCATTTGTATGGTTGACTTCACCCCCATCATATCACTTCCAGTTTTCTATGCCATTCCTAGGCTGAGGCCACATAACCCTGCGATTTCTGCTGTGGGCATGTTACTATGCCCCTTTACGATAGCATCCTATGTCGTTTGAACATGCTTTTTGTCCAGTAGAATATATGTCTGGAACGTTGGCATTCATTATTTCAATTGATGGACGGTTAACACAAGACATGTGCACACACAATATTGTATTCTGGGAGATGAAACCATAACTGCTAATTTGGCCACAACAGAATATTAGCGCAACGTGGGAAAGCTTATCAGTTATGCCATGGCTGTCAGGTTCGCCATCACACTTCCACTTTGAACACATTCATCTTATACATCCATATTGTCGCATTTCTTCCTCACCCCTCTGTCTAGATTTCCAAAAAGGTGTGTTTGCAAAGCATGCATTCAAAAAAATCAGCCCCTCCTTTTGGCGATCACTGTCCTAGCTCAAGCTCAACTTGTTTCCAGGAACACTCGACCCTCTATTTCAGTTCCGGGCAGATACAACCAACTTTACGCCCTATATCGTATACATCCACAACGAAAGGGATTTTAGAAGATACCATTCACGATGCAGGCTATTAAATGTCAGTGCCATTATATGAGACAGCGCTTTCACTCACGTCGCCCAAAGGTGTGGTTGTTGGGGATGGTGCTGTTGGAAAGGTGATTGTTATTTCAAAGGCAGATTTTTTTAAGAAAAAGCCAAACTCAATGGCTTTCCAAAGACATGTCTCCTGATCTCATACACGACCAATGCTTTCCCGGTGAGCCATAATGGGTGTCTGTAACACTATCCGTCCTAACATCAGTGCTAGGGAGAATATATCCCAACAGGTTTATTACCTTCCATTATCACTCTGCCAGATTCTCATGCACGTGGAATTAGTCTTCGACAACTATTCAGCTAATGTTATGGTTGACGGCAAAACGATTTCGCTTGGCTTGTGGGACACAGCTGGTCAAGAGGATTACGATCGCCTTCGCCCGCTGTCCTATCCCCAGACAGATGTTTTTTTGATTTGCTTCTCTCTTGTCAGTCCGCCTAGCTTTGAGAACGTTAGGACAAAGGCAGGTTGCATCCAGTCATACATCGCTAGACGTTACCTAACAGTGCGATGAAGTGGTATCCAGAGATATCCCACCATGCACCCTCAACGGCAATTGTGCTTGTCGGTACTAAACTTGATTTGCGCGAAGATCAAGCAACGATTGATAAACTCCGAGACAGGTGAGAGTGACCTTGGTTATGAAATATATGGTTTAACGAACTGGAACCAGGCGCATGGCCCCAATACAATACATGCAAGGCTCAGGGATGGCGAAGGATATTGGTGCTGTTAAGTATTTAGAATGTTCAGCCCTGACCCAAAAGGGCCTGAAGACAGTCTTTGACGAAGCCATCCGGGCTGTTTGTAAGTGCCGGCACCTCCTCAGAGCCATAGATACTAAAGCCATCGGTAGTAAACCCTCCCCAAGCGCCCAAGCGGAAGTCTGGTAGAGGGTGCATCATCGCATAAGAATATTTCTACCTATTATATCACGCCATTTATGCCATTTGCTCTGTTTTACGACTTGTACGATTCCTTTCTCCTTTTTTGAGTTTGATGGGCCGCAATACGTCTCAATCTCAAGCTTTGTGTAATCTCCATATTTGGAAATTTGTGTTTGCTTGAACCCGACAAGTTAAATCGGACTGTTTGCTGGTCAGCGGGAGCTGCACACTGCAAATGGAATTCACCCGCCCCCATGATTGATATATCATTCCTGAATCCTGATCTAGGAACTCAGTTTTTTTTTCCCCCTGCTTCCAGACTCCATTCGATCAGATGTCGGACAGGACAGAGCTACCCGGTGATCATCAGGAACAGCAGATGCGAAGTGGTTTCCATCATCTCGTCTCAGCTTTTTTGCTACCTTCATTCCCTTTTCCCTCGACCTGTCCTGTCAGTGTCTGCCCTTTCCGTGCTTTCATTCCTTCAAGCCGGTTGCCACCACTAAGGATTGATATTCAAGTTGGCATGATAAGTTATTCCCAGAGTTGTTATTTTCTAAATAGCCTGCGAAACGCTCAATCCAACGTGTGTCCCCCCCACCAAATCTTGATTTCCATGCTCATGGAAGGAATGCAGTGATGCCGCAACATTCACGGAGGCAGAAGGAGACTGCCCCCCACCCTCCTAAGCATGTTTCAACCCGTTCTCAAGATACCGATGTTTCAGGTATCGCAGGCAGCACCATCAGTTATGGAGAATCCCTTCGACTTTCGCAGTTCCCTCAACCACCGTCTTCCGTGCCTGGTACACCTGTTGTCACTGAGTTTTATTCTACCTCCCTGGCCTGGCACCCGCTCCGCACCTACACGAAGACAGCTTCCCGAAGCGGTGGTGGGCCCATCAGCCTCGCCCATGGTTTATGCACAGCCCGGCCGCCCTGTCTCTCCAGCGCGTTCGGGTTTAACAGCAAGTAGCCAGCCCCCCGTTCCATCTCACCCACCGTCCCCCTCGCGAATATCTCCTTACGACTGGCATGAAGGAGCGTCTAGTATTGACGTGGATCCAACCGAGGACCGTCTCCTCTCTACTTCATTTATCACCTCCCTTCTTCAAGAGAATATGCCCCTACAACCTAATCGGCGTTCATCGTATACCAGTGATGCCGTTAGTGGTATATCCGAAATGACCTACCCACCGATGTCGAACGTCTCAGAGAATTCCTACCTCTCCACCACCCGCTTTTCTTCCTCCCACAGAAACACACCTAATCAACGGCCCCATGGCGCCCGCCCGTTACCAAACTCGTTCTCACCTATTCCGGAATCTCACATGTCTGGTGATTCTGAAACTCTTTACTCCAGCGATGGACATGCCATTTCACCCATCAGGTCAGCTAATATGTTTCACACACGCAATCCGGGAGATTATCCGCGACATGTTGGCAGTAGTTTTCGTAGCCACACCGGAGCCAGCAATAGAAGTATTCTACATCCTATTGATGAGAGACCGCCACCCCCCCAACCACCAGGTGCTTCCGCTACGTCTAGTTTTCCATCGCCTTCTACTCCTGGCGCTCGCTCCCGCCCAAGCCGCGAAGGTTCTACACAACCGCGCGGGTCCATATATTCGACTAAGAGTCCTTCTTTTATATCACGGATCTCTTCCAACAAGTCTATTCAACGTATCCTCACACGGAAACGCGTAAAACCCCTACCTCCCGTGCCATTGATCCCACACATACCAATTTCTGCAGAAATTGAACACCGCAAGGCTGATGACGCCACGCCACTGCCTGATCTCGTTCACCGTGCTGGTGCTTTACGTGGTCTCCTCGAGAAAGGTTATCACCCTCACCAAAGCCTCAATTCATACTATACTATGAAGCCAGAAGGGCTTACCTCTGCCTTTGATGATCATGATGCTACAGACAATAACGCCCATGGGGATTTGTCGTCGGATCCTCGGGTTCGGAAGATTCAACCTGGACCCGATTTGTGGTCGGATAGTCCAACAATCAGAAGTCGCCCCAACCGCAAAAACAATCGAGTGATAATTGCTGTCTCCTGTTTCGTCATTGTAGCGTTGGGTGCCATCGGGCTGGCGTTGGTATTTCAGTCAGCCGCAAGACCAAAACATCCCCTGTGTGTTCCGGGAACGCGGCAGGTGGTTTCTGTGATCTAGGTAGGTAATGTCCTCTTTCTTTCAAATCTCAACTAAGGCCCAGATAGACGCAACGTGTGTTTGCACATCCACCCAGCCAGGGCGATGTGACGGACTCGCTCAGAGTATCATCAATGTCATCCCAGCCCTCAACTCAAATTTTGCTACAAATATGACCAATGATATGGTTTACAACAACATATGGCTCACCCAGGGAGCTCCACCGGGTGATAATTGTGCCCAGCAAGCTTTACTTATTGACGTCGCCCCCGGGATCGATCCACAGCTTTTCCCCAACCGCACTCAGTGGGCACGCACTGCACTGTTATGGAACTATATCCAATCACAGAACAATACATCGGCGACGAAGCTTCAAAGTTTTGTTCAAAGTGCACCCTGGAGCAAATTAACATTGGACGGGCCATCTAGCGGCGATACATCCTCTTTTTCGACACTGGCTTCTGGATTTACATTTGATTTTGCCGCCCAACTGGTTTCCCAGCCTAATGTTACATTTGTTGACAACGGGCAACCTACAAACGCTGAGATAGCAAAGGTTGGGACTACTGCCAGAGCAACCTTGGACAGGATGTATAGCTTTGCGCTCGGTAAGTTTCAACACTTGGATATCAATCTGACCCTCAATGTTCACTGATCTTCATCAGCATCCTCTACTCAACGACAGCAGGCCTTATCACGTTTCTGGACGACAGTTCTGCAGCAGAAACCGGACGACCTACCCAGTTTTATGGGGGTAGTGAAATCCTCCCCAATACTTCTTCCATTTGATGCAACATATTCCGCACAGTCGCAATCCCTCGCTGCACTGCTTACTAGCTCAAATTCTTCTCCATTCCCACCCCCACTTGCCTGCTACCCTGGGCTGTCGTCAACACAAATTCAAATGATTAGTAACATTGAAAGTCAAATATTTGGATTAAAGTCCCTGTCCCCCGCCACGGCATTTGACACAAACTGCTATCCCGACCACCCATTGTATGGGGTTTTGGATGTACTCCGACTGCGTTTACCATTTACTGATGGCCGACCCGGTGTCCCGAAACAAGCTGCTGTTATCAACCAAGACGCTGCACCCCGTGCTGTAGTCTATTCAGGTGAAAATCTAGCAGCCCTACCCACAGCAGGCAATATGGACCCCAATGTGATACAGTCTGACCCTCGACAGTATGGCACATTGAACAACCTTAATCATGTCATGTTAAAATATCTCTCCTCCATCCAAGATGTCAATGTGGCTATTGCATTCGTGAAATTCGTTCTTTCTTCCACGTCTGGTGCCCCTATACCACCACCCAACGGCACAGCACTTTACCAATCTCTCGCCTCTCTTCCCGCACTTGAGGTGGCAATCTTTGGTTCTATCAACCCCTCCGATATTATTTCCGTACCATCCTCGTTTATCGAACCCTCTGGTTCCCTCTTATTTGGATCCAATCTAGGGAATCTCCTGCGCACTTGGGCGATTTCAGGGGTGGGGAGTGGGGTGGTATGGGCAGAGCTTGCAACCTCCCCTCTTGTGATTCGAGATACCACGTTTTTGGATTCGACTTTCAATCAAACCTGGGCAGCGGCAGCAGCAGCAACTTCGCAACCCACCGATACCGTTCTCTCCAACGTGATTGGTTCGTTGAAGCCAGAGTTTGTGCAATGAAAGTGTTTAATATGCACCCGTTGGAAGCACGATTGGATATGTTTTAATCTATCAGGACTATGTCAACCATGCGCAGGATCTTCGTATTTTTATAAACCCCACCAAGTTACCTATAGATCGTTTACGTGTGCCCCATGTTGTAACTGTGTTTAGGACATATCACTTTGATCCAATGCACCGTATCCGGATCAGAGTCACGCCATTGCGGGGACAAGGTGTCGGGTTTCAATTTTATTGATTATGAGTGGGGTACAGGTAAGTAACCGGTGCACCCCTTAGTAATGTGGTTTGTTGGGTGCGCACGTGCTTATTGTGATCGGCTTATTAGAGGCACCTTTCGTTCCCTTGTGTTCGGCTTTCCTCTCATTGAATTCCAGTCTCTTCCGTGGCAAGATGCCCCGAGCGCCGCACTCAACAATTATCCGACCTGTCGCTTCTGACCCACTTGCAACAACTAGCACTCACCCAAATGTTCTGAAGCGCAACCAGGTGAGCGCCTTCAGAGACCGGTGTGAATTATCAGCAGTTCAACAACATTACAGGCATGCCACCAAGTAAGTTATGTAGATGTAGCACTATATCAGCTAAATTAATAGTGCAAATAGTGTCGGAGGAGAAAATTGGTGAGTTATTGCACATCGCTAAGCCATACCCTGTACTGATGGCTGTGCAGAAATGGTAAGTAACACTCGAACTCAAGCTTCGGGGGCTTATATGATCACCTAGCGACGCTAAAAGACCGTGTTCTACATGCGTGCGCTCTCATGCACACACCGCTGCGCATGCCCCACCCGGGAGTAATTTGCCCCCCAAACCCCAATGCACTTTTGACGATGGTATGCGGCCGGTCCCCGGAATTATCCACATGTTTTGCTTATTGTGCATCCAGTAGCAGAACACAGCAATACTGTTAACGATGGGCCTAAGAACAAATACGAGAAGCTGGAAAACCGAATCAGTAATGTATTTCGCAATTGTATATCTTCTCGCTAAACTGCTTTTTTCAGGTGAACTTGAAGCTCTCTTGGTACAGAAGGAAAGTTTGTCAAATGCAGGTGGGACTTCTCGACAAACCGACATCGCATCAAGACCCACCGAAGTTCCAAACTACTCGGATCGTGTTCCCACTCGCAAGGATTCAAGACTAATGATTGAAAACGTCAATCATTTCTCCGCACCTCCACAGAGTCCTATCTCCAATCTCTCACCTCATTACTCGCCGCATAATGGCCACCCAACTAGCGAGAGCCAATCTCCACCAATCAACACCTATATTTCAGCCTCGCCGATCAACGGTTCCACTTCTAGCAGTTCCGTCAACTCTTCATATAATCTTGATGTTATGTGGCCAAACTGGCCACCGAATCTGCCCGAACCGAGTTATTGAGGCACCTGTAGGTATTACCACCACACCCATGACTATCAACTAATAATTGGTAATAATAGTGTCGACATTTTCTTCCTCTTCCATCCGCATGCACACCGCCTCTTTCATAGTCCAAGTTTTCTTAGTTCACTTGCGCTTCCTCCAACTCATCCCAAATTTCCTTCTACGCCGGTTCTACATGCCATCTGTGCAATAGGCAGCCTGTATACGGCCGCCGTCACTTCCCCACCCCTCCCAAACTTTGCGGAGGTTGCCCCAGGTAAGTATCACCACTCCTGCTTGTATAAACAGGGTTTTATACCCCACAAAGACGAAATTTTCTCTCAGCGACAGCGAATGAAAGAGCACAGACCAGATTCTTTCGCGGAGCAGCAAGCGAAGTATGCAAAGGAAACAGCAGATCACCTCAACTCGATTGGTGAGGACCTGTTTCAAGTACTCCAAGGTGTGTGTAAACCTTAGGACATATACGATCATGCTGAACACCATTTTCCACCAAAGCAAATATAATTATTTCATGGTTCTATTGGTCCCATTCCAAGTGAATCTCGCCTAAACTACTCTTGTTTGACTAATTGATATTAATTTGTTATAGATGGGTCGAGGTAAAAAAGTTCTTGTTGAGTCTACTTAATTGCTTACTTGTTATAGGTCTTTCTCTCCTCTGCACATTCGATTCGTTTATCAATTCCCCTGGGCCTTAATATGTGTCCACCATTTCACTCTATTACCCAACCAGTGAGACCCGCATCCATACTTCCTCCCGCGCGAACTATAATCGAGGATGAAACGAGAAGAAACACATTTTGGCTAGCATATGCCACGGAGAGACAACATGGGTGTGGCAATGGATGGGCACTCAGTCTCGACGACCAAGATGTATCTCAGCTCCTTCCGGTGCGCGGAGATCAATTTGAAGACGGTGTGAGTGTCCAAACCAATATGTTTCTTTTGAAGCCCTGACCTTGGGGAAGACCTTGGTGACCCCACATGAGAGGCAGTGGGCACATACCAAAAACCTGCTGCTGTTTCATCCCGAAAAACAAACCGACTCATTTATACTCTATATTAAAGGGAGTATCATGATTTGTGAGTGCATGATATCTGTTTTGTGAACTAGGTGGTCATAACCGCCATTGTTAGCTCAAGTGAAGACATTCAATCTGCGGTTCCGGGCCAAGCATCATGTTGGTGATATATCAGTCGCCAGTATATATGACGAAACCCCCGCCCCGGACTCAGTCGATCCTCGGGGCACGCAAGCGTTTGTTGAACTTGATTATGTCGTTTCCTCATTCCGGGCTTCTTTCCCGAACCACCTGAGAAACCCCATTGCAGACAGCCGCGTTGATAATCATCTGTATACTGCGTGTCTGATGCCTCATGTGTGAGCCGAACACTACCTCTAATACCACCAAATATTTATCTGCAATCTCCAGGGCCACCATAATTCTACACGATCCCCACGCTAATGTCCGCCAGTCGGGTTGTATATCTGCTCTCAAGATTCTTACTGCTGCTCGAGCTGTCCTGGATCTCATCTACAATGTCTGGTCGACAAGTTTTGACATCACCCTCTTGGATTCATTCTGCTCGGTAATCATTCATATGCAGATTATCCATGAACGAGCTAATTTTTCTTATAGTTCTGCTGGTTCGTCGCTGGTCGTGTTTTAGTGCGCTTCCTGCAAGCATCCATCGATGCCCATAGCCAAGATCAAATTTCTACTCTGCGGGCTGAACTAGATTTTGTGCGGTTAGTGATGTTATCATGTTCTGCGTATCACACGTTTACCTCCTGCCACAGATCTGCGATCGCAAAAGTCGGGGAGCGAATTCCACTTGCCTTCCGCTTTGCTAAAATGCTGGAAGACCTAATACTCAAGCGCTGTGGCCCTGCTACTGGATTATCAGCGCAATTGACCTTCCCTCGTCCAAGTGAGCCGGTGGTACTGCGAACACTCTACGAAGAGAATTGTAATCCAGAAAACAACATAACCCTCCATGAGGGCCTACATGAACCAGGGTCTTTTCTTTCTCTCGCTTAGACCCCGTAGAGCCCGCGATTTGCACCTACCCCGCAATTGTTATAATCTAATCAGTCCGCTTTCATATGTGTGAAGCCCGGATGATCATGTATATCTCGTCGCTTTTATTTATATACCTGGTTGGAGAAGCGGTTTTTTATCGATGGCCCCGCGCCAAACTCTTGTTGATGCGCAGCTCATCGCGTAACCCGACCAACCATCTTTGGAAGACGTTGAGTTGTTTTGAAACATCAACACCGACCCTTCGTCATGGATAACAGCCAGCTGAAACCAGATTCACACAAAACAGCACTGACAGTCGCCACCCTAGGACCTCTGGGTACCTACACCCATGAAGCAAGTTGCATCGTTGTTTACAATTAATTCAGAGTTGATATTAAGTGATACAGGCCACATACAAAATTTTTGGCACCCGTGCCGTTTACCAAGAGGAACGGACAATCACAGGCAAAAATCCTGGCTTTAGCTGGCGTCTTACGAATTCTCACCATCAGGTTTCTAGATGTCTTCCAGGTTCTACCAGATGTTGATTTCGGTGTTGTACCGCAAGAGAATTCCATATTTGGCAGTGTCGTTGAAACGTATGATGCGCTCCGTGGCATGAAAGGCTTCGTGAGGGGAGAAACGATTTTGGAAGTGCGCCATTGCCTTCTTGTGCGAAAGGGAACCCAGTTGAATGCGATTCAGAGAATTTTAAGCCACGAGCAGGTATGTTATCACTATGATATAAACATAATGCTAACCATGCTGTTAGGCGCTCGGTCAATGTAGCACCTTCATTGAAGAGCATTTCCCGTCCGCATCACTAATCAAGATGGCGTCCACTGCTGCAGGAGCTCAAGCACTGTTGACCAGCCCCGCCGATTGCGCAGCTATATGCTCAAAAATTTGCGCCACCCTCTTTGAGGGTCTGGAGATCCTCAACGAAGGGATCCAAAATGAGAGTGGTAAATGCTCCCAATACTCATTCCGGGCAACAATTTCATGGCTGTGTTTCCATTAGCCAATTTTACTCGATTCTATATTGTGTCAAATAGATCAGCCGCAACAATCCCACAGGATGAAACCGGGATGGCATTACTTCGTGTTTACTCGGCGCCCAAGTCAATATCAAACATAACGTTCCAACTACACATATTGGATCTAAATGTGGTGCGTGTAGACCGTAGACCCGCCATTGACAGCATACCCTTCCATGATGTGTATTTCTTGGAGGTCCAGGAAGTGACACCATCCGATTTGAAGTGGGTGGACTGCCTCCAGGAAGCGGTGGGTCGCCTTCACAAAAGAGGCCTCAAGGCTGAAATTGCTGGCATATGGTAGCTACTAGCTGTTATTCATAAACTGGTTTCCCACCGATACCATATTTCTAAATCCTCCACTACATCTACATTCTGCTGCACATTGTCATCTTTCTTTACATGGCCTCATACATTTAATAATTCTCGTCCTCCGTCTGTTCAACAAGGCACCGGGCGTTCGTGTTCCTGGGTACAATAGTGCACTGAAATGGCTTCGGATGGCTTGGGAATAATGAATGATGACTATCACGCAAACAACATCCAGAAGACATGGATCTACCTGAGGAGAGATGATGTATACTCGGGTTCGAGACGCGGACGGTGATCCGTGCTGGATACGTGGAATGTGGCGAGAATTGACGCTACAGTAATCCAAATGGAATCAAAGGCCAACCAACGGCCGGGGCACATCCTGCACGATATGTAAATATACCAAATTATTGAAAGTGTGGCGGAATATACCTGCGACCAAAACCAAAGGCAGGGTCTGGGATCTCATTGATCCCAGACCGAGCGTTCTTCTCCTTATCCAGGAATCTCGCAGGATTAAAATTTAGAGGGTCTGGGTACATGTCGGGATCATGGAGGACGGCCCAAACATTTGGAAGGACTGTCGTGCCCTTCGGAATTTGAAAGCCACGGTATACATCATTCTCGGAAACATAGTGGGCAATACCCAAGGGTGTGACAGGATTCCATCGAAGGAGCTGGACATGCATGATGGGAATGGCTGGCTGACCAGTATACCCTGCTTACCTCATAGCAGATGCAGTCCTGAAAATGGCGGTTTCTTGTTTATTCAAAGGCAGCATATTATGGTACCACTTACGATGAACGGGAGCTGCCCTTTGTCGTTGAATGTTGGCAGGCGGTTTCCCAAGACGGCATCCAGTTCTCGTTGAGCCTCAGACTGTACGTCGGGATGGCGGCCAAGTGCCAAAAATAGTGACAGAATTACCGATACGATAGTATCAGCGCCAGCTGAGAAAGGCACGTGAACGTAGCGAGGTTGTGGTATCGAAGTCCCTACCAGCAAAAGTGGTCGCAGCAACATTTTTGATTATATCCTCATCTTCAAAATCCAAGCCAATGACCCGGTTCTCGAGTTCTCGTCCAACAAAACAAGGCGGCACGGATCCTTGCTCCTAAGAATTTGTGTGATATTTGCCCTTCCACCAACGAAGCTAAAATACTCACCATCTCCTGCTTCACCATGTCGAAGGGTTTATTGACCATCTCGCGCGTAAATCTGCGCCACCTCATGGCCTTTCGCTGGAACGATGCAAAAGGAAACCACGGCGGCAGGTATTTCAGGATTGGTAGATAATCCTGCAAAAGCTTCAGGACCTGGGGGGAAGATGCTAGCAGGTTCATCGCACTCACAACCATATATGTTCCGAAAATCCCAGCCTGGGCAAGCCCTTGGAGGGCTCTATCCGCAAGCGTTACATACTCATCTCCTTCGTTGGCAACCTGGTGACCGTAGGTCAGATCCAAAATAATTGCGGCTGCAGTCCTGTGCGAGAAATGAAAAGCAAATTACACTTGCTAGAACATTTTGCGCTACCTTCGAACATGATAGCGGAACTCGCCAGGGTGATAAAGTAAATTCCTTAGAAGGCAATGTGTCTCCTTGATCTGGAGGGGGTGGTAGCTGGAGGAGTCGCTGGGCTGGAAATGGCGATGAAAAAGAGTGCGGTGGCGCTTATTGCAAATTTTTGAGAGATCGCGTGAGATAAGAGATAACAGAAGCATACCTTCCATCGATTCCCATATTTCATTGACGAGAACAGCCAGTCCCAGCCCATTCTAATTGTTATTACTTTGATATTCGAAGCGATTAATCAGGAAGAAATTTACAGCTCTACGATCATAGTTCTTATCGGCCTAGACGAATATTTACCACTCCGTTTTTCCAGTAGATCAGAGATTGCAGCGGCCGAATTGAGGACGAGCACAGGGTTTCCAAAGACATGGATATAGATGATGTCACCTGAACAGATTTGATCAAAAAAAAACAATGTGGAAGATAATGAAGAAGAGAATACCTACCGTACAGTTCTTTCCACATGTAATATGTGAGCCACGGATATGTCTGGGGCAAAGCGACGTTTCCGAACCAGGACGTTTTTGGACCGGGTGGTAGGGGGAGAGAGCTGAGAACACCGATAGCTGGGGAAAGCGACGAGCGATAGTAGCGCCATAAAATCCTGACTACAATGGCGAACAAAATGAGTGAATATGGCCAGGACAGCTGAGGCATGGAAGGCGAGAATCGGCGAGAGGGCCAGCTAGTGTTCCTAAAATAGCCTTATGCAAAGTTAAATTATGGCACATGACCTCAGCGTTATTGTGCAACCTCCACTGGCATGGCCGTACACGACCCACTCGCTGGCCCTTCCGCCCTTCGAGATATCATACACCCACAATTCCACCAGAATAATTTCCCTGCAGAAAACTATATCAAAACAGAGCTGGGCGTCAAGCTTGACAAAGGTTCTTCACATCACCCATCCACGGCTGTCATGTAAAATTTTAACCCGATACTGTGCTAAAGATGACCAGATTTGCCGACTTTTCTTGACTGCCTCTGGATGTCCGCTTGGTCCCCTTCATTGCCCGTTGAGACACACCTCTCCATCTTCCCAGAACTTCCAACCCCCTAAACAACTACCCACACACCCCCGAGAGAGAGAGCGACTTGCCACTGTATGCAAGCATTGGCTACGCGGCCTCTGCAAAAAAGGCGACGCATGTGAATTTTTGCATGAATACAATTTAAGGCGCATGCCTGAATGCTGGTGGTTCGCAAAGTACGGCTACTGCTCTGCAGGCGATGAATGTCTGTACGCCCACCCAAAAGAACGGCGGGTGGAGTGTCCAGACTATGTCCGCGGCTTCTGCAAGCTCGGTATGATTATGTCGCTTTCCTTTCAAAATCTCAACTCTTCCCAAGGTCCCTCATGCCCCAGGAAGCATGTCCGTCAAGTGGCTTGTCAATCATACCTAACAGGATTCTGTCCTATGGGTCCCGATTGTCCGCGAGGCCAGCAAGTGCTCTCACAACTTCACATTGTGCTATGATTGATGATGCTACTTGCAGTCCGAAACCTGGGTTGCCTCCTCCAAAAGCTTATGATCCTCCTTCACCCCCCTCTACTCGTGATTTAGGCCCCCCACCACCCGGCTATGGCCGGTATGCCGATTTCGACCGTGGTATGCAAGGAGGTCCATCTGCCCCCCACGGAGGCCCTGGTAACCCCGCATCGGGTCCCCCCAGAAGGAACTTGGATGAAGTCTTATGCTTCAAGGTCAATCCCATTTTCCAGAATTTATCTTGCATTGGTTAAAACAATGATGCAGTGTGGAGAAAAGGGGCATTATGCTAATCATTGTCGAAATCGGAACGTTCCTGGTAATCGCGGTGGAACCGAACGATTGAGAAGGTTTGGGGGTCAAGGCGATGATTAAAAACGACAACCAGTCGTTTTGATTATATTTTTTTTTGAAAACCAACCGAATCAACTATGAATGGACGCTTACCAGCACCCGTCCATGTATGATGTACTCTACAATTGCTCCGGACAAATTTTGAAGTAGTTATAAACCAGGCACCGTGCCATTAGCTTTCAAATTTCAAATTCCGACGCTTACGCCCACTGCAATCATCTACATATCCAATCCCCTATCTCATGGGCTGGCAAAAGACATTTGTACTCTCCCAGCGCTCGAAAGGTTGCCACCTAGTCACAGATGAAGTTTTGGCCCATATTCAACCTGGCCTTCAGGATGTCCAGGTAGAGGAGTAGACGACCCACCTGAAGACAAGTGCTCACATCGAAACAGGCTGGCATGCTATTCCTTTTCATGTGAGTATGCTAATCATGCCTACTGGCACCTGCTTAATGAATTCAGTCAACACACGTCTGCTGCCTTAACCATCAATGAGAATTATGATCGTGGTATAAAATATCGCTGGTTAGTTGACCAATAACCACGCTGATGTCCCAAATGTAGACGTTCGTACAGGCAAGTAGATTTACCCTAACCTATCTCCCTGCGACACAGTGCCCCCCTTAGATATGGATATGGCTCTTGATGCCATTGTCCCTGAGACTCTACAGTGGCGACACACTGATGAAGGTCCTGAGTCAGTGGTCATATAAAATCGACCGATGAGTGCCTCTCATTCCCTCGACCTTTTTGCAGTGATTCGTGAGTGTCGCAAATGATATATGCCCCTGACGTTGATTTAGGTATATTCTCGCTTGTACAGTGTCTCTCATACGAAAGCATCTCTTATCGGCTCTTCCATCTCGATACCAGTAACCAACGGTCGCCTCGCATTGGGCACATGGCAAGGTACGTTCACAAGCGATCTCGGATACCTCCAGCTTTACCGTATTTTTTTAAGGAATCTATCTTACCGAGTTCCGGCACGCTCCCCACATCCGACGAATAGTGGCAACTGTGTTGTGGGTTCTAAACTGATATTCTCCATCTTGAAATAACTCACTGTTTACAGATCGTAAGTTATGTAAGATCGACTAAAACATATTCAGGTCGATCTTGTGTTTCCGCCTCAACGGCTGTTGCGATGCCAAGATCACAATGGCCACCGTCCTTTGTTTAGCGGGGGGGGGATTGGCGGCGGATCGCTATTTGCTTGTGTCTGCTTAAATATGATGGCGATTTTTGGTTTAACATGAGTTACCATTGCGATGACACTGAAGAATGAGAACTTTCTGTGTTAGCAACGGTAGATTTTCTGATCTTGGTGTTCTTCCCGCGTGGTTGCCATTGGACACCACTTTCTCTTGAGGCGCAGCAGCCCCGCGGGACTTGCGAGAGTTGTGAAAAGGCTTCAAGTGTGCCAGCAAGGACACCGAAAGGGGTGACATACATACCAGTGCATTGGCACACGTTTGCGATTCACAGAGCCTCATCCAGGGTCGCGAAAAGCCTCAACAGCATCAGCTGGCTGTGAGACTTTGAAATTCTTATATCGTCTTTCTGTTTCAACTCCCTGCCCGTTTGTCCGTACGTGACCGTAAACACACACAATCGGTTTTAGCGCTCGCAGAGTCAACATCTTTGTGTGACATTCCATCCGTGGACTGCCTCTTCGCGGATATGCCCAAAACGCCCAGTACCAACGCACATCGTCCTGCGCTACGCAGAAACCAGGTTAGACCGGCATGCACTATACAAACAACCCACAGTTTGCTAAAGTCCTTATGTACAGGCCTGTCGTTCCTGCCGCAAGAGAAAACTGGTAGGCCCAGTCCCCATGCTCTTGTGACTGTTTGTATAATGAGAATCTCAGAAATGTGATGCCGCACGACCACATTGTGGAACTTGTGTGAAGTGAGTATCATTCCTTAGGGTTTGGTGAATGGCCTGAGGATGCGGTTTCAAGGCAGTGGCAAGCGTTGGTCAGCGTCCCAGCGCCGGTGGGCTACGCGTACGTTCCAGCTTTGATACCCCCCTGTCATACCTGATCCACCATTGGGATATCAGTCACCCCACCGAGCCCCAATGCTCCTATGATCCCGTCGAAGGGCTCACCTTAGCTCCTGATACCGACCCGGTCGAGAAAATAAGACAACTCGAAGACCAAATCTGTAAAACCTTTTTTCTATATTGGCCTAACCCACAGCGGACTTACGATTCCCTAGCTCAACTGAAGAATCGGTTGTATGAACAACAGAGTGGCTCTCGCTCGGTTTCTCCAGGCCGGTCAACTTCCCTCAATAGACCCTCTTCATCTAATGCACTCGCACCGTCCTCTGGTGGCCAACCCTCCGATCTGGCAGGAATATCTCTTCCTCATGCATCGCTCTCAATGTTGAACATGATGTCTTCTGGGGGCAGCCCAGAGACACGATTTCGTGGCGAAACTGACAGTCCAGAATTGCACAACGTGAATAAATCAGCACCCGACCCCTTGATGGATCTACTTTACATGGGCTGGAACCCTGATCTCCCTGATCCCACAACTTTGAACCACTAGTAAGTGCTCGTGTTATGTGTACATACCACTTCCTGATCACTGTTTAGCATTGATGTCTTTTTCCGTTGTGACCCATGCGGATCTAGGGTTTTACACCGGCCGTCTTTCCTGGCATCAATGCATCTACCACCCCGTGACCCGGGCTTCCCTCATTCTGCTATTTTGCATGCTATAGTTGAGGCATCTTGGCTTTTTGGTTATCAAATTTATTGAGTGTGTTCCAGTGTGCCGCAGCCTCACGCTGGTCCCCTCAAAATGTAGTGACGATGCCAGATGGTAATAGGCGTGATCAATTCGCTGAATTCCATGCCAGCAAAACCCGGCAATATATCGACAAAACCATGGCTAGCGGGGAGGATATATTTTGTGTGATGCAGGCTTGCATTCTATTATCTTGGTATTTCTACCAAGAGGGAAGGTGGGTTGAGGTGTGGATTTTTGCTGGTTTCCAGACGCGGGTTGCTGTCCCATTGCGTTTGAATTATCCGGGTACTTTTTCAACGCATGGGAATAATTCACCAGGGGCATACCTAGCTCCGCCCAAAGACCTACTCGACTTGGAATCAAGACGACGAACGTGGTGGATGACGATCATGTTTGACCGTATCGCCTCCGTTGGTGGTTGGATTCATGCCGTTGATGAACGCGACCTTGGGACCGAGCTTCCTCTCCGGACTGATGATTTTGAGTCAGAGGTGAGTAGATGAGTTGACAGAATCTTGAACGTTTTCTCAAAACCATGGGTTTATAGGTTTCGGTGCCCAGCAATCCCCAGAGTCTGGCATCCCCTGACGTTTTTGTTCGTCACCCATCCCAGTACACAGATTCATTCTTACTCCTAATCAAATCGATCATGTTGTTCGGACGTGTTACCGATTTCAATGTGCGCGGTAATTTACGTGCCCCAACGGCTCCCAGCAAGAGCCAGAATCCCTTCTTCTTGGAAGGCTTCGAGGTCCTAGATAAACTCCTATGCTCCGACTTCTTGGATAGCCTCCCCCAAGTGTATAAGAATAATTCTGGAGTCAACGACACCCCTGATGGGTGCGGACTTGACACCGACTTATATATGGTCCATATCATTCCACATGCGTTAGTGTTTACTTCCAATGAATTTACGGGCTTACTTACTTTTGGCTTACTTGTTCTCTCTTAGCGCTACCATCACACTCCATAACCCTTACATCGACTTTACAGACCCTCAGTGTGTTTCTACCTCCCGCTGTGTCAATGCAGCGAGGTGTATTCTGGCGGCGTACTACCTGCTATCGGCGACCTCGTTGGATATAACCCGGCTCCATCCATTTGTCACAGTACGATTTATTATCCCATCCGATGTTGTTTCCCTATAACCGTTTGATAATAGATCTGCTGGTATCTCGCCGCCGTTGTTCAGGTTCAGCTTTGCAAATATTTCATCGAGATCAATGACGGGGAACGCGAATCCACTGTATGGGGTGAAATCAATGTTTTACGGTGTGTAGCTTGCTTTACTATCCAGGCTTGGACCGCGAATCTGACGGCTCCTTTGTAAGATTTGCCATGATGGAGTATGGAAACCGGTCGCCTATTGGCAGTGAGTTCCTTTTTTTGGGGGGTCAAATCAGAGTGTCTGAATAGTGTTTCCAGCACGACAAGAGCGACTTCTCCAAGGTCTGATGAGGGAGATTGTCCGCATGACAGCCCAAAAACAACCTCTGGAAGTCGGAGTTCCACTATATCCGTTCTCACACAAGACATTATTCAGGAAGGATGAATCCCCCCAAGCCACCCAGGAGGAAGGAGCTTCGACTGCCCCTCTGCCCATTAGCCCATCTTACGAAGAACAAGGCGTTTCACCGTCCGCCCCTTCGCGTTCCACCGTGCAATATCCTGTGAGATCTGTTACCAATTGGTCCATGGATAATGGGCATATTGAATCAGATACGATACATGATCGCTCGCCATTTAGTCGATGATGTAGTTAGACTTCATTCTACCTTGGATTTTTGGATCATTTTTATTGGTTATGTTTGTACCCTGTTTTGTTTCACAGCTAAACACACTGCGTTCGTGTATTGTACAATAGTATAATGGAGATATAACAGCTGTCTGTATCCCGTTGTCAGCGGTTTCTTTCCTTTTCAAGCATATCATCAAACTGGGCTTGCTCCATGGCGCGGTCCGTGGGCTCCTCACTATTTTTGGTACTCATACGAGCACGCTCGTGATTTTGGCGGAGGGTATCCCACGAAGAATGTCCAGCCGTCCTCGAATTTAGGGCACGTATCTGATCCCACTTACTTGACGGTGGTGTAACCAAAGGTGGGGGCGTCGGCTGTGGGTGTGCATCTGACGAGGCTGAATACTGAATATGGAATACGAAAAGGTTGGGATAATTACCATCAATTGGCAACATATCGTGGCCAACAGCAACCTTTTCACCTTGCCTAACGATAATTGGGCTTTGTGGGACCTTGCCACCAAGAGTACTTTGGATGTTGGTCATGGCTTGAGAAAATCCGATAGGGTTTTCAATTGACCGTACAAATTTGAAATGCGCTGCTAAACACAAAGTTTGTCCTGCTAGAAAGCCGGCCAACGTGCTTGCGGAGACAAAGAGATACATGCGGGTGTTGGACCATCGCATTCGGCGGAAGGCGAAGACCAGAGGGAGCGCAGCAAGACCTCCAACAAACTGGTGGGTACTGTCAGGCCATCATATAGGGAAGGGTAGGGTGACGGACACGGTAGTGACGATGGTTCCCTGGCAGAAAGCTGGTAGCTCGGTCAAATCATTGGGTGTAATATTTCCTGATTCCCTTTCTGGATTCAAGAGAGTTTCTGTTACTGCTTTGGACGTAAATGTCTGTTCCATCCACCTAACATTGTACTGGAGGAATTGGGTACCGCAGACTGCATGGGGAGGTCGGAGTCGGCCATGGGCGTTGTTATTAACCGTCCATTTGGATGTATTTGGGGGTATATTTTAATATTTATAATTAGCCATGCAGCACGTGGGTCAAATTTACCATTCGTTAACCACCACCTTTGAAGCAGCCTTTTGCTGAAGGCTTCATCACCGCTGAGGCTCCAACGCCCCGGAGCTCCCAAAGACATTGAACATTAGGAGAACTAATACAAGATATCCATCAATTTACAGGACATCTCCCGTGGATCATGCACCTTGCTATGGATCGTTCAGCCTCAAGGGATGATAAACTGCCATTACCTCCTCCAGACTCTAGCTTTGTTTCTCCACCGCCACCGCCACCTAAACATTATGGGTCTGAACAGGATGCTCATGGATTCTTAAACAGTCGGCTACCTGAAATTGAGACAATGTCGTCCTTGTCCTCGCAAACGGGTATGATTTGTCTCTCAACTACCTTGTGCACGCCTTGATGTATGATTAGGCTTCGCGACTCCTCTCACGCCGAACACTCCAATCAGCCCGACAAACCTTTCGCATCCTAATGAAGGAAAGCCCAAGAAATCCAACCCACTAAGCGACCTGATCGACACGGAAAAGCAATATGTCGAACAATTAACGGGCATCATCCGTGTATGGGCTTCGTTTTTTGTGATCTATAAGGTGAATTGATCTTCACAACACAGAAAATTGCAGCAGCGTGGTCCAGGTCAAATCTCCCACCTCCGGATTTGGACACCATGTTTCGAAGTATTGAAGCAGTTTACAAGGCCAATCGCGGTCTGCATTCGGTAATACAATTGATCCTCCATTAACCATCTCCCCTTAAATACTCTCACAGAAACTCAAAGAAATTGGTTCCAACCCTTCATCACCCAAGGCATTGGGTGACTTATTGATGCGTTGGGTGTGTTGTCTTTCATTCCATTCATACGGTGCATTGAAGGACTATAGATTGACGACTTGGAAGCTCCTTATTCAACGTATTGTACTAAATATCGATCTGGCTTCGATACCTGGGATCCAGTGCAATCCAACCCGAAGCTAGCACCCCTTATCGCCACTTTTTCTGCATCATCCCCTCCTCCACCATCTGCGCTACTACCCGATTCCGCCGATCTGTCATTGTGGACCCTCGATGCATTGTTTCTTCTCCCAAAAGCGAGGCTTAAATATTACAAAAAATTATACAGTCGCCTTTTGAAGAGTACTGCTCCTGGGCGGAGTGACCATCGGCTGTTAGTGGGGGCACTAGAGACGCTAGATGGGTTGTTGGAGACGTTAGAGCAACGAGCGTCGGTGCAAGTTGGGTTCAATTCTCCGGTGATAGGCGGGGTGGAAACAGAAGATGAAGTTGTGGTTGACATGCGGAGCCCACCGCCCGCTATGTCTGGTATAACGGACACTAGACCCAGCAGTGGGAGTAGCTCGGCGCGTGGCAGCAGCCTTTCTGGCGGGTAAGTTTTGAAATCTACTTGAATTCTATATATTAATAGTACCAGCGAGCGTTTGTCACGCGAAACAGCGAACACATCAATCAGCCGCGGGTCCACTGCTACCCTGTCGATGCCTATTTCTGATCTCGAACGTCGGCTGGCGACCCAACGGACACTTGATATTTTCACGATGAAACCTAAGGTAGCCCTTTTTTAGACCCTAGGACTAGCCGTTTATCTTGATTCCCAGGCTGTACGTTTGCAAATGAATCCGCCCTCACTCACCTACACTCGGGAACTCCGGCTCTCGACCGATGTCGTCATCCGCTTCACACCGAACGCGACAGGGGAAGAGGTTATTCACCGTCGGGGACATATATTTTTATTATCTGACTTGTTTCTGGTGTGCGAGAGGATGACCCCAGGAGAACAGGCTCGGGATGCACCTGATGGTGCGGATATGTGGCTTTGCTACCCCCCATTAGCTGGGAAGGTTCTCCGGATCTCTGAAGTTAGTGGCCAAGGTTTGTATCAAAGTTCCATAAATTATCCTATTTCTCATGCATCCATAGATAATGCATTGCAGATAGCAATTATGCGGAAGGAAACCCTCACCCTCGAGGCGGAGTCACTACAAATGCGCAACCATTTACTTTCAGAATTTCGACAATGTATTGATTTCGCGAATTCCGGTTAGTTCATGACATCCTATTCGATTACAACGATTATTGAGCCGGAACTTAGCCCCTCCGATTTCAAAACAACCTCCTCCTCCCATGCCTTCATTGCCTCAATCACAAATGGCGCCTCCACCATATGAAAATGATTCAACGGGACCAATGGTGGACAGCATGAACAGGCTCCAACTATCACCAGAAGCCCAAATGCAACAAGGAGCTCAACGGGTACCCGCCATGCATGAGCCCCTGCCTGGGCCTATGTACCCTCGCGTTTCTTCCACAGCTCAATCATATCCTAACCCGGCTTCTGACCCACCCATGCCTCCTGCAAGGAGTACCAGTTTTGGATCGACCTCCTATCCGGATGCCCCGCGTCCTAGCCCTAGCATGGCCCCTCACCCTCCAACTCAACCTGGGCCGCCACTTCATGCGCCAGTACCCACTCATTTCAATGCTTCCACCTCTTTTGGGCGGCCTCTCCCACCACAAGGGCCTCAGGGTGCACTACCGCCTGGGGCTACACCCCTCCGCCCTCCCTCCGAACCGTCGATACCACGCGAAAGAAGCGCGCCCCCAGCACATCAATCTTCATTACCCCCTGTTCCTTCATTCCCTGGTGGGCATCCCCCCAACGGACAACACTTCATTCCCAGGAGTAGCTCTTACGGAAATCTACGCGCTCCACAACCTCGGCCCCTGCTCCCATCCGTACAGTTCACCGCGCGGTCAGTTTCGATGGCAGAACCTTCATTTGACGAGCCCAGTCCCCCAAATTCGCCTATCGAGGAAACAGCCCCAACAGGACCCGTCACCTCCAAGATTTCGGCGAATTTTAAATGCAAAGTCTTCCTCCAACAACAACATGCCCAATGGAAGTCATTAGGGTCGGCGAAGCTAAAATTATACCATCAAGATCCCACTAATATCAAACAACTCGTAGTGGAAGCGGAAAACAAGGAAAAAACTGTTTTGATATCCACGATCGTTTTGACAGACGGCGTCGAGCGAGTAGGCAAAACAGGCGTGGCAATCGAACTCAGCGACAAGGGAGCACGCACGGGGATTGTTTACATGATCCAACTCCGCAATGAAAAGTCTGCTGGTGGCTTATTTGATAGCTTGTTAGCGGGTTCTGACCGGGCAGCTGTCAAAGGATGAGAATTACATCTTATTTTCGGACTATTTTTTAGAGTTAGGAGTGGACAATAATCAGGCTGTTCCATATACCCTACCTTCCGCATTTGCACGCTTTCACAATCCTTACTTTACAACATCATCAATACATCAATGCTTTCTACACCTAAATGGGATCCTCCCAACGGAGGTCAGCAGCAAGAGAGACGTGATCGCTGCCACAGACTCCTTGTTTAGGAAGACCGGGGATGAGATCCTCAACTCGATGAGGTTTGAGAACGCCGGTAACATTTGCGGGATGATCATCAGGATCCATTATGAGTATATAATCTCTCCTGGTGTCAATAAGTCGATTCTGGTAAAATATAGCATCCCAAATACCTAGTGTAGCCTTCCAATAATGTGTATAACTGGTGTATTCAGGTTCGTGAGTTCCGTGACGTGGGACATCGAACCCGCGCCGCTGGAGGCCTCGCCAAGCACAAACAAACAACTGTTTTCGATGTGCAAGTGGGCAGTGGGTGCTAATGGCGAACGGTGAGCGGTGCAGTGCGGGTAAGAGCGGTGGGCGGTGGGGCCGCTGGTGGACAGGAGTGGTGGGCGGTGTGACTAAAGGTGAGCGGTGAGCGGTATCGGTGAGCATTAGCGGCGGGTTGTGGGCAGTGGGTACTACAGGTAGGGGTGAAGGTGGTGGGCGGTGAGCAGCGGAGTGCCAGCGAGCGGTGGGCTGTATTAACACCGTGTAGTATATCATAAAAAAAAGTATATACACGATTAATTTAACGGATACTATACGACTGTTTTCTACGCTCCTTCCTCTGGGCTGGTAGAGCATAATCGGAGATACCAACGGGGCTGAATTGTTCTAAAATATCAAGGTCCGTCGTATCAGTTTGGAGTATCAGCTGTGAGCGCAGGCGGTCGAGATGTGCTAAAAGAAGATCCTCGGGATCTGGATTCTGAGATGCTGCAATGAGGTTGCGAAAATACGCTACCAGCCGATCTTCAGTTTCAAGAATTTGCTGATAGGCAATTACCTCGGCATTGCGTCGACGGACTGGGTTGAGAGAGTCTTGTGGGTCCGAAAAAATATGGTCGGGGCTTGAGGATGGCAAGCCCTGATTTGGAGGGTAGGGGATGTCCACTGACATGTCAGCGGGAAGGTGTGGAGTTATTTCATTTTGTCAAGGGCCCTATCGAAGTCCTCGCCATACTTATACTCTATCTCGAAAAGACTAGCCTCCAAATTGGTATCGAGAGATGTTTCCGAGTGAATGCTAGAAGTTGAGCTCATGTCAATATCGGTGGCGGGGTCCGATGAGCTCGTCTCATATATCCCATCATCTGAAAGGTCCTGGAGCATGGTGCGCTCGACGTCATCATTAAGCCCTATGGCGACGACAGAATGGTTCCGTGGGATTATGACAGATGCCGAGCAATCAGACGAACCACTGAGGTCTGGCGAATGCTCGCCGGGTGAGGGAATTGCAATGCGGCGCATTTGGGCGTAATGGACGGCCATACGGCGGCGCTCGTCATACTCAGAGAAAAAGTCCGGAATTACCCTGGAGATAAGGAGCAAGATCCAGGCGTCAAGCCGTGGCAACCGTCCAGAGTGCTGATAGGCATCGAAGTACTTCCTTTTGATGCGCCCATTGAATGATTCAAGGTGGTTTGTTGTACGTGGGATGGTATCGGGGTGGACTCCAAGTATTATTGCTGCAGCGAGAACACCAGCCTTTGACCAGGCGGCCCAGAATGCCTCAACCGCAAGATAGGTCCTCAAGTAGCCAAGGAAAGCTAGTGCGCCCTGGGACTGTTTTTTGCAAGTGTCGTTCGATGACTTACCAAGCCGTTGGAAATAGAGAACCTCTTCATTGTAAGCAGCCTGGGCCAGTGGATGTTCAGTAATATCCTTAAGAAGCCGCATCAAGAAGCGCCCTAGTCGAGACCGGACTTCCTGTCGAGCTTCCCCACGAGGCACACAAGCAAGAAACCGATTGAGACCATTGCGCCACGCTTGCCAGGTATGAAACATGCACAGAATAAGGTGCAGACCAGGCCAGACCTGCTCGAGTGCGTGGCGCTCCCTTGTATCATTGTCAGTGTTAGCGATAGCCACCCGAAACACTTCCCCGTTGGAATTTTTCCCCATGGATTGTTTCCATGCGTCTAGAAGTTCTTGAAGGATTTTGCTATCATATGACGCATGCGCTGCCTTCGCGTCCTTTTTCGGCGTGAATATAATCGTTGCCACTGGCACGCCAATGTTCCGATCATCAACAACCATCAAAAAAAATACTAATATGGCCGCAGAACAAACACCAAAAGTCCCGTCCATCAATATCTGTTTATTATGCCCGTGCTTCCAGGCTAGTTCCTGCTGGCGCGGGTTGGACAGAATTATTGCCAACCGGTCTGAGACTCCAGGGCCGATTGGCTGGTAATGCATCAGGGCTTCAGCTAGTAATGGTGAGGGCGGCTGGGGGTTTTTCTCCCGGAACCATTGATCAAGATTTTCGACCGCCTTCGACTGTGCGGGAATACCATCTTCTTGTCGCAATGTCCGATAAAGGGAGGTGGATTCATGTTCCCTGAGAATGTACCGGTACCTGGCATCACCAGGTGTAATCCCCCACCGCTCCGTAGCCCAATTACGGCAGAGCAACTGAACACGGCTAATGGGAACGCGCCTGCGTAATAAGGATAGCGCATGCGCACGAAGATCAGGGTGCAGGGGAATGATTGGATCACGCCACATCTCAATCTGGTCAATGCATGCGGGATTATGGTCCAATATACCTGATATCTCATTGAATACGAGTAGATCTTCCTTGTCTGTGATGTGCATACATTAGTTAAGCCCAATTGGATGGTGGTTTACGCACCTTGTGTTGTCACCACCAGTGCATACATGCCGCATTTCACATTTTGCCATGGGATCTGGCGCTTCTTTGAGGCGTGGCGGCCCTGTGTGTTGTCTGTGCCGCACAAGCACTGGTATAGTCGTGTCCAGCGCGTGTATTTTTTGCCTGGGCCAACGAGTTTGGAATCACTTTTCCGGATTGTCATTTTGGATCGCACGTCCCGGGCCTGCTCAGTTGGGATGTGCAACCCCAACCTGGAGAACAACTCAAATGCTCGATCTACATAATGTATTGGATGAGGAAACATCTTAGGAATATGCTCAAACATACCCTGATCATCCTGAGAATAGCCATATCGGTAGCGATCAACCCCAACCAGGTCTAGATGGTTTTGTAATTGATCCTGCTCGACTTCTTCGAGTGCCAAGGCCTTTGGAATCGTCGGGGGGCCAGCTGATCTTGATGATTGCCTCATTTTAGGTAAATCTGATGGAATTCGGCTTGGGTTCATTATGTATATTGTCGGTGTGGTAATGGTACAATGGGGAGCAGTACTATTATGATTCACGCGACGCGTCCTGGAATGAGGTCACGCGGACGCGTGACCAATTTGAAACGCCGCTCCAGCGGCGTGAGTTGGAAGTTCCGTGACGTGAGGGTGGCAGGATAACTCGATCCCCAAATGTTGAAACACTGAGATTCATCTCCCGATACATTTTAAGGCCTTCGTTGTATGCGCTCCGTATTGGCCGCTGCGAGGAGAACATCTCGATAAGCTCTGGTACCGTCATGAGGCCATCCTCGGGCGTTGCGGCACGTGCACTTGTAATCACTCTGTCAGGATCGCCATCCTCACCATCTTCTGCGATTGCTCGTGTTTTTGGTACGGTTGGGTCCACAGATACGTGAACAACTCGAGATTGATTGAGAGTGACCTCCTGTTCGGGGAGTAGGGGATCTCCGAAGATCAAGGAGTAGCACACATCGTCTGGCGGGAAATTGAAATCTGTTCCATCAGTCTTTCTGGATGGTTCGAAAGCATCAGATTGCAAACACCTCCAGCGATTATGCAGGGCCAGTTCTCTAGGCCCAACTGAGACCTCAGATTTTTTACTTCGCGGAAGAGTATTCCGGCCTGCCTGATAAGCCTGAATTTTTGCATTACAAGTACGTAAAACACCCTTACCGTGCCCGCTCGTATCTGTATCTAAGAACAGATTAAAATGAGTGGCCAAAAAGACATTTGTAAAAAAAAAATTACCTTGGATGCCAAAACAGATGTGTTGTTGCGATGATGTAGCCTTGGTCCAAGTCCCCGTTCCTTCCCAACACGACGATATTAGCTATATTTTTGGTTTGAAAGCTCAAACCTCGACTGGCAACCCCGTCGCCGTCGCGGATGGATTGCGTGTCATACTGGATGACTCTATCAGCGATTTTGGTGTATAACAAGCTTTTGAACGCAATCAAGCATCCGTGTTGTTTTCCTGGACCTGCCGAATAGTGATGGCTATATCCCGCGTGAGCAAGAAAGGGCAGGAGTTTAGGAAGTCTGTCGACCTCCTAGCGGAACCAAAGTTAACAAAGCCCCCGGATCTCTGTGATTGCAATACCTGAAGGCAGAGAACATCAGCGTCGTGGGCAATAAGTTCGTGATGTATCATATGCTCTCGCTGGGCGGCCTTTAGGCAGGTGCTTGTAGGGAATAATTCACGTCCTTGTATGGTCATGTCGTATGTATAATTTACTATACGAGTGCAGCTTACGAGCTAAACATTGTGCAAGCAGCTTGATAATATAGTCAAGCTATGTACAACGAACGAAGCGGGAAGAACGAACGTTCCAAGTCACCACCCTGATGGACTTACAACCAGGTTCATACTGGCCCAGTAGCGGTGCCCAATCTCGCTCGACAATAAGCCCTGATTGTAACTCGTTGGCTGACTTGGCCTCCGAAGATTCAAGCTGTTTCTTCGCTTTTCGGGCAGCTGAGAGCGCCATTTGCTCCGCGGTTAGCTTAAATTGACTTCTGGGCTTGGATGTCATGTTGTAGGGCGAGTAGGATGAGATTTGGCTTGTCGAGGTTAACAAGATCTTCATGTTTAATATTCAAATATTATATTATCACGTGGGCATAAATATGTCAAGAAACTTGGCCCACCCAACAGTCACCAGCGCACCTTAGGACCTGCCCGCCCCACTGCTTGTTTAGTGGTAATATCGGTTCACCGCATGTTGCGACTCTCCTCGTTATTTAGAGGGACACTTTCGGCTGCTGGGCGCCGAACATCTCGCTTTCATGACCGCAATAACCATTTGACGAATCATTTCAACCACAACTTCCTCATTCGGGTATCCCCCTCCTTCCCCTTTCACGCTAAAACCATGGCTACCTTGGGCACAACGGAAAGCTTTGGAAATTTCGATCTGGTCAAAAAGCTGAAGCTTGATTTCACGGACGTCACTATTTCGAAATGGAGAAGTCGTGTTACAGGGCTCAGTATTGTGCATCTGGATTATGAGGGTATATAACAATTTCACCCTGTCAAAGCAATATTGCTGATAACAGGTTATTAGCTCCCATCGTAAATGGCTATTTTGTGGTTGCGACTGAAAGTTCGTTCTTGTTTAGCTCTAAGTGCAGTCAGTTCTTGATGTCGATTAGTATTCGATGATTCTGGGTGCCCCCACACATTGGAACAGTGAGTGTACCTCCAAGTTTGGTTTTACGGCACTTGACAATCTCAAACAGCCTTGTTTTCATGGGCTCTGAAAAGTACCCGCACAAAGGAGTCCTTGATTTACTAGCCAATCGCGGTTTTTCCAACGGAACAAATGCCTGGACTGATACTGATCACACTGCTTACACGATCTCCACTGCTGGACAACAAGGATTCCTTCAACTCCTGCCGATCTATGTCGACCATATACTTTATCCAACGATTACCAAAGCTGGGTACGTGGTAGTGTATTACGAGACTAGAACTAAATCCTAATACTGGTGATAGTTTTGTAACAGAGGTTGCTCCGATTGACCAATTTCAGTTTATAAACCTGATAGCATATAATAGGTTCATCACATCAATGGAAAGGGTGAAGATTCTGGTGTGGTGTACAGTGAGATGCAAGGCCGGGAGAACACATCTGGGGATCTCATGGCTCTCAGGTGTGTCCATCCATCCATCCTATTTGATTGGGCGGGGATTTATGCCAATTTTCTATGCAGTTTGCAACGTCTATTGGATCCACCAGGAAGCGGTTACCGTAGTGAAACCGGAGGGCTGATGGAAGCTTTGCGAGTTCTGACACCGGAACAAAGTGATACATATTCCATCCCTCATTTATCTACTGTATCTGAATTTCCCTCAGTTCGGGAATACCACGGTTCATATTATGTACCGCATAATTTGTCACTTATTGTTACGGGTAAACTCTCTGGGAGCACCTCGTCGCTACTTGACGTTGTCCAGAACCAAGTAGAACCGAGTCTTATTGCACATGGCCAGAAGTTGGGTCCTCGACCTCCTGGATGGAAACGTCCTTTCGTGGAGACCGCTTCTGCTAGGCGCCCTCCCATTGCTGAAACAACCAAAGAGATTGTTGAATTCCCGGAGAAAGATGAAAGTGAGTCGTTGTATCCTGTTCAACAAACTGTTCAAACAACTTGCCAAGGTATGGGTGAATTGGTTATCAACTTCCTCGGGCCTCCTCCTGATCATTTCTTGGAAAGAAAGGTGTGTTTGCGCCGTGCCAAAATATTAACTCTAACAAACACACAACTCTAGGCTTTGGATCTCTTGGGAACCTACATGACGTCCTCTTCTGTAGCACCACTAAACAAGGAGTATATTGAAATTGACAGCCCGTTATGGTGCGTTTCCTTCTCCTTATTACTGCTTCTCTAAGCTATGTGTAGCACCTACATCTACTTTGGAGAAGATACTCGAGCAACTCGTGTCAATTTACCGATTTATATTGGTTCTGTTCCCACAGAACACTTGATGGACTTTGACCAAAAGCTTAAGACAAGTTTCGAGGGCATTGTCAAAGCGGGAATCGATATGGAACGTATGTCTATGGTTATTGATAGGGATGAACGCCAGGTAATACCCCCCACTCGCCCGGTAACTGAAAATAATATTTCTCCACTTAGTTGCGAAGCAAACTGGAGTCGGCCAAAGGCGATACATTTTCTAGTACAATCATTTCAGACTTCTTATACGGTGCTGAGGATGGCTCCGAACTTCATGCCTCAATGGACGAAATCAACCAATACAATGAGTTACGCCATTGGCCCAGCACCAAATGGACTGACCTCCTGCGAAAGTGGGTATCCTCCCCGTTGTAGTACTTAAAACTGAATTACCATTAGGTATTACATTGACCCACCATCAGTTATTATATGTGGAAAGCCATCTGCTTCCCTTGCCAAAAAATTAGAGCAAGAGGAGAAAGTTCGGGTTGCTGAACAGGTTACACGGTTGGGTCCTGCGGGCTTGAAACAAGCAGAGAAAGATTTGGAAGACGCCAAAGCAGAACATGATAGGCCGATTCCGACTGAAATTCTCACATCTTTCCCGGTCCCAGACGTCAAAAGTATCTCCTGGATACCCGTCCAAAGCGCTCAGGGTGGCAAGCAAGCCCAGCCAACTGAATCTCAACTCTCTAAACATGTCCG
Organism: Infundibulicybe gibba; assembly: GCA_015501065.1. NCBI lineage: Eukaryota > Fungi > Basidiomycota > Agaricomycetes > Agaricales > Omphalinaceae > Infundibulicybe > Infundibulicybe gibba. The sequence goes on from JADNYI010000001.1 coordinate 727,413, forward strand.
CGCTGATGGGTCACCCCTTCCTTTTTTCGTACAATACGACCATGTCCAGGTTTGTGGATTATTCGATAAGGCGCAACCTCTTTCTAAACGCCAAAAACTGATTATATAGTCCGACTTCGTTTCCATTCATGCATTCCTATCGCTGGATAAACTTCCAAATCACCTGCGCCCGTGCGTGTACATCATCATTCTTCATGCAATTCACTGAACCTATGAGTTAGTCATATATCTACTTACCTCTCAGCATTCTTCTCCCTACCCGTTAAAAGGCAAACCGGGGAATATCTTAGTCATGAAGAAGTCGTCAATAAACTTGATGGCGAGACGGTCTCTTATGAAGCTGGTCTGGGTGTTTCAAATGGATTTGCAGAAACTTTCCGCGTTAGTATCAAAGTGGAAACGAAAAGGTATGAGACAGCCATTGCGTGGATGAAGGATCTATTGTATGGTGCAGAGTTTAATGTGGAGAGGTGTGTGCTCTTACACCATTGTACACTTTTGACAAAAAAAGTAATTTTTATCTAGGCTGCAGGTTGTTATTGCGAAAATTCAACAATCTTTACCAGAACTTAAGCGCGACGGTAATAACGTTCTCGGGTCCCTCAGCGCAGATTTACTATATGCCGAGAACTCCACTTCACGCTGTGGAGGTATACTTCCCCAGGCTGAATTTATCCCCAAACTCTCCAAACAACTTCAAGAGAAACCTGATGAGGTTGTTTCAGCGTTTGAAGAAATCAGGCGGTCCAGTGGGTTGATTTACGAAGTTATTTCATCTGGTTTGACGCTGTTATAGTAACTGATCCCTCTGGCGTTCGTTTCTCTGTGACGGGTGATATTCTGAAGCTTGATCAACCACGCAGTTTATGGGAAAAATACTTTGCTTCATCTTTACCAGTAAGTACCTCATCTCGCTTTATGCCACCCCTCACGAGTCTGCGAACAGGAGGTCGCGCTGTCTCCAGTCCCATTGGCATCCGAAACACTGAGCGGAGTGGGGAAGAACCCCATAAGAAAGGCATGTATGTTATGAACATTTCCATGTATCCAATACTTACCCAATGGTATGCTACAGGCTATCATCATGAGCCTTCCAACCATTGAGAGCTCATACGTCACACACACCACAAAATCAATCAAAGGTTCAACGGGCCGGAGTACCCAGTTCTCCAAGTTGCGCTGGAGGTTTTAAATGCCACAGAAAGCTATCTCTGGGTAGAGTCATTATCTGTTTCAAGGCGATTGCTAATCATTTCCCCAGCGGTACATCCGAGGTTCCGGTTAGCATATGGCGCCTACGTTCATTAGACGTTGAGGCCGGTTTGCTCAGCTTCTCATTGTACCGAGTACGTCATTTGCCTCCCGGGCGACACAATATCTGAACCCATACGTAAGAGCTCCAATAGCTTGGCTGCTTTCCAGGAGGCGGCAAATGTATTGAAGGGTCTGGTCGATGGTTCGGTGCGTGAATATCCACCAACCTCTTAATACATTTTCATAATGACATGGTGCTAGATCAACCTCGATATTACAACCCTTGACGCAGCCAAGAGTAGTATCGTCTATGGTGTGACAAGAAATGTTTCCACTGCGGGTCGCGCTGTGAGCACCATTGCCTCTTGGTTGCACCTTACTAATAGTATTGCCTACAGGCCATGATGTCGTTTACGAACCAAGCCCTTAAGGGCGTTACACAAAGGCACCAAATTGACCTCCTTGAAAAATATCAGCGGGTGTCCAAGGAAGATGTACTCGCAGCTCTGCGAACCCATTTCCTGCCCTTATTTGACTCCTCATCCTCAGTTGCAGTCGTTGTAACTGCACCATCCAAGGTTGATCAGACACAGGCAGGTTTGGAGAAGGCCGGCTTCCAAGTTGAACGTCGCTCCTTGGAGATAGACCCCGCTGAGCTGGAGGAGGGGGCCTCCGATAGTGAGGGAGATGATAGTGACGAGGATAGCGACGGAGATACTCCCACCCGGTAATATCACAACTAATAATATGATAACATGATATACATTCAATCAGCCGCTATATATCCTCTGCGCCAATAACTTCGATAGATTTGTTATTTGCATCCCCGGGTTTAAGCTCAACATTATCCAAAAAATCATTATCCACCAAAAACCTGATGGCTTGAGATAGATTGGATATGTCGAGCGAATCTCGGGTAAAAGTAGCTGAGAACATTGATAATTAGTTGGTGCATGGATATATTATACACAACATACATTCCGCAGGAGGGTAGGATGAGATGCAAATGGGTTCGGGGCAGGTTTTTTGGGTTGCTGCTGGCGCGTGTGCCTGGCTCTGATTTTCATAGGATTTATCATTTCGTTGGTTTGATGAATCTCGGATACAACTTGAGGTATTTTGGATGAAATGACCTCAGGAGCGCTATTGCCATCCTCGTTATCACTGGCTTCGGAAATCGATTCCAAATTTGGTGCAGGTGGTTGGACTTGTGCTATCGAAACTGATAGAGGCGGTGTCCCGGTATCAGCCAAAGACCTGCACCCACGACCTCGACCTCGAGCTCCCCAGCCTCCATCCCTCCCTCGTCCCCAGTCTGCCCTCGGCCACGGCTCCCCCACGCCCGGTGGGGTTATAATCAGAAGGACCATTGTCGTCTCCCGCCTCTTTCTCTTCCTGTCCTTGAGCCCACCACCAATGGGTAACTGCCCGCGAGCGATAGCTTCCTCCCATTCTTTTCTTTTCTCCTCTACACGGGGCGTGGCTTGGCCACCGCTTCTTCCGCTCAGCGATCCATGCATCCAAAACATCAGGAGAATCCAAGATTATGTTGGTCCCTTGTATGGGAATGGGTTTCCTGAACGAATGGAAATTCGATTGTGGACAAGGCCAGAGTAGGGACTCACCCTTTCAAACTAGGATCAGCATCCCAGTCAGACTTTTTGCGATTATCCCAGCCAAGGGGAAAGATCAAATGTCGGTCCATCATATGGATTTCGACAGTCTTTTGGGAGCCAGTGAAGCTGCATCCCTTTTGTACATCTGCTGTTCCCTGGCTGGTACCAGACAAGATTACGGACGAGTCTGGGGTCATTCGATCGAGAATTATTTGATGGGGGATTGATGGGCAGGTTGGTACTGGCTGGTGAATAATTCTCGACTTTTGCATACGCCTGCATGTATGCTTGAGAATAATACGAAGAATAATATGGTTGATAGTGAGCATCAGGCGCTGAATATTCTATTGGCAAGTATGGTGTCCGAGACGAGGATGAAGCTGTATCAGCATTGGTTGGCATTTCGTGCACCATCCAATATGAAGGCTAATTTTACAAAAAGCAAATTTCATGCACGTGACATATGATAGAACAGACAACGCGTACATGTCACAAGTGGGGGCTACTTTTCGTGGTACAGGGATACCAGGGGAGAGCGTACGTAGGGAGGGAGGATTTGTGAGCGGATCAAGAAGAGGGTCTCAGGGGACGGCACAGGACAGGAGAGCCGACAGGGAAAGCATGGTAGAGCAAGGAAAATGTGTGACGTGAAGCCAAACCACCTGGGATGGATGTAGAATCGAACTAATCCTAGCTTAGTCCTGTAACTCTGATTGTTGCTGTGCTTCCCTCCCTACCCGCCTTCTTTCTCGCTCTCAAGCTGGTTGTACAACAAGAACAGTGCCTTCTCGTTGGCTTCGGGTGTGCCGACTATGGTGAACATCCGCTCGCCTGTCTCATCATGGGGGGGCTTTGGCGATGGAAATCTTTGATCCAGATAGGCGTCGGATTTCCGTAATTTTAGTGCCACTTCGGCCAATGATGCAGCCAACCATGTCAGAAGGGATTGATATATTTTGGGTACGCAAGTTAGCGGCAGGTTGGGAGGGTGACGGCGAGCTTGGTAAGGTTGGTGATCCAGGCGGTGGCGATCCACGACCACGGCCATCGCCATTTGAACGTCGGGAACTGTTGAAGGATGGGCCAGAAAATCCGTGAGCCGACGAACGTCGGTTCCCAGATCGGTCATCACCTGTCCCGGGATGAAACAACACAGTTCCCAATCCACGCTCGCGGTCTTCCAAGAGACATTTACCGATTTCCTCGATAGCACGACCGATAGCATCGGGGGCGCCCTGAACCTCAACGATGCGCTCGGTGGATTGGGGTAGCATGTCCTTGGAGGCGATCATCCGAGCACCAGATCCATCTTGAATAGCCTTAATTTTGAGGCCACTGCGACCAATGATTGTGCCCATTAGATTGTGTGATATGAGGAGGCGGATCGAGGTATGGGAGGTGGATGGGGAGGATGCCATCATCGGGGAGGAGGGGTTGGAGGTGACAAGTTGGGAAATAATGAGAGTATATGCCTTTTCATCAAGAGTCAGACAACCGCCAATACGAGAGGAACTCGACACACTTTGGCAACACCTTCGACTGGTCCAGCAACGGTGAGCACGCGCTCATGGACACCAGGGATAACCTTGCTGACGCCGGCCTTGACGCCAGTTTGCTCTCTCAGCTCAGCAACATTTTTCCCTGCTTTCCCAATAATAACCCCAGCATCCTTTGTGCTTACAAGGGCACGGAGAGTCAGTACGTCACTATTGGAAGGCGAAGGCGAGCGCGACGGAGAAGGTGGGGGTGAGACTGGGATGAATAAGACCGAATTTATTAAACAATTTAAATTTGTTTTAGAAGAGACTATCACGAACCCGAATCACGTCGAACGGAGGAATCGGATGGCATGATGAACAGTGAGAGGGGGAGGGGAAGGAGGTGGGGAAGGAGAAACAAGGGCGGGGACGAGATGGGGAAAACAGATGGTGGGATGAGACTAAAATTAAAAAAAAAATAGTTTGCAAGTGCAACTCTGGCAGGGCTTAGGTATGCATTCGGACTTGGCCGGTCGACATTCCAATCACAATTCGCTTACAACTCAGAATTATATCTTATAAGTGGCAGGAAATAGCATGTCATATCGGTAGTGGCCCAGCATGAACGCATAGTGGTTACATAGAGCGACATCGGGTGATAGAGACAGAAGTAGTTCATATTAAACCACCACGTCTAATAGCCAAGCTGGGTGAGCTTCTCGAACGATGATGCATTGTCTGACACTGCCTTTTGGCGCAACTTGACTGCAGCAAGCTATGGTCAAAGGAATGAGGCGCTCTTACGGGGAGGTTGTGAGAATGTGCTCATACCTTGCGTTCATGGAAGGCCTGGGCTTTAATTTTCCTCTTCTCCTCAAGACGATCCACAACATCCTTGTAACCCCAACCGACCTCATGAGACAGCCGCTGTTCTAATATTAAAAACGGGCGGACAGGAGGGTATGTTCCCGGGCCATACCTTGACCGTGCAGTATTTGCGACCAGGTTTCAACCTCAGAACCCTTAACGCTTCAGGCACGACCATTCGCTTCTTCCTGTCATATGGAGGGGGGACGCCCTCGAAAAGCTTGAGACGCTCAAGAGCAGCGGCACCTCGCGCGCTCTTGTGTGGGGTCATTCCGCGGATTGCCCGATAGAGAATCTTGGAGGGGGCTCGGTGATGGAAGGGGCCAGACTTTTTGGGGTTGACAATGTGGCGCTTGTGGAGGAAATTGTGGTACCGGAGCTGTAACTATAAGGCCAACGCGCTCGAAATGGATTTGAAGGAAACGCACTTTGTTTCGGAAGAAGCTGCCAGAGATATTGATTTCTTCACATCTGACGACGACGATTTTCTGGCCAGAAAGAATCTGCTTTGAGATAATCGAGGCCAGTCGACCAAGGAGATGCCCCTTGCCATCAATGACGATGGGTGTCGAAGAGAAGGTGGCCATGGTGAAGTCTACGCGTACGCGGTGAGTACCGCGAATCTAAGTTCGAGGTTTATTTGAGGACGAACCTAGGGAGTGGGAGGAGACAGGAAATGTTTGCGCTCAGTTATGCGGCCCAGGACTTTACAGATCTCTCACCTTGAGGAGTTGAGCGTATACGGCGTCTGCCCGAACCACTGTGGCTTACTGGCGCACAAACCTTGTTTCTGCTGCATAGTTACTTTCGGCATCTCCCGGTCCAGTCCCTGACATAACCCGATATACTTATTCACCAACTGTCGTACTTTATATTTATTTACTAGCCAGCAAACTCCCACCGCGTTCCACCTTGATATCGCCCAGAAAGATCTACCAGAAACAGGTGCCCCGAATCCGGGTATTGCGCCTGTCGGCTTCCATCTCCTCCGTTCGCGCCGCAATGGGCCGTAGTCACATAGAGCTGGTCGTTCTTAGGCCCTGCAAGTAGTTTCAACGGCCATGCACTAATATATATTTCTCGGAAAAACACCTGCCTCCAAAGCAACATGCCGTGATGTTGAGCGCAGTCGGAAACACAATCTCCATATCGATTTCCCCCTCCGTTGAAAATCTCACAATTCGCGACCCACCCCACCTGCATAAATATAAATGAGCCTTCTGACGGTTAGAATCCCTTCAAACCTTGCACTCCAGAGATATCCCTCCTTATCAATGCACAATCCATCACAAAACGATTGCGGGGCAAGTCCAAGAGCCATCGCATCGATAAAAACGCGCCGATTGGTCAGCACACCATCCTTGTAGTCATATGCCAGGATCTGATTGACAAGCGAGTCGGTGAAATAGCTGGGTGGGTTTCAGTGTCGAGATATGACCGAGATGATAGCGACCAACAAAGTTTTCTCGTCGGGACTCCACCCCAAACCATTGGAATCCTATGTGTACATCCATGAGAATCCCTTTAATATCTGAGCTCGAGAATGCAGGTACAGTGAATGGACCCTCGTCAGCCACAATGCAACTCCCGTTTAGGGGATCGTATCTGTACAACTTTCCGGCAACCTTGTGCTCTTCGGAGAAAATAGTGCCGGCAAAAAAGCGACCCCGACTGTCGCATGCCCCGTCATTGAAACGGGTATATGGCTGATCTTCAGGAAGGAGGGGTTCGCTAACATATGTTAGCGTTGATTTCCCGTCAAGAAGCGCAAAACCCCGAGCGGCAGCACAAGCTAACTATGGATAAATCGGGTTCGGCCGAAGGCTATGCTGGCAGACATGATGAGACCTACTCCTAGGCCATTCCCCCGTAACACTAAACACGAAACTGGTTCTTCAAATTGCTCAAAGCTAAGCTCGAGGCTGATCGTGTTGACATGATAAACCTGAAAACAAATAATGTCATTTAGCCCGAGTTACAATACCACCTTCACCAACCTTCTTCTCCGAGATGTCAACGAAATGCAAAATCGATGTGCTTGGATCATAGATTGGTCCTGTAGTGGACATAGTATTCCGTTGGATAGCATACCGATAATCGTTAATTAGACGTACCTTCTCCAAGTGTACAGCCGACCTGGACCCAAGGGCGATCAACCACGATTTCTGTTTGGGGTGCCATACAAAACCAATGTTCGAAAGGGAAAGTGTCCTATGGTCATCAATGAGCATAATAGTTGGATTTATACTAAGAATAACATGTAGGAGGGAGCCTATATTGTCGCGGGGCAAACTATTCCAAAAATGGACGCTCCCCGAATGGTAATTGTGTCAGTTCAGCATCTTGTGGGCGGATGGATGTGGTTCAATGGCACCGATCCAAGGGCTATAGCTCAGGAGGGATCTCAAGTGGATCAGGACATCTGCATCACCAGATTCATTCCGGCAAAGACTCATAAGTAGATGTGCAGAAAGGTAATATATTATAAACGGGTTTTTCCGGTAGACACAGGAATCCCTCAATGAGCTGAGAGTATTTACAGACACATGGAGTGAGTGTGGGCTTGGGCATAGAACAGGATTCGCACCTTCCGGAGTCTTGGCAATGTAATCAATGGCTGATGGGTTTATGAGTTATTAGACACGCGTCGAAGGGTTCTGACCAACTTACCTTGCTGCACCGTCTGGATCTCGTCCGCTTCCGCGTCCGGAATTTCTATGGAAAATTCCTGATGGGGATGTAAGGAAGGCAAACAAGAATATGAAACAATGTTCGCACCTCCTCCACAGCCATTACTACCTCCACTGCGTCCAGACTATCCAAGCCCAAGTCTTTTGTGAACGATGATGTTGTCGTGAGCTGGGATATATGTGCATAAGAAATCTTGCTACGGGGGATACAACAAACGTACTTTGGTGGGGTCTACTTTCTCAAAACCCTTCAGCACGTCAAACACACGCGTTTGAATCGAATCTTTTGATAGTCCGGCGGCTGCTGAAAACCGTGCGCGCAAGTTAGGTCGCCCTATTGAACGAGTAGCCACCCATGACGAGCGAGGAAGTGAAGCTCTGGTAATTGCGCGAATGAAAGACATGAGTAAGAAAAGGTTCCTGCCTCTGAACGATTTGAGAGAGCAAAAAGTAATATTGAGGCCCCGCTCGGCTGCGGCCGGAGTGCGGCCGAACGGCTGCCCAGTGTTTGGCAGGAAAATTCAAGGCTAAGGAGGCCTCAAAAGGCCCAAGAAAACGCGAAATATCCCCTGGCATAGAATCTCCTGTGTAGCATATTCATATTTATGCCAAGTATTGTGGAATGGAACTCAATTAACCAATGATGCCGCGCCGTCAATAATCGGCGGTAGGTGTCGGCGGTTAGAAATTTTCTCCAGACAAGATTACATCATCATCACATCCCAATTTTGTCTCAAAGTCCTTTCACCAGGAAGACAACCCGTCCACCTGAAATCATGAAGCATGGAGTGGCCTTTCGCAAATTCTCGAGGACTTCCTCTCACCGGATGCTGATGTTGCGGTACGCGTCCACCAGGCAAAAGTTTTCAGTTAGCTCATTTCATCAAGGAATCTGGTCACCTCCCTGCTTGAGCATGAACAAATTCGGACCACATTGCCAAAAGCTCGAGACACAGCTAGGTTGGCCGAGAAGGTAGGTTAGGTTCATTTCCGCTGGTGGCCCTAAGACTCAACGTTCTCGTAGATCATCACCATGGGTAAAAAGGGAGACAGAGCCGCGCAAGCGCGCGCTTCAGCGTTCATATTGAAACCTTCTATACTTCCCAAGTTATTTGGTACATTTGCTGAGCGATATGCACAACGCCCCGGAGGTTACACGCGAATCCATAAATTCGGCAACAGGAAGGGGGACAATGCCCCGCAGGCAATACTGGAGCTAGTCGATAACCCAAGAGACCTTCGATGGGAAATTACTTCGCGCGCGATAGGCTGGGAGATGTTGAAGGAAAAGCTGAAAAGTCAGAGACCAGTTTCTATTATTAACAGTGGCGCACAAGGGACCCAGGAAGTTATTGACTCAGAACGAAGTGTTCCGCTTGGACAATCTGGTGGTGTACTGAGACCGAAAACGCGCTGGAATTTACAGAAAATCCTAAATTTCGGAACCAGTCCGCTACTAAAGATTTGAGCCGGAAAGTCGGAGATTACATGGTGGGCCCCAGTCCAGTCGTGTTCACGGCTGCTTTATTTACCACAAAACCCTTAGGATCACCTGCTTGCTACCCCAATGGCGTTCCGCGCGATCCACGAAGAAATGAAAGAGAAAAATCCTCAGAACTTTCCCCCTCGGCCACGCGCGGGGCAGACATTACCAGGGGAAACTCGAGCTGCATTGCATTTATCAAGGGGCGACCTTGGACATAGCCGGCCCGAACCCAAAGGGCCTATTCTTAGCATGAAAACTGTTTTCGGGCGGAAGTACAAAACCACATAATATTATCTGACTATTCTCTGATTTTAAAACTGACTTGCCGCCTCGAGGTCGTCAGCATTCAGCCAGTCCGCGCCGCTTTCCAGTAACTGCTTCCAGACAGCATCCCTCGCACTGATGGGCCAACCTGGTGTGTCCCAGAATCTCGCAGCGATGCCTCGACTGTGTGCATCATTGACAAACTGGGTGATATTGGAGAGTTGTTCGCTGCTGATGTTGTTGATTCCACTCCACCCAACAGCCACCTCATAGTCAGTACTAGCTAAAGGTGAGAGCGTGCGGTCCCATGTCGTGTTTGACGCGTCCGTGAGTCCAGTTAAAGGAGCATCAAAGAATACATCTCTGGGTGACAACTTTTTAACATCCTCGAGAGGTGTGTTACCCGTCCCGACGACGGTGACTGCGGATTGGGTTAGAGTCCCATTGGCGAATGTTGTTAAAAATCCAGCCCGGCGAAGTGGATCTAATGCCTTCAAGACGAAGGGAAGAGTTCTGCAAAAACATCAAGAATCGACACCCTCCTAAACTCAAATAACGTACGCCACCCCGTCAGTTTTCATATCCACCAATAACTGTAATGGCGTGCCGCTGGATGTGTCGAACACGCCGCTACAAATATATTTAGGCCAAAGGGAACTGATCTATCATCACGAAACGTACTTTGGCCTAGTTTGGTTAACGGTAAACTGGTCCTTTGGGTTTTGGAGCATCACCATCTTCAATAATGGTTGAACATATAGCGAATCAAATGTGCGATCTTTCGTCAACGCTGCCAGTTCGTGTCCAACCTAAAGAGATATGGTCACATGCGGGTAATTTATATAGATGTGACCTACAAAAAGATCTCCATCAACCAACCAAACATCGGCCTCTACACTGGCGACCCCAAAGCTCACAGCGGTAAGGAGTGGAACGTCGCGCCAATCTACATTGTTGGTGAGCATTCATACCTGAAACAAGTTCGCGTGGCGGATATGCTCACAGTCGTTATGGGAATGTATAGGTTTGGGGACGATATTCTGGGTGAGTTGAGTCGGATATTTTAATAAAGGTGAGTTTGAAGACTCGAGGCTTGATATCTGGTCTATGATCCCAGGTTTACTGTTTACACTGCACAAGGTCACAAGCACAAGGAGGGGCAATAATATATGGCGCATAGTGAGTTGCAGTGTCTTAGTTGGTCAAAAGGAATAACGCCCCACCAGCCCCACTTTCGATAAATATATAAATTAGAACTTGAGAAAAGAAGCTTGAGACGCACGTGTGTCTGTAGCTACGTCCAGTAACCACTGGCCAAGCTAATTGGAATTTGTTCATAAAGGTCGTCGAGTGCCCGCAACCAATTTCATTGTCCATGATTTGATACCTGCGCAAAATATGTTAGAAAATGGCCGTATTGTAAAACCAGACGTTGTCCTCGGTTGGAGATATACTAGGTGTGTTGGGAAATTACGACTATATGAAGGTGGTTGCCCAGCGGTAGCACTTGATTCGATATGAAAGTGAAAGAAGTCGAAGACGCTGGTTATAATAGGATACTATGGGAGATACGGGTCCATCGTGATGCAAGTTGCACGAGGACAAGCAATATTGATATCATATCTACATTCATGGTGGGTGCATCATTCAACAATTAGGAAATTATTTGATAGCAAACCTGGGTTGCCCCACCCACGATTCCCCCTCGAGGGACCTCTGCTTTGAAGCTGGCAAGTTACACGTGCGGTGAGTGTAAAAATATAGCGGGCACGTAATCCAGGTTTATCACTTGGATATTTCAACACGTTTTTGGCATCCCAAAAAATAACACACGCGAGTAGCATGAGGTTTTGTCATGAGAAAAAGCTCCAGTGCATTAATAATGCCCAAAAGTATTACCGCTCTACGACACCGATAAAGGATGCCATACACAGCGTTGATAATATAAGTTGCGGTACCAGGCCGGAGGAGCACCAGTTTGCTCAGCTTCTGATCCTAATTGACCTCACACGCTGACTGTCTCGACATCTGACACAAAATAAAAGCGTCCTAAGGTTACGCGTGAGTTGGGGTTCATTGGTGGGAGTGTCATTTTCACCTTGAAACCGGAGCTATGGGCCATTCCACAAACAAAAGCGATAATCACGCCACAGGTGATCCACAACAACACCATTGACTGGGGGCATGGATGCTAATTGTGCTGGGATATTTGCGGCGCTGGTGAAGAGATGGGATATCTCGCAGCGAATGTCCCGCCATGAACGAGCACTAGATCCCGATTTAGACTCGAGTTATACATGATTGGAATTAGGTTCGCTCACGTCACGTTGGCGACTTTGGTCTGCGTTTTTAACGCGTAGCGGTAGACGGAGCCAGAGTCAAGAACGAGGGAAATAGATTCTGTTGGGTGTAGCAGGACAATCGCACTCGTACTCCGACCGTAATCCCTCAAGAGCTGTAGGGTGACGCAATCGTGTGTATCGTTCGTGAAATCGAGGAGGATTTCGTAGGTATGTAGAGGGGATGGCATGATAGCGAAGGCGTCGCGGACGCGGATTGATGGCCTCAAATATAGCAAGGAGGGGCAGCAGAAAGCAAATCAACCCACGGTAGCTGGGAACGCCTGGATTGTGCAAGGCCACCGGTATCTGTTCGAGAACTGCCTGCAGGTAGAATAAGCTGCTTTTGTCGATGTTACGGCAAGAGCTGTGATTGCTTCCTACTGAAGGTCAGCAAGCTACCCAAGGGAAGGCCGAGAAAATGTACCTACGTATAATTAATCGGCCCCAAAGCAATCCATCTCCATTTTATGTGTGACCCTCGAGGCCCAGGACCCGGCAGAATACCTCGGGGTGTTGCCACGTTAGTTCTTATTGTCTACACCGAATAAGCAACTCTCATCAAGACCGAAACAATCAAGCAAACTGCAACAGAGAATTCAGAACCAGATCTAGAAGCGAGGGGGCATGCATGAGCAATGAGGCATTGATTATCATATATGTCATTTTCAACATGTCATGGTTTTTGATCATCATCATGCCACCAACTGGCGAATGGAGTAGCCAAACTATCACATACTTTCGTTACACTGAATCCCTGGAACAGAATTCATCTGGATTATTTGAAAGACATCATAACTGGGCGGAGAGTGATTCATCATATTAGATATACAAGTCAGGGTAAGTAATTCCGCTTTAAAGTGTCCATACTGGTGAGGTAGATGTATCTAAAAACAGAAAGTCCGGTGGGTGTAGCTTAGTTGAGCTTAGCATCTCTGTGCCACGAGTTTATGTCTATCTCCGAGTTGAATTGTGACGCGCTCCAATGGGATCTACATTTCCTTTGGGTTCACCATAGAACGAGTCGTTATGCTCGTAACTCTGATTATAATCAGGGATAGCCCGTCTTCCATCGGACACCTGGCGGCTGATGTTCGACTGGGGAGGGTAGGATCCGTTGTACCTGTAGTCGGAATTCGAGAAGGTGTCGTGAGCTGTTTGATGGGGCTGGCTCATTATATCCGCCACGCTCGCGACGCTTTCTTGCCGTAAATGGCCGTAGCCCTTCGGGGTCGAACTCGGTGGTGTGTGGTTAGATTCGGTCGATGGTCGAGAATCCCACGGATCGTTGCGATTGTGCATTGGAATATTGTTGTTGATGTTGGTGGGATCAGCAAGCTGATCATATTTAGCATGATCTCGGCGTTGTGATGACCCATAGCCTAGGAGAACCAGATAGAGATATATCTTGTCAAGATGTGGCCTCAGTCAGAGGATTCATGCCAGCAGCTGCGGGACCTACATGGAAGATAGCGAGCACCACCCATAGACCACCCATGATACCAACATCCACCCATGGGAAGATATTACATAGGGTTTCACCCTCACTTTGCTGGTCCTGTGAAAAGAAATCCTGGAGACAGTTGGCCTGGGCTACGGAATGCCGGGATGCAGAAATGATGGCCCACGCCGCAGCAACAGCAAATGCAGCGAGGGCAAGCAATGAATGCAAGCTAACATATCGACGGAATAGTATTGGTTTCTCCTTCATGGATCGTTAGGTACGGTGTGCACGTTGTATGATATAAATTCACCTTGGCCACACCAACGAAACCAAGGACTTGCACACCAGCACCTACAAGACAAATGATGGCTAATATCCAGGGCGCAAAAGAGGGGGTAGCTGCCCCGACGACTGTAAATCAACGTGAAATTAGGGCTTGTGTGAGGGGGTCATTGTGGGATAGACAAACGGGATGGTGTTGAGACCGAAAGAATGCCCACTAGAAGAGCTGATACAAATTGGGAGATCAAAGTTGCGTATATACCGGCATTGACGAGAGGAATTGCACAACAACAATAATCTCTGGGCTTCATTTAAAAGGATGGGCGTAAGGTGGGAGGAGGACAAGAGACGGTTGCTGCCTGGTCTTGGGCTGTGCGATGGGTCATCTCCACACTCTAACAGTCGCAAACATCAGTTGGGGCATAGACCGTATTTGGCCTCTAAATCCTTCAGACTCAACCACCATGCGTCGTTTCTCTCAAATTGCTCTCCTTGCTACCCTCTTTGCTTGCTCGGCCTGTGCCACTTTTGTACCCCAACAAACTCCCATTCAAATCACAGACGGGGTTCACACAACCGAGAGCTGGTCTTACGAAGACTGTGGTATGACCGCTATACATCCTCATATTCAAGTAAAATCAATCAACGGATATATCAGGCACACAGGCGGATCCTATACAAATCAAGTCTATCAAAGTTTCGCCTGATCCCCCGAAACCAGGTGAAGACTTGACCGTCGAAGTCAACGCCATTGCAACCAGAACTATCGAGGTATTATTTGTTATCGCTTTGAACACACAATACTTATTCACCTACCAGGAAGGTGCATATGCCGATGTAACCGTCAAGCTGGGCCTCATCAAACTTCTCCACAAACAATTTGACGTTTGTGAGGAAGCGTATGCCATCACCTCTTACATCCCCACCCTCTGCTTACTGGTCAATAGGCGCAATGCGGACGCTGATATCCAATGTCCTGTTACAACAGGCGAATACAATGTGAAGCACACAGTTGCACTCCCGAAGGAAGTCCCCAAAGGTGGGCTTGTCGGTTATTGTGTCATTGTGGTGCCTCATTCCATTCCCTAGCCAAATTTACAGTTCAGGTGCGGGGATATACCGTTGCGGATGACGATATGCTCTGTCTGAACCTCAAGGTGGACTTTATGAAAAGACCATTCCCTAAACTATGGTAGATGGTTTCTTCGTTCTAATCCTAGTTCATTTTGTGCATTGGGTGGGGAACCAACATAATTTCGTCACGAATCCACGATTGACACTGAAATAACTATTAATGACGTAATACGATTGGTGAATTCCATGAAGTGACTCGTTTTGATTTATATACACCATATGCATCGTTTCCGAATTCCAACGATGGCCTAACCACGAGCGCATCCAGAGTGGCACCAGCACAAATATCTCACAAGTTCAATACCTCCTTATTCTTGATTTCGAAGCTACCTGTGGCGACGCGATTCCCCCCAAGGAGCAAGAGATAATTGAATTCCCAACTCTTTTGTATAATACACAACGTAGAGTAGTAGAGTCGACATTCCACAGCTATGTGCAACCCACTCGGCATCCTAGGCTTACCGAATTCTGCACAACCTTGACTGGCATAACACAGGTGGGGGCCTTTGTCACCTGAGTTTAGGTTTTGTCGCATCTAACTATCATATAGGAGGTCGTGGATAAGGCCCCTACATTCCCTACCGTGTGGGCACAATTCAATGAATTCTTGCAGACACATGGCGTCTTCAGTGACCCCGGAAAACATGTCTTCCTTTCATGCGGCCACTGGGACCTTCAGACAATGCTCCCCAAACAACTCGCGCTGGAAAATCTAGGTCCACCTGGGCCAGCCTTTGAGACCTGGATTAATGTGAAAACCTCATTCAGAAAATTCTATGGAGGAAGAAATAATGTAGGGATGGCGGGAATGTTGAACAAGTTGAAAATCCCCTTGGAGGGCAGACATCATTCGGGCATCGATGATTGCAAAAATATTTGCAGGATTGTGCAACGTATGCAAGAGGATGGGTGGGAGGCCAGTGGAAAGGACATATTCCCGAAATAGCGCTTTCGGCGATATTAAAGTAAGATGCTGATTCTTTCAACTATGCTCCACGACTTACCATAAGGCAAAAGATACCATCGTACTATATCAAAAACTCCACTAGCCCCCCGCCCAAGGATTGCCAGGAGTCCCAGGACACATATGTGTTGTCCCTCACTTTCCCCAAATCTATTCCTGTATGATTAAGCCCTGCAATGGAGACAATTGACGTTTGCATGATTAAGCGAAAACAATAAGGATGGTCAAATGATGGCTTCTTCACATTTAGCAGGTGACCTGCATCCAAAGCGCATTATTGTTGTTGGTCAATAGTGCACAGACCCAGCGCTCTACCCAACCCTGATGCCTACGAGCACTGTACCTTTCGAGGTGCTCTTCGAGTTCACAAACAATACTGCGGATGCTGCTACCTTGCAGCTTACCCGAGGGGAGGATGAGGTCCCCACTGGAGGGGGCATGATACTACTCCACAGCTCAGAGAGCGTGTCACTGGTGTTAAATGCAGGGTCCACCTACAAGTATGCCCTCAAGCAGCGGGGAAGCAAAGCGTACATCTCGTGGGTCTTCCCCCCATGCGACTTCCTATGACCTGGCTGACGAAGTCTGACTGAAGTGTTAAGGCATGGCAGGATACCCAGTGCAGCGTGACAGACGTGCTGGGGGGAATACTGGATCCAGAATCCCCTCCGTGGACACCAATTCAAGGTATAACTGTCACCTGCAATGGGAATTGAAAAACCAGGTCAGTAACACGAAAAGAAATCTGCAACAAGTAGAAACTTTGCTGAATAGGCCCTGAAGGGAACGCCTGCCGTTGTTTGAACGTTCTTGAGTGGGGTGAACACTAGCAAATTTAAAACACGGATAAAACTTGGAGAACATGTCACATTCTATCATTGGTTGATCGGCTCGATTTTTCAGCGGTTACAGGACCCGGCATTGGGCTCATAGTGGGGCTTCACATGCACATTGCAGTGCACGTTGGCGGTCAGATTTCGTTGGCAGTTGGGACAACTGATCTGGTGTAAACTTTATTTAACACACATAATCCGATTCCTCCCACCTGGTCGAGCTGTTTTTATCACTCGCCTAAGTGAACAGGAATTATAGTTGGAATCGAGGCGGTTCCTGCGTTGAGGTTTCTTGAAACTTAAAGGGTCTTATGATAGCACAGCCACCGATCGCCACTTCTGAAATTAGAATCAGATTCGTTTTGCAATCGTGACTGCACACATCCACCCATGCCCAAAAGCGCCAAAAAGAGAAAGGAAAAGGCCGCTGATTTCAATGTACGATATTACAGTCTATGAGGAGATTTGAATATCCATGCTAGGCGACTAGAAAGTCAAGCTCAAGCTCGGAAAGGGCAAGGCGACACCGACCAATGCGATAGATACTTCTTTCAAGGCGCGATGTATGTCCTCCTCATATCTGTCGAGCGTTTCGCTAATTTTTTGGGGATGTGCAGCTATTGCATTACCAACCCAGAGTATAACCGTCACTAAAGACGAGAACGCACCAACGACCAAGCGGCAGCTAACATTCGAAGATCTGATCGTTCACCTAAAACATTATAGTGCTGGTACCCGCAAAGGTATGTCATATAAACCCCTTGGTCTCTTCCGACCAACCATCGCTCTAGATGCGCTCACGGGGTTGAGGGAACTACTCGAAAGCAATTGGGGGATACTGGATGCTCGTCTGACGCCATTGCTTAATGCATGCGCGCGGCTAATCGGAGACGAGGTTAGCTGGTTCAACTATTTAATTCTCAACTTGCTGATGCTAGTCTCTCAGGATGCCAGTGTTCGAAAGGTGCTCATATCGTTTTTTTCATGGCTCTTGCCGCGAATAGACCAGGTAGATATTGCACTAGTGGTACTTCATCTACTAATGTGGGTACGAGTCTAGGAGTTATTGATCCCACACTCGCCTCTTCTTCTCCTTTTCACCACATCCGCACAAACGCACATATTTCCTCAAATTCGTATTGATGCCATACGCTTACTCGATGTCCTCCTGGAGTGCATTCCCCACGCTGTGGTTGCTGGCTGGAGCGAGGAAAATACAGGTCACGGAAGTCGCGTGCTGGAGGGTTATTTGGGCGTTCTCAGTGCTGGGACCAAATTCGGGGAAACAGATGGTTCCAATCATTATTCTCTAAACGATTTAGGGCTGACCGGATTACTAGGACCCATGAGGGCCACATCAATCGCAAGCGTCGTTCTTACGCCTGCTGTACGGGTTTAATTATTCTGTGGGCTCCTGGATTCCCTGTTAATCACCGTGTATCCCAGTCAAAACTCATCGTCCTCAAGTCCCTCTCGATATTTCTCGAGAATGCGCTAGCCGCATCACAGAACAAAACCCCATTCCCATCCCAGATATCAGAGCCGTGGTATCTTCAAGCCTCGTTCACAACTCCGTCTGCCTACAACACTTTTGTTGGACTCCTCCAAACTTCACTGCCACACCAGCGTCAATGTTGGCACGCGGAAATTGACCCCGGTCATGACGAATTTGTGGGCGGCGTCCATACCACAGACTTACATGGACAATGGGACCTCCAGCAGCTTTCGGATACGGCTGCTTTGGTGGAAACACTCGCCAGCGATAGTACGACACAATCACATAACCCCACTTTTGTTGCGGTATGTCCTTTCCTTTATGGTGTTTTCTTCCTACTGAATCTACATAGCATCTGGCAAGAACATTGCATTCGACATTGATTTCAACTTTCCTTGACTGTGCCCCTACTGTTTTCCCCCCCAGCTCCAGCCCACCCGATACTGAATTACAATTGATCTCCACTGTGGCTCAAATCCTGGGGGTATTATATAACGGGATTCTCCAGCCGTCGTGTTCCCTGGTTTGCCTGTTCTTTTGAACACTTGTGGCCTCTTACTCAAGACGTTTCAAGGGGTCAAAAAAAAATGAGGTCGCCATAGAAGACTTAGAAAGCATTCTCGGCCATATGACGCCGTATTTTCCCTTCACGCCGCAAGGTGGTCATGACATCAAGGTTCGTTATCTCCAGGCATTGTTATGCCCATTCTGAAATCAATTAGGCGGAGCAAGCCTTCCAAGATCTTAATCTGATTTTCTGCCGGCTTATATCGCTCCTGATCCTCGCTAATGGTAGCGAGTCTGAAACCACCCCCGGACACCGGAGAGGGCCACACATGCACGCAGGACGTAAGCCAAAAGATGCGCTCCCCATGCAGACACGCAAGGTCAACGAGTACGTTACCCGCCTTCTCGGAAGTGGAAGTGGAGGCCAGCTTGCGCGATCACTCACGCCAGGGGCATACACCGCACTCCTACCTACCATCTGGACACTACTAAACGACGCCGTCATCACCCGAGCAGACACCCCCACTGAAGTGCTCCGGGTTATCCTGCAGCACGCCATCAAGACCTCATCAAGATCCAGTCTCAAGAGATACACTATCCAATTTATCTCCAGGATAGCGCTAGTAAGCACGAGGCCGGCATTCATAAACATATTGCTTAAACCAGCCTACAGCTGGAGACCGAGCAGGAATACCAGGGTAACTTTCATTTCGGGCGGAATCCCGCGGAAGGTGAACTATTTGAAGAATGGGCTGGCCTTCTGCCCAAGGTATTATGGGAGCTGGGGTCGTCCGATATAGATACTTCCGAGGTGAGTGGGAATGGATTCCGAACCCATGAGTTATGAATGATTCCAAATACCCGGAAGATGATCCTCCGATTTATGCTACGCACCATGCAGCGTAAATCTAGGCTACTCCAATCCAAAAAAGTAGGGATACCCCTATCAATCAGTTACGTACCTCATCGATTTCCTTTCAGACGTTGGTTGCCCTCCAAGCTCGCTTGGTGCCTTACTTCAGCATCGATCATGCTATCCGTGGCCACGTTCCGGGTCCTTTCTGCAATTTACCTGAGCAATCGGTTGCCCAGCAGCTTGCGCTGGATGTGGCAGCCACATTGTTATCACAGGGGCAGTCGTCGATCGATCAAAACAGAAAATTGCTCTTGGCCATCGATACTGCCACGAAGGATAATCCCAACTGCAGCCGCTATTGGCTTCATTTGGACCAAGCCTTCATGCTGCAAATGGATAGTGCATTGTCTTGTCCTCATAGTAGCATCTTGTGAAAGCATTGTAATTCCAATACGCTATTTAATGTAAAATGAACACCAGGTCGTAAGTAGCTTGTTTAGTGCTAGCGCGTACAGGACTATGGCATGTAAACGACCAAGGCACAACCGAGCACGCTCGTTACAAGTGAGATTAGCCCATTCTAGCTGCTTCTATCCGATAGAAGAGACGCGTCGAGCGTGGAGGACTTGGTGAGAACCGGATATATGTATAAACAAAGACAAGGGATGGAAATGAGGAGCTGGATCAACCACATTTTCAAGCCAACGACCACGTAATGCCGGAAATCCGACCACGGCCAGGATCGGCGATTGTGTTGAAAGCAGCTGGGGAGAAATCGAGATCACCGAATGCACAGCCTTCACAGCGATCAGTGATTTGGACTGAGACGCTCTTTCCTTCAACTAGATAGTGGAATGATGAGAACTCCTGCGTTGATGATATGTTTGCCTGAGACTTACACTGGGCGTTGACAAATTTTCCGCAGATTGGGTTAGTGTTTGGGTTAACTCCATTGTATCCACTACAATGAATAAACCATTAGAAATGAGCCACAAAACAGAAGAGGTGCAACTAACGGAACCGAGTCATAAAGAAGGTGGGAGACAGCGGCAATGAATTGGCTATCATTGTTGGTTATGCCGCAGGAGCCGAGGCCAGCTAGCGGGGGAAAAGTAGGTCAGAAATTGGCGACAAAATGAGGCACGGATAATACACACTTGCGTAAAAGGTACCTGGAGGTGAGCAGGTTAGATTGGATGGGCGGGCGCATCAAAAGGAACCACATACCTTGACCAGTTTGAACGCCAGCCAAAAAGCTACCAAAAGGGGTACCTCCACCCCCACCCCCACCCCCACCGTTGGAAGCTGGTGAAGGGGAAGGGGAAGGTTCTGGGGCTGGTTGTGAAGTGGAAGGTGCTGGCTCTTTGGCGGCAGTTTCTTCCTTTGGCACTGGTGTGGGCTCAGCTTTCTCGCTGGAGGTAAACTCGTTGAGGCGAATGGGCGTTGACGATGATTGGACGGCAGTGGTTGTGGGGGAGGGAGGGGGTGGTTCAATGGAGGAGGAGGGGGCTGGGGCAATGGAGGAGGAGGAGGGGGCTAGGACAGCGGAGGAGGACGGGCGGGGTTTGCATCTTTTACGAACCTGCCTCTTCTTGAGAGGGGCAACAGGGATATCGACAAGTGCAGGAGCTGCTGCCCGAGCTATTGCCCTGTGGTGGGCGTTGCGAGGAAGATGATGAGGGGTGGAGAGAGCGGAGACGGAGGCAGAGAGGGCGATGCAGAGGAGGGCGAATTTGGAGAAGGCCATTGTTGGTGGTTGACGGAAAGACTGACGGGGGATTATATATCAAAAAGTCAAACCAAACGAGGGACGGAGTCAACGTGCAACGGCAGATGAGGGTACAAAGACAGGAAGCACAATCGCCAAATACACACAGACACCAAATTTTATGCCAATGGCGACTGCCGATCCACGGCATCACATCAACGCCTGCCAAGGCCAAATGGCACCCCTGGGCTGCACCCTTGACGCATGTCTTGGATGTGAATGGCGAGAATCGACTCAATCAGATAGTAAGAATCGCAATCGCAAGTATGTTTGAGTTTTCATATCAACTGATGCTCTGAACCATTATGTCATGCAACATCGCCCAAGCGTTCCTGACCATTTCGCACCGTCTGTGCATCAAGCAACCTGGTTATTTATAATTTAACATGTTGGCCATCGGCAGGTAGATCCATATCAAGCGTCCAGCTGCGGTATTCACGGAATACGACAGGCCTGCGCAGATCGCTACTCCCAAGTCCACTTGATCCCGGGAACGCGCCCGCGGCCCATGGCGACATCAGCTTCCCCAGTGATGGCTGAAAAGGCCGACGGCGAAAAATCAAGATCACCCAACGCGCAACCTTCGCAGCGGTCAGTCACCTGGACTCTCACGCGTCTGCCTTCGACTATGTAAACAGGGGCAATCAGCATCATGGCATCTAGTCGTGGGCGCCGCTCACAGTTGACATTCAAGTATTTGCCGCAGATGCCGTTATTGTTGGGGTTACCACCCGGGACATATCCACTGTTTGATAATGAGCTACATGAAATAATGAATCATTGAACAAACTGACGGGTAACTATCGTAAACGAGGTGAGAGACAGCAACGATGGGGTCGCTGTCGCTGTTGGTGATGCCACAGGCGCCGAGGGCAGCTAAAAACAAAAAGGTTCAGAAAAAGTATGCTGCGACATACGGGTGACACCTACGGTGGTAATAGGTACCTATGATAGCTGATGAGTTGAAAACTCTCAGTTATAGGTAAGGAGACGCACCTTCGCCAGTTTGGGTGCCTTTCATGAAACTGCCACCACCGCCGTTATCGGGCGGGGAGGAGGTTGGCGTCTGCTTTGACGCCGGCGGCGCAGCGGCATATACTGCTGGGGTTTGCGGGGGAGCGGGTTTCAAAGAGGGTGACGGTGTCTGCGCAGAGGTATGCTCCACTGAGGTCTGTGAGGGAGGCTCTGAAGAAGATAACGACGGCTGCGCAGAGGAGCCCTGCGGGGAGCCAGGTTGTGAAGAAATTGACGGCGGCGCAGAAGCAGGCACTGAGGGGGATTCCACTGGTGTGGGGTTCTCCTGCTTGGGCTTCGGGGGCTGTGTGGGCTCGCCAGTGTGAATAGCCGAAGAAGAAGCTATTAATTTTGGGCTGGAGGCAACAGCCGAAGCTGGGACTGAGAGTGACTGGCACCCCTCACGCCCCCTCTTTTTGCTGACTGGAGCAGCATGACGGTTGAGAGGCACTGAAGCCGCTGCCCGCGCGACTGCCCTATGATGCGCACTGCGAGAATAATGTTGGGGGATTGAAAGAGCGGATGCACAGGCGGAAAGGGCGACACAAAGGACGGCAATTTTTGCAAAGGCCATTGGAAGGGGGGAAAAAAAATGAATGGCGGGGTGGAAAATAATAACGTTGATAGGAAGATAATCGTTTTCGTACTTAAAGGAAAGATTCAGGCCAGGGATGAAAAAAATGGATTTCAGTTGGCGTTGGAGAACAACATTCACCGTGAAGCCCTCGAATTCCCGGTTGTTGGGGCCGGTCCTTGGCCAGAGACAGGGGGGACTGCAGAAATCCTCCATTCATTAGTAGCAACGCAACGGTAGCAACGATAATGACCACTCTGATTGGCATGAACGCGTACCGAAATATGATAGACGACCTGATCAAAGCAATGTCAGCGAAATTAGGATCCAATAACAGCGGGCGCGAGGCGCGCGTGTCGTGACAACTCATGACATGTGCCGGGCGCTGATAAGCACTGTAGGGTCCCCTACAGAAAGTCAAATGCCCGCAAGAAATTTAGCGTGAGGTTCTGCATCGAATCGAATAACAGACCAACAACTTACAAGCGCGGTAACTTTACGCAATTTCAAATTCACTTTGTGAACGATGTCCTTATATTGCCAGTCGCAATCTGCCACATTTATGAATCAGATATAGTGTGCAACCGAGCCAAGATTCTTATGCAGAGCATCCAGGTATCACTATCATCTATCCGCAGCATCTACCCCACTGCTGGCCTTGGCTGCATACATCTTCACCAGTCCCGTTCCAGCCGTCCCTGCGAGGCTTTTCCCATACGCGTCAATCTGTCCCAATAGCAACACACTCTCCAGCCGACTCGGCTCTGCGGGTATTTTGAATAATCGCGCAACATCCTCCTCTGGCAACGGCGCAAGCCCCTGTGCAACCCGCCCAGCGTTCTCCTCCTTTCTTTTAGTCACGTAATTTTCGGCTTTTGCCCGTTCCCGAGCAATTTGTCGTGACAGATACGCGAGATTGCCTTCTTCGGTGCGATAGTTGTCCACTGCTTCCACAATCTGTTCTAGGTTCCGTGCAATACCTGCCGTGCCCAAATCTAGGGTGGAGAAGGACGGTTTCAACGCGGAGACTTGGGCTTCTTCTGGTGTGGGGTCCGATAAGGGCGAGGGATTCATTTGTGTTAATGATCCAAGGAACGAGCTCAACAGCGGGTTTGTACGGACTTTGAGAGGCACTTCCTCCAAAATGGAGGAAAACGTCAGTCGGTGACTGATTAAACTAGGATGATCAACTATTTTAAGAGCGGACCGCGTGCTCAAAGGTTGTTTCACATTACCTCGCGGTGCTAAAGTTCGATTTCTTGTATGCATCCAAGAAAGCTGCCGTCAGTCGGAATGCCCGGAACGATGAATTTCCCCTCGCTGTCTGTGAGAGGTCTTTTTCCGAGGACTATCAAGCCGGGCAACTCGGGGATACGGCCTGCAGCTTACCATGCACAATGACGACACCCCCATGCCGAAGCTTTTCCTGATGGATGGCTTGCGTATCCACCAATGTTTGATTAAAGAATGCCCCGAGGGTTGTCGCCTGGTAGAATCCTACGACACTGTCGTCTGCCTGCACTTCCTTCAGAGACCTAAGCATTGACGCCTGATAGCGGGCTGGCATAATTTAGAGATGATTTCCGCGTTCGTGTTCAACCCTGCGTACCAATGGATTTTGTTGATTTTTCATCTTCATCTGCGGCATGGTGCGGCAGTGGAAATGAATTGGACACCTCCAGAGTACCATCGAGGTCCAGTCCCAATAATAGTCCGTGCGCGGTTGACGAAGGCGCCTCTCGCGCATGTTTTTGGATCTTCGTCACGACCTAGAAGACGAGATGAGCCCTCGTGGGTGGCACGATCCATGAATCCGACTTGCCATCCCATCAAGCTGGACAACCGTCAGTGGGATATCGGCTTCAATGTCGATCACCTTGGACATGGACGCAGGAATGGCTTCATATGTGGGAGCAGCGGGCGGGGGTGCTGCAGAAGGTGCTGGTAGGGAGGCGGCGAGCGCCGCAGCCATTGATGTTGCCATTTATGAGACGTGGATAGCGAACGGCGAAGATGTGATAAGGAGTAGTTATGAACACTTGGCACAAAAAATGCGAGGCTCCTGCCAAGCAAGGTCAAATTTTGTCGTACTGACAGTGAAAGGGTCTGTTACAGCGCCCGTTAACGTACATACGACAGGGAAAGGTCAGGCTCCTATTTTGAATCTCTAGCGGTTCATTCCAAGTCATCTCCAAAGTTCCGTCTATCGGAATGTATTCTCTCCGTGAAGAACAGGCGGAGGCTCCATATGATGGCGATGGCTTACATAACACCTCGGCTTTCAAGTTCAAACTCAGGATCATGGAATGGATCAGAAAGACCCGCAAGTCCGTCGCTTCCAGTCCTCTTTTTGCTTGTTGTTCGCCTGCTTCTACATTCTCCCCACTTACCTCCACTCCTACCATGCCAATGTCAAGGTCTGCGAGGATAACGCTCCTTCTCGTCATTGATATTATTTTTTTCTTTGTGGAACTTATCGTTGGTGCGTCGTCTGCCAATCTCTAGACGCAACATACCTATATCTTTTCCCTCCCAAGGTTATGCAGTGGGGTCGCTGGCTCTTGTGGCGGATAGTTTCCACATGCTCAAGTCTGTCGCCCTCCTTTCCTCGCGGCAGTCACTTATGCATAGATGGCTAGTGATGTCATGAGTCTTATCGTAGCCCTTTATGCCATCAAAGTGTGTATCCCACCTTCACTCCAAAGACATATGATCCAACCTAGCACAGCTCACAGCAAGTACATCCACCGACTCCCGCTACTCCTACGGTTGGCACAGGGCCGAAATCCTCGCCGCTCTCATCAATGGTGTCTTTCTGCTTGCCTTGTGTTTCTCTATTTCGTTAGAGGCATTGCAACGCTTTTTCGCCACACCAGGCAAGTGGTTCGCGTTAATTCATAATTGGTTTTCTACAATTAACTTGAGCGCAGAAATATCCAACCCTCGCCTGATCGTGATTGTCGGATCCCTCGGGCTTGCGTCCAACATTGTGGGCTTGTTCCTCTTCCATGGTGTGTTCGCAATGTCGGCCCGTTCGTTCATTTGGTTCTTACTTCATCAAAGAGCACAGTCACTCCCATACTCACTCTCATAGCTCGCCTGTATCCAGACCAGCGAGCATAAACGCATCCACCCTAGAAACAACCCCTACAATCCCGACACCGGTACCCGTGAAGAAATCCCCACCAGCTCATTCTCACACGCGCTCTTATTCACGCCCACGATCCGAGTCGTACACTTCACTATATGGGCATCCTGCTGCAACACGCGCTTCCCTTGTGCAAACCGCGAATGATATAGCATCTGCCCGATCCCCATCCCCCACAAACCACCGTCATTCCTTTTCCCAACCGCGCGTTTCTTTTGATGCAGATAATTCCCATCGGGCATTGTATTCTATGAATTCAGCAGATCCGTCCACCAGCATCGACAGCCCACACCCTGACCGCGTCTCCACAGAAGATACGCCACTCCTGCATGATGACCATATTCATGATCATTCTCCCACCTCACCAAGCGAACATGCACATTCTCACGCGGGCTCCATGAACATGCGCGCCCTGGTTCTCCATGTCCTCGGTGATGCCCTTGGGAATGTTGGAGTGATTTCCACCGGACTCATCATTTGGCTCACCCCATGGAGCTTCAAATATTACTTTGACCCTATTATCAGCCTCGTTATTACAGTTATAATTTTTTCCAGCGCGTTGCCTCTAGGTATGTGAGCTGGCCTCTGAATATCCGCATCTCCCTCATCACCATATAGTCCGTAGTGCTTCATTCATCTTGCTGCAAGGTGTTCCATCGACAGTATCACTCGACGAAGTTAGGAGTTCTATTTTAGATGTTGATGGGGTTTTATCCTTGCATGAACTACACGTGTGGCAGCTGTCCGAATCAAAAATAGTGGCCTCCGTGCATGTGCTTGCATCTCGCAACCACGATTTCATGCCCATCGCGGCCAAGATTAGGAAAGCGCTGCATCATCATGGCATCCATTCGAGCACAATTCAGCCCGAATATCATCACCCCAAAAACGCACCACCAGGGGCACATTTGAAGGTCAGTCAAGACGAGTTTGCAATTATCCCTTGCGCGGCTAAAATCAATCTACCCGTCAGACCACAGAGGAAACTTCGTGCCTAGTTTTATGTCCCCAGGACCACGAATGTGACCCAGCAGAAAATGCCTGCTGTCGTAAGTGCTATTTGATGAACAATCATTCCGTGCCTCACCCTTCCACAGCTCCCCTCCCAGTCGACGTATGATTTCGCTCGGTCGGTAGATAGTGGCGGGTCGTGAAATTATTCACATGGTACATCAAGCGATTTAAGTAAATAATAATCATATTCCTAGTCACTCATAAATGCTGGAAAGTTGGCTACAAACGCTTGTGACGAAGCCAGCCGTTGGAAAATTGCGTTACTCGTATGACTGTGCTTCCTCGCTCGAAGATCGCTCGCGAACCTTCGTGCCATGGCTGTACATGGCTGTCCGAGTGAGAATGGGCGGTCCCCGGGGACGGATCGGGATGCAAATTCGAGATATAATGCAGCAGTTAGAGAAGAACATATCACCGTCACCAAAAGCTCAATGTTTACAGCTTGTTCGCTGGGTTGATCATCCATTAGGGCAATTAGTTTGGGTGTCACAATGTGTAAGAAGATGGGCAGGAGTGGCGGTGAGGTAGACCCATGGGGCATGGTGAGAACAAAGGTTGCAATACGCTTGCTGTTTTCTAGGTCTCCGAGATTAGCCGATAGAACAAGTTCGGACCAAAGAAGGTTGAGAAATTGAGTTGGCGGGGTAAATTTGAGACAATGCTCCACATCCAAAATGGGGGCCTTTCCTGCCCTTGCAGCTGTCATAACGTCCTGGATAGTGCGCCGGGAGTATTCCTGCAGAGAGACCTGGACACGAGGGGGGTGAGGGGTTGACCCTGGAATGTGAGGTGGGGGTAGCGGAAATTGAATAAAAGATGGACAGCATGGGAGTTAGTACCAACCTCCTTGGATACCAAGCGCCTCGATAACGACCCGCCGCACCGTAACAACGTCAAACGCCGCAACATTCCAATTTTTATCTGAAAAAAGTGTCAGGATCCGAGGACCGCACAGCGATAGCACAGGGCGGGGACATGAGGGGGAGAGTAGTAGGGTCTGAAGGATTTGGAGGTGTATTTGTGCATTTCCAACTCTGGAGAAATTCATAACTTCCCGTTGTTGCCCAGCGACATTACCAGGACTTACCCTTTTTGTTTTATTTCCCCTAAAAGCGCTTTGATAACGCCAACAATGTCCAATTGAGCAATGGGCCCGTGAAATATGAGACACCATTGTTGAGGATGTCCGTATCAATTTTTTGTGCCAGATTCGCTTTGATGGCTTGAGAAAATAACGTGGCGGATATCCGGAGGAGTGTTTTCGGTTGTGTTGACCTAGAAGGGCTTTGTTGATAGACGAAAGAGAAAAGGGAATAAGCTGGGGAAACCTTAATATTGTGTCCTCTATCCCTTCACTGCCGCTGTCAAAAAGTGCCTTGAACCACGCAGCGAAGGCACCTGCATCCTCTGCAGAGAGGTGATCAGTAAAATACACGACATCTGTCGATTGGAGAAAGCCAAGAGGGACAGAGTCATGACCAGCTGTTAATGTGTCGATGTTGAGCTATAGAGATATCAGCGGTGGGAGTAGCTCGAGTGGTGAATGGACTTGCACGCAACCGGAATGGGATGTATTGGACTAGCAATATGACGTTCCCAAGGTGGCTGACTGCTGTTTGGGGATCACCTAGCATAGATGTGAGAGAAATGTCGCGTGTTGATCATTCCATGGCATACCAACTGTTTCGCAATCATATTCTTCCAAGAATGACAGCGCACGAAGAACAAGGTCGGATATTTTGATATGTATCGCGAGGATGTCCAGGGCAGTATCGCAAGTGTAGAGGATCTGACATATATGACTAAGAGACTCTGCGTCAAGCACGCTAGTAAGAGACGTGATTTTCTGGGACAGTTGAATGACACAGTATGAATAGTGAACCCGTAAGTACCTTCAAGATAACCTGAGAAAACATATCATGGCTTGTCAAATCTCTCTCAACGCGGTCCATCCAAATCCGAAAGTCATCTGAGGTTATTTCTGGGCTAAGTTTTGAGTCCATGTACGACTGCCCGACCCAAATTAGAAATAAAATATGGGCGTGGTGAATAAACCCAGACCTCAAAATCAACACCAGCCTCTTGAGCCTCCGTATGCAAGCGAGGTATACTTTCGTTGGATATGAGCGGATCCAATTCCACCGCGAATGGTGTATCAATGAGTTCCACGTTGATAAGCTGCTGTAATAGGTCTCGCAGAAGGTACCCTGGTCTATGCCGAATCAAAACAGTGCTTCGATGGTTCTGGAACACTTACATATAGTCCTCCGTATGTCTCGGTCTAACCACACGAGCTAACGTGTGCTCACATTGACTAACAAGGTCGGAATTATGGAATACGGAGGCTATTGCGTTCTGGAGGCCCCCCCGCTATGGAATTTTAGTAGAGAGCTATCGCGTTGGGGAATATGGTACCAAATCATTATGAGATAATCCCTCGCCCTTGAGAAAATTTTCAAAAATAACGAGGAGATGGGGAAGCTTCGGGAGATATAAGTACTTGCGTCAGGACTCAGTAACAGAGGAGCAGGCATACCCGCCCGATAATAAAAAACTTCCAGCCCAGGCAATCTGAAGAACTTCGGGCGAGGGAAGTTAACGCGGCCAACAGTAATTGCCTGTAAAATATCTTGGGCGACCATGAGGTCCACCTAAAAACGCCCATGAGCAAGACAACAGGATTGGCACCCCAGCCTGAGCCAAATCTATGGGCCCTACTAAAAACCTACATATGCTGTGAATAATTTTCGCTATGACAGGATGGAGAATACATACTATATGGTGTAGCAAAAGGCTTAAGGTGACAATGTCGGTTTCGGAGGCGGGACCAAGTAGATCGCCTTTGCCCAGGGCCAACTGCATGGTGTGCATCATTTGGGCTTCTCTAGCGATTTTTGCATCATCGCCAAGGAGGAGGTTGAGGGATACCACGAATGTTTCTAGTACTTGGCGGACGTCGGGCGTAAGAGGGAAAGTATGCAGGATTTCGCTGGCGTCGGCAAAATAATCCATGGCCTGAGCCGTGGAGATCTGAGAGAGGTCAGAAACGCAAGAAAACAGCAAAATGACAAGTTCAGAGGCAGATTCCGTGAGGTGGTGAAACTGGGATATGGATAGTGAGTGGGCCGTTCGCAACAGCGCCAGAGCGTCTTGAATTGTATTCAAAATGGCAGGAGTGAGCGCGGTTAGAGGCACAATCGAACTAGTTGGTGAGAGATCAGACGCATAATGTGCATCGAGGGCGATGCGACAAAGCGTGTCGAGGGTCACAGAGAATGGAGTTCCGGGGAGCGCGCGGCCTGTAGTAATGTGGTTACAAAGGTCGAAACAGAAATCATGCCTTCCTGGATGGCATGGCTGAGGTAGGCTTTCAAATCAGGATCCCCAGGATACGAGCGGTAGAGAACCAGAACAGAGTCTGAATGTATTGTGAACTGGCCACCATCAAAGAGGAATGTGCTACTAACTGCTGAGGCTGCTTTCCGTAACCGAGGCCATTTCTGACATGGTATGAAGTGTAGTGTCTTTGGATACATATAGCTTGCAAAGATCTAACCACTGGTGTTGCGAGCTATTGGAATATTTCTTGAAGGCGGAGAAAGGGTTGGAGACCTACTTTAGATGCAGGTATGCCACTCTGGAAGCAATTTCGCGTCAGGTCAGCCAAGGACATATTTGCGACTAAGTTGTGGCCACCAGCAAGACAATTGTAAATTTTGGACTTGGACTCGTTGCGGTTGCTTGTTTGTATCTCAATCATCCACACAAGAACGAAGCCGAAGGAGCACATGAATTATCCCAGTGAACCAGCACAGCACAAATGTTGAAGTATGTAAACATTAACAGAATATATTCAGTTCATCAATTTTTGGTTTAGCTCGTTGCCGGCCCACTCATTTTACACTTTAGCAATCAACCTCCGAGTTTCTTGTGGTGTGAAGTGTAAGATAATTGACAACACTTTCACGAGATTTGGCTACAAAATATTTAGTCAAATCGGACGGAGGGTGTTAAAGCACGTACTCTCATTTCCTTGTGCTCCAAAAACTGGAAAATGACATTTCTGAGGTATTCCAAGTTGACTTCCTCCTCGTTTTTGGACGACACAGGAGACGTAGGAGCCGGGGAGCCGGCCCTTGAAGTATGATCAGAAGACACTGAAGGCCGACTCTCTGACGACTCGGAGGCCGCTTCGGATGTGCGTGACGTCCAATAGCCTACGCCGGGATTTCGTTGACGCTCAAGGAGAGCCGCTGATGATTGGACTTTGCGCAGTTCCTCGCGAAGTGTCTGTAGACATTTAGTATCTCGTCTTTCGTACCATTATACGAGAGCTACCTTATTGCTCAGGCGTAGTTGCGCTTCACGGGTCTTGAATTCTCCGATTTGTTGTTCCAAAACGGATATCTTCGTATTCAACTCCGCCTCCTGGATTCTTGTAGTGTCCTGGCGGTCCATGAACTAAGTAAATAATAATAATTTAGGAGGAAATCTACCTCCATGGCCTGGATCTGGTCCTTATAGTACTGGAGTTCCGTCAGCTGTGAATGCAGGAGACCGTTCTCATCTTGGAGCTGTGTTGTTAGGGCCTTAAGCTCGAGAACTACTTCATCGTGTTTTTCACGAGTTTTTTTCGCGGACTCCATTGACCTCTTCAGGTCCTCTGACTCCCTTACTTTGTCACGGAGTTTCCTACTCCAATCAGCTTCAACGTCATTTCTATCCTTCTCCAGAGATGCAATTTTTGCCCTTGATTCGGAGAGCTTAAATTCATATTTGGCCTCACTGGCCGAAAGCAAGCGAGCAACCTCCGCCGTTGACGTTGAAGGCTCCCGGGTGCGAATTTCTTGTTCCCGCTGGGCTTCAGTTATATCTTCTTTGAGTAGAAGGTTACGTTCGTGGGCCTCGCGGAGCTGATACTGGAGTTCTGTATTCTGGCTCTGGAGAGATTCGAGGTGGGATTGAAATGATTCAAGTTCGGCCTGCCGGAGCTGCAGACTATCGAAAAATGTATCTCTCTCTCTGGTTGATTTACGAAGCGATTCTTCGAGCGTTGCGATGTGAGCATTTTTCGATGAGAGGTCTGTCGAATGTGTGACCTATCGTACTGTCAGCGTATATGAGGATCGAAAGTAGCAGGGCGGACCTTCATTGAATTGGTTTGGTTTTCAAATTGATTCATTAGGTTGGAATATTCCTTCTGATAGCGCTCCTTCATGTTCGTCACCTCCTTATCAAATTGGGCTCTTAGCCCTGCATCTGCGTTTTCACGCTCGGTGTTGATGGTTTCAATTTCTTTTTGGAGTTTCGTTTTTTCAAGTTGTTCTCTCTCCCTGTCGACCTTCTCCCGTTCTCTAATAGAGCCAATTTCCTTCAAGGCATCCTCCTTGTCTTTCTCTGCCTTCACGAGCTTCTGGCGAACAGTCTTCAGTAAACTAATCGCTTTCACCCGCTTCTCCTCCTCTTCTTTCGCTTGGGTTTTGTGCTTTTCCATTTCTCCTCGTAAGCGTGTGACCTCCTCCGTGAGCTTTGTTGCGTTTTCCTCAACCAGACGAGAAGAATCACGAGATGCTGACATCCGCGACTGTTCCTCACGAAGTTCTGTCTTCATCCGTTCGATGCTACCACTGTGTGAGGCTAACTCATTCCTATGGGATTCATGGATCTCTGCAATCTGAATATCCTGTTCTGCAAGAGGTATTATAGAGATATAATATATTGGAAGAATGGCATACCTTCGAGCTTAGTGGTAAGATTCTTGATGTCTTCTTGGAACATCTGATACGAGTTATGAAATCCTTAACTCATAAGAACGTACTACCACATACCGCATGTTTGGTATTTGTATTTTCCAAATAATTCCTAAATGCGACCGCGTCCCCTACGCTTTCTAGTGGGGTATACTCCTGCAGGACTTTATCTGCAGCATTCTTCTCTGTTTGGAGTCGCTTGAACGCCGTCGAAACATCTGATCTCTCGTCTGTCAGCATGTTCGACATCCAAGCCGGCGATAAATAATACCTGAGAATCGTTGCTCGACCTGTTTTAATCTCTCCTGAAGTTCTTCCACACGTAGTGCCGCTTCACGAGATTCTAGATTAGTTAATATTTCAGTATTTTTGGTCAGCACCTCATTCAATGGGCGCTGTGGTGAGTCCAAAGAAAGGGTATGTGAGAATTCGGCGGGTATACTGGGGCCGGGTGATGTTTGAGGAGATGAGGGACTACTTTTTTGGGTGGGAGGACTTGAACTATTGGCTGGGGCCAATATCTCAACGGGCGTGTGATCGATCGCCGTAGGCTCGTCAGAGTTAGGCCCAGAGTCATCCTCGATAGGTTCAATTGATGTCTCAGCATGCTCATCAATGTGTGCTAGGGGTGGATCATCAGTCTCGCGACTGGCTTGCGAGGAAGACGTCGATTCCGTGATCACATCGGGTGGTGTCAGCGATATAGCTGATGGGCCCTCTGGGTCCGGAAGGGCGGTAACCGCAGGCGAGTCAGGGAGCGGAACGGAATGTGGCGAGATCGGGTCTGCATAAGCAGCCGGAACAGGTGAAGGTGAAGCTCTCGCAGAGAGGTCCGGGGACGTCTCGTTTGACGCCTCGCCAATGGTAAAAGACGCTCGAAGCCTGTCTTCCAGGTTCGTTTTGGCTCGTTCTCGAGGAGAGTTAACACTTGAGCCTTTAGGTCCATTGCCTTGCACAGGGCTCCCGGTGCGCTGTGCTGCAATCGATTTCCGCAAATTTGAGCGGGCAGAGTCTGCAAGTTGGTTGGAAGAAAGCGGTGACGATGAGCGCCTCGCTAGCGCGTCAACGGGGCGACGTGCTACAGTTTCGGCCTGTTGCTCTGATGAGTTATCGCGTACGGGGGCAGCCAAGCTCTCGACAGCCTGCCGAAGTTGGCTGAACATGTTGAGCACAGCACGCTAGCTCACTAGTTTAAACTACTAGTAAGTACTACAGCCGCACGCTGAAACGGGATACATCACGTGATAAATATAATTGCTCGATAATTCTAAACATTGAACTACGATGTTGAAGAACTGGAGGTAGATACATCCGTTTCCTTTCCTTTACCATTTCCGGCACTGGGTGCCACATCAATACCGTTCGTTGTACCGGCCAACTGCCATGCTGGGATTGAGGGCCGTCCCAACGCTGGAAGAGGGGATGGGATGGTTGGTGTCATAGTTGACCCGCGACTCAGCAGCAAGGCCTTGAGGGATTTCAATTCTTGCTGCAACTCGCTCAAGGATTGTGTCTGGCTCTCTTTGTTTTTCTCAATCATCTTGTGAATATATTAGCCGGCTGAAAATTTAGCGACGAAAATGCCCACCTTTGGCAGCATCTCACGAATGGTATTCACTTCCTCCCGTACCTCGCGCATTTCGTCTCTGGTCTTGATTTCTCCATCACGCATTTCCTTTACGACCATATTCACATCTTCCACCGTTTTATCAATTTTCCCTTTCTGTTCCTCTACCGCCACACGCACAGCTGCAGATTCGGCTTGGATCTCTTTCAATAAAGCTTCGGCTTCGTCGAACTGAGTAGTAAGTGCATCCCTATCCTCTTCATAGGCCGTGGAATTTGGGGGCTGAAGATGAGGGAGAAGGTATTTCTGCCAGCCGTAATCAATTGTGATATGTCCGGTTTGGGGTAGGCTCACCTTAAATAGAGAGACGGCAGTATAGGTTATTGTGCCAGAGACAACTGCGGTTATCTGTAGTGCGGCAATTAACACAGGTTTTGTGTGTTGCGGAGACAACATACAAAATAGTCCCGCCAGTCCCATTGATGAGCAAGAGGCTGAAGAGCACCAGAATAGGGTGAATTATATGTTTGAGTGTAGGGTGAATATGCGGTAACTGGCCCATTAGACGTCGTCTGCTTAAAAGCAAGATCGATTTCTTGAGGTGTTAGTCCTTTGGCCTCTAGAAATTGGATTCTCTGAGCTAACGGCGATGCCTGTGTCTAGAGTTTGTCGTTAGTTCTGGTTTCATGATGCATGAATCCAGAGACCTTTGGGTCTGTAAGGAAGACGACCGCATTGCGGATGAGCTCTTGACGATGATCGGGAGACGACATTTCGAATAACGAAAACCCTAACCCCGAAAAATGGTCTGGTTTCGGAGTTTGCCGGCACTCCAGACCCTTCAAAATTTCAGCCAGCGCTGGTTCCCTACTCCTTCCACAACTCCATCTAGCGAGCTGAAAGCGCGATGTTGCAGCTGGCAGCCTCCAAATTTCTCTCTCGGGGACTGACATCTGCCCGTGGTATGTTGTTTTTACAATTGTTAACGCTGCTTATCCATGTGTGGCTAGCCGCCCTTTTCAATGGTTGCCAACGAACCCCAGCTTGCAAGCCCTCCCCAGCGGTAACTTTCGGTACTCACACGCGTCTGCGAAGCCGTTTTATCCTCTAATGCATCATAAGTTTCTCGCAGAGGGTATGCGGAAGTGTTCTCACGCTCAAAGCCTCACATGAATATTGGAACTATCGGTAAGAACGAGTATCACCTTTGTCCACCCCTTCCTAAAAAAAGCTTGCAGGCCATGTTGATCACGGCAAGACCACACTGACTGCTGCCATCACCAAAGTCCTCTCGTCTCAAGGAGGTGCCAAGTTCACTGACTACAGCCAAATTGACAAAGCACCTGAAGAGAAAGCCCGTGGCATCACTATCAACTCCTCACATGTGGAATACGAAACAGGGAATCGTCACTATGGTCATATTGATTGTCCTGGGCACGCAGACTGTTCGTTGCTTCATGCCTCTCAGCTATATGTACCTATATCATTTTGCAGACATCAAAAACATGATTACCGGAGCGGCGCAAATGGACGGTGCTATCATTGTTGTTTCCGCCACGGACG
The DNA here is from genome assembly GCA_015501065.1 of Infundibulicybe gibba. Lineage (NCBI taxonomy): Eukaryota > Fungi > Basidiomycota > Agaricomycetes > Agaricales > Omphalinaceae > Infundibulicybe > Infundibulicybe gibba. The sequence continues at coordinate 763,320 of JADNYI010000001.1, forward strand.
GTCAAATGCCCCAGACTCGGGAGCATTTGTTGCTTGCTCGTCAAGTAGGCGTGAAGCGACTGGTGGTTTTCATCAACAAGGTTGACCAAATATCGGACCCGGAAATGCTCGAGCTCGTCGACATGGAAATGCGCGATTTGCTCTCCACATATGGTTTTGACGGCGAGAATACCCCCATCATTATGGGATCGGCCCTCGCCGCTTTGGAAGGCCGTGACGACGAGATTGGGTCCAAGAAAATTGTCGAATTGGTTGCTTCATGTGATGAATGGCTCGAGCTACCCCCTCGTAAGCCGCTCAAATTCATTCCACGACAAACCGCTTCATTCTGTGTCCAGGTGATCTCGAGAAACCTTTCCTTATGCCCGTTGAAGGTCCGCTCCCTGCCTACTTGAGTAATTACTGTCATTAATCTTCGAAAATAAGATGTCTTCTCTATTTCCGGCCGTGGAACAGTTGCAACTGGACGGGTAAGATTCCTTCCCTCTTACATTCCAGTGAGATTCAAATTTTCCCAGGTTGAGCGCGGTGTAGCTTCCAAGGGTGCGGAAGTTGAGGTCGTTGGTCTCGGTAATACATTCAAAACTACTCTCACTGGCATTGGTAATATTTTCATATTTCCAAGCTTATTCGCATTCTGAATAATATTTAGAAATGTTTCACAAGGAACTTGAGCGAGTAGGTTTATCTCGATTCTCCTTGGCTAGAGTTATAAATCTCTCCCGCAGGCTGAAGCCGGAGACAACATGGGCGCACTCCTCCGAGGAATCAAGCGTGAGCAGGTTCGACGGGGCCAAGTTATCGTTTCCCCCGGGTCAATCAAGGCTGTCAAAAAGTTCCTCGCACAAATTTACGTTCGTTCAAACGCGCTTTCCTAATTACCACATATCTTACATGTCCTCAACAGGTGTTGACCAAGGATGAAGGTGTGACCATCATCGACATTGCCTGTTGTAACTTAACCAACTATGCTAGGTGGACGTTACACTCCCTTCATGAGTAATTACAGGCCCCAGCTTTTCCTGCGGACTGCAGATATCACCGTCTCGTTGACATTCCCCGATGGAACACCCGACGCTGCTGAAAAAATGGTATATCACTTTCTTTGCTCTAGGACATGCGATCTGATATCATTTCGAGGTTATGCCTGGCGATAACGTAGAAATGGTTTGTGACCTCCATTTCGATGTAGCCGCTGAAGTTGGCTCCCGGTAGGCTTTCTGCCTTCCCCAACCAAGATTATCCCACTGATTCCCAATTTAGATTCACTCTTCGTGAGGGTGGACGAACGAGTAAGCTGATATTTCTCCTGACCATACAATATCTCATCAACTCTATAGTTGGCACTGGTATCGTCACCAAGGTTCTCGACAGCGCCTAAGAAAGTAGAATTTGGAATATATTATCACCCCAACTCCCTCCTACGTACTTGATAAAAGTAGCATGTATTTAAACCAAAGCATAACCCCCCTAATAACATGAACCTTGCGTACCGCAATCCAATGACCTATTCTCCCTCCTTAGCTACTTACATCACAGAATATTGTCCTTTTTCCAAACAAAACACAAACTATGATGACTTTATTTTCATTTTACCTAGCACCCAACTGAGCTGCGCACGCGCACGTTTAGGATACAATACCACTCCTATCCCATCCACCCTCACTATCGTTCCGCAGATACTGAGAATACTAACGTATATGTACCTAGTGATGAGGTCTTATCGATTCCCTTATGTTTACAAATCTTGGTTATATCTCTTCGCTTAAATATGAATCATTTTGCTTGCGACACCACGAAGCCAACCGCCGAGCCGAGTCCTGCCTGCCCAAGAGGGCGCGCCGTGCCACGCGTTCCAGCTTTGAGCTTATGCCCTGCTCCCCTTTCTTGACCAAACCAATAAACACCAACCACACGATGTATACTTACTAGATCCGTACAACTTGTGTGTCAAATTTGATTTCCCATTTACGGATAACCCCATTCGGGCCATCACGGACCCGGGCCGATCATACTTCGGCCAAAATAAAAATTATCCCACTCAAGTCGCGCTTGTAAAACCTCATCATCCCCTCCTCCCAAATTTCGAACACTACAATGCAAACTACCTTCCGCATGACCACCCAGCTCCGGGCTGCTACACTCCGTAGATCTGCGACTTGGTCTTCAGCACCGCGTCGCTTCCCATTAACTACTAGGACCATAGTCAGTGCGTACATGTCATGTAATTACTATGTCCATTTTACTTATAACCCAACAGCAAAACGATATACACCGGAACATGAGGCCATAGTTTTCGATGACGCGACTGGTCTGGGAATAATTTCTATCACAGATCATGCTCAGGCTTCTCTTGGGGATGTTGTGTTTGTTGAACTGCCGAACCTCGGAACAGAGCTCACTCGCGGTGGTATGTGATATCACTCAATGTTTAAATATTTGAAGCAAATCCCGCCGCAGAACATCTGGGGGCTGTCGAGAGTGTTAAAGCAGCGTCCGACATTGTGAGCCAGCGTCCAGAGCTAATTTTTCCCTGCTAACTTTGAGCACAGTATGCCCCTGTGTCTGGAACCGTCGAGGCTGTCAATGATGCGTTATCTTCAGAACCCGGACTACTGAACAAGTCCGCAGAAGATAAAGGTGGGGGAACATGACCATGATCAATACTTACAGAATGTTGATATGATCACCCAGGCTGGCTCTGCAAAATTAAACTGTCGGATCCTTTAGAGGTATATGCTCTGCTCCATCTCGTTCTTGCCGTCTGACATCCATATTCTATTCGCAGATGGATAAATTGATGACTGAAGAAGCCTATAAAGCAAGCTACCAGTCGTAGCAAACCAATTGTTTGAATACAAAAGTAGTCATCTAAATTGTTTCTCCATTAGACAAAGATAGCAAAACTATTGTGACGATGATGGCTCGTATTGATACTTTTCCCCCCGTGCCTCCATTCGGGCTTTAGCTTCTTCAAGAGCCCATGTTTGAATGCTATTGGAAAATGTCATTAAGTAAGTGATATTTGACTAGGCGAACATACCTCGTGTCAGGCTTATAGTAGAGCATCACCGTAGCAAAAGCCATGGAACCAAACATCCCAATGTACCATATATTCTCCCAATCTTCCTTGACCCGCTTCTGGCCAGGAGGCGGAGGCTAGGAATACAGGTTATACTACTTGGCGGACATTTGGATATTTATGCGGCTAACCTTCTCGCCAAAGAGCCAACCAGAAGGTTCATTAAATTGGGGTGCTTCATGTGAGGCAAAGCGCTTGCCGTGTATACGTGGGGCCACCCGTCGGGCGACTCGAAGAGAAGTAGCTGTGAGCATTTGTGAAGTTCAAGGCGAATAGAGAAGGCTTCAAATTGTTTGCCTGAAAGTCCCGGAGGATGTAGCCAAACACGAACAAGCAGCGACGTCGACAAATTCCGAATCCATTTCAATACATACAAAAGTAACTAATTGGTTTGTTCCAAGAGAGTCTTTGACATAATCTCATAGTCTGTATCCTCACCCTCTGGGAAATTTCCTGGAGAACTGGGGTGGATAATAAAACTAGAGGGAGGAAGCATATTAATAGATCATGAATTAGTACCGTTTTCACGCACCCCAGCGAATTGTACAATTTAATCGCCTGTTTGTTATCTCATCCAGCCATTAAAATCTGGAAAAGTGCCCTGCAAAGATGGAAATAGATACCTTTGAAAACGGTGAGCATTAACTGTTGCATGTTCCACTTGAACCCAATCCCAATAAGATGTTCCAATATGTGCGTCCCGAGACCAGCCCCTTGAGCAGCGCTGGAAACCTGAATGTCATAACTGCAGGGCTGGGAACAGATGATTGTTTGGGAAACCATAGGAGCTACCAATATATGACGTCTTCGCCATCTTCATGCTCAAATCGGAACATGGCAAAAGCGATAGCGGGTCCACCTGTGTTGGGCCTGACAAGGATAAACCGCGATAGCTTGTGAAAGAGCTCAGATTTCTTCTCTGGTGGATTCCAGCCGAAAGAAGAATTAATGTATCTTATTTTGCACATTACGAAAATACCCCAGTAGTGAATGATTTGAATAACGTACAATTCCCTCATATTGTCTTGAAATATTTCCCATATTGTGCTTTTGTCCTCATCAGATACATCCGATGAGTGGGCGACTCTATATGAGAGGCTACTAGCAATTCAAACAATCAATTCGCGCCATTGATTCCAAGGACGCCTACAGGGATTCGGAGGGTACATCTCGGACCTGAAATGAACTGGAGAGAGAAGTAGAGGAGGCCTATAAAATGAGAAATTTTTTGTTTTAGTGTAGACTTTAGACGGACCTTGTTGGCTTTTTTCACATTCTTGCTTAGGGTGGACATTTGCGGGAGTTTGGAAGCCAATGGAGGGTTGAACGTTGAACTTGAGTGCACTCCCAATACTTAGGGGCTCCGAGTGGGATTTACGGAAGTTGCCGGAAATCAGTCAATTTGCAAGCTTGTTCTCCATTAGATTCTCAGCCATTCATCCGCTCTTACCATGAAGCTGGATGCGACCGATCTAAGGTATATCACCTCTGATGAGTTTCGGGTCTTAACAGCGGTGGGGTTGTTTCCCTAATATTCATTCAGCTATCCAACTCGACAAACAGGTGGAGATGGGGTCAAAAACCATGAAGTGGTGCCCACGGTGCTGATCACCAAAATATCTGGCTTACGGAACGGAGGTGTAAACAAACTCATTGGGTCGTTGGCCAAACGAAATCTTGTCTCGAAGGTCCAAAATTCAAAATGTAATCGAGGAATATACCATGATCACTAGCCTGATGTTGACTGCGCGGATGGTGAGTATAGACGATGGATATAGGTTGACCTATGGCGGGTACGATTATCTTGCGATGCGAGCGCTGTCCAAACGAGATTCGATGTACTCCGTCGGGAACCAGATCGGTGTTGGGAAAGAGTCAGGTATGGTGATCATGTATGCTAATTAATAGGATTAAATGATTCAAGATATCTATATCGTGGCTGACGCGGAGGGCCGTGAAATGGTGCTCAAATTACATCGGTGACATTGTTCTCCGTTGTTTGTGAAGCCAGACGTTTACTAGCATTAGCTTGGGGCGTGTATCTTTTCGAGCTATCAAAGAGAAGCGGGATTACCTTGGAAAACGTTTATCTGCTTCTTGGATGTATATGTCACGCCTGGCAGCGCAGAAAGAATGGGCTTTATGAAGGTATTTCCGCACCTCCAACATCATCATTTATTAGAACAAATATAGATCTTGCATGAACATCAATTCCCAGTCCCGCGACCGATAGATCAAGCCAGGCATTGCATTCTTATGGAGTTCATTGATGCATATCCTTTGTATGCATGTCGATCTTACCCTATCCTGGATATTCTAACTATGATCCAGACGACAAATATCCGATGTACCCTCTCCCGGAAAGCTTTACTCTACCTTAATGGACATAATTGTCCGCTTTGCTCATGCAGGACTCATCCACGGCGATTTCAACGAGTTTAATATATTGATCCGGCGAGATTCAGGTGAACCGGTGGTCATTGACTTCCCCCAGATGGTCAGCACTTCCCATGAGAATGCAGAGTGGTATGTTTATAATTTTACCGTCTGTTTTATTCCTGAGTTAGGGTAGGTATTTCAACCGCGATGTTGAATGCATCCGAACTTTCTTCAAACGACGCTTCCAGTACGAAAGTGCCTTATATCCTAAATTTAGGAGGACACTGGAAGATCCGGATGCCAAAGGCGAAGGATTCAAGCTAGACGTCATGGTCGAGGCCAGTGGATTTGGGCGAAAAGATATGAAAGTGTTAGAGGAGGTTTGTGACATTCAGGGTCGTATTTGTATCATTGCTCACTGGTGGTATAGTACCTGGAGGTAGTTGCCAAGGAGGACGATGAAGAACACTCGGATGAAGAGGAAGGAGAGGAGGATACTGAAAGCGGAGAAATCAGTGAATCACAGAGTCTCAGTGCTGATGAAGCCACCGCGGAGGTTCCAAAGGTCGACAATACACAAAAAGAAATCGGTACCTGTGCCGAAGGGGAGCCTAATAAATTAGATCGAGTATCCGAGGCGACAGACGCTCAAGGTGAAATATCCGACTTCACAGACTACTCATTACACGGCAAGTTTCAAGGTCGCCCCCCCAATCGCGCTCGGTCTCTCCCACAACACTGGAGAAGATGCGGAAGCTCAACTTGAGTGGGATCAAAGATATCGTCTCTTCTGATCTTTCCAAGACGCGGGCGCGACAGCAGCGAAAATACCACTCAAAACGGTCCGTACGGCAGGGTGGGAGGGTAGCAGGTAGCAAAGCGAAACAGGACACCCGAGTGAAAGTAGATAAGAGTGGCGTCTGGGAATAATTTTCTGTATGTATTGGAAAATATGTTGGAATGAGCGTCAATTGTAGGATGCGTTTCCACTCAATATCACATCCAGACGTTAGATAGAGTCAATTCAAGTTGATGGTTGAGATTACTCAGGGGCACAACTTGTGAATTACGATTTGTAGACTTGAGCGGCTCCAGTTTTCACACGACTACTTTCCATCACCACTCAACTCCCTCATCGCCCGCTTCCCGTATAACTCACTGAAATGGATCAGACAGATCTAGAATCCTACCAAATCCAACTAAATAAAGTTGAAACAGCCCTTTCTGAAGATCCGACCAACGTCGAGCTTGAATCACTTCGCTCAGAACTCAAGGAGCTCATCAGCCTCGCACAGGCTGCCCTCGCCCATCTGAGGCAGCTTCTTCATCCAGATCAGACAGTACCCGCAAGTCGAAAACATCTACGCCCTCACAGACGTGGTCCGCCGGTGACGAATGTCTTGCGAAGTACTCTGCAGATGGCAGCTGGTATCCAGCCCGGATCACATCTCTGGGCGGTTCAGCAGACAACCGGGTATATAGCATCGTCTTCAGGGGCTACAACACCACTGAGCTGGTAAAAGCATTTGAAATCAAAGCGCTTCCAGTGAATTATGCTAACATCACTGCGCCATCGGCGAATAAACGGAAGCTTAGCAAGGTTGAAGAGGAGGAGAGGGAGAGGAAGAAGAAGAAGAACGAGAAGAAAGTCGAGGCAAAGGCAGCAAAAGCAAAGGAACAAACCCAAAAACAGGCTTCTTGGCAGAAATTTGCGAAAAAATCCGAGAAGAAGGGTGTCCACATTGCTGGTGTTTCTGGCACAAGTATCTTCAAGACACCAGATAATCCGTTAGGACGAGGTGAGTGGTACTTGTGTACTGTATCGCTTCCCCCTTTACTAATGATTGCTATTTTAGTGGGTGTTACAGGAAGCGGGAAGGGTATGACCGAAGTGGTGACTCGGGGAAAGCACAAATTTGTACCAAAGGATGACGACGGTGCATTATAATACCGACGCGTCTAATATATATGACTGCAGTGGGTGCTGCCCTCCCTCATCCGTCCCATTGTTTTTAACGATCTTGGTAGTGTTTACTTGCTTTCGAGTCTAGCGTATCTCGTTCAGTATATGGGTGGCCTCTCTTTCGTGGGAGGAGCATATGTGATGTTCCTTTATTTCCCTACTCCATGATAGCAATGCCTCATTGTTCCTGCCCTTTCCTTTCTTGTCCCTATTATCAGAATTCTCGGTGGAGGTGCCGTTGCTACCTTCTTTCTCATCAATACGTCTTGATGTACCTGTGAAGACCTCGCACCGCATGCCATATCTACATCACTTGCCCAAGGGCGTGCCGCTATTGGACGCATGGTTGTTGAGTATTATTGTGCAACTTCTTACTGTGGTATCGGCATTTAAAGAAGCTGAGCCGACAGATGCCAGACACGCAAGTTTTGAGGTGGGCGTCCCCATGAATGTGTCCTCCAATGGTTGGTTTTCTCTGGCCAATTTCCTATTCAAAATTTACCCACCATCCTTGTTCCTGGAGTGCGATTCTTCTGTTCAGATTTTTTTGGCAAGTGACAATGGGGTGATGGGTGTGGGACCTCTGTCACAGCTTCTTCAGATCTCCTCCCAATTTTTCCATCTTCGCGGGAAGACTCCTGCCCTTCCTGTACCAGATCACCTTGGGTGATGCGTCTTTACTAGAACTGCAACCCCATCGGCTGAACACAATATCTCCGACTGTCTCGGCTACCCTTCCCTTACGTATTTTCGGAATAAGTAATTTGGGTCTAATACAATGATAATGTAGTAGCAGAAATATTATTTATGTCCTCCAGATTCAACCACTGATCTTAGTTAGTCCACTGCGACTGCGTCTCATAACGTTGGATAGCTAATCGGAGGCCCTCATTCTGAAATTGACTTGTTAGCTGTAGGAAACTGACCGGAATGCGGAGGTATGATACCTACCGCACGCTCAAGTTCCAGAAGCTTCAGCCTCGCCACAGAAGCGTCGTGCTGGAGTCCCGATATCATGCTCTAATTGCCAGGTATATGAGCATCTATGAGCATTAGCAGTGGTGCTCCGACTACCTTGACTGTTTTTGTATGGGTTCCCCGCAACGATTCCAACTCAGGGGGATAATTAACGCTACAGCCTAAAGTTCAGACGAATTATAATAACAGGAAAATAGCTGGGTACTGACACCGCAAACATTTGATCGTGTAGCCTATCGACGTGTGCTTCAAGACTGGCGATGTATGTGGGGCGTCTCTTGGAAGCGCCAACAGTGGATCTGAAATGGGACGTGGTTAAGCGATTGTGTAGGTTTGGAACATGGACATCTGACTGACAATTCGTAAGGACTAAATATGAATTTTTCCAAGGTGTGATTCCAGATTCTTCGCCTCTTAACCTCGTCCCTCTTGGCATTGAGACGAGCGTATGGGTGTGTGATAAATTTTGGCGCCGTGGTGAGCTCAGATCCCTGGCGGCGGCTGGGGGGAAGAAGATAATTTGGAGGGGATTGGGATGTAAGTTGGACGGTCGGTTGACTGGCTGAAGCAAATTCGGGAGATGCGGAGTAGGAGGAAGATGCACCGTCTACTAAAGAGTAAGAACCTTCGGGGAAGTGGGAGTAGTGCAGAGACATTTGTTTGGGATATAATAGTATGGGCAGGCTTGTTTTATTTATATGGACGGAGCGCGGGGATGTTCTCATCCGTTTCCTGTCTTGAGAATAAATACGTGTACCGGGCGGAGAGCGGGCAATCGACTCGATCTGCGTTGGCAGATGTGAGAGATTCAAACCGGCCCAATACGTCTGACTTTATCTGGAGCAAATCTGAAGCGCGAAGACGCGAAGCGCTACACCCGGCCTGATGGCGGGCGACCTCGTTTGTACTTATTCAAATCGAATTCCTGTTTGGGCTCCCACTCTCACGAGCGGAGAATTTACCTCCCTGGTTCCAGGTACCCATGGGTGTTCGCTGGGCTGACATCGCGCCGAAAACATTAGCATCATCTGAGGAATAATTGGATAAAAGATTCTCCCGAGTAGAACATACTAGGCGAAGTTTCTGTGTGCAGGAAATTGGGTTTGAACCTGTGGTGTCACCGGCGGTCGTCTGGTCGCCCGCCCCTGTGGATGATGCATGCCGCGATGGTATATTCCCAATTTGACGTTGTTAGTTTCGGTTATCTTGGACAATTAAAGTCCGCTGGATGACCCAAAAAGTGACTTATCTGACCTCGGTGACATGTTCTTGCTCATCCGCGCGACTTGCCTGTTCTTGTGCATCCCCAGCGCAGCCCCCAGGCTTCTCGCGATGAAACCGTGGGTAGCCTGTCACGACGTCCAATCTTGAAATTATCCCCAGCGCGGGGCGAGGGGGGAAAGCGTTCCCCGACGCAGAATTTCGAAATGTGCTCTTTGTACGGAATAAATATCTTTTTTTTTTTTTCAGGCATCCACGACCTGCCCAACCCTTCTCCCTTGCGTATTATTTTATTTTACTTTCCCCCGCCAGCACAAGATCTTCTGACGTTTACATCTGATCAAACCAATCTCGATTGCTCCAAACAAGACAGCGACATTTCTTCTTTCCGACGAGGCCAGTGACTTCTCGAATATGTAATTGCGCGCGGTCAGTATCCATTCTGGTTCCGTGCCCCCAAACCCAACCGTTTAAAATCGCAATACTTGCGCTCCAATCCTCCACCTCAATGTTCCGTCCTGCCGCCCATAATAGCTTCCTTCGCCATGGCGCCCATGTCCCAGATCCTATTGATATACCACAGGTAAGGGTCGTACTGACTAATTCGCGCCCGACAATAACAACCCGTTTGACTTAGCTGGAATATTCTTATGCCTCTTCTGCTGAGAGTGATTCACCATACACTCCGATCCAGCCCTCACCCCCGTTTGGCCAAATAGTTTATGGGCTTATACCCAACCAGGACTCGTATCAGCCTGAGCCACCCCTCTCAACGACGGCGCATTGGACCATACCCGGACACTCTGGCCATCATGACAGTGGTGTAGCGCATGTGCTGCCGGCGACCGACCTTCCTGTCCACGCGCCGATCCCTTTGCCCACTCCATCCTCACTTTTGTCAGTCGATGCATTCCATTACGATTACTCACCAGCACATCACGGTGAGCATACGCAGCAAACGCCGGCACTCCCTATGGCCAACTTTCCGGAATCAGCCATGCAGCCCATTTGTGAATTACAGGGGCATTACTTGAACACGGAAGATTTCGTTGTTCGGCCACCGCAAAGAACCTTTCCCACTCCAAGTGAGCTACTAATCGATATGGCTACCGCCAAAGAATCCGAAATATCTGCCGAACCTGCATCTTCCAAAAAACCGGAGACCGCCCGCAAAGCGCGTCGACGGGCTATGGCAAGAAGCATTGGTTTCGAGCCGACTGATCCGTATGTTTAATACATCTCCATCTCTTCCAGCTAGTATTAATGCCGGAGACTAGCGACTCCATATCTTCTCATGATAAAAAAAGACTTCATCTTGAGTGCTTAGAACAATACGTGATCCATTTACACCACCAAATCAAGCTACTTGGCCTAGATCCTGAGCCGCTGGAATGCGCTCTAAAACCCCATGAGCTAAGCTGCCGTTCAATGAGAGCAAGTTCCAATCTTTGTGATCCCCGGGCCATTTCTAATCTTGTTTTTTTTTTTGTTCTTGCTATTTAGATACTTCTCATCCATATGGAAAACATCACGAGGTCTCTGAATGAGCGCATCGTGAGCGAAGAAGAAAAGGTTTGCATTTTTCATCGTCTTGATCTGAATTTTAATGATGTCATATTTGGTTTAGTTCATTGTTCTCCGTGATACTGTATGGAAATTGGATCAATCGATGACAAGGAATGATCGTAACGCCCAAGGCTCAAACTCTCAGATCTCATCCTTAGGCTAGGTACATGGAAAATTACAGCAATCGGTTTTCAGCTAGTTCGTTTTACATTACATATAGAATGGGTTGCCGTTGCCATATGAATATTCTTGTATGTTCACAAAAGCCTTTCAATAATCTTGATATGACGGGGGTAAATCGTCGTCTTTCTTCGGACCTGCACCATCACCCTGGCTAGTTCCTCCCGTTTGAAGAATTCGTTCTCGCTCCTCCCGTTCAAGCCTCTTCTTTTCTTGCTCGGCAGTTTCGTATGGAGCAGCTGGCGGTCCACTAGGGGTTTGTTCTACTGGTCTGGGATTAGTGAGGACCTGAGAATCCTCCAGCCTTTTCTTCTCTTTCTCAGCCGATTCATATTGCTGCACAACTGCGGCTGCGGGTGTAGGCGCAAAGCCAGGGCCAATCTGACCATATAATGAGGCATGTGGATTATTACCCGGGAGACCAGCACTGCGTGGACCAGCAGTCGGGGAGGCTGCCTTAATGTCATGCAGGGATCCGCTTGCAGGTCCCGGACCTTGAGCCCCAGCCGAAACCGGAACGCCCGTCTCAGCAACGGTGGGTGTAATAATAGGATGTATGGTGCTCGGGTGGCTAGTATCAGCGTCGCTAACGCCAGTGGATTCTGTGCGTTGAACATCGCCAACTGATGCCATCGGTGGAAGTGGTGCTGGAGAATTATTCAGTGCGGATGGGTTTATTGGGGGTGAATGGGGCATGGGTGGGGATGAGGCGGGCTTTTCTGGAGCGCGTTGTGGAGATGATGGAGTGTGAGCTTGCGGTAGGGGTTGCGATACAATGGGCGGGGTCACAGGCGCACCGTGGTGTGTGCTGGTGTCAGAGTTGATACTAGATAATTCACTAGCATGGCTTTCGCCAAAACTTCTTGTGTCGGATCTGCTAAGATCGGATCCTGCTGTGTGAGGTGAGAGGTTGATATGACCGGTCTTGTAATTATCGAGGGCACGCTGGAGGGATGCACGGGCTGCGCCAGTGGCCTGAGCACCAGAATATGGATTTGCTTGGGTGGGAGGGAGAGTAGGGAGAGCGGCGATAATCGGGGAAGCAGCTTGAGACAATAGAACCAGCTTCTCACCGTACTGTTATGAAAGGCATGAGTTAAGTACCCCAAAGAACTGGAAACTGGTACCTCTCGAATGGCTTCCCATTTCAGCTGCTCGCTCTCTCGGACTGCTTTGCGCTTCAACAAGTCAACTTCTTTCTCCTGCGACTGGTCGTCGAGGTCAGCTTTCCTGATCTGATCCTTGAGCTCTGCAATCCTTCTTTCCATCCCCTTTTGTTGGTCATGCTCAATACGAGCAAGCTGATTGCGTAGACCAGCCCGTACATTACGGCGGGGAGCCAAGGCTGTCTCAGCGTCACGCAATGCCTTGAGGGGTGCCCTCGCAGCATCCAACTTCGTAGCCAGAGAGCTGGCAAGGGAGCCTTGAACGAAATTCAGGTAGGCAAGTCTGTCCGTCACTGTGATGGGAAGTATCTGATTAGTGCGATAGAACAGCGTCGGGATGATATACCCACCATCTTTGAGATCTTCTTGTTCAGTCTGGCCCCAGGTATATAGCTCTTTGCTCTGAGCTTTGGAATCACGCGCGGCGCTGTCAAAATCAATAGCGACCCCCTTCTCACTAGTAATGATTTTTTGGACTGGTGTGGTGGAACTAACCAAAAGCGCATGAACAATGCACCAGAAATGTGATGGGACTGGGCTCACGCGTATTGTTGGCCAAAGGCACGGATCTGGTATTGGATAGACTCCAATGCATGAGATCCGCGACCCCCCTGAGCCGCAGTTTCGTTCGCTGTTGGCTGGGCGGAACTATCTGGGCTACTAGGACGACCTGATGCTGAATGGGCTGCTTGATGGATAGCTGATTGTGCCTTGTCGGCAAATGTAGCAAGAAAACTTGGGACGGGCATAGTGAAAGTGGGAAAGAGAAAGATGGTGTGAGGGCATCAGGTTTATCCCGAGACTTTATAGTCGCAAGGCTGTGAAACTTGGCACAATGAGCGATGATGTCATCAATCGATGAGAGAAAGTGAGAAATATAGCCACACATGCATAAAATATAACACAGAACGGCTAAGAACAACAACAACCTAGCTAGATCCTACACCCTTCTCATCAGACAATTATTTTCTTTGCTGCCTTGCCCTTCTTCTCAGAATCCTTATGCGACAGGAACTCCACCTCCGTCGCCAATGGTCCCCCCAGCTTCGCGCCCTCTTGATACCCCAATACACTGATCTTGAAGTGTTTCCCAACCCCCTCAATACGCTCCCGTAGACCATCTTCTTCACTTGGTGACGGTGCAAGGCGCGTCCATATTGACACTCGGTAAAACTGAGGCCGAGTCGATACAATCACACCAGTAATTAGCGATTGCGGCGCAGTTCCCGACCCATCAAAGGCAGTGGGTGATGGGTCAAATGTTTCTCCAATCGCAGCCAACATCTGTAGCTCGGCATCAGTTCCGCAGTCAACTTGCATCAGAGCTGCAGCTCACAGTATATAACCACATCTTGTCAATATTCCCCCTATTCTTGTCTTTAGGGAGCTGAATGCTCCACTTTCCACCGTTTTTGTTGGCATCGTCTTCCCAGGCTGGGATAATTCCTTCCTGTTGGTGGCAGGTGTGAATGAACGGACACCTGGATAGCACTTATGCGGACCTTGAAAAGGTAATAATTGGCTTTTTGAGGTAATTGGGATGGTGGCACAATGTTGTTATAAAGGCTGAGTTGTCACTTTCAGTGCCCTGAAACAAACAGGAAGCCGAAGCACATACCCCCAAAATTCTTCCACACTATCGAAACTGATGACGCGTTTAATATCCTCCATCCAACCTTGGGCAGCCGCAACACCTGGGGTCTGGGGTACGGGCGTTTGTGGAAATGCAGTCATGGGAGTCTGCGGCAAATTTCTGCCCTTTGTAGCTGGGGAATCAAACCAAAGTGTCCAAGGCGAATAAAGGGGATGCTAGACATGATACATATCGGATTACCGAATAAAATGAAGAGGAATAACTCCACACCTTGACATTGAAGTTGGTGGGATCATTGAATACAGTTCGGATCCCTTCGGCCTGAGCCTGCATGTCGACCTCTTGGATCTCCCCAGGCTCCAAGGTGGCATCAGTGGCAACAGTTGATGTTGGCTGATCGGCAAGGGCAGCCGAGAGAGCAGCTCTTGAAGCCTGAAGAGAGGCTCCGGGTAAAGTAGAAGTCATCGTTGGTTATGAATGAAGAGTGGTTGGTCAATAAAGCAGACTTTTGAGCACACCAGCAGCTGTTCAACAGGTTTGGAATAAAGGGGATTGGTGGATTCTAGGAAAATGGATGCGGTGCAATTAGGTGGGACTTGAAAGATCAAGTATATTTTGTGTGCTGTGATAAGCGCGTTTAGGAACGGTTGTGGGATGAGTGAACTTAACAAAATCATAATGGTGAGTTGAATAATATTATTCCTAAATACCACGTGATGCAGGCTCTATCTCGGTGTTTACCGGCTACCGGCTTATCTGATAATAATTTGACGCAAGCTGTTCGGCAATCGCTCCATCCTTTCTCCCGCCCCGTCTCTTACTCCCAACGCAACCTTTTCCCAGATTTTGCATGGATCCATTTCATGCTAAAATAATTGCTGCGGCAACGGGCTCAACGGTCACCGCAATGACCAGTATGTGAATCAGTCGCAGGCCCACTTTACCGTATTAATTGGGTGTATTATTCATAGTGACACCGTTCGATGTCATAAAAACTAGGCTGCAAACGCAACCGCCCAATCCCCAGCCCTTGTTTCCTCGCCCGCCGCTAGGTGCGTGCTGTCAGCCAACACATGTTTCGTGCGTGCGGAACATGTCGTCTTTCGCCCGGCCACTTGCAGGCGAAGTGGTATGCGTGTGGGAAGGTGGCGTGTTTAGAACAGAGCGGGTGGACGGTTTTGCAGATGCAGTCCGGCGTGTGTGGAGGGCTGAGGGTGTTCGTGGCCTCTGGAAGGGTGCGGGAACATCATTGTGACTATAGTCTCCCTCACCGGCTTCCCCATACTGACTGTTCTGACCTTTTCAAGCGTCATTGGCGTTCCTTCTGCAACATGCTATATCTTGACGTATGACCACCTGCTGAATGTTGCACTTCCCCCCATAATACCTTCCGAACCCTTGGTGCCTCTCACGGCCGGCATTCTCGCCCGGTCAGCAATCACCTCCATTGCGTCGCCTCTCGAGCTTGTTCGTACCAATCTACAATCCACACCTATTTCCCCACAACATCCCCATACACTTCGCTCTGTGCTTGCCTCAGTTCGCGTCCTCGTTCATCAGCAGGGCATCCAATGTCTCTGGCGGGGTCTCGGCCCAACCCTTTGGCGGGATGTTCCGTTCTCCGGAATATATTGGGCCAGTTACGAAGCTTGGAAAAAGGCTTTCGCACGGCGGCAACGCGAAGGCACCTGGGTCGCGTTCACAAGTGGGGCGATCAGTGGTATTACATCGGCTTTACTAACATCGCCGTTCGATGTCTTGAAAACTCGGCGGCAAGCTCTTATAATGGCGCCTTCAAATCAACAAATTACTTCAACCTTTCCACTGCTGCTCCGAATTGCTCGAACAGAAGGCTTTTCCGCCTTGTTCGCCGGCATTATGCCTCGGATCGTCAAAATTGCACCAGCATGCGGAATTATGATTGCATGTTTCGAAGTGCGTATCACCTTTTAATCTTCGTTGAATGGACACTGAGGATGATTGTGCTAGGGCGTTGGAAAGTTTTTGTCAAAGAAACCGTGATAATAGAGCTCTAGTTACGGAAACTATGGGAGGATTATGTTCAAGTAATGTTAATATACATCGTAGTACTCATCACACGGCATGCCCATGGAATACACAACATTGTCCCGTAAACCTGTACATATAATCATCCCAACCGGTTCAACTGCCTATTAGTAGTTTTCAGCTTGCCGCCGACGAGATCAACGTCATTGGATAATTCATCCAACATTCCGATCTGATAGGAAATCTCGCTGCCTATGGCCTCTCCTAACTGCCGTTGCCGTTGTAATATGGTAGTCAGTTGTGAAAGCTGATTGTCCTGCTGTTGAATCTGGGTCTGCTGTAAACTCATCAGCCCATGATCGTCTAACGGTCGCGTCTGTTCGGTTTCCTTCGGCTGAGGGGGAGGGGCGCCAAAAATCCGAGTAATGGGTTTTGAAGCAACCCCCAAAAGTGCTTCGCGGTCCGTCTCCAACGCAGGGTTAGCCATGCCGGAGGGTCCGGTACCGCCAGGTCTCGATGTTTGTCTCGCCACCGTAACCATCTTCCCTAATTTCTCGCAGTCATCTTGCAGCCGGGCAACCATGTCCGTGCGTCGTTGCAACTCTCCCTCGCTCATGCCATTCATACCCAGGTCCTGCAAACCTTTCCCGAGTGTGCCGATCCGGGAGAGTACTCCGGCCAGTGTTGTTTTTGCACCAACATTAGCTTTATGTGATTCAGCGATGTCACCACGGTCGGAGAATGCATCTCGCTTATTAATCTCTGCCCGGATGTCCCGTATTCGGCCCTGGAGTTCAAGATGCTCATCGAGCCATGAAGCGGAGGAGAACTGGGTGGGGGTCCCCCTTGCACGCCTCCCTGCCGCCCCACTGGGACCCCAAGGAATTCTTTGAACGAAAAGTTTTCCCGCCACTTTTCATCCCGTGCGCTCAATATAGCCCGGAGATATCTCTCAAGCCCTTCCTTCCTCTCTTCCAAAACCTTCACATCTTTCCGAGAGCGGAGAATTGAGTATTTGTGTTTGGGTGGCAAGGCGCATGGGGGTGGTGATCCTGTGGATTTCGTGAGCTCGGTGTGGAGATCGTCAAATTCAGAGTAGCGCCGCCACATTTGCCACGAGCGAACATGGGCTTGGATGTCTATCCGGTAGACTGTATGTGGTTTGGGGTTGGAGCGTTCCTCATAATTGCGAATGTCGATAGCTTGGATAGCAGTCATGGCCGTTGGGTCGAGAGAGTCAGTCTGGTGAACCCTAATTCCTCATGGCAGCACGTGCAGTACATGTATACCGCTACCAATTATATTTAAGGATGAGGGTCCAGACATCCATTATGTTCTTATACACTCTTGGACCCACTAATTATGATGAAACGAGCACCAGCTCGGACGTACCAACGGAGGACAATCCCAAATATGCACCAACCCCATCCGCGCTGGATCATGAACTGAATAAAACTTGGGAATACATCCTCCGTAATGTCTTCCAACTCAACGTCAGTAAACCCAATGGCCTGCATCTGGAGGATATAGTTCTCGGTAGATATCATGTTTGCTTTTGGCATGAGTCGCAGGAGTGATGTCGTGGACTTCGTTCGGCAAGTCCCAAGCACGCCCGGGGCAAAGCAGATATCAGCCAGGGCAATACGCCCCCTTGGAGCTAATTTCCGGAAAGATTGCTTCAGGAATACCCTGCGGGTCTCGAAATGGTACGCGCAATCTAATGCCAGGATTCGATCGAAGACAGTAGAAGATGAGGGAGCAAGTGGATGGTCGGGAACACCATCTCCAGGTCGATAGACTGCATCCCCTAGGTAAAGATGGACGTCGGGATTTGGTGGATCCTGCAAACGTTGCAGACGCGCTATTCGGTCTTTGGAGCGCCGGTGATGTGAAGAGAGGCTCGTGATGCCAACAAGCTTGGAGGGACGTGGAACCGATGGGTCAGCAAGAAGCAAGAGAAGCGATTCTCCGGTTCCATGGCCAACGTCTGTTTCAGATTGTGAATAATCTCTGCGTCAGCGATAAAATAGGGCATACCCAGCACACATCATCTCTTTCATATCTCGCCGCGCTGATGAGCTTCATTGCAAGGGCTTTGATGCGTTAGAGAAGTTGAATTGCTAGGGTCAGTTTTGCAAATACCTCTGCATGCTTCTGGGAATACGGTTGTGTCCTTGAGAGCGTTGATACACTGCCCAAACCGGAAAGGGACATAGTACTGACTTTCCAATATCCCATGTTGAGCCATTCGGTCGGCGGATGCTCGATGCACCGGGTATTTCATTTAACGAAATGTGATACAAATCGTATGGATCCGCCGAGACATGATTCAGAATCATAGCAAGCACAAGACTTGCGAGCACAAGTGCAAGTGTATTGTATTTTGAGAGGGGGCAATAATGTTGGAATAAGAAGGCTGTGACGATCGTAATACAAAATATCTGGATGGTCCTCATTTCGGCGGATCTGTATTGTTGCTTAGTGTTGGCCCCAAACCTCAGAGACTAAATTTTCACCAGGACTAGTTGAGGGACTCGAGGCCTGCTCCAGACGTAATGCCACTTTTCGAGGGAAGCAAGATGAGACTGTTTAAGGGCGCCGAGGATCAAGGGCATGAGAAAGAAAAACGCCTGTGATCAAAGACCATTTATTTTTTTGTTGGCATTTTTGTTAGCAGCATTTGCATAATTAAGATTAATGATTGCTAACCTGAACCGTTACCTGCTCAACAACCAAGGTTGCATCGTTTTCGCCTGAAACTACCCACGAACTTTTCAGCGACGTTCCTGCACTAGCCTGCGTTTCCGTCAATAGTCCATCTTCTTGGTGGGATATGACCGCGGTGTAAGTTGTTGTTGTGTCAATCCATCCGAAAAGTACAAGTCTATCTGTAATTGTCCATCTTTTTGTATCGGATGGATCGTTCGCAGTGTTGATGATGAGTGGATTTAACGTGAATAACATCGCTGGGTCATGCAGGAAACGCAGAACGGCATCGGGCGAGGTTTTGATACATTTGCTGAATGTTAGGGAATGAGACATTTTGAATGGCCAGACCATCCTTTCTCAGGTTTCAGCGGCTTAGCTAGAGCGGGAGCAGGGCCTGGGATCATACATCTGCCATCGGGTGTATTTAGGCCAAGTAGCCCCGAACTCCCATACGTAAATGCTACAACTGGTCAACATTATGTCATGAAGAAGGTTGTTGCTTCGCAGACTCAGACATCGACTTGGGCTCCTCTGTCTCCTGCCCTATACCCTCACCGATGCCTATCTCTCCAATAACGTAGCGTAAGACATCACTGAGAGTGATGATCCCTAGCAGGCGGCCCTTCTTGCCGCCCTTCTTTTCTTCCTCCTGAGTCAAAATTTTTGGTCAGCGGCTGCCGTGTTTGTTCCAGAGGTCAAGCGTACATCACCCTCTACAACGACAAGTCGGTGCACTCGTCGCTTTTTGATCAATTGTAGGAGGGTTCCTAGTGAATCTGACGCCGCGCAAATGACGACCCCAGGGAAGTCGGGTGAGCGCTGGTTGAGAGCTTCGGATATTGTGAGATCGAGAGATTGGTAGGCACCAAGGCGGACGAGGGTCTGAATTCAAAGTTAGCACAAATTCAGTTGAGCTATCTCGAGCTTACGATAACGTCCACTGTCTCGTACAGATTTACAACCACGCCGTCTTCGTCAACGATGGGGACGGCCGATATGGAACGCTCAGAAAACATGTGGACAACATCAAAGACACGGGACTTGAGATTTGCGGTGGCGATGGGGTAGTAGGGATTATAGCCTTCCGGAAGGTCTGTGGGAGGAGAAGACGAGACATAGGTTCCGATCTTAAGTTTCCGCAAGGATAGATGAAGTTGTTGGATTTCCTTGGTGCACTATAGCGAATCGGGAGCATTAGTTATGTCAAACATGAGGTAGGTGGCTGACATTAATAGATATGAATTTGAGCAGGCGGTATTGGGTGAGTACAGATACAATAACTTCGTGTCCCGTGTCAGTGTCATTGTCGAGCAAGGGTAGACGTCGTGCATGTGTTTGAATGAGGAGTTTTGCTGCGTCGTACAATGTGCTTGATGGATGTTCCCGTAATAGGGGTGGCTGCGCGACACCAAGTTCTTTCTCAATGTCTGGCAGTTGCGTGTTAATGTTGCTAACCGTCGCAGACGGCTGGAGAATACCTCGCAAGGACTCGAGGCGGAATGTTTCGACATCCATGGTGGCATAGTCGTATGAGGTATGGTAATAGTACTGTATCAGATGAATGATGTCCAGTACGGTCAACATGCCGGCAAAAATTGATTTTTCGCTGTTCCAGAGGGGAGCGGAGACAACGCCTAGTTTGGAAAGCTCAGTTATAAGTGCTGGGCACTTGGGCGTTTGCTCACCATTAAGCAAAAGGCACTGAAGGGCCTTTTTTACATTGAGCTTTATGTCGAGAACTATGAGCCGGAAGCTGACAGGGAAAGCATCGTAGCAGGTGCGTCCCTTGAGAAATGAGCGAATGGCATGCAAAGCAGAATCATGTGTCTCCTGAGTCTGATAAGGAGGGAGGTGTGAGCCGTTGCGACGGCGGGTGGATACCTTTCGCCTGAAACCATTTGGGGAGTTATTTGGAGAGAGAGTGGCCATGGGGGAGGAGGCGATGGTGGTGGTAGATAACCAGATGAGATAATTATATTTTCTTACATAAGAGCTAGCTGGCTAAACACTGCCACCAGTCGGTGGGAAACATTCTCAACGTACCACCACACACTCTCCACAACTCGTCCCCATGGCTGGCTCACAATTTCAGCTGGCATCATACGCCGTCTATACTCTCTCGGCCGCAATATCGCACTCGACACCTGCAGAATATGACCCGCCAGACCCACCCACACACGCACCTCAAGACGCTCTCTTCGTCCTTCTACCTTTGCTCATAGTTTTATCTACCTTCCTCTTCCTTCTTTTGCTGTTCCTGATCTGTGTACTCCTCATTCGCCGTCGAAGGAGCATTGTCTTGCGTGATGCCGATGGCCCCGTAGACATGAGCCGTGAAGAGCTTATTGATGGCGAAGGTGGCTTCGCGGGCGTTGAGTCCCGTTGGTTGGAAAGCGTCAATGAAACTGTTCGTAGGGATTACCTACGAGCTAAAGGTTGGTCTTCACCGTCCCCATCCCCCTGGTTTCTCCACTGAGGCGCTTGATACCAGATCATCAGTTGCAATATCCGCCCAATTCCCTTCCCACAGACATAACTCTCTCACAGTTCTTGTCCATTCAAGAAAAAGGCGTCTCTGCCTGGTGCTTTGAACCGGATTATGAAACGGTCAACTCCCTGCTAGTCCACGCTCGCACAGAAATCACATTCCTCCCAGATCCCGCCTCCTCATCATGTGTTCAGTCTAATCTCCCTCTTCCCAAGCTCAATGAAGTCTATTATTGGGAGGTAAAGATGTTTGATCTTCCGGAAACAACAACCGTGTCGGTCGGGTTGGCAACCAAACCTTACCCAGCGTTTCGACTACCTGGGCTAAGTCGTTATTCGGTGGCCTATCATTCCAACGGAGACAAATCTCATAACTACCCATTCACCGCCCAAACTTTTGGTCCCACATTGAAGGACGGTGATGTTCTCGGCGTCGGCTATCGCCCCCGAACAGGAACTGTTTTCTTCACACGCAATGGGCGCAAGATGGAAGATGCCTTCATCGGCTTGAGTAGGTGGAATCTATTTCCTACCATTGGCGCGGATGGCCCCTGCAGTGTCCACGTCAACTTGGGACAGGCTGGATTCGTATTCATTGAAGCAAACGTGAAAAAATGGGGTTAGCGCCCAGTGTAGGGACATTGGCGCCTCCACCTGCCTATGGCAGTGAACGCGGCAGCATTCTTTTGGATGTTGGTGGGCGAATGCAAGCCAATGGCGAGGAGAGCACACCACATAATAGCCCTGGCGCGTCATCACATCGTTCACGCAGGTCACACCGATCCCGGCGTCCCAGACCTCCTGTTGTAGGATCTCCGTTACGTTCCACTTCATACCCTGAGTCACCCCCGATGACCCCTCCGCCGCCCATCACACCCATCCATGAGGAAGCCAGCGAAACTCTAAGCATGCAAGATACTACGCCAGACTCTCCCTCGAGTTCTGAGCCAAATCCAATGATTAGGCAATCCAATCATTCAGAGGAGGCGTCTGGGGTAACATCTAACCCATCTTCACCTTCAACTTCCTCCAGGTCACCGTCGCCAGACGGTGCCGCAGGTATGAGAAACCCGTTTACTTCGCGTCGACATCAGCCTCATCATTCCCTCACTCATTTCGCCGCGTCGCTATCCGAATCAGGCTCACCGATGTCGACTCAAATCCATCCGCCACCTGATTCTCCAGTCAGCCCAAATCCCCCCACACCCAACCATCGTGACATTCACCTGCAAGCCCTCTCGCGCCCGAACCAGCCTAACCGTGTGCAAGGCTCGGGACATTCCAATTCCGACGAAGAAGTCGATGATAGACTTGGTCCTAACACATTAGCCAGACGGGATCCTCCTGCCTACTCTCCTCTTGACGCGTACACTTATTCTGAAGGTGTTCACATCGACCTGCCGGCCGAGGTCATTGCCGCAGCATTGGAGGGTAATCCCATACCTCCCAGCTCGTTTGGGCAGACAAATATCTCCCGCTCTGACCGTCGAAGGAGTCGGAGGCGGTAACACGAGATCAGCAAGAATAAATAGCACATGGTTGGTTATTGTATTTATCAGTATGATGATGATTGCTGAGGGCCCAGTAGTAACTGTTTGCTGGAGGACTTTTTGAATATTTGTAAACCTTGCGCCATGGGTTCTCTAGATAACCTGTTCTCTTACCATCTCGCGCCTCTATATAATATACATCGCCGTCCTGTTTACAGAATCTGGCGTAATTGGATTGTAAATGTACACTGCGGATTTATACGGAGATAATTTATGAGCAAGCGAGCTAGCTGCGTATAATGAGCCCGCATTCCGTGGTGATGGGTGTTCAAACTCACTGTAGGATCATACAAGACGTGACAGTCATTAGTCGTCGCACCACCGTGTTCTGAGTTCTCATCGAGACTCGGTCACGGGTGAATTCCGAAGTCTATGTGCTCGACCAGGATTTACGGTCGGTGTGCGTCGAAACTGTGATGTCCCCCATTAAATTTTTTCTCCTAGAAATTATTTTTCGGAAGTTACTCACCGTCCGACGCGCTGCAGGCTCAGGACGTCTGGGCTCAGAGCCCGGGAGATGTTGGAGCTCAAGATCGCTGTGGTGCTTGTCACTAATGTTTTTTCCCTCGCCTAACGCCGACATGGACCCCGCCGATGGTTTTATGTCACGGATTTCCCTCGTCACCTTGATTGCCTTCCGCCTCCCGCAGCACTTATCGAGCTTTTGTCGGGGCCACTTGGCGAAGAACGCCCAAAGCAAAATCGCAACGACGACAAGGGTAACTGCGATAGCGACACCAATAAATCTGTGAGCCCCTGGCCTGGGGTATTTGGGCGGTCCCGCCTGGTTTTCCTTCTCTAGAGGATCGGTGCCAGTGATGGCCATTGCCGGTGTACAAGAAGGTTGATCGGGCGGGCAGCTATTGTCCACGATGATTGCACGCGGTATGAACATGATGGGTCGCGCAGTTTGAGGTGCGGAAAGAAGTGGGCGTAAAACGCATCAAGTACATCGACCACTGCTATTTAACAACCACGATCCCGAACTAACTATTTTCGTATCTTCCATGGAGGCTAGCGATTGTTATCATCATTTGTTTTGCCATTTGCGCTTCTGTTCGGACCAATTTTAGTAACAAGTTATTACAAACATGCTAACAGCTGTGGGTTCTTGGCGGGAGCTGTTGCGATCCGAATACCGTTTCAAGCGGAAATCACGCCCTGCCTGGATTTAGGCTCAAAACCGATGAGCATAACGTGTCGAGTTTACAGCAGCAACAATAGCTAGATATCAAGGCTCCAGTCTCTTTGGGTCGCGGGGGAACAAGGAAGCCCTTCTGATATTGTTCAGCTTCAAAAATAGCATGACAACACGCTCCAGGCCAATTCCACCTCCGCCATGAGGTGCGCACCCCATCCGGAATGCGTCCAAATAACCCTTCATGGAGTCAGGATCGACGCCCTTACCGCGCATCTTCTCAGTAAGCAATCCAGGTTCGTGGATTCTTTGCGCGCCCGACAGGATTTCTTCCCCACGCATGAAGAAATCATATGAGTTGGACAGAGTCTGCCAAACCGGCATCAGCGACCCCTAAATGACGCTTAAGGGTACTTACTGGGTCTACAGGGTCGGGCATGGTATAAAACGGTCGGAGCTCCATCGGAAATTTATCAATGATGAAATAGTCAGTGTCGTATTTGGCCTTCACGAGGCGTCCAAGCCGCTTTTCATTCTCGGTGCTGGTAGAAATGTCAAACCCATGGGAGAGGTATGGGTTGTATGACTTACTTTATATCATCCAGTACTTCTCTTGGCACGCCATCTTCAGCAAGGATATCAACGGCTTCCCTGAAGGTCAGTTTAAGGGTCCCTTCGGGGCCTTCTCTCCACTTGAATTCCTCGGCGGGAAATTGTTTCCCCACCACCTCGATTTCCTTCTGGTATTTCTCGCGAAGGCCTCTGAAGATCTTCAAAAACAAGCCGTCTAGCAATTCCATTACCTCATGATAATGTTCTTCTATCGTCATCTCTAAATCCAATCCCATGAATTCAGTAAGGTGACGGTGCGTGTTTGAATCCTCTGCACGGAACACAGGACCGATCTCGTAAACGCGTTCGAAATCGGCTGCAATTGCCATTTGTTTCGCCAACTGCGGTGATTGTGCTAAAAATGCGCTGCCTTGATGACATGTTATTATCACCCGCTTCCGAGATGAATATCAACAAGTACCCTTGAAATAGCCGACCTTGAACACAGAAGCTCCTGATTCTGTTGCCGCGCCTTGAAGTTTTGGGCTGTGGATTTCTGTAAATCCATTCTCAGAGAGATACTGTCGGAATAAATCGCCGATGGCTGATTGTATCTTGAATACCGCCTGATTTGCTTGTGTCTATGGGTTACGATATTTCCTTCGATCATATCCGAATAAATGGAAATGTAATACACACGCGCAGATCGACCACTCGGTTGTTTAGTCTGGTTTCTAGGAGGACTCTGTTGAATTGAACCTCCGAAGACTCGGTTTCTGCCCGGGATGCATCGTCGAGTGAAAATGGCAGCCGCCCATCAATGCCTGAAACCAGATGCAGCTGACGGCTGTTGAATGTATCCAGGATGACTCATAGGGAAAACGCTACCTGTGTGATGTGGAGTTCGACATCACCAACACTAGCACTCTTGATAGGTTGGGGTGTTTTGCGGACAACGCCTTCGACCAGGACGATACTTTCATCCGCCAAGCCTGCTGCCCATTTTACCATTTGTTTTGAGATCTTCTCTGATGATGCCATCACGAGCGCTTGGACGGAGTCGGTACGTTGGCGCAAATTTAAAAACACCATCGTGTTTCCCTGCGCGCGGGAGGTCTGGACTCGTGCACGGAGCAAGACCGTTTCACCATCGCGAGATGAAAGGGTGGATATCTGGACCCTGGGGCGACGCGGGCGATCCTGGGACTGATTGAGAGGTAATGGGCCATAATATTGTTGGGAAAAGTCCTATCAAATAATATATGAAGACGGGTAGACTGAATTGGTTGGCATGTCCTACAACGTTAGCCTCTGCCCTCTGCTTGGCCAGTTCCTCTTGTTTGGCAGCTTTTTCAGCGGCCTTCTTTTCCTTTTCGAGGGCCTTGGCGCGTTTCTTCAATTCACTTTTGCTGGGACCTGCGGGTGCCTCTCCAGACCTGGACAATGATAAGCTGTTTAGATATTCAAGTTTTATAATTTCGAGGAAAAGAGTACTGCTCTGGCGCTTTGGGTGCTTCTGGTTCTGACATTTTGGTTGGGTGTAAGATTGAAGCCTTCTCGCAGAGTTGGGAAAGGTAGATATGACTCTGGTAGATTCTGACTTGGTTAGACAATATCAATCTAATCAAATCACTGACGGTCGGCGGTCGGGCCGGCCGTCCGCGTCAAAGACCGCTGCCGACTCCGCTCTAGCCCCGTGTAATCTGACAACATTGCAACAATTTCTCACAGATCCGTTAAAAAAGTCGTTACACTCCGTTCCGCTCCTTCACCTCGTATTTTTTTTTTGATCAAATGCTTTCCACAACTTTTGCCCGCCGTGCTGGAGTCTCAACAAGTGCTTTACGCACCCTCTCAACATGGTCGGCCGTCCCCGCAGGTCCCCCCGATGCAATCCTTGGTATGTTTTCTCTGGTTGTCGCCCGAAACCGCCCGCTCCAGCTCTGAAATGTGTGTAATCATTAGGAATCACCGAGGCATTCAAGGCCGACAAGGATCCACGCAAGATTAACTTGGGTGTCGGCGCGTACCGGGATGAGAATGGAAAGCCTTTTGTTCTCAACAGCGTCAAAAAGGTGTTTTGAGCGGTTCCAGTCGCAAACTAGATTTCTTAATATTGTCTAGGCCGAAGAAATCTTGACAGCGTCGAAGCCGGATAAAGAATACCTCCCAATCACGGGTCTCTCCGACTTCACTAAACGAGCTGCTCTTCTCGCCTATGGCTCAGAAAGCGTGCCTCTAAACCAGGGCGCGGTGTGTATCCCGAATCAATGCAACACGATGTGATCTCATGCTAGTATTTTAGGTCTCGATAACACAGTCTATTTCTGGGACAGGTGCACTTCGCATTGGTGGCGCATTCCTCGCTCGCCATTATCCCTATTCCAAGACCATTTACCTGCCCGTTCCTTCGTGGGGAAACCACACACCGATCTTCCGGGACTCTGGTCTTGAGGTCAAGGGCTACAGGTATTTCGACAAAAGCACGGTTGGTCTGGATTTCGAAGGCCTCAAAGCCGACTTGCAAGTTAGTAGAACATCATCCCCATTTCCGAGATTTTCCAACAGACCTTTTTTCAGGCCGCCCCGGAGCAATCTATTGTCCTCCTCCACGCTTGTGCACACAATCCTACTGGTGTTGACCCCACACCCGAGCAGTGGGCCCAGATTTCTGAAGTCATCAAGGAGAGGAAATTATTCCCCTTCTTTGACATGGCATACCAAGGCTTTGCCTCTGGCTCTACCTCCCGCGATGCGTTTGCCGTTCGCCATTTTGTTGAGCAAGGTCACCAAATTGCTCTTGCGCAGTCCTTTGCCAAAAATATGGGCTTGTATGGTGAACGGGTCGGCGCATTCTCGTTGACTACCAGTGACCCCGCCGAAAAGGCACGGGTTGACAGTCAGTTGAAGATTGTCATCCGACCTATGTATTCCAACCCCCCACTCCATGGCGCAAGAATCGCCAGCACTATCTTGGGAGACCAGACCTTGTATTCTCAATGGGAAGGTGAAGTCAAGGGAATGGCCGACCGTATTATTAGCATGAGGGAGAAGTTGTATGGAATGCTTACCCATGATCTCAAGACTCCTGGGGAGTGGGGGCACATCAAAAGCCAGATCGGAATGTTTAGGTATGTGTTGGTGGCTTTCCCTAGGCCTGACAGCTTATGTGACCGCGTATAGTTTCACCGGTTTGACCACGCCACAGGCCAAAGCACTGGCTGAGAAGGCGCATGTATACATGACCCATGACGGCAGGATTTCCATGGCGGGGCTGAATGGTGGAAACATTGAATACTTTGCCCAGAGTGTGGATGCTGTTGTCAAGGGTAACTTGTGAGAAGTATTCGCGGTTAAAGCACGACAACGATCTGTGGCTATCTCATAAAATTATTTGGAACTTTTCTAATGCATAGAAGCTGGCTGTATTTTCACCTCTTCACTGTGAAGCAATAGAAGTCACGGGACGGCGATGTAGGGCGCGGTTCCAAATAAGCTTTCTTCGAATTCCGACGCGTCTCGCGGTCAAAGAGTTGACTTACATGCGCCTCTTTTCCTTCTGTTACATGTTCCTCCTCTGATTCAATGGATCCCCTTCAGATTCCGGGCGCTGAGACCCCAGTTCGTCGCAGCCCGTCGCCCATTATCCCGGGCGCCTGGCCATTGACCCCCCCGACATTCAAGGGAGCCAACTTGACATATCGCGGTGAAATATCAGGAGCCCAGTTTGACGTACCGCCCCCGTCGTTGGAGAATGTTACAGGTGCAATGACGTCCAGCCCTTCGCATGAGACTCTGGATTCGTTACCCGCCATCTTCAGCTCCTCTACCTTTGATTCCATCCCTTCAGAAAACTCGCAGGCAACACGACTTACGAGGGTAAGACAATCGAGTCTACAGTCATCTGTTCTGAAAATATATAGGATACCCTTGTATCAACATCCACATTGGGGGTAGGCCGCATTTATTCCCTCTCTGATTGCTACCCATGCTCTCGCCTTAGAATACATCATTTGACGCGTTTCATGCCTTAACCTCCACCCCCGAACGATCATCGACATCAAAAATAAGTATGCAGCCCTCCGAGTCAAAAGCGAGCTTTCCACTTTTAGGTAGGAATTACTCGGGAGGCATACCGGATATGTATCCTTCTAGTCCTCAAATTATATTGCATAAGCCCTTACCGGCTTCAACTCCACGGCGGGAAGACCCCAATACCTGTCAGATAGGGCGCCCGCCGTATCCTCGGCTCGCTATTCCGTGCGATAGCCCCCTGCCGATGTGGGCCCGTCTCCTCCTCGATCAGCAGGACCCAGTACGCAGGGTGGCGAAGTATCTATTTCTCCCATCTCGTTTGCATCCCCAACTTCAAGCCAAGGGTTTACATCTTCAGACCGCGGTCGGAATTCATGTGACTACAATATCTCCCCTTCATGGGACACTTCGTACGAAAGTGAATACAACAGCCAACATATACGCACGAGCTCCCACACCCACTCTCTTCCACCACTGTTACTCCCTCTCAGTCGATTGTCCACTAATGACGGACAAGCATTACTGGACCACACACCATCTGTCGATATTGACCTTCACGGTCTACAAATGCTCACAACGCTTTCTCTACCTAGCAGCGATCATGATAGTTCGACTCGTGAAACTGGAAATAATACGGAGCCCTCACGGTTTCTTGATCATGAAACTCCGTGGACGCTTTCCCTCTCACCGCAGCTAACACCGCTATCTAATTCTATCGAGTATGCTTCCCCAATGTCTCAGTCTCAGTCCCTTTCCCCAACGTCCTCGTTCGGAGCTGAAATTGGCTTGGGACCAGGCGAGCCGCGTTTTATCACATTTCCGTCTTCCCCATTTGTCTCTGAACTGCCTTCACCCGCCTATGAGGATGCTGGACCCAATAATCAGCCTGATCATCTCAATGCTGCGGATTACGCGGCGGCATTTATGTCTTCAACTTGGAACACTGGTGGGGAACGTATCCCGGAGGTGCTCGAGACATATGGAGATGTCGATTCTGGAGCGAGTGTGGAAGCATGCGCCTCTTCCGGAGATCCACTAGAACATGCCCACGTTTATGAGACTACGAAGCTAGCTGCAGTGATTGGTAAAGTAAAACGCTTGGGCGGGAAAGTCAAAAAGCTATTGACCCCTAGACTTGGCACTGGACGGAAAGCTCGAAGGGTATCAAGGATAGGATATGAAATACCAACTTCCCAGAGTAGTCTAACGCCTATCGATGGTCCTAGACATGTCATTTCTCGACCAGACAGTTCCTTGGGCATGAATGGCGACGACATAAGTAGCAATGCAACCACTGCGCTTCCACTACCCCCAGGATTGCTGGTACGTATTCGCTTGGGTTTCCTCTGCACCTTGTCGTATAATAATCCCATTCGAAAAGTTCCGACCAAGCCTCACAACTCAAACCTATACGCGAGCATCAGCCACGTCGTCACAAAACGACAACAATGTAGTAGGAATCCAGCCACCCGCCATTCACATATGCCCACCGGGTTCCCCGGGCCCATTTCAAGCTAGGAAATGTTTGGGACCTGAGAATAAAGAACTGTTCAAACGTAGTTCGGAATCGAACCTCGACTCAGACCCAAAACACTTTCAGAAATCAAGTCCAAAAGGCCTCTCTCGCTTTCACTCTGTCTACTCCCTCCCGCCCATCATTGTCAGCCCCGCGGACAATTGCGATCTCCCGACCCCGGCCCCGGTCCTCGATCATTTCTCCGGCAAGCGATCTCGCGGTAGAAGAACCAGCCTTATTTATCAATTCCGCACAACGCGCCAGCCAGATACCAGAATTAGCAAATACGCCCCCAACTGACCTTGTGCTGCGACAAGCTCCTCAAATCGAAACTCCTTTCCCTGTTGGCTCTAGTTTCAAGAAAAATCGACGTTTTTCTCTTGCCTCGCTCTCCAATTTCATCTCCAGTCGGTAAAATCAAAATTATAATGGGACCAAAGAACCCTCATCTTGGACGGAAGTTGTATCAATGACATGGTAAATATTATTTACACCGCGAAGACTCATTGCCGCGGTGTGATCAGTTCCCAACGTTTTAAAGAGTGCCATACGATACAGGATAGCTTGTTTGTAATTTTGGACCAGTATTATATATCCAGGTCTTCATCTGGGTCATCGTCGTCAATGTCGTCAGCGGAATCAGGGTCATAAAAGATGGCTCCAGTGTGCGGTATCGATTTCCCTGTTGATAGTTTTTATGGTGCTGTTCGTAATAACTAACATGACTCACCCTCGTGAGCGTACGGGAGGGGAACTTGAGCCCTTGATTCCTGTTGAGCTGCTGTTAGGGAAAGGTTAAAAGATATATTTTGAGTCGGATCGGGGGGTAGCTGCGGTGAGAGCATAAGCGGGAGAACTGAGCTGAATTCAACAAATTCACCTCATTTGTTGGTTTAGCGGATTGTAGGCCCTTGAGGCTCTGCAATTCCGCGAGTTCGCAAGACCCCCCTCGTGCGGTAGACCATCCTTGCAGTACGCGCTCCACGGCCCGCTTCCTTCCATCAGCGCCCCGGACGAGGATCTCGATAACAAACTCCGTCGTGCCCCCGCACCCATCGCCGGCGGGGCCGTATACGATGCGGTCTGTTTCATACAGCCGCTCGCTAACTGGCAGGAATACGCCCCAAAATTTGGCCTCAGGGCTCGCTGGGGGCGGGGGGTCAGGTATTCCTGGGAGAGATGGGTTAGGAGCGCAGGTGGGTGCGCAATAACGTGTGTGAGGGATGGGGAGAATGCTGTCTGGGTTAATAGAGATACGAGGGGCGATGGTTGTACCACATGGAGGATCAGCCTCGAGGGGTCTAGATGTGGGTGTCGGCCGGGACGTCTGTTGGGAGAGTGGGTAATACGCACCGGGGCGTTCTCGTACGAGATAAACGAGTCGGCGTAGGAACTGACACGTCTCTGAAACAGAGCCGATATCTGAACAGAGGGTGTTGATAGAATCGATGACCAGGTCCAGCGGTCCCGCGGATGCTAAAATCTGATTAGATATTATTATACTATCCCAGTGGGAGCGACGACACACAATCCTTCAAGGTAGAGATAATCTTTTCCTGTGTGTCCGAGGTGGACCACTGGTCATCGGGATCGTATCCGGGTACGTGGCTCTGCCAATTGTGCACGACAAGACGTTCGGAGCAGGGGTCATCCACTAGGCTCGATGGGTCGTACAAAACGCAGAATAAGATGGACCGCGCCGCAGTAGCTTTGGTGACATTATGGTTCAGAATTTGACGGAGGATGGGGATGGTTGACTGTGAGGATGAGGATTGTAAAAGCAACAAAGGTTGCTGGGCCCGCGGTCCGTCTGTGACGGTAAACAACATGGTATAAATCAAGATTGCAAAATTATAAAAATCGCTCCAGTACGGGCTGCAGCAATTGGTATACAACACTACTAGGTATCGATTACGATTTCGTCTGCCTCGCCTCCCATTCCTTCCTTTCAAGAATGCGCATGCCCAGCTTCCACCGGAAGACGCCAACGGTCTCCGTGGTTTGTTCGAGCCTGAAGCCTGCCTCTCTCAGACACGCCCGCGCGTAGGGAATTAATGGGGAGTCTGTGGCGTAGATGCGCTGCAGGTGCTTGTCCGTTTCAAAGGCGTGGTTGACGGCGAATTTGAGCAGGTCGGTCTGGATGTCGGAACGGCGATAGAATTCATCGACGTAAAAGTGCCGGATCATGGCTTCCTTTGCTGTTCCCTTCTTCATCTTGGGAAAGCTGCTGTCTTTAGAGAACACTTCGGTGGACATGGAATCCTGCGATGCATCCAGTGCTATGTGGCCGACATAGATGTCGTTCAGGTTGAGGATCCAGAACCCAGACGCGGGTGAACGTGAGTAGTATGTGGAAATATCAACAATGTCTGGTTTGCGGAGGATGTCCTGCACTTGCTTTTCAAAATACGGCCGGTTAATCCTGGATGAGATGAGAATAATGCCTCTTGAATGTTGTTGAAATCAGCTCACCAGTCTGCGAGTGCCAAGATGGGCACGGCGACCGAAGCCAGGGCTGGCAATGGAGACAGATATCCTAGAAATGAGCGGGTCCCATCCGGCCACCACCCCATATACTCGATGAATATCCCAGACAAGGCTAGCCAGATAGCAATCGTAAGTGGGTGTGTGTAGGCTATCCCATACTGTAAGTCGAGGGAGAAAAGGTGAATGTAGCGAACTTGCCATAATTATTGGCCGCCGCCAGCGACTCCATGTTCGACTTCCCTATTGAAAAACGAGCCGACCTGTTGTCGGGAGGGACGTAGGAGCGTATCTTGGCCACTGGTTCGACCATTGTAGAGGACGACAAGAGGGAAAAGATAATTTATTGCATTTTCGACACGCACACGTTCGTTCAATATAACAGCTTTCTGATCCGAGCCTGTCAAGCCTTGTCACCCGTGTAAACCGTGAAGCGGTCAAGTACTCTCAGCTAGATGCTCATCTCAAAGACATTTCACGATGTCCCGACAAAATTGGATGCAAATGGGCGTCCGATCCGTATATTTGTGATCTCGCCGTCCGTGCCAGGTTACCCCCAAGCCAAGTTTCCAGGTGTTGTGGTGTTTAGGTTGGTGCAGATGATACATAAAAGTTGTATACTGACCCCACGCAGCGAAATATACCAGGTAACGGGCCCCGTTGAGCGCTTCGCAGGACAGATTGCGAGCCAGGGATTCGTGGTTGGTAAGACCAATTAGATCCCACTCCTTATCAGCGTGATGAATGGAACTACTAGCATGCCCTTCCACCTATCATGAATTTGAAGGACCCGAGCCAATACCATATGATACTGAGGGTCAGCTCAGTTTATCACTGCGTTGATGATAAACTCAGCCAATTCAAGGCACGGACAGAGGAAATAAATACAAGGTTAGCTGCGTGCTTAGTGCCAGTAGTACCATCCTAATCCATTTCAGATCGAGAAAGAGCTAGCTGCATATGATGAGGTACACCCCTACCCCCTTCAACCACTGCGGACTCATAGTTCCATACCAGGACGCCACCCTCTCGATCGACCTTCTCATGTCACTGGAGAACTGCAACGGCCGCATCGCAGGTGCGTGCCGCCCTCTTCCGCTCCTCGCATATCCAACTGAATCTTATCTCTAAAGCCACCGGGATGTGTCTCGGCGGACACCTCGTATGTACTCGTGACGTTCTATCCTACTATTCTAACACCCTCACAGGCTTTTCGCGTAAGCGCACCTCGCGCACTGTGAATACACACTGATCGCCCCAGGCCGCGTTCGACCCGCGCGTATTAGCGACGGTGTGTTTTTTTGCTACTGACATCCACAGCGCGACGCTCGGGAATGGCGCGAAAGACGATACCCTCATCCGGGTTCGGAATGGGGACCTTAAACGCAAGGGAGAATTGGTGGTAAGCCCTCCAACGCAGCCTGCTTCACAGGCTTACATCTGCACAGATGATATTTGGAAAGCAGGTTGGTTGTATTTCCGAGATAACGAGTGTCGCTGACGGCAGGTTCAAGGATACACATGTTCCCCGTGCGGGAAGGGACCTCATTCGTGCGGCTCTGGAAGACGCAAATGTACCGACATCGGTTCGTATTCTCTGCCAAGTCATGCTCTGCTTTACTTCATTTTTGTCTGGCAGTTCCTTGAAGTCCAAGCCCAGCATGCCTTCATCCGAGATGAGCACTCCAAAGGACGTTGGGATGCAGCCCTCACAAGATCCCTCTTCTCCTTCATGATGGAGGTCTTTGAGAGGACAGTTGGGCGAGACCTTGGTCCCCGCCTTGCAGATGTCCAGGAGCCGGAGCACGTTTGCTGATGTATCCCCAAACTCGAATGAATTTACAAACGTAGATTGTACCAAATGAAACACATTTCATTCTGTGGATACAACGAATTTTTTTCGTCGCGAGCTCTTCGTTATCGTGAATACAATTGAGGTAATGATAGCAGGAGCACACATTGCAGGTATGGGTACCAAGAAGCACAAGAAGAAAGAAAAGAAGAGATGAGAAATGGAAAGGGAATTCTACATCTAATTACTTCTTCTTGGCAGCTTTCTCGGCAGACTTCGTCACTAGATATTTTCGTGAGCAGGATTTCAGAAAGAAAGCCAAAGTGCTTACCCTTTCCACCGGCCTTCTCAGTCTTGTCAACAGACTTGATGATACCAACAGCGACAGTCTGTCTCATGTCACGGACGGCGAAACGACCAAGAGGAGGGTACTCGTTATATGACTCAACACACTGTTATGAAACGGCTTAGAATCGAGAGTATCTGGAAGCGAGAAAAAACCCTACCATGGGCTTGCTGGGCACCAATTTGACAATGCAGGCATCACCGGATTTGACGAATTTGGGGGAGTTCTCGATAGATTTACCTGTTCGGCGATCGATCTTCTCAATCAACTCGGCGAATTTGCAGGCAATGTGGGCAGTGTGGCAATCAAGGACGGGTGCGTAACCAGCACCAATTTGACCGGGGTGGTTCAGGACGATGACCTGGGCGTTGAAGGACGCGGCCTCCTTGGCGGGGTCATTCTTGGAGTCGGAAGCGACGTTTCCACGGCGAATATCCTTAACTGACACGTTCCTATATGCCTCTGGATTAACTAAAATTTATAGGGCAAGTCTGGCAAAACTGACTTGACGTTGAAACCAACATTGTCTCCGGGGGAACCCTGCTCAAGTTGCTCGTGGTGCATTTCGACGGACTTGACTTCAGTGGTCACGTTTGAGGGAGCAAAGTTGACAACCATTCCAGCCTTGATGATACCAGTCTCAACACGGCCGACGGGCACCGTGCCAATACCACCGATCTTGTAGACATCCTGAAGGGGGAGACGGAGGGGCTTGTCGGAGGGTCGGACAGGGGGTTCGATGGCATCAATTGCATCGAGGAGGGTCTTGCCCTTGACAACACCAGCCTTGGTCTCCTTGGTCCAGCCTTTGTACCAGGGCATGCTAAAGTGGGTGGTAAATATTTGAATGGTTTAAAATTACAACAAAGGCTTACTTGGGGGACTCCTCCAACATGTTGTCTCCGTGCCATCCGGAGATGGGCACGAAGGCGACAGCCTTGGGGTTGTACCCGACCTTCTTGATGAAGGTGGAAGTTTCCTTGATAATTTCGTTGAAACGATCTTCACTCCACTGCATGTATTTTAAGGATCATATTTATGGCAATATCCACAAAACACACCTTGGTGGTGTCCATCTTGTTGACGGCGACGATCAGCTGCCTGACACCGAGGGTGAAGGCGAGGAGGGCGTGCTCGCGGGTCTGTCCATCCTTGGAGATACCGGCTTCGAATTCACCAGTTCCTCCAGCAATGATGAGGACGGCGCAATCGGCCTGAGAGGTACCGGTGATCATGTTCTTGATGAAATCACGATGTCCGGGGGCATCGATGACCTGTTGACAGATGGATGGTGAGATGGCTGCATTAGGGGTATGCTTTATTTGGTCTTACGGTAACCATGAATTTGGGGGTTTCGAATTTCCAGAGGGCGATATCGATGGTGATACCACGCTCACGCTCGGCCTTTAGCTTGTCGAGCACCCATGCTATAAAAAGAGTGAGGATTCTGTGGATTGGGAGGGATCGACAGGAGACAATACCGTATTTGAAGGAACCTTTTCCGAGCTCGGCGGCTTCCTTCTCAAACTTCTCGATGGTACGCTTATCGATACCACCGCACTTGTAAATCAAGTGACCGGTGGTGGTCGATTTACCAGAGTCGACGTGACCGATGACTGGGATCAAGGTTTAGGGGGATCTATGACACATCGATAAGATAACAACCGACCGACGACGTTAACGTGGGTCTTTTCCTTTCCCATTGGACAAGTTCTGGGTGAACAGATAGTCGTCAGCTTGTGTTCATCTGCATGGATCGCAAGAATGATGTGGGATGGGTAGAATGGATCATCGCGATGGGAGAGATGAAATCCATTCGAATCGCGGTGTGGGTTGGGCGGGGGATCTGACGAAAGAATGAACGAAAAGAGGGGGAAACTCACTTAATGGATGAGAAGTAGGTTTGGGGGGAAGGTGGTGGTTTGGGAGAGGGAGGGGGAACAGAAGGAGTCAAGGATGTTTGGCCTAGTTATACGCCAACGGCGAAATTTTTTATCGATAAAAATTTTGATCTGATCTCTGATAAAAACAGTTTCGTGACTCAACTCCGGCCGACCGGCCGACCTCCGGCACGATTATCGTAAAACTACAAGTGTATTTGGAATTCATTGCTGGTACTCTACATGTTGGACAGGGAAACATATGTACGAAGGACTCGTGATGAAAATCGATAAGTCCTCTCGTGAGACAATAAGATAACGCGAAGCCGATACCAGATCCCGGTACCCCTATTAATCCTCATCCACCCCCACCCACCTTTCCCTGCTAGAAATCGGCATTGCAATATCTTCTCAAACGTCGGGCGTGCGGAAAGGTTGACTTGGAGGCATGCGCGCACGAGAGCAGCCGCATCCCCCAGCGTGCCACCCCCGTCGCCCTCCTCGCCCTCCTTTTCCTTGCCCTCCGCACACCTCTCGTCGAGGGATATGGAGGCGTTGGCGAACGGTGACTCCATTCCGTCCTGGGCCTCGGCCGCAGTCATGAATGGGCACTCGCCAACAAGGAGGACATAAGCCACAACTCCAAATGCCCACACATCTTGCTCCTTGCCATGGTAGCGTTCTCCCCTGAGGATCTCCGGACCTGCATAGTCGAGCCTGCAAACGTGGGGTTAATTACCAGGGCCGATCTGCAAAATGAAACACTTGCGTTCCGCTAAAAGTGTCCCATCCACCCTTTTTTACGAGTCCCGAGCTCCCAAAGTCTATCAGAATACATTTGCCGTCCGGCCCTAACACAACATTTTCATCCTTGACATCTCGATGTACTGTGTGACGTCAGGACTTGCTTCTGATGGGATCCCAGCAAAGAACTCACCAATGCCCATGGCATGCAAGAAGCAGAGGGCGTCTGCCAGCTGCCCAAGGTAGCTCCGGACTGATGCGGGGGGCAGGCCCTGTGGGAAGCTCTCAACAAGGTCGAACAGATCGGAGGGTGGTGGCGGCTCATCAACCCGTTGGACAGGCGTGGTGGATGGCAATACAATATAATAATAATGGTTGTCTTCAAAGAAATCAAGCAACGGGCTAATATTTGGGTGACCTTTAACCACCTTGCCCTCGATCCATGGTTCGGAGGGATCTTCTGGATCCCTGTGGAGATCTATGTCACTATTGCAATGCCCAATGCAAGACGAGCAGGATCCCAAGGTCTACGGGGTGGTAGCACGTAAGAAGTATTCGAGATGGCAGACATGACATAGATTTCTATTGGGATCGTCCCATGTTTAGGGTGTTTTTTCCAGCAATCAGCGAGGATACGGGACTTTATGATCTGCTTGATGACAAGTGGGGGCTATGCAAAACAGATTAAATGGATTGACGGGATCCGTCAGTCTGAGTTACTTACGCCAAGTGTGCCATCGGCGTGTATTTCCCTGCCTCGTTTGACGAGGCCGTAAGCCCCCCTCCCTATCTCCCCTTCGATTGCGAACTCTGAGATGCTCCTCTCGCCGAGGAACGACTCTGTCTCGGGAGCAGGCGATGGGGCACGTGTGCTGAGCGCAACACTGAGGAGGCTGCTGTTGCTATTGGCCCGCTGCAAGCTCTGAGGGAGGATCGGTGGGGGGGATGGGGGCTCTATGGGTGCGATCAGGACACGTCCAGCCACGAGTGACACACGTTGCTGTGAAGATCGGCGGCGTGGACGCGGAGAACTCGGGGAGCGAGCGATGGAGGGCTTGATTAAGGCCACAGTGCTGGGGCTTGAGGAAGTGAGCGGAGATACGGAGCGAGGTTGGGTGGGAGAGGTGACGAAATAATCTGTGACCATGGCATGTGCTGTGCCGGGTTCCGCAACAAGGGCAGTATGGGGGTACGGAGAGATGTTGTGGTGGGTGTCAGATGTAGCTTTGTGACAGAGTGAACCACGGGGGAAGACTCAAAAAAAGCATGGTGATGTTTACGTGCATGTGGATCGTCAGGTTTAGGCCCGGATGCAAAGTCTGCCGGGGGGTGTGCTCAAGCTTATGTGCGGGCTCATCGTCGGGGTCCTCCCAGTCAAAGCCCCGGCCGATGGATGTTACGCCCCAGCTGCCGACGCTTGCCGCCCTGTAGAGACGTGCGGCGACGGGCGGAGCTCTCCACTCGTCGTCGTCAAAGGTGAGGTCGACGGCGGCAGTAGAGAGCATAAATTTTGGGAAATAAATGGGGGGGAGAGTGTTTTGTCCAGGGTGGGCGGGGTGTGTAGGGCGTTGTGGAGAGGGAGAAGGAGGCGCAGACCGGACTTGGACTTGGGCTTTGGCTGCATCTCTAATTACAGATACTACAAGGACCCCGGCCACCTGCCGTGAGAACCCTTTTCACGCATGATGTAACACTGATATTATAACCATCGATTGTCGCGTTGGCATTTACCCACCCCACCCTCGTGCTGTCAATCGCTCCCCATGGAATATGATGGCCCCGGATCTCGGCCCGGTTGCCTTGATCAATCAAATCAAGGCAGGTGTTTGGGGTCCTGCTTACGTGATCTTCTCGTGCCCTCGCTCGCCTCAACTTGGGGATCGTCATCGCCGTCCTCCTCAAGCCCAAAAATCGGTGAGTACGCACCCCCACACGTTGTATCTACGACCAGCTAGGTCACGCCCAGCCTGCATTCAACGATATAAACCGCTATGGTGGCAGGATGGGATGGATGGACCTTTGACCTTGCGGATGTCGGTTTTACTCTGCTAACTTTTCACGCCCCAGTTCGCCATGGCCATCAAGATCCCCATCGTCAAAAAACGCACCACAAAATTCAAGTGCGTCTCCACTATCATGCAGCTCTATGATTGCGGCACTAACAGCCCACAGGCGCCACCAGTCCGACCGGTACCACAGCGTCAAGGAGGCATGGCGGAAACCCAAGGGTATTGACAACAGGGTTCGCCGCCGCTTCAAGGGCCAGACGCCCATGCCCAAGGTGCGTTTACCTCAGGTGCTGTACATCCGCTGACCTCTGCGCAGATCGGGTATGGAAGCAACCAGCGGACCCGCCATCTCCTTCCAAACGGGCTCAAAAAGTTCCTCGTCAACAACGTGCGCGAGGTCGACCTCCTCCTGATGCACAACAAGAGCTTTGCGGCCGAGATTGCGCACGGCGTCAGCAGCCGAAATCGCACCACCATCCTCGAGAGGTGGGTTCTCTCCGCTTATCCCAGCCCTACTCACACAATATACAGAGCAAAGGTGCTGGGCATCAAAGTCACGAACCCCGCCGCCCGTCTGCGGTCAGAAGAGTAGTCGTTATATTTTCCCCGCATCCCATTCATACATGTATCTTCACATATGCTGGACTAAGCTGCATGCGACATGCCCTGAGCGAGCGATTACTGCATCATTGCCTTTTTGAGTTCCATCGATTGATCCACCACAGCGTCGACTGGCTTGAACATCCTCTCCTCTAATAGCACCAATGTCCCAGAATATAAAGCAAGAACAGACTATTTTGTGCTAGGGAGTATGCTAACCTCTATACAGCATTCGCACTGCATCGCACGCTGGTAGTTGGTACAGTAGTAATAGTGCGTCTCACACCCGTGTTGCGACTCCTATAACATATCATGCAGCCCGGAAACTCGACACGGAACTCTCGGGGTATCTGGAGGCCGTAACCCCCGCTGGTGAGGCGTATCCAATCAAAGGCTGCAAGGCGATCATCGCACCGTACGTAATTCAACACATCCCCATACCCTACAACTTACAGAAACAGACATGCGGGCTACTCGTACTCGGGCCCCGCTGCAGCGTGGGCGTACAAGAGCATCGATACCACCGGAATGTATGTCCTCGCCACGGTCATTTCCACCCGCTGATGGTCGTAGTAAACGGGTATTCATCCTCGGCCCATCGCACCACTTTTACCTGAACAGCTGCGCGCTGTCTGCGTGCAAGGAGTACGACACGCCCCTCGGACGGCTCCCGCTCGACCTCGAGAGTACGTCGCATCCCCGCTTGCGGAGCCTGCTCACACAGACACAGCGGTTGCGGAGCTCAAGGCGACGGGCGCATTCGAGACGCTCAGCCTCAGCCAGGACGAGGACGAGCACAGCCTCGAGATGCACCTCCCGTACGTGCGCAAGATCTTCCAAGGGTGAGTCGCCCGCGCCGCGCCGTGTGCATCGCCTAACCAGCGAAGGATGGACATCGCGATTGTGCCGGTGATGGTCGGGGCGATATCCACCGCCAGCGAGATCGCATTTGGTACACTCCTCGCGCCGTACCTCGCGAGGGAGGACACGTTGTGCGTCGTGTCCAGCGACTTTTGCCACTGGTGCGTTGCCCTCATATACAATGCCCCCTTACTCTCACACACACACAGGGGCACCCGGTTCCAGTACACATACTACTACCCAGGCCCAGACGCTGGGGGAGTGCACCTCTCTGCCAGCGCTGGGCCCGCGCCGACGTATGCGATCCACGAGTCGATCACGCGGCTCGACAAGGAGGCGATCGACGTACTGACGGTGCCCCCTGGAGGAGCGGCCGAGGCGCACACGCAGTTTGCAGGGTATCTAAAGCGCACGAAGAACACGATATGTGGACGGCACCCGATTGGGGTGCTATTCGGAGCGCTGGGGGCGCTCGAGGCGGAGGCGGAGGACAAGATCCGAGTAGAGTGGGTGCGGTACGAGCAAAGCAGCCAGTGTGTGCGCTTGGAAGACTCGAGTGTCAGCTACGCGAGCGCGTGGGTCCTGTTTTAGGAGTGTTGTCATAGATTTCATTCGTAGATCATGAGTACGACGACAGGCAGGACGCGTAAAAAAAATTAAAGTATGTGCAACAAGTAACACGGCGAGTGAACATTTGCTTCGGTGGGACAGACAGCTACGTAATGGCTCAAGATAGAGATGGGAAGGCGTTCTGGTCGTCGACGTTGATAGTGGCATTGCCTGGGCCTGAGCGGCCTCCCCGTGGGGCCCCGCGCCCGCGTGCAGGTCCACCACGACCCCTTTCACCCCCACGTCCACCGCGGCCACGCCCACCACGATCTGGGCGGTCGAAACGCGCGTCGATTTCAAGGTAGACCTTTTCTTCCTTTTTAGCACGGGCCTTGGGTGCCGATTTGCTCTGGAGGAAAGGATAAGCAGGGGTGGGAAACGAGGATAAAACGCTGACCTTGCCGGCAAAATAAGCCTCTTCGTCTTCGTTCTTTGAGAGGGGGACGACGTCCTTCCAGATATTGGCGTCGGCGCCCTCATTGGCCTTGCGTGTGCCCTCAAGCTTGGGGATGACCGAGTTTTCCTTTTCCTTTTGTTGTGCGAGGTACTGCTCGAGGGTGAGGGTGTTGTCTTCCTCTTCGGGCTCCCTCTCGCGGCGGGGACGGCCCTCGCGCTCGGGTTTGTCTGCGTCGGGTGCTGCAGCTGCGGCTGCGTCTGCAGGAGGTGCAGCCCAGGCGTCAGCATCGGCCGTTGGTGTGGCCCAGGCATCGGCAGCATTTGCGTCTGCGGTCCACTCTCCCTCTGCAGCAGCATCGGTGGTGGCGGCCTGCTCTGTCTTGAGCTCTGCGTTGCCGTCATCGCCGCCCCATGATTGGTGGATCTTTTTATCCGAGTCGCTGGGGGAGGTGAGGGGTGCGATCAAGATGCGATAAGTGGGACACACGTTTTACCGGTCTGGCTGTGTCTGTCAAAGGGACGGCGGCCGCGGGGGGCGCCGCCTGAACCGCCTTGGCCGCCTCTGCCGCCTCTTCCTCTGCCGCGGCCGTCGGCTGGACGGATGGGGTGAGATGGGGAGATGATGGGGGTAGGATCTCAACTCACACTTGCGCTGACTGTCGATGGGGGGAGGGTCGTCCTGTGCTTGTGTGGTAGAATCCCTTTGTGGTTTTCCGCCGCGAGCGTAGTACTTTCCGCCACGGGCGGCGGGGCCAGTCCTGGGTTTCTGGTTTGCACGAGAGGGGGCGGGGGGTGCTGGCGGTTCAGACTTTGCTGGGGTGGGGCTGGATGGCCTGGACGCACCCTCTGTGTAGAGTAAGCGATGAGCACGGACTGATAGGAATAGACTGACCGTCGAGGAGGGCAAAAGGATTTTTTGTAGCCACCGACATGTCTGACGGGGCGGTAAGTACTTTTGACTTTTGGATCCCCAGTCTGTCCGACCCCCGAGATCTGATTGGCGGTGCCAGGGGGCCACCCAAGCCACATTTTTTAACCTGTACAGTTCTTCCCGTCGCCCTATAAAATCACTCGCTCTTTGCCTTGTTGTTTTCCAACGCAAAAACACAGGTGAGTCTATGTGGAAAAAAACAACATATGGAGATGATCTGACGCACAAGTCATAGCCGCTTAAAAGCATCCCCCCGAGGATCCGCCCGCCTGGAATCCAGGACGCGGTGGGTCGAGGACCGAGGGACCGTCATAGTACGCTGGAGATGAAGAATGGATGGGACTTGGGTGCGGTGTGCTCGTTGCGCCAGACTCTTTGCGGTCGGTGAATGGGTTTTGTCGCAATGTCTCGTTGTACATTTTAAATGTCGTTATTTTATTTTATTTTCTGTTGTATTTGTGATCCGACATATTCCCATTTGGGCGAACCGTCAGGGTTCTGTCCCTTTCTCCTTCCTTGCTCTCTGCTCCCATGGCCTCCCGTCGTCTCGACATTTCTTCCCTCCTCTGCGATGACAACCCCCCAAATAATGTCAAGTCTCCGCCCCCCCGCCCGCCCCCCGTCCTCGTCCCCAACCCCGTCGTTCTCGCCCCCCATCTCAGGCGCTTTGACCCCGTACATGACAGCCAGCGATCCCTCCCCCCCTCATACCCCCCGCCCTTTCTCGGCCTCGACGCCCTCGTACACGCTGCAACAGAAGAGCGCAGGCGTCTCGAGCAGCCTCTGGATCGCCAGCGCCAGCACCATGAACAGCTCTTGCTCCAAGAACGCCAGCACCAGCTCCGCGCACAGGAACGCCTATATTCTCATGTTCAGCCCTTTGATCCACCACCCCCGCCTCCACCCCTCCCCCAACCTCGCAAGTCCGATCCAGGCCTTTTCTACCCCCCACCCCCCTCAAAGAAACGCCGCCATTCAGACTCACCCTCGCACACGCTGGACACACTCCCGCCACTCGGTGTCGGCCCCCCAAGGCGTCCCGGTTCTGGTCAGGCCAAAAAATCCCACGTCATAGAACCCCCCGTGGTCGCCATCGAGCGTCCACCAGAGGTCGTTATCCCCCCCATCCGTCGCCCCCCCTCTCGCCAAGCACGGCCCCTCCTCAGCCCTCATGGTCGCAGGTCCCCCCCAGGCAGCGCTATAGGTCGTGCAAAGGCCGCACGAAAACCAGAGGACCCCCCAAAGCCCCGGCTCGAACCAGAAAAGCCAGTCCAGGAAGACCCACACGAATGGTTTCTCCGTCAGTACGCCGACCTCCCCTCCCCCCCAGAACCGCCCAGCACAAATCGCCCACCCCACCCCCTGTTCCCAGTCCGAAACAGGCCGTGCCCGACGCTGTGGCTGCACTCGAGGAAGAACTCGATGCCATCACCACCAAGCACGAGCCCTCCGATCCACCGATGATGGATGTCGATACCAACATCAAGCCTAGCCCGGATGATGTCGACCAGGCTGTCGCCGAGCTCGTTGCAGAGACACTCGGTACAGATGAGCATGTCAAGCGGGAAGAAGTCGGAATGGGCATGGAGGTCGAGGACGAGCTCCTCAGGCTCGTCGATGACAAGCCCCCGCCACCACCGGCCCCTCCCACCTCACCACCCTTCCGCATGGTCGTCGAGTCCGTTCCCCGCTCCCCGTCCCCCCCTGCTGCATCGCCACCCCCCAGCACACTCCCCGCTTCGTCCGCCCTTTCTGATCGCGCCTCCATGCCCCCACCTACCTCCACCGTCGTCAACACTGCCAAGAAAGAGGACAAGGAGAAGCCGGGTGTGCTAGGCACTACCAAAAAGAAAAAGGAGGCAAAGGTATGTCCTGCTGCTTGCCGATATGTGGGTGCTGATTTCATTTCCCTAGCCGGCTCCAAAACCAAAGGTGGCTCTCCCCGTGGCTGCACCAAAGCCCCGCACAAAACCCGGAACAAAGAAACCACGGCAGGCTGATGCCCCGCCTACCGCTCCCGGAAAACCGGCTAAAGTGCCTGGCACCAAGAAGGCTGCGGCCCACCCCTAGCCAGTGCAGCCGCTTCGACCTCGCGCTCCCGCTCCGCGTCCGTGCTACCCGGGACCGAGGACACCAAGGCGGAGGAGGAAGAACAGGTGGCAGCTGACGAGGACAAGCTGTATTGTGTATGCAAGACACGGTATGACGAGGA
Source organism: Infundibulicybe gibba (assembly GCA_015501065.1). Lineage (NCBI taxonomy): Eukaryota > Fungi > Basidiomycota > Agaricomycetes > Agaricales > Omphalinaceae > Infundibulicybe > Infundibulicybe gibba. The sequence continues at coordinate 808,307 of JADNYI010000001.1, forward strand.
CCGGTTCATGATTGCTTGTGATCGGTGAGTCATCAAAGAAGTGCGGGGTGCACTGATGTTGACATGATGTCGTTTCAGTTGCGATGAGTGGTATCACACCCAATGTGTGCACATGCCCGACTCGGAGGTGGATCTTGTGGATCAATTTATATGTCCGATATGCATCGACAGTGAGTAAGCCACACCATGTCTGACAGCGCGCTAATACGGGGCAGAATACCCGCACCTCAACCTGCGCACGACGTATAAGCAGCGGTGTCTGTACGGGTTGAAGCACGCGGACCCATCGTCGCCCCGGCATGCCACCGGCCGGCGCGTGGGGCGTTCTCCAAGTACTGCTCAGAGGAGTGCGGCGTCAAGTACATGCACTCGCGTATCGAGGCGTGGGAGAAGAAGGGCGGCGACCGATCGCGGCTATGGGACAAGGTCAAGGGCGCGGAGAAGCGCGAGGGCGTTGTTGTGCGTGTAGACGACGGAGCGGATGGGGAGTGCAAGAAGGAAGTGCGGTCAAGAAGAGCAAGACGGCGCGGGAGATTGAGCGGCTGAAGGTGCTGCTTGAGCAGGTTGTCGTGCTGCGGGAGGAGATCAAAAAGGGGATGGAGGTGGTGCTGTGGCGAGAACGACTGCTCGAGCTTGCAAGTGAACGGGCAGAGCACCTTGGATCGTGTGGGTGGGATCAAAGGCTATGCTTTGGTGACGAAGAGTGGGTAGATTTCGGCACCGACGTGCTGGATAGCTACGAAGATGTCAAAGCAAGTGGCGATGAGATGGAGGTCGATGGCGAAGGCGAGTGGTGGTGTCCCGGGAATAAACAGTGCGATCGTCACACCGGGTGCGCTTTTTTTTTTGTGGCCCTTGCCTCGTGTCTGTTCTCATATTTTATTTGCAGGTGGCAGAGCGTTCGGTACAAAGATATTTGCAAGGAAAAGGAAAAGAAGGAGGAGGCGCTGGCAAAGCTGACGACGCGGGAGCGGGAGATTCGAAAACGAATAGAAGACCTCGCGGACCCGCAGAGCCGCGCCTGCAACGAGAACACGACGACGCCATCCAAGACGCCGCTGAGTGCGGCGTCGAACGTGAAGCACGCCAACGGGCACGCAAAGGCCCGGACGAACGGCGATGTGATCAAGAAGGGCAAGAAACGCAAAGCTCCCGCTCAGTGATAGATTGTGTATTTCTATGTCTTTTTTGGCCTCATCTCTGATTCTATTCTATCTGTGTTGAACCATATTACTTAAATTGGGGCTGCGACTTTTTTTTCGTTATCACTGCACCGTTTTGAGGATCTTGCTGTCGCATTTTTTGTATCTCCACGCACGTCCTGCTTTGTAGCTACTGTTCCACTCCGTCGAATTGTCGAATAATAGAGAATGTACAAATGGCCACTATTGTATATGTAAGAGATAAGATGGCGCGATATCTAGTAGCCATCGCCCTCGCCGCCCTCTTTGCAGAAACCTTTTTGCTCGTACAGGATTTGAGATTTTGCATCCTCGCGCTGCTTCTTGACGTCGGTGTCATTCTTGTGGTATGGCTCGAGGGCATGATAGTCGACCTGCTGTAGCGGGATGTCGTCCTCCTGGTCGAGATCCTGCTGTGGGGTCAGTATGGGGGAAGGCGGGAATGGGGCACGTACGATTTCGCCGAGGAGGACGACGTTCTCGCCGCGGATAAGAAAGAGGCCGTGCCAGTTCTCCGCAAAGGCATTACCGTGATATATCCGTTCGACGGTGTCCTCTAGTACGAGATTGGCTGAGCTGCTGTCAGCAGGGGTGCTCATCAATATAATAAAAAAAAGTGGGGGCACACCAAACTGGTCGTAGGAGCGCAGGACGCCATGGAGTTTTCTGCCGTCGCGCAAGATGACAAGCATCTTCCCTGGGCAGGGCAGGGAGGGGGCGCTCAGGATGGGCGCTGCAGTTGACTTTGGGCAGACGTACTGTCCACGCAATCCACCAGGGAGCCCGACGTTGTGAAGGGGATGAGTGAGTCCATCGTCCGCAGGGAAAAGACAAGTGGCGGCAATCAGTTTGAAGAGTTCGGGGGATAGAGTGAACTGGAGAGAAAAAAACAAAAAGATGGAAGAAGACCAGAGCTGGAATGGCCGAGTCGTTAAGGCGAGTGATTTGAATGACTCATCATCACTTGGTGTTTCACCGCGTAGGTTCAAATCCTGCTTCCAGCGAATGTTTTTGTCAATATATCCGTATGTTTTGCAATCATGTAAATACTCTATGCAGGCCCATAACAGATTTTATTCATTCATGACGATGATGGTGTCTGTCCAATATACTCCCACTGCCCGGGCTCTGGCTTTTCCTCCAGTGGTTCCCATCTAAACAGACATGAGACGCGTAACTCAACTGGTCAAACAACACACTCACGCTTTCCACTCGACCATCTGCGCCGCAAGCCTCAGCTCATCCGACGCAATATCCAGCGCTTCTTCAATCTGGCCCTCGTCCAGCGCTTCTCCACCGCTGCGACGTCCCCGTTGGCAGCCTGTACGATATTGAGCTTGCGTTGGGTGAGTGCCTCTACGCCCTGGCGGTACACGGAGCTTTGCGGGATGGATGAAAGCACGGACAACGTCGACTCGAGTGTCTTTGTGAGCTCGGGGAGGGGGTTCGGGTGGACTGTGAGGCCCGTAAGGCCCGTGGTGCGTTTAAGAGCCTGGTACAGCGGGCGGGTGAGGCGGAACATTTTTTTGCTGGTCGTTGCAGAATAACTTTGGGCTCTACGTGGCGGAGTCTGAAATTTTGTCTTTTGCTCACTTCCTCCATGGCCACACTGGCTCTTCATCAGACTAGAAATGTCTTTCTGCCCGCGTTCAGGATCCCATTTGCGCGGTCGCTCTTCGCTCTGAACCTCGGGTTCTTGCCCTCCGCGCCCTCGTTGCAATCGATACTCGAGCTCTTCCCGCCGTTCCTCCTCGCAGTGCCCAAATCAAAGACGTCGCATTCGCGCAAGGCCATGCGTAGTGCCAATAAGGGGCTCAAAGATAAACATAGTGCGTCTGGCTATCTCTAATGACGTGATACTAATACCGCGACCAGATATTGTCAACTGCCCTGCGTGTGGAAACCCAAAACTAGCACACAACTTGTGTCAAAATTGCTATACGTTCCTGAGCAGGATGTGGAAAGGAAAGAGCAAACAAGACGGCGGTGGGGGTATTCCGGACATGTCGTGATGCGTAGGCTTGCATTATCCATATCCTACTAGTACCAACATTACCTTCGCACATGTAGTCTTTGCTGCCACGTGACCGGCTCTATAATTATTCCCTCCAGACTCTCTTTGGTGTGAACATCGACCACATATTCACACATCCTAGCCCACTCCCCATATCACCATGTTTCGACTCTCCCCGCCTCGCGCACCCTTCTTGCGCACCATGTCTCGCGCAGCAAGCAGCCAGACGCGGCCTCGTGGGCTCGCAGAGATCCTGCGCAAGAACCCAGAGGACGTCGTGATTACTTTTGCGAAACGCACCGCCATGGGAAGGGCAAAGAAGGGCCAGCTCAAAGACACACCTGTGGATGAAATGTTGTATGCGCTCTTTAGGGTGCTCCACTTCAACGTCACTCATTGGAGCCGACATATTGACCCACAATAACATAGGCTACGCTGGAAAAGACCAGACTTGATCCAACCAAAATTGACGACATTTGCGTAGGCGCGTTGCCCACACACCTCATGCGAACTCCGCTAATCGCTTCGTGTACAGGACCTGCCACCCCCCCTCACCACTCTACGTGTCGCGCGCCGCGGCTATCGCTGCAGGCATCCCCTGTGATGTCCCCATATCCACCGTCAACCGCCTGTGCTCCTCTGGCCTTATGGCCATCCGCCACATTGCACACGCAATCCAGGCTGGGGAGACTTCGCTCGGGCTGGCTGCTGGGGTGGATAGCATGAGTTTAAAGTACGCAACCAGTACACGTCGTTACCACCCACTAATTCTTCGATAGTCCGCGACCCACACCTGAAATCTGTGAAGCTGTTGATCACCATCCTCAGGCGCACGACTGTATACAGGTGCACACGCTCATACCCATTCCCAACTACATCTAACACAACCCCAGCCCATGGGATGGACCTCGGAAATGGTTGCAGAGACGTACAAAATCTCGCGCCAGCTACAGGACGAATACGCCTTCGTCTCTCACACCAGAGCCAACCGGGTGAGCCCTCCTCCCTCTAGCCTGGAGCACCAGCTCACCCGTATTCGCCCAGGCGGTCCGAGACGGTATCTTTGCCGACGAGATTATCCCCATCGAGGTCAAGGGCTCTGTCATCTCCGTCGACGACACCGTCCGCCCAGGCGTGACAATGGAATCCCTCGCAGCGCTCAAGCCTGTGTTCCCGAACTGGGGCGATCGACGACTACAGCCGGGAACGCGAGCGGCGTCGGCGACGGTGCGGCGTTGTGCATTCTCACTACCCGGGAGCGCGCACAACGTGAGGGCATGGAGATTATTGGCAAGTGGGTTGGGAGTACTGTTGTTGGTTAGTCTCTGTTTTCTTGCGGCACCACACACACTGAGCTCTGGCAATAGGTGTTCAACCGAGATATATGGGCATCGCCCCGATATTTGCGATTCCAAAACTCTTAGGCGAGCTTGGGCTGAAGAAGGAAGATATCAATATTTACGAGGTGCGTATCTACTTTCCTCCGTTCCACCAAAACCAATCACTGCGCAAGGTCAATGAAGCCTTCGCATCCCAATTTGCGTACTGCGTAGAGCAACTACAGATTCCAATTGAGAAAATTAATCCAAAGTGTGTATTTGCCCTCTTTGCGGTGTATCAATAATTTAGGGTATTCTAGTGGCGGGTCGATTGCCATCTCACACCCCCTCGGAATGAGTAAGTTCCCTCTAACCTACAGTCATTCCATACTGAACGCTCTCCCAGCCGGCGTTCGGCAAGTCGTCACGGGCCTCGCAGAGTTGAAGCGGCGGAATGAAAAGATACTGTGTACAAGCATGTGTATCGGAAGCGGAATGGGTGCAGCAGGCGTGTTTGTAAACGAAGCCCGTCATTAGCATTCGCAGAATGATCTGATTCATGTATTCGCCTCGCTACCATAATTCTACAACACGGATGGCCAACAAACTGTAAAGCAGAGTGAGCATCGAATCGAGGACACAGATGATGCAAAATAGAATTAATCTCAGCAAGTCATTCATGTCAGTGATACACGCGAGCGTGAACTCGTGAGTCATGCATCAAGTCGACTAAGAGGTGCCAATGGTTGAATAGTACAACACTCGTCATTGAAGAACCGCGAACAGATAGAAAACGAACCTCATATTTCGTAGTTGCAGCCCGCAGGCGGTGACGAGGAAGCCGTGCAGAAAAACACAGTTTTATGGAAAACTAGCACCACGTGACACTGGCAATTGCCGACTGGTACTGCCTATTTCCCAAGCCACCCAATCTGGGAGAGCCAAGGAGAGTCAGCAAGAGATATCCGGGCGCTGCTCGAAAGCTCAGATAAAAGAACACCCCAAGCCATGGCCGCACAAATCAGCAAAAAGCGCAAGTTTGTCGCAGATGGTGTATTCCGCGCCGAACTCAACGAGTTCTTCACCCGCGAGCTTGCAGAAGAGGGCTACTCTGGCTGTGACGTCCGTGTCACCCATGCCCGCACCGAGGTACTACATCCCCCTCCCCTCGGTATGGCTTGCACGAGGCTCATTCACCTGTAGATTATCATCCGTGCTACACACACACAAGAGGTCCTGGGAGAAAAGGGCCGCCGCATCCGCGAACTCACCTCACTCGTGCAGAAGCGTTTCAAGTTCCCCGAAAACTCGCTCGAGCTCTACGCTGAAAAAGTGCAGTACCGCGGGCTTTCTGCCATCGCACAGTGCGAGAGCTTGCGATACAAGCTCCTCGGTGGGCTCGCCGTCCGCCGGTGCGCCGCCCCTTCATATAGCGACTTTGCTAGTATCTGATCTAATCCCATATCCTTATCTAGTGCGTGCTATGGTGTGCTCCGCTTCGTCATGGAGTCTGGCGCAAAGGGCTGCGAGGTCGTTGTCTCTGGGAAGCTCCGCGCTGCCCGCGCAAAGTCGATGAAATTCACAGACGGGTTCATGATCCACTCTGGTCAACCCGCGCGTGACTTTGTCGACTACGCCGTGCGCCACGTCCTTCTGAGACAGGGTGTCCTCGGCATCAAAGTTAAAATGTGAGTATTCCCGCTGCTCCCCCCTATGCCGTGCCCGAGCTGATTGGATATGATCAGCATGAAGGGCTGGGATCCAGAAGGCCAAACTGGCCCCCGCAAACCCCTCCCCGATTCCGTCCAGATCGTCGATCCCCCCGTCGACAAAATCGTGTCCGAGCCCTCGTCCGAGCAACGGGAGCCCGTCGCAGTTCCCGTTGCCGCACCCCCGGAAGAGTATGCCGCCCAGGAGCCCGCGTACCAGCAGCCAGAGGCATACGCGGAGCAGCCTGTATTCTGATCATCTCATTATATTCCTGTACTCTCATAGCATCTATGTCATTTCGTTGCTTAATGGTATCATCCAGTGGCATACATCAGCGAAAAGTCCGTGATCTTACAAGCGTGATATATTGGCTCATAGTCAGGCCGTAACCTTCATACTTAATCAACTGCAACCTCTGAAATCTCCTATAGCTGGATAAGTCCATTAAACATATCAATATAAGTAGCTATAATGGATCGCAGAGATTACAAACCGCAAAATAATTGTACCCCCCATAGCCTCTTTTACTTCTTCTATCGCAATCGTGGGCAGCACCCAACTAAGTTATGTCCAGGATGTATTTAAGATACAGTTCGGATTTGAGCCGATTATATATTGGTTTACGCTTGCACTTCCACGGCCAAAAGTATGGCAAAATATGAGTACAAAAATATATCCGGCACTCGACTACTACACAATGGTATGTATTTGACTCTAACCTCCCGGCCTATGGTTGGAGCTTCGAAATAAAGACACATACTATGATTAGAGTATATACTATAGATTTAGCCAATAGAACAGCACCTCCACGGGCTGTTCCGCAAGGGAAGAAGGGATCCCTGTCCATCACTAAATTGTGGAAAAACCGATTTAGCCCTATATCAATTAGCAATGTTCTCCCAGACTTAAATATAGTTACATGCCAATATATTATCTTATCTTCGGGCCTCAGCATTACTCGACATTACGACGTGATTATAAGACTGGGAAATCTAGGCTATACTCTATAAGTAGGGACTCATCACGATTCGACAAATTTATTGCATTGGAATTGAGTTGGAATTATTTCGAGTGAAATATAATGTCATGTAAGGTGTTATAATATGGTGCCAAATCGGTGCGCTCAAAATACTACTACATTGTACACAACATGCCACCACCATCCGTCGATTTCACAACAGACTTGAGGCATTCAAACCAAAAACACATCAGGCGGCCAGATACAGAGAACTCAAAATTCCAACTCCACTGGCGCTAAAGCACAGGCTTCAGGCTTGAGGACCCCGGAACTACTAGGAACTCGGCGGAGTAACGAGTATCACTTGAATAGCTCAAATTTAGTCTAGCACACGTCCAACAGCTATCACAAGGCCGGTTCCCAGAGGAGTTGTCAGCGGGGCTCCATACCTCGACGAAATACCTGTCAACAACTCAGCAATGTTATAAATACTCAATACACAACGATCTATGGAACTTGTGTTTTCCTTCACACAGTCTGGAGGACCCAGGTGAGCACCGTGCACTTGTCTGGCGTTGCCCGATTCCCAAGTGACTAGTGACTAGTTGACTGGGCCAGTCCTGCCAGTGGGATGTTTGCTGCGACGAGGTATGTGCCTCAGTCTTCCAACTTACTTATTCTCAATGTAACTGACCTATCTGGTGACATGCACGCCTAGGACAGCCTGGACAAGACAACTTGAGTGTACGGATGCTGGCAGGCGGTTAGAAAACGCACGGTAGTCGACCCCTGAAAGGGGTCTCTCATTAGCTTACACGCATTTGTAATGCACCAATAATAATTTATGGATTGTATTACCCACCGAGATGCGTATCGTCAACCGCCGTCCGGCAATTGTCAATGTGCCAGCATGGATTCCGATATGGCTCGACAGAGCCTATTCACGGAAAGCCCTAGATTCATTCAACGATCTCGTCCCGATTTGAGCTTGCGATTCTATAGGCATATAGATCATTACAATCAATGTAAATCCATACAACGAATCGTAGTCTTTGACAATTATTATACTAGAACAGTACCAATTATCAAAAGCAATGGAAACGCTAAATGCCCATTTACGACACTATAATTTGAGCTATAATATTATACATGGATTATAGCCATTATGTCACATTTTATGACTTACAGCACCTTATAAGGCCTTTTCGTAAACCTCACGATGTAGTGATGTCATATCAGACCTTTTGTACAGCCAAGTTTTCAATATTGTGCGCGTATATTTATGTGGTGGCTAACAAATAATGGAGAGTACCATCGCAATGGCCAGGCGCCGAAATCGAACTCGCAACTTCAATATAACCCGCTTGTAACCAACCCATAAGCAATTGCAACCAGGCTAATGAATTTTATTGATTGTAATCAAGATAGAATTAGAGTAACGACCCAGACACATAGTAACAGGGCTATCATTTGTTTATGATATTTTCCAGCTCCGCAACTCTTTGTAGTTGTGCTCGTGGTTGTTCCAGATGGCAGGGAGGATTTAACCGAAGCAGTGGTTTTTCTGGACATTTTGCTGATGTAAATATGGAGACAAATAAGGATAGGGTAATCGTTTACTGGATTACTTGTGTAAGACTACTCCCCGCAGACCCACCTCCAGGCAGGGCGAAAGTTAGACTCTTCGTCCTACCATTTCCCCATTGCGCTGGCTTATTTCCAGCACCAAGTGTTAGGGTGACTTCAACAGCAGGAAGAGTTTGCGATGGGTCCGAGACTGTGACCGCTCCTGTGTCAAGTTTGTAGATGACAGCCACGCTTCCGTTGACTGAGATTGTTGCGGTTGCTATATCTGCAGCGGGTTTGAAGCTGATGGCCCCTCCCGTTGTATCCCAAAAGACTGCCATGGCGGTATTGTGGCCATCGTTGAAAATGGCAGAAATATGGGCGTCGTTCCGCACTGTTTGTAGACGGAGCGCGCTGCCTTTCGAGGCGAACTCGCTGGCGGTTGTGCCAGGGAACATCGAATAAGCAAAAGCGGCCCCCACAGTGTTGTGCTGTATCCAGGCGGCGAACAGATCGACTGTCGGGGGTGGTTGTGTGGATGTGCCAATGGCTGTCCAATTGCCGACCTTGTCCCCTGACTGGATGGATAGCGTATTGTTGGAGCTCGCGAAAGTGTAGCCAACCTTTCCGTGCCATAACGAATGGAAGTTGCCCGACCGATTCACCGAATGCTGCTCCATGTTATCTACGAGGATTTTCCCAGAATGGCGTCTTTGGTCTAGGACAGAATATACCGGAGCGCTGGTGGATGAAGAAATTCCCGCGACCATGATATGCTGCACATCGTCGTCGAGGAAAAACCAGGCTTTCTGCCAGTGCAAAGACTTTGTTAGAGGGTTGGTATATCTCATGGCCGCTAGCCCAATATGGCCGTCTGACGTTCCCCCAACAAAACCCTCAAGACCTGCTCTCTGTGTAGTCCCGCAAGCCAAAGGCGTTGCTGCATAATCGATAGTGATGCCAGGGATAAGATTCCAGTCCCAAGCAGCAGATATGTCTTCGTATTCGTCGCCTTGAATATAGGTGTAGTGTGCTCCATCGGACAGGTGGAAGCCAAATGGCTGATCCATTCTTAAGCTCAAATTATCTCCCTGAATGAACATTGCTTACGTTCTGTAGGTTAGTGCATTCGGTGTTTTGTGTTCTGGATGAATACATTTTAACAGTGGACACGTAGTTGCATCCACGATGTACCTATTTCGAGGGGTGGGTCCAGGTCCATAATTAGGGGGGGAAAGAACTAACCATGTAATCGTTATCGTAGAACATGCGATTTCCAACCAGATGACCCGCATTGGCATTTGAAGTATTGTTGCTAAGGCTTTCCGCAAAGGTGGTCAATGAATTGGATCCCCATTCCTGTCCAAGGACTTGGACTTCGGTCAAATTTATCTTGATGCTGCCTGTAGCCCTGGTGGAATGTTACTCCAGGCATTTACTTACGGTATGGGCACTTACTGGTTATCAATGACAGGGAAACTGATGAACCTTCCTAATGCAGACTATGTTGTTCATAACAGCGTTAGAAAAATAATATTCTTCGCCCACTGGCACTTACAAAATCCCAGTGAAGTACTCCTGTGAGTGAGTTTCGGAAGATCATCCATTTGTCGCCATCGAAGAGGTTTGCAAAAGCAGCCTGAGAGGTGGAATTGGCTCCGAATTGGGTGCCAGCAGCCTCAATTTCGAGGTCAAGGATATCATTTGCGCTTGAAACTGTTATCAGATTAAGTGAAACGATCGCACGTAATTCACATACTAATCCTTCCCTAAAGACAAAGATTAATCCTGCCCGAGTATCACAATGAAAACTTACCATAGTTTCCATTATACAGTATTCCCCCGTGTTGCCCTAATTTCGACGAGTTAGCAGTCATCCTTTGAATTCTTCGTCATTGGAGTTACCAAATGATCCGTCTGGGCGAATCCCGTCCGCTCTTAGCTCATCTTTGATAGTCAATTCATTATGAACACGGCCATATGCGTCGGTGATCAAAGACACATTAAAATTGAGAAGACCTTGGTCAATGCCAATTTTGGCGACATCCAAAGTATTAGCGCCAGTCAAGAACCCGACGCCATTGATGTTATGGTCAAAGGTTCCATAAGCACGGCCGGTCATATGAGTGCAATTGCTAAGCTGGATTGGAGCGAGGGTATCATTCAAGAGGAGGCATGTCTGCGAAACAAGTTCGGGTATCAGGATTATCTGTGGAATATTGAGTTCTGTGGCCATGACCGTATACCACGTTCACAAACATTGGAAAACCAGTTAGTGTTCCTGCATCTACAGTCAGATGAGATATACGCAAAAGTTTTTATTATACCAAAGTGAATTATCTGGATTAGCGCAGGGGCACTGCGCTGTTCCGCCGGAGTCAAGGCATGCTAGATTTGTGAAATCCCGCCCAAACCAATAATCCATTGCAAGTGAAATGGTGGCCCTCAGCGCTGGGTTCTTTACAAACATGTCCGCGCCGGGTACACCCCCATGCCATGCGGCCGACATAAAAACTGATAAAAGTCAGCACATACATTAAATATACTCATTACTTACGAATGCGTTGCCAATGTGTCTGTGCAGGCCAGTTGGCACGACGCGCATCGCATCCGGTCGTGTAGTCTACTTCGCTATCCGGCCATTTACCATCTGGCCCAAGGGTAGAAATCCTATATATATCCCTTGTCATAACGGGTAAAAAGAATGCTCTTGTGGGACATACCATGCCGAGATGCTGCTCGCTGAACCGCTCAAGGCACCGACGATAGAACTCAGGCGGCGTGTGGTAATTGTTTGAATATCCTGGAGAGTTTGAGGGTCAATAGTAAATTGATCCGAATTGGCAGCCGGCGATGTGCTTGTTGGAGGTGTTGTAAAACTGGTAGATACGGCAGAGGACGGGGGGGATGCTGGGGGTAAAACAGAAGTAGAAGTCTTGGGGGAACCCAGTGAGCTGGAAGCAGAGATGGTTGCATCATGCACTGAGCTCCCAGCCGCCGAGCCTAGGTGAGATGATCGGACAGAGCTTGCATGAGAATGGCCAGACTGGCGCCGGAAATGATGGGCATCGAAATGGTTGTCGGCAAGAGTAAATTGTGGGTTGAGTAGGAAATGAGCGTAGATATAGAGGATAGGTAAGAGGCCCAGGCAACCGTGACCCCTCATTGTTATGTGCAGGATGAGGCAGAAATTTTAGGGTTGGGAATGGGGTGAGGTAAATCCCGTTGCGAACAGAGTGGACAACCAACCCGAGTTATGTGTGCTTGGAGCCATCACCATTAGGTGTTCAATAATTATGTATCGTGCAAAAATATGGGCTTCGGAGGCTAATCGGGTGTATGTTCTACAGTTTCCACCACTGGCAGCCTGAGTATATTTCAGTCTGGCTTCCTCAGCCGCTGTTCGCCCGAGAGATCTTTCAGAACAATAGCCATTTTAGTCCAGCCAACAGTGTTACCGCCAATTTCAAGGGAGCGATATCGATAATTATAGCCCAAACCACACGAGACGCTAGTTCGGGCCGAGTTCATGTTGTCTGCAAGCACATGGATACACCATACGACTCGTAAACCGTCGGATGTTGGGGGGGGGGAGGGATCACGAAGAACGAGTGGTCTGGGACGAGAAAAAAGCAGGTTGAATTGATCAGCTGAGCACTATGGAGAGCCCTGATTTACAGTGATGAAAGTTTGGAACCAGCGAATTAAATCTATACGAAATCTAACTGGACAATAACTGTGTAACACTACTGCCTGCCATTCCACCACTCGGAAGATTTACAGTGATTGACTTGGCCTTTGCAGACCCCCAGCCTGGCGGGGCGACCCCCGAGCCCAGGGTGAAATTAAGCGAGATGACCGTGAGTGTCTGGGTAGGCTCCGACAACGTGACAGACCACGTATCCATGCGGAAAATAACGTTTGCGTTGGCACTCGATTTTACCGTAATTGGTGCAAAAGTACCCGCACTCGAGGGTACAACCACCGAGCCTCCGGCATCGACCCAGAAGACAAGCATGGCAGCATTATGGGCGGCATCCAATAGGGCGGAGATACTGCCATCGTTTCGAATGGTGCGGAGCTGAGAAGCCTGAGATTTCTGTTGGAATGACAAGAGTGTAGTAGCAGGATAGATAGCGTATGATATTGGAACCGTTGTGTCGATATGATTCAACCAAGCAGCGAAAATGTCCACGGTCTGCGGCGGCTGTGCTGAAGTGCCAATGGTTTGCCATGACCCAGTGCGACTGCCCGTTTGCACGGACAAAGACACTGCGGGATTGGAAGTGTTGAATGTGTATCCAACTCCCCCGTGCCACAGAGAAGCCGCGGACGTGTAATTACCACTTGAGCTTGCAACACCGTTGATAAACACATTTCCGTTCTGCTTTCTTTGGTCGAGAACAGAGAAGACAGGGACGGGGAGCGTCGACGTGATTCGTGCAACCATGACAAATTGTACGTCGTCCTCGAGGAAAAACCAGGTCTTGCGCCAATTAAGTGTCTTCGTTGTTGGGGTTTCGTACCGCATTGCAGCGATGCCAGCTGTACCATCAGACACACCACCCACAAATGGTTGGGTTCCAGTTTTGCGTGCGGTATCGCAGATAAGAGGCGTGCTATTATAGTCCACAGTGATGCCGGGGATGAGATTCCAATCCCATGCGGCAAAGATATCCTCGTACTCGTCCCCTTGAAGATAGTTGTAAAGGGTGCCGTCAGAAAGGTGGAAACCAAACGTATTTTGCGAATTAGTGCACTCGGTATTTTGGGTACGTTTCGAGTACATCTTCAGGGTGGTTACATATCCATTGCCGCGCTGCACCTGCAAGAGGGGTCAATGAATAGCCACGAGGTGTCGTGTCTGGGCTGACCATATAATCGTTGGCATAAAACATGCGATTTCCCTGCAATGAACCAACATTCGCATCTGTGGAGTTTGAGGATAGTGCTTGGAATGCTTGAGATATATCTGCGGAGCCCCATTGATTTCCGAGAATTTGAAGCTGAGTGAGATTCATCTTGAGATTGGCCGTCGCTCTGTGAGAATGGTTACCATAGGCAAGTGTAGCAGGCTCAGTTATATCCTTACTGATTGTCAGCTACGGGGAGACTGATGATGCGGCCAAGGACGGACTTGGATATAAATGAGTAGATGCGTAACTCCTTGATTTCCACTCACAAAATCCCAGTGGAGCACACCGGTCAGAGTATTGCGGAAGATCATCCATTGGTTCGCACTGATGAGGCTCGAGAATGCCACTTTAGATACATCATTAGCTTGAAACTGGGTGTCGGCAGCCGCAATTTCAAGGTTCAAAACATCGTTGGCACTGCCAAGGTGGCGTCAGGATTTGATTATATACTGTATAATGGGACCCACTAGTCTTTGCCTGAATAAAATTTAATCCTCAGTTCATTCAGTGCAGGGGGAGTATAACATACCGTAGTTTCCATTGTAAAGAATACCAGCATGCTGCCCTAGCGATAAGATGCGCTTGTAAATATACACTCCAAAACCAGGGTGGGGCTGACTCACCAAATGACCCATCATGGAGGATCCCATCTGCTTTGAGGCCCTGCTTGAAGGTCAACTCAGCATGAACACGGCCATATGCATCTGTCAGCAGTGAGATATCAGAGGTAAGAAGGCCTTGATCAATCCCGACGGAAGCTATATCAAGCGTGTTAGCTCCGGTTATAGCGCTAACCCCATTGATTCCCGTTTGAAATGTCGCATATGCTCGTCCAGTCATGGTCTGACAACTGGATAGCTCGCTTGGTGTCAGGCTGTCCCCTAGGAGCAAACAGACTTGCCCCACCCAGGTCGGTATGAGGATTACCTTTATAATTGTAAGTGATATTGGAAGTTTAGAACGAGGATAATATACATTTGAATTCCAATTCTGGTTCCAAAAGCCGGGGGTGGAACAAGGGCAGCTGGTGGTACCCCCAGAATCCAAACACGCCGGAGTCTTGAAGTCGTTCTGGAACCAGAAATCCATGGCCTCCGAAATCGAGGCTCTCAGGGAAGAGCTTCCAGCAAACTGTGCTGCATTTCGGAGGCCGCCGTGCCAGGCTGCAGCGAAGGTATCTGCGGGCAATAATAAGATACGGCCTTGCATGAAGCGAGACGGCTTACTGATGCGGCTCCAATGTTCCTGTGCAGGCCAGCTTGCTTGCTGGGCATCGCAGCCTGTGGTGTAATTTATTTCGCTATCCGGCCACTTGCCATTTGTTAGAGATGTCAACCTGCCAAGAATGTCAGGCCCTCGGCGGTTGATTATCCGGAAAAAACACACCAGGTCGATATTGATGTGGCACCAGTGGTGCTCCCTACGATTTCGGACAGCCGAACTTCGCGAGTGGTGTCGATATCAGTGGCATTCGCTCCCACAAGCACGAGAGAGACTACGAAGCATCCCAAGGATGATTTCAGAGACATTTGTTGAGGAAAAATTGGCCGATTTGCGTGGCGTTTTATACCCCCACCAAGCCAAGAATCATTATCATGGGAATGATGTGTGGCGCTAGTCGGGTAGAAATGCGCGATGACGAGTCACGAATAGCCAATTCAGCTGTATGGTGTTATACAATGCCGCCTCCTTGTGGCCACGAGAGTCACATAGAACCATGTTCCAGCGTGGCATGACGATTGGGACCCATGGGCTAAACTTCTGGCTTCGCTCACCGAAATGGTCAGTCGCGCAACTCCGGAATTGAAATGAGAATAACCGCACCTTATGACGGCAGCCGTTGTTCTATTTCAAACTTGTTTACACCAGGCCGGCGAAACGCATGCGCCAGTGGAGATTCCTATCTATTCTACGCGCTAAATCATGACGCGAATGGTAGGACTTATGTATTCATCATTCGTGCTGGACTATCGTGCTGCATCAGGGGAGCACTGCAGGGGGTAGGAAAACTCCGAAACACTGATCATTAGCGAGAAGTGGCATGTCAAAGAAGGTTCGGGCTCACACACCTCTCTCCAAAATCGCAACACGAGCCGCGCCGAGTCACACCACATGCTAATCCTATTTCCGTGACCTGCGTCGCTCACGGCCCGGAACTGGTAGAGTCAAATTTCATTGTTTGATTACTGGCGCACAATGGGTGGATGGTTCTGGAAGATCAAGAAGTCGACAGGGAAATGTTGATGAGGAAAAACGGCGGGACAGAACCCAGGGAATAATAATACAAAATGGGCCTTCAGGCATCAGATTAATCCACATATCATTCACTACATATACATTAGATAATGGGCAGTAGATATGTTTTAGCACCACCTGGGTGATATTGAGATAATATGGATGTTACTTCGAAGCTGTGACGTTGAGCTTAGCCAATGAAATAATAATGGGGACGGCGGAGAATGCGTATGCGACCCAGACCACTAGATAGGCAACAGGCATTAGCTTGATTCTGATAATATACAAGTGGCTTCTCACTCGTAAAGGCATTGCCTGTGCTTGCGACAAGTTTGGGACCTTGTTGCCCTTGAGCTTGAATGCTGTTGTTGAAGTCTTGAATAGCCTTCCCAAACCACATACGGACAATGAGGAAGGAGGTGAGGCCTAGGTTCCTGGTAAATAATGTGACGGGTGTAGATTAGAGGCGCTAACCGATGATGAAGCCAAAGAAGCCAATCCATGCTGACAGGCGCTGCACCAATGGTTTGTCCAATGAAGCGTTAAGTTTGGCGCCCATCTTGTGGCGGAAAGATATCATAGTGAACATGAAAAAGAAAACGATGGAAAACGCGAGTGCGACTGCAATGAATGCAGGGGTAGTAGGGGTGGGAGCCGAGAGCAGGAGATTAGGCGCTTTGTCGGGAAGGGCAGATAGATCTGTTTCTTGGGTTAGGGGGGTTACAGTGCTCGAATTCGTTCACGTACCGTATATGGGAGAGATAGATGGTGCCACACAGTTGATGCCGGCCGCGTTGTTTACCCGAGAACAGGACCCTAGATAGAGCTGTTGGAGGGCGTTTCTGCGAGGAAGGAAAGACAACATACCCAATGCACCCAAGAAGATACTCGGACCATCTACACCCTGCGCAGGACCAGCTTGTACCAACGCAGTTGATGGAGATACCACAAGAAGGGCCACTTGATCATGGAGTAGGAGTGATGGTGCAAGAAATGCAAATAGCGACAGGATAATGGCAGTGAGCGCCAACACGGGGGCGAGGTAGAGAGTTACAGCTTTTGAGAGACCAGCAATCATGATGAAAAATGGACGATCGACGTGAGTGAATGTAAGAGAAAGGCTCGACTAGCGGCCTTGGTTGGAGATGGGGGAGACGGGGTGATGCGTTGATCTACAGGGCGTTTGCGGCATGGTCTTATAGGCGGCGTCCCAACTTTATGTCCTGTGCAGGGTTCAACAACAAAGAGGGGTGTAACGAGGGACCAGCACTTATGTAAGATTGCCCATTGTTGTCCTTGTTTCCCGCTAATCCAAACAACAATGAAGATAATTTAACGGAGGAATGGAAGGTCTCGGTGTGCGTGGTTCTTTTATTTTTACAACCACCTCCGATTTCTGATTATTGACCACAGATCAGCTAGCAACCACAGTACAGACCTCATTTCAATGGCACTGCCTCCGACATAGGAGATGTTTGTTGTTGCTTGCTGAAACACCGGATTTCAATCATGTGCAAATACATTTGGAAAGTTTTCCAAGTGATGTCAGGGTCCTCCAAATGGCAAAACCCACCACCTCGATCCCGGAACTGGCTTCACTGTCAGAGCTCATCGAAAAAAAACCAGAGTCATTCGCATCCGGAGATAATGAAATCTCCTCAATTGCATTATGTGCCGCCAAGTTTATCTTTGATCTTGGTAGGCATTGCTTGCAGAAACATCACAAAATCAATATTAACCGTGGAATCAGCCGTTCACACAGAACTCGAATCAAAGTCCCATATCAATGGCCTTTTGTCTTCTTTGACCCTCTCAGATGCACCGCAAACCCGATCACGGTCCCATGCAAATGTAGAATCCCATAAGTCACCCAGCCCACTCACGTCCACACTAACGTTTGGAGATACTCCCTTGTCTACCCTTTTTGTCGATGGAATGGACGAGGATCAGATATGGGCGCAGCTAGATTTGCGAACCAAAAGCATTTGTGATGTGCTACAACTAGCTCTCGAGGGCGAGCCAGACGAGGACGAGAGCGATAACGAAGACATGGACGGGGTGGACGAGCAAAAATATCTGAGAGCTCTACAAGCCCTTGAAAATGGCGAAGAAATAGACTTAGAGGATCTCCAGGGTGTCATGGATGACGAGGAAGATGACATGGATGACGAGGACGCATTCCTCGACGAGAGCGGCAGCGAGCATGAGCATATGGACGAGGAGGACAAAGAAGAAAATGTTGTGGATCTCCGTGACTCCTCTTCTGATGAGGAAAACGACGACGATGACCCTTCATCTCTGCTGGATGTCATAGCGAAAAAACCTAAAAAACCAAAATCTGGCGCCCATACTGGGCTCAACGATGGTTTCTTTGATTTAACCGCTTTCAACGCTGAGACTGAACAAGCCGAAGCTAAGTCGTCAAGTCGGGGCCACCTGGGTGAAGATGACGAGGACGAAGACGATAATATGTCGGTAGACCTCTTTGCGCCAGTCGATCCTACCCCTGAATTCGACGAAGAGGATTTAGAAAGGGATCCGGGTGGTACGCATCTGTGTATTTTATTTGTATTTAAGTTTACTACGTGCTTCAAGAGGCATTATACAAAGACTTCTTCGAACCTCCACCCCGCGTACCAAAGCAGAAGTCAAAAAAAGTCACCTCCCCGACAAAGGCTGGCCGAGTACGTTTTCACGAAGAGGTACGGGTGAGGAACATCAAAGCAAATGGAAAAAACCTCCCTCTGAACACACCTGATAACGAGGAAGATGACGAGGAAGTGGGTGAAGATATCGATGGAAGCGAGGATAATGAACTCCTCTTGGAAAAACTGTTATCTGATGGAACCTTGGAGGCATCTGGCTCTGGCGCTGAGGACTCTAATTCGGAGGAGGAAAACGGAAGGGAGACAATCGGGCGACTGAAAGATGATTTATTCGCTGATGAAGATCAAGAGCAGGACCATGGTACATTCATTCATTGATATGTTTATACTTACCCATGGATTCCTAACAGACTTATCGACACACGAGAAGAGGCTGGCAGTTCTCCGGGAACAAATCGCGGAGCTCGAAGCAGAGAACGTGGGGAAGAAAGACTGGGTGCTCATGGGAGAAGCTGGCTCAAGGGCCAGGCCGCAGAATTCCCTTCTCGAGGAGGATCTTGAGTTTGAGCGGGTGATGAAAGCCGTTCCTGTTGTAACGGAGGAGGCGGTCCAAAATCTTGAAGAACGCATCAAAGCCAGAATTCTTGAGAGCCATTTCGACGATGTCGTCCGCATTCGGCCCATAGATGATAAACCCTTCCTACCATCCCGCTTTTTCGAACTCAAAGATACCAAGTCCAGCCAATCCCTTGCTCAGATATACGAGGATGAATATGTGGAAAAAACAACCGGCGCGGTTGAAGACGATCGCGACGGCAAATTACAAAAGGAGCATACCGAGATTGAAAACCTCTGGCAAACTATTTGCGGAAAGTTAGATGCTCTGTGCAACGCACACTTTATTCCCAAGCAGGTCAATTTCCTCACTTTCTTTCTTCTCACAATCCTGACGCACAACATGTATAGCCTAAAGCTACGATATCTACTATTGCAAATATTTCTAGCACGAGCCTAGAATCGGCGCTGCCAACGACGCAGTCTACAGAGACAATGCTTGCTCCTGAAGAAGTTTTCGCGCCTCTCACCACCAAACCTCGCGCGCGGAGTGAATTGACACCATCTCAAAAACAAGCCTTGCGGAATAAAGAGCGCAAATCCAAGAAGAAATCCCGCGACATGCTTGATAAGAGCGTTGATAAGTATGCAAAGATGAAGGGAGGTAGTGTAAAGAAGCAAAAGAAAGCGGCTCTTGAAAGTGTTGTTAAGCATGGGAAAGGGGTTACAGTGGTAGGGAAACCGTCAACAAGTTTGGTAGATAAAAAAGGTCGAAAAGGCAAGAAATAGTGGACGCCTACGATATATCTAATCTTTCCTGCATAATAGTACCCCCTCCATAAATACTCTTGTGATTACTCTCGTTCCCTTTATGCAGGCAGTGTAAATCAGGGTCTGTCAGACCTCGCCTGTTGTCAACGTGAGGCCGCAGGCTGTGTCGTCCGGATCACATGTCGAAGGCATTATATAAATTAGCTCAAGCTGGATGGGCTTCCTACTAAACCCCATCCGTTTATCCAACGATGCCTTTTTTCAAGCGTAAGGACCAAAATTTAATCCCCC
The DNA here is from genome assembly GCA_015501065.1 of Infundibulicybe gibba. NCBI lineage: Eukaryota > Fungi > Basidiomycota > Agaricomycetes > Agaricales > Omphalinaceae > Infundibulicybe > Infundibulicybe gibba. The sequence continues at coordinate 828,429 of JADNYI010000001.1, forward strand.
CAGTAGCCCCCATTCCATCATCTGGAAATACTACCAGCAGCAACGCTTCGTTCCGGTCCAACGCGAGCACCTATGTCGCAAGTCGCGATGGCAATCTCTATGGTGCTAGTGATAGATCTGTTGCCTCCACCGACGACTCTTACAACCTACACGACAAGTACAATAAGAACAATGGTGTAGGTGATGTATATTCTCGTGGGGATGGAGAAATAGAGAAGGATAGGAATGAGCTCTTCGCTGGTTATAAACCATCGGCGACCGGCTCTGGTAGATTTTTCGATGGCCCCCAACCTGGACGGGAGCCTCCTCCCGGGGAGGAGAATGAAGAAGATGTGGAAGGAATAAAACAGCAAACCCGCTTCGTAAAGCAGGAAAGTGTTAATTCCACCCGGAACGCGCTTCGCATGGCACGCGAGGCTGAGGAGACTGCTCGTAACACCCTTACAAGACTTGGTGACCAATCAGGTAGTTAAATATATCCCCGCAATATCTCCTGCTCATTCCGAACAGAAAAACTGGCCAATACCGAGCGCCACCTCGATGTCTCCAAAGGGCACTCAGCTCGTGCTACTGACAAGACTGACGAGCTTAAACAGCTTAACCGCTCCATATTCCGACCAGTCATCACCTTCAACAAAGATGCTAAACGTGCCGCCCAGGAGGCAAAATTGCAATCCCGCTATGACGCCGAACGAGATGAACGAGAGAAAAGCATGATGGATATTCGCGAGAGCCAGAACCGTCTTGGTCGGGCAGCTACTTATGGCCGCAACGCGGATGACGAAGAAGGCATTGCCACCGGCGATTCATCCGGTGGTCGCTTCCGATCTGCAGAACAAATATCAGCTAGGAAAGAACAGCGCAAACGATTCCAATTCGACGCTACGGCCTCCGATGATGAAGTTGAAGACGAACTGGACAACAACCTTGACGAAATTGGTGAAGCAACCAAACGGCTTCGGGCACTAGGAATGACAATGGGCGAAGAATTGGATACCCAGAACAAGAGGATCGAAAGGATCGAAGGCAAGGTGGTCACTCTTGACAATGGACTTTACAGGACCACGGAACGGGTACGTTTCGTTGCTTTCCCCCACTCATGTTGGTGCTCATTTATTTGCAGTTCAAAAAGATCAAGTAGTCGTTATTTTGTAATAATACCCTCGGATTACCACTGTTAAATTCTTGAGCCTTGATAAAACCCTGGGTATACACACCCGTGCTGATACCATTCGGTTTTTTTTGGGGGGCATTCATGGTCGTTGTGGCAAGCATAACATACGATAGTGGAATTCGCGCAATCCCTGACCTTGTAGGAGTTTGGTGGATGGTGCCCAAGAATGCGGAAAGTTCGTATAGTTTTTTTAAAGCCACTGGGCGATTGTCATTGTCTGGAGTACCTGCTCTCCCTGGGGATGTAGACATTTGCAATTTGAATGTTTGAATAAGGAGGACCACAATCAGCGGTGTACGTACATAATTCCATGTAAGCTATCGCACCGGCCTTCAAAGCATGATCTATTTAACTTGAGCTAGTGGGCCATGGTGCCACCTGGCAGGTCCGAGTTCGAGGTTAAATGACATGCATTGTAATGTAAATATATACAGTCCTTCGGCATATCTATCACCTATGTAGAAATCACAGTTCACGTCCTCCCATTTAGCCTCACAACATCATCGCACACGTCAATTGACATGGCAAATGTAGCCGCGAGGGTGGAGGGGGTGGGTGAGCTGGGTGCCACTACTGTCAACAAGGGAGGGGTGAAATAATATGTGCGTTGTCTCCTCGAACTCTCCTGCGGAGTGGTGACGAAATGGCGTAGAATGGCAGAACGAGAGCGACCATCCCTAAATCTCGTTTGCAAAAGATGCAGGCAGCGGCAGGCGAGAATAAATCGTCCCTGAATCTCTCATGGAGGACGCAGGGGCATGTCGGTGTTATTGACAAGCGAGTGGGTGGTGGGACGAGACAGAGTCATTCTCTTGTTTGCGAGAAAGGGGAATGGAGCGGCATCATCTGAGAGAGATCGGGTGGTGGACTCGGTGGCCACCGTCGTATGTGGCATGTCACTGATGTACCATTCATTGATCAAAAAAAGACTAACTCACCTAAGCAACCCACCCTATGATACCCGCGAACATCCCCTCCATATTTTCATGTAGCGAATGGGTGAAGTGACAGTGGCAGAACAAGAATGAGTCATCTCCAATTCTCTCATTTGCGAGAGAGGGAGACGCGGGTGGTGGTGGAGGTGGTGGCGATGGATGGCAAGATTATCAACCAGTCCTATTTGCGGGTGTAGGGTAGTAGGGCGAGTGGCGGCGGCGATGAACGGTGTCGAGACACCTGGTAGTGGCGAGGGCGCAAGGTGGTGGTGGAGATGAAAACATAATGTGTGGTAGTGGATGTGCTTGCTTGCCACTAGAGCGCGAGGTGGTGGTGAGAGTGTGAGGCGGCGACGGGGGCAAAGTGATCAACTGAGAATGTGGGTTGGCAACAACAATAGTAGTGTGTTGCGTATGCCCGTCCGCCGCCTGCATTGTGTTTTCAACAGATTGAAGAAGGATCCCGACCCACCTAACCCACCCTAAAATGCAGCACCTATATACGCAACGGTTTTCCCAAACAAATCCTGTATTTTGAGGATGTGTGGTGGTGAGAACGTGGGATGGTGGTGGGACGTGAGCTGGTAGTGGGACGTGAGCTGGTAGTGAGGATTCAACATGATGGCGAGGGTGTGATGTAGGCGTAATATGGCGATGGGGACCTGTGGTGCCAGAACGCGAGACAGTAGTGGGGACGAAGAGACAATGTTGTGGTTCATGGAGATTTACTCATTTGCGAGAGTGTTTGTGATGTCGCCGGCTGACAGATTAACTGTCGTATGCAAGAAAACCCCAGGGAGAGTAGGGCTGACTCTGAGGGATTATTAGGAAGAAGTCCGAGGGGCCAAGGAAGATGAAGTCGTGCTTGAATTACGGGTACCCATAGGGTGTCGTGTAAGTGACAAGCACCATGAATTATCCAACGGCACAACCACCACTGGCATACGCGAGCGGTATTCAATATTCAATGTTGACACAGTGGACGGCACCAGACAGACTGAGAACACCATTGCGTCCGGTGGAATTGACGGTGCATGTGATAAATTGATGGCATCACGGCAATCACCGCGACGAGGGTAACGAAAAAATTTGGCACTGGCAGGTTCGTCTGGAGTGACCGAGTTCACTCGGGATTAGCAGTCTGCGCCCCGGTAATCAGACTCAAGCAGGTGGTGCCACTGGCGGATCGCGACCATGCATATACCACGTGGTCACTTTATACCAGAACCTTGAATGAAGCAAATATAAATTTCTGTTTCTGAATTCCACCAACAGCACCACGAGGTGCCCGAGGCCACACATCATTATCCATCGCCCCTACATGCTAATTCTAGCACACTGATTTGATGCCCAGTCAATACGAAAAGGACCGCGAACTAAATATCCAGAAGGTTCGCGTTATCGTCAACTTGGGTACCTTGCTCAACAATAGGTAATGATAGAACCGGGAACTTCTCGAATCTCTGGGTTTATCCAAGCCGAAATTCGAGCCACGGGAGAAACCACATCAGCGAAAGTCGAAAGGGACAAAGCGCAAGCTGCACTGCAGGCGGCCAAACATTTCTACACCGGAAAAATGTCACAGGGAACATGTTTTGTGATTCCCTGGCCATTTTTTTAGGGCCAAAATGTTAAATTTGTATGTGGGTAAAATATCGGAAATACAATAAATTTCCCCCCCTTTGTCAAATCAGTGTTTAACAAAGGGAGGGAAAATGTATTATTTTGATAGAATTTTGCCCAAGGGATGATATAATATTTTTTTCCCAAGGAGAATGATCAAGCAATTACAAGACATTTTTCCCTAAGCATTTTTTTCATGTAAAAATACCTGGCCGCCTGCAGTGCTGGAACCTTTGGATGAGGGTGAAAATGAACAGCCCCAACCCAAAAGCCAAAAGACAAGTCTAGTGGGCGATCCACCAATACCATCAGGTATTCGTAGGAGCTCTCGGAACCAAGGAAGACCTGTCGACTATAAAAGTGAAAAACAAATTGGTTCCCCTGTCCCGCTATCCCATTCCAAGGTAATGAGGGATAATACAGGCCCCTTGGGCCGCGAAGGTGGTATTCGAAAGCACGACCCGTACGCCACTTCGGAAGGATGTTGTCGTAATTTGGAATTAACTGTCATGGCTGTAGGAAAACCTTCGGGCCCATACCTGGTATTGAGGTAGGCACTTGGTGGGAAACCAGAGAGGGATGCAGCACGGATGCGATCCACGCGTAAAACTATCTTCTACATGCTCGATACAGTTGGCTGATTATTTTTATATAAAGTCCTTGGGTGGCAGGAATATCTGGGGGGTGCGATGGCGCCTATAGCGTCGCGCTCAGTGGTGGGTACGACGACGATGTGGATCTTGGTTATGCATTGTGAGTCCTGAGGTGATGTGCCCGTGAATTTTAATAGTTAAATGGCTGGGAAGCACCTATACTGGTTCTGGTATGATTTCAGTCACATCGTCATTTGACTGATGCTCATAACAATTAGGAGGTCGAGATTTGAAAGGTACAAAAGCAGCACCCAAAAATGTTTGATTGTTTCATCTAAACTTGAGGCACAACATCTCACCCATATTTTCTGGCAGCTTCGAACTGCACCGCAGAGCTCAGACCAGACGTTTGAAAACAGCGTACGCATCCCTGACCCAAACCTGGCACCATACACTTATAGTTATCTCAACAGTTTAATAAGGCCTTGAAAGTAAGCTTTGGGCTCTTCCTTGAACTCTTGTGAATATTGTTTATTCATAGAGATCCTCCGAAACGGGAAAACCAGTTCGGGTTATACGGGGATACAAATTGCAGTCTTTGTACGCCCCGAGCGAAGGGTAACTACTCTTGAAGCCGATCTAGTCGGCATACTCATATTTCATTATAGGTATCGCTATGATGGTTTATACACCGTTGAAAGGGTGAACATTATCACTGTCGTAAGTGAATGGGTGATTGATAAGTGTTGCAGGCTTGGATGGAAAAGGGCCTCAACCCAAAAGGGTTTCTCGTTTGTAAATTTGCGTTCAAGGTTAGAGATGGTTTAATTATCCGAGTTAATTATATCTAACTGGAAATGCAGCGGCTTGCCGGACAGCCTCCGCTGCCTAGGCGGGCGGTGGATGGAGAAGAAGAAGCCAGTGATGCCACAGATGAATAAATTATTCAAGGTCAGAAGACCTTACCATGACCTGGGCATATTCTTCATGGGTTCAAGTTCTCAATCTACGTTGCTTTGTTCTCTTCGTTTTACCATTGTTTTGAGGGAATCTAATACATTACATATCACTAGTCATTCTAGTCTCTCTCGAAGGCTATCTGAGGGTATCTGCACCTCCGTCATAAACACTTGAGTGGCCAATCCGCCCCCGCGTAGGTCTTGAGTGATTGTCGCCATTAATATTTCCTGCTCCAGGTGCGTGGTTACAACACCCGCGATTTGTGCCGAACAGCACCAGCCCATGCCACGGGCAATCATCGGTGTTATTGGAGCGCTGCTACGAGGCCATTCAGGTGAAGAACGAACTAAATGAGGATAACTCGCGGTATAATATCGGCGACGGTAACCTCACAGCAAGAACGAACTCACCGTCCGGGAACCGACTGTTTCCCAGAACAACATCAAGGTGGCCCTTTCCAGTAATATTGCGCAAGCTATATCCTTCTCCTTTCCGGCCAGTTTTCTTCGGTTCCTTTGTCGTATGACTTGAGCGTTATATCCATTCGGTTCGCCTTTCCGCGAGAAACCTCACATGTCTAATCCAGTGTTGCAGCCGACGACATGGGATGGTTTCTGGGCAAAGACTCCACCGTTTATTCACCATTCTAAGGGGTAATATTCACATCGCACTCATCACTTGGAGACTTGGATTTTTTATAAAATGGCCACTGGAGCTAACGAGGAGTTGCAAGCATTCTACCCGAACAGCACCCCTTCTAGAAATGTTCAGTACCACACTTACTTTTGGCATTCTCGCCGGATTTTTATCTCAGTTACCCCTCGTCAATGCTGTTGCTGGTGTGACGACATTCAACGATGTAAGCCAATATATCCACCAAGTGGAAATGTCATTGACAGAGGGCGTAGTATTCGACGCAATCTGGTGTTGCCTGTCCAGGTACTATGCTCGCTGTGGTCGGGGATGTTGGACCCGCTAATTCGGAGATATTTCACAGGATTTTCTCCAACCAATTCTCAGGGAACTAATACATTCGCGGCTGCAATGGCTGACTTGTCCCCCCTCTGGACTGGTCCCCGTTGCGCTGGCACCATGGATGCGAGCAAATGGTGGGTGATTTGCGGTCGTCATATTCAAGTTTATAACTGAGTGCTATAGTAATGGGCGTGGTGCCTGCACGAATTGTGCTGGCCGTAAGTATCTGCATTTAGCGCTACTCTGCTAGGCCTTCGTTGATGTGAACAATTCAGCATCTTGTGCCGGGGAGGGGCAATGTGGCCATGTTTGTCTTCCCATCTTCTAATGAATTGATGATAAGTGACCAAATTTTACCCTTTAGTGCTTCAACTTGAGGTGTACAGGTTCTCTGGATGGTGAGACAAGTGGATCTTGCTCCGGAAACACTGTCAAGGTTAAAATCGTCGACGCGTAACTCGCCCCCCATTATCATCTCCGAATACTCATATTGACTATGTTACCGAAGCTGCCCTGCTACCCACCCAGAAAATTATTGCAAGATCGCCGCTTTTGGAGGCGTACGCTTGTCCCTCCACACCCCCCGCATATCCTGACGACCCATATTAGAACATTCCTACCCGAGAGGCGTGTGAGGCGAGCGGTGTCAATGCTCTGGACATTGCAACCACTGCTAGGGGTGCTTTGTCTTCATTCGTACGTGAAGAATATTTCCTGGACAGATTCAATTCGTTAATATCAGTGTACCTACAGCAAGGCAACCTTAATATTGATATCGAAACCACTTCTTGCTAGGGGTGTGAATTTTTTCGAATATGAATAGGAACAAGTGTCTTTTTTTTTTGTAACGGTCCTTGTGTTCTCCGTTTTGGTCAAAATATATTCGAATAGGCTGCCTCACCGGAGCCTCCTTATTTGAAGTCCAGCCCCATCATCGTGCTTTTTACGTAAGCCCAACCATTCCACATCCGATTCTGACATGACATGTCTGATATTGATTGGAGTGATTTTCCGATCGCGAAACTTTCTGCCAAAGTCTGGCCATTCTTACTGGACATCAAGGTTGTTGAACAACATGCTCAGGGGTCCCTGCGAATTCCGGAGGCTTGTTCACATAAAAGCCGTTATATCACCGCCCAAGTTTAATGGGTATGCATGGTCCATCAACTTCCGGAAGGCTGATCCATCGCTCCTGGGAACGCCTGGGATGGAACATTATTCAGCCTGCCCTGGTTTTTCTTATTCCCTCTACATTCATTCTCTGGTATCCTTGGGCTCGACCACCGTCCGGTTAATCTGGTTGTGTTTGATAAGGTTGAATAACTAGACCTCTCGCTCTCTTACCGTCTCTACGCTTAAAACAGCCCGAAAAAAAATGTACTCGCTACGGTCTTTACTTTTTCCGCTCCTTTTTATTACGCTCTCTCCGTGGCAACTGTTTGTTGACGGCCGCGCCACTGGCAATCCGATTGATGTTCGGCTAGGAGGACTCCCGAACCAACTGCGGGGCCATGAACCACCCCGCCATCTTCACGACATGATTTCCCGCCGACGCGATGCATCGCATCGCAAACAAGGGCCTAATAATGTGACTGAATTGGCAAAAAGGGCGGGGACAGCAAAGTTCACCACCTTTGCGGCTGGACAGTGAGTACAAGAACCGATCCAATTAATTCACGGAAGCATATTGATACGATTTACGCCTTTCAAGGGGTGCTTGCGGTGGTATGAATTCTGGGAGTGATTTTGTGCGTATTCATGCTCGTAATGAGTTGGTTTCAGTTTAAATGAACCACATTTTTAGGTTGTTGCAATAAACGTGCCCGTAGGTGTTCATACGCGTCGTTTACTGTGCTTCGATGACATTTTATGACAGGAGTGGAACGGGGGCGCGAATTGTTATAAACAAATCACCATCAGTTATAATGGTAAATCTACTCAGGCGCAGATTGTTGATGAGGTAACGTCGTATCTGGGGAATGGAATCATGGTGTCTAATACATATTTACCTCCCAGTGCATGGGCTGCCCGTACAATGGTTTGGACTTGAGTGCTGGTTTATTCGAATTCTTTGCGGACCCCCAGGCTGGTGTGATTTACGGCGATTGGTCGTACGTTGGTGCCGCCCCTCCGCCCCCACCATCACCATCACCGCCACCGCCGCCCCCACCAAAGTCCGAACCAGAGCCCAAGCCTACCACGTCGTCTGCCAAGCCCTCACCTACACCCACACCCACACCCACACCTACGCCCACACCCACGCCCACCCCGACCACGAGTTCTAAGGCTTTGAGCAGCAGCAGCAGCGTGGTATCGCCACGGCCCGCCTCAAGCTCGGCAGCTGCGTCCAGCTCTGTGCCAACCACCAAGCCGCCCGCAGTGGACAATTCGCCAGAAATGCTTACAGAACTGAATATGTTCGTGTTGAGCTTGGCAGGGATCATTGCTACGAGTCCTGGCGTGTGATCACTTTCTTGGACAAGTGTATGCTCAGAATACGTTTCCGTTTTCCCGTGCAAGTTGCTTCAATATTGCATAGCTGTGACTATATACCCCCTACCAGATTACCATTTTTAATAATTTGTCATCGAGTATGAGTGAATGAAGAATGTTATGTTTATGGTATAAAGATGATACAAATGTATGTGAACGGTATACCCAAGAGTAGTGAACTTATGACCCCAGTTGATGTCGTAATGATATATCATGCGGGCTCGGAGATGGCCTCACGAACTATGTTCGAGAATACCTCCTGATCATCGAGCGACTTGGTTCTGCCCATCTGCCAAAGACGATAGATACCTTTAATGGTATTTTTGACCACATCGTCATTCTCACCGGCGCAAGTTTGTGCAGACTCCTGATCGAAGCCGCTTACGGATGAGAAGTCGGCAGACTGGGTGGGAGGCGACGGCGTAGCGGAATAGGTGCCTGAACCCGATGCGGAGTCGTCTGTCAGCAAGGGCGGAGATGCCGACCTTGATGGGATGAGTTCAAGGCGACGACAAAGAGTGGTTGGGGAGGGGGGTTCAAGGGGATTGTAAATTTCTGATGGATGTGATGAGTACGAGAAGACGCTGGGATCCTCTACATGCTCAGAGGGCTGAACCAATTTCCGTTTGGCTGGGAGGGGCGATGGTAGGGTAGAGTCCCCAGAACCTGTATAGATATTAGCTTTAGGTTTAAATGTTTATGAAAGGGATGTTACGTACCCTGGACGGTGGCATATTGGGCCCAGTAGGCATCCTCTGAGTTTGTTGGGAGGGATCTTTTGTGACGTCAAGGATGGGGGGGTTTCCATCATCGTCAGCCCTGCCATAGGCATTCCAGTATAAATCATCTTCATCCTCATCGAGGGTGACAGTGGGTGATCGATCCTGAAGAAAACCGTTGTCGGAATATTCAAAGGTAGCAGTGGGGAACGGCATGAGGGCAAGATTATGGTACTTCCACTCGGATATGGATGAGTCCCAGTAAAATATGATTCGGATATCGGGGGTAATGCGGATATGGGCATATGATGATTCTGGATCGGTAGAGTATCGGATATGGAAGCGAATGTCTTCGTCTGCGGGTTTTTGGAAGCACTCAAGGAGACAGAAAGCATTCTGGGCATCTGTATCGGGCCATGCCAGGTAGGATACCGGATCATCTGGAGAGAGATTAAGAAAGTGGTGGCGCTGGCGAAGCGGCGGTGAGATGAGATGCGGTGGAAGGGGACATGTGGAAAGCTGGGAAGGGGGACAAATGTAATGGAGAACGGTAAGAACTGTGGTATTATCAACGGGGGGCGGGGGGGTCATTATAGTTGGTAGGTAAGTGGGGGGGAGGGCCCATGGAACCCATAAATCGACTTCCGGGCCGTATATGGCGACGCGATGGGCCCACGTGACCCTACCCACCTTTCCTTCCACCAACAACCATGAAATCCTTCGCTGCGGCCGTCCTTCTCCTTCTCCCTCTCTTGGCGTTCGCACAGGTAAGCAGCATCCGCTAAATCCACCATGATTTCCTATAACCCCGCCCTCAGTCCAACAGCCAGTCCCAATCGCAGTCACAATCCAATCAGCCGTCGCAGTCAGGAAGCCAGTCCCAACAACCGTCGCTCACAGTCCTCATAACAACCATTGTTTCGACCGGCGTCACGTCTCTCAGCTCAGGCGGACAATCCACATTCCTTAGCACATCCGTTGTTACCACTACACAACAAGTCGGCGGTAACTCGTCCGCATCAGCGACATCGTCATCCCCTACAAGTACTGTCAAGTTACCCACAGCCGACCCCAGTGTCGATGGTGGGGGAATAGGTGGATTTGCTCCTGCCCCTGGCGCTACTGGTGCAAATGGTGCATTTGGTCCCAATGATGGCTACATCGCCGCAGCCACCGCTCTGAAAAGGAATGCATTTTGGGCGGGAACCGGGGGCTTGCTCCTCGGAGGTGCCCTCCTCGTACTTTAAATTTCCATAGACACTTTCACCGCACACTCACTGGCTCCGGACACTGGAATGTATCATCACCTCGCATTGCATTCCGCTATTATATTATTTTACATTACAATTTTGCTTTTTTTTTTTTCCTTTCGGCTAACCCCGATCCCCACCATGCTCTCCCTTTTCGTTCGACGTCACCTCAACCAATCAATAGCCGCTAATTTCTGTCATCTGCGCCATCGATCTCGCACCATGTCCGACATTTCCCCCCAAACAAAAAGACAGAAAGTCGACCAGGCGGCAAAGGTCCATCGACCACCCCTCGCATTCATCATACCCTAATCCCGCTCTGCTCAGATTATCGGAACACACAATGGCACATTCCATTGCGATGAGGCGCTTGCCGTCTTCATGTTGAGACAGACAACTCAATACCATGATTCTGGTAATAAGCCACACACACACCAGACATAAACTAAGTTGCCACAAGGTCTGAAAAGAAGTCGTGACCCTGCTATTTTGGATACTTGTGATATCGTCGTTGACGTTGGTGCTGTCTATGATGAATCAAAGCAGCGGTTCGATCACCACCAACGGGGTTTCACTGAGGTCTTTGGGCATGGATTCACAACAAAATTATCCTCCGCCGGATTGGTGTTCAAGTATGCACTAATCCTGGCTTAATTTGTATTAACCAATGTCGTTCTAGGCATTTTGGAAAAGAGGTCATAGCGAATAGGACCCAGATTCCAGTTGATGACCCCAAAGTCAACACACTATGGATCAAGATGTACAAGGTATGACAAGCCAAGCCACGGTATTGTTCAACACCAAAATCTCGTCAGGAATTCATCGAGGCACTGGATGCAATCGACAATGGCATTTCACAGTATCCTGAGGACGTCAAACCAAGGTACAAGAACCGCACCGATTTGTCAAGCCGCGTGGGGAGCTTAAACCCGGCCTGGAACCAGCCATTCGATTCAGCGACAGTTGATGTAAGTTCTTTCGAGGATCCATGTGGATACACTGTCTAAAACCACTCCAATAGGCACATTTTTCAAAGGCCTCAGCGCTTACGGGCGCCGAATTCCTTGGGAAATTGGATTACTATGCGAACGCGTGGCTGCCTGCACGAGATCTCTTGATATCGTCCATCGCCGCAAGCAAGGCCATCGATCCCAGTGGTAAAATAATCCTCTTTGAACAGTTCCTCCCATGGAAGGTAAGTTCACATCCAAGGCCAAGCCCCATAGTTAATGTCGCGCAGGAACATCTCTTTGAACTCGAAGCCGAGGCTGCAACTCCGGATGCCGATAAGGCGACCTACGTCGTGTATCCAGACGAAACCGGCGGAAACTGGCGGATACAAGCTGTCCCAGTGTCCCCTGAGAGTTTCGAAAGCCGGAAAGCCCTGCCAGAAAAGTGGCGAGGTGTACGAGACGAACAATTGTCTGAGGTCTCAGGCATTCCTGGGGGTGTTTTTGTACACGCATCCGGCTTTATTGGGGGTGCGTATTTCGGATATCACACGCATTTTCATACCCATCGGAGTGTGCCGATTTTGCAGGGAACAAGACGAAGGATGGCGCGATGCAAATGGCAAGGACAGCGCTTGAGATGTGACAGGAGCCAAGTCTTTATAGATTAAAACAGCAGCCTGATATCGGACGGCATTTGCATGTATTACTAACCAGCACAATTTAATACTTACTGCCACAGTTCATCTCGCCGACCCAATTGAATCGAGTGCCCGGCCCCCGCATCCGTAACTATCTGGCGTCCCGATACTAGTGATGCGTCCGGATGGCGGCAAGGCCTACACTCTTATCTCAGATTATGAACTCTAACGATCCTGTCTTGAATCCTGATACATATTTTAATTTCCACCCATTCCCCGACCCGCGAGCCCCATGTTCCGATTCGTCCTAAATCTGCAGGTTACCTCCCGCAAGCCTCATGCAATGCACGTGGGCCATCCGCCACCGTCACCCCTTGTTCCTGGTGTAAATCTGGCTGAGCCAGCCTCCAAATGCACCAAGATTGCATTTCAAACTCCCACAGAGAGCGAGACCAAGCCCTCGTCGATGATTTCGGACAATGCTGTATGCACGTGGGGGTTGGGAGGAAAGCATGCCCATTGTTAATATGCTCAGGGCTGTGAGCTGCAGTCGTGACAGTGGTCATGGTGCCGGCCTCCGCTCCAGCTTGCTCCCTGCCCCGAGTATCCACCCGCCCACGGGGCTCTTGTATTTCTGGGATGTCCACCAGCACCGGTCTTTCCACCCTCAGCCATCTCCACTTCCGTTTACCGTCATCGCAGCTTGAATTCGAACTGGAGCCCCTAAAGTACCGCTCCACCGCGGATATCGATATATCTATTCGCCAGCCCTCTTCTCCTCCCCCCAAGTATCGCCATAAGAAGATGTCCTTCGTCAAAGCTCACCTACACCCATTTTTGTTCACATTGTTGACCTTTTCGGCTATGGGAGAGCTAGGGCTGACTGCATTTCTAATATGCGCCGGCAATGAGCATAGAACGTGGCCGAGCCCTCGCTATCATTCGTTGTAAGTTTAAGCCATTGTGTGGGTTACAATGCGAATCCTGACATCGGGGCAGATTAATTATGTTCCTGTTCAATTCCGTCTGGACCACCGTGTTCGCGGCAGCGTACGTTCTATGGATGGGGGACAGTGGAAGTCCCCTCTTAGCCAGCGTCGCTAGCTCGGTGTTTTGGCTACTAGTAACCAGTGTACTCTGGGTATGTTATCCTGACTCCCCACCTTGTTAGTGTACTCATGAGTGGCAGGGTGCGGCTGCGGGCATCATGCACAACACTCGCTCGGGCGGGAACTGTGCCAATGTTCCTGTAATATCGCGGTACGTTGGCCTCACCCATGCCCTTGTGAGATGAATTGAATCCACATAGTTGTCGACAATCCCTCACGGTGGAAGCACTTGGGTGGACCGAGTTCGGGTTAACGGTGTTGATTCTAATCCTGACGCTTGTATGGCTGCGAACATCCGGCAGTCGCAGGGATTCTCGGGGATTCGTAGCTGTATGAAAAACCTTTCTCTGTTGTAAGATCTGGTGTACAACATGAACAAGTGCTTTACCTCCATATAATTCTATACATATTTATGGCCTTTTCCCGGCGTGGACGATTATGTACCAGTCATACCTGCTGTTTCAAAATTGCCATCCTCAGAGGGTATCCAGGAAATGTGAGGTGTGTATTATCACTAGGGGAGTTATGAACAATATCCCTGCTATTTTCCTTTACCACTAGACTTGCCTTTCCCCTTCCCAAACGATTTCCCTTCAAAGCCAGGTCTGGCCTTGGATTTATTTTTGCCAACTCCTTTTCGTTTATCGTTCTTCCTCTCGTTCCGCGTCGCAATATTATCTGAGCGTTTTTTCTGTCTTGCAGCCATTGAAGCTGTAACATGCTCCTTCCGCTCCTCCCTAAACAACAACAGGATCAATAAATTATCATTTTTTTAAAAAAATGGTGGCTTACCATGTTTTCTTGCTTTTAACCTTTTCCTTTTCTTTCTTTTTTACAGCCTTTTTCAGTCTTGTCTCATCATCATGGACCTTCACCCCCTCCATTCTGGCCTCGGCCTTGTCCCACTTCTCTCGCTCCTCAATTGCTTTACGTTTCTCGTCCGGTAACGCTGCGAGTTTCTCTTTGCGGGAAGTTAACTTCTCTAAGGCCTGTTGGGGGTTACTGGACGTTGTGAGCTGCTTTCCCTTTTTTGACGAGGACCCAGCAACAGCAGAGAAAGCCACTGTAGCTGTAGATAATTGACCATGCGTTCTTTGACCCGCAGTATCATCGGGAACAAGTAGCTGGGTCTAAGGAGGTGGTCAGCAAAGCACCAAGGTATCGGAATTTTATTCATACCTTAGTTATGTTCCCTTTGTCGCGGGTATCTTTACGTTCCTTCTCCTTCTCCTTACCCTTCCTTCCCTTCATCTCCTCCTCCCTCCGGATTTTTTCCCTTGTTTCCTTCCTTCGTCTTTCACGCATAGCTGCTCTCTGCATCCTCCGCTCCTCTATTAATTCATCCCTATCATTTGCCTCTTCACCACGAGATGTATTCCAATTACCGCGACTCCCTCTACGCAGTGCTGCCATGCGCGCATGTAGTTTGTCTCGGAGTGCACCAATCCCTTCTGGCTGTGGCATCGGCATAATCCCACCGTCGACATCTTCTCGATCGTCTAGTATGTCAAAATCAACATCCATTTCAGGCGCGTCGGCGTTCGACTCCTCGTCATCATTGTCTCCGGGAGGAGCCACTGCCTTGCGTTTCCCTTTTTTAGTAGATGCCTCCAAATGTTTTCCCGAAGCCTCATTCTGTATATCAATGATAGATTTATGGTTGGCGGGATCGAGCTGAAAGACAAGACGAAGTTTAATGAACACCTCAAATTATCGTTGGATCAGGTTAACACACCTTTTCTCTCTTCGCTTTCTTGGACGCTTCCTTGATTGCTTGTTTGGGGGCCTTGGATTTCTTACTGTGTTTTTGATATTTGGACGCTGCCTTGGATCTGGTATTAGTTTCGGCGTAAAGGGATCGGGAAACACCCACCTGCTCCTCGGTCTGATCTTGTACAATATAATAGCGAGCGGGGATTAGTTTTAGCAAGGCCTCAAAAGTGTCATTATGTCGCTCCAGGGAGTTTTTGAGTACGCTCGTCGCGGTTGTCATTGCGAGGTGTAAAAAGTAAGGTTAGGGTTCCAATATTTCTTGTCATCCACAGTTATCTGATAAAGTCGGCTGTGGTTGGGCTATTTCCAACCTTAAACCGTCTCCACTACCCACCCCACGAAAGGTCTTGCTTCCCCTCCCACACCACACAACGCGCTGCTGACATTATAAACACCAGTGAAGAGCATCCTCGCCATGTCTCAAGACATCGGCACCACACTAGATCATCGTCGTTCTTTGTGTGACAGCTTCCTAATGGACGCCCCGAGCGACTCCGAGTCCGATCACGAACCAGCAGATACAAGCGGTCTGCTTGGGGTCCCTCATGAGGAACCGGAACCCTCGATCCCACGTTCCTACAACGGTGCACAACGCCGAGCATTCTTTGTACGCTCGCTTGCTCTCCTGTGTGCGTGTAGTTTGAGCGTCGGGAGTCATTAGTACGTGTTTATCGCGATGGACCTAATGTGTTGTATCTTAAGTTTATCTCTTCAAGTGCTTCGTATATATTGGGGCCCCTCAAGAGCCGTCTCGCCCGCGAGCTGGGCACGACACATACCGAATTCAGTCTACTTATCTCAGCGTACAGTTTGAATAGCACATGGACACCCCTACTTGGAGGCGTTCTCGCCAGCACCCTCGGGACCACCCTCACCAGTATCTTGGCAACAGGGGTCATTCTCCTCGGTGAGTCGTTTGATCATGCAACCACACAGTTGGCCAGATGGAATTTGCAGGTCAAATCCTTCTCCTTGTTGGCGACATTTGGGGCAATGTTCGATTGATGACTCTTGGACTCTTCGTCTTTGGTTTTGGTATCAGTCCACTGGCCGTAGTTCAAGAAACGATTATTGTTCGCTTCTTCAAATCACATGGATTAGGGGTTTCTATGGCCTTCGGGCTAATTGCTGGGAAGGGCGCTTCATTTATATCGGCCAGGACATCATATCCTTTGACCGAGAAATACGGCCCACGAGCTCCATTTTATGTCGCCACCTCTCTAGCGGCACTTTCGGTGGTTGTGAACCTCATATACATAGCTGCATCCAAGTGGCTGGTTGACGGGGCGGGGGCCGAATTGGAAGCTGCAGATATCGCGGAGGAAGCGCGACGTCGATCAATTGTCAGCCTTTCTGAGGCCCAGGCGCTAGAAAAGGTTGCCGAAAAACGCCGTGTAAATCTGCGTCAAATCACCAAGTTAGGGGACGTATTCTGGGCGTCAGTTTGAGCGAATGTTATGTTGTGGTGATGACTGATCCCCCCCGCACAGGTATATTGGTCTGAATGTGCTCTGCGGCGCAATTTGGTCACCATTCTTACATCTGGCTGCGTGCGTTTATCTCTGTTTTGGCTCTCAGACCACTAAACAGTCCTAGTAACATCATAGAAACTCGTTATGGTATGCCCGAAAGGGACGCTGCGAATGAGGCCTCCTATCTTCTGGCAGGAAGCCTTATTCTATACCCCATTGTGAGTCCTCTATTACATAGTGTCCACCTCAACTTAGGTTATCAAAGTGTGGCTTGTTAGTGGACCGGTACAAGGAGCGGCCAATTGTTGTACAGCTTCTGACTGCTTCTTCGATTCTTACTTTCATTTCATACCTCTGGCTTGCGCTCCCGCCCGCCTGGACCACGAGTCCTGCTCCTGCAATTACAGCCTTTGCCGCCGGCCATGGATTTGCACCACGTATGCCCGACATCATCTACCATAAGAAAATATTAATATATGTCCCCCTCCAGTTCTCCTGGTTGTACTAGTCCCAAAGATTGTGCCCTTGAAGTATGTATCAACCGCGCTGGGAGCTCATAAAAGCGTATGTTCTCCCACTACACTACATCTTGCGATAAACTAATGTCATTACAGCTGGAGCAAACCGGCTCTACAATTTTCCAAACCTTTTCAGGCTTGGTACTTGATATAAAGAAGAAGGACGGGAAGGCGCGATCAGCTGCATTGCAACATCTTCTTAACATCTTCCTAGCGCTCAATATTCTTCAGTTTATAAGCATCATTGCTCTCACTAAGTTTCAGAAAAGGAAAAATCTGCTGCTGGCTACCGCCAGGCGTAGCACCTCAGTTCCCAGCTCCGAGCGTACTCGCGAGTCTACCACAGACCAAACGACGCCTCTCCTAGAAGGGTATGAATCCCGCAGTCGCTCGCCACATAACATTAGACGGAATTCACGACCTCGTCGAGGACCTTTGAGAGACGATTTTGCTACCAAGGAGGAACAGCAGCGGGGAGAATTCTTTGCAGTTTTCTCTGCAGGGCTCATTATAATCGCATGGGTCTTCTTCATCGGGACGGCATGGATGAAGCTCGGCATGAAGAAAGGGGGGGATTAGATTTTCCTGTTCCTTAACAGCACTTGGACAATTTTCATTCTATTCACATCCACAGCCCTAAATTCAAAGTGAAAGACTTGGGGAGCCATGAGGCCAGAGCCCCTCAGTATCTATGGTGGCACTACACAGTTGTTCCCGAGCTTCCTAACTATAGTGGTATTAGATATTAGTGACGCCCCTCAAACAATCGTCGATGGCCTCAGTGGATCTAAAACATACCTATCACAAAAAGAAACAATCGGATCTTCTCCGGTTCCTCAGGCTCCTTCGCATTCGGTGTGCTAGAATGTTATCGAAGCTGTATACCACATCATATCTAAATAATTCTCGTAGCTGCTGGGGGTACCGCCAACTAGACGCTATCTACCGCGCATCTCGCCCCGACAAGGCCCGCCATCCGGGCTACAGATACGCCGTCTATTCGCATCCGTGTCCGCCGTGGTAGCCACAAGCTTGAAGTAGGTACCCAAGGATGCGTGGGCGGGCTGTATTGTATACTGAGAATTGGGCTTAATATCCGTGATTCAGGTGTTATTGGTAAACCCGTTTGCCAGGGTGTTGGCCGCCTCAAGTTCCAATGGGTGATCAGGAGTGCCGTTGAGGAGCGAGTGGCTCGGAGTGGGTTGAAGTTAACTCCTACTGCCTACAATAGATTGCTTATGTAAGCAGGATGGTGTTTACAAATGTTACCCTCGTGGATCTGGCCAGCCACAAAGCTGCGAGTTTGTTGAAACCATCAAGGCTCAAAAGACATACGTGGGTTCGACGCGATCCCCCCGGCGGGTCCATTTTCCTTCTTATATATAGTCTTGTTTTCATATCTCTGTGCAAAATCGTGGATGGGCAATATAACCATATACCCGCTCACTCCACCTAGAAGAAACATAATACTCCCAGCCTCTGCTGCTGCCATTGATTCTCTCTTGGCTGGTTTTATTTGTTCCATCTATCTACATTCATGTTGCCTTGTGTTATGCACTGTGCGTATGTCATCCAAAAAGAGGTTCCGCGGCCCAAGGCGACTTGGACTGAACATGGTGTGACATGGGCTGAGTTATTTTGAGGCGCGATATTTCTGGAAGTGCATCATGACAAGGCTGTGTATGTCAAGTCCGTTGTGTTTTTGAGTCCCAAGGATTTTACAGAAAACATGAGGCAAGCACGTTGAGGGCCGCTCGGCCAAGGATTCCTTGCCGTCCGGAAGATGGAGCAGGATGGAGCTCTGTCTAAATTTACACTCGTGATGCTCAGGCTGCTATAAATTGACAGATTCAACATTGTACTTGCACTACGCCCATAATTGTTTCCCGTCCGTCACGAACTTCCAGACCCTATCATGCGTTACGATCTTCCCGTTTGTCTGGTCGCTCTGCTGGTATATTCGTTGCCTAGCAGTGCCGTTGATCCAGATAACAAGTCTAGTGGCCTACGCAAACAACTAGCTTCGGTTTGGTCAAAACGGTCGGCTCCTGCAGCTAAACGGAGCAATTTGAATATGAATCCCAACGGATCGACATTCTTGTGGTTGCCGCAGGATGAGTTCTCTGGGAAGACTTTTTTCGAGTATGGTGTTCCCCGGCATGGTTTTCGGTCATCCCCAAACCTGATATGCTATCCCTAGCGACTTCAACTTTTATAGTGATGCAGACCCCACCCAGTACGTTCTTTGAAACCCAATAATATACGTTGCTTGACTTTTCCTTTCTTAGTGGGCATGTCAAGTATGTAATGCCAGTATTTCATCTTGGTTCATATTAACTCCGGCATTTCAGCTATGTCAACTCCACCACTGCCTTTGCTCGAAATCTTGTGTATACACAACCTGACGGGACGGTGATAATGAAGGGCGATAACACCTCATGGTTACCTATGGGGACATTTCGAGATAGGTGAGTATAGCATAACGGGGATACCTAAGTAGCATGCTAAGTGTGTACAGTGTCCGGATATCCAGCAAAGCACAATACAATACTGGGCTGTTTATTCTTGATCTCAACCGGGCTCCGTGGGGTTGCGGTATGTTGTCAGGTGCGCTTGTGAGATGTTAGATTGACCGGGTGGTGTCTGTAGGCGTGTGGCCCGCTTTTTGGACGCTTGGGAATGGCCAGTGGCCAGATGTGCGTGCTTTGAACCTTTTATGTTTTCGGGTGAGCTCTAGCTTACGGATGTCACAGCTAGGCGAGATCGACATAATCGAGGGTGTCCATGATAATCAACATAATCAGGTGGCTTTTCATACTGCCTCAGGTAAAATCCGAGAATCCTCGGATTGAAACGTGTTATTGATATTATACAAGGTTGCAATTTGACCCCCACCGCGAATTTTAGTGGAACCGTTGTGGTGCGTTCTTTAATACCAGTATACTTTGAGCCCCAAATCAAACAACCTTCAGCAAACTGATGGCAAAAACAACACTAATTGTGACGGGAATATAAACAACAATGCTGGATGCGGAATTACGGAATGGAGCAGGGCATCATATGGGCCGTTCTTTGATTCGCGCGGCGGAGGGGTGTTCGCGATGAAATGGGATGAGAATGGTATTGCCGTTTGTAAGTCGCCGGTGATTTCCTCCGAGGAATCCATTTACCTATCAGATTTTTAGGGTCGTTCTACCGCGCTGCGATACCGCAGGATATTATAGATGGAAGCCCCACCCCGGATACCTGGGGCATTCCATCGGCCGCACTGGACCCTTCAGGCTGTAATCCATTAAAATTCTTCGTAAACCATAGTATTATCTTTGGTGCGCTTCCATTCCCATCATTCTTGAAGCTGCTGACGAGATCACCCACAGATATTACTTTTTGCGGTGAGATTCGAACGTTAGCATGGAAGTATTCGGACGCTTATCATGAACATAGGGGATTGGGCTGGGAACTCATATGCAACTTCAGGTGTCCAGGAACTTGTGAAGCCAGGCTTATGGACCCCACTAATTTTCCTGCAAGTCCTTGTGGTGATCATGGCATATGCTAAACTGACAACCTCCGTTCTTAGAACGCATCGTGGAGTATCAACTCCTTGAAGGTTTACCGCAAGCAATTGCTCAATGGACGCATCTCGAGTGCCGAGGCACTCGTGAGCCTATCGCATTCCGATGTTTTACAATGGATATATCTAATGATTTGTTTTGCTGGAATGACTTGGTTCTTGTGATTAGATGAGCACGTAGTAGAACTTAACGTATTGACGATTTATGAATGACATTTACTGATTGGTCTAAGGCATCGATACTTGTACTTGATAATTCTAGAGCCTCATTTTCCAGACTCTTTCCTCAATGTCCCCCATGTTGTCGACAGGTGGTTCTCCAAAGCTAGCTCTGAGGGGAGTAACACTCACCCAACCTTTATGAATTGCCCAGCCATCCGACCCCTCAGGAAGAGATGATAACGACGGTGTGATCAGTCCCTTCATTTCGGGAGCAAATTTGAAGACCAGATCGCCCTGATTCTCCTCCATCTGAGCGGTATCTTGAGTTGGGGAGAGTGAATCGGGACCCGCGGCGTCGATAGATGCGATGGAGGCAGCTGAAATATTCTTGAAAAGGCGGCCATAGGAGTTGCGCCACATTGTTGTCCAACAGATGGTCAGGCTCTCATCGGCCAAGAGACCTTCAATGAGGGGAATGTTAACACTATAGAGATCAACTTGGCCGCTGCGGAGGCCTCCAGAATCCTCGCCCCAATTCTCCCAGAGGTGTTTGATTATGCGACTGCCGAGATCGTGAGCGGGTTCGAATAAGGCTGGCGGTGTTGGATGGAGAACAGTCCCATAAGAAAGAGCGATGGCGGGCACTTTTGAAAGGGATGCCGACAAGGCGGCGCCGATTGTTCCAGAGGAAAGGGCAAATGCCGCTGGGGGCGGTGTGAGGGACGAAGCGGGTAATAATTGACGAGACAAACCCGAAGTATTTCGACCGAGGTTTGGACCGGATATCTGTATAAGACCGGATTATATAGCGTGATCGATAGCTAAGCGAGTAAAGGCAACACACAACCATATCAATTTGACCAGGGAAGATGTTGTGGAGGGCGACATTTGCGCAAGTTGCAGGAGTCTATCGCGGATCAGGATTAATTGATGAACCGAAAAGAAGGTGCTCACAGCGTCCAGTAGGATCCATTCTCCCTTACGGGGGGTGAGAGAAAGAGAGAAATGAGGGTTATCACAACGCACGATTTCACCGTCTCTGATTGGCCTGGAATGCTGAGTGCGGTCGCCGCGGCCGTCAATGTTGGGGTAAAAGTAGGAACCCTTGGTGACCTCCTTGATATGGTAGGCCTTACCTGGGTATGAATAAGATCGAGGGTAACGGAAAAAGTATATAGAAGGGGCGAACCGATCCATGATTTCTGTGAGCTTGGAAGGACCACTTTTACGTTCCAGCCTGAGGGGGATGAGGTCAGGTTAATGGACTGGGATCGTGGTTGCACCCCACCGAGAACGCTGGTTAAGTAGCGATAGAGGCCCAAGACGTATGGAGACTCTGCTGAGTCCGGGGGACCATCATCATTCTGTACTATAAAATCAATGGGCAGGAGGAAATGTAGGAAATGTACTACTAACTGTGAGAAGGACAGTGAGAGGCATGGCTTGAGCCGAAAATGGCAATTGCTAGGAACCGTTGCAAGTCCCTCTCCCTCTCCCTCTCCCTCTCTCTTCCTCATTCTCCCTTCCGCTCCTCCTCATGCCTTTCACGACACACGAATTTTCTCCCGTTCTTCCTCCTCTTGATATCCCCCAGGACCCCCAATTTCTCCCTCTACTTGATACCCCTCCGCTTGTGCGATCGCCCACACCATCATTCACCTCAAAAGATTCTTTCGCCACTGCACACTCTTCTGTCTCTCCCTTGCCTCCTCGCATTTCTCCCGTGCGCGCCCCCTTTTCGCTCTCTCCACCCCAGAGTCTCCGCAAGTCTATCTCAGTCGACTCCTTCGTCCACTATGGCCGCGATTCCCAACCCCCAGTCCCATCCCGTCCTAACAGAGTAAATACTAGCTCAGCGCTTGACTCACCTCGACCAAATCCATATTCGTCATCTCCAGTCCTACCCCGAGACCGTGAACAATCTGGGCGAGACCGTGGCGCTAGCGTCAGTTCTTCTCGGGATGCCTATGAGTCTTCATGTGGTGTCGATTCAGATGTCGAAAGATCAGACCCTCTCCACAGTCCCGTAGAACGCTATCGTCATCCATCCCTCAAGGAACAGGCAAGGCCCTTCGTTCGTGCTGGCGAGCTTCCCCTCCCTGCACGCACTCACACTCTCAGCTCCACCTCAAGTATGAGTAGCATGATTACCACATCTACGGATTCTAGTACGCTAGAAGACGTCCCTCGTATGCATTCCGTCTCTTCTCTCCAGTCTCTCCCCCACCGGAGCACCCCCTTTTCCGCCCCCGGCCGTGTTCGCAGTGGAAGTCTGGGTGTCTACATGCCCAACTCTGGTAAGCGTTCCCAAATGCCAAATGTACGTATCCCTGTCCCCTGTCCCAGATCTGATTTAATCTACCCGCTCTCGTAGCGTGATTTGACCGGTCTCTATCCCCCTGTTACACTTGTTGTCATTGGTGTAGCCCGCTGTGGAAAGTCTACTGTCATACGCAAAGGTCTTAAAAGCTTTGCTCTTTCAGATCCTGGTCCCTACTTTGCTCCATCGAACACTCCTGGAAGCTCCACTCCCGCATGCTGTAGATTTGTCCATTTTTCTTTCGTTCCTGACTGACGCATTTGGTTAGATACCCGACGGATAGGACGTATATCCCAGATTGCAAACTCACACGATTGTCCACTCCATGTTCTTGAAGTCGAGATCCAGCCCGCCGCCGCTACTGATATATTACCGCCAGGCTCCGTATGGCCTGCCAATCAACGAATAGATGGCGCCATTATTTGCTATGACTCGTCCAACGTAGCATCTTTTCAACCCGTCGAGAACCTACTTGGTACAGTGCTCTACCACACAAACTATCAACCTCTCATTCCTTGCTAGGTGGATACCATGCCATGAAAATACCTACTGTCGTACTGGCCTGCAAGTCAGACCTGGAACATCGTGTTGAGCCCGAGAAGGCGCTCGAAGTCCTTCAGAAATATGACGTTGGTCTGGTTGAGGTTACAAAGTCGCAGGATCAGGGCAAGGATAAGATGCGATTATCTTTTGACTGGCTCATCAAGGCTGTCTTCCGTGACAAACGTCGGTTTGATATTACCATGAGGACTCATACCATCTAAAACTTGTTTGATAGGAACCAACAGAAGCTATTTTGATTCTTATAGAAATCCTGCTTCCCCTGGTGTATTGACATCTCCCCCCCTCCATGGGAGCATTCCCGCACCACCACCCCGACCGCGGCTTCCTCGATTACAACTTCTGTACAGCCCGCTCTTCAATCGCCTCCAATCGCTTCTGTCCCGTATCCCACCCAATTCCCAAGTGCACTCGATCAGCCACCTCGTTGCTATTCGGCGAGCGATCTGACACTTGAGGAAAACGGGGAAGATGATAATCGTAATGACCCCAAAGACAGCGCCGAATCCTTGCATGAATCAAGGACAATTGATACCTCCAGTGTCATCCACATTCCAGAGGGGAAAGAACCCAAAGAGTTGTACGTCTGACCCCTTTCTACTTCCTATCTCGTCACTTAATCTACAATCATAGGCGCCCCGCTCAATGGGCTACTCTTGATGAATTGTTGGACAAGCTCCTATTTCTGGCAGTTAGTGGAGACGGTATGCGTGCTATTATTGGGGGAATAAGGAATCTTATGCCGACTCTTCTCTAGACCCCTCATTTGTCACCCACTTTTTGCTCACATACCGCAGATTTGCAAGCCCTAGGAGCATTTTGTTAGCCATGCAGAAGAGACTGCGGCAGCTCGATACTCCTGCGGGAGATCCCGTGTTCACTTGTTTCTCACAGATGCGGTATGTGATTACCGAGCGCTTCTCAGTCATACCCTTATAGCTAGACAGGATCTCCCTCCTGCTCCTGAATTGGATGCGAGAATATCCTTACGATTTCCTAGTCCCTGGGACCGCAGGCGCACTTTCAGCCCTAATAAAATCTATCCTCTCCAAAACTTACCTCGTTCACTACGCAACAGATTATTTTCCATTTTTAGAAATGTTGCCCAGTTTGGTTGATCAAGATGCGGCTTGGGCAATAAAAGTCGAGGACATTGAGAGCGACGACGATAGTTTCATCGAGGATGACGACGAACCAGAGGACCTAGGCCCAGAAACCGAATCATTAGCATCCAGTTCACAATCCCCAACATCCATCCTGGGGCTTAGGTTTCCCTTGGCAAGGTCGCTGCCTTCAGGTGCTATCGACTCAGACTTGGCACAAAGACATCTTATTAGGGATCTAACTAAACTTGCACAAGATGTGATGGTACTGGACTCAGACCATATCGCCCAGGAAATCACAAGGATTGAGGTCGGGTTATTCTTGGACATTCAGGTATTTAAATGTCTCTCATAGTGGTTGGGTGGTTTCAAACCTCACTTTAGCCACGAAACTGGTTGAATTACACATTTGTGTCTCTCAAAAAAGAGAATGAGCCTATATCAACATTCAACGCATTATCAAATCACCTTGCAGACTGGTAAATTTTCCTGATCTCTATCTCTTGACGTACAATCATACTTATCTACCTTTTTGAAGGGTCGTGTCTCTCATTCTTTGTCACGATAGACCTAGGAATCGAGCCAAACAAATGGAGAAATTCGTCGATATTGCACAACGCCTTCGGGTACTAAATAATTATTCTGCTCTGCGAGCCTTCGTCGCCGGCATTAATAATGCTACCTTCCCCGGAGATGAGACCATGGAACAGTTCAAGTTAAGATCGCCCGACCATGCCAAAAACCTTCAATCATGGGATGTCCTTCTCCAACACATCCGTTCTCACCGTGCTTATCGCCTGGCTTTGAGAAACACAAAAGGAGCCTGTATACCAGCATTGTACGTTGGTGGAAATGGTTTGGACTCTGTTGACTGGGATTTGATTAGGGAGGTGCACATGTCGGACCTCATCCGAGCGCACGAAGGCAACGAGGACAGTCATCCATCGGACCCCACAAAAATACACTGGGGAAAGTTTAATATGATGGGAAAGTTTATCAATATGACCAGACAATGTCAGACTCAGTGCCGCGTCTCAACTGATTATAGCGGATTCCCAGAACGAACCGCCATCAGCGAACTCTTCCTCCGGCGGCAGGTCATGGATAATGATGTATGTCTCATTGATTTGATCAATTAACCACCCTCTGATTTGGGCTTTCCGTGTAGATGCAAAAATCAAGAATAGCATCTCCAGACCCAGAGATTGACTACTCGGCTCCCACCGCGCCGCTACCAGGGGGCTTCTGGGGTTTCCTCCGGGGGTGACCCTTTATTCAACCTAAATTTGCTCATATACTATTGTCTTTATCCGCTTTCCAAGTTAGGCTACTCTTTGCATATATCCTGCCATACCATCGCCCCGGTTGTATACTCAATCATAACACTTGCCCGTCTTGACCCATAGAGCCGTCAAATCTCAAGTCTGCTGCCCCTGGTACAGCTAACCCACAAGATCCCAACACCAAGCACGCCCAATGCTCCGCGACACCGAATTACCAACGCCATCCCAGAAAATTCTAAATCAGCATCCAATTTCCTACGTGACGGAACGCTGGATTGCGCTATTGAGGCGCATTTGAAGCAAGCAGCGTGAAAACATTCACAATATTCCAACCGGGGCTGCGGGGAGGGAGAATCCAACCCCTGTGCAGATCCAACCGACTGTCCTGATTGACCTTATCGAAGGTATGGTATTAGGAACCATTAGCCACCTCCTCTGGTTATCAATCATGTATACTTATATGTAGATCATAAGGTTTGTATGTGGTTATGTAATCAGATCAACACTTTTCAAAACCCTAAATAAGTTGGCTCTAGAAATTTGAATAGTCGACAAGGCGGGCGACTCATCTAAGCATGGCCGAATATGTCATGACCATCGATTCCGACGCGGAGGACCAGCCTACCATTACGAAGCCCAAACCAGAGGGAGAGGATGCACATTTGAATCCGGAATTCGTATTTGACCTATCAGGGGACCCGTATGCAGAGATTAGCGGATTTGATGCTGAAAACGACTTGGTCAAGAGGGGAAGCAAGCCAGTTCGTCGCCCGTACTTACTTTTCCTGCGCCCATTAATTGAACATTCAGGATCCTATCTCCGTTGACGACATCATTACGCGCCGCCGACTCTCAGCAAAACGAAAACGAGACATTGCTGAAGATGAAGATGAGCTTTCTGAAGATGAATCTGAGTCGGGCAAAGATGCTAGCGAAGGTGAACCTTCTCCCGGGGCCTCAGGTGCGGACAGCGAGGACGACGAAGATCCGCTAGCGAGTTCGGAGGATGAGTGTGAAACCGACGGAGACCAGGTCGACAGCGATGCTTCCGATGGAGAGAATTCAAGCTCATCCGATTCAGATGTAGAAACCCAGCTTGAAAAGGATCGCAAGACCGCATTTTTTGACTCGGAGCATTCTGCAGCTCAGGCTCATGCATCATTTCTTACGATGAACCTCTCCCGTCCTCTATTAAAGGCGATTACTACTATGGGATTCCACAAGCCTACACCCATCCAGGCTGCTACTGTTCCCGTTGCTTTATTAGGCAAGGATGTCGTCGGTGGTGCTGTGACCGGTTCGGGGAAGACGGCTGCGTTTACCATCCCAATGATAGAACGTCTGTTGTACCGAGAAAAAGGAAAGAAAGCTTCCGCTACCAGGTGTCTCGTGCTTGTCCCGACCAGAGAGCTGGCAGTGCAATGCTTCGAGGTGGGTACCAAACTATCTATTCACACTGACATCCGCTTTTGCCTTGTTGTGGGTAAGCTCTATCGCGGCCTGGACTCTTCATACATGAAATCTGATCAAGAACAGGTGGACTGTCGGTCAAAACACAGGAGGCTGCCCTCCGCACCCGCCCTGACGTTGTAATTGCGACTCCTGGTCGCCTGATCGATCATATCCACAACTCACCCTCATTCACGCTTGATACGCTTGATATACTAGTCCTCGATGAGGCTGACCGAATGCTATCCGATGGTTTTGCAGACGAGCTAGCTGAAATTATCAAGTCGTGTCCAACCTCCCGTCAAACCATGCTTTTCTCTGCCACGATGACAGATTCGGTGGACGAATTGGTCAAGATGTCACTCAATAAGCCTGTCCGACTGTTCGTAGACCCCAAAAAAAGCACGGCCCAAGGTTTGGTACAGGAGTTCGTTCGCGTTCGTGCCGGGAAGGAAGGCGAACGCTCAGCTCTCCTCGTTGCACTTTGTAAACGCACATTTAAGACGAACGTCATAATTTTCCTACGCAGCAAGAAACTGGCCCACCAAATGCGAATTGTTTTCAGCCTTCTTGATATGAGGTGCGAGGAGTTGCACGGCGATTTATCTCAGGACCAGGTTTGTCGATACCAGGAAATGAATTTCATACCTCTGATGCATCCACAGCGCCTTAAAGCCTTGCAACTATTTCGGGAAGGGACCGTCGATTTTCTCATGGCTACTGATCTCGCATCACGGGGACTTGACATCAAAGGGATAGAAACCGTCATTAATTATGATATGCCTGGCCAGCTGGCTCAATATTTGCATCGAGTCGGCAGGACTGCTCGGGCGGGCGCGAAGGGACGGTAGGTGAAAACCCCAAGTGGTGTGCTTCATTTAACATTATTCGGTAGATCAGTAACGCTTGTTGGCGAAGCGGACCGTAAAATGCTCAAAGCAACTATCAAACACGGGGCCGGCGAGGACAGGGTCCGTCATCGCGTTGTCCCAGCGGAGGTTGTCTCAAAATGGGCGCAAAAATTGGAAACTATGAAACACGAAATCTCCGCCGTCCTGGAGGATGAAAAGGAAGAAAAACACGTGAGACCCCCCTTCCCCGTCCCTTAAGGTTGCTTACCGTGCTTTAGTTGCGACAAGCAGAAATGGAGCTCAAAAAAGGTCAAAATATGATCGAACATGAGGAAGAAATATTCTCGAGGCCAGCAAGGACATGGTTTCAGACCAACAAAGAAAAACTGAACGCTGAAGGTACCGTAAAAATATTACACCGCCTGACTATTTTATTGACGGATACAACAGCTGTCAGCAAACGGCAATATGAGTCTGGTTTCAATTCCTCTAGCAAGGACAAACAAAAGAAGGTGGAGCCCGAGGGTAAGGTGCGGTATATTACCGATTGCTCCTGGGGCATGCATGGTTGACATGGCATTCAGCCCAAGCGAGATAGATTTTCGGGCCTCACGCGCAAAGCGAAGAGGCGGAAACTTGCGAAAGAGGAAGACGACGAGATCGGAGATGATAGGGCAATCAAGGCTTCAATACGATCCGCCAAGAAATCCGCCCGCCCCACAAAAATAGGTATTCCAGAAAAGCGGCTAGCACCCACAAAACAGAAGCCTAGGCGGAAAAAATCTACGAAAGCACGGGGAGGGTTTGAACGGGAACTGGGCCAGAAACCTGGCCCTACAGAGGGCATTCGAGCCAAGAAAGGAGACTCCATTGGGGGTATAAAGAAAGGTGGCAAACGAAAGGGTAAACGGCAATAATGTATTACCGCCTTGTTTATCTACGTAAGTACTTTTGGAAATAAACAACGCTTACACGTGACGGGCATTCATGACCGAGAAAGCCACCGAATTTCCAAATTCTGCAACCGACTGAATTTGTGGCGGAACAACATGGCAACAGATGTGGGCGGGATGTCCTGTCTTGCAGCATTTCAATTGCCCTCTCCCAGTCGCCTTCTGTCATCTGCATGCTGTCCTGACAAGGATCTTGTGGCTCTTATATCTCGCTTAGGTGGTCAGGATAGATTAAGTCTTTGGAAAATACAGGGATCCAAAACATGGGAAGTTGATGTCGGTGGACAAGATAACAATAGCGCCCAGATAGTTGACCTTGCTTGGAGTCCCGATGGTGCGAAATACAATTAGCACAGCTTCGACTATCTTATATTACTCAGGACAAAGTATTGCTGTCGCACAAAACCCCCCGCGCGTCAGTCTATATGCCCTGGAAGATGGTCAAGAAATATTAACGCTACCCATTGCCGAAATGCCCCCCCCGCACGGGCGCCTTGGACGGATTAATGCTATCTGGTGGTTTCAAGACGAAAAACGAACTGACACCACCCCAGTTCCTGATATATTTCGGCGAGGTGATGTTATTGTATGCCCGATAAATTGATTTTAAAGAGCGTGTTGGTTTGACGTTGAAAAAAAGACAGGAACAGCCCATTCTATTCTCAAAATGCTGCCTTTATTAGATCATCTACAGGAGGATTCACAAAAATTGACGTCTGTAATTTACTCATTGCATATGCCTGGGGCTGTTTGTACTCATGACCCTGGTAGAGCGACGGATCTTTTTGCGTTCCAAGGTTCTCAGACACGGACAGTATCAAAGTCTCAGCTTCCTGAAGTGATTAAAGATTGGCCCTCGCTCGCCCCAGACCCACTTTCTGCATCTGTCGGCACTTCCCTCCATGGAAAGACTACAAATTCCACCGTGAATGAAGAAGCGGACCTCTCCAATTTCAATAGTATCCTCGCATTCTCTGATGACCAGGGTCATCTCTTGTGTTACCTTGATGGCAATTTTCCGCTTGGAGTCGTGTCAACAAAACCTGCATCATCCACCTTTTCTCTCCACAAGCATGTACAACACCCCCTGTTTCTCGCCCACCCTCACGTCAAGACCCAGGAAATGGCTAGAACTTACCTTTATCCTGTTGTTGTTAAATTGCCGTTATTGGAACAACGAGTCGTCCGAGACCTGGCTAAATTAACTTCGACCGCAAGAGAACTAACATGGTACATCATGCGCGTAGTTAAAGAAATGAGGGCAGTGTGGTTTGGATCTGAGATGTTCAGCGGTGCCCGGGAGCTTGGTCCCAAGTGGATACGGACGCTCGAAGCAAAGCAAAAAGAACAATTCGGCCGTAGGTCATTTCCCCGCTGATGTTCTACTCGCCTTACACTCACCCGTTCCAGAAATGGAGCCAAATCCTATATTGGATCTTACCTGTCTACTGGCCACAGGGAGGGCTTCAGAGCCATTACTGGACTTTTTGGGCAGCAGCGAAAACATGAGTGAACGGGTGGGTGAACACATTATTATCCGAATCATGGCATGAACCATGACAGGGGATCCAAAAATGGGAATCAACTGTTTCCGAGGCACTTGTGAAGCTGCGGGATTTTGCTGAGAAACGCGTTGCACCTGCTTGTCAGCGTCTACATATTGTATTGGAAGAAATCCAAGGGTGTTCGCAACTGTGAGTTCTTCTCACAGCCCCGCTTGAAAAATTTAATCTCCATCAGCAAGGCCTCAGTATGCTCTCTTTGAACTCCACCTGAGGATATCAAAATCTGCCTCGCGCTGACAAGACGGGCGATTGTAATAGCCAGCTGGCTTCCCGCAGTCGCACGTCGAGAGCTTTTCCGATTCCGGGAATTCATTGCATGGCTTCGCTTCGGTAATTCCCTAATGCCATCTTACCAATAGTTGATGACGGGAATGGTGCACCAGAAACAACCGCATTAAACTCAAGCAGTGAAACCAATATATCATCTCGTCATGACATCTTGGAGGTCAATAACTATCTTATTTCGGGACTTGTGGTCAGCAGCATCGACAAGTGGTTCTTGGGCCCAGTGCCTCAATTCTCGTCGAGGGATTTAGGGATACCCACAGGAGATGAACAACTGGTGGATGTCCTACATCGGGCGCGTAATGTAGCCAATGATCATGTGCAAATGGAGTGGCAAGCTGTAGGTTTATGTCTTGGGACCTCGGACAACGACCTCTGATCCGGATTGCTACAGGCCACCAATCACAAGGATTTGAGCCATATTGATCGGAACCTAGATGCCTTGATTCACGAGCTGGCCATTAAATGTCATCGAGTGTTTGCTCGGGCAGCTGGTGCTGCCTCCCGCTCGGCCTCAATTAGTTCATTCAATCCACCGGGGACCCAGGTGGGCAGTGCGAGGCCCCAAACACAGCCAGAAGAGCCTTATTCGATTCGCGAAAGGATCGTCGCAATCAAGGATGTGGGTATTCAAATATGCAGGAGACGATAAATTTATTCTCGTGTCATGATCTAGACAGTTCATTTCCACCAGTATCTTGCCATATACAATCCATCCGAGGACAGCTCCGTTTGTGAGTTTGGCGACCGCATGTTCCGTGATCTTTGCTCACACACAGATAATTCGCTACGAAAACAGTATGTCTGGCACGACTGCGTTTCAATAATGAGGGTCCGACCCTACCTGTTGGGGTCGAGGTCGTGCTTTCTCAATGTTATCTTCCTGAAGAGAGTGCGGAAGGGGGTCAGGCCCCGTTCGAGATCTTAGAAGCCGAGTTTTTTGACGATGCGTGTGTCGTAATTGTTTGCCGGGTTCGCGGTACAGACGGTAAGCGCAAGGCATGATTTGAAATTCATGTATGTTTAATCTTGATCGATTTCCCCCTTAGAGCCAACATATATTGCAACTGTCGGCTACAACGATTTAGGGTATCAAGAACTACCGCACGACGAGTACGTAAATATGGAGGCCCGCGAAGATTTGATGGTGGACGCCTTGGAGCGATGGAGGGACGGACGTGTACGGTTCATTCCATCTATTGATCGCCGCGCGAGTGACTGAAAGCGAGAGACAGGTGGTGCTAGAACGAGTTGCGATCGAACGGTGGCGGATGTTATCTGGCTGCGTGGGGGACGGGGTGTCGCTTGCGGTGAACGGGAGGGTGGGGCGGAGAGTGGCGTGTGTGTTGGATGGGAAGGGGACAGGAATGGAGACATTTGATGTGGAAGGAGATGGGGAGGAGGAGGAGGAAGATGAGGGGGAGAGCTAGACCGGGCCGCGTCCGACAACATGTCGTACCCTGCACGGAGGACGATCAGTCACAAGGAGCGTCGTTCTAGCTGGATAAGGAGATGGCGATGGGATATGTCGCGAGGCCGTGACTCGAGGACGGAACTGAAAAGAATGAATTTTTTTTTTGTTGTTTGTGGCGGGAAAGTTTTATGGCCAAGTGGAGATAGGAGGAGAAGAGGGATCAAGGCCCCAAAGGCAAGTGTTCTCGAAAGGGCCTGTCAGCGTGAGCGCCGCACCCCTTCAGGCCAATCTTAAATTGAGCAGGCCATGCCAGGTCGGCTAAGTAGTATAGTCCCAACTTTAAGGGCCGCGGACCCTCTCCTCGTGCCCATTGATTCGAATTCTTTTTTTTCCATCCCATTTTAAATCACCTTTCCCTCCGTTACCTCCATCTCCCATCGATGCCAAAGTCTGCTTCCCTTTCCCCAGCAGCCATCATTCACCACCACCAAGATCCCTCTACTCGCATGTCCGACGTCGCCCTCAGAAAAAAGAAGAATGCTGACGCCCAGGCCGCCTTTCGCGCTCGGAGGGCAAACTATATCGCTACTCTCGAGGAAACAGGTTCGATCTCCTCCCATCTCGGTTTTCTTTATTCCTCATATTTAATCAGTCACCAGTCTCGAATCGTCGTCCTCCAGCTCCAGGATTCCTGCCGTGAGTCCCGCAGCGAGTCCCAGGAGTTGCGCCAGGAGATTGTTCGTCTCCGCCATGAGTTTCGTGAGCGCGACAAGCTCTGGAAGGCCCTTGGCAGGCCAGGAAGTCTGGCCAGTCCACAGAGGCAGACGATCTCCCCCCTTTACCCCCCGCATTCTCCATCCCCAGCCGGCTGTGGTGAACACTCAAATGGGCACCCCACATCTACAACATTATGGCATGGGTTATCGCCCTACCGATGAGTCCTCTCCCCTGTGTACGGGTATAATGCAGGTCCCAGTCACAATTACCACAACCATTCATCATCCATTCAATACACGGGTAATGAAAGTGACGTCTCCGTTGACGCCCCCTCTCATTCACGGGCTGCCAAGTACAGTCCGTACCCATACACAATTCACGGAACCGCGCGTGACGGCCCTTGGCCTCAGGCCGTGGCCCCAAGCTCCTCGTCTGGGGCCGACTCTGGCGCGCCAAACTCTTCACACTCTCCAAACTTTGTAGAGTCACCTACATTACATCCTCCGAGATGTCTTATGCCAGCCGTTTCAATGTTGATGATCAAAAGGTTTCCATGAATAATCTGGATACAGCGCCCTACGTCTTCCCGACCAGCCGATCGCTTTCACCTACCACGTCCACCCCCGGATCTTCCTCCTCGACTTCCTTGACCTCCACTTTCCAGTTCTCCTTCCCCGACAACTCGGTAGGCCACGACCGACCCGAATTTGACTATCGACGCAATTCGCACCCCCACGGCGAGGTTACACTTCACGGTGGCACGGCAGATATATCCTTAGCGGGCTCGACCAGTGACGCTGTTCGCTATCGGTTGGGAGGCAAGAGGGCAAATTCTGGTGGCGATCGCTCGCTTCTCCCCGCTCTTCCACCTCTTTCCGGGAGCGATCATGGGTCACAGCATGAGCGCGGCAGCAGCGACGGAGACTCGACACCATACCCACAATCTCGGCGACCCCGTCGTGGGGATGCCCCGTCACGCTCATCGCGTTCTCCGTCACCTGGTGGCCCTCCACTTTCCGGGACCCTTGCTGTCATAAAAGCCCAGGCCTTTGGTGCGTTGCGCAGAACCCGTGCTCGGGCAAAGAAATCATCCGAAGGGGCCGCCAAAGTCGCCATGGACGTGTTGGAGGCCAGGGGTATTGGGATGGGTGTTTCAGCAAGTGGCAAAAGACGACGACTTGAATCCGACGACGTGGACATACAACAAACCTAAATTTCTTACTGCTACCTTTAGATTTAACTCGGAGGAAACTTGTATCTTTAATGGCTCTGGTCAATTTTGAACTGACATTGTAGACATTTTATGCATAGCTATACCACGTCCAACCTGTTTTATATATGTACCTGTACCGCGTCGAATGTAATATAATCTCTTGTTGTCTTGCATCCCCCGTAATATGAGCTGTACATAATTCTTATCTCCAAATATAAGATTGCTCAGGACCTAGAATCATCATTGCATCATCCTGACGGATTATAGGGACTCTACCTCCGCTACCGACGTACGTAGTCGTTCATTTCTGTGAGAGATTACCGACGGATGAGGTAGATCACACATTCCAGAAATATCGGCACCGAGATTTGCCCAGTTTGGTCGGGGGTGGTCACATCGTCCCTGTTAGTTTACCTTTGGGATAGCCACATCCCATGGGCCACGAATCTCGCTGAAACGGGGTCAGTATAAGGACTAGACGATACAATGAAAAACGCACTTTTTGTATTGTTGGGCCCAAACAAGGATGGCGGGAGCAATGAATGTCACGAATACGAGGACAGCAGCATAAATGCAAGTTGCATGGACCGATATTCGTGCTGTGGTGACAATGGATGCGGCAAATAGAATTAGTGTGGTTGATGTACGCAGGAATACAGACGATTCCTAGGGATGAATTAGAGCTTGCGTTTCAAGGAGGAACTGCGGCATACCTGGAGCCGATGCCGCAGCAGAGGGAACAAGGCAAAAGCATGGATTGAGAATAGAATCAAGGCGAAAACTTCAAAATCTGTCGATAAACGCGATGCCAAAACGACAGACGAAGACACTGCGGCATTAATTGATAGGACTGAGGTTAGGCTGGTTTATTGGCACGATTAGCACGCATAGCCGCATCCATATCAAAGAGTAATATACCGTTCTTGCGGTTGGCCGTCAGAGGGGAGGGAGCTGTAGTCAGCAAGCAGGGCATTGATCGTGAAGAGAATAGCAGATAAAGCCCAAATGGAGTCGGAAGATGTTGCCGCAGTTAGAGTTCTCAATACCGGAGAGATCGACATGAGCGCGAGAAAGATGAGAATCGAAGACTTGAGTGCCTTGAGGTCTATTCAGTGTGCTTTAGTGGCCAGGATTTACTGATCATTCGGCAGGAGCACACACAGTGGTCACGTCGGTTTGACTTGGCCCAGTTGCGATCAAGGAGCTCCCATGCCGTATAGCCAAAAACGAATGATCCAATAGAAACCCACACAAGGGTGTGGGGGTCCAGAATGTGTTCCTTGAGGTGGACGAAGATTGCCAGGAATAGGAATATTGTGGCCAAATGTTGAGTGATAACACAAGCGAGGAGAACCAATGGCCAGTAAGTATATGGAGTGAAATTCGCTAAGATTGCACATTAGAACAGTCCGCGTTGAAGATGAGAAACATCATATACGATTTTTTTTCAAAGACGATAGAAATGAGCCCTTTGGAATATGATTATCGGGGTATGGCTGTCGCTTCCACAATATGGGCTCCCATTTTTCAACTGGAGACATTCATATGGATACTACCAGGAACCCAAAGGCTCAGCGCTCAGATAGTACCGGGGCCTACAGCTTCCAGGCTATCGATGATGTGGAGGAAATGGTCCAACAGGTCATGTGATATCTATTCAAGTTCTCCCCGACATTTCAATTTGTGCTAAATTTATTGCGAGTCTGAGGTCTCCAAGTCCAACCCTAGTTCAGAGCAATATTGGAGACGAGATACATGAATCGACTCGTAGGATTTCGATCCAGATAATACATAAAATATTGGGTATCTTGGATACAATCAGAATAGGAATCATTCAATAGAATATCGTAGTCGAGAATCGAGACCAGCACAACCAAGGTATTCCCCAGCCAAGAGCCAGCACCATAGACACCGTCTTGGATTTAATCCCACTATGGGTGTGCCGTTAATATTGTCGATTTGGGATAGGAATGTGGCTTACAACTAGCCTGTCATCTTGACGGGGTTCCGCAGTTTGTTTCGAATGGTTAGCAACCTGTGCTGCAAGTTGACCTTTCTTGGGATTGGAAGCATGTGTACCTCTTGCTTGGGACTGAAATTAGGCCTGAGTAGCATCTCGCTCTGGATGAATGACCATGCAAAGACTGACTGCTTTCAGCCGCTGCTCTGCCGCAGCAGCAGCAGCAGCTCGAGGGTCCGATGGTGCAGCAGCCTGGTTCCGGCCTGGTGTATCTGCTGATGATGATAGCACAGTATGCCCGCCAGAGTGGCTGTTCGACTTGGAGCAGAGTAAGCCCATTAATGGTTATTGGAAAGGAAAGATTCCGAGGGATTGATGTATGATATTCCGGGCCGGGTCACAAATTTATTGAGCAGTAATATAATTCATTTCTGGTACATATGGCCGTCCGTCTCATCATCGACTAACAGGAATGTATTCCTCCATTGGAACATCCCGCTCGCCACTCCCCCATCGTCTAGTATTCGTTCCATACCTTTGCCTCCCCGGCATCCAAGCCTGAAGACTGGTCTTGAGAACAGTAACCACAACGGGGAAGATGCAACCCACCTCCCACCAGCTTTTGCTAGTACCCCACATGTCAATGTCGAACCCAGCTTTTATCATTCTCCCCTTGAGACCTGCGCCAAGAAGCAAGCCGAAAACTGTCAAAAGGAATAATGTGACCACCAATTGGTCCCTTGGGGAGTCGCGCTCTGAGTGTGCATAAAGCGACGGCTTGCGTATTGAAATAGAACCGACGTACGAAAACAACGCGCTTCAACATCACCTTCTTTTCCCGTTGCTGTGTCAGGATCTGTATCCCCAAGGGAGGCACCGGCACATATAGGGAGGTTTTGGTTTAAACACCACTGCTTAGTGCAGGACAGACAAGGTTGGGATGGATTGTCGGGTATATCCAAGTGAAGGATCGAGTAGTTTGACTGGAAGCAGATGCCTAATGGATGCTTAGATGCTGGTATGTATGACATCTCGAAGTCACACAATGCCTACATTTGCAAAAGTTTGTGGCCTCCCACTTGTTCAACATGCCATGTACAGAGGACTATGAGAGTTTTAGGATATCCTAGAGACATGGAATGAATGATGCTCACAATGAAACAGAAAAGAGCTGCAACAATAGTGGCCAGGGATCGCATGAGTAGCAAGTCAAGTTGAGTGAAACTGTTGTCACAACTGATGCGAAGGATATTTGGTCTTTGGTAATATTCTACACAATTCAACGCGTGGTTGCAGCTACGTTAACGTTAAACACATCGCGCTCAACCTAGGCTCTTCCGACTACAGCCCACGCGCCTCAAGATCATCGCCAAGTCATGTCAGCAGAGTTCGACGACGTCCTCACGAATCAGCCGGTTGTCATTGACAATGTACGTGCCATCTCCGTCGACACATCACCACCAAGTTTATCGCGCGTATTGAACTAGGGCTCTGGTACCATCAAAGCTGGTTTTGCTGGCCAAGATCACCCCAAATGTTTCTTTCCGTCTTTGTGCGTCCGCACAATCAGATTTATCACCCCAGATTAGTATACTCATTGTCATTGCCGTCTCCTGGACTTCTACTTAGTGTTGGAAGACCAAAGCACATTCGTGTCATGGCTGGAGCCCTAGAAGGCGATGTTTTTATAGGCAGGAAAGCTCAGGAATTTCGAGGGTTGCTTAAGATCAAATATCCAATGGAGCACGGGATTGTAACCGACTGGGACGATATGGAACGGATATGGAGTTGGGTTTACGCAGAGGAACTAGGGACTTTGAGCGAAGAGGTGGGCTTATTTCTCTGTATCTTTCTGCCGTGCTCTAGCAGGATTGCTTAGGCTGTTCTAAGCACCCCGTTCTTCTCACAGAGGCGCCATTGAATCCCAGAAGTAATCGGGATGTTGCTGCCCAGATATTCTTTGACACCTTTAATGTTCCCGCCATGTTCACGTCTGTGCAAGCTGTCCTTTCTCTGTGAGTGTTTCGAGATCTAGTTTCAGCCATCATAACTTCATCCCAGGTACTCATCCGGGCGGACAACTGGAATTGTTCTCGACTCGGGCGATGGGGTCACACACGCTGTCCCTGTGTTTGAGGGATTTTCGATGCCTCATGCCATACGTCGCGTGGACGTCGCAGGACGGTAAGCGTCGTTACTTCCAGTCTCCATGTTGATAAACTGCCAACAACAGAGATGTGACTGACCATCTTCAACTGCTCCTGCGTAAATCGGGGAATCACCTCCATACCACAGCAGAGAGAGAAGTAGTCAGGACAATCAAGGAAAAGTGCTGCTATGTGGCACTCAACCCCGCAAAGGAAGAAAAGGATACATTGGGGCGGATGGAGGAATTTAGACTCCCTGATGGAAATGTTGTCCACGTGCGTAGGCTTATTTACCGGCCAGCAATTGGGTAAACCAACGGTTTCTTTCCAGCTTGGTGCGGAACGATTCCGCGCCCCTGAAATTCTCTTCAATCCTGAGTTGATTGGCCTGGAATACGCTGGAGTTCATCAAGTGGTTGTCGATTCAATCACCCGGGTAGATCTGGATCTTCGCAAAAGTCTCTTCTCCAATATCGTTCTCAGTGGCGGAAGCACCCTATGTCGAGGTTTGTCCAGAACGATTTTCAATCCCACACAACTACATTGACTCTTGGCCAGGCTTCGGCGATCGCCTCCTTAACGAAGTCAAGAAACTTGCTCTCAAAGATGTCAAGATCAAGATATATGCCCCCCAGAACGCAAATATTCTACGTGGATCGGGGGTTCGATTCTAGCAGGTCTGAATACTTTTAAAAAGGTAATTATTTCGAAAGTAGCATTGTTCGCGCACTAATGGTTATTCAGATGTGGGTGTCCGCCGAAGAGTATCAGGAGGATCCCGACATTATCCATAAAAAATCTGGATTCTGAGTATCATACCCACTCTTCATTTCTGGTCGTGTTTAATCAAATACCCACATACTTGCATCTTCAGGAATAATACAAATTAATACTGCTTAGAGCGAATTGGCTATATTGCATTCTGCATAGAAACTTATGAAACGGGCAGTAATGTGGGCTGGCTCCAGAAGTAATTTTTGCATGCAGCAGTACAAGTAGGTGATAACCCCAAAATAAATGGCGACTACTTGCCCTTCTTGGGGGGCTCTGCAGCCTTGACTTTTTTGGTACCGCGGAACTACAACCATGGGTTATTATGAAAAGAGTGGAGGGCTTGAAAACACCAACCTTCTTCGCACGGTTCTTGCGCTCCTTCCGTAGTTTGCGCGAAGGTTTCTCGACCTTGGCTGCAAGTCCAGACTTGGGTATTTATGAGAAAGTCATCAAGAGCGGTAAGATCGAGTCAGACATACCCGAACCAGCCGATATTTAGGTTCAAATTTCTTCTGTGACGCCTCATCATCATAGATCAACGCAAACCCCGTACTCCTCCCTCCACCAAACTGCGTGCGGAATCCGAAGGTGACAACCCGATTCTTGTCGGTCTTATAGAGGGCGGCGAGCTTTTCCGAAAGTTCGGCTTTGGAAACATTGGGACGTGACGGGTGGAGAACGTCAAGGACAAATTGACGGCGAGCAAGGAGTCTGTTGGTGATGAATTTGCGCGTACGCAGGGTAACGGGTGCTGAGCTGTCGGCCTGAAATCAAAATTTCTTCATAGTTAGCCTATGTCTGATTCCTTGGATATAGCCAGCCCGTGTGAGAATTGGATCCAGTCAAGGGGCGTTATTATGAGGTTGCAAAGAGATCCCAGACCTACCATATTCTGTGATGCTGGGATCCTGTTGATTCAGACCTGGTGTGTGCAATATGAAAAATTCATACCTTATTCTTGAGGTCGACGCCGATATCACTATTATCGTATTGAGGTAGTGGTGGCTTGCCACCAGCTGTACAGTTTCCGGCAAACTCCGGCCTCGTGCACCATGACCCCAAGCTGACCCGTGTTTGTTTAAGCCTTCAGATAATACAAAGTCGAAGCATCGACCGATTATAGTCGTGAAATTTTGATCATCGATAATGTCATGATAGTGATATTGTGATAGGTAGTAATGGATACATGTCTATGCGCGCAGCGCGGTTCATAATATTACATGCACAATTTCAATACAGCTGGGAGACCTGAACGGCACATCGCCGCTGAAGTACTTGTGATTGAGATCCAAAGCAACGGGCGAAGAGCATTGAGGATTGCATCGGTCAAGTTTTCGCAGGCGTCCAAAATATCGTCGAGGAGACATTTGATCGCGTAGAGACCTATGCCATTCGAATCACCCTTTCCTACAAGATGAGAATGGACTCACATGGGCCAAGCAAGGGACCAAGGCCAGGGCACGCAGTAATCAAATCATCGACGGCCGTAAGAGTGTACTTGTGACAATTTACCACGCCTTTGACCGCCGTCTCCAGCGAATCGGATCTGTCATAATTGGCGAGGCCTTTCTTTGCGGCCAGGCCGCCAAGGGTTGTTTGGAAGCTTGACATTGCTGATTGATATTGAGATAGCTCTTTGACGCAGTTCCTTTGGTAGTCATGATCGCTAGCATGATCTGGGGCCTGAGAGGCAAGGCTCCCTGCATTGGGGTTGTTAAACAATGCGGATAGATAGACATTTGGGCCGATATATGCGTACGAATATTCTCGCCGTGATGACATAGAGAGTCCGCATATTGCCCCAGAAGTAGGATTTCAGAATCGCGGTTGCCAAGAGATCCTGACGGAAGAGGAGGTCGGACAGACGGTACGCCACGAAGTGCCAGTAAATCCAAGCGGGGGTTTGTCATGTTTTGTGTCATCACCGTACTGGGTAATGGAAGCGGAGAAGCAAGCACAGAGGACTTGGTTGAAAGAACACCGGAGAGAGAAATAAAGATAGACGCATTGAGCGCGAGAAGGACGATGTGGAACAAGGAGGGCATAATGATCGAACAGGCGACTAGCGCGTGAGGATTGAAGACCTGTAAAATACAAGGCGATGAGACGATGGGCGTAGTAGGAAGAAAGTCGTCATCTGCGCAATCAAGCCTTTTATACCTGTCAATCTGAACTCTATTTATGTAAAATTAGTATTCATTTTATGATTGGCTTGCGCTCTCGTCACGTGCACAGCCAGCCAATAGTATCACTAATATTTATCAAGGCCCAATACTCTGCATTTATGGTTCAGGTGGTGTCGCTGCTGGACTTATGGTTTACCAACCTATGTATGAGTCCGAGTGCGCGTATGATGGCGTGTATTCGCTTGCAAACGACCCTTCATAGGGAGGAAAGAATCATGCTCCAGAGGCGGAAGCTACAGTACTTGGTCTGCTGCTTTCGCGTTATAGGGGTAACTAGAACTCGTAAACGTCCAGTAGGTTTTAAGCTACGGATCTACTAGCAATTCGGTATTGTCCAAGGAAAGTGTTCTAAAGAATGTGGGGAGAAAGGAGTGTGGCCAGTAGGGTTTGATCTCAATTAAATAGCAATGCAGGAGGTTCCTTCGCGATTCCGTTTGAAACCACCAGCACATGTGTAAACTATGGACGAAATTAATATTTGGTGTGGTTATCCACGATAACGATAACTTACCAGCACAACGTCCTTGCTCGCATCCAACGTTCCATGCGCCCTTTATAGCATTGCAATTTTGACCCACCCCGGAAGCGACACAACCACCGCAGAATTCGAGGTCCGTTTCAATATCAACACATTGATAATCACTGCTAGAAACTGCGCAGGCATCAAGCCCGCTAGGGCAGAGCTGGCCGGATCGTGATTTGTGTAGTGACGCCCGTTTATAATTATGCCCATTTCCATGGCCTGAACCGGAATTAGGAGAGCCAGAGGGGTGTGAAGGTGGTGGGGACGGTGGTGTGGGGCTTGGTAAGCACTTTCTTAGGGC
This sequence comes from Infundibulicybe gibba, assembly GCA_015501065.1. Taxonomy (NCBI): domain Eukaryota; kingdom Fungi; phylum Basidiomycota; class Agaricomycetes; order Agaricales; family Omphalinaceae; genus Infundibulicybe; species Infundibulicybe gibba. The sequence continues at coordinate 870,955 of JADNYI010000001.1, forward strand.
AGGGTACCAAGTCCAGCCATTTCGGCATTGGGGGGGAGGGTTATTAGGAGGAGGTGGGTGGCTTGGAACGCAGCATCCCTGGTTCTGACCCCAGTAGTAGTTAGTCGGGGGGCAATCGCTCCCTTTGGGAGGAGGAGGGGGAGAGGGAGGACCTCCATGGGGTAGACAGCAGCTACTTTCATCATACCTAATAGAGGTTATAAGACAACTGCAAAAATGATGCGGCTCATGTGAACTGACCAAAATTCGTTACTTTTGCAGTTTTTGGATGGAGCTGGTACCGAGTGCGACATGGCTATGGGCAACACGGTAAGAAAAACCACAGCAACCGCGAGGATACGTGAGGTTAAGGTCATGGTTGAAGGGAAAGTGCTGAAAGAGTGACACGGTCAGTGTGATGGTGGTTCAGAAAGGTTGTGGAAAAAATGAGTGGGTCAACAAGACGCTGGGTGTTTTATACCTGGAATCTGACGGGAATAGATCACATCATGGGAAATGTTGCGCTGCCATGTCAACCTCATACAAGTGGTCGCCAAATGGTCCAGGTGATGGAAAGTCAAGGCCGCCCCGATCGTAACCAGCCATATGTGTTCTTCCTATTGTAATTGCGGATTAGAGGGACCAATTTTTAACTATGAAGGCAAAGAGGCTGTTTGCGATTCACGGCGCTTGCAGTTCGGCATTTTGTGTTTCATGAGAAATGATCTGCCGAGAAAGAAGTAAGAAGCCATGAGGTCAACAAGGCTGAAGATAATTATATCTTACAACATTTAGCTCAATGGGTTTATGTCAGTTTCAGCATTTGATCGTGATTTCTCCGGGCGAAATCTGTCTATTCAAATAATCTTGACGTGTATGCCAAAAAATAAGTGGGACATGGGCGAAACTGATGAGGGAGAAGAATGGGATTTCGCAAGTAGTTTCCTTATTATTTTAGCTCCACAAAAGTGCGTAAGTCTTGATTGAAAGAGAAAAAGCATAAGAGGGTCCAAAAATAACTTTCATTATGCATGCAATCACCCTGACAATACAGGTCACAATCATTGGGGATATCGCGAGTTGCGTGCTTACCTCTCAAGTCGATGACAGGGCTTTCTGAAGCGCTCGTGCTGCGAAGAATCGAACATCTGAATCTGGGTCGTTTTTCAAGTGTTCCAGAGCAGGGATTATTCGTTGTTGCACAAATTCACGACCATCAGGTGAGCCGCCAAAGGTGTTGGCCAAGACCTCGAAAGCTTTAGCAACATTGAAGCGAATGTTTGGGATGTTATCCTCAAATAGCAGCAGGAGAGGGCCAATGACTTCGGTGCGGATTATGTCCAAATTTAGTGATGGTGCGATAGTCTAATGATAATATATAAGAAGAATTGCGCAGCGGATGGAGGTGATCATATTGATAACTCACAGTGATCGCTTGCACAGTTGTCATCCGGAACAAATAGTTGGGGTGGTTGCCCATGCCCATCACTTTGGGAACAATCGCAACCTTGGCCCATTCGACACCGAAGACTTCCGTTAACCGTTTCAAATTTACCGTCGCAGCTTCTCGAATGCTAAACACGGTATCTCCAAGCCAAGACATACACAAATTTCCGAGTTGTTCGTCGAAAAATGGCTTCCCAAGTTGTTTGGCTAAAAGTGGAATATACTCAATGATAGCCTGCCTCACGCGCCAAGATTTGTCTTCAGCGAGTTCGACAATAGCAGGGAGTAAGCTGTCAGATAACAGGTCGATGCCGATAACTGCATCATTTTCAAGCAGTATTCGGAATCAGATATGGATAACGTACCAGTATCGACAGTCTCTAGTTTGCTAATGACGTTCAGCCTTACGTCCGGGAATTCGTCTTTGAGCAAGTGAAGGAAGAGTGGGAGGAGGTGTTCGATAGTAGGCGCTTTCCCAAGCAAAGGAGCAAGGCCACTAATTTGTGTGGCAAGGGCGGCACGAACATGCTGGGAAGAATCTTGTGAAAGATCGCGAACACATGGCACAATGCGCGCAAGTATAACCTCCTTATCAAGCAGTTTAGAAAAACCTAATTCGGTTAAGATAGATACAAGCAAGCTTGGGAGTAAATAAATTACCTGGTATTTGGCCGGCTGCAGCAGTCCGGACCTCTGCTTCGTTATCCTTGAGCAGTTGGACATATTGCCCGATCAACTCCTCCCGCACTAATTCGGAGCCAATGGCTTCCGCAAGCTATAAAATTTGTTAGGGTACATGAAATGAGTGCTGAAAGGTCACACTACTTCATTAAAATGGTTTGCAGCCATGTATCGTACCCGCCAGCTCTTATCGCCAATGCTTTGTCTGATTTGTTTCAGAAGTTGTTCCTTGACCTCGGCGGGGGCCATACGTTGCGCGAGAACAATTAGATCCTCAACCGTAAGAAGGCGGACAGAGTCCTGGTCATCCAATTGAAGACGGCGGTATATTGGTAAACCATCTGATAAAATATGCTCTTGTGAAAAATGTTTTAGGAGGGCCTACGTCCAAGAATTATCAACAAGGGTTTGTGGAATATAACTACTGAACATACCCCAAGCCACTTAGCAGCAGCTCTCCGTACCATTGGTGTTTCGTCTGATGCAAGGGCTTGGTAACTCTTGCGCAAGTCATCTTGGATAACGGAAGAAACTTTTGAGTAAACGGCTGGGTATAGGGCTGCTGAGGATGTCCGGGATGTAAACCACTCTCCATGCGACAAGCGTTTCAGCAGAGGAATATAGTATTCTTCAACCTGCGCTTGAGAAAGAACAGCGGCAACTTTTGTGATAGATTCCGCGGCCTGTACATGGAGGAAGAATTCTTGTAAGTAGGATACCAGACGAAAGATCGGTCATACCTTGTCCCGAACAAGTGTTTCTTCCACTGCTGAGAGATTCTCCAACGGTCCGAGAATGACATGAGCGAAATCTTTCCCCCCAATGTACTCCTCAAAGCTTCTGCCCAATTCCTCTGCTAGCGCGAGCAATACTTCATCCTCATCATCAACGGAGTCCTGAAGGAAGGGTATCAGCTCCTCTCGCGCGCGATCAGGCCCCAATGCCATAGCAATAGTGGGAATGCTGTGAATGGCATTCAAGCGCAACTGAACATCTTCGGAGCGCAGCTCATCCATGAGAATGGCAATCGGGGCAATCTGTTTGTCTATATGTTAGTAAATAGCTTGGCTGCCGGTGGTAAGACCTTGAGGGAACAATCGAGCCACGAACGTCATCAACTGGGTATGCCGAATCCATGATTGCAGTTGGGATTAGGCCTCGATATTGAGTGTCAAATCAGCTGTTATTGTGGAATATTGAATGAGGAACAAAGGGCAATGATATCTGTTCCAAGAGCAATACTACTATTGAATGGCGGTAGTGTGATCTGTCACATCCCTTCCGCCTCAGATAAGATGTGACAGCGATCATAATACTTCACTTCCCACCACACCCAGCACCCAGCGCTCAGTAAACGCTTAGAGTCCAGACTATCGATATATTCTTGAAATGCCGGTTGATGTTCTTAAGAATAAAGTTATCCTCAAACACGAAAAGGTTGTGCAACCCCCAGGTTTCACGGAAACCACTCCGCATAAACTTCATTCACCCTCAACAATCATATTAGGGATCGGTGGCCGAAATTTTATTCTATGGGGCAACCGTAATATCCTGGAGAACGGCCTCCCCCGAAAGCACTGAACGCCTTTTTCTCTCATCTGCGGCTGCCTTGGATGGTACTAAGCCTGTCAGGGGAGGTATACCACTCATATTCCCATGCTTTGGCGCACCATCGCACCCCGAGCACGGCCGGCTGGGTCAGCACGGTTTCGCTAGAAGCGAATTATGGAGCTGGGGCGGAGTCGTCGTAGACGATAACACCGGTGTTTCTGTGAAATTTTGTGGGCCTATCGTTTGCGAGCTTGTAGCGTTACGCTAAATGTTCATTTGTTAAGCTCTTGGATCCAATCCCAAGGTTGCCGCGGTTTACGACAAACCATTCAACCTGGAATATGTGGTCACTCTCGCGGAACATCATCTCAGCACAGATCTACACGTAAAGAATACGTCCACCGCTCCTGGCGCTCTCCAATTCCAGGCCCTCTTTCATAACTACATCCGTGCACCGTCTAACCAGGTGTCCATCACACCTCTCCAAAATAAGAGGTATTACGATAAGACAGAAACGAGCGAGGAAGTCCGAAATGTACCCAAGCTTGAGACCAGGCCTGAAGTTACCGTGACAAAATTCACAGATTCCGTTTACGAAGATGCTCCGGAGGAGTACAAGATCTCCTGGCCAGAGGGCGGTATATCAGTCAAGTCCAGAAATCTACCCAATGTTGTAATTTGGAATCCTCAAGAAAATGGACGGAAAATCGGCGATATGGAAGATGAAGGGTGGTACGTGATCACGTCTAAACTATCAAATTGAATATTTGAATATCACAATGGTTTCAGGGAGAAATTTGTTTGTTTGGAGCCAGGATTTGTGCGCGGATTTGTCAGTCTTGAATCAGGCCAAACCTGGGTGGGACAACAGACGTTGATAGCAGACGATGGCCTTCCGAAACTGTAAACTTGAAGCCGGGGTATGGAAGTTCACGGAATTGTGTGGTTTTGTTCAGAATCTCGGGCTTTTTCTTTGTACGATAGTGAAGTCATTGGACTCAATTTTTCGAACTTCGCGTACCTCCATCTTTACCACATTGTATTATGATCGTTAGTCTTACACTCGGGCGCAGGTAAATCCTGGCCTGGCCTGGGACGACCTCAGCATGAGAAAGGAATATTTGTTTAAAATCAATGTCGCAGGTAAATCTGGCACTTGCCCTGGCCCAGGCCCGGGAAGTACGGGAAGTACTTGTATTTTCAAGCTCCCCCTCAAGCCCACCCATAACTCCATAGCTTGATATGTTATGAGCTTGACGGCCGCTCATCCCGACTTTTCTACCGAAGAAGTATCTATGTTACGGGTGCGAATACAACAAATCGACTACACGCTCGTTCAACCGGGCATTCTTGACTTGGATAATCTTAATTTGGACCGCGTCCCCATAATCAGGATCTACGGTGCATCCTCGGCTGGCGTCAACACCTGTGTGCACGTCCACCAAGTGTATCCCTACTTCTTTATTGAATATACCGGGACGCTCAACCCCTATGATGGTTGGCGTCTGAAATTTATTCCCCTGCGAACCCTCTCACCATTTTCTCCTAGTCGAACGATACATCCACAAACTTACTCACTCATTAAACCATGCAATTGCGATTTCTCTCAAACGAAAGCCAGGCGCGTCGGGTTTCCACTATATTCGAGCTGCGATTTTAGTCAAAGGTTTACATTTCTATGGGTTTCATGAGCGATATTCCCCGTTTATTAAAATCTTCATCGCGGATCCCACATATATCAGTCGCGCCGCCACGATATTACAATCCGGAACCGTCATGAGCACTCGGTTTCGAGTTTTTGAAAGTCACCTCAGTTTCCTTTTGCAATTCATGAGCGACTTCGGCTTGTACGGCTGTGGTTGGATTAATCTCCGTGATCCACTACGGCGGGGTGGCGATGAAGATGGTCCTAATTCCGACGAATACAACTCAACACTCAAACCTTCGAGTTATTTTCGACAATCACGAATGCCATTGGAGGTTGACATAGTAGCACCCCAAATCCTCAATCGGTACGATTTAGTTGCTCGCGATCTATTCCCTAAACCGGGGATCCAAGAAGCTGCCTCGCATGTAGGGCCGTTAATTCCCAGCATTCGCGAACTTTGGGATGATGAACGCCAGCGTCGCCTTGGAAAGGGTCTTGATCCCTCTCCAGAAATTCCAATTGATCCCAGTGAAGCATCACGCAAACCTAGGGGTGAATGGGTTTCGGAAGCCAGATGGTGGGAGGAGGTAGAAAGGCGAATTGTCCATGAACGTGAATCAATCGTAGCCCCTCCCAGAGAATTGCAGGGCTGGGAGGAATGGACCATGTCAGCGTTCGAGAGCATTGAGGTATTGTGGGACGAAAACTGGAAAACATGGAAACCCATCAAGACTGGAGCATCCGACCTGGGAGCTGAAGACCCTAGAATGCCTTTCAGTGAAAATACATCTAACGGGGTCGATGTGGAAATCGATGTTTCTTTGCTTTCATTCGACGAATTAAATCAACTTGAAGCGGAGGAGAAATTGGAGTGGGATACGATATTAGAAGAGGACCAGCGCGTGGCAGAGGCTGACGAAAGCGATCATTCCGACGACATGGCTGATGCTGACGATATTGGTGAGCATTCTGAGACTGATCTCTCGCCCCATCTTAGGTCCGTCGTGCTCCCTAATATTGGCACTGCTAAATGTCTGCTGCGGCTTAGCCCCACAAACCCATTTATGGTCGAGGTTGAGAAGAGTTCAAATGAAACGGAATTTAAGCTGCCAAGGTAGATACCCCATTCTATTACCACATCAGGCGGTTAATTTTTTCATTGAGTCCCCCGCCATTCGCTGGGGAACACCAACTTGAGGTTCCACAAACGCCCACACGGTTCGGGTCCTTGTCTGTCCCTTCTCAACAATCTTGATCCAAAATTTAGGAACAATAATGCTAAAAAGGCGCACAGTAACCAAAACCAGCAGCTTCCATAGTGAATCTTATCACGCCTACTGCCACTCTAATTTGACAATGATATCCAGCGCAGTGCGTGCTCCCAGACTCTCAGGCGCTATTTACCAGCATCTGCCGGAAACTTCGGAGCTAGAAGCTCAGAGGGAAGCGTCGGGCAGCAACCCTACCCTATCCAACATTCGGCCAAGATCAATCCCTTTGGTATCCCGCACCTCCAGATTTAAAAAAAATCCCAACGGCTATAGATATGTCGCACCTCCACCCAGCACATCAGACCTCTTAGGTAATACAGATGAAATGGGCTTGGAGCATAGAGTCTACCGTCTCCCCTACTTCTCCAAAGAAGTTGATCTACCAGAGAAGCCACGAGAATATGCCGGTCTAATATATCACCTGAAAGGTGAAGAAGACCTTCCAAGTTGGGAAACAAATCTATATAGTGTTGAGTCTGACTTCAACACCGGGCGACCTAGTCACACCAGGGGTGGGTACGAGTACGCGGATGCGCCCCCTAGCTTCAGGTTAGTAAATAAGTGGCTTAAACCGGCTGAAGGACAAGTACACACTGCTAGTCCTTCAACAACCACATCACGATCACAGGTTATACGTTTAGGAGCTAGATCTGGTCATCCAGCTAATGAGCAATTCCCTTTAGATCAAAGCACCCACCCAACCCAACATTTATGGGGTTGATACGCCAGAGCACCGGCCACTCAACACGTCCCGCGAAAAGCGGGCAATGTCAATTTTATCATTGGAGATTTTTGGCAGGTGTTTCGTGTAGTTACCTTGAAAAACCTAACCAACCTAATTTAAATGAAGGTCCTATACGCCCCGCAAAGTCTTAGATCGGGAGATCGATGGAATTGTTGCAGCATTTTATTGTTATCAAGGACTGGATTCGGAATCTCGTTCCGGTGCAATTATCATAAAAAGCGCCCAATTTTATCCTGAACGCCTTCGACATTTTCACGTAGATTTCGTCTCCGACGAGCTAGATTTAATCAACAAATTTATGGATATAGTTGTCGAACTGGACCCCGATATCTTGATCGGCTGGGATGTTCAGCGTGCGTCTTGGGGCTTCCTTGATGCCCGGGGGCAACACTATGGTTTGTAAATTTTCCCTCGTTTGATGTTCAATTCATTGAACAGATAGGTTTCGATATTTCCGATATGATATCCCGCGCACCACACCGAAAGTCCCGCTCCAACAGTAATTGGGATGCACGTCATACCTCTACCTTGTATATTGCTGGGCGGCACGTTCTAAATCTGTGGAGAATCATGCGTACAGAACTGGCCTTGAATTCCTATACGCTCGAAAATGTTGTCTTCAACGTTCTTCGTCAAAGGTTATTTGTTGCATTCCCCTTCCAAGCCAGACCCCTAATGTTTCCATTAGGGTACCTCATTACAGCCCTGCGACCCTGACAGAATGGTACTACAGCCCAGTTACTGCTCATGTCGTACACGTCCTGCAATATTTTTTCAAGCGCACTTCGATCACCTTGCAGTTACTCGAGGAAGCGGAAATAATCACGAAAACCGCGTAAGCCGTGCCCCAACTAAGATCCGTGACTCTGTCAGCTGAATTTTGCCTTGAACTCTTAGTGAATTCGCTCGAGTTTTTGGCGTCGATTTTTTTTCTGTATTAAACAGAGGATCTCAGTTCAAAGTTGAATCATTTTTGTTTCGTATCGCAAAGCCCGAATCATTTTTGTTGATATCTCCAAGTAGGGCAGATGTGAGTCCATCAACTCATTCGGAGAATCCTAGCCTCAACTGTTGTTATCAGGTTGGAAAACAGAATGCAGCGGAATGCATGCCACTGACAATGGAACCAACTTCGGCTTTTTATCCAGGCCCTCTTGTTGTATTGGATTTTCAATCCCTATATCCATCCATCATGATTGCGTATAATTATTGCTACTCCACTTGCCTCGGTCGTGCAGTGGATTTTCAAGGTGGCAACAAGCTTGGAGTTGTTCAGCTCGATAATCCTCCAGGTCTATTAGAATCCCTTCGCGAGCATATATTTGGTTCGATTTCTCGCCTCTGAATAAGCGCTCTTGTTAATATTTTACAGTTGCACCCAATGGCATCATGTATGTCAAACCAGCGACACGGAAAGGATTGCTAGGAAGAATGCTCAGCGAATTGTTGGACACCAGGGTAATGGTCAAACAAGCAATGAAAAATGCCGCCTACGACAAGGTCTCACCCTAAAAGTTCAGCGTGAAATAGAGGGCTAACCCGCCTATAGGGAATAAAACGGATATTGAATGCTCGGCAATTGGGTTTGAAGTTTATATGCAATGTGACATATGGTTACACAGGTGCTACATTCTCGGGAAGGATGCCTGCCGTGGAAATTGCAGATAGCATCGTTCAGACTGGCCGTGAAACGTTGGAGAAGGTCCGTAACCAAAATTCTTGGTCAATTTCCAGTTAGAAATTGTTTATAGGCGATTACGACCATCAACACGACCGAGAAATGGGGTGCAAAGGTGTGTGATATTGCATATCTTTTAGGGGCACTTTTGACCAATAACAAAGGTGGTTTACGGTGATACAGATAGCCTTTTTATGTTAGCGTTTCTATCCACCAACAAATTTGGGAGAAATACTGATCAATGGTAGTTATCTTCCTGGAAAAACCAAGGAGCAAGCATTTCGGATCGGAAACGAAATGGCAAACGCCATCACTGTATCAAATCCGCCTCCAGTAAAACTCAAGTTCGAAAAGGTGCGTCATCCCCGTGCTCATTATGTAGGTTTGAAAATGTAATGTGTAGGTCAGGTCTACCTTCCGTGTGTGTTGATAGCGAAAAAGCGTTATGTTGGGTTTAAATACGAAAATGTCGACGACAGCGAGCCTGTATTTGATGCAAAGGGGATCGAGACTGTGCGACGCGATGGTATACCTGCACAGAAAAAAATGACAGAAAACTGCTTAAAGTGAGTCTTTGATTACTGAAAATGATGCTGGCGCTGACGGATTGGCTAGAATACTATTCCGTAATCAAGACTTGAGCGAAGTTAAAAATTATTGTCTGCGGTCGTGGGCAACAATACTAGGAAACAAAGCACCTAACATTCAGGATTTCACTTTTTCAAAGGAGGTTAGGATGGGCACATACAGGTTAGTCTGTCAAAACTTTAATGATGCGTTCTTCAACAATTCCTAGTGAAAAAGCCCCCCTCCCCCTGGTGCAACTGTGGCTGCGAGACGCATGATTGTGGATCCAAATGATGAGCCCCAGTACAAGGAACGGGTACCATATGTTATTACCCGAGGTGCCACCGCAAAGCTCGTGGACCGTGCTTTTCACCCCCTTGACGTGATCAATAATCGGTGTGTTCGTCTCTAGTCTACTGTGCCGCTCGGATTGATACTTAGTGACATAGTTTGGATCTCGACGCAATTTATTATATTTCCAGAGTTCTCATACCCCCGCTAGAGCGCATTTTTAACCTTGTAGGTGCAGACGTACGCCAATGGTTTGCAGATATGCCCAAGACGAGATCAAACGAGCCAGGCTCACCAACGAAAGACCGAGGTAATAGGGGGGCGGAAATTTTCCAGGATCTAGAGCGACTGGACATTCAAGAACATTTTTCGTATGGACAATGCCTCGTCTGCGGCAGCACAGCCCGTCAAGGTGAGCTTGCGGCTGATCCTTTCGCTCCCCACCAACCTATAGCAGGGATTTGTGATGAATGCTGTGCCGATGATCAAACCTCGATGACAAGCCTTTCTTTTGCATCGCACAACTCAGAGAAACACCTCAACGATGCGCACAAAATTTGTGCTGCCTGCACTGGAACATCACCCGCTGAGCCAATCAGATGTGAATCCATCGATTGTGCATGGTTCTATTCCAGAAAACGGGCAGAAATTAGAATGGAATTCCTTGATTTAAGGCAAATGATTTTAGACGAGCTTAATTCTAACTCGGTGGTTTGACAGAAAGTCGGTCCTTCGCCGGTAAATTAGGATGACCAGAATCACAAGACACGTAATTACAGCACGTCTACCGTATTGCGCTCAAGCGGATTGATATGCCCCGGGTACTGGAACGACCTGAGGTGCATGTAACGAAGCAAGAGGTGGTCCAGGAGCAGGCCTCTGGCTGGGTCGTTCTTCATCAACGTTTTGATAACCCTCTCGTGATGTGAACCCCCCAGGCATTGTCCATACTTAGGACCAATGAGGTTAAGTGTAGATCCTTCTAGTAAGAATTTGAAAGACAGACCTGTGGGCCCAGCAAGGCCGCCGCCTTGGAGCCCAAGCCCGCGAAATTGTGCTCCTCGCTGACGAAGGCTATTTCCAAAGGCGAGGAAAGTGGGGATCTTTGTGAAAATATTTAGTGAGAATGGGGATGGCTGGAGTTGGTGTTACCTTGAGGAGAAGCAAGATGATAGTTAGGAATTTCATGAATCCATTCTGCTCGTGTTTGTTTCGAACCATCCAAATGATGTCAAACACGGTGGACACGCCCAGGAGACCCGTGAACTAAATCAAATTGGAGGGCAACACTTAAATCATAGTATTACGGAACTAACTGTTTGAAGAGATTGCACGGCTTCAGTGTTTTCTTGTACATATATTCCGAATAAAAATATGGCCAAGTTGTAGGGTGGGGACGAGAAAGGGCTTAGTGCGAAAGCCACCACCTATAATTGAGCCTTGTTAAACCCTATTGGAGAGATATATGGATCCATACCGTCTCCGTAAGAATGAGCTTCGAGGTATCAAGGCCCTGAACGAAATCCATCCTTGAAATTGATTATTGCGTAGACTTCCGTGACGTTGTACTTTGGCTGGTTTGGTATTACCTAATACCTTGGCGGTGTTGACCATCCACCAGGGGAGATAATAAGCACACACATTCCAACCAAACCGTTGGATACATACATAGATCACTTGATATCAATCTTGAATCTTGATTCTGCAGGCTCCCCAGATGACAAAATTTGATACACACTTTCCTGCGGATTGTCTAGAGTTTTGTCCCCACTCGGAGCTGACAGATATTTTCGTTTGTGGAACATATAAACTGGACGAAGATCAGTCATCACAACTTGAATCATTGCCGCCCAGTGCGCAACACCGACGAGGACAATGCCTTCTGTTTTCGGTGGATAAATCCAGCTTTGAGGATGGCGCAGGACTGTACGTTTATTTAACCATAGGCATTCTCAGTAAACAGCACGGATGTAGACACCAACTACAAGTTATAGATCTCCCAGCAGTGCCTGACATGAAATGGTAATGTGAAGCACCACGCAGGTCCACTCTTGGTGTACGAATTTTATCTAGGAACCATCGATCCGAGGCCTCAGCCCCAATCCTTGGAGTAGCAGACTCCGAAGGTAATATCACGATATATGAATGGCGAACGACTGAGGTAACACACGCGCTCCACTCCACTCTACCAACATATAATTATACCCAATGACATGCCCAGAGGATTCTCGAGCGAATTAATGCATTTGTGTGTGCACCGTCTGACACCCTTTGTCTTTCTTTGGATTGGAGCAACCGCCGGGCTTCGACGACGTACGAAATTCCACACCAAATCTAGAGGGGCACCGCAGTAACAATCCATCATAGCGGCTTGGGCTCCCTTATCGTATCTTTATCAAACGGTTCCCTATGCTTGCTCGACATGGTTGAAGGAGCAGGTCTATCAATGACCAAGTCCTGGCATGCTCATGACTATGAGCCATGGATTGCAGCCTGGGATCATTGGGACACCAATATCATTTATTCAGGTAATAATCATATCTGTATCACCACCGCTATTGATTATAGTAGGTGGGGACGACTTGAAATTCAAGTCCTGGGATATTAGGCAGGGCTTCGGACAGCCCGTCTTCGTCAACAGAAGGTCAGTATATTTAGTTCCGTCCGGTTGCATGCTGGCGAACCTCTGTCCGCAAGGTTTGATGCTGGTGTGACCGCCATACAATGCCATCCACACATCGAACATTTGATAGCGGTTGGAAGGTTAGTTAAGTTGAACAACTCAGTATTTGCTAATTGACTTGCTTTTAGTTACAATAATACTGTGCAGCTGTTTGATGCACGTAAGCCCCTGGTTCCCCTGACGCAGGTTGATGTGGGGGGAGGGGCGTGGCGAGTTAAATGGCATCCATGCCATCACGCGAAAAGATTTGCTTGTGGCTTGTATGCATGATGGCTTCAAGGTCATCCGCTTCGATGTTCGAGGGGTAATGCGTTTGGTGGCGATATTGTGAAGCGGTTTGATGAACACCAATCCCTTGCATACGGTACTGATTGGTCATACGCCTCCTCAGGAGACGAGGAGACTTTGATAGCAAGTTGCTCCTTCTATGATCACGCTCTACATATATGGTCGGGATAGTAACAAAAACGGGGATATCTCAAATTAAATAAGTCTATATCATATACTATATGGGTTGTATTAAGTAACTGGTAACACCGTCGCTTCCATTGTCTTTTCTGGGATAATAGGTGTAGATGGTATGGAGGGAGTGAGCAAAACACTAGGATTCCGGCGTTTCCGCTTCCAGAAGCCGGCACTGGGGCCATTGATGATGAACGAGATTGTCCAGCGAGACAAACCACGGAGTGCATCAGGCTCATGCATCCCAGTGGTCAAAAGCGAGGATATTGATAGAACAAATGCAATTCTGCCGTCAGCTTTTAGGATTGTTTTCTAGAGCAGGGGGAGTTCACCAACCGTTCGAGAATCCGAAAACTCCGGTTCCCCCGTTTGACCCACGTATCAGGCAAACAGGCCCTTACAGCCCTTGGTAACACATATAACGCCATCTCACCTCTGCGTCGGCCATTCTCAATCCAGATACTGCTGCCACATATCAGACACCCGGCAAGAACGCATCCATATGGACCGTCCCAAAAATCGTGGGAGATAAAAGGGAACAGCCGAGCAAATACGAGGGTGCGGGTGATACAGACCGTGTACCAATAAGATGCAACGAATGTTGACAGGAAAGTTGCGCTGCGCAAAGTGCTAATGAGCGTGGAAAGTGTTCGTTGGGGCTGAAGTAACGAGCCAGGGCGAGTCAGAAGAATGGGGATAAAATGGGCCTATATCGAGTTGCGATTATGACGGTAGAAAGAAATATAGAAAGAATCGACATACAGGTAAATATATTGCGACTGCTTCCATAAAGGCTTTCAGTCCTCGAAGCCCAGAGTTCGCTGTACAACTACCTACAAGCCCGAGACTTTCTCCTACTTGGCCATGTACAATTTCACATGGTAGGCCGCCAATACTCCCTCTATTCGAGACACCCAGAGACTTCCATATGGGATTTGAAGCCGAGCCATGTGAAGGGAGGATTCTGGGATCGCCCCAGGATGCGGGGTGGCCCAATTCTGTTGCATATTTTGACAGAAGTTCGGAATCAGCGGCGGACCCGCTGATGTATGACCAGCGGTTTTCGCGAATGAGTTGCAGGGCCCGTATGACTCGCTGATCAAGGTTAGCTAGGGTACCAATCCAAGTGACATATGATCGGGGAAGTCTAGAAGTTGAAGGCTGAGACATCAGCACCCATCACCTGGCAGTGATTTAAATTGTACCTTTGGGGCTCGTAAAAGAAGCACCACATGATCCTGACATGCACATGAGATTTTGAACGTGCGGGAATGCACCACACACCTTGCGCTGCACACCCAGAATATAAACGCGTCTATTTTTGACGTGACATATTGTCGTTTTCTCCTTGTATCGTGTATTCGTTCACCCAATAAATTCTTGTCTGCAGCATCCATGCCATGGGTTGCATCACGATTGGGAACATCAGAAGGTTTACACTTCCTGCTTACGAGCATTTGGACAGCAGCATCCATTGCTCTGACGAAGAGCAGTAGCGTGAGATCTAACGTGGGTGAAGTTCGCTGATCTCTTCCCACTGGTGGAGTGAACGGAAGAGTGACATTGGTGGATGAATTCTGGCGCAGCCGCAACAGGCGTTGGCGACCAGCTTGCAACAAAAAGATCCCCATTGACGACGAAAAGACATGCGAGAGGAGAGATATTTGGGTAGGGGTCAAATCAAGTAGATGGAGGGCTGATTTTAATCTTGTCCAAGGCGTACTTGTGGGAGGCATAGCAGACGGATTGCGAATGGAGGGGTCCGACGGTGCTTCCTTCAGGCTTTCCCAGAATCGTCTGATGGCAGCACCTCCACCGATAGAAAGTGTAATGGCAAAGGCGAAGCCATCCCACCCAAGCTCTCTCCGTAGTATTCGTGCAAGTTGGGAAAGGCGTGTTTGAGGACGTAGTTTTGTGGTGGCAAAAGACGAGACAAAAGGGATTAAAGCTGGTCCCAAGGAGAGAGACAGTGAGAGGGCGTAGGTTCGAAGAGCGATCTGGATTGGGTGTGTGGGGTCATCTGGAAGGGCCGGAATTTTGTCTATCCATGTCTCTGTATCCCTGGAGGAGATGGATGCTGTTGTAGAGGGTATCATTTAATTAAATGGAGTTGGGTATACACAGGAAGGCATGTTGATCTGAATAAAATACAGGTAGAAATGCGACATTTGTTTGTTATCACGTGTGAGATTCCGCCCAGGCTGATAAATGATATGGATTGCAAAGCCAAACTTCGACTTCCTGGAACTTGTGTAAAAACGAATGTATTCGACAGCCTGGAGCTAAAGGCGTAACAAACTGCGTTCTGGGGCTCAAGAATTATGTTGGCAAAATGTTATTTTTAGCCACCAGGTCGGATGTATAGCTCCAGAAATCGGTTTCGCTTGCATGCCAACCAATCCCAAGGGTTACATTGAGCTCGGGGAGGATGCCTGCTGAAGCGAGGAGTTGGAGGAATCGGGCGCGTGAGTCTGGGAATATGAAAGTATGGAGGATGGAATCGCCCTGTAGTCAAAGGATTAGAGCCTTGGTAGCACATTATTCACGAAAATATTACATAGGCGCGGAGGACGGGGACTATGTGTTCCCTTGGCGGCACCGGTTTTGCTGCACTAAGAGGGGGTAGGTCTGTAGGAATTTCGGATGGCATGGGATCGTCATCCTCAGTCCACTGTTTCTGGACCTGCTTCCCTTTACTGCCCATCAATTCAAAAGCGTGCTTATGTTCTGGATGATCATGCCCCAGCCACAACTTCCACATTTCAAGTTTCCTGCCGTCTCGGCCGCATGCTTTGAGAGCCATATGGCAGCGCGTCCAATCAGCATTTGGTTCACCCAACCATACATGGTTGGGATCCACATAATCGCTAAGACTGCCAGAAGAAGGTATGGTCGAGCCTACAGACTGGTGCTGCCTTGGTACCGCTGTACCGAAATTTCTCGAGGTACTTCTGGTTATAGGCGTACTTGTTCCTGTACGGCTTTGATGTTTCGCTGGTCTCATCATAAGCCGGACCCAACGGCGACGTCTGACGAGGCCACCAGCGCTAAGTTTGCCTACTTGTGCACGCCAGCGATGAGTGCGGAACGCCCAATTGTATTCGAAGCCATCGTGCTGCACTTCCCCAGAGTCGGAGCGCATATCTATCATCCAGCATTTAGAAACCCAATGCCAATCACCATCTGGCAAGGGGTAGCTGGAGAGCGAAATTGGGGGTTGTTCGGAACGCTTAAGGGAGGTGTTGGGCATCGTGAAGGGCAGAGGATCGGTTGGGAGAAGAGACAGACTTGAATAATATGGAGTCGAAAAGATAGTCATACTGTGGACATCAGTCGGAAAATGGTATCCTTGGCATAGGCAACAATGACACACCCGCGTTGATTCTCATACAATATGGCCCATTCATATTTATCTTGGAGCTCGTCTTCTCCGTCAAGACAAGATCTGTCCAAAGTAATCAAGCCTGGTGTGTCTGAATCAGGAATAGGTTGCTGCGACGCTTGTGATTTTGCGGGTGACTTTGGTGGTGACTGAGACTTGAGGTTTGGGAGGGAAAAGAAATGTGGAAAACGAGATCGCGGGGCAAGGCGTCTACGGGCGGCTTCCGATGCACCGTCATCCTGTTCGGCGACCAAAGGAGGAGGGGGAGGAAGTGATGGTGGCATGCGCTGGTAGCTGCAGGCTGTAGTAGCGAGTCAGGGCAGTAAATATAGTGTTCTGACGTCATTTCTGCTATTTTGCCACCTTACCTCCATGTTTCGTGTCGCCCGCTTCAACTTCCGGCTGTCCACAGCTCGTCCATTGCAAACCCACCAAAGACTCACGAAATATACAACAGCTACCCCTTCACAGCGTACAAAATTCGCTAATTCACTGTGCCCCGTCTGTTCTCAGCCACTTCCATCACCACTTCCTGCCTGTACCAACTGTTGGAACATTTTCCAAATTCCCAAAGACGTCACATTTCATGACTTGTTCAGCCTGCCCTACGAGCCAAATCCGTTTAATATTGATATACCAACCTTAAAACATCGTTTCCGTGAGGCCCAATCCCTCTGTCACCCTGATTCGTGGGCATCCAAGGGCTCCGTACGTCTCATCTCATCCTTCCCTATCTGCCATGTTCTTAGTCGCACAAGAGAATAAGCAAGACGTTGCGCAAGCTCTCTCTTCTCGCATAAATGAAGCATATCAGTGCCTTCTCAAACCACTGTCGCGCGTGGAATACTTATTAGAACGTCATCATTTACCCATGTCTGAGAGCGACCAACTCCAAGACATGGAATTCATGGTCGACATCATGGAGGCGCGGGAAACGATAGATGATGCAGAAGACAGCAGTGAGATTCACAATATTGTCACGGAAAACACTGGTTTGTTGCTGCTTTTGTCCCCCCAAACATATTTAACTTTGGGAGCAGGTAAGATGGAAAAGACACTGCAGGAGTTGGAGACTTTTGTTGCTGAGCAAAATTGGGCATCAGTAAAAGCAGCGGCAATACGTCTCCGTTACTTGGAAGGTATTGACCGCGCAACAAAAAAGTGGCTAGATAATCATTAGACCTATGTAAAATTTCCTAACACCTAAAGTTGAACTTGCGACTCAAAGAAAAGCCCTGAAAAGCCTGACTGGTGCCTCGGCGTTATCCGACGGGAGCTTTAGCGCTTTCTTTGCATTTCAATAACGACACCAGCCTAGCTCCAATTCATTCAAAGCTTGCTCGATTTTGGTACGCGCCAACAGAGACGTAGTTCTCCGAGGTTGACAGGTCAGTATATCAACCAGGTGCCAGGAAGTGGCTTTCAAATGCTGACCTGACCGTACTTCTCTTTGACTCCCAGATTGTTGACGAACGTTCCGTATGAGCTTTGCTTTACTTCTTCGGCAAAGGCGTCGCCTCATGCAATTTGACCCCACCAAAAGTATCACGAAATCATCTTCAAAAGAGGGCACACCAGTTGTCTCAAAACGTCCCTACGCACAACAAGCGACTGCAGCTTTGCCCAAAGTGCCTCGACTAGAGACTTCTGGGTCACATTCTTCATTCTCGTCTTCCAGAAACTCAGGTGTTCCAACTGGTTCTTCCATATTCTCTCCTGCTTTCGAGATGCCTCCAAGTTCGCAAAGTCAACCCTCCCGGTCTCACCGTGCCTTTGGTTCGCGTGGGACACCATCTAGTTCAAGCAGAGGGTCCTCATCTCGCCCTATGCGAGGGCGGGGCAAGTCATCTGCCTCTCGAAAAATTCTAAGTGGGCCCATCCACGATGAAGCATACATTACGCGGGAATACGGCAAATCCGCTTCAACTTTAAAGCCAACGCACCAAGCGACCCCTAAGGCATCTCTAGGGAATTTCTCCATGCTTGCGAAAAATCAGCGCCCCACTTATACTTATGCGGAAGGCCTTGTTTCTGATGGCCAGCGGTCTCAGATAATGTGGCGGTAAGTTGTCACTGAAATTCCTACAAAACCGAACATCATTATATCCGTAGGACTACTGTTACCATTCCTCTGGACACACCTGTTGTGGGTGTAGGGGATCACCCTGAAAAAAAGCAATCTGAAAAGCTCGCAGCATCATCTGCAGTCTATCAGTTGCATGAATCCGGATTGGTTTGTCACTTCTTATTTATCATGTGGTTCTCCCCTTCAACTGACTGAAATTAGTTGGATAATGTACCAAAGCGTGCTGATCGAACAGAAGTGACACTATCCGACTCGACTGTAGTGACATACGAAAGGGCGCGCAACTTCATGGACTACTATTGCCGCACTTATAGATTCTCAAAACCGGACATTACTTTCAACGAACTTCGGTCCGCTCATGGTAGCTGGGAAGCTGTTATGACAGTTGGTGACCGCCGTATTGGACTTGGGGATGGCACAACCAAGAAAGCAGCCCAAGTAGCATGTTATCTCGACGTCACTCATTATCTGGAAAGCTGTGATCCAGACCTTTGGAAGTCCTTCGTTGCGGCATCTAAAACAGGTGCTGACCTCGGTCTGGCGCCTAGAGTACAGTGTAAGATGAGCGGGAGATTGAATGAACAGATCCGGGACCTGTGTGCCGAAATAAGGACGAGTAACCTTTATCGCAATAGTCCAGCCAGTGCCCGTATCGCCTCGGGGCTCATACCTACTCAGTCCATTTCAGCCTCCTTCTCGACCTCCTTCACCACCGGCCACCGACCACCTCGCCAACCGCTCGCGGAAAAATCGGAGAACTTGCGTCAGCGCCGGCTGAACTACCTCGCTGATCCAAAACTTGAAAAAATGCGAGAGACCCGAATGTCACTTCCCGTATTCACGCGTGCTGCAGAACTCATGTCCCATATTGAAAATAACGATGTTACTATTTGCATGGCTGCCACTGGGTCGGGAAAAACAACACAAATCCCTCAGTTGATCCTCGATGGACTTATAGACCAGGGCCAGGGCGCTCATTGTAACATAATTTGCACCCAGCCGCGTCGTCTCGCAGCCATCAGCGTTGCAGATCGGATATCCAAGGAACGAGGCGAGCCCTTGGGAAGGTCTGTAGGCTATCAAGTTCGATTTGACGCACGTCTTCCAGAAGAGCATGGGTCAATCACATTCTGCACGACAGGCATCTTCCTCAAACGATTACAGTCAGCACTCTCGGATACACAGCACAGAGGCCTAGATCATATCACCCACATTATCGTCGACGAGGTGCATGAACGAGACGTGGATACCGATTTGCTCCTCGTAGTTTTGAAGCGCGTACTGGCCGATAGAAAAGCAAGAGGAAAACCGCTCAAGGTTGTCCTCATGAGCGCGACCATAGATCCAACTCTCTTCCAGAAATATTTCCCGGATGATCAGAATAAGCCAGCCAGCGTTATAGAGATCCCCGGGCGATCCTTCCCGGTTACAAAACATTTTATGGACGACTTTGTGGGTGATGTTGTGCATGGACCTGCACGTTGGATCCTGAGTCATGATTCTGTACCAAATACATCACCAAGGAACTTGGTGCTGCGACAGCCTCCGCCCTTGGTATTCGTGGCCTAAGGGAAGAACCGAGGACCGAAGATCTTGACTCCCATATCCATTGATTGGTGCGACCATCGCTCACATACTTAAAAATTCCACAGATGGGCATGTTCTAGTCTTCCTTCCCGGCTGGGACGATATAACCGCTGTTCGGGATACTCTAACGCGTCCGATGGGCCCTCTGGGATTGAACTTTAATGACACCTCACAATATTCCATTCATCTCCTCCATTCCACTATACCCTTACAGGAACAACAAGTGATATTCGAACCACCACCACAAGGAGTTCGACGTATTATACTGGCAACCAACATTGCTGAGACTTCTATCACTATTCCAGATGTCGTTTATGTCGTCGATACGGCTAAAATTAAGGAGCAGCGCTACGACCCCGAACGACATATGTCTTCTTTAGTCTCCGCGTGGGTAGGATCTTCCAACCTAAATCAGCGAGCCGGCCGGGCTGGACGACATCGTTCGGGAGAATACTATGGTATTCTAAGTCGGGCCACGCAGAAATCCTACATCCATACCAGACGTGGAGATGAAGCGTGTTGACTTGAGCAACGTCGTCATGCATGTCAAAGCGCTCAACTTCCCGGTATGAGTGTTGAAGAAGTCCTAGCAGCAGCTATCGAGCCACCTCATCCCGAGCGGGTAGCTGCCGCCATCAAAGACCTTCAAATGGTAGGAGCACTGGATAGTGAAAAGACATTGACATCGCTGGGCCGAGTCCTCTTACAATTACCTGTGGAAGCACAAATGGGTCGCCTAGTGCTATATGGAAGCTTTTTCCGCTGCCTTGACCAGGCGTTAACTCTTGCCGCCATTTTGACCAACCGGGATCCGTTCGTATCACCGATGCACCTCAAGCAACAGTCAGCAGAAAAGAAGAACTCGTGGACACCGCAGGAATTCAGATCAGACGCTATTGCCACATTACAGGCTTATAATGCTTGGTGGGCTCTACAGTCCAGAGGGGAATATGTGACAGCCAACCGGTTCTGTGTGGAAAATTTCCTCGCCAAACCCACCCTGCTGATGATCCAAAAAATTAAGGGACATCTATTGCAATCGTTGTACCATGCCGGCGTGATCGAAATCTCCGCAGGAGGAAATGTGAATGCCCAAACGACTCTGACAGTACCGCCGGAACTCAACACAAACGGGGACTCCTTGCCACTTCTTGCCGCCCTAATTTCTATCGCATCACAGCCTAAATTTGCGATTCGAACAGGCGACAAGACGCTTCGGACGTCTCAAGACAGAGTATGCGCATTTGTCCCGATGCATTCATTTGAAAGACTAACTAAAATATAGACAACCTTTATTCATCCATCGAGCGTAAATCACCGGAAACGGGATCGCTCAGAAGACGACTCTCGTCGCGTAGAGAAACAATTATTTGCTTACGCTGAAAAGCGGCAAAATGTTTCCTCAGCAAACAGTGGGTCTGCTCAGACATTCCTGATGACCACAACGAAACTGGACCCAATGACCTACATGCTCTTTGGAGCCTACAAACTGGAGGTGACTGAGGCGGGGCTAGAGTGCGACAGCTGGCTTCCCATTACGGGCGACCTCGATGCGCTGGATGATATAGAACGGCTTAAAACCCTCATGGAGTCATGCATGCTGCGAGTCTTTGAGGGAATCACTCTCGGACGGGGTCGTGTCAAGCGGCCCACCATTCGCGAGGAGTCAGAGACCGGAGAAGAAAACGACGCAAGAGACCATGCACTCTCGCAAAAAGAAATTACAGAATTAGATATGCTTACGCGGGACGTCGTGAATATCCTTAACCAGTATAGCGAAGAGCGAGCTCAATCTCAGTCCCGTCAAAACTCGCGACCGGCAACCCCAATTGGATCCCCATTGACACAGTCCGTCCGTCTTTTGGGCGGGTCAATTTCCGGCTACTCTACCCCCAACCACTACTCAAGACCGGGAACCCCAAGCCGCTTAGGGCGTCTACCATTCTGACCTTGTGTTTGTATCCTCACAACCCCCGCACATGCAATGAGAATTAAGTATTGTAACCTCAATTAATGGTACTCTTATTTGCAACTTTATAAATTTGTTTTTTCGGAGCTCGACCTCGTGTCGCGCCCCAGTAATTCCTGCTGAGCAAAACCTCGATAATTTGCTTGTCAAGGGGGTCTGGCCACAGGTCTACTGTCACACTCCTAAATCTTAGCTCATAAACAGTGATGATACTAGTACTTAGTTGAGGAACTAATGATTGATTCGCGTGTGCAACAACCTCCATCAAATACATATCACTGACTAATAGTATCAGTAATAGTAATAAGTGACATAGACCAATACTAACAATCTACAACCTCCACATCATGATACTTCAAATCTAACCACACAGTCAATATCAGCATCGCTGCTCAACATATTCAACACACTGTCGCGACAAAACATTTCTATAGCGTGGTTAACGAAGACTGTCTCTACCATCCATTAGCTCCACGAACAACACCAACATGGCGACCAGTATGCGCGGACTAACGCAGGTAGGTTGAGGCGTCTGGGTGTGGATCTACCCTTACTAGATATAATTCAGTTCATTGCGGACATCCGTGGCGCGAGGGTTCGCGAGCTTGAGGAAAAAAGGATTAATAAAGAAATGGCTAATATCCGGAAGAAATTCAAAGGTACCCGTCACACAACAAATATCCTAGCACTAGTCTTACCTCCCCAGACGGCAATCTGGATGGGTACCAGAAGAAGAAGTGCGGCTTGCTCCTTGTTATCTCAGCTCATATCCCAATAACATAACATTCTTATAGATATGTCGCCAAGATAATATTCACGTACATTTTGGGTTACAAGGTCGATGTTGGTCATATGGAGGCGGTAAATCTCATCTCAAGTTCCAAGTATAGCGAGAAACAGATAGTAAGTGTATTTTGGCAAGTTCCGCGGGACGCATGGTTAAAATTCAGCCCAGGGTTATTTAGCCGTGACCCTCCTGATGCATGAGAATTCGGATTTCCTACGACTTGTGGTGAACTCGATCCGTAAGGATTTGGATGGGAATAATGAAATCGACAATTGCCTTGCGCTTCATGCCATTGCTAATGTTGGAGGTAGCGAAATGGCAGAAGCCTTAGCCGAGGACGTCCATCGCTTACTTATCTCTCCGTAGGCTGTTTTTATTTATCAGATGGTGGCAACAATTCGTAATAGTTTTCAGGACATCTCAGAGCTTCGTCAAGAAAAAGGCGGCCCTAACACTCCTTAGATTATACCGCAAACACCCAGATGTCCTTCCCGCCACGGAATGGGCTCTGAGGATTGTGTCCATAATGGATGATCAGGACTTGGTATGTGTCTCTTGGATTTTGCTCCAAAAGACACCCATTCAACAAGATTCTTATAGGGTGTCGTGATTTGTGTGACTAGTCTAGTAATGGCATTGGCCCAAGATCACCTGGACGCGTATGCGGTATGCTACACCAAGGCCGTGGATCGTTTGCATCGAGTAAGAAGTAATTACCTAGCTCACACCGCGACTTAACCTCTTGCAGCTTGTCATTGAGCATGAATATTCGGCCACATATGCCTATTACAAAGTGCCATCTCCTTGGCTCCAAGTGAAACTCCTTCGACTTCTACAACACTACCCGCCTTCAGGTTGGTCAGCGGTTGTGAAAATTAGCACCATCTCATCACTATTTAGAGGACCCGACCATTAGGTCAATCTTGCATCAAGTACTACAAACAACGATGAACAATAGCGCAGAGCCGTCGAGAAATGTGCAACACAATAATGCCCAAAATGCAGTCCTTTTGAGGCTATTGGGCTTGCCATTCATTTAGATAGTAGCTCCCCGCTCGTAACTACGGCGGCCGTCCTTTGGCCCGTTCATCTCTTCCAAAGAACCAACGTCCGATATCTAGGTCTTGACACGATGGCTCATCTCGCCGCTCGGGCCGATTCCCTCGACCCCATCAAACGACACCAAAGTACTATCATATTTTCACTGCGAGACAAGGATATATCTGTGCGCCGGCGTGCCCTCGACCTCCTTTACAGCATGTGTGACATCGATAACTCGGAGCTCATAGTTGGAGAGCTCCTTCGTTATCTCAAGGTTGCTGATTATGCTTTACGGGAAGAGATGGTTCTCAAGATCGCCATTCTGACCGAAAAATATGCCAGTTCCTACAAGTGGTATGTTGATACCATTTTACAATTAATCAGTGCCGCAGGGGACCACGTTGGAGACGAAGTCTGGTACCGTGTGGTTCAAATTGTGACCAACACTGAGGATCTTCAGGAATACGCAGCCAAGGTGTTTTTGAGCATTTGAAGGCACCATCCACGCACGAGAGTTTAGTCAAAGTTGGAGGTACGAAGTTGTGCTGAGGAATTGATAACTTTTTGACGCTATTTCAGGGTATATTCTTGGTGAATATGGCCATCTCATAGCAAATGAGATTGGTTATAGCCCCGGGAACAATTCCAAGTTTTGCATTCTAAATCTCAGTTTTGTGTGGCATCACACGCTCACTACTATTATCTACCTACATCAAATGGGTAAACGTCTTTCCAGAAATTAAACCCCAACTCTGAACATATTCGAACGTTACCGGCATGTACTCGATGCTGAACTCCAGCAACGGCATGCGAATTTTACGCCCTCGCTTCCCGACCCGAGGATGACGAATTATTGCAGAACATCTGCGAGGAAATGCCCCCTTTCCCTCCCGAGCGAGTGCCCTGCTCGGGAGATTGGACCGGAAACATGGCGACACGGAAGATAAGCGAACATGGATCCACGGTGGAAAAGACGCCAACCTGGATCGAGAAATCACCAAGCGGAAGATTCAAGACTCTGGTGGAGATGCAATAGCTCCTGGGTCAGAAATCATAGAATCATTGGCAGGGTTGGAGATCTCAGCGTCCTCTGGTCCACCGGACACGGAGCCATCAAATTCCGAGCACATGCCCCGTCTCACAGCTGGACCAAGCGCCGATCGCTGGTTTGACAAGCTTCTCTACTCCAACGAAGGGTGTTGTACGAGGATGTCCAGATCCAGGTTGGCGTTAAATCCCGCTATCAAGGCCATATTGGACAGCTGGCGGTTTACATTGGAAACAAAATTTCTGCACCTTTGACGTCATTCACCGCTGTGGTTTCAATCAGCGATCCGACGCACTCTCTGTTACATTTGCAAAAATACCCCCGAATATTATTCCCCCTCGAAATCAAACCCAACATCTTCTACATGTCGAATGTAAAAAAATGTTTTCGACCCCACCAAGGCTAAGTATATCATTCCTGGCGGGATCACACCAAACAATCGCTATCCGACTCCCCATAGTGGTCACAAAATTCTTTGAACACGTTAAGCTTGGCCAGGCGGAGTTCTTTGAAAGGTGGAAATTGATTGGTGGTCCACCACGAGAATCACAAAGTGTTTTCCCGATCGAGCTGACTGCGACAGGTCAGCTTGATCTGACGAAGCACCGTCAAGTTGTATCTGGGCATCGGCTCGGTATACTGGATGATATCGATCCAAACCCCAGCAACCTGGTAGCTGCGGGTGTTCTTCATATGTCCGTGGAAGGCAAGGTTGGATGTTTGCTGAGGCTGGAACCAAATCGAGATGCCAAGGCATGTGTTGGGTTTTCTATAAACAAAGAACAAAAAACTGAGGATCGTTACAGCTGTGTCGATTAACACTGAGGAGTACTTCGGAGGATGTCGCAAGCGAAGTTCAAAAACTAGTGCAAAAACCCCTGAAAGCAACACCTTAGTGTCATATACCCCCTTGGGACTTGGGGGATGTGTCATAAAGCTTGACCAAACATTGTTATAAGAGTACATCCTACTAGATGCAATATAATGAGATCAATAAAAGGTTACAATCGGTATCGAAAGTGAATAAATATATGTTAAGTACTTGTCATCGCCGAAGAATTCCCCGCAGAAGCCCTTTCTTTCGTTTTCGAGCATCATCGGAGATGTCAGTTACCGTCTGCAGGGGACGCATCAACTCAGAGGGACTAACGACTCCGAAGGAGGGTACACATTCGGTGGATGTTGAACGGGTGTGTGATGGTAAGCGAGTCCTATGTTGAGGCCCCCGTTGGTCAGGAGGTTGTCTGACAATGTCCGGGGTGGGATGTGGCATTAGACTGGAGGTAGCGAACATTCGTCGCCTAGATGTGTCTGTTTCTGATGATGATGGTGCGGTTGAGGGGCGACTCGATTTGTGGGGCCTGCGTTTGGGAGTGGGTGAAAAGACGGGGAATGACATCGAGTGATCAGGTGATACGGGTGGAGTTGAGACCTGCGTCCAACTCGCTGAAGCCAAGGGGCGCCGGTCAGATGAGATTTTGGTGGCCAGTTGGCTTACACGGAGAAGCGCGTGCTCCTCCACCTCAAAACACTGGGAACAAAAGTCTTTTAATACTTGG
The DNA here is from genome assembly GCA_015501065.1 of Infundibulicybe gibba. NCBI lineage: Eukaryota > Fungi > Basidiomycota > Agaricomycetes > Agaricales > Omphalinaceae > Infundibulicybe > Infundibulicybe gibba. The sequence goes on from JADNYI010000001.1 coordinate 897,416, forward strand.
TCTCCAGGATCGGAAGAATCATTTGAGCAGAACCCTCGGGAGTTGCGAATCACTGCTGAGGTAATAATGGCTAGGTGACGGGGTATATCCAGAAGATGGGGCAGCAAGGGAATTGCTTCTCGGTCTAGAACGGGCATCGTTCTTTCTCGTTGTCGCAAGGAATTTACGACGTTGAGTCGGTCATGGCGGTCAGTAGCTCTTGGGTATAAGCTACCTGGATCATTAGCTGGTGATGATACCAGATCAAGGTATTCAATCATGGCTGGAACGCGGTCCCGTAAGAAATCTTTCACACCCCGCATAAAGTCCTCTTTTTGAACACTCTGAGAAGGAGTTGAATGAACGAATCATCACATAGCCGTTGGGGCTCACCGCATTTAGATTTGCTAAGCTCTGGATAACCTTGGCAATTAGCGTTAAACTACGCTGAACTGGAACGCTTGGTAAACCTACAGGAATATAAATTGGTAAGCCTCAAATGAAAATCAAATTCAACGGACCAGGGCAGAGTCCAAAAAGGTGTGGATGAAGAATTGCTGGGACAATGAATCGCAAGAAACAGAAAGCTGAAACGCTTTGCCAAGGTAAATGCTTATTTTGCTCCTGGAGGGGTCCCTGGGGCCTATAACGTTGTTCCACCAGTTGTCTGATTGTTTCGAATAATCTCCGTATTTCACTGGTGATGTTTAGGGCGGTCAACGACTTCCTAAGGTTATTAAACTTACTTCGGACATTCCTCTCGCACTGAATATATCTGGTTCCAGAACTCTTGACACCAATAGATGAGTTGCTCGACATTACGCTCCACGTCTTTAGTGCCCTTTCCACTGCGCAGTGGATCAACTTCAATTGCAACCTTTTCCGCGCACAGGCGGCGAAGAACACTGCCTATGCTGGCCTCGAGAAATGCTTTGCCATACCATGCCATGCAGAGTTCCATGACCTTAGTCAGGATGGTATTTCCCCGGAACAGAGTCTGATGAGCTATTAAGAACCTATGAGCATGGCACCATAATTGGGAGAATCAACTCACACGATGTGCTCCCATCAACCTCCTTAAATGCAAGTTCTTGGACTTGTTCTATCAATACTCCCCGAGCGACGGCAATAGACATTAGATGAGTTGATATTGTTTTCAGTCGCAATTTCATTTCGAATTCGGTCATCCAGTCCAAGAAATTGCGGGAATTAAATGTCTTTTTGGTGAATGAGGTAGCATCTAGAGATGTCAAAGGAGAACGTACTTTCAACAGTTTCGAATATGCTGAATAAGGGAGAATTATCTCCCTGGATATCAGTTAGGAAAAAATGCGATGTGAAGGGAGTGATGTACGAACTCATCCACCCGAATTTTCAGCCTGATTTCACCAACCTGAACGTCATTCACTGTTGTCCCACCGTGAAGCACGGGAAACCATCCGTCTACAGTCTCCCCCCGTCGAAAGTTGCCCAAGGCGACCCGAATGGAGCCCAAAATAGCTGGTTTGAATAACTTTTTCTCTCGCCATACAACGATGGCGAGGGTGTCGAAGGGTGGCAGGTCAGAAAATACGAATGCCTCGTGCCACTCAGGAGAGCCGATCCCCTTTTTTACAGTGGTCCTTCCACATGCAATATCATTGAGGTTTACCTCGCAGGAAACGTCGATATCAACAACATCCGAATCCATCGCCAATTCCATCCCATTGGCGTTTCCATTGGATTCGAATGGCTTGCTATATCCAAGGTTGCGGCCTTGGATTATCGTAAGTTCGACTTGTCGCCACATACGATACGATCCGCCATCTTCCGGGAAAACCCATCGGCCATAAATTTCTGGAATAGCGTAGGATCTTAAGAGTGAGAGCCAAGTGTTGCAAGCGTCAGAGTTGGGAAAATGCAGGTACACAGGCTCAGCAGTATGCGTGGAAGTCCACCGCTGCCCACTGGCGCCAATGACATGAGTTAAGTATCGGAGGAATTCAGGGGATAGCTCACGCAATACAATAGATGCCCAAGCATTGTTTGCGACAGAATAATGAATTGTCGGCTTGGCGGATATCAGTGTGATGAAGGAGATGAATGTAAATCGTTTGGTATAGAATGCTTTCCTGGTGTATGTGTCACCCAAGGTCAGATATGAGATGTTAAGCTCACTCACATCAACGTAGATGTTCAACAAACACCGCTCTCCTTCTTCAGATAGTTTACATGTAGCAGATCTCCATTGGTCACTACCAGCGGGTCCTCTAGCCAAAGCGAGCCAGCTTGATTTCTCTACAGGAAAGAATTAGTTTGGATTTTGGACCCAGAGGGTATTCCAGAACCTTTAACTTTCTTATCCTCCGAAGCCCCACTTGTGGGGCGCGCGGAGTCACGCCGATCAGATTTCTTCCACTGGTTTATTGGCTACCACAGTTACAATTTCTTGTAGGTTTATAGATGCAAGCACCGAACATACCTTGCGGAGGGAAGCTCCTGCTGCAAGAGATACATATAGCTCAGCAGAGACCAAGAATTCTCTTGGAATATCAGATCGGCCAGTTGATGGACGCTCCCAGCTGTCGAGCATGTAATGATTCGAGGTGGAAACAGCAGAGTTTACGGCGAAGAACTAATGTAATCAAAGGGCCTTTGGCGACCTGTGCCTCAGTGACTTTAGACTTGTCCCAGACTCCAAATTTCTGGATGGGGAATCAAATGGTAGCGATGCCGATTGCCGTCGTTCCCCGAAGATATAAATTGATCAAAACGTGCGACCTTCCCCACCCGACCCAACTAAATTCATCTCAATTTCAAACTTCAGCAACCACAACTCAGTACTCAGCGCATTGGCGAAGTATCATGGGTAATGTACTCTATTTGTTCAGCGCTTGTCAATGTACGCACGCCATCAACGCAGCCCTAAACGGTTCCCAAAGGTCAGTTACTCAGCCACCCAAAGCTTGTGGAATAAATCAAATTGTGTTTGACGGGCTTCACATCAACCCTGCAAGAGGATAGAAACACAAATGATTGATGAATTTCTGTGATACATATACCACCCCCCACACTACGATGCCAATGCGTGATGCGAGTAAATAAGGATGTTCAATCGATGTGTCTAGTATTAGTGCCGAAGTAGAGTTTCCAAGGTATAATGGCGACCATGCATCTCCCCACAATTATTCTCATGATTAGATAACTTCCCATAAACGTGACGGTTTTCATTCCACTTTGTGACTAGGAAGGATATTAGCCAAGCGACGATGAGTGTCGATTCCGCGTACCCATTACCAACTGCATGTCCGTTTGCAGATCCGTTAGAGGACGCTTTGCGATTTGGGGTGGGTTTCTTGTATGTCTGGAAGTAGAAATTGATGAAAAGCCCCAGGTAGCTCGTAAGAAGACCGCAGCCGAAGAGAGCGGCAGGTTCAGAGCCAGCGCAATTTCCGATATGAGGAAGGACACCATCGTAGTAGGTTGCGGCGAAATGTCCGTAAGCTGTTTCCTATGTCAGTACTATTCAACCGAGAATTCTCATGCGCACTAACTTCCGAAATAGACCACCACTAGGTCAATTACAAACTGCACGATCTGCATAGTTGTCAGATATTTCTTCCACTACAACCAAGTTAGCATTGGCTAAGGAGACAGTGTCAGCGATCGCACCCATATTCTAGCGCCACCAGCAGTTGCATAGTAGTAATAATCTATGATTCAATTCAGTAATAAGTCACTTGCTGAGAGATGAGACATACACATAACAACATGAACCGCCAAATTGAGCGTGATTACAGCCCAGGACTGGTGCACACTCCTGTAAGTGAAAATTCCAAAAGAAATGCTCCAGGATAACTAACAATGCTGGTTTTTCCATTTAATTGCGAGTAGCAGAGCAAAGCGGTAGCAGAATGGTGGAAAACATGTAAAAACGCTATGACAATTCAGAAGGCACATTTCAGAAGACCCTAAGAGGCTTACCGAGAGGTTTCTTTTTGAATGCCAGGAAGACTGTGTCCAATAATTCAAGGTATTTGAAATAATAATTGATCATGTAGTAAAATTCCATCCTCTATAAGGGTGATGAGACAACAAGTATAGACACCAATATGAACGTACGGGTGACCATGCTTCACTTGAACACATAGCGTGAAAAAGGCCCCTGTTCCACGCGACCGGAACAATTTCTTCGAGCATAAGCACTAATAGGAGAAGGCTCCCAGCACTCAGGAAGACATTGTGTGCCCGGAACAATGTGTTAAGTTTGTGTGGCTGTTGGTTTTTCATAAGAGCCTGTGTACCAAATATGATGGCCAGATAAGCGGTTAGAGTAGACAGGACGGCCGGTGTGGTCGAGAGGGGAGTTTGTCCTTTCACATAAGAGGTGAGATGAGGAGGAAGTGAAAGAGGGACATAGGTCAAAATCAAGTCGGCGAGACGAGCCATGGAGGGAAAGGGAAGCTGAACAACAGTTGAGAAATTTTTGCAAGTTGAAGATCAAGTACTTGGGGTGTGACCGTCACAAGTCACACCGGACCCATGTGTTTTAAGGGCTAGTCCCATTAGGCATCCAGCAATTAAATGTGCAGTGCTTCCGTCACCCGTGGCTCCCGGCCCCCAGGCGGGCAAGTTCAACGTTTAAATTCCTTGAATTTCCATGTAGTATACGCATCTGTTTCAGTTGTAATTCCAGTTCGTCAACAGGGGTGTACATATCCCTCAAAATGTCTAGTTGGTGGGCAGCAGGGAGTCCCGTACGTAATCTCTCGTTCTACAACGATCCGGCAAGACAATGTCTTTGATGTATGTAGCGGCTGTCCCGATAGTGGACGAGATGGATTTGCGGTGGGTGACCCGCTTGTCAAATGCTCACTCATTCCATCTTACCCGAATACCGGAGAAGGAACTAGCCATCTAATCGGTTATTCGGACAAAGCTCCAAGCTGCGCTTTTCACAAGGAAAGTATTATGGTTCAAGCCGGGGCCCGTGTAAATGCAAATACATTTTGTGCAATGGTGGAAAGAGAAGTGGGTATCTAATCGAAGAGACCGAAACCCTGTGATTGCGAATGTGAGCTGACAGGAGTCAACAAATCGCATGATTTGGCGCACCATGTCGTCGTCGGATTCCTCCTTTTCCTCCTCCTTCTTCTCTTCCTCCTTCGGTGCCTCCGCAGCAGCACCACCGGCACTTGCAGCGGGTGCAGCACCAGCAGCAGGTGCTCCACCTCCCGATCCCACATTTGACAAGAGTTCTTTCACGTTCTTTCCTTCCAATGCCTTGGCAAGGAGGGTTGCCCATATGGGCTCTAGATCGACTCCAGCAGCATTTGTTAGAGTGACAATTTTATCGGCCTGTAGCTTGTTATGGGTTTCGATTCTATTGGATATGTAAGACCTACAGTAATCTCAATCCCGTCGTCGGCGAGGATAAGGGCGGCATAAGTTGCGGCGAGTTCCACAGATGCCTACGAAATAAGTGGTAAGATATTGACATCCACAACAACGCGATAGCATCCAGCCAATAACCCCAAGTTGAATGCCTAGGAGTCGGAAATTGGCATCCTAGTTGCAAATTGGACAGACCTACCATTCGTACGATGAGTAAGGTTGGGGGATATGATGATTACAGAAGACGTAGCGGGCTCACAGTCTGATGGTTGGACCAGGCTAGGTGGTTTTCGTGGACAAGAATATTCTCACGATACCATTGGCCGGGGAAGTACCGATGTTTAGGTCTGCTTTGTCAGGTGGACGACTCGGAATAACTGCGCATTGAACAAATCCATAGCTTAGCTATCCCTCCCTCTTAGCACTCAATCTTCAGCCTATAGGAGACCATCATTGATGAGCCTTCCAAGACAGGTTCAGCTCCCGAGGATCTCATGAGCAAGTATCGGTTACTGTGCGGAGTCCATTTTGAAAGTGCAAATGCGATTCATAGTAATACATTTGATTCCAATAATACGAGCAAGACTCATGACGAGATGGTCAAGTGATAATCAAACAGGGACCCAATTCCAGATCCGCAAGCATTACGTTCTCACTAGCCATTGATTAGCATAAAGAATATTACAATGCTGTGTATTACCGTTTAGCAGACTTCGTATCCCTGAGGAGGTTGATTGCAGCCTGTTTTGTTTGGAAGGTGCCAAACTCGGGCGGAAGAGCGCAAAGGAGGCAGAGGGATGAATCAGACGGAGTCAGACAATAAGAGGCGGCGATCTAGAATTTGCATGAGGTTTGCCCGAGAATTAAGACGTAAAATCACCAACACCGGCGGAACGCAGTGACTGTAACTGATCGTGTATAAACACCAAGGCTCGAGAACGTAGTTCGTGGAGATCATGAAGGTCCAGGCCTGACCAGGACGTTCATCTTAATGTCTCGATAATAAGGGTTGATTCGACGTACATGTGTCGGACGAGGACGACCAGGTTGGGATGGTACAATGTAACCGCACGGCGGTTCTGCCAGATCCAACTATCATCCTAGACAAGGCAAGGTTATAGGTTATAGCATAAATCATTTCTCTCCCAATGCTAACTGTGTGAATGGTTTGGATGCTTCACGGAGCGTGCCCATCTATGTAGGATCACATTTTTTGAGCGCACATTCCTTGGACAATGATCACGCTAGGAATACCTCGTTGAGTAGAACTTTGGAATGGTGGGTGTCGCTTGAGGACGCCACCGAACTAGGTGCAAACACAGAAACCATCGTAAGAGGTGGATTGTAGGAGTGTCAACGCTGGAGGAGGGCAAGCACACGACCACGAAACGCTGGAGTTTACATTAAAGGGCAGTTATAAAGTGATTGCAGGCATGTCACACGGTCACTGTCGGAACGAACGGAAGTGATCGGGATAAAACTATTTTGGTCAGTAGCGTACAAGGGGTGGTTTGCGTGCGGCGTCGTGCCGTACAGACGACAAGATGAAACGTACACATGTTATTACACCCTGTGTTCTACACACATTTAGCCCTAAGGGTTGCGCACAAATAAAGTCACCATTTTCTCCTCATAATCCAATCGAGTAACTTGGTGGGCTGAATGGTTCGAATGCTAAAAACCAGGGATGGGTCATCCAGAGATAGCCAGTGATATGTGATAAGATTTCATATCTCCCATCTGTCAGTGTGGGCCACGAATAGGCGGCATTGAGGGATTTTCCCTTATCTTGATGCCACCCGTATCATGGTCAAAGACTATACACATACGATCCGAGAATGAGCCTGCTTTTGCGAAGATCGGATGATCAAGGACTTCCTGAACAGCGTTAATCAGCGGGCTGGTGTAAGGGGACGAATTTCAGGTTCTGAGTTTGTGCCAGCAAGCAATTTGAAGCTGGGGAACACTTGTTCGAAGCTCGAAGCGTAACACCCAACGATAGCAATGACGATAAATGTAAGTTATACAATTGTGGTGGCAAGGTAGAGAGGAAGTGAGGACTATGTAAGCGATATGCTGCTTACACGCATTTGCTCATATGCGGCGGGTGACGTCAACGGGTGGTGTGTGTTAAGCCACTGGCAGCCTCTCATATCTTCCTCAACTACTTACTTCACCAACTGAGGATATTGCAAGCTTAACGCATTTCAGTCGGCGTGATGTGGTGGCTCGACCCAGGGAAAGAGGTTTTAAATGTTGTGCGTGTATTGATCCGTTTGAAGCTCAAATTGTCATTTCTCGGTCTATTCGAAGCTGTTCAACCGTATTCTTGCACCTTACGTAGAAAACCTGGATTTGAATCAAGTTAACTATGGAATCGGGCAAGGTCAGATTATATGTCTTACTTCTGGATTATTTGACTCATATTGGGCAAGGTCAACTAACCCTCCGCAATTTGCGCCTCAAGAAAGGTGCCTTGGACAAATTTCGTCTGCCCGTTGATGTTCTAGAAGGTACAGAGGGTTTATTTTGACTTTATTTAAATTTATTATCGATTTAAGGTCATCTTGGGAAGTTTACACTATCCCTTCATTGGATGAATCTTGGAAATCAACCCGTGGAAATATTGGTTGAGGATATATATTTGCTTGTGGTCCCTTCTCCACAGGACGATGTAGACCCTGTAGAAGAAGAATCGAGAGCACAAGCAGCAAAAGCTGAACGGCTTGAGAATGCTGAATTGTTGCACATGAGAGGCCAGGTGGGGACTAACGCAGGTAAGTAGTTATCTACGCCAACGTTCAATCGTGGCTCAAGGTTTCAAGACTCTGCGCAGTCCCAGGGGTTATGGCAGTCTTTGATAGCGAAGATCATCAACAATATACAAGTTACGGTCAAGAACATTCATATTCGCTATGAAGATAAACTGAGCGTTCCAGGAGTAAGCTGAGATCATTTCTTACGGTAAATGCTGAAGTATAGATATTTAGCATCCATTTGCGGCGGGGATGACATTGTCTGGTTTCACTGCTGTGTCAGTGAATGAAAATTGGCAAGCTGCCTTCATTGAAAGCACCGCGGGAGCAATTCATAAGGTTAGACCTAAACGTCTTTTCACCACTTAATCACGTTTTTTATAGCTTGCGAAATTACAATCTCTTGCTATTTACTTCGACACTGACTCGCCCAGTATGGCTGGCCTTCCTGTAGAGGAGGCGATGCAAAAATTTTCTGATATGGTAACTCAGTCTCAAGTTGGATCTGGCAACGAGCGTTGAACAGTTTCCTAGATATCCCATGGGAGCCAAGACACCAGCCATCAGTTTATATTAAGGCCTGTATCGGGGGAAGGCAGGGTAGGTGGTTTGCGTCTACAATTTGACACGTTCTGGAATTTAAGCATCCCAGATCGTTATGAATCACCGGTTTGACCGCTTGACACCCCGATTCGATATCCATCTCAGTTTTGATGAAATTGGTGTTGCTTTGGATGAAAACCAATACCGGGATATCATATCCCTTATTGACATGTATCACGTTTACATGCGCCAGCATCAGGTATGCATGTTCTTTGGGACCTTGTATTACATCTTAATGGTACCTCCAGTACCGGGTGTTTCGTCTTAATGATGAGGACCACTCAACCAATCTAGCTAGATCACGTTTGGCGTTCGCGGGGAGGGCAATATTAGCTGGTGTACGAGAGAGACACCGCAAATGGAGTTGGTCCTATTTTGCCGAACGTCGCGATGACAGGAACAGATATGTTGAACTATTTCAATCCAAACTCTTGAATCCGTTGTCTGGGATTGTTTGTCGTTCACTGGGTGGGTTGATGATGGTGCTAACGATGTTGGTTCAAGGATTTGAAGGATTATGAAGCTCTCGAAACAAAACTGTCGTATGAAGATCTCCGCTTCTATCGCTCCATTGCACGCTCTCGATTACGAAAGGATATGGCTTTGCGAAAGAAAGTTGAACAAGACCAGAAACAACAGCAGCCCCGAAAACAAGGTTGGACGGCTTGGTTATGGGGCTCTTCTTCGGAAGAACAAACACAAGAAGATCCTGCTTTCGGGGGCCCCATGACGGAGGAGCAGAAGCAGCAGCTTTATGAGGTGCTTGATTATGATGAAAAGGCTGCTCTTGCGGACTCTTTCCAGACACCTCGCGATTCGCTCAAATTTCGAGTGGCCGCGAAGCTCAACAGGGGCACATTTGCGTTGAAAACCAACCCCCATGGTGTTTGCGAAGAGATTGTCTCTGTCGTTTTCAATATCTTCCAGGCTAACTTTATTCAAAGACCTGACAACTTTGAAACCTCGATTTCCCTTGGAGGGTTCGGGGTATATGACGGGACCACGAAAAATACTTTGTACCCTGAAATTGTTCATGTTAAGGTTGCTGGGGCGGACGCGTCAGAGCAACCTTCGGCGAACTCCAAGGGCAAATCACCTGATAATCTGGACCCGTTCTTTTTTATCAAATTCGAAAATTCGCCACTGGATGAGCGAGCCGACAACGCTCTCACACTGCGGATGCGTCATATGGAAATCGTTTACCACAAGCGCTACATCGAAGAAATCTTCAAGTTTTTCAAACCGCCCGCCAGCCAACTGGAATCCGTTGAAGCTCTTTTGGTGTGTGGTTAGAATATGCATATTAATTTATTGGTTGAGCTGTCATTTCTTAGAATGTAGCAAGCCAAACCCTTGAAGGCCTGCGTAAGGAAACACGAGCAGGCCTAGAATTTGCCCTTCAAAACCATAAAACCATTGACATTCAGATGGATATGAACGCCCCCATTATCATCATACCTGAAGAGTTAGTTTTGTTTTCTTTCAGTTTTCTACTGACGAACTTGTTTGCTAGTCCGAGTACGCACGATTGCAAACATCTCATAATCGACGCGGGGCATATTGAGATCAAGAGCGAGCTAGCGGACAAAGAAGCCATTCGGGCGATTCACTTGAAACGAAATCAACAATACAGCGATGAAGATTATCGCCAGTTAGAATCTCTAATGTACGATAAGGTCCTGTTACGATTGGAGGCCGCCCAGGTGTGTTCGTTCCTTTACTTGAGTTCGTATCATTTAATGGGGCCATGCTAGTTTATTGTTGGTGATGATTTACAATCATGCCTTGACGCCTTGAACCGCGGTTCCAGTGATTCGCTACACCTATTAGAGAGGACCAATATCGACTTGCAGGTTCAGAACTCCATTGTGCCCACCGCCTACAATCTGGCCCGTTTCAGGGTCTCTGGAAATTTACCAACTCTTCAAGTTAATTTTTCCGACAAGAAGTACCAAGCTTTGATGCGTTTAGTTGATGTTGCCATTCCCAAGTTCGATGACGACACGAGAGAGGATGCTCAAGCCGTGTCTTCCCCGAAGGTGGTATCTTCTGGATTCCAGTTACCGTCAACCACTCTTTTTGGAAAATCTCAGGAGTATTATAGTATCACAGATGATCATGACAGCGAACAGGAGGGAGACGATGGCTCTACATCACGGGAGGACCTCTTCTATGAAGCGGATGACGGAACATCTGATGTAAATTTCCGAAATATTTTCTTTTGGCCTTTTTTTCATTGAGAATTAGAACCCGGAAGTTCGACAACATATCTTTGAGCTTGATTTTCAAGTGGATAATTTGAAAGCATCTATTTCGAGATCGACTGGAGACGGCCATGAAAGGAAGTTAGGGGATGTCTCTTTCAACCACTTCGTTCTCGCCTTCGCCCTAGCGAAGTTCGACATGAAGGTTAACGTAAATCTTCGGTAGGCTTCAGATTTAATTTATTTTCATCGGATACTAATATGACCAACATCATTAGCTCCCTTTCAATGGACTTGATTCAATCAGGGAGCGACCCTATCAGGTTTATGTCCTCCACAGAGTCTGATTCTACTGACAAGGATTTGCTGAGCGTTTGCTACACCCGGGTCCAGAAGGCTTCTCCTGAATTCATGACAGTCCATGAAGGCATTGACCAAAACGTTGACATCAAAATATCGACTTTCATATTCCGTGCCGCACCGGAGCCCGTACTCGCACTCTATGATTTTATTATGACTACATTTGTACCTCAAACAAATACCGAAACCATCCAGATGTCGAGCGCCAACAGTGACCTCCCTCGTGCGACCCAGATAACGCGCGAAGACTCCGAGGGCAAAATCCGTATTCTTGTTAAACTAGCAAGTGTTCAAGGTCGGTCTTGTGCTGTTCTGAAATATTCATCTAATATTTGATAGTCATGCTAATCAATGGGGCTGCGAGGATCGCAACGTTGTCCTTGTCAACCGCGGACGTTATGGCCTTCTTGAGGCCCAAAACTCTCAGAGTTTCGGCAAGATTGGGAAGCCTAGCTCTTAGCAATGATACAAAAGCACAACCCATCCGGGATGAGTTCAATCAAATAGTTTCAATCGAGGGCCAAAATTTCGCCGAATTCCAGTATCAAACCTTTGATCCTCTGGAAGAACCCCGCGCTCGGATCGGTTCCTCTGTTTCTCTTAACGCTGCATCCGTCAAATTCCACTTCCTAGAACAGCCTTTGCGCGATATCTATATTTTCGTCGCAAAGCTTGCTAGGTTAAAGGGTCTCTATGATGCAGCCACCCAAGTTGCCGTTCAAAAAGCTTCTGAAATAGAGAGGATACAATTTGAGGTTTCCGTCAAGTCTCCCATCGTTGTATTTCCATCGAACCCCACCGCATCCCGTGACGTACTCATTATGCGACTCGGGGAGATCGCAGCAGGCAATACTCCTGAAGCCACAGCCAACAAAATATCAGCCAGTCTAAATGGAATCCAATTTATTTCTAGACTCTACCACAATGACCGGCCTTGCACACTCAAAATCATTGATGATATCAACATCACTGCGGACATTGGTCAGGTGTATGGTATTGACCGAAACGTGGATGTCGAATATCCCGATACCCAGGTAGGTGTCGCACATTGAGCGGTCCTTACCCTCTTGACCCCCACCTGTTTAGATCAGCATCAAAATTTCAGATATCAGGTTGCACCTCACCCAATTGCAATATAAACTATTAATTGGCTTGTCGCAATCCATATCCCGCGTTATGGCTGGAAGCCCAGATGCCGACGTTGGGCCCCGGTGCAGGCAAATTCCACCGTGTCTTTCCGCGAATCAAGACCCCTCCCTGATCTGGAGCCGGAACTCAGGATATCGCCCTCCGACCACAATCGGAATTGGACCAGTGTTGATATGATTGTGTCTGTTCACGCAATCAAGCTACACCTATATGACACAGCTGTAACAACAGAAGCCAGCTTAAAAGATCATGGCATCGCGAGGTTTGCCCTCAACGACAACACGCTAAGGTTAAAACTGTTGACAGATGGCTCCGGAGAGGCGCAAGTTGTGCTTCGCTCGTTCACAATGAGCAACACACGACCAGGCAACACTAAATTTCGGGAGATCATCCCTGCCGCCCATCATGATCGCAACCAGTTCATGGTCCTCTATACCATGTCCGGCGGTTCAAGCGGGACAGCACTGGCTGTGCTCACCATTGACTCTCCCCAAATAATCTTCGCTGTGGATCCTGTGATTGCGCTATTGAATTTTTTCAATAGTGCCCAGCTGCCCCCGCGCCATCTGCTCCCAATGAGTTGGCGGTATCAGAAAAAGATGGGAGAAACCTAATAATACCATTGACTTTCGGCTTGACCTCCATGACGTTTCTATCAGCGTCTTGGAGGATGATACTAATCCCGAATCTCAGTCTATAAAATTGTTCATAGAGCAGGTTATGTTGTCCCAACAAGTAAGCATAGAAATATCGATGATAACACCCATTGACATTACATACAGGGGGTGATAGCCCTAACAGTCACCCATTTGGGTATGTCCATGAACAGGATGGACAAAGCATCAGAGAGCGTGCGATTTCTGGATGATGTTGATCTGACCTTTTCACTCGACAGTCGCTCGTCATCCTCGCAGCAAATGACGAGCATTGAGATCGCCGTTAAACCAATTATATTCCGCGCATCTTACCGGGATATCACCATGATTACTTCTATAGTAAACAAGGCAATTGAGCTTTACGGCCAATCTCAAAATCCCCCTCCACTGGATGCTACGGTTGTTGATGCGGTGGTTGACCAGAGCGCAAGACCTCCCATTCCGCCACTGGAAAATCGAGCCAGAAATTTATTGGGAATGCACGCGTACTCATGAGCAAGGAGCAGGTTTGTGCAATTCTTGTTAAATGAATTACTACGGAGCTCACAGGATTATAGTTGAAGGGCTCATTTGACGGTTTCCGCTTTGTTCTTATTGGAGACTTGCACGAACAGCCTATGCTTCATCTCCAAGTCAAACCTTTCATCATCGGAGCTAAAGATTGGTCGGGAGACGTATGTTAACCCCTCACGGCTGATGTGATATATTTAAACTGCTTACAGCTTCATGCTACGACGACAATGACTACTCAAATAAGTTACTGGAATTTGGCCAATTCTCATTGGGAACCCTGTGTGTTCAAGTTTAATAAAATTCTAACCATTCTTGTTAATATTGTTTTTCGCAGTGGTCGACCCGTGGATGATCACGATATCTGTGAGCCGACCATTGAACAAATAGCGGAGCTGTCATTCAATAATTAATAGGTTGGGAAGGATAACCCATCGGGCTGCCTCAGTTTGACTTTATCAGCAAGAGAGCGCCTTGATGTTAACCTCAGCACAACATTCGCTGAACTTGCACTGACAACAATTAAAACGTGGGGAGCTGAAGGCGCCAAAATTCTCCAGAAAGATCGCGGCGCTTATGCCCCATATCGAATTAAAAATAGCACTGGGGCAGCTCTACTTGTATGGCCCGATACCGATAACTCTACACAGGGCGACAATGCAGCAATCAAAATCCTCAATAATGAGATAATTGATTGGAGGTTTGACGACTGGAAGACGATGAGAGAGGTGTGCAGTATCCCCATCCTTCTGCTCTGGCCATTGGCTGACATTAGGTCGGATAGAATGTCTCCACCTCAAGTCAACACTTGATAGGCGTGCAGTTTATTGGAAAATCATGGGAACAACTGCGAGGGATCCCAGTGGACCGAGAGGGAGAATTTGTATTTTCGTTACGCCCCAGGACAGACAAATATCCGTTCCGGCTGTTATGCGAAGTTACAGTTGTGGACAACATCAAAATAATCACGATTCGCTCAACATATAAAATCAAAAATGACACGCTGTACCCTTTGGAAATGACTTTGGTTGATGATGGAGGTCGTCCTGCCTATTCTTTGGAAAAGATATTACCTGGACAGGATTTCTCTCTTCCCATTGAGGCCGTAACCCGTCACAGGATTAGAATACAACCAGATCGTAAGTTATTTTATAAAAAAAACCTTTTATCATTCAATCGTCCCGCAGAAGGCTTTGGCTACAAGTGGTGTGTTCCCATCCGCTGGGAGGATATTATAGCGCAACAAGGTTTCACTATCAAATGCCCTCACACGAACCCAAAGGAGCCCGCTTTCCGCTTCCAGGCTTGGGCACAGGTTGATTCGAATGATCCCAGGTACATAAAAAATATATTTCAATCGCTCCGTTGCTGACCCACATTGGCAATAGAAAGAGTCCAAAAATCAATCTCAAACTCAAAGCACCTCTAGAACTCGAAAATCTTTTGCCATTCAACCTTGAATATCGAATATACGACAAGGATTCTGGCCACCATTGGAGAAGCTACCTCAGGGCAGGCGGCATTATGCCTGTGCACTCGGCCGAATTGGGTCACTTCATCTTACTGAGCATAACTGTGCAAGATACAGGTACGACACCTGTTACAAAATTTGACTAAAATAGATATTGAGGGACCCAGTCTTCAAACCTAGCGATTTCGCCATCATCAGCACGAATGGCCACTCAGACTTTGAAATTGAACACCAGGTAACTCTGCTGGACGAGTTCAAGAGGAAGATAAACCTCAAGTTAAATTACATGTAAGAGAGGCAACCTCTTGTGGGAATATTATTCATATTATGTTACCAGCCGATACGCGGACTCCGGAGGCGCATTCAAAGTTCAAGTGTATAGCCCATATATTATCGTCAATAAAACCAAATTGCCATTTTCAGTCAAGTCCACCAGGTCCAGCCGTGCAGGCACCCAAGATGTGGCTGGTGACACTGCTTCGAGTGAGTCCATTACGATAAACTTGAATATGTTTTGACCATTACGTAGCTACAACCTCACAGCCTGTCCCGTTTCGTGAGTTTTTTATTGGATGCACCAAGCAAAATATCATACTGAGGCATATCGAATGGAGTCCTGTCCCATTCGCATGACAGCGGGCATGAGTTTCTCTTCAAGATTGGCGACTCTGCGTGGTCCAAGGCAGGATTGGAGGATTGATGCCGAAGTTCTGCTATTGACTTTGTTTTATCCAGATGATAAGTCTTGAAGCTCCAGCAGCTGAGACAGAACTAGTCATGGCTTCCCAAACGCGAAAAACGGATGAATATCATACTGGACTATCGTGGACCGAAGGCGTTGGCAAGTACAAGTTGACGAAAGTAATCACGCTTTCGCCTCGGTTCATAATCAGGAATAACCTCCCTCATTCCATTTACATCCGCGAACACGGCGTAGCTCCGAGAGAGCAATCCCCGATCGAGTCCGGGGAACGCTGCCCACTGCAATTGTTTAGAGTAAGTGAGGAGAAACTGCTCACAATCGCTTTTACTGGGCTAAATGCACAATGGTGCGTACGGTTCAATTCCTAAGACACTAGGACATTGTTAATTAACGAACCAAATGGAACAGGTCACCACCGATAAATATCGAAGATCTTGGCTCTGTGCATTTCCGGCTGCGAGTGCCTGAAAATAGCGAGCCATCCCTGATTCATGCAGATGTCAAAATTGAAGCATCAACCATATTTATTTCCTTCGCTATCGGAACGGAGGGGTGGCCTTTTGTTATCGAGAATCAAAGTGATCATACAATTACCATATGTCAAAAGGTAGATAGTCCCCCAACCCACGCCAGCGAGTGCACTGACCAACCTGTTTTAGGATATCAATCGGGACGAGCAGGCCAACCCTTTGTACAAGCTGGAGGCTCATAAGGACATGTCTTACGCGTGGGACTACCCCGCCGCTAGAGACAAAAAACTCTCGCTTACCATCAACCGCGCACGCCGGGTGGTAGATATTATGGAGATAGGTAACCTTGTGCCTTTCAAGTTCAAGGTTTGACGATCGTATCCTGGTCGAGCAAGGACTAAATTATAATTATAGGACAACCGAGTTGAAAGAACAGTCGCATTGGACGTTCGTGCCGATGGCCATAAGCAGATACTGCGCGTCACCAATTACATTCCCGAACACAGTCCATACAGGCCTCGGAGACAGAGTTCGTCTTCCTCCATAACAAGACAAGATACCATCAGCAGCAGCGTTGAGGGATTTGAAGCGATTCCCAAGGAGGTTTCCCCCAGTTTAACTTTCACCGTGGACTTCGCCGGGATCGGAGTTTCTTTGGTGAATAGAAAAATGATCGAAGTGGTCTATGTGTCCATGGACGTTTTAAAATTCGAATATACTAGCAGCGAAGTTGCACAAGCTGTTAATGTCTCATGCGGAACATTACAGATCGACAACCAACTTCATGATGCAATCTTTCCCGTCGTATTGCAGCCCACCCCCATCGCAAAAGAATCGAGCGGTGTCGCTGCCCTCCCAACTGTACAAGCGTCCATCATCTGGCTCAATGATCAAGGCAAGCGCAAATACGTACAATATGCTCACAGTTATTAATAAAATCAGAACATGGCGTTCTGTTCATCAAATATTGCTCCATCCTCCTTCAAGCGCTAACTATTGAAACGGACGAAGACCTGCTATTCGCAATGTACGAACTTACTCAAATCAAAGGTGCTTCTTGGGAAGACGATTCGCAAGAGTAAATCCGGCCAACTTCATGTTATTGCTCAATACTAACAAGGATATCAGTCTCTTGATCCAAGAGCCAGATGATATCCCGGAGCCAGGTACATCTGGGGTTGGTCAAGACTTATATTTTGAAGTCCTCGAACTCCAACCTATCAAACTCTCTCTCTCATTTATGCGAACTGAAAGAGTCAGCAGTGAAGATAAGTACGGGCACACATTTTCTCTCTCTCATGACCAAGGACCAACTCCGCCTAGGCTTAGCATTCGTAACCCCCTTGCGATTGTCGTGAATGCATTGACGATGGCGGTTGGTAATATAAATGATGCCCCCCTAGAGATGAACGCACTTGCAATCAAAGATATGCGGCTCACCATGCCTGAACTCCAGAGCAGGATCACCTACCACTACCGACAGGATGTCCTCCGTCAGTTATATCGGATCCTTGGCTCCGCTGATTTCATTGGCAATCCTGTTGGCCTTTTCACCAACGTAAGCTCAGGAGTTGCCGACATCTTCTACGAGCCGTTCAATGGCGTCGTCATGCATGGTAACAAGGAACTGGGAATTGGAATAGCGAAGGTTCGTCTGGTAACAGGTCTCATATTTTTGGTTTTGAATCCCACTCTATTTAGGGCGCGGCCAGCTTCGTGAAGAAAACCGTATTCGGGCTTAGTGATAGCATGACGAAATTCACGAGCAGTGTTGGAAAAGGTCACTCTTGATTTCTCATGGGATGTTGAGGGAATAACCCCTTTCCAGGCCTATCCGCGGCCACCTTTGATTCCGAATACCAAGCTAGACGGAGGATGACTCAACGTCGAAATAAACCACGCCACGCAATGTGAGATGCCATTTTCTTAATCGAGAACTTACTCAGACTAGAATTTGTAAGTTATGGCGTGGCTGCTGGTGGCGAGGCTTTTGCCAGTAGTGTGTCAAGCGCGATGGAAGGTGTTCTGGTCAGTCAGCCGGTCGATATCCTTTCCATTCAATTAAAAATGGCTCCAGATGAAACCCATTGAAGGTGCGGAATCCGAAGGAGCATTTGGCTTTTTTAAGGGCGTTGGTAAAGGGCTAGTGGGGTATTTATTCATGTCCCGCGAAGCCGAACCCCTAATAAGCAAACCTCTCCCTTTGATAGCGCTGTAACGAAACCAGTCATTGGCGTATTTGACCTGGCGTCCAATGTATCAGAAGGTAGTCAATCGTCTTTTCCCCTCAGCAGTGCAAGCACTCACTGTGACTCACGTGACAAAAAGGCATCCGCAATACTACAACCGTATTCGATAGTCCAGAGCGCGATCGGGTTCGACTAGTATGAATGATCCTACACTTCCCCTGCATTTTATACTAAGCAATGATTAGCCACGACATGTACCTGGCGATGGTGTTCTCCGAGTGAGCGTTTTGCATGCACATCCACGAGGGGAAAAACTGATTATGAAACAGCCATATTCCGCACGTGAAGCAATGGGACAATACTGGATGAAAGATCTCAACAACGGAGCGTACCGCGAGGAATCATACGTCGCACATATCAGTATGTGAATTCCCGCGTAGCTCGTGGAATGCGTCTAATGAGACACCTCAGATTCTCCTGGTGGTGACAATGTTGTTCTGCTGACAGCATCGCGGGTCCTTTCATTTTGGTCCAAAAAGTTGCGATTGGACTGGGAGTTGCCATTCACGCAAGTTCAAGGGGTCACAGTTGAAGACACTGGAATTCGATTCGCTCACAAAGCCGGGAAAGAAAACGACAAGTTTGCCTTCATATCCGACAAGGCGTCACAGTCCTGGTTTTTCGAGCAGGTTGCTTCAGTTGTAAAGTCGTTCAATGCACGCAGGAGGATGGATGTATAAAGTCAGCGATAAGCATCGATGTAGTAGTAGCTAATGTGTACAATGCAAATAGAATAGTTGTGTATCCTGGACATATGGACAGAAGGAGAAGTTGCGTAAGATGTATTTACGAACGAATGGCCGGGAAACGGGTATGAGAGTGACACCGTAATCCGACGGTTAGATTAAATATGCTTGGAAAGAGTAGGACGGCGGGAAACTACAGTATCTTCACTCAAGGTTGGACTGGGTTCAGGGGGATCACGCCGGTTGACGGCTGTCGCAGTGCTTGACACTCGTTCACGGAGGGTTTTCGAGGAGAGTGTGGACCTTCCAAAGTCGTTCTGGAAGTCCGCTTCAATCTCGAGAGTTTGGTGGCCGTCCTCTTCGGGATCGTGCCCGTCAAAGCTGCCATAACTCTCGCGCGGGCTAGTAGAATAAGCGCTTTGGAAATCGGTATCAGAGTCATCGGTGGTGGGTGTTAAACCCGACCTGGTACGTCCGGGTGATTTCTGGCCTAACGGCGGAGGTCTGATTGCGCTCAACGACGCCCCAGACACAGATCTGCGCAGATTTACAGGCTCCGAGGGAGTTGGGCCATCGACATCAGAAAACGAAGTCCGTGTCGGAGTTTTGCCGCCAGATTCTGATGGTGGCACGGAGAGGGAACCACGACCGGGTGGGGAAATCGTGCCTTCGTCTGTGTGACTACTCACCCCAGTCTGCGTCGACGACCCGGTACCACTTCTACGCCTGATTTTTTGTGGTTTGATGACCAAGCGAGTGCCTCGTGCCGGACGCGAGCGCACAGGAGCTATCTCTGAATCCTCCTCGCTCTCCTGGCTCACGGTCTGATTTTTCCACTTGGTTGCACGGCGTTCGGACGCAAGCGCCGTCTCAAGCTGGACAGGCCACATTCAGTTAAAACGCCCACTGAGTGTAGCTGTGTCTCACCTTTTGTTGAATTTCAAGGACCTTCTGGGCGATCTTGTCGCTCTTCTGGCTGATACCTTCGTCCACCGCGTTCATGCCGTCCTGAGGCATATCCACCTCGGATGCAGAGAACCGCTTCTTCTTGCTTACCGAAATCGTGGCATCCTCCTCGTCAGCCTCTTCGATAGTCCCGTTCTCGCGCTCGATTTTTGTGATGGACGGATCCTCCCCGTCTTCGCTAAATGTCTCCGCCAGAGTAGACTCCGTTCCAAAAGACCGCATGTGTCTGTTCTTGGTCGCATCACTGGCCCTGCGAGAGCGGGTTGGTCCAGAGACGGAGGAGAGGCGACTGCTGGGTCGAGAGCTACCGTAATCGGAGTCGTCGATATCCACGGCCATGGAGGCTAACGCGCGTTCGATCTGGGCCTCGACCTCGGCCACCATCTCAGCGCGCTCTTGCTCCATCTTCTCCATGGTGTCCTTCATCTTTTCCAGCTCGGACATCGCGTCTCGATGCGCCACCTCCGTATCCTTGAGCTCTAAAACCATAATAAATATGAGTCAGCTTCATAGTAGAAACGACGTACGGTTCTGGAGTTTTGACTTCTCGGCCGCGGTGAGAGTGACGAGGCCAGAGAGCCGCTTCGTCTCCTTCTGTTCCTTGTTGATCTTGGCCCGCAGCTGGTTGGCCTCCGCACTAAGCCTCTCAGCGTATTGCTCAAAGGTAACAAATTTGTCTCGCCACAGATCTGATTCGGTCATCAAGAAATTGAGCCTCCGCGACAGGCGGCCAATCTTGGTTTCCAGATCGTCGCGAGCATCCACAAAGGCTGTTGCACGCTTGCGAATGGAATGCTGAATAAGTTGCTCAGCCGCAGTGAGTTGGGGAGGACGTTTGGTAGCGCCGAACATGCTGATCCGCTTCAGTAATGACGGTTTCTTGAACTATACACAAATGGCTGAGCCGCCGAGCAGCTGTGAGAGTAAACTCCGCACCTTGTCTTGGAGAACAGTATCAAACGCTTGAATGATCCTAGTCGAATGCCACCAGTCGGGCGGCTTGATCTGGTCGGCAACGGCGGTTGACGAAGCCCCTCGCTTGGCCTGGATCTTGCACACGGGCCTGAAACGCCCAGCTGGGAATGCTTCTTTGAATTCACTTGGGCAGAGGTTCGTGAACCGTGAGTTAAACGATTTATAGACGTTGCTCACCTTGGAACAGAGTGATCAGGGTGATAATGTGCTTCGAAAGCAGACAGTAGTCGCTGGCGATACTTGTCCCGTGTCTGCTTGGTGGATACGACGCCGACGGGAGGTGATGGGCAGCTCCTAATTCAACACATTAGAAATTACAAACACAATGACAATGTGGGCATACAGATAATTGATATCCCTGGTAATAACGATAAGCACGAATTTGAACACAAAACCGATACAACATACAGATCACAAACGCAGACCTCTGGCGGCGGTCGTATGCTATATCGTGCCTCTGTAGCGAGACCCATGATCCAAGGGCCAGGATCATCGATATATATTTTAGCATCACGAGAGTGAACGGCTGGGAGGGCGATTCCGTTCCACCCGCGGAGCTCAACGAGATACTTGATGGTCGAGACAGCAATCTACACAACGGAGATCAGATGGAAGCACCAGATTCCTATACAATCGCCCTACCCCAAGCATAGATGGATGTCTTGAGAAGAATAAAATTCTGCCTGTGGGAGCCAGAGCAATCTGCAACCAATTAATGGAATCCCCGAACCAGCATGCTGAAACTAACCTCGCAAATGGTGAGAATGTTGTCGATATTCAGGCACTTGAACAAGGCCACATTGTAAAGTTGATGTCCACCAAACCACGACCAAAGTCGAGTCCGCCGGGGAAGCGTGCAATGACTTCTAAATTAGAATCACCCCGTCATTCTTGGGACTTGCATCTAGTTTAATTAGGTCTCCGGCCCTGGGGGCGGGATGTGCAAGAATCTTGGAGATTTGGAGTGTATGCGACTGAACGTCTTTAGAGAACCGGGCCCAAGAGAGTGTAAGATAGTCACGCATGAGATCGTAGACAGGGTGTCGAGAAACGAGTGCTGGATAAAAGTGAATACAGCTGAATGTGACAAAAGGACATGGGGCTCACTGAGGGCATATGGAAGCCAGAAGACGGTATCACCAGGTAAAAATAACGTGCTTTCCCCGGGTCCATGGCCGACGGTGCTTGCGATTTCAAAATCGCTCTCGCTCATGGCCCCATCGCCTTCGGTTTCGCCATCCGTCTCAGCATCGGCCCAGGGTCCGCGGGCACTCTTTTTAGCGTTTCTGCGCGCCTGAATAGTGGGATCAGGGCCGTCAGAGCCGGCCCCTGTCACATCCGCACGGAGATTTTTGAGACGAGACGCGACGAGGCTCTGGGCAGACTCCTTGCGAGACCTGCCCGCCTCGAGGGTACGCCGAATCGCACTGCTGCGTTCGGCGTCGGCATGGGACCAGACAGTGAGACAGACACCATGGTAGGCGACGGTGCTACCTGCGGATTGACCCATATTTATGTCGTTGCCATTCGCGGCGCCGACCGTCGCGGGGTTGTTATGGGAGCCATGGCCAAGCAAACTTTGGGGACCGAGATAGGCAGAGGACGGTCGTGCAAATGGGTCATCTTGGTAAGGGTAGGCAAAAGTAGCTGCGGATGAGCGGTGGTCGTTGCTGGAAAGGACAGAGGCGCGGAGAAGATCGCCGGAGGGGGTTGGGGCTAGAGGCGTGTTTGGGGCGGGTAAAGTAAAAGTGAAAGTGTGAATGGTAGAAGCAGGCTGGAGGGTGGAGGCGATGACCTCAACCTCACGGGTAAATGAGAGCTATTGGGCACAGTAAATGAGCTGGCGAGTTGGGATGAAGGTCGGATACTACCTTGAGTGCTTTGGAAAGCATTTTTCCGACCTCCTGCTTTGAGAGAGCTCCAGCGCCCTTCATGACCTCCTCGCCCTTTCCTCGCTTCTTTTTTTTCCCGCCGCCAGCACCGGGACTGACGGTGCTACCAAGGACCTCTGGCCTCCACCAGCGACTCACGGCGCCTTCGCTGTGGTGAAGACCCATGACGGAGTCGGGGTCTGCGAGTGTCCAAGTGTGAGGTGACTTTGGGAGGCCAGAGACGACGTAGAGGGAAGTGAGGGGAAGGGTTGGAATAAAAGAGGCAATAGGAGGAGCATCTCTAGCGGAACGAGTGGATACAATTGAATTACGAGCTGAAGCGGGGATAGGTTCCATGCTTCTGCGGTGTTTTATACCAAGGATCCTAGAGGCCTTGTCGGTACGATGAGTTGAAAGAGCGTTGTTGTTTGGGTTTGAGAGAGGAGTAGAAACTGTAATGTAATCAAGTTCATCCGCGAGCGCAGCGGGTTCCTGGGGTTGTACAGGGGTGGTGGTGGTAGTGATGGTAGTAGAGGCGGGCGGGTGCGAGTGGATGTTATTCTCAACTGAAATATTGATGATCGTGCCTGGGCTTGAGGGCCGAGGCGGCGAGTCCTTTTTCGGCTCGAGACGCGACGGGTAGGCGAGTTTCGAGGATGTTACACGTTGGCGAATGCTACGAACGTCGGTGAGGGATGGATCTGAGAAGCGGGATTTTAGAATGGATTCGGAAAGGGGTAGCGGTAGCGGTAGGTAATGGGCTAGCCGCAACGGCAGGAGGAGGTATAGACGGGCGCCTCGCCACGGACGCCATTGCACCAGGAGAAATGGGGGTATCAGACAGAGAGGAGAAAAGAAAGGAAAAGAGGAAAGGAGAGAGACAGATCGCGAATAATAAAAGAAGGGCCTTTTGGCCTATACAACAGCTGCTACTCATTATCTCAGGGACCCATTACTAGCCTTTAGAATATTGTCTCCGACATCGCTTAGTTGGACCTGATGTACCTCACCGACAGCATGCACGGCGTCGAGGGGCCAATGTTGGCCCCGACCAACAGACAACTGGAAATGAATGGCGGTGGGTAGAGTTCATCGCCGCCGACGGTGACTCCAGCGACGGTGAACTCTCCTCGTTTGCAGTCACGTGTGCGTGGATCTCGATTGTCGATCGCACCTAGCCCTGATCCGGCCATGGCGCTTCTATTCCTTCATGCTGATGGGCTCACGTCTTCAATTACAGTACCTGCCCGCTCTCACCAGGTCCATTCACATGGTGATACCCTCCATCCTCTCCCACACTAAATTTCCCGGCAAGCGTCGGGGCAGCTGGCCTTGACAACCGTGAAATATGAACTCTTGTTCTCATCTTCCCATCCCCCATTCGTAGTCCTTCCATGTCAGCTATTTCCACACACACCCTACATCTTCACCCTATCACTGTCCATGGCGCAAACTTTCCAGCCAGAATATTGTATATTACGGTATATGATGATATCAATAGACAATGGAAATCGTGTCCCAGCTTAGCGGTGGAAAACTTCCCTCAGCCAAGCCCAACTGCCCGCGACCGTCCCGTATCTCTGCCCTTGCCCTTGCCCTTCCCACCCGGAGTCTGGCCTTCCGCGCCCCTGGATTCAGGTAAGACCCCCGTTTCCTCACCTCCAGATATGTCCGGCCGGTCTCCTTCACTCAGTGTGCGCCGCCGTGCCTTGGCCTGTGCCTCCAGCACCGTATCCGAAAATCCCAACCCACTCACCCGCCTCCGCCTCTCCCGTGGCACAATGGCGAATCCGGGGCTCACCGGCGACAGGCCAATTTGGAATCCCGCACCAAGCGTGGACACGGGATTGATTGGGAGTGGCGGCGGCGAACTTGGTGTATACGATGTTGAGCGGTGCAGGTGCCCTGGGGCCACTAGTGTCTCGGCCCCGGCAGGGGGGATCGTCCGTCGCCGCGATGTGCGCGTTCGTAATGGAGATACCCTCACACGCCGCTCGCCGCTAGACTCTTCTCGAGAAATGGTGGATTGCACCCGGGGGGTCTTGATGACCCAATGTC
The DNA here is from genome assembly GCA_015501065.1 of Infundibulicybe gibba. Lineage (NCBI taxonomy): Eukaryota > Fungi > Basidiomycota > Agaricomycetes > Agaricales > Omphalinaceae > Infundibulicybe > Infundibulicybe gibba. Next base: position 922,455 of record JADNYI010000001.1, read on the forward strand.
AAGCCCTAAACCGGTTAGGTCTGGCGACGTCGATGCTGCAGGAACATTTGATTCAGATCGTGTCTGCCTCCCCATAGCAACTGCCCTAATTCTCGTCGATCGTTCTTCATCGCTGGTTTCGGGATCGCTGCTTGTGTGCGGCTCTTCCCCACGATCGGACGAGCATTCTGATTCGTCATCCCAAGCACCAATGTCGACGCCTCCACCTCCAGATTGGATACTGACGACCCAGACGCCGCCAAGGAGAATGAATATGCCCAATACCACCAAACAAAGGTGGAGGGGCGAAATAAGGGAGAATTGATCAAAATAGACCAGCCCATTGACAATGGATGATAAATTATAAAAACAGAAAGCGGCTGTAATTAAATAATCAGCTAGTGGAAGGAGGACTAACTTGGCAATCGCTTACACGGACACACGAGAGTAGGATCGGCCAACGTAAGCGCCTTGTGGAGATACCACAACTGGAGCAATGCAAATGCAACGAGGCCAAGAACGAGCATCCATGCTTGCCAGCGCCAAAACTGATTGTGGCCACGGAGGGTTAACAATAACATTCGACACCACTCTTGGCAAATAGCAGACACATCCCAGAGATAATACCAGAAAAAGATGCATAAGATATCGCGATCATCAGTCGCGTATGGTTCAGCCTGCGGAGGGCAGAACCATGGCGGCGTCTATTGGAAGAAAGTGAGGTTGCCGAAGACGACGGTGATTTCTTTCCGTCGAGTTGAAGGAGAGGGGTGCGTTCGGTGGTGATGGTTTCTGTGATGGCGTTTGTAACTCCAGTCGTCAGTGTTGACGGATTGGCAGGCAATCCACCTGATATGGACGTTGGAGAACAGGATGCAGGGGACACAAGTTGGGCAGTACGACGGCCAAGGGAATAATCTACGACATGAGTCTGATAATGGAGCAGGTGTAAACAAATATCCGGTCTGATAAATAATGTCGTTACGCACGATGATGAGACATATGACAACGGCCGCCCCGAGCAGAGAAAAGTAGGCAACGAAAGCAGGCCGACTAAAGAGCTCAAGGAGGTCTTCGAGCGATCGTGTTGGCTCGGGCACGATGCCGAAAATGGCGATTAGCACTGCACCGCCCGCGATGAGGAGCGTGCCCAGGATCATCCACGGAGAGAACACGTCCCCGAGGAGTATTTTTGCAAAAAAGGCATTCCAAAGGAGAGATACAGCCCCGAGTGGGGCAAGGATGACAACAGGGAGGGAGGCGATTTGCACAAGTGAGCCAATGATGTTGGAGGAGATGAAGATGGCAAAGCCCAGCAGCCACAGACTGAGACTGGAGCTTCAGTGAATTCCAGTATGATGTTAAATGTGACCCACGGTCTCCGATGCTCGACAGATTGCTTGTGCGGGGGTAGCAGTTGATTTAGAACATGGCTCTTTCTCTGTATGGTTAAGCCGAGGGACTGGACAAATGAGGCGAGGAGACCTATGATAATACCAAGGGGTATGGATATGTGGGCATTCGACACGGAATGGGGCAGCGACTGTCCCGAGAAGAATCGAGGGAGCGTAGAATAAACCATTATTCCCTCATATGAGGTCAAGGAGTCGGAACAACGAGCGAAAGGGTCAAGTAGCAGGGATGACCAGGCTCCCAATTTGGAGCGATCTGCACGTGATTCACATTCGCTGAGTCGCTCTTCAAGCAGTTGCTTTGCAAGCAAGCGATGAATGCATCTGCGCAGAACATGGAAGAGGCAGCCAACATTGCCTCCGAGTTCATTTACAGTAAGTCCATTGGTACTTTGTTTATCCCGTCTCAAGTCACCCAACTCTCAAGGTGTCGACAACCTCCCACAAGAAGTCGCCCATCTGCTTGCTGAAATAAAACACAAGGAAACTAGGGCAAATGGTGTGTGTTACTATTCACCTTTCCAACAGTTCTGAGGTCTTCCCGTGGCTCCCCAGAGCTTCAGCAAGAAATTGATAAAGACTCTGCCCGGTACATTCGCCATTCCATACGGGCTTCGGCTGCTTCAACCCCATCCCCGTCCTCTCGTGCCCCGTCACCAAAATCAATGCTCCTCCCCGCAAAGATATCAGAATCATACGCCCAAATCGACAACCTCATTTCTGAAAAATGTATTCTCGCTCAGCGACTCATAGACCTTATTTCAATGACACGCGCGCGCCTGGACGCGGACTTGGCCAAAGTACGGATTCTGCAAGGAGACGTCGTCGAGACTCTATCGAGTTACAGTCCCGGACCAGGCCCCGGAACACCAGCTGATAGCTACGCCACCCTTGGGCGCAATCCCACACTTCAGATCACCGAAAGTTTGAGGAATGCCCTGGCCACACCGTCCAAGGCGGAGCTTAGACGGTCGCCCGGGACCCCCGCGCTCGCGTCCTCTGCATCAATAGGACCAAGTGCCACCAAAAGTGGGTCCTTGCAGAGCCGGCCCTCATTCAACGATGCTGAGTACCTTTCGATTGCAGGACGTCGCCTGGCCGCATCGGCCTCTATCAAGCTAATACCCGCAGCCTCCCCGACAAAACATCGCTCCGCGTCCCCCACGACGAATGCGTTAATGGCAGAGAAGAGTTATTCACACCCACGCTCTCGGCTCTCACGGCAGATACACCCGAAGGAGGACCCAGAGCCTGAAATGGAGGTTGACGAAGACGAGGATGAGGATGCTGAAGGCGAAGATGCAGACGGAGAAGACGAGAGGCTCTATTGTTTCTGCCAGAAACAGAGTTACGGCGACGTGAGTATCTCTCAGCTTACCCAGGGTGGATGCGGTAACCACAATGGTTTCAGATGATTGCATGCGACAATGAGAATGGATGCCCGTACGAGTGGGTTCGTATCTATATTTTCTTGTCACACTCGACCACCCCTAATACCTATTAGTTCCATCTCAATTGCGTGGGTTTAAAACAGCCCATGCCGGAGAAATGGTATTGCTCTGTGTGCAAGGCAAAAGGTGCCGGCGCACCGAATGTTGGCAGGAAGCGAAAAAAACAATAATGTACACTACTTGTATCACTCGTGCGTCTTCTATCAAATATCAGAATTGTAATGCGTGGTTGTTCAGACGATTGAAATGGTAATTGGACCATATGGGATTGGTTGTTCAAAGCGGAGAAGGTCTTTTGTCCCAAGAACTACCCCACATGAGTTTGTGGAAATAAACAGCAGGATAACGGCACCCACCGAGGCAATGGTAAAATGCAGCGGCAGCGACGTGTCTCGTGCTCGCCGCCTTTGGGACAATCGTGTCAAAAGTCAAGGAGGAAGTCGCGCTTGGCAAGGTCTGGTTTTGCATTTTTGCGTATCTAAACAATATGAATCATCAGATCATTATCCACGTTATGTTCATGGAATAACCAACTCAAGGAAATTGTACGAGTTTCTCTCAAGGGTGATTTTGTGCAGCTCAGATCGCTGGGATTCAAGAGTGGCGGAATTTCCGATTGGTGCTGCGTCCACTATCACATTCAATGTCCAGTCATCCTGAATGCAGGCAGGACATTCAAAAGGCTTACCATCAAAAACGTAATCTTCTCCAAGGCCTTGCGAGTCTGCTCTGACGGTGGCGGGAGAAAGGCCCACACCACCCAGAATGCTCCCCATCTGGCTCCCAACAAGGGAACTCTCTCGCCGGCTCTGGGAGCTTCCCCTGAGTTTGATTTCAGCTTGGTCGACCTGCATATTGTCGCTTCCCAAAAATCCAATATTCCCCACACTTGAAGAATTGGCAGCGCCTGCATGGTCCCAGGGGAAAAGTGAACTCTTTTGAGAACTCCCGGCTTTCTCTCCGCCGAGATCAAAGCCGAAGCCAACGGATGGTTGTCGAGATTGTGCTCGACGACCTTGGCCTGGTTCCTACATGATCTAAGTAAGCAGAGACTCAAATTCCTTCATGTTGCAGACCTCGGAGGACGTTGGTGGACGGGCGTATCCATGCCCTGATTATAATTATCCGCTGGAAACGATATTTAAAAGAAAAAAAAATCGGTTATGGATAGTAATTACCCATCTCCCAGCTCTCCCCGTTGTTGCCGCGTCATCTAGGTTGTTTTGTAGCTCGTGCGCCTCGCCTGGGAATGCGTCATAGATTTCTTCGGTGGCAACAGGGCTGATCTTGCGGCGTTTGTTGGGTCTCCTTTCGTCTATGCTCCCCCGGTTACCATGCCTAAAGTGGGAAATGCTGGAATGGGAACAACCTACCTGGGTGTATGCTAATGATGCCGGACCTTGCTTCCACCTGGATTTTGAAATTTTCAACCCAAAAGTTGATAAGGACTTGAGCTTGGACTAGGATCCCGCCCAATCAGTCCGAGCTCGAAAATGGACGAGGAAAGCCTTACTTCCGTATGGCACCCCCCATATCTTATCTTCAATAACCTTCCCATTGCACCTCTCCGACCTTTTTTGTATCATGTTTTGTTTTAAAACGAGTTGTGCGTCGAGGTATTGGGAACGAGCGGCCTGCAACAATTTCGTTTCAATATCCACAAATTCTCATCGCGGAAGCATTCACCTTCAATTCTTCGTCAGTCAATTCTGTCCGGGCGTCAAGAAGTAGGCGTGTTCGTTTTGTCTTCTTGAGGTCTTCGCCATGGCCCACAACTGATTCGATCGGAATGTCCGGCTTTGGTCCCTCCACGTCCTGAGATAACAGCTGGCGAGAAAATGATGTCGCAGGGCTGAGCGATGGTGGAGGCATGGACTCGTGAAATGCTATGAGATCGGTTTATCTTTGAATGGAAGGCCCTAGTAATGTCATACATTACCTTCTTCGGTTAGTGGCTTCGGTGGTTGGTGAGTTCAATGTTGCGAAGCCAAAGCCGGTAAAATGACTTACCATGGGTGCTGCAGGCGAGTGCGTTTCAACGATAGCATCGTTCAAGATAGTGTAGGAACGATCGTCGACATCCATCTCCATACCAGGGTCAACATCACTGACAAGATTTTCTATGGGGGCGAGGTTCCTAGGCGACCTTTAGTAGGTGATCGCCCAAATCAAACTGCGCGGCCATACATATCTCCCTCCAGCGGAATACCCCATCCCTCCCCCAACTCCCGAGCTAGCTCATCGCCTAAACACCCCAATATCCAGCCCATCAGATGGTTCAAAAAAGAGATTATCGTCAAAAGAGAAGCCTCCGTCAATCTGCGACGAGAAAGGTCGATGCCACTGCTAGCACCGCTAAATGATAAATCAAATGACGCTGATAATAAATCTTCGTGATGTTCCTCCAATGTATGCGGATCATGGCGAGCGACCTCGGTGAGGGAATAGGTTTGGGCCGCTTCTTTTGTGCTGCGTGGCCTTTGGACTTGGGGTCAAAGTCGCCATCGCCCTCATCCTCCACATCCGATGTTTTGCCTGAATGCCAAAATATAGCGAGAGCGACAGGAAACAATCAAAGACAATACCTGCAACGTTCAAATATTCATCCCAGTCCTAGGAAATGGATAAAGAAACGCAGTGTAAAAATCAAACGGGCACGCACAGCGACTAAAGCATCGAAATCAATAGCACAGGCAGTTTTAGGGTCAGTGGTAAGGGTTACGGCAGATGGACTGCGACACATGGATGAGCCCAACCCCAAGGTAAACCAGGATAATTACCGTGTGCTTGCTTGAGCCATTTGAAGCTCTGCATCGATTGCAGCAGCAGACCTTATTTCATAGACCACCTTTTTCAAGGAGGTGACACAATTTGTAACATCAGTCAGGAAAATCTCCTGCTTTACTGTTATGCAGGACTTGGATCTGCCTTTTTCTTTTGGGTATTTTTTTAGAGCCCTCTCTCACCTTTGTAAACACTGAACACTCATTAGAATTGATTGCAAGCATAAAATGTACTGAGAACCAACCGGGCGACACCAACCATAAGATTACTTGACAATCTCAGCGCCAATGGTTCGTTTGGCTCAGTGATAAATCGCATAGCTCAGTGATGTCAGCTGTGAGCACGGAACGCTTCGGTAACTTCTTGAATGTCGATTTCGAGCCGAGAGTGGCAGCAAGCCTGACAAGGTGAATGGGATAAAGGCAAAAAAAAATAGCAGAATGGATGTGCACCATAGGAGGCCAAAGCCGCTGTCCCGTCGCGCCAATAACTCTGTAGAAAAAAACATCTTTCGCGAGGTGATGGTGAGTGGGCGGATTGGCTAATAAATCATGCACAAAAAGTAGGAAACCATAAAGAAAAAATACGGGGAGAAATCAGGATGGAGTAGAGTAATTTTTTGGTTTAAAAGATGCCAGAGGACGTTAGGACTGGATATGGGATGCATTCGCGCGTCTTCGCAAGTTCGACGCTGGTCGAGGAGGTGTCGCGGAGATTCAATAACAGGTCAGATGATCGTTATGTAATCAATGATCGAACTGACATTGGTGACGTTTAACCATCGTCAGTGTCAGTGTCACTTGCCAGAACCCCAGAATATTCGACCATGCACAGGAAGCGTCGAGTGTGTTCTAGACAATTATTCCTTGTACATATATAAAACACCTTGGGGTAGCATCAAGCCTGCCAATACCCAATCATGACAAGCAACTTCGATTTCACTGACAAGACAGAACAGTCTCTAGCGGAAGCAGTGCAACTAGCAAAAGATTATGCCAATGCCCAAGGTGAGTGCTTTGTTGCCAAGACCGGTACAGAAATGGGCCGTACTGACCTGACTTTGTAGTTCATCCTGCCCATCTGGCATTTGTCCTCATAAATAGCGGCCCCGCCGTTGAATCGATACCCGGAGGATTGCCGTCGTCATCCAGCTCCGGCACACCGTTGTTCTCGTCTGTTGTTCAACGGGCCGGAGGCGATCCTGTAAGTCCTCAAAATAACAAACTTCAAACCTAATCTCATATATCACCACAGACTGCTGTAAAGCGGGGTCTTCAAAAACTAGTTGTTCGACTCCCGACACAAAACCCGCCTCCAGATGAGACCAGCTTCAGCTCCACGACACTAAAGGTCCTTCGAGAGGCGCAAGCCATGCAAAAAACCATGCATGATTCATACATTGCCCAAGATCATATTTTGCTTGCGCTTATCAAAGACCCAAGCATAGCTAGCCTCTTGAAAGAGCTCGGTCTCACCGAATCCGTGCTCAAAACAGCGATCGAACAAATAAGAGGGAACCGACGGGTAGAGTCCAAGACAGCGGAGCAGGCTTTGACGCACTCCAAAAATATGCAGTGGACTTGACGGCCCTCGCAGAAGAGGGCAAGATCGATCCAGTTATCGGTCGTGATAATGAAATTAGACGAGCAATCCGTATTCTTTGTAGAAGGTGTGTGAACTTGTTCCCTCCATTTGATATGCTCATTGGCTGCAATGAATTTAGGACCAAGAATAACCCTGTTCTTATTGGCGAGCCTGGAGTAGGAAAGACTTCTATTGCGGAAGGGCTTGCTCAACGCATCGTGAACCGGGATGTCCCAGCCAGCTTAATTTCTCGGTTATATTCCTTGGATATGGGTGCCCTCATGGCAGGAGCGAAATACAAGGGAGAATATGAGGAGCGCATCAAATCGGTCCTAAACGAGGTCGAGACGGCCGCTAAGGATGGTCCTGGTGTCATCCTCTTCATCGATGAACTCCATCTGATCATGGCTGGACGGGGGTCGGAAGGGGGCGGAATGGATGCTGCTAATTTGTTCAAACCCCTACTTGCCCGGGGCAAACTCCGCTGCATCGGTGCCACCACGCTTGCAGAATACAGGAAGTATATTGAGACCGATGCCGCTCTCGAGCGCAGATTTGCTCAAGTAATCGTGAACGAGCCATCAGTACCGGAGACCATCAGCATTCTTCGCGGTATCAGGGAGAAGTACGAGGTTCATCATGGGGTTCGGATCTTGGATGGTGCTCTGATCTCCGCGGCCACTCTGGCACATCGTTATTTGACGTCAAGACGCCTCCCTGATTCTGCAATTGACCTTGTTGACGAAGCCTGTGCAAGGTTAGTCTTATTACTTACTAGTCTAACTTCACCATTTTTATTATTTCCAGTGTTCGGGTCACTCGCGAAACTGAGCCGGAGGCCATCGATAAACTGCAACGGCGTAAGCTCGAATTAGAAGTGGAGATCCATGCATTGGAACGAGAAAAAGAGCCGCAAGCAAAGAACGGCTCCAAATCGCGCGCAAGGCAATAGCTGAGGTTGATGAGGAGCTGCAACCCCTAAAGCGGCTTACGATAACGAGAAGAAGCGGGGCGATGAAGTCAACGTGGTTCGGCGGAGGATTGAGGATTTGAAGGCCAAGGTGGAGGATGCGGAGCGACGGTACGTTATTCCGCCAGTCAGCATTTTGCAAGTTTCATCAATTCATTTGCTACAGACGTGATGTGGTCGCAGCCTCGGATTTGAAGTTTTATGCACTCCCTGAACTTCAAGCCAAGCTTGAACAGTTGGAAGCCAAAAAGGCTGAAGAGGAAGCAGCGGATGGAGGTGGGAAGGATGCAGTGACACCCGAACAAATCGCCGAGATCGTCGCGCGATGGACATCAATCCCGGTGACTCGCCTCATGTCGACGGAGAAAGAGAAGCTCCTCAAAATGGACAAAATCCTGGCAAACAGTGTCATTGGCCAAATCGAAGCAGTGAAAGCAGTCGCCAACGCCATTCGGTTATCAAGGAGTGGGCTTTCCAACCCGAACCGTCCAGTCGCTAGTTTCCTGATGGCTGGACCATCGGGTACTGGTAAAACCCTTCTTGCCAAGACGGTGAGTCTAGTATTGCTTTATTTTAGAGTATCCTGACCTGGTTTGGATTGCAGCTCGCTACCATTCTATTCGATTCACCCGAGGCTATGATCCGTGTTGATGGCTCAGAGTATTCTGAGAAACACTCCATCGCTCGCCTCATCGGGTCGCCTCCGGGATACGTGGGTTATGACGCTGGTGGTCAACTGACCGAATACGTCCGCCGAAAACCATACACCATCGTTCTCATCGACGAGGTGGAGAAGGCCTGTCGGGAATTTGTGACGTTATTCCTCCAGGTGCTGGATGATGGCCGGTTGACAGATGGGCAAGGAAGAATTGTTGATTTCAAAAATACTGTTATCATCATGACTTCAAATCTCGGTGCTGCTTATCTTAACGACATGGGTGATGGACCCATCAGGCCGGATACCAGATCACTCGTGATGGGGGCGATACAGACCCACTTTCCTCCGGAGTTTGTAAACCGGATTGACGAAATAGTCATATTCGTGAGTCATATTTTTGGCTAAAATTACATATCCTTGAAAACTGAGGCATTTCGATAGCGCTCACTATCGAGGAGTGATGTTCTCAAGATCGTTAATCTCCGACTGAAAGAAGTAGAAGAACGACTGGCCGATCGCAAAATCACTATTGACATCGACGAGGATAGTAAAAACTACCTGATGTCGTCAGGGTATTCTCCAGCTTATGGAGCGCGGCCCCTAAACCGTGCTATCCAGAGCGAGCTACTTAACCCCCTCTCCGTTATGCTCCTGTCAGACCGCATTAGAGATGGGGAAGCTGTTCGTGTTCGCTTTGACGGACCGCGCAATCGACTCCATATTCTTGCTAACCATGAAAGCAGTGCGGAGAACAATGGGATGGATGTGGATGATACAGATGATGAAATCGAGATTGAGGAAATAAACTAAATGAAAACGCACAAGTTTATGTATTAATAGTAGCAGTGTAGCAGTATCTCAGAATGATCAATGCAATACTCGAGACTCGAGTCGAATTTCAGGTAGAGAATTACGTAATATATCCTGGATTTATGTAGTGTGTGGGTGTGACCGGATTGTGGAACTCTGTATCAACCATTTTAGAGGCCCTCAAGATGTCTGCAGTGTTCTCCCGTCGTCTCGTCGCTCGGTTTGCCCCGTTTTCTACACGTATCACGCGCGCAGCATCTACAACAGCATCACCTTCAGTACCAGTAAAGCCCGCGTCATCCGTCCCTTCACCTCAAGCACCCAATTACCCAACGACATGGTCCACAAACCAGAGGCAACGCCCTGATGGTGGTTCTGGCCCCCGTTTCGAGCAAACAGCCATGGAACTCCAGCCGAACCCGCTGAGCGCCATGGAGCTCGTCGCAAACGAGCCAGTGAGGCTTGTCAACGGCCGACGGGCTGTGTGCGATGGCGGTCTGTAGTAGCTGTTCCATCCCCTTGGCTTCCATCTTACGTGGGATCTAGGAGCTGGGCCACTGGGACATCCTAAAATTTACATCAACCTGGTATGGGCATAGTTTTTTTGCCTTTTCGGTGTACTTCGTTTACCTGGCTGTGGAACTAGGATCAAGCCGGTCCTCGTGCATGCGGGTATGTGCGACACCTGATCCTTATCTCACTAATACTAACTGTGGCCTCACTGGTTGGGTAGCTACTGGTAAGTTCACTGCCTTTATGGTTACGCGTGGTCTTCATACCATCCTCAGTGGTATTCGCTTCGAGCAAGCCCCCCATCACCATTGATAGTAATCCATAATGTTATTATGCGAGTAGAGTAGGCGAACCGAACTATCGAAAGATTCACACCCGCGAAGCGTGTTTTAATTCTTTTGTAATATGATTGTCAGCCCCGTCTTTGTACAAGCCGGTGAGCATAAAAATACATTTGGGCTCTCTACTACTACTATACCTAGCTTCCGGCGGAATTGTGCAACTAACAAACAGTAAGTACGATAGGAAGTGAAAATAGCAAATTATGAGCAAAATGCAAACAGGAGGCAAAGCCATGAGTCATTAGAGTATGCCGGTGGGTAATACCTCCTGGGTCCGAGGCAAAGTGAGTGGGTGTGATGTGCTGGACTGAGATGAATGATTGTGGGGATGTGAGAAGCAGAAAAAACCGAGAAAATGCCTAGTGAACGAGTGTGCTGAGGGTGATGCTAGATCATGTATCCTCGGATGATGCATGGAAGGACATGGGAGAAAGCGGCGGATACTCGCCGCCGCCTGCGACGGCCTCCAGTTGCGAAAAGGGTGGTAATGAAGTTGCTGGCGAATAACTATCGCCAGTGGATGGGGGGCGATGCTACGCGATGACAAGCATATTTAGTGACTTTATCACCGCGCATATGCTAAGAACTCACCACATGAAATATTGGATTGATAGCAGATTTTGGGGCGTTTCCAGGACTTGGCGGGTGTCCATATGGACTGGGGGGATGCGTGGGTGGCTGCCCACCAAACTCGAAGCTATATGTCCCGTTCTGACTCAAATGTGTGTTGGGATGGGAAGGTGGGACGATATAAGGGGGCGAGTGCTCGCGCTGAGCTAGCAACCGTTCTTTGTGCTGTTGAACTTGTATCCAGGGTGGAGATGGAGAAAGAGACGGGGAAACAGAAGGTGATAATGATAGCATTTGAATTGGCGGAGGCGACACGCTGCCCAAATGTGTGGTGTTAATAGAGGCCTGAGTCCTGAAATCATGGGCCAATTGGCCCTCCAACGAGAACGAATTTGATGAGCGAGCTGACGTAGGGAAATCGTCAAAGGATGTTCGCAACGAAGACATGGATGTCATCCTGTTGATACCAAACAAACTAGGTCGATTTCGTATTCGCGATGGACCAGGGTCGCTGTCAACTGTGGCGAAAGATATTGAGGACATCCGGCCGATGCTATGCACGTCCGAGGACGACATGGAGTGATCATCATCAAATTCCCGACGGCGAGCTTTAGCGACACGCTCGTTCGCTCCACGCCAATCGCCCGCCGAAGAACTCTCTGCCTGGGTTGAAAATCGTCCAGCTGCGGCGTTAAGTGTCGTTGAGCTGATAGTGTTTACGTTGGCGGGCTGGCTTTGACGGATCGGCCCTGAGGAGGATATTTTGCCTTTCGATGCTGTTTCGGAAAACTCCAACCGCTGCTTGTTGCCACCATGCCACTCGATATCATTGCCCTTCTGGATCATCTTCTCGCGTTTTTGCATGACAGCGCGGGCCTGCTCTCGGTGCATCTTCTCCGCGAGCTTGCGCCGCTGCTTCTCCGCCTCCCGTTGCACCCGCTCCGCCTCCTTCTTGTTGTTTTTCTTGACATCGCTGGGATTGCGGACTGGTGATTCCTGTACGGGGGATAATTCCCGCAAGGACCTACTATCCGTGCTAGATGACTGAGTCCGCTTAAGTGACGGTGTGGAACTAGGCGGAGCAGGAATTTCATCAAGTGGAGGAAGGTGGTGTGTTTTGTCGCCGCCAAACATCCCGAGACTCCATTTACTATTTTTCTTACCGAAGCTGAGTGATCCGAGTTTGCCAAGCTTGCTGGCGGGGGTCGGAACAAGAGGATGACCATTAATGGCTTGGTTATTCTCGGGCTCGATCTGAGGACGTGCGGGATATTCCTGCACCATCGGAGAGCCGTGGATATCCATAGGCTGACCACGGTGGTATTCCTCCGGCAACTCGGCCTGAGGCGATATGTCCATGAGATCGTCGCCATTCTGAGAAATTGTGGGGGTGGTGGAGCTATGCCAACCAGCGGACTGGCTTGGGTGAAGAATATCAGAAGAATTGGGCGAGGGTGTTTGTAGCGTGATGGAGGGGGGGGCGAATGGTGAGCGATGATTGGGCGCGCCATCAAGATTTTGATGACGAGGGTGAGGGGAATTAGGTGAGGGATTTGGATGAGGGCTACGAGATGGCGATAGCATTGTATTATGACCGTTGCGCTGATGGGGTGTAGTTGTAGATATGCGAAGACCAGAGGGGATGGGAATGTTATTGCGGGGAATGGTTTCAAGAAGATATGGATGTTGACGACATTGTCGACTTGTCAGCCGAGCATCTGGATCATATCTGAGCAGGTCGCGGATGCAACGAACTAGTGACCTTGGGACAGTGGGCTGAAATAGGGTGTGTATATCGATCGGGGGGGTCTATGAACAGTTAAGACATGCTTATGATCGGAGGGAAAGATCGCACCTTTGAGAACTGGTACCCAACTTCCTTGGCCATTCGGATACCCCGTGGCCACGGCCCACCTCCAAGAGGACCGCCACTATGAGAATCCAGGCCATAGGCATCGCTCGGATCCCCAAGGATTTGACATATCCTCCCAACTTGGTCGAGCTGGTCACTGCCAGGGAACAGCGGCCGGAGATTAACCAACTCGGCCATAATGGTACCCAAAGCCCACATGTCGACAGGGTTAGAGTAATCATGGCTCAGGAGAAGAACCTCGGGTGCGCGATACCACCGCGTTGATACATATTCCGTATACGGCGGATTGCTCTTGGTCTCACGCGCAAGACCAAAGTCAGCAAGCTTGATGATCGCTACAACATCTCGTTCTTTTGGCGCATTGGGCGGAGCTACGGGTGAGATGGAATTATAGTCATGGAGGCCTGTTGTGGTGACAAGAACATTCTCCGGTTTCATATCCCGGTGAAAGTAGCCAGCCGTGTGGATATGGTCCAGACCTTGGACGATCTGTTGGAAAATGGAAGACACAAGGCCACCAGCGAGCGCACGTCCTTTGCGGGCCTTGATGAGATGGTAGAGGTTTCCTTCCATGGACTCGAAGACAAAATAAAGCTCCTTTGAGTCGGGAAGAAGGAAAAAGTCGTATAGTGGGATAATGTTGGGATGAAATGGAATTGCACGCAGAGACTTTTGTGGGAGGAAGGTTAACGAAAATGAGTAGAGGTCCACGACGGCAAAAATGCTCAGGGACTCACCTCGAGCTCCTTCAACTTTTGACATTCGTCCCAACCACCCTCCCACTTCTTCTTCATCCTCTTTACTGCTACGAGTCTCTTTCCCGTCCACTCGGGCCTTGCACCCGCCCCGCATTGCATGGGTGACAGCGGTGTATTGGGAGGAAGGGTGCCATGCCAATCGCATAGCCAAACCGTTCCGAAGGAACCATCTCCCAATATCTTGAGGCGTGTATAAGATCGCGTCGAGCCTGTGGAATGATGAGTGTGAAACAGGTGGACGGCTATGTGATGGATGGGACTCACTGCTCTGGGAGTTTCCGACGACGAGACGGTTGTTTTGGATCGAAACGCTCGGTATGCCGACGACAGTAACGGGCTCCTTGGGGATAGGAGGGGGTTGTGTACGCTGTGGCTGGGTCTGTGGTGGTGGGGGATGGTGTGCATGGCCATTTGGGGCCATGTGAGGGTTGTAGTGGGGGATATGACTGTTTTGGGCATGGGTTGAGGTTGCGTACATGACACGACTCGCATTGCCCAGGACCAAGGGAGAATGAAGAGTAGAAATGGCTAGAGATGTCTAGTACAGGAAGTGGGATAGGAGGGGCGAAGGGAACATACGAATATAAAAAAAGGTGATGATGGCGGAGGGGAGAGGATGAAAGAATCTGAATATGTGCTGAGGGAATGAAAGAAAGCAGCAATCGATCCAAGAGACGGGCCAGAGGCGAGGGAAGTCGAAAAAAAGGAAGAACTGCAACTTAGTCGACCGAGTAGCTTCCTAAACTCGGGCAACACTCCTCCTTCCGACCCAGCTCGGCTCCCCTCCCGGCTCCGTTCCATTGGCTCATCTCCTCAGCCGAGCCACCAACAATTCATATCATCCGTATTACCCCCCCCTCCCTCCCCCAGCTCTCCAAGCCTCCCCCATCTTCCCCCTCCTTTCACTCTTCCCCATCCTCACCTTTCCCCCCAACCATTACCTTGCATCCTTGACCCGCTTACAACTCGTGTCCCAGCCCTTTCCCCTATTTAGTTAAATCGATTGCACGATCGCCCGGTTACAAATGAATCTACACCCGCATCTACTCAATATGATTTACGATCTCTCCAGGCTAACAATCAACTCCCCCCGAATGATGCGGACCCTAATACGGAACCTCATTGAAAAGTTTAGACACACTCTCCCCGTAGTGGCTCCGCCGAATAACCTCCCCAAGCACAATCCCAATGTCTATCACCTCAATCTTTTGGCACGCGGCCTGGTTCGCGTGTTGCGGCAACGTATTCGTCACGATCAGCTTCTCCAACGCGCTGTCCTCGACCGATTTTAATGCATTACCACTTAATATCCCATGGGTTACGATCGCGTACACCTTTGACACTCCAGCCTCCGCAAGGTGCTGGGCCGCAAGACACAGCGTGCCACACGTATCCGCCATGTCGTCCACCAAGATGGCTATCTTATCCCTCACGTGCCCTACCAGCACCATCCGTGAGACTTCGTTGGCCTTTTTCCGCTCTTTGTGGAATAGCGCAAAGTCAACCCCAAGTCGGTCGGCAATAGACGTTGCTCTGGAAAATGATGGTGCTCAGATCTCCTGTCAGATCTCATAAACTATTTCGAGATACCTCTTGGCGCCTCCGGCGTCGGGTGACACAATAACCACATTCTCCACATCGAAATGGGTGCGGATGTAGAGGATCGCAGACGGCTCAGCGTAAAGCTACCAACCCAACAGGTAAGAGCCACCCAACAGCCTTCTAGTTCGTACTCACACTGGAGATTTGGTAAGTCTATCAGTCGCCACGGTCTGCGGTTGACTGACTCACTTGTCAACTGGGACGTCAAAAAACCCTTGAATCTGCGATGCGTGCAGGTCCATGGTCTGGCCCATGTTAGACCGGCCCGGCCCCCAATGCGAAACAACTCACGATAACATGGTCGCATCCAGCCCGCTGTATCATGTTTGCGACGAGTTTGGCAGTGATAGGCGCTCTGCTCTTATCCTTCTTGTCCTGTCTTGAATATGGAAAAAGCGGCAAAACAGCGGTGATCCTTTTGGCACTAGCGATCTTGCAAGCATGGATCATGATACACAGTTCCATAAGAGCCGTGTTCACAGCGCCACATCCTGTATTGATAATGTATACGTCGTCCTCGCGGACAGACTCGGTGATCCGGACATTCGTCTCGCCTATACCACTTCGGGTGACCTCTGCTTTCGAGAGGGGTAGGCCAATGCTAAGTCACGAATGTGAACAGAGGAAATCGGATGTCCGTAATGGAACTACCGTCTTGCAATGATCTCAGCGAGTTCGGGATGGCTAGTGCCTACGATCCATCAGGTCAGCAGAACGCCCCAATACCGTTGGAGCTATGGTTCCACGCACCTGAGAAGACCTTGATGCCGCTGCCGTTCAACATGTTATATAATTGAGAAAACCAAGGTCCATGAAAGGTTTAAATGGGAGAATGGCTATGGCGGTGAAAAGAGAGTTGAAAAGTTTTCCATCACCGAGTCGCATGCCGATATCTTTTGATTCAATGACGGACAAACTGATTGGCTGACAAATCTGCTATGCCTGGTCATTTGACCCGCAACATACTACTATACATGATATATTATTGATGGCCAGCTGCCAGCACTTTTTGGGTGTTGGGAATAGAGCGATTTAAGTTTGTACCCAGCCCTCTCTTGTGTCGCTTCCGCTCACACCCAGCGAGACAAGCAATCAATCGCTTGTTTGGATTTCCACATAGTGGGATAGATCTTGACATGTGTTGTGCAATCATGTGAAGGTGTTTGACATGGAACACTGGACAGCCTGGGTTTAAATGGGGCTTGTGTCCTGAGACCGATATGGTGTTCTAACCCAGGCGATACAAGTAATGTCTGATCCGGAGGACACACAGGCTCGCACAGAGCTGGTTTCATATTCGCTGAAAGGTCAATTTGATCATTTTGTTTCACCAAATTATCATTTCCCATGGGTCTTGGGCACCTTGAAGCTCGGCTAGGGCCGCTAGAACAGCAGTTCACGCTTCCCTGAGCAAGTATGTAGGTCTACGATGATACGCATCTAAGTGTAAACCCTCGGCGCTTCTGGAGTAACCTCATGGCAATAATAGAATTACACAAGTATGTGTCTGCAAAATGGGTGTCTGGTTGGCTAACAAAAGGACTGTGGGATGTGGGTCGGCACGCAGGCAAGCAGGAAGGCAATAACTAAGGTCAAAAAAGCTATTCGACTAGTACTCTGGCGCATGACACCCTGACAACTGCAGGGTAAAGTAGTGTGAGTGAGCTAGGATGTATCCGGTAGCAGGGTGAAAGAAGTAGGGGAGATGGATTCCAAGGAGTGTGTGTGAATAACGAGGAATGGCGAGAAATGGAAGCCAGATTAAATTCGACCGCTCGTAGGAGGTAAGGAAGGAGTTGCGAGGGGGACTTTGGCATTGAGAATGGATAGTAGAGAGCCGCTCGGATTGGGTTGATGAGAACGCGAACCAAATTCGAGGGTTGCACCGGGGAGGGTTCCGTAACTATTGAGCTGGTTGACTGAGTAGCTAGGACCGTATGCTGTGTTTGGGGGTTTTTGGGTGAACATAATTCCGTTGGGGTGGTGAGGAGGGGACATATGTGCGGGCGTAGGTGGATATGGACGCACTTGCCCAGCCGTTCCACCTACTACACCCATGAGCTGGTTTTGATTCAAACTATTATTGCGGGGGTGTAGGTAGGTAGGGCCATGATGTAGAGCATGGCTTGTCCGTGAGCGGACTTGGAAAGGGTCATATTGATGTGGAAGCCCTGTATGATTGAGTAGTGGGCTGGCACTAAAAATTCCTGCAGATGCGGTCGATCGGCCAGACGAATATATTACACGAAGATCATTCGAGCCTCGGGGAATAGTGGCGGGTTGGGATGAGATGGAGGATGGAGACCGTAGGTAATTGTGGGTTTCGTGGGGAATTACCGGGGTTAATTGCCTCTGGGCGAGAATTGGGGTCAGCCTTGCTGATTCGTCTGCGACAGACTCAAGAAGCGCAAGCTGCCTCAGTTTTTTCGCAGATGCTGGCAATTCTGTGGGCCGTGAGAGGTATGGTAATACATCTGCTGTGCCTGAAGTCCGTCGGGAACTCAAACTTCGGGATGGAGATATCGGGATATTTGTGGGGAGTGGTGATGAAACTATGTCTATGTGAGTTTTTGGCATGCTCCAGTTTGTAGGAATGGGAGAATTTGATATGACAGGTGGGGTTGCGGACATGCTTGGAGAAGGTGACGAAGGGATTCGAGGGTTCAGGATTGTATGGGCGGGGGTTACAGTTAAGTCGCTCCCTGAATCCATCAGCCGATGAGGAGCAGAGGATGACCAGTCTTGTTGTGTGAGCGAGGTGATGTTGGGGACAGGGGTACTAGGATCTTTCGATATTGGAAGAACTTCGACACTTGTGATGGGATGGTCATTTTCGACGGGGTGCTTTTCAGATGCTGACATGGTGAGGGCGGAGAGAAGGCGGGCAAAATGGGGATCGATGGATTCAGAGGGCATCCCATGGCCAATAACATGAGTTTCTGTATTAATAATGGATTGTGGATATTGAGGTGAAGGTGTTTGAGGATCGCCCATATCGGCAGAGGAAGATTGGGAACTAGATTCCTGAGCCGAGTCAGTATAATTATGGCAGGATTCAGGCTGGGGAATTGGACTTGGTGGAGCAAGAAGCCGCTGCGTCTTGGCACCCTTACGAGTAGCTCCACGCGGCTTCCTCTCATTGATGAAGGTCTTGAGAGCACTACAAAACAAGAGATTGGTTAATTTGTGACAACAGTATTCATCTTTCCATCATACCCAATAAACGGCGATATGAGGTAGAATTTTCCTCCCACAGTTTTGTTGCGCCTCCACGTTGGTAGATCAGTTAGCCTGAACCATTCAATTTTCTAACGAATTGTTAATTAAAGTGTTCATGGGTTATGAAAAATGCATACACTAATCTCTTTCCGCGTTTTAGTTTTAAAGGGATAATCTTCCGGCACCCCTGGCACGATGTACAATGATATTTTCTGTTCTTTGATGGACATCTCGATCACATTCTTGGGGTCTATCTGACCCGCTAGATTGTATCCCGTTTCTTCCAACACCTAGCGCACTGGGTTAGGATTGGCGTGATGTAGGAAAGTGATCGGCGACATACCTCTCGCACCGCACAATTAGGTGCTGGTTCGTCCTCGTTTATTTTCCCTTTGGGAAATCCCCAACCCGATGATGATTTCCAGCCCTTCACCAACACGCACTAGAATAGCCCGATGTTAGACTGGAGGGTTGGAGAAGTGCAAAAGTGTGCGTGCCTTTTCCCATGTATCATTCAGCATTATCGCACCGCATACAGGAACACGTGTTTTATATTGCATAAAGGTATTGAATGCTTGTTCATGATCATGGCTCCACTGGTGCAAGAGTGGACAGGCGTGGAACAACATGGCAGAGAACTTCTTGAGCGGGAGTGATGGAAATTTGGGATTTTCTTCTCGAATAAAGTCTTCATAAAACCAATGTCTATGCCCGTGACTCGAGTCGGTTCGCCGAAAGATACGAACTCAGGTACTTACGCCTGCTCCACCTGAAAACAGATTCGCTCGAGTGATGCGAGCTCTTCATCTGGAAGATTGAGAATAAAGCGGCTATAAGAAGAAAAAAAATGAGAAAGACATGCAGGAAGACGATCGGGGTGTGTAAACCTTGAGAGATCTTCAAGGACCTCATCATGTGTGGCATGCTTATAGGAGAAGCGGGCTTGTGAATCCGAGGCTGTGGCCGCCGAAATTTCGGGCGATGAAGACGATGAGGAGGTCATAGGGTTAAACAAGGGGACGAGATAGGAACGGCTTGACGGTGAGCCAGTATATAATGTTGAGATATCGCAGCTTGTAACAATCGGAAGGTTGTGTGTAGGGAGTCAAAGCACACGGTTCTCAACCGTCACAACAACGAAAGCGGCTATGTCACGTGCCATTCAATTATAATATCATTAATTTGCACTGAGCAGGGGCCAAATCTTTAATCCACCTTGTCTCGCTACGCCGCTATGAATACGACAATTACCACAACATTCAATCCAGGTCCTGGTGTACTAGAAGCTAGCGATCGGGGGGTTAAACTCAACAGCGAAGCCCTCCTGGCAGAGCGTAATGGGGATCTAGCTCTTGCCGAGCGTCTTCACCTTCAAGCTATTGAAGTCAAAGAGGGGGGTCCGGACAAGGCGTCTCTCGCTATCTCCCGAAATGCGCTGGGAGAGTTATACATCAAGCTGAATAGACTGACTGAAGCCGAGGATAACCTCAGGAAGGCCATCGATATACGGAGCTCCATTGCTTCACAAGCCTATGACGCGGCTGTTTCCCGCGAGAACCTTGGGCAGCTCTATGAGCTGAAGGGTATGCTAAATGAAGCCAGGGAGATCAGGCTCGTTGGTGCACCCGACAAGATATGCTGCGGTAACTATAATGTGAGTTGCTCTCCTCGGATTTGGGATCACTCCTCAGCCCCTTAAAGTGCCCTGGTCAAACTTTCAAAATGGACCAGTTGTTACAATGCGGCAAATGCAAGGTATGTCGTAAATATAGGTTTATGACATACCTTGACCACGCCGCCCAGTCGGTCTATTACTGCTCTAAGAATTGCCAGGGACGTGACTGGAAATCTCGACATAAACCACTTTGCACATGAGTCATAAGTGGCCCGAGGGATCTGGAGGACCGAATGTTGTCTGGTTGACACTTGAACTATACAGTATATATAAATAACTACACAAAACGCGAATGATAATGTTTGTATACGTATACATCATGGTATTTCTAAGTTGAGTGTTGGATTGGTGTTGGAGATACGGGAGTACCTATCTAAAACCCATTCTCCGGGCATATTCTCGTTCCTCTTCTGCAGTAAGACGATCCGCGCCAGTCCAATTAGCAGAGCTTGTTCTTGCCCTGAACCTACTGGCCCTATTGCGGAAAATTTCTTCCATTCTCAGTGGGCGGATGGCACCGAATATATCATCCGGATTAATAGTGCTTTGCATTTGCAGAGCCTGTCGCAAGTCCGGGGATTGTGCCCAATCAGGGGGGTCGAATGTGCGAGGACGGTCTTCATCCTCAGAATCAGAGTATTCGCTATTAATGTCGGGTAGCTCAATGCTTTCGCTAGGGGGTTCGACTACATTGGCCGCTTGGAGTTGCGCTTTCGCGCGTGCAGCCATTTGGGAATGTACTATCTGTGATGGCTGCGAGATATCGTCTTCGGGGACAGGAGTTTTTGCCGGAGCCTTGCTTTTGCTTTTTTGCGCAGATTTGGAGCTTTTAGTATCGGTGGGCTTGGCACTTGTTGTATTGACGGCGATAGATTGCAGAGAGGCATTGTAAGCAGCAGAGGAGCTAAGTGCCGCAGGTTGTTTTAGAGCAGATTTCAGAGGAGGGACGGGTTTGGCAGGGGCAATGGGCTTTTTGATTTCCGCCTTCTTTTCCGGTTCAGCTAAAAGCTTTCGTTTTTTAGTGTTATCTTCATCCTGGAAAAGGGGCGTGAGCGAGGGGGTCAAAGGTGCAAATTAAATATCGTACCTTCTTGCTGCCGGGGGGTTTTAGGGGTTTCTTGTCGGTGTGTTCCTCGCGCTCTCTCTTTCGACGTTCGCTTTCTTCCTTCCGCTTTCGTTCTTCTTCCTGCGACCGTATTTTCTCCTCCTCAGCCTTTCTCTGGATAGCCTGTTGGCGGCGGTTTTCCATCTCTTTTAGTCTTGCCGCCTTCTTATCTGTCTCTTCCTGTTGCTAAATAGGGTGATAAACGAAAGAACTCTTCGGGTGTTGTCGTGAAATCGAACGAACCTTTTTGGCAGCAACCGCAGCCATCTTAAGGACTCGCTTAACCTCGGTGTCGCCTTTCTTGTTTGTGCCAAGCGCGCTACTCAACAACTTCGATGCTTGTCCGAGGAACCCGACATGAGAAGAAGCGGACGATGCCAGTGACATTTGGCCTTCACTCCTGGATGGCTTAGTCTAAAAATCGTGAGCATCTTGTGACCAAGTAATGCAGAATATAATACCTCTACTAGATTTACAGTAGAATGACCAGCTCCCATGACAAGATTCTCTAGGTCGCTGTTGCTGTCTGCAACAATATCATCTTGCTCAGAGTCGATGTCCATCTCATCATCGAAGGCACCAGGAATAATCCTACTCTTCTGGTCACCTTCACCAACCAAATTTTGTTTCTCCGATAGTGTATTATCAAGCCGTTGGCTTTGAGAGGGAAATGTACTCCAGGTGAGACTATCCTCCTTACTTCCGCCAGTTCCAAATGTCCAGGGAACACCGGTCGCTAATTTCTCGTCAATGGGCCAGCTATCGTCCTCATCAAGCTGGTTCAATAAAAATTCGGAGCGGGTCAACTGTTTTGGTGAGTGTTGTGTGTCTTGGATATTCCGCGTCCAGGACGGAGTAGTTTTGTGCTCGAAAAACGACTCGGAGTGTATGCTTTCCAAGGTAGATGTTCCGATAAGAGGGGCGGCTTTCTTTGAGTATGATGGAGGCGAGTGAAGCCGGGGTGCGAGCCCCAAGGACATAGAAGCAGGCATCTGAAGCGTTGCAGCTGAATAAGCCTTGGGTATGGATTCTGGAGGTGCAAATACTGGCGGTGGTTTATTGGGCGGTGGGGCGATACCATTTGCGCGGATGGCTGGTGGTGAATTAGGAGGCGTTGTGGTCGTGCTCTCTCGGTTGGTTTTAATGTTACCGGCCTTGCTACCTGATGAAAAGTCTGGAGGAGGGGTAAACACCTTCTCATGAGAGTCGTCTTTGACGTGCTGGTCTCGGGGACCACTGAGTTCAGATAGGCTGAGCCGATGAGCAAGGGGCGCTGAGATGGTGGCTAGTAGTGGCTCTGGGGTAGAAGGACCTGTGGTGACCTGTTCGGGTGATGCCACTGTTTGGTGAGCAAAGGGGGCCCTCATGGCTATGGTCATCTCCTCTTCCTTGTGGTTCCGCTCTGCTACTCGAACTTCCGCTGCGGCTTTTGCCTCCGCTAGTGCATTCGCAGCACTACCACCGAATGACTTGCTTGTACTTTTGCCAACTCGTGCCCCAAGACCCTCTATTGTCTTCTTGAAAAGGTCAAGAACACCCACATCAGCAGTTTGACCGGATTGAGTGTCGACTTCGGCTTCTATATCGTCTGGTGGTACCGTCGGTTGTGTTGTAGCCAAGGCAGAAAAAGAGTCCACAGTTTTAGAGATCTTGCGCCGGGGTTCCTCCTCGTGGTTAATGATACCCGGAATCTTCAGCATGTCGCCACTTTTCCTCTTCATAGGGTTGGGTGGGATGACAGTTATCTTTTTACCTGTAACCTCTAATGCTTTGACTTCCCGAGCCTTCATAAGCCATGATGTCCTCTTACCACCAACGGCCGCCCCTGGCGTCGCTGCAGCAAGCGGTCCTGAGCCCACAGACGGATCTCGTGGCTTTCGTAAAGGGATGGGGGCAGGTAGGGTGGGGAAATGTGGTATGACAGCGTCGTGTGTAGTGTGCTGGGCATGATCATCGAGGGGGGAAGAATTGGCATCGTAAGGGTGCATTTCCACATCCCGAATAGTAGTAGAGGTAGACGTGGGCGGCAACGCCGTGGAAGGGACACCTATAGCAGAGTTGCCAGAGATTTTGCGTGGTTGCCAAGGCGGTATGCTAAGCTGAGATGTACCGTACTGGCCCAGGAGTGGCTGAGAGACTGAGCCCCCCTGAACCGGGGAATGGAAGGCTTGCAGGGGATGCTGGTCCCAGATTTTGATAGGTTCCTGGGAGGTGGGAGGTATTGCTTGCGGGGAATCCAGGGCAATCGAATGGAGGGTATCTATTGAAGAATTGTTAGAGTGCACCTGGGGTACTTCTTTACTGGGTTCTGGAGGAATGAGAGATAGTGATGGGCCAGTTTTCTCAGTGGGACTTGGAGGGTTGGTCTTAAAGACATGACTCGAAGGAACGGAATCCATTGTTGATGTCGGTGCTTCTGGTGAAGGATGGCGGATAGACATACGACTCCTCTCAACTGGCTCATCGCCCTCCGCGATAATGGAGAGGTCGTTGTTGTCAACATGAACAGGTATAAGCTTCTCAGGTAAGGCCAAGGACTCCACTGGGAGTGGCGGCGGAGTAGGTTCAATGGGAGTTGCAGAAGACGCTTGAACTGACGAATCATTCCCTTCCAGATGCGTTTCTTCCCGAAATAAGTCCAATTCAGCATGGTCCTGAGCATTGTCGAGAATTGTGGCTGGTTTGGGTTGGATAGTTTCGAGGAGAGTTCGATGGAAACTATTGACTGGAATGGCACCATCTTGGGTCATACCATCAGACCCAGCCTAGAAAACTTGATAAATACCCCCCATATATAAGACCAAAGGAAATACCTCGAAGGAAAGAGATATAACGTGGTTCAGCTTAGATGCTGTCTTGGGTTTCTTGACGGTCCTTTTCCGGCCTGGAGTCTTGACCAACTCTATGAGGGGCCTGACCAATATCAGCGGAAATGCTAAGCCATTTGGACAGGCTCACTCTTGCTTTGCCCCAGATAAAATGACTCCGAGATAATTATCAAGGAAGTCGAACCCGTGTGTTTGAATTTCGTCTTGAAAGAGTTGTCGCCCAGGATCGGTGGACATGGTATATCTAATGTCATTCACCCATTGCAATAGACCCTCGTGTGCCATGGTGATGAATAGCGGTGGTAAGCCCGACTACCTGATGCTTGGTGGACAACCTGAAGTTGAAACGCTGAACGGGGACAAGGTCGCGTCCGTCACGTGCACGCATCAATTCGCTCCAGAATCAGAATAGTATTACATAATATTGTTATCCATTGTGAAAGAGACAGCCCACCCCCCTGGGAAATAATTTCCCATCACTTGATTCTGAGGCGGAGTTTATTTGTGGGTCTCCAATATTACGTCATGTTTACAAGGTGCGGCAGCTCGAGGTCAGGGAACAGCCCATATATATATATATATCGTCATACCTCCCGATCCTAATAACTAGCGTGTCTGGGACCATCCCAGCCTAGATCAGCTAACCATGAGCAATGCAGCCTCGACGAAGGTAGTGCCACCCACTCCCACTGAGCAGGACCTAT
Organism: Infundibulicybe gibba; assembly: GCA_015501065.1. Lineage (NCBI taxonomy): Eukaryota > Fungi > Basidiomycota > Agaricomycetes > Agaricales > Omphalinaceae > Infundibulicybe > Infundibulicybe gibba. The sequence goes on from JADNYI010000001.1 coordinate 947,291, forward strand.
CAGAGAGCGAACTGCGCGAGCTCTACGACAGCGAGGAAATTGAAAGGTTTATGGCTCTCTTTTCTGCAGTAAGTCCTCACAGTCTATCCACGGTAACCTAGCCTCTTATTTATCACTCTGAAAGTATGTCACTGAGGTACGATTACCCGAAACGCCTGAAGAGGGCAATCCCTTCCAGTGGGGACTTGGAGAGGATCATGTTACAGAAGGTCAGCTTGGAGAAGAGGGTTGGGTTTCAGCTGAACAATCACCCATACCGCAAACCCCGCTGTCAAATTCAAATCTCTCCGAGGCCATTGCATCTGTAGGCACCGCTGGTATTCCCATCACCAAATCTCACTTCTATTTCAATTCTAGAGATACGTGATACCAAACTTGCCACCAGCTGCGTTCCCCCCACCAATATTTACCCTTGGCCGCCTACGACTTACTATCCAACGGCTTTACCTTGTCACACAACCCGTATATATCCCGTTCGCCCTTCGCCTACTGAAGCTTGCTGTCTGGGAAGACTATCGTCGGAGTGCGTTCTACTGTGTGGTAAGTGGCTCCTCGAATAAAAGACGGATTAGTCTCATAGGCTATCTCTTTAGCTCTACTGGGTACTTTGGTATTATAACACCCTACTACCATCCCTCATCCTTCGGATACTATACTCCCTCATCCGGTGGAAATTTTCGCCATACCCAAGTCTCTCTGATTTGCAGGAACATCGTAGCGAAGTCATGCGCGCCCATGAATTTGGTAATGAAATTGCTGATAGACTTTCGGCATCCTCCACATTTGGAATAAAAGAGGTCTGGCGCCTCTTCCGAGTTTTGAAACAGACCAAAAAAGAGAAAGCGGGTGCCTTTATCAAACGGACTAAAGTGATTCCTCCTGAAGACAGTGAGGCAATGTCCCCCGAACCCCCAAACGATACGAAAGAAGATGCGACTGTACTTGATGAATCTGATGATGGCCAAGACGCGAGGGATTTAAAGCGTCTAGTACTCCATATCCTGTCCGAACTTGCTGATCTACACGAACGGATAAAAAAGTACAAATTTGACTTCTGTAGCTCCCATTTTTATCTGATAACTGGGGCACAGCATTTTTATCTGGCGTCGACCCACATCGTCCAGGAACTACGCTTTGGTAAATTTACACTCCAACATTCTCCTTGTGAAATCTAAATATCCATAGATGTTATTCATTTTGTTTTTGCTTACCTGGTTGCTCCCCGCCAAGTACCTGAGCAAAGCCATCTATTTTGTGGCTGGTTTTTTCTTCTGGCATTTATCGCCTATTCTCGCCGCTATGCCTGCATCTGAACGTGCTCGGTGAGGCCAAAGCCGCATATTTGTCCATCTAATTCGTTGACACGACCAAACAGCTTACCCCCAATATTCCACGACGTGCCTACCGACGCCGATTATGCCATGGAATTGATTTCTAAGCGGGTTGCGGCTGGGTTGGATGTTCGCCCCCCAAGGAATCGCCGCAAACGTCACACCCGCGCGAAAAGTGAACCCGGAAATCCCCCTGAGCAAAGTCGTGCGCTCTCCCCTGCCATCCCACCTGTATCCGATTCGTTTATCAATTGGAAGAAATGGGGAGAACGTGCAGCCCTCGGCAAGGCCTGGGCTGATGATGGCTCTCGTCTCCTCAGCAGTAATCAAGTTTGTTGTTCAACTTTTTCTTATAGACCTAGGCGAGAACTATCCTACTATAGTCTACCTCTAATCTGGACCTCGATCGAAATCTACCTGCCCTTCAACGTGGGTCAATGGTGGGCGTGCATAGTGAGTCCCAGCTGGCTTTATTTATATCATTTATTCAATTAGTCTCGCATCAGCATTCCCAGCGCAGCATAGCACGGCGCCAGGGCTTGTTACAATAACACCCACAGCACTCCTATTCACTTCCATAATGTCTTCAGATGCCAAGATCACGATACCTTTAGGTGAGATTCGGGGTGTGAGGAAGGTCGGCCTGCTTAAGGGTCTCTCAATACGCTGGAGGTCACCCGAGGGCCTTGAGGTCGAAGAGAAATTCCGGTGGATTGGAGGACGTGATGAGTTGTTCGCAAGACTCGTTGGCCACCAATCTGATGGACGGCCCCGGTGGTTAAAAGTATAGTTATTCTGACCACGATGTGCTACTTAGTTCAGTATTGTAGATGTATGAAAGATTGCTTTTAGTATAGTAACTTCGGATGCCCCAACTCAGACCCTACGCCGTACAGTGCCATGGAGATGGTGTAAACTATCCATCGATGGACGTTTCACCCCTTTCAGCCATTCAACATGTAAATCAGTGCCATGAACCTCTGTTGCCAAAGATGACTGGGAGTGTGGCCTGGCACTTCGTCTGAGGAGAGATGGTGGGGTCCATGACTTTAATTGGGTCTGATGGGAAATTAGCAGATGGTTAATAGTCCAAAGTAAATGATGCTCACTGCAGTATTATTTTTCCATACGAAATCTACACCATTTTCTCGAGCATGGATGAGATAGTGTTGTTGGACCATGAGATAAAAAGCCTCTTGAATTGGCACTTCCTTTAGATATTCCCAAGTTTGATTTTTGAGAATATGTGTTAGGTGGGAATTGGGAGGCAAGGTTTTCAGGTTCTCCTCCGTCAAATTGAGGAAATCAATTGTGTAGCCACAACCAGCACACAGCCAGATGAAACGCCCACAGGGAATGAATGGTTTTTCCCAACAATACCTGGGCACACGAGCAACTAGGGAGTGATATTTCAGATCTGGAGTCTCTGACTCCGATTCCGATGGTGGGGGTGTCGAATCCTCAGAGAAGTCTGAGTCATAGATGAAGCGAGTTGCTTCGTTTTCAACTGCTTCAGTCTGTGAACCAACATTCGAAACCATTTCCTGGTCCTGGTCCTCATCTGAAAGCTCAGGAGATGGGTGCTTGTCCTACGAATAGGCAGTCAGAAATAAGAGTTTCATACGGGAAGCTGGCATTGCCTGTTTTCTCTGCCTGTCCTTGCTATACGCGACCTGAAGCCTCTTTTCCCAAAATTCACGGGTCTGTCCAAATTGGGAAAGGTTGAGATCCTCGCTAGGATCGTCTCGGACGTGCACACCATGGGGGAGACCCCAAGCCTCCCCAACTGCTGCTGCTGTTTTCCGCTGTTGTTTTGAAATTCTGCAAAATTTAATCCACTGAGCGATATCCACCTCCCATTGACGGCTACCAACAGGAGCAACCTGATACGCCAGGAGCCATTCAGCCTGTGCTGCGAACATCCCAATGACCTGGGCGCGGGGAATATGCCTGAGAGTGCGCGGCCGTTTTGTTATACCTTCCTCATCAACATCAGAGTCAAATAATGGATCGAAAATAATACGCTGATTATGCTCCTTTGTGCGGAATCTGGTAAGGTAATTATCAACGAGGTAATCGATGGTACGTTTGTGCAACGGGGTTTTGTAGTCATCAGCCTTGTTAATTTCTTTGATTACAGCCCAGAGTCGAAACCTGGACAAAAAATTTCGGCTTTGTGAAAGCGTCTGTGCGCAGAGGGAACGAATATTAAACATTCGGTTTCTATCACAAATTCAATTGAGTCATTAGACGAGCAAAAATGGACATACCGCTCCTTTGCATGTATCAGGAAGCTGTTAGGGAACGAATTGGCTTAGGGCAATTAGTAAATGATAATTGATACGACTTGCGGCCCCCAACTCACAAGTCATGAATTCAGCCAGCAGATTCTTTTCACAGTGGATATACACCGATAATTTAGTTCCCTCGCCGGCTCTGAACCCATATAACTGTTTGAGCGTGAGTCCACTAATATGTGTGGATGTGCGAGCCTCCTGGTCTCGTTCCCTGAGGTCAGCTTCTAACCATTTATACCCGTCCTGAGTCAACCACTCAAGGGTTTCTATCGTTAAAATACCATAGAAGTGAACGGAATATTTGGCGACACGGCTGTTCTGTGGTGGGTTGGCAATGAATTCAGATTCATCAAAACTGAGGAATGGTTTCCTTGAAACATAGGTATATCGACGAGATAACTGTTACACACCCAATAGAACGACCGTTGCACGTCATCCAGACATTGCGTAGGCGACCAATATTTCGTCCTTTAGAAGGCAGCACCCCACTCAAGAGTTCGACGTCTGAGTACGGTCCGAATGGTTCCTTCAAGAGCTTTTCTAGTTTGAGTTTGGGAGGCATGGTGGATGCAGAGTGTTAAAACGCGTCCGGATAACTATACATTTTAATTCTCACAACATAAAACCTATCAACATCCGCAGGGGAATCCATACTCATAGTCGCTATGGGAAGCATTTTATCTTAAATGGCTTTGAAGTCTCCCACAAACAAATATAATATGACCGCAAACCAGGCTGTGGTATTGGTGCTAGACATTGGCATGACCAGTTTTAGAACGTGCCTCTATGATTACGCCCTAGGTACATGACTCTCCAATTCTAATGTAGCGATCTTTTGCAATCTGGGCGGCGTATGGGTTTCGGGGATCATTACGGAATTCGGCCGCTGAGAGGGAATGAGTACGGGTCGGAAATGAGGGTACATGCAGGGCATGGTACATACATCGGACGGAGCTGTCCTGGGCTCTCGAAACCAAGTACATGGTTAAAGATCCTGCTACCATGAACGGCCACAGGGGTTTAGCGAACTGTAATTCAACCACACTCGTTGGTTGGGGGATAGTGGAATTCGGGTTGCAAACTTACTGGTGTAGGCCACTTGCGCATTCCGAGAAAAGCCATATTTTAGAGTGACTAGGGCGAATCAGGGAAAACTCAAGACTGAGAAGGGTTATTCAACTTACGGGTTGGAAGGTGGAGACAAGGTGTAGGACGATGAAGAAAAGGCTGGTGAAGCAGTCGGAGAAGACCGTGTTTGATGGAGTGTATCGACCGTGGGGAATAATTTCCTTCTTTGGTACACCATGCGGATGGATAATTCAAGGCCTCAACTCTTCGCATCCCCAGGTCGCGGTTTCTATGAATCCGGCGTCATCCACCTTAGCGACCATAGCGGCTGGCGCATCGACAAATGCAGGTTCTGCTGTAAGAGCTAGTGTTATAAATTCCTACGTTTCTTACTCCAACCAATCATTCGCTAGTGGAGGCAATTCTCCTTCTTTGACGTTTTCCCTGTTAAGGATGTTCACGACCTCGACAGTCCACCCGATATTTTCAAGGTGTGGTTCGGCCTACCTTTCCACCCTTCATTCTCGGTGTTAAACAAACATATATAGATAACCCCAGAAATATCAACGGTCGCGTCATCTTCGGCTGGTGTTATTGTAGCGGATATCCATGGCAGTTTGCACATCCTCAACCAGGAGTTCGAGTCTATCAATAGCTGGGTTGCTCATGTGGGAGGAAGGGTTACGCATGTAATTGAACGGAAAGGCATCCTTGTTACTTTGGGCGTAGGTTTGAGCATTGGCGCCTTTGCAATAGACTAACACATACATAGGAAGAGGATTCTGTTCGCTCCCCATTGCTCAAGATATGGGACCTAGGAGCTATCGACAAGAAGGCAGGGCCACCCCAGCTTCTCCGTTCTGTCAAAATACAACTTGGCAATCGCCCTCATCCTGTTTGTGATTGAATTCGCATGTTGAATGCGGCCTAATTATGACCTCGCCTAGGTGTCTACTGTAGCTCTTTCTGAATCACTCTCCCACTTAGTTATTGGTCTTGGGGATGGAACCGTGTTACTCTATCGGCACCTCGACCAATCACTCTCGACTTCAACGGCATTAACATCAGTCCCCAAAGCCCGTACAGTTCATGAGTCGCTTACCGAGCCTATTACTGGACTTGGCTTCAAAGAACCAACAGAAGAGAACCCTGCGCTATTTCTCTTCGTTGTCACCACGAACCGCGTCCTGGCTTACCAAGTATCTGGAAAGGGAAGTGGTGGTCCGCCGGTAGTTGTGGATGAGATTGGTTGTGATCTGGGCTGTGTAACAATGGACTGGCGGGCCAAAGACATTGTTGTTGCGAGGGATGAGGCTATTTACCTTTGCGGGACGGATGGTCGCGGTGCTTGCTATGCCTATGAAGGTATGGGATACGTCTACATTAAGCGCAACATACGCTCTAATTCTTTTCATTATCAGGACACAAGTCGTCCGTTCATAGCCATTTAAACTATCTCGTAATTGTTTCGCCGCCATTCGTACCCAGCGCATCGGCTGCGTCTGCGACTGTACGGAATTTTGTTGCTCGGTCAGCTAACCCCGGAGATTCCGATATCACCAAAGTTACTGTGTTTGACCTTGAGAATAAATTTGTTGCCTATTCCGGGCCCTTCACACAAGGGGTGCGAGAGATTGTCTCGCAGTGGGGGAAAATCTACATCCTAACAATGGACGGGAAGGTAGGCGTTTCAATGGGCTACAAAATCAGAACTCATACCTGATTTCTAGCTTTCATGCCTCCAAGAGAAATCAACTGCCTCTAAACTGGACATGCTGTACCGCAAATCGCTTTACGTCCTGGCCCTCAATTTGGCAAAGACACAACAACTAGATGAAGCAAGCGTCGCGGACATACACCGTCAATATGGAGATCATCTCTATTTGAAGGGTGATTATGACGGCGCGATGCAACAGTTTGTAAAAACCATTGGAAATTTACAGCCTAGTTATGTCATTCGAAAGGTAAGCCCCCAAACAGGTGTTTGGTCTGTTGCCAACCATACTAGTTCCTTGATGCACAACGAATACATAATCTCGTCACCTATCTACAAGAGCTCCATTCGCTGGGCCTCGCAAATTCCGATCATACCACCCTTCTGCTCAATACCTACACCAAACTTAAGGATGTTTCTCGCCTCAATAGTTTTATTAGGACCGAATCCCGGCGTATGGATGATGGTGAATTGCCTTTTGACCTAGAAACGGCGATTCGGGTGTGTAGACAGCGGGATATTTCGAGCATGCCTCATACCTGCGGAAAAATATGGTCGACATGAAGACTACCTTCGAATTCAAATCGAGGACGCTGGAAACTATAAGGAGGCCTGGTATATTTGCGCCGGCTGGGGCCTGAAGCGGTCTGACTTGGTTTCGTCTCGAAGCTGTCAACCACACTGATGCCATTTTTTTAGGCGGAAAGCAATTTAGCACGCTATGGTCGGGCTATGCTTGCTAGCCTGCCAGAGGCCACCACTCAGTTCCTCATCGATATTTGTACAAGTTCGGGGCCCCTGGTGCCTCAACCTGTTGAAGTAGAAGAGCCTGCCATGCCTGTGCCCCAACAGTCCGTTGCCGCTGCTCCTTCGTATCTATCGTACCTCGCCCTCAGTCGCGCCTCTGCCGTTTTACCAACCGTTTCCTCCGATATGGCTACTCCCCCCTCTCCATCCCTTAGAACTGTTAGGCCTGATAACGCCTCGCGTCGTGATTCTCTGCATGATGTATCACGCCCCCTGACGCCACCACCGGCACCCCCATCTGCTCCCACTCAACCCCCAGCTCCCCCTCCGACAAAGAAATTATCCCCACGACTTTATTTTGCGCATTTCGTGGATCATATGGATCAATTTGTAATATTCCTTGAGACAGTTGCTTATCGTCGATGGGGACAGTCTGTTGACGAACCCCCTCCTCCAGCCATCGAGATACCCACAACACCTGTGGACGAACAAGCGGATAGGGACGATCAGGTGGCGGTCTGGAATACCCTCCTTGAGCTCTACCTTACATTTCTGGGACCAATGATGCAAAAGCTCGCGGTGCAAAAGTTGGGTCCCTCCGGCAGAAGGCCTTCCGTTTGCTCAAGAGCGATACAATTCCTTATGACCCCACGCACGCTCTGATCCTTTGCTCAAGCCGGGGCCACACGGAGGGCTTGGTCCTATTATGGGAAAAGATGGGCATGTATGAAGAAATCCTTCGTTTCTGGATGGACAGAGACAAGGAAGGAGCGACGCCAGGCGCTTCTGCCCATGTCGTGAGCCATGTCAAGATGTATGGCGCACAGCATCCGCACCTCTACCCTCTCGTCCTTAGATTTCTAACCTCAACCCCGGAGTTGCTGGAAAGGCATCGGGATGATGTGAAAGAAGTGTTGGAGCACATCAATGACGAGGGCATTATACCGCCACTGGGTGTCATCCAGGTGCTGAGTCGGAATAATGTTGCCAGCGTTGGACTGGTAAAGGAGTATCTTCTCGCTCGGATAAAGGAAGCCCGGAGCGAGATATCAAGCGTAAATACACAAGGATTACCATCCCATCCATTCGTATTAACCCCCCCTTCGCAGGACCAAGAGCTAATAAAGTCCTATCGAGTGGAGACTGCTGCTAAATTGCAACAGGTTGAAGACCTCGCAAACCCCGAAAACCCTCGTGTATTCCACGTCACCCGATGTTCAGCCTGCGGCGGGCAGTTGGACCTTCCGAGTGTCCACTTCATGTGCAGCCACAGCTACCATCAACGGTGCGTTTCCCCTCCGTCCGCTTCGACGGCCTGACGATTAATTTTCGCTGTCAGCTGCTTTGCGGATCATGAAACGGAATGCCCGAACTGCGCGCGAGAGCATAGTGTTATCCGTGAGATACGGAGGACCAATGAACGGTTGGCCGATCAGCACGACGTATTCTTTTCGGAGGTCCAGGAGAATGGCTTTGACGCCATCGCAGCTGGCTTTGGACGTGGGATGTTCAACCTAACCAGCCAGACCCAGTGATCCTCTAGCTTACACTCGTACTCTATTTGTGTAATACAACCCCCCTTGGCATTGGATTGATATGGACTATATTTGAGAACGATAAATGGTGTTGTCCGACTGAAATGTACAAGAACATTCATCCACGTGGGTTTCAGAATTGGACAAAATGGCCCGAGTGATGACTTTACCGATCATACGACTCTATAAAATCTCCCCAACGCGCCTAGTTTCTTGCCAACCAAAACCAATGGCTTCCCCTGCAATTCAGGCGGCCCAGGCTGCGCTCGCTAGTATCGATCTCTCCAACTATGATCCAGAGCAATCCCGGCTTATGGATGAGAGATGCATCCTGGTGGACGAAGAGGATCATCCGATTGGCGCAATGGACAAGAAAACATGTGTGTATTCCTGACTGATTTATCCCCTCCACTTAACGTTTGTAGGCCATTTAATGGAGAATATCAACAAAGGTCTACTTCACCGGGCCTTCTCCGCGTTTGTGTTCCGGCCTTCGGATGGAAAACTATTACTTCAGCAGCGGGCGGCTGAGAAAATCACATTCCCGAATATGTGGACAAACACATGCTGTTCTCATCCATTAGACGATTTTGAAGACGAAAAGGTTGAAGCAAACCAGCTTGGCGTCCGCATCGCCGCGTCGCGGAAGCTTGAACACGAATTAGGCATACCACGAAAGCAAACACCCATCGATCAATTCCAATATTTGACCCGTATCCACTATCTCGCACCGTCAGATGGCATGTGGGGGGAACACGAAGGTAGGGTTGACCGATCAATGCCTCTCCCCGTCGTCCTAACCTGTTCGTAGTCGATTACATCTTATTCCTTACCGCTGACGTGACTGTTACGCCAAATGCCAACGAGATTCAGGATCACAAATATGTCAACCAAGCTGAACTAAAAGCCATGTTTGAAGCGCCGGGTAGATATTATTTCCGCGTAACGTCTTGTCTCTCACAAAACATGCACCAGGAAACCTGTTTACACCCTGGTTCAAACTTATCGCACGAGATTATCTGTTTGGGTGGTGGGATGAACTGCACAGACGTCGGGATAGTAACGGGCGAGTCGTGGCCAAAAGTCTTGCTGGTCTTGTGGATGGGTCTAAAGTCGTTAAGATGGTTTAGATAGATGTATCATATATATATGCAGTCGTGATGCGTGATGTCTCGTAGAGCTCGTAATTTGGATTTATCTATGCGACCCCCTATGGAGCCCAGATATCGATTTCTATGTTCCAGACCAATATTGCGCAACTTTATGGCGAGTGCCGTTCGGGCCAACGATGTTATAGGTCTGTTGCTACACCTTTGAAGACAAGGACCTCCTTTGGGCGCTGGAAGCCAAAACGAGTTGTTCGAAGGGGCACCGCGGCATTGAGACTAAAGCCGGCTTCAACGAGAATTTTCAAAATATGCATCAAGAAAAATGCTGGTTCAACCTCTGGGGCTAATTGGAGAATAGACTCAGTCGAATATGGGCGTCTGTTTTGAGTGATACTGACCTCCAAAACCGCCTCTCCTTTTCAGCTCCACAACCCTTGTCGTGGTGCCGACTACTTCATTGCGGGCAATTTTGTGGGGCAAAACTCTGTTTAGAAGGGCGCCAAAGGATACATCGATACTAGGGGGTGGATCTATTATTGTGAAGCAACTCCCACCCCGAGAAAGGTAGGCGAGAAAAAATTGAGAGGTGTCATCCGCTTCGGTTCCTTCAAAAATCAAGCGGGGCTGCTATAGCAACTAATGATAAGACCGAGCGAAGTGGAATGACGAGTGTTGATACCCACAGAAGTTCCCGTGTTGATTGAGGTCTCAAATGAAAAGCCCTGTATCAAAATGAGCGGTACACTTTATATCAGTTGGTATTAAATACCCGTTGGGCGAAGAGGGTGAAGAGCTTCACAATCATCTTCCATGTTCTAAGTATTAGCTCAGATTCTCGGAACAACCGTTGAATATTGGGGACATTACATGCTAATGTCTGGATTTCGTAGATCCCATGGTGCACCTCGGAATTTCACGGTCCAACTGTACGCGTGCTGGCGGTCAGATTCAATTCCGCCCTCCCACATGGTCAAAAGGACGCGACGGAGTTCATCCATCGCCGGCTTCATGATATTCTCTAGTCGAATTTCATTATTCCCCCGAAAGGACACAAACATGTGGCCTACAGAGGGAAACTCGCCAATAAGACAACCAGTGAGAATATTGATGAATGAATAGAGCATACGCGGTCGGAAGTCTGGATCTGTCGCTGGGATAACTTGTGCTACTTGGATATCGAGTTTGCGCGCGCCCGAAGTGTCCCTGTGGATTTGAGTTTGTGCGCTGTCTTGCCAAGGGGTATTCGATGTTGCTGTGGGTTTTTTCAATGCCGGCTTGAGGGGAAATGGAGTAGAGGGAACAGGCGCCGTAGTGGTTCTCGGCTGGCGACTCGGCCGTGACATTGATGGTCGAGACGCTGGCTGTGCGCTATAAGGCCCTGTGGATACATCGTAATTTGCAGGCGGCTGTGGAATATATTGTGGGTTGTTCTGATAATATGGATGGCCCCCCCAACCATTGCTCGGACCGGCTACATGTGGATATATGGGAGCGCCGCCTGGTGGGCCCATGTGGGGTGTGTGAGTGTAACCCGCCTGGGGATGATACTGGTAGTTCCGTAGCCCTGCATTGTCAAGTCGAGATATTGGATCCTACAAGATCAATGTATTAAGGCGGACGAGGAGATGGACATGATGCATGAGGCTCAAATTCTTGGGCGTTAAGGTCCAAGACAACGTGCAGTATTTCCTTTTCGAGAGATGAGTGGGCGTCGCCGTGATAATGGCCATATGTTGTGTGCACACACGAGAACTTTCAAGAAAAAAACAGGCAGCAAAAGTCCTGAAACTGGAGCTCTTTTGTTTGTTTTTTTACACTACGCTATATCAATTCAGCGCCTGCGTTATCCTGAAACACCAAGTGAACACTCAAGTCAACTTGTTATTAATATTAGTAATGCTAATCTCTTTGGTCCACGTGACTCTCCACTAATTTTACCAAGAATCCCCAAAACTAAAACCTGAAATCCGCGGTCCAATATCGTTGCCTCACCATGTCCTCAACGTTCTTCACCTGGTTGCGCTCGCCAGCTGCGCGTGAATATTTCTTCAGTACGCCCGTTCACGCACCATCTATTCCCCAATTGACCGCTTCCACAGGTACACATTTCTGGGGACCAGTTAGTTTATCCCACACAACCATTTCATACCAGCCAATATGATATCAGGTAGCAAACTGGGGACTTCCTCTGGCTGCCCTCGCAGACTTGAAGAAGGATGAAGAGGTCATTTCTGGCACCATGACCACCGCCCTTGGTTGTTATTCGTAAGTCCCGTGCTCCCACCGCTCTTCGTCCCAGTTTAGTATTCACCGACGGTATTCCCAGAACGGTCTTCATGCGTTTCGGTGGGTCCAAGGCACTCAATATTATTGATTTCACGAGACTTATCACAGCAATGTCATAAGCATGGCGCGTCCAGCCCCGGAATTACCTTCTCTTCGCGTGCCATATGACAAATGCTACAGCACAGTCAATTCAAGGGGCCCGATTTGTCAACTATTGGCACAACGGTGGGCGAGAACAGAAATTGGGCCTGGCTGAGAAAATGGAGGAAGGTGCGGTAGAGGTCGGAGGAAAGGTCACAGAGGCCGTAACGGCTGCGAGAGAAGAAGCAAAGAAAGTCGCCGATGAAAAATGAAGCTAGTCGTTGATCACTAGCTGTGGATCATTGGAGTGTGATATATAATAGTTGAATAATACAGGTCTAAACCACCAGTTCACCAAAATCCGTCATCACCGTCACCCTTCTTCTTTTTGCCACCTCCACTCTGCGCCAGAGCCTGCCGCTCATACATCTCTGCAACCTGTTGAAGATGATCAGAATATTTTGAACTGTTAGTTGATCACTTAGCTTACTTGCTCAGGACCAGTAGCATCATCAGCAGCTTTATCGTCTCGTATGCAGATGAACCGCGGGAAGCGGAGTGAGATTCCCCTATCCTCTACCTGAGACCGTAAACTTGTCACAATTTTCCTTAGAGTGCAAAAGGTGACCCACGAGTCCTTGCGCGGCCGTATAAACCGGACTCAAACTAAGATCGGCCGTCAAGACCTCCCATACAATCTTGGGCTCAAACCAGATGTCAGGCTTCGCACCTCCAACCTTGACATCACCTCGAACTTTGGTGAGTTCCAGGGGTTTGAGTACGTCATAATGGGACTGTAGTATTTCTTCGCTGAATCCGGTGCCAATTTTGCATATGGTCTGATACTCCTCTGAGTCGCTGTCGTAACAGGCGAGCAAGAACGCTCCATAGACGTTTGTTCGCTTTCCCTTGCCGTAGTATCCCCCAACGACAACAAGATCCAAGGAGTCGCCGACCCCAGCGAGATAATCTTTTTTGAGCTGTAAATCATTTGAGTTCATATATTTCCATAGGAAAAAAATGGCACCTTCAGCCAATTGACACTACGCCTACTTGGCTCGTAGAAACTAGCGTCGCTATCCAGCATTTTCACCATGAGACCCTCACAGCCATCTTTAACACTCTCCTCCAGGAATGTTTGGATTTCTTCCGTGGTTTCGCTATCAGAAGATTTGGCGAAATCAAATTCACCTGGGACTATTGTGAAGTGTTGACGCAATAACTCTCGGCGCTCGTGGAGAGACTTTTGTAATAGAGGCTGGCATGTATTTGTTAGACGCATACGCAGCGGAAAGTATAGGTGTTTACCTCGCCGTTGAGATATAATAAATCGAACGCGAATAGACAGACGCGGACTTGAATGTCTTCCACTTTTACATCCTTACGTTTCCGCCTGCTTAGTTCTTGGAAGGGCATGAGCTTGGCGGTTACTCTATCAATAGCCACAGCCTCAGCATCCAGCACAAACGATTTTGTTGAGTCATTGATGCACTAGCGAGAGTATCAGTATTAGGTACAGAATAAGATAATGAACATACACGCGGAAGTTGTTCAACAAGATCAGGATACTTCTTACTCATGTCTTCTGAATTCCGGCTAAAAACACTGACCGTACCATCTTCCGATTATGTACCTATTGTCGCATGGGCTGAATAATTCAGACACAATGTCAAATCAACACACCTGCGCTCGCTCGCCGTCATATTTATACTCGCAGGTGAAGCGCTGGTTCTCAAAGCGGTCAAGAACTTCACCAATAGCCTTAGTTGGCTTAGCAAGCATGGGTTTTAATGGGACGCCAGGTGTGAGTTTACACCGCTCTTTCAAATCATCAATACCGACTTCAAGTAAAGCTGGAATGACCATGTCATAGGTTGGTAATTCGCTGATAGGGAGGTGAAATAAATATAACCACGTCGAACTGGGACTTGCCTGTAAACTGATTTGATAGCGTTTGCGCCTTCTTCCAGCCGTGCGGTTAATTTCTCTGCGCTCCATTTTTTCCCCACTATTGTGAAATTTAGTCATCTTGGGAGTGTAATACGAGGAAGCAGCCCAACCTCGTTCCTTTTCCGCAAGGACAGCGGCATGAGCGAGTGCTACCAGCACAGATCTCTCTGCATTCCCAATACGAAGCTTTCCCTCCAAACTTCGGACAATGTATTTTGCTTCAAAATCCTGGCATGCGGCCAATAGCTTGGTAATGATCGAAACCTTTTTCGCTTGGGACTGTAATACTCAGGCCAATATGATGTGGTACATGCAAGACAGCGCACCGAGTGACCAGACGTCAATGCAATTTCTTTCAGCTTCGAGAAGACAAAAGAAACTGTGAGGGGTTTTGGTTTAAAGAGAGTCTTTTGGCTGTTTTTGGAGTTCTATTGAATGCGCGAATTAGGCGAACCAAGCGAGCTGAGCAGAAAGCAACGAACCATGGCAACTAATCCCAAATCCCCCTCCCTTTTAAGATCGGCCTTGACAACTGACAAACTTCGACCTGTAGACTCTCCGATTGCTTTTATTAATAAACTCTCCCCAATTCCTAATTCTATCCCAAGATAATCTGGGCTCAGCTATTCTCACCAGCGATTAGCGATTATAGACATAATCATCGACCACTAACCCGATTGATACAGAGATACACTGCTTGCAGGAGGGATTCGAGTCATCCTTCCCACTTCTCTGGATGACGAGCAAGAGGAAAGCTGTCAACAGCGCTGTCTTCTCCAGCCGTTTTGTTGTGCCCTCGATGAGCGAGAACGTCTTGGTGAGAGCAGCGTATGGAACGCTGTATACCACTTGAATATTGTGAATACGACAGGTGGATGAACCTACGGATCTCCAACTTTCCAACCGCCCTTAATATCTACATCACTCTTTCTTGACAAGGCAGCCTCGGCACTGGGGTTTGATGGTTTCATTTGATTTGGTATGGTTACAAGAATATACCTCTTCGATGTAAGCCCAGAGTCAGGCTCAGGCCCGTCCTCGTCCTCGTCAACCTCTTCTTCACCTTCATCCGCACTAGCCTCGGATGCAGACGCCTCATCGGGGACCGCGGGCTTAGTTTCAGTTTTATGAATAACTTTGCCTTTCCCCTTGGGAGACCGTGGGGGTGGAGAGGATGCGCTTTTGGAAATTGAGAGCGGTTTAGTAGATGCAATAATAGTTTCTACTGTTGGTTTGGGGGTTGGTTTATGGTCTGCTTCGTCGTCGGAAGACACAATCCTCCTCTTCTTAAGTTTCGGAGATGCTAATTGCATGTATGAATTACGATAAATTCCTAGGCCATTAACATACACACCGGAGCTTGCAGGCGCCTTGTCCTTCCGGTTGGAGCTCTTGGCTGGAATACTCTCGGATTAGTCTCAAGCAGGATACTTTTGGCGGTGGTGCGCACCTATCTTTGTACCAGACGACTCCGTTTGCACGTTGTTGTCATCATCATCGGGTTGTTCTTTCACAGTACTATATTTCCGCTTCCCACCCCACATTTCCGAAAGGCTCGATTGTTGAGGAGGGGCTGGTTTTATGGACTTGGGCATTTCGAAGAATTTCCCTATAATTCAGTCAGTCTCTGCTATGACTGGGACAAGTTGCGAACCTAGGGTTTGCTGACGACCCATTGAAACTGACCGCGTGAGGGCGCGCAGAGTAAACATGCATACATAACGCGTTACATCATCGCGAGGTTATTGTGGTCGTGACTCATCCGTGACCCAAGCGATTGTTCAGGTGGTCTGACGAGTTCAAGCCAAAATATGGGCCAATCAGCCATTGGGGAGATGAGCCTGTCTTCAACCTCCAGGTAACCGAGTGTAAGTTTGGCTGGACAGCATGAAGCTCCCATCACAATTTAGCCTCCTAGCTTACCAAAGGTATCCCGGCTATTCCCGAAGTGCACTGTACAGTTTCAAAATCGTGGCTCGGCCCACAAACAAGTGTCAATAGATCCGCCAAAGTTTCGCAGCCCTCGGACCCGCCGCGCTCACCGTCCTCAAGCTCAAGATCAACAACATGGCCGAACAAGTTTGTCCAAACTACGAGTCTCCACACCCCCTACGTCTACTAATAACATTACTTAGATCGAAAAGGCTTATCAAAAGCAACATCTCTTCCAAAATGCCAAAGCACGTGGTTCGTCCAGCCCGCTCGTATTGCAGTTACACTGATCGCTGACAACCTGATACCCCCTCTCTAGGCGGAAAGAAGGTTGTGACCAAGGAGAAGCGGTGGTACAAGGATGTGGGTCTTGGATTCAAGACCCCTTCAGAAGCAGTTAATGGCACCTACATTGGTGCGTTTTTGATCATGCACCCCGATGGACCTAATTCATATCGTAATAGACAAAAAGTGCCCATTCACTGGTGATGTTTCCATTCGTGGCCGTATTCTTACTGGCAAGGTTATGTCCACCAAAATGACCCGCACTATCATTATCCGACGAGACTACCTCCATTATATCCCGAAATATAGTGCGTGGTGCGGAATCTTTGACCTATTCATTCATCCTTATTGTCTACATAGACCGTTACGAGAAAAGACATAAGAATCTGGCCGCCCATGTCTCCCCTGCATTCCGCGTTGAGATCGGAGATATTGTGACTGTCGGTAAGTCTGCTTGTGTTGCATGCCAATCGTGGCGCCGCCACTCAACCTTCTCAGGCCAATGCCGGCCATTGTCAAAGACAGTGCGCTTCAACGTGCTGCGGGTGTCTAAGAGCAAAGCATCAACCAAGACCTTTGGGAAATTCTAGGGGTCCCCAGGTTATCGTATTGTTCTTCTCTCCACCATATGTTTGTATGCAGCAGTGAATAATGTCATGACCATTTATGCATGCACTTCTTGAAATTTGAAATTTGGTCATCAGTCTCGTAAGCGGTATGCTAAGCGTAAACAAGGTGCCAAACAAGATCCTGGGGAGTTGCACAACCTGTTGGCTCTACCAAGGCTATAACTTACTATCTCGCTCCCCAGTAAGACAGTCCAAGACACAAACCTGTCTGAATTCATATTTCAATCAACCTGGCGCCCACTCTGCTTTCAGTATTCACCTCACGGTTGTCGAGAGGTCGGCCTCAGTCTCCACAACCGCCAGGTGCTCAGTCCAACCAGATGGGCCAACAGTCATCAAAGAAAGGCAAGAAAGGAAGTAAAGACAAGGATAGAGACATCCCAGCTGAACCCACTGCACCGGATGCACCAGCCACAGATACCAACGAAAATACACCCCAGGGCAGTCTCTCACGCGCCACCGGGTCTGCAGCCAGCCATGGATCTGAGCCGAAAAATATACCCAATGGGAGTCCCCCAAATAATACCTCGGATCCCAGCTGTCTCGAAGACTGCAAACAGTTCACGAACGCCCGGCTCACCCTATCCACCCAAAGATGTTATTTCCCCTGCTGTCGAGCAGACGCCCACCATGTCACCATCATTACCCCAAGCACCATCTCCGAAATCTGACCCAACACCTCTCGATATCCCGACTACCACCACATCTACCATCCTCTCGAATGCAACCCCGTTTAGTCCCGGATCGACGAACAGCAGTAGTGTGCCCGGGGATTCTGTCGGCAACGGCGGACCGAAGGAGAAGCTTAAGCAACTCGATATTGATGATATGATTCAACGGCTCCTAGATGTAGGATACACTGGTAAAGTCAGCAAATCCTTGTGTCTAAAGAACACAGAGATTACTGCTGTGTGTCTCGCCGCACGCGAAGTATTTCTCAGCCAACCCACCCTTATTGAACTATCCCCACCAGTCAAGATTGTTGGTGATGTCCATGGCCAATATTCAGACCTTATACGTCTGTTCGAAATGTGCGGTTTTCCCCCGGCCGCAAATTATCTCTTCCTAGGTGATTACGTCGACCGGGGAAAACAGAGTCTTGAAACAATTCTCCTTCTCCTTTGCTACAAGATAAAATACCCCGAGAACTTCTTCTTGTTGCGAGGCAACCATGAATGCGCTAACGTGACGAGAGGTCTGTCTCATTTTAACTTTTTCTTTCATTATTGATCGAGCCGAGGAAAATAGTTTATGGCTTTTACGACGAATGCAAACGACGGTGTAACATCAAGACATGGAAGACCTTCATCGACGTTTTCAATTGCTTACCCATTGCTGCTATTGTTGCTTCCAAAATATTTTGCGTCCACGGCGGCCTGTCACCATCCCTGCACTCCATGGATGACATAAAACGAATACAGCGCCCCACAGACGTGCCTGATTATGGTCTCCTCAATGATCTTCTCTGGTCAGATCCATCAGATACAGCCCTGGACTGGGAAGACAACGAGCGGGGAGTCAGCTACTGTTTCGGAAAGGGAATAATAAATGAATTCCTGGTCCGGTACGACATGGATCTTATATGTCGAGCGCATATGGTCGTTGAAGACGGCTATGAATTCTGGAATGATCGAACATTAGTGACTGTCTTCAGCGCCCCAAATTACTGTGGTGGTATGTTTATTATATCTTCCCTGATCTCCGTTAATCATCCCTGCCCCCGTAGAATTTGACAATTATGGCGCGTGCATGAGGTATGTCATGAACTGCTTGTGCTTCTTTTATTCCTCACCGCTGTCTAGTGTCTCTGAGGATCTTCTGTGCGCGTTCGAGCTCTTGAAACCTCTGGATGGAGCCGCGTTGCGCAAGGAAATGACCAAAGCGAAGCGGAAAAGGTGAGTATTTGTTGTACCTATTGCGTCAATCATAACCATCTCCATGCTCAGCGTAGCCTAATGGCTACAGCATAGCCACGGGACAAGTCTGGCCAGGGGAACAGATCCAGTATGCGCTCTGATACTACCAGCCCGTCCTTTATAGGGTCGGATAACTGGTGGCCTCCGATATACCCGGTGCACGCGCTGTCTCTGAACAATGGCATCCTGAACGTGTCCCTCCATTGCCATGTTACCTCCCGTTTACATTTGATATTATCCTATGTCCCTGCATTGTACGGGCGGTGTTGTGTGGGCATATTCTCGTGGTCCGGACTTGTAATTATAATATCCTTCAGGGTATGTTTCAATATTCCAAAGCAATTCCCTTCTTTGTGTTATCTAACGGTTTCTTCGTCGTGGTTGCTGTCCCTCCATCCTGGTAGCCATATTTACACATTTCATAATGTTTATTCTCATTTCGACCACAAAATATCAAAGTAGTATACATATTGGAAGGCCAAATTACGTGTGATGGGCAAAGTCGTTCAATGTGCCAGATGCTAATGACTATATTAGTTCTCAAAATCCCAGGTTATGGAGGCGTGCCACGTACGAATGCCGCTGATGACACTCTTCAAGCTCAAAGACTTCAGGTTAGTAGACATACTCGCCGGGGACACATTGCCATTTAGACCAATCAGGTACGCGATCAACCCAGCGACATGTGGGGTAGCCTAGGCGGTTCCTTATGAGCTGCGGCGAGACATGGATAGATGGATGATTTACCATTGATGTACCAGAGATAATGTTAGTCGCCTGGGAGAATCATGTCAAACGAGAATAGATGGACGTAAGGGTGGGTAATACCGAGTTGCTACCGATCCATGAGCTGATGATATCTTGACCAGGCGCAAAGATATCAACAACTGATCCAAAGTTGGAGAATGAAGCCCTTGCGTCGGCGATGGTTGTAGCCCCGACGGTGTTGGCTGAAGGTGCTCTGGCTGGGGATGTAGTTCCGGCATCGGCGTTGTCATTCCCGGCAGCGACCTTCAGGTCACCTCGCTTAAGCTGGCGCCAGTGCAAGATCAAAAATTACATACTGATACGTGAACGCCAGCGCTGGTGAGCTGTTAAGATAGTTAGCTGTGTAGTATTTTGGCAATTTCATGATGCTCACAGAGGCAATGGCGTTGTCTAGTGCTGTGGAGGCGCTTCCACCTAATGACATAGACACCACAGAGGGACGGCCAGATGAGCGGGCAGTGGTAAGGGCAAAGTTCAAGCCCGAGACACTGCATATGATATCAACAGCGTGTTCTGTTTTTTGTTGCTCACATACATATCAGATACAGCACCAGAGCTAATGGCATCAATTAGTCTAATTATAATACAGATGCCCAAGACATACCCGCATCACTGAGAACCTTGACAGCAACAATATTGGCAGCTTTTGCAACTCCGAATTGACTACCGGCCGCGGTACCTCTGTTATAATTTATAATCAGGTATCTGGTTACCGTCAAATCTCCCTTGGCTTACGCGCAATGAGTTCCATGCCATTCCCATCGGCGCTCCTGTTCCAAAA
The DNA here is from genome assembly GCA_015501065.1 of Infundibulicybe gibba. Classification (NCBI taxonomy): domain Eukaryota; kingdom Fungi; phylum Basidiomycota; class Agaricomycetes; order Agaricales; family Omphalinaceae; genus Infundibulicybe; species Infundibulicybe gibba. Next base: position 967,720 of record JADNYI010000001.1, read on the forward strand.
ATAAGATGACGGTAAGCTCTTCGGATAAAAGAGATTACTGACGCGTAACCGCCGAAGGTAGCTCCCCATCTTGCACGACCACCGAATTGGGACTGAGGGAAAATGAGCCACATATTTGCTCAAGTTACCTGGAACTTACGTGTGTGGTTAATACACCTTGGGGTTGGGGACATCCGTGGTTAGCCATGACCATAACTTGGCTACAAACTCACCCGTATCTAATGGGGGCAAATATGTTAGCTAACCAACATCATACACAAGCACAGCACTGCAATTACCGACGATAAAGATGTCAACACCTGCTCCTGCTGAGCTGTCATAAGTATTGGTGAAGGTGAGGGAGCTACAGAACCGGTTAGCTCTTGTATCTAGTTTTTGATTTTATGAAAATAGGTACTTAGTGCTCTGGCTAGACAATCTTGCGGTTTGGCTCAGGCGCGCGATCCCCCAGGGTGCATTCGTTCTAAGATCAATTAATTAACTCCTCGAAAAAAAACGGCCCAGAGGAACGTACTGGGTAACCTTCGCGAAGGTGTGCATTATACCATCCTCTTCAATGAGTTCAACATCTGGAGATGCACGGAGAGCATTCAGAGTAGCATCATCGAATTCGCCTTGTCTCCGGGAGTGAGTATGATGTTAATACCATGCAGACGACGTTTTTACCTGCGAAACCATTTAGGATCTCCCAATCATGGGTGGTCTTGACATTATGTTGGTTGATGAGGCTCGTTTTGGAAGCACCGTCCTTAAGTTTGACAATGAACCTGCCAGTCGTCTCACCGTCAAATTTTGCGACGGTTTTCAAGACTTCAGGTGCGCCAAAGATGGGGGCCGCGAGGAGGGCCAAAGAAGTTAGGGCTGTAGTAATGAAACGCATGTTGAGTTTTAGTGAGTGACTCTAAGGAATGGACCCATTGGAGTACTCATTTAAATACTATTCCATACTGCCCACAATGCCTACCCTGGGGCCAGTGGTATCATGCGATTAAGCTCCAGCAAGGAGGGATGCACCGGAATGGCAGGAATATTGATCCTGATCACTAACGCGTGGTCGTTGTCGTTGTCCAACTTGCTATCCAAGAAGCCATGTGGAATCCGGAATGCGCAAAAATAACACCTAATTTCGCGACGTCAAAACATCATTGAGCCATGTCACGATATCCAGTAGTTATTGGTGACCTACTTAAAATCGGACACCAGAAGATTTTCGGAAACATGGAGGATACTATAAGTGGATTATTGTTCCCATCATATTGGAATGATTTGACGGTTCACGGAATAAACAACTTGAAATACATTCTGGGATGCTCCTCGTGATATCACTGAGTTGTGCGGGCGGCTCTTCTGATATCAATTGCGGCATAACCATGATGCTTCTGCCTTACAGAAGCTGATAGGGAGCAGAAACAGTTCAAACCACACAATGTCGATGATGTGGCGAGGGTGTTCGCTCAGATCGCCGTATGGCTATGGTCACTTATCAGTGACACGAACGCTAAAAAAATGCTGGCATGACGTGCCAGCCTACAGGGCACGCGGGATGCATAGTCTGGGAGCGCTTGGCGTGTGTCGTAGAGTCCCTGAATGGTCGGGGTTGGGTCCAGTGATGCCTCGTTCCACACATCCCAGGATATCCGTCGGAATCGCAGTGGTAGTTTTGGAACCCATCATACTCAAAGGCTGGAAAGCCGTGCCGAATGTCGTCCGCAGAATGTGCCCCAGTCGAACATTGGAATAATGTCCGATGTGATTCAGTCAAAATTCGATTGCCATGAGCTATGGGTTTGGTCACGCAGCTCGACAAGATCTCGAAAAGGCTCTTGAATATGTCCGATGCGGGAGCTCAACCTGTCGATATATAGTACCAATGTTATGTGGCGCCGTTAGCTCTGGGCTACTAGACACCACCTCAACACAAGTCCAAGATATTACTTGTAAGCCAATAGTCGCAGGGTTACTAGTCAAGAAGTGGAACTGGAATTGCGGTTCATTAATTATTAAGCTGGCCAATATAAGTAAGTACCTTAGTATGAACCTTGATCAAAGCCTCATCATCCAGACTGGGACCCTATGTCATGAAGAAATGTTTGCGAGGAAGACCAGTCACTGTAAGCAATTGCCGGGGGCAGATATCTACTCAATTCAGACACCAAGCTGTCCCTGAGGAGTAACATGGATAAAGACGCCCTGCTGAGGCCTTGATGAGTGTTGGTAACAAACCTCGAAGTAAGGAGCCACACAGTAAATGTATATCTTTCTCGTCCTGAGTATCGGTACCCGTTCTTGTCACGCCATTGAAAAACGTCAGTGGTGATGGAGTTTCTACCAGGCCAATTGCTGATCCCAGAACCCCAGAAAGATAAAAGCTATGGTCGGGTTGCGGTGTATTGACCTCAGAAGCATCACCTGGAAGGTGTAATCGGGTGGGAGTCCATACTGAACTGACATCAGGGGGAGCGGGAAATTGAGCAGTTATGCCGTCCAGTCCTGGAAGCGGCGTCAGAATAAGTAGAGCAAGCGCTGCGCAATATATGATGTACCTTCAGGATGATTGGGACCTTCGACACGGCCTCTGAGGCCACACTGCCCGCGATGCCATCGTACGAAATAAACATCTATATAAAATAATGTCAGCAACGCGTCGCGGGATAAGTACCATCTCAAGGCAACTCAGTCTGGCATGGCTGATCATCGGTGATTATTAATGGTAAAGATATACTGCTCTAACTTGTTTACAAGACACACCAAGATACTCCGCCCAGCCCCACTAGGCTACTTGACAATACCCTTGAAAGGTTTGGAGGCCTGAAGCCTACGACCCCTTGCTCCACACATCATATGCCAAAACACCAAAAGCCGCAACAATAACGCTGGATCCAAGCGTGCTCCAGAAGGTGATGGATTGGGCGCCCGTGCCGAAGGTGATCTGCAGGATAGGCTCATCAGCGCAGCACATGGAGAATGAGCTGAGGGCCATACGTCGGAGAAGAAGACGAGCGCAATAGTTAATAGATTACCGACAGAGGTGATAACGGGGCCCCACACGCCTAGGAGTACCTGAAGAAGGGCTGGGTTTTAACCACTTTGAAGCAGAAGCTGGGCATAGACTGACCATGAAGCCAGCATTGAAAACGACGCCACTAAGTGCAATCCCCACAATAGCAAGTGTGGTCATGGCGTTGGGAGGCAAAACAAAATGCTCTATATTAAGAAGGTGCAGGATAGGAAGGGGGATCCAAAGGATTATAAGGGTACAAAAACCAATTGCGGACGTTAGCATATTAGGGTGAAGCCCAAATGGTGGCGGGTAAACGGCATCGGGATATTCCTCAAACCCAACGGTACCGTATGATTCGGTAGCGGAATCGTCGTGGGAGATTTGCTGGTATAAGTCAGTAGTCACCACTTCAGGGTCGGATGGGAGCGCTGCGTATCTCTTGTAAAGAACTTGATAGAGTCCATAAATAATAGACGCAACGAGGGTCAAGAGATTGCCAACGACCGGGGCCGATGGTTTGCGTGAGACACCAGTGCGCCGAGGACCTCATGGGCCGGGGTGTCCGGTTCTACAGTGGTTCCTCCGTAAACAACAGCAAGAACACCGAGTGTGGCCAGCAAGACTGCTGCCAGGCGCCGTGATTCCCAGTGGAGATGGAACACTTTAACCGTGAAAATGTAGGCGAAGAACGCATTAGTATTCCAAATAGCTTAGCACGGGCCAACATTAATCATCTTCAGATAGGATGAGAGATATGCTTACCAGTGACATCACTAATACTATCCCAAAAACATAAAATTGAGCATGGATCCTAGTTATCGAGTACCAAACAAACTCACGAAGCTAGTGATACAGATGCAAACCACAGCAAGCCAGGGAGCGTGACACCAGTCGTGAGGGCAAGGACGAGTCTAAAGAAGGCCAGCTGGGGAAATTTGGAAGATCCCGATATCTCTCTTGGCGATAGGTGATTTGTGATAGCGATAGTTAGGCCTTTCAGATAAGCAGACATGGAATATTTGGTGGTTAGCGTGAGATACCAGAGGTGGACGGGGAGTATAATCCATAAAGAGGAATGGACAACATAGCTGGTTCAATCGCATAGCCTAAGGTCAAAGTGAATATTCACATGAATGGCGGAACGCACAATAGGAAGAACGGTTGGCGATAACCGAGCGTTGATTGAACATACTAATAGGAGTAAGAACCCAGAAAGGCAAACGGGCTATCAGATACATACTTGAGTGAGTTGAGTCTCTGACACGAACGCGAGAAGCGTGAAGACGAAGACAATAACGGCCAAACTTCCACCAAGCCGTGGCGTTTGTAGGTTAGAGTATGTGGACATTCAATCTAAGATGGAACTCTAGTACTGCGCAAGCATACACTTTATATGAGCTCAAAGAAGAGGTATATGGTGGACCCGGGGCAAAGATAAACAGGCAGCAGGCTCCTGCAGGCTGTGAGGCAGTTCGGAATGGGTCTGTCAGTCAACCTGCTGCCCCCGGGCTAGTAATTGCGGCTCGTCACGTGCTGAAAGTTTCTTCACCGCCGAGCCGCCGGCCTCGTCGCCAACAGTGGCAACACATCCTACATCCTACAATCATGCTGCGCGCACTTTTAACTTCAAGCCGTCCGCTGGTATCACGCTTGAGGACAGCAGCCTTTCCCCACATCCACCAGCACCTCCCCTCATTGCACAAATTCCCACCTACAATTCAACCGACTCTCTCGAGAGGGATGAAGGTCCGCTCATCTGTCAAGGTGATGTGTGATGGATGCAGTGTGGTTAGGCGGAAAGGACGGGTGTACGTGGTCTGCTCCAAAAACCCAAAGCATAAACAGGTGAGTCGCTGCCCTACCGACCCATACATCCAGCTGATAGCACACCAGCGCCAAGGATAAACTTGAGAGTAGTTTTTCGAGCGGAATGACACCAAAAATTAATTAGTTTGCATCCCGGGTCCACATTTGGAATTCATAATCTACCCCGTTCTCTGTCTGCGGACCCTCCGGTACCTCAAGTCCAACCCAAGCATTCAAATCTTCCTGCGACGCCCGTTTCCATCTTTATTGCCCCATCAGTCCCTGTGCCCAAGAAGTCGGGCATAAATACATCACAATCTTCGAATGCCGGCGAAATAATACGTGTGAGCAAAACGCGATCAACAAACGCGATAAGTGAGCTGGATGGAAAGGCCAGGCTTTCTGTGTAAATCGACGCGCCGCCTATGATGAACTTGCGATGCATCTGGCGGTTTTCGGAGGTTAGTGCATCAAGTCGAACGATAGCTGATGAAAGGTCGGTGATCATGTGTGCCTGCGCGTTCCCGACATCTCCTCTACTCGTCTCGTCAGCGCCGTGTGATCCGAGGCGAAGGAAAACCTACAAATCGTAGTTCTGATTGCGACTAATGACTATATTGACGCGATTCGGAAGTGGCCTAAACTTTTTCGGGATACTCTCCCATGTATTCCTCCCCATGATGACGGCGTTTGTCTCGCCTTCCGGAGCATTTGAAGTTACGTCCGCGAAATATTTCATTTCTTTAGGGAGGCGCCACGGGAGGCGACCATTCCGGCCGATGGCATTGGATTTAGTGGCGGCGACGATGAGAGTAAGACGAGACATGTGCGTGAAAAGAATAAAGGCACTCCCAGAAATTTAAGTCTTTGAACTCGACTAATAATACAAATCGTATCACTTGAAAGCGGTAAAGCTAATATACTAATTCCATTTCTTCCACTCTGCGCCTGCTGGTGGTTTCACCTCAACCTTGCTCTTCTTAACTTCATCCCAGTTGGTGCTCAGCGTTGTGCCGCCGCTTTCTTGGTAGCTCTTCATCATGGCGCGCTTAGTGTCCTCATCGGCGTCACCAAATATCTTTTGGAAGAAAGAATTAAGAGTGCTATCACCCCCAACATTGGGGTCCTCCTCCATCGTCACTTCTTTTTCCTTGGTCAAAATCTCGGTGGTGATACCTTCCCAATTTTTCTTGGGCTTGGTAGAGGGCACCGATGGCGTGGCCTGTGGCGCAGCAGAGTTGGCAAGGGCTAATACGCGTGAGATATCAGATCGAATGATATGGTATGGGGACGTACGATCAGGACTGTCGCCAATGAGCCCACCCCACCGCCCGGGGACCGCTTTTGTGAGACGAACTTCAATTTTAACCTTGCCGATGCTGAATTCACTCGTATCTGGATTGATCTGACCCTTCAAAGGCTCAAGAAGGAGTGATTTATCTTCATTTGTGTAGGACACCTGAAGCAAAGGTAAGTCATGGAGCGACATTTATACAGATGGACCAACCTTCCGTGGATCAAACTTGACCATCACATTCTCTGGGTTGGCGTTCCGGTCAAAGATGGAGACGGTGACCCGCTCATCGGTTTCATAGAATTCATGTCTGGAATAAAATTCGTCATTGACGCGTCGGCCTGGTAGTGGGGTTACAGGAATACCTAAGAGATGCCATTGTGGGGGGAGGAAAACCGTATGAATCAAATTATCATTGCAACGTCCATACTTGGCTCGATTTGACTCGATAGGGGTTGTTCGAGCACATTCGACGTCACGTGGGGTTCCCCCCTGTCCCCGGTCCGGCGAGACTCGCGCTGAGGGCTGCTCTGAGGCTTGTAAGTCCACCTGCTCGGTACACTTGAATAAAGTAAACAAAATTCGGCTCCTGGTTCGGCGTGCCCGGCCCCTACTTGTTGACTATCCCCAGCACACCATACTTAGTTATTTTGGATGATATTGACAGGAATCCGCACTTTATTTTTTTTAACCAGGGGTGATTTAGGACATTGGGTGCACATGACGTCACGAGCCTGGTTGGTATCTGATTTCAGGTCCAACTCCTGGATTGGTTGCTTCAGTCATGTCAGCCACCATCCCCAAAGCCGTTTTATATTACTCTCCAGTGTCCATCTGGTCCGCTGTAGGTAGGTATAGCAGATTTTTATCCCAGAATGTGTCATTTATTCAAATTGTAGCACTCCTCGCAATGTGAGTGGGAGCCCCGCCATTTCTCTGACGCATGGCATTGACTGCACCAGCGAGGAGAAAGGATATGGCGCAGATGAACTTGATCTCAAGACGGTCGATTTATGTGAGCGCCATTTTTACGCCACTTAAGCTCATCTCAATACACCCTTTACAGCAAAAGGGGAGAATTACGACCCGTCTTTCCTCCGTCTGAATCCAAAGGGTGGGGTACATTCCCGCTCAAGTCATACATAATATATTCATGATGATTAGCCACCGTCCCAACTCTTGTGGTCCCTCTGCAGAAGACACTGTCCGAGGACGTCGAGAGTCGTTATAAGGCTATAACTGAGACCAAAGTAAGTCTTTCTCTGGTGAACTAGGCGACCAAGGTACAGATAGTAATACACGGTGCAGGGGATTATCGAATTCCTCGACAAGTCACGGTCTGTCAACTCGCGGACACACACAACGTCGAATGCGCCAGCTCCTGCGCTAACCCCCGCCACAATCGCATTCACGGAGGCGTCGAATGTAATTATAGAAGCTCTCCATTCGGAAGCAGGCAACCCAAACTATTTGCGCTATGTCAACGCCCGGGACCATGCGTCACTCGCGGCCCTTGCGACAGAGCTGCTTCCATCTTTGACTGACAAGCATAAAGTCCTCACGGGTTACATTTCTGCCGCAGAAAATGACAAGATTGCTGCGTCAGAGAAGACTAAGAATTTCTGGCGTGAGAAGAAAGTGGCGCTGGAAGTGTTGATCAGCGTCTATTCAAATGCGGACAAGGAAGAAGGGGTCTTGGGTGAGGATGCGAAGCGCGAGCGGGCGGATTTCTTTGAAACCGCAAAGACAGTCTGGGGGGAGTCATTGAAGGGCGTTCTCCTCAAGGTGAATCAGGAGGCCATTGGGCCGTATACACTCGGTAAAGAAACCCAGGCATGAATGAGTTGATATCCATTAGCTGACATGGACTCGACAGGAGATCAGTATTCGATTGCTGATCTTCACCTTGCCGGCTGGCTGGCTCGGGTGATAAAATTAGCAGGGGTACGGCCGATGATGATGGCAAGACGGCGATGGGAAAAGTGGAAAGTCATATTGGGGATGGGTTTGAGCTTCCAAAGGGTTTCAAAGTGCAGGGTTCGAGCGGTGGCAATGAGAGTAAGCTGGCTGCATTCTGGGATGGTGTGAGAGCACGAAAGAGCTGGAAGAAAGTGTATGAAAGTAATGGGCTGTATTGATCTCTGATAGTATTATTAATGTATAAGTATGATGGATGTGATCGGAGCACGTGTCACTGCCTTGAACGGATTGACGGCTGGCGCCGTCGCTGTTACCAAACGACGACAACAGCGACAACAGCCCCAACGAGGTCGGTGCCGACGACGGCCAAAGCGCCCTAGAATTGCTTTTCATTCCCGTATCCCCAACTACCTGCGCTGTCAGAATATCACATTCCTTCCATGTCTTCCAGGCTCTCCTCTGGCATTCGTACCCAGGAGTATGATTCTACTTCAGACTCGGAGGACGACATGCCCACACCCTCCAGGTCTACGTTTTTTCCTTCCCCCACTGTTGATTACCTTTTCCCCCCAACACTTCATTCATCTGGGCCAGGGTCTGGCCGCTCCTCAACCTCCTCATCGACGTCCTCTACTCCTGTTCCTTCACGTTCTACCTCTCCGTTGCCACAGTTTCTTGTCCCCCAATCTGCCAACATTTCGGGGACCGATGACACCGACAGTGAACCCTATTCGCCGTTGGTAACCAGAGCCGCCTGGAGGGAAAGCAGACAGAGATGGTGGCCCATGTCTCGTCGACGTCGGAAACGAGATGGGAAGATGATAAGGAGCGTGAAAAAGTGGATGCGACGCCTTGTTCGCCATCCCTTCTTTCCTCGGCAACCATTACCATTGTAAGTTCTTTTGCATCGCTACCCCGTCTCATGCCCACCCCCTCATTCCAGGTGTTGACATTGATTATGCTATCTGTGTTTGCCATCTTTCTCACCCTGCTACTAATCTACATCCTTAATCCTGACAAGGAGCCATTGCCTTGGAAGGCATACTGCACTGTCCCCTCTCTATCCTTCCCCCAGATCCACTCCACCCCACTGCATCCCTCCCCCACCCAGACTCATCGTTCCCCCCTTTCCCGCCGCCACAATTTGACACATTGCCTCCCACTGGAGTCTTTGTCGGTGTCTTTACTATTGATTCGGGTTCGAGCGCCGCATGATTGTGCGCACAACATGGGCGGGTCATCAACGCAGTCGCGACGGGGCGGGAGAAGGCGATGGCGGCCTGGGCACCTCTCGGTCCATTGTGCGCTTCATCATGGGGCACCTCGGAAGGATATGGAGCGGCGCGTCAAGCTTGAAATGGAATGTATGTTACCATCCCCAGCATCATCTGACTATCCTTCTGACCTTGTCTCCCCCATCAGTGTATAACGATATCATCATCCTACCGATGGCCGAAAATATGAATGGCGGAAAGACACATACATTCTTCTCATGGGCTGCCATAAACGCGTGGGTCCACCGGTGTATGGGGATAACGCTGTCCAGTTTTCATATTCTAATCAAACAAGCGTACCACCTCCCATCGCGCCCCATGACCCTCCCTATGCCCGCAGAGATCTTGCAGCCCTTCGGCCGAAATCATGGGTCCGTCCTGACTTGGTACTCAAGTGGATGATGATTCATTTGTCATGCTCGCTGAGCTGGAGGCACGCCTCCGTATCGCCCTTCATACCCTCCAGCAACCCCGAGTCCTAAAATCCCCGCCGATGTGCCCGAGGACCCCCTTGTCTACTGGGGTTATCTCGTGACGAACCGGCTGCACCGGTTCATGGCCGGTGAGATCTACGCCCTCAGCTGGAGCCTGGTAGACTGGGTGTCCAAGGATCCCACAGTCAAGGGCCTAACACGTGGGGCGGAGGACAAGCAGACCGCCAAGTGGATGAAGATTCACCCCCGCGCACGAGAGATCGTCTGGGCGAGCGAACGGTGCTGGATATACGACCACCCGCGCGCAGGCACCGTGTACGTGATGGGTATTTTTAGCGCGCCTAACCTACTGTGCTAAAATTTTACTGCTCAGGTACTCGCATGGGTATCTCTTTCCTTCCGAGGTGGCGCGAGTGCGGGAGAAGGTGATGCCAGAATGGAACAGGAGTATCAATAACACGCGTGCGGCAGGAATTGCCGCGCCCCTTCTCTTGCCCTCCTGGGCGACTTCGAGCGTGTCTACGTTTGGGGTGCGCTACAGCCCCCCGCTCCCGGACCTGAGTACGTCGCACAGCATCGAGGCGCTGGTGGAAGGCAGTGATATGTCGACGATTCGCGAAGGTAGATTTCTTTGTATTTCGTCCATCACATACGCTCACGGTACACATGATAGGGAATCCGATGACACCGGAGTATGCATGGTCACACCGTGAGGGCAGACGCAAGCGGTATGAAGGTGCGCGTTTGGGTGGCACTGTCGTTGTGCACTTCATCAAAAAGCACATGTGGTACCTCGAGACAGCACATGCCCTACTCGAGGGCGACGAGATGTCCGAGGCCGAGAAATTCCAGCGGGACGAGTCGAATAGTGTTAGCACCCCGGATATCGCGAGTCCACCATCACCTGTGCCCCCGCCCAGGGATCATGCGGGGCGGCCATAGCACTAGCTATTTTAATCTGTATTCAAGCTTTCACTATCTATTTCTCCGCGGACCATTTATACCCTACACATAGTTAAGCAGAACACAGGTGCCCATTTACCACGGACCACTACATGTCGTCTCTATCACAAGTAAAATAAAACCATAGCATGGGTATCAATTATCAAAATAAATACATCCACAAATTACTATCAAAAATTCCCGACTCGTTGGATAGACTACGTCGAAGCCGGGGCATGCATAATCGTCGGCGAACAGTAGCGCCCACCAACGCACCTGCGGATGGTCACTGTCCAGTCACGAATCCACTCATTCTCACGTAGCCCGACGCGCCTGAATCGCCCCTCGGGCGTCTCGCGTACACGGGATTCGTCCAGTGTCGTGGGCGCACGGCCGCCCCAGAACGCATCGCTGCGCAGCGCAGAGGGCTCGGGGATGTTGTGCTCCTCCGCCCCCTCGTGGGGCGCGGGATCCCAGTGGCACACTGCATACGCGCCGCCACAGACGGCCCAGCGGCCCCCACCGCGCGCGTGGAAGCGCTTGAAAAGCCAGATGAAGGGGAAAATCAGCAGGATGATGGAGAGGAACTTGATCCACTTGTTGGAAAGCATGCGGGAGAGACGGTTGTCGGGCCGGATGTAGATGCGGTTGCCCGTGACAGTGGTGTCAACGCGGATGGTGCCATGGTAGCCGGTTGAGAGGATGTTGGACCGCACGGCGTTTTCGATGGTGGATATGTTCCACCCATAGGGTACCTTCGACTAGATTAGCTGGTGTTATTGCAGGGGAGGGTTGCCTACCTTTTCATACATGAACTCTTTAAGTATCTTAGGGCTCGAACAATATTCGTCGGCCCACTGACGAAGAGACTTGGAAGATCTGAGCGGTTCATCATTGGCATGTTCCACTGGCTCTGACCTCTCAACCCACGGCGGGAGCCCCGCAGAGGACCTCTCCTCAACCAAGCGATCCCACGCCTTCTTCTCCTTTCTCGTCGCCTTCCTCTTGTGGCTCTTGCCCACCCCGCCCTCCTCTGTATCCTCCAGCGCAATTCCTCCTGTTCCCTCCACCTCGCGGACCATGGCGCCACGAAAGACAGGCGCAGCGTCTGGTACGCTCCAGTGCACCGCCTCGCCCATCTCGTCATGCGTCATGCGGATGTAAAAGTCAAAGTCGTGCACGGTCTCCGTGTATGTTTCTGAGCGCTGGTGCGAGCGCCCGTTGGCGTCGCGTGCGGTAACCCAGCGGGTGCGTGTCTCGCTGTGCGTACCCTGGCAACGCATGATGTAGTATGGCTTGGTTGCAGACTCGGATAGGAGGAAGCGATAGAGGGCCTCGCCTGGGTGTGGTGAGGATGAAGCCGGCTGGAGAAAAAGGTGTGCATACCATCCGTGTTGAGGTGCGGGTCGTGTGAGACAATGTCGCCGCTTCCAACCTCGAACGACTCGGCCACGTAGGGCCCAAACTCGGGTGGGGGCTCCTCTATATCTTCCGCAAATCCAGCTTCTGCGTGTTCTGGGGGTATGTCGATGTTGACGCCTGAGCTGCCAACGCCGTCAAAGTCGACAAGTGGCGGGTGGTCAGCACTCCATTTCGGGGAGGGGTCTTCGACGGAAAAGGGGGGTGGGGGGAGGGTCGGAGGAGCAGAGGAGGCAGCATCCTGTGCTTTTGAGGTGGTCATGATGGTGGTTAAGAATCAAGAGTTCAATGATACATCAATCATAGTTGCCCTCAAACGATAATTATGCCAAATGTCTTAATATTACAAATTGGTCCCGGTCCCAGGCAGACTGTACCCCCACAACGCCTGCGCCATATCAACAGGCCCATCCCCGGGGTTGCTCATCGGCTCGTCTAGAGGCCGCTTTGTTCCTACCACGACCGCACGCTTGATGACTTCCTCCCAACGTCTAAACCACTCGCCCTCGCTGAGGCCTGTAAGCCGGACCCGCCCATCAGGGGTGTCTACGATGCGCGGGCTAGGGGCCTCGGCGGACGGGGACTCAGACGCGGGGAGAATGTCTTCCTTTAGTGGTTCTACGTGCTTCATCGCATACGCTCCACCACAGACCTCCCACCGCCCCCCGCCCCGTCTATTGTAGCGCTTGAATAGCCATATGAAGGGGTACACGAGAATGAGCATGAGCAGAACCTTGTAGAAGAGGTTGGAGAGCAGCCGGGAGAGCCGATTGTCGGGGCGGATGCATATTTTGGTTCCGGTCATAGTAAAGGCGATCTCGACTACGCCCCTATACTGGGTCTCCTTTATCTTGTCGCGGAGGGCGTTCTCAACAGCCTGGACATCCCACCCGTGGATGACCTAGTACAGCTGAAGCAGGTGTGCGTGGGAGGGAGACGAACTGACCTTTTCGTATATAAACTCCTTGAGGATCTTGCGGCTGGCACAATACTCGTCTATCCATTGGCGAAACGTTTTGGATGACTTGAGGACGGTGGTGGTATCGATGCCGTCGCGTGAGACCCAGGGTGGGATGCCTTTGAGCGCGCGCTCATGCTCCCAGATCTTGAAGAGGTCGATTTGCTCCTTGCTTGCCTTTGAACGTGATTCTCCGTGTTGCGTCTGGCGGACCATGAGGCCGCGATATGCAGGGTCAGAGTCTGGGAGAGACCAGTGAGTGGGACCGAGAACGACATGCGGGGTGAGGTCGATGCTGAACTGAAAGTCGGTGATAGTGACGGTGTAACGCTCGACGTAGGACTGGGACGGCCATTGACCTGGCGATAGGCAGTGCGTGTGCGGGTCTCGTTGTGAGTTCCACAGAGCTGAACGGCATAAGCAGGGGGAGAAGCGGCGTGTGTGAGGATGAAACGATGTAGCGCCTCGCCTGGACAGGAAGGTGAGGCAGAGGATAAAGGATGGGGCGTGGACACTGACCGTCGTTGTTGAGGTTGTGGTCGTGTGAGATGATGTCGCCATCGTCTGAAGTAAAATAGTCAACCTCGACGTCAATAGCAATGTGAGGCTCGGGGGTGGCAGGCTTGGGAGGCTTCTCTACGCTGTGGTCAAATTGAGGCTGTGGGATTTTTATCTGGTCCTCGTCGGACGCAACGTCAAAGAGGTTGTTTGAGGCCATCGGAAACGACGACGAAAGGGGTTCAGGGCCATTGTGAACGGCGAGGATGAAGGGATGGTTGCTGACGTCATACGGGCGGCTGTTGTGACTGCCCACTTGGAGAAAAGAAAATCGACAAGATTGAACGTTATTGGCGGAACACGTTCACAAAGGTAAGCATCTCTTGCTTCATGGCCACCTCCTCCTCACCGTCCCCGTCGTTCTCGACGTCCACAGGTCCCTCCTTATCGTTCTCGGCACCATTTAGTCCTCCATCTTCATCATCAAGGTCAGTTGTTTGCAACTTTCTCTCGGCTATTCTCACAGTCCCAGTCTGGCGTCCTCCTCGGCCTCATCCTCTTCCGCGATGGCGTCCCCGTCCATCCCAATACCCTCCTCGTCTCCCTTTGCATCCAACTCATTTACTTCGTCCTCTACCACTTCCACGTCCTCGTCCACCACCACTTCCACCACCACCACCACCTCCTCCACCACCTCGACCTCCATAACATCATCATCAACCACGATTTCCACCACAACATCAGATACAACTATTTCCTCCTCAGCATCATCCACAACCTCTGATTCAACATCCACATTCTCTACCCCAACGACGCCATCCACCACAACAACGGAAACGACTCCAACGCGCTCCCCACATCCCTCGCCAGTGTATGTTTACCGCAAGATTGCTATCATTCGCTTACTGTCTATCCAGCACAACCTTCCAGAGTACCGTATTTATCCCTACAACAGATGGCGATGGCGTCACATCTTCATTCGCCCCGCCTGCCATCACCTTCACTACCACCTCCACTGCAAGCGATGGCATTGTAGTCACCGTCACAGAAGTCGGCATAAACCAAACCCTCAGTCCGGATAACAACACTTCAAAAACTTCCTCGTAAGCTCCTCTTATCTCTATCACGCTATTTGTACATAACCCCGCCAGTTTCTTCCGCAACACCGGTGCCGTCGCCGGTGTATTCGTCCTCGTCGGGCTTGCTGCTGCTTCCATCCTCCTCTGGATCTTCTTTGCTGTCCGCCGCAGGCGCCGTACCCAGCGTCTGGAACACGACTCTGCTGTCTCTGCTAGCCTTGCCGCAGCAGGCTTCCGCCGCCATGCCCTAGATGACGATGACGATCACCCTCCCGGCTCCCCTGATGTCGAAATGACCCACCGTTCCTCTTCGGGCTTCCTTGCCGGTTCCTCCAGCCTCTCGCCTAGTGCTGGCGCTCGCACGTCTGCCTATCTTGATTCAGCAGACCCTGATCATCAGGAAGTGTTTAATCCGTACACGGATTATGTTGTACCTCCCGGCAGCACCCGCGACGCTTATGTGGGTGCGCGCACCTCGACACCTGCCCCGTACCGCGAGCGCAGCGGGAGCAGCGCAGGCGATCATGGAATCAGCCACTCGGCCTCCCATAGTGTGGGAAGCTATGAGCCCCTCCTTGCGTCATATTATAGGCAGACTACTGGGTCACCTAACGCAGAGGTCCCACCGCCTCCAAGCCCGCCAGCCGCTGTACCAATACTAATACAAGGCTTGGAGCCGGAACCAACCAAGGGCAAGGACGGGGGCGTTAAACGGTTAAGTATGGGATCCTCTACATATTCATCAGATAGTACCGGTGACGACCGGCTGGATCCTGCTTTGCGGAGGCGCAAACATGAAGAGGATGAGGGGGCCTCTGTGAACGATTTACGGGACGACGAGGATTATTCAAGGCCTGTTCTTGGAGTGAGTCTTGTCCATTCCAGTCTTCATTTTCTCATATGGTCATCAATAGGTCCGCAACGTCCCGGACGGTGCCAGCCTTGCCACACGCGAATCGTAAATGATCGTGTGCTCTTCCTTCAATGGACACATATGCCCTGCCTCTCCTAGTTAGACACCCCTGCACCACCAGTATACTATCTACAGGGACATTTCTTCTTCCTCCCGCTCTGCGCCGCCGGGCCGCTCTTGCTTCGTTTTTTATTTTGCTCATCTCATATCGAGGCCCGCTGTTGTTATTAATGTTGTACATGGACAACCGCCGCCACCACACCTATTGCATTTCCGTACTACATACTCACATTGCTGCATCGCATTCCACGTTACCTATTCGCCTCCCTCCTGCCCTCAAACACAAAAGCCACCCCGATGTCACATATGAACATTTCTACCTACATACTCACCGCCCCATTCCGCTCTCGTACTCACCTCCCTACTCACTCCCGTACCCACCCGCACTACATACGTACAAACCACACGTTTATGATGGACCACTACATAGCCTGGCCGCGCGGGCTTCCCCTCCCGCAGTGGCAGCACGGGCTGAAGACGCCGACGAGGGGATGATGAATGCAGTCCGGCCCGTTTCTTATCGAGACAGGGACGAAAATAGACGCATGATATTTATAAAGTTGGAAGCCCCACAGTCGTGTTGCCCACTACTATAATATCGTTGAGGAAGACCTGGCGCCAGGTCCTCCTGGCCGTGTTATCACCCCCCTCCATGGCGCCGTGGCCGAATGTTGAGGAATACACAACCGAAATAGACGCATGGTGATTTATAGAAAGAATCCAAGTCTCAATGCCTCACCCCTGGAAATAGATACCATAAGCGCGCTGCCCATGCTGAATATTGAGGAATGGAAGGGAAGACCTGGTGCGGAACCGCCTGGTTGCGTTATCGTTCTTCCTCATGACACCGTGGCTCAACGTTGAAGAGCACGCAGCATGGAAATATCGAATTTGAGATTCATAGCCTGAGAGGTCGGCGTCCCAATGGGCCGGGTACACGATAAGCATGCCGACTTGAGCTTGGCCATTCACACCTGCCTCTCCGGTTCCCAACGGCAATTGCAAACCTCCCCACGGCCCTCCCAGGCTCGGCCACTAGCAAACCAAGGCTAAGCCAGGTGCTGGGGTATAGCACTGATGCCCACCCCTTCAACGAGTCCACCGTTCCACGACACACCGATTTTAGGAATGACAGCCCGCCCGCCCGTAGATGCACCGCTGGAATATGGTGGTACCGATTTCTGGGTCGAGTACCCAGACGGCCTCATGGATCTCACACGGAGCGCCAGGCTAGGTAGAGGAAAGGATGACACGGGGGCGGGTGTGCCGCCCCCGATTGCGCCGTCACAGGTTGAGATCCCCGTCGATGGCGGGCGTAGGGTGCGGGTGGTGCGCGACCAGACTGCGCTGGTGGTCATCGACATGCAAAAGTACGCTCGACCGCAGCTATGTTGAGTAAATAGCAATAATTAAATATATAATAGCTTCTTCCTGCATCCCGACCTTCGCACACATACCACCGGCCTCGCGTGCGTGGACCCCCTCATGCGCGCAGTCCCCGCCCTGCGTAATATTGGCGCCAAGATCCTCTGGGTGTACGTCCCACACTCCGCCGGCGCATCACCACTTACCCATTCGCAGAAACTGGGGCCTCACCGACGCCGAGCTGCTCACCATCCCACCCGCTCTTGTGCGCGGGTTCATGAAAGGCGGGCGCGGTGGGTTCGGCGCAGAGATGCCCGGCAAATTCGGCCGCTTCCTCATGCGTGGAGCGTATAACTCGGAGCTGTATGGCCCGTTGCAGGGAATGTACGAGGCTGGTCGCGATGCAGGCACAGATTTCTGGATCCATAAGAATAGGTATAGCCTCAGGCGCGACTGGTGGGCGGTCATTGATGGTTTATATTTGTGGCAGGATGAGCGGGCTGTGGGGGTACCAAACTGCGCTGGACTTGTTTCTCAAGGAGCACGGGATCAAGACCCTGCTTTTTGCGGGTGTGAACGCAGACCAGGTGTGTATTTCTATTCACACCAATCGTCAGTGCCAGTGGTCAGCTGCAAGCCCGTCTCCAGCGTGGGAGGCTGCACTCGCCCCACCTCACCGTGTGTGCAACTGCAGCGGCAGTTGAGCCGTCCTACCACTACTGCCAGAACGCCGCGATCAATTGCAATCACTGTGACTCGCAGTACGCTAACCTTAACGTGCCCAGTGTGTTCTCGGTACGCTCATAGATGCCTATTTCCGTGGGTACGACTGCATTTTGGTCCGGGACGCCACAGCCACCGCCTCTCCCACCGGCGGGTTAGAAAACGTGTATTTCAATGCCGGTAACGTGAGTCCCCCCGTTGGCGGTTGCCACAGTGTTTTGACTCGCGGCGCTAATCTGGGTGCTGTAATAATAGGCCTACGGGTTCATTACGGACTCGGAGCGGCTGGTTGCTGCAGACACGAAAGATTGAGTGGAGTCGTTGGCGAATGTATTGGATGCGATAGGTTCAAAGTCTGGCGTCTGGTGTGCGAAAGGCTCGGATACCGTGTGTATAGTTAGTTTGTGGTCGCAGTATACTACTGGCGAAAGTTTGACTTGTGCATGTCTCGGATTTAAAATTTAGATACCCGGTCCCAAGCGCTGTCCGCACACGGTAGATCCTGGGTGAAACATGTATTGTTTATTCGGAGGTAATATGTACATGCGCCAATGTGGAAATACATGCTTGTTTGGTGGAACTATATGTACATTTATTGCCAAGAGTCCGTCGCCTTGGTTTTGGGAGGGTTACCAGACACAAATACAAATACTACGCATTTAATAAGTCGTGTCCGTCAGCCCCGGGGCATGGCAGAATTAGTTAGGGATCAATGTTATCGCGACTACGCGGGCGGACCTGTTCGTGTAGTTAGGCTGTTAGTAAAACTGTCTGCACCAAACGGGGCGGCACGTACGTCAAGCAAGGTTCGCCGCGTGAACATGGTATCCGGCTGTGGGTGTTGCTTTGTTTGTGGGTACCTGTCCGGGAACGTCTCGAGTGATTTGATAATGTCCTCAATGGGGCTAGGCGGTTTGTCGCTCGGGTGCGACGAGATGGACGACGGCGGTGGCGTGAGAGGAATGTAGTCAACCCCTTTGCTGGCCGTGTTCCGGAGATGCGAGCGCGGCGGGCGCGGGGGCACAGGGACGACGAAGGTGTTGTTCACGGGCGTCCGAGTGTCGATGAGATCGTAGGTGTCATCGGCCGGCGGGAGACTTGGTGGGTAGATGGACGGGCTCGATTGAGCAAAGGAGGGGCGGGACATATTATTTCTGTCGGTCGATAGGATTAGGCCAAGGTTAGGGCGGTACTCTCTGTTGTCGCTGAAAGGTGTAGTATCGTGGGAGCCTGTCGAGCCCCTTGTGCCAGTGCCGACTCCAGCCATTCCCTGCGTGGCGAAGCTTACGTCGTTGTTGAGATTGTGAGTGGCCCGGCCGTCCCAGACCATTTCATCGCGCGCATGGTCGGATTGCGCGGTGCGTATAACAGGTGGGTCGTCGAAGGGATTGCCGGTCATGGGTGGCTGTTGCCGCAACCCTGCAAGCCACCTTCGGCGCCGATTGAGGCGGCGGCGGCGGCGACAGAAGAAAGCCCCGCCTACCACAAGAACCGCGGCGAGGATACCAACAACAACGAAGACACCAGCCACTGCTCCTTGGTTATGGAGGAACCTATATATTCGTGAGCTATGATACCTGCGATAACTATGAGCGGACAAACCCTGTCGTTGAGTGATTAGTAGTATCGCTCAAGCCTGTTGGGTTCGCCACAATATGCGTGAACGTGACAAATGATCCATCAGGCTCAGTAGACGTGCTCAAGACAGTCAAAAAATCCGGCGTTATAGTCGCTGTCTTGCCATCCGTTGGGTTTACGCTTGTAATAGCTATGACACTTTTGAATGTTGACTCGGGGCGATCCGTGATAGTACTAGTCATCGTGGAAGTCGGGGTCACCCGCAATACTAGAGTTCAAGTTCATTAAATGAGGGTGGGCTATGCTCTCTGCACTTACCAGAAACCGATGTGGCGGAGGAGTTGCCTTGGCGGAGGTTGTTTTGGCGGGAGAATTGCTGGCTGGGCTCGAGGTTTTTGGAGGAGGATTCGCATCAGCCTTGTCACTGTTTGGGGCTGGGGAAGGACCCTGGGAAGAAGGCTTGACCGTAGCACTAGTAGCCTTAGTAGCGGAACTGCTTGAAGAGGCCTTGGAGCTTTCCTGCGATACTGGGGCCTTGGCCACGGGACCAGCAGGCGTAGACTTCGCGGTGCTCGACTCGTGAGAAGACATCCTATACATTAATGAGTAATCGTGTTAATAAATATCACAATGCAGCACAAACGTGACAAGTGTGTCGACTTTAGACTGGGTGGGTACAACGGAATGGGACGATATTTGCTGTGATTCTGAAGTAGGCGAAGCCGCGGGCATGGACTGTGACGATGCCACCGGTTCTATGGGCGGGATGTCCGGCCTAGTACTAATGCTGGCACTCTAGGGAACAATTCGTAACACGACAATTTGATGTATAAGGGATAGCATACCGTGCTCGATGTTGGGGGTGCTGAGGATGTTCTAATAGATGTCTAGGTTTGACATGAGTTCTATGAGTTTCAACAAACGAACAAGGCATACAGCAGATGACGGTAAAAGGATTAGCTTCGTTGGAAGGGTGATGCCAGAGGTGGAACTTGGAGTGCTGGCAGGTTTTGAAGATTGAGCGCTGGCAGATAGGAAGACCGAAGATGATACAATTGATGCTGTAGACAGAGAGGGCTGGAGGGTACTTGATTTCACAGTCGTCGGGAGCCACGAAGTTGATGATATGCACCGAGAGGGTTGAGAAGTGTTGGATACTGGAACCGGGGACAGCGAAATCGACGAGGCTACGATTGAGGATAGTGACAGTGCGGCTTGGGAGGTATTGGTTGAAGGGTCTATCATCAAGGCCGTCAGCGTATTGCTCACTAGATCGTTAGATGGCATAGTGAAATGGTTTGGGTTGAATAGTATGCGGGAAAATCGCAAGTTATCGACAAGAGAGAGCCCCACATACCTAGAGAACTAGACATTGTCCGCCGGGGAGAGCCATCGGTACGAAGTGGTCTCAAGAAGAGAACTGAGGTGCCTTTGGTTCAACATCCCATGTATATCCGGTCTACGTGTCAATGCATGTGAGCGGTGAAACCATAAGGCTTCACAGGCAAATCGCTTGCGTTACTTTGGTCAGTTGATGTGGCCACACCATGAGAGATTACCCCGCCCCATGCAGTCGCTCGGTAAATCCAAGGGAAGCATAAACTCCGGGACGAGACGCATATGCATATGATGACGAAGATCGAGATACCCATTGGGTTTCCGCATGGGTACGCGAACCATGAGTATTTTAGTGACACTATGGTACACCGCACCGGCCCCGGCCGGGTACTCGTGTTCGTTTGAGGTCACAACTACATCCTGCACGAGGCGTTATAGAAGAGAATTTAATGATCGTGTGGGGCAGGAAGCATACAAGTCCGCTAATCAGTTATTACAGATTATCCAGTAGATAAAGACAACAATTACGAATGGGTCTCTAAGCCGGTCTAAAAGACATGGATATAAGTCGGATATATGGACATGTGACTGAAATAGCAAAGGAGTCAGTCACCAAGGGGTTTTCTCAGGACTCCACAGTACTCACGGTATAGAATGAAAGTATGCAATGAGAGTATGTTGAGAGGATGGGTAAAAACCGAGTGTGGGATACGGTCGGTTAGCCGCCAATATGTTGTATGGATTAGATATAGTGGAGTGGGTAGCGAATGACCATCGGGATCAGTCCATAGAAATCCTATGCAACCCGGAGACAAATGAGGTTAGGGAGGATGAATGGAGCTGGAAGACTCACTGCAACTAGCAACATCTGTTGCCGGGAAGCCAGCTCTTCATCCTCAGCTTGACGGTGCCCTTCTTCCGACCTCCACTCAAGCTCCCGAAGCTGAGACGACTTGAGCTGTTTACCCGTCGCAACGCCCTATCGCCATAGCTAACACCACTCCCTACATTTTCAGGGTCGAGGGCACCAGACTCAATGGAGAGCAGGATAGCACGGGCCGCCAAAAGAAAAGGCGCTTCGACGTTATCCCCTGTCAGCGAGGACGCCTCTAGAAAATGCACATCTAGAGGGGCCCGATCAAACAGGCACGATCGCGGAAAAAAAAAATAGAGAACAAACCATTCTCAGCGGCCCACCTGCTCGCTTCGGCCCATTCAACCTCACGCTCCTCCTCCCGGTCGGATTTATTGCCGACCAAAACAGTTACTAGATGCGGGCTTGCCAATGCTCGGGCATCAGCCAACCACCGAGATAGATTAGTGAATGACTCTCGGCTGTTATATTGGTTATCATCAGTCATGGAAACTAGAGGGGGGACACACTTGGTGATATCATAGACGAGGATTGCCCCAGCAGCACCGCGATAATAACTGCGGGTAACCGAACTGTGGGTAAAATTTTCTTCAATTCCGGTCGTTCCTGTGATTGCGAGTGACGAACCGGAAGCGCTCCTGACCTGCTGTATCCCAGAGCTAAAATAGTTGAATGATTAGCTGTCCGAGAATCAACTTGAACTACGACTAACCTGTAGCTTTATCCTCTTTTCCCCAAGCTTAACTGTGCGGCTAGAAAATTCGACACCAATGGTATGTTGCGAATGATCTTTAACTGGCCACGGACTAAGAGCATTTTACGACGGCGAACGTGGGGGCGCTTACACGAATTATGGGTGAAATGGTGGAGTAGACATGATTTTCCGGTTCCAGCTTCCCCTGGATTATATTAAGTACTTGCATAGCAGATCAAGACTGGTGGGGGAATACCAATAATAATGTATTTCATGAGGAAATCTGCAGTTCCGTAAGCCAAATCTAAATTGCAAGCATATGAACAAGTCAAACCATAGGTTTCTAAGAGCTCTGTTGCGTCCGCTTCGTAATCATTCAGCGGCATGCTAGGTGATAAGGGAATAAGATATAGAGGACCAGAGCCGGCGCAAGTCAACGTTGCCTCATGAGGCCAGTAGACACTCAGAAACCTGAACACAGCCACCAATCGCTTATGTAATGTTTATTTGGGAGCAACTCCGAACTTAGATCACAATTACCACCCCTTCCATGGAACCCAGATATCGACGACTGTCCGACCTCCTTCAATGTCGCCATCGACCACATAATACCATGGGTGACCCTAGATTGACTATCAGGCCATAATCAAAGATAGGGTTATTCACATACCGCTGCGATCAGACATGCATGTTGCCCAATAATTTCTACAACATCCCCAATCTTCAAGTCGTCACTTCTCACATCCGTGGCTCCGGTTGGCCGGGTCAGGATTCCATGCTCTTGGGAAATCCTTCCAAGCTGCCACTGTTTCCCAACGACCTCACCAAATCCACCCGCTGGGCCAGTGTCTTTGCTGAAGGCAATCGCTCCCGCATCCACTAATGCTTCATCGCTGCCCCCCACTCCTCTACCGACGTAATATGATACCACGGTGGTTAGAACTTTTTGCGCAACCTGGCCGCTTTCTATCAGGTTTGTGTGTTGCTGCTGCATATCCAACATGACATAGTTTCCTGAAATATACCTACGTTAGATGCGTGGAATCCCCCACAATTCACGTACCTGCATGCAACTCAAGAGTTCCATGTAATGCTTGAGCTAATGCATTGCGTGTCTCCGCATTTGCGGCGTGTGCAGTGGGTGTGGAGCCTACGGATAACACGAACGGCTGTTGGTGCACTTCTTTCTGTGGGGATTGATCGAGGAGTGGTAATGCAACCTCAGCTGCGGCATTCACAGCATTCACTTCTCCGGAAAGAAATAACGATGCCTCTGAAAAAGATGTTGATGCGTATGCATTACCAGCATGTCCATAAAATCCATAAAGGGATATAGCGGGTGAAGCCAAAAGCGCCTGAACAAGATTCTTAAAGTCCGCTGAGCGTGGGGAGAGTCCTGCACGGCTATCCAAAAAGTCAGAACCTACTCTGCCTAGACGACATCAACCAACTCACTCCTGCCCTCCGTTAATTTTCAGAAACACTGACCACCTCCTATATTTGCTCCTTTTACTTTCGAATTCTTCCAAGGACCGGATTTGGTCTAGATGATCAACTAATAGCCGAACGACACCCCCAGCCTCCGCAACCTTGTCCCAAATCGCGGAAACATCTGCGATTTTATTCCTGGAAATGGGTAAACCATATAATATCTGTCCGAATCATGTGAGTATCTTTGTGATTATCGAGTACGTCCTCTGACATCTTTGACCGTTCGATCAGCTATCAGCCCAGAATTAACGACTTCCCATGCTTCCATGACCGTTGAGACCACCACGGCTGTCGTCTTGTCCTCCGTCGAAGATAGTTGAAGCCTTGACCCTTCCTCTGTCTATTTAATACTGTCAACCTTCGGCTTTAATTCAAGAAAACTCAGCTTGCCTTGTGAGTTTTCAGGTGCGCTCTAAACTCAGCGCCCCATGTCTTCGCGTTGTTATGCATGCGTGCACAGTTAAGCGCAAAGAGTTTCCTGTCGATGACCAACGCTGGGGTTCTCAAGTCATCCAACGATTTCCCTACGAAAGCCTGTCTCAAGGCCTCTTTGCTTGGTCGCCCAGCGTATTGGTAGGTGTATGTTTGCTTTTCCATGAAAGATACGGATGTTGATTTCTGGGCGTTTCCCATAAAATCTGGATCATATATACTATTAATCAGAGTCGCACGTGGCGTCCCGCCCATTTCCAGCCCTATACCGAGTCAGGCAAGTAGTGCTAAATATCAGCTGCACTCAGTTCCGGCCTTCGCGTGTCCTACTATTGGCAGCGCCTTACACATCTTTCGTTTGGAATACAAAAAAGGAACCTCCGGCAAACAAAGGCAACACACGCTTTAGAAACCTCCCGCTGCTCCGAAGTTCCCACATTCATATGTATCAGGTCGCCGCGATAGCCTCCATCTCAACATCTACATCATTGGGTAACTTGGCTGCTTGAATGCACGTTCTCGCCGGCTTAGGATTAGGCAGCAGCTGGAACAAATGATGACCAATTCTGTCCAGGAATCAAGGGCAATCACCTTCTCATAAACCTCATTCATGGCACCAAAGTCATCCATATTTTTCAGGTATACATTGACTTTGACGACTTTCTCCCACGAGGACCCAGCCGCCTTTAAGACGTTTCCGAGGTTATTGATGCATTGCCTCTTCGAGTTCCATGGCGTGAGGAATGGCTAGGAGATGACAATGCAGAACATACAGTGTGGTCTTGAATACCCCCAGCCACAAGATTACCATTCACATCCACGGGAGTTTGCCCGCTCAGAAAGATCAGACCAGATACCTTCGTTGCATGGGCTATATGCGATCGTCGGTCACTAGCACTGGACATTGGCAGGCAACATGGACTCACAGAGAATATGAGGAAAAGTTGGATTTTCACTCGAGTTTATCTTTTCGACGGACATGGTAGTTATAATCCGAGAGTCACAAGTTGGCCATTTATGTAGCGCGGAACGCAGATGGTGTTACATGCGGGCCGCTCGATAAACCGGAGCTTCTCGAGCTTCTCTGAGCCCAGATGGGTTGTTCCCATATGCGATAGTGGAATCTCTGAGTCTGAGCGCGTGAAATCCCCCTTGGGATACACAAGTACCATGATGCACCCAGTCAGGTGAGCCACTTTTTGGGCGTCTTATTTCATTTATTACTGAGCCATGGAGCCCGGAATATACAGCATTTTGACGAAGCAGCGTCTCCCCGAAATCTTCCGACCCCCCAATGAAAAGATCATCATCGTTAGCATCCGAGGCGAAGGGACAGATCGAGAAGGTTGATCCAACCCCTGACACTCAAAGGGAGGAAAAATTAGAATTCTCCCAATCTGAAGAGCGTCGACTCCTTTGGAAATTTGATTTATGTCTCCTTCCCCCTTTAGCCTTCATGTAAGCGATATCCCGTCCCCCGCCAAGCTCATACTTGAATTTGTGGGCATAGGTATCTGTGTAATGCCCTCGATAAAGGGAATGTTGGAAACGCAAAGACAGATGGTTGGGACAAAGTAAGATCATCACCAGTAACGAATTCTTAATTTATAACAGTCAACAGG
Organism: Infundibulicybe gibba; assembly: GCA_015501065.1. Classification (NCBI taxonomy): domain Eukaryota; kingdom Fungi; phylum Basidiomycota; class Agaricomycetes; order Agaricales; family Omphalinaceae; genus Infundibulicybe; species Infundibulicybe gibba. Next base: position 993,435 of record JADNYI010000001.1, read on the forward strand.
ACATACACCTGAAGGGAAATCAAGTATGCGGTTTACCTCTGTCAGTGTTGGCACAACTAACTGGTGCTCATAGTATTACCTCCTCGTTATGATATTCTATGTACGGCAACGTCCCTCTCCCACATACCATACTCATATTTTTCTGCAGGTCCCATTTTGTCTGTAAGTTTTAACAATCCGCCCCAGTGACTGGTTGTTCGATTGCCAAAAGGTTCGGCACACCAATTTCCCTCCTGGTCAAGAGGTTTTCTGCCGCCCGGGTTTTACCCATCATGATGATTGGATTTGTGAGTAGCATGAATTTAGTTGAATTCCTCACAAGATCTCACACTTGTACAGGGGTTGATGTGGGTGTTTCTTATCAATAATAAATTGTTCGCTAATCCCGACCTGGCTCCGAATAATAGGTCTGTGTTTGCTGCGATCGCAAAGACATTCTCTCGTATGTACTCACCACTGGAGGTATAATGTCGCTGATCTCCTTGCCGTAGAAATTTTCGCTATCCGATTCTTTTTGGGAATCTTTGAGGCGCCTATGTTGCCTGGTGTTGTGAGGACACACAAGCATTACCCCATCACGCTTCGCTAATGCAGCCGCCCCATTGAGGTTTTTTACCTTTCAACATTCTACAAACGGAATGAGCTCGCCTCTCGGGTTGGAATATTCTATGGTTTGTGTATCAGTTCCACCAAGTCCAAGACATTTAAAAGGCGACCTAACACTCAGCCGCTGCCTCTATATCTGGAGCGTTTTCTGGTGGGTGTCCTTGACTGCTATAGTGGCAATTCGTGACCTGTATCTAGGACTCATCGCGTTTGGCGTTTTCCACATCAATCACCCCAAAGTCCACTCCTGGCAGTTTTTATTTTGGATTGAAGGTATGAGAAATCCAGACCATTTTTTTCGCCGCTATAAATAACGATTGCAGGCGCTGGCACCATGCTCTTTGCCTTTTTCGCTCTGCTTTGGCTTCCTCGATCACCATCGACCTGGAAATTATTGAATGAACGTGAAAAAAGCATTGCAAAGACACGTATTCTGACAGACTCCTCTGTCCAAGTTGATGAGCGACTCGACATTCGCGATGCATTCCGCCCCTTCCAGGATCCTATGTACTGGTAAGTTTGGCGTGATACAGTTGTTAAAACAACAGCTAATTATATTAGGGTTTGGGCTCTAATCAATCTATCCTTTGGAGTTCCCCTCGCCAGCGTTAACAATTTTCTCCCCCAAATTGTCGCCAGTCTAGGTTATTCCACAATCCGGACTAATTTACTCACCGTTGCTCCGAATATTGTGGGTACAGTGGCTTTGTTGCTGATCACATTTTCTTCCGATCATTTTCGCGAACGGTCCTTCCACATGTGAGCTAATGATGGCTTATAATAACCCATGAATCTAAGCAGCCAACCAGATGCGTCCCCTGGCTACCGCCTTGGTCGGTTTTATTATCCTTGGGTCTATTGACGTCTTGCAGCACCGTCACACGGCGTATTTCGCGTGCTTTTTGTTGACTATGGGGGTACGGTTTCATCACACTCCCTCGCATTTCGTCTAACCAAACACCAGGCATTCGCTCCGTCTGTCCTTGTCAGCGCTTGGTAAGTGTTTAGCCTCAATATAAGACAAGATCCACCACGTTCATCCAGGTATTCAAATAATACACCCCACGAATCCAGACGTGCTGTTGTTGCTGCTGTCATGGGCAAGTATCCAAGCTAGCAGGTTCCTCCCATCTAATCTTGATTATATAGTGGCGATTGCCAACTCTTCTGGCCTTATTTCGACCAATGTTTTCCGAGCCCAGGACGAACCAAAGTACATCCCAGGTATAAATTCATACATGTCCAGGCTTGGTTGAATCTAACGTACCACAATACCTCAGCATTAGTGACGTCTGGTGAGTTGTTACATTTTTCTTCAAACTCCTTGCTCAATTTCGGTGTGACCAGCTGCCTTTGGAGGTTTATGTCTGGTCCTGGTCGCATCGTAAGTTGCAGCATACGCTGCGCAATTGTCTAGTTGAATACCAGGAAACCCACCAGGACAGGCATATATATGAGGAGAAAAAACAATGAAAGAAACGAAGCACAAGGGGTGAACATCACAGCCGCTGACGTCCAAACGGACGCACTGGCCAAGGTCCGAGTCACCATCCTTCCGCTATATGTACTAAGAGCAAGCGTTTGTAACCTGGCAAATTTTCACTTATATCACTTGTCCTGCAATGTGATTGTAACCTGATATAGCGGTTAGCAATTTAAGCACGAGGTAATAGACCACGGTTGATACCTCGAACCCAACCTCGAGGATTAGTATCAAATATCTTAATAATCCAATTGGTAAACGGGAGTTATGTCATTTGGTTGTGGGTAATCTAACGAGAGAGGTTATTTGAGATAAAGGCCATCACATGATGGTCCAAACAATGTCGATAATGAAACCTGCCTATATGCTTTCAATCTGCGACCATTCCAATAAGAAAGGTGGGGTCAAGATCTGCACAGCACACCAATTTAAGATATCACAAGCATCAGGAAGAGGCATAAAAGTACAGTCAACTGAATCTCGGGGGGGAATCTGTTTTTTGAAGGAACTGAGAAAGTTTAGTCATCTGGTGGCGGGAAGAAACAAGCGCTACTGGTGTGCCTGCATAATGGCGTCCGAGATGAAGGCGGCAGAAACTTGCTTTCCGCCAAACCAGCGACCATTTAGACCTTGTATAGCTTTTTTAGCTGAGTCAATCGAGTCAAACTTCAGGTATATCTCTCCCTAAAGTGAGAATACTTCATTTCTGTTTTCATTCCACATGCGAGGAGCGTACCTGAGTTTCCTTCTCGACCTTGATGGCCTCAACCTTGCCATATTTTTCCTCGCATTCTCCCTTGACATCATCTGCAAGATCTTTATCCCAGTCACGTTCTGTTTCTCTGAAAAGCTGTAAGTGTCACGACGACGGAAACTGGGCGTTTATTTACTCTTCGGGATCAAACATATTTTTCAACAACACAGATCGGGACTGCATGGCTTGAGTGATGGTCGGCCGTGTACTGGAGGGCATCGTGAAAACTGTCCCGTTAATGCTAATTGATTTGCTTACACAGGCTCTGGGTAAGATGGCCCTGAATCAATTCTAGCGAGCTTTTGCATTAGTGCTTGGCGGGACGCAGCGTTCAAGTTACCACCTGGTTAATGTCAGAAATGATAAAAGCTGTAATATGTAACATTAAGCTAACCGCCGGCTTCGTCCAAAGAATCTTGTGTAGTGTATCGGGTTGTTCCCTTTTCGTGGACGGTATTGACACGAAGCTATTTGGGAAAATGATGAAATATTCGAAAAATAATAAGTATGACCATACGGTGCGGCCTGCGAGCTCGAAGCCTTCCATTTGTTCCAGCGCCATTCTAGCATCCTCTGACCGCTTATACCTGAAGGGACCATATTTACTCGGTAAACAGCCATGTAAACTGGACTTACTGGACGAAGGCGTAACCTTTGCTGCGGCCGGTCATGGGATCCCTGTGAAGATCTACAAATTCAAGATCCCCAAACGGTTCAAACACCTGTTTGATATCCGATTCTGTAAGGTTGAAATGCAGGGATCCAACATATAACCTAAGTGGATGGTTATGAGCGATGTAAACGTATGCTGATTAATTTACATACTGCATGGCACCGTGTGGGGCGCTGACCCCCGGTGGAAGATTGAGATTACTATATGGATCGCTTTTTAGGTTCTGTGGTAATTGCTAGTTTCTGTTCGCTTACCCATCTCCTGGATGTAACTTATTCCTTTCAGATTCGGTCAGCTGAACCATGATAGGTAAACCCATGACAACTGTTCCAGATAGTGCCAGTGCTTTCTCCACAAGGTCGATAGTACGAAACTCAACATAACCTATACTGGAGAACTGTGAGCTAAGTCCAACGAATTTGAAGGACGTACCCTTTGGATCGACGGGATAAGCGGTCAGTCACAATCCTTGAATCCATCACGTTCCTTCTCCGAGTTTGTCTTCAAAGAAATACCCTAGATCTCGGGCGGTCAACCGGGCAGCCAATTGTGAAACAAAAACAGATCGAGCTTCTGAGTCATCTTCTTTAGGCTCATCTGGATTGTATGGTTCATCAGGTGGAGGCTCATAAACGGGAGATGGGCGCCTGTCTCAAGTGTCAACAACAACCAGTGGTCACTAGGAGGGGACGTACTTGATAGGCGGAGGCAATGGGCTCCTAGTTCGACGATGGTGAGTCATTGGATCATCCTCATCATCGTCGATAGGTGGGCGTCGGCTGTCTCGACGACCATAGCCCCCCACGGTGGGTCGTCAAACTCGTCCGGGGATCGAGTGGAGGGCGGATGACCTATCCCCATTTTTTCGATCTTGAGAGCGATCCGTACGAGGGCTATCACGGGGAGGAGGAGGTGGTGGTAAGGTCGAAGGCGGTGGAGGTGGGGGGTCGTCAATTCCATCATCTGACCGTTTCCTTTTTGAACGCTCTTCATGGTCTCGGAATTCACTCGAGTCCATATCATCCCCCGTTTGCGTCGACGCTCCCTATCTCTATCTTCCCGGTCTCTATCCCGGTCTCTCTCACGGTCACGATGACTATGTCGACTGTCACCACGATGCCTGGGCTATCACTCCTGTGACGGGTCTCTCCATCTCGTTCACGGCGGCGGTCTTTATCCCTCTCGCGATGCCTCTCGCGGGAGCGATCCCTGTCACGATTCCGGTCCCCTCCTCTATCACGACTACGACTTCGACGTCTTTTATCATCATGCTCTCCTCGGTCGCGACGTCGCTCCCGTTTCTCGCGTTCCGTGAGGCTGACCTATGAGACTTTCTTGTTCGAAGGGTATCCGTGGAGTGGTTACGAGACCTTTGAAATATGTTAGCTTGACACTAAACACTGCATCTGATATACTCACGACCTATGGTTTGGCGACGTATCAATCTCCATTTTGCCGTTGGGGGATGTCATGGCCACACAATGGTATGAATGAACAACTGAAAACAGCAAAAACTCGCACAGCCGCTTGCTTGTTTGGTCGAGTTGACCAGCAGATCCGACCACCACACAACCATATACAACCTCATTGGTTCTCAGCGCGCTTCAGCCACGGCAGTTACAAGTTTACAGCTTGTATACATCTGTCAGTACTGTTTCGATCGACAACCACAACCGGGCATCTGCCAAGTCCCACGTATACTATCTATCAATTCAATAAATCAGCTAATCTCGCGCGAACCCTCTTCTCTGCCTGTCCCAATTCTGTTTCTCCAGATCTACGGTAGAGCTCGTTCAGTGGATTCTCAGGTCCATCTTTCTCAAGGTCCTCTTCTATCTTTGAGAACTCTCGGCAGAATTTCCCGTTCAGGACCTATCAATCGTTACATTGAATTCTCCGACTCATACGCTAACAATGGCGCACCTGGTTGTGCAAAATCTCCTTGAAATGAGCTCTTGCAGAAGTGCCATCAAGCGCCAAGGCTCCACTAAGTTGGCCAAATTGGGACACAGTGGAATGATGTTTCAACTTTTTGTCAACACTTTGAGTCTGGGGGCTCTGAGCGGCGGTATTCACAAACCTGTTCAATAAATCCCTCTTCTGCGGCCCTCTCGAATATCTCAGCTGGCTCCTTTGACATCCACCTGCAGTGATATCGGTAAGCTATCGACTCTCTCTCAGTAAAAGTTGTGATATACATCTCATAGCATAGTGCCTCATCGGAACAACCAGCCTCCTTTAATACACTAAAGGCCTCTCTACAGGAATGTCAGTTACCTTGCTTTGCTAGGAAACACACCCCACCTGAAGAGCATAATAATGTTAGGCCACAGTGCCTGCTCTTGTTTGGGTGTCAGCTGCCGCAAATGGGTGGGAAAAGGAACAAACCCGCAAGGAGATCCAACGCGGTTTCTTCACGTGCCGAGGAAGCAATTGCGCCTGCCTTCGTTGCGCCAATCGCTCGACATAGGGCTATCGCAATTGGTAAACCATGGCCCGTTCCGTTTTGCTCGACGGACACGAAGCAGGGGAACCCTTTGCCACGCTGGTACAAAGAACGCACGGAAGAACCTATCATTCTAGAAACGGCGTTTATCGACATCCCAAATCATGAATACGACTCAACGTTACCTTGGAGCAACCATGACCACATCTTGTCCTGGCCCAAATTTGAGCAGCCCGAAGAAGGCATTATAACCACTGGCTATCACGATCGAGGCCGTACTCTTGAGGTTTGGACCTACTTGCTCATTGAATATCCGCGGTTGACTTGGTCGGGAATCAGGAGGAATAGACTAGGCAAATCATTAACGCCAATTCCCAGGGACGGTAAATGTACTCACCATCTGCCACCGCAGCCGCAGCAGCGAAGTTATGCTCGACAGTGAAGCCTTTAGATTTGGCGTCATCTGCATAAGCGTCCTGCGATTGGCGATCAGTATGTTGTCATTCGGAATTCCGCTGTCTCGGAGGTTCTGTGCCTGCGCTGCTCCTTGATTTCCAAACCTTGGGCCAACGATGAGTCAGCCTAATCTCCACTGTTTATGGAATGATTTACCCTAAAAATACTATCTTTTTGCCCTCAAGCAAGGCTAAGTCTGCATCAGAGTCGTAATAACTGTCAGAGTTAGGTGTGTCTGTAACACCATGGAGTCACTCGGGTTAACTCACATTTTGGCCGACATGTTAAAGGACGAAAACAAACGGCAGGATACACCATCCAGCTTCTTTAAAAACAATTACCCCAGTTCGATGAGATACTTCTCAGGAATGGTGGACATGGGTACCCATTGAGTTCCTATACTTCGTTTTGATCACGAGAGGGTGGGGTGATGTGAGTTCCGGGCCGTACATTCCAAATTTCCACCATGACAGTACTTATAATATCCACGAGCAGCCGATCCCCATACCATGGCTCTTCTGACAAATAAAATCGTCTGTATCACAGGCGCCTCTCGCGGTATAGGACGTGCTTGGTGAGCTCCAGGATACACCAAGTTATCTAAATTTAAGGTCTTGGCTAACGGGTGATTTTCGAACAGCGCAGCAGAGGCTGCGAAGCACGGTGCCGCTGGTCTGATTCTCCATTATCTGGGAGACGAAATCACAAGAGAGGAATATCAGATTTGAAGCAAATTCTTGAAGCCTCCAATCCGTTCAAGTTGTGACAGTACCCGGAGACATCGCGGATGCGAACACCTCAACAGTGGTATTTCCTCAATGGGTTCCGGATCCTAGATGTTTACATAACCCCTAGATAGTAGATGAAGGAATCAAAGCATTCGGCCGAATTGATGTTCTCGTCTCCAATGCTGGTATCTGCCCATTTGCAGAGTTTTTAACGATGCCACATACCACATGGGAACGAACTCGGCAGGTCAACCTTGATGGAGCATTCTACGTCGTCCAAGGTTGTGTGGTTCTTATATCCCCCACTGGCGGTTGATCTCATCTGTGGAGGGTAGCGGTAGCGAACCAAATGAAAAAACAAACCCCGCAAGGTGGTTCCATCATCGGTATATCTTCAATTTCGGCCTCGTTGGTGGTGAACTGCAATGGTTCGTTCCCAGCACTAAGACATGATTTCTTAGCGGCTGACTACCGCGGGAATCGCACGATTAGCCACTATACCCCAACAAAAGCTGGGATTCTCTCGCTAATGCAAAGCTGCGCCGTCGCATTAGGGAAATATAACATTCGTGCCAATGCCATCCTCCCGGGAACTATAGCCACAGACATCAACAAGGATGATTTATCCGATAGTGCGAAGCGCGATTATATGATAAAGCGGACAGCACTTGGGCGGCTTGGAGGTATGTGCTCAGCCAAGGGACAGAATTTAACCTCTAGCCCACTACAGAGCCAGGCGATATTGCAGGGCCTGTTGTGTTTCTTGCAAGCGACTTGGCCAAGTATGTTACTGGGGCGTCTTTACTAGTTGATGGAGGGCTCTTTGTGAATTTGCAATAATGTGATACTTGGTTAAATTTAGGTCCCTCACACAAATACATATGGCTGCGGCCCGTTCAAAGCCGGAATTCGGGGGCGAGTTTTTCGCCATTCACGACTGGGGGCTCGGCTGCGATAAGAATGGACACCCAGCGGGTCCAACTTTTTGAAGGGTTTCTCCAAGCGTGCATGGCACCCTTTTGAATTACAGTGTCACCTGGGTTCTTGAGATATGTTTCTTTCCCATCCTCAGTGATCAAATAAGTTCTCCTCGGACTGAGCGGCCGTAAATGATGGGATCTCAATTCAACCAAGATGAATACCCCCACCTAAGATATTATAGTCCAAAGATGTTGTGCGATGCTGACATCAAATTCATCCTTGCGTGAGATTTTTAAAAAAAAAGGTGTTGTACCATTGGAGTGATGGCGCCAGGGGCAAGATCAGTGGAGCGGAGATTTGTCCCTGCTGGATGAACTAGCCCCACGTTGGTAGGTTCATCTATTGGACGCTTGGCGCCGTCTTCGCTGTACCAGAGGTTAGCCACAAGGGTAGGCTAGGGCTGAGAGACCCTAGCAGATACCTGTTATTGTTATCGTTTGTGGGTATAGAATCTGTGGTCACCCAGATAGCTGCAGATTTGGCTCCTTTTACAGCTGCCATGTCCTAAACACAAACTATAAGTTGGACGAGGGAAATTTGTATCAAGTGGGTACCTCTGCGACGAGTCTTTTATCGCTTTGCACAATACTGATTCCATCTTCATTATGCGAGGTGACAACTCGTCGCAAGTCAGGAATGAGGGGGGGCAGTGGATTTGACATGAGATATGGGGAAGAGTGTGAATACCCGATGAATAGCTGGTACACATACTGAGAAACAGCAGCCGAATTAAGGTGTGATTGTTCTTGGATCGACCAAGAAGGATATTAGCCAAATATCAGATATGGCTAAGGCAAACAGATCAACGAGATTTAAGTCGTCACATGGAGGGAATCGAATTCTAGAAGCACTCACGTTCTGGCGGCATTGCGAGTCCGCTCATATTTCGTCGAGTTCGCCGCCATCCGATCTAACTCCATAGGTGGATGTGACAAGTTGTGTGTCTAGGGTCTCGAAAGGTCCTGGAAAATTGGGGGATATCCCTCCTAAAAGAGCTGACCAGGATCTATTACAGTGTTAAACGTCGACCATCAGTCGCTTGGGTGAGTTTGCCAAGCGGGGGCCCAATGTGGATTGACTGGCATCGATTATGGAGATTGGGCGGTTAAAATGCCCAACACCGCAGGCTGTTTTTATACCTTGTACACATTGCTCACAAAGCCAGGGCTTAAACAATAAGGGATTTGGCTATTGCTGACCAAGTCCAAGTAGCTGGATCTTAGTGATGGTACAAATAATATGAAAACAGGTCTGTCAGTCTAGGGAGCTGTATCTGAGAGGGGGCGGACCTTGAATCAGTTAAGGTTAAACAAGTGAAAAAGCACCTACAATAATAGTATTCATCAATTAAAGGGATCCAATCCTTCGCGAAAGCCCCCACAAGACCTAGAATTGGCGTCTGGGCTGTCCTATCAATGACGGCTTCTACTTTGGGGCTGGAAATTATCTTAGGATGCGAGGTCGCGATGATATACAGATTAACACACCGTGTGTAGGATTCCCAGATAGACCCACGCAACAAATACCAAAATATGTCTCCGTCTCGTCGCGCGTACTCTGCTCTTTCGATTGCACCAGATGTTGGTGGGGTGCGGCGCAACGTCCGTGAGAGGAGCTGCATCAGAATTGAAATAACTAAGGGCCGGCCGGGATGTCGACTATAAAATAACAGAGATGCTGGGAAAAAAAAGTTAACAATATTCAAATATCAAAATTAAACTGCAAAAGACCCACCATAAGTCAAAGGACGCAAAATATGAATGACCTCCGCAGCCCAATCTTGAGGCGAGGACAGGGTTTTCATAAGAGAAAGTGACGGTCTAACGGAGGTCGATGTCAGACTTTTTGAAAGTAAGTAATCCTCTACTGATGCCTCGGAAGACGCAGAAGACAAAAGGGAGTGCGGGGGTAATGGAATACGATTATTTTTCAAATGATCTGGGGTAGCGGGAGGTGACACCCGTGGCGAGGAAGGGGCCAGGGTGGGTGACGTTGATGTACTGGGCGGCAGTGGGTTGGTCGCGTCTAAATCCCGCTCAGGAAGTGGATGTGCCAACAAAGGCCGCCTGGTGATACGTAACAACAGTAGACGGAAAACCGCCCTGGGGAAATATGATTGATACATATAATATTAGAATAGGAAACTACTCACTTGATTACTTCCAACAAAATGATACCACGGCGTCTGTTCGCGTCGGACACTTTCCTACGGAGGCCTATTTCAATTACCAACTCGGTGTATCGGATGAGTTCCAGAGCCCTTGCAGTCCATCTATATGGATCGCTCCTGTCAGACCATGCCCTGGTAAAGCGCGTATGTAATGATGGTGGAACGAGCGGGCGATATTTAGGGTTTGACTGGATAATTTTTGCTATGAGCGTGTCATGGTACATGCTGACAACATGAACCAAAGTAGAGACTGTCCAGTGGTGTGTTAGAGAGGATTTAAGAAAGGCATAAACGGACACGAACGGGCCTCAGACGCCAACTCTGCATCCTTGAACCTCCCAGGCAGGAACCATGTCACCCATCTTAATGAGGATTCCAAATTGGATATAGTCGATACATTGTGTAAAACAAAGGCGTCGTATCGCGGTGCTGAGGACATGGAGGGAACGATCCGAGGTGCGTGTTTGGCCGTCATGGTCATGTACAAAGCCGGCTTCGGTGGGGCCGGTAACCGAGACTCTCACATTCCTATCGATCCAGAAGGTCTCTGCTGGGCCTGCTCCGATACTTAAAGTAGATATGACGCCTTGCTTTGGTTATCTCGCAAATCTTGGGAGATTAAACATTTCAAATTCCAGATTTGTCGACTGTCGGCCAAGTGTTGTCAGTGTCAGAAGTACCGCCTCATTGTTCGTTGGTCCCGTGACTTGGAGGACCAGAAAAGTATCTCAAATGCCATGCTTCTCTGCTATAATGCTTTGACAAATTGACAATCCTGAACACGAGGATTGGCAACTCGTTTCCCCTCCTTCCGTCCATCCCCGCTACAAAAATGTTGCGCCATTCTGCCCCGGACGATGTTTCGCTCGAGTATCTTCGTCCGAGTCCCGTTCGAGGTCAATTGGAGCCGCATGACCCTAAAACAGCCAAGGGATGGCGGTATCTACAAACAACAGATACCATTGATCAGTTGAAGGTAAATTTTTATTCCTACGATTATACACATCCTTACAGTCCGTACAATAAATAGGTCTTGCTCCCGCCCGGGACGGCGGCCATGTATGAGCAGCTTTTAAAGCTGGAGGCATATGAATTGGCAAAGAGATCGACAGTTTCTTGGAGCCGTATCGTTGAAATTCGGCATTTGAAAGATAGGATGATACGCAAGTGTCGGAAACTTTCCTCAAATTCATCGGCAACAAAGTTGGGTCAACGGGAGACGTTTGCCTTCCAGACAATTATTGCACCTCCAGATTTCCGCGTCAAGGAGATGGAGCGATGGTTTCAGCAGCAACAGAAACGAGCCAATATGGGCATTCGCAGGTCAGCAGTACAACCCGCACAGTCACGCTCTACAAGGGGCGCATATTGTTGTGCTCGGTGTGCTGAGAATGCTCAGAGCAGCTCTTCAGCACATCCGGAAGCCGCCAACTTGCTATCACAGCCGGCCCACAAAGTCCAGTTGGCAACCATGAGCTTTATAGTGCTTCCATCCTCGACACACCCCAGTCTGAAAATATTCTGCGCATAGCGCCACGGCCTTCCTCGCCCATTATATCTCCCACACCTCCCTCCCCACCACCCCTTCCGCATCTTTTACGCGTTTCTGGTTTCACAGGGGATGGGATTGACTTTTCATTCAACCAATCAAGCCCCGAAGGTTCAGTACCCAATACCCCTCCTTCCGACGCGGATTCGCCACCGCCTGCAGAGGGAAAGACAGCCTCTGAAGTTACCCTTCGTCGACGCCGCAGTTGTATAAAACGATCAAGTAGTGACATGGTCAAAACTGTATCATGGGCCGATGATCGGGGGTTGGGTGATCGCCTCCGTGACTACACTGTTGCCGCCCAGGAAGTGCAATCTTCAGGTCCTTTTTATCCCTTTATCTATCCATACCACATGATTACTTACATCTTTATGATGTAGGGCGGAAATGGGAAGAAATTCGCGCCGAATATCTCGAACAAATGGCTGGACTAGAATCACTACACAATCAGGTAGAAGAGAGTCTCGGACGATTGCGGTCCGAGACTGAGCATTTGCAACGCGTGGACGAGTCTATTCGAGCACAGCGCGAAACTCTCAACATCACGTTTGCGGAATTCGAGAAAAAACAAATGGAATTCCAGTCGAAAGGTAAAAAATGTCTGTATCCACGGATTGCGCATATGCTCAAAACTTTCAACAGTCGAAGTGGTCTTGGCGGAGGCAGACAAAGCCCTGTCATTAGAAGCTAACCAAGAAGTTGATGCCCCCTGATTTGTTGTCTGTATATCAAATGTTTATTATTTAGAATGTTATGGAGCCTACGCGCTATTTATTATTAGAGCACCGCTCCCCGCCGTCGCTTCGCCTGGACCCACCACCATCTCACGACGGCTAGATACGCGCACAGGATCAAGCTAGCGAGAGCAATGATGATCCAAACACATTGTAAGGCTCGCCTGGGCCGTGCCCATTCGCAGGGATATGGATATTGAGGGAGAAAGAACCTGGGGAGCAGGGTAAGATATTAATAATATAAGCGCTGATAGGATCGCCCACCAATCAAAGTTTGGATACATAAAACAGCAATACTAACAATGGTGAGAAATATTAAAGCTTTGTCGGTCCCAGATTTAGTTAGGGCAACTGTAGTCCGAAGTTGAGAGAGGTAGGTTGGGTGAGATTCGCTCAGCATTCTTTCGTAATGTGAAAGTGAATGTTGCAAAGTTAGAATATGGTCTGGGTGATAGATATGTGCGCAATATCGTCAGGATATTCTCGTAACTGACCTTGAATATCGCCCATATAAATAGCGATTTCGATATCTTCACCCTTGCTTGATCCGTTCCCCAGTCCAGATTGTCCAGCGTTTAATAATCGCTTGCGTATTTGGGCGACAACTTCATATTTGGATGCCAAGAGGCGCGCGAGCGAAGTCACCGTCCTCCGAGCTCGTGCCATGCGGCGCAATGTGATAGCAGTGGTGCTCGGCGGAGATGGAGAGGGAGAAGAAAATGATATCCAAATTTTATGGACTGCGCGTCGAGTGTGACGGAGGAAAAGAGAAAGATTGAGTCGGGGAGGGGCAAAGCGGGTACGGGGTTTATGTTTACTACCAGCCCGCAGTGAATATTTCTCATCCGAGAGAGAGGCACCAAATTCAGTAAGATCGGCTTTTTCTGGCATAGTTTCCACTACTACCGTGTCCAATTCGGTGGGTGGATGTTGTGGAACCACCGGAGGGATAAAGTGGGGGATGTCACCAGAAAAGACGATATCATCAATCGCAACCACTTCTTTTTCTATTTCCTCCAAAAATGGGAAAAAGGAATCAACAATGGAATCCAAAATACCGTGGGCAATCCAGTCTAAACATAAGATCAGCTTCATTGACGGAAAATCGGTATGGAGAAGAAGTACCCGAAGACATGGTTGTTACTTCTTCAAGTAAGATAATTCGACTTCGTACTCGGTTTAGGTGTTCTTTCGAACATGTCAATTAGGTAGATGCTACCAGAATATATAACCTACCAGAAACGTCAGTAAAATGGAACTGGATAAACACCTGTCAGACTTGAAGACATGAATGGCAAAACGACCTACAGCACAAATTCCTTCATTAAATACGATAAGATATACGTTGGCTTCCCCGATGACACCCTCGTCGTGAGCAATACCTCCACTATCGTCGGGATCAACATTCTTTTTGAGCACAAAATGCTGCTTTGTAGACTGGCTTTCTATGGCGCGGAACGCTACAAAATAATAACCCAATTTAGGGAAAAGCTCCAATTTTTCACGCGGATCTTGTTGTAGAATATCCTCCAGGGTCAAGGGGTGGAGATGTAGCAACTGTAGTTAGAGGTAAGAGGGCGCGCAGGCTGGTAATCAGGCTAGTCCATGCATACCTTACCAATAGCCCGCATATCTTCCCAGGTGGGCGAAGCTACATCCAAAAACCATGCTTTGGTTGACTGCTCCCTGGAGGGAATGGGCCCGCTACCCGCGGTAGTATTCGATTCTCTGTGTTTACCCTTTCTTGTTTTGCGAAGTGTGTCAATCTCCGGGAAGGAGGCGCTGCGATTGGGAGGAGGGATATAGGACTCTGGTCTAGGTATACGGTTACGGTCATGATGTCGTCGAGTTCGGGTGTTGCGCTTCAAAATAGCATCTAACTGGTTCAATATCGAGGACAATGATGACGTGGATTCAATCCTTCGTTGGTCTGTTGACATTTGGCCATCGACAGGCAGTCCTGGTCGCGGGGCAAGGGAAGGAGGAATGTATAGTGCAAATGAGCGTGGAATTTGTCTGGATTCTTCACGAGCCTTGATCCTGGTAATACATGCTGCAATATCCCTTTCAGATTGGTTCCCGAATGTTGAGCCGGGTTTCCTGCGTCTGGATCGTTGAGAACGAGACAGGGTTACGATTGATGAACGAGAGGATGAGGAGGACGAGCTTGAGGAAGACGATACATTCCCTCTGGCCCATCGTGAGATGGCAAGTTCTACGACTGCTGCTATAGCTCCCAAACGGCCGCCTCCAATGAAAGAGTCTGAGCTTGAGGAAGATGAGGACGAGGATGAAATGTGATCCTGGTCTGGTGAGCAAGGCCGGGATGGGGGGTCTCCCCTGTATATATCTGAAATAGTATCATGCTGGGGTTGAATGGGCTCAGGCGCTGGTCGTTCCATCGTTTGGCGGAATCTGAAGCCGAAGCTGTAGTAGAAATACAGCGCAATTCAGGTACGAATGTGCTCGGAGACAGAGCTTGCAATTGGTGAATAGGGAATCAGAGCGACCCATGTTGATGAAATCCAGGCCGACAACGCTTCCACCTGCATCATTTCCGACTTTCCAATTCTTCACACGTTGCGGGAAATTAAACGAGGACGGTCCGGGGGGAAGTCTCACCGGAATTATGAAACTTTACGAGACTTTACAGGACTTTTTCGGTGAGACTTTGTGAGACGAAAATCTTCGACGCTATTACTTACTTCCCTCCCTACCGATTCACTATACTACTCAAGTATTTATGTTCTTGAACCCCTCCACTCGCTTGTACCTACTGGTCTACTTTTTTTATGACTCGGGCTTCTGAATTACCCGCCATCCCGCGGTTTGGGTATTTCGCTGGGGCTTTTGTCTTCACCAGCTTGGGCAATCCTACAATTACCCTTGCAAGATAATCAAATCTTACTGACAACCAGCATTTCAGATCATCCTGTTCGGGATCAATAGGAATAAGATGAGTTTCAAGTGGGGCAATAAGAAGTTGGGTTCTGGTTTGGGATACGCGGATTATATTGGGTATGGTGTGTGCCTCGTAAACTATGAAATAGACCCAGATGCACAAGCTGCAGAGGAGTACAGTCAGCCAGCAGAACACGACAAGAGCGTGCGCAGCTAGTGAGTCATTGTATCGTTTCGTATACGGTATACATTACGGCCCAACGAAGTAATGTGTCGCTGGGATAGGTGTGAGGGCTCCTATGTTGTCAATGGGTATCATCCTCCCGTGCCACACCACCGTCGCCACTTCGTGTCGTCCCCCTTGACGTGGTGTCACTGTCGTAATCCTCGCATTGCAATCGGAGTAGCATCATTCCTGGCACTGTGGCACTATCGTCACAGATAATCAAATACTAGGGTATTACTTGTAAGCATTCAGAATCAATAAAAAGAAAAGAAACTGTGTGCTTACCTTGAGCGACGCGAGCATCGGTAGCGTGGTAGACAACATAGGGAGGAGGGGCAGCGCAGCGCCCGCGTCAAGCCGCGCGTTGTCACCTTCGTCCTGTTGGTACTGGGCCGCAGTTACAGTAGTCGTTGTCTGTGACAGCGTCGTCCTACCGCGCTGGGTCCAGGGTGTTGGGCGTAAACTCATCTCTAGGCTGCGGCTGGGCGTTACCTATGTGCCGTCATCGCCCCCCCGTGCGGTTGCGGCGTCGTCGTCCTCCCGGTTGTCCTGCGGGGTTGCACCTCGGGGGTCGTGGTCTTGAATAGCGGCAGCGGGAACCCCTGCCGATTCTGGCGTCGTGGTGATAGTATATCGCACCAGGCGCTCCGCTATTGTAGCCTCATTTGTTGGGGCATCGCGCTGTCCCCCGAGTGGCAGGTGTGCCATCTTCCTGCTAGAACTGGGCTCCTGCAGCCATGAGAGGGTTTCATATTCCGGGATGAGCACAGTATAATGAAGACATACCTTTATCCCCATACCCAACCTCCTGCCGCGTCCCTCGTAAAACCATCATCCATCAAGGTCGGGGGGCCGCCATCTTCGCACCGACAGAGGCCAAACATTGAGAGCGCTGAATTTGAGCGGCTTGAGGGAGCCGTACTGGGCCAATGACTGTGCGCGTCGAGAGAAAGGACGCCGAGGGCACGATGCAGTTAGAGGGGAACGTGGTGGGCAATCAGCCACAATTCGTCGTCATCTAACGCTCAGTATTGGTTGAAATTGGTCTCGCCAAGCAGTCTCACTGGAGGTTTCAATAGGTCTCACACGGTCTCACCAAATCTTACGGTCTCATAAGGTTTCGTTGGCCAGGTGAGACTTCCCAATGCACGGACTTTCTGAATTAAACAGATGATGGTAAGTGCAAACATGCATGCAGATCATCCGACTCTCCGACGCTTAGCATTCCCTCCACCCTCGCCTCCACTAAATGTTCTTTTCTGGTTTCTGTCGCCCTCCCCAGCCAGGAATGGTCTTGATCGCTTTTCTTTTTGACCAATTTTCTTCTGTTTCTTATCAATCACTTTCTTGACTGCCCTTTTCCCTCCTTCAGCAGCCAGGGCATCGTATCGCGCCCGTGTCAGTAGCGCACGCTTGTCAGCTATTTGCCATGAGACCTGTGAACCATGGGGGTAGATTTAAATGTACCTTCTTTCATCCACCAGCCAGCTTTCCCTTGCTTCCGCTTTTCTTTTTCCTCCTTTGATATTTTACCAAGGGCCTCCTGTTCAATTCTATCGCGCCGATCTTTATTGACCAAGCTCTCAGCTCTCTTCACGGCTTGTTCCAGGCGATAAACCTCTTGAGCCCTTTCCTCGCGGAGATCTCGGGGAGACGACGCGAGCGATTTTCGAGCTCTTTTGAGGCTCTCGCGGAGGGTTTGCAGTTCGTTCTTGTGTGCTTCCGCCAGGAATCCATATTGTTGCTGGAACTTTTGCGCCGAGAATTCGCCCGTCACGGGGAGGAATCGAGGATCTCGAGGTTGCTGTATCGGATTAAGAATTTTCCAGAAAAGACATTATTGACATATCCCACTGGTGCTTTCACTTCAACAACGGTTCTTCGTCGTGTAACTGGTCTCTTGGATGACATTTCCATTGGGCTAGATATTACTAAGAACTTGTGCATAGAAAGAATTTAAAAACTTGCGCATGTTTACTGGACCGTGGTTTACCAGTTCTTCGACGTAGATCCCACTCGGGTTTTGTTGTTGCCTTTGTATCATCGGGCTCAGAGTTGCTTTCGCTATCATCTTCCTGTCCGTCCGAGTTGTCGCTACCGCCATCTGAGACAACTTCCTGTGCCTTTCGCCGCGCGCCTAGTGGTAGACTTGATAGGTCTATGGGTTTGGGTCAAGAGATGAATTCAGTCAATATCATTCCCTGTACCATACTGTAGTGAGTTCTAGGGCACATTAGTGAAATAGATAGGACGCGAATGGATCAACAGCTTGCCAGGTTTGACGGCGACGAAATTGCGTTATCTTTTTCGTCTTCACTGTTATCATCTTCTAGCTCATCCTCGTCTACCCAGCGAGCTACCCTAGGGGCGTCAACGTCCTCTCCATCATCTGGAATCTCGAATGCAATGCTTGTCCCTGCATCCGATGCAGAGGTGTCCTCGCTTTGTGAAATGTCCCCCACATCCGAGTCTTCCTCGGACTGATCAGACTCGACTGGTGGGTCTTTGGGAGCCTTCACGGATGGCGCCTGGCTGACGCGTGAATAACTGAAGCTCCGCGCCGCTAGATTCCTTCCCTGTTTCGGGGGAAGTCTGGATATGGGTCTTGGACGGCGAGGCATAATTGAGAGGTGTGAGATTACCTAATTCGGAAATGAGTGGTTTTGGATCATCTCCGGATAGGCCCCTGACGACACTTGCTCCTGGGCCAGTGATGCTACTGAGAAATGGCTGTAAAAGATATCATCCAGCGGTATGAGACTTCCCATTTATCTATTGCAGAAACCTCCGACTCTCGACACCGTTCATCATCTCATCACAACGCTGCTCTTTCTGATCCCCCACCTCGTCCCGCTCGGTTCATCCGCCGACCTTCATCCAGTCACAAGCAACGCACAGAATCTATAACGCTCTCTTCCTTTTCGAGTCCATACGATCATAACGAATCCACTATTGATATTACCGAGGCTTCTGTCCTTATCTCCAGGCCCAGTCATTCGACTGCGAACCGCCCAACCTCAGCCAACGATCAAACGACATACGATGAACTACCACACACCAATCCTGGCCATCTTCATTCTTTGAATCTTACACATCAACCCGTAGCCGCTACATTAATTTTCGCACGAAATGCTGCCCCATTATATCTTCCTCAACTCGACAAACACCTTGAATCTATCCCCCCTCCGCCATGGTTGAGCGGGGACTTCTCGGGACGGGGTGTCTTTCCACCGATGGATAAGTTACTCAAGCTGGGTCTTTCACTAGATGATTTAGAAGCCAACTCTGCCGTTGCACCTGCGTGGAGGAACCGGAAAGGCATCTTAGGATCGGCCGTGAATCTTGTTCTTGGCCTCACAGTTCGTCCAAGCCGTCGGAAACCCTTGCGCTGTTGATCACTATATTTTAGGGTTCGAGTGCACTTGCATCCTTTTACAGTCTTCAAGGTCTTTTCAACACTATTCAAATATTTGCTCTGCTCTTGAGTACAATTGGTATGAAACACAAATCCGTTTTATTCCATGTTCTTTGTGGGCTAATTTACCAAGTGCCACTCGGGGACAGAATCTCGGAGACAAATGGCGTAAACTATTCCTCGGCACTATGTCAGTGCACTTCGTAAAATTAATCATATTTACCTGATGTCTAACAGACCCAATGTGTTGGCCCTCAATTTTGCATCCACTCTGGTTCAATCCCTCATTTTTCTAATCATATTTATGGCCATTGCTGCGGGCCTACTATTTTATTTTTTCCGCTCCACAACCCAGTGCGACCGTTATAACACAACTGAAGGCCTCGCACCAATCGAAGTGAATGGGAAGCGATGGGGTCTCGTTATTGTTACGTTTCTTTTAACGGTCATATACCTGCCTCTCAGCACCATGGCCGTCCACGTTTTGGTTTGGTCCCAAGATTTGTGGATTGTCCCAAACCCATACACGAACGCTACACATTTCCCGCCCACGATTGCCCCTTTAGGTCCCCAGAGCGAGTTCCGTGACCCGTTGGATTTTTGCTGGACAACCACCATGAAGCGCAACGAAATCAACTTTGCACCTGTCATAATTATTATTTCAGCCATCGTTATCCTATTTGTTTGTCCCCCCCTTGCTGGTTGTTGCGTCTGGTCTAACAATATGGTACAGCTTACAATTTGGTTCCCTGTGGCTCTTCGCCGTGTTATCGCTCAATCAGTCCCAAAAATTGATAAATATAGTGAACTAGGGCGCCCTCGCAACAGCCTCGATATGGACAGTGAATACCACAGGCTTTTGTCTCGAGACCGCAACCCGTTTGCGTTTCTTTACGGTGGTGAGTATTTCACGAAAAAGCTTTTGTTATTGGTGAATATATCGATATTTGTGTAGGCTTCCGACGCGAGTGGGGAACATATGAATCGACCTATCTTTTTGCCAAACTCAACACCTTAATCATTACTGCAATCATAGACCCAGACAATTGTTTATTCCGCAACTCCTCTCGCTCATTTATACCTGTCATCCGACAAATCTTACTTCTGATATCTATGGTTGTATTTTTTGTCATCCAGTGCTTGTTTGCTCCATTTTTGGACCCTGTCAACAATGCTAGTGAATGGACATCACGGCTCAATTATGTCACCACAGCTGCTGTTGCCCTCGCTGTCGCTCTCAGTGTACCTGGGAAAAATATTCTCAACACATATGTTCTTTACGCGTTCGTCTTTCTTATTTTTATTTATCCCCACACATTGACACACCCGCCCCAGGATTTACATTATAACATATGGCCTCAGTTTTTGTCAGGATAGTTTCTTCTCCAAGCTTCAAAAGCTAATAACCCTAATCATTAGATTTTACCATCATCAACTTGGGCATTATGCAACGTGTTGTTAAGCGTGAGCTAATGGCCCGGAGCGAGTCTCAGCTACTAATATTTGCGTAGGACTCACGCGGCGCTTTGATTTTAGTGGGTATTACTGTATATTTCATTGAATATCGTGTCTGATTTAAACAGGCATTGATATTTTTTCTCCCCAGTAATCTCCCCAGCTGGGTGATATTCAGACAGCGCTAATATTGGTGTATAGCTTGGACATCTCTCCAACATCTCCCCACACCAAAAGACGGATATGGCAGGAATCCATTTCAACTTTGCTCCTCACCAATACGGATTGCAAAATACCAACAAAACAAGTTATGAATTTTGCCCAGGCAAGAGACTCGGAATTCCCCCCATATTTGACAGATTTCTGTGGGACTCCCGGCGAAAGACATGTGGAAAATTTGAAGGTTGGAATTGAGAACCTACTAAGGTTCAGTATCACTCACGCATAGCTATCACAGATTCTACGGGAGGTTGGGTCATTGTCGTATAGGAGGGCCATTGCGCTCATATCTGGACCCGACTACGTGTGGCACCAAGAACTGCAGCACATCATTCAAGAACATTTCACCGGGCCTGATTGTTACTGGAAAAACCCTCGCATTGATTCCGTACCTGGATGTACGAGCTTTTTTGGGAACGCGTGGTGGATTCCATTTCCCCCGACTCTAGTATGCATCATCCATTCGGTCGACCGTATCGCCTATTCACGCCTTTATAGGTCATACGGTACGATGAAGGTCCTACTGCGGTTTTGCAAGAAGCCACAGACTTTCAGACGTATATTAATCAGAATGCCCTTCGTGATATCCAGCAAAGGCGGCAGATTCGTCTGTCCCTTCGGGCCCTTGAGGGTCAAAGAGTTTTCTGGCCTTACCAGCATAAAACAGTAGGCACTCTGTTCCCTGATGCTACTCCACCTACTCATTGTCTGCACTCAGGCTATCGGTGCAAGTGCTTTCCGCTGTTGTGGAAGCCGGTACAAGGTCAACACGTCAAAAGAATATGCAACTAGTATCTTGCGGATCAAACGCAACGGGCACCTCGTTTGGCGAGACTCCCAATTAGGGAGTGGTTTCAAAGTCGAACTTCACTACTCAAAGAACGTGGTGGTGACGGGAGACATCATTGGGTTAAATGATGACTATGATTTGAATTATCAACTTGCTCGTTTCCTTGAATTTAACCGGGAGCTTGTAGCTCAAAGACTCGAGCACATTGAAAAGGCCATATCTACCTACCGGCACCATCACAAACGAGAATGCGCTTGGAAAAACAAGGTTCTAACGTATCGATTTTTGACCAATGTTTACGACCAACCCCGGGACCCTGACGGGCTTGCTGAGAGCTCAATCGAATTTGAGAGAGACATACGGGTTCGCCAATTGATGGTAGGCAGCGAAGCCGTCTTCCGTGCTGCTTACGAACGGCTGGCCGTCATTTCGGGATCGGAGGCTGCCACCTGGTGGTACCTATTTTGGGTGAGAACCAATTCACATGTCTGTCTGACCTTCCTACATCTTTGAATACAGGACGATCTATGGAGGAGAAATCATGACACGATTGCGGGGTTGGAACTTCACGCATCAGATTTTGATCCTCAATACCGCACGTCAATAGCCTATACTCCACTTCCTCGTCCTGCTCTAGAAGCATTCCTGCGACAGCGAGGTCTTCTCTCAGTGACTCCACGCTGGGCCGATTTTTTCCACTCGGGATTCTTGAACAAAATTTATCTCAGGCTAAACGAGGCAGCCTTCCGGGCGTCAGCTCGTGTAAGAAATTTGACACCTTCTGTTAAAATATCATCACTAACACGCTTCTAGGCAATTATGTTTCACGTTGGCAGTGATAGCGCCGAACTAGATATGGACGACATTGACGTTGCAACACGGGGTCAAAGTTCAACACTAGGAACCGGCGGAGGTACTGATCATGATGATTCACGGATACGTACAAGGCCAACATATCGGTGGGAAGGGCTATTGAATGATCCGTGGAAAGGTGGGAAACACAGGCCACATTGGCTCGCAAAACTGGGTGCCTGGTTCGGTCTCACACCACTCTGGAGGTCTGGAACACCGTCCAACGGGCTTGCGGTAGATGTTCGGTTGGAAGGAGGGCGGTATATTATTATGCAAGAATCCATTCGAAGGCAACATGTAGGTGTACCATAGGACAATAGGCAACCCTTGCTTCAAGACAATTTAGTTAATGATGCGGAAGAATGCGTTCTTCTACAATTCGTTCCAATACTTGTTCTTTGGGCTTAAACCCATTAGACCCGTCGCAAATTGTAAGTGCTTCTGTTTTTAACGGCGCGGTTGTGAATGGTCCAGAAATAAGAGGCTTCGGGGCTTGGATAGCGGCGGTAGTTTGCGAGCTGAAGGGCCAATTTAACTTTACTTCTTCCTCCAAAGGGGCCAGAGGGGCAATGATATGAGGGTTTTTTTGGAGGATGGCGTGTAAATCTGGGTACGCAGCAGCTTGTTGTAGCACGGATGCGTGGATAGTCTCATGTGTGACCTCGTCCGTTGATGCGGGAATGGGCCGTTTGATTACACGGGCCATCGAAAAGATGCCAGTGGTGGGACTGATGTCATAACGTTATTCTAGTTTAGTTGAGCATTTTATGAAGTTCATACTCGTGAGGCTTTTGTTCCCCCCAAGGCGCCGTGGGGCGGAAAAGGGATCCGAGGTATTTCAAGTCGAGTGACAGGATATCGCCGATTTGCGCCTGAGACAATTAAATTTGGGTATCTGTTTTCCACATGAAATGAAACAAACCGCCATCCAGGTTAGCGTGAGATCAGAAAGGTCATGCTCATGATATCCGCCACCTATCTGATAGGACAAAAAGAGTAAACCATTGTTTTATGATAAATAAATTGGAAGTTCCATACATCAGAGTGACAACCTAACAGTTGAGACGTAGTTCTAGACTACACCCCTGTGATAAACCAGCGTTTATAAATAACCTCACCAGTAAACCAGCACTAGGGTGTATCAGAGCCGTCACAGGGTATCAGTGTTGTATTGCCCTCACCTGTTTCAATATTTGGTTCTTGCGCCTTCCTCCTTCAGTTTGTTCAAACTTTGTACAGTTCTGGCACAGTCCGTCAAGGGCAGGGAATGGGAATGTTGGTATTCACATACAAAATCTGCGCGAGTTTCATTCAAGGCTAGCGTTTGATATGCTCGTTCGATGTGCTCCCCCAGTTTCTTGTCCGGAAAACCGAAAATACTTTGGACATGCTTTGAAAATAATGTTAACTCTCCTGGGAGCCCCAAAGACCCCACGGTATCAAATACGCCAATACACCTGTCATATATTTGATGAGTTGAAATCAATACCCGAGTGGGGAATTCAACTTGATAGAATAGGTATCCTGGTCGGAGTCAGCTCGCAGTTTACCAGGGGAGTCATGACGGGTCCACGGAGATAGTTTTTCTTTGAGCACGGATATTTCTAAATAGATGGCGTTAGGATAAAAGTACTGGATAATATCACACGATACTCGGTGGGCTGACCTTTTTGTTCCTTGCATTTCCCCAACTTCTGATAGGTGAGGAAAATACTAGCAAAGTGGTCCATATCTCTGTGATCAAGTATTCCGATCTCGCCCTATACCAAACGAGTGAGAAAAAAAGACTCGCGTTCGCTGCCACTCTGGAACTTACAATAAACATCGCCACCATCCTTGCTGTATATGCGCCCTAAAAATACCAACACGAAATCTAGTAAGTCCTACAGACTCGCACGATGGGTCGACCCACTCTAGAGAAGCCAAAGAGGAAAACCTAGTCGTATGAGCTTGACTACCTTGTGGGTCAGGAAGTGGAAGAATTACCTCATCGCCGGGGTAAAAGTTACTGAATATAATTCAATGGTCTCAGAATCAAAAGGCGCAATTCACTCACTGAGCAATAAATGCATATGCTTCTTCGACTTTATCGGCTGAGTAGGACATAGAAGTTCGCGCGAGGCAAACAAGTTAAATAGCCTAGCTCTTACCCAGAGATCCACCCGTTGACCCTATAAGTAGATGAATAACATATACTGATCGTGACCACCACTACGAACCTTCCACGTATTCCGAATAAAAGTTACCTTCCGTGCCGATACCGGACTGGTAGTAGACCAATTGAGGTATGGGTAGATTGGGACTTGAACGCGCGTCCTCGCTGTTAATTGTTCTTGTTAATCGCTATAGTAAGTAATATATGCATGGTATTCCGCTGAGCTCTAGTAACGCGAAATGAATGAGTAGCTTGATACCAATATATTTGTATAGGACGCCCGGTGCTTGGATATACCATCCTGCCAAGTTCTATGAAAGGATATGGTAAATAAATGCATTTCGACAGCGAATATTCAGCGCTACACACCCATCACAGCAGACAATGATCCTCTTCCTTACCCGCATTCTAAGAGCGGACTGCTGTGTTCACTAGATGGGTCAGTGGGAAACCTCCGCGGTGATTTGTTACGGTTTGATGTTGGCGTCACACCAGAGGGTTGGCTATGCAAAAGAGGATCTGACATGGTACAGCAATAGAAGTGTGGGGGATGCTGGATGGCACGGTTGGAGTTTAAATGCAGATTTGGCTGCGAATACCACGGAATTGATGCGTTTCAATGCACCACGCCCCACATACTGGTCTGGTACTTGGAATGGAATATTTTACACCTTTTAGCAGCTTCTGACGCTGGAATTCATTGCTTGGTCTCCAGCTCAGAATAGTCCACTGAACCCTTCAAGACAATTACGATAATGAAAAAGCCTAAACAACAGTTCAAGTAATTACTTTCCAAACCGCATTTCTGCCTTGGTAAATTCATCCAACGCCAGGCAAAAACCCACCTCATCTAGGGCTGCGGGTTTTGGTGGTCTTTGCAGAAACCAGTGTAACCACCCCCTGCGCCCCCGTGCGCGGTTATAGCTATAACAATGATTGATAAACGGATTGAGAGATGCGTAGACAACCCACTATATCTCCGTTAGTTTGATGTGCCACGGAGGGAAACCATGGAGCTCCAGCGGGAGTCTGGTATCCATGTCAGGCGTCATAGGCTGAAGTATTAGGAAGTCTGGGGGAGGAAATCCGTGCTCGCCTGGCCCGTTCATTATTGCTAGACCATATGAAGAAGTATGCAATCGTACCTTGCAATACAGAATTAAGCTGGTCAACATCAAGACGAAGAGGTCGTCGATGAGATTTTCGGGACTTTTGAGAATAAGATTGAGCTATTGTAGTGGCAGCGGCGGCTATTGCTGGTTTCGAGCATTGTCGAGATAGCAGAGACAGGGTTATTTTCTGGAACGCAGGCGATTTTCCTAAGTCTGATCAGCCATTAATTGTGTACCAATGGAACTAGTTTACTATGTGTGTGCCGCCGCCGGCTAACACCGCTAAATTGCGAACGGCGTCTGCGTTTTTCTGGAATCTGAATTACTACAGCGGCAGTTTCGGGGGAAATATCCTCATGAGGAGACAATGGCCTTGATTCTGAACAGTCGGACAGCGGAGGCGTTAATGGATAATCAGGTTCCGAGTCGCTGGAAGTATTGGCCCCGTATTCGTCATCAGTAACGCATACAACTCGTTCGCGAATAGTAGAAGCGCGACTTAGGGCAATGCCTGGAATTTCTTAGCGGTGAGAGACCGAAGTACGCCTAGTGGTGCAATCCTACCATGTTTGTCATAGATAGTAAGGCGCTCTATCCCCACAGTGCGACACCAGCCAACTGCGTTAGCGATAGCGTCCGAAATAATGCTATGTGATTCATCCGTCTGGAGTTCTGAATCCACGAGCAATGCAATTGCTATGTGGTTTGGCAAACGTTTCCGCGACGCGGTCAACGGTTGTGGCCGATTAGAGCGTTTCCAACATGACGAGAGGGCGAGTGTTATGGAATACAACAGATGGAGAAGACGAAGGCAAAGGGCGGCAGCTAGTGGCATGGGCAGGTGGCTGTATTAAGGAATACTGACGTGGTTGAATGGTTTTTCTGGTTTCCAGGTTCTCTGATCAGGATCACGTGTAATGCATTGATGTCATAAGTAAAATTAGGTAATAGAAATCTCGTCGTTGATCGTCCTCTTGATCTTCAGCAACATGCTCGTCTTCCAGTTATCCAACTTTGTGACCTGATCAAATTCGACGACCGCTGCAGTAAACGCCTCTTGGTCTCCAGCCTCCACAGCTTGAATCAGGGCATGCACAAATTTTGATTCGCGGGTGGAGGAAAAAGCCATGTCTTGCGTCGCATATTTAGCCATATTGCGCTTCGCACTAACCGTGTCCTAGAATTCCATGTTCAAGTCTCAGCGATGGTTTAGGATCACCTGAAAACTTACATTCATCGCCAGCGCGCTAAGACCAGCTCTCAACCAGTATTCTTTGACACTGTACTTGGTGAGAGAAGACGTAAGTGCGTTGTCCGCAACTTGTTCGTATCGAGAAATGGCCTGGGGATACTCTTCAAGGTCAGCGTGGAGATCCGCTGCATCCTTGTAACAGCCATTCCCAATCCTATTGTCGATATGAGCCATTTCAAACTGCGTCAGCCATAAATCCTTACGCAGTAGCATCCTCTTGGATGTACCAATCACCGGCTCTTTCATAGCTCTCACAGGCTTTCCGTAGATCATTTGTTTCTTGTAGATAGATCTGGCCTATCTCCTTCTCCCTATCTGCGGCCTGCCGGAAACGGCCCGCTTGTGTAAGGTGAACGATAGTCTGTGTCAAGGCTTGTATGGCCACTATCCATATGAATAGACCTCAGTTCTTCGGCTATCACGAGTGCTCAGGACTTACAGTCAGGAAAGCCACGTTTGTATGCCTTGGCAGCATTCCACCATGCGTTCGCAGCCTCATTCTGCTCCTTGCACTTCTCACGACATTCCGCTTCCCGAGCAAACGAATCGCCCGCCTCTTTGAACAGTTTCTCAAGTTTGAAGGAGTTGGCAGCTTGCTGATACAGATCGCCAGCCTCTTCGAATTTCGTTGTTGCGGATGAAAACCAGCCAGAGGAAGAGTTTGCTTTCTTATCTGCTTTGTCCAAGAGCACCTGGGCTGGGGATTTCGATGGCATTGTGTTGGGATCAAGTCAGTTTTGGCAGCAAGCCCCGCAGTATTTAAATCATCACGTGTTGTGCGCGCTAATTGAAATTCCAGGGGCTAATTACGATAACCTATGCAGGAACAAACCACACTTGAGCTTGAGGCTTGGTTGAGCTTTAGTTGTCCTCATTCACCACAGCCATGATTAACAGTGAAAAACTCAGATCTCTCTCAAACTCCCATCCCAAACCCCCTAGCATCCATTTCCAATATGGCACTGCAGGTTTCAGAACTGTGTACGATCCTGGGCCATTGCGCACCATCGCGAATGTATTAACATCCAGATTTGCCCAGGGCAAGCACGCTCGACTCTGTGCTATTTAGAGTTGGCGTCCTCGCTGGCCTTCGAAGTAAGAAACTGGAAGGCAAGACAATCGGAGTGATGGTCACTGCTTCTCACAATCCAGAACAAGTGAGGATCTCGCGCCATCGCCCTCAATCACTCACCAAACTCTCTAACAGGATAATGGTGTTAAACTTGTTGATCCCCGTGGTGAAATGCTTGAGGCATCATGGGAATCGCATGCAACCATACTATCCAATGCGCCATCCACAGATGATTTCCTCATCGCAATTGACACCCTTGTACAGGTGGCCAAGATTGACCTATCAAAGCCCGGTAGGGTGGTCTACGCCCGTGATACGCGGCCGTCGGGTGCTGCGTTAGTTTCTTCTCTACAAGACGGGCTCACGGCCATCGGCGCCGATGGTCGTGACGCTGGCGTTACAACAACCCCGATCCTTCATTATCTGGTTAGGTCTATCAATACGCTAGGCACTAAGGATTCATACGGGGACGATTCCGAAGATGGTTATTACCAGAAACTTAGTGGGGCATTCAAGAAACTCATTGTATGTTTTATCCATATTGGTACCGCCACCGATGAGTTATCGACACCGCTTTAGTCTGGAAGACCCGCACCTCCGCCGTTATTAATCGACTGTGCCAATGGTGTTGGTGCCCCCGCCGCTATCAAACTGCCAAGTATCTCGGCGATACTTTGCCGCTTGTGCTCGAAAACACATCTGTAACGACCCCAGGTGCGCTCAATAACACCTGTGGTGCAGATTACGTCAAGACCAGTCAAAAGCTGCCTCCTTCCTTGGCAAATTCACTGAAGCCTGGTCAACGAGGTTGCAGCTTAGATGGCGACGCAGACCGCCTAATGTATTTTTATCACGATGAGCGGGCTCATTTCCACATGCTCGACGGTGACAAAATTGCCGCACTTGTTGCTGCCTTTATTGTGGATTTGGTAAAATTGGCTGGCCTCGAGGATTCGATTAAGGTTGGCGTTGTCCAAACTGCCTATGCAAACGGGGCATCTACTAAATATCTTGCAGAGGCAAGTCCAGTCCCTATTCAGGGAGCTTATATTTAAACCCATCCCAGAGACTCCCCGTAAAATGTGTACCAACCGGTGTGAAACACCTTCACCACGCCGCCGAACACTATAATGTTGGTGTATATTTTGAGGCGAATGGACATGGTACTGTATTGTTCTCGCCCGCCACTCAAATGAAGCTCTCGCAGTACCAACCCTCTACACCTGCTCAGTCCACTGCCCTTGGACATTTGATCAACCTCACTCAGCTCGTTAACCAGACTGTCGGAGATGCGCTTTCCGACATGCTACTTGTGGAAGTTGTTCTCGCTCACAAATCATATACCGGCGTCGAATGGGATTCTTTATACGCGGATCTACCCAATCGGCTTGTCAGGGTTGTTGTCAGTGACAGAGCTGCCTTCCGGACGGAGGACGCCGAACGTCGTTTGGTAAGCCCACCGGGGCTACAACACAAGATCGATGAGCTTGTACGAAAATATGACGGAGGTAGATCATTTGTCAGGCCCAGTGGCACGGAGGATGTAGTCAGAGTCTATGCCGAAGCTGTGTTGAAGAGCCAGGCGGACGGTTAGTGGGTCACCTCAGTGCCCTCAAGAAGTACTAACAAAACAATTGAAGAACTCGCGTTCCGTGTTGCGGGTCTAGTGTATGACGAAGCTGGGGGCGATTCTGCAATACGGCCCAAGGAATTCCTTAGCTGTCCGGGGGTAAATCCCTGTTAGGTGTAGACAGGGATCCGAGAACTTCTACTCATAGCTGTATCACATAAGTTGGACACCTTCGATCAATCTGTATATCCACATGAGAGCGACACTTAGTAACGTGTGTCTATGATGGACCATCCTTCTGTTGTCCAAGCAATGTACCGCCCGCCTTGAACGTTTCATGGAGAAGTAATAAACGGAGCTTAATCGGTTAGTGGTGAGACTACGCGATAGCACGTAATTTTTGACATTCGTGATGGTCATACGAGGTCTAGGCTAAGGCACCCCTACTCAAGTGCTTTTATTACCTGCTTGTAAGGGCGTTGTTTCAGTGTTTCTGCGTTTCCCATTCATCCGCTTAATATTTGCCTCTACTCAGTAACGATGTGCCGCTTCGTGATATACAAGGGAACCTCTCCGGTTCAGCTGTCTCATGTATGTTCATACATGGCATTGTTTAATGTCACCAATAACTTACCTGGTCATCTCATAGCTCTTGACTCGTCCATGTCACTCTATTATCAACCAGGCTTTTGATTCCAGACTTCGACTCGACCGGAGACGCCCGATGAATGGTGACGGATTTGGGGTTGGTTAGTCGTTCATGATAGGGTTGATATTGACCAACCAAGTTACGATTCACATTTATAGGATGGTATGATTCGGTCTATGACGAGGAGCTAGGGAGCCAGCCATGTATCTTTACATCTGTAACTCCGGTGAGTATGCGTCATTTTGGTCTGCCTGACATTAACGTCAACTGTCAAGGCTTGGAATAATGTTAATCTCACTCGTCTCGCCGAGAAGATCAAGTCGCCGATGGTTTTGTGCGTTCCAGACCATCCCCTCTACAACCTATCCCATAATCGTTTTTCTAGCGGTCATGTCCGCGCAACAACCGCCGGGTCACTGTCTCTCGATAATTGTCATCCATTCGTACACGGAAAGCTCATGGTTGGTTATATGAAACGCAGCAACGTTCGAGTTAATCTAGAACCCATATTACAGTTCATGCATAATGGTGGAATCGCCGACTTCCAGCTGATCAAGCGGAGATTACAGAACTCGTTACCCGACGTTGCGTTTAACATGGTGCAGGGCAATACTGGTTAGCTTTTTGGAAATTCATTCCCTACATTTCTACTCACCGCAGTGACTCAGATTCAGAATGGGCTTTCGCGCTTTTCCTGTCCCATGTGGGTCTCGCCATTCCTAAGCTCAAGCATTGATGTGGCGGCTGAGCTCTCTCTCAGCTACCTGATCCCGATGCAAGAGTTTTCTCCTCGGTGACATTGCGGAAGGCAATGCTGGCCACTATTGCTAGCCTCAATTCTTTCGCAGCAGATGCTGGAATCACAGAAGTGAAGTTCCTCTCGGGCTCAAAAGAAATCGCTCATGGTGTAACCGTCATAGCCAAGTCTTATGAATTTTTGCGTCACTGATGGTGAAAGTGTCGTTGCTACTCGTTACATCTCTTCGCGAAAGGATGAAGCCGCCTCACTTGTAAGCTCGAAATGCCATAATTCTATTTGTGCTGACTGGATTGGATTATATCAGTGGTTTTCTTCCGGAACCGCGTTCAGCGAATACGCCGAAGGCGGGCATTATAAGATGTCCAAAGCAGACAAACGAGAAAATATTATCATGGTGCGCGGTCATCCTATACAAACTATTTGAGTGAATAATTTGGTAACGTCTAGATC
Organism: Infundibulicybe gibba; assembly: GCA_015501065.1. Classification (NCBI taxonomy): domain Eukaryota; kingdom Fungi; phylum Basidiomycota; class Agaricomycetes; order Agaricales; family Omphalinaceae; genus Infundibulicybe; species Infundibulicybe gibba. Next base: position 1,024,893 of record JADNYI010000001.1, read on the forward strand.
GCGAGTGAGCCGCTCACCTTTGAAAGAGGTAGCGATTCGGTTGAATTCGTCGGATTTCGACTGACTCTTGTCATTATATAGCTGATTGGATGGAAATCAAGACCAACACGATGGTAGTCATTACACCAAAAATGAACCTCCTCCAAATCCCCATCATGGATCAATATTATGTTCCTCCATCTGACCCTTTAGCCTCAGCGAGGGCCACAGAATTTGCACAAGAAAAAGGCTTCTTGAATCCCCGCAAGGCCCTCGGAGCGAGTAAATTAAGCCTTCATAAATCCTCACGGGAGGTGTGCTGCTAGGTCTGGGAATGGAATACATTGCAGCCGTCCGAGTTGTTCTACTTGTTGTATCCGTATAGTACTGTTATATTTCTTGTTATTCATTTTCTCCCATTGGAATGTTAGGGAAATAGATAACCGTAAAAGTGACTTGGGTGTGACTGTCACATCTCGTGAAATCAGAGCCCTCCAAGTCGGGCAACCCTCGCGCTTGAGCTCATGCACGACTCGATGCAACGCCCTCTTTCTCTTACTCAAATTTATACAATTGATTACAGGATTTCAGCTTTCAAAAATTAGCCATCGTACTCCAACTCGACATGATGGCTACTCCGTGGTTGATCTGGAGTACAGTCTCGCATTTTGCAAAGTATGGAGATAGTTGCATTCTTTGTTTCGCATGGTGCTAACGTTGAAGTCGTCCAGGCTCTCTACCGCACTGCAAATCTTGGTGTTTCTTCCCCTGACACTTGCCACGCTATCGAAATCCGCATTTTTATTACTTTCCCTGCTTCTTTGCATACACGCTAGCATCCATGGAACTCTCATCCTCCTCTGGGGCTCCGAGGCCTTGTCTATTTTACAAGTGCCGATGCACCCGTTTTTGCTCCTGGTTTGCTTCAATGCATTTTCTTTGACCCCCAATCCATGGCTGGTCGTTGCCACCAATTACTGGGGCACTATCTTAGCTTTCTCGGGGCCCATGTTCATTGCTTTGGAAGGACTGTCCAGTTTACTGGTAGTGCAAAAATTAGGGCAGGAGGCAAAGCGGCTTGCTGGTGAGGGTGAGGTTTATCAATTTGGGCTTTTAATTGCCACCGCCGTTGCCTATGTTGCCTCGGCTTGGTGGATTGTTGTAGTGAGTGTCTCAAGTCCACTGATTCCAAGACCCCCCACCGACTTGTTCATTGGGATTTCCCTTTTCCTGGTAGTCATATCCTGAGGCGGCGTCATCTCCACTTTCCTCAACTTTACTTGGAGTTGCCATCACAGCATTCCTATTCCTGACATTGATTGGGTTTGTACTACGACGTACCAATGTCATCGAATCGTCGGGATTAGCTCTCTTTATCGCGTACAATGTCTGGTTGTGCGGTTTTGATCAAGGGGGATTCTCCGACCTATCCTCCTCATAGTACGTTCATCACCTCACTTTGTCTGAGTGCCTATGCTTACCTCTGATTCAGCATGCCTCTGCTCCCAAACATACTGCCTCACTTCCAAGCACTATTGAATTTTATCATAAATATATTACCCAAGCCAGTGCTCGTTGCCTTGCTGTATCGCCTAACGGTTCTTCAACTCGCTTCTCGCATATTGCCAACAATCGGTGCGGACAGTTGGGGCCAGGATGACGGGGGTGATGATGAGTGGAATGGACGACCTGTAAGCTGCCTCTATCATCGGGCTACACCGCTTTAACAATGGGTTTCAAGACATCCATCTTGACTAGAATGTTACTCACATACCGACAGTTTATATTCGTTACGGTGTATTCCCATCTCCTATGTGAGTTTTATTGATCTGTGTCGTGAGGTCATGCATATAACAGAGTGATAGTATTAGATCACTCTTCCCAAATCTGGTGGCGCTGGATGAACATATTCTTGACTTTAGTTATCTGGTCTATTGAACTTCTCGTAAGTAACGACGACGATTCAGTTGTGAAGGAATGGAAAGTTGATTAATGTAATGAATACATTGGATTTCGTTTCGCGAACAAACCAATAAGATTAAGCACATCCCTATTGGTTTTCCTTCCAGACAGCTTCACTCTCTGCCTCACCTTCATAATATTCCCTCTTCCAAATTTGGGCATGCTTTTTAACCTCTTCAAGAATATATTCGCAGGCACTGAAGGCCTCTTTCCGGTGGGGCGACGAAACTGCGATAACTTGCAGAGTCCGCATCAGATTTGAAGAGTACAATGTATATATTTTACCTATGGATGGCTCCCCCACCGGCACCGTCCCAAGACGGTGATGCACGGCACATCGTATCAAAGTAGGTACTGGCTGCGACGCTGGGTGATGTTCTGATCTTGTCAAAAGCGCAGCCTTCCCCACGATTTCGGCCATCGTCCTAATGGCTAATTTGGAATATGCTTGATATTCCAACCGAGTCACGACTTTTCCTATCATAGACAGTGTAAATGAAAAAATTTAATAAACTGTATGTCCGACCTTTGAATGAGTTACGGGTCGTTCCTTTGTGAAATGGTCAGATGGACGGTTAGATAGCGTCTTGAAAGAACTCACCGATGAATGTCGCGATCGCGCCTGCGGCATCATCCCGAACAGATTGTATGATGGCTGTGGTGTCCAGCCGCACATGGGAGAGCACACAGACACCCTCTGGGATTTCCGTGGTGGCGTCAATGGAGGCGGAGTTCAACATCAGTAGGGTACACACGGGACTGCGGCCCGGAACCCACATATATATTCTGGACGAAAGGATGGCTTTTCGCCGTCACATGGTCAGTATGCTCCAGTCCTTATTTCGTTCCGTACCTAGGGGGAGCAGATCAGTTGCTCGCGTTTCAAATTCATTCCATACCATCACCGAGGCAGTTGGTCGGGGCGCGCCAATTGATGTCCACCCCGAAATCCAAGAGGCCATGGCCTCAAACAAACCTGTGGTTGCACTTGAGACTACCCTTGTGACTCATGGATTCCCTTACCCAGTCAATATGGATCTCGCATTATCACTTGAGCAGATTACTCGCTCGACTGGGTCTATCCCAGCGACAATAGGGATGATCAATGGTCGTATCAAGATTGGGATGGAGCGACACGAATTGCAAAGACTAGCGGATACAGGAAATAACCCAAACCTGACCAAGTTATCGCGCAGAGATATTGCGCCTGCAATGGCACTCAAAATGGATGGTGGTGAGTGGTTTTCTTATCGAACACAACTTAGCAGAATATATTTGCAGGTACCACATGCAGCACTACAATGATCTTCGCTGCATTAGCTGGAATCAAAGTAGGTTTTATTTCTCATTTGGTCTGGAATATTTACACCAAATGAAATAAGGTGTTCGCAACAGGGGGGTATGTGTGTGTCATTTCTGATTTTATTATACCTCATCGGATATGCAGGCTTGGGGGAGTTCATCGTGGTGGAGAATCCTGTGCGCATTCCTAACACGCATTTTTGTCCTTGGATACTCATCTATTGAAGCTATGGATATCTCGGCGGACCTTCAGGAACTTTCTCGTTGCCCTGTGGGCCTTGTGTCAGCGGGTGTAAAGTCAATTTTGGATATTGGACGGTACGTGTGCGAATTCATAGCTCGACTCACTAGTGACTTGTGACTATGGTAGAACATTGGAATATCTCGTTGAGCATTACTGAAAACTCTTGTTATATTGTATGTCTGATTTGGAACACTGGTCAGGAAACTCTGGGTGTACCTGTTGTCACATACGGGGAGAGTCGTGAATTTCCTGCATTTTTTTCTCGCCATAGCGGGTTTCATGTGCGGAAATTCGCAAATTGGATTGGACGTCGACGCTGAATTTTCTAATAGGTGCCATGGAACGCTAAGGACCCTGCTACAGCTGCTGGAATGCTCTGCAAGTACATCTGCCAAAGAATTTTGTCTCACTAAATAAAGGCGTTATTAGATGCACAATCGCAACTTGGCCTGCAAAATGGAGCATTGATAGCAGTTCCTATACCAGAAGAATACGAAGCGCGGGGAGCAATCATCCAGAAATCTGTTGATCAGGCTGTCGCTGAATCGGAAGCCAACGGGGTTAGCAAACTCGGCAAAGAGGCGACTCCCTGGCTCTCCGCAGAATCGGCGAGTTAACCAAGGGTAGTTCGCTCGAGTCCAACATTGCGCTTCTCAGGAACACGGCGCTCATTGGTGTGTGACCAACTACGATTTATCTTTACAATCTCATTCGTTCCAACAGGTGGCCAAATTGCTGCTAAATACCAAGAGCTTGAGAATTCAGAAGTGAGGCAAAAGACCCTCACATAGATTGTTGAAACAAATCATAGCGTAGAAACATTTACCTTTGACCAGCGTACCCTTTGTGAGCGATGGTCACTTGACCGCGAAATCTCATCAAGCCCAGCAAACTGTGAAAGCACCTGTTCGTCCACCCGTTTATAGCATAATTGATACCAATATCTAAGAAGGTCTAGTCTTCCGCTGACTTGATGATCATTGGCTCAGCTGCCGTGGACATCACCTCGCAGATTAGTCTCAACAACGGTGCGTTTTCAAAACAATCGACGGTTCCCGGCAGCGTTAGGACAAGCTTGGGTGGAGTTGCTCGCAATATTGCCGAAGCTTCGTCTCGTATATTATCATCTCAAGTCTCCAGTCCGAGCCCTCTCCTGGTCTCACTCATTGGTAATGACTCATTCGGACGCATGCTGAGAAAGAGACCGCGGGACTTGGTATGCGGACTGACGGACTTATCACTACTGAGAAACAAACCGCCGTGTGTAACCTGGTCCTGGATAGCGACGGCAATCTCATAACCGGTATTGCTGATATGGATATCACCGCCGCGCTCAAGGGACCGATGTCAGTTGTCGGAGAAGACTTGGTCAACATTCCGTTGATTGCGTATTTAGGTATTGCCTCTACTAAGCAAAAGTAAACCCAAGCTTGTAGCGTTTGATGGTAATCTATCCTCGGATGCTATCTGTGATATAGTTTCTTATTGTACGGAGAGAAATGTGCCGTGTAAGTAACTTTGGTTTCTTGGAGAATTTTCTCTTATATTTTCCTTCAATAGTGTTCTTGTAAGCTCCCTTGCTGCCAAGAGGATCTTGGATTAATGGATGTCCATTACAGCGAACCTACTTCTGTTCTCAAATCGACGTCTGTTCTACCCGCAATAGTGTCCTCGCTGGCGAACCGATCGGGGCTGGGTGCACCCATCACATTTGCGTCCCCCAACCTATTGGAGTTGAAACATATGTACCACACAGCGACGGAAGAACCATTTAATCTTATGTCTCATCCCGACTGGTGGACAACAATCGATCATTTCTCTCTTGATTCCAGTTTCCGCACGGACCTAGAACGCCTATCAAAAATGACCACCAGCGACAGCTCCAAAGACACACTTTCATTCTTGGTCGAGCAAGGCGTCGCTCAAATGGCCATTCATCTTTTGCCCTTTTTCCAACATCTCATCATCAAGTGTGGAGAGCAAGGTGCCATTGTCGCGATGTGCATTCCTAGCCCAGGTCCATCAACCTCTTGGTATCATGAAACCAGCCACGCCCGCAAGCGTTATGTCATAGCCCGAGGAAAAAACGGACAACTACTCGTCCTCTACCATTTCCCCCCATTGCCTCTTGATACTGTTGTCAATGTGACTGGCGCAGGCGACTCATTTGTGGGAGCACTCTTGGCCGGGCTTGTGCTTAACCAAAAAGTCCTCCAAGACAAAAGCCTGTTGATTAATCTTATCAACAATGCACAAAGTGCAGCTGTCCTCACTCTCAAAAGTCATTCAGCCGTATCCGTTCTACTCTCCGAGATGGGCAAGATGAATTAATTTCTACATGTATATCGCGATGCTTACGAAACCCGAATTTTATTATTTTGTTAATGGACCAACTTGAACAACCTCTCGTGCTCTGCGGTGCTGCTCCTTCAGAATATTATTCGCAATCCTTGCAGATGCTTTCAGCTTTTTTTCGTACCGGGCCTTGATAAAGTAAATGAGATGGATGGCGCAAAGAGTAATAATTAAGAGCACAGTACCTGAGCGCCATGTTTTAGACGAGTGATGATATTTGCCGCATCCCCTTTCTTTAGCTGAGCAATTATAGCTGCTCGTTCGGAAGGGTTATCCAGGTTGCGCTTTGACCATCTCTTTGCAATCAACTGTTTTTGTTGATCAGACGCAGGGAGTTTCCTCCAAGCTGCGGAGCGAAGGATTCTGCTATCCCATCAGCCAAATCTCCCATGAGTAAAGAAGCGCCTACCCGAGACCGAGCATCCCATGCAGGACCTTTGCCTTGACATATGTATCGCACCCTCTGACTGCGTCGCCCAGTGTTGTGGCTCTTAGGATCTTTCGGCTCCGCATATACGGGGAGATTTTGAGTGAGGATGCGGTGACCTTATCGACCATTGCTGGGGTGTAGAACGCGTCAAAGCATATCTGAGCATCTATAAAAATAATTTGTTCGATTTCGTTCACAAGAATAAATAAATTCTGTCTCACCAAGTGTCACGGGTTCTATACGTACATGTCCCTTCCCGAGACATTCTAAAACATATATATCACTCCCGCAGCCAACCCATGCATTTCTACTCATTGTTATGATATGAGGAGCCCCCGACGACCGAGCAGTAAGAGAGAATGGATCCTCATGGTCACTGTAGGTTATTGTAGTAGGTTCCAAAGTGATGTTGGTACCATCACCGTTGGTCTGCTTGACAGCCAGTTTTTCCAAAGATTCAGTTGTTTCATCTAAAATTTGATGAGGGAAACAAGGAAATACACAAGAAATGAATCAACAAACCGTCAATTTCAATCTCCTCTGGGTCAAGGCCAAACAGAGTTGGAGTGGAGATCACACCGTCAACACGCTCCGTACTATCAACGAAATCGATAATTCGGCAGTTCTCTTTGCCGGTATTTGGAGACAATCTCATTCCCCTCCCGATCTAAGTATAGTTGGGATGACACCACCAAAGCAGGCAACGTATTAAAACAGACCATTTGTGCAAATACATTTCGGGAGCGCGTGGGCCGGGCAACTATGATGCAATCAATATTGGGAATGTCCGCACCCTCCGTCAAGATCGCTGAAATTTTTATTCCGTTGAGTCAGTGATGGCAGAACTCTCAAGCATACCACAATTGATTAGAACAGGAAAGACACCTGTTCGGAAGGAGTCAATCAAGTTTTTGCGTTCTGCAGCTGGCGTTGTTGAACATATATATCGGGCATCTATCCCATAGGATCGAAAAACTTGGGTGACAGCCAACACATGTGAGATGTTGACACAAAAAATTAGAGTGGATTTCCTAGAAACTACCTCAAGGTGACCATAAGTAAATCTAGAAATGAAGGATGCGGGGGAGCGTACCAGCACGATCAAGCCATGCTTGAACGATTAAATTATTGAAGGTGTTGTTGTTGATTACTCGTCCGAGGCTAATGGGAGCAAAATCCCCTGTGGTTGGGCTTATGGCGACTTGCTTGAGGCTCATGTTCGTGCGAACGGATGTGAAGCGGACATCGCATAGCCTGTTGCATTTCCAATGAGGCTTCGTGAAAGCTGAGCGGAAAAGGCTTACCACTCTTCCTTGATCATTTCTACAAAGTCGCGATGGTACACGACCTGTTCAAATACAGAGCCCAGGGCTAAGCCATCGTGGCGGCTAAATGTAGCTGAGAAGCCAATGATTGGGACATTGCGAGACAATGTTGGAACATCAACTTTGGAATCGGGGTGTTTAATATTTGTATCGAAGCAGGATAACAAGCGACGATATCTAAATGATTAGGTTAGCTTGACGGGATGTGTATTTGTTGGCGACATACGATGGAGCAGCTGCGTGATGGGCTTCGTCCACAATGATGGCTTTAAGCGTTCGAGGATCAAACTTGGCCAGCCGGTTTGGTTGTAGGAGTGTTTGGTAGGTGGCAATAGTCCTTGTGGAAAGCAGAGAGCATTAGAAGGAGAAGAATTAAAGTGATTATAAGGGACCCACACATCTGCTTGACCTGTGGCTTGGTGCTTTGCTCCTTGCTCAATTTCAACTGACCACTTTGGATAGAGCTGTTTAACTTGCTGGGCGGATTGTCTCGCGAGCTCGATACTATTTACAATGATGAGAGAACGAGTCGCGAGGGAATCATGAGGGGGGATCCGAGAAAGCAGAGATATGAACACAGTTGTTTTGCCTGAGCCGGTCGGTAGAGAGACACCAAGACGGGTAGGTCCAAGAGCCAGAGCCTCGATACACGCATCGATACATCGTTCCTGGTACGGGCGAAGAGTTATGGCAGACAATCGACGAGTATCTATCCGGGAGGGAAATTTGCGAGAGACTCTGAAGATGTGACATTGCATTTACAAGCAGACTCTATGGGCTGGCGCTGGCAGGCTAGTGGAAGTCGGCCTTGTGCTCCCCCTAAAATTTTATAATTCCATCCAAGAGCCACGTCCCCTTCCTTAACCGACGTCCCACACGGAATCTAACAGTGACAGTTCACAACTTAAGTTCGGTCAATGGTCTATGCAAGTCCCGTTTGATTGTGCAGGATTTTAGAAGGGTATACTATAGCTATACCCACAGACAAATGAAGGTATAAAAAAATCTAATAATAACGTCCATCAACCGCACTCAACCTAGCCAGATCCTACAACACGTCCTAAGCATCAAGGAGTAATCGGAAACATGAATCACGCACCACCCGAGTAGACTTTGCCGAACATAACCTGTTGGAGTTTGTCATACAGGGACAAAACACCAGCACCAGCAACACCACGGAGAATGTTGGCACCAGCACCCTTAAAGAGCGATTTTGTGCCCTCCTTGGCGACAATCTAAACGAGCAGGATTCAACATCGCAATCTAAACCATAACATAGAGCATACCTGAGAGCCAGCGTCGAACATCGACTTGTAGTTGACACCAGAGCCAGATGTCATCATCATACGACGACTGGAAATATATTAGTGGGTATCCAGAGAATACCATTAACCTGCTCACCGGATGGTATCCAAGGGATAGGAAGCAAGACCAGCACCAATGGTAACACCCCAACCAAGACCGAACGACGCCAGGAATGAACCCTCAAGAGCACCAACGAGAACGACAGGCTCTGAAGATAAGGGTCAATCAAACACTGTCAGAGTGAAAGGATAGAGGGGACACGAACTAAGAGAATCATAGACACCAAAGTAGAGACCCCGGTAGACAATGATACCAACAACCGAGGGGACAAAACCACGATAGAGACCAGCGATACCATCGGAAGCAAGGGTTTTCTTGTAGACATCTACCAAGCCATTGAACTGACGGGCTCCTCCGCCCTTGGCGGATTTGGCGTCATTGGCAAGACGAGTACGGGCGTAATCCAATGAATAGACAAAGAGCAGTGACGAAGCACCAGCAGCACCGCCAGAAGCAACATTTCCGGCGAACCACTTCCAGTAACCATCGTTCTTCTTAAACCCAAAAAGAGATTTGAAGTAGTCCTCTAGTAGTTAGAAGCAACAAAAAATTTAGTAACAATAATGCTGAGGAAGAAGGAAACTAACTGAAGGCAAAGTTGAGCGCTTGAGTAGGGAAGTACCGGATAACGTTGGCAGTGTTCCCTCTCCAGAGGGATACAAGACCTTCCTCTCTATATGTACGAGAGAAGGCATCACCAACACCTTTGTAAGGAGTAGCAAGACGGCCTTGTTTGATCTAGAAAGCGTGACGTGTCAACATTGGGTGAAGGCATGACCAATAGTGGACTACCATCTCATCCTGATTCTGAACGAGAAGCTTGATACGCTCAATGGGTGCTGCGCTCGTCTTGGCGACGGCCTTGATTCAACGAAAACCCGTGGTCAATAAAATAAATATATCAGGAGCCGAATTGACCACTCACAGCAGAGACACCACCCATAAGGAAATCGACTAATTGGCAAGTGAGCTAAGTAGCCCAATAACAGAGCAGAAATAAGGGAAACGCACTGGCGAAGTCCTTGGGGCTCTTGACCTTCTTGGTATCAGCCATTTTTTAGAGGAGAGGAGAGGGAAGGGATGAGTGGAGGTTGGTGGAGGTGTAAGTTGATGAAAAAGAGAAATTTCAAAACTTTCGCGCGTCAAAAGGCTTTCGGAAACCACCGGAACATTTTATCTCCGCTTAGACCCGACCGACATTCGGCGGAAAGCCACCCAAACGTTTAACTATTACATAATATTCAAGTCACCGGTGAAATCCAGTAATGTGGCCACGGTACAACCAATTATTCAAAGGTTCAAGGTTCACCAGGTATATGAGCTATGAATGTCATCAACTTCAATTGCAAGTATGAATACATGTTATATATGACCGGGGTAATTACGAGGGAGACCGTGTAGGTAGGTGTAATATTATAGTGCTAATACGAGTTTGTTTATGGCCAGCGACCCCCCGTTCGAGGCAAAAATTGACTGGATAATGGGGGGAGTTGCGGGGTGGATGCAGATACGCCTGGTTGAGGGGGATAACTTCCAATCCTATTAGAAAAGGTGTTGGATTGATACCGAGTAGATGTAGTAGGAGGGCCCCGGGGAGATGAATGCGTGTATAGGTTAGTTGATGGGGCAGTTTGCAAGACACTGGCTGCCAAAGCCCGGTCTGGGTCAAGCCTTCCCTTTTTCCAAATTTGTTCTGTAGGAGATGTTGAGTTGAGGTCAGCATCGGATGCTCTCCGCTTGCCACTTTGTTTGGTTAAAGTAGCCTCGTCATCGGAATCCACGGTCAAATCAATCACATCGCTGGACTGCCCGTTTGGTCGAGGCAATGATTTAGCGTTGTCAAACGAGTGAGGGGCGGAGACAGAAGAACCGCTCCCATAGGAAGGAGATAACTCGCGCTTAACTCGACCCTCGTCCTCGTCATCCGAGTCCAAGACGACGATTTCAACATTTCCTCTAGATGGTGCTCCTCCACTGGTGAGCGGCGGGGACTTGGCCGGCTTTTGAGATAGAATTGGTGTCGTAGATTCGCGTTTCTGAGGGGGCGGAATATTTGTTGTGGGCGCATGCGTAGGATGCGAGGTCTTCCAGCCGTCAGACCCGAATTTGTTGTCGGACGTATGCCATTCCCCGTCGGCCTCAACAATCACATCATCTACGGACTCAGGACTTCTTTTCAAAATCTCATCAAAATATCTATTTCCTCACAATAAGCGGATGAGAACGGAAGTCTGGGTGCTGGACGTACCCATCGATAATAAGGTCATTGTAATCAAGGCTTTTTTCACACACAGGACACAACCAGGTCGTGGTTTGCTCCATGACGGAGAACCATGATGTCGCGTCAAAGCATTGCGAATGAACACATTTCGAAGAGCGGCACGGAGTCTGAACCCGCATAAAACTCAGCTAGATGAACGTCATTACGGTTTACCGGGCAGATAAAGAATTACCAACCGGGCACTTCAGGGACATTTTCTGCGGACCTGCAATGATATCGTCATCTTCCACCAAAGAGTTGGCCACTATGAATGATGGCCGATAGTTAGCCTATTTCAGGAAGTACATTGAAGAACTGACTCTGCTGCTGAATATCGTGACTACTTTTGTAGCTCGTAGATTTCAGCTTTTCCACTAGCCTATCCACGCCGGTGAACTGGACAAGCATCACTACTAAATAATATTTCTATCCATGTATTAATATCCCTTTCGAGAATGAAGAAATGTTTACCCACCTTTGATTGCACCGGTTGTTGGCTATTAACGTAAATCATCTCAACGCGGTTTTGCAGATTGTTTTGTCGAACAAGCTTTCCGAGATCAGGGGGAGGAGCGGTCCCAGGTTTTTTCTTCAAGCCTTTCAAGTTGGCAGCGAGTGGGGCGGTATTTACGCGAACTTCGCAGGTGGGCGGGAATTCGATCGGGCACGGAACCATATTTGGACGGAAAGATAAGGACCCGGAATAAAATATTGACGAGGTACAAAATAGTCGGAGTTGGTACTGGGAGCTGTGAGTGGCGTAAGACAGACTGCATTCTCGAATAAAAAAAGGGCTTACCCAGTGGCCTGCAACTTAGCAAGTTGATCATTGTTCAGTGTGAATGTGACAGCTTGCTGCCTACGATCCGTTGCACTTGTGGATTCTGGTACAGCTCAACCCAAATCCTTGGATCTTAGGATCATTTCTCGTACCTGGACATTCCATGATACCAGAAACCGCCTGATCAATGCGGAAAAATGGGGACTCCTTAAATCGAATGGCTATTTGTCGTCAAATTTCGAAGGAAAATAGGCCATGAGAAGGCATACCTGGCGGCTTGGGCACTGAAAGGGCCGATGAAGATGCAACGCTGGTGGGATTGCGTGGTGGAAGGTACGGGTCATACCGAGTAGATGAACTTGATGGAGCGACAGCATTGAGGTATGGTAAAGCCTTGGTTGCTGGTACATTATACATAGTCCGGGAAATACCCGGTGCTGGGGGCACAGGAAAGTTGCCTTGCGTTCTGTTTGGTGGAGAATACCTACCACGCATTATTGGATTCAAAATTAAAAATTTAGGACAAAGAAACATGAATGGGAATATAACTTACATGCCGCAATTGCGCACCTGATATACGACCGCTTTTGCCTTCGTCCACATGTCCACCATATTGGTGGCTCTCCAGGTATCAAAAATATTAACGATCCTGTCAATAATCTCTTGCTTTTTTCCTGATTTAGACAAATGTGTATGGCATTCGTCGTTAAGTCCAGTGAGGATCTGCTTCAACTTGTCCACGGTGTTATTCTTAATGTTGTGCCGGATTTGCTAATTGGAGTTGCAAGTTGCTTGCTATTAGCGGAGGTGAGAGCGAGCAGTTACTTACGTCGAAGTCCACCCATATATCTGTCGTCGCCATCGACTCGATTCCAGTCTGGGGGCAAGCAATATATAAGTACCAAGAGGTGAAAGCAGGAGATGCAGAAGCGCGAACGTGATTTAGCTTGTCCGCGGCGGTTATGAGTAACTCTGACAAACATCTACAATCGATCATATAAATCATCATTATTGTAAGTATTGCTCAACAATTGGCCCATTCTATGTCTGACGCAAACGACAATTATGATAGTTTATCTAAGGAAGAGAGGGAGATTCGCGACAAAGAGGATAGGGAACGAGAAAGACAAGAACAGGCCGGTAGGCAGCTCCCCGCATCATCTAAGCTGTTTCCGTTCCTGATGCTGCCTAGCCCTGCCGTACACCTGGAACCAGGAATTAGGAGAAGTGGATATCACAATACCTGTACCGGAGGGGACGAGAGCCAAGAACCTTATTGTCGTTATACAGAAGAAGCGACTTGGTGTTGGATTGAAAAACGCCGACGAGAAGATTCTTGATGGGGAATTGTGTGCTGAAATCAAGGTCGGGGAGAGCACATGGACGCTAGGTAAGATAATGATAGTGATAATGAGGTCAAGGTTGACGCTTTTCAGATAATCAAGCTGTCCTCGTTCATCTCGAAAAGCTAAACCAATCGAGCTGGTGGGAGAATGTACTGACTCATCATCCCAAGATCAATACACGAAAGATCGAGCCGGCGAACAGCAAGTTAAGTGATCTCGATGGCGAGACTAGGTTCATGCCCTCCTATTATCATTTGTATTTTGCTCTGATGTGCTTTCCCAGAGGTATGGTTGAGAAAATGATGGTAAAATAGTTCGCACTGATGTCCCGAATGATACTGAATCCTCTTCATAGTTCGATAACCAACAGAAGGTATGTTCAAGTATTTTTGAGGACGACCCAGCAGGCATTGAAACCTCCCTAGCAAATGGGGAAACCAACTTCTGATGAGATGAAAAAGCAAGAGGTGGGGATAAATCACATATTTTTTTCGAGCTACTCAGCTTCGCCCTATTACTAGGCACTTAAAAAGTTTCAAGCGGCCCATCCAGAATTGGATTTCTCTAACGCGAAGATCTCATGAGGACTTCTAGAGAAGTCAAGGTTCGAGGAGGATTCAACACCATATCCACGTACGGGTTACTCATGAATTAACCATCCGAATCTGTAGTTGGTTATTGACACCTAAACACCACGTCGATATGGTGTCCAGCCCGCACAATGATATATGGGCAATTATTTACACATACCCCTATGAGCTCCCCTGTTTACGCCGTTTACCTGGCTTTTGGTCGCCGGTAGCACTTTTCCGTTTGACACTTTCAACCAGGGTTTTTAAGTCACCCCCAGATTCTTTCTTTTTCGGTGGAGCAGTTATGGGATTTCCAGTCCTCACTGTCTTCTGACGTTTGGAGCGTTCTTCTAGCAGCGCCGACATCCCATTCGTTTTCTTGAACCTACGAATGACATAAATGGCTGAGGCGGAAACAAAGATTACCCCTCACTGTGGATGGCTAGGATCGATGGCATAGTTATGGTCCTCGTGCAATGCCTTGAATCGGTTGTCATTGACATTGATTGAGAAGTCTTCTTGAATCTCGTTGTCTTCTTCGTGCAATGGCTTTGGTCGCCCTTTCCCCTTTCGCTTTGATTGCCTGTCTGCCTTGATGATCGATTTGAAATTGAAGTGCTGTGGGTCCTTGCGTATGTTGCCAGCTGCAAGTAAGGAGAGTTCCTCGGGTGTCGTCAGTTGTTTCTGGGTTGGTAAAGAAGTGTTTGTATTTAGGCTTTTGACTCCATCGGTTTGTTCGAAGAAATCGTCGTCTGAGTGCCCTGTTTCACGGGTAATTAGTTCACTTTTCCTCTTCTTGCGTTTTTCCCGTCTTTTTCGCTGATATTTATCCAGAGTAGTTTCATCGGGTCGTGTTTCTCACCCAATCCTGGTGTGAAGGTAATTTCCATATCAACATCAGACCCGTTATCGTTTTGGTCTCCCCAACCCTCTGGCATTTCGTGGTCATTGCTTCCTAATAATGTCGCGCGGAGTTTTTCTCGTGAGATCTTCCGGGCTTCCCTCCGGTCATCGTCATTCTCTGACTCCGAGGCGGATGAAGCCAAATATATTCTGAAATCGGCATCTTCGATTTCTTTGCGCGACAAGGTACGCCGGGTGATCTGGTTGCGTTCCGGGTCATCCTCATCCCATGTAAGTTTCACTTTTGAATGTCTGAGGGCCTTTAGGAACGATAAAACAAGGGGCATGTGACATCAAAAAGAAATGCATACATCAGTCACGAAATCGAGGCCCCGGTAGTTGGTATCTGGGTTTTCAGTTGCTTCATCCCTGTCAAGCGCCGTTAACTGATGTATTTGTGAAACTTGGGGGAGAAACCTGATGTATCCATCAAATGTCATATCTTCAGGGACAAAACTGAGGTCAAAAACATTTGCTGAACGTTCAAGCTCAGTGCCCTCAAGTTCGTTATAGATATAGGAGGCAGTTTCAACTGAATCGCAGGTGACGATGGCATAATAATATCTGCCCCGAATTGTGAACAGGCGGATCAGTAGAATAACAAACAATAAAGCACCTTAGCCGTTCAAGTTGATATCTCCTCAATGCGTCTTCATCACAGTCGCCCTCTTGACCAACTTCGTAGATACTTTCCCCATTTATTTCTTCTTGGAGAAGATTTTTCTCCTTAAAAATCCCTGGTGGTGGACCATGTTCTTCTTCCCATGCCAATCTTTGCTTCCCAAATTCACTGGTATACACGCGAATATTGAGGACCCCCCCGCTTTTTGCATGTCCTGGATGCGTATGCTTCGCAGTGAATATGGCAGGAACCGAGGAATCCGCCAGCGTGGCAGGGGACAGGACAGAGGAAAAGATTTTGTACAAGTGGGAAGCGCGAACATGATCCCAGTCGAGATTGACCACAGCGATGCGAGATGTTGCGGTACCACCGTCACGATTCTCGTTCGGATGTGAAGCTGTATATGCAGAGGCTTGCGAATCGAGTTCGGCAAGAATGGTTTCGTCCAAGTCGATTTCTACGTCTGCCTGTGTGACTGGAACTGGCCGGGAGGGATCATGGCCAATGAGAATAGTGTCTCCAAAATCACTTTCTTCAAGTGATGCCTCTGACACATCTTCCTCATCGGAAGATTCAAGGAGGGCTTCACCCCTTGCCAGGTCAGGCGTAGCTTGGTCCGCGAGCGGTATATCTTTCTCATTTTCTAATCGGTAGAAACGCCTAAGCTTATCGCGTTCATGAGCTCGAGAAAGCGGGCGTCCATATTTATCCACCCGGCCTATATAGCTGAGTATGAGAGCGCCGCCACACCGAGATCGCTAAATACCAGCTACCAGTTTCCTTCTCCTTCCGCGAGACGTCTTTGAATCGCTCGTCTACGACGACCTTTGCTGTTTTTCTTCGGGGATTTCTGAAACGAGGATCTGATTTTAATCTTGAGAACCTGGCATCAGACATGGCGATGAATGAGAATTTCAATCTGGCGGTCCGTCAATCCGGTAGTAATCTTGGTGGTATCACGTGATTCAGTATGCCAGTGTCAGTGTCATGTCAGCGCTGGCAGTGGTAAGTTGTCGTTCGTCAGTCACAGTTGTCAGTGCTAATATTGGTATCGTATATTTAGCCACCGGCCGTGCCCTTGACAATGGACATGACAGATCCGGGTTGTTTGGCGACCATCATCATGGGTATCTTGCTACATATACCTCCTGTGCTTTGCATTCTCCAGGTCCCCTTCTTTTCCCGCCCTCTTGTAAGTGCCCCCAGTACCATCATGCTCTGCGTTGTTAATATTTCTACAGCATTTGTTCCTTGCACATTCAAGGTCGCTGGACGCCCTCTTTGACTATTCGCAGACCAGATCCCTCCCCAACCCACTCTTTATCCATCACATCTGTCATGTTTTCCCGGACCTTCGTTTTGGCCGCCGTGGCCCTATCTTTGTTGTCCCAGATATCAGCCACACCCTTGCCTATGCCACTTCGCGTTCGTGCTCTTCTGTGTGTGGTTCCGTAGCTATCGCTGACAGCTCTCTACAGCGCGCGTTGGCTCAGCGCTACCCTCACCCTGTTGACGTTATCCCTGCCTATGTCAAGCGCCAAATCCCCGCAGAACAAGCGACCAAGTCGCCCAACGGGGAAATCGAGTTGTACAGACGTCAAATTCCTGCAGAGCAGGCGACAAAGGCACCAGACGGAAAGATTGAATTGTACAGCCGCCAGATTCCCGCAGAGCAGGCTACAAAGGCACCAGATGGAAAGATCGAATTGTATAGCCGCCAGATTCCGGCCGAGCAGGCGACAAAAGCACCGGATGGAAAGATTGAATTGTATAGTCGCCAGATTCCGGCCGAGCAGGCAACAAAGTCGCCAAATGGACAGATCGAACTGTACAGTCGCCAGATCCCTGCTGAACAGGCGACGAAATCACCCAACGGACAGATCGAGCTTTACAGTCGTCAAATTCCGGCCGAGCAAGCGACAAAGTCACCAAACGGACAAATCGAACTGTACAGTCGCCAGATCCCTGCTGAACAAGCGACGAAATCGCCCAACGGACAGATCGAGCTTTACGGTCGTCAAATTCCTGAACAACAGGCTACAAAATCTCCCGCTGGCAAAGTTGAGGTTTATGCTCGTCAAATTCCTGCTGAACAGGCAACGAAATCGCCCAACGGACAGATCGAGCTTTACAGTCGTCAAATTCCTGAACAACAGGCTACAAAATCTCCCGCCGGCAAAGTTGAGGTTTATGCTCGTCAAATCCCCGCAGAAGTGGCCACGAAGTCTCCCAACGGACAAATAGAGCAGTATTGAACACCCAAGGGTACGGCATCAATTCGGAACAATTTTAGATGATGCTGATCGTTTTATAGCTTTGTCTAAGGTTTTCAGACGTTGTGATGGATGTAGATATTCGGAGATTCTGATGCGCTGAAACACCGGTGGTTGTCAGCCTGCGTTTCATCTAACTACGTCTGCATCTTGTCATATTGTACAAGTGAAAATACAGAGACGGGACCTGACCATCAATTGAATAAGCGTGAATCAACATTCAAGTTGCCAAAACCATATGCTGCCTTTTGTGCCAACACCCACAATTGCTTTACCCTCCATCCCCATGAAACAAGCCTCAAGCGCTTCGCCAGCGACGGATTCCGTATTGATGGTCCACCCCGGAAGTCGGTTTGTCCTTTCGTTACCCTCCGGCTCGGAGGCAGTAAGGTGACGACGGTCACCATCAACTGAAACCGCCTCATAAGGAAACGGTGGGGGCTTGCGTGGGTGGAGGTGTGCCAAATTGATCATAGACAGTGAAGTCGCCCCCGGGAATGTAAGCAAAGCGATAGGGTCGTGCCAAGTCGATTGATAGAGGTCCACCTGTGGGGTGGTGTACTGGTCCGGAGTATTTGGGAGAGCATAGACCGAAATGAATGTAAATGATGCTTAACAAAAACCAATTCAGTATTGAATGGTTGAGCATCTACAACTTTGGAACTAACAGCTTTCTTGATAGTCCTATGTCGTTCGATAAGTCAGCAGCCTATGGGCCTGCCTAAATTGTATTAGACTTACCGAAGCACACCCCCGGAGCATACTTTGTTGAGCATTGGCCGCCGAGGGAGGAAAAAAACGGTCAACACCCAGCCATCTCCAGATGGCAAGTTGACTGGGTTCAAGAGAAGTCTCAAAACCTTCATCATCGGAGCACTTCCGAATCACTGAGGGGGCACTATATGTTAGCAGTATATCATGTTTCAACCTAGATTTACCATTGAAAATAGTATGAATTAGCAGCTGTAAAAGCATACCATTTCACCCCCAATACGCGAGCTTTGTGGATTCTGCTGCTGCTGAACAAGGGTTTGTCTTGGCGGGTGATTGATACCGAAGAATCTGGGTGCACAACCCATATTTTCACATTTCGGTCCAGCTAAAGGTTATAATTTTAAATTAGTTGAAGTAACTCGGCGAATATTTCCACCTACCCCACATGTTGCCACCACTGGTAGAACAGGATGAAATGCCTACAGACAGTATTAATTACCACTAAATCATGTATAAAATTTGGGAGCCTTACAGCACCTAGCACAGCAGCTTGGTGCCCCCCAGATCTGCCACCCATGAGAACAATTATACAACGCCCTATTCCATTACCCTCAGGCTCAGTCATGTGGAATCCATGTGCAGCACCAGCCAGACTCCTTTGTTGCCCAGGTGGCCAGTGTGAATTTTGGGGGTCCTGCTGGGGTGAGAGGCTCAGGTCGTATATCCTTGTAGAGAAATCTCGCGAAGTGGTGCAAAAAATATTCAACATTACTGGGTGCACGGCAACACTTGTAATGGCCTAAAATTGAAGTTAATCGGGAAATAATCACAAACATGCAAACCAACCCCGCCATGACCACGGAGGTGACTGATGATGCACCTATGCTTAATGTTAAAAACATAAAGCAAGGAAAGGTGAGAGAAGATAAGTAGTGGCTCTAGGGGGTTGTCTGAAGTAAGAGCCCATGCAATGTGTATTTTATCTGCTGGTAATTGCTTGCCCTCTCCTTGGTCCTTCAAAACGGCTTTCAGGGATAAGCAATGGTTTAAGCAGAAGGAACATTACTTTGGGCAATTTAACACAGATGGGTTCGATGATTTTTTGAGTATGAAATATATAGAGAGCATCCGATGAGGCCACAGCAACAACATCCACATATTCATGTATCAGTTCTTGCCATCCATCTGGCTTCAGGGTGCCATGGAATAGTGTAGAAATAGACTCCACAGACCAAGGGAATAAGGCGGCACTCTGAAAGTTAGGTGCGTCAGGTTGGTTTGACTGGAATAAGGTTAGATTAGATCAATCTGGGGTAAACCATATAAACAAGAGCAGACAGTAAATTTTCTCGAGAGCACAAAGGGTGGTAGTGAATTTTTGTTTTTATACCAATGCAGACTCTTGTTCTGTCTCGGGGAATCCATAAAATCCAGGCAAATTGAGATTTGAATGGCAATCCTAGGGCCTACAGCGAAGTTTCACACTCTCAGCCCCGGTGTGTTGAAATCGTCTACTTTGCAAATGTGTATCAATCATGACAACTTGAAATAAGGCCAAATAATGTTGGGCTTCCCCGGGCCTACCTGGCCCAAACCAACACACGATTGTTTCCATGTCTGACGGAGTCTTCAATCCGAAACCCTCACTGAAATATGCCTCCACCATCGGCCTTCAGGCTGGCGCCGTTGGTGCATTTGTCAGCACAATACAAAATGCCTTGGGGAAGCACTCAAATGGCGCTATGGGATTTGTGACCAGGACTGGTGGAACTATTGGATTCTTTGGTACGTCACATATATCTTGCCGCCTGCATCCTAGTTTAACGAGGTCACCAATAGCGGCCATGGGCGCGACTTTTGCATTGACGGAATCAATTGTAGCCAACCAACGACAGACAAATGATGCATTTAACGGTGCAACAGGCGCATGTGCTGCAGGTTTCTTGGCAGGCATCCGAGGTCAGTTGATACCCCCATAGGCCTTCTCTATCTAAATTTCTATTAGCTCGTTCGATTCCCATGGCAGTGGGCTCTTGTGTAGTTCTTGGTGCTGCAATGGGAACTTTTGACTACTCTGGGCAGCTTGTTGGTGAAAAGGGAGAGACCCGAGAGGAAAAACGGCGGAAGTTTTTCAAATATCCCCCAAAACCGCTCATAGAAAATACCCCAGAGTGAGGCATATATCATAGAAACGCTGGCGGGGACAGACTTGTCACATCCACACTTAATATACAATTTAAATCATGGGGTGGTAACAAGGCATATACTTGAGAAAGTCAAGCTGCAATCTCTGATGGACTATCCTCGATCAATTGATGATAGCGCTGGTTAACCGCGATGTGGTGCACATTGTAGAATTCTTCCCAACTTTCTGCGGATCGACAAGGCGTCTGTAGTAGGAACGTGGTCAGAAATATGTACTATGCTGTTATTTGATTACTTGCCTGGCTGCTTAGCTGTTCCCAAATCAGCGTATTGTCGTCCCCATCTGCTTCCTTGTCGCCGCCTGAAGCGAAGAATTGGGAGATGACTTGTAGGTCACATTCCTCCAGCTCTTGTAGAGTTTTAGGACTTGTCTTTGGTCCCCCAGCTGATATAAAAAGTGGCTTATGCTCCGTGCATTCATTCCGGACTTCTTTGTGTTGAATGGCCATCTCTTTCGCACCGTTTCAATTTTGTCGCGGAGTCCGTCGCGTCGAAGGTACTCAACCCATGATTTGAGCGTATGATGGGGCATCTGTTCGATGAATTTAGGATAGTATATGTGTAGGAGCGGGAACCTGAATACCTTTAAGAATATCTTTTCGGTAATTTCGTGGATGGTCATGTGATGATCACGTTCAAGAAGTATTTCTATGTAACGGGAAGCAAACTCGCGCTCAGGATCTGAGTACCCAAAGGAGCCATTGTGCCGAGGAATCTGCGTGTTTTCAGGAGGTGGAGTTGGGGACTTCGTACGGGTTTCTCTATCGTCACTAGCGGGTATTGAAACAGTGCCACGGCGATTCATCCGAGCTTTCCTCTGACGCTCGTTTTTCCGAATTCGCTTCGCTTCTGCGGCTTCATCTTGGTCGGAGGACGAGATCCGGCGCTTTTGACCCGATTGCCCCGGAAGTTCAAACGAGTAATCGCTAGCGTCCATCAAGGAATTTCGTTCGATTGAATCGTGTACGAATGTAGCACTAATTGCAGGTCTGCCAGCCGCACAGTCGATTTAAGAAGGTCTTGGAAGGTTTTTGAACGAGAGAAGAGAATTGAGTAATCTGCGGCAGTATGGCTGTTCGTAATTTTGCCTCCATGTTTCTAGGCATTTATGAGATATGTAGACGCTGAATTAACTAAGTGATAAACCTTGATTAAACTCACGACGGAGAATCGGTTGTTAAGATCAATCTGAACAAAAAATGCAAGCTCTTCACCAGTGGCGTTCGTAAAAATCTTGGTTGATGGCGAGATCGTCTTTGGAGTAGCGGGGATGCTGTGAGGAAGCCGTGAAGGACCAATGTAAGAGGCTGGTTTACTTCGGGTTGGCGCAGTGATGTTTGTTTCATGGCGCTGGGATGAGGGTGGCGATAATGGGGATGGAGAAGGTGTAGATGTCTTGAGGCCGGAGGATGGAGACGAAATATTAGATGAAGGTGTATATCGCTTCACCTCCAGTACTTTGGATTCATGGGTTAGGCTCAACAGATGGTCATTTTGGGTGCTAGACTGTGGCTGATGGGATAAAATCGGGGCGGGTGCAACGAAGGACGCATTTAGCATTGCTGGAGTGAGATTGTGTACCTTCATGGAATCGATATAAGCCATGGTGAACCCATCATAGCATTGGGCCCCGGACTGGCTGTTGCTTCGTTGACTTAGAAGGTTAGCAAGCACGAGGGGGTGTATTTGAACCATCTCATTCTGGGTATCTTGTGAAAATTGATATGGTGTGGTAATATGATCCCCAGGTACCAGCCCGTTTGGCTGGAGGCCTTGGGTTACCATTACATCACTACTTGAGCCTGGATAGGATAATGGCGCAAAACCAGTGTTTGGTACTGACGACCGGGCTGACTGCAGCCCGATTTGACCATCCCTCGTAGCTTGCCCGGGCGATTCGCCCATCACCATTGCCGAAGGCTGTTGGGAAGATAAATCCGCCTGTATGACGGGTGTGCATCTAGGTGTTGGCAGGGGGCTTTCGCCATGGCTGGTTAGTTGGGTATAGGAAAGAAGAATAAGAGAATATCTAACTTGAGTTCGTCTGTGTCATTTATGGGCAGGCCATCGTCCTGGGTCTTACACCCTCCCCATGAGTCCTCTTCAGATAAAAGACGACCCGCTGCCACACATTTCCAACCCATGTATATTCAAGAACGACTTTGCCTGGATCTTGTCCCCAATCACGAACAAAAAGACGGCCCTGGTCTGTTGATGAATCAACCAATATATACCGAGCATGGTTTGGATCGCTGCAAATAATTGCGCCCGCTTTCTTGAAAACAATGAGTGTTGTATAACATACCCAAAGCCCACATACCTTGAGAGTCCTAACAAGTTTTGGGCGAGCAAATATTCCGCCAGCTTCAACAAATACAAGACTCCGTGACCCATCCCTTTCGGAGAAGGTGACTGAAGTATTAGCATCTAGACTTTGGATCCCTGCCATGGTTCGTAAGGTATGAGATCCTTTCTAATTATTGGGAAGAGAGGTGCAGTTGCACAATGCGGATCATGCACATGTTTAGCCCACAAATGTATTGCAATTGAGTTTAAATTTATGGGAATCAATACTTGTCCTGGTAAACAAGCCCTGTAATAAGCAGGACAACTTGTGACAACCCACCCCAAGATGAAAGCTATTGATCCACAGATCACCATAATGCTTGGAACTCATTTTTATTGTTATTGTTACAGAGGGAAATGGTGAGGAAAATGGCTTGATTCTGAAAAATCTCTGATCTTCTTGCGCCCTCTGATAACAGTAACAGACTGTATTTAACTGTGCACATGCATTCTCCAATTCGAATTGGAACATGACATTCTTGAGTGAGAAACTCAGTACTCAGTGCTATGAGGTACTTGGCCGCGTTGCTCATTACAAGGAAACCACATATCAACTTGATTGGAGTGGTGGCAGCGAGTCCGCAGGAGCATAGAAGATAGCAGCGGGGTTGGGTAATCCTGGGGCTGGAAACACTGGTATCGCAATCTTATATGTGACATGACGCATATGATCATGGTATTGACACAAAGGTAGGACATGAAACATATGAGGGGAGTGAGACAAATGAGATCAACGGTAACTGTACGGTGAAGATTAGACAAAGTTTGGGGTAAAGGTTTTGAGTTACGCGCCTCTTTTGCCTGCGTGCACGAGCACCTGCACCACCGAACTTTTTGGGCTCCATCCGCCTTGGGTCCGCAATCAATAAGGTACGGTCATAAGCCACCAGCTTCTTCTTCAATTCCATTGCACTATACGCATCCAAATATTTCGCGTAGTATGCTACCAATGCTTTTGCGATGGCTTGTCGGATAGCATAGACCTGAGATGTATGTCCGCCACCTTTCACGCGAACGCGAATATCGAGAGGAGCGAAAGATTCCTCGCCAGCGACAAGGACGGGCTCATAGACCTTCATGCGAAGGATCTCGGGTTGGACAAGATTGATGGGGGAACCGTTAATGCGGATAAGGCCTCTACCCTCTTTAGCGTGAGCGACTGCGGTCGCGGTCTAATAAATTTGTGAAGAGGCCGCCCCGCCATGGTGCATGATAATCGCACACCTTCTTTTTCCCAAATGTCTGGACGGCCTTGTTTGCTGATGCCATTTTGAGGATGCGGCAAGTGGCAGCTCCAGGTGTAACTAAATGGCATTGTATGAGCGCAATCCGTTTGTGGCGGCATGAGGATCTACCTTATTCTTGAGGTCGTCGATGCCGGCGCCGGTGGTGGATTGATATTACTGTGGCTGACAACACCTAGGCAGTTCTTACCGGGAGTTCCCGATTACGTAATAGACACGCTGTTACAGTCGAGATCCAATTGAACCAGCTCAATTTCACTACCCGCTCTATGCTGCAAATCCCGAGAAGCGTATGTTTTTGCTATGCTATTTTTTTTTTACTATACTGCCTCCTCCAACTAACGATGGCAATAGGCTTCTGGACGAATGTTGAAGCGGAATGTATTCCCGCAAGCGTCAGTTTCGCTGAGACCGGCCCAAAGACATTTGACTAGTCTGCCCCCACGGTGTCGAGGTGTGAAATCTGTATTATGTTTTTGTGCGCACTCATAACATTGGTTCAGTGGAACCTATTGCAGAGCCCGTCTTGTTATCCCTATCCCAGCGACTAACTCACCCCGGTACCGAACACTCCCAAGCACATGTCGCTGTCCTGAACCCCACTGTTTTCAACCACCCCATCCGTCGCGATATCCTGCACCTCTGCGTCATCCACCATCTTGACTCATTACGTCAGGGTTCTGCCAATACCAAAACGCGAGGCGAAGTTCGTGGTTCAGGCGTCAAGATTCGCCGACAGAAAGGGACCGGCAAAGCTCGACTGGGCGACGGCCAGAGTCCTATGCTTGTTGGAGGTGGAGTTGCTTTTGGTCCTAAGCCTCGTGACTTTAGCACCAAGCTTCCGCGCAAAGTCATTGAGATGGGCATGCGTATAGCCCTCAGTGCTAAGGTAAAAGAACAGAAGCTAGGCGTTGTGACGAAAATCCACTGGCCCAATGGTAAAACCAAACATCTTGCCCAGAAAATTGACAAACTCGGCTTGCGCAAAACTCTGTTTGTTACTGGGGAATCTCAAACGCATGCCAGTCTGGAGCGAGCAATTGCCAATATTCCTATGGTCAAATTAATTTCACCAGACAAGCTCAGCGTATACGAGACGTTGAAATGGCAGCGAATAGTGATGGATATCAAGGCGGTGGATTACTTTGAACGGGCATTGGCGAAGGATGTACCAGTTCGAGATATACCGCTCTTATAGTCGTCCTTATTCACATTATCCACAGCTGTAATTACAACGGCGCGCCACTCTGATTTGAATCTGGATAATTTAAATCTCCTGGGGGTGACGTGAGGCACGTGATAGCGCGAATTTGTGCTCGTGACCAGCTCGAGTTCTATATAATGATATAAAACACGCGTCGCACTGGAACCTCACTAGCATTGGTCAACTTCCACTCTAGAATATGTCCCAGCCCACCGACGGTCAAGCAGATGAACCTAATATCGAAGATGCAGGCGAAGATTATCAATTCACTGGACCTCTCCTCGTGAACAAGCTTCAAGAGGCTGGCATACATCCCAACGACATCAAGAAACTGGCAGAGTTTGGACTAAATACTGTTGAAGCAGTCGCATTCACTCCCAAGAAAGTATTAGTTACGATTAAAGGGATATCCGACCAGAAGGCAGACAAAATACTAGCAGAAGGTAGGGCCCATACCTCTGGATGTGCTTGATATCAATCATGTTCTAGCCCAAAAGATTGTGCCACTGGGTTTTCAAAGCGCAACTGAGGTTCACGCCAGACGCTCAGAGCTCGTGCATATAACCACAGGCTCCAAGCAGCTGGATGCGCTCCTTGGAGGTGTGTTCATTCTTAACGTTCACATATGCACCACCAACTCCCCTGGTGGCCAGGCGGCATAGAAACTGGCGCGATCACCGAAATGTTTGGGGAATTTAGGACTGGGAAATCCCAACTTTGTCATACACTTGCCGTCACTTGCCAGCTCCCTGTGAGCATGGGGGGTGGCGAAGGGAAATGCCTGTATATTGATACTGAGGGTACATTCCGCCCGGTCAGGCTGTTGGCGGTAGCTGAGCGGTACGGGCTAAATGGTGAAGAAGTGCTAGACAATGTAGCATATGCGAGAGCATACAATGCCGACCACCAGAATGCCCTATTGACCAATGCCAGCGCCCTGATGTCCGAGTCAAGGTGGGCATTTAATCCGACGCCAATCTAATGGGTGAACTAAACCACCGTCTCCATAGATTTTGCCTCCTTATTGTTGACTCTTGCACAGCTTTATACCGCACAGACTTTAGTGGTCGCGGTGAGCTGTCCTCCCGCCAAAACCATCTTGGGAAATTCCTGAGGACACTACAACGCCTCGCTGATGAGGTTCGTTTATTCTTGCACAGCTTTTCGGCGCACTTAGACTACTTGATAGTTTGGCATTGCTGTTGTGGTCACGAACCAAGTGATGTCCAATCCAGACGCAGCGGCTGGTCCCTATGCGGGGAATGAGAAGAAACCCATTGGAGGAAACATCATGGCGCATGCTTCTACCACTCGGCACGCCCAAATTTTATTTCCTTTGTTTTTTCTCCCGCTTACAATCTGAACAGGCTGCAACTGAAAAAGGCTCGTGGCAATACGCGCAGTTGTAAAATATACGATTCACCTTGCCTTCCGGAGATGGAGACGCATTTTGCTATTCTCGCCAGTGGTATTGGTGATCCTGAGGAGGAGACATAATCACTGGTTTATCCAAAGAAAACTCAGTCCATGATAATGCTACAACATTTGTATTAAACATTCTCTCAACGCTGTCTAATAAAAGATATATATCAAATGAATAGGATCAGTTGTTCAGTTGAGTGAACAGCTGGATTAGGCTACAACGCCGCGAGACCAAGACCCTCCCATCCGGCCTTTTGGACATGCATTAACCCAACCAATTAAGCCAAGAACCGAGTCAGGATATTAGCGTTCGTACCATTTATCAACTCCCTTAGCTTGTTGATGTCGGTTGGGCTAACGTCTGCAATGTCTGCCATGAGATATGCGACATCTCCCTTCGACTCTGAGTATTGCTTTTCGACATTATAGGGCGAGAGGACCTCGTTTACTTGTCTGAGAACTCCTGGTTGGTTCTTGTGAACATGGCACACTCTTATTTGCGTTTCTTGCTCGGCAGCGATTGCACGCAAGTCTACTTCGGGGAAGTTTACCGCTCCAAGTGTAGAACCGTATCCAAGGTACCGCGTAAGCGCTTGCGATACCTCCTCTCCGATCATTCGCTGGGCTTCTTCAGTAGAGCCACCGATATGTGGCGTAAGAATGACGTTGGGTAGCATTTGGAGCGTGCTTGCCCAGTCATTCAGCTTGTCGTCAAAGGGTGCACCATTTGCACCGGGTTCTGAAGGAATACGTCGATAGCAGCCCCGGCCAGATGTCCAGACTTGAGCGCTCCAATAAGTGCGGGGATATCGACTACTCTTCCCCGCGCGTTATTGATAAGATAGGCGCCTTTTTTCATCTGGGCTAGTTGTTGATGCGAGATCATGTTGGTCGTTTCAGGAAGCTCGGGGACGTGGAGGGTGACGAAATCTGACTCTGCAAGAAGAGCTGGCAACGATTCGACCTGTCTCGCGGAACCCAGTGGCATGATATTGAGAACATCATGAAAGAGGACCCGGATACCAAAGGCCTCTGCAAGCACGGAGAGCTGAGAGCCGATGTGACCGTAGCCCACGATGCCCAATGTTTTGCCACGGACTTCCCAGCAACCTTTCGATTGCTTGTTCCAGACGCCTGTTCTCAGCTCGTAAGCGCGTTCGAAGAGCTGGCGGGAGAGGGCAATGAGCTCCGACATGACAAGCTCAGCCACGGAGCGGGAGTTGGAGAAGGGAGAGTTGAAAACGGGGATCCCTGCTGGGCGGCTGACGAAAGATCTACTTGATTTGTCCCTATACAAAAGCATCCAATGACGAGGAGCTGTTGGTCTGGTGAGGAAACGTTTCCGGGGGAATACATCACTCATACATACCTTGGTAGCGGCTTTAATGACACGCGCAGTGATTTTTGTTTTGCTTCGGATGCCGATAGCATGGTATGACCCAATCTTTTCAACGAGCTCATCTTCAGTCATGGCCGTCGAAAAATGATCAACACGGTGGCCTGCCGATCTAAATGTATTTACAGCCTCCTGACTGATATTCTCAAGAATCAGGAGCCTGAAAGTGTCATTCTCAAGCGAATGAAGTGGCTTGGGGCGTTGGTTGGACGAGAAATGATCATGTATGGTGAGTGTGGCAGGAGATGCCGAGGTAGAAACTGAATGAGAAGGAGACATGACGGATGAGTGGTTCAATCTGGGGGCGATTTTATACAGAATCAAGGACCTCGGTGCAAATTAATACTCCTGAATTCTGTGAAGATTTTGTCATGATGCCATAATTTTAGATTGTGTGATAAAAATCTGATAGAACCACGTGGCTCAAATCTTTGATCGTGTATCTCAGCAGCCCTGCGACTCTACCCAACACCATGGGTCTATACCTACTAGATTATGGCGCAGGAAATGTACAGAGTCTTGCAAATTCTCTAACCCATCTCGGCTACCAATTCACCTGGATATCCACACCTCAAGACTTCCAAAAAGCCACCGTTGGTTTCTTTCGCTCTTCTACGAACTCTAATCTTATCCGTCAACTTCTAGAGTCTCATATTTCCAGGTGTTGGCGCATTTGAGACGGCCGTAAATCACCTTTCATCTCGCGGTCTTCTCGAGCCCTTACGCTCATATATTGAATCTGGAAGGCCATATTTTGGAATATGCATCGGCATGCAAATTTTGTTCCAGTCCTCTGCCGAATCTCCTTCCATTTCTGGTTTGGGGATTATTCCATCCCCAGTTGAACGCTTTAGTTACGCTGACAAGGTGGTCCCTCATATGGGGTGGAATTCTGCCGATTCAATAACCCCGGTCGGGATTAATCAGTCAAAGTACTACTACTTCGTACATTCGTATTGTGCAAAGTATGACGCACACAAATATCCTGACGCCGCGCGATGGGCACACACCACCACTCAATACGGACAGGAACTTTTCATTTCATCTATCCAAAAGGGAAATATATTTGGCACTCAATTCCACCCCGAGAAATCGGGAAGCGATGGCCTTGTACTTCTTGGTAAATGGTTGCGCAACCCCGAACTCCACACCCCCATGATTCCCTCGAATCCTGGGATTCTTATTGTTCCAAGAGCCGAACACAACCTGACAAAACGAATAATCGCGTGTATGGATGTCCGCGCAAATGACGATGGTGACCTCGTTGTCACCAAGGGCGATCAGTATGACGTTCGTGAAAAGGCGCCATCCGATCTTACGAGCCAAACTGCAGGGAAAGTACGAAATTTGGGAAAGCCCGTCTCGCTCGCCACACAATACTATCAAGCCGGCGCAGATGAATTATGTCTTCTCAACATCACTTCGTTTCGTCATTCTCCACTCCACGATCAGCCCATGCTTGCTGTCGTTCGTGCCGCGGCCGAGTGTACCTTCGTCCCACTTACCATAGGGGGCGGAATCAAGGATACAGTTGACCCTGATGGTACAGGTCGCACCGCGCTTGAAGTTGCTGGTGCCTATTTTCGTGCAGGCGCGGACAAGGTTAGCATTGGATCGGAGGCAGTGTATGCTGTCGAAAAACTTCGGCTTAACGGGCGCGCCGATGGCACAAGCGCAATCGAGGCGATTGCGCACACGTATGGTAGACAAGCCGTCGTCGTCTCAATTGATCCTCGAAGGGTATACGTTCCGGCCGCGTACGCTGGCCCACATTCCGATGAGCTGATTCATGGCCTAGAAGGCGGCCAAAATAGAACGTGGTGGTATCAATGCACAGTCTCCGGTGGACGGGAGAACCGCCATCTTTCGGTCGTTGAGCTGGCAAAAGGTGTCGAATTGCTTGGCGCCGGTGAGATACTATTGAATAGCATCGACCGTGACGGGACAGGTCTTGGATTCGACCATGCCTTGGTGAGGCTTGTCAAGAACAGTGTCAAGATCCCTGTCATAGCGAGCAGTGGCGCAGGGACTTGCCAACACTTTTTGGAGTTATTCCGGGAGACAGATGCTGAAGCTGCATTGGCTGCCGGCATATTCCATAGAGGAGAGGTGGGTATCCAACAGGTCAAAGCGGAGCTCCGCCATTCGATGATAGCGGTTAGGAGTGTGGAGTAATCTGGTATATTTGGGTTGTATACATAATAGAAAGATTCGCTCTGAACTACATATTCAACGGTGTATAGTACATCGACTGGTCAAGGTATTATCAATGGGGAAGGAGACAAAAAGGTTAGTGCAGGTATGACGAAACGTAAATGTCCATACATTGGAATTAATGTCTCCACTGCGTACAACCGAAAAAGAGGGCATTCTGGAAGGAAATGGAATCACACGGAGCCAGATTGGTTTGGGAAAAGAAGATGAAACATGATATCAGGCTTGTGGACATCAGACAAGTGTGTCGGAGGGGCTCGGAGGAGACTCACACGTAAATATTGAGCTATGCGCGCGACGCGCTCATCTTGTCCCCCGAACGACTCTGCCTACTTTCTTCATGAGGCTTGTCTTCCGTCCAAGACCTTGTGTACCGCTGTTGTCAAAATAGGCGACATCCTCGGTGTTGCCCGCGCGGGGTGTTGCTGGGAGATCTTTGTTGGTGTGCGGGTCGATGTAGATGTATGGTTCTGGTTTCTCCATGCTAGGAGATGTTTGGTGAGTTCGGGAATTACCCGCCAGGCGGCCTAAAAATGAGTTTTGCGAACGGTGAGTGGGACGACCAGAATTCCCGCTCGCCCCCGGATAGGAATGCTCAGTGGGTGAGGCAGGCGAGGGGGGCTCATCATACCCGGCCGACACCGGAACATTTGGGGCGTCACGCATTTTCCGGATTCGATGCATCAAAGATTTGGAGCGTTTAGGGGGGCTAGGGGAGCCCATAGGTGGTGATGTTTCGAGAACATCTACGGCGTCAGGAACAAATATAGGCTGTGGTGGGGGGACTACTGATCGTCGAGCAGGGTTGCGAGACCGCGAGGGAGTGCCGCTAGTGTGTTGGTTATCTTCAAGATAGTCTCTGTAAACGTCTCGCGCCTCTCGACCATCTTTAGTCCGCTTTGTGGCCATACCACTGCGGGAGGTAGAGTGCGATTGATGTGAATCCTTGCCGTTATAAATGGAGCTAGCGGGGGTGTCTCCTTCCGGCCGACCTGTCCCCCCGCCAGCGAAGAATTCCTCATATGGTTCTGGCTCATGAATGCCCCAGGCCTCTGCGATGGCATCAACTTTTTTCTTGGGCGGATCAGGATGGTTATCGGTGAATGCGCTGTAAGCGTGTGCAGCTGGATATGCGCTGTCACCATACTGGGGAGCAGCTTCTTCTGGACGAGCACTCCACGCAAACATGGGGGCTTTGTTACGCAGTTTGTTGCGAGAGGGAGCACATGCATCGAACGGACCATCGTGGTGAAACACTTTGCGATGATTGTCGATTAATCAAAGTGAGATCGGAAGATAGGAAAGATACCTACTCGGGCCAACTCCGGTGAAATCAAGCCGGTCGATAACATCAGCGTGCTGGGAACCCTTCTTTGGGCGGGGCTTGGAGGACGGTTTGCTTTTATCTGCAAGAACCGCCGAGTCCTGGGACTGTGACCTGCGACCAGGGGGGCGAGTGCTTGTGTTGGGAGGATTTCTATTTGGAAATTAATAAAAGTGGAGAAAGTGGGGCAAGGGACGACACACAAGGCTGTCTGGCTCCTGCCTAATCGCGAGCGAGGGGGAGTCTCTGTGTTTCCACGGACGGTGACCGTGTCGCGAACTGCCTCTGTGATTTCTCTGTTGTATGCCTCTTTCGTTGGCGGAGCGGACCTTGGGACAGCGGCAGGCATCCTTGAAGACGCGGGTGTCTTTGGTGGAGGAGGTGGAGGACGCCTTGACTTTGGGGGAGGATCGACAGAGGGGTCTGAAGACGATCGTAGCCTTGAATGGTGTCTTGATGGGTAAACTGTCGCCATATGTTGAACTTGTCTTTGAAAGATACAAATGCCACTTTTTTTTCACACGCCAAGAAATTTGATTTGTTCAGTATGGCGCGATAAATAACAGTAGTGCGGAAGGACCACCAACGGATGGGGGGAGGAGGACAAGACTCCAACTTGGGGAAACTCGACGTTCAGGTCGTGGTTGGATGTCAAGATCCAAAACACCTGCTGGGAACATTTAGAGGACTTGGCCGAAGACTTGGATATTATGTAATAAAACCGGCAAAAGAGCTGCGAGTGGCAAGAATCCAGTTTTGTTGAATAACTTATCTTAATAATGGGCGCTACACCATTGTGGACCCGCGACGCAGTCGCTACCAGAATTCTCGCCGGAGAGTACTTGGTCATATACCGCTCCCATCTCCTTCGCATCCCCCTCTCTTGGCTTGATGCTCACCCCGGTGGCTCCCTTGCCATTCTTCACTTTGTAGGGCGCGATGCTACCGACGAAATTGACGCGTACCATTGCGACGATACTCGCAGACTTGTCGAAAAATATTCCGTTGGCCGTGTGGAGTGCTCCCCCTCCGGATGGGTGCCTCTCGTTCCCCCCATAATGTCGGGCTGGGTCCGTCGACAGGGCGTCTCTGGAAAAATGGAATGGTATCAAGAGGCCACAATTCATCAGCCTCTTGGTAATTCAGAAATCCATCCTCCATCCCAGATTTTGCTCGTCGGACAAGAAAGCGACATTCTGCAATCATCCACACCAACCCTCTCCACACTCTCTCCACCTACCTCTCATTTATGCCCCAAAATTCAAGCCCAACACTCATCAGCCTACAAAGAACTGCACAAGCGTATTGTAGATGCGGGTCTATACAAAACTCCATACTTAACAGGCTACGGGCCAGAGGTGCTTCGCTATCTTCTGCTTGCCTCTCTCTCCACCTACGCCTACATACACGGCTGGCTTGTGACGAGCGCAATCTGTCTAGGTTTGATGTGGCACCAGTTGGTATTCAGCGCTCACGATCTGGGTCATATGGGGGTTACCCATAACTGGGTCCTCGATCGCCTGTTGGCTATATTCATTGCGGATTTTATTGGAGGTCTTAGTATCGGCTGGTGGGTTGAAGTACGTCCAACCTATCGTTCAACATTCCAGAGAGGGGACTAATATCCCATCAGAACCACAATGTTCATCATCGTAAGTCCTCCTCGCTTCCAGCGTATGCTGCTTATCCTGTTTGTTCTCAGTCGTAACGAACCACCCCTCTCAGTGGGTTTTTGCCTTGTTCACTATCCAAGTCTAATCATTCTTTTTCAGCGATCCCGACATTGAACATCTTCCTTTCTTTGCGATATCCCCAACGTTCTTCTCGTCTCTCTGGTCATCTTATTACAAGAGGACCATGCATTTCGACCGGTTTGCTGCCTACTTCATTTCCCTGCAACATAAGATCTTCTACCTTGTCATGGCATTCGCTCGGTTCAACCTCTATGCTAATTCATACACCTATCTTTATCGTAAAGCATGGGACACCCGGCGTGCGCGTGGTGGAGTGGGCTTGGCGCCTTGAGGTTTTAGGACTTGTCTTCTTTTGGTGTTGGTTCGGCGCAATATTATATGGATGTGGAAGTTGGAAAAAGGCGTTGACATATCTAATTGTCAGCCATGCCGTGACCAGCCCGCTGCATGTTCAGGTTAGAGTCATCTCTTTCCACCTGAATCGTCAGCCTGAACCAACCCTAGATTGTCCTTTCTCATTTTTCCATGTCGACTAAAGACCTGGGTCCAGTGGAGTCATTCCCACACCGCCAAATGCGTACGACTACAGACGTAATCTGTCCACCGTCACTAGGTTTCATTCATGGTGGACTTCAACTCCAGGTTACACACCATCTTTTCCCCAGACTACCTCGTCACAATCTCGCTCGGGCAAGTGTTCTTGTAAAAGAGTTCGCTGCGGAACAGGGAATTGTCTACGCAGAATTTGGCTTCGTGGCTGGGAACCAAGAAGTGTTGGGTGTCCTTAAAAATGTCGCGGAGCAGGTCAAACTCATTGGTAGAGTGGCTGACGCCGAAGCGAGAGAGGCGATTGAAAGGAAGATTCATCAAAAATGCAACGGAAAGATGGACTGAGTCTGGTCGTAAATTTAATTATCTATACCCCTCCGATCTAGACTATATATAGACCTTCATTTATTCTAAGATCACACCAGAGCGGATAACGAGTGCATTTTAATTTGCATGTGAGCATGCAACGCAACAATAATGTGCACAAAATTACAGGAAATTTTGTGAGGATGGTTTCTCATATATGTCGATAAGAGAGGGGATGTGTGAGGCGGGTGGGTAATCAATGGACTATTTCTTCTTCGCTGCCTCTTCTTCCTCCTTCTGTGGGTGCGATGAACGGGTGAGGGAGTGTGCATAGGGAAGAAAAGAAGAATGACCTTGGCGGCCCGCGCTTTACGAGCACCCTCATGCCTTTGATTGGCGCGGGCAACGCGAAGAGCCCTGAATGCCTTGAATTGACGCTCTTCAGCGGTGATTTTTCTGGGGGATTCAGCAGGGTAAGCCTCGGGAAGAGGAATTGCTGCTCTCGTTGTCTCGGCTTTAAGGTCTTCCGGCTGAAAGCAATCACCAACTTGAGCTAGGGCTTAACTCTCAGAACGTCACGTACCGACGAATCACCAGTCTTCGGCTTTCCGGCCTTGCGGGGGAAGACGATCAATCGAGCCTTGTAAGCCTTCAGTCGCTCCACGTTAACCTTCTTCCCTTCTTCACTCAAATTTCTCCTCCGATGGTCGACGATGACGCCAACGCCACGAGCCTCCTTGCGCCCAATACCCGCCTCCTTGAGTTCAGCAAAGGTGAAACCGCGGCCCTCCCTGACTTTCCGGTTGTAGCGAACGGTTTGCGCGCGGACGGCAGGACGGAGCTGAGTGAGAGGTCGAATTCCAAGAGTGGCAGCTTTTGCTTTGCGAGCAGTGCGTCTGCGAAGTTTGCGGCCGGGCTGATCAAACCATGTGCGAACGCGGCGTTGCCAATCCTTGCGGAAATGGTTCGCGTGAAGGACTAATAGTAAATTAGTGAATGAAACTTGCTCGTGCTATCCCCCACGCTCACCGTTGTTGTGGCGGAAACCCATGGCCTATTCTATAAACAAGAAGCGTAAGGTATAGTGAACTACTATATCAATATTTGGATAGGACATACGGATGGTCTTGATGTCGTCGGGGGCGTTGCCAGTGATCTTGTCTAGCTGTCCCAATACAGATTATTGTGGCTTACATGAACTGACTAGTACCCGCGGAGAGTGCCGTAACCCTAACCCGACCCTGTGTGCGACTCAACCCACTAACGCGTTCCATATTGTCTTGTGCATCTCTCATGGCCGAGGTTCCCCTTCCCTTGGGAGCTTTTTACTTTTTCAAAATATCGCTCTAGCCCACTAGTACCCCTCGGATCTATTGTTTAAGACGCTTCCCTCTGGCTCGAAATCTTTTTACGGGAGCTTCCATTGATATTCAGCACATGACGATCGCTCGTGTCCACGCCTCAACCGCTTAGATCTCATCACTCACTAGAAGCGGATGAAGAGTTCAGATATACCATACCCCTGATACCCAAACACCATCTGATGGAGCCGTACAACATACCAATTTGGCAAGCTTGTCCTCCATTTTCCCACTTGTCACCTAAAAATCGCTTGTGAAATTTTCTCGTTCCAGTCTATACCAAATGCTATACATTTGTTATGCATCGTGTGGCCATTTGAATTCTTACTCCCCTTAACGTCGAACTTTCCCTTCGCGGCCTGGTGGGCTGACTTCTACTGGAGAATTCGATCCTTAGGCTGAACCCTAGATTTATCATTTTACAGACCCCATTCCACGCACATGTTGAGATTCAATCACTACCTGGCATGCCCTGATTTATTCCACAATATAAAAGGCAGATGTGAGGCTGCATGGACTCTCGATTTCCTCCCTTAGCCCCCGTTTTATTATCCGAGACACTTACTACATGGACCAATCTATTCTCCTTGAGCCTCCATTCCGAGCGGAACACATCGGTTCCCTTCTGCGTCCGATAGAATTGTATCAGAAACGCCAACTACTCGATGAAAAGAAATGTACCTCACAGGATCTCAAAATTCTCGAAGACGAAGCAATCAAACGTATCGTCGAGCTTCAGCGGGGCGTTGGCATAAAAACGATCACTGATGGTGAGCTCAGAAGGTATGCCGGGATTGACGTGGGCGATGCAGATGGCGATATTCAATGTCCTATAGAGCTTATTTCTTTGAAGGGATGTTTAATACATTGGAAGGGATGACTCACATTCCCAATCGTAAGTGCTGAGTTCCTTTGCAGGATTTCTACTCAATGAGGAATCAGGACCTATTACCACATTCAAGGTAAGCCTGGAATACTTTCCTCGCGTCCGCAGCTTGAATCGTCCATAGCAATATATTCCTCACATAAAATTTATGTACGCTGCTGGACTACAAGCGGCCGATACTGTCTTCTGCACCGTGAGTTCTTCTTTTACCTCTCACCCATTACCTATGTGGAATCCTGATACTCGTTAATACCCCAAAGGGAAAAATTAAACGTACAAAGTCGGTTTACGTTGATGATTTCAAATACCTCAAAAGTCTCGTTGCCCCAGAGGTATGTTTTATAATAGTGATACAGAACGTCTTTATTTAAGCCACGCCTAGGATGTCAAGTTTATTAAGATCACCATGTGCTCTCCATCATGGTTTCATCAGCGTCATGGATCGGACTTGACATACGATTTGTCTGTATACCAAAATGATGGTTGTTTTCACGTCTCTATCCCTGTGTCGCTCCCCACTGAACCCTTTCAGACGAATATTTTGATGATTTGGGTGTTGCCTATCGGGCAGAAATCCAAGAGCTTTATGATAACGGCTGTCGTAAGCGATGTCCCTGCCATTCAAACGACCATTTCTCATGCGATGGATAGGTCATATCCAAATTGATGACCCTACCTTTTGCTACTTTTGCAGCGAGGACATGATAGCAGGCATGGAACTTGCTCAAGTCGACCACGCCGCGCTGCTCGACACCTATATCCGAGCGATCAATGTGTGCACGCAGAACCGACCCCGCGATTTGAATATTGGTGTGCATATGTGCCGAGGAAATTTCAAGGTACCCTTATTTTAAAGGCCGCGTGTTACTCTACTCAAAAATACAGGGCGGTGTGCATTTCTCGGAAGGTGGATATGACCGCATCGCCGAGAAGGTATTCAATAAACTCGATGTCGACGCTTTCTATGTGTGTGCTCCCCCTCCCTCACGTAGTCCTCCTAACTCGTCTCCGGACTCCCAGCTAGAGTATGACACTGCACGCGCTGGTGATTTTTCACCACTCAAACACCTCCCTCTCAATAAGGTAGCTGTACTGGGCTTAGTGACGACCAAGTCCCCCAAAGTTGGAGGTTTAATTATCTTCCGCGCTAATATACTAATCGTCCCCTTTGGTAGCTTGAAATCATTGATGAATTGAAAGCTCGAGTCGATGAGGCCGCTGAGGTGTTATGTCAGGGTAATCCCCCCCGGTCCAAGGAACATGCCTTGAAGCAGTATGTTTCACCATTTTATGGTCCAACCACCTAATCACCTCGAGTCCAGACTCTGTATAAGCACACAATGTGGGTTCGCTTCCGTATGGCAAGGAAACCCGTTGACAGAGGAGGTATGATAATATCTTCAGCTTTGAAAACTAGACATGACAAGAATTTAGGATGAGATAAATAAATTGTCCCTCCTTGTGGAGACTGCCAAACAAATCTGGCGAGATCAATAAGGAATCGGTCGAATACTATCATACCATATAATCTCTATCATTTCTGCCAAGCTCGATATCCGTTCAAACCACTTGAAAATCTTCCAGATGACGAGTGGTTGTATTCATATATTGAAATCCACAAATCCATGCAAATGCCTCCACCTAAAATTTTGTCTGTTCGATTGGAGTCGATAACGCTCGGAGTCTAGCAGGCCAAAACTCAAAAGACGAAATTCAATAGAGTAGCCAATCAATTTATCGACGACATCTGGAACCTAGTTGGCGCAGTCGTAGCATCTGTCGTGCCCTAGCTTCCAATAATCACGATAGTAGTACTTAGAGGTCGCCCTTGGCGACAAAAACCTTGCTTACTGCAAGCTCGCAACGGAGCTGCTCTATGACTACGCTACTCAAAGTTAGATGCCACTCGTCGCCAACTGCAGGTTGCTTAAATATTTGGTTGGAACAAATAATGACACAGCTGCCTTTTATAGGCAATTATGTAACGTTCTGGGAATGACCTTGAGTCAAGCAAGGCCTGTTGCCGCTCCCAAATGTTTTTTTAAAACAAAAAATCGATTACTATTTTCTGTAATAATATTCCTGCAGGCCTTGGTGCATACCATATTAATTCGAATTTGATATAGATAAAATCCCTAGGTTTCGGCTGTGGATGCGCGTTACGTAACTGATGCCTTCATCTTATGACAGGAGGTCATCAGTGGGCCAGCCCGCGCTCACCGTCGTCAACATCCTCACCTCTCTTTTTTCATTCTTTATCCCACATGGTTGCCTACCCGACTTTCGTCGGCATCGCTTTATTGTATGTCAGCCACACCACATGCGCATTCACATTTGTACCAGGAAGGCCATCGCAGTGCGATGATTTGAGTGTAACCTGGACTGGTGGGCGCAAGGAACCACCCATTTTTGAACACGGCTGATATCTATACAATTCAGGTGGAAATCCCCCCTTTCGGTTATTAATGACTCCGGTGAGATCGAGCTGGGCTAATTCCTCCCTGGTTCACTGAAGTAATCACTCCAGATTTTTGGAACACCTCGAAATGTGTCAATACCATCGAATTCATTTTCCAATGGAAAGGGGTCGTTTTCTACTCAACTTCCGTTTCCCCAAGGCCAGAGAATGCTTTTAACCATGTCAGATGGAACGGGTTTTGGGACTGGAGGTTCCACCGCTGTATTGCAAGTCGAGGCATCACAAGGTGGTGTTTGTAACACTACAGATCCTGGTGAGGTTATTTGAATATATTTTATACAAATGTACTAACTATCCAGGGGTCGCATTTTCCTTTGAATTAAATACCGCTCTGCAACAATGCAGGTTTGGGTGCTCATCTGCTTTCGCCAATAACGACTCATCAGTTTCATTAGACCCTATACTTTTGGTAACTATTCGGGTGCAGTTCAACCGATAACCATAACGGTGGGTCTCATATTTCTTGCTTGCACAGAAACTAACACAACTACGTAGGGTATAATACCTGGCGGGACTTCGTTTATCTTAAATCCTCCCTTAGGGCCCACAGACTTCACCTGGATCGACAATGCCGCTGCCGGCTCCTCCGTTGTATTTATCATGGAGGATTCCCAAGGGAGGGCTGGAGGAAGTTCAGACGTGACGACAGTCGCTAGTTCTGATGATAAGAGCTGTTTGGATAACCTCTCACCATCATCCACCCCTGGAAGTCCATCTCCCACTTCTGCACCCTCCCCAAACACTACGTCCGGTGCTGCGTCAACCCCCACATCCAGTCGTAGCACATCCATTGGCGTCATTGTCGGAAGTATTATTGGTGCCCTCCTCTTTCTTGCCGTGGTTTTAAGCCTTGGACTATTTTATCTGAAGCGGAGACGACCTGGTTGGGGCTTTGGCGGGTCAGGCTTCAAAAGAAAATCCAGAGCCGACGTCGATCTCACCTATGATCCCGATTACGTCTCCAATGTACACCCGTATCCGCTTCCAGCCCACCAAGGTGTTTCGAGTTCTTCCCTAGCAAGAAACCTTCATGACAATGATCCCTTCCTCAATTCAGTGTCGCCCAGCCCTCACAACCAGACCCCCATGTATCCGCAATCCTTATCATATCAGCAAGGGTCAGCTCAATACCACCCACCTTCGGACTATCACCTTCCTTTGCAAACCCCATTAACTCAAAACTCACACCAATCAGCTTCCCAACATGCATCTCGTCCATCGTACTCCACATCATTTGCTTCAACAGGAGAGGTGGGCTTCCCCCCTGTTGGAAGCGGTTCTTCCCGTGATTCCATGTCAACCAATCAACGAAAAGCCGCCATGGCTGGACAGTCAACATATAAGCCTTCCCGCTTCATTGTCCACACAGATGTAGAGGATGATTTACTACCGCTGGGGGAAGAAGAAGTTGTGGAGCTTCCTCCGCAGTACTCGGAGAGACGCGCCCCTCTAGGGGCAACCAACCCTTCCCTAACATAACTTGAAAATGTGTAACATTTTCCCCCTATTTGCTCAAACGGCACTTCATCCAAGGCCAACTCATACCTTTCCAGCTTGTTAGCGGTTTGGACTGACCATCGACCATTCGTTCATATCCTTCTTCCAACTATTTATGAGGATTGTATCGACAATATTTCCATCATAATGATATTTATTTGGGAGTTCGGCCCATATTGATCACTTGACAAAGTTTCTTGTTGATTACCACCCCGCATGGATTGTAAATTTGTTCGACATTCGTTTTTCATGCACAAAGTTCCTAGTATGCCAAAACCCTAATAAATTGATCTTTCTTTACTGTTCCCCGTGAGCCCCATGTCGCACAAAATATCGCACCCAGAAGC
This sequence comes from Infundibulicybe gibba, assembly GCA_015501065.1. Taxonomy (NCBI): domain Eukaryota; kingdom Fungi; phylum Basidiomycota; class Agaricomycetes; order Agaricales; family Omphalinaceae; genus Infundibulicybe; species Infundibulicybe gibba. The sequence goes on from JADNYI010000001.1 coordinate 1,065,800, forward strand.
GTTGTAGCCAGATCTGGGCTGTTGCTGTATCTTCCTTATGTTTGCATCACATTACCCCAGATCGCTCCCATTGTCTCCGCTACCATCGTCATCTCATCCCCGGATGCATGCACCCTCAGTGATAATGACGTTCTACAAGGTTTTAGTACCACAACCAGCGGGTCCAAGTTTTCTAGTTCCAGCTGTCTTCAGTGTGCTATAACTGTAAAATTTGATAGCACTTATCGTATTTAGAAGGAAGTAAGCTAGTGATCAATATTTCAATAGTCGACCGGCTGCTGACGAAGACATGGACATAGTACTATCAAGGGGCGAAGGGCCTAACCGGTGACCACCCTTAGCTGACCCAGGAAATATCACCCGCTTTGCCAAGGGCAATGGGCGCCAGACCTGTGTCTCTAAAACACGCCCCTCTGTTTCTCTCCATCCACACCATCTCGAGTCTTTCAACATGTGGCGACGCACGCTATCGACACTTTTGGTCCTCCACACTGTCTGGGGATTCAATTTTACGACAACCAGACCGACGCAATGCGATGACCTGACGGTGAACTGGTCCGGTGCGTTGTTAGTCTACACTGTAAATAGTATGATTTATTGGGGTGTAGGAGGAAAACCTCCATTCCGACTTATCATCGTCCCAGTGCGTTTTATATTAGAATCGTATTCTTGAGCAATTTTAGAACATTTATTTATAGCCTGGTGATGCCGTCCGCAATCTCAGCATTCCATCATCTGCGTACAATGGAGAAACGGGGTCCTTCAGTACCCAGCTCACCTATGTCCAGAATCAAAAACTTATCCTGAGCATGTCCGACGCTACCGGCCCACTCACAGGTGGAACGTCCGACGTCCTGATTGTTGGGCCGCCCGTTAGTGGTCAAAATTGCAATACAACGAGAGCAAGTATGTCCTTGTGGACGTATTTAATCGATCCTTGAATGACAACTTGGTCTAGCTATCGATTTCTTCTTTTCGTTGGACTCGGATCTTGTCCAGTGCAGGTGTGTGATCCCCTACATGTTTGGATATTTTATTTATGGGGACGTTAGACCCTATCCGTTTACTCAATATCCTAACGCTACACTTCCTATCACTGTCTTGGTCAGTTTTTCTGCGATCCGGGAAATCGAGCTTTGATATGAATATGGATGTCAGGTTCTACTTCCTTTGGGCCAATCATTTGTCCTCTACCCGCCTCCCGCCGACACATTTGTTTGGACCGCGAATTTAACCACTGGGACACCAGTTTCATTCGCGGTTTCTGATTCGCAGGGCAGATCGGGGGGCAGCTCCAGCGTCCGCACAGTATTGGGATCCAATAATTCCTCTTGTATTACAAACTCATCTTCAGGCAACGCCCCGAACACCACCAATAAGCACACCCTTAAAACAGGTGCCATTATTGGAGCTGCCATAGCAGGTACAGCTGCATTGGCGATCCTTACTGCCCTCGCCATCTGGTTTTTCAAGAGGAGGGACCGTCTTGCAATGAGTCAGACCAACGGCTCGAACCCAGCGTACGAGGCTATTCCTCCGAATACGCCCACTCAAAGTATACCTCCCAGTCAATACCACGCTATCCCATTCACTTTGTCCCAACAAAGCCAACCCGTGGGGGGTGAAAAATTGCGTAAATCCCAACCCGCGCCCATGCTTCAAGATACCACACGCCAGTCTGTTGTATCCGCGAATGACCCGTCAACCGCCTCTGGTTCCTGGAACCCCCACACCTCCCGAATCATGGTCCATACAGATATTGCAGAAACTATGGAACCTTTGATTGAACTACCGCCACAGTACTCTGAACGCCGCGCGCCCCTACCCGGACTATCCACATCCGAAGAAGGCCAACGGACGGCCCTACCACAAACTTTACAAATCCCACAAACCTCAGCTGAGGGGAGTAAACAGCACAACTAACACTCTTCTGTACCCCTTTACCTACCTTTCCTCATGATTTATAAACTGGGACAGCTGTGGTACGGTACAATGTAAATTTATTTTCGTGGTTATGTGCGCCATTCCCTCAAGGACAAGTATCACCATTGCTGCGTTATATACATGTCGATCGAAACACATTTCACATAATAAATAAAACACATCCGGCTGTGCATTCTACAAGACGTGAAGGTAAGAATTAAGAACCTGTCTATGGTATCAAATCCTGTCAATCTTGGGGGACGCCGTCCGGAGGCGGCGGACCAGCGCCTGTTGACTCGTTACCTAAATTTTGTTTAGCAAACGCGTCAATCATGGATTCTTGGTCTTTGCGCCGACGATGTCTCCGCCGCCTATCATCCTTAATTACACGCTCAATCCGGCGTCGCACTTTGGTATGGAGGCGAGGGTCGGACAAGGCTTGCTTGCACCTATAACAAGCCAATTCGATGCTGGCCAGTAGACGGAGTGTCTCGGAGTTGTTGAGCGCCTGGATGTGAGGTGAGGGGATATAATCTAACGCAAGGAAAAGGAATACAAACATTTAGAGACCATGAAACCACCCTGGATCCTTCGACACATCCTATAACAACGAAGTTTCCTCTTTTCTCGGCTTGAAGGTCAGATGTCTACTAGAAACACGGTAAACAGCTAATGGTTGATACAGGGAAATGACTAGCCTCGTTGAATATCGCCATTATTTTCCCGGTTGAAGTCGAACGAACAACTGTAAGATGTTCAACGCCACTGCTGTGGGGCAGGTGGATGACTTACCAACACGAGACGAATGTCCACTCACTTCCTGGGTGACGAGACCCCTTCCCAGGTAAACCCATGAATCCCTTTCTGGTCTTCGAATATGTACTTTGACCTGAATGTCACGGAAACTAGATGACGCTGACCCAGTGGGCACTAAACTCGACAATGTGCAAAATGAGTTGACTGGATAATAATGCGACCGCTGACATACCCTGTTGAGCCACAGCGTCTGGGAATACACTTTGGCCCTCGTGTTTATGAGTAACATTTTGAATAGCACCAGCGTTCATGGTGGCATCCACTTCCATGTCCTCGTGAATCTGCGCGTAGATGTGATTCGCCGTTATGCCTGCTAATTTACACTTCGGGTGGGAATCTTACCATCTCCATATTTTTGCAAGAAACGGCAGTTGAGTGGGGCTAATGCTGGGAGAGTCTCCTTTGGCGCAAAGCGTCTCTAGGATCAGGACTGAGAAGCCGTCGGATTCGTAGATGATCTGCACGTGAACAGACGCCTTTATTATTCAATAACTCAAAATAAGAAAACAAAATTCAGAAACAGGTCGAATGGGTTTGATATATACAGCGACCATTCGGCCAAAGGTCCGCTTATTATTTTTGCTCTCTTTGAATCGAGTAGCTCGGGGGGTTAGTTGTTATTCATAACAATCAGCATCCTTTGACGTATATAAGTACAGCGAAATACTGTGAAATGCTGTCAATCCTGCCCAATCTCAACGTTTAGACAATGTTCCCACCTAGCTCACTTACATACACACAGTGACGACGAATACAAAATACCTCATGTGGAGATTGAAGCTGACGATTCCCATGTCAGCCGAATTGATGCTCGGGTTTGCGTTCTAGCCGTGATATAGTAGTTGAAATGAGAAATGGCGTCAGCGGGGTGAAGAGGACGGAGATTATGAGTCAAATTCACTGGAACCACCGACCCCTTCTTGGCTTGGTCTAGTCCTCTCAAGATGCGGGCGCAGGTGACCATGCGAACCAGTAAAAGTGAGTAATATTGAACCCACTTGTGCTTGAGTGCTTAGACAGCGATCAAGTTTGAGGAAATTCGGAAATTACCTTTTGCTTGCTGGGTGAGTTAAGCGTTCAGGGAAATAGCTGAACAAAGAGTAACAAAATGTTTGCAGTGTGGATATCTGCCGCTTTACTATCGCTTGATGTAATCAACCTGGATGTTCTGGACCTCTGGTTCACTAGATTAGGCAGGCGCGCAGGGCGGGGAAGAAATAGCGGATGTGATCCATAAATTAGTTGCGCGTGACGATGTTAGTAAAACATCTGATACTGGCTCGGCCCAAATAAAACGCCCGTTTATCGCGATGGTTCTGTGATGAATACACCCCAGCAACCAAGCATAGATTTCGAGATGTGAATGAACGTTGAGAATAGGTGTTCGTTTCGTCGGGAAAGTTGCAAGGAGGTCATTTCTGCTCAATCTTGGTTACAAAAGACTGGCAGGTGAAGTTGAGGCGCGACATACGTTTCTACTGTTTCCTCGTCACCTGGATTGAGGGACTTGTCATTGCTTGCGGGGCTGGTGACATTCGAACCATTCTCCCCAGATTTATGACTTTTTCCTCCAGCCCCTTTCACATCCCAGCATCTGACAGTCCAGTCAGCCCCCCCACTTACCAGGAGTGATGACTCGGCACTGAAGGCGAGCGAGTATATTGATGCGCTGTGGCCCGTCATCTTCTTAATCCTCCTCCCAGAACCTATGTCCCACAGATTTATGGCGAGGTCTTCTCCTAAAACAAAGAAACATGGGTGAGAAAAGCGATGCGCTTCGAGCTGAGCAATGCAAACCTGATGTAGCCAGATAGCGCCCATCGGGGCTAAAAGCGAGGGATGAAACTGGCCCTTGGTGGGCAGCAAAGACGCGCACGCATGATCCACGTTGGACATCCCAGAGCCTAGCGGTCCAATCACTCGATCCGGTGGCAAGATACAGGGAGTTGGGGTGAAATTGCACACACTAACCAACATAGTGTCAGCGATCGAAAAAAAAAAACCTAAATTGACTGACATTGACATCGCTTAGATGCCCGGCATACACTCTTAGAGGTGAAATACGATCTGTGGACCAGAGCCGTGCAGTTCGGTCCCGACTCGCCGTCGCAAAATAAATGCCCAAAGGACTCCATTTCACATCCCAGACCGGATTTTCGTGTCCCCGAAATGCGACGATGTTCGTCATTGTATCCATAGACCACAGCCTTGCGGTAGCATCCGCAGACGCTGATAGGAGATATTTTGGGGGTGCTGCAGACCCGCAAAGGGGGTCAAAAGCGACGGAATATACAGGACCACTGTGGCCAATAAGTTTTCGAGTAGTAGATCCTTTCTTTTCTCGTATCTTGTGCAATGATTCAGCTAGAGAGGGGTTACCAATCGTTTTCGTTTTTGTTTGAGATAAAGACAACCAACCGTCCCGAATCGAAGTCGAGGAGAAGTCACTCCTCATTCCTCGCAGCCGCTCACCTTTCAGACTCCATAGACGAATATAGCTTTCAGCAAAGCCAGCCACCATCAACGACGTGTCGGGAGAAAATGTACAACAGGGTGCGCTTCAGAGGCGGTTACGGTTTGTTTTGATAGATGAACCGTCCACGCACCCCTCCTGCACATCGTGCAAAGTATAGGCGCAGATGCTTGGTAAGGCGCGTGCCCGGGATGTAGTTGCCTGTGGTGAGTTGATATCGACGTTCGTGATGGCGGATGGGTCTAATCTTATACGCTTTCGGGCATCTCTAACACTGCTGACCTCGCGCTCAACATCCATGGTTTTGAACATACTAGGTCGTGGTAACAAATCAGCTTCTGTGGGAGAGATAACGCCAGGTATGCTTGGCTTCGCCAACTGTATCTCGTATTGTGCCGAAGGATCACGATCAACCATTGCTTGTTCTCTGAGGACGCGTTCTGCTTCCGTCCGCAATTCGTCTGGAAGGGGTGGATGTCCAAGTTTCAAATTGCCTTGTGAAAAATTGAAGGCCTGAGGGTTGGTAAGTTTGCTTAATGAATCATTTGCCTGAGGTACAAGTGACGATAGCAAGCCAGTAGACTCCTCCCAGCTATGAGGGGAAACTGATGTTGGATTGGATGATGTCACTGACCGCGATATGGATGAGTTGTTGGAAAGAATAATGAGGGCTTACCGTCGAACCGCAAATGGTTGTTAACGACTCGCATTACTGAAGCTCGTCCCCTTTTACCCTTGTCGCCAGAAAATCCATCTCCAGCACCAAAGGCCTCTCCACCAACGCCCTCCGTAAGCCAGCCAACAAGCAAACCGAATCCCGAACGACTCATTCGGATGGCATATTTTTCGTTCCGGAATCGCTGTGCCAATTCATCATTTTGGACGTGTGACGGGAGGAGCAGGGTGGAAATATGATGGAGAGTCGCATGATGTAACGGAGAAAGGGAGGAGGAGAAAGTAGAAAAAAAGCGGACGGCTGCCTGCGCGATTAAAAAAGGAACAGATCGACAAGAATAATCGAATACCTGCATCCTTGAAACCGTGTTGAATGAGATCCAAATAGAAATGGCAGAAGATAGGGAAAAGGATGGGCCGAAATTCGGGCTATCGGCAAATACTCAGAACTCATAGCATCATGGAAAATCCGTCAACCTACTCGGTACATGTCGAGCGAGCCATCAACCCATAATTCGAGTTCACGAAATCCCTCTTGCTTATCAGTAGGGTCAAGAGAGAGTATATCCTCAGCGCCCACTTTCCCGATACTGGCTATGAGATTTTGGATATTCTGAGGGTTCCCCATGGCTGAAAGCTCCTGGAGAACACCAGAAGAGTCCTTGAGGGCGTTCTCCCCCGCACGACCTGGGGAGGTTTTATTGGCAAAGACGGCGAGAGATTTGACGAATTCATTCGCGGGAATGGACTCTGGCTGCTTTCCTTTATTCTCAGGCGACGCAGCGTCGATCTCGTTCAAGAGAGCCCTTTCTGCGGCTGCATGGCCGCGGGCACGAAGATATTCAAGTACAATACGATCCGCCGAAGTAATTGCGTTGATATTTTCCTGGGAAGGGGCCTGTGTCACAGGCGAAGGTACTGGTGACTGGGACGATGCAGGAGGTGTAGCAGTCGACATCTTGGAACTTGGTCCTTGCCAGTGGTCCCCGCCTCGGTGAAGGAATGGTGGTGCATCACGTGTGAATTATGTTAAATTAAGCATCCAGCCAAAAACACTACTACTACTAGAATTCAATGGCTTCAAAACAAGCTAATCGTCAGGCCATCACCCTCAAGGGCTCTACTGCCTTGGTTACAGAGTTCTTCAAGTATGCAGTCAATACGTGAGCATTCCCGTCGCCACCGCCAATCCTGCGGTTGAGCAACCTCGTTTCACTTCTCCAGAATTCTTTTTCAGCGCGAGGTATATCCCTCCGACGACTTTTACATGGTCAAGAAGTATGGGCAGACAGTCTTGGTGACCCAGGACCTTGCACTCGAGAATTACCTCGAAAGGTAATAGTCCAAGTTGATTGTATTCCATCAACCCACACCAGTCCCCCAGGATTCTCAAACAGGTTCAGAGTAAGCAAAAGACACTCTTCGCGTGATATATACTCATCAAATGAAACAAAACCGTAGAATGGCTCCTGACTGGTTCAGTGACGCAGTTGGTACTTGCCATCATATCAAAGGACTCACGAACGCCACTGGAACGTTGGGTATTTGATATCAAGCTGGTTGAGCCACCAGCGGACTCAGCAGAACCGTGCATCATTTCCATTTTCCCGACGTCCCCGTGTTCTAATTATATATATGCCCTTTCAGAACACCACCCAAACCCGAAGCCGAGATCCAGTCGGAAATTCGTGCCATTTTGAAGCAAATCATCTCCATGGTGACATACCTACCCGTGATCCAAGAACCGACTGTCTTCAATATTCTTGCATACACCTCTGAGTCAGCGGAGGTACCTGCAGGAGAGTGGGTCGATACTGACCCACTTGCTATCGAGGCGAGCAAGAGTCAACAGGTCAAGATGAGGAGCTTTAGCACAGACGTCCACCGCATTGAGGCGATGGTGGCATATCGGTATGAGGAATAAGACGGTCTCGTTATAGCCGAAGACCCATAGGAGTGGCAATCGGCTCTTGAATTCTGCAACGACTGATAGGATCAGGATCGTACTAGCTACTGTTGGAAATATGATGTTACAGTTGAGCTGGCAGTGCCATGGTCACCAATTGTTTGACAGATGAGACAGGCATAGTTCACACACACCAACAAATACTCCTCTTAACTTGTTCCCATCCTGATCCTGTCTCCCTCCGTTCCTTTTGTTTCGCTCATCTCTAATTTTTGAATTTTCTCGCTCTTTATTCCGTCTGGCCGGCCCCGGACTTGTTAACAGTAAAAACTACAGCTTCAAGCATCGTCTCTGTTTTCCATGGGCGAATCCTGGTTTCACAGAGAGTTCTTGGTCGCAAGGCGACTTGCGTTTAACGTTCTCTTTTATGGCGCCCACTTTGCGCTCTTCGCTTATGGCTGGTATAGTCAGGTTCGTCGGCACTATAGAATGTGATTTCCGGTAGATTAACCTTGGCCAAGGCAACAAACACTAGGCTTGCTGGTCTCAACACCCTGAAGTTCTCTGTCTGGACATCTCGCGGGGCTGGTCTTGTCCTCGCTTTCGATGGTGGCATGATTCTGATACCAATGCTACGCAACATAATCCGTGTTGTCCGCCCCAAACTGGCTTGGCTTTTCCCCGCCGACGAGAATATTTGGTTCCACCGACAGGTCGCCTATTCCATGGCATTTTGGGCTATGGTGCACACCACGGCTCACTATGTCAATTTCATTAATGTTGAACGGACACGTTAGTGATCTTTTTTTCTTTTTCTCCAGCTTCACGCTAACGGCCGCTACAGAAATAAGGAAACAATTGGCGCTGCAGATTCATTACACACAACCTGGTGGCATCACTGGCCACTTTATGTTGCTGATCATGGTTTTAATGTACAGCACCGCACATTACAAAATCCGCAACCAATGTTTCGAAGCGTTTTGGTACACTCACCATCTTGCATTCTTCTTCATGATTGGCCTTTACACCCATGCCACTGGCTGTTTTGTCCGCGACTCCGTCGACCCCGCTTACAGCAGAATCTTCCCGTTCTATAACACCGACCATTGCATTGGCTATCTTAGTTGGCGGTTTACTATTTGGCCTGGAATCATTTATTTCGGGGAGCGCGTCTATAGAGAATATCGCGCTAGGAGAGCGACACGGCTTTCCAAAGTCCTCGTGCATCCAAGTGGTTAGTCCTTTATTCCTTGAGGTTTCCTTTCCTTACGAAAGTCGCTAGGTGCTATGGAACTTCGAATCATCAAACCCAGCTTCAAATACACACCAGGGCAATGGCTTTTCATTCAGGTTCCAGAAATATCTCGTTGGCAATGGCATCCTGTATGCGTTTCTCATCCGTCTTATCCACGATCTCATTATATCATCATAGTTCACTATTACATCTGCTCCGGAAGACCCATACGTTTCCATCCATATCCGGCAAGTGGGCGACTTTACTCGTGGACTTGGTGAACGTCTCGGAGTTGGCCCCTCAGTGGTGGCTGCCATGACACAAGCTGCCATGAAAGGTGCAGAGAAGAATGAAAAGGCTGACACCGGATCGCGTGGGGATTTCGTTGAGCTTGATTCCAGCATATCAAGGCTTCCTGCGATTCGGATCGATGGCCCATATGGAGCCCCTGCTGAGGATGTGTTTGATGTTGAAGTTGCCGTTCTAATCGGCGCCGGCATTGGTATATTTGTTCCGTACTTTATATCATACGAGGTTCACTGATCACACGACTGTAGGAGTTACACCTTTTGCATCCATTCTTAAACACATCTGGTACCGCCAAAAGCGAGGCAATCTTGGTGCTCTGCGTCGTGTTGAATTCTTTTGGGTCTGTCGTGATGCACCATCCTTTGGCTGGTTCCAGAGCCTGCTCCAAGAAGTTGAAGCAGCTCAAGCAGATCGTTAGTATTTTGCAACTCTCGACATGGCCATACCTAACCGTAGAAACCGTAGCTAATTTCCTTCGGATCAACATCTATCTAACTCAGAAGATCGGCGAGGATATGCTTTGGAATATTGCCGTTAATGACGCGGGCGCCGAATATGACCCTCTAACCCTCCTGCGAACCCGCACTATGTTTGGGCGACCAAACTGGATGACGATTTACGGACAAATGAGACAAGCCATTGAGACCGGACAGTATATTCCCGGAAGCAAGTCTCAACTCAAGACGAAAGTTGGGGTATGTCACCACCATTGATATTGGTTTCTAAAATTGATCATGGCGGAACAGACCTATTTCTGTGGACCTGGTGTTCTCGCCAAATCTATCAAAGAAGCCACAGTGCATCACACTGGAGCAGCGGTTAATTTCACGTTCGCGAAGGTATAGCATTCCAAATATATTTGTATTCTCCTCACTCAATCCACTTCCATAGGAACATTTCTAATTGTGCTGTGATGTATTTTTAAATACTGTCTGTTGTGTTTGCTATAGTACTGCTATAAACCATTTATTCCACATGGGATACTAGTTCTGAATCACTCCCTGAGTGTCACATATATGATTCCAGACCAAGAGTCATGCTAGTCAAGTCCAGCCGGCAACCTGGGATTAAGTCCACACGAATTTTGTGCAGGGCTGGTGTACTAGCACCAACCACATAATTGATAAGCACATTAGCAGTGCTCACTGACGCTTTCACTCTAGAATTTCATATGGAAGCCCACCGTATTTCCAAGGATGATCGTTTGAGAATTGTTGGGATGTTTGCGGGTATGGGAAGCGGTAAGCGCGGGGCCAGCCCCACTGCACTCGATTCGTGGGCCCTGACGCAACCTCACTCATTTGAAAACGACAGGGCTCACCAAGGTTTGTCCCGTCATTCTCGAATTAAACGCACTAGCAAAACAATCAATCATTTTTGGGCATAAAGGTTGCGGTGGGACATGGGTAGGGGATAGTCGCTTTTGGTTTGGCAGCAATTTTTCCGAATGGACGCACATTGAACTGACGGAATGACATTGTTTCAAGGAACCAACACAACCTAACCATTTGATTGTTTGTGCTAAAGATTTGACACTATCAAAACTAGACTACAATGCTCACCTCCCGGAGCCTACCGTGGCGCTATAGATGTACTAACTAAAATAATAAGGAACGAGGTAGGTTTGTATGATGATCGAATGAGCGCATAAAACCTACTGCGTCTCATATGATCATAGGGTTTTTTTGCCCTGTACAAAGGGGCCACCCCCCCAGCCGCAGGCTGGGCTATGATTGACTCAGTGCTTCTTGGGTCTCTTCACAATTACCGCCTGTTCCTTCTCCGGAATGGGATGACTGACCTTTCCTCCAACGGCGTGCCGCGATTGACCCTTATGGCTCACGGGATAGCTGGGCTTTGTGCTGGGCTGACAAGGTGAGATTCATTTCCTATGACAGAGGTATCCCCAGAAGGTTGATATGTATCTACAAAAAAGCGCCGTCATTGCGACCCCAATTGAACTTGTAAAAGGTTGGTTTAATACTATGTTTGAGTTTGAAATGGAAGGGTGATTGATTCAGATCCATAGTCAAGCTGCAACTTCAGTCCCAGAAGTCCGTAGTTGACCGGCCTTTCAAGGGCCCCATTCATTGTGTGCGGAAAATCGTTGATGCACAGGGTTTGAAGGGGATGTGGTCAGGATTTACCGGAAGCCTTGCGTTTCGGTGTAATTTTTTTTGGATGTTTCTTGCTTTTGAGGTCTGTTGCCTTAATCCTCGGCGCTTTCACTACTCCAATTTGGTCAAAGGCTTTATGCGTGGGTTTACACGACTAGCCGGAACACCCTTTGAAGTGGGGGTTATCTCGCTCGTGTTGCATGCTACGCCACTGACGCTAGTCTTTTACGTGCTCAGATAAGCACGGGCTCCGCTAATTTTGCATCCGGTGGCTTGGCTTCTTTTGCGTTCTGGGCGATGGCCATTCCAGCCGATAATATCAAAAAGTAAGTTCACTGGGCCACAACGCTATTGTCCAGTACTGAGATTATTATACCTAGTCGGATGATGGCTCACCCTTACCCAGCCCCTTTGGCTTATAAAACACCACGTCCCTCTTTCCTCCTCATCGCGCGCCATATCCACTCGCGTGATGGCGCAATCGGCTTCTTCCGTGGACTGGGACCTTCACTTTTACGTGCATTTCCTGTGAATGCATGCGCCTTTTTTGTTTATGAAGGGACAATGAGAGCGCTAGGCGCCGAGGCGGTAATGTCATTCACCCATGACCACACATATATATTTGACGTCCCCATGCAGACCCGTCAATGATAAATTTACCTGTTTTAGCATTATTAACATGTCACTTAAGAGGATACTATTACCTGAAAAAACGGAACAGAATATCCAACAAACTATACTTCGGGATTGACGAAAGATGTTCTCTCTTCCTAACGGCGCCATGAATTGGGTATATCGGTATATTACATGTAATGTTCTGAAGTCAAAAGTGTTCCAGAAGGTCAGTATGGGCCTCCACAATCAAAGTCCACTGTTGAGAACAACATAGAACTAAATATAGCACCGAGAGAATGTACTTGGTGGTAGCGCAGAGGGCCAGTTCCCGCCTGAGATAGCCTCTTCCCACTCTTCCGCATAGGAGCGATACAGATCCAACGATGCACGGGCATTTTCAAGCTGAAACAATAATCATCAGTGTTGGGGTGAAGAACGACACGAGGACGACTCACTGGATGATGTTGGCCTTCTTGGCAGCGCCTACACATCAGTTGCCACAATAATGTCTGGAGACCGACGGGTTGGTTGGATGACCGCAGGACATTCCTAAATGGCTATAGGATATGGATAAGCTACAAGGGCAATTGCAGGAGCGGAATAGTGATATACCTGGTATAGGGCAACATCCCGCGTGGATACAGCCGGGTGAGGTATACCGAGTACTAACCGTGTCAATTTAAGGAATATCGTTGTTGAAACACTATTTTACCTGATAGATCATTCCAAATACTATGACCAACCAGAATTTTGCCTTCAATAAGATCCGCAACGTACGGTTGCACTACACCAAAATTCAGAGCCTCGCCTGATAAAAGGATTATGTCAGGCAATAAAGGAAGGGATTACGACAGACTTGATTTCAAATGAGATTCAGTAATCCCTGTTGTTGCAGTCCGGTAATCAGTTACCTGGACCAAGAGTTATTGACGGGTGAATGCGCCGGTCTCATTATCGCACCTCCATTGTGGGTGCCACATAGTGGTCGAATACCGTCTTGCCCCAGTAGTCAACGATAGCAACCCGGCTGGTATTACGCTATTTTGTGTTATTCGCGGAGACACAAGAGCTGGCACGTACGCAAGCATGGATGTTGTGCCACCCGGGCCTACCCCAACATTGGAGCATGAAATAGAAAGAAAATCGCAGGGTGTGGGGACAGGAGACATGATTGTGATGCAAGTGAGGATGGGATGTAAGATTTGGAGACGACTGCCTTAAGAGCATTATGGATTATATTATTCCCCTGTGGTCTTGAATAATCTGGCAAGTTGAAGGACAGTTCATGCACGATATCATAGATAGAATGTTTGGGGTCCTTCTTACCGTTATTCGTAGTCTTGTGCGACACGAGGGGAACCTGACGTTGAGTGAACGACATGTTTTTAGTTGCTGGCCAAAATGCCCGACAAAGTTTGTTGAAAAACCCAATGAATGGTAGCATCAGGTACTCAGCGGTCTTCTTTGGGACGTCGGCTGGTCAGCCTATATGATTAGTAGATGTAAAATGCGATCGACGTCCGGTGAAATCGTGTGTATGTAGAAGCAGCACCATGTTTTGGAAAAGTGGTTGGCGGGAAATGGAGTTGGGTGGATGAGCGATCGAATGAGGTTGGGCTATGGAAGATCGCGCAAGTTGAATAGAATCTGAGCTGCGAGAGAAGGCATTGGATGACATCATAGGGATTAGGTGTAATGAATCAGGACCGGGTCCTGGGCTACTCAAAATTTGATTATCATATAGCAGGGAATGGATCACGACGGGAGCGGGAGCCTTGCTAAGAGATTCCTGAAATCAGCAGCTGGAATGATAGGGATTGGTACTCCCAGCGACTGTGTGTTTCAATCGTCAGCACGGCTATGTGTCACTGTCATGAGCTTTTTTTGGAGGGCCAAGGCAGCTCCGCGCGGCGCAGATCGCTTTGACACCGAACTTGCTCGTCAATCCAATGCGGTTTGAGTTTGATCAATGCCAGCTTGAGAACTTTTTGTTCGCCGTACCTACCAAATGGGTGGTTGTAGATTATTGTATGATTCGTTGAAACGGGTCATCCTAAGCTTGAGAAATCTGGTAGCACCGTAAACTAGCTAAAGTAGTGTGGTACTGGCCGGATCATCAATTTAGGTAACCCATCCAGCGGTTCCCCCATCCTGGCTGTGGTTAGCTACCAGATCTGTTCAACGGGACGCCCGTAGAGCACGCCAGAGTGCTCGCCGCTCCACTGCCCTGATTTGAATTCCTTCCGGCACCGCATCATCCACGCGGCACATTTCCGAGACGGCCGGTGCCAGGGGTTGTGCTTTGTTCGAAGGCGCCGTTGCTTCCAGGATTTCTGCCGGGAGCAGCACCATAAGACTCCATTATGAGGGCTAACCTTGGATCTTCTAGACAAGACAAGTCTTTATCATTCCAGATCGTTCCCCGCCAGATTGGTGACTCGTTTTTCCAAGAGGTACCATAGTTGTTGTTCCTTCCCGTTTCCCTTGAACAGCTTTCTTCCATCCTGACGGGTCATGTTCGATGATGGCGATTGATCCAGCCTGCCAAGCACGCTTCTCTCCAATTTCCAAGTCTGGCGAGACCATTGATAGGTTTGATCGGCATTCATTAGCAGGTGTGCAATGTCCTTGCGCCCTTCCTTCAGCGCAAAGTTGATTATTCGTCGTCTTACTCGTCTGTCTTCCACCCCCACACCCCACTGCGCTTGAAAATTATGCAATGCTTTCCATGCGACTGTCCCACAACGCTTTGCTTGTCGGAGAGGTCGCAGGAGCAGAAGTAAAGTTGATGACGTTGGAACCAATAATGGATGGAGGGCTAATAACGATATACAGGTTTTCCGAGCCATATAGAATCCACAGAGGCCCCGTGGTGAAGGACTCAGAGCAAGGTGTAAATGCACAATATCCAAACAACGACGGGCGTGTGGATGGGTCACGGCCTTTGGGAGCCCTTTGAAATACGATCTGGTGAACTCAAGAGCCGCTTCGCTTTCGCCAAGTTTTAGCATCATCATAACAACAAAATAGGCGGAGTGGGGAGAGATGGTTGTCGGGTCCATTGAGACAGATTTGGTGTAGTGATTCATCGCCACTTGGTACTGGGCTAGATTTGGCGATACGGCTCCTCGATCCTGGTCAGGGCTGTTGTCCGCACCTCCACGCTTGGGCGTCTGAAGAAATTCCAGCAGGATAGGGAGAGGGATGTTGTGTCGTGGTCGGACGGTTGATTTGTGGGTGTGTTTGAGTGTATGATGTAAATGTATATTGGAAGACTGGGCTTGATGCCATGCGACTTCCCACTCTCCAGTGCGCACGAGCCAGCGAGTTTTGAGTTTCCAAGTTTCGACGTTGGCTGTAATTTTATCTTTCTTCATCGCTCTGATTAACCACGGTACTGTTCCAAATGAGTTATGGCGGAT
Organism: Infundibulicybe gibba; assembly: GCA_015501065.1. NCBI lineage: Eukaryota > Fungi > Basidiomycota > Agaricomycetes > Agaricales > Omphalinaceae > Infundibulicybe > Infundibulicybe gibba. The sequence continues at coordinate 1,081,290 of JADNYI010000001.1, forward strand.
TGCAAGTTCAATGAGCAAATTATATGAATGTATCGAATGTTGGTGCGGGTGAAGATCATGATATTCAAGCAAGGCCGCAAAGCTTGGCAGAGGGGTATGCAGCGATAAGATTGACAACATGTTGCGATATAACGACTTTCGTGTTTGAGCCCTAGGAAGAAGTGCGACTGTTGGAGGGTCCAGCAAAAGCGGTGCGACCGGAACACCCGGAAAATCGCTCCAGTTATGATAGTTGTCTAAGGAGTCGGTGTCGGCGACGGAGAAATTTACACGACCTGGGTCTTGCCACGAGAAGTCAGAGTCCCGGAGAGTATCCGGGATTACTGGATTCAAATTTGGATAGCAGTTCCATGGTTGCTGGTGTTGGGTCGCATGTGAGGGAGGTAAATGTGTTGACTTGTGGAGGGTTGATTGTGCGGGGGAAAGTGAATGAAACATGTATCTCTTGAGGTGATCACTAACACAGCTGTGGGGTCTAGATCGCGAACATGAGCATATGCCCCATGAATATTGCAAGACGCGAAACCGACCTAGAGTACAAAAGTAAACTGGCCGACCCATTTCTTCGGTCCCTCAGACGAGGGAAATAGATAGAGGACAAGGCAGCTTCTCTTCGAACTCGACGATCCAGCAGTAACTTGGGGGTTGCCCATCCGTCTCTGGCTACTATCTGGAACAAGGCGGTGACATGCTTTTCAAGATTAGCGGGAGGTACAATCCAATGTTGCATGCATATGTCCGATGTGCTAGAGTGCCGTGGTGACGCGTCCAGCTTATTCGCGGTGGGCCTCTCTCTGGTATGTTTGCTGTTGGAGAAATTAGGGAATGTTTCTTTGAGGGTTATTTATTCGTGTGTGACAAGGCCTACTAATAAAAACAGGTGTATACACAGCTTAACGGACTTACGTAATGTCATATTTCCTCGCGCAACACGTGGTGCAGGTTTTCTTGTTGACGCGCCTAAACCGCTGCATTGGCATCCTTATATCCCGCCATCGGATGCTCTCACCTCAAAACCACTGATCGTCGAATGCCTTCATTTCAGCCGCCTCCCGTAGATCTCCCTGCGCTTTCAGCCGCTAGCAGGGTATTGCAAGACCAGTTCGTGAAGGATACACAGAGTATCCCAGAACTCAGTGATACATTGGTTGTCCGTTCGTCACATTCCATATTCCTATGAATTCCTTGGTTCAATTAGGTTCAGCTGGGGCTCAGGCCTCGGCATCATATAGTATCTTTCCAGACGATATCCGCGTGCCTTACCAGAAGAAGCGATTTGTTGGAATACCCGATGGGCTGTTCCAATATTATGACAGTAATAACCACCGCTTGAATTTGATTCCAGTGGGATTCACATGGATTCACAAACCTTAGGTACCAGCGTTACATCACATATGGGCCTGATGCCTGAAATTGAACGGGCGTGGATCTCTATTGACCACAAATTATTTCTATGGGATTATATTGATGGGTAAGCAAAGTGTATTCGTGATTTTTAATAGGTTACATTCTGAAATGTTGATAGGCATGATATCAGTTCTTTCGTAGACCAGCCCGACGTGATAACTCACGTTGCTCTAGTGAAACCACGACAAAAGCTCTTTATTGACGAAATTTCCTCTCTTCTTGTGATTTGTACACCACTTTCTGTCCTCCTCCTTGGTCTTTCCGCCTCTTCCCCCGCAACACCAAACAGCCGTACCCACAAGGAGATAAAGCTTTATGCCACAGATCTGTCTGTGCCCTCAGACGTAGAGATGACTTCAGTTGTCGGTACTCAGGAGGGTCGCATTTTCATGTGTGGTTCGCAAGACGGCAACTTGTATGAATTACATTACCAGGAGAAGGAAGCTTGGTTTGGAAAGCGTGTCCAAATCATCAATCACTCGGTGGGTGGTATGCAAAGTCTGCTCCCTCGTTTTGCGACACAGAACATTGATGGTGAGCAGTATTTTCTCGCTCGCGTATATGATACCTTACTCGGGTAGATCGTATCACTTCCGTCGTTTACGACGAACGGAGAAAATGTTTCTATACATTAACCACTAAAAACAATATCTCGGTATACCAACCTACTGGAGAAAAGTCTGTACAGCACATACAGACCATTTCCAATATCTATAAATTAGCTCAAGATAAAGCACCTGGGTCCCCGGCCATCACTCCTCAAAACTTTCAGATTATTTCACTTCATGTCGTCGATGAGTCTGAAGCCCGGTCTGGAGTACAGCTATTCGTCATAACCTCAAATGGAGTTAGGCTGTATTTCTCTCCTTCCCCACCCTACAACCAATCCTATGTTATTGGTGCAACATCCTCCGGCCCAAGAGCGCTCCAGCTAGTTCACGTCCGACTCCCGCCGTCCAATTTGCTCCACCCAGATGAGCAAACGAATGCCTACCGACCCACCGCATCAACCTATGGAATTGCCCCTGGTTCTGCTTTACCACCTGCTCCTCGACCATATATCATTTCTTGCCTTGAAAGTACGTGCTCTTCCGATGGGCTGGTCATAGCCGCACAACAGGGCGACACAGATGGCACAGATTATGTCTTGTGTCTTGCTCCTGATCTTACTCGTATCGGCTCCTTGGGACAGCTGAACCTCCCACAGCCACAGCAACCCAACTCGCAGTCATATCAATATGTGGGCGGATATAACGGTGGCCCCCCAAGTGGTCGTCCGCCGTTAACAGAGTACGCTACCTTGTTATCAATACCTGGAAGAACATGGGCGATGGCTGCTGTTCCTCAAACAGCCCCAGCACCATCTGCTGGATCCCAACGACCGTCACTAATCAATGAGCTCGCAACACAATTTGGGAGTCCACCCCGCCAGTTTATGCTTCTCACCAATGTCGGGTTGACTTTCTTGGCTAAGCGACGTGCTTTGGATTACCTACAGGCTGTTCTCGAGGAATTACACGCTGAGGGTGATGTCCAACCAATACTCGAATTTCGTGATAGGTATTCTTGAAGGATTCGTAAATGCACATAACGCTTACCAATGAATATTTAGTTTTGGCCGGGACCAAACATGTGCTATGCTCTTGGGTCTTGCGTGTGGGAACACGTTTTTAGACACCACTGAAGGGGTGTCGTCAGGTACCATTAGTATGGTCTCCCCAGATATAGCTGCCGTGGCCAAGCAAGCCTTTTATGACTTTGGCGAGCGGCCGATGTGGAACGAAAGAATGAACTATGGGACAGGTGTGCTCACCCATAACTAATTTTCCTTCTGGCGGCTTATATTCTTAGCCGACAATCAGGGGACGGCCATCTTCAGCGGCCGGCGGGAGGCACTTGTGTTCTACTTCGCTCGCTTAGTGCGGCCCTTTTGGCAGGCAAAAATGCTGAAACCTGGGTGCGTATTCCTGTCGCTCTGTCTCCCCTGAGATTGACGACTACAAAGCCAATCGAACCTATTTGATCTCGCCATCTCAGAGAACGTGCTTGTTACTATCCAGAAAAATCTGTTCGCACTCAGGGACTTTCTGGACAAGAATCCACAACTATTCCATTCATCGCCTAGCGAGCCTGCAGCTACCCGCTCATCTGTGGCGGATCAAGAGGCATGGAAGGTTGGTTTATGAATTCTTCATCTGCCCATGAACTTAGCTTTATATTAGGCAGAACAGCATTCTGTTACAGAATTAGTGTCCCTTCTGAGCAGAACGATCGAAGCTCTCTCATTTATTCTCCTCCTTAACGATTACAGGCTGGGAGAATTGATATCACAGTAAGTTTAATTTTGCCACCGGAACACGTTTAGCCTACCCTCTCCTAGATGCGATTCCGAAATTCAGAAACTTGTCGTTTCCCAAACATTCTCTGATCTCATCACCACCCAGAATGGGGTTTCTATATCAAGGGCACTGGTCAATGTAGTCATCGATCAGCAAATAGGCCAACAAATAAGCGTAATTCACACCATTGCCACAAATATCCTATAACGCTGACCTATCTATGTGATTGTAGATTGATGCTATCAGTGAGGTGTTGCAACATCGATGTGGATCGTTCTGTAGTACCGATGATGTTATGATTTATAAGGCAAGATGTTCACAGACTCATAAAGGCTGGGACTAACTATTTCTCCCCTTAGGCAAAAGAAAATGTCCGCAAGGCAGTTGAAACCCGAAATCCTATCGAAAGGCAGAACTGGTTGGCGGAATCCCTACGGTTGGCTAGTTTCATTAAATCCCTGACAAGAAAATTCATCATAATCATAGCTTGTTCATCAAAGGCGCTCGCATCCTCGAATTCGACCACCTGCGTGAAGTTTGTGGCGACTACCAGCAGCTTGGCTATGCTAAAGGTCATCCCATCCCATCCCCTTACTATTGATGCTCATATCTCCTCCTCAGGCGCCATCGACCTCCCCTTAACATGTGCACAAATACTTGATCCCGATAATTCTGGCCTGGACTACTGGCATATGGGCTCACCACCGGATGACCCGCGCGGCGTCCAAGCACAACAGAGAATACACTGCTATGAGCTTATTTTGGATTCCTTAATGGCATTTGAAACCACCAGCCTTAAAGCTAAGAACTCATCCGTTGGCGTTTTGACGTCCGACGAACCGGAATCAGTTCGAATTCATGCCTATGAACTTGCGCTTTTGAGCGAGGATGAAATGTTTCATTCCACGCTGTATGATTGGCTCATTGGACGCAACCTCGCCGATGATCTACTACAGGTTCGTCAATCTGAAATATCGAGCATATCGGGTAAGCTAACAATGCCGAAGATGCGACCGCCATTTCTTGAAGCGCATCTCAAAAGAGAACCCGCGAATGCTCATAAATATCAACTGCTTTGGCAATTTTACGTCAAAAATGGGCAACCACTGCGAGCAGCGGAAGTATTGGGTGCGCTCGCTGAATCAGACAAGTGAGCGCTATATACTTGAATAAAGCATATCATCTTGACTGGAAAATATAGATTCGATCTCCAATTAGATGCTCGACTTGAGTATCTGACCCTCGCTGTCGCAAATGCCAAGTCACACCCCATTTCCGCTGGTGGAAGGCATGAGACCGCTATCGCCTTTCTGACAGATTTAGAAGAGAAACTAGAAGTTGCACAAGTTCAACTAGAGATATATAATATTCTCAGCCCCCATATCAACGATGCAGAGGAGGTCAGGGATCGAATTCAGCTTCTCTGCACAAAGTTGTTTACTATGTCAGAGGTACGTGGAGCCCTAAAGCCAATCCCGCTATTCTGACGTTCCAATCCAGCTATTCCAACTATATGCGATTCCTTTTGACCTACCCACGATGAAACTCCTCTGCCTCCATGTTTCCGAACACCGAGATGATTCACTTCTCCGACCTATCTGGAATAATATATTTGATTCCAGTTTGTTCTCCTCATACCCGAAACAAGCAATCATGCTAATTTGAATTCAATCCTAGTTTTGGAAGAAACTCCCGATATACTCGTGACAGCAGACAACATGGCCGCTAAAATTATTCCCCTTGGACAGCGGTTTTATCCATCAGAAAGCGCTTTCCCACTCCGTGAGTCCCCTACTTCACTCCCCATCCAGCAAGTTCTAACTGAAACTTGCAAGGATACATTGCATCTCTCCTCGTGAGATTTACACTAGCTAATACATCCTCATTGTCCCCCGGATGGGCACCAAGAACGTTAATCCAATGTGGTGTGCCATTCCTTGAGGTTTGGGATATCTTCCACGAGATGTATGAATCGCAGGTAAATATAAATGACCCGCGTTGTTTTGTCATATTAATCAACCCCTAGGTCCCCCCCTTCAATAATCAAACTAACGTGCAAGCAATATCCGCCGATATTGCAGTCCTACTCTCCGATTGGTTACAGGAAGCTAGACGTCCACAATCATTCGGACGAACAGATTTCCCAGTGGGTCGGATTGACCTAGCTGTGGACCAATATTTGACAGAATTGGAGCCAACACGCACGGCAACGAAAAGTATCTACGAGGATGTAAAACGGCAACTGAGGAAAAATTGGTAACTAGAGCACATCGTCCCACGATTTAATATATATATATATGATCCACCAAAAGCAAATAGCTTCAATTAACTTCCAATATGGCGTCCTCAGCGCGTAGGAGAAGCCGCTTTGTCATGGATTGTGTCAGCTCATATACTTTGTAAAGTGCCCTGTAATGCAAATGTCAGTTGCAGCTGAGAAATGGCATGCACAAACTGACCTGAGGGCACCAAGTACAAGTAAGAATATAATAACAGCGGCAGCGATGTCTCGCGAGTTATCTCTGCGGCGGTTCCCCCGATACCTCGCTAGCCAGTGGATCGGGCCAAGGAAAGGGGCGGAAAGTAGCATGTGCACTAGGGAGCCAGCACCCACAATGGGGAGGCCTAGGATAAATCGCCTGCAGAAATTCCACAGAACCCCGGTTCGCCGTGGGGTGATTTTTGGTACACCGCCAGGGGAGTATCCTGGTCCTGGCATGACATCCTCATCCTGGAGGATCCTTAAAGCAGCTCTAATGAGGTCGCGCGCCGTTTGGAAGGGACTACCGATGTAAATGAAGGGAAAGTAACTCGCGGTAGGCTCATAGACGGTTGGATCAGACATGAAAAATGTCGTTATAAACGAGGATAAAAGGACGATGGCAGTGAACACAATCGCCGAAATACTTCCTACAATTGCTGAGGAAAAGATAAAGATAAGTCTTCACGGATACAGGAAACCAGAATAGACCTGGGTTTGTGGCTATCCCAACAACTTTGGTGCGGGTGAAGCGATAGTTGTAGTGGCATTGTGGACATGAGAAAAAAGCACCCTTGGCAGAGGTGTTCCTCCATTTCTGTAGACATTGGACATGTACATACTAAGGAGGGTAGTACATTTCAGACATAACCACATGTTTCAAGAGGTTAACGATTGCTCACGCTAATTGAGCCTTTGCATAAACATGGGCGGATGAGACGACCAAGCTCTGGATCGAAACCGTCGAAGCAGATGCGACATTGCTTCTCTTCGGTTTGGTTGTCGGCCTCTGGTTTGTTATCCTCTTTAGACATGGCAGGGTACAATGTGTATTTGCAACTCCGATCGTGATGTTGGGGTTTGTTATAAACAAAAGCACCCGAAATGTTTTAAATTACATCACAAAGCAACTATTGGAGATGTCAATGTGCGATGAAAGCTATTGCGTGAACTGTGACTAATGAAGATGAGGAATGTGGTGGGAGATGCATGCATGGACAACATAAAATCTTTACAACTCTTCCATCGGCTGTTGGATAATTCGACCCACCAGCCAGCCAACCTTGGTCACCCACCGGTCCCGCACCATCCTCATCACGTCCGTGCCCTCGCAGAATTTACTCTCTGCCATTTCGTCTAAGCCTCTCTCCCAGGCTCTAACGGTTTCGCTGCCGAACATGCCACCTTCCTGATTAACAACCTGGTCCACACGGTCCACCCAAGCCTTCCATTCTTCCAACAGGCGGGGTAAGAGAAGAGGCCAAAGCGACGACTGAGTCAGAGGTGGTTGAGATAACAAGTGATTAGTCATTGATGATAAGAAAATGAATGACTCCGATGGATGTCGGTCTTTGTGCAGGGTTTGGAGGGCGGCAACATGAGATTGTGGATGAAGCGGCGGCGTAGTTGTTGGGGAAGGAAGCAGAGAGAAATAAGGGAGATATGATATACATGCGGCCACAAAGTCCGAAATGTGTGGTCGAAGTCTAGATGTGATATATGAATCACGCATGCCACCGTTGCCGGGGGCGAGTACGGGACCCGATCGATTTCCGTTTGGTTCTGAACCAAATCCAAAGGCTGTTGTTGATGGAGGGGAATGATGCATGGGGGAGGAATTGGAATACGGGTATGCGTCTCGAAGTTGTTTGGATGATCGGGCGAGGGCTTGAGTGGCGGTTTCCAGAGTTGGTCGGGGTAGGAGTTGAAGAATATTAGTTTTTAGTGAGGGCTGGGAATGCAATAGGGACATCAAGAGTGGTAATAGGGATTGCGGGGGCAGGCTCGCTGGGCGACACGATAAGTATCGGCAGATGAATGTATCATCAGGCTCACCGAGTAATACGCCAACATCTACACCGTCGCTCTCGTTAGTTGATTCTTTGTCTTTGCTGACTCTTTCACTTTTCTCATGGTTGTCTACTGAGGGTGCCAGTCGTGCACGCTTCGGCGCAGCTCGCTTCAGCCGTTCTGGGGTGGGACTCCTATCCATGAGATCATCCCGTGCAGTTCTGGACGCATCGGGACCTTCCTCTGGCTCACGGGACCTTTTCTGAGCGCGGGTTGAAGAATAATGCGCGGATGCAAGCTGTTGGAATGCTGAAGGATTGGTGTGACCTGTGGTGGACGCCGAGGGCTGCCACCCAACATTTCCTGCTGGAGGTGCATGGGTTAAGCCAAAACCAAAACCAAACGGAGAAGGTGCATGTGAGACCGGGGAAGGATGAAAGTCGATATGCGGATGTAATACGTTGGCCATGGACGTCTGAACAGGACAACGTGAAAGAGGTTAGTCGTCACTGTGTCACAGAATACCCCCGGGTTACATGTCACATCATGCGGCGCCGGCCCTAAGCCACCTCCTTCAAAATCTGAAATTTCAGTCGCCCACACGCTTGAATCGACTAGCGGACAACAAGGTGAGATCCCTTCCTCAGTGACATTTCGGTGACGAGACAAACGAATCGCTACTTTGAAGCCGACTGGTTTATGAATTTCATTTCTATACCCAAATTTCTGAGCATAACATTCCACCCAAACGGCTTGATATTGACGACTTTGTTGTAGGCATGAACATGATCCATGCCTTATCCTAGGTTCCGATATGTACTGTGAGTCATCCTTGCTGAACCACGGGGATGATGGAACAAATAGAAGTCAAGCACTGACCCCGTCTAAAGGACGGGCATTGATGATTTACCATGCTAATACTGACCCTCACTCTGCTCTGTCAAATATGGTTCAATTCTGACTCTTCGCTTCCATAGGTCTGGTTAGTTCCATTTCGCCAATCTTTCTGATAGGATTAGTAGCAAATGAAATTTAGCCGACCTCATTGGCATGATGACTAGAAATGTCCATTGTCTTCAACCATATGAACCCCATTATAAAAACCCTACCAACCGATTGCTGATGCCCTCCTATAGATTGTACATTTTGGACGTAGGTGTATGTAGATGATTAATAATAAACTATGTTCCGGCTGTCCACATTATATTTGCCAGCCAAAGAATGCAGCAAGTGGTTACAACTCTGCTCGGAGGTTCCACGGCACACCCAGATATGCTTTGGTGGCTGGTGGTTGATTTTCCCCAGCTTGGTGGGTGGGTAGAGATTGATCCAGATCGCAGAATCGTGCCGCTAAGTCGCTGGTCGCATTGGCCACGCGGTCAGAGAGGTAGATGAACACGATTGTTTGGAGGATAAAATTGGCAGGCCTCCAATGGGGGCCAGGAATGATAATCAGGATACCTTTGCTGTCGCCGGCCAACCAGAGGTGGTATTGCATAATGAAGGTCTCTAGGGAGCATTTTCCAATGAACGCAAAAGCTCGCGAAAAGGATGACCGCAACAATACGCTGGCATTACGCAGGCAGATAAATGCCAGAACGGGAAGAAAGGAGATGTACGGGTGCCATAGGTTATAGGTGAATTTGGACTCCTGGGCGAGTTCAAACATGAAAAATAACACCATGATGATCCCAGAACCTCCTATAGCAGCATTCGCAACCAAAGACCAGCGTGGATGAGTTGTGAGGTTGTGATCACGTATTTTGATGACCGCGATGGCGGTGAGCATTCCAAAATAGACAATCCAGATGTCAAGCTTTACCCGGAATGCCCATTCCCGGGCAGACCAATGGGTTCCGAAAACTCGAGCAAGGAATCGAAAACACGATTCCAGCGGCCAGGGGTCGAGGAAGAATAGTGTCACCAAGGCTGCTGAGAGTGTTATCTTGAATAACACAAACGCCGTGTTGTGGTTATATCGGGAGTATATAGCCAACGTGGTGTAGATCACAAGAAACCACATAGAAACCAATGGGGCAAAATAGTAGGAAAGATAATCCGTATTCATCGTGTAGGAGAGCGCGATTGTGAGCAAGTTGAGCCGCATTAAAATCTAATATAGGTATCAGGCCTACTTGGCTATCTGGAAATGGAGAGACGATTCAAACTCACTTGGAGAATCCGGTGGAAGCCAAATTCCGCCTTTCTTAAGTAGTATGTAGTATGGCCATATCCCGTCATAAACAAATACGATGCCACAAGGACACGGACGGGGTTGTAGATTCCAGACACCTTTGAGCCGCCGCAATAATGATAGATCAAAATAATAACTACTCACGTCAGATGTATCCCAAAGAGTGAATAAGAGACGTACGTTGCATCCAGCCCGTCTGACCCCTGTTCAAAATTCCGAGATCATTATTATCCCGTTTGATAGACGCCAAGCCTACAGCAAGAGTGAGAAAACAGAGGAATGTGAAGGTCCATTCGTCAAAATGCTTCTGTTCCTTTAGCCAGAGCCCAGTTCTATCAGCAACATACATAAGGACCACCGTAATACTGAAAACTAATATGGGCAAGTGCCCACTCCTTGTGCTAGCCTGCCTCCTTTAAACAGAATCAGTCATGCTCCACAGGGACAAGAGTAGCAGGCTAACCTGAGGAAGAGAAAATATGCGATCAGGCCCCACGCTGCAGCGACAATGAGTAGAAATAATTGCAGAGGAAAAGGTTGCGGGTAGCTAAAACAGCATGTTTTGTTGAATGGGGGGACCTTGGGCAGACGATCGTTACAAAACGCGTTCAGGAGGATATTGGCCTGAGCCCGAACGGTTGCATCGGAAAAATGAAGACCGTCTTCGGTATTTGATGGTTCCAACATGTCATTGAACACTAGTGGTGAGATTAGGGCTGATGAAAGGTTCATTGAAGAATTGCCAGCAAGACGAAGACGATGGTGAAGGGCCAAATTCATCTCATCGATATCGGAGGGCCAAATAGTGGTGGCCCTGTCCCTTGATAACTTGGAGGAGACAACTTGCTGGATAGGCAACAACACGATTTGGTCTGCCGCCGTGAAATTGTTCTTCCCAAGTGCGTTTAGGATACCCTCTGTGTTGCCCAACCATCCTGAGACTCCGTTAGATGTGGTAGAGTAGCGCAAATACCATAGCCCAGACCCAAGGATAAGAAGTGCCGGGCGCCGAGTGCGATCGACAGATTCCCCCGAGGGGTCGAGATGGTGCGCAATTGAAGTATTTAGGAATGGGTCCCAAAAGAAGGAAATCTCGCTCTGATTCTGTGTAACCAGGACGTGGTCAGAATGTTTCTGCATATCGTTTGGTGGGGCGGTAGGCAGTGTTGGGTCCAGAACGTGAGCAAACTGAAAAAACAGTTTTCTGGTAGTCGAGTCCCCGATAAATATAACCCTCCGGGATTCCAGGCATGTTGAGCCATCCGATGGGGAGTACGAATGCAGAATACAACCTGAACGTTGGATGCTTTGAAACATGGTCGTGTAAATTAAACGATGGTCATCATACCGTCTGGTTGCCATATACCACGGGACGAATCTAACCAGCTACCACGCTCAATCAGCGCGCTGCAATTAAATGGATCCTTGGTACCTATAGAAACTGGTCATGGAGCACGCTCGCGCATGAGACCAGGAAACATACCCAGCGTGAGAGTGCGCAGGAGCCCCACAGAGAGACTAATTGAGATGGCCAGAATACCAGTGGCATGGATCCAGGGCAGTTTCATGTTGTGAACGCGGTCGTAGAACGGATAAAGCTCAAGCGGATAGCATGTACTAGTTGTCACCGTGCACTCGTATGTTTAGTATTGAAGGTTGGTCTGCCAAAGGTCCGGTAACTAAACATACTACAGAGAAAGAATATATATAGAACAGTCGAACACTCCCAGTCTGTTATAAATAGGAATCCATGTATTATGTTCTATAGAGCAAAGTGAACCCAACATGTACGTCGTTATCGGGTACACAAAGTCCAAGCTGCCTATAATATTCTAAGAAATAGGATGAATTTGCCAGGCTGGGGGAAGTTTGACTGTATGGTGCAGGTGGAAAAGTTCAAATACAGGCAAGAAGATGGCAGTAGTGAGTCCGTATGCTCAGAAGAATCGAGAGGAATATATTAGTATGCGACAACGCTTTATACAGGCGTCGATGTCAGCCCTAGGACGATTAAGTAACTGACGCGGGCGTATCGTCGAGTTTACATACCAGTGCTGCAGAAAATTTCGTGTCAGTAGGTTATCTGGGTTGAAAGGAAAGTGTACCCACCCTTTACAGTGATTGTTTGAAGCAGTGGGGAAGCAAGATAGATAACGGCATCCTGCACAAGCTTAAAGGCAACATTTAATTATTGGGAGAGATGTGCAGGAAAATTGCGCACCCGCATATGGATCGGAGGTATAAAAGTTCCTGGTCAGTACCACGAATAATATTATGGCCAATGGCATAGCAGCGAGACGGAAACACCACATAATGAGCCGATGACGTTTGGTTTCGCTAATGACTGGATAGAATGTTGTACCGACAAGGAGTCCCATGAAAAAACCACCCAGATGAGCTAGGGAAGCGGTAAGTTAATAGCAGTATGCGTGGACCAGAAATACTAACCAAAGTTGTCAATGTCTAAGAACCCCAGCTCATGGTGAGCCATGATAATCATAGTAACATCGTCACATACATGGAATATAACCAATCGCAATACCAATCAAGAGTTCGATGGTCATGAAAATCAACTGGAGAAGTTTCTCAGCAGCTTTTTTTATTCAAGGGATCGCGCAACAGTACCTTGCGCACAGGTCGATACTGGTATTTCCAATGAGCAAAAAGGTCTACCCATGTAACCTTGATGTAGTTATAGGTTTTCGTGTGATTGTAGTGAGGATTCGAACTTACTGCGACTGTGCCAAATATTGCGCCGCTAGCACCAATGGATGGGATGCCAACAAGGGAGAAGTTTCCACCAAGAACATTTCTGCATCGCTGTGAGTGAGGACAACGATCTAGTTGTCTGTTGGACGAACCCAAAGATACCAGCAGCAAAATAGGTAATAAGAAACCCACCAGAACCCATTTCCCGTTCAATCTGCGAGATAGGTAGGTTGGTACCTTCTTGGCTCCAAGTGGAGAAGGCTCACCTGAGCAGAAAGCGAGAGTTGGGCGAACATATTCAACAGAATGTGAATAAATCCAGCATGTAGAAAAATGGGAACAATGAAACTGATTGGTGTAAGTTAGGCTAGGCGAGTTGAGGGATTCATTTAATACGTACCGGAACCATTGATTTGGTTCTTTGCCGTGGAAACCTTGAGAGGACCATGAGCTACGAACAAATAAATCAGGAGGGCACTAGCACCTCCGAAACCACAAACTTCTTCCAGTGAACACTGGCGATCAGGCGGATTGGCCGTGTTATTCAAACCTGATATGATATTATTGTTTGGGCGGTTTGATGATGCTACCAAAATTACTGACATGGAAGTAAAGTGGAGACAGGAACGTCGGTCACCAACTTCATGCAAGGAGGAAATCGAGCGCCCAAATTGATTAATGCGCTGGAGGAAGGGCCCAGCATGGGGTTTACAACAGGCTATCACAGCGTCAGCGTGGGGAATGCACAGGGAGGAGTTTGTCTCACCTTGAAAGAGACGGGTGTACCTTGAGCTCGCGAATTCACGACCAATTCGTTGATAAATACTCCACACATCACGGCAGTCAAAATCCATACTGGAAATGGTCAGTTCCAGACATGTAACCAATTGTGATAATGTACACACCCACAACTGGAAATCTCTGTCGACCAATTCCCCGTTTTTTGTCCTCGATGCGCTGTGCGAGAGGGTATTTTCCGCCAGAGAGGAACGTGGCAAGCATGGAAGGCTTTTCCGCGACAGGTTTTGCCCGGGTGGCATCATATGGGTCAGCATATTCTGAAACAACATGTCAATGAAACATTTGCGAAAGCACGGGAAATCACAAACCCAGGTCTTGATAGGATCCTGAGCGACCAACGTCGGCTGCATTGTGCACCAGAGATGCATCTGGGGTTTCCTCTAGTGGTTTTGTCGAACGATTGGAATAATAATTAAAATCTTCATCGGTGTTTCCATCGACATATTTTGTTGATGGTAGGTCGCTCTGAGCACTCTGAGCACGGAGCAAATTGGATTGCGAGTCTATTCCAGCCTGTGAGGGCGCAGGGAAATTCTCCAACGGGTCCTCAAAATGAGCCGGACGGGGTAACGGTTCGTGATCTGAAAATTGGTCCGTTTGAGGATAGTCATGATAACGTGCGGACGCCGACATTAAGAAGCAAGAAGTTAAGAAATATGTAGAGTCAAGGTTCCTGTTGTCCTCGATGAGTTGGTTAGAGAGTAGAATCCACGTGTGGTGGGGTGGCAGCAGTGTTGGCCCTTGGGCACGACCGAGGCGCTTGGCAACGACGTCAGCACTGCCCCCTTGTGTATATCAAATTTTTGAAATAGCCCTTCTCTTTGAACCTATGTAGCTAAGTATGTATATCCGCAGTATGTATGTAAAGTGATAGTATGGAAAATAAATGCAGCTGAGGTGTCAGAACGTCTATGAAGATGCCAAAATTAATGGTGGTCGACAGGTGTTTCTCCCCCTTGGCTTGGCCTGGTCTTGCCTCGGGTAGACGGTTTCCGAGTAAGGGGAGTAACGTGAGTATCAATCTTTAATTCCTCATCAGCGGCGTTGGGGTCTTCGGAGGTGTAGGACGGTGGCTGTCCATCCTCATCATCATCACCGATTAGTGAATTGAGGGGTTGTGTCCAACGAGTCGCGGACCGAATCCCGTCGACCCATTGCAGTGCTCCTGCACTCAGGCTCCGTAACTTTCGAGTTTTCAGGCCCCAAGATAACCTACCCGCACCATGTGCTGGCATCTTATTTTGGTAATGTGGCTCAGCAGTGGATTGTTTCCGGGAAAAGGCGGCCAGCATGCGCGGATTGGAGGGTAGTAGCAGAGGAAGCATGTATCGAGAGTCTAACAACTCTCCAAGAGCCTGTGGTGGCCGAACGGGTTCCCAAGTAATAATTTCATCGCCTTCAAAAAGCGTGTCAATGCTGTGCCGTGTAGCGGATACGTCTGAGGAAGTAGTAGAGATGGAAGGCGTTTGTTTGGAGGAACCAGAAGCCTGGTCTATCATGAACGAAATACTCTCCTCACGATCCCGCTCGCGCTCCCCAATCTATTGGTCTGTGTTCATTATATCGCATCAGGTAGTTTAGGATAGACGGAACCTCTTTACGTAGGGCTTCGACCCCTAATTTGACACGGTGTCTCTCCCAATCCTTTTGGAGTTGGGTGAGGTATTGAACACATTCTTCGGTCATCTTGCTTTCGTTGACTTCATATTTGTAATCGCGTACTGCACGGCGCATCTACGGAACAGGGTCAATAGTTATCATCGGGGCTGATGTTTATTGCACCTGCAAAGGATTGATATCCTTCATCGATTGAATCGTTGCTACGAGATCCGAAAATTCAGTAATGGAGGACAAACACTACAAATTGTTAGTTTCAGGGAATAAAATGAATAAAAATACCCACTTGAAGCCAGTTTAACAAGTTTCGAACGGGTTGAAAATGTGATTGAATCCCTGGTGGAAGGCCCGATTCGTCAATCCAGTTTTCCAGAGCTGCAATGTTGGCTCCGATCTGAACAGCCCGTGACCTTGGAGGAGGGGTCAAAGAAATAAATATCGGGATGCGAATATCATACCTGCAAAGATATTTCTTCCGTGTGATAACACGATTAAAAACCTCGCCTGCCTGTGATCAATCTGCTGATCCTAACCACGAGGGAATCACATACAAGATGTCCAGTACATAACCTGTGACCAGATTTGGGTGACAAAGACTGGGTTTATTTCTGAGAGCGTCAAAAGCGTGTTGAGAGCCGTCATAAACGAGACAATTTTGTTCGGGGATGGGGGCGGCGGAATATCCGAGAACATAGATGCTAGGGGTGTCACAGATGATGCTCGTGTTCGATTAAAGCTTTCCCTGAGCGAAGAGAATGCCCGCGAATTTGATGCAGGTATGTTGTTTAGACTTGAAGATGGCGACAGGGGCCTGACAGGAATCGGTGGGGAGGAAGGCATATGACTTCGTGCTCCCGGGGTAGTTGGTAGGAGGTTCGGCGATGCTGCTCTCCTTTTTCCGCTGAATGGACGAAGGAATGACCATTCTGACTCAAACTGAATTGGTTCCGAATCGGGTCCCAATGAAGAAAAATCGAGAAGGGCTATATCAAGTAGTTGATCCACCCGTCGCTCAGCAAATCGAATGATGAACACTGGATGAAAGTGTCAATATAATTATTTGAAAAGGCGGCTAGCGGTCATGTACCGAATACGGAGTTGATCACTTCTTCAATGAGCTCAAAGGAACCTAGTATCTCGCATGCTTCATTGATCGAATTATCACATTGAAGCAAATGAAGCCATATGGTGGTGTTGTAAAGCCAAAAGACCAAAGAAGTAATATCATCAGCCTGGTTCTGTGCCGAAAGGGATTAGAGTTGTCGCTTCATCCTGACAGAAAAAAACAGACAAAAAATGTTTCCTCTATTGTATCAGTGGCCCCAATAATTAGGTCTTCTAGCCATGTATGATCGCAAATCAAACAAGCAAATCTTGCCAGCATATAGAGGGTATTTGCGGGCGTCGTATCCCGTAGGGATGGTCGGTAATTTGTTATTAATGAGTCAAAAATGTGTGGAAGTGAAGGTGGTGAAAAAACCAGCATGGTTGAGTAGTCTGGTAATGGTGTCTATCGATAGGGGGTCAATGGCGCTGGTTCAGTGAAACCTATAGAGCCACAAACATAGACGCGTTCGTTCTCGCTCTCATCCTCTGACTCTGAATCTGTGGAACTTAGATCCGAGTCGGAACCCCACCATTGAGGATTTATAGAAAGGATGTTTGCGACACCACTGCGAAGTTCCGTCCTCTGTTGTTTCCGTTTCATCCGTTGTTCAGATATTCTCCTTCGTTCTTCCATCCTGCTGTGTTTCCAACCTTCACCTCTCATGGATTCCTCTAACAACAAGGCAACGTCGCTGCGGCCAGGCAAGATTGAGTGGGCGGTGACAATATCAAGAGGTGTCAGGTTCCTACGCGTCACCGCAAACGGTGAACACCCATGGGTCATCAGATGAGAGATAAGGGTCGGAGGCGAAAGGAGAGCGGCATGGTGGAGAGGAGTCCAACCGGCTATGTGAAGGCGTTTAGTCGCTGCTTGAGCCAAAATTCAGACTATGACACACCATTATCCGCGGTGAGGTCCGCGCCCTGCGCGATGAGGAAGCGGACGCATTCCTCCCGTTCCACATCACGTTCAGATTCGGCCCCGAAGCCGTGTATTGTCAAGCTAATAAGGCCCACACCATCTTCGTCCCTACTGGTCAAATCAACGTGAATCTGCGCCTGCGAATCCAGAAGAAGATATTGAAGGATTGAAAGATCACCAAAGACACAGGCGCGCGCGAGACAGTGAGTGACGAGCGTCCTTTTCTGTGCCGGGGCTAACCCAGAGTGAGAGGAGAGGAGGATGGCGATCTGCGCGGTAGTTGGATAAAGTGGGTGGAGATCTGGTTCTGGTGAGAGATCCATGTGGGAGGAGGTTGAAGCCATTGATGAACTCGCTGCCGCCAGAGCTAGTATATTGGTCCTGCCGAGCCGCTAGCTGAAATCTATAATGTTGTGAGCTAGTGTAGGAAATAAAGACATGGGTGGCATGCATGTCAACTGATCATGATGTTGACCAATCATACACATGTAACTTGGAAACCGACCCCAACATCCAACAAACTTCACCCTTTGCTATGGCCAAGCGACAAAAGCTTTCGCCTCAGAATGGTCAAGCCTCTGAAGAAGCAGAGATACATTCGCGCCATAGTGACTCGGCGAGCGGCTCAGAGCCCTTTTTCTCAGAAGGCGAAAGCAGCTCTGGACTTGATAGTGCGGACGAAATAGACGGCCTCAAGAGGCAAAAATCTCGTCAGACATCAAAGCGAAAAATACGGGCAACTGGCAGCTCCAACTTTGGTGCTGCGCTTCAGTCGCTTTTGAAAACAGATGCACCATCAACGTTACCACTTTCATTGAAACCCTCATTGGCGCGCAAGAAAAACGATGAAAAGCTGGAACTTAGGGCAAAACGAGTTCTCCAGGTTGAAAAAAAGGAAAAGGAAGATAAAGGACGGATAACAGACGTGATAGGCGGATGGGGGGGCGAGAGTAAGAGGGCGCTGCGAAAAGTCGCCCAACGGGGAGGTCCGTCCCCTCCCCCTCCTCCATCTATTTACACCTGAGGCATCCACCTGTGTACAGTTGTCCAGCTATTTAATGTGATACAGCAGGCACAAGCACATACAGCGGTCATCGCCGACGAAGCAAAGGCTGCGCGTGGCTCGGGAAAGCCAAGCCTACCCGCACCTGCCGTCGACGGCCCCGCAAAATCAAAAGGCAAGGCAAAGGCAAAGGAGTCTATCAAGGGTGCCAGTAACTGTAAGCAGTCCCATCCCTTTGTGGATCACGCCCTCAACTATCAACCCAGCCGCCATAGATAAAAATAATTTCTTTGATATGATAAGGTCAGGTGGAATTGTATCCAAAGTGTAATTGTTTGCTGGAACACCTTGGTGTTAAACTAGCCCAGACGGGGGGTTTATTGTCAGAGCTAATATCCCAGATGTTTTCCTGAGTGGCCAACTACAAGCTCGTCGCGTACTTATGACAATTCCCTTGAGTTGATTTTTCTGTACGAGCGCTTTTGCGCATGCTGTATTATTTTGTGACTTGATGACCAAGCGTAAATGAATAACAAGCATCATCAGATGTGACCGGCCCTAAACGCTTTCCTCCAATCCCATAAATTTCGTTCGTTACATACTCTCAACGATGGTCCGTCCTCATGCTGAATCCCGAGCCACGCTTATGCTCATCATTCACTGTAGCCGCCCAAGATTCCCGTACGCAAAGAAGATTGGGAACGCCGTCTTCATGAAGTGCAAGTGACGAAGAAGTGAGTACACATTCTTTTGGGACAGCGGGATGAAACAACACAATGGGAATCTCTCTGAATGAATTCATGAGGAGTAAAAATTGCATGTATTATCTGAACCTCAACTTTTTCTGCGCCTATTTGCAACTCTTGCTGATTGTCCTCCATCATAGTGACTTGAACCGCCTGATTATGGACTACCTTGTCATTGAGGGTTATAAATCAGCTGCTGAGGAATTCAGCCAAGAGGCTGAGCTCACACCACCTGTTGACTTTGAAAGCATTGAAAGTCGAATGGATATCCGCGAGGCTTTGCAGCGGGGTGATGTTGAAGATGCAATCACAAGGGTCAATGATCTTAATCCAGAGGTGCGTAGAACACATTTGTGCTTGGCAGATTCAGGATTAGAATTGTTTCATGCACCACTCATAGACCCCGAAGGGGTCGGTGATGAGACTCGTAACACCAAAACTTCAGTCTTCAATATGAAAATCATCTGCCTTGTTAGCTTTTGCTTACGTATACATACGCTAACGACGATTTCCCTCCAGATTTTGGACACAAATCCGTCCCTCTATTTCCATTTACAGCAACAAAAGTTGATAGAATATATACGCCAAGGTCGAATAGCAGAGGCGCTGCAATTTGCACAGCAGGAATTAGCCCCTCGGGGCGAAGAAAGTCCAGAATTCCTGTCTGAGCTCGAAAGAACGATGGCTTTACTAGCATTTGAGTCATCACCATCCGCGCCAAGTGCGATAGCCGAGCTATTGTCTCCTGCGCAGCGGATGAAGACGGCGGGTGAAGTGAACGCAGCGATCCTTGAAAGTCTGAGTCAGGGCAAGGAGGTGAAGCTGGTTGGGCTGCTGAAATTATTGTGTTGGGGTGAGACACTGCTGGAGGACAAGGTTGAGTTTCCCAAGGTGCGTGGTATGGATTGGGTGGTGAGACCGAAGGCTGACATGTTGGCAGCTGAACATGGAGGAGATTTTGCGAACATGACTTGTATACTATATAGCATGTACGATTAATAAAATAAAAACATAAAAAAAGAATCCGGGGAGGACGGACGGCTGTGTGATTGTGACGGATCTGACAGAGTGACAGGATTTGAGGCTTGCTTGTGCACAACCGTCGTTTGCCCCTGCGAGTTGTGGCCGTACGCATCGTGTTCTGCACTTTGTATCCACCGTTCATCGTCCATTATTGTCCTGTTGACTCAATGTCGGAGGATGCGAGGTCAAAGGCTCGCAAGTTCTACTATGTTACCAACCCCAGCGAGGATAGCGACGGCGACGACTACACCCCCCATCAGTCTGGAACTGCTTATGCCGACGCTCAGCCCTCTTATGTCTACCCGTCCCCTCCTTCTTTCAATACAAGACCACAAAACCATTACCATCCGACCCCGCTCAACACAAATCTCCATTCAATACAAGCACGCCACCCATCGCTTTCCTCGCCCTCTAGCACGTCTTCTCCTGCCGCAGAAGAGTCTACACCACCTCCAACAACCCCCAGTCTCCCCGCACCGCCCCCAGACATTCCTGCTGACATACAGGATCCTGCGAACGACCGCGCCACCGATGGTCACCACTCTCGCGCAGGCAAGCTTTAAGAACATTGAAAGCCCCATTCCGACCTCCCCAAGGCCCCCCTCCTAAACGCCCAGCCACAGTCAGTTCTTTTGCCCATCCCTTCTCCCTTACTCACCTATTTTTTCCAGTCTCCCACCGCCTCCACGCCTGACTCTTATACCTCTACCTCTAGCCACGCTTCTGGTCCATCTGTTGTTGAACGCATTCTGGTCACCGATGACTCTGATCGGTTTGTCATTGTCGAAATCACTGGTGCCAAGAATGCAGCTTTTATTCGAGAATGTATATTCAGCAAGGCACGCTTACCCTTTCACTCTCTGCTATCAGACATTTAATCAGCAGCCATTTTCAGTTGAACATATATGATGAGGAGGCCCAAGCCCAGTTTGCCATTTATCAAACTGAAATCGGTGCTTTTGCTATTGGAGAATCACTATCCGACGAAAAGTTGTTTGAATTGTGTCGCAGCCACGGTGATTCGAGGGGGTCGCTCAAATTCTTCGTTTCTCACAAGTCTGCCGCCGTACACGAGCAGCCGTTACCTCATTCCCCCACGGTCAATACCATACCTCCCCCGGTGCTTCCTCAGCACAATCCTGGTGGCTATGCCCCACTGCGTCCCAAGCGTAGGTCCAAGTCTCGGCGGGGTAGTTTATCTTCGGCTAGTGAACAATTACCACTTGAAGTTGGAACAGGATATGAGGCTGATCTCGATAACCCTGATCGTGACCGAGACGGTCATCGGACCACACTGCGGCCGTCCCCTCAACAGCAAATTTTACCATCAATCGCGGGTCCTAGTAACCCAGCTCCTCTCAATCCTCGGAGACCTAGCGGCCCTCCCCGGCCTTCTTCCCCCCTCGTCCGTTCTTCCCAATCAACAACACCACCACCACCACCGCCATCCCTTCCTCCCGCCCCTCTCATCGACCGATATGGCAAAGTTGTGCCTATTCCGCCCCCACCCCCTCCACTCTCACCTAATCGGCCAACCTTCGCTATCCCCACGGATAGTGCCCTTGCACCTCCGACTTCTCGAATTACGCATGCCCGATCCGGATCGGACGCTGCAGCGGAGCGCGAACAAATCCTGGTAGCTTCCGAACAGCAGTTCGAGAATGCCGGAAGACAATGGCAGGTACCGTCACCACAACAAACCCGCAGGTTAAGGCCCGAATTATCGCGAGAGAATCTAGCACGTTTAAAGGGGATCCGTCCGGGAACCAATGGTAGGCGTCAACAGAAGGAGTTGGATGAGAAATGGGTTGTAGTCCCCAACCCCAATCCTCGCGAAAATGAACAAGATCAGCAAGACACTGTGCGCCCCTTGGTTTCTCGCCCTGCGCGTCCGCCTCAGCCAATCTCGCCGTCGCGTTACAAGCCAACATCACCGTACACTGGACGTCCCATCCCTATCCCTAGTGCCCCCCTCCATCCCCCCCCTGCTGCTCCAGTTTCTGTCAGTGAATCTCGCACTCCTACATCAAGACAGGCTGGGGTGCCAGTACCGCTCAACGTGTTTGTTACTTACAAAGGTGAAATGAAGGGTGATCAGAAAGGTCGTCTGGCGAAAGGGGCAAGGAGCATGGACAACCTGAAGGCCGCGGCGCTCAGCAACCACCCTGTAAATCTGCAGCCTGGGCGACGAGGGCAACCTCAAATGCCAACCAGTCGGCCATCTATCAATGGGTTACGGGATCACATAACATTTTCTAGTGGTTCTACATCGGCGGGTCTTCCCAAGTCATACGAGCCTCCACGTCATATGAAACCTCTCCCTATATCATCACATAGTAGCTCCCTCGATTTTGGGCAGTCGTCTCATATCCCCTTCGGAAGTCGTGGCACGCTTCATTCTGCCGGTCTTGTTTCGCCTAACCAAGACCCATTCCCCCGACCTCATTCGGCTCTGGGTGATTCGTTAACCTCACCATCCAAACCCTCAAGGCAGCAGATGTACGCACACAATCCAGATTCTGGGACTATCTTACGCTCACCTAGAACGACTTCTCCCCGCCGCTCCTCCCCTCCACTGAGCACCTTCCCATCCTATGACCCCCTTGAGCGGTCAGATCGACCTTCTGAAACCCTCGGACCCACTACATCACGAACCTCACCCCCAACCAGTCCAGTTAGTTCAACAAGCTCCAGCCATGGCGCCCCCGACAAACATTTGGACCACCCCTCACTAGGGACTACAAATAGGTCCTCATCCAGCACAAATAATACGAACCGTAG
Organism: Infundibulicybe gibba; assembly: GCA_015501065.1. Lineage (NCBI taxonomy): Eukaryota > Fungi > Basidiomycota > Agaricomycetes > Agaricales > Omphalinaceae > Infundibulicybe > Infundibulicybe gibba. Next base: position 1,104,209 of record JADNYI010000001.1, read on the forward strand.
TTCTGAGGCGACGGTAACCCAGGAGGACCGTAACCACCTTGCGAGGTGGGCTGGCAATGGGAGTGATGGAACACTCGTGCTCCCTCGACCCCAGGACACGAACAAGGTGTCGCGCCCACGTTCACCACCGCCACCACCTTCATCCTCCAGTGAAATGTCCCCGGTTACTCCCTACGGAGTTTATGATGAATCTGATAGCGAAGAAGATGAGGGTACATCCATGTGGAATATCCCTCCCATGGCTGATCTAAAAAGGCCAAAATCAATTTTGCGAGGACCAGCTCTGACCGTTCAAATCGAAAATCCATCAGGAGTACAGGAAATTGGTGTTCCTGGATCGGATACCATAAATCAATCTTCTCATCGACACCCAACATTCTCAACTCCACCTATCCCTTCACGACGTCCGTCAACAATTTGGAAACCCACTTTAACACACAGGACGAAAGCTAGCGCCCGAAGTAGCACATTTGCTGACACACGCCCGCCACCTGAGGATGTTTACGAACGACTCGAGGATTTCTTCCCCGAACATGATCTCGATAAACCCGTTATTGAGGCGAGCTCGGGCGGGACATCGCCGACTACTGTAGAACAAGCTGCGGTACCCGTACCTCCCGCGCCTATATCCGAAAACAAATCCAGAGGCAAAAACAAAAAATCCATTCGACTTGTTGCCCAAGAACACAAGAAACTGATTGACCGGACATCCAGGGCAGCTGAATCCTCGGATTACGCCAGTCTAATGCGCAAACGAAGCACAAAACTCTGGGGGAGTAAATTGGAGGAAGTCACAACCATGCAAGCAAAGGCCAATATTAACCCGACACTACCAGAATCGCCATCCGGTGGGCCAAGTATGTTTCTATGTTTTTATTTATATACCCACGTTCTGACTCTCTTCAGCCACCTTTAAGTGGGTAAGAGGGGAATTGATCGGGAAGGGCACTTATGGTCGGGTCTATCTCGCCCTCAATGCAACGACTGGCGAGATGATCGCCGTCAAACAAGTTGAGATTCCCCGAACCGCTAGCGACAAGAACGACTCCCGGCAGGTCACAGTCGTGCAAGCACTCAAACTCGAAAGCGAGACACTCAAAGATCTTGACCATCCCAACATCGTACAGTATCTAGGATTCGAAGAAACTCCCACAAACTTGAGCATGTACGTATTCTAAGTCTTTATCTTTAAGCTCCCTGCCTAATACATAACGATAGCTTTTTAGAATATGTTCCCGGAGGCTCCGTCGGCAGCTGTCTTCTACAACATGGGAAGTTCAATGAAGAGGTGACGAAATCATTTACCTCACAGATTCTCGCGGGTTTAGAGTATCTCCATTCGCGCGGTATTCTTCATCGCGTACGTTAATCCTCTTCTCCCGCATTGATCCAAGACTCATACTCTCTCTCTCAGGATCTTAAAGCAGATAACATTTTGGTGGAAATGTCGGGAATTTGCAAGATATCTGATTTTGGCATATCAAAAAGAACGGATGATCAAAGTGGAGGCGCCCACACAGCTATGCAGGGTACCGTGTTTTGGATGGCACCTGAGGTGATCAACACAAAAAAGAAGGGGTATAATTTCAAGATTGACATCTGGAGTGTTGGATGTGTTGTGCTGGAGATGTGGGCAGGCATGCGACCTTGGATGGGCGACGAAGCTGTTGCCGTTATGTTCAAAGTAAGCTGTAGTTGTGTCCGCTGGTTGAAGTGTGCTAATTATCTATCAGCTTTACCAATCTAAACTCCCTCCTCCTGTGCCAGAAGACGTGGTTTTGACGGACCTTGCGGACGACTTCAGAAGGAGATGTTTTGCAATGTAAGCCTAGGCCTTCGGTGACATGACCAGTACTTATTCTCTACTAGAAACCCTGAAGAACGGCCTACGGCTGCTGAGCTACGGGAGCACCCCTATCTCATACTCTCACCGGACTGGGTGTTCACTTCATTCAACTAAGATTTAGGATACTAATTTCATTCCCCATGTTTTCTAACAATGTACAATTCCAGTTACCTCCAACACCTCTCTTTCACCCACATGTTCCAGTACCCAATTTGCTACACTATACAGCCACATTCCATCCCTTCATTCCACCTCAGTATAGCCATACGGTAAACCCTCTCTCTGTAGCAATCTTAATGTGTCATAATGCCGGGATGACGTCATATATATCTCATGGCGTTCTCCACACACCTCAGTACCCTTGAACACAACAACATGCATATACATCAAGGCCAGACCGAAACTCCTGAACAGCAAAACGCCAGGCACATCGCAGCGACCCGCATCCAACGACTATGGAGGCAGAAACATAACACCGCGAGGAACCAATATATGTCCACTGAATTGAGGTGGAACGACGCGGTCACCCATACTAAGCTAGCGGTATGTCCTCGCTCTGCATACTTTCCTTGTGAACATAACACCCCTGCAAGGTAGGTAGGAAGGCTGCGATGGATGGTCAAAATTCACCCCGCAATCGATGGAAGCGGGCCGTCTTTCTTGTTGGTCGTTTGCGAGACGGGAATGAAATGCTCGGTCAGTCTGGAGTTCAGGTCGAAGCAGAGGACAAGCATCTCGAAACCCAGCACTGGCTGGAGCTTATCGACGGGTGCGTTTCATCCCATGAGCGTACTGCTGTGTACTGATATTCTCCCAGCAAACACCGTTACGGGTCAAATCGTTAAGCCACCTTATCTATGTTTACTTTTACAAAGAACCTGACGCCATCTCTAAAGTCAAGGTTGTGCAATCTGCCGAGCCTTCACCCACATCCTAAACCTAGCCCATTATTTATCTAGTGGTATCATCGACACTGGCAAGAATCAGAGACCTCCGAGAACTTTTTCAAATGGTGAGCTAGTCCACTCTCCCTTCACAATACCTATTGACAGGTCTGAGGCTTGATTACGGGAGTGGGAAGAATCTTTCCCTTCCTGAATGTTCGCGATCCCAGCTCGAGAAAGAGGCGGGTGCCATGTGGCTATCCATCTATCTAATATACTAATTTATCGATTGAATGGATCCAGCGAATCAAGTATGTGTAATAAACACCGAGAGCACCAATGACTGATAGCGTGACTATAGATATCTTTCAGCAGAAGAAAGTTAGTTATTCAAATCAGGATTTGGACAGTCGGGTGACCTGTTCTCAGGGCTCAACTACCTCGTCGATATTGATGAGGAAGGCAAGCTGAGGTGGGCCAAAAATAAACAACTAGTAGACACAACAGCTGGTCACTGGAGGGATGCTGGAGATGGTCGGGGGATAATTCCTGAAAACTTTCCCCAAGCGCCACCTGTTTATTCACGGGGAAGTGTTGAAACCGCCATCTCTTCCCTAAGCGACCAGTCAAATGCCGCCACACACTATATTGGACCACCCAAGGGAAAGTATTGGTGGAGTCGTTATTTCCGCCGTCACCTAACTCCTCGAGGAGTGGTTGAACGCTTACTGAGAAAGACCGTTCGGCGAAATACTTGGATATATGTCTCTGTATGTGAATCATGTATATGTAACAGCTATTGAATTTTCGCACCTTTGAACAGGATAAAAACTGTGAGGAATTTTCAAATGGTCATTGTTATCACCAACTCCCAACCCCCGACAGTCAATATATTTATAGGAATCAAAGGTATCGGTATCTTGTTATCCAACATACCCCTTCCTCTGATCAACCATTTCTAGAAACGGGCGCATTCCAGCATTCCTCCCTCACCAGTGGGGGTTTGGTGACTTCTGCGGGGCTGATATCGGTGAAACAGGGCTTGATTCACACTTTGTCGCCATTGTCTGGTCACTACCGGTGCGCTCCTGAGGTTCCTTTTGACACAAAATAGGCTTTTACCATAATAGCACTATTTAGAACATCCATCGGTGTGAGTATTACACAAAAACCTTGCCGGTCTGATATACTTTACCTTCGCAGCACTTTCACAGATTCATCGATATTCTGGCGGATCGTGGTGTCAATTTGCATAAGGCAAAAATAAGCAAAGCAGAAGCAGCTCTGTGGGGGTAATGCACACATCTTTCATCACTGCCTAATACTGACGCATTTAATTTTCCTTAGGATCGAGCACATCACGAAATGGAAGAAAAAAGAGGATAGGGTGATTCAAAATGGAAACAGGACCGTCAAACAAGCCGCCGATAAGTTGAGGAAGACACTGACGGATCAACAAGAAGGAAGGACCTGGAAGAAGGATGTACTAGAAGGGCATCGGCAACTTGGGGATGCCCAATCAAAGTGATAATGATACTACATGTAATCAGAATGTGGTGCATGTAAACGATTTATGTGTCCAAGTCATCAATCAAACTGCTAAGCCCTCTCCCATGAGCTGCGAACTTGAGAGACACCGACTGGAAGGCCGGACTGCAAAATATCATTGTATAGAACATTGCAAAGTAGGTAATTTTTACCTTTTCATCATAATCATTCCATTCACCCTCTACTAGGTCGACATCGGTGAACACTGTACCTGTTGTCCCAATACATCTCCAAACACCCTTAAAACCGAGGTAAACAGACATATGATATGGCAAAGGATAGATACGCTACCCTGGGATCAAAATCGGTGAATTCAAGACCTCGACACTCGATCACAAGGAGTGGCTCAGATTGCGCGCTGTCTCCACGATATGGCTTGGGCGGTGCTGCCTCAAACTTTGCTGAGCTCTCCCGCTTACCTAAATTCGAGCGGGATAAGGATCGAGAAGGATTGTGAGGGAAAAGCGACGCACACATTCCGCAGCGCCAGACGAAATGGCCTTGCTACCCTTGCCCCCCGACACCTCATATTCTTCCTGGGAGATATTAGTACTCCACGCTGCTACAAGTTGAGTGGAGAGTGCTTGGGAGTATTTACCTTGCGATTCAGGGACACATACTTGGGGTGGACCTCGTGGCAGCTATTGCACTTGACCTAATAAATGATAAACTCCCGAGCCTAGGTCGGCAGCGGCAAGAAACTACTTGAAAGAAATAATCAAAGTCGTCTGATGCAGGCACTAAGTCGACTACATTCTCGAGCTCAGCCTTGATGGACAATCGTAGGTGCTAGATCCGGTGTCAGGCAGATTGGGTACCATTATCTGATTACTTACAACCATTACTTAGGGAGAGTTGGCTACGCGCATAACATAGATCAAACACACTGAAATTGGGAGAAATACCACGCACCAGGAAGTGTAAAAAATGAAAACCAATTGACCCCGGTCAGACCGTATCCGAGGGGATTGTTGACGATAAGACTGTCACTCCCTAAGACTCTCCAGCCGCGCTATCGTGACTCTGATTGGCCAGTCGAACCATTGTTTGGTGGTGTCTGTCACCGGGGTTGTTTGCCGTCAAAGTCTGAAAAATACACTCTCAAGTCAGTTCTTGGCTGATCTCCCCAAACTTTACATTCAGGTAAAGCCAGTATTGCCGCTATGGCTTCCCAACTCGCTCGCGTAGCTCGAATGTCAAGACCACTCTGTCCGCGTCAGAGCTGTTATAACATAAGGACATTTACCTCCACTTCCTCCGTGCTTGCCCGACGCGCCAAAGTGGAAGAAAAGTTGACTGCTGACCAGGCCCTCGATTTACTGGACGACGAGTTCGATGATGACGATACTGCATCAGCTGGTCACCTCATGCTCCGACAACAACGCCAGGTTTTGTATTATCTCAGGCTGATAGAACATGAAATGCCCAAACTTGTCGGTGCGCAATGATTCAACTTTTCGCGAATCACATCTGACTTGGTGACGCGAAGCCTACCGCAAACCCTTCATTCCGCCGACAGACGCGACACCTCTGAACGTGCGCTCAATTGATTATGCGGGGGAGGAGCACCCCGCCAGCACTAAACGGGTCATTGTTGTCTCTGTTGACCAGCTCCCGCTCCGTGATCAAGCGGCTACACATAAAATCAAACTTCTTGCTGGGCCAAGGTGGTCGCCTAACCCTCCCGCCGATGCTGGAGTTAGTGGCCTTGAAACTTGGGGCAATGGATTTATCAAAATTTCTTGTGAAGACTTCCCCAAACCGGCCATGAACCTCAAATGGTCAAGCGACGCCCTTGACAGACTGGTCGCGGAGGCCAATGTAAGGACCTCCAAATTTGTACCCTATCCTATTGATCTTGAATCCAGGACCACTCTGACACGTTCCGTAATATACCAATCGACATGCGACACATCTATTCAAAGGCGAGAAAAGCAAAAGGAGGAGACCATCTTCGTGACCGTATTCACAATCGCCCCTCCATTCTCGATTTTCCAAAGGAATGGCTGCCAGCGCGTAGCATAAAACACATGTCTTGAGGGAATCCTTTATCATTATCTACCCGTCCTTGATATATCTGTTGCGGATATTCTTACACATAATAAATTACTTTGGGGCGCAACAATCCCCTGCGACCAAAACTTAGCATACCGGCTGATCCCACATCGTGTGATTGGCTGGTCCTATCACCCGAAAGTGTGACTCATGAGCCGAGTCATTATTCTTCCCGAAAACTGCTATAAAGCTCTGACTGTGATGCTACCAGTGGAAAATACAGCTTGGTTGAACGATTATCATATGTTATAGACACAACTCAGCTCAAACCAACACAACACCGGTTCAAAATACATACCTCAACCATACAAAAATGAAGGCGTTGACCTCGCTTCCACTCGATGACGATATTATTGATCGTATATTCACATTTCTGCCGGATTTTGCCACACTTCAAGCCGCCGTACTAGCCTCAAAGTCATGCTATGGAATATACAAGTCGCACCCCAATTCAATTACTCGAGCTGTACTATACAATCAACTCGGGCCAGCACTACCTCAAGCAATAAGAGTACTTCGCTTCCAAATTCCAGGAGACTTCACGACTGTCACCCCTGGAGTCAACGCTTGGGAAGAGAGCGATATCATATCACCGATAAGCTCCAGTGAATGCCAGGAATTGGTGGCGAATGCAAGGGATGTTCATAAGCTTGAAGACCTATTTAGTCTCAGGTGTGTTCATCTGACCATCGCCGGTTCGAGTCTCAGACAGGTCCCAGACACAAAGATCGAACCTCCAGAAAGAGTACACTCTCCTTCGTGGAATCTTGGCGTTTTAGACGAGGTGTCTATCGTATTATGCTATTTTCAAAGATATTTTCGGTGTCCTTCGATGGGGATGATCTTGATGATGACGAAGTAGCAACAACCAGACTCCAGCGAAAACGATTCCTTGCCGAGTTTCATACAGATGAATTACGCGAGCTCTACAGTATTGTTCAGTTCTTGACCGAAATTGTCCAGTGGTCGGCTGATGCATGCGAGGAATCAGATGGTTCGTCATTTCCGCCCCTTGGTGAATTTTATTTATAGTATGATGGTTTTTTTTACCTCTAGCACATCACTTGGATGATATCTGGGTTTCACTCGGTCCACAGATTGCGCTGCAATCATACGAACTAGCGTCCACGTCTGTATTATATGAACATATGAGTGGCTTTGACCTCGACGAGGCCGATGAGTTCCCCCCAACCCTAGAGAATTTTATATCAGATCCACTTTCACAAATTTGGGCTGGAAGAAACGTGAAACCACCAGCTGATGATCAATCCCATTGGAAATCAATTCTGGACGAAGTCAAAGGGGAGAATGATTTGTGTAAGTACAGTACAATTTATCGTCAGCCATAATGTTGAGTTCATTCACCAGGCCATAACTGTGCGGGAGCAGGTACATTATGGTCACAAGCAGGTAAATTTCACCATCACAGAAACAGGATATCTATTACATGCTAGCCAGGTTGGCCGGAATTGAAAGGTTGTAAGGCCACCACGATGAACCAATTCGTTAACTTCCTACAAGGCAACCTCAAGTATAACCTGATTGAGACAGAGTTCCTCAAGAAATATACAATACATAGCCCCAATTTCCAGTATTCGGCGATGATCACCAAGATGTTCGAGCTCAAGGTTACTGGCTTTGAATCGTGGACGCCACAAGACTCTTTTTGTGAAAATTGCATGGCTAACTTCATCCGATCTCATATTCATCTGTGGCTACTGGAACGAAAGCGAATTGGTACGATGAATACAATATTTCTAGTGGAAACCAGGCCTAACCTTCCGAATGGAACAGCGGCTGAACCAATACTAGAAGATTGCTGGTAAATTTCCTCGTGAATTCTCATAAACATCTGCGTTGACGAGTTTGGATAGGTATGGCTACGATTGTCGAACACAAACTCATAGGTTGCCTCATGCAACGCGACTGAATGTATGTTTGACTGCTTCTCCTAATACGCCCGCGCGTTTACACAAACAAATAGCACCTTTGTGAGCCGTCACGGACACGGTCCTAGCCCCCATTAGCATTAGCAGATTATGGTGCAGAATAACCGTACCCCCGTCCCAAGTCAGTTTGATCAAAACCTATACACTACTATCCTCTTGCGACACACCACTGTCTTGTAATATATATCCTACTATGTATCGGAAGCCGAGTTATGTACTTCCATCATTAAATGCTGTTGGATGTGATCCTAAAAGTTTGGTGGTAAATGACCCAGTGGGAGGGGCAAGAACTTGGAGTGATATTTCAACCAAGGTTGAATTCGGGGTTAGCTCAAAGGAGTTGTCATGCTCTCCCACATCAGTGATGTCCGTCATCCAAACGAGCACATATTGAAATCGTTACAGAAGCCCAAGACTTTTGTCAAGTGGTATTTCCGGGCTACAAAATATGTATTAACCCGTACAATGTCGTTTGGCTTGTGACCTGATTAGCATCGGTAGCTGGATTCACCAATACAATCAGCCGGTTTTCACTCCCCGGGCCTTTTGGGGCCCTCTGCACCAATAAGGGACTCGGAATTGTAAAACACCCCATTCATAAAACACACATCCAATGCCATGTCAAGTTAGGGGAGATATAATGCCTTGGGTCAAAGGCGTATGCACCGACTCAGATCAAGCGATCTTAAGGGCTAAACATCCAGGAATCCGTCTTTGCCACTAGGTGGGGAGAATCGTAGCTTGGGAAAGTGATTCTTTATTTGAGACAAAGAGACAAAGGCAACCTTTGTCTCATTGAGAAATCAACGAATCCTTTTACCACTGTGTTACCTTATACGTGAGCCGGCATAGAAGACAAGCAAAACACTATAACAAGGTGTAGAGGGCATGTCGTGGAAGCTAACACCCCCCCTGAAGGGCGACAACTTGTACACTAAATCTTCCGTTATGTGGGTTCAAACTGCCGACGCTAGAACTGCACTTCTCGCTGTATATTTTACACGCTATCCGCTGGCCGGAGATGACACTCGTTCGAAAACGCACAAGGTCCCATCTCATCGCCAACAGGACAACACAGGGAAAACTAAACACAAACCATTGGGCAAATGTGAAGCTGGGGGCAGAATCGCCAGTAGAGCAGTGATGGGTGGGTACCAAACGACGCTTGGCATTAAGGGGAAAACAATTTACGGAGAATCGGGTCGATTGTCGAGGAAGCTGGCGAGGAAGGAGTTGAAGTATCAAGTTGGTCGTTTTAGGACCAGGGGAAATGAGAGCAGATCCAATACATCGGCTGAAACGCGAGGCAACGCAAACCCACCCCTAAAAATGGATCACCGCGTACTAGAGTGCGAGGTCGAGTCGTGGGCTGTTTCGACCCCAGAGTTGTCGCCCTCAAGATCATCCGACTCAGAGGCCTCCGTCAGTCCTCCACGCGAGTGGCGGACGGAAAGCTATATTCATGACAAAGCAGACGAGATGTTTGAAATGTTCATTGACGTTGGGAAATGCGGTGACTTCTTGCATGTCAATTAGTGATGGGATGTATTTGCGATGTACGTTAGAGTCGATAATTATAACTAGAATTAATACACGCACAAGTACCAGCCACGCGTATTGGGTCCTCAGTTAATGTGCCCTAAGGCCACGTTGTGTGTTTTACCCCGTTGTAGATCAGGATGGAAGTGCACACCATTGTTGGCCGGCACATGCCAAGTGCATGGCTGTTTCACGAGCTGTAAAAAGGGGTGGGGGGAGGGAAGGGGGACCGCCAGTCTCAACTGAACATTCACAAGGTTTCTATGAAGACACTCAAGAGGAGATCATTTTCCTGCGTGAAGCATAAAATTTTTGGATCTGGATTACCTCTCTTACTCACGATTAGTGTTGGTGTAATGATGGTCACAGTCCCTGCTCTTACCCAAACCAAAGCTAGACCTGAGCTATGCCACCGAGGACAAACAAGCACAACATCGCCCGACTTCTTTCCTCCCTTCCGTTCAGTCCAACTTAAAAGTATTTCTCTCCTTCTCCTCCCCCTTCATCGTCCCTCATATTTTACTCCTCTTTTAGATGTCGGATTCGTATACCTCCTCCCACAACGGCGATGCTTCAGCGAATGGTTTCACTAATGGGTCTAACCCGTCGCTCCCCACCGGCCACAACTCTGCCATCTCTTCTGTTATTCGCAAAAAATTGATGGGCTATGTCGGCTTTGCGAACCTCCCAAATCAGGTTCATAGGAAAAGTGTTCGCAAGGGTTTCCAGTTCACAGCCATGGTTGTCGGTGCGTTGTAGCGTCCTGACAATTCTTATCGCTGACCTCAACTGTCCTCTTTTTTTTTTTCTTTCCTTTTTCTACGCGTATAGGCGAATCCGGGCTTGGGAAGTCAACCTTGATAAACACGCTTTTCAATACGACCCTCTATCCTCCTAAAGAACCTCTGCCTCCAGCGACAGAGAGACCACAAACCGTTGCTATTGAAAGCATTGGAGCTGGTAATTCCCACCTTACCTTATTACTCAGTGAAGAATTCAACCCATCATCTTTTTACGTATAGATATCGAGGAAAATGGAGTTCGCCTTCACTTGACAGTTGTGGACACCCCCGGCTTCGGTGACTTCGTCAACAATGACGATAGGTATGTTTGGGTTAACTTTTTTTTAAAAATGAATGTCCTCAAGTTAATGTGTATCAATGCAGCTGGAAGCCTATTGTCGAGGACATCGAATCACGTTTTGATTCTTATTTGGAACAGGAAAACCGAGTTAATAGGATGAAAATTGTGGACAACCGTGTCCACGCCTGTCTTTACTTCATCCAGCCAACCGGTCACTCGTATGCATTCCCTTTTTCCAGCATTATTTTTTCGCCTGAACCTAGCTTCCACAGCCTGAAGCAAATAGACATTGAGTTCATGCGGAGACTTCATACTAAAGTTAATTTAATTCCAGTGATCGCTAAGGCGGACACTATGACGGACGAGGAAATTGTTGAATTCAAAGAGAGGGTAAGATCATTGCAGTTTTTACTTTATGATCCCGTGTTGATATTCTCTCAAGATCCTTGCCGACATAGCCCATCATAATATCCACATCTTCCAGGCGCCGACATATGACAATGAGGACGAGGAAACTATTGCCGAGGCCGAGGAAATTGCCAGCAAAATCCCATTTGCCGTTGTCGGTTCAGACAGGCTAGTTCATACACCCGATGGCCGGGAGGTTCGCGGACGTGCCTACCCGTGGGGTGTCGTTGAAGTCGATAATGAGGAGCATTGTGACTTTGTGAAACTGCGGCAAATGCTCGTGCGGACATACATGGAGGAGCTCAGAGAATATACCAACGATGTGCTCTATGAGAATTGGCGGACGGAAAAGCTTCTCAATATGGGAGTTGCACAGGATTCGACTGTGTTCAAGGAGATCAAGTGCGTTTATGATATCATGGATTGCTCTTGCAACTAATAAAATTTTAGCCCTGCGGCGAGGATGCAGGAGGAACGTGTCATACACGAAGCTAAGCTGGCCAAGATGGAGGCCGAGATGAAGATGGTCTTCCAACAGAAGGTGCAAGAGAAAGAGGCCAAGCTTCGGCAGTCTGAGACGGAATTATATGCTCGGCACAAGGAGATGAAAGATACTTTGGAGAAGCAACGTGCAGATCTCGAGGACAAGAAGCACAAAATCGAGAGCGGCCGACCAGTAACACCTGAAAAGCCTTCGGTGGGTGCAGCGTATCTTGCTGGGTCCCAACTGCTGACACTGTTTCCTTTCAGACGGGCAAAAAGAATCGCTTCCTTGGCACCCGTTGATTGGCCATCTTGGCGGATGTTTCCCAATGGTTTCTGCGATCACACGCTGTTTAGTTTCCTGTGTATCATGGTCGACGAACTCTTCCCATTTTTCATTCTTTATCTTGGTTCTTATTGAACAACACGCTCCTTTCCATGGATATCCCCTACTCTGCTTGCACATTTTTAGTACGTTTCCTGCACGATTTTGTTTACGTGGAGTTATCGTAGGCTGTCGAGAGGGCAGCAGTTCCGCCAAGTTGATGACAATATACCACTATGATTGCCACTAATGTCAACAACCACAAATTACCTTCTTCCTTCTCCAATCCACTTATACCGACAAAGCTCATAAACTTTGTCACCCATGGCTGATATCCAAGCTCTACTTGCTGCGTTGGATGTCTTTAGTCAAACCCCGGATAAAGCATCACTTGAAAGAGCAAATTCCTGGCTTCAGGATTTCCAGCACTCTGTAAATTGTCTTTCGCCTGTGGCCACTGTCGCGACCAACACCTGACCGTGATCCAATCCGCCCCTTGTCGTAGCCTGAGGCATGGGCGACCTGCAACGTCCTCCTCCTCTCTCCCGATGCGCCACCCACAGCCAGATTATTCGCAGCACAAACCTTTCGATCGAAAGTAAGGCTGTTCATGTCGTTTTGAAGCTGATTAGATCGATTGAACAGGTCACATACGATCTACATCAAGTCGATCCGCAAGAATTACCTGCCCTCCGTGACACCCTCCTAGCGGCTTTGCAAAGGTATCATACTGGACCACGAACAATTCTCGTTCAGTTATGCTTGGCCGTTTCTGGGATTGCTTTGCAGATGCCATCGTGGAGCAACCCTGTACAACAAATGATCGACTCATTTGGCAGGAACCCCGCCACCGTTCCGACATTGCTGCAATTTTTGGCTCTATTCCCGGAGGAGTTAACGAATAATACCAAGATCCCTGTGACAGTAAAGTTCTCCCCTGTGATTCTAGATTTCTTGATGACGAATGATGACACAGGATGATGAATATCGGGAGCGGTCTGCACGACTCCTCACTGAAAACTCCAAGCAAATTCTCGGGCTACTTTCTATGTACATTCAAGCAGATGGTATGCCCATAATTGCGTCGACCTTCTCGGTGTTCAATAGATTTTCAGGTGTGACGCACGCTGTTCAAACGCAAATTTTCAATTGCCTTCTCAGCTGGCTAAAGGCAGGGGAGATCAGCACCACTGATTTGGCCGAAACTGTATTATTCCCTTACGCATTTGAGGCGCTTGCTTCCGACGAACTTTTCGACATTGCGGTGGACGTTATTTCAGAGCTAATTCATGAGACACAGGAGGTGGACGAGAATATGGGTGTTATTCAATTGATTGTCCCAAGGATAATTGCGTTGAAGCCGCAATTACTGAAATATCAGGACGAACCTGAAAAGATCAAAGGATATGCACACATCTTTGCTGAAGCCGGAGAAACATACCGCGTCCTTCTCCTCCAGCATCCAGAAACCTTCTTTCCAATCGTTGAAGCAATCGGGGAATGCTCGGCGTACCATGACCTGGACATAGTTCCTATCACCTTCCCATTCTGGATGCGACTTGCACAAAATATTGGAAAGAAAGCCGCAGTTTCCCCTTTATTCCTTGACGCGTATCGAGCTCTGATGGGGGTCATCATCCGGCATTTACATTTCCCTAAAGATCCTAACGCGTTAACCGGCCAGGAGGCCGATAACTTCCGTTCCTTTAGGCATGTGATGGGCGATACACTCAAGGATTGCTGTTTCGTCCTGAGGACGGATACTTGTTTACTCGCGGCTTATCAAATGATCACCACTGCGCTCTCCAGGGGAGCCGAGGCCACTACCTGGCAAGAAATTGAAGCTCCATTGTTCGCTATGCGATCCATGGGCGCAGAAGTAGACCCTAATGACGACGGCGCCGTTCCTAAAATCATGGACCTCATCCCTTTGCTCCCAAGCCACCCTCGCGTGCGCTATGCAGCCCTCCTTATTGTTTCCCGTTATAGTGAATGGATCAATCTACACCCCCAGTACATCAGCTTCCAGCTTCAATACATTTCAGCGGGCTTCGAAGATCTTGATCCCGAGGTATGTGCGGCTGCAGGCCAGGCGCTGAAATATTTATGCCAAGATTGCAAACAAGTAAGCTGGTCAATTTCAGAGGGATTTTATCTACTTACATAGAATCCGCAGCATCTAGTGGACTTCCTTCCTACCCTTCACACGTTCCTTGGTAGCACCGGCTCGAAACTCGTTCAGGATGATAGACGACAAGTATACGAAGCCATCGCTCACGTTATTTCTGCCATGCCAATGGAGCGGGCTGCGGAGTCACTCCGGACGTTCTCTTTGGATTTGTTAGCAAAAGTACATTCATTGGCAAACCAATCCACTATCGCTTCGAAGGAGGAGTTGATAGATGTATGTAGTAAGTGAGCTGGCCATCCACATCTCTTGATTAATCCCACGTCTTGTATAGATGCGCTTGAAAATCTGGAAAAGATGCTCCAGGTAGTTCAAAGCTTTGGGGAAGAGCTGCCAGCCGCATGCCGAAATAGCTGCGAGGAGGCTTGGGCTGTGTTTGACGGGTTCTTGGTTAAATATGGATCCAATTATGACCTAGCAGAGCGCACCACCCGTGTTCTACGACATGGGATCACCCTTTTCTCCTCATCTGCTGTCGCTGTCGCCCCTGCTGTGGTGACGCGGATGTCACAGGCATTTGAAGCCACTGGATTCCCTAGCTATATTTGGATTGCCGGGAAAGTCATTGGGAGATTTGGGAATGAAGTGGATCAAACGTTGCGCAGATCGTTTGAAGACGTTTATGATCGAGCTACGGGAAAGGTTGTGTCTATTCTGCAAGTGAAGAGTCCTGGGGATATCCCCGATGGTATGTGATGATCTTTGGCCCACCCCAGTTGTCCTGATCATGTTGTCTAGTTTTGGAGGATTACTTGCACTTGTTATACAACTCATCGCATTAGCTCCCGATATATTTTTCCAAACCGCCACGTTCCCTCTTGCCTTTCGCACCTCAATGGCGGCGCTTTCTCTCGTTCAAACCGAAGTTGTATTCGCGGCATTGGATGTCTTCCGCCTCGTTATCACACATGACTGTCTCGCGCAGGACCAAACCGTCCTCCCCCTAAATTCCCACTATATGCCTCTGCCATCAACAAGGTCTTTGAGAAAGATGGTTTTGAGCTGGTTGGATACCTCTTGAGCGGACTCGTCGGAGATTTTCCTGAAGATTCAACTGCCGGGGTTGTATCAATTTTCCGCGTGATATCTGCTGTCTGGTCCTCTCAGTTATTGGCCTGGCTCCCCTCACTCCTACAAGGGTTACCAACGACGGTCGCCCCAAATCAGACTAAAACACAATTCCTATCGGACGTAACGAGGTAATAACAACCTTTACTATTTGTCTACAAAACTAATCCATCCTCGACACCCTCTCAGCGCCATCAACAATCGGCAGTTTGATAAAGTCAAATACGCTATTTTAAGTCTAACTCGTGCATCAAGAAAAGCCCGGGACAGGAGAAGGGTTGGTCCTTGAAGCTGGTGATGAGCAGAATGAGGATGCATGTTTACAAACCATTATCATACAAATTGTTAAATATTTTGACATCAGACCCAGAGGCCTTTAAGTTTGTGTAAATGATCATGGCGTACCAAACATGATGCAACAATTGATCGTAACTTTCAGCGCCCGGCTTCCCGAACTCATCCTTAGTATTCAACTATGTACCGTTACGCGGGTCAATCGCTACGCAGCAGTGAGTTCCCTCTCTATACGTTCTTGCCATTTGATTCACCCAAGGCCGCATTTACAAGCTGGACGCCGGTCGTTTTCGCAGTCTGCTTGCAGACGAAGCTATGCGGACACCATTCAAAATCTTCTTATCCACAAAGACACCCGAGTTCTATGCCAGGGTCTTACGGGAAAGACGGCGAGTCATATCTCATTTCTATCCGAGCCAAATACAGAGAATTATACTAAAATTGCACACAGGGTACATTCCATGTGAAGGAAGCATTGGCTTATGGTACCAACATGGTTGGGGGGGTTTCACCCAAAAAAGCAGGACAGACCCATCTTGGGCTTCCCATTTTTGGTAGTGTTCGGGAGGTGAATATAAGCCCATTAGACTGTCCTCCTCCCTAATGTAGGCTTAGGCTGTGAAAGAAACCAGACCCGACGCGTCCATTCTTTATGTTCCACCACCTACGGCTGCCGACGCTATCATTGAAGCTATTGAAAATGAAATTGGCCTCATTGTGTGCGTTACAGAAGGCATTCCGCAGGCTGATGAAATTAGGGTTTGTCCGCCATCCTCAAATTCTACATTGATACCTCATTCGACTTTCATCAGGTCATGAACGCACTTCAAAGCCAATCTCGGTCTCGCCTTGTTGGCCCTAATTGTCCCGGAGGCGAGTATACCACGATCCAATGTTGATAACTGCTCACCTATTCCATTCAATAGTCATTAATCCTCTGGGATGTAAAATGGGGATTCAGCCCGGGCATATTCATAACCTGGCAAAATTGGTTTGTCTCTACCCAGTTTCCTGCGTATGTTTCTAAAGCTACGCAGGGATCGTCTCTCGTTCTGGTACCCTGACGTATGAGGCCGTTGCGCAAACAACCGATGTTGGACTTGGTCAATCGCTTTGTGTTGGTATTGGTGGTGATCCCTTCCCTGGCACACAACACATAGATGTTATAAAAGTCTTCTTGGAAGATCCAAATACTGAAGGTGTGCCCCATGGTTGTAGTCCTCGCCCTTGGCCTCATGTCATTTAGGAATTGTGATCATTGGTGAAATTGGAGGCTCGATGGAGGAGGAGGCTGCTGAGTACCTTGAAAAATATAACAAGACCCGTACCCTCCCTAAACCTGTTGTCGGATTCATTGCTGGTCGTACTGCTCCCCCGGGTCGCCGGATGGGACACGCAGGTGCCATTATTTCGGGTGGCAAAGGTTAGCAGTCGTATTCCTAATAATTCACGCTCTCAACCGCGTTACAGGTGCGGCTTCAGACAAAGTCTCTGCGTTGGAGCGGGCTGGTGTGATTGTGACAGACAGCCCTGCTAAAATTGGCTCCGAAATGCTCAAGGTGCGTCGATTGAAAGTATTGAATGAAACTGGTACCTAATACTATTCTAAAGGCCATGAAAGCAGCAGGACTCGTTTAGTTTGTTGAACATAGATATAATAAGCTTACCTAATGCATCTCTATCATCTTTCGTTTCAAGTTGCGATGGCTTTGACTCAAATTTATGCACACTCCGTCTCCATCTTTTGATGCGGCTGCCGCATACTTGACCAGCCCATCTATTGGGAGCGTATCATCAAAGACTAAGCTTGAGGTTTTATTCATCAATACCTTAGAATTGGCCTGATACTAATATAAACTGGCAAGTTGTATGGCCTCTTTAAATTCCTGACGGTTGGCCCAACACCCAATATACCACGCCCCTCAATCTTCGATATGACCGGGAGAGCCAAGTGGGATGCATGGAATGTGACTGGCCGCTCATTTCAGAATGGACGCGATGTTGAGCTCAGATACCTTGATATCGCAAGGGATCTCGGCTGGGAAGAAGGCGCCCCAGCGATTCCTGACAACCCCAAGAGCTCTGACATTGAAGAGGACATCTGGGACGATGACCATACATCCACTGGTACGAATAGTGGTGCCACCGGATTAGGCGGATCGGTAAGTACTATGGCTTCAAGGCAAGAAGGACACGATGAAAGTATGCATGGGCGAGCAATTGCCAATGATCCTATGGGTATTCTGGCTCTGCTGGAAAAACAGCCAGGTCAAAACATAAATGGCCGCGACGAATTTGTTCGTAATTATCCCTTCCCTTACATCATTTGCCAACAAGGTTCAAAGGGGTACACACCACTCCACCTTGCCTGTGACAGAGGCAACCTGGACGCAGTTCATGTATTATTGAGCAAAGGCGCAGATTTGGCTATAAAGGTGATGGCCCTTTTGATTTCTGGAGATATCCACCTAAGCCAGAGTTATTAGGACAACGATGGATTTTCTTCCGCTGAACTGGCCAAGATTGCTGGACATGAAATCATCGTCGACGTCTTGGCCTCACACTCTTCATTAAACAGATAACGAGGTGTACATTTTAGCTTGGGAGCCGTCCCTGACAGAAGTAATACTGTATACTCGTCATAACCACTGGCGTGGCGTAACTAATACCATTATCTCATTGCCATCCGGCTCCTGTACGCGTTATATGGAGGCTGGTGAGTGTCTGGATCGGGCAGAGGCTCATGAGGTGGGCGTCGCGGTTTCGGGTGACGATGTAGCACTTGGCGGTGAGAGGTTCTGAGTGGTGGGGGTGGTGGTGCGGGGGCCGGTAGCCTTTGGGTGGTACGGCGAACCCGGTTTAAGAATATTGCCCTACATGTTATAAGTAAGTTTCGCCACCCGAAGCGAAGCGAAGAATCTACCATCTCCAATAGCTTTACGACTGATTTGCTTGGTGTGGCGCCTACATGTAACCAATATCGTATTCTGTCGACACTCCATTCGATAGTTTTATGTGCCTGCCCGTCCTTCATGTGGGGATTATAGATGCCTAGTGTCTCTGCCGGCTTTGCATCGCGTCTCTGACGCTGGTCTATAGCCACGAGATGAAATATTCTGTTGTGGCGTGTGCCGTGTAGTGCAAGGCGGAGTCGTATAGGCATGGGTTCAATTGCTACTGCAGCTGTAGTGAGATGCCCATGCAAAATTCAAAACTTACAATGTTTGAACACGTGACCGTCCGGATCTGTTATTTTTATTTCAAGCACTTGACTCAGCCTCAGGTCTCAGATCTCGACGTTCGACGCCCAACCGTTAATCATTAGGGTCTGTAGACTAGAAAATATAGAATTTGACTTTCAGGAGAGTTGAAATTTATTTTCGCTTTGTGATATGAACGCAAGCAAATCCGCGTTCAATCCTCGGGCCCAGTGCTTCCAGGAATCAGCTACAAGTAGCAACCGTATCAGATAGCAGACGAGTGTATGCCATGGGTAGACACATACCATACATATATTATTGCCATTCAACAGTGTTTGCGCTAGCCTGGTCTTTTTTTTGCCTTGTGTGGTGGTCTCACTGCGGGTGGATAGGTTGGACATCTCTCGAGGGGCGCGTAAATACGTACTATTCTGTGACATCTTCCAGGACCATGTCTAGATCACAATTAATTAATAGGTCGAGCGATGTTGCTGGTGATATACGCACTAACAAAATCATCAAATCCTAACAGGGTGCCTGTGAATTCACGGTCATTCTTCATGATGACCCATATCCGCGATCCAATGCAACGGTCGATAAGTTCTAATGATCATCAAGCGACAGTATGAGCTGAACACATTGACCATACCAAGTGGGAGGATCTGAGAAGCCATAAGGACCTTGCAAGAGTCCAATCAGTAATTCCAAATCAAGCCAATCGGAGTTGTGGTCCCGTGTGTCTAGTCCACTTATCTCTCCAGCACTTGCTTCAAAATCTCGTTCAGGTATGATTTTCGCGTTGCATTTCAGTAATCGTACTTTCTACTAGTACTTACGTTCTACTCGCTGTGCGTCTTTGTTTTCGTTTTTATTACTATGAGGCTGGGCAGAATTGGAGACGTCACGGATCGTCACAATCTCTGTCACGCAAGGGCCAAGAGAGCATTATGATCTCTTCTTTTCTCTCCTCACACTACCTGTGCATTCTCTCCGTGAAGTGACATATAACCCTTTTAACAATGGATGACGCTTCGGAGTCTCGCACCATGAAGTCTCGCAGAGATGGTCGGTATGAGTTGTTTCTCGTCGTGGCCTTTTATGTTAACGCGCTTCTTTCACATCGTCTACTCTAGCGTACAAGAGTAAAGGCGCACTCAAACAGGATGACCTCAGGAGGCGCCGTGAAGAGCAGCAAGTCGAGATCAGACGTCAGAAAAGAGAGGAAAACATCTCCAAGCGACGGAACTTCCTCCCCTCAACCGGTGGCCCCGACTCTGATGAAGAAGTTGGTAGTGGCAACTGGGATCCTCCCGTACGCTTTCCCCAATCAGGTTGAAAACCTATCCGTTCATCAGTGTTATTTGTAACAGTTGGCCGATGAGATGATCTCTGGCGTTTTCTCTGAAGATCCTGATCGTCAATTAGACGCGACAACCAAGTTTCGCAAGCTTCTTTCAAAGGAGAAGAATCCACCCATCGAGCGTGTCATTGAGTGTGGTGTTGTACCCCGTTTCGTTGAATTTTTACAACGTGGCTATTCCATGCTCCAGGTACTTGGTTGGCTTCCGCATACTTTAACATAATCTTGATGATCGCGTGGTTTTGGTTAGTTTGAAGCCGCTTGGGCCCTCACCAACATTGCTTCCGGTACTGCAGAACATACCCAAGTTGTGATCAATGCCCAAGCAGTTCCCGAGTTTATCAACCTCCTGTCATCGCCCGTTCTTGATGTCCGGGAGCAAGCCGTCTGGGCTCTTGGTAATATTGCGGGTGATAGTCCTCAATGTAGGGACTACGTCCTTCAGCAGGGAGCTTTGAGGCCTCTCTTGACCCTTCTAAGCGAACACCACAAGCTTAGTATGCTTCGGAATGCAACATGGACACTCAGCAATTTTTGCCGTGGAAAATCCCCTCAACCAGACTGGGAATTGGTATTTGCATGCTAATACACACTCTGTTAGGTTACTAACGTTGCCGATTTCAGATTTCGCCTGCGCTCACAGTATTGACAAAATTGATTTATTCCTTGGACGATGAAATTTTGATAGACGCTTGCTGGGCTATATCCTATCTTTCAGACGGCTCTAATGAAAAGATTCAGGCAGTGATTGAATCTGGCGTTTGCAGGCGGCTGGTCGATCTGCTGATGCACAATTCGACCTCCGTCCAGACCCCTGCCCTTCGCTCTGTTGGAAATATTGTCACCGGAGACGACCTCCAAACCCAGGTTGTTATCGCTTCTGGAGCACTCCCAGCATTACTATCCCTGCTGTCATCTCCCAAGGATGGAATCCGAAAAGAGGCCTGTTGGACAATTTCAAACGTGACCGCTGGATCTCCCCCCCAGATACAGGCGGTTATTGATGCGAATATCATCCCCCCACTTATCAACATACTCCAAAACGCGGATTTTAAGACGAGGAAAGAGGCTTGCTGGGCAATCTCAAATGCCACTTCGGGTGGTCTTCAAGAACCCGCACAAATTCGATACCTTGTTTCGCAGGGCTGTATCAAACCGCTTTGCGACCTCCTAACAATGATGGACAACAAGATCATTCAGGTCGCTCTTGATGGCTTGGATAATATCCTCAAAATTGGGGAGATGGACAAGTTGGCTGCTGGCCCAGGCGCTGTGAATCAGTACGCCCTGTACGTTGAAGAGGCGGGTGGTATGGTCACGATCCACAATCTCCAACAACACGACAACCTTGACATCTACAAGAAAGCGTTCAATATCATGGATAAATATTTCCCCGACGAGGAAGAGGTTGACACGGCTATTACTGCCCCGGACGTTGATGCCTCAGGCGCGTTTGCGGTAAGCCTTTTATTT
Organism: Infundibulicybe gibba; assembly: GCA_015501065.1. Taxonomy (NCBI): domain Eukaryota; kingdom Fungi; phylum Basidiomycota; class Agaricomycetes; order Agaricales; family Omphalinaceae; genus Infundibulicybe; species Infundibulicybe gibba. Next base: position 1,125,912 of record JADNYI010000001.1, read on the forward strand.
CCCATTTATCTGTTTCGTTTGTTTTAATTCTTCCCCAGTTCCATTCGGATGTCTCGGCCCCGCAAGGAGGGTTCAGCTTCGGGCAATAGAGGGTGTTGTGAGAAGGTTCCATCAATTGTACTCTTTCATTAACAAATTTTCCATTTTCCATACATAACCTTTCACCCAAATATCTTGCTTGTGTCTATTATCCATGAAATTTCTAAGCACTGAAATAACGACCTGGTCTAGTTCTCAATAACAAACAATTCATAATAGGTGAGCGGGAATATTTACCGTATCGGCTGGTCAGATTACTTATGCTTTGCTTCTAAGTCAAGCCGCTCGTGCTTCCTTTATCGGCATGGGGTATATATTGAGACAGTGGACGTTTAGAACTTCAGTTCCACTCCCATCGGTCCACACCAATACGCCAAACTAAAGATGCATATTCTGATATGGTTTGCCCTTGCTACTAGTATTGGGCACTACATCTGGCGCATGATGCGCAGGTCCAGCCAATTACCCCTACCTCCTGGTCCCAAAGGCCTACCAATCCTGGGAAACTTCTTTGATGTTCCTCATGAATATCAATGGCTGACTTATTCCCAGTGGGGAGTCACGTTTGGTGAAATAGTTTATGCGGAAGTGCTTGGAAACCCGATGATTATTTTGAACTCCCATAAAGCAACCACAGAGTTATTCGAGAAACGTTCAGGAAACTATGCCGATCGACCACCAATGGCATGTTCCGTTTTGATAATGCTTTATCCTATTATATACTTTGGCAGGTCATGGCTAACGAACTCATGGGTTGGGGCTGGGATTTTGCTCATATGCGATATTCTGATTGGTGGCGGTATGACTTTACACCCTTATCGTTCGTCAGCCTCTCAGCACAATACAGCCGGCATCGGAAAACCTTTCATCAATATTTTCAACCTCGTGTTGTCCCAGCCTATCAGCCCATTCAAATCGAAGCGACTAATACGCTACTCAAACATTTGCTTGAAACTCCCCAGAGCTTTGCAGACCATGTACGACAGTAAGTTTGGTATCATTACAGTGACCACTCAAAGGGTGCTTATATCATATTAGACATGCTGGCTCGATCGTTCTGCGAATTGTGTATGGATATGATGTTAAAACCCAACACGATTATTACATCACCCTTGTCAACGAGGCGGTTCGGGGTCTATCTCTCGCCGTCAATGTTGGGTCCTTCCTAGTGGATTTCCTTCCCAGTTTAAGATATATTCCGGGTATGACGGATCTTATTTCACTTAACGCCTGGCAATGAATAACTCCATTTCCCCTTAGCTTGGTTTCCTGGTGCGAATTTCAAAAGCCAGGCAAAAATTTGGTCAAAATCCGCTTCAGCGCTCAAGGAGGAGCCATTTATAACCTTCAAGGAATCAATGGTGTGGTGGAACATCACTATTTTTAATATATTTCTGATTTTCTCCAGGCAGAAGGAACAGCAGTCCCCTCTTTTGTGTCCCATAACATGGAAAAGCTCAGAAATAGCAGTTCGCCAGAACCTGGGCAAGAGGACATTATTAAAAATTGCGCGGGCATTTCATACCTGGGTGAGAGCTCAAGTAGGCAGATCAACAACTTGGTTAACACTCTACTAGCGGGATCGGATACGGTATATGTCTCCACTGTCCTATTTTAATCTAACTCGTCATTTTAGACGGTTTCTGTCATTTTAACATGGCTGCTGGCGATGGCCCATTACCCCGCCGTTCTGGCCCAAGCCCAAGCTGAGTTGGACCGCGTGGTAGGCAACGATAGACTTCCAAACTTTCAGGACCGAGCATCAATGCCCTATATGGAGGCGGTACTCCTGGAATCCCTTAGATGGAATCCTGTCACACCTTTGGGTTTGTGTTAAGTAACTTTATCTGCCTAATTTTAAATGTTCACTGCCATAGCCCTCCCCCATCGTGCTATCCACGCTGACATGTACGAAGGCTACTATATTCCGAAGGGTATAGCCTTGGCGTCATTTTGTGAATAACTGAGGCACTAAATCATCGATCGAGGTACAACTGTCATAGGCAATGCTTGGTATGTGCGCAACCTATTATTACACTCAACTTACATTCTTCCTAAGGGGCATCCTCCATGACGAAAATCTCTACCCAGAACCATTCAAGTTTAATCCTGACCGCTTCCTCGCGAAGGACAAGCCGCCCAGTCCTGTAGATACCGGCGCATTTGGCTTTGGTCGTCGGTAAGGCATGAGGACGATTTGGTGGCCATTACAATAACCACCAGCTGATAGTATCTGCCCGGGCCGCTACCTCGCCCTCAACTCTGCTTGGATTGCCATTGCTACGATCGCGTCGACCTTTAATATCAGCAAAGCTAAGGATGAAGCTGGGGTTCAAATTGAGCCCATGATTGACTATACAAGTGGATTGGTCAGGTGCGGTCGAACCGTAACAGCCAGACCTTCTCCTGATACCTGACACACTAGCCACCCCAAGCCCTTCAAACTACATATCGAACCACGATCATCCGATGCGGTAAATCTGATCCAGGCCAACACTGAGAGCAGCAAGTGATATTGAATTTCCATTGGACGTATGTCATTTTACCCCTGTAGTACCCGTTTCGGCGCGCCGTTCAAATACGCCTCAATGTTCTCCACTGTTTGGCCCCAAAAGGCCTGAACTAAATTTAGTCAATGAGTTATTAAAACAATGTGCTGAATACCTGATAGTTGGAATCGTTGACATAGCCAGTGTGTGGGGTCAAAGTAACATTCCCGAGGGACCGTAGGGGATGATTGATTGGCAATGGCTCAACGTCAAAGACGTCAAGACCTGCGCCTGCGATCCTCTTCTGTTTGAGAATATCAATCAAAGCGCCCTCGTTGATGAGTGGTCCCCTGGACGTATTGATGAGGAAAGCCGTTGGTTTGAGCAATCCGAGTTCCGCTGCGCCAACAATGTGTCTTGTACTGCTCGATAATACGAGGTGAAGCGAAACTATGTCGCTTTGTTGCAAGAGCTCATCCTTGGTCGGAATAAATTCGACCTCGGCTGCTGCTGCTCTCTCCGGTGTTAGGTTAGGTGACCAGCCAATGACCCGCATGTTAAAAGCTTTTGCAATCTGACCAACTCATGTTAGGTTTGTTGTCGTTCGAGTATGTTGTAAATTACCTTTGCTGTTTGGGACCCAAGACGCCCTACCCCTATCAAGCCGAGAGTTCTGCCTGAAAGTCCAAGAGGGACATTAATCTGCCAGCGAGGGTCTCCTGCTTTGACACTTGCATCGTCCATGGCCAAGAACCTTGCGACACTCAGGATCAAAGCCCAGATATGCTCTAGGGTAGAATTCCCTTGACTTCCTGTCCCAGAGACACTGATCCCTTTACTCTTTGCATGAGCAACGTCGATCGCTGCATTCCGGGGGCCTGTAGTTGCGATAAATCTATCAATACGCGAGGGCTAGTCATTTAGGATCTTGTGATATTTCGCATTTTCAAACCTCAGATTTGGTAGTCTGTCCAGGACCGATGCAGAAATTTTCGTTCGTTCTCTCATTGTACAGATGACTTCGTATTTGAACAATCTCTGGACGAGTGCATCCTCGTCTAAGATAGTATCGTTGAAAACATCAACATGAACTCGGTCCTTGACGATAGACCAGTCTGCGCTTGTAAGAGCCACTTGTTGATAATCATCAAGGATGGCAACGGAGGTGAATGGTGACTCGGACATCTTGAAATGGGCAGGACTTGGCTGGGGTTTGTTAAAGGAGATGTGAAGAAATTGGTGAGGGGAGCGCTTCTATTGCGCATCCGTGGGACCATAGTAGAAAGACAAGGGATTAATTAAGACAGACTATGGGAAAGTAAAGGTCGCGTGAGGAAAGCATATACAGAACGCTTTATGTGTCGTTATCAAATGGGTACTGCAAAGCAGGGTTAGTTACAACGTCATTTATACGAGGAATGTCTAACCTCAAATGCTTGTGGGGGGTCTGCTTCAGGGGCAGTCTCATCCAAGGCAATATGGGGAGTTGGTTGGTGGACAGCAGTCACGTTGCCATTGGGCACGGGGTTTGTAGGTGATTCAGTGGTTGAAGGTGCTGTCGCTGTTTCAAATTCAATGAATTCAGAATCCTCGTGTGGTCGTAGATCAGCCAAGATCAAGATACCACCCCCACCAGCAAACTTCTCTGGGGCCGGCCCTGTAGTTGTCCTCGCAGGACCCCCGGCTTTTGATAGATGGGAGTTCATTGATATCGCGCGGACGGGTTGATATCTGCAATCAGCAGGGAATGATATATGGGATAGCTGAGCTGGGGTGACGCGGGAGAAATTGGGCAGCATTTCGAAGGATGGCTCTGCTTTTTTCCCAGTCTTTGATGCTATGGGCTTACTCTCCCCCACTAGATCCGAGATCGACCGGGTTATTGGGGAGACATCGCCGTCTTTGGCTGGGGTTGTATCTTCTTTCATCTCGATGTCACCCGCGTTTTCTTTTCGCGAATCGACTTTGTCGTCCTGGGGTATTGTCAAACTCGGACAATCGATGATACATGCCCAACTCACAGTTTCCATAGGATCACCTTCGGCCGCTGCTTTTTTCTTTTCTCTTGCCTTGACTTTTGCGGTCGTGGATAGCACCGCAGTTGCCACCTTGATGACGATCTCTCGCTTTTGAGGTTTGGTGGATGCGGGGTATGCGAATAGGCTGGGTTTTGCATTAGAGACGAACTCGAATTTTGGAATCTATTGATGGATGAGCGTCGCAATTCTCGGGTTAGCAATTATTTACCTTCAAATCTTCGGTCAAACCAATAATTCCTGTAGGCTCGAATGCGAGACATGCGCAATGGGCCAATGGATACCAATACCAGAACTGGCAGAACATTGCCATTCCGACGATGGCGCTGGTATTTTTGGTCCCTGCTCGGCTCTGCAAACTAATTGTAACATTCCGGCCACCAGCATCGATGAAGCCCTGGCCAATGGCAGCGCCAAAACGGGCCATGGGATCTTCGTGCTTATCTGAAACTACTTTGGCGTACAATGTCCGCGTGGATGCCAATGATGGAGATGAAGCTTCAGACTGCTGAACAAGGATCATCCCCAGAGCGATAAATGCGCCCTGACGGACAAAATCGACACTATCTTTTGTCATGGGTTCAAGAATCTCCACGGCATCCTGAAAGCGCGTCATGCAAGGGACAAGCCGGCAGTCAGCAAGCACATACCTGCAGCCCAGTCCCAGCGCAGGCGATTCCTAAAGCCAATGTCGCTCCACAACGGACATGGGGATTATAGCTTTCACTCAATAATTGGACAATCCGGGGGACCTGGCTTGGATTCTTGAATAGAAGAAACGCGAGCGATGTGACCGCTGCTCGTCGCACGTCATCGGATGTATCTGAAACAGCAATGTGTAGGAGTTGCCGAACAGCGTCGTTATTGGCGGTGCCAGCATAGGCCAGCGCAATAGTGTAAACACCACCATATCGCAAGATGGGATCCTATCGGGGGAGATGAGGAGGAGGGAGGTAAAAACGCAAGCGACAAACCTTTTCTGCTAGCAACATCTTTACCGTTTCATCGGCCTCTTCTTGGCGGCCATAGTAAATAAGGCGACACCCACGGCCAGACCACGAATAATCTTCTCGTGTTGAGTTTCCCGTGCGTATACAATCATTTCCCGCACGGGGTCAGCTGCCGCACTCCCTAGCATAATCAAACCCATAGCATAACCAGACGCTTCACCAGCTACAGCAGAATCCATGAACAGCACATTCTTGAGATCCTCAAATGCATCAAGATTATTGGATCCCATTCCTGCTACACCGAGCCCTAGTGCGGCGCCATGTTGGACAACTTCGCCCTGCGAAGCCTTCAAGGTATCACGCAGGTAATCCGTGATAGAGGTGCGACAACCTGCGTTGATTAAACCCAAGGCGTACAGGGCTCCACCTTCAGAGTATGCCGCGCCTTGAATTCCGCTCTCGCCACCGCTCTGTGGCAGATACGGGCCGAGAATAGTCTTTCCCTGCTCGAAGTAACCTTTGTGGATGACGCCCAAACCAGCTGTAGCAGAAAATTTGGACCAGTTAGAGGCAAGACCGAGCCATTCAAGATTATCCCGCAGGAAAAGATCAGACGTGGTTCCAGAGTGCATGAAAGCATTCTGCAATGTTAAAGCTGTATGATAAATGGAGGATCGAGGTTCCAAGTCTTCCTAGAATACAGTTACACCTTGTGGGAAGTATGAATTAAGGCCAGAGCTCACTTTGGTGTTTTTTAGGATGAGCAAGTCAACATGGTTATTCCGCTTGAGGAATTCGAGATATAATTTCACAGATTCCTGCCCGGTGAGGATGCTCCGCAATCGGTCATAAATTGGCTTTGTATCCTGCAAAAACCAATTCAGATATATTCTACACAATGACCACTACTTGCTTACCGCGTCACCTTCTGGGAGTTCACCACGCACACTTTCTAAGAAATCTTGCGCACCACCTTCAACTAGGTCGAATGCAAATTGATAGGCAACAAGTCGCTCTTTTGGGACCAATGACGTCAGAAGAGGGATCGTTAGAGAAGAACTGTTCAGTGTAACTAGCAGCCGTGTCAATGCATGTACGTGAGGAATGCCAGCACCAATTGTGGGTTTGGGGAAGAGCGGGAATAGAAACTGTAGGACCTGATTACGGTATGAGAGCGAGAAGCCGGTATCAAGAACAGCCTCCATCGCGTAGGATAGTAGCGACGTATCCTGTGTCCGCTGATAAATGGAGGATATAACATCCAGTCGGCGGGACTCAAGAGCTATACCAACGGCCTTGCAAAAAGTGAAAAGGATTAGATATGCCATACAGGCTCACAATGGAATCGACCATACCTGCTTAAATTCACCCTCTGCTATACAACGCGAGAAAATGCCCTCAATTATGGATTGTAAACGAGGATCAATCTTTTCATGGCCACCCGACTGTTCTTCAGCGCGTAGCTGAATGTATCTGTCAATGGCCTTAGCTAAGGAATAAAATGTCAGAAGACTATGACGCAAACGAGGGTAATACGCACAGACGACCGTCTCCACAAACTCCTCGGATCCATACACACGAGTCTCAGCTTCGAACGCGCTTCCAGCACCAAGGGCGAAGGACAAAGCCTCATCATACTCTCCCAAGAAATAATAAACCTTGCTGGCTAGCAGAGCAGCGTTATCGCGGGCAGCTTGTGGGAGTTCTTCACTTTCATATAATGATTCTCTACACAGTGAGGCGCGATAAACGAATGCGATTTACTCTGTGCAAGATGAAACTGACATGAGGGTTATGTGCTCGGATATTTCAGCCCAGAATTGGGGAACAAGGGGGTTAAGAGCCTTGAGAGCATGCTGTTTAAAGACTGGGTCTGGTTCTTCAAGAAGTGCAAGGACACCAGCAGCGGAAGATTGGGAACGGGCGACCATAGTAAGGGGAGAGCACACAAATGGATTTTGAGGTGACGCGTCCTTCTGTTCAAGTGAGTGTGCGTCACACGCTGGGCAAGGGCTTTGGTTCCAAATACTACCAAATACTCCTCCGAAAGTACCCATTCGTTTCACCTCACCACCAAAATATTTCCGACCACCATGTCTTTTATCTCAAGAAACGCCATTCGCGCCGTCGCTCGCTCGTCCCGTTCTCGTGCCTTTGCCACTGCACAATCCAATACGTATCTCGCTGAGCAAGAAGCTCTCCAACACCACGCCGCTGGTGAGCCCAACCCACCCACTCATATCTTCGTTGTTTTTTTGAATCCCCCAACAACAGACACCACCGATTTGTGGAGAAAAATCAGGCGAGTCCGTTCCCATGTCAGCTCCTCAAAAATGTAAACATTCTCGTAGTTACTTTGTCTGTGCCCCTGCTGGTAGCCCTTTCCTCCGACTGTCCTAATCCACACACTTACGCCACTCTCAGTTGCGACCTGTGTTGCTTGGGTCTATAATGCCGAAGTCGAGCATGCTGCACATATAAATCATTTGAAGGCCGAGAACGATGGCCACCTCCCCGAAATACCTGCCTACGAGTACATGAACAGGAGGGGCAAGCCATTCCCCTGGGGTATGAACAGCTTATTCTTCAACCCTCATGTATGATCTCCTGTCTTGTTTTGGCTTATTCTTCCTTCACTGACCCCGCCACAGAGCAACAAGGATATGATTGCTGAGTAAATGGTGTCGTTCAGCTAGAGCCTTTGTAGCAGCGCGAACTAAACTTTGAATATCATATTCACATTTATAACACATTCAGGAATCCTTTGAGATACCCGGTTCGGGTAAACTAGCAAATTGTAGATACGAGTCCGAAAATAATGATAAAATTTGTGCGGCAGAGTTTCTTCACAGTGCTACCATCGCGCCCAGGAAGACACCCCCAATAACTGTGGTTAACCCGGCAAGCAGAGGTGTAGTTGGGAAGCGGAGATTGGCAGGAGCGGCATTAGCGTTGGAGGTCGCATTGTTCACAGCTGAGCCTGCTAAACCCGTGGCAACAGTATAGAAGCTGCCTAATGTTGAGGTAGCAACACCTGCTCCCGATGCAGCAAGTGTAATCGCCTGACCACCAACAGATACAATCGTCTGAACTGATCCACCGACATGAGCTAGATTCATCACATAAGCCTCTGTTAACTAATACATGAATGGGTAACTTACAAGTAATCGTCTGAGCAGCGCCTGCTATGTCACTCGTGGCCGCGCTGAAAAGGGAACCGCCTGGAATGATATGATAAATGAACGCCACCCCAGACCGAAGACGCAAACCCACCATCTCCGGTAACTACGGATGCAGCGGCAGATGTGATGGAATTGAACACGCTATCAACTTGAGAGACTGATGAGCAAGAAAACCTGAGTTATTGGTAGGACAAACCCTGGCGGTTTTCAAGCTGGGGGTTGTTGGGGAAGGCAATGGCAGATGTGACGAGAGCGACGAAAACGAACGAAGTGGGACGCATGGCAAATGTTTAGAGGGTGAAGAGAACTGGGGGGATATATGTAGTATGTATATGAGCTGGGGCAAAGTTCTTGATCGCATTTTATGCATGTCAGGCATGGGACTGCGAGATTGGTATCTGTTGCTATGCCGAGCCCATCCGAGGGGCTATGGTTCGTCATTTTGATACACAATCATGCGGCCGAATTAGCCGGCCATATGCCCACTAAACGCTGGCCCCGGAAGCCAATGACGACAGTCTAGCCACTCTATTGAGGTTTTCCTTTACACGTTTGCCTGAGCTATGTTTTACGGAAACTGGCGATTGAATTCTGTTTCTGCTCCACGGCTGCGGCCCGGGGTTCCTTGTTGACATTAACTGCGGCCCTAGATTATCAATTACCACTTTGCCTTGGTATACGCAAACATTGGGACCATCACCAGACCTTGGTATTCGAATACATAGCCTCAACATCATGGGCCCCAAAACCACTGCCACTGTGCCACATGGACTGGTCGAAGAAGTTGGCATTGTGTGCTTGTGTTATGCTGGGGCTCGGACTTAGATTGCATCACTCGTTTATCTGGTGCCAATCGTTAGTATATCAAGCTGAAGCTGTGTCCAAGAAACTCCGTCTACACAGCAATGCCACGCGCTATCATTTCTCCCTCCGTTCTTGCGTCAGATTTCGGGCAGTTGACCGCTGAATGCAAGCGAATGATTAAAGGCGGCGCCGAGTGGCTCCACATGGGTATTCCAAGGTCACTTATTTATCATGAATAATACTCATAGATCCTTACAGATGTAATGGATGGGTAAGCCATCTTACTGCGATGCACCGCGGGCCTTGATTTCCCACTTTGGGCGTCCAGTCATTTTGTACCCAATATCACGATGGGTAGGTTTCGTGTAATCAATTTAGCTGGCGGGGCAGTGAACGATATTAGGTGCACCGATCCTTGCTTGCGTTTCGAAGGGAGTCCCCGGAATATTCATGGACTGCCATATGATGGTATCAAATCCAGAAAAGGTGCAATCGTCCACCCCCATCCTATTCCTGTTACTAATCAAGCCAAGTGGGTGGGCGACGTCGCTGACGCAGGCGGTTCCCTCTACTGTTTTCACCTAGAAGCAACGTGTTGGTTGTCAACGATCTATATATCAATCCATTATTTAGTAAATTCGTCCCTCAGCTGATCCGTTCCAATCATTCAAGCAATACATGATCGCAAAATGAAAGCCGGCGTTGCAATATCTCCTGACACTCCTTCATCTGCTATCACTGATGAAGTTGCATCAGCCGCTGACATGCTTCTGGTGATGACGGTCTATCCAGGTATCATCTCTAGCTCTCATCCCAATCCACCATGAATTAGGAGGTCCACTTTAGGTCGCGGAGGGCAAAAATTCTTGGACAGATGTGTCCCCAAGGTTGCAGAGCTTCGCGCGCGATTCCCTGACAAAGATATCGAAGTAGACGGTGGTGTAGGACCAAACACGATCGATGCATGTGCCAATGCTGGTCAGTTCATCGTGGGGGATAAGATCACAGCAACCTGATGCATGATCTTTCAGGAAGCAACGTCATTGTTGCTGGTACGGCCATATTCGGTGCTCCCAACCCAGATGAGGTGATCGTGAATTTGAAATCCGTTGTAAATGCAGCTCAAGCTAGACTGGCAAAATGATCATCTCCGGGAATATGTGTATTATATTTTAAATAAACATGAGCTAGTGGTCGTGGATGAATCCCAAAGGGTGGAAAACGTTGTTGATAATGAACAACGTCAGCGTAGATTTTATACATGTTGCGGTGAGGCTTGTAAGGCAAATGGGTTGGGGAGACCTCATGCGCTCGAGTCGATTAATCAAGAAGGGGGAATTAAGATCTAAATGTTCTGCTGCTACATGGTGTGAGTCTGTTCTTTTGATTACCATTGTATCCATTCGCCGTATAAGTTTGGTCGTTCACCCCGGATATAGCCTTCAAAGGTCCGCTTCATAACGGTAGCCCATGGGAGATCACGTAAGTCATCATTGACTTGATTGTCGTCCGGGTCGGGTGCAACATTAGAGTCTGAAATAGACGCAGACATACTGCGCGCAATTCCTTCGCCTGCTGCGAATCGGGAGCCAAGATCGGCCAGTTGCGAGCCACATCAAAGGGTGTCCACCTATGACAGTCCTTATTTAACCAGCAGATTGTCTCTTTGAATGTAGGTCTCACCAGGAATTATGATAGTGGTAAGAAAACGCGCCTTTAAAAAAGCCGTCAAATCCTAGTGCTTGGGGAGCGCCGCTGTTGACTGGTGGCGGCTCAAAAAAGTCACTAAAACTTGATTTGATTTCAATAAAGAAAAAATATGAGAAGATTAGGGATGTACGCGGTAAAATATGGTTGGGGAGGACGTTCTCGTTGCCAATATTCCGTGTTCAACCAGGCTGGGTCAAACAGTGCATCTGGGAGTCGGAGTAGCAAGTCTTCGAGGTGGGCGTCCTTTGTGTAATGTGAGACAGTCATGGGGTGGAAATCTAGACCATTCTTCAAGGCCGTGCGGAAGAGGAATGTACCCAGTGCGGAGCCTTTATTTAGTTTCAAGACTGCGGTGTTGTACTTGTCAAGCCGAGACCATCGATAAGCGAACGCGCCTTTCCACCCCCAAAGCTCCTCCCAGTCACGTAAAAATATGGTGTCTGCGTCCAAATATATCCCACCAAATCGATGGCAAAGAATGAATCGGGCCATGTCTGACAATATGACGGACATACGGTCGTATGAAGAAGATGACTTCGAACCGGTACGGTTAACAATATCATCCTCTTCTGTTGTACTACCCGTAGTATGAGGTGACGACGTCCCATTGAAACCTGTTTGTTTCACGAGGTCCTTCTTTGAGTGCAAGCTGACCAGATGGCCACCGGAATTAAACAAAGTTTCTTGTTCCCGCCATTCATCTTTGAGCTCGGGTACTCCATCGAGCTGCTCTGTGGTATTCCATAGCTTAAATTCTATCACATCTCTGAACCGGGGGTGTAGAAATGGTGCAGCCCATGGGTTGGACTTCAATTGATCAAACATATCCTGGTTTGCAGTAGGATTCGGTATGGAAGCGGCAGGCCCCGGATTGATCCACAACAAGAATTTTGGGCGGCAAGCAGCACCCTCGGGATATTGGCGAACATGGAGGCCGGTATTTTGTGTGAACAGATAAGATAGGATAGCAACATATGGTTTATCGGTGAAGGGTCCGGTCCAAAACATATGAAATAGCCGCGGGTGTTCAGGATCACATGAAGCGAGAGACCGTGGTTGATAACGCAGAGGGGGACGGAGCGCAATGGGAGGCTCCCATTCGACCCCACGTTTTTTGGACATCCCTCCATCTGATTCGTGGTCATGTTGTCCATGTAGAATGCCTTGAGCTATGAAATCGCGACTAATGTCGCCTCTTGGTACCACATCCACCGAATTAGTTGCCTGCTCCACAAATATATACTTCCAATCTTCAAGATCACCCCTACGCAGGCGTTTTCCGTTATCAAGGCCTGCCCCGACTCGCAGAATTTCCAGACAATCCCGGACATACTATACGCTCTGAGCTTGGTTAACATTGCTGAGCGTATTGTGGAACTCGAACCTTTTTCTCGGAGAAATCACAATGCTCCATTACTACATCCAAGTCCGCGATACTGCCGGGAGCAGGTCGTGGAGGATAGGCCATCTCAGTTGTTGCATTACCAATATCCGGATAAATACGTCGCCGCCCTGTGCCAAAGGTCACGGATGAAGTACCGAAATGGGATGGCTGAGAATACTGTCGAGGAGGCAATGCTGGGTTGCTGAGTACGTCTCTTATTCCAATCTCATTCGGAACTACAGACCGGAGGGTGGAGAATTTTATGAATTTACCATCCAGCTTAGAGGTATACCAACTTACTTTTTCGATAGCTAGGATAGTGTCCACTAGCAATCTCCCACTTCCAAATACGCTGGAGATCTTCTCGTTTGAATACGAGTGTTGGGGGTTCTCCCGTAAATGGCGTCGGCCATTTCTTTTCCTGGGTGCCGAAACGTTTGGCAAATGCAAAGGTGGTGAAAATAATGGTTAAAGTTATGAGGGATAAAAAGAGGGAGCCTCTTTTGCGACCGAATTGAGACACGCTAAGACGGTATAGATTTCGAGGGCTTGGCACCAGTATCCGCAAACGACGAGTTCGCATCCCTGGGACAAGCAACGGGATAGAAATAAACCATGATGGCGAACGAATACGACGGGTTGGCTTTTCCACGTCATCTACTGAATGTGTGAGTAGGCCAGGAGAATAGCGAGACTTGTAGTTGGGCCGGTGTAATACGGAGTGGTACGATGAGGACATCAAACATACCAATTTGCCGCCAATACAATTTTAGATACTTCAACAAAAATTATGTGACGTGATCATATATGTTACATGAGCAAAAAAGGAAACACCTAGCAACAGAAAATGAGTCACTACCATTTTCGGAAATTCCCTCCCACAATCAAAATCGGTGGTCGCGTGCCATGCAATTCTACGACAGATGTACCAGAGTTCAAGCTTTCGAGGTACATTGCGAGCTGCGTACTTGTTGACCCTAAACGATAAACCATATGTGTATTGCTGTGCGCGGGTTCGGTCAAAGCTTCTCAAATTGCCTCCATGATAAGATTGATTATTGCCAATTGCCTCATAATTGTGGTGAAGTAACGGTACAAAATTTTGGTCGTATAGCAGTCCAACTTGTGTAACTCGAACGAAATCTATACGGAACCTAATGGCTGTAATGCCAGATCGGCCTGGTCAGTCGGAACAGAAAGGATGCGTAAGGTGTTAGTATGACCAAGACCGCCCTTCCAACCCTGGACAGCGATGATGGTAGATCCAGGCGTGATGATGTTCAATGCCAAAGCATTGCGAAGACCGAACCGAATGCGGTTGTCAACCTGGGACGTGATCTTAGTCAAGTAAGTCGTAAATCAACAGGAGCAAATCCTACATCAGTTTGCCATTGGTGATCCTGGATACCCCTTGGCTCGGGATACCAGAAGGGGTAGCATCCCCGATGAAGATGAATTTGGCGTGCCGTTTGTTCATTGCGAGTGACTGATAGTGGGGAAATAAGTACATAGAATTTCAACAGCAAGATACCTCACCTGTAATGATTGGAACACGGGGCCGGTACTTAGAAATAAGGCGTGCCGTATTACCGCTTGTTGACAATACAAGAATAGCACTGGCATCTTGTTCAGACGCTGCGGCAACGGCAGCGATTGCGACCGTTTCAACGGTTTCGGTTGGTCGCGGTTGAATCGCTCGAATTTCGTCATATAAGGGAGGGTAGCAAATGGCAGATTCTGCTAGAAGACACGTCTCGGCCATCATAAGAACTGGCGTAGAGAGGAAGTAAGCTTTAATTTGCGTGTTCGTAAGTTAATTCGGCGCACCAGATTGAACTGGGTATGAGCCTTTTGCTGTTTCACCGGACAGCATGACACAATCTGCACCGTCGAGGACGGCATTGGCGACATCGCTGACCTCGGCCCGAGTGGGCCTTGGGTTATACTATAATGCAATTCAGCTCCGGGGTGCGTCTAACTGGGTACCAACATACTGTCATAGACTGCAACGATGAATAATTAGTTTGGAACCTAGATACTAATGTATTTGCGCACCTCAAGCATTTGCGTAGCAACGATAACGGGTTTCCCAGCGATGTTGCATTTCGCGATCATCATTTTTTGAGCAAGGAACACTTGACTGGCAGGGATTTCAATGCCAAGGTCACCACGAGCAACCATGACGCCGTCTGTTTCTTTCAAAATCTCGTCGAAGTTGGCAACGCCTTGCTCATTCTCAATTTTGACAACAATCTTGATGTTGGCCCCGTCCGGCCCAAGGACGTCCCTAATATCTTTGACATCCTGCCCTCGACGGATGAACGATGCAAAAACCATATCAACACCATTTTTGACGCCAAATTGCAGGTCCTTCTTGTCCTTTGCGGATAAGGCAGGTAGGTCCACTGCGGTTTTAGGGAGATTTACGCCTTTGCGAGAAGAGATCGTTCCGCTATTGAGTGTGCGGACATGGACGTTGGTACCGTCAATCGAGAGCACAAGCAAGGATAGAATGCCTGGGAATATATTTAATGGATGTTCAATGCAAGTCGTATGTAAACCAACCATCGTCGACATAAATCAATTTGCCAGGTGCTGTGACCTTGGGTAGATTTTCCTAAAGTTGGGTGTGAAATCTCATTTTGAACTAGCAATTCATCAAACTCACATAATCAACCCACATAACCTTGTCATCACAGATTTCACTGTACTTCGGGTCGGTTGAGATAACAAATTCATGGCCTGCTGCGACGCTGATCTATTCCAAAAGAGTTGGGAGAGACGATACGCTTAAAAATACTGACGTACATCCATGCTGTTTCTTGTCAGACCCGTGCGAATTTCGGGCCCTTTCTATAAAATGATTGTTCATAACAACTTTGGATGATAAGTCAGAACACCCACTGTGTCAAGGGCAATGGCAACAGGACGACCCGAGGGGTTCTCTAGCGATAATACAAAGTAGTGAGTCTCAGGATCCCTGATGGTGGGATGTCGTCTCACCTGCTACCATCTTTCTTGTGTTATCAATCACACTTTGGTGATACTCGTATGATCCATGTGAGAAATTCATCCGGACTGCCAATGTCAGTGAAGGGATCGGTCTCAGAGTCAGGCTGGTAAATACGTACCAACATTTACGCCCGCCCGACAAAGTTCGCTGAGCTTCTCAACAGAATTGACCTTCGGGCCTGCGGAGATGATGAAATTATCTCCTGTCATTTCCAGAGGTAGAACAACTGAAACTGACCAATCGTAGCGATAATAGCAGTCTGTCAAATTGTCAAACCTGGGAAACTAGGATAACTGTGCCCGAGCTGACCTTGCGAAGAAATTTAGTTTGTTCCGTGGGTATGGGTGCATTTGCAGTGCTTAGTGTTGAAGACCACTCGAGTTGAGATCGGATTCCATCTGTGGGGAACATTTTCAAAAAGGGGCAAGGTCTGGTGAAAAAGAAAAGGATCAGCTATCATGATGCCTCTTTATACTGCGATTAAGCGGACCTAGAGAGGCGGATTTCAATAATGCCGAGTGGAACAAGATTATATGTAGCGAGCCCAGCTTATCGATGGGGATCTATCGAGTGCTCAGCTAGCTCTTAGGAACGTTGGGTTGGTATCACGTTTGTCAAAGAGCTGAATGATATAATCTCTTTACCCGTGGGAAGAACATCAGCATGCCATTGACTACAATACAAGAAATCACAAAAAGTATAAATATATACCCACTGAAAGCAAGTCGAAAACAGGTAAGGAGCAAACTACATCACTCGGAGAGTCCAACCATTCATGCCCCCGTCAGCCGCAGCAGCAGCAGCGGCGGCGGCCTGTGCCGCTGCCAGCCATCCAGTATCAATGTTTGCTCCTGAGGGGTTTGTGGGATTGCCGGCAAGACTGCCAAGATCCATGGCCTGGAAAACATTCTCGCAGGCAATCGTACGGCCGGAGTGGTAGCCAACACCATCAGACGCTCGAATGAATAGCAAGGGTAAGCTACGCCCAGCAATCGGCGGTGAGGGTACCACCGCCCCGTTCTGGCCCTCGTGAGATTGGGGACCCGCCGGAGGCGTGTGTTGACTGTTACTTGCTGTGTCGGCGTTTGGGGGTAATGCATCTTCTTCAAGGGCCTTGATGACATCTGCCAAGGGAGGCATTTCAACAATTACAATCGTGTGCAGTGGGCCAGATGGAACATAACGAGGTTGCCCAGTGGTTGGGGTGTTGGGAGACCCTGAGTCGGATGGAGGGCCGTCGATGCCTGGCCCCCGGGTATTGATTGAACAAATGGGGATATACTCGTTAGTTGCCCGGGTGGTGATGCTTGGTAAACCCGATGGCGGAGAGGCCCAAGATTGCCCAAATAAACGTCAAGTGGTGTTTGTGTCCGAGTGTTTGGGTTCTCATAAAAAAAGTGAGATACCGTAAGCTCGACTGTGTTGTTCGCAGGGCGATAAACAGGAGCAGTGAAAAGGGTGGGGAAGGGTGTAATAGGGATCTCTGGAATGGTATTATTTTGTCCAAAGGCATCGAAGAATGTGTATTGGAATTTAGCTTGAATGTGAATCAGGACGATAGTGACGAGAGTAACAGCTTCACTTACATATGCCCACAATGGTCCAGCAAAGGTAGTCATCCACCTCGTCGGTAATGATCCGTATACCATCCTTCACTTCATCACGTACGCGAGGCGTTTGGAACAGGAGGGGATGAGTGCCTGCCTGGGACGACATACCTGGAGCTGGAGGAGCAACCACGCCAGGGGTGCCAGGAATAGGGCCGGCAGCAGACAAATAGTGTCGCGTGCCATCGGGATTAAGACGTTGAAGAGCTATTTTTTGCATTTGGCTAACTGGCCCACCATCATCGGGAGAGACTCGACCTTTATCCACTTTGCGGATAACAAGAGGCGCCGTGGATATCCCCGAATGAGTGTCGGATAAAACGATTTCA
The DNA here is from genome assembly GCA_015501065.1 of Infundibulicybe gibba. NCBI lineage: Eukaryota > Fungi > Basidiomycota > Agaricomycetes > Agaricales > Omphalinaceae > Infundibulicybe > Infundibulicybe gibba. The sequence goes on from JADNYI010000001.1 coordinate 1,143,455, forward strand.
CAACCATATGTGACTGGCTGAGGCCCACCCTCTGTGATTAGGTGAGTGGGAAGATCGTTATATTCTCATCACATGATACATACCGACAGGGGGCTCCGTAGGGCGACGGACAACGTTGACGTTAAAGGCCGACCAAGCAACGTTGCTAGCGCACAGTTGAGCATGATCTATTGTCATATATTTGGTGCGAACGGTCTGAGAGTTGATGCGATTAAAAAGAGAAACAGGTCCGCCGGCAAGGATACAGGATGATATGTTTCGCGTTTTCGCTGTTTTTTTGGATGGCTTAGATATTATTGTGACAGGGGCAGAATCAAAAGCGGCCCAAACACGGCCACCAGGCGCCTCACCGCCTTCAGTAGTTACTGAAGAGGGTGGGGGCTCCGCAATATCGAGAGATAGCTGGAAGTTCTTTGCTTTGGCGGTCCCATTTACATGCAAGAACTTGAAACTTGCGGTCATATTGTTGTCGAGGGGCGCTTTTTGCTCAAATGAGCGTTCACCACTCTCAGAAACGACGGCCATAGATAACTGTTGAGATCGCATGTGCCATACAGGTCCTTCTATATGAACGACGGGAGGAGGGCAAAGAAAGCGTTTTTCGCTTCCATAGGATTTCTGTGCGACAGCCGCGTGCAGGCATATGACCGTTGTCATGGGCATGACGCGAGAGGGATCCTGCGAGACGTGATCACGAACAATTCGACGGATCTTGGTATGAGGGTCCTCTGTATCCGCATCTTCAAGTTTGCGTTTACCGGAGGACGGCTTTAGCAGAACGAATAATTTAGAATTTGTCATGATAGATGAATTAGAGGTGTTTACTGCTGACCTGGGGCATAACCATGCTACCATGTTCATGCTGTTGGAGACCAGAAGGTACGGAACCATTCCACGGCGGAGCTGGTCGATTGGAAGACGCATCCTTTTTCGATGCCGTCAAGATGGACTGAATGGAGGCGTTGGGGTCTACGCCGGATGAATTTGAGGAGAGAGTATTCGAGCGTGGAGGCGGTGTTAGATCATTATTAGAGGGCTTAGGTGAAGAGGATGCGGCGGAAACCTGTAGCGTGTCGCGATTTGAATTATAGCGAAATAGGATGGGAATGAATGGATTGTTACGGGTAAATTTCCATTCAACTGGGCAGGGGTTGCTGAACGCGACTGCTCATTGGAATTCGTATGCGACTGTGAGTCTGGGGCCATCTGAAGATGGTGGTTTAGAAAGAAAGGATCTTGAGCCAAAGACATTATAGGCGTGAGAGCAGAGGTCTCACGAGAAACAAGTGGGAAAAAACGTTGGTTGTTCGTGAGAGACTTGGCTCTTTTTAATCCCGCAGGACCCCAGGCTGACATGAGGTCACGGGGTCTCGACTACCCAAATGGAGTCCAAAGAATATTTTAATAATATCCTTCTTCTCACGCTCCCCCTCCCATCAGACTCAGTCATCTCTCAAGAACAATTCCCCAAACGACATATCGTTCATCTTGGTCGCCCTCCCGTGTTTCTGGCGCCGAGAGCACAGCGTGAGGTATAAGGAATCATGGTCAACGGCTTCATCATCAGTATAAGGTGATAGCAGTCGTCCAGCCTCCCCGTTGACCGATCCATCAAATAAATGCACATCTGCAGTCCAATTTCAATCGAATTCCATTCGTTCTAGCACGCGTACACACCCAGTGACACTCCTCCCAATTTATCTTCCCCCTTTATAGACTTTCTCGTGATAATGTCACCTTCTACCTGACCAAATGTGGCGGATGGTAATATGTCAGGCAGAAGCGCGTCTGCCGTTATGCCAGTGCCGTTGGCGATGCTCACAGGGCGTCCCTTTGGCTCATCCTCACTTCTCAGCCAATCCCACTCTCCTTCCATGTCGCTGAGCGAGCTAGGGAAAAATCCACCCAAGTTGAAAGGGTCTCCTCTCTCCAGTTGGGGTGTGCACAGACGTGCGTCCATCTCGAACCGTTTCCCGCCTTCCTTCACCCGCTGCAACGGTGTGATACGGGGAAGATTAGTAGCCAGGGCAGAATTTGAATGCTGAGGAGGCATTACCAAGGGACCAGGGTGATCTTACTTCAACTTCCCCTTTATGTACCAAATCAACGCCTGGCCCCTGGAAAAAGGTTTGGGGTGTTAGTGATGTCAGCGATGCCACCTCCGAATGAACCCGAAGGAATCGCAAATAACGGGGAAAAAATCACGGTGAGCCGCTAATGCTGTAGCTCTGCTGGTTACTGCTATACATGCGTATGAGAATCGTGTCGTGGGATGTCTGTATAGAGGTGATGTGGGGACATGATTATGATAAATTGTACGGTGCTAGTATGTAGTACTTAATGTCTGTGGTGGTCGTAAGGAATGTGAATAGTCCCTACCTATACCTATCAAGGTCCGGTTGGAGTCCACCATATAAATTGGATGGATGTATGGAGGAAGTTTTGAAGAGAATTAAACGGGACCTTTATCCCTCCGGCGGCGACCGCTGTTCTCTGGTGTTCTCCCAGCGTCAGGGAATGGCACGCCAGTTGATGCGGGATTATGAGCACGAGATTCCCGCTTTGGGGCTGACGGGTTCGCTTCCAGATCCTGTTGGTACCTCTGCCAATCCTCCACTTTCAAAGTAGATAGCCTCTTGGAAGTGGAACCAACCCCAAGCTTATCGGCGCTCGGGGAGCGTGAATGACGGCGCACAGGAGGACTATTGAGAGTCGCAGATCGTCGCGCAGACCCTGCAGGCCCATCATCGGAACGTTTCTTCTTCTCCAGGAGGTTGGCCTTTTCAGCTTGTCTTCGGGTTACCGCCTCCTTCTCAAGTAATTTTGATCGTTCCCATCTTTGTCTTGCTGCCTCGAGGTCCGCATGCTCCTTCTCCGCCTGTGTAAGAGGAGCCTGGAGATCTCGCATCTTTTCCCGGTGTCTCTCGTTGAGTTCCTCGAACGTCCGCGTCCGGTTTCCCGAGGGCCGTTGTGGCGTGGGTGCCGCGATAGGAGCAGAAGGTTTGCGGGGAGGGAGGATTGTGATGGGAATATTTCCACCAGAGCTAGCTTTTTGGTGGCGGGAAATTTTGGCAAGTGGGATGTCTTCTGAAGAATCTCCAAACCCTTTAATTCCCAAAGCACTCTCTCGCTGCTTACGCATATTTAAGGCCTCAGTAACGGCTTGTGGCATTTGGATGCGGTTTTCAGGGTTAAGGGTGGCGGTTGTTGGGATTGGTGGGGTTACACCAGATGGGGGCTGGAGGAGTTTGCGTTCCTGAACATAAGTATCCCATTCCTCATCACGCAATGGCACACTGGTCGGCCGACTGATAGACTCTCCAAGTGCTGGGGACTGGCCCAGTGTCGAGAGCTCCATGGATCGGACTCGAATGCGCGGATCGGTTTCCCTGGGTGGGCGGAGATGAGCGGACCCTGGAAGGAGCGCGGTACTCGCATCAAAGCTTAACGTATGACGTGAGGTTAGGGAAGGTCTCCGAGATCCAGCAGAAGAGGATGGTGCTGGAGTTTCTGACTTTAGAGCGTCGATAGATCTCCTAATCGTTTGGATTTCTGCCATCAATTCATCCTTGCGCTTGAGCTGCTCGAGTTCTGTGGTGGTTGGCTCCTTTCTTTTACCATCGTCCTTAAGAATGAAACTGGTAGGAACATCCTCTTCAATTCCAAGGCCCAGATCCAGTGCTGGTAAGGCTCCATTATTTTGATATTTTCTCGCTGCTCGGCGAAGCTCCTCGTCTGGTGTCGGCGCGGCAATAAGGTCAGACACTCCCGAGTGATAACGAGGACGGCCTTCGTTAACAAGTGTGAACGTGGACGAGCGTTGGCCGGGCGTTGTTGGGGTCGGAGAGCCATCATGATCCTTCATGAGAGGAACGCTAGATAATGCACTTTGTTGGCGGCCGTGTTTATTGAATGTAGGATGGTCCTTTTCCCACTGTTCGCGCTCTCGATTGACACCGGCGAACCGATCAGCGGCTTGAATTTCTACTTCCTCATCACGCTTCTTTTGCTCCTCGGCAATCTCCTGGAGCTTCTTCTGCAGAGCGGTGAGTACCCGGAGCTGGACAGCAATACCCATCAGTGCAACGGCTCCCAGCAATCCTAGTTCGATCTGCATTGTCTGAGAGACGGGGAATTCGATGCCATTTCCCGTGAATTTTGGGAACATAGAAGTGAACCCAAGATTCCAGATATACATCTACAGTGCAAATTGGGTAAGGCTGCTACTATTGGGGGTGCCGAGGAAGCAAAAAATCTGACCTCTTTTAGACCCGCTGTGGTATAACAATCCACGCCCAACATAAATGCTGATGAACCAACAAAGGCCGTGGATACGAGGAGGACATGATAGTGAATCTGAATAAACAAACAAGTTGGGTATAATATGAATTAATTAAAGCGTCGAAATGTACCTTCGGAATGGTGCACAACACAAACCCAACGGCTGCGCAACCTTGAATAACATGGGCGATTGAGCAACTGCGAGGAGGCTCAACATACCAATATAAAGGATCCATCTGAGACTGCTGGGCTAATCAGACCGCCGTTGTGGAAGCATTGAACCCAAAGGCCAAACGCAAAGCCTCCCCAACCGCCAATAAAATACCTTGCGGCCTTCCAAAAGAAAATCGAGATTGCGCCTCCAGCAATTCCAGCAACGATAGAAGCCAGGACAAACATTCCTCGGAGGGTGCTGCTGGGCGGATTGACTGCAGGAAGGACCCCAAACTTCAAAATGAGCACGATGCATACCAACGATAAAGTGTAGAATCCAATCAGAAAGAATGACGTCCTAAACGATGGGCGTGAGATACCAGCCGGGCAAAGGCCAAACACGAAGTAACTAACCATCGATTTTTGTGGCCCCAAAAGGCAGATGGAAGGCCAGTTAGAATGAGGATAGCTCCCAGGACACCGAATGCTGGATCTAGTTTAGTTGCCTGGAGGGGAATTCACCGCTCATGAATATATCCACTTGAACTAGCTAGACGTACTAGTACGATGGGTGTTGCTGACGGCGTCGCCGACTGGGAGGCAGAGATTGAGGACGACGCCGAGGAGGAGGTTGGAGTAGCAGAACGGGTAACATTGAACACGGTGGGGACGATGGTTGTTATGACAGAGTTCTGGTTACCAATGCGGGTGGTTGTGGCCACAGCAACGGAGGATGTAGTCAAGGAAAGGGACAGAGAGGATGAACTGGATGAATTCGAGGATTGGGCGGCGACAAAAGAGAATAGGCAAGCAATGAAGACGGTCGCGAGCCACATGGTGGTTGGTGGCAGAGGGCAAGAGACGGGCGAGAGATGCGGAGGATGTGTGCTGGACTCTGGATCTCACCAATGGGGCACCATCAAGGTTTGCCGGAGAAATGGCACGGGTCAGGCGCCGCTGGCGGCAGCGTTTAAAGGTGCGGGCCAACTTGCCGTGTTTGGATGATTCTCACCTGGAAGAACGAAAGAAGATCTAGGCTGCTGCTTGCAATGCGGCCAGCAAAAGCCCCAGATGGTGGAAGCCAAGTTTAAATGAGCGAGATAGCGGAAACAGTCACAATAACGACAGCCGCTTGAATATTAAGTAACGAGCAAGTCTACACGGAAACTCGCGAGGTCCACTGATGTAAGCAAGGGTTTACTCAATCAAAGTGCTCAAACCGGACAGGGGCTATCTCAATCGTCTTTAGTATCCTTGCCATCCTAGACACATCACTCCTCTCCGCGTCATCACCCTTCTCTACAACCGTAATGACCTTCCCACCTCGCCCGAATCGTCCCACCCTCCCAGCAACATGCAGGTATGCGTCCACGGACCGCCCAGTCACTTTGGGACCCTCCGGCACCCCCAAAATAAAAACGTGCGTTAATTCCGGCAGATCGATCCCCCTTATAGTAGCGAGAGTGGCTACCAACAGCGTTGGGTTCTCTTGGACCGTTTCACTTCCAGAAAGCAAATGTGACCGACCCTTCTCGTCGGTCAGCAAATCTAAACTTTGAGCGTTGACACCCATGGAACGCAAGTCGTGTACGGCGCGTTGGACCGGGGCCGACGAGGGAAGCACGAGCATGGCTATAGAAGGCACGTCGAGAGCAAAAGCTGTCGCGATGGCCTCAAACGCATTGGGATTAAACGGCGAAGGCGTACTATCATATTCTGTGACCAGGTTGTGAGCATCAATTCATATAATTAACATCAACATGCTGCCTACTTTGTGTTAATTGTGCTTCCATATTGGATTGAATCACATCGGTTGGAACTCCAAAGATGGCTTCTGGGGTGAGAGCTTCACCGCCTTCACTTTCTGGTGTACTTGAAACGGGCTGAAGGGCGTCAGGGATGTTGCTGATGCCATCGTCTGAGACTATTAAAATTGAGTGGGATATATTAGTTCCGCCGAGTCCATCGTGGGGATATCGTCCTTCGAAACTCGTGATGGTTTTGATTGGCGTCTTTAGTCCTTTCACCTTGAGTATATTGTCCCTGTTCAACCAGCCACTCTCGTCAAAAAGATAATCGTTCAGATGGCTCCTCAAAGTGGCACTGGAGAAAATCAACTGCGGCGAATGAGGAAGGCCGGCCATGAAACCACTGCGTCTTCGATGCTGCACTAAACCTGATTCATCACGCTGATGTTCGTACGCCTCTTTGCGTCGTGCATAAATTATGTCCAATAACTCCCGTGTAACGCCTGGGTGGGCCATAAGCCTCCGGGTTGTTTTTATAAAGGAGCCACGGAATGACTTTTTCGGGTCCTTTTTTGGTACGGTTTCGATCAGATAGTCGGCTTCATCTATCACCACACTGGATAGTTGTGATAATTGCAGGACCTCGGGGCTTTTCCTCCAGATATCTATGATTGCTTGTGGGGTTCCAATAAGTATATGCGGAGGTACTTGTTGAAGCTTTGGTATCCCATTTTTCAGATGGTCCTGACCGTCGCGAACAACAACTTGAGCTATAGATTCGAGAGGAAGCTGTGAGGGAGCGGCACATGTAATCCGCTGTACCCAGTGTAGAAGTTGATAGGCTAGGTCACGATGGGGCACTACGACAAGCGAGGTGATGTGGTTCCCTCGGGAAGGGAAGTTGTTTGAGCTGTGTGGCTTGAGGCGAGTTTGTTAAGAAGTCCTAATACCAACCCAAATGATCTACAACATAACATGAACGCGAGTACGGGATTCTTAACCAATGCACGACATACTTGCCAGACCCTGTCGCGTCTTTCAGAAGAATATCTTTTCCGGTAAGAATCGCTGGTATGAATTTTTCTTGTGTTTCCGTAGGAGTCCTTACATTAGGAAATGCGAGTTGAAGGGCGGCAATGATGGGTGGATGGAGACCAAGACTTGCGAATGTACACGGCTGTGGAGGGGCCTCCGGACTAGCGTGTGAGCTGCGCGCCATTAATTCTGCGCTCCGGCTCATGCGACGGGGAGATGCTGGGCATTGGTATAGGCCCCGCTGGGCCCACCATGGTTGACGAAAACATGGCCTGGTCGAGGGAGCAGTCAAAGATTTCATGACCACGTGAGGAGCCTGGCGAATAATTATATTAGGTAGTACTTATACCCTCAGAGGGTCACACGATGTCGACGGCAATAGGAATTGGCCAGATGTTCGAATAAGTTTAACGAGGTTGCTCAAAAGTAAAATGGATATGTACAATAATCTAGTGTAATGTAGTAGCGTTCGGAGCCGTAATCCGGTTGCTCAACGTCTGCCTACTCCTCGTTCTCAGATATCGGACGATACTCGGCGCGCCCATCGGTCCGGTTAAGTAAACGGCTCAACCAGTTAGGGTTTTTGCGACGCTCGGGGGTTTGCGTGTATGTCCGACTTTCAGGGCGGTTGCCCGAAACTAATGACACCCGCTCAGACTCGTTGTCAAATCGTGCATCTCGTTCATCTACGCCAAGTTTCAGCTCGAGGAGTTTCGTTGGCAAACCAAAACCTTACCTTCTCCAAACACCGCGTCCATTTCTTCCAGAGGAACTCCCTTCGTTTCTGGGTACACTACATAGGACTTTAGTTTTCTACCTTCGTGCAATAGTTGGGACTCACAGAAGTACACTGTTCAAAATTATCAGCTGAATGACAGCTACGGTAGTATCGTGGATACTTACCTAATACAAAACTGCAGGCGCAGAAAAACCCGTGCATGGGGTATAACCGCCATGTGATGAGTTCTTGAAGATATGGAGTCGTCTCGCCAACGAGGAAGTTGAAAGCCCAATTAGTCGCAGTTGAAAGCGATACACCTTTGGCACGAATTGTGAGTGGCATGATCTACTCGATGTAATTTTAGTGGAACATCGCTATTGTAGGAGACCTACTTCAGGTGGGTACAGCCATGGGACTGGGCCCCAGCTATACAGGTGGGGTTAGCATAGCAGTCATATATGCAAATAATCTCTAACCTGTAGCCGAACGCTGCATTGAAAATGATAACGCAGATCACAACGGCTTTGGGGGTTTGTACTACATCCATGTACATCCACCACCCGGTGGCAACAAGGGCAAGACCCATCTGCACCACATTGGATAAAAATAAAAAATATGATAGAAGTTTAACAAACCACGACAGCCCCCGAGAGTAGAATTGTCCGTCGTCCCCAACGATCGACGAGGTACCATCTTTGTGAGGTCAAAGAAGAGTGGTGGCGAGCGGCGGTAGTACACTCACGGAGGTAGTGTACTTAACACATATATATAGAATTGATTCCAGTCATAAGGATGGCGTCGCGGCCATCCAGCCAGCCTCTGATAATTGTCAGGCCCGCAGTTGACCAGATGCCCTAAAGACACATACCTTCAAATACTCGTGCTGCATCCGCCAAGGGTGTCATTCAATCTTTTCAGTAAATCATTGACAAAGTGCACATACGAGCATAGTATGAAATCACTTAAGCCAATCAAAAAATCAGTTTAGATTTTCTCAAACAAATTATAGAGTTACCATTGATGCCGTTCTAAAGGTAACTCGGAAGTCAGAATCTAGAGACAAGAAGAGGATGAGGGAACATACAAGTTGAGCGAATGCCTGTGAAGACATTGCAAGAAGGACCCTTCGTTTGTATTTTCTCCACATCATTCCGTATGACCGACCTTCGCCGTTCTCGCGCTACGGAGATGAGGCAATACACAAAGGAGACAGGCTGTTTCACTCACTTCTCCCAACACTTTATCTTTGATTTCTTGGAACTCGGCAACGGCAATCGGGTCGGTAAGATCGCCTCCGTGTAGGTCAGCAATCACCCGCATTCCTGCAGCGTCTTGATCTGTATCGATGAGCCACCTAAACCAGAATAATCACTAGTAAATTTAGCTAGGCGTAGGATTACCAACCGCGGGCTTTCTGGCATAAGAAGTGATCCCGCAGCGAGGATGGCACCGATCACACATTGAATAAAAAGCGGTATGCGCCAAGACAGATGAGAGTCAATGAATGAACAGAAATAGTCTGTCCACTTCAGTGGGGATATTTATTAGGTATTTCAACGAGGTGTGATCAGACGTACCACTGAGGAGGAATATCCGATGATATTTCCGGTGAACTCCATGCAAGCTAGTGCACCGCGCTAATTTCTCTCAGATTCAGTGGAGCGAATCTAAACAGAAAAACATACGTGATTAGGAGGGGAAATCTCGCTCTGGTAGATTGGCACGATGGTTCTACCATGCCAATGTAACACTCAGTTCGCGGACGCGGAGGGAGCTGAACCACTCACGATAATAAGCCAACACCCCACCCACTAATGATGCGGCCCACAATCATAGTCCAAAACCCAGTCGTAAAGGTTTGGACAGCACCACCAAGAGTGAAAATGATGGCGCCGACGAACAAAGTGCCTTTCCTGCCAATCATATCACCAACCCGGCCGGCAGCAATGGATGTCACTGGAATAATTGAATTGCAAGGCAAGAGGGAAATCAACAATAACTGACTGAAGGCGCCAACCTCAAGCACAGCAACCATGGTACCAACTTCGATGGGCCCTGGGTAGTTGAAGTATTTGCGGAAATGTGGCCCGGTAATGATACCGCTCATGACACTGGTAACGTCTGTCTACATACCAGGGAGGAGGAAGATGGGTCAAACATACCCTTGGTCATATCCAAACTAGAGAATGATATGTTGTGGCGTCCGAATAATAGCGTGAAAAGAAATCTCACCAGAAAAACTCCAAGGCTGGCAAATATGGATATAGCATAGAGTAGAGACTGCCCAACCAGCCTCCGACGAGAAGGAAGTGGCATTGGTTGCACCATGATGCATGAGCAACAAGTATAAGAAAGTGATGGGAGTCGCAAAAGGGGCGTTTGAGCGTTTGCCGCACGTTGTCACCAATCCTTGAATATCGGCAAGCATTACCTTACGGGTTTCGTTCTCTCCTCATGCCACGGTCCGTGTCCTCAATCGATGATATTTCCTCTCAATCGTCCTATGATTCGGACGAAGAGCTTCGCATAGCACAGCAAGAATGGGAGGAGAGCTTGCAGCAGCTGCAACAATTGGTCTCCGTAGTCCTCCTCCCATTTTTTGGCAAATGGTTAGGGAGAAAATGGAGTCACTGGGGTTCGTTGGTAGTCCGTTGCCTCAATTAGAGCTAACCAATTCCTTCTCTCAGTGTTTGCGCGATACTTACGACTTGGACTGGGCACATCCTTCTTTGGCTTGAACAGCCTTCACACCCATTTCAACGCATGAACCATTCATTAAATAAAGCATATGCATCAACAATAATCTATCTAGGTCCTGGGCGTCCTCTCTGCTTTCTTATCTGGCTGACCAGTTCCAAGACTCCTCCGTTAGGCTGGACTCCGGAAAGATACATCTCATTCACTATTTCGTTGGCAATAGCCCATTCGCCCCTGTCGAGTAGTCCTGCAAGAAGAATGTACCATGTCGTATGTGTTAATGGTATCTTCCGCTGCACCATTTCTCGGTAATATCCAAGTGCATTTTGAAGCCCCTCTGGCGGCGGGTATTCCAAACATGCTTTGAGCAGAATGTGATATGTTGGTATGTTGAATTGGACACTGCGTGTTTTCATTCGCTCGACAATGTCCCTCCGCCACTCCTCTGCTTCTCCTTGAGGAAGCCAATCACCACGATAGAGACCTGCTAGGATTGACGTATAGGTAACTTCGTTGGGTTGGACAGCCGAGTCTTGTTCCATCTGGCGCAACATCCGCACAGCGGCTCGTAAATTCTTGACGTTTTGCTCCCGCATCTGCTGGTCGATGATTGCACTAAACGTTGCAACGTTGGGTTCAACGCCTTGTTTCCGCATCATTTTGAGTATCATCTCGGGGGCATCCTCTCGCCCAGCCTTGAGAAGTGCGGAAAGAATAGTCGAAAAGCTAAAGACGTCACCGGTTAAGCCTGCCGCCGTCATTGTATTAACCAGGGAGGCGAGCTCGGTGAAATTACCCCGCCGGCCATGATAAGCAAGGAAGGTGTTATATGATACAATGTCGGGTGTTGGACCACTTTGCTTCATGATACGCAATAGATCGTCGGCACCATCAAAACGACCAATGGCCAGTAGGCCATGAAGAACAGTATTATGCACGGAGAGGTTGTCTTCTAGTGGGCATTCCTTCAAGGCCTTAGTCTGAAATTCGTGGAAAACGCCGATGGCTTCATCTGGGCGGTGGCCATTGAACAGCGTGGAAATAAGGGCGCGGTAGGTCAGCGCATTGGGTTGGATGCCTTGTGAATGCATTATGCTCCACCCCGCAAGGGCCTCATCTACTGCTCGAATATCGTTATAGGCGTCAATAAGAGCCGTCCACATAAAGACACCCGGCCGAGCACCAAATTGGCCCATGTCATCCCATATTTTGGCTGCAACGTCGCGTCTCTGACATTTCAGAAACGCCACAAGAAACGCTGTCCAGCTCAATTCCGTGAGCGCCACCGATTTCTGAGGGGTTAGTCCTGATGAATCCGCAGCAATATATGCATCAGGACCACTGAGGCCTTCAATAACGGATTCGTAGAGTTTGATTAAGCCAGACGCATTGGTAGTTGATAGGTTTTTCACTTGCTTGGTAAGGGAAGGGGATCGCGCGACCATACAAGCTACATTTAACCGGCGAATGAATTTTTCGACTTTTTGCTGCAATCGCGGATCGTATTTAAGACGCTTCAAGTAGTCATTAGCAATGTGGCGATGGAGCCGCATGTTACTGGATAAACAGGTCGTTAATGCCTCTTGAAATTCGTCCTGCATGGCATGTGCCGTTATTACTGCCAAAAGCAGTGTAATCCGACCAAGCAGGGGTGGTGTGGAACCGATTGATGCCAGCTCCGTAGCCAATGAGCCAATTTCGAGTTCAGAATCTTCATTTACCAAGTCAGGATCTGTTGGCATACCGTGTTTGCCTGCGATAGTTGTGAAGCGTTTATACAGCTCGACTGCGGCGGCTGGATCACCCCTCTTGATGTGCATAAGCATACAAGCATTTAGCGCGTCCGTCGCACGACCTGCAGCCGCTCGTAGCGCAATGTCCTCCACCAATCGCTGGCTACTAGGCTCCCAAGGATTCTGCGCATTTTTGGTAGGAAGGAATGAAGTGGCGACGAGACCCGAAATCATTTCCAGCTGTGAAGAACCAAGAAAACGGAGGAGCTTGTTTTGGTCCAGGTATTCCCAGTACTCCATAACTGCACTGACATTTCTATCCTTCAGAGCCTGACGGATTCTAATAATCGTGCTGTTAAATATGTCGGCTTTGGGGTCAGATACGCTGCGTCCCTTGGTCAAATGAATTTGAGTGATTTGTTTCTTGAGCTTGTTAGCCGTCGCTTGACGTCGCTCCGTGCTGGTGGCTGAGGAAGCGATGCCTCGGTTGGATGTCGCAAGGAAGTCTTTGAAGGGAGTCTCGGAATGAGACAATCGGATAGAATGATTGTTCTTGCCCTAGGGCGGAGGACATTGAGATACATAATTACGCTTAGAACCATCATTGGCACAACTTTATTCTCATAGTTTGGATTGGACGGCCCAGCAAAACAACCACTCAACGGCTTTACATCATCAGTAGCACCTGGCACTAAAGCATCTCCAACAATAACACAATGGGCCACGGAAATTCAGATAAACTTTATATTACCCATGCAGAGCATGCAGGTCATTTTGGATCGCACTCCGCTTCATCAGGTTACAAGGCGTACGTGCACCATCCATGTTCTGGTTCCAGTCTAATGATACCTGGCATCTAGGAAGTCCCAAGCACCGCATCCGGGAACACGAACCCCGTTCGACTGCTGCGCTCTCTCCTTCCAGCCATTCAGTCATCCTGTGTGTGCCAGAAATCTTGATGGGACGGGGACCGTATTTGACCTCGTGAATATCATCCCATGGCTGAAGTTAGCCGTTTTATCTTGAACGGCTTGGCCCTCGTCACATTGACGCTTGCTTGACAGACAACACGAAAATACGCACCCAGTAACCAAAGAAAAGCTTCTGCCTACCGACTTGATCACGCTTCACTATTCCCGCAAGGAAGCGTCGGGAGAGCTTCATGATCCTATATCGTTTAAACCCTTCAGCGAGCATTCCCATATTGTTGCGGTCGCTACCACAGGCAATGTTTTCCTGGCCGATAGTATAAAAGGTGGAAAAGACTTAGTCAATGATGTTTCATTCAAGAAGTCAGTCCATTTACTTCAAGTCCGTTACCTCTCATACGTTCTCCAGACAAGATATCATCACACTTCAGAACCCCCACGGCTTCCCTCAAATATCAACTCCCATTGCTGCTGCTAAATCTCCGGCTGATACCCCGCAAGTACCGACCACTAAAGTACCAGCCAAGTCGCCTGCCCAGCCAGCCGTCGCTGCTATCAAGGCCAAAGCTGCCGTACCCTGTATGAGCTCAGCGGTCTCAACTAATATTTTTAATGACTCTGTTCGGTAGGGAATGTATCACCATATTCAAATGGCCTCCCAGGTGCTTCATTGACCTCAACTTCTGTTGATCCTCAAACAGAATCCTCGAAACTTGTATGGGATGAGGTAAGCTATTCAAAAGATCAGATGGATCCCAGTCCAACCCAAACACTCAGGAAGAGCTGATGTTCGAAGACATTTCTAATCCCCTGAAGGGGAAAGGTAAGGAAAAGGATGTCGGGAAACGTCGCGCGTACGTTCGCGTTGTGACAACTCTAGGTGGTAGTAGTTTGAACCTAGAGCTTTTTTGCGAAAAGGTACACAAACACCTCGCGCTCCTAATTGCCATTTTACTAGTATGCGTTAGGCTCCCAAAACTTGCTATAATTTTTTGATGTTGGCCAAAGCCGGAAAGTACGATAACTGTTTGTTCCACCGACTAGTGCCCGGATTTATGGTTAGATTCATTCCACAGTCGTGTTAAACAAGCTAACACTTGTGATTGACTAGACCCAGACAGGGGATCCGACGGGCACGGGTGCAGGTGGAGAATCATACTGGGGTACCCCATTCAGAGACGAGTATGATCTCAAAGGAGCAGCTAAACATGATGAGCGGGGTGTCGTGGCCATGGCCAACAAAGGCTCTGGCACCAATGGGTAATATCCCCCAATTATACAAGGATTTTACTGACGCTACCCTAGCTCACAGTTTTATATAACATTCAAAGCTGCGCCACACCTGGACAAGAAACATACAGTCTTCGGCAAGCTGGTGGGGGGGAGGATCTGCTTGACGCGCTAGAAAAGTTACCTCTGAAACCTGGCACAGAACGGCCGGCAAAACCCGTTAGGATTTCCGAAGTTATAATGTCTGAGATCATTTGATACTCTTTCTTAACCCAATGTTGACAACCGCCCCCCAGATATCAAGATCCCTTTGAGGAGTACAAAAAGCGCCTATCCAAGAAACTCGCAAGGCGAGCCGAGGCCCAACAGCCCCATAGTGCCGAGAAATCTGTGGTGGAAAAGAAACCAAATGATGATATTAATTGGTTTGGCGTCAAGGTTGGCTCGGGGTCATCCGCTGAGCCAGCGGTAAGTGGTGGCGTTGGTAAATACCTGAATCTCAAAAGGCCTCAAGAGGCGACAACCGGGGGTGATCTTGTTGATGACGCCAAAAAGAAACGGAAGTTGGGCTTTGGAGATTTTGCTGGATGGTAATGGAATAGGCGCATGTATCCAGAAAGAATAATATAAACATATCAGAGCTCAATCTATCTGGGTACTCAACCAGCAGGAATAGGTTGTCGTACTGGTTCTCCCGTCTCTTGCCGCACTTCTGAATGATAATGATATCATGAGATCACAGACTAGAGTCGTATGCGACTTACTATCGGTACTCGTAGTATCCACTGGCTTCGTGGAAGGAACAGTGGGCATCTCAACGAGCCTCGCCGAATGAACCTGCAACAGTATTGAACATGCAGAACAAGTTCAAGTACTGTACAACGCACGATATCATCTTGCAACCCTTTGAGCTCATTCTGTACTGCATCCTCTTCGTCTAGTGTCAGATTGTTGGAAAGCATCTCATTAATTTCCTGTGATAGAAATGTTAGCAGGGTGATAACGCCGGATTCATGCAAGACCCTACCATCTGATACTCTCTTGCGTCCTGCGTCTCCTCGAGTAACTTCTCTACGTTCTCGATATTCATTTCTTTATGAATTTCCTTCAGGACCTCGGTGCCTTGCTTGAGGCCATGGAGGACCGAGACTTCGACCAAGGAAAATTCGATAGTGGAGACCTAGTTTTCGGGTGAAATCATTTATTGAGATATGGTGGAGGGATCCGCACAAGTTGCTCTAAATTCTCAAGCTGCGATTCAGTCTTGAGGAGCAAGCCCTGTTGGTATTTCCGCCTTCGCAGCGCAATAATGGCTTGGTCTTTCTGCCCCGCAGAAATGTGTGTCCTGGCAATAACCTGCTCCCTATCAAGCACGAACTGGATCTATCCCAAGACCTTTAGCAGTAATAAATTACGAAGCGAGCCGCGCTGACCTTCTTTTGATATTGCCTCAACTTGTCTCGCTGCAATTTCAAGCTGAATTATAGTATCCACTTGGGTTGGTTATAACAGAATGATGCAAAAGAGACAAGGGACCAACTCTAATACAGCACGATCTCGAGGGGTGACCTTGGGGATTGACTGATTTCCGCCCATAAGATGTATGACGAGCCCACACGTCGTTCGGGAATATGTGACATGGCAAGCCGCCCCGGGCCCACAAGTGTAATAAAATACACCGGCCACATGGGGTATCGACGCATCAACCAACATTGCGACCAATTATATAGTAATACATATCTTTCACCGACGTTGGCTGTAACATAGTGCCTTCTCATATACAATATACAAGTAAGATGCCAGTGGAGGATTAGTGATATGTCATGAGATTTGAATCATGTATCAAGATGAGAGCGGGCACGTCCCCTCCGATATATACTGACTACTAGAGGGATGTGCGGTAGTTGGGGTTCGAGACGAGGTGAAGGAACTAGTGCGAGAAGCTGCCTTCCATGGCCCAATTTGTCGATTATCCAGTCGCCCACGCTGCCGAATCGACACCCGCGACCCGAAATGCATACCGTTGTCGTTATCGCCGGTGACCATACCGCCTCGATTCCGTATCAATTTTGGGCGGGTAGACGTGAAGAGAATGACATTCAATAATCCGGAGCTTGAAAACAGGACACTGGCGAATGCGGTGGCGGGGAATGGAACACTCTTGCCCGAGAAAGATAACCATCGGGCGATGGATATAGGTGACACCGTTACGATGTATACAGCTGGGTAACTAGGGATTGGGTCTAAGCTGTCCGTCATCTCGAAGAGTTATGTGCGTACAAGAGCATTTGCATTGCGATTGAATTCGACTTCGTCCGTTCATTACGATTGTTCAGGGCGAAGTCATTAAGTTCTCGTTCCAGCCGTGTTTGAAGGCGGAACCGTCCCCCATCCATGATTAAAATACCTAGGTTAATCAAATTGAGCATCAGAAACTTGAGCTAGGTTGTTTGAATCCAGACCTTTAATGACCAAAGCAATTGCGGCATAACATATCAAATTCACAAACCCCGCAAGATATAGCCAAATGTATTCTAATCCGAGTCTCTCTCCCGGATAAGCTTCCGTAATCCAACACCCTAAAGAATATAATTGATGGATGAAAGCATCGGATGGATCATATGACGCACAGTATTGTGTAGGGCCATAGTAGTTTGTACCGTGGACTAGGTGCCCAAAGGCAACAATCAGAATTATAAAAATCCAAATCATGGAAACCATGATCGGTGCTGTTCGGGACGGTGGGTTCCACCGAAACACCAATATGCAACATGTGTGGATGGCGATTGTCTTGCATTTTCAAAGAAGTCCAGTTTAGTTTGGTCGATACTGAGAGACACTCACTAAGGTTCTAAAGGGCCGTTGAATTATGGTTTGAAAGGTAGAGAAATAGACGAACGTAAGGGCAACACCCACATCGCCGATTTGCTTAGCAATCCCTAGGGGTGGATTGAGTGGTTATTTCTACAACTACATATCATTGCGCAGCTGACCTTGCACAATACAGAGGCCCCCTGCTTGCACGCCCTGAGGATTAATTTCTCAGAATGAAAATTGTTCTTACGCGTGGAAACATACCGCAGCGGCAATCCACTTGATGTTCAAGATCCACCTAATGCTGGCAGGATGATGTATCATTCTACTACAGTGATAGCTCAGACCTGTTGCATCAATAACTCTAGTTGACAATTCACTTGATATATCACCCACCTCTAGCCCGTCCCTAGCAAGCGTGGTGGCATCTCCCGTGCACCATTCCTGCATCATCCAAAATCGGTACCCCCGCTGTGCTTATAAATCAGCGTGGTGGCATCTCCCGTGCACCATTCCCGCATCATCCAAAATCGGTACCCCCGCTGTGCTTATAAATCAGTACTACCCGCCATCAGAGGATGCCGGCGGCATATTTCCTAATGACAAATGATGCCTTCGCCATCAAAAAAATAATGCCAGCGGAAAAACGACCTCCTCGGAAAAAAAAAGATCTAAATTTAGACCCGCTAAAAATTTGTATTTTCCTGCTATTGCGCCGCTGCATGTAAATATACAGTGGTGTGATCTACCTCAATTTTATTAGTGTTGGCGCATGTATAACGCGAGCCCGAGAATAGGGCATCGAGCTCCGCCCAGGTTGTTACCCAGTGGGCGCGCATTGTCTCGCGTATGCCCGCCTGCCGCAGTGCATACGCTTGCAGCCCCTCTCTGGTAGCAACGTCAGATCCCCTCGTCGCGTCCGCCCTATCATTCCACGTCTGAATCTCCCATCCCAAAAATGCCTTGATGCGGCGCATTTCCTCCTGCAGCAGGATACACTCCTCTTGCCAGCGATGAGCCCGTGCACGTGCCTTGCACCATTCAATTTGGAGACCTAGCGTTGATAATAAGAGATACTAAATCAGATAGCTGTAATTGCGCGAATCACTATACCTTCTTGCATCGCTTGATCCCCCTCCCCAGCCCCCTCAGCCCGCCAAATCCAGGACATAGTCCTTCGGCCTTCAGTTGTCCCTTCCCTCTCAGCTGCGTTCAGCGCGCGGATGTCCGAATCACGGAGGGGGGATAGGGAACCCTCCCATCCCACTGGATGTAGGGTGGTCGCCAGCTGGCTTAGCGCCGCGTGGTTCTTGCGGTATCTTGTTGCGTCTGCGTCGATCTTTGCTTGGAGTGACTTGATCGCACCCAGGCTTCGTGTATGTTGCTGCTGACCATGCCCATAGCGTTGCTTGAACCGGAACATATGTGTGCGTAGAAGCAGATGCCTGCGCATCTGATGGAGGTTGTCGTGGGCTTGGGCATACCGGAGCCTCCACTCAAACCTCATTAATTTCCTCTCCACTTTGATTCTGTCACTGACGGTAGAGGGGAGCATGAGGTCAAGGTCGTAGACCTCTACAGGGTCTTCTCCCCCTTGGCGGTCCATCGCCGCCCGTAACCGTGACACCATTGGCATGTAAAGAACCTGGACTTCCATCCATGCCTCAATCCGACGGCGGAGGCGATTACTTCGCTCGACAACCTTGGAGCGTTGAAGGTCCGTGGAACCAGAACTTAGTGAACAAACGTCTTCCTTCAGGCGCTGTCTGTCAGGGAATGAGACGAATATATTAGGGTTTGAATGGAGACGCACTGCAAATCCTCCAGCTCTAGCCCTTGGGCGATGAGGACACTGGGCGGTATATCGTCATGGACGACGGCTGCGTTGTGTTTCCTTCGGTCGGCCTCTTCTTCTTCCGCCAGTTCAAGCCGAACCCTGCTTTCGGAGACAGCTGTACTCATAGTGTCAGTTATGATATCGAAAGAACTAATAATCCATCACTTACTACGGGGCGTCGATTGAAAAGGATTGGGTCTGGTCCTGTTAGATTCCCATTCCCTCACCGCCCTTGCCCATAGTGCTACGTTCTCCGCTGGGAGGGCGGCACTAAAGGCTTCAAACGCGGCAATGTGTTCTTTACACGCGGCTACTGCCTCAATTGATTTTCGTAAAATAGAAGTGCCTGATGGTGCATAGTTAGCGATGCAAGCACGTTCGGAGGTGAAGCTCACCTAGAGAGGACACCTTCCTCCAATTATAGTCCCCAAAATGATCATCAAGGGTATCACGTCGTGAACCAGGGCCCATTTCCTTGGTACTCGAAGCGGTCCCATTCGAGTTAGCCCACCCACGTTCGGGTGCTTTTCCATCCGTACGACCAACCCCCGGAGTGTAGTTGAATGAGAATGTGGCCTGACAAAGGAGGCGGTGTGCTGGCAAATGAAATTTTGGGATGAGGTAGGTGATATTTTCAAACTTCTGAGAGATTTGACGATCTTGGGGATAAGCGGAGAAGCGTTGCCACAAGCGTCGCGACCATTGACATGCGATGTCATACGAAACAACAAGGAGCTCAGGAGAGTGATGTTTTACACTTGAAGAAAAAAAATAATCCATATTGATATACCTACGATACTGTTAGTTTATATTAGTCTTGAGATATAGAGGACGCACTGTTCCCCTTTCTGCAAATCGCCGACTGAAACGGGCCGCTTCATATCATGTCTGATGCACTCAATAGTGCCAACGCCAGAAGCCGCAATTCCTTTCCCTCCACGAATGTTGGCGGACTTTACAGCGTCATGGTTATTGCATGAGCTGGTGTCTTGAGGTAAAACAAGCTTCCCCGCATCCTGTAGAAAGCCTTTGAATCTTGACTCTCCTACAAAGTATGCATAGCCGTGGTTTAGACCAGGATCACGGGTTTCACTTGATACATTCAACCGCTTCAATTTAAAGTTGGCATCGATCCCGAGGAATAGGGCATAACGCCACCTGCGGAAATAGTTAGACAAATCACCGCTATAATCAAGGAAACACCGCACTTCTCTTCTTCCGGACACGACTCCCAATCCACAGGCAAGTTCTTGCTGGGATGTGGACAAGCGGGGCATAACACCGCCAACTCCCCCTCACGGGTGCCAGAGACACCAGATGGATCATGACCGCGGCCGAAGCGCTTCAGCATCTTCAGATGGCGCCATTCCCGCACCATTCGGAGAAACGCCTCGTATCGGTCCTGTGATACACATTTCAGGAATGCCTACTTATTACATAGAATAGATATTACTTACTGGTGGGGGCGAAGTTCCAGTATTGTCCGTCCGTCGGGCCATTGTATTATAAAATTCGAATGCCGAGACTTTTGACATGAAGATCAAAAGCTGAAAATACTCAAGAGTGCGGAAAGTGGCCGCCGTCTTGGGATCTGATGCTGTGGCAGGGAAAAGCCGGCTACGGAGTAGCTGGACATAGCTGGGTTCGGAGGTTTGACAATTGCAGAAATCGAGCGAGATTTGGTGGATCCCATCAGTATCCACGACAACGAATTCATTATTGAAGCTACGTTTGGGATTAGTACACGGCTGGCCGATAGGATGACCAAGTTGTATGCGCAACCCCAGATCTTTCAAATGGACAACAGCAAAATAACCATCTCTCCACTCCTGAGGGTATATGATGCAATTGAGAATTGAAACGCGGTTGACAAAAGATGAGTAACGCACCTTGACGCGATGGAATGGAAGCCCCATGTGGCGATGGACAATGCAAACCTTGCAAGACAACCGAATGTCAAGGCAATCGTCGCATCGATAAGCAGGGGGAGCATCACAGTATGCGCATGCCTTTTGATGAGCCATGGAGCCGCGCCCTTCCAACCGGAGAAGCTCTCTCAGATATCCGTCTATCTCTGGCAGCCAAAGTCGGAGTGGGTCATCCTGGGTATTTGTATTAGCACGAATAGTATACAGGACTAGTATAGATATTTCTTACCCCAGCCGTTCGTTTCCGTTTCACTTTCGCGCCATCATGATCCGTGGGACCATCAGGCTCGTCATCAAGTACCTCTGGAAGTTCCGTGTTCCAAGCGATTGGTTCAATCACTGTGTCGATTGAGAATTGTGAGGAAGATGGCTCCTCAGCTGGCGCTGATACGGCGTGGAACATTTGGGCCACCTTGACACCACGGTCGTCTGCTCGCAAATCGGTATGCTCCTGAATTGTAGGTGGTCGTGGAAGGGGATTGCCATCATCCTCGGGAAGGATGTCAATTGCTGGACGTCTTCGTTTCCCCATCGCTAGGCCAAATCACCGAATGCGGGTTGCAGCCAAGATGTCAGAGTATCGATTCAACGATTGAGTGCCGAGGTGGCACGGCCCGTGCTCAGATGCATTTACACAAGCCTGCGTACACAACTACAAATTGGTGTTCACTACATAGCAGGGGGAAAGTCAGGATCATCGTCAATGCGCCGGCGCTGGCGCGCAGCAAGCGCTTTTCGATCCAATGATGCTAATTCACGAGAGAAGTTAACCATCCTATTCACTTGTGTGGATAACCATTCCGTGAACTCCTCTTCAGTCAAGGGGACTTCCATATTGTCCCACATCCTTACACCAGGCGGTCCAAATAGCGGAATGACCTTCCGCTTGTCCTTTCGGGGCGTTGACCAAAATATCCAACGCATATCCCGACGAATATGCTAAGCGGATTCTATATGTAATTTTCCTTAGCTGGCAAGGTTGAATGACTCACTTTTGAACGCTCCTTCATCGCCCACGCCTGATTCCCGTCTGGTTCTGGCCATCTCGCAAACCACAGGGCAAAAAGTTTTTCATAAAAAGCACTCTCTTCATCAGCTTTGCGGGCCAACACAAGGTTAGGTACCACAGATCGCAGAAATTTCTGTTGATGATCACGATCTTTGAAATGAATCAGCCAGGGTTCAAGCGCTTAGATGACCCTGACCTTTACGCGAGAACGGAATAATGATTGTTCCTTGCGTCGCCATGAGATAATCGCTGGCCTTGCATAATCAGTATCACACTGACATCAAGATTGCGATCTTACCACACCTTTTTTTCTGGGCTGAACCCTTAGCCGGTTGATGATCGGTTGCGGTACTGAAGAAAAAAAGTGGCGTGCACCCGGCGGCGTGTGAATAATCCAATCTGTTGGTACTGTCATCAGATGACGTCACAGTAGGCACTGGGCGCGAGCACATATACATTGACATACCTTGTACGCGCACTGAATTAACTGAGAATAAGATGTATATAGAATCAATATAGACATGTTTAGGGTTACTGATTCGCCAAAATTTATTTTCCCTTTGAGCGACTTGCGGTTACAAGTGCGAATATCAGTTAAAGTCAGACCAAGTAGCTAGACGGATTTGTACTGCGTTTAAGGGTTTACTTGACAGTCCCACAATCTCAGTCCAAGGAAGTAATTTGGTACAATGTCAATGCTAGTCTTGGGTTTATTGGTACCATTTAGATTTCACAACACCAATTTGTTCAATCCTCCCATGGCTGAATACATCTCGTGTAGCGATATATGATTCTTGGGCGACTTGAATAAAAGTCAGACTTGGCTTAGTCACACAAAACAGGCAACGATCGGAATCTCGGGCCTCAGGCCCAGGGTTCAATTGGGCGATATGGCACGTCCCCGCAAATATCATACCCCCGAAGAGCGGCTGGCTGCCAACCGAGCCAAGAGCAAGCGGCACTACGAAAATAATAAAGGCAAAATCCATCACAAACGAAAGCAACAAAGGAACTTGAATCCGTGCGCAATCTCCGTACCAGTGTACAGATATGTAGTACTAACCAACCCCTCTCACTTGCAGTTCTTTGTTTCACACCCTCCGACAGGAGGAGGCTCGGCACGCATCACAGGATATCAACTCAGGGTGCGGCATCCTCAACGTAGCTGGCCTGGACCACCCGGCATCACTGACTCAAAATCCAACTACAGAGACTCAGCGGCCTCTCAGCTCGTATCATCTATGGTGGCCGCCGAACATATCCATGCTACCTTCATGCAAATAACCAAAAGCGACATGCGCCTCTATATTGAAGAACTATACGGCAAATATACCGTCGCGTCCAACAAGAATATTTTTCACAGTGCCATTGTTAGGCACGGAGCACTCCTCAAGTCAATGCGTACCCATGAAAATGAAATTCTGCAATTAGTTGGTGTGGGCCCCGAGTGGTGTAGCGTACAAGCGTGGGCGATATGTATCTCAAACTTAATTAGATGGTTGGAGGAGCTCTTATGTCTGGCTATGGTAGACCGTCGTGAATTAGAGATACAGCACTCAAAGATGACCCTTATGTATCAATTGCAGTAGTTAGGAATTGATTCTATGGCTGGAGAACTCATAGTATTCAAAAATTTCCGTCAAAATACATAGGTTGGAACAGGGGAATGTAGACTAATTGGGTTTGGGGAGGTGCGCAACGTTGTTGCCGTTCTTGGTGGGCGGGGCGGCGTCGGTCCTGTGGAGGTGGGTTTGGGCGGGATGGCAAACACTCCGGGTAAACCCCACATACCACCTCAAATGACCAGCCCGTCATTTCAGCCAATCCCCCGAGGAACCGGCCGAAAATCGTCGGGAGTTCCATTACCTTCCCCCTCACCAGTGCATCCTGGTTCTCCACTGCTTCTAGGACCATCGCCCTGACCTCATCCGACTCCCCTAGGCAGGCGGTTAGTTACATTTCAAAATAACTGGGACGACTCACTGGAAATACACTGTACATCTGACGCGCCCCGCAAGCGAACCAGCTGAGATACCAACAAATGGGGGGCTGGGGGTAGGGGGGGTTGCGGCGTGAGGGGAAACCGAGGAACAGTCCATGGTCGCCCGATTTAGCGGCATTCAGGGACAGCTCGGATTTGATGTATTTTTCGCCATCACGGCTCGTGGGATGGATCTGACTGATACCCCCCCCTTGTGGCTTGATCCTATATAGTTTCCGGCTAACACCGGATCCACCCTCCTGGCTCCAGCCACCGGG
Organism: Infundibulicybe gibba; assembly: GCA_015501065.1. Taxonomy (NCBI): domain Eukaryota; kingdom Fungi; phylum Basidiomycota; class Agaricomycetes; order Agaricales; family Omphalinaceae; genus Infundibulicybe; species Infundibulicybe gibba. The sequence goes on from JADNYI010000001.1 coordinate 1,167,829, forward strand.
AGTTTATTGTCAGGGATCATATTCTGATTTTGGTCAGTCGTTCTATTTTAAATTTATATTTGAACCCTGAGCTTACCCCGGTTAATAGTTTGAAATGCCCCCGCCCCGGTGGACTACACCCGAGCAACTGTCGTTCCTGACGGGCTGGGTTGAAAAATATTTGGAGGCCAAAAAAAAAAAACAATACGACAATTTTTGGAAGGAACTTGAGTGCGCATGGTTTGAGAAATGGCCAGAAGACGGCCTTGGAGAGGAGTGCGACTTAGCCTCACCAGAAGGGGTAAAACGCTTCGCAGAAGTCGCGGCAAAGGTTGAACTGCAAAAAGATGTATGTAATATCGGGTATATATGACGCACAGAGGACTTACCCGCACATTCCAGCAACTTAAAACTTGGTTCCGGAACAATAGCGGTGACAAAGGGAGGAGGGCTTTGAACAAGAAACCTGTCATTTGTGTTGGTGTGAAGCCGCATGGAAAACGCCGCCTACGTGCCGAAGAAATGTATTCACGTTTGGTCTATGCCAATCAAATCCAAAGCGCCGTATCCGAGCAAATCCGGACCCTCAAGCCGGGACGAAAGGGGTTGTTACCCTTGATCAGAACACAAATTAAGAAGGCGTGGGAGGCCGAATCAGATGAGGTCAAGGCGATGGTCCTGGAAGCAGTGGCGAACCAGGATGTGCCAACAAAGGAGAAAGTAATTGAGAAAACGCCCGAGGCGTATGCAAAGTGAGTCCGTCACCCCCTAACTTCATACAAGGGAGCTTAGGTGTCATGTCTTTTAGAGTTATCAAGGAACTCCCGACAATTTTTAGCCAATTCTTTGGAGAATTGGCTGACATGACGGGCTGGTCGTTTGAAGTGGTATGCGGGGGACCAAATCCCAGCAATAGCGGAAAAGTGCGCACAATGGGGTACGCGGTCCTCTTTGTAAATTGCGGCCCTCAGCTGATCATGATTCACGGAACAGATACCATGAGGGTAAAAATCGGCTTGGATTGTTTTTCTCAGAAGCGTATCCGTCATATGAGAAGGGGTTTTTAACTCCATATAAAGATTTCCTCAATGATGTTTATCGTGAGTTTTGTCCCTACTGTCCAATATATACACGATATTCATGACGAGTAACAGCGGCTGCTGTTTGCAATGCTCGCGCGCTGAAGTCTGTCGACGGGGATGGAGTCAACGAAGGGGATGAGGACGACTTTGAGGTTGAAGGCGAGGATGAGGATGGGATCGGTGGAGTTGGTGGTGGGGATGGAATCGATGATGATGACGACCCTCCCCCGAGCAGCGATAGTGAGGATCCGCCTGGTTGGTGGACCAGAATATCTGTGGGAGCCTCTGGCGAACCTGCGAGCTCTACCGGTGCTCAGTCCGGACAGCTGGACGGCGAGCAAAGTGTTGAAGGCCAGGATCTTAGTTTTGAGGGCCTCCATCGAATGCCATCCACTCCCAGATCACCTACCTTAAATCCGTCCACTCCATGCTCGTCCAATTTCCATTCGCCTACCCCCCAAGCTTCGCGTCAAAACACCCCTACACCTGACTTATCCGGCACCAACCAAGCCCTTACGACCCACATCCCCAGACATGTTTGGTCTGATGAATTAATCGATCCCCAGCTGCGCGACACACGCCTTTCCCCGCCACCCCCGGACCACCACCAGGCTATAACAGGCGGGAATGCCCAGGCGGAACCAGAGACGGAAAACCCTGGGGGCAACGCGGCGTCTGGTGCCTCAGCGGGGTTACCAGTGGGCTCACAGCCCCCGGAAGTGGGCCGCTACCTCAATGTCCGCCTGCCCCCACAACACTTGAGGCCGAGACGGGTGATGCGGGGGCTCGAATGTCCCCACCTACCAAGAAGGGACCCAATCCTAGAACGAAAATCCCCGCCAGCGCGGCCGCCGAGGTCGATTTAAGTGGCGGACGCGGGCAACGCAAACGAAAAAAGACGGGTCCGAAGGAGGTGGAACCACTGACGGCGCGGAGCGCCCAGAAAAATACGCCCGAAGCGGCAGGTGCCCGGGACTCAGTGACCACGGGCAGGAAAGCGCCCAAGAGAAAAGGTTTAGACGGCGCCGCGGGGGCTTTAAAGAAGAAGGCCAAAAAATGAGTCCCGTACTATTAATTCTGTACCTTCTTGTTCACCAGCCTTATTACTGCCGTCCTCTATAAATTCCCTTGTCATCTTGATAGCGTGGCGTGTGTATGTACATAACATGCTAATTCTAATTCAATGCGTCGTGAACTTGAGAAAGTCTGTGGCTGGCTTATAAAAATCGGGGTGTGAGCCGCTGGGTAACTTCAGTTTTAGTTTTTTTTTGCAAGTGTTTTGTGCTGCCACTGAGGAATGCCGCTACGATAGTATGACAAAACTTGTAGGCTCCGTTGATGACGCGTGTTAGCTCTTCGTGAGGCCCGAGGGTATGAGCTATAGTTCTATCAGGGCCATGCGAATGGTCAATGCCAGCGGTATGTTTGTTTTTGGTATGTTTTCCCAGAAAACCAACTAGTAGAATCCGATGAAACACGCGCAGGGGCTGCTTTTGCTAGGGCATCAACCGCGGGTCTCTATCTTATGCAGGTGACAAGTTTTCGTGTTTGCATGGATGGTACGTTTTATATCAGGAGCTATTCCAACATGTATATTGATATGTTTTATGCGAAAAACCAGATTTATTTTCACGGCGGCGTGTAAGGTATTAATAGGCCTGCTAGAAACGGGCGTGCTAAAAGCGGAAGCGCGGCGGATACGTATGCGCGTGTGCGAAGATCCAGTCTCCCGATGTCCACCTATAACGGGACGAAGGCGCGGTAATGGGGCGGGAGAGGCGCCGCGGTATGCACGAGGTAGAATCGGCATGCACGTGCATACCCTAGACAGCGGTGGAGCCCATTCCCCAAAAGGAGGCTGATATTTATAGGCGTGATGTATCACCTCCTGTCGGCAAACTAGAGTCATTGATACAACAGGGCTGGGCTCTCACTGTAATAGGATGATACATCATACTGACACGATTGCCTGCAAGATCCCTCCTAGATCAGAATTATCAAGTCGAACTGGTTTAGGGCAGGAGAAGTTGTGTTCGTACCCGTGGCTTGTACGAGGTCGGATACCAGAAGGTTAAGCAAGTAGTAGTGCATGTGGCTGGAGACATTCCGCCCTTCACCCTTGCCCTTCCATGTAGCAGTTGTGGAATACTGGGAGATAAAGTTTACTGAGTGAAGAGGAATCAAGTTGAAATTTACCGCCAAGTAAAGTAGTAGGGCTAGGACCGCGATCGCCGAGAGGGATGCCGTTTGAACGATGAATACAAGCCCAAGTCGTACACCAAAGCTGAACGGCTCAGCCGTCATCGAATTACTGTCAATATTGCAAGGCATCGTCGACCAAGAGCTTGGGGGATCAAGCTCAAGGGTGATACTAGCAATCACATTTAAGTATTGATATCTGGTGCTGGTGCGCAGTGGCCATTTCTGAAGGTGTCATCGCCGAGCGCGCGAGGACAGCTGATTACCATCGCAGTAAGCGCGCACATAGCCTGGCACTACCATTAAATCACTGATGCACTATCAGCCTGCGCTGATAAGTACGTATTGATGGGGAGGGCACCTTGTTTCCCCAAAGCATGAACATGGTAAACATTCAACCTCAAGCCGTACTCATGATCAGGCTAGTAGGCGGGATAGTACATCGGTGTGTGATGAAAAAGGACCCTCACATCCGCACGGTGTTCATCCATCCACTGTGTCCCTATCATTCTGCTGTGATCTGGGGATTTTGGCAGGTGTCAGGGCAGGTGATGACAGATGTAGGAGGTGGCCCATCACCACCTTCACCCGAATAGCATAGTAGCACCATGAATAACGGATCGGTCGATATCATCCGGGCTTCATCATCGTCCCGTAAGGCACCCTTTACCCTGCGAGCATGTCGCGGTCTGTTGAATGCAAGACTTGTTTGCCTGCCTTTCTGAAATAAATATGGAGAGGTTTGGACATCCGCACAAAAATCAAGAATGTATTTTTTAAATATATAAAACACATGATGAGGCTAACGCGTAAAATTTCGTTGCGATTATACAAATAACCAACGGTCGTCATATGAAATGTCCTCGATTTACTGGCGCATGCAATCTTCAAAATAGCTGACCAGTAACGAGGTTATCGGGAACGGGGACGGTGTAGTTCGCGAAACAACCAAAATTAAAATCAACCTCCTGAATTCGTTGTTTCATTGCGGCAATGAATGTGTCCAGATCACAGAGCCCATCTTTGTTAGCTTGACAGCCTTTGATTCCCGTCAGAGGGAGGACACCGTCATTCAGAATCCAACGAATATGAGTCGGCTTGCTCGATGCAGGGCAGGAAAGAACCTGCCCGACAAGGTTAGAGCCAAATGGTGCAAGTTGGTTTGAGTGGTAAGTCTGGTAAATACGCGGTTCATGTCAGGGATCTAATGAAATAGGCGAGCAGCTTACCCGGCCTACGGGGATATGGTCGGTTGGCAAGGGGCCCGTTGCAGCTAGTGATGTGAAATTGAATGCAGTATAAACTTAATATAATATTAGCATTCTGTCACGATGGCGGAAATCGTGAACTTACTCGCGGTGAGGATTGTATCATGACTAGCATCAACATAGATTGGCTGGTTTAATGGGAAGGTGGCATTATTGCTGACAATCGTTTTATTTACTGAGGTGTTGAACTCTGTAATCGGGGTTTGGGTCAGGCGGGAAACGAGTTCTTGAATATACCCGATCCCCAGAGGGGCTGAAGTTGGGTTTCCGGGACCATTGCTATACCAGAAGAGAAGGTCTGTTCATTGTCAGGATCAAGTCTTTTAGTACAAGTAATTTGCTCACCATCATGATATGCGTAGCCCTGCCACTCCTGTTGGGTGAAAAGCTCACAGAACGATGAAAATCCTAGCGCAACCGTCTAACATCTGATATATCATACTTTCTCAGAGGTTCTTAATGTCACAGTACCTCATAAGCGCAGAGTTGCTGCATCGCAACCAGATCTGTTGGGGTGAATTCCACGCCCTGAACGAACGAGGATATCCTCTGAGCGGCTTGTTTCAGATAGATTTGTGCCCATTTAGTGCTCTGCACGTTCCCAACGCCCGCAATGCTGGCAGTATTTGAATTTGGGCAATTATCGTAGGGCGCCAGCGTGTTGTTGAAGTTGTCGGCTTCTATCATTATCAGTTGATGGTAGCTGCTGGCCATTTTTTGAATGCCAAAGAAACCGGCTGCGAAAGATAGGCTAGGAAACATAAGTGTGTTGTTTCTGGTTTTGATCATGAACGCCTACGCGGAATCAACCATACGGTCTAATGAGGCGGGATAAGTAATTGCGCTTCAAAAACAAACGAGCTGGAATTACCTTCGGAAGTGGTGCGGAACACGGGAAGGTCATCGAAATCTTTCATCAGTTCACCTGGAGGCACTGTTAGAAATGATCCTTTGGGCAGGATAACTACTTACCATATTTGACGCGGAAGCCTACTCCGAGGTCGAACCTATTATATTCCAGTTCAGTGGTGCGCCCTGAGCTGATTTAGAAATATAGATGAACTAACATCTGAGATCGCCCAAACGGGGTTAAAATTTCTGCCCCGAGTTTATAAGTCCAATTGCTTAAAAATGAGAGAGGGCCCGAGACGTTAAGTCCTTGTCCCGCAGCTGCTGTGTGCAATTTTGCTGCCAGTAAAGCGGGAGATGCATCAGACGTGGGGTACCTTGCACCGTGGCGATGCAGGAGATGCACTTGTGTAATCTCACAACCCTCTGGTACCAGTGGTGAAGCGCCAGGCAGTCCGAAGACGACGAGTCTATAGATTGCCATGCTGCTAGATTCCCAAAGTGTTGGAGAACATCAAAGGATTTGTTTTGGGTTCCCGACAAGCCGGGGTGAATAAGGGGGAACGCCCCAGTCACTTTGGCTACTGCAGGCGCTGTGGCTAGCGCATTGGCTTCGTCACCGGCTGTTGTTGTTGGAGTATAAGTCGTGATCATGCCGGGAAGGAATAGACATACTTGGTGTTGGGCCAGGGAAACCAACTTGCGAAGCTGGGGGAATAACGAGGCAGCAGCGGTGGCTGGAGCAGCACCGGGCGGGGGAATATCGCACTCGAAGACACACCAACGAAGGGAGAGGCATGTCCTGAGGGCAACGCCAAAGCTGAACCCGCGCAGGAAAGCACAACAGCAATGAAGCAATTTTGGCTCGTTAGCATGATGAAACCGCCCGGGAGCGGACTCAAGCTGCAGCCAGACTTTTTATACCTTCTCCCGAATGCCCATCAAGGGGGCGCTGTTGAAACAAACCCCCCCTCACCCATTTTTGGACTGAAGGATGAACGTTTGTGAAGCTTGTGAAAGCAGATCTCTGATAGTGCGGTGGAAGAACCCTACATTCTAGTAGATCAAACGCGACGAACGCATGGCCAAAGAGCCAACGGTGACAAGTACAAGATACTTACTCCTGAGAATAGAATCTCCAAATCGCAGTTCGGTAACCAGCCGAGACCACATCAAGGACGGATCAGTGATGGTCCACACGGGAATTATCATTACTAAGTCCACTTGTACTTGGGGCTTTAAAGCCAAATCACCGACACGAGAAATAGATAACCAAATTGGGATAAGGTGGCTTGTGTTACGTAGTTGACCTGGGATGTTCCGAAGCCTTGTTTTGTGGTGTTTGCCAACGTCATCTTTCGGCTGCAAGTCGTCTCCATGTACGCCATTAACCCGCCCTCGCAGCTTGGGATGCAAAGCAATTTTATTCTGAATGGCTCTTAGACTTTTAAAAGCCTGTAGATCGAGTTCAGTTATACAAAAAACCTCAGCGGCGTATTACCATGACTATGTGCGCATTTCAGCCCCAAGTGCGTACTATCAACTTTGGTCAACCAGTAGTGACAACTTGATGCATTTCACCAGATGGCACCCTGCGTGTGCCACTATCATCCCCAAAGTTATCGGTATAGCTACTTCTCGCGGAAATAGGAGGCAAGCTGTGTGCTTTCCTTCCATGATGTACATTAAATCTTGTAGGTAGTCATCAAGAAGATTATTACGCCTTTGCCACTCTATCGTTGGACCCCGAGGAACTCCGTATAAGCGTGAAACAGTCCCACGAGCGAGACTGGGATCCTAAAAGCGTAGGAGACGTTCTTGCTCGACAAGCTGTCTTTGTCGGGATTTATGATGGGTAAGCACTTGTCGGATTTTACCCCAGTGTTATCGTTGCTAAAAGTAGGTGGTATACATTTAGGCATGGTGGCTCTGCAGTGTCACAGTATCTCCGCCAGGAACTACACGGTTTATTTGAATCAGTGAACAAGGCGTCAATACCAGAACTCTTTGCCTGGATTAAGGAGTTGGGCGGGTACTTCAAGCGCTTCAGGGGCGGGGCATTGTCACCTTGGATACATGAAAATAGCTCTCAAATCTTGAATCTTGAAGCTAGGGCTACATTGGCTTTTTTCGAGGTAAATGGCACCCTTGTTGATATCACTCTCTTGACGAAACCAACCAGGTCGATAGAAATCTCTCATCTGATGAAATTGCTCAATCATGTGGAGCAACGGCATCTGTGGCCATCTTTCATTCCCTTGATTCCCCCGCCACACCGTTCTTCTCGGCAGATTCTCTCGCTCTGACTGTTGCCCATTGTGGGTAAGTTGATATACATGTCACTGCCCCTAATTTCTGAGTATGCGAAGTGATACCCGGGTTCTTCTCTGCGCCACACATGGTGGTCAGGTTTTTGCAATGACAGAAAACCATCATGCAGACGCCCGAATTGAATCCACTCGCTTGCGTCGGATGATGGGCTCCTCCTTGATCACTGACTCGTTTGGTGAATCTCGGTGAGTGAGTCAAGACGCCCACCCTGATTTTTAATGCCAATGAGACATTTAGATGGATGGGTGCGCTCATGAACACTCGATGGCGAGTCCTTTTTCGGACATACGAGAAGGTATTAATTTACAAATTTCTTCAGCTTAGGGGATTTGCGGTATAAAAAATTTGGGGTAACCCCTGAACCGGAAGTCAGAACAAAACTTTTAAAGGGTGATCCGATCCTCAGACCCACCACTGTGATACTAAATCCTTTTTAACTATAGGTTCAGAATGGTCATTTGTTGTGCTCATCTCCGACGGAATATCTTCAATATTATCAGATGAGGAAATCGTTGACCTTGCTCGCGACGCAGCCGATCCCAGGACAGCAGCTGAGCGCATATTATCTTTCTCCCAAGAGTTAGGCGGGGACGACAATGCCACAGCCATTGTGGTTCCACTACTAGGTTGGGGGAATGTGAATGGTCCCGATAAAACCAAGGAACTACGAGACTATCGACGGCGGCAGGCCGGTTCGTACTTTCATCCTCATTATCACATGTTTCTCTGATCAAAATGATAGTTGGCAGCGAGCGCCAACGCCGGATGTAAGAAGCATATATTTTTGGACATGGGTAAAGGGTTAGTAGTATCTCATCCAATTCGATGTCATCACTAGTCAATGCTCCTGCCGGCCGCTTGTGTCTCTATATCTGTGCTGCAGCATGCCCATCGGCGCGAGGGTCGGAGCCCGCTGCCCACACGATCTTCCCGGATAGATCCTTGATTCTTTGAATAATCTGGCCACGCCCCATCATCCCCCGACCAAATCCGCTCACAACGCGAGCATCATGTCCCATACCTGTAGTGCCCAATTCAAAATAGGACTTACCATAACGTTAGAAAGATCACTTACCCCTGAGTTCCTTTACGGTTGCGACGGGAATTCCGTCCTCAAAATAGACTTCGCTATTGACATCCCCTGCCGCATTTGATGTCCGATCCTGTGCGTCTGGAATTCCGGCTGAGATGCAGAAGCGAGGGGCATCAAGAGCAGCTTGTGGCGAAAAACCCCGAAGCATATTGAGGAGAACCTGCACATGACCTTGGGGCTACAGAAGAACCTTCAACTTCAGAGAAGATGATCTATATTTTTTTTCACCTGCATGTACCCACCCATAACACCATAACTCATGAACAATTCATCACCTCTGGTTACCAATGCTGGAATAATCGTGTGGTATGGTCGTTTGTTCCCCTAATAGCCATGACATGATCATCATTTGGAACAGCAAGGTAACCCCACCTGCAAACAATTAGGATGTTTTTCATCAAGGACGAAACCGCTTCCTCTATTTTGTAGGGTGAAACCGCATCCCTTTGGAACAGCTAGATGGTGCTGAGAGTAGGTGGTCGTACATTTGTCGGGGTCTTACCTCCAGTTCCAAAGCCTCAGACCGAAATCAGTATGGCGAATTACCAATACGCTGCCGCCCACCTGCATAATTGCTCTGAATAAAGCTGCATGCATTACCCCATTGATCTGTCACTAGGAAGACATCAAAAAATGTCCCCACAGGGAGTACGATAGTTACCCGAAAAATACACGGTGTCAGATGAATTGACAGGATTACCCTGTCAACCATCCGTTGGTGCAAGTGGTGTTGAATAAATAAGTTATCACCCACATGCACGACCTCGGGGTTTGTTGATTTTGGATCAAACAATCGGGCTCTGGCGCTCAGATATTGCTGTGAGCTCGTGAGAGATGATACCTGCATGAAGTAGATGGGCACGAACCTTGCTCAACAGCTCATGTACTGGTATGTGGTGGAAATCAGAGTCCGTAACATACCATTGGCTATCTGAAATAAATCAAGCATAACCATTCCGCAGTTCCCAGGATCGAACACACCTGCGAAAGCTAAGCTGCGTATGGAATAAATGTCACTGTCAGTTCTGATTGGCATTTGTCGGATCCTGACCGTAGAGCCTCAATCAAGGTATGAAGGTATTCTGTGGAGTTGTGTTCCATATCAAGAAGTGGTTTTGACAACTTCTGCTCTTGGATATGTTCGAGAATCCCAAGGGCGAGTAAAGCCGTTATCCCTATGGAGGAACGTTAGCTCCACTACGAACGGAACCCCAAATCATACCCTGGCCATTGGGGGGGCACTGATGCAATGGTTACTTTGGTAAACGGATAGCCAAATATTTTCTGACCTCATAAACTGTGATTTCATCGGCGTATGTGTACCGAATTGGTTCAACAATAGAACTCGAGTGTTTCGCTAGATCATCGAGTTCCATGACACCTCCTTGGCTTTGCACGAGGTCAACGATTGCCTGCGCCACTCGGCCTTTGTAAAACCCGTCCTTGCCGTGTTTCGCGACCTCGCGAAATGTCTTCCCTAAAGTTTCAAGTTTGATAATTTGACCTGGGAGCGGGGCTTTGCCATTGAGCAACATTTCATCCCCATTGGGGGATGCATTCTTAATCAATTTCTGCGGAACAAATGTTATTATTCATATTGTCACCCGCGCAGAAGTAAATTGTGGGCAAACCTCAGAACGTTGCCACTAAAAGTAAGATATTCATCAGACTGGGGGGCGTCATTCCCTTGATATTTCAACCCTCACCGAAAAGCTGTGAATCTCGGAAACGGGGACTCTGAGGTGTGTCAGAAGGAACGCTTAACTGGAAGAAAAAATGATCCCACCCCTCTTCGGCCAACCTGATGGCAGGATTGAGGACATCTGCAATGCTCAATCTACCACTTCCGAACTTCTCGATCGTGTCAACCCATGCTGCAGCCGCGCCTAAGGAAACATGCGAATTCAAGTGACAATATGTCAGATACCTTCAACCTACCTGGCACCGTCACCGAGTTTAGGTCTGTTAACGGAATCCGGCCGCTCAAACCACGCTGTAGGGCATACTCCAGGGACAATTTTTCAGGACTACGTCCGGAACCATTCAAGGCCTTGACAGTCTTGGTGGCCGCATCGTAAAAGAGGCAAAAAGCATCCCTGTTACCTCCATCAGCCAAATCCATTGAATGTGATTTAGTGATTCATTCACCCGCCGATCCCGCAACAACTCGGCTCGGTCACATTTAAAGCCGCAGAGGTAGCAACGGCGGCATCCGCTATTTAGGAATACGTGTTGTTTCAGAACCATGAATGACGCTAGGGATTGAGCCCCGCTCACCGGCATTCCCGCCTTTATTGAGGATTTCCAAGCCGGCCGCGGTTGCCAATGGCTGGGAGGATGACACGACACCTTTAGTCCCATAAACCACTGACCGACGGCTGGGGAACCGCTCCAATACGAGTTCAGGATAATCAACTTTGTGCCAATCAATCTTGGACTGGGAAGACATATCGACACGTTGGTTCAGAGACTGAATGCATTATATATATCATCGTCGCTTCATGTGGCGCCGGTGGCCGGACAATAGCTCATGGGGTCTGCTGGGTGGGGAAGACCCAAGGTATTTCCCTCGTTTACAGTTGGTTAGTATTTCCGTATTAGGTCAAACAGCCGAGAGATAAGAACTCCTGCCTACCACCATGTCATTGCAAGTAAAATTACAAGCAGAGTCGGTAGCATATCAGAAGATACAGTCTGAGCATTCCCTGCTAGTCGAGGCAAGGCAAAGGCTGGATGCTCAGTTATCTGAAAATGAATTGGTGAAAAAGGCAAGTTCTGCTGGTATTCAATATTGCATTCTCCTGATTCGCCTATGGTGTGAAAAGGAATTTGACCAGTTGACTAGTGACAATGTGGTTTACAAACAAATCGGGCCTGCCCTCGTACTCCAAGACCAATTCGAAGCCAAAAGCAATGTCGAGACCCGGTTGGAATTCATCCGGGGAGAAATGTGTGTACAGATATCTGATCTTCCCAACATCGCTTGTTGATCTAGCGTCAATACTCAGAAAACGCATTGAAGTCCAGTTGAAGGACACTGAATTAAGGGCAGAATCAAAAAAACAAGAGGTAGATTTACTATCTTTCTGTGTCACAGCTCCATTGAATATTGCCCCTTCAGCTTGTTGATATTCAAACTGCTCTTCAACAGCAGCAGATACAACAGGAACCAATAGCGCCTAATCCCTCAGCAATAACATCAACATAGTACTGTTGGCCACGAGTTGGGTCCCGAGGCAACAATGTTGATTTATGCTTCCGCGCGTTGTAACATGGCCGGTGTGGTTGTTGTTGAGATATCAGCCAGAGTTCTATGAGCGCGAGCGAGTTCACGCTCGGTTTCTGGGCTCTTTAAAACTCTTTCTAATTTGAATCTTTTCAAGGCCGAGACAGGTGGGCAGTTGCGAATGGTGACGAAATCGTCTTTGCGTAGTACTTGATAACTTCAGGATTATTTTGGAGGGGAGGACCATGAAAGACATACCATTTCTTTCATCATGCACCAAGTACTTTTTACTCCGTTCGATACGCTGTCAAAATGTGGTGAAACCGTCTACCATGCAAAAAAAAATGGGTCGCATACCTTCCCAGTTAATTTATGAATAACCCATCTTGACACTGTCACCGTAGCAGTCTTATTCATGAATCCAACTTTCGTAACAAGCCCTTTGAAGGCCATGGGAGGCATATCTGGGAGTTGTGCTGCTTGACTTTGGGGAAAAGAATGTGACGAGGCTGGTGTGACTGACTGAGATAGCGTCTTTTATTGATAATATCATAAGGTACTGTGCCTGAGTAGGTAGTGAGTCAAGTGACCATAAAATGCAAATAGCATACTGAAAAATGAGCGTACTGTATTAAAAAATATATGGGTGGGTTGGCTAGCATACTAGGAATGACCTCTGAGCATTTTTGTAATTTTAGGAGACACAGAGCAAACGGTATGAATATTTTACGACAAGGCTCCCATTTTGAGCGAAACCAGGGAAGCGAGTCAGTGCCCTGCAGGTTCCAGTAAAGCCCATAATCTCAATCTATGATTAGATATTGATGGATCTCACGCTGGTACAGCCTGTACTGATTGTAACAAGGCATTTTCGACATCCATAGGATCAGCAAAATTTAATCAATTGTGGGCTCTAATAGCGCATTAGAATCCTTTATAGGCGATTGTAATTTATTGTAGTACCTGTATGGAGTCCAACTCTGCCGGTAGTAGGTCTGGTAGAGGAATTTGACGAGATCCTCCTTTTGAGGCATTGTCAGACAGGCATCGGAATAATGGCCTCACCTTTGGCTAGAAAAATCTGGAAAAATGCGAAATATATTGAAACACACCCTCTAATTCAATTCTGAATGGTTCCCATTGGTTTCAAGATCTAGTTATATTGCAGGAGGACATAACTTGTAGTAGGAGCATGGACACATGTAGATTAGACTGGCACGAAAAGATGTATTATTTAAGGGAAAAATGGAAAGTGATGTTCTCGTAGCTTCAGGAACATAAAACTAGGAACTCAAGAAGCGATATAGAGTAGATTTCACAGTGCTAGGATGTGGTGGTGGCGAGACTCACTGATAATGGTTGTTGAGGGTGCATGTTGCCACTTCCAAATCGGGCGAAATTATGTCATTGCCATCTTGCGACCCAAGTACTTCAACATCCTCTCAAATTTGAATCTCAAAAATTTATATGGTTGCTCTCAGCACATTCCTTTGTCCTCAAAAAAAAATTGGGGGCCCCATGAGTTACCAGTGCGGCTGGGGAAGTGGAGTGACTCGTTTCCCAGTCTGACCCGTTACGTACTCAGGGACAGTAGGGGAAGTTCATACTCATCTACGTCAGGTGATGTTACTTTCCCTGTGACATGGGGGTTAACAGATCGTGATGAACCCACACACACAGATTTGTGTGTTTTGTTGTGAAGGGCTCATCAGGTGACTCACGTCCGATTTCACATGCGAGCGACTTCCCCCCGCTGCACTGGGGTAATTTACAGGTCACATGTCTCCCCCGCCTCATTCCTTAGATGAGATGACTCTGCCCCACAACATCCGGGACAAAATCTGTTCCCACCAAAATTTTTCCCTTCAAATTCAAAAAACTTTGGTGGGAATACATTTCACACAAGGTGGACACGAAGATCGTCATCCTAATTTCTCACTTTTGTCACGAAAAAGTCACATTTGGTCATGTGACGTAGATGAGTATGAACTTCCCCTACCTTACCAGTTGTAAGTACTACCACAGGCTCACGATGGATTTCACAGAAATCTACAAGCAATCATCCTCGCTGGTCTCGTTCAGCCCTGGGACAAATTTCATACTAACTGCGGTACAGGATAGGCTGATTGTTCGCCGCACAGATACGTTTCAAATTATGCGCACTTGGTTGCTCGATGTCGCCCCATCGCCAACACTTACAGTTAGTTCAGCCAAATTGAAACCAGCATCGCACAATACCTTTCCAGAAATTGGGATATCACACATCGGCTGGTCCTGTGATTCAGAGTATATTCTTGCGGCATGTGCAAAGCGAGGGGTTGTTCATCTGCTGAAGCTCCGTGACGAAGAATGGACTGGTCGAATTGACGCTGGTGCCGAGGGTAATATTTCCATACGTTCAGCTGTGTTTGTAGATACCCAATTTATTGTTATAAGGTCTCACGAAGGCTGAGTGGGCTCCCGATGGACGTCACATTCTATGTTTTTCCGAGTGGGGGGTAAGTGTTTCTCTCAGTACCAATACCATCTAATAACATACGTCTAGTTACGTGTAACAGTTTGGTCCCTCCTTACCAGGACTTCAATCTATATTCAATTTCCCGTACACCCAGACAGAGGTACGACATTCCAAGACTGCAAGGAGATCTCATAACGTCCGCAAATAGGGTACGCATTTCGCGCAGATGGTCGTTACTTCGTATTGGCAGAACGTCATAAATCCAAAGATACACTTGGCCTCTATGATACCGGGGACCAATACAAATTGGTCAGAGTATGCTATTTCATATTATTTCAGACACATATACTTAGTGTTGCTAGCATTTCCCTCTTCCAACAGGATCTCTATCTTCACTGGCGATCTCTCCCACGGGAAATTATATTGCAATTTGGGAAGGCCCAGTGGAGGTTTGGTTTGAACCTCTCCCAGCTTCGTTCCCCCGTGACACTGCAATTAGTACAAACTCTATATCGTATCTCTTGCGGGAGATATTCAAACCTCATTCTCTCCCGAACCTGATCCAGGTTTTGGAATCAGGAGTGTTGCATGGCATCCTAGTGGGCTTTTCCTGGCAGTCGGTGGATGGGATGATAAGGTATTTCTTTTCCTGTCATCACCATTTCTGGATCAGCGCACGTTAGCAGATACATATCTTGAGTGCTGTAGGTTGGTCAGAAGTTGCCACATTGGAGCTTTCAAGCAAAATACCGGCTACTATTGTGAGCCTCGAGGCGGATTTTATCTTACTCCCTATAATGGTTTTTGACGACTTCAGAATGTGTGGCGGGAGCCTTCAGACTGGTTTGAGAGTACAGGCGGCCGGGGCTTTCTATCGTGTTTGTACACCCCCCCTGCTCGTCATCCATTATTCAATTCTTGGCTAGACGAAAAGTTACAAGGGAGTCAGACACTTAATGTAACTCGCGCAGATCAAACGAAGCCGGCACCAAAATGTGGCGCCGTCCAGATCGAATGGAATATATCAGGAAACCATCTGCTAGTTCGTTTCGGTGAGAAACTATTTTGAGTTTCAATGATCCATCTTTATTAATATATGTTAAGACAATGTGCCAAACGCAGTCCACATATTCGACTTCCCATCATCCGATCAACCTTTTGCACCACACCTTAGAACCATTTTATTGCATTCACACCCTGTCTTAAATTCGCGGTGGAATCCTGCGCGCAAAGGGAATTTGGTCGTATGCTGTGGTACTCGGGGGTTTTACATGTGGAGCGACGAATGGGTAGGTGAAAATGGCGCTGAAGAAGAGATAGCAGAGTGCATTGGTGTTCCAGCAAGTGCGTTGATCGTTGACAATTTGTTGTCAAACCATAATTTAATGGCAATAGAGAAATTCGAAACGAAAGATGTGAAATGGGCCCCTGATGGTAAGGGACTAATTTTGATTGAAAAAGATCAATTTTGTTGCGCATTCGAAGTCGAAGAAGCCACTAGTATAAATGTGCCCATGGCGGAGGAGGTCTGAGGTTTCAACGGCATGTGTGGTTGCATATACATTATATTCGGAGAAATATGTATTTCGTTATGTAATTAAAACATCTTTGCGCCAGCACGAACTACCGTGGAAGTTACCATGTCGTCGGGTAGCTTACGTGACATCCGATTGTAAGTGGTTAACGTTTAGCGCTGGTCACCGTGTTGGAGACCTTGGCATACATATAAAAGTATACGTCTTTCCATGCCATGGATCCCGAATTCTACAAGAATTTAATAACATCTCGAGGATTACGCTACTACTATTTCTACACCCCCCCTGGGGACTCTTCCCTTCCGGTGCTCCTTTTTCTTCATGGCTTTCCAACAACCTCGAAGATCTGGAAGCACCAGGTTGATTTTTTTCGGGAGCACGGTTTCGGCCTCCTTGTTCCCGACATGATAGGATTTGGCGGAACGGACAAGCCAACTGACCCAGAAACATATCGTCCTAGTTTGGTTTGCAAAGATATTATTGATATTCTCGATGCAGAGCACTTGCAGAATTCGGTTATTGCAATTGGGCACGACCTGTTCGTTTGGAATACCATTCGTGTTGTAAAATGCAGTGTTAAGTTTTAACTCGGTGACAGGGGTTCCAAAATTGTCTCCCGGCTCGCAAATTTTTATGACGAGCGCTTTCTGGGGTACGCATTCCTTGCTGTCCCATATTGCCCACCCCGTCCAATGTCAACAATGGAGTATACACTTTACGCGGTAAGGGTATTTCATTATGATTTGTTGTCCTCTAGGCTGATGCAGTAGTTGATGCCAGACTAAGCGGATGTGTGGCTATGAACTTTGTGGCCACATTCTATTCTTTGCTGAGGAATCTTCTGAGGCGGTTATTGAGAAGCATGTGAGCACCCTCGACGATAATTTGTGAAAGTTAACGAACCACTCTAGATGGACTCCTTCCACAATGCGATGTTTCCGTATGACCCCAAGATGTGGGTCACGCACGTCGCTCCAATTGGTGCATTGAAAGCCTGGCTCGAAACGGATCAGAAAACACCGACTCCAACTTATATCACCGAAAAGGTACTTGAGGACCAAGGAGATATCCAATATTTCTCAACTGGCCACAGGATATAGAAGACTGGCACGAAACATTCCGCGAACATGGGTTCGCTGCTCCTGTTTGCTGGTACAAGGTGAGGACTGTCCCAGAACAATTAATATTTCCCAATTGTAAGTATATTTAAGACCGTGGTCTTGGGCATCAATGCGGATGACGATAAGTGTAAGAATACCTAATACCATGGTTGATTTCTAAATTCGCTCAATCCATCATCCCAGCCGTGCCTCTGGAAAAATATCCGATTTCCAAACCTGTATTTTTTGGCGCAGCCAGCCATGACTACATCTCACGGTCCGTCTTGGGTATAGCTTCGACTAATCATCAGTGTAAAAGCGCTTTCATTCGCGAGTTTGTTACTGGCCATTGGCTCATGCTGTCTATGCCCACGGAAGTGAATCGCGCGCTGTTCTCATGGATCATGGATATTACATAGTTTAACGCTTATATCATGCAGTTCGTTTGTTATTGTGGGGCAGGACTTTGGAAAAGCAGATTTAACTCGACGATAGAGAAAGATTGTCCCCGAGTGTCTGAAGCCAACGGAGGAGTTCTCGATTTAACTCATCCTTCGCCTCCCACATAATCCAGTGTGCGGTATCAAATTCGTGGACGGTGGAGTTTTCGCAGTATTTCGCCACGGACATCTTGTTGAGCACCGCATTCGCAACATAATCTCGCTTAGCTGCACCAAAGAAAACGGGTTGATGAACTTGATATTTACTGGTCGGAATGCCTGGTATTCACTACGGTTTAGATCATTGATCATCATATAAACCATGTATATAGTACCTCGAACATCGTCGGCCTCCAGACCCAAGATAGACGCCTTGTACCAGCGGAGGGGCCCAGCAAAACCTCCCTTCTTCAATGCGTCTACTTGAATTCGCCGCTCCTGTTAAGCGTTAATGATTGCGTTAGGGCTTAAAGGGGCTTGATGGTACTTCTTCAGTTATATATGTCGAGGGCTTGACCTTATTATCGCTCGCGATCCATTGCTTCAGTTGGCCTGTGGGTCCGATTATACTTTTCCACACAGTGGGATCTTCAGGTATGAGAATATCAAAGAACTTTTCGATCTAGATTCCAGTTAGCTGACAGATGGATAAGTTAAATTGAGCCGGCGTACATTATCCAGGAGCACTGTCTCTGCTCCATCCTCTGTGAAAAATGTCCTGAGGGTCCAGTTTAGGGAATTAATATGGCAAAGTATCAGGGAATATACCAATATCCAGCGAGTTCATATCCAGCGAGTTGTTTGGTCTATTGAACGATAAATTTCAACCCTGCCCTAACAAAACGGACGCACAACCGCGAGGAGTTGTTCATATGTTACATCGGGGCTGGGTGGTGCATATCCGACAGCCAGGAACGCGTAAGCCATGAAGCGACCCTCATAAATGTTATGTAGACGGCTGGCGGTAACGCAGCCCCTAGCAGAGGATTGAGTCCAGCACAAATAATGTAAACGGTAACGCAAGAGACCAGTCGTGTCCAATAACAATCACACTCCCGACCTTCTCAGTGTCCAAGAGATCGATAATATCGCGGCAGACGAGGCTTGAAACATAGTCCGCAGGGTCAGTGGGTTTTGCGGTACCACCATAGCCGAGCATATCGGGCACAATCAGGCCATATCCATGCTCTTGAAAAAAGGAAACCTGGTGGCGCCAGTCATAAGATGTAGATGGAAATCCGTGTAAAAAGAGCAGTGTAGGTTTGGAGTCCCTCGGAAGTGAGTTGAAGTACTTATACTCCAAGCCACGGGAGGTAATGGTAGTCTTGTATGAGGCAGCGTTCATTGGGGGGGGGAGGGGTGATGGTTTACAACTCCAGGGAATCAACCGACGCTGATATCTCAAACAGATGCCTGCTGGGTTTTCGTGAATGCCGTAATCTGGGCGCTGGGTGCTCTGGAATTTATGAGCCGGAGCCCCATGAGGTTGAGCGAAGCCGAATGTCCGCGTTTGCTCATGGTCAGGCTAGTACGGATGCACATGCCGTAATGTGCCATTCAGGTTATCTCGGCGACTGGGTGCCATGCTTAGGGAACTCGCTAGGCGCCTGTAGCTGGGTATTCATGCAAATTTATTCGTGGAAATGTACCAATGGCTCGATGGAGTCCTGGATCCGCTCGCATGGTTGTCTGGTGAAATCGTGCAGAGATGTATCTGATACTTAGTAAGATGGCCTGGATTGCTTACTACGCGGTGATATGGCGGTCTAGGTAGTGAGACCCAGTGAGACCCAGTGAGGCCTGGTGAGGCCTGGTGAGCCTTGGGGTGGGTCAGTTTCGAGTCCCGCTTGTGGTGAGACTAAACCCGCGCCGCTGAGAGCGGAGTCTGAAATACGAATGTTCGACGGTTTGGGCGCAAGTCTACATTTCGTGGAATTCCTTCCCTGGCCTCAAACTTCCCCAATACTCTTGTAACATTATAATATCCATACATATTGCCATCCTTACTCTAACTGAACCCTAACCGAATCTTAACAGCGAATAACTATCATTTTAAACGCCGCTGAAAGCGGCGTTCGACTAAAAGTGCGGACATGAATGGCATGGCGCGTGTTCGTTCGGCTTCAATGGAATATTATATAATACTGCGAGAGAAAACTCAGTTAACCAGTCGGCGTGTGACTACACTGACCCACCTCCGCCAATATTCTTTCCTCCTCTTCCCGACCTACATGTTTTCCCGTTCACTCCGAGCAGTTTCTTTGAATCGCCAAACCGCTTTTACGGCTGCGCGCAGATACACTTCTCCGGCTAATAAGCCACCTCTAAAGCAACCCGAATCTCATTCGGCACAGGCAGCGGAAAAGGGCAAGGAAAAGGAGCAGGATTCATTGGTCAAGGCACAGGAAAATGGTAGTAGTTCACCACAGAGCAGCGAGAAGCAACCTGCAGAGGAACGTTCCACCAAGTCTGGTGATCTTAAGAAACCTGACCTCCCCAAGGGCCTCGAGGGTTTTTTCCAACAATACACCCAGCAGTCCTCTAACCACAAGTCCGATCCTCGCAAGCCTGAATCCCATCGGGACAAGGGCAGATCATCGCACGGGAATGAACCACCTCCACCGGGGCCAAATAACAATGGGTTCAGCAACAGTCAGCTAGGCTGGATTGCGGCCTCTACCGTCGCTTATCTTGCATACTCCAATTCGGGCGAATCAAGTTCCCGCGAGATTACATGGCAGGAATTCCGCACCGCATTCCTTGACAAGGGTTTGGTAGATAAGTTGACTGTGGTCAATGGCCACAAGGTTCGCGTCAAACTACACTCGAACGCCACAGGCGCTATGTATCCCACAGCACCATCCGGCGGCGGCGAATTTCATTTCTCTATAGGTAGCATCGAGGCCTTCGAGCGTAAACTCGATGATGCCCAGTCAGAACTCGGCATTCCAAGCCATGAACGCATACCGGTTGCGTATCATGACGAAATATCCGCCTTGGGCGCCGTTCTTAATTTTGCACCCACTGTACTCATGGTCGGCTTCCTCTATTGGCTATCAAGGCGCGGAAGTGGAAGCTCAGGAGGCGGTATCTTCAGCATTGGTAAAAGCAAGGCTAAAATGTTCAACAAGGATACTGAGGTCAAAACCAAGTTCAAAGATGTGGCTGGTATGGATGAAGCAAAGGAGGAGATTATGGAATTTGTCAAATTTCTCAAGGAACCCGCAAAATACGAGAGGCTCGGAGCAAAAATCCCTCGTGGTGCCATTCTTTCTGGTCCCCCTGGCACGGGCAAAACGTTACTGGCCAAGGCCACTGCCGGGGAAGCATCCGTTCCATTCTTATCGGTGTCTGGCTCAGAGTTTGTAGAAATGTTCGTTGGTGTTGGCTCTTCACGGGTACGGGATCTCTTCGCATCGGCCAAGAAAAATGCCCCATGTATCATTTTTGTTGATGAAATTGATGCTATCGGAAAATCAAGAGCAAAAGGCGGCAATTTTGGCGGTAACGATGAGCGGGAATCTACACTCAACCAACTTCTAGTCGAAATGGACGGCTTCGGAACCCAAGAACATGTCGTTGTTCTCGCTGGAACGAATCGCCCCGATGTTCTTGATCCCGCCCTAATGCGGCCAGGCCGCTTCGATAGACATATAGCTATCGACCGCCCCGATGTTTCAGGGCGCAAAGGAATTTTCCTCGTTCACCTTGGCCCCCTTCGACTGCATGAGGCATTAAAGGACGTAGATTCTCTGGCCCAGAAGTTGGCCGTTTTGACACCCGGGTTTTCTGGTGCAGACATCGCAAATGTTTGCAACGAAGCAGCTCTACATGCCGCGCGCAAGGCCTCCGATTCCGTTGAATCGGTTGATTTCGACACCGCCATCGAACGAGTCATCGTTGGACTTGAAAGGAAAAGCCGAGTCCTGAGCCCTGAGGAGAAAAAAACCGTCGCTTATCATGAAGCTGGTCATGCGGTATGCGGGTGGTTTTTGGAACATGCGGATCCGTTATTAAAGGTCAGTATCATTCCTCGTGGAACTGGAGCTCTGGGTTACGCTCAGGTGAGGATAATATTTGCAAGTTAACCGGCGAGATTAACTGATCATCGTGCAGTACCTACCCCCCGACCGCTACCTCCTATCAACTCCCCAGATGACCGACCGGATATGCATGACATTAGGTGGACGTGTCTCAGAAGAAATTTTCTTTGGCGTTGAAAATATCACGACTGGGGCCCAGGATGACCTACAGAAAATTACTCGGATGGCATTTGAAGCCTGCGCAAATTATGGGATGAACGATGTAATTGGACCAGTCAGCTATGGTGGTGACCGTGGCGCCAAGGAGAGTTGGACAAAACCCTTTAGTGAAAGAACGGCCGAAATGCTTGACGCTGAGGTGCGCAAAATGATCACGTAAGTCTCACATAATTACTCCCACATACATGAGCCGACCTTGGAATTTAGCAACGCTTACGAACGTACGCGAAACCTATTGACAACCCATCGCGAAGACGTTGAAAAGGTAGCCAAGCTCCTACTAGACAAGGAGGTCATCACACGGTAAGGAAGATTTGGCCTTCTGCCCTCTATTGTAATTTAACAGCCGTCGTAGGGAGGATATGATTGACTTGCTGGGTAAACGGCCCTTTGTAGGACGCTCGGACGACATGGATAAATGGCTCGATGAAAATCGTGGCGAGCGAAGCGCACCGCCCCCGTTGGAGGATCCTCCCATTTCATCTGATGATCCGCTCCCCGCACCGGTTGCAATCGCAAAGCAAATCAGGAACTAATGAGTAATCCTATCCATGTCATATATCTGTATTGTATCTATCGATAGTTAATCCAACCCGCCACTTACACTCGCATCCCATATATAACCTACTCAGAGGCTATATCTAAATCCACTCCACCTGTCTCCCTTGTCAATTCTTGCAGCATCCACACTGGGATATCGCCCATTCCTTTCGTGTGCTCGTTTATTTTCGATACCTTCGATCACCTCATCGCGGTCCCCTCGATCTCGGCGCGCATTTTCTCGTTTCAGGAGTATTACAAAGGCAATTGAGCAGAGAAATCCGATTAATATATACACCAAAACGATGCTGTGGCCCAATCGAAACCATGGTGCGGTATTGGCCCGATACTAAATGAAAAATGGATTACAGCAAAAAGCAGAACGGAGTAATAACTCACAATATTTGCAGTAACTGCACCATTGATATTACCGAACCCGATTGCCATACCAAGTGTTACACTCCGCTTATAGGAGCCCTCCACATTGCTTGCTACCCAGGCACTGTACACAACGTTTTCAGGAAGATTGAGATGTAAGAGTTATTCCCCCCTACACCGAATTAGCTATATCAGAAGTGGTTGGGATTATAACTCAGGTAATAGTAAAAGAGACCGCACGAATTGTAGGATATATTGCACTAGCGAAATTAATTGTCAGCACAAAAGTCGTCCACGCAACTACTCACCAAACGGCCAAATAGACGGCAAAGTACGATAAGCCAGGCGTTTTGGAGGCGATCAGGATGATATAAGCCACTATTCCTGTACCGTCCATGGTGTCGGCTGTTGAACTGGCAGCGATACTGGTTTGAGACTCACCCAATCCAAGTAATACTCTACACAATTTGATTGTCAAACTTATAAAAATGCAAGTAATGCAAACGTACAGATTGATATGATAACGAGTTCCAATACGGTCCCCTAAGAATCCTATGGCGCAAGTGACTAGACACCCCCATGCGTAAACGGGGACGGATAATAAGTTGGCCGTCGTTGCTGTAAAACCTAATCACATGATATACTTCAGTGGGCAAACGGTGGTGGGCGAGGGATAGGCTGGGCACCTAACTTCATCGTGTATGATATATTAATTCGATGATTGACCACGGAGCGGGATCTTACGCACTTGCTTTATGATGGTTGGCAAAAATAATGAGAATGCGTAAAGAGGGCCATCGCTATGGATCTTTTAGCTATCAGCTACAGAGGAAAGGGAAGGATACGAACAAACCCATAAATATCCCCACTTTCACCGCGAGTTACACACTAGCCAGATGGTGGAACGAAAAAACTCACTCGAAAGCCAAGTTTTCCAATCGCATAGACTTTGCCAAATGTACCGCATTTTAAAAGCCTCCCCACCCGCGCTGAACATCATATCTTCTTGGAGCCTACGGATCACAAAAACCCCTGTGTCCGATATCATGAGCGAAATCAAAGGCCATCATAGTGGGTCGTCTTACGTTCTTCCAGCGTCAGGAATTTCGCAGAGTCGGGAAAATCTTGGATAATCCAGTAAGAGATAACCGAGGCGACAACCGTGCTAATCCCTCCAAGATAAAAATCCAGGCCCAGGCTGGGGAATTTTCAACGCTGCTTCATGAAAATAACAAATCCCTGACCATGCTTCCCGCCTATTCCGTCCATATTGGCAATGGCAGCTGCCAAGAGGCCACCTTATAGATATTTTGAATGAGGCCTGATCCAAATGAAAAATTTAAGGTAACATACTAAAAGCACCCGCGATGGTCGCGGATGAAAAGAAGATGGCTACTCTGGTACCCAATTCAGAACGTTTATACCAGCTATTGTTTGATCAGGAGGGATTCATGTATCAATTATGTTAGTAAAACGCGCCTTGAAATATAGAAGACAATCCCTGGATACATTCCGGCTTCAGCCAAGCCAAGTAGGACGCGCAGGGCTGGAGATCCATCCAATTAAGAATTCTGAATACCACATAATTAATGCAGGAAGATACAGACTAACGAGACCGCCATAGTTCTTAATTACACCATGTAAGGTCTACAAATGAATGAAATAAGTGATTGTTAGGAGTGCGCGACTTCTTACCATGACTATACCCCAAAGCAAAATCATCGTTGACAGCCAAATGGATGGGCGAAGCCTCCTCAGCACTACATTACTGATCGGCTGCATGTTAGGATACCAATCGTCAACAGATGAAATGATTACATAGTAAACAGCGGCGTACCTCGAACAACGCGTATGGGAAAAAAAAAACTGTGAGTGCAATTAGGTATTGCTTGTCAGTAATGTGGATGTCAGTTTCCAGTGAGTATAACTAGTGAGAGTAGTTGAGTGATAGTATATTGTCACCAATTATGCTACATGCTTTACCTTGGCGTTCCCGACACTCCCTCTGTCCAGAAAGTTTAAGAGATAGAGAATCGTTAACCAAGGGATGAGATGTAAGTCAATTTTTCGCATCAACTTGCGCTCGTTGACCCCGGAAGTATCAACTTCAGGCTGGTACAGCTTTGTGGTGGAGCTAGTTGATTTGGTTTGTAGGCGGATGGACGGAACTTCACTCTTGAGCTTTGATTCTTCCATGGTGTATTGCCCGGTGGTTAGATTAGATATTGAAGAACTTCGGGTTTTATAGTGTGGATACTAGATAAGAGTACTGACAGCGGACTCGCAATTTCCATGTCACTAGAATAGACACCGAAAGCAGATTCCAATCAATTGATTCTTCCATGTCATCGATGTGGGGTATCATGGGCGTGTAAAAATAGATGCCACAATCAGCTGGCCGGGGTACTATCCTCAGATCCGCGCATCCTTCAACGAATCCTGTACTGAACGTGCCTCTTCATTGGAGGTCGTTCGTCTGAAGTGCTTGAAAACTATTGGAGTTATAACCAGAGCCACGAACTATGGAGCTATTAAAAAATCATTGAAAGTGTCATGAGATCAATCCATGAGCAGCTAAGCGGCAATACTGGTGAAAACTTAGCCGCCGCCTCAACTAACCCGTGGTATTCTTTGGGTCATAAGATTGAAGCTTGGTTGATAATCCGAGTCGGGTTATGCATAGCCAGCTTTCCTCTTCAGAATGAAGGCTTTATACTTCAATGGCGTATCCAAAAGAATACAATGTATGCTGAAGAAGTGGGAAATATTCTCGGGCTCGTTGTCGGGATTCATGAGGCGTAGAACGGCAGGTGAACGGAATTCTCGAATTAGGCACCGAAGCCGTCCGATATACGTTGGGTCCAATTATATGCTCCAACGGACGCAAAGCATCTGCAAGCCATGTTCTTACCAGCTCTGTGGTTTTCCCTGCAACCCTAACACAGCACCATGATGGCCCCCGTTCATAGGGATGGAGCTGAGTGACCACAATAGTTCCTCGGGGTATGCGTTTTGAACACAGACATTTGGTTATATCGAGCTTGCATAGCTTCGATTGTGGTTTGGGTCATTGTCCCACAGAGTATGATCATGGCATAACATGAGTAAGGTGAAAGTTGGTCCCCCAAAGTCCTCGACGGAAGCTGGGCGTCGAGTTCTTGACTATCCAAAAGCACCGCGTCCCACACTACCCTCGTATCGTCGACCCATACTTCATTCGAGCTGTAATAGCGTGAAAACACCCACTCCTCTCCCATGAACATCCTTCCTGATGTTACCCAGTCGAGAATAACCGCCGAGGCGTCTTTGGAGAGACGAAATGTTTGTACTTGGTTATAGGATGCCGCCCGGAAGCATGTGACGGGGTCAGGCAGCAGGAATAAGCCCGCCCTATCTGCAACGACAAAATCCATAGTCTGGGCGGTAGGTGGTGACGAGGTTCCATCAGTATCAATTACTAACGGCCCCAGCTTGGCTGTGTCTGGTCTAACAGAGGCAAGACGTTGCCCGCCACGGGTTTTGAATACTTTCGTCGAACCCTACGGCAAGACAATTTGTAAGTACTATTTCTTGAATGGCTGGCGGGGCAAACCTGGGAGAGCAAAACAAGCATAGCATTAGATTCCACCTTAACTGACAAGTTTATCTGGTCACCCCCAACCAAGCCACCACCATAAGATAATATATATGTGATGGCAACATTGGTAATATCTTGGGAGGTGCGGGGGGAGAGGAGTTTTAGCGGGTAAGCAGATGAGAGCTCCGAGAACGCGACAGAAGATCCATAAGATGACAAGACAATATTTCCACTACCAGCCGGTACAGCAGCCATACAGAACCGCGGGGGGTTCAACATTGTGCTGGAGCTCATCAGATGTACTTAGATCAGATAAAAGCCCTTTGGGATCAATGTGATTATACAGCATGAATGTTTGAACTCGCGAGTCCGGAACGGTCAAGGATACGGTGAAAATAAACATATTTCCGTGGGATATTCATGATTACATCGTAAAGAGTGTGGTGAGGTGGCTAACGCCAACTAGAGTATACGACACGAATGTAGAAATTTGGTAAGCAAAACAACAGATTTTGTATGTCAAGTAATATAAAAAAAAAAAAGAACAGGAATTCAAAAATAAACGGATGGGTAAGGAGAGTAGCCGCCAGTGACGGAGAGAGAAAGAGGGAGGATGCATGCGTTTGAGAAATGCGAGAAAGTGAGGTGGGGGCGCATGTTACAGATGTTCAATATTTGCGGGTAGCAAGCGCTCGTATCTCGAAGAGATGCGAACGGTCAGGTTTTGAGAAGGTGTCTTGTTTGGAAAGCGCTGATTTCCATCCTTTCATTTCCAGGCGATGGCGCTCTTCCGCCAGGCGGCATCGTTCCAGGAAGGCATCATCCACATCACATACCATTGAGGCCCGTGAGCCCCGATCACTTCCCGATTCCGATATAGTGCGTGTATGACTGCATGCGGGACTGGGCGCCTCCTCTCGGGTATCAGATGACGCACTTGAGTTGGTCCGAGAGATGTTAGTTTCAGTGGTCCCACTCCGGTCAGACGCTGGCAGGCCCTGGAGGCTGGCACGAATGGTGCCACCCTTGGTTTCCCAGTTATCGGCATCGTCTTCATCATCCGCGAGGTTGGCAAACACGTCAGGCTCGTCTTCATCGGGTGGTAAAGTCGATATCCAACACATCCGTGCTGGATCGAATATCATGTTTCCCACTATCCGTGCACCAGATGTAAAAGAGCCGGCGGGTGAGCCTATGGATGAACCAGTGAGGTGTGTGATAAGCGCAGGGCGTGTTGACGTCCCCACGGCGGCGTCAAAATCACGGAGTACGTGATCATTCCCCTCCCAGCGGAGAGAATGGGGATTCCATTTCATGTCGCCAACGACTGCTCATCATCATGAGCTGGGGTTGCTGCAAGTAAAATATAAAGTGGTATACCTTTGGGACCCCCTGTGCCACCTAAATTTCGTATCAAAGTTGGTTTTCTGCGGGTGGCAGCAGTTTGTGCAGTAGGAGAAGAGACATTTTTTCTCTTCTTTGGAAGGATCTCGGAATAATTGGGTGTTTTAGTGGGAAACTCAATCCTTCCCGTCCGTTTGAGTGTGTTGGTCGAAGGTGCGAATGCAGTAATAGCTTCTGATATAAATTTAATTCCAGTCTGCGGAGATAGGAAAGGTAAAAGGACTAACCAGAATTTCCACCAGAAAATTCCCTCCGTCCATTTCTTCTCAATATCCCTTTCTCAGATGATTTTGAGGGATAACTACCCCCTGGTATTCGGTTACCATACCCTTTGGGTTGTACCCGATATTGTCCCTCCTTTTCACGATCGGTGGGGAGATCCTCAATAGCATCAAGCTCTGTCCCATCCCCGTATGTGCGCTGACGCTTAGGTCGACGGAGAACCTTTGGAACTGGAGGCGGAGGATTCGATACGCGTGCAGCTTTTGTTGATGCGCTTGAGGGTGGCCGGGGTGGAAGGGGTGATGTTGCGCGAATGGTGGACGATGACGCTGTGGATGGGCCAGCAAAGACATTAGTGAGGGGTGGGCGAGTTTTGATGCGTGATTGTGTGGGCATGGTGAGACGTAGCGCATTTGGATTCGAGGAGGGTGTTGATGGGCGAGTCGGGGGTACCTTGAAATCAGATGCTCCTGTTCGACTAACGGAGCTCTTGTGCGATTTGGCGCGGGATGCGGCGGTCGGCTCATCATAGCGCGAGAACTTGGACCCTCCGGCTGAGGAAGCCGACCCAGAGCCTAATGCTTGGGACTGACTGGCTTCCAACAGAGAGGACAAGGATGCTTTTCTGGTGAGCTTCCGCGTGATAGTTGATGGGGGAGTGGGGGGTTTGAGACCTGAGTGGGACTTTTGACCTCGGAGGCTGCCAGGTTTGGGGGACAGGAAGGAAGCTGATGATGGGGATGGAATAGAGGAGAGTGTTTGGAATGTTTGAGAGCGAGTTGGGGGGCGCAGTGGCGGGGATGGTGAGAGTCTCAGTTTTTGCAGTTGACGAACGGATGATGGGGGAGGATTTGCGGGAGATTTCGCTCGTTCCAGCCTTAGTCTTGAGGGTGGCCTCAAGGACGAAGGCCGTTGAGGGGGCATGCTATTGCTGCGACTTGAGACGCGGCTGGATTGCTGAGTGTTGGATAGCAGTCGGCTGGGACTAAGGTCAACGTCATCATCGATGACAAGACCCATTTCAAAGTCGTCCTCAGGGTCTGGGCTGGCGGTCTTGATTTGATCTCGAGTGAAAGGGGCTTTTTTCTTTTTTTCGAGGATCTTCGTCAATTGGCGGGCCCCCTGCCCTGACTCGAACAATGCGGTGGGTATGACTAAACCCTCCAGCTCGCCGTCGTCCTCTTCGTCCTCTTCTGCCTCAGTTTCGGGAAGGGATAAGGATGAGGCAGAGTTTGAGGAAGGAGAAGCATCGGCGAAGCCAAGGGTCGAGTAGGCGTCTGATGATTGGGAGGACGAAGTATGGTCTTTGTCTCCCCATTCGAGTGAATTCTTTGATGACCTATGGTTGAGTGACAAAGGAGCGAGTGAGAGTTGAGTGAGATCCGAAGGCAATGCGAAGGCATCTTCGAAATCCTCATCGATAGTTGTTTGTGGTTTGGGAGGGACACGGATGGGAAGGGCGGCTACCTTTATGGTCGAAACCCCTTCGTCGTCATCGTCGTCGTCAATGACGTCGGACATGGGGGGTGGGGGGCGGATGGTGAATATTTGGGACTGGGAGTTCGAGAGAGAGCGTGAGTTGTTCTCAAATCTCGCGACGATGCCTGCGACCACTGCTTTTGCCTTTGCGCCTCCAGTGCTTCCGAGATCCATCTCAAGGTCCCAATCCTCCTCACCATCGTCCTTGTCGATTACGGTATGTATCGGCTGTCCCTCTGGGAGGTCAAAGTCTGCGTCTGGCCACTCTTCCTGGGATACGATGAACGTTGGAGCGGGGATGGTTGTCATATTGGTGAGTGAATTTATTGTAAACAAGGGTGTATTGAATGTCGGAGATGTCGGTAGAGTATAAGAAAGAGGGAGTGGGGCTGTCGTGCGAAATGCGAATGTTGGTGGAGGGGGCGGGTGAATAGGCCGCGACAATGGGAGGGAAAAAGAAAGAGGAATGACTGGCGGGAGTGAATATAACGACAGCTATTATGGCTGCGTTGGCGGCGAAAAAAAGCCAAGAGGCAATGCGTGCGGGAACCAAGACAAGCGAAGAACGGACATGCCTCGTGTTACCAAACAATATGTCACATCCTCGAATGCAAACATTTGTACATAGTAACGTCACAACCCCCTAGTATGGCATCAGTCGTCGCAGCTCCGACGCATTTTCCTCAATCTCATCCATTCCCTCCTCATCCCCAACCTGCATCCGCTCGACATCGGTCTCAGCCTCCAGCTCATGTCTCACCCGAATCCCCCTCTCCACCATCGTGTCACTCAGCGCGTTTAGCTCTTGCCGGCTAAATACCTCCCGCAGCGCAGTGAATGCAAGTAGATATAATTCTGTACCCATTTCAGTTGTACGTCCGACAAGCAACGACACATGTGCCCACCTTTGTTTAAGGGACATTCTCCTATCGCACGGAAGAATATTTTTTTAGCCCGCTGGAACTCGCCTGCGCGGATTTCAAATTCAAGATAGATTCGCCATATGATCGGGCTGGCCCTCGTCCTGTATTTCAAAAAAATATGAGCAACCCTCCGAGCAAACTTCAGGGGCACCTGCCGTTCGTGTTCAACAGCAGCAATTAGCCCCCCACGCGTCCGCTCAATTTCACTCTCCCATCTCCCTGTTTCCCATCTTGCAATCCACACCTCTTCCGCTCGCCTTGCAACATCCTTTGTTTTGCCCCCACTTTCACCAAGCATGCCCCTTACACGACCCCACACGCCCTGCCCCTTCTCCCCCTCCAGAAATAGCCCAAGAATCAATGAATGACTCGGATACTGCTCCAATGCCCTTTCCACTCGTGCCCTCAATATGTCCGGTGGTGTCGGATTCCGGAGTTCAATACTATGGTGCTGGATCATCAGCAAACATGCCACAATCATGCTTTCATGCTCCAGGGTCTGAACTTCGCCCTGGAGATGGTCATCGAATACGGATAGCGCGGCCGCTATATCGCCCGTAGTCAGTAGCTCCAATAATGCACGAAGCTTCACCCATGCTTCCCTCTCTTTCCATTTCTCCCCACCCTCTGCGGATTTAATAGCATCTTCTAATTGCCGTTTTCCTCGCAATATCACAATACCCGTATGACCGGCTACCCCTGCAGATCGCAAAATAACGTCAAGGGCTTCGTCAGGTCGTCCACATAGCCATTCTAGCTGCGCCCATTCCCACCAAATCTCCCCCATGCGATTCCGCGCTGCAGGCTCTGGCGAAGGAGGCAGGATAGTTTGATACACTTTACGCGCATCGAGAATGTTGTTTCGAACCCTCTCTAGCTGGGCGTGCATTCCCCAATGCAATGGCGAATCGGGCGAATCGGCGAGAAGGGTTCTCGCGAGTTTTAATGCACTTGCTCAGAAAATCAACTGATAGCATCCGTCCGGTAATCTGGCGCTTACCCCTTCATGTTCAAGGCAAATTCAAATGCCAACGCCAAACCATCCCACTCGAAATCCTCACGTCCAAGCCTTAGTTGTTTAAATATGCGTTTCACCAGTTCTTGGTCCACGGTTTTTAACGTTTCCCTCCCCCAAAACCCTCTCACCTCTTTCCCCTTGGCATTTGTCGGATAGATACCTGCGTCAAACGGCCCAAATACCCCACGCCCCCAGTTCCGGACAGGCCCGAACCCATCCTGGTACTCCTTTTCCCGCCCTACAACCACCCCAGCTATTGCATCGGCCATAATATGTTTTTGCCTTACAGAATTTGGGAATAACGCGTCCAGGAACGCGGGGGCACATAGGTGGCCATGGCTCCAGCGATCGTCCCAGTCATCATGATCCTGAGAAGCGGAAAACCCAGGAACATGCAAGCCTATGAAAGAAATCCAGGCAAGCCTGAATAAATGCTGGGCACGCTGAGTCCTCAGGCTGGAAAGCATAGTTCGAATGTCGGAAAACAGGATGGTGGCGTAAGGATCCTCCGATTCATCCTTGGAACGAGCTGGGAGACGGGCAGTTCGATCCGCATGTAGCTCATTGAGAGCCCAAATGGTATATGGGTCACTGTTTGGTAAAGATTTTTGAGGGGGATCTGCGGGCTGCGGTTGGGTTGCTTCGTCTGCCCTGCCACTGGCAACCCACGCCGACCACCCTTTGGCGCCCACTTCGCCTATGCGGGGAACTTCTGACTCCCAGAATTCTTCGAGTTGGTCAACTTGCGCATGGAAGGATAGGCCTTTTAAAACCTGTGGTAATTTAAACGTGCTGTAGATATATGATGATTAAGGATGTCCATGAATGAAGAGAGTATTCATACAGTTCGGCTTGCGCTTGGAACATCGCGGTAGCTCGTTCAGTATATCCTGCAGAGTGGAGTGCCACGGCAACCCTCCAGAGTACCCTAACCCGCCCTACCTCACTTTCGTCATCAGATCCGAGTACCTGAAGAACCTTCGCGGCATCCTCTAGGATTCCTTCTAGGCCTGTATTGCCTTTCCGAATCCTCCATTCTAGCCATTCCATCCAAATGTCAATACCACCTGCCTTGAAAGCAACATCCCATTCCGCCCTCAATTTGCTCTCATGCCAAATCTCCTCACCAGACTTCAGATATTTTAACCGTAGGACCTTGGACGCCGCATTCTGGGGACTCGCGGCTATAGCACGGGAGAGAATAGAGCAACTTATCTCCGATCGGGCTTTGGTAGCGTTCTTGGATGCAATTGGGATGGTCGACAAGTTATGTGATAAGAGTGACAACCACGTAGTGACAGAAGTAGGGTTGGCAGATAATTCCTGTTCCAACAATTTCGACGTTGTCTGGTGTGCTGGTAACTGGGATTGGTCGTCATTCTCGTCGCTATCCTCAGAGCCTGGGGCAATATCTGATTCGGAGGATGATTCATCAGACGAGTCGTTTATTTTAGTGGCGATCGAACGGTAGGTATCCTCGGGATTGCGACCACCGCGACGCGAAGGCAGGGGAAGAAACCCGTCAACTTCTTCATGTTTATAACCATTACCCGCCTGGAGGATGCTACGCTTAGGGGGCAATGCCAATAAAGCTCTAGTGCTTGAATCAGTCAAGCTAGTCATCTAAAGATCGAACTGCGTGAGCTTTCCGGGGAGCAACTTTAAGGACGGTTCGTGCCTTGCGCCTGCCTGCGTGACCAACCTCAACACCCTTTCCACTCCTGTGAAGCGCGACCCAGGCTGCAGAGAGCCCGAGAATACGTCTTCCCCCTTAAATCATGATTAGGCGTTACCAAGGAAGTAGGGGGTTCACATACCACCGAAAATACGATATTTGGGAACGTCACCCGAGTGCAACCCACCGTATGTGATATTGAGAGGGTCACCCCTCTGGTCAATATAGAAGAAACGCCTGGCCTCGTCCACTTTTGAGCGTTCTAAGTCCTCCTGCACCTTGGAGGTTTCGTCATCCAGATTGAGCGACTTTCTATGATCTTTGCGGTGCTTGCGCCTCTCTGACTTGTCTTTGCTGTGATCTTTGTGTTTGGGACGCTCGCGCGTTTTCTTGTCATGGTTTCGATGCGGTCTTGAATCGTCCTCGCGAGATTTGCTGGGCCCAGGTTCGGATTCCGGGAATGATGCAAACGAGGGTGGAAACGAGGAGAAGGAGGGGGCAGACATGGAAATAAATTAGTGGTGTTGGTTGCCACCCAATTGAGGACACCATGACCGGTAATCACCTCGTTGCCTGATTCTCTTATTATATAATCCATCAGGCCCACTGATAATTTTTCCAAATTGCTCACCGCGGATATTCACATCGCCATCAGCATCTTTAACTCTGACCACGATTCGACCTCCAGCCCGCACCTCCAATGCGCCCTCTGACAGAGGAAGAGTCCAAGGCGGTCTTTGCCAAGCTAGCAAACTATATTGTTCGTCCTTTCATGGGATTCACACGTGTTTACGGGCTAACCAAACTTCAACTTAGGGAAAGAATCTCATACATCTCATCGACAGACCGGACGAGCCATATTGCTTTCGGCTTCAAAAGGATCGAGTCTACTATGTTTCTGAATCATCCATGCGTCTTGGTATCTCGGTCGCCAGGCCCAATCTTGTTAGTCTCGGGACATGTTTTGGCAAGTTCAGTAAAAGCGGTAAATTCAAGCTTCACATCACCGCCCTCGATTATGTCGCACAATACGCTAAATACAAGGTGTGTATGTTGGAATGATTGATCGGCCTCTCATCGACAGGCTTCCAGGTGTGGATAAAACCCAACGGCGAAATGCCGTTCCTCTATGGCAATCATATTGTAAAAGCTCATCTTGGGAGAATTACGGAAGACACTCCCGAGCACCAAGGCGTGGTGGTATTTAGTATGAACGATGTACCATTGGTGAGCTTCAATCTTTGTGTCAGAACCACACCTCCGACACCGGACTTAGGGCTTCGGTGTGACCGCGCGGTCCACAGTGGACACACGCAAACTTGACCCAACCGCCATCATCGTATTTCACCAAGCGTAATGTTTGCTTTATTTTTCCATCGATCCGATTCTGACGAGGTATATCATAGAGACGTTGGTGAATACCTGCGCGATGAAGTAAATATTTCTCCCCTTCATCGTCTATCTTGGCTAATCATCCCCGTTACTAGGACACACTTTTTTAACTGCAATCCCATTTTATTTTCAATTCAAATTCTGGGTTAGGGACGTTCGGGCGGACTCAGTTGCTAGTATACAGTATTGCTTTCTCCCGGTTCTGAAGTGCTCGGCCGTGGTAGATTACTTCCCCCTGCGCGGGCGCAGGCAGGATCCTAGGGTCATCACTCAATGTCACACAGTACACCTCATGTTGATATCAAGGTAACCTGAACATCCTGTCATTTCATCAGCTAATCGTAATACATAATCCGGCACTTCAACAACGAGAAGTAATAGCTGGCATTTCCTGTCATATAACTTTCCCCTTTAAAGTCCGTTCAAATCATCGCTGACTGATATGGTTCCCGTTGGCATATTACTTGGTAGCAATCGGTTCTGGCCCCTGGGGTTGGAATGTGGATCATTGGATGCTGTTTCCCCGAAGCCATATGATCGACATCAGCACGCGTCTCCTTAGCAGACGTTGCCTCGTCAAGTTGACGTGGTCAATAGGCACCCAATTCTTGCCCTGTGCAACTGTATGCATGAGATCTATACGGGAGCTAACATGTGTTGTCACAACATAAGTATAATCTGATAGAAAGCACTGAGGATACCTACCAGCTCCCCACGGTATCTGCAGCGATCCTAACCTCGGCGATTTTATCAAGCAAAATGGTGGCATAAACAGTGGTCTCCACACCAGGACCCACTGATTTAGTGAGCTGAGAACCGTCAGGCCCATATATCTAGGAATGAACATCTGCCGTCAGTGGGAAGATAATACACTGATGAAACACCTGTGTCATGGTTATGGCAGTTGTGGATCCACCTCTAGGGAACACAAACCACGGGAAGCCTGTCAGTTTCGTCTTCTCTGCTCCTGCTTTGCTCACGACGTGACAACAGAAGGCTAAAGCATCCAACTTCTATAGCCACAAGTTGAGTCATCTTGCTAGATGCTCCACCATTAACAATGTAGGGTGAGCCACCAGTGAATGGGGAAAGACAGGCCACCATCTTCCAACGAATATTTGTGGATATTGAGAGTAGATATGATATTTTAGCCAAGTATAAGGGATTGCCTCTAAGCTGGATTCTATTGATACACGCTCAGCTTACTTGAATATATTCCCAGTAATTTAGACTTCGACTAGTTGACCATATTCGGTCCGGACAACATTATGGATTGGGCTGGATCCCAATGAATAAATAGTCAAATCATCAGCGAAATAATATGAACCACTTCCGTCAGCAAGTGTAGTTTTCTCGTAATGGGTTGGCTGAAAAATAGGTACGAACTGTGTATCATATTTCCATTAGGATACATAGCTAGGAGCGAATACCTTGATTTTGCAACGGTAATTTGCAATCTTCCCATCCGAAGTAATTGTCACCTGAGAAATGTAGAGGGATCCACCATCTCGCTCGGCAAAACTAAGCACGACATTTAGTGCCTCACAAATACGATCCATTTCTGGAGAGTGAAGCGCAAGGGCATTTGCTTGATATTCAATATTCCTTCACTGGCAGTACACTTTGGCGTGAGATAAGATCATTCGCCCGGCGGCCCATGGGACCCAAGGGTAGCCTGAGCCACGATGAGTAAAAGGAGCTCACTAGAAAGGCAAAGATTTAAACCTGGAATGAAGACTTCCAAAAACTCAATGATCTTGGCATCGTGAGCGGCAGCTTCATTAATGAGTCTGAGGTCTTCGTAACACCTCCTTGGAGATCAAGCCAAATACTGCACGGGCCCTGAGACTCGGGAATACCCCCCATGAAATTATTTGACTTACGGTTCAGCCCAAATGGCGGCAACTTTGAATTATCAAGTATCTGAGTTTGAGGGGCTAAGACTGATTGGCATCTTCGAGTATTGAATTCGGGGTCTGACGGAGAACAATGAACGCACCACAGATATGGTGACGCCATCTTAAGTATCCCCCGCATCTGATGGGGCAGAGGGCTGATGACGGCGAACTCGTGCTTTTTTAGAGAAAATCCCAAGCATCCCAGAATTGACGACTTGAAAATAATAACAACTCCCCTCTTCAAGGGCCAGGAGTGATTTGGGAGGGAAGGATTGGGAGGTGGGAGGTATACATATGCATGTACTGGTACCGGCATACTTCCAGGTCGTCAATGACATCACCCTCAGCACGCGGCGGTTCAATTCAATTTTCGTCAAAACCTGGTAGATGCGTTTGAATGGCTCGGTTTTGCTGGCCGTCGCCAGGTATAAAGTTTGCTACCAACGACGAAAAACCATGACCAAGGGCTTTGACAGTTGGAGGTAAATAGATATAAAGAATGGAGTCCGCGACCTCTCCTCGTTACGTCGGAGTTTGGACATGGCATCTTCCTCCTCGGATACTTACACGTACTGGTCCACACTCACCGACGACGACTTAACTGTCGAAATTGTCCAGAAAACATTAAATGGCGCCCAGGATGATGTTTGGGTCACAGCTGCCTGTCTTGATAGGCTTCTGGACGACATTAGCCTGCAGCGAGCCCTGCTCGATGTTGGCATATCAAGAACAGAGGATGTTATTAGACGGTCTATGGGTGCGCTAAATGGAACAGAGAGTATGGAGGCTGAGGCCATGGGAGACAGCGCAGACATTCAGAAGCTTACAGACCACTTCCAAGCCATGCCAGCGGACGCGCAGCTCTGCCACATGCGCGCCGTCCTCCTTCACCGTCTCGACCTATTGAATACTTATGTTCAGATATGCGCCACAACTCCGACGGGGCAAAATTCAGACGATTACGAATATAATGACCCAGACGAACTCAGCGACGAGTGGGATGACGACCCATGGGCGGACGGGGGCGATGAACCTGCCACGAAACCTGCAACCAAATCGAGACCTCCCCCAATATCCCTTTCTACATTCCTCCTGCAGGATCTCCTTACTTCTGCATGTCGACTTGCCACTATGCATTGGTTTGATGCACTCCAGGTTATGCTTGAGCGACATGGCTCAGCGTTGTGGCAATTCCGCTTCATAATATTGGATGGCATTCCGGAACACACACAACCCTCAGCAGTTCGCGGCATACTTCCTGGGCTGAATCCATCCCTCGAATATGAAAATATAATGTCACTGAACTCCTGCCGGCCTGAGCGGGATTTTTCGGAATTACCTCATGTTCAGATAGCATTAGGGAACTCGGGAATCGTTTTCTTTTATTCGGAGAATATACCCCTGCCCGATCTAGAGGGCTGCGCTGAACCACTCACTGCAGAGGAGCTCGCGACGTGGTACACGAATCACGTTGACCGGATTATGTCTTCCACAGGCATGGTCGACCTAGCACTAGCATACATACAGCACGGTGCATCCCAAGGCATCCCAGGACTTGATTCTCTTGGTGAAGAATTGAGTCTTCTCTCTCGCCTTGTTTATGATGCACCTCAGGGCCATGTCCTCGAAGACTGGACGCTCGAGCGTTGGCGAAAAATGGACCCCCCCAGTGTCTTGCGAGCATACCTTGCTCATTCGACCCCCGATTCTCTTCCAAGTGATATTAATCGACTAGTAATGCCATATCTCTTTGTGCTTGAGGCCCACGCAGAACGTGCTGGTGCCCCAGACCCAACTCTCCCAAACCGCCTTCTATACGATTATATCCTTTCTGCCCCACTCGACCTAGTTGCCGTGATCTTTGATTCTTCCAAACCAACACTCCCCGCCGCCCAGCGGCTCCTCCGGAATGACGAGGATATTGTGCGATTGGCGCTAGCGTGTTTGTATGGGAGTAATAGTTTGAACCAATGGTCTACCATGAGCCGTATATTCGAATGTCTACCCGTGTGGGAGGTCACTGGGGAGGACGAGGATACCGATGCAGACGTGGTAGAGACTACTATCGCTTCCCTTGGAAATTTTGTCACCCCTTCAACAGCTCGTCCTCAGTGTGGCCCTCATGACCTCCTGGTATTTTTTAAACCCCTCCCGGTAAAAGCTCTCTCTCGAGCGCTTGATATGCTCGATGTTCATCTCGAATCAGGAGAGATACTGTCACGGTGGAGTGTGGCAGCGCCTCTGCGATGGTTTTTGCAAAGCAGTGGGAATGCTAAAGAACAATTATCGTGGGCCAACAGGATGGCGCGACGTGCTGGAGGTTCAGACGATCGTCTAACCACCCAAGAGGATTGGGAATGGTTGCTGGAGGATATGTTAAAATTATGCGGAAACAGCAGTGGTGGCTTGAGAGGTGCTTTTGGCTTAGTGCCTCATGATGGGATGATCCGCATATTTTTGAACGGTCTACTCTCTTCAGGCAGTAAGCAACATCGTTGACCACGCTCTGGGCCACGTTAATGTGTTGTTAGATTTCAAAATTGCCCAACACCTCCTGCGCTCGAAGAAGATCCCGCTGGATAGCAGCGCCATTGAAGAGATATGTCTAACCTGCTCGCGCGAATTCTACGATAATGCACCTTCGGGTAATTATAAGTTTGGAGACATGAAACTAGCCTATGACTGGTGATTGATTTACTCAACAACGTGTCCGCCTAACTAATTTGATGGCCCAGTTTGGATGTCCCCCCACCGTCTGACCGCATTCTCCAAGAAAAAGAATTCATAGAGGCCACCTCTAGGATATCTTCTTTCAACATAAGTTCTCGCCCTGGTGTTCCTATCTCACCTATTGAAATCCGGCTTACGAGAGATCGGCTTTCTTTGATTTCCCGTGTTCTATCTAGTAATAACGATGCATACAAACACACTGAAGTTATCCTGGACCTGGCGTACAAGCTTGGATTCCGGAATAATGCGGTTGCCGAAGTGAAAGTTCTTGCCATGCTCGCGGACACCGCTCTGCAGACCGAGGATTTCACGCGGGCATACGAACTCAGCGAGCGTATGGTCGAAGCCGTCTCCACACTTAGAGCTCGCTTTGTCATCGATGATCCCACCGTTATAGATGCCAGTGAAGTCTGTTGGGTCGCCTGCTTCCAGCTGGGGAGGCAGCCGGAATTCGTTGACCTTGAGAAAAAATTATTGCTACTAGGACGTGCTCTTGAACTATGCCCTGCGGACAAAATACACGACGTTTTGACAGTGTGGCGGAGGCTAGAGCAAGAACACATCCGAAATTGTGAAGAACGTTTGTCGGGTCACCAACGGGGTGCACCGTCTCGCGCCCAACGACCTCTTGCAGCCAACGCAGCTGCTTCTCTGAAGACTCGGTTAAAGGATTTCCATATGCCATCTCCCCCGCTCCTTAGCACCCCCGATGCGGCAGCTCTCGCTTCCCGAACATTCCGTAGTGTCGCAGCAAATTTTCCCTTCTCTGTCGGTAGCCGTGGCCGGTCACAATTGTCAGAAAGGGACGAAGAGGAGTCTGGGAGTCATGTTAAGTCGGACAGTGTGGATGTTTCGGCACAAGCTACCAGGGTGTTCCAAAAAGGCATTGGATGGCTCATTGGTGCAGACGATGAATGAACTAAGTAGTAACACGATGGGAACATTTGATGTCTTGCTATAGTGAATTATTTCAATAAAAGTTTGACAAAACGAGGGCGGATGCCAGCCAAAGTGGCGGTTAAGTAAATACAAGGACTAGGCGTAGCGAACGGATAATGTTGTATCGAGGGAGTGTATATAGGTGGGTTCAGGTAACTACAACATATATTTGACAGTAGTTAAAATTAAAGTGTGCTGTTGGGGAAGTGAGGAGGTATATATACCATAAGATAGATGAGCAGATAGGATTAACAGGGTGGG
Organism: Infundibulicybe gibba; assembly: GCA_015501065.1. Classification (NCBI taxonomy): domain Eukaryota; kingdom Fungi; phylum Basidiomycota; class Agaricomycetes; order Agaricales; family Omphalinaceae; genus Infundibulicybe; species Infundibulicybe gibba. Next base: position 1,208,087 of record JADNYI010000001.1, read on the forward strand.
GGACGGAATTTACAGGTGGATTTTTCCTCGATAGGCACCGGCCGGAAGAGCGCGATGTCGCTGCTGAAAGGGGTTATGACGTTGCACTCCCAAACCGAGATGATGTTCCAGTACGTGCGCGGGGTCTGCTGAGTATACTCGTGGGTTTTTCAGGGTTAATCTCATTCAATCGGTCTGTACGAGGGGCGCGAGAGCGGCCCCCGCGCCCACAAACGTCGCAGAAATCTTTCTCATTACTGGCGGTTCGAAGGTCTTCAACTTCGGCCTTGAGATCTCGAACCTGACCTTCCAGTTCCCATATTTGTCTTTGCCATGCCGTCTTCGCAGTTGCTACTTGCTCCTGCAGTGCCCGAATGACTGATGATTGATCTTCAGGGATAGACAGCATGGGTTGTTTATCCTGGAACTGGCCAGATCGGGAGTCTTGGTGGGAAGGTGTGATGGGGCTGATCAGTTCTTTGGCACTCAACGGGCTCTGTACGTCGGAGTCAGATGTGGGCGGAGGGTCACGCTGGACGATATCTTCGAATTGAGCACTAAACATAGTCGACATAGGCCTCAGCTTTAAAGCAGGGAATTCAGTGACATTGGGTGGGGCGCTCTGGGCAAAAGAATCGAGATGATTCCACATCCTTTCCGCTGGATCCGGTGGAGCCGTCTGTGGTTGAAAAGCGCTATCCTCCGTAGCTGAACTCGGGGCAATAGGAACACGCACTTGATGCCGTGTTTGAATGGAGAGAGGTGGGGGAGTACGTTTGGGGCTAGGAGAGGATCTTAAAGTGGTGGTGTCAGAGTCTTTGTCCGAGTGTCTAACATCAAGCAGTGAGGGTGAAAGCCGAGGAGCGGGGATGCGGCGTGATGATATTCTTGGAGCTTGCTGTTGTGCGTTATGAGCGGCGTGTGCATCTGATAGTGAGGGAACTGGTGGGGGCGGAGCTCGTTCTTCCTTGTCGCGAGCGCTATTGAAGAGCCTCATAAAACCACTCTTCTTGTGCTTTAATGATTTACCAGGTGGTGCAATAGCTGGTTCCGAATCTCGCCTCTCAAACCTAGATTGTGGAGCAGCATTACTAACGATGGTTTGTAATGCATTCTTAGCCCTTGCACCAGCACTGATTGATCTCGCCCGCGCCCTGGAATTTATGCTGCTTATGGGGCTGTCATCGAAACTGTTGGTGATGCTTGTTGAATCTGGTTGGGAATCGTACGGTGGCGTGTGTAACGACGTGCTGCTTTCAGAGTGCCTTGGAGGTGGCGCGTTGGGCGTCGTAATACTTCTGGATCGTTGTGCTCTGGCTTCTTCGAGTGAAATAAGAGCTACATTTGCACCCATTCCCCGATCCATCCAGCCGTGAAGGCTGAAAACCCCAATTGGAGCAGTATTGTTTGAACCAGATTCCCGCCCGCCTGTGGGCGTCTCTGACAAGAGAGTGCTGTTATGTAGGGAAAGTGGAAAGGAGATCTCTCGACCATTAACCACAGATACGCGACCCTTCGCGTCACGAGACATGGATGCAGCTGAAGTGTCTGCCGTCAACAAGGAAGCTGTCTTTGAAGCGGTGCTGGTGGCGATAGAGTCGGTGACTGTGATGGCCGAGTCACTCCGAGAGAGATGAGAAAAGTCATCAAATACGCGGAGAGGGGATGACGGGGGTGGTTCTTGGGCATAAGAGACAGCGAGATCTGGGTTGGCGTATGGGTGAACGTCCTCATCTACATAAGAGTCTGATGGTCGAGGACTCTTGAAGGATTGGGTTTCTACTTGATGTTGGTGTATCTGCTCGTTTGTAAAACATCGTGGAGAAAATTGAGGATCAGACAAGTGCGTGGTCGCAGGAGGAAGGTGACCATGCACGGATGGATTAGGGGAAGAGGGAACGGAATGCTTTGGGGAACGAGTGCGGAGGCCCAGGGAAAATTTGCCGCGCGGGACTTTTTGCGCTGGATTGGGAACCGGGGACGGAGCTGAAGATGATAAATTTTCGTGAGCGAGTGCGCTGGACAAATCGTCAATCTAATGTATGCAACAAAGAGAGACTAAGACATACCATATTCCCCTTGAGTTGGAAGAATGGGAAGCAGCAGCTTCTGAAGAGGTCTTGGACCGAGATTGCGAACGACTTGACTCCCCGCTCGGCCGCCCCGCATTACTTGACCTAGGGCTCGAGGAACTAAAACCAAAGCCCCGCTTGAAAACATTCTCCTTGGTATGATTGGGGGATGCAAGATCAGTCGAACCAAGCTCTAATTCATCCTCTTCGGGGAGTGATCCCTCATCCATCTCCCAGGGAGCGCGGGAGTGGTAGCGCATCTTTGGACCAAGAATGCTCATGCGGGGCATCGGTTCGTCATCATCGTCGTCAAAATGGACCTGGTCTTCCTCTTCATAAGCTTCAGAGGAATCAAAGGAAGAGCGAGAATCATCATCGAGGTCCAACATGCTCGCGGTAGGGTCATTAAGGCGGTCTTTGTGGGTCCTGTCGGCCGGGCTGAGTGGGGGTATATGGTGGTAATCGGACTGGCAGGAATCTGACCTGTCCATTGGGCGGGGAGAGAGAAAAGCACGACTGTATACCGAAGGAGAGTCTGAGATGTCTGAAACGGAAGGAAAACGAGAGTGTAGATGTGCTCTTGTGGTTCTTTGGCCCAACAAATTCCTGAGATGGTCCTCCTGGGGAGAATTCAGGGACTGGAGCATGGTGGTAGGAAGGAAGAAAGGAAGGAGGGGAGAAGGGGACCGAGGCTGGTGGAGACCAGCGGGTGCCGTTCCTCGGTCTAAGCTTGATCGAAACCGTTCTTGACCAAACATGGCTATTCTCATATATTTTTATTTATTTTTAATTCCCGACACCACGTGGCCTTTCTCATCATGAACGCCATCTCACTGACTTCATCTGCCAACGGTCGGCTCTCGGGCAAGTCCTGGAAAGCTCCCAAGTCTGCTACAGTGTTTGTCCCCTCACCTCATCCACATCCACCCCCACCTCATGCCCCCGCAGCCGTTCCCATATCCCGGATGGCGTAAAAACTAAAAGCTGGGAGGATCGCATGGAAAAAACAAAACGGGCTGCCGCAATAAAAAAACTGGAAATCGACCTCAGGGAAGAGAAACTGGCCGATTTCAAGCGGTGGGCTCTTAACCCTCACCCGCTTCAGCCACTAACTATTTTATTAGCCGGAAGGAAATTACGATGGAGCGTAAAAAGGCAGCAGAGGAGCGTCAGAGGCTTGAAGAAGACAAGGCCAAGGCACTTTGTTCCCTGCTCTAACCCCAATTTCTAATTAAACTTCCGGTCCCACAGATGGGTGCAAGAAAAGCAGCTCGGCTCCGTCGGAGAGCTGGAAGGTCAAGGAAAATTAATGGCTGAATGTTAAACCCTGTCCCTGCGACTTGCCCCTATTTCTGCTTTGTGTCGTATGTAATTCATTAAATCAAGCCCCAGAGCTACAGCGTCCAGCTCGTATCCGCTTCCTCCTCCTTTACAAATGGTTTGTCCAACCCAATCACCACACTTTCGCAGAGTGGACAACTGCTCGCCAACAAATCCTCAAGCTCAGCACGTAATTTCTCCATCTTTTTGCTCCCATCCCGTTCGGTCCCGCTCCTTCGGCCGCCCATCCCAGGAATCCAAGCTGGTGCTGACACAACAGCAGCAAGTGCATCAGGGACTATAAGGTCTCGCAACCGATCGCCCGCCGAGATAATATTTCTCCCTAATAGATTCGCTGCTCTTGCTCCATTTTGCAATGGATTTGCAATATTACCGAAATTAGTCGATAGCAAGGTACGCTGTCCGCCCGGTTGCCGGGTTTGCATAACGGTAGCCCCACTTGGAGCAACCGGGGAGGGGTTCCCAATGGCCCCGCCGTTTACTGGGCCGTTCGCAACCTTATTTTGTCCATCCTTTACCAGCTCAGTCTGGAGCGTGATGATTTTACGAAGAGCTGATGCAGGGAGATATTCTTTAGCCTAAAAAGGTTTTAGAGCATAAATTATTACTGTCAATGTCAAATACTTACCAAACTGATGAGACAGTCAGCATGGAAGGTATGCCGGCAAGGAAAGACGTAGAACTGTCGCGTCAAGAGCAAGCGGGAACACGAGGAGCACTGTTCGCCAGAGTCGATTGTTATGAAGCGGCTTTTGAGAGCCGATATATCCTGTTTGATAGATTCAGCTGTGTGGGTAGCCTCATCCATTTCGGCTTTCAGGGTATCTATGTGAGCAGAGTAGCCCTCTAGGGCATGGGCAATCTCTTCCTTGAAATCATCAATCACAACGAAATCAGGGAAGAAGGGCAAAACGTCTTCAATCTTCAATATATCAGTATCCTCAAGGAAATGCATAGCACTGGAATACGCATGTTAGATAGCGCCCACAGAATTCGTACTTGAAAACTGACGTCTTGATATCATTCTTTTCTTGGACCACGTATCTAGCGATCTTAAGCCATAGCTTCTTGCGTAGAGGGTGGTCGTCCTCGGGCATGTCAGCGTTAATTTTAGCTAGCTCCAGGTCACCCTTCTCAATGGCTAAATCGACGCTGTTCTCCCAAAGCCCCATTTTGGAGTAGATATGGACGCAGGCTTGGGTGCGCCCCGCCTGCTTGCATAGCCGGAGCGCGTAGTCAAGATCATAATATGGCCTTCCGGTGATGGGATCTGAAGGAGCCGTAGACAGGAAACGGAGGAGGGGACCATCGTCTTCGGGAGGAGCGGTGTGTAGGGTCGGAGAATGCGGTGAGATGTAAAACGTAATAAGGAGGTTATGGATTGTGGGCGATGTATTATTTTGTTCGAAAACGACGTGATTGAGGTATCGGATAGCTTGATTGGGCGATAGAGGATCGCGGGGGGCATGCTGGAGTTGTAAAATGGATGGAATAAGACGAATAGGGTCAAGTAGCGATTGCCGCATCCATGAATCGACAGTCTCTTTTGGAAGTTGTCTCATGAGAACCGGTCCAAACCTATAGTAAAGCTCAGGATCAGGCTGGAGAAAACGTCATTATTTTCTCAGAGATGTTATGTGCTTCCACAAACCTGCCGGTTGATAACATCAATAGCCTTACTCCAGTCCTCCTCGAGAATCCAGTGTTCAATGACGCGCTCGAAGTCCCCGATTACATTAGCGTAGAAGAGATACATGTCTGTTCTCCCGTGGCCTTGGATCAACTCATAAACTGTATCTCGTTCCAGGTTGCTCTAACAAGTGAGTGGAATCAGTGATGGCTTTGAGCTTGACTCATTCATCCTAACCTTATAAGTTTCAAAGAAATGGCGTAAATCCCCCGCGACAATAGTCCGTTCGGTCTGGAGATTATCAATGTCTTGGGGAAGCGATCCCGACGCAACGAGATCGTCAAGCTCATTGCATTTGCTAAGGTAAAACTCAACCAACCAAGTAGCAAGCATCATGCGTTGTGTGAGATCCTTTGGCCAAATGAGTATATCGTACACCTTTAATTACAACAATATTCACCGTTCGACGAGTTCGTTCGAGTCTTGAGATGAGGTACGATCGTAAGGAATCGCGTTCGCCGACATCAAGGAACTTGAGCGTGACCTCTTCGAAGGAGGCGGAGCATTGTGAGTAGCATTGCGCTGCCTTATAGTACAGTCCATCCTTGAATAGCGCATTGGCTTGCGCTGATAATACCTGGTCTCGCTGGTTTGCCGTCTAAAGCTTGTTTGTCAGCAAGACGGAAGAGCTTTAATGATATTACTATTACCTTTGTGTGATTAAGCGCAATCTCGAATTGACCCTGTTCAAGGTATATTTTCCACACATCTCGCCCTTCATTCGAAACCCCAAGTTCAAATAGAGACTGGTCTGTAAAAACCCAGTAGGTCTTTCGCACTGGATCAGCTGCTAACCCCCGAACCTCTTCATTGGATTTCTTCAAGAGGCGGTCGAGGTTTAGTGGCTGATTATGGAATGAGTGGTCCGACTAACCAATGGAAGCGGTTCTTCGTATGTCATTCTTTCATCCAGATTGCAGACAGCTGCAACACGGTCCTTGTATAATAGGATGAAATGGAATTCGGTTAGCGCAATGGATTGAGGGATTTCTACTGATCCACCCCCAGAAAAAGGCATAGGGTATGGTAATAGTTGTGCGGAGTCAATAAGATCATCCAAAGCAAGGTCAAAGTTAAAGTTTCCATGGTATATGCCAGGTTCTAGGTTCGGGTCAGGCCAATCCTAACAAAATCTAACGCACTTACCAGTTAGCCATGCCATACTCCTGGGTAGGGAAGATGCCTGGTCAGAATTTGATGTGAAAACTTCCAGCTCGGAGTACTGGAGATTTCCAGGGAGTTCCAGGATTTCTAATAGAGTTGTTTTGTATTTAAACGGAGGCTAAAGCGAGAGATAACACACTTGGGGCTGTTTCCCGATACGCAGCGAATAATCCCGAAAATACGCGACCGCCATCCTCTGATTTGCGGTCGGGCACCCCAATGAATTGGTATATCCGCGAAGGCGTCGTCACCAGAACTAGTGCCTTTTTAGGATCAGCGGGAGGAAAGAAGTCGAATCGGATTCCAGTTATTGATTGTCTCTCCGGGAGCGAGAATACCGACTGCAGATAACGCTCCTGTGATTTGAAGAAATCTTCTTCAGCGTCGAGGACTGCTTCGTATATGGTGCCATTCCTTGCTCCGATGAGGATTTCCCGCGTCGATGTGGTATTAGATGATAGCAGTGCCGTTTTGTTCCATGCGAGGCTCTCAATGACCATTTTGAAGCCCTTGAGTTGTTTGGGCTTCTTCCATGTGCGGAATAGATACCAGTTCTCGCCTTGAATAGAGGTGATCACAATGTGCCGGCCTGAGGGATCCATGAAGATTTTATGTATCGTCATGTCTTTAGGCCCTCGAGGTATCTCGATTTTGATTACTTGGTCCGAGTGGGAGAGCTCAATCAACACGATCATATTCGAGGCGAATCCCATGGCAAGCATGTCAGAACAGACCACGAAGGAGACGAGCGGTGCAGGAAAGGCGAATTGGACGCGACCAAGGTCAAATACTGGAGCAGTAGCAACAGCTGGGTCCAGGTTTCCTTCCTGTGAAGTTCCAGATAATAATCGCCAGTTCTGCGGGAACACTCACCGAACGTATATCTTCAAATTCTGCCCGCGCGTCATCCAACTCGTATGGGGATGGTTCGAAGCCCTCGTATTGCAACTGGGGCAATATATTCGAGGTGACTGTGCCAGCTGCATGCTCGACATCTAAATATTAATTCTGTCAGAAATGAAAATAACAAATTCCTGCACATACATTCGTCGAACATCATACACCAACCAAAGTGACTGAAGTTGCCAATGTGAGGTAAATTCGGTAATCGGAGTCACCCGAAACTGAAACCATATAAACCAGCCGGAGCCTCCGCCCCCGGACACTTGGATCCCGCACTCCGACCTATCTAATCTCTCTTTCACTCCCAAGACACAGAATGGAGCGTCCTATGCCCCGCTTGTTTCTAATTCGCCATGGTGAGCAAGGATATTCATGGGTGTCCGAATTACTACCAATGACATCCAATTCTCCAGGCGAAACAGAGTGGTCGTTAAATGGGTCAGTCGTTGCTGCCTTGACGCCCAATAGCTCAACTGAGAAGTGGCACATCTCATAGGAGACATGTTAGAACTAATTTGCTATATAACATCCTCAAATGATTCACTGCGCGCCAGACCGGCCGATCGGACATTCCTCTGACTGCCCGGGGAGAGTTGCAGGTGAAGGAAAAGGCCCACCTGCTCGTTGGCAAGGGCTGTGAGTGAATCACTGATGGGGCTATGTCTGCCGTCTAATGGGAGAATAGTAACCGTCGATCCTGAAAACCTCTGCACCGTCTTCGTTTCCCCCCGTATCCGTGCACACAAGACATTTCACTTACTTTTCGAGCACATCCCGAACCTCCCTGATCACATTTTAACTGAGGAGGTCAGAGAATGGGACTATGGTGGGCGCATGGTCAACTCTAAGAGAGTATGATCAAATAACCTTCTCAGGTGTTTATGAGGGCCTTAAACCCGCCGAAATCAAAGAGAAGAGCCCGGGTTGGGCGATCTGGAAGGATGGGTATATCTCTCAAGCTTATTTACCCTCCTCTTCATTCACGTGCCTATGAAGTTGCCCGGATGGAGAGTCGGTCCAGGAAATGCAGGACCGTGTCGATACTGTTATCGCCAAGGTTTGGGCGTGTGTCTGTATTACATCCATATTTGACGATTGGTAGGTCCGGGAATATCACCGACAGTACAAGGAAGAAGGGCTCAATACACGGGATGTTATGATTGTCGCCCATGGTCACTTCAGCCGAGTCTTTATTGCCCGATGGATTGAATTCCCACTTCATCTTGGTATGTAAACCCATTTAGTGTACTGCTAATTGCTTTAATTTTCGCAGGAACACACTTCAATGTCGAGCCTGGTGGTGTTGCTGTTTTGAGTTATAATCACAATTCGTTGGCAGAGCCAGCACTGAATGCATTGAATTTGTATGCCACAATTCGCTAAAATGTTTTATAAAGTTGTGTGTAACATTCATTTCTGGGCTGCCAACAAAGCGAGTGGTGTGATATTTTGTCAGCGCGTCGCGTCGGGTTTGTTGTCTTCCATTGCTTGGTTCCATCACTTCAAAATATTTTGCACTCTGACCTGATACCGCTCAGCGTCTCCTTCATTCTTTTTTACCCTATCTCATACCATGTCTATTGTCGACTCGGAGAGTTCAGTTTCTGCTTCGGTTGAATCCACGGATCAAGAGCTCACTTCCGAATTTGATATTTTGTCTCGTGTCGATACGCCTCACGACAGGCATGAGGCCATTTCCGAGCCGTTTGCAGACGAGATCACGGCCGAGGACACCCTATCAGCTCCTGAGGAAGGCGAGGGAGCTGTGAGTGGCACACTGCCCGTTGGCACGCAATCGTACGTCACAACGACTCAGGATCAGAATGCTCTTCCCCAAGAGGCGGTGGCGACGAATACGGAAAAAAGCCCATCCAAATTAGTTTCCCCCAGTAAATCTAGACCCTCAATGTCTGTAAACCCACCCAACGGTAAAACGAATGGTGGCCCACCCACTCCTCTTGTAAAGAAGGCAAGTTTTATTTACGGTGGCGTTAAGTAGCCATGCTCATGAGAATATTATACACAGATTCTTAACTCTGGAACATTTGGTGCTGGCGCTGTTAAAACAAAGCCTGCTGCTACTGTTGCTGTTGCCACTCCTACAGCCACCAAGCCTGTTCCAACCACCACCCCTGCCCTCAGAAAATCCACCATCTCAGCCCCCCCAGCGAAACCGCCCATGTCCTCCGCTTCTCGTCCCCCTACAGCCTCTGCTCCACCACCCACTCGGAGGGCGTCGGTCGTTCCTCCCAAAACGACTGCGCCACCCCCATCCAAACCGACCTTATCTTCTTCCGTGAACGCCAAACCCACGGCCACGGGTGCCACCCGTTCATCGGTAGTGTCACCTGCTGGGTCGGTTGCTTCCTTGAAATCTGGCAGTACTCCAAGGCCTCGTGCTTCAGTCTCCTCTGAGTCTGTCAGGAAAGTTACATCAGCATCCCGAACTACCCCCACTCCCCAGGCAAAACCTGCACCAGCGCCTGCTCCCAGGACAACTGGCCCGCGATCATCCACTGCTAGCATCAGTAGAACACCCGCCCGAGCAACACCTTCTATTTCGGCAATCCAGGAAGACGGAAAGGCTACGGAAGAGTTGCAGAATAAGGTAAGGAGGAATTATTCATTATTTGAACCCAAATAATTCCGGTTTTTTCCAGTTGGCAGAGGCGACGGCCGAGCTAACATCAAAGACTAATGCAGTTGCTGAATTGGAGGGCCAGATTGACTCACTTAAATCCTCCCTCGAGCAAGCACAGGCAGATGCCCAATCTAAAGTCATGTTAGCTGACAATCTTGGTGACGCTAAGACTGCATTGGAGAGCCAGTTGGAGGAAGCCAGACAAGCATTACGGGTTTTACAGGCTGACCACGGCGAAAGTATTGCTTCTCTAGAATCCGTTCGCGACGAGGTAAGAATCGCGCTGTTGGCTCTAACTGATGACTCGACTCTAATATGGTCTAGTTGAACACAGCGAAGGCGGCTACCCTCGTTCAAAATGACATTGTTCATCAGCTTCAAACACAGTTACAAGTCCTAGAAGACCAGTTATCAGTTTCAAAGGACAATCTGGATGCTCTTAAGGCTTCCCAGGGTTCTTCCCTGTCCGAAGCTGCGGCTGTTGCCTCTGTCGAGCATGATGCGTTGATCAAAGCCCAAGCCGATCTGAAGGCCATTCGCGAGGAAACCCAGGCTTTACAAGCTGCCCACGCAAATGCACTCGCGGATTCAACGGCTAAGATATCTGAACTCAAGGCCAAAGCTGCACTTGTGGAAGCACTCGAGTCTCAGGTGAACACTCTCAAGTTAGAGAAGGAGGAACATTCCGGAAAACTCTCGGAACTAGAGGTGGAAATTTTAGAATTGAAGGAAAGTCAGGAAGTCATAGAGGATGAACGCGAACGGTTGTCGGCCCGGCTTACTTCGTTGGAGGAGGAGCTCTCAGCAGCCCTTGAGCAGTTGAAGGAACAAGGATTAAATCACTCTACTCAGCTGGAGGAATCCAAGAGGGCTCATGACGAACAGGTCAAGGCCGCTGCTGAGGACCACGCACAAGTCGTTGCCTCCTACGAAGCAGTCAAAGCGGAGCTCGCATCAGCACTCCTTAGTCACGATCATACCAGGAGCGCGGCGCAAGCGGCGGACGAGGAACATATCCGACAGCTCGAGGAAAAAGAGCAGGATTACCTTCATAAGCAGGCAGAATTGACCGACGAGATAAAAAGAATCACATCGGAGCTTGAGGTGTGTATTTCATGGTGTACGATTTACCAGGGTGATTGTTGAGGGTGAGAAAATTAGGGTCAAGAAGCACAATATAACCTCAGAGTGGACGCTGTAAAAGCCGAACATGACGAGCTACTACGGGAGGCCTTCGAGCGCGCCAAGGTTGGTTAGCTACCCCCAGTGTACCCTATTTATCTGATTCTTTTTGCCAGGCTGAGGCGGGCGACGCGCATACACAAGAACTACAATCGTTGCGGGCCGACTCTAATGCTACCATTGAACAAATCCAAGCCGCCAATCAAGCTGCGTTGGCTGACATCAAAGCAGAACACGCCTCCACCCTGGAATCTGAGGTCCGGACCTTGGATAAGCAGATCAACAGCATCAAGTTGGATCTCAAAGCCACCCAAGACGATCTTTCGAAAGCCAAAGCCGCTCTTGAGGCTGCTCGAGTTGAGGTTGTCAACCTCACATCTCAACGAGATGAAGCTCATTCGCTTTTGGCTGCCGCTTCGACCTCCTCACCGGCGCAGACAGAGGAAGTCGCCCGCGTCACACGCGAATTATCTGTGGCCAAAGACGACCTTGCTGCTGTCACAGAAATGCTCAATCTCACCAAGACGACACTCAATGAGACATCCGAGAACCATACCAAGGAACTCGAAGAGGCCGCTAAATCCCGAGCAGAAGAATTCACCAAGCTCAGCGTGATACATGACGACGAGGTTAAGGCGCTGGCCAACCAGAAGCTGGAGCTCTCCATAAAGTTATCTGATCTGGAGGGAGAACTTGCCACACTCAAAGCAACCGTGGCTGCCGAACCCACTGTCCCAAAGATTGTTAATAACGGGGCCGTTCCCCCTCAATCTTCAAGCGTCACCAAGGAAGATCTTCAGCGAATGCATGAGGCCCACAACCTCAAGCTAAATGACGTGCGCGCCGAGTATGAGAAGATGATTCGAACTCTTAAAGAACAGGTGGAGGCTGAGATGACCAAGGCAGAAGTACTCCAACAAGAGGTGGCAAGGAAGATGATGGAGATCCAGTACCTTGAACAGGACCAGGATGATAGTCAGGAGCAAATCACCCGGTATGTTAGATTTTTCAGTTTCAAAGGTTTCGTTGGGGGTATGGTTGCGCTGGCCGTGATCTATGGATTTTTCTAAATTCTCTTTAACTTTGCTAACTTAAACGGAACCTAATTATTAACGACCAACTCTCGTTTGATTTCACCTGTGACAGATTGAAGGAGGAATTGGACAATTACCACAAGGCAGAAACCACGTCATGAACAGCGCCCATCCGCAGCACCTCACGAAAACCGCACGACTCGTATTACGACCCGCAACCTGTTTCGGTCCCCACCGATTAATTTCCGTCGATCTGGAGTTGAAACGCGACCTCCATGTTTACGCGCACGCCTCTTACCATGTTCGCGATGGCCTCGGGAAGGATCAGCCTAAATTACCATTAGCTTTTTAACTTGGAATGTTATGCTCCTGCTACTTTTTTATATGTTAAATCTTTTTTCATCCGCCATCCCAATTTATGACTTTACTCTGGAACCCTGATGATCCCCATACTGGTTGATGTTATGATGACTCGTCGGCTAGTTTGACGCATTATCCAGCTGGTTGATGGCTGGGTGGAATGTTGTCTGCATTGAAACATAGAACTGGTATGGATTGTGATTACAATGGACGCTGCGTATCGTGGCTGAACAGCAATTGCTGTCCTCTCTCCGACGCGGTAGGAGGCAAGTCAAAAAAAAAAAATAGAAAACAACGTAAAAGGTAATATTGCGGCTTCACGTGGCTAAGTCCGATCGCTACCGCCCCAAAGAACATTTTGTTCAAATCGCCCGAGTTTGCTCGAGCCCTGGACTCTTCTTCTCTCTCCTCTCACATCCTCCTCTACCCTTTACCCCTCCCTTTGCCCACCGACACGTTCTGCACGCAATGGCCATCCAAAAAGAGCCAGGTCAAAAGGGCGTTAACTGGTCCAACATTGCCGTCGGTGAGTGTGTTCCTATTCGACACGTCGATCACTCAACTCATATGAATACTTAGGCGGTATTATGAACATGGTACATCATTCAGCACCTAATTCCTAGTCAAGCATTACTCACAATATCTGCCTGTCTGCCATTTTATGCCGCGTAGTTTGTGAGCACTGCTTTCGGTGGCCGTCTCATTTTTTGTTTTAACCATTTTGCCCTTATTCCAGGAGGCAAGTTGGTTTTCGAGCCCATTTTCTCTCAAGACTGCTATATGGCTTCGTTCAGGTTACGACTCTAGGGCAACCCCTTGAAGTGCTTAAGACACAGATGGCTGCTAACCGTTCACAATCCATGCTGCAAGCGTGTAAATCAGTCTGGGCCCGGGGTGGGGTTGCTGGCATGTATCAAGGCCTGATACCCTGGGTAAGTTGGATGTCTAAAGCCCATCTCCCTCATACCGACCGTTATAATAGGCATGGATTGAGGCCTCAACAAAGGGCGCTGTGCTTGTTTTCACCGCTTCAGAGGTAGAGACTGCTACTCTTGCCGCTGGTATCAGCCCTGGATTTGCTGGATTGTTGGGGGGTATGACCGGTGGTGTTGCCCAGGCATACGCTACTATGGGTGAGTTTTTGGGCATTTTATATGCAGCTCTCATGTGCTACCCTACTGCCATTATCTCTACCATATAATTGGATCCTCATCATCATTGCATCCAGGTTTCACGACATGCATGAAAACGGTCGAAATCACGCGCCACAAAACAGCAGCCACCGGAGTTAAACCACCCTCAACGTGGGCTGTCTTTGCCGATATCTACCGCCGGGAAGGTCTTGCTGGTGTAAACAAGGGCGTTAATGCCGTTGCAGTCCGACAGTGTACTAACTGGGGATCACGGTGCGTGTTCCCGATATACTATATAATTCCAGTTGCTAAATTTCGAGATAGCATGGGCTTTGCACGGCTGGCTGAAACTTCCATCCGCAGGATTAAGGGTAAGGGTGAGTCGGATAGCCTTGGGCCCATGGACAAAATCTTGGCTTCGACTATCGGTGGTGCACTAGCAACATGGAATCAACCGATTGAAGTCATCCGCGTGGAGGCGAGTATATTTGCCTTACGGAAATCGCGACCCAACTAACCACTTACAGATGCAATCTATGGCCAAAGGCACTGCGAATGCAAACCGCCCTGCTAAGTTGACAATTATGAATACGTTGGCCTTCATCTACAAAGAGAACGGCATCAAGGGCTTGTACCGTGGCGTCACACCTCGCATTGGTCTTGGGATCTGGCAGACAATCTGTATGGTGTCATTAGCAGATTATGTCAAACTTTGGTTCGTGAAGGATTCTAAATTTTCATGTGGTCTGCTCCTCAACTTCTCTCTACAGGGTCAAGGGAAAATAGATGAGCTGCGGGTTACTTTATTACTTGGTAGAACGTGTTACATTTTAATCTTGGCTTGCACCACAATAGACTACATTTATTCATTCCACGATTTTGCTTTTTTTTGAGAATTGTCAGGTATGGGAGAATATGATCCGGTAGTAGTAGTAGTACATGTATATATATAATACCGGTCACGACACTCTCCGGGTTCCCGACTAGCCAGCAGACTACTTAGTACATATTGCACTCCTACTCTCCTCTCAATCCCAACACTGATCAGAATGAGCGCGCCAGTCTCAACGACCACTCATCCTCTCCTCTTGAGGTACCTTGCGCAGCTGAATAAGAACCCTCTCAGGACCAAGGCTACTACAACAGGTCACTGACACTCTTCCTCTTTGGCAGCGACTGCTATTTACCTCCTCCTCAGCTGTATTATGTTTTCTTCAAGAGGTGCTGGGAAGCAACTTCTCCAGAATGCCTGTGACACCGGCATCCAAGGACGCGCCATTCATGGCACATGCACTTGCACGCGCACATATCAACGCCAAGGCGCTCAAAATGGCATTCTATGGCTTCCTGGTTTCCGCACCAATAAGCCACTTCCTCATTGGTGCTTTGCAGAGAGCGTTTGCAGGGAAGACGAGTACTAAAGCAAAGATTGCGCAAATCCTGGCTAGCAATCTCCTTGTGTCGCCAATTCAAGCTTCTGGTGCGTGCCACTACATTCATAACCCTCAGCATTCCTCATGGATTCTTTAAGCTTATCTTGCCTCTATGGCTATCATTAATGGCGCCAAGTCTATGGACGAAGTTATTAAGACGGTGAAGGCGGGTTTCTTCCAGGTCATTCGCGTATGTGTCAATATACCCTGACCATGGTGCCATACCACGCACTGACCAGCGATCCTGAAGATATCATGGGTCGTCTCTCCCCTGACTATGACCATCGCTCAAAAGTTTATCCCTGTGGATGTGAGTTACAGTTGGCAGCTTCCTGATAGTATTCACTTATGATCTCCCCATTTACAATAGCTCTGGGTCCCATTCTTCAACGCGGTTCAATTCGTACTTGGCGTGCGTTGTGTCATTGACTTGTTTTGATTGAAATCGTAACACTGGTTCCAGACGTATTTCAACATCCGTGTCAAGCAGATGCGCTTGGCTGCTCTCAAAAAAGAGCAAAACGAGAGGGAGAGGAGGGGTAGCCCCTGAGACCATCAGTGTCTGCCAATAATTTCATGGAGTTATGTATTATCTACGTGCTATCTTCTTGTGGATATATGCTTTAAATAATCTATGTGTCGCGGACATCACACACCGTAATACATGCTCTAGCTCTCGGCTTTGGTTCCTGGAGGTAACGTTGGCGGATGGGTGATTTACCCATTTGTGATGACGCGGGGTCGCAGACCTCAGTTTCGAGTCGCCATCCACTGAGGCCATATGAGCCAGGCCGAGTAATCCAGAGTTTAGGCAACACAGTAGTGATTTGGCATGGATCCAATGTTCCACGGAATGTCATACGGCCAAAGAAAGGAGGGGGGAGGAGATTTGATGTGGGAGGATATGGTGTTCGATCCGAGGTGACCTGGAGCACGTAATGTGCTCTGTGTGTAAGTGAGTAGTTTCGGATTGTGAACCGTACTAGCGTTTGACAAGGACTGTAAACACAGTTTATGGTGAGTGGCAGCATGAAATATGCCATATCAACGCACCCTGTGGTAAAATCATGTACAACTTTGGCTGATTCCTGCGACACAGCAACTAATGGGTTCATCTCTGCATTCCACTCACTATTCCGAATCGCGTCGAGAACCTCCATCTTCTCTCGCTGCGTCTCAGCATACATACTACGTTTTACTTTTGCATTCTCAGCCTCCTGAATCGCCTCTTCAAGGATCGCGTGCCCGGCGCCCAAATCCAGTCCAGAGACGTATAGGTGACCTGCACGTTTTTGTTGGGGCATTTCCCAATACACCACAGCATCAACAGAGGCAGGGTTATACAGTGGGAATATAGACGGGTGAGAGTGTACAGGTATATGTGGGTGCGTATGGGCGATGTGGTGTGCTATTGTATTTCGGCGGCCTGAATGTATGAAATGCTGAGCAGTTGGCGTTTGTATTGATTTCGCATCGTCGGTCTATGAATAAAGATATTAGAGCTGGCTTGGTGCAGATTGAGGAGAAACAAGACCTTTATGATGTGGCTGCAAATGAGCTCGATTGGTGGTGGATCGGATACTTCTACGGTTCTGCCATGCAGGATATCGACGAGTTTTCGTGTAACGAACTTAGTCGTCTCGGGGGACCCAGATCCCTCTAACCATTGGTTAGCCCCATACAGCAGTCGTGACGATTGGTATGGGAGGATGGTTGCACTGTATGACAGTCCCAGTTACTCATTTTGCAGAAAACAAGCAAAGGCGACTTACATTGAATATTTTACGCAAGGTGTGCACTTCCATGTTGGACTGAGTGTTGTCACCTGGGTAAGAACCACATCTGCTTGGGAAACATTTTCGAGCTCCAGGTTTACAAGGAACATCTGTTCAGGCGAGTGGCTCGGCTCGGCTGTTGCGGAGGCTTCTAAGAGGGGGTGCACCTCATAGGAGCGCATCGCTTGGGCGGAGTGAAAGCTATCTAAACTGTTCTGTAACAATCATAAATCACCAGATATGCCGCAGAGAACCGAAGCTATGCCTACCTCTCGATAAACAAAGAGGATGCGCAACTCCCGTTGCCCCTCGCCTGTTGCATGCAAGGTGACCGGGATTTCTAGATTACCCCCGGGCTGGATCGCATCGCCAACAATTGGTATGCGAAATGGCTTCCGGGGCTTCAGCGAATTCTCCGATTTAAATACTTCTGCCGCTTCATTATCCTCATCCTCTTCGTCGTCGCTATCTTCGTCGTTGCTATCGTCGCCATCTTCATCATCGTCTTCTTCGTCTCCCTCTTCACTTCCGCCTCTATCCCCATTATATCTTACTTCACCTACCCATACTTCATCGGCCTCGCCAGCAATCATCCACAACTCCCCAACTGGCCTTGTTCCCAAATTCGAAAACCACACCACCATCGTCTTCCTCTCGCCGCTGAATAATAGTAGCTGTGCATCATCCACAAAATCTGCTTGTAGGCGGTGTCCTGGGTCAACCACGGGCACTGTCACTAGAACATCTGGCCCATAGGTTGCTGTCTGTCGTTGGGCCGCCGTGGCCTGGAGTCGCCTTCCACGCTGAGAGAGCGACTCGGTAGATGAGAGGAGGGAGAGAAAGTCATAATGTAAGTGAGTAATTATAAGTGTTCCGGGGCGTGTAGCAGTTACACCCACGGGGACCTGTATGTCTGCCTGGTTAGTGCTGGTCACAAGAAAGATAAAACAGGGCCATGTACTGTATGTAATTCGTTCGCTCCGAGAACCAAATCCTGGACAACCCCGACTTGGACGAATTGCGTAGACAGAGATGGTGAATCTCCTGTGCTTTTCTCCTTTACTACCACAGTTAAATTCGACAAGTTCACCTCGGTGTCCAATGGATTTCGCAGAACCAGATCGACCCAAAACATTTCTGCAATGATATTGTGGAAAGTTCTTAGAGTCCAGAACCGAGGGGGGGGGAGACAATACGCACCGCCAACGGCCGCCTGGCCACTTTTCGTTAGCGCTTCCTTACCTCCTCTAGCCCTCCAAAATGTCCTCCAATCCTCCTCTCTCTTCTCCCACTCGTCCTGCACTCCATCGGGGGTCCGGCCTAGCCTCACTCGTGTTTGCTTTCTCAAGCAGAATGTAAACGGCAGCTCTAGATCTTGAAGGGGCACACTATCCCCAGATATAGACTTGAAATGCTAAACCGGCTGTCCAAGGTAAGTGCCACCCCTCTATGAACGCATACACGCACCGCAAACGCAACCCTAAAATCGTCCAAAAATACTTTATCATTGCTTGGCGATTGCTCCTCGCCCGCGCCTTTCCGAGCGATTTGCATGCTGCCTCCTGAACCCCGTAGCAGTCCCAGGAAAAACCTAACAGCGCCGGCTACATCTCCAGTTGTATATAACAGTCTTCCAAGTGGATGCTCAATTCCCGATAAGATTGCATCAAACCCGCCCACATCCTCCGGTGTGCAGCCTTCAGATTCCCAGAACGCTGGAGAAAGATGCATGGGGGCGCGGTGTTGATAGAGTTTGTGCGCACGGCGTAGGAGAAACATGGTCAATGGTTTCTACGACGCGGTCGGTTGAGGCCATGACAAGCCGAAAGGGAGGCACCTACAATTCCACACTTCTCAAGTCTATTCGCAGCCGTCAGATACCATAGGGCCGCGCGCCTCCGCGCATGCTTTCTCTCGCTCAACAAAGCTGCGTGTGCTAATAATAACGCAGCGGGCGGTTCTTCTGCCTTGCACGCAGAATCAAATTTCATCGTTAGAGTCCACCTGGTCTTATGGGACAGATAAACCTACATTTCCGGCCGCCCAGACTAGCCACCGCTCGCCTTCGAGCACGGGGCCCAGGAAATCGGGACTCGGGATTACAGACTCCCATCGAGCAGCGATTTGGAGGGCGCGGAGCTGGGCGTGGGAAGAAGGCTCGGATGTCGGCGTTGGGTGCATTGGAGCAATAGCATTGGATGCGTGGAGCGGAAGTGTCGGGGAGGGCGACAGAATGAGGGGAAGAATATCCTATACATATATCTTAGCCAAGAGACGGAACATAATTGGAGACGGAGACATACAGAACCACCCTTCCCCTCCTTCCGAAGCGCCTCCCAAACTGCCACTGCTAGCTTATAGTCCCCAAGAATTGTCGCAAATTCGGCAAGGCGGCGTTGTTGAGATGGGGCTAAAGAATGGGACCCCCTGGGCCCATAGCAGACCCATTGCTGAGTGTCCTAGCGGGCAAAGCGGATACAGAGGAAGAAGGGTTATGTAATGGGGCGGGGGACGGTGATGGTGAGCCAAAGAGGCGGCGGGTAGACGAAAAGAGGCGAGATGGTAGACGACGAGTGGATGAGAACTACGATACAATGTGTTTGCATTAGGACTAGGAAAGGTAAAGGAACATACATTTTCATTCCATTCTACAACACACTTCTCCATCCATGGAACAAGACTCATTACTACGAATTCACGCGCGAAGCGGGCGATTTGTTGAATATCCTTCTCTGAGAGACGAAGGGTATTGGGCGATAGGGAATTGAGCGGATTAGGACTTCCTGGTGGGGAGGCCAATGCTGGTGGAACAATCGTCTGGGACTCGAAGGAAGGCGGGGGAAGACGAGGGAGCGGTACTGGAACAGGGACGGGTGGTGGCGGTGGCGACGGAAGCGACAGCGGTAAAAGATAGCTATGTAGGCCGAACTGCTTCTTCACGGCATTGAAGAGGGCCCCAGCTCTACGACAAAAGTTAGAAATTTCCGGGAGTTCAACGGGGGGACGTACTCCTCGTGTGATAGAGCTGAATTCTCGGGGTGTATTATAAGGGTGTACTGTATAAATGTAGAGTCTACCCATGGTGGAAACTCAAGTGCCCGTGTGTGGAGGGTAGTAATTGCCTGGAGCGGGTTTGGGGCATTCGTTGACACTGCAAGGATAACTAGGCAGCACCAAATTAGATTGTGTATTCGAGGCGAATACAGACGCACGAGCAACAGGGTGGTTCCACCCCTCATCCTTTGCGGGGACATGGTCACCCTCGGCGCACCGTTTGAGCTCATCCCACCAAGGCGTGCGCGCCATGTCGTTATCACCCGCCTTCTGTGCGTCGTCGACCCATTTCGCACACCGTTTTCCAATGCGTGCACCTATCCAATCTATAGTGCGTACGGCCCGCTGCTCATCGTCTTCGCGGCATGCGGCCTCAATCTCAGCAAGGTCGGAGAAACGGAGTGCGAACGAAACATGGGGCACAGACGCGAGCGATATAGTTCGTGTTGTTACTAGTCAGTCCGGGAGTAAGTGTTGGATGGTAATTCCACTGATTGAGTTGAATCCAGCACACCTTGTGGGAGGGGTGAGAAGGATTGAAGAATCTGGGGTAAGGGTGGTAATAAGGATGCATTAAGGAGGTCCGCAAGATCTGGAGACGGTAATATGCAAATATGTGGCTCAGTGATATAGGTAGAACGAGAGCCATTAATATTATCAGCGCAGACAGTCGGAACTGCGAAATAATCCACCAACATGGCACAAATTCCCACGACTTTATAAATATTTCCAAAAACTTTCCTGCATAACCAAACTCAGTCACTGCCGCTGTACTGATGCAAGCCTGCAGCTGCCTCCTCATCAGAACACATTTTTTGCTGGTACTGGGATAATACACCATGCCAAAGGCTAAAACAAAATATACACCCAAGTTCGTAACACCGCATCGTACGCTTGGTCGTTCTGCCCTCAACCCCTGATCTCACCACAGAAGCGAACAGATTTTGTAGCAAGCGGTCTGAAACGGGCAGATGAATGGATTTGCCATGTGTGTACCCCCCCAGGCGGGTGGGTCGCTGTACGATCCATGAAAGCGAAGGTCGCGGAGGAACATGAACGGTCCGCTGACCACATGCGTCAGGTGGAGGCTAGCACTGGTTGGGGCAACCCAACCACTGACACGGAGGCCTGGACTACTGCTCCGCAGAAACCTCCTGTGCTTACAGCAGAGGAGATCAAGATGCGTGATATGCAGATTCATGTAGATCAGGTGCGGGACATGGTCCCATTCTGGATCCATGGCGTCCAGGCGGCGGAGCACGGCGAGCTCCCCAAGCTTGAGGCGTTCCTCGAGCAACTGAGTGGTGATCCATGGGAACAATGTTGGGAGCCCCCACCCGCTGGGCCACCACTATCAGAGACACATAACGGTTGGGGGGCGGCTAATTGGAGCGTACCAAGCAACCAGGGTTGGGGCGATGCTGATGAAAACCGTGGTTGGATATCGAGTGAAGAGAAACCCAAGGAGCGGGATTCGTTTGTGGAGGCGATTGCAAAGCAATTAGCCGTCGATGAAGAGCGTAAACGCCGGATGCACGATTTCTTCAAGGTGAGTGAACGGTTGATTTGGTCAATCCCAGTTTGCCCATATTAGCAGATGCCCACGGAAGATAAATTAAGACAGATCGAACGAACCATCCGTCTCCTCTCTGATACATGAATGTGTATCCGCGAGGTTCAGGTTGAGTCCCGCCTCGGGAACTGTTCGTTCATGGTCTGGGAGTTCCGGAAATATATAATTCATGCAATCTCACCTGAAGCTAAATGTCCTACCATATCATGAGTTCAATCTAATACACCTTTACTTTCCTCAAAAAGACAATCGGCGCTTGACCCCAGAGAATAGAAGCCAGTTTCGCTGAGGCTCGATCGACGATAACAAACATTGATGATCGGGCGGGAGTGCTCCTAGTGGTCAACATTCAACCCTGGTCACCTATGAGTTCCTCACGTGGGCGGTTTATTGCCTCATCCCATTCCATCGCAAACCAGCGATCCCCAGCTGCAGCCTAGGCAATTGCATTCATTATCTGTATTATGATTATTTACCAAGATAGTAATATGGTTCACAACGAGGATCCCAAGCCAGAACTGGGCCTTTACGCCAAGATTCGACATACAGGCCCGGATAGTTGCCTCTCAGTATCCACGCCCGCCGCACCCTTTGCATAATTTTCCATCTGCACTCGGTCTGTACTGGGTCTGGTTCGAGTGGCGGTTTTATCCGTTAGACCAACAATCAACTCGACCTAGGTCTGCCTATTCCCGCCTCCGCCCCCATATTTGGCAATCTCGCGACTCTTGGGAGAAGGCGCCCTAATTCTCAATAAAAATGCCAACCCCCTTCAAATCTATCACAAGGAGACGCTCCTGGGATCTTTCAGTGTGGCTCCCTGTTCCTGTGGACCCCCGATGCAGTGTAAGGTGGCGGTGGCGGATGCTTTCCGCGCCTACACCCCAGTTTTGGCTTTGACCGTTACGGTCAAACACAGAGAATGCTATGTGACAGCGAAAGTCATCCGCAGCCCATATGTGGGGGATTCGGGTGGCGGCGAGCTGCGCCCCAATGGCGCAGGTGGTAATTCAATTGATTTGTAAGCATAGATCAATCTAATCTGTTGCGTCATACCACACAGCATTGGACTCCAAATTGCCCTATATAAGGATTGTCCCCATCCCCTGGCCATCTTACACTACTCCCACACAATATGTCTTCAACCAATATATCAAGCAGACCCCTGCCCTACGGCTGGACAAAACAAATCGACAACCAGTCGGGGCAATCATTCTACGTACGAGCCCCACACCGTGACCCTTTCAGGCGCCTAACCCACATATGCAGGTCGATACCAAAGCAACGCCCCCACGCTCTATCTGGACGCACCCGTACGAAGACGAGCAGTACCTTGCCGCGCACCCCGACGTGCGCGAGAAGCTACAAACAGAGGGAAGCAGACCCGACACCCAGCGGCGGCATTCGTACACGGGCCCCGAGACGAGCAACAGCGCCACGAAGCCCCCGAAGCGCGGGTTCCTCGCGCGGCTCAAGGACAAGGCAGTCGGCACCAAGGAGGAGCGCGAGGCCCAGAAACGCCAGTTTGAGATGGTGAGTTGCTGTCCACGTGGTGTTGTATTGCGGCTTGAGCTCATCATGGCGGTAATCACTAGATGCAGGAGAGGAGGCGGCAGCAGAGGATGTCGGCGCCGATGGGCACGGGTTCGTTTGGACAGCCCCAATATGGACAGCCGCAGTACGGACAACCGCAGTATCCGCAACAGTATGGCGGATATGGACAGCAGTATGGCGGATATGGGCAGCAGGGGATGGGCCCGATGGGGATGGGGACGATGGGGGGTGGTGGGATGATGGGGCGTCGGCGGGGGATGGGCGGGGGCGGGATGGCCATGCCCCTCATCGGAGGGCTGGCAGGCGGGCTGCTCCTTGGCGACATGCTCGATGGCGGGCTGAATGACAATGATTACGGAGGAGGCGACTTTGGCGGGGGTGATTTCGGGGGTGGCGATTTCGGAGGTGGTGGTTTCTAGTGTATTTCATTTCCTCCTTGTGCATCCCGGACGTTCTCAGCAGCCCCGAGTGCCAACATTTGTATCATTACGTTGCCATACCCCCTACACCTAGACTCTGATTGACAAGGGCTTTCCCCCTCATATAATTATACCCCCATGCCTATATTGCTGAGCAAACAACGAGTACAGCACTCAGTAGTCTATCTATATAAATAATACAATGGACTGTGCAACATGACCACTACGAAGGCCCCGGGAGCGGGTCGAACCATGTCCCATTGGGCCAGAGCACCGCCGGCATCGTGAAATCGCCGGCCTCGCCGTCCGATGTGTACTGAAATAACATGAGGTGACATACTCACAAAAACAAAGGCACTCACAGCGAGGCGGAAAAAGTGGGGCACGCTCGCGTTGAACGCGGCAAGGGAAAATGTGAGCGCGGAGCCGACGTAGCGCTCGACGTCATCGACGAGCAGCGCGAAGCCGTCCCAGTCCGCCGGAAGCGGCGCCCACGCGATCGTCTGGTTCACGAACGGGATCAATACGTTGTAGTTGCTCGCGTTGGTGAGGAACATTGGGAGCGCGGAGCCGAGGGGAGCGTCTTGACGAAGCTGTGAGATGGGTCAGCAGGGGTCACACACATGTGAACGTACGCAGGTACCTCGGTGGCGGTCTGTAAGATGGGATCGAACCCAAAGGCCGCAGCGCCATTGAGGAAGAGGCCGGTGAGGTATCCCTGGAACACTGCGCAGGCGCGAGTAGGAAAGGCGGTTCCAGGCATGAGGACCATGGCAAGAAAGTAGTGATGTATGCGGAGCTGCATGCCTGGGAGGAGGGCAAGGACGAGAGTGACGAGACCGCCGGCCACGTACCAGGCGAGGTAGCGGGGGAGCCACCCAGTCTTGCGCATGACACGGACCTGATTCACGGCAGCGGCAAAGATGATGGCGACAATAACGAGAAGGACGACGATGGCGCCGGAGCGCTTGTTAATGTCACTGGCGGTGAGGCGGCTGAGCGGGAGGCGGTCTGTGGTGAGGTTTGTGAGGACGCCGACCCAGAAAGGGGTGAGGTACCATATCGCAGCCTCGAGTGGGGCTTTGGTGAATACGGGGAGGGTGAAGCGGATAGCAAGGCGCCAGAAAGCGTAGGCGATGAAGAGGGCGGGGAGGAAAATTCCGAATGAGGTGCTAATGGGGGGTGGGGAGCTCTGGGGCTGGGAGAAGAGGGAGATATGCCAGAAGCCGATGCAGAAAATGGACCAGAAGAGGATGATGGGTTTGGGGCGGAGGAGGGTGAAGAGGACGAGGGTGACAAGAATGTTGAAGGCGAGGGCAGGGTTGCGGTAATCTGTGCAGTGGGTGAGGGAAGTGGTGGGCAGGAAGCGAAACGAGAGGGGGAACACTGTAGGAAATCCGAGAGAGGTGAGACCGTTGGCTGAGGCGGGGAGAAAGTCTGTAAAGTTGCCAATGAGTTCGAGGGAGGCGCAACCGCCTTTGGATTTGGATATAAGACCACTGTATGGCGGTCAGCAAGTATAAAAGCACAAATAGACACGCACGCTTGGAGGGCAGCGCCGCATATGAAGCTGTCGCCGCGGTAAGTGTGGTCTGGGTCGCCGCCACCGACGATGAGGGGCTTGAAGACGACCTGTTCGTTGCCTACCGTGCGGGGATTTTGGAGAATGAGATTGTCGCACTGGGCCGGACAGCGAAAATCGAATGTCTCATTGTCAAACGGGCGACAGAGTATGCCATCAAGACCACAGGAGTCGAGGGAGGGCCAATAGGTGGCTGAGCAGCCGATAAAGGAGGATGCGGGAGTAAGGAAGGACTGTGCGCGTGAGAAAAAGGTAAAGGACACGATGTAGGCGGCAACGAGGACAACAAAGAGCCAAGGGCGGGTGAGGGGGCGAGTGTAGCGGAGGAAAGTGGATTCGATGGGGAGGTGGATATGTCTGCCGCGGATGGTGGTGTCGATGTCCAGGAGAGGAACGGGGTCTGTGGGAGATCAATGGGGGTGTCGGCACATGGCTGGTTACGCACCACTGAGACTGATCTTCGGACGGGGCCCACGGATGTAAAGGAGGAGACGACGAATACGAGGATAGCGGGGAGGAGGAGGGGAGGCTAATTGTGGTGGGGAGGGTAAAGGTAACATTTGAATGAGATTGTGCTTTGAATCATGGCTGGCAATGCTAGGCATCGGTGATGGTAACACCCAAATCCAATCTTATTTTTACACAACTACAGCTACTTATCTACAACGGACCAACTGTATCCTCCCAGTCAACACTCACACACGCTCAAATGACTTCCGAATTCTTACCATAGTCGTACACGATCCCCATTTCTTTATTCTCACCCTTGGGCCCAGTGAATTTGACATGCCGGACATGGCGTCTCTCTCCATTAATCATCGCCATGCCCCAAGTCTGCGTCGTTTAGACTCGGTTGAGCGTAAAACAGACAACTGACCTGGTTTGCAGTCCAGCTGATCTTATTCTTTAAAGTGTTTGATTCGGCGTATGATTGCACCAGTCCGTGCTCAATCGTGTCCCCGGTCCAACCCTCCTTCAAGTACGTTTCACCAAGCTCCTCTACCTTGACCCGTCTTGACTTTCCCTTGACTGCACCAAACAGGTGATCCTCGTTCTCTCGCTCGGCCCAATCCAGCGTCCGACTCTCCGTCGTCCCGGAGATGCCCCCAGCAACCAACTGATTAATATCAATGTGCTCGATCCCCGCGTCATCCTTGTAGTGCTTGACGTGCAGCGTCACTGTCGCCGCCGAAACGGCCTTGCGTTTGAGCCAGCCCACGCCCTGCAGCGTTAGGATCTCGTCCGTGTCACCGCTCAGCGATTTGTTCTGCATCCAGTCAGCCCTCCGTTCCACGACCAATATTAAATCATTTACCATGGAATACTTGCCCGTGATATTCAGAGTCGTAAAGTCAGTTGGGAATGCCATGGTTGATAGTTCTCTGCAACCCTTATCATCCTCTTCACAATCACATCACCATGCCCCTCAGAGGTGTGCCTCACTTTGCAGTTCACATACACCATCGACCAAATCGGTCTGGCCCGTGCCAGCTTTCTTCAAATAAGGACAACAATCGCAGAGTTAGGTTCCAAATCCGCATTCAAATTCAAATTCGAAGCTGGCCAGCCTGCGGGTGGCACTCGAACGCCTTGAATCGTGGTTTGTGATGCTGGGCATCGATGACAAGGTAGCTCTCATTCTTACGCACCAAGCATCTAGTGTTGTTTGATGTCAGCCTTCTACTGTTTCTGATTGCTTGGGTTTTCGTCTCCGGGATTCAGGAGATGGTGAAAATTCCGGGAAAGGGTTCATGGGAGCCTCTGCCTTGTATAATAGTGCAGCCGATTTTGGAAAGGACTCGTATGAATACATACATCGTTTTTTTTGCCATGAATTGGCACGCGGGCAAGAATACTCAAACTACAACATACTACTTGTTTATTACAACGGCCCAGCTGCATTCTGATCAGTAACACACTCGTTCACATTATCCCCAAATTCTTACCATAGTCGTACACGATTGGCACTTCCCTGTCCTCGCCCTTGGGTCCAGTGAATTTGACACGACGGACATGACGTCTCTCCCCGTTGATCATCGCCATGCCCCACGCCTGTGTCGCTTAGACTCGGTTGAGCATGAAACGGAAAACTGACCTGGTTGGCGATCCAGGTGGTGCCGCTCTTGGGAGTGTCGGATTCGACATAGGACTGCACTACTCCATACTTGATCGTGTCCTCGGTCCAGCCCTCCTTCAAATATGGCTCATCGAGCTCCTCTACCTTGATCCGCCTTGTCCTGCCCTTGACCGCACCAAACAGGTGATCTTCGTTCTCTCGCTCGACCCAGGTCAACGTCCGTTTCTCCGTCGTCCCAGGGATGCCGCCGGTGATCGTCTGATCAATGTCAATGTGTTCGATCCCCGCGTCATCCTTGTAGTGCTTGGCATGCAGCGTTACTGTCGCTGTCGAGATTACCTTGCGTTTGAACCAACCCACGCCCTGCAGTGCTAGGATCTCGTCTGTGTCACCGCTCAGCGATTTGTTCTGCGTTCAGTCAGCCCCTTCCCCACCAATGCTAAATCACCTACCATATAATACGTCCCCGTAATATCCAGGATCGTAAAGTCGGCTGGGAATGCCATGGTTGACAGTTCTCCACAGCACAAGCGCTAGCCAGCCTTATCCTCCATTTACAATCACATGAACGTATACAGAACCGGCATATGGGTATTCTATTTATTCCGGCTTCGGCGCAAACACGGTCAGTACTTTCCAGATGGCATCCTTCCCCCGCTCCCACGCCTGTGGCCCCTTGGCTTCGTCTCCCCCAAACTCGACCATCACCCCGTCCTTCGACCACTCGCACCAAATGCCAATCGACCCAGACGATGGCCCCGCCCCGCCTCCCTTTCGATCGGGTTCTCCAAGTGTTCCCACAAAGTCCTTTCCGCTCGTCTCCGGGGTCACCTCAAACTGTGCAGGGCGTGAAACGAGGTTCCCGTCTTTATCGTGTATTACCCCAGTCAGGGCCAACACCAACGGCGAGATGGGGTGGGTGCTGTACGCCCGTTCGGCCTTGTGCGATGCGGCCTTGGATGGCTGCACTGCGGGAATGTTGTACATGTCGATGCTATCGATGACCAGTTTGTCGTCGTTGAGTTCAGCTAGTGTCAGCCCCGTCTTGGGCTTGTATCCGCGTTGGGGCGCGAATAGAATACTGAGCCCAAATGCATAGTAGTTGAAATAGACTGCATCCGAGTATGATTTGACCTCTGGCGTTGGCTCTGCAGATGTGAGACTGGACAAATGGGCTAGATACTGTGCGAGCTTGGCTGCTGATGGATGGAGGCCGAGGAGATTGATCATGGTGAGAGAGACGCGATGATCACGTGGTATAACTGGCAGCCTCCGTCATTTTCAAGGCTCATGCTTGTCATGGACTCTACAAGTTTCACTCGAGTTCCGCTCAAACTTGCTCGATATGTTTTATTTCTTCTTCGCTCATCGTCTCCACAGATAATTCCACTTTTCGTCTGTCTCTTTCTCGTCCCACTCGTTATTCTCCTGTCTCTTTTTGCCGGCTGGATCGTGTGGAACAGCGTCGCAACTGCCTGGGACTCTCCACTCGACCTCCAATACGGGTATGTCCTTCGCACCGCGCTCAAGTCTAGCTAAACTCCACAGGGATGGTGTCCCCCCGTATGCGTATGCCTCACTCCCGCCTGTTGTACCAAAACAACGCTACGACGTCGCGCTCCATCTCACAGTCCCAGCGACAGAGTCTAATTTTGTGCTCGGCAATTTCATGACTACACTCGCACTCGCGACTACATCCAACACGACCCTCGCATCTGCCCGCCGCCCGGTAAGCATAAGACTGCCCACAGGCGATAACTAAATGCATGCAGGCGATCGTGCTCCCGCCCCGTGGCTACCTCTTCACGACACCCCGTTTTGTCAATCTCCAAATCCCACTTCTCACCGCGTTTGTCCCCGGAACGTCACGCCTCGTTGCCCGGGTCGAGATCGGCCGACGGGATGGGTGGACTACGCTTGGGAGTGGCCATGGACGCGAGCTGAGTATTGTATCAGCATCCCTGCGCGGCGAGATCGTGCACCACGGAATTCGGTCAGTCTTCGTTTCATATATGGCTTTAGTGCTGACCCAGCCACAGCGGCCTGGTAACACGTTTCCCCTTGCTATTTGCCATCGCCTCCACCATTTCCTTCTCCCTCATCCTATTCGCCATCCTGGGTGTATGCATCCTCCCAGGCATCCTGCCCCGCAAACCCAAGGCCCTGGGTGAACTTGTCAAACAAGAGCCCGAAGAAGCCACACCCATGCCCTCCGCGCTGTCCGGGTCGGAGAGTGACGAGAAACCAGTGACGCGTAGAAGACCCCGCACGGCACGAAACTCTCGTAGAAGGACAGCGAGTCTAAATGCCCCCCAGGGTATCCGTGGGTCACAGCCCACAGTAGTGAAGATGGAGGATACGGTAACCGCAGGCGGCGCATTGGGCCGCTCCGGCGGCGTCCGTCTCGGTCGTTTGAGAGGCTCTGGGACTCGGACTCATAGTATGTATTTGTACGTATACTATTGTACCCAATCCGACTTTTTTTTTCATACCATGTGGGTGGCTCATCTGTGTGCCGCGCACTGACAGATGGCACCGCGTCCGTGGACTCATCGCTCGCCTCGGAATTCATATTAATATCACCCTTCCCGGCGCAATCGCGCAAACGGGGGGCCTTTTGTCCGTGACAAGTACCGCCGCCTGTTCTTCCGTGCACGCACACACGCCTGATAGTCTGCTACCCCAATCGGGCGCGAACCCGGGTGGCAGCGGCGCGCGGTTGTGGTTAGTCATGCCACTGCTCGCGTAGGCATCGAGATCGCGCTATTCACCTGTCGCATGGATCTCAGATTTGCTTACGGCGTTCGCCTCCCTGGGGAAGCTTAAAGGACGTCCTGGGCTCTCCGCAGGTACCGCTGCACCCTTTGTTTTTGTACAACATGAGCTCGTTTGAGGTGCGAAACTTGTTTACGGTCGAGGGCAAGGTCGCGCTCGTCACAGGCGGCAGCCGTGGGGTGGGCAAAATGGTGTGTTCTGCTAGACCCTGACGGGCATGGCTGACGTCTGTAGATTTCAACGGGGCTCGTGAGAAACGGTGTCAAAGTGCGTGCATTATACCCTCTCGTGCTCGACTAGCTCATAAAGGCGCAGGTGTATATATCCTCGCGTAACGCACATACCTGCGAAATCACTGCGCGTGAGCTGACTGCCCTGGGCCCGGGGGCGTGCATCGCGCTTCCCGCAGACCTCCAAAGCTATGCCGAGGTCGAGCGCCTTGTCGCTGCGCTCGCGGCCCGCGAGCCCGCGCTGCACATTCTTGTCAACAACGCCGGCGCCGCCTGGGGCGCGGACATTGACGACTTTCCCGTGAGTGCACCTGTCCCTACCTCAGTGTGGGGCTGAGGATAGTATACAGGATGCGGCGTTCACGAAGCTCGTGACGCTGAACCTCCAGCGTGTGTTCACGCTCACGCAGAAGCTCCTCCCCCTTCTCCGCGCCGCCGCCGCCACACCGGCGTGCCCCGCGCGTGTTATCAACGTGAGCTACGTCTCCGCACTAATTCGCATTAAGCTCGACTGACCCCGCGCGAGATCGGCTCCGTGGAGGGTCTGGGGGTGCCGGACCACGGTACGTACGCATACACTGCGTCCAAGGCCGCGCTGCACCACCTTAGCCGGCACCTCGCCGCGCGGCTGGGGTGGGAGGGCATCGTGTCGAACACTATTGCGTGTGGGCCTTTTGAGAGCAAAAGTAGCTACTTCGTTTTCCCCCCGCTTGAGATAAACTCATGTTATATTGGGCAGTGATCGCGCATCGGCTCGCAGAGCCAGGCGCGCTGGTATCTTCGATCCCACTGCAGCGCATCGGGCGCCCGGAGGATGTGGCGGGGACTGTACTGTTCCTTGCGAGCCCAGCAGGTGCGTTTGTGAATGGCGCCACTATTACGTTGGACGGTGGATTCCTGCTTTCGGGGCCAGGGCTCAAGAGCCAGGCGATGAAGGCGAAGGCAAGGCTGTGATTGCTTGGTGCGGTAGTGATATAGTAGATTCTGCTAATATACATGATTCATTGAGATCCTTCTGGCGCTGTCTGTGTCTTTGCCGCCTCCCCACCTGCCGTGGTC
Organism: Infundibulicybe gibba; assembly: GCA_015501065.1. Lineage (NCBI taxonomy): Eukaryota > Fungi > Basidiomycota > Agaricomycetes > Agaricales > Omphalinaceae > Infundibulicybe > Infundibulicybe gibba. The sequence goes on from JADNYI010000001.1 coordinate 1,239,117, forward strand.
GCGTCTGCGGTCGGTTTGGGTTGTTCCTCAGTGGTTTCAGCTGTCTTTTTATTTTTATCATCTGGCTTGGCGTCTGCCTCGCTTGTCTTCGGCGGTACCTCGTCCTTCGTAACAGGCCCCGCATCCTTACCCGTCTCCGGGGCGAGACCTTTGACCAGATCCCCCGCCTCGTCCCCATCAAGCCCAAGCTCTGCCACAAGATCTCGGAGCTCGTCCTCCGTCACCTGCACACCCTGCAGCCCGAACCCCACGAGCTTCGTCCCGACGTCGAACTCATTGTCCCGCTTTGTCACCGGCTTGCCCTTGCCCTTCAACGGCGACGACACGGGCGCGAAGATCGTCGTCTTGAGGTGCTCCGGCGTCATCTGCCGCGGCGAGGACGCGCCAGGGACGCCGACGGGCTGCACGGGCGGCCGCACGCGTTCGTCATCGCTGTCCTCTTTGTACGACTCCTTGAGGCGCAGGAACGTGTCCAGTTCGTCATACTCCACTGCGTCTTCGCTACGTATCCATTAGCCATTATAACGACCCGAGCGGGAGCTTACAATTCTGAGAATGTCTGGTGTGCGAATTAGATCTGTTACAAAAAGGTAAGGGCACTCACCCCCGCAAACTGGTTGCCTACTAATATCCCAGGCAGCTGCTGTTTATCTGCGATTCGCACCATCAGCCTCCTCAACGCGCATCAGCAAGGCGTGCAAACCCAGTGGCGCCTTGCGCTTCCACAGGCGCTTGGCGGACTCATCGGAGGCGAGATCGTACGACGTGAAGGGGATCTTCTTTACTTGCAAAGTGCGGAGGATGTACTCTGCGGCTGGACTATCAGTATCAGCCTGGATCGGCGGGACGGGGCGAACCTTGACGCTGCCGCAGAGCTGGCTGCGAGGCGATGGTAGTAAGGAATATGGATATGGGAGGAGACGGCATGGATGGTGTGATTGAGATTGTGGGTTAGGGGGCGGGTAGATTATCATAGGCGATACCAAACATTGATAAGATAAACTTTAGCATCCATCGGGCCGGGGGCCGCCAACCCCAGGCTCATTGACTTCTCTCATCCTGCCACAACCTCATGATGGCGAATCCATCCGAAGTAAAGGTTCTCGTTGTCTGTCTAGGTAGAGTGCTGTTCACATTCAGCCACAGTATACTCAGCTGCTCCAGGAAACATATGCAGGTCCCCAATGGGCGAAGCCGTCTTGCGGCACGTCGCAAAGCAGCGCGGGCTAGACATTGAAGTCGACAGCTGCGGTACCGCCGGTTACCACGTAGGCGATCCCCCGGATTATCGGTGAGCATCCACCCATCACTCATTCAATTCTAACCCCACACCACTGCCAGCACAGTTGCAGTATGCCAAAAAGTGTGTTTATCTGTTTAGTGATCGTGGTATCCGTACTGCCTGACACGCGGGAACAGCACGACGTCCCCATTTCGTGCGCCGGGCGCAAGATAGCCAGCACGGATTTTACGCGGTTCACGCATATTCTCGCCGCGGACGAGAGCAACCTCCGCGAGCTCACACGCGTCAAACCCAAGGGCACAACTGCAGATGTGCGACTGTGGGGAAGCTACCTAGATGACAAGCCGATTCCAGACCCGTACTACGGAGAAATGGTCTGTATGGTTCGCGCTTACTGTTTACGCTGATCGTGATGCCTGGTCCAGCGCGGCTTCGATGCTGTATACCGGCAGTGTGTATTGCTCTCGAATGCGTTTCTTGACGAAGTATTCGGTAAATCTGGGGAGTGAGAGAATCATAATCGTGCCCCCTTATTCATCCAGGAAGTTGTGGGTTATGGCTTGATGCAGACTCTTATTATGGGCTGTACTAAATATTGGTTAGATAGACTTCAATGGTTCTCTGAATAGACGGATTTACGATAAAAAGTGAATGGCTTGGGCTATGCTGACCCCAGACTCAGAGTCCCGGACACCGAAGACTACGTAAACGCTGTCGCTACGATTTTGGGTAGACAGGCCCAGGAGCGTCCACCTTCTATCTTAAACCCTCTCATATCCCAACTATATTCCAAGCTCGCAAGCGGTATCAGATTGAACCGCTTGCCTTAAGTTTATAGCAAGTAATGTCGAAGTGAAAGTCCTGGTCGCTTGTCTAGGCAAGTATACTATCACGCAAAGCTGCACCCATATTCAGCGCTCAGCTACCATCCCAGCGAACATAGGCAGATCTCTAATGGGCGAAGCCGTCTTGCGGCACGTCGCGAAGTGGCGTGGTTTGGACATCGAGGTCGACAGCTGTGGTACTGTCAAGGACTGCCTCGTAGTGGATGGTGCCCCAGCCGATCGGTGAACATCAGACCTTCGTTGAACAATTTTTGAACTTGCTTCGCTAGCACCGTCGCGATGTGCAAAAAAGTGCTGTGATTGATTGTCATGTTTCGAGCCACCACTGACACATGATGCGTACTAGCGTAATGTCCCCGTCTTGTGCGTAGGGAGTGGTCAGCGCGGACTTTACACGGTCCACGCGCGTCTTCGCCGTGGACGAAAGCAGTGCCACCGCGCCTTCGCTTATCAGACCCCGGGACATGACAGCCGTCGTGCGCTCGTGGGAGTTACTTGGATGACGAAGCTATCGCAGACTCCCACGGAGGAAAAATGGACCATGCTGCTTAGCTTTGAAGTTTGCACCTCCAGGCACACTGATAGTGCCACCTACTTAACATGAATTTGAGGCCATGTATCAGCATTGCGTGCTGCTCTTTCCTTGATCAAGTATTTGGTCAATTCAGTGGATAATGGGTGGATCATAGCCTTTCATTATTACATATTCGTAAAGTTTGAACATGCTATTGACCGATTTATACCAATGCTCTCCGACGCACATTTTTTAACGATGGGTTGGCATTTCCACGGTGGCTCTGCCGCCCACAGCATCCTCGGCCTTCCACAAGCTCGTGATAGTCTAAGTGAAGCGAGAGCAAAAATGAGGATGAATCAATATATGTTCCTCGGCCAACACACCTTGTTTTGAGTGTAGAAATTCAGGCCACTGGACAAAGGTTAGTCCCCATTGGAAGATCGAACCAATCTGTTGCTCACCCCTTTCCATAGAACCCGATATCACCTAGGGCACTTCCCTAGAAGGAAATCAGTACCTGCAGCTGATAAGTAGGGACAACTATTACAGACCTTGTTTCCGCTCCACGAGAACATAGGCAAGGGAACAGGGATTGGCACATTGATTCCGAGTTGCCCGACATTGACGTAGCTTTCGAACTTGCGGGCAGTTGCCCCTGATTGGGTGAAGATGGCCGCTCCGTTGCCGTACTTGTTCTTGTTGATGATGTCGATGGCGTCGTCGAGGGTCTCTGCCGGGATAACAATCAACACTGGTCCAAATATCTCCTCCCTAAAATTGCACAATTTGAGGAACTAGCGATCGAGCCTGAACGTAGAGACATACTCATAGCATCTCATCTTGGTTCCACCTTCGATGATTGTCGGTCCGACAAAGTTGCCGTTGGAGTAGTTCGCAACCTGCAGGCTCCGTCCATCGAGATGGATTGTGCCACCGTCCTCCAACGCAGAGCCAACTAGGCCTGTAATTCTGTCTTTCGCAGCCGGCGAGATCACTGGCCCGCTTGAAAAATTTGTCAACGTGAGGATGCAAACCAAGAACCAAACTCACATATCGGTGCCCTTCTCGAACCCACCATCAACTTTGAGTTTCTTGGCCCGTTCGACTAGTTCCGGTAGCCATGACCAGGCCTCACCGACGAAGATAGCTGAATGATATTAAGATGTGGCCCTAACCCGACACAGATGAGCGTATTTACCAACTGAGAGAGCCATACAGCGCTGGCCAGCCGCTGAGAAAATCATCGGCACTGGAAATTGACGTGTGGCGAAGAATACGTACCACCAAAGGCCGCGCCAATCATGGAATTGAGGGCCGAATTCTTATTAGCTGAGGTACTGTCAGGCCAAGAAGATGGTAAAAACCGAACAAACCATCTGGCATGATGATTCCATGGTTTTTGGCTCCCATGTTGGCCTGAGTAGGCAACTTGAGAGTGAGTGAAAAAAAAACGACAAGATACACACCTGGACGCGTTTGCCATTTTTCGTCCCCCTGGGACGCATCAGTTGCGGCGGGATAGTTCGTCGCTCATACATACCTCTCATAAATATGCTTGCCAGCGCGGTCGCCCCCAACGAAGCTGATGGCCTTGATGGCAGGGTGATCGCAAATATTATTGACCGTGGGCACGCCCCCATGGACGACGTTCAGCACGCCCGGAGGCAGGCCTGACCAGCTCATGAATATTTATCAGGGATAGATTATCCATGGAATGCACCAACCTGCGCGCTGGCAGAGCTCTGCGATCATCATTGCGGCCCCAGGGTCCCGTTCCGAGGGTTTGACGATAAGTGTATTCCCAGTGACCAAGGCCATTGGAAGAGTCCACAACGGAACCATGCTTGGGTTTAGATTAGTTGAATAACACTGAAACAAATCATAATCACTGACGCGGGGAAGTTGAATGGAGAAATGCTCGCGCAGACACCCAGGGGGAGCCGCCTGACTTCAGTATCCATATCTCTGCTCACTGGCTCAATCAATCAGTGAATGTATAATCTAGAGGCTGTGCTTTGGAACCTTCGATTTTGTCGCCCATGAGGGTTGATGTAATACCAATGGCCGTCTCGACAACCTGAAGCCCTCGAAGCAGATCGCCGTGAGCATCTATGAATGAGTTGACATCAGGTGGATCGCGCAATGAGGGCTGCAGCGTTACCTGGTAATGTTTTCCCTTGTTCCAGAACAATGCTGGCTGCAATTGCATCAGCATTCTGGCGAAGGAGATGCTGTAGTCTTGAGGTAGGATCAGTTTTGGCGTGACTTATATTATGGTTTGGCAACATACTCTATCACAAATTTCTGTCGTGTCATGATACTGGTACGACTCCATGATTTATATGCTTCAGAAGCGGCGGCTACTGCTGCCTCAAATTCGCATCTGTGGTCTGAGGGACCCGCGACAGGAGGGTTTGAGTGGACTACGGGCAAGCTACGTTACCGACACGGTGTCGAAACATGGATTCATTCTTACGGGATCATGGACATCCAGCCATACCGAGGATTTACTCTCAACGAATTCGCCACCGATGAAATTCTTGGTGGTCCCGCCGGTCAAGCTTGTTCCTTTCCATTCCGAGGATATCTTCTCGGCGATTGGCGAGCTGTGGCGCTCAACCCGCCGGCGTGAGATGAATGCAGACCACTAAGCTCTGAGGGGGCGGACATTATTGGGTGAGAGATAGCTAACGTGAAGCTCCGGAATTTAAGAACTTACAGGAGATGAAAGTCTCACGAGATTGAAGATTTTGAGCGCCAAAAATAGGACCCATGAGACTTCCCTGAGGCTTGTGCATGCATCGATCGGCTCTCATGTCCCGACCTGGCCGCCGCATCAGTTGTATATTCATCGATCTGTAGTAGATTTCGGGATTACTTACAAATCAGTTAGTAAACAGGATGAAGACAAATGAATAGTTCAGATTGCTCTGAAAAATGTCTATCTTGAACGATAAGCTGAAACTACATCGAATCAGCAGACCAGAAAACATACATGTGTAAGCTGGCCACGTAAGCGAGCTAAGCGATATCAAATAATCTTGCACCAAGATTGCAGATCATTGGACTAGAGCTCGAGTGTGGGGAAGCGTGTTATGATTGAACAGATTGAACCTTGATAGCTTGAATTTGGTTTGCCAGCCCTGGAGGAACTTTGACATCACATACCCAGTGCCCACAGATCCCTGTGAGTACATACAGGTTTTCATCCGTTTTTCTTTTCCCGGTTTTACTGCTTGCACCATTGGCATATAAGTATTGAGAAACCGACCAACCACAGCTACTAGTCAAAATTCGCTTATATTCAACTGCATTTTCAACTCCGTGAACAAGGTCTTGGTCATCGTCACCGTTGTCGTCACGAGTACATATCACATATACAGGCAACGGGCAAAGTGTAGTGAGTGTGTTTGATGTCTACAACATACAGAGCTCACGTTATGATGTGCGTGTGGTGCGAGGATCCGGACCCGCGAGCGACCGGACCGGTGAGTGTATTACTCACAAGCATATTTAGGAAGAAATGCAGTGGGTACCTCTCGTGAGTGAATATGGTGGTGCATACACACACACCCGGGCATCTGCTCAATGAATGAGTGGCGGGACTGGGAGCGCTGTTCGTTAATTCAATATGTCAAGACAGGTTCAGGGGGCTAAGGATTTATTGCCCGATTAGGTACTTGGTAAATCCATTGAATAAAGGGATGGGTTATTTATTCTCGAAGTTCGAACATGCTATTGGTCGATTTTATACCAATGCTATCCCACGTGTCTTTTTAATGGTGGGTTGGCATTTCCACGGTGGCTCTGCTGCCTACGGCATCTTCAGCCCTCCACAAGCTCGTGATAGTCTAAGTGACGCGAAAGCAAAGATGAGGATGGATCGATATATGTTCCTCGGCCAACACACCTTGTTTTGAGTGTAGAAGTTCAGACCACTGGACGAAAATTAGTCCCCATCGGAAGATCGAACCAATCTGTTGCTCACCTCTTCCCATAGAATCCAATATCACCTAGGACGCTTCCCTAGAAGGAAATCAGCATTTGCAGCGAGTGAAAACAATTATTGTAGACCTTGTTTCCGCTCCACGAGAACATAGGCAAGGGAACGGGGATTGGCACATTGATTCCGAGTTGCCCGACATTGACGTAGCTTTCGAACTTGCGGGCAGTTGCCCCTGATTGGGTGAAGATGGCCGCTCCGTTGCCGTACCTGTTCTCGTTGATGATATCAATGGCGTCGTCGAGGGTCTCTGCTTGAATAACGATCAACACGGGTCCGAATATTTCTTGCCTAGAATTACACAATTTTACACATTTGAGGAACCAGTGACTGAGTTGAAAGTAGAGACATACTGATAGCACCTCATCTTGGTTCCAGCCTCAATGATGGTCGGTCCGACAAAGTTGCCGTCGGGGTAGTTCGCAACCCGTACGTCCCGTCCATCAAGATGGATTGTGCCACCATCTTCCAATGCAGAGCCAATCAGCCTGTAACTCTGTCTTTCGAAGCCGGCGAGATCAGTGGCCCACTTGGAAAGCTTGTCAATACCAGGACATGAATTAAAGTCGAACACACAGATCGGCACCCTTCTCGAATCCACCATCAACCTTGAGTTTCTTGGCCCGCTCGACTAATTCTGGTAGCCATGATCGGGCCTCCCCGACGAGGACAGCTAAATTGTATCAGATGTAATCTTAACAGTGCGGATAAGTGCAGTTACCAACTGAGAGAGCCATACAACGCTGGCCGGCCGCTGCGAAAATCGTCGGCACTAGAAATCAACGCATGGTGAAGGATACATACCACCAAAGCTGCACCAATTACGGAATTAAGAGCCAAATTCTTGTTAGCTGGGAGACTGTCAGGCCAGGAAGATAGAGTAAAAATCGTCCAAACCGTCCGGCATGATGATTCCATGGTTTTTGGCCCCCAAGTTGCCTAAGCGAGTTACTTAGAGTGGATGGGAGAATAAACAACAAGACACGCACCTGGACACGTTTGCCATTTTTCGTCCCCCTGGAATGAGTCAGTCGGCGGAATAGTTTTTAGTTCGTACATACCTCTCGTAAATATGTTTGCCAGCACGGTCGCCCCCAACGAAGCTGATGGCCTTGACAACAGGGTGGTCACAAATAGCATTGACCGTAGGCACGCCCCCATGGACGACGTTCAGCACACCCGGAGGCAGGCCTGACCAGCTCATGAATATTTATCAGGGATAGATTATCCATGGAATGCACCAACCTGCGCGCTGGCAGAGCTCTGCGATCATTATTGCAGCGCCAGGGTCTCGTTCCGAGGGTTTGACGATAAGTGTATTCCCAGTGACCGCAGCCATCGGAATAGTCCACAGTGGGATCATACTTAAATTCAAATTGATTAAATGAATGATACAGAAAAACAAAGTATGGTCACTAACGCAGGGAAGTTGAATGGAGCGATGCTGGCGCAGACACCCAGGGGGAGCCGCCTGACTTCAGTATCCATATCTCTGCTCACTAGCTCGATCAGTCAGTGAATATATATATCTAGAAACTGGATCTTGAAACCTTCGATTTTGTCGCCCATGAGGGTTGATGTGACGCCAATGGCCGTCTCGACAACCTGAAGTCCTCGAAGCAGATCGCCGTGAGCATCTATGAATGAGTTGATACTAGCTGAATCATGCAATGGGGGCTGCAACGTTACCTGGTAATGTTTTCCCTTGTTCCAGAACAATGCTGGCTGCAATTGCATCAGCATTCTGGCGAATTAGGTGCTGCAACCTTGAGATAGGATCAATATCGATGTATGACCTATGTTATGGGTTGGTGACACACTCTATCACAAATTTCTGTCGTGTCATGATACTGGTACGACTCCATGACTTATACGCCTCAGACGCAGCGTCCGCCGCTTCCTCAAATTCAGTATTTGTGGTCTGAGGGACCCGCGACAGGAGGGTTTGAGTGGACTACGGGCAGGCTACGTTACCAGAGTGGCCGGAAGCATAGAATCATTCTTACGGGATCATGGACATCCAGCCATACCGAGGATTTACTCTCAACGAATTCGCCACCGATGAAATTCTTGGTGGTCCCGCCGGTCAAGCTTGTTCCTTTCCATTCCGAGGATATCTTCTCGGCGATTGGGCGAGCTGCGGCGCTCAAGCCGCTAACATGGGACGAGCTCGAGAAGCCACGAGCTGGAAGGGAGCGCAGACGACAGAACTTTGAGGAGACGGACATTGAGTGAGTTAGCCAACGTGAAGCTCCGGAATCTGGAGCTACAAATAAACGCGACTATATCACGTGCTCAGCGCTTACCGATCATAGTACCTGTCACGAGAATGTCACAAGGGTGGATGTCACAGACTTTTCAGTTAGCAAGTTCGAAACTTCACGTCCGAAGCCTGAAACCAGCCCTTGCCGTGTTTGAGAATGAATCCGAACGTTCACCAGGGCATGGAATTTCATGATTATCGGTCAAGAAATATCGCGTCTTCGAGCTCGAATCCTTACCCTGATTTTCCTCGTAATCATCCACCAAGCAATAACTACATGAATAATGATATAGGGATAAGGCAACATTCTCCGTCCGTTCACTCGATGACCCAGAACAACTGGCCTTCTGGGGTGCCCTCTAACACCCGACCACCGCTCCATACCTCGCAGGCTCCACCACATCTGCATCAGCAGCAGTTTAACCAGCTCTGGACGAATCAAATGCAACAACAATCATTTCCCAATGGCCTACTTCCCAATGGAATGCAGAGTATGAACAACGTAAACATACCTTTCCTTCATCAGCAGGTCATCCAAGACGCCCTAAGGATGTCCGCACCGGTAGAGGCTTCAGACGAGGGTCTTTTAATCCAAGTCTTGCTCGATAGTCGCAAGAAAGGCGAAACTTACAAGGATGCGCTGAACAGCCTACATGGTGTGAGTTAGGTTTTTCTCGGCTACATCAGCTTGTTCACATATTGCTAGCGAAATGGGCATGCTGCCAGTCTGTGGAAAGATTACTACTTGGACCACAAACATCGTATTGATGAATACATCTCGTGTTGCTTTGTTCCTCCGAATGCTGTAAAAACGACAAAAAAACCTTCTATAAGCAACTACAGTAGTACAGAATTCTCTCCCGCCGTCACACCCTCGTTCCCGCTGCCGTCGAGAAAGCAGAAACCGATCGAAAGGCTTAAACAAACCACAAATCCTCCCACTCAGCCGTCAGGTGGTCGCAGAAGTACAATCAATAGCCTTACACACCCACCCCTGTCTATGATGATCGCCTCCTGCTCCAAATGCTGAACTCCAGATTCCCGAGCCCCCATCCCGTTCTCCCAGCCCACCAACGATCATAATTCCCCATAACGGCAGGGGTAATAAATATACTCCAGAAGACCGTGATTTCTTCCTAAAATTCATTTCCTGGAGGCTCAAATGTGACTCTACACTGACCCGAAATGACCTATGTGCCCAACTCGCGGAAAAGGTGAGCTCCTCTTGGCCACTAGCTCAAATCTTAATAGCTTCATCCCTATCTTTTTACAGGCGCCTCATCATAGCGCCCAATCTTGGGCATCCCATTGGTCGAATCGTCATGATTTGCCAGACAAAATTCTTGCCGCGGCTCAGGGTGAAGACTATAATTCCGACCCAGAGATGTCTTCCGAAGAAGAGACAGTCGCGATTCGACCTAGGCCTAAGTATCGTGATCCAAGTTCTGATGAAGAAGAAGAGAAAACTTCTCAAACTCACACCCAAAGTTCAAGTGATTCAGATGATTCGAATGATGATATGTCCTTGAAATCTTGGGATGCGAGTGAGATGGGAACGAAGGGCGGGCCATTTACGGATGCCGATCTGTATATCACTGCCAAACACGTAGCATCATTGTCCAACTTCCATCAACTCTCGAACAAGGAAAAATGGGGGCCATATTCCGAACGTGTATGCAATTTTCCCGGCGCTTGTTTTTTTTTTTACAAACATCTCATGACTCAATACCCAGTTCCCTCAAAGATCGGCAAAATCTTGGGCAGAATGCTATCGTAGGTTTGAGAAACGTAGGCTTAGTCCCCTTCTCAGAAAATTTTCACTCAAATGCACATCTCTCAGCCATAGATAAACTTGTAAAGAAAATCCGAAGTCGGCAGCATCAGCCGCATCCTAAACGAAAGTATGAGCACGAGGACGAGACCAATGAGACTTCTCGCAGTAAGCGTGGCAGAGAAGATGGTGATGTTGCATAACGAATGTTAATTGTCTCAACCTTTCCTCCGTGCTAAAATACTTACATATTGTGGTGTCACTTATAGGATATTTTTTTGACCTATACATAATCTTTATGTTGTTTTGTACCTACGGACGCACTTGTCATTCATGGGCCTTTTCGGTGGATAGCTTACAGCGTTTTTTTTTGTGAATTTGCCCCACAACGTCTCTCGTTTTCGATTTGTGCCCAACACAAATGCAAGTGCGTGTGATCAGCCCCTATTTCCCACGTGTGTTTTGATAACCCGATATAAAGTGGTTAGCAACAGATTGGTCAACTTCCACCTGCTCTGATCCTAAAGATCCAAGCTCTCCCTCACCATGGATGAAGAATACGACGTAAGCCGGATTATCGAACCCATCCCGAACGAGCTTAAAATCAATTCTAATTTATCTCTAGGTTATTGTACTTGGGACTGGCCTCACAGAATGTATCCTATCAGGTCTGTTGTCTGTCGAAGGGAAAAAGGTTCTCCACATGGATCGCAATGATTACTACGGGGGTGACAGTGCCAGTCTCAACCTGACCCAGGTAAGCCTCGCATCACCTGCATCTGAGCCTAGGAATGTTCATAAAGTGCTGATATGATCCAGCTGTATCGCAAATTCCGCCCCAACGAATCACCTCCTGCTGAGCTTGGTCGCGACCGCGATTACGCCGTCGATCTCATTCCTAAATTCATCATTGCTTCTGGAGAGCTCACGAAAATTCTCGTCCACACCGACGTCACACGATACTTGGAGTTCAAGCAGATTGCCGGAAGCTTCGTATACCGCGACGGAAAGATCTCCAAGGTCCCCAGCACAGAGATGGAAGCTGTGAAGAGTCCGCTTATGGGCATCTTTGAGAAACGACGTGCCAAGAAATTCTTTGAATTCCTGCAAGGTTGGAAGGACGAGGATCCAGCCACCCATCAAGGTCTGTTTCCTTTGCGCTAATGTTCTAGCATTCAACTCACACTAAAGCTCTAGGACTCAACCTCGATCGTGATAACATGAAAACCGTGTATGAGAAGTTCGGCCTCGAACCTGGGACTCAGGATTTTATTGGTCATGCCATGGCGCTATACCTTGACGACGAGTGAGCTTGACAGCAGTACATTTATGTTCCGCGATATTCACACACCTTCAGTTACATCACGAAACCTGCACGCCCCACCTACGATCGCATTGTCCTCTATACATCATCAATGGCCCGTTATGGCAAGTCACCCTATATATACCCCTTGTACGGTCTCGGGGAGCTGCCGCAATCATTTGCCCGGCTAAGCGCTATCTATGGTGGTACTTACATGTTGGACAAGGCGATCGACGAAATTGTAACTGATGCGGATGGCAAATTCGTTGGCGTCACTAGCGGAGGTGAAACAGTCAAGGCCAAGCAAGTGATTGGGGACCCAAGTTACTTCGGAGCTGGCCAGAGCGGCGAGGGGGGTAAGGTAAGGGTTATTGAGGAAGGAAAAGTCGTACGGGCCATCTGCCTTCTCAAGCACCCTATACCCGGTACCGATGACAGCGACAGTCTCCAGATTATCATTCCTCAGAATCAGGTGAACCGGCGTAATGGTGAGTCTTGGTCCATGTTCCAGCCGCGATCGTTACAAATTCTCCATAAGATATTTATATTGCGATGGTATCATCGACGCACAACGTCTGCGCTAAGGACATCTATGTTGCTATTGTTAGCACCATCGTTGAAACAGACAAGCCTGAGCTCGAGATTGCACCAGGTCTTAATCTATTGGGACCCATCTACGATAAGTAAGCTCTCGAGACAAGCATCTCGCCCTGTACTAATTATACATCAGGTTTGTCTCGATCGCTCCGCTTTATACACCCACATCTTCTGGCCAAAATGATAATATTTTTATCACCCGTTCGTATGATGCGACTTCCCACTTTGAGACTGTCGTGGAGGAGGTGCAAGATGTCTGGAAACGTGTAATTGGCAAAGATCTAGTGCTCAAGAAGAGAGAAGTGGAGGTGAAAGAATAGGTTACCGTTCCGACTGGCGAAACATTACACTTTTAGCATTTCTCATACCTATCACTGCTTCTGTACTGAATTCTCAACGCAATGTAACTTTGGGTGGATCAAGGGATGTGCCCCCATCCTCAAAAAAATGTGCTCATGTCAAACTCGGGTACATTTACATCCTGCTTCGCAGATTTCATCAAGTTCCCTAAACCAACTTTGCGTGATAGTAGGTCCCCCTCTTCTTCTTTGATGGGCTCCTTTGTCAACGACCGAGCAGGAGGGTCGGGAGAAGCTGTACGAGTTGGTACTGTGGAAGGTATCACCATATCGATTATCATTGATGACCTGCGCCGCATGGTGGGCTGAAGCGTGAACATGGACCGACGCGCTATGGTAGGGCTAGGGGGGCATCGCGGTCAACATTCTCTTCTCGTGTAACAACACCAGTCGATGGCCGCTCGAATGACCAAGATTGTAAAATATCTAGGGCAAGAACGTGACAACCTGGGACAATCATTAGGCACCACCCGGAAAACTGAACTTATTTACCCATTCTGCAGAAGACCCGTGCCATCTGCAAGACGAAATTGAACTCCGCGCGTCCTGAGATCTCACTTGTGCCTTTGGCGGCTTGGAGTGTCTTGGCTCGTAGCTGAGAAAAAAGTAGCGCGAGGCTGGGGTCATCGTAGTGGGGTTCTCCAATACCTTCCACCTGTATACCCAATAGTTCCGCAATCTCTTGGAGAGGAGTCTACCAATGGGTTTAGGGTGCGAGCTAGCCAACTCAATGGCTAGGTTTGACATACTAGTAATATCCTCACGGCTAAGTCTCGCCTGTGGAGCAGCCAGAAAGCCCAGCTACCCAGCCAGCGATTCCCATCTTTGAGGGCGATGCGGAGAACAGATTTGTTCAGGATATCTTGCAAAATTGGTCCTTCGTTGCTATGTTCGACAACGCGAGCCAATACAACGGCCAGTTGGACATCTCCCAGTTGCTTGATGCAGACATTAACGGCATCTTTCAAAGAACCGCCAAGGAGAAAGAATGCTGCTGCATACTCTGTAACAAACGCCATAAGTATCATTCGATATCAACCGTGGGTTGTGGGCTGAGAAACAAACCAAATCGTTGTTTACTGAGTAAAGCGTACGCGTTTTTCAACGCCGCAGTACGCCAGCGTGCGTCGGTGAAATCATTGGAAAGGAATTTTAGCATCACCGCCTGTTCCTTATGCCATGCAGCTTGCCTCCAAAGACCGTGTACGAGTTTAATCTTGCCGAGTGCGAAGTAATAGAGCGAGCAAGCTGTAGGATCTCGATTATCGCCCGCCATATATTCATTCCGTGCGATAATTTCTAGCTGGGATTTCTGAAAAAAGAATCGATGAGGGCGTCTGAATTGCATGTGCTCGCCTACAAACCAATGATTCAACGGAATTCAACCAAATTCCAATCCCCAACGCTCGGGCATCGCTCCAATGCATTTTCCCACTACATGCATTCGTTGAAGCGTTCAACAATAAATCTTGGCTTTCACTGTGGAATGCCCAGACCATATCCCGATAACGAAGTCGCTCTCTTCTCCCAGTTTGCGGGCGAATCGGCTCCTTAGATTCGAGTCCATTTGGGGTTGAGGCTCGGTGGTTAAGAATATAAAATGACCGCATTGAGATAAGATAACGAAGGCCATTGGCATCGAGAGATCTCCGTTGCTCATCGATCTAAAATACGTGTGAATAATATGAATCGTCGTGGCGAAAGCTACTCACCTCCAATGTTGTTTGTATCAAGACGAGTAAGTGTGCTTGCTCATTGCGCGTCAGATTTGAGAGTGGTTGGAGCTCCAATGATCTTATCAACCGAGTGACAAGGGGACGAGAAAACCCTGGCTCGGTGGACCTAGTTGTCGTTCAGTAACAGCAACCCGAGATGACGTCCTGCAATGCTGGGATTCACCCTATGGTTTCATCTTCCTGCTCATTATTAAATAAGCCAGAATATCGCTTGGCAGCTATCTATATAATGGAGAATAGAATCAATAACAGCGTTGATGCAACGCAAGGGGCACATACAGGGGAGTGCTTGGAAAACTGATTTTTCTGTAGAAAAAACTCAACAGGGACAGATTTATGGACGAAACGATTCGGCTGTTCTTCCCGGAGTAGAACATAACGGGACAAATTGACGATTATATCCTTCACGAGCTCCACCTTTTCTATAGCGAGCTATAAGAGGGAAAAACCTGCTTGAATGCTCAAAAAACGTACCCCACAAGAGGCATTGCAGTAACATTTGTGGATGGTAATCGTCCAGAGGCCCATTTTGTCGGGCAACATATTCAAATAAACCTTCTGAAGCCGATTCTCCCGTGGGAGCGGGACGGTCGCCGTAAAGACACATTTGGTGGCCAGCTGCAACCAGAAGGGATCCATTTGCTAACCAGATGGAGTCCTTGATTGGGTATGGTATGAAACTAGCCCGAACGCGGATAACAATCAGGAGGATTATTGATACCCATATTTTTAAAAAGGGCATACTTTCCAATGGTTATTTTCCAACATAACGCCCAGCCAGGACCTTCATCGAAATATGTCATGCGTTGTTGGCAAAGGAGCTCGACGTGGTGCAAGAACCCGACTGCCAGGACAGATTGCATATCTGGTGTTGAGGTCCAATCAAGATCATTTATTGGTTCACTAAACCTCAGGTCTCAGGTCTTGAGTGCCAAGGTCGCGGGATATCGGTCACATACCTAAAATATCCGCGATATTCTAAGCCAGATGCAAATTCAGATTCTTTCGAATCCCATATCGTCAATTCTTCCCTCTGGTATTCGGGGACAACTGCGTGTATTATTATATGCTTGCATCGCACACCACATGTTCAAAAACCACCTACTAAGTGCCGTCTTCTTCATTGAGCTGCATCTACCCTTGTGAATATTCTTCCGCCCCGTTGTAACCTTCCCTGTGCATCTCCAACTAGATGTACCCTCTTCATTCTCGGGAACCCAAAAGGCAAGCTGTCCAGTCTCAGATATACTCAGCAGCACATCGTGTTCCGCCCATGACTGGCTAAGACCCCAGGCCATGGGGTCGACAGGTAGGATCATCTTGGGATTAGAAGGTAGTGGGAGACGATTGTGGGAGAGTAGTGTCAAGCTTGGGATATCGCTTAGATCAATTTGTATGATTGAAGAATCTAACGCAATGCCAATAATTATTTCGTGGCCTATGTGTCTTGATGGTATTGAAAAGATCGAATCGATGGGAGGCAGGGGAATAGTTTGTTGAGACGGTAGGCAAAGAGCAAGCATGTTATCCGAAGCAGAATAAGTCGCAAATTTACGGCCTGTGTTTTGGTTTCAATTATCGATATCAACCATTAAAAAAGAGACAAACCTCCATCTAATATCACAACGTGGTCCCCCGTTGACCATTCTCCGCTAAGTAACAATTTCGAGTGATTCTCAGACATTTGCCAAGCATCCCCGCCGGAACGACGGATAACGCCAACACCGTTGCCTTCAGGAGTTCGCACGAGCCGCAAAATTTCAGAACTTTCTCCCCGAGTTTGTTGTGTGCCTTGCGCTTTCAATACCAATCCATCAGGTTGGGCATCAAAGAAGGATAAAGGGATAGCTCAAAGGTGGAAATGGGTGAGGATGTTACAAGGCTCAATTGTTTTTTGTTTGGAATTAAATAGAGATGCGATGGAAGCGAAGGCAAATTCATGGGCGGAGTATGCTGTAGAGTAAAATGTTTAAGCAAAGTTGGTGGTCGGCAATCGATATTCTAGATAGATGTAAGTAGACCGGAGTGTTGAATTTGATGTTGTACCCACCGCAACTGCAGTGATTATAATGGAACGATCTGCAAGGACACGGAGAAATAAGTCCCATCCTTCTTCTTTAATTTCTCTAATTCTTCTCCGACATGCATCCTCCTGGTCATTTTGGTGTGCGAGTATGGCATCAAAAGAATTCTTAGTGAATTCTCCGTCAAGCCAGAATACACTTGATTCGACCTGGTCTGGGTACTTCGAAGAGCATGGCACTATGGAGTATAGGTCCAGGGCTGCATGGAGCTGCAGGTGCTGTGGTAAATCAAGAACAGGTAGAAATATTCGTAGGGTGGAATCAGATGTAATTGTATACATCGTCAAGTCATCACTAGCGGAACTGTCAAAAAAATATCGGGAACTGGTTTGATATCATGCTGACCGACTAGATGCTTGAGAATAGCGCCACGACATGCTTCGTATCGGCCGTGGGTGAGGTATGGCTTGTATCTGTCGGCCGGTGGTGGTGGAGTACAACCGGACAATGTTGTCTTTCTGTGTAAATAGCTTGTGTTAACCAGAGGCGTACACGATGGAGGTCATGCGCACTGTGCATGAGGTTGCAATGTACATGAGCGAGGGTGCAAACTGACTGAGAGATGGCGTTGGAGCACTAGGGACTATTCAAGCAATTGGAAAGCGCAATATGACATCGAACACGTACGAAACCATCCATTTTGGGGACCAAGTTGGTAGATCATTATCCAAAATCAAGGTATACACAGAAAGGCCGACCCGGAGCCAACGGCCAACAAACCTACAGGAAGGATGAGAACAAGGCCAGGGCGCGACGAAACTATGATACCAGATTTGCTGTCCAAGGTTGTAATAATATGATGTTCCGGGAGAACAAGGGTCGAATGGACACGGAACATGTCATGGTTCACACCAGATAGCGACCACGCTGCTACACGCACGCCCATGGCGGCAACTATCTGCGTCCAATGTAAGGCAGGAGGTGACCCAAACAAGCCAAAGACATTACGAGTTTCATCCCAGAGTCGACAGCGACACATATGACATGATCAGTGAGATGCGAAACGCTTGGGAACGCTTCCCAAAATGCAAGGACTCGGACGAGGGTCAGGCTATGCGCGTCAAGGACCACGACACCAGCAGCAGATGGATATATCTGCGGAATGAGTTGGGACCAGTGACTGCGAATAAAGAGATGGACGAACAATAAGGGAACGAGTTGGAAGAACGAGATGTTGGAGATCTGTGTTTGGGCTGCCCGTATGAGCTTGCTGAAGTGCGAGCATCGTGGTGGTGCTGTGATCGAAAGTACATAAACAGCCACACCCTTGTCATAATTAGTTGCATTCGCATGTTTCTCCGACTCCAAGTCTCCCCCCATCCTACTCCCTCATAAACCTCTTAGTACACAGGCATTCTAATCCACCTGTTGGTCATTATGCACCCCCGGCGTGGCATTCTCATCATTGCGAGCATTTTGCCATTTGTTTTCTCCTCCCACCCCAGACAACTCTGGGGCTGAGCACAACATCAGTAACTCTCGTCGACTTGCTCTCTGCAGATCCAGATTATACATCGCTACTCAAGCTCTTGCAGAAAGCTAAATTGATCCCCACACTGAACAAACTCACTAATGGCACTCTGTTCGCGCCAACCAATGACGCCATCAAGCGACATCTCGCCTCTAACACTTTGTGGCAAGTAGCCCTCGACGATGGACACCTACCTCTGAAAGACAATGTCCAGGAACAACTCCGGCAGCAATTATTTTACCACCTCCTCAATTACACCCTCCCATCCTTACCTGCTGGCTCAAATCCTACCACTCACACGACCCTCCATTACCCGAGAAAACCTATCGACCACCCTTCTAAAGAACCACCGCCCTCTCCCCCGTGGATGCCAGTCCCTGGTGGCACCCTCGGAGGTCAGCCACAGCGACTGCGTGTGTCAGGCCGGGATGATAAAAGTTGGGTTGGCGTTAACGCCTTTGGGAAGGGTGGGGTACAGACAGCTAAACCGCTAATGAACGCTACAAATGGTATTGTCATTGGGATTTCAGATGTAATCGAGCCCCCCCGGATCTAGGTGAGCCAACGGCGGCGCCTCATGTTGCGGCTACTCATATGTTCCACAGCACATGTCGTTGCCGAGCATTCGCCCATCTCGTACTTTCAGAAGATCCTCACTCCTGATATTGCTAAACTCTTAAATTCCACGTCTGAACTCACATTGTTCCTTCCCGTAAATGATGCGTGGGATGCGTTGGATCGCTATGAGAGGCTTTACCTCGAGAGTGAATTCGCCGCCGATGATCTCAGCCGAATTTTGAACATGCATGCTGTCATTGAGAAGGGTGTGCGTTGGACAGATTCCTTTGAATCTGGAAGTAAATGTAAGTTGATTGACAATATTGACCCGCTTCCCACTAATCCCACTACTCACAAGTAACAACGATCGATGGAACGAAGCTAGAGGTTGCTGTTGGCCCCGATAACACTACTATTTCAAGTGCCACAATAATTCACCCTGATATTTATGCATCCAATGGTGTTCTCCACCTCGTCGACAAACTCCTTGTCCCTCCAGGCGCGCTCAAGCTAACTCCTGAGAAATACCTTCTTGCGCTCAACTGCACCTCTTTCGTCTCATTGATCCACTCCGTTGGTCTCACGCACCTTATCAACGGCACAGATTCCAAATTCACCATTCTGGCCCCGCGAGATGACGTCTTTTCACTCTTTGGGTCTGGTGACCTACCAGAACGAGGCAGCGAGGAGCTCAAGAGACTCCTGCAATATCATTTTATCCCAGGCCGGTGGACCCGCAAAAAACTTGAGAACGGGATGCTTTTGGAAACTGTCCTTCAGGAAGCAGGCCTCGATGGGGGGAGACAGGTGATGAGCGTCGAAGTCAGTGCAGACGAGAAAAAGAAACCTAGCGATCGTTCGGTTCGGTTCGGTGGTGCTGGAACCATTGGGGATGGTAAGCCGCGACGTGTTCTGTCTGACTATAAACTAAATTCATTTCAGTTGAGGTCGATAGTGCCCTAATATATTTCGTCTCTCGGCCACTTACTCCTCCTTCCGACTCACTGCAAACAGCATTACCCTTCTTGGAACTCTCTTCCTTCCTGGCTGCTGTCTCGTCGACAGCCCAGTCAGACACCCTGAGAACTACGCCGCGAACTTCCCTCCTGATTCCTCACAACCCGGCATTCAAGCGGCTCGGCCTCCTCGTCAGTGCCCACCTTCTGGCCCCATCATCAAAGCAGGACCTTGGAAACGTGCTATTGCATCATGCCCTTGACACCGTAGAATATGCCCGCACGCTTCAGAATGGCTCCCAACACACGTTTGCGACGCTAGAAGGCAGCGACCTACAATTAAACCGATTGGCTAATGGGACCATTTACGCCAGTGCCAGTGGCGGTTGGGCTGGTATGAAAGCCGAAGTTTACCCCCATGATCTTCTTACCCAGACTGGCGTTATCCACGAGTTATCCGACATACTCATTCCTCGATCAGTCCAGCTGACTGTCGGAAAATTGGTGAAGGCTGCCAAGGGAAGTACGATGGCCAACATGGTCACTAAGGCTGGATTTGAGTGGATACTGGATGGAACCAAACCTCCCGAAGGTTCACCAATGGCTGAACTTTATTCAAAAGGTGTTGGCTGGACACTACTGTGTCCAACTGATGATGCATTCAAGGAATACAACCTAACCGAGCTCTACGCTAATACGGATGCTTTGCAGGCCATCGTTGCACAGCATCTCATTCTTTCACCCGATCCACATGACCAAGGGGTAGCCCCCGACGATGACCCCCTCAACAATAATCGGCCAGTGTTTATGGAAGACTCAATCACATACTCGACATTACATTCGCCATCATCCCCATACGGCGATATCATCTTCCGGCGCCGAGACGATGATAAGGAGCACGAGTATGCAGTAGGCATCAAAGGAGCGCGCGGAACGGATGGTGAGGCTGATTGGGCCCGGGTACTCTCATGGGGCCGATCAACAACCGGAGGAGGCACGGGAGGTGTAATTCAGATTGACCGGTTACTGAAACCGTACCATCCTCCATGGAGCCGCGAGTATGGCGCTCCCACAATCGTTGGCGTGGTGGGCTTTGTTCTCATATGTCTCTTCTTCTATGGGGTTAGAATTGTTTGGAGATGGGATACCACGGAAGCAACCTATGAACCCATTGGGGGGTTTGGGCGCGATGATGAACCGTAGACGTACGACCCTCACCCTCACCTTTAGATGTCACTCATGTAATATTCTGTAAAATAACTGCCATGTCTGTCGATCGGTGTTGTTATTAGTGTACCGCATGCTTTTTTAGTATTCAACATAATGATCCGCCCTGCGATAAGAAATTACCGAGTGTTTTTGGGGGGAAGCATGCCCAAGGAGTTTGATCGGCTGAAAACCCTCGCCCCTTACATGTGAATGCGCCAATCCCCAGTGACACACAGGTCGCCGAATGTGGTCAAGCTCATCGCGCTTTCCTCCCCTACATCAACCATTCCTTAGCCCAACTTTACGATAACATGGCAAGAGTTTTTTTCTTTCTCCAGATCTTTTTCTTAAACAATGCCCCAATAGAGCAGCGACACGCCCAAGACAGAGAATGCTCAAGACTCAGCCATCGAGTCTGCCAAGTCATTCATCGCTGGTGGTTTTGGAGGCATGTCTGCAGTGCTTGTTGGTGGGCTTCCAACGTTTTTCCCCTTCTCCCATGTGTTCACCCCGGATATAGGCCACCCATTTGATTTAACAAAGACCAGGCTTCAGACAGCTGGTCCCGGAACGTACACAGGCGCGATAGACGTCGTAAAAAAAACCCTTGCGCGAGATGGCGTAACCGGGTGCGTCTCCCTCTATTAATCATGGTCGAGTGTGCTCATCTAGAGTCAGGTTGTACCGCGGAATGGTGCCGCCATTGCTCGGTATTACTCCAATCTTTGCTATATCTTTTTGGGTGTGTTGTCCCTCGTAAGCTGGTGTCTGCGCTAAATTTGTTATAGGCCTACGATGCTTCAAAAAAGCTCATATTTGCTGCCACACCAAACCGGACGAGCCAGGCGCTCACTATCCCCGAGCTCGCGGCAGCTGGGTTTCTCTCCGCTGTCCCCACTACATTAGTCACCGCCCCTGTTGAGAGGGCGAAGGTGTTGTTACAAGTGAGTAACGAAGTGCAACTGGGTATTTCTTTATTCAGTTGTTTATCTAGGTGCAAGGGCAAGGCGGATCTGAACGGAAATACAAGGGGGTTATTGATGTGATGAAACATTTGTATAAAGAAGGTGGCATGAGGAGTATATTCCGCGGAACAGGTGCGACATTAGCCCGCGATGGACCAGGGAGCGCCGCGTGAGCAAATCCCCCCTCCCACCTATCGACTCGGGTCTGATATTGCACAGGTATTTTGCGGCGTATGAAGTCACGAAGAAGGCGTTGACACCTGCTGGATCTTCTCCGGCTGAACTGAATCTTGGTGCTATAATTATCGCTGGAGGAACCGCAGGAGTTGCCATGTGGACGCTGGCAATACCACCAGATGTTTGTCAATGGAATTTTTTTACATTTCTTCAACAAATTTATCTGGCCCTAGGTCTTGAAATCTAGGCTCCAATCTGCACCAACCGGAACTTATTCGGGTTTCATGGATTGTGCACGGAAAACTATTGCGCAAGATGGTGTCAAAGCCTTATGGAGAGGCTTTGGGCCAGCGATGGCGCGGGTGAGTTGGCACGAATTTCCAAGGATATCTTACTCAACACCAAAACGTAGGCGTTCCCCGCGAATGCAGCAACTTTCGTAAGTTTCTATTCCAGTCCTACCTCCCTCAAACTAACTGTCATTTTCCACCTCAGCTGGGTGTCGAGGCCTCAAGAAATCTGATGGACAAGTTTTTCTAATACATCTTGATGTATGTCACCCTAGATATATAGATAGATTATAGTATTAGCTATAGGATAGA
This sequence comes from Infundibulicybe gibba, assembly GCA_015501065.1. NCBI lineage: Eukaryota > Fungi > Basidiomycota > Agaricomycetes > Agaricales > Omphalinaceae > Infundibulicybe > Infundibulicybe gibba. Next base: position 1,261,776 of record JADNYI010000001.1, read on the forward strand.
TGTTGATTCCTGCAGCTTGCCAAGTGGGCAGTTGATGGTATACCATATTTGGGAGTGTAATAATAGGTTCCGGTTACGTCACACCCTACAAGTTGAACATTTCCTGGTACCGAGCCTGCCCAGAATCCCAAGTCTTTGAAACGCATATAGTGCCCCCCAACAGATTGTAATATACTTCAATTGGTTCGGATATCCGCCTCTTCAATATAAATCAATGCTAATGATTCTGTTATAATAGCTAGCCTTGAGGGGAATCCTGACGAGTTATCACATTATTGGCTTTCAATTTCAACAGTCAACTCTCACCTTGTATGATCCACTTTTTGCATGCGCTGGTATTGTCTCTTAGCGTTCAAGTTAGCCCTGTTGCATGAGTTCGGCGTCACCAGCAACTAGTGCCAGTCCGGTCAAGGGGAGAAGAAAAGCTCATGCTCGGCCACGCGGTTCCCGGGCCCCTTCAGCATCAGAGTCTGGTTGCCACTGCCTTTGTGATGTCTAAATATTCAACCAGCATATAGGATCGCCCGCAATATCAAGAATTTTGAAATATGGTCTACTCACCAAAATTGCGAGCAGGTTTCTTACTTCGATCTGCCAGGTGACATGAAGCCAGACGTCGATCGGGTTTTTGATGTTTCTGGTCGGTTACCCTCTGTATGGCTAAACACGGTTGGTCATTTCCCCTTATTTTGATATATATCCCCTACATCCCACCATTATAGTCATCGAAGGAATATAAAGTTTTAGCCCAGTTGGCACCGCCAGCATTTTTGGACTTTATTGCACAGGCCAATCGTGGCTGTCCAAGTTTATTTCGGGCCAATGTCAAGTCAATAGACATCCATGAACTCTATATGAACTTATCTGTTGTGTTCTCCGCATGGAGAAGACTCCAACAGATGCGGAAATCAAGAGAAAATTACTCTGAAGCCGATTTCGTGGCTAATGTGTAGGTCGGGTTTCTCCTGGTAGCACTTATACTTACACCAAACGTATAGATATAGCTTCCGAAATTTTGCCATTCAGAAGAGTACTCAGCGGTAAGTAGGATTGAAACTTATTATGAATTACCTGACAAATGGTTTGGTTATAGACTGCACTGTACTATATCTCTTCCTCAGCCAATATTACGGCGGAAAATAGAAACCGCAGCTATGCGGATTCTCGGCACCAAAACTGCAGTTCCCGACGCTACTATTTTCGTGCCTGCGTCAAGTGTTCGCTGTTTGTCCCACAGTGCGAAATCCCCGTTCAAGGTTCTCAAAAACCACCCGAATATCTTGAAGAGTGGATGCAGCAGCAAGGGCTCTTCCTTCCGATACCAAAGCACCCCACGCACAAACCTTCCAGACGCCCCAGGGTTTGAATTCGCGAGTTGTTTTTGGGAGGATAAAAAACCTGTCCACCAACTGCTTGAGGATGCCTATCGGCAAAATAGGATGTCTACTGCGTCTGCAGTCCGTCATTTGCATTCCCTGCATATTAGTGCTCCAATTTTTGGCTTGGTGTGGGCAAGTGGGACCGTCAGGGCTCATGTGGATTGGTGCCAAAGTGAGCAAGGGAATCTACCTGTAAGTGCAATTCGAGTATTCTGACAGCCTTGAATTTCCGGTGCTGATACATGCTTCAATATAGACAGTCCTTTCCGCACCTTATTCCACGGAAGCACCAAGCCTAAACCCTGTGGACAACGACTTCTTTCACGAGTGGCATCTAGATGATCCAGCTGACATTATCAAAGTATATCTATTTATTCGCAACCTGGACGAGTGGACCACCGAGGGATTCCGCGAGCGGATCATCAAGGGCGTTGAAAAATTCACTGAGAATATTCTCACCGACACTGGAGCATTCCAGCCGTGGAAGAGGGTGGGGGAATTGCCATTGGCAACACTGATTGTACACAACGAAAATGATAACCTGTCTCTCAGCACCCAATCTACATCTCCCCCGAAACACAAGGCCAAAAGACGCCTCGGTCGGTAAGATTTGGTGTCCAATTGCATTGCGGAATAATATACAACATTGTTGTTCTATGTGTTAATAAGATCTCGCGAAAAATAACGAATGAGTTGCTCGGGTCTGAGCACCTATGTCCAGCTCGAAGGTACTTTCATCACGATATCGGCCCACTCTGAAAGTCGGCCGTGCTCCCACTCTTCAATGTAGGACAACCCAGCACTGCCTCGTCGGCCCTCCTCTATTCTAAGCCGTTTTTCTGCGTCACACCAAAATAAGACCCAAGACCCCATTCTGACATGACCGGAGCTTCGCTCAAAATACCACTTGTTTATGGGGTTATCAGCCCTGCTGCGCCAGACAAGATCCTGACCTTGACCTTTGCCCCCTTTGCCTCCATTAGGGTTGGCTGCAAACGGGTGGCCAAGACCGTAGGATTCGTCGTGGAGTGCGACCCACAAGAAATCTACCGTGCCGTCCCCCTGGTGGTTGGGTAGAACAGCAAACTTATCCAGATAAGCTATAGATTCGGATGAACCTGGTACCGACTCTTTGGTGACAATTGCTGCGCCGGCATAATCACCAGCCACGATGACATAGTCGAGGGTTGTCTCGAGTCGCTTGTAGAAAAACTCTTCGTTCAACGTCCGGCCAAAGGACTGTTCGAGGAGATTTTTCATCTTTTCCCGATTAATCTCGGAAGAGGTTCGGAGAACCTGGATCGGTAAACCGCGCCGCAGCAATGTTGGTGTATGGGGTGTAAGTTTCCGATTGCCTTGGAGAAGGGCGTGCGGAAGGCTCGAGCTCACGACAGGTTTATTTGTGATCAAGTTGGCAATGAGGGAACTGGATGATTTATGCGATACCATAATAGCGGATGATGTGGGAGGCATGTAGGAGAGACATATCCGAGCAAGAGTTAGATTAGCCAGAGCGGTTGGATGCGAGTGATGCCACGGATCATGGAATGTTTCTTTAATATGTGAATGTTCTGAGGTGAGGTTGATGAGTAAGTGGGGATAACCAGAGCGGGCATATGAAGGGACACCGCCCTCTCGATTAATGATCATGAGTCGAAGAGGAGTAAGGTCAACATCCCCCGAAGAGTTATCCTCTGGGTCTTGGGAATTGGACTGGTCAGATTTGAATGTTTCAACCATTCCGCGAGCTAATCCGGAAATAACGTCGTTTGCATCGACCCGGACAGAACGACAGAATGAATCGAGAGCAAACGGAGATATGACAGGGATTTCTCCGGCGCGAAGTGAAGAGCGAATGGCAACAAGGTCGGAGGAGAGGGTATGAGTTTCTGGCGGGATAAATTCTACATTTTCGGCCTGGGCGTCCTCTCCAGGTTTGGGACCAAGGCGAACAACAGCCCCAAGGACGGGCCTCGCTCGCGCACCCTGCTTTTCCAGGGCGACCACAACACGCATGGTCTCTTCGATGATCGCGGTACGTTCATTTTCTTCCCCACGAGCTATTTCATCATTTTCGACAACGATGACGCTCACGAGCCCGAGTTTCTCCAAATAAACCAATCCACGAGCGATGCTATCAAGCTGAACATCAGTGAAGGGCCCTTGCACTTTAACCAGTGCGGTTCGTTTATGGACTGGGTTAAGGATGGATGCAAGAATAGGACTTGGTTTAGCATTTTCGATGGTTGTGGGTATTGGCTCGGTCGTGGGTGGTTCAACCGGGATGGGAGGCGAGATGGCCAATTCGGGAATGGGTGTGGGCTTTGTGAGTGGACGCAGCCCAAAGGAGTAGCGATATGATTTGCTATCTCTCAAGGATGGGTTTGCCCGCAAAATGGACAGAATAAAATCCTATAAATAATAAGATTTAGAATATCTGTCGACCGTCATTGACTCACATTGTCTGACGGTGGGGTCTCGTCTGGCTCACTGACCAGAGGCTGCCTCGGGCCCCGAATAGTCTGACCAGTAGATGGATCAGAGAAAAGACGGAAATTTGGGAATGAACATACGGCATAGGATGCCTGGAAAATTCGAGCGCGCTGCGTCCGTAGGGCTACTCCGACAAGGGCCGACGCTGAGCTAGGTGCTGTGTGTGGAATCATGATCAGGATGAGAATTGGGGGTTAGGAAAGCAGAAGGAAGACGTTTGTTTCATGGGGACTTTGAGCTGGCAGTTATAAGGCGGTTGGGAAAAGCTGTAAGGTGTAAAGCAGGGCGAATGGCACAAATTTCTGCGCCTGATCGGAAGAAGGTTAACCGCCATATCTGATAAGATTGCTTCATTTCCACCTCTCACGTTCATGCGATCATTGGCTGGGGCTGTTCAGATTTAACAACTCAGAAACTTCTGCTACTGGCCCGGAAGTCACTAGTCACCTCCGATGGCAGGTGTGCTGAGCGGCGCCCTTGCCCATACGTGCATTCCCGAGTCAATTCCAGGCGAATAGCTCATATACCTCAATGAAACTGCTATAATTGTCTTGATCATCGGATATAATCACCTACAAATCTGATAGCAACAGCTATTGCTGTTGCAGCAGATGTGCTGCCGGTAAAAAGTGGTTTAATTTCGGAGGGTAGATACACGTCAGATAGAAGTATCCCAGAATGATCCCAGAACATCACAATAGAAACAGAATTCAAATAGAAATAATGTGATATTCTCGGGTACCCATCTGGAACGATTCATTGATTAGCCATGCACAAGGGGAGAGGCGAACACAGAGCATACATCAACGACAACAACACCATCCTCGCTGCACATAACGGCACATTGTGGTATATATGTAGAATCCAGCGTGAATGCGCGGACTCTGTATGGGAGGGAGGTTCTGACTTCATCACGGAAGATGTTGTTACGGATGACAGTTTCAGAAGTCACATACGCCATCCGGTCCAAACCGAGATGAAAATTTGGATTTCGAAGCAGCCGGGATGGTGTATCACGAGCATTTCGTAACTCGCGGCGGATGGCCAGCTGATTGAAGTCGAGAATGTCAACGGCGATGCGAAGGTCATTATTTCCAAATGTCTCAATAGCGGCATATCGGGTTCCATGGACACAGCAGGGACACACATCTGGATAGTGGTCAGGGTTTATCATCATCCGAGTACCTCGTGGACCCCAGGCCTCCCAATCAAAGATATCTTTCCCTTCGGTTTCTTGCAGGCCGAGACAGGAAGTAAACGTGGACAAGGGAACACAGAGGAGGACGCAATGAACATAATGGCGAGCGCGGATCCACAAAAAGACGGAGAAGAGTCTGTTGGTTCCAGCCGTGCGAAATGGCACGTCGTCCGAGCATGGTCTCCATGCAGGAGATGGATCGGACCTGATGTCGGCTGCAACTGGATGAACATCTGGTCCGAGGGTAGGATACATAAATGTGCAAATTTGCACAGCTTCGTCCATGGTATGAGATTCTTTTGACTCTTGCATAAAATCCAGAATGGCAAGACTGGGCCCCACCCCGTAATATAAGAGGCTCACAAGAATGTGTCGTTCGGTCAAGAAAACAAACGCTCGTATTGCGTCGTCGCTAATTATCTGCATGGTTTTTATGTGAGAGCAATGTCAAGTAACGCCAAGAAATGCTAACCATTTCTACTTGACCTGACTTCCAATTCCAAACTACTAATCTCCCTTCCGCATCAGGATGCCTCGTATTGAAATGAACCGCAAGGTGATCACCCGACACTTGGATGACGTATGTTGTATTTCGATCCTCGACCTCTTGAATGCAGGAGAGCACAGCTGGAGGTGCCGCTAGTTGGTGGGGCCTATTGGCGGTTAATGAACGCAGGTGTATTCGATATGTGTTATTTATGACCGGACCGGACCTAAGTATGAGGGATATTCATCTGAAATTATATGACATTTTATAGCCACACACCACAATGGCAACTCTATTAAAATCAGTAAATCCTGGGATGGGTCCATGCCAAATTCACAAAAGACAAAATCGAGTCCCGTTACGTCCCATTTTTCAGCCTGGATAGAGCGGAAGTGGGAAGGCAATTTCCAGAAAGTGATAGCGTTGTTCGGCAACTCATGAGCCAACACCCCTCCGACTAGCTCCCAGCGGCTTCCAGACGGCATGGGGATGGTCTCCTCATGTGTCCATTTGAAATCCCCCCAGGCTGCTTGATGTTGTTTCAATATATCCAAGCGACTACTGTTCAGCATAGGATTACTGAAACTGGGTCCGTATTCTTGACCAGATGCGAACAGTTCAATGGCAAATTGTAGAATTTCTGTGGTATCTATCAAAAGCAGAATCCTAGAGCAGGTCTGATGAATTTCATCAGTTTCGGACTTGAGATGAATAGTACGTCGCGACATCTATACCTCCCTGCAGCGTAAAAGGGAACGCGGATCAACTAGATCTAGTATCCTGACAAGAATTTCCACAGGAAGATCCAAAATCAGTACCATCTGGAAAGTTGCGGTGGTTATACACGATATGCGGGGCGCGAACACGTTGAAATATCAAGGTAAAAAGGGTACGTGCTTGACCATTTTAGCGTAGTAAAGTCAAGGGCACATAGATGTTTGGTATTATTGACCCGGTCAATTGTTTCTACCCGTCACAGTGACCATAAGCCAGGCTCACGCTTTACGACCACCAGCAGATGTTGACCAGCTTCTACCATCCTCCGACGTAACCAGATGAATAGTACAACCCAGGATCAGAAACGGTTGGCCTCCAAGGTTTGCATCTATTCGAGTATCAAACTAGGTCATCCCGACTAAACCCTCACACCAGTTCTACCAACAAGATATTGTCCAAGTGATTGAGCCCCCTCAGAGATATGGCATCGTCTTGGTAGAAGTGGCTGTCATACTCTTTTCGCCCAGGTTGGCTCACCAAAGTTAAGAGATGCTGGCACGACGCCGAAGATATGCATCCCCCTATAACAACCGATCCCCTCATGCGACCCCTCAACCCAGGAGAGGTTGGGGTAACATTTTTAGCAGCTGGAGGAGAGCGAATGATTCTCCTGGAATCTCAACTCCGGTTGATTGATCGTAGCTTCCGACCTGGCGATTTTTGCAAACGAGGCGTGGAAAATCTGCATTCCGGTGTTATAACACGCACCCAAGTGACTGGGCGCCTTGCTCATGCAGTCAGTGGAGAACCTATCGAAGGCTGGAAGACTTTGAATGATATTCGAGCGAAGGGAGAAGCAGAAACCGGCGACTATGTTGTTTATAACGATTGGTTGGGTCAGGTATGCTTGATCGAGCCAACAGTTTTTCTATCTGACCTATGAACAGATCATAGAGGTGAGATATCTCGCCTAACAAGATCAGTCCGATTTCAATTCTTCGAATAGCTTTTCGACGAATCCATCTTGGAGGTATCGAATGGCCGGTTGGTCCGACTTCCAGAACTCAGCAACCGTCTCGCTGTCGGTGAAAGAGGAACCGTTCGTCGTGATATTGCTCTTATCGCAGTTGATTGACATGCATTTACCAAACATTAGGAACTTTTACCACCATCAAATGGTGTGGGAGAGTTCGCTCGACTACTCTGGAGTGGGGCCATCCCTGAAAGTATGACCACGGTTATCGCCGTGAAACATACCGTCTATGCCATTGTTTGGCTGGCTGTAAATCAGATGGTATTTTGTGACACATCATTGACATATACCTCGACCAATATCGATATCAGTTGACTCCCTTGGATGCCACGAAGAAAAAGCGCCCCCAGCGTTTTTGGTATGGCGCAGATATCGAAAAGCTAACACTAATAAGAGGACAGTCTGACTCGGATCTAAGAGTTGGTGATAGAGTCTACCTGAAAGATTGTGATGGGCTGCCATCCACACGACATGGCGTGGATGATCCCAATGGTATCATCTCAGTTCATGCCTTCCGCGTTGCGGAAACGAGGACCATTGTGGACGTACTGTGGCAGGATGGTTCTCGGCAGAGTATCCCTTCCGTAGACCTAATTCCTTATTTGAATCCTGATGAATATGATTGTTGGTGTGTCTTTCTCTCCTTCCCCGATCCAGACCCAACTATAACCAGACATATCTAGGCCGGGAGACCACGTGCTATGGAAAAATGAAGATATGGAACGTCCGGCTATTGTACAATCGGTGGATGCGGCTCAGCGCATTGCAACTGTCTTATTTCCTGACACCAAGGAAACAGAATTTGTCTCTTTACTTGAACTCAATGTTCATGGTATGATGATGATCCCTCAGTCAGGACCCGAAGGGCTTGGCGTTCGTCGAGGTGACTTTGTTTTCATACATCCCAGTGGCTCAACGAATGGTTTCGAAAAACCTCATGTCCCACGAATTGGGGAGCTAGAGGGATGGGCCCTTAGCCTTCCGTCAGACGGAGAAAGGGGCTGGAGGATGGATATGACTGATATTGGTATCAATTTGGCCAAAAACACTGCCGACAACGATGTTGCACGCGAATTACAATTGCCCTCGCACCAAGACGAGAGTTTGTCGTGGATCGGGGAAGTTGCTGATGTTCGCCTTCTTATTCTCTTTGATCCTTGAGCATCGTACTCATTCTTTCAACAGCTCAAGCTCGACGGGACTGTAGAAGTCACACATCCTAACAGTTCGATTAAAATATATCCTCTTGAACGCTTGACCCGCCTATACGATGGAATTGAGCAGATTGAAGATTCAATGTGGGACGATGACGCAACAGACAGCCAAGGCTCGGATGTGGATATTGACAATAGGGAATTCGAGGCGATGGATGAAGACGGTGTTTGGAGGCAGGGGTCAGATACCGCTGATGATGAATGGGAAGAAATGGATGAAGGAGCCGAAGATGGTTCCATGGATGCGGATAACCGAGAATGGGCGGATGAATTTATGATTGTCGCGGAGGGATCTCACAAAACCGCCACACCAATTGACGTGCAACGAAGCGCCAGCAGAGATGATGAACTTATTGCATCAAAACCTGGTCACGGGCCCACGCTACCCGAATATACTGACGACCCTATTGGACCTCCGTGGAAACAGTTCGATATCCTTCCCTCAACGCCCCTAGATCACGCTTTTCTTAATTCCCCTCCGGCACAGCCATCTAAAACATTCCTGGGACGCCTCTCACGGGAGTATCGTGCATTGGCAAGTAGCTTGCCAGGTATGTCTCTGTAGCACCTACTCCCCCGCACTGCTAAGCAATCACCAGCCTCGATCTTTGTCCGCGCATTCGAAGATCGAACAGACCTGCTTAGATGTTTAATCATCGGTACAGAAAACACGCCCTACGAGGATGCTCCCTTTGTCATCGATTGGAGCCTCGATTCTAACTTTCCCAATTCTCCTCCGATCGCCCATTTCTTAAGCTGGACAAATGGTAATGGAAGAGGTGCGTGTCATACAAGCAAACTACCCCCTTGTAGATGCTTATAGATATCATTCCTAGTTAACCCGTGAGTATCGTCGAACCTTATCATTATTGTCCACTTATCGGACTCGTAGGAATTTATACGAGGAGGGCAAGGTTTGTTTATCTATTCTTGGCACGTGGGCCGGAGACAAAAGCGAGTGCTGGAGCGCTGCGCGGTCCTCACTTCTCCAAGCATTTGTGTCCATCCAAGGGCTAGTTTTGGTGAAGGAACCGTAAGTTTTCTTGCAACACACCCTAAACCAACCCACATAATCAATCCTTTAGATGGTTTTGTGAACCTGCCTTCGAAAAATTGCGAGGCACCGAAGAAGGGATCGTCAATAGGTGAGTCATGACAGATGCTCCCAACGTGATAACGAAACGACAGTTGTCAGCCAATTGTACAGCGAGAAAGCGTATGTCCTGTCCCGCGGCTTTGTGCGACGCGCTCTAGAGATACCAGTTGGTGGATTTGAGTCTGAACTAAAATGGATATATCTCCACGACAAGAGGCTGGAAAAGGTTATCCGAGATGCCAACGATTTAATTCTAAAGAGCAGGAGCACCCCAGAGATATCCGACAATGACAAGGATTTAGCAGTTCCAAGACTAACTGCTGGAGGGATTATCGCTCTGGAACGGACGTTAAATAAGCTACAAGTAATTCGCTGGTCCTGATTCCAACATGTTCGTTGTGCATATGCATTGTGAATTTGATTTTGGAACATCATAACATAAACAGGCGCCACAGGCGCGGTGTACTATGCACATATATAATGTACCATGAGGGGGTGGTAGATGAGATACTAAATCCAATGAAACTGAATATATGAGGGGATGTAGGCATGTAACATTGACAACAATGGGAATAAAGTATGGGGATTGGACAAGATACAAACGAACGGCACGGTGAACAACAACGTTAACACCATTGGAGGACAGAACAAAATAATAAAAAAACATTATCTTAGCACTGTTCCAAAAATTGATTTTTTGGGAATGGTTGTTTGAAATCATCCCGCCAGGTTGTGAAGTTGGGGTTCATATAGGCATCGAGGTATCTATGACTCATTAACGTTTGTTTCAAGATGGCGATATAAACCCACTGGTTTATGTATGCTTCGGTTGGGAAATCCTTGGGGTCACACCCAATATTGATAGAATCCGTCCGCTGGTAAACACGGATGTAATCAACGCGCATAACTGTAGGAAACACCAAATGTTCCAAGTCCACATCTCCAAAGTTGGCAGACATGCCAAGGTTTGCAATGATATACTATGGGTGGAATGTAATGGAGGTAAATCTGACAAGTAAATTGCGCCTACCATAGGTTCCTGAGGTACAGGTCTTGCGGAAATCTCGACTCGTGGGTCGGCAGCCATTCCAGCCTGGTTTAGAGTCCAATCAATTTTTCCATTGGATGTCCAATGAATGTACTATTCAAAGGCAAGACGTTTAGTTCATAGCAATCTCAGGCAGTACTAGGCGTAAACATACGGCGCTATCAAAGCCTGAAGATGCTACTTAGCAGACATTTCATGAAGGTGACTCGGACCCAACGCACCTGGTTTGTACTCGAACCCATATGTTGCGAAACATCCCGTTCTAAGTTCATAGCAATTCTGATCTAAATATAATTTCTGAATATTCAAAAGAATTGATAGACTGTCATTGCAACTTACTTGTCTGGGTTACCGCGGATGTTGCCTGCTGGAAGGCCCCGCCCATATAGGAATTAAGTTCCGTGGTAGTTGAATCAGCAACGACAAAATTATCAGAGGTATTAAACCACTGGTATTGTGCATTAAAGGGCTTCGGGCGTGAAAAACCATGAGGGTGGTTTTGGTTGATAGAATAAAATAAACACTCACACCCCATTGCGCAGACTGAGAAACCTGGCCCGTAAGTGGTGTACCAGTAATCTAGAGCAAGGGGTTGAAAACATGTATAAACTAGTCGTTTCTCAAGTTGAACCATACCTGGGCCTCAAAAATATCAATTTCTGGTGCTGATCTTCCGACATAAGTACCATCGGAGTGTACAGGTCCAGGGTGAGGTTCGCCTGGGCACGTGCATCGTGATAGACGTTGTCCGGGAAGGTAGGAGAGTGCTCCACCATTCCCCCTATCCCCATTGATAGTAGCAGCAATTGGAAGACCTCCGTGGGTTTGATTGGGTGCCGTCCCAACATCACAAGCGTCATACGTATAAGGCCACTATAGGAGATGAGGACGGGAATAGCGTAGAGCTGGTTACTCACCAGCCCTTCCAAAGTGGCACCATATCCAGCGCGACCTAGTCGAATCATAAGCATGACATATTACTCGTGTAAACCTCCTACCCAGGTTTCCAAGAGCCCAAATTGCAGGCCACAATCCAGCTACATTATTGATACCAGGAAGCGTGACGGCTGTCTCAATTAATCCCCCTGTGAAACAAAACTTGTTCCAACTCGTCATCATTCCACCCTGATAATGTAAGCCGTGGGTTTCTTTCTGAGATAGAGTAATCTCAAGAGCGCCACCCTTGGTTGTCAAAGCCGCTGGATCATACCATTCCATATTATTTGTCTAAGGAGCCATGTTAAAGCAAATGCCAGCACCACAAAATCACACCTACCGCCCAGTAGTGGAGATCCACCGCTTCCCAATATGGATCATCACCTGGGTAAAAAGTGCGACCGTCCACGTTAAACTCATCGCTGAATACCAGTTGAAGATTTTCTGTCGGGTCATGGTAGGAAGGTTTGGAATGTGCCTCTGGGGGTGTTTCTATGTCAATTAGACCCCAGTTGCCAACCATTGTTGGTATCTATTTGGCCATCAATGGTGAAGAGCGGATCTGGCAACAAGTCCAACTACCTGTCCGGTGGCATTTATACCACCAAAATTAAACCCGCCATTGGTCGAAAGTCTGGTTGCAGTAAAGTGTGAAATAAGGGGGTATCCGCCACTAGAAAATTTGAGCCCATTGCTCTGATACCTACAATAGAAGCTCACAATAGGGTAACCAAACCCAAACCCAGGAGGACTATACAACCAAGATTGGTCACTCCTCTGACAGTGAAAATGTGACTGCCAATATCGTTGATTCGGTCCCGCCGGGGGTCAGGGTTGTGTAGAAAATCATCAGGATCTTCATGACCTGGCGAAAGCTCAGAGCCCCAGGCTGCTGGATCGGGTGATAAAGAAAACTAAGATTATGCCAAGAAAAAAAGCATTAGCGACGCGTAGCAATATAGATAATTGGATGACCTTGTCCGAGATTGATGGAGCAACAGATGGAATACGGCCCCCAGGGGCAGCGCTGACGGTATATGGCGATTCATTCTGTGAAATAAGATGACGTTCATGGGACCCGATAGTAATGGGAAGACGCACTAGAGTGCTGTTGCTCGCCATCGTCCTGAGAGAAGGAGGCCCCCGAACAGAAGGATTTGACTGTGCTTGGGGCCCAATTTTTGCACTCATTGTGGTAGAAGGTGGAAGGAGGTTTGTTGTGGAGGGGGAGTTGGAGTATGGGACATAGTTCTTTCTCTGGCGGGACGGGCCAAAGGAGGCCATTTCAGATAAGGACAAGGAAAGAGACAGTGATACTGGTGGGAGTGTATGTGATTTGGGTATAATACAAGGGGGAGAGGATGAGCTGGGTCTGGGAACTTGAAGAAGGCAAACGAATGGGCTGTGACACTTGCTTGGTCGCAATCCACAGTTGTGATGGAATCAGGTAAGCAGATCAAATTGTTCTTGTTTGATGTGGGGCCCGCCGGAATAATACAAAAGCCAACTGAGTTTACTGAATTCAATCTGTGCTAGTCTGAGTTGCACCTGCTCCTTCCAAGAGTCTAAGTAAGCCCACTTGTCGCCTTTCTCCTGGAATATCCTCAAACTCTTCAGCGGCACGGGACGCTCGTTCGAGACCCACCAGATCACCAGTAGATGCAACGCCAGTATTTTCTTCAGCCACTTTAAGCCTGTCCAAAATGTGTTCGCTAGCCCGGGAAACGGCCGAATAGCCGGCCGGGGAGGATCCCAGGGTAGCCAATAAATCCGACTTTTGTGCCTGGTAATTCATTTTTGTCGTTTCAGCCAACCCCACAAAAGAACGGCTGGAAGCGTTTTCGGTCCAGGTATCCAAGCCCTCCAGCGCCGTACGAGCCTTATTGGCTTTATCGCGTTTTGTTGGCCGGCCTTTCTTTTTCAAACTTGTTTCCGGCCCAGCCATATCTTGTTCCATAAATAGTTCACGTGGGAGAGCCCGCGGGTCGTGGGCGCCCAGGCTGGAACGTGGGAGAATGAAAAATACTGCATCTTTCAACAAGACGGATAAGATGTGGGAGACAACAGGTTGCAAGGGTTGTAGTCGGGGGGTAATGAGGTTACCGGGGAAAAGAAACAATGCGGTATGTTGATCTCCATCAACGTTCATGAGACATCCCTCAGCACACTGGATATGAACTCACCAATTGGGATGGGGAGCTGTTTGACGGTGTATAGAGGTGGTGCTACAGTATCTGGTTGCGTGTAGAAGAATGTATAAAACCCGAACACTGCTACCGCCTGGTTGAACGGAGGCTCCTCCGGTTGAAAGATGCGTTCTTATGTTACCGTAAAAATGAGATCAGGGACTTTGGCAAGCTGGACGGACCAAGAAAGAGCCGCAAGGTAATATTCAGAAATGTCTCTCGAGTTCTATCATCAAATACCTTGAAATGCAGCCATTTCCAGCCTTGCGAGCACCAGATATTTTTGAAGAGTGTGAATGGCTGTGTTGGTTGGGATTGTGAATATTGATCTTGATAAATCTGGATGAGAATCGTGATATCCTCGCGGAGTCTATTAACAAATACGGAGGAGGTAAAATAACTGGGCTGGAGTACGATTTCTCCGCGAGTTGCTGAGGGCGATGGAGCTAGGGACATCTCAGGCTGGGCGTATGGACTTGGCCAATTGCAATCATTTCCAAGTTTTACAGCGACGGTGGGATAGTTTTTCTATATCTGGACAAGTTTGCCATGTGAGGTGGGACTCTTACCTAGAGCACTTTCTTCATCACCCCCCATCATTATCAGCGGGTCTGTCGTGCCATGGCCGCCCTATTCAGGAGACGCAGTAATATGCAATGTTTCTTCTGTCAATCATCGTTCAACAGCCCCAACAACCCAAGGAATTTTCGTTGTCCAGCCTGTGGCTGTAGGAATATCTACGACGATTACGGCGAAATTATTTCGGATGAACCAGCGATGCACGATGAGACACTTAATTCGAGGTCCTTTTCTAAGCGTGGTGCGCGACCCGATCTGGCATTATATACATATATATTAACTCCAAGCACAAACTAGCATCGCCTAGCAAAGACCGCCTCCCAACAACGTATGGCAAAGGTCCATTTTGTCATACTTGCCAGACGAACCAAACCCTCCTCATCAATCTTTTGTCAAATTATCTCCCTTCTCCCAGTGTGCGTATTGTTGCTCTCACCCACCTCTCCTACAATTGCCCTCAAGTGTTGTAGAATCCAGAGTATGAACAGCGACTCCAAATGTTACCGGAGTACAGAGAGTCCTTGCACGTTCGTTATCCCCCAGTGTGCGATAACTGTCTCCCAGCAGTAGAAGATGAAATTCGAAGTAAAGACACTATGGCGCGAACTAAAGCATTAGGTGGCTGGCTGAAAGAAAGCAGGGGGAAAGAGCAACAGCGACGCGTGTCTGGAAACCATCAACAGATGGAGAAAATTAGTTTAGAGATGGCTGCTTGGAAGATGCGCGGGTGCTTGTGGGTTGTGACTCTGGGATGTTCACTCTTTGGTAACTCTGCTGGTGCGCGCCCATCAATTTATCACCATTCTGGCACATTTAACTCTGGGTATTTAGCTGCAATTGGCCGCCGGCCACTCCACAAATTCTACTTTGTTCAGCCGGTTCTGCCGCTGCTTGTGGTGTTGTCTTTGCTATGGACTGTATGGGATCCCACCTATGCTTCCGCCAGAAGATCACAGCTACAAGGTCGCGACGTCCGAGTTAAGGGGAAACAAGAATATATTGTCCGTTGCATTTACTCGATCTTTGAACTATTGGTTCTAATAGGTAGTTTAGGTCTTGCAATTAAGTGCCTGGTTTTCTAGACTCATCACCGCCACTCTCTTGTCAACCTCGTGGTTTTATACACACCTCGACTACTTTCACTTCCAGGATGCAAAGTCGCCAAAAAGCCGCTTATACTTCTTCACTCTTTCTGTCCTGGAGCTCATCGTTAGTGTGACGTGTGTCAGTCTCTATATACGCGCTAATGAACTTGTGCAGATACTCATAGCATCATCTCTCATTTTGCGACTCCAACACCCACCAACTATCCGATTAATTGACACTCGAACTCATACATTCACGCCTTCCCGCTCTGCCACGCCCAATCCCATCACTCGGCAAGGTACATCAACGCCATCGGCTTCCCACACGAATGTCGAGCCGGGTCTCATTGCCGCTCTTTCCCTCTCGTCCAAGCCCATTATCACTAAACAGAACCCTATATTTGGCCTCCCTTCTCTCCCTTCACCAGTCCCAGCGGTGACCAGCGAGCGCGTAGATCCTGACGAAATGGATTGGATGCCAACAGAGCCATCTTCTGTCGTCACTTCTCAACACGAACGAGCCAAACAAGAAGACAATCAGGGATCGTGGTTACGTCCTCAGAAGTTTTTTGCTCCTGAACAACCGACGGGATTGGAGAGTTTATTTGAACGCACAAGGTTAATAGATGATACAATGGGCGGAAATGGTCCAGGTCGCGGGGACAGTCCGCTAGATTTATGGAAGGGTTGGTGGATTTATATGATGGGCTTGCTTCCTATTGTAGGGATCACAGCTATATTCTGGCAGCGGGGGTTTGCTTTAAACTAAGTGGCATCATTTCATCGGTTGCTGTATGGCACCGAGCGGGCAGCTACCAAAGAGGAGAAATCCATACATGTTTGAAGGAATAGGCGGGGTAGATACAGAAGCACGGATATATGTATCAATGGGAAACAAACACATCTTACCAGATCGGAGGGGGGGCTGCTGGGAGGTAGTCGTTAGGCAGGAGGAAAGCATCCATACCCTGCTGGGAGAAAGTGTTTCCTCCGAGGCTTTGATCAGACATCCATACAGGAAGCTGCTCACTAGCCGTCATTTCGAAATTTCTCCAAATGTGTTCGGCATCCGGGGGTTGTTGCTGGTGGATTTGTGGCTGGTGGCTCATTCCGGGTGTTGGTATATATGTAGGATGAATTTGGTTCTCCTGTGCGGCAAAGTTATTGGTGTCATATGCAGGTGAGAATGGTTCAGGCTGTCTGTGTTGGGCCACTGGTACTCCAAGGGGGAGGTTTGTTGGATGTTCAATGACCATAGCCAAAGGGCGGTGAGGTTCGCGAGCGAGTTTCGGTGATCGCGATGAGGACCCGGCTTTCTTTTTCTTAGATCTTTTCAGCATCACTTGAAGGGTTAGGGCATATCTCTTTCCGGGTACTGCGGAAATTGTTGGTTGGTCTATGATTTCAAAGGCTATGGTGCACTCACTTTCGGACATCAGATTTGCGAGGTGCTCAACCTTGTTTCTGATTTCCAGCATATCACAATCATTAGGGCTGTTCAAGGATAAATATGGTGTTATGGAACTGCCCTTGCACTTACAATAGCCGGGCTAGGCGCAATAAGAAGGATGCCGCAAACGTCGCTGTCGCATGTGTATAATGGACGGCTGTTAACAAATGTGTGAGAACTAAACCTGGAGCCTATCGTGGCAGTGTTTACTTACCGTACCGCATCCCCTCTCTATAAGCTGGTGAATTTACCGTTATATCCAACCCTTTTCGAGCGATGTCAATGGATCGGAGGGCCAACTGACGTTGAACATCTGGCATGTTCTGCACATCCTCAGGGCCATTGATCCCTCTTAGCGCAGTAGCGTTATGGAAGAGTTGCGCATGAAGCTGTTGTATTTGCAAACTTTGGCGATAGAATGCTAAGCGGGTTGTCAATTCATGTCGTATTCCTGTAGGTAATCGCTCACCAGCATCTTCGTATTTTTGTGAAAAAGCATGATCCCAAGTTATGTACCATGCGTGAAATTTCTCATCTGCAGCATGGAGTTCATTGAAATCTGCCTCTTTTACTGGGCCTTCAAATGGGGCTAGAGCATTGTGAACTTGCTCGCGGAGTGCCATAAGCTCAACTGTCGAGACAAGCCGCATATCATCCTCGATGGCTAAGGGATGCTGCAGGAATAAACGACAATTCTGAATGCTCTCATCTTCTTTCAAGACTGCTGGGCGACCGGTTCCGTATGAGAGCCTAGAAGGACATTATCTCTATAAAATATAGACAGGAAGTAGAGACCTACTGGTGTTCAAATAGGTAGAGGCAGAACCAAGTCCGGCTTGCAATGACGAGACTTCCGTCTGCTGTTGCATCGGCCTTCCCAGCAATCATTCGTCGATGAAGTTTAGGCCATTCCTTGTGCATTGCTGGGGGGAAACGTAAGAAATGAGCTAGAGAATTAACTATACATACATAATTCCATAGCCATGCGAACGGCATGTCCTCCGCTGAGCCAACCATTGTCGGACCAACCCGATACTAATACTAATTGCGTGTGTTTAGCAGGGAGACTATTTCTTCGAGCGATGGGTTCCTACTCATCGCTTGAACAGCCTCATACCGTACAACCGGGGCAAAGAGTGTCGCAGAAGAGACGTTTCGTACTTCATTGAGACAGCGTTTGTAGACTTCACTTGGTTCACCTAAAGCGGCTATCAGCCTGAACGAGAAACGCTGAGACGGGATCTTACCCCCACCGTCTTTAACGCGAGAGGCGACCATGCATATACAATCAACAGCAAAAGGAGAGCGCTCATGTAGGGCATCGAACGTGTCAGTATGGTGATCGAAAACCGGCCTACCGGATATCAGCAAATTTAACTGAAGATGATAGTGGACCTCACAAGAATGTCGAACATCCTCGATAGAATCTGGGTAGATAACATTAATAATAAGAAGATATCACGGAAGAAAGAAACCAACATGTTGAACAACTCGCGTGCTTCAATCTCAGTAATGATCTTCTTGGATACAACTACATATCCAGTAAACGGAGATTTCCATCAATATCGATTGGAAACTTACCATCTGGGAATATCAGACCATGAGGAGGTTTATGGCGGGTCTTCCTCCTCTTTGTGGGCCTCGATTGTCTATCAGGTGATGGAGTTCGCGCCCGACTGTGGGGTTCACTACTGTCTCCGTTTTCCTAAAATTGGATAGGTAAGCTACTAACTTCTCGGGGTATAAATAACTCATACTTTTTCAGCGCGTGCGATTGCAACATCAGCGAGGCCTCGTAGAACTTCCCAGGGTGCAACAAGACCGGAAGCCGGGAGTTCGCCATTGTCCTCATCGTCAAGGTCGGAAGAATTTGCACTTGTGACATTAGATGACGAAGGCGCTTGTCTCTTTGAAGTTGACATTTGACGCCCTGCCTGCCTCTGTCCTTGCGGGTGCTCTGTGGTCTGATACCGAACAGATGACACGTTCCCCTGCTGGGACGTGGGTGGCCCCATGGTTTGAATACTTGAGAATGGAGGGAGGACAGGACCTTGAGGCCCCGGGTTGGTGGGGCTGTATGGGTGGGCGTTTTGGTTGTAATTACCATATGCTGGTGGAAGCTGGGGTGGATGGAAATCCCCAGATCCCATTGATTGGGATCCGTGTTGATATCCTGGGTTGGATACTGGAGGTCGGGACTGTCGGGATGACTGATTTAAAGGGACAGAACCATGAGGTACCGGGAACGAATGTTGGCCGCCAGGTGGTGAGGAATGCATATCATTGACGTGTGGATGACTCGCGGTTGGTGTTGAGATAGATGGAGAGTTTAAGCCAGGGGATTGATGATGAAAGGAAGGAGGATATGCCGACGGAGAGCGCGCACTAAACGCCCCACCGCGCAGCTGAGCGACAAGCTCGGAGAGAGTATTGGAAATGGTGGTTTGTGTATGTCGAATATCAGCGACATGCGCTTCAAGACTTCTGATACGTCTAGGCAAAGAGTCAGACGGACAGTCAAGGGCTATGGATAATAGCTCACTCCAGACCAGCTTCTCCGGTGAGTGTCGCCTCTCTGGATGGCTTCTCGAATAGACACTCAAGGCCTGTGTTGCGGCAGCGTCGACACGGCGGGTTGTCAGCGCCTTCGCACCGCATCTTTTGCTTTCTGCAGGCATTCTGGTGGGTATGTCAGGCTACAGGAAAGAGCAAAGGAACAGGGCACCCACACATGCTCCTGAAGAGAGGTTGGTAAATGAGAAACGTGGCTTTCAGAAGGGCTGCGAATAAACTTACGGGGCACTCTGTTTAAAGTCTTTACCACCGGCTTGATATCCCGTTTTTCGCCTTTATCGTCTTCTTCCTGCTTCTTGATGGTGCCACCACTGGCAACCGAATCCATCGGAAAGGGTGCGCGAACGTCAGGCGGCCTCGAAGGAACTATAGAAATAAAGGAAATGTTGGAGATGGGAGGTGGGGAAGGGATGTGATTCGAACCACGAGACGCAAACTGATCAGGACAAGTCTGTCACGTCGTTTAATAAACAATGACAAGCCAGATTTTGATTAGACCATTTTAGTGGGGAGAGATCAAGCTCGAGGCCTTGCAGCTGAGTCTTTCGTGGTTTTATATGTAGATATATCATTTTGTTCTGAGCGATCTCAGGGCTATGCTTCCGACCTTTGGACTCAAGCGGCCGGTACTAGATATATTGACCTTGATACTGGTCTGAACCATGAACCCAAGATTTGCAGGCACATTCGCATTACAGAGCCTTAAGGCTGTCAACCCTCCATCTTTGTAATTGGTGCTACAGGTCTTTTGGTCCTCGACAATCGTACATTGTGGTTTCACGAGGAACCTCTCGCGTCATTTGAATTTAAACGATCACCGATATCGATCACAGCCTTATGTAAAACGGAATCAAAAATGCAGCCAGACCGTCCAAGTCTGCGCGCGGTGGGTATACCTGTGGAGTTTGGGTGGCATTTCTAGTTCTGGTGGAGCAAAAATTATTTCACCTCTTTCACAGTGACTGGTGAAGCTTTGAAGGCCCATCGGGTTCAATTTGCTTTGGCCAGATGACATTGACAGGCTCAGGGATGATATCCAAACTTGGAACGTGACACGTGACATCGCATCATTCGACATATGAAATTTGAATGTCGCTTGAAAGCACATAGACTCCCTCTAGCCATCCTCGAAACCCAAGTAGACACGTCATGATCGTATCTATGCTTTCCCGGGCTCTATGGTTAGTTCTTCCACTTGAGTTATAGTAGTTGGAACAATGGCTAATTCTGAATAGCGCCTGGTTTGCTCTTCTCCTACCATGTTACTCTACCTTCAAAACCCTTTCTCGCAACCCAAGCTCACAACCAGAACTGGAAACATGGTTGATGTATTGGTGCGTTGTTGGGGCCTTTATGGCGTTTGAATACCTCGCAGAGTGGCTGGTCAGTTGGTATGTCCATACCCAACTCTACCTGGGAGCACCAATTCTAACGATATCGTAACGATTCCTGATACCCTATAGGTTGCCGTTTTACTGGGAATTAAAAACTCTCTTCTTACTATTTCTATCTATACCCCAAATTCAAGTGCGTCGTGATTTATCGGATGGATTACGCATCTCATGTTTTACTTCCAGGGATCAACCTACGTATACAACACGTTCCTCCAACCCTTCTTCTCAAAAAATGAAGCCGATTTTGATGCCAGCATATGGTCTATTCAACAGAACATTATGCAGTATTTGCAAACCCGTCTATCATCGCTTTGGGATCTACTTTGGACTTTGGTCAACAAAACCCCACCCCCAGGGCAACCGCCTTCATCAACTGTCGGTCAGATGCGATCTGATGTACCTACACTCTCGCTAGAATCGGCAATCGGGCTTTGGCGAACTTATGGTGCCACTCTTTTGGGTGGATCGCAAAAGGCCGGAGGGCCACACACGCCTCCCGGCACTTCCCTAACTTCCAGTTTCCCACCCACTGCAGCCGCTGATCAACAATCGGCTCGCTCTCAGAACGTAGTCCAAACGCCTCTGGGTAGCGAAGATACCCCCCCTCCCTTTCCGGAACCACACCATTTCTGATTTGATAGTGGCGATTTAATGTTATCATTATTATTACAATAAAGTGATTTATCATAGTTACTACAGTCCAGCTCTGTGTCGCCGGAATGCTGCCTCGATATCCACCGTGGTGTATTCTAAAGAAATTCCGGTATCGCCATAACAGAGGGAGATGAGCCTCGTAAAATTGTTGGTCGATTTCAACAGCTCCTCCTCGCATGCCTTCCACACCCCAACTAGGACTGTGCCAGGGGCGATGCCCCCATTATCCTCTGTTGTTGGCTTTTCGGAGGCTTCAGTAAAATGTTTTTCTACCCGCTTAAACAAAATTTCAACATGTTTTCGAACATCCTTGGTATTGTACTCCTTGACAATCTTCTTAAGCGTCGACTTGTTGTAACCATTATTGGCAACAATGTCTGTCGGCGCAACTGTCTTCAATTGTCGTTCAATACCGTCGAAATAATCCTAGGGTCTGAACGTTATTTCCATCCTCAATCCACAGCAGGTTTGATTTACCAAAATCTTCGCAAACGGGCGTCGTAGGACAATCCTGACGTAAGCCCCAAGGCTTTCATCGTAGATGGATTCCGCTCGTTTGGTGAATGTTGAAACGGATCCAATTTCTATGGAAGACGTTTCCGCCACGAAATAGTGCATATTTTCTGGGTGCTAATGAGCAGGGAAAAATGGAGAGACAAAAACATACCAATTAAGATGACATGATAGTTGAGTTGCCCTTTATCTTCACCCTCCCCATCTAGCTTAGCCATGTGTTTCAAGCAATCAAACATTGCTTGCACGATTTTCTCATAAGCGGCATCTACGCTGACACGAACTTCAAGGCCATCGGCGCCGATTAGTTGTGTTTCAATGCGCCCGATATACACTGGGAAATGCTTGACAAAATGGGCAACGCCTCTTCGTTTCTTGCTCGTAAGTTTTGTTTGTTCAATGTTCTTCAGTTGCTCTGTCTTTATGTCTTGTTATCGCTCGAGGTTCGATGGAGGGATAAGGGAGATACTTACAACATGACGGTCAAAAGCGCTCCTCAAGCGATTCTGCTGTTTTCCGAGCATATTCACTAGGAATTGGTTATTCCTCTCCTCCGCCTCTGCAAGAAACCTCTCGAGTGAAGCAAGAACACCGACCACCTCCCTGCAGGTGGGGTAAATAGGTTGTTCATGATAGATAATGTAGCTCACATGCGGTCCTTTCCCAGTGCAGCATCGAGCCATGTCTTCATTTCGGAGGGCAGAAACCCGAGGATGAGATCCATAGCCCCACGGATAAGCTTTACTGTCGTTTGACTAAGTCCCACCGCCCGTGCAGCTTGCCTTCTGAAATAGTGGTCCAAGCCCATATAATCAGCGAAGGTTAATGCAGCATCATTTATCTGCAAGAAGTCGGTAATGAAATCGCTTTCACGATACACCAGGGGTGCTATTTGTTCTAGAATAAGACCAAAGACCTACATAGGTCATGTTAGAACCCTTATATACTTCGGCACGGAGGAATTACTTCAGATACCCGTAAATCCCCAGCTTGATTCTTGTCTTTGTCTTTATGCCGGCTGTCTATAGGCGAACGGATTAGGGTTCCCGCGCGTCGTATACCAGCGGCTCCCTTCGAGTTGGCAGTGTTTGGGGAAGTAAAGCCTAGGAGGGAAGGTTAAACGAATAAAAACTGGTAGAGGGAAACGTGGCAAGCCTTGGTCAACGTCATCATCTGGCGCCTTTTTGACATAATTCGAGTATGTTGCAAAGAGTGAACGGACTTGAGTGCCATGTAGCTCGCTCGCCGCAGAAAAGTAAGCCTTGAATCACCCAGTTGAATACATGTCCCTGCAAATAGCCGGGTTAAACCATACCGCGCAAAGTTTTCCATAGATCCCTTCATCCATTTCTTTGAGGTATAACATAAGGCCAGCATATCGCCCGAGGTAATTTTCTATCTCTTGATGCTCAACGACGATTGGCCGAGCTTTATTGGACGCTTTGACAACTCCATTAGTGTCACCCAAGAGAATTTTTGACTGAAGAAGTGTAAGCATGCATGCCTGACTGAGTATATGAATGTGAATGACTTGGGCAGTGAACATAATTGAGAGGAAATCATGGATGCGCTTGCAGAATTGGGCATTGTGAGTTCGGTATTCTTGTAGCCTCTCCATAGTAGCAGCCATATCTATACAGCGATGAGCAACATGATTATCCGCGGTATCAAATTGAATACCGGTGTCTCGTCCCGCTTGCAACGCTTTATACAGTTCAGCCGCTGCTTCCTCAAGGAGCTGGATGCTTTTCGCCTTCTCGAGAGACTCCTGTGTAAGGGTAATCAGCGCATCTTGATTGACTTGTACCGTTTGCTGGAAGGTCATTGAGATTAATCAAAATTTCGTTTATGCATGACTCTTACAAGGAGATTTTCGAGTTCGTTTAATAGCCCTCGCTGATTTTGAGTCTGGACTTGAAGTCCCCTGTTTTGAGATTGGATATAGGTGATATCGTCGCTAACAGCCTAAAGGAAATATAGGAGTAGCACGGATATTAACTGCAGGAAGCTCACGTTCAGATGGATCTTGTAGGACGAGACGAGACTATCCATATTGTCAAGTTCTGACAACGCTTCATCCATGTATTTCAAAACAATGTTGATTCGGTCATCAGATTCCAAAAACGAGTGGATATTGGCCTGCAACAAACGTATTATTCCGCGTTCACTTTAAAATGAGGGACTAACCTTGTCAAGCGCAGTCAGTTCGTCAAGTAAACGGGCTTCGATCAAATCAGCGGCACCCCGAGCTGTTTTTCGCCCGAGGACATCATCAGTCGCCCATTCGTACCCCTCAACCATCTCTTCAACATTAGCCAAGGTAGCATACGTATTCTCTTCCTCGCCTTCTAGGTCGCCCTCAGCACCGCTGCTCATGATGCCCGGCAAACGGTCGAGTGTTCCCTGTTAGCAGGATCGAAGAAGGATATACGAATGTTTTGGTCCCGGCGAATAGGAGGAATGTGGGGGGGTGCTGGGTTTGTCCGGGCGGATTGTTCGGAGGAATTATGGGGACGGATTGGGGAGATGGACGTTGTTTTAAACTGCGGAGGTGCCAAGTCATCGACTTGAGCTGGTTGATTATCAAACCCGACACATAACTTGTCGCATGCTGGTCTAAATCCGTAGGAGCCTGTGTGGAATAAGTGGAGATGGCGCGGGTTGATGTAGGCTGTGAATCTAGAGAAGGGATTTGACTGGGCGTCCGTATCATATTAGAAGACGCGGATGAAAGACGCGATTGCCTAACTCGGGCAGGAGTTGATTGAAGTTGACGTGCCGGGGATGGGGGACGGGGGGTACGAGGCTGGATCGGGTCCCGACGGAAAGAAGAGGATGAATAATGATAGTCAGCGTTTTGCGATCCAGGAATAGCATTTGGCGAGGGACCCCTGACGATAGTCTGTGGAGTCTGATTATACTCAGCTTGCGACGATGTCCTAGGCCCGAGAGCTTGGGAGGCTGGTCGTATAGTTGCGGGACGATCAGGAGACGGTGTTCGAGTACGGCGCCAGTAGTCACTCTGAATTGGCTGCCTACCTGCTGAGAAGCACCTTTAACGTCCAAAATTTGAAGAACAGGCGTGAAATATAATACCCGGGACAGCATCGGAGATCCCGTCCAACTCTAATGAATTTGCCCCCCCAGTCACAAATCGAAAGAGTTGAATAAGCGCCTCCAGAAATCGTAGCTGCTCTGTAGGCTCCTCCGTCTGCCACTTGTATGTCCTCGCGAGGGTAATGTTGAATGCATTAGGCTAATGAGAACGAGTTAATTCCGGCTAGCAAAAGAGACTCACTATACATACGTTAAGGACTTGAATAGCACGAAGTTCTGATAACCTCCAAGTCTTCCCGACAGAAAATGTGCCGTTGGTATTGAGTTTCGACTTGTGTATGAACCCACCACCATTGCTAGCCTCTGATACTAGCCGTGTTGGTCGATCTCAAATGCTAGTAGGTGAATCTGACACATACGCGAGAGTAGTATATAACGCGGTTTCCTACCCCCACCCTCGGGCCCAGCGTCCTCCCATATTTTGACGTGAGCTATATAGGTTTCTTCCAAGTTGCCAGCCGCATTCCGTCGAGAGAATACTGAGTTGATGATATTCTGTCGTTGATCAGACATACGTCTATGGAATGTATAAGTTTCCAGAACCAATAACGTTTGGAACCCGCCAAGTGGTGAGTCTGATCAATGTGTGACCTATGGCCGTTCATAAAGTCACGATTTGATTTGATTCGCTACTGATTAAATAGTACTACCCTAGTACTCTAGTAGTACTCTTCATCGATCCGTCGTTCATGTATTGTGCTTGTTCAGTGGTGGTGCCACTGGAAGCAGGCGCGGAGTTTGACAATAATACAAGACCAACAGCTGAGCGCCTGGAGCCTGAACGTGAACAAAGCTTAAGACAAAGACAATTGAAGCCGTCAGAAGACCCTCAATCAAAGATATATAAGATGTCTCTCGATTGCTGAAATCCACTGGGACGCGCTAGACGCCGCTTCCATCTGCACCGGTGCACCATTATGATTACCCCCTCCAACCTCACGACTGTCCATGCCCGCGGGCCCCTTCATTTTTTAGCTCATGTCGTTACCCAGGTTGCCTCAGAGCATACCGCCGCGGCTGGTCCGTCCACTTGCCTGCCTAATTCAGACACACACGCCATTCCTTTATCTCCTCCGTACCCACTCGGAGAAGCTAATTCCCTTATGAATATTCATCCCGATAATCGAATATGCCGCCGTTCCAAACGTATGCCACCAAAAATACGGCGGGAACCCTGCAACCACCTTTCTTCGAAGCTGGCGATGCAAGCCAAGCGAAAACAACTTATGGACAAGGCGGTTAGGATCCAGACAGTCGACAACTCCCCGGCAAATGAACAACAACTCCTTGTTCTTAGGATGGTGTACGATGAGATTACCATGTACCCTAGTGAGGCTTGGATGGTTTTGATTGCAATTGTTATCCGACGGTGGGCCAAGATTTGGGGTCACCTTGCCTCCCATGATATTCACATCTTCATTAGGGCCTTCAAGCAAGTCAAGAATTGGTTTTCGAATGAACGTCAAAAACATCCAGGTGGTCTGAGTATCTCGGCTCGAACAGAGCTTGGAGAAAAGATACGACTTCGACCTATTGCATACCAAACAACCCCAGATCAATGGTCGGACAACTTTTTTGAAAATGTCATCATGGTTTATAACTATCGCACCATCTGCATGATGCGTTCAAGAATTGCTGAATAGCTTTGTTCAATTAATAAGCCCCACTTATACACTATACCCATATACTAGACATACATATACTCGAAATATAATACGCCACTAATACACCACCGCAATCGCATGAAACGCCATGTATAATCGATGCAAGGACATACTGTATTTCTCTCAGGGATTATCCTACAGATTCTCTCACCTCCCCGTTCCGAAGGACTTGATATCGCTGACCCCTCCATATGACTTCATTACCGAACACCGCCAATAACCATATTGGGAATGCTAGTAGCTCTCGTGCAACCCACGCGGCGAGAAATTCCCCGCGAATATTTGACGGAAGTGGGTGGCCTGCCAATGACTTGTATACATCCAAATCAACAAGAAGCCACAAGGGGAAGTGACAGAGGAGGAAAATCCACGGAGGAAATTTCACAAGGTAGCTTGCACTTGCTGACCCGATCATGGCGATCATGATTGTCTCAGTAAATGGTTCTAGGATGGTGGCTGTGAGAACCATGTGTTTCCTAACTCGAATCCAGCGTACACGCCGCCATATGTAATCCCAAATAGACATATTCCCAACCACATTGCGAACAACATCACAGGAGAGGTCATGACGGAGCCCTAGCTCATGCCAGAGAGCACTGGCTATCATGTTATCTTCGGCAAGGAAGCGGCCGAAGACATGCAGACCGCTGGGGGCTAAAGGAGCAGTCTCTCCATCGATCACATGTGGTCGTAGGGATCCATCGAGTTGATCAATATCCGAACGCCGGTATAAATTTGACTTGCCCACAACGCACGACTCTACGGCCACAGTGTTGATAGCGAGGTACATTTTAGCATGGTTTGTGTTGAGGAAAGCCTCTTCAATCCTGGAACCGAGGCGAGATTCACAGGCATAAGCAAAGGGAACATGGTGGACAAGAGCCACTCGTTTGTGGGGTGAAGATTTGGGGGGTTTGGATAAGAGAGCATCGACTGAACGAGCGAGGGTCCCGGGATGTACCATGACATTCGAGTCAAGTACCCAGAGTATGTCGTTGGCGGCTTCACGATAAGAACGAATCAGGTTATTGACCTTGGGGTTGACACCCACAATTTCTTCACCTGGACAAAAAGATGTAATTAACCTATGGAAGCCTTTATATATATAAAAGGTGCACACCAATGATGATTCTCGCGTTGACTGTCGGATATTTGGCAATGAGTGCTCGGATAACAGGTAGCGCTTGGTCACTGCCATCGGCGACCGAAAGCAAGACTTCATAATTCGGGTACTCCTGTGTGAAGGTGGACTCGAGATTTTCATAGAGGTTCGTATCAAGGCCTTTTAGAGGACGGAGAATGGAAACTCCTGGTGCATTCAGTGGAGAAGCAGCCGCGAGGGGGGAACGGGGTCGCAGAGTGTACCTCTTGCGGCTGCCAAGTGTTTATCAACCAATGCGACACCAAGACGAAAGGATGTCTACGTACGCAGCACGGCAACCAATGAGGCCTATGGTCCACATTGCGGCATACCAGCCTAATCCGATGATAGATAGAGCGTATAGGATAGTGTCTCCCATAGTATTGAATTGAGAGAACAGCGCGCCGCCTATGTCCCGCCGTGACGTTCAAGTTGAACCCGCTTGAATAGCCCTGACTCCGGCCCGGGCTTGCTTGTGTGAGTCAAAAACTTTGAGTATGTTCACTTCCGATCGATGCTCATGCCGCAGTGCTTCAAAAATTAAATATGTTTCTGGCACTCCGACAGGCCTTTGGCCTCTGATTATAACAACTCTAGATCTTCCCGCAAACCAAACAGCTCAACAGTGTTCTTCCATGCCTTTTCTGTTACTTTTTCAAAAGGCACAGGAGGGGACTGTAATTGATGCACAACCCAAGCAACACCACCCACGGCGCACGGCTCATTCCTGCCTTTTACAGGCTTCCCATGCACAAAGTTCTCGGGTTTCATGGCTGACGGTAAATATAGTTGACGGTGGGATGCTGGAAGTGTTTCGAGATGTGGTTTGGAGGCGTGGGTAGACGTCATGGAGCACCAAGGGGCATCTATATGAACGACAATTGAAGCAATCTGAATGTCCAAAGCAACATGCGTATTTTACCAGTCTCGAACATGATCCGGTCGGGCCGTATTGCTTTAATGGCCTCCAGGTTCTCGTTGGTTTTGAGCGAGCAACCATTGACACTGTACCAAAATCGTGTAAAGGCTGGTTTATCTTATTATAATTTACTCGCCTGATATAGAAGCCCATTTCCATCTGTAAAATTGCGTCAGCAAGCAGGACAGCGTGAGATCGAATGTTGAATGACTAGTTCGTTAACTTCGGTCGCTGTCCCAGTAAAACTGTGAACAACACCACCGTTTCCGCCAACAGCTGCTCCTCCGTCTTGGCCGTAGCCCTCTGATCGTAGAATGTTAACAAAATCCGCATGAGCCGCACGCGAATGCAGAAAAAGGGGTAGATGGTATTTTTTTGCTAGTCCCAGCTGTAGGCCTGCGGTTTCATCTATATAAAAATAAAGCAATCCCCTCAACAAGGTGCGACGTACGGAAATATTTCTTCTGAACATCCGGCGTGGCAAAATGCGTGCGGTCATAATCTAGGGGAATAGGGTGGATGAATCAAAATTGTCATGGAAGGGAAATGGGCTGGAAATGCGCTTACCTAGTCCGCACTCCCCTATGGCCACGGCGCGACCACGCCCGGCTAGGTTTGCAGACACCAGTTTGTCCAGCGCCTCAAGGTAAGCCCCAGGCCCCCCGCGGTATTTTTCGAATTCTGATGAACGGGTAGGATGACAACCCACTGTAGCAAATAGACCTTGAACAAAAATCGCGGTTAGTATTTCTGGGGCTGCTCGAAATAAAGAATGAACCAGATTTACCGTATTTCTTGGACAACGTTAATGCCTGTTGCGACTCCCGCAAACTGGTTCCAGTAATGATCATCGATTTGACACCCGCTTCTCGAGATCTATGGAGGAGGACATCCAAGTCATCTGGGTGCGTGCTATCTGAGAAGAGTCATTCCACGACATTAATCAGAATAACCTGCCATCGTGTTTCCGTTTGCCATGGTAAAGGCCTTTGAATACAGGATCCGTCAAGTTGACTATAAGTTATGAAAGACAGTAAGTTGCGTCGTTGTAATTCCACTGTGGCAGAGTTCTATCACCTCCTACGTCTATCAGCTTTTATTAAGATTGTGCAATGGTTGGATGAGTATGTTAAGCTACCTATAAACCTATTAGTTGGTTTTTCCCCGATGGGTGATTTTGCTGCGATAATGGTGACGGGCATTCTCCAACGATTTACACTGACAGCTAGTATTAGTAGGGAGCTTCT
This sequence comes from Infundibulicybe gibba, assembly GCA_015501065.1. Classification (NCBI taxonomy): domain Eukaryota; kingdom Fungi; phylum Basidiomycota; class Agaricomycetes; order Agaricales; family Omphalinaceae; genus Infundibulicybe; species Infundibulicybe gibba. The sequence goes on from JADNYI010000001.1 coordinate 1,291,900, forward strand.
GTAAGTGATGACTTGGTATGCGGGTGATAGAGTGAATCAGCTCGTGAACACAGAATACCTTTCACAAATCCTCGAGTCAACCGCGTGGCTTGGGAACTATACATATGTCAGTGCGCAAGTCCTTTGAGGGACCAGTGCCCCAACACGTAAAAGGAACTTGGGCAAGCTCAGCCCTATTCGGATTCGTTGTTCCGTAAAACAAATTAGCGCTCGGCACCTGCAATGGGGGAAAAGGGATGGTCACGGTTCGCTGAGGGTCGCTAATTTAAATGCGAACAGCTCGGAATCGTTTTCAGAATGTACCTAAGTGTTGAATATCACAAGCCCCGTTACCGTATGTTCCACGGCTGGATCTCGGGAGTCGGGCTTACTCAGGATAGGCCGGACAAGCTTCATAATAAGTTCATATCAGCTTCACTTCTTGCCACCCAGTCAAGAACATGAACCGCGTCAAACAACTCGCTGCTCACCTCGTTGGAAATACTTCCACGGGCGTTGGTGCCCTTGAGGAAAAGCGACCTGATGATGTTGTGATTACAATGGCCATCCGCTCTGCTCTATGCAAGGCCAAGAGAGGAGGGTTCAAGGACGCAAGTATGATTCGTATATAATTCACCCTTCCATCGTTCACGGACGGGACTTTTAAGGACTGACGAATTGCTATTGGAGATGTACAAGGTGATGACAAGTCCAATCGCGCGACCCGAGCATTCAACATTCTTTATTAGCACACAATAAGCAAGTCTGGGATTGATCCAAGTATTGTTGGCGACATTTGTGTGGGTACTGTACTTACCCCAGACGCCATGTATCACGCACGCGGCGCGGCACTTGCAGCTGGCTTTCCTGATACGGTCCCTGTGCAATGCATCAACCGATTTTGTTCTAGCGGACTCATGGCGATTACCACCATTGCAAATCAAATAAGAGCTGGTCAAATCGAGGTCGGCCTTGCCGTTGGTGTTGAAAGCATGTCTGAAAAGTATGTAAATCACAACACTCACGCTGAATTATGATACTACTCGAATCGCAGCCCGGACAATGGCGGGCCCATTCAAAGTGATCTCATTTCCGCCAATCCATCATCAAAGGATTGCCGCGAGAAAATGGGATGGACTAGTGAAAACGTTGCGTCAGATTTTGGTATTACGCGGGAAGAACAAGACGCCTTCGCCGCTGAGTCATTCCAAAAAGCTGAAGCAGCTCAAAAAAACGGCTATTTTGCAGAGGAAATCGTCCCGTTCACAGTGTACCGAAATGATCCCTCCCAAGGGAGGCAGCGGGTAATCATCTCCAAAGATGATGGCATTAGGGCAGGGACTACGAAGGAGTCGCTCGCGAAAATTAAGCCAGCTTTCCCTCAATGGGGAAATAGTACAACAACTGGGGGGAATGCTAGTCAAATTACCGACGGGGCCTCAGCCACACTACTAATGTCAAGGAGGAAGGCAGAGGAATTGGGTTTGACGATTCTTGGGAAACATCTCTCCACCGCGTTAGCTGGCAAGTGACACCAGTTTCATTGCATTGATGCTGGCATTCATTTTATGCGTCTAGGTGTTCCGCCACGCATTATGGGTATTGGACCAGTTTACGCGATTCCCATGGCTTTAAAGAACTGTGGGATTGGAATTGATGATGTGGATTTGTTTGAGGTGATATAGGTCTGTCCTTCATCCAGATTTGCAGCGATTCAAAAGCTATTCCAGGTCAATGAAGCCTTTGCTTCGCAATGTGTCTATGTGATGAAAGAGCTTGGTCTGCCTAGGTTGGGGCCCCCCCTTTTTGTTTATGCTATTCACTCATACCCGCCTCCACCAGGGAAAGGGTATCTACATCTAGTGTTCTCATGCGATTATCATAACCCAAATTTACACAACTGGATAGATCAATGTTAACGGCGGTGCGATTGCATTTGGCCACCCACTAGATGAGCCCAACAATAAACCAGTGGGGTGCAATTAGACCATCTGATATTTGTGGTAGATACGCTGCACTGGAACACGTCAAGTTGTGACTGGTCTTCACGAATTGCGTCGCAGACGTGGGAAGGTGCGTTGGTCCCCACTACCGAACGCTAATTGTGACATATGGAACTCTGTAGATCCTTGTAACGTCGATGTGCATTGGGACTGGTATGGGTGCAGCAGGCGTATTTTTAGGCGAATAGCAACCTATGAGAGATTATCCTGGATTGTATATGGATTACGTGTGTTTATGGAGATGATTCAAGCAATTCATATTTTTTTTTGTGTGCATATCGGTTTAGCTGTTGTTCCGTCCTGAACTGGAACCGCAAGGGATTGGGCAAAAATAGCACTTGCCCGTGGGTTCGTAGACCTGCAGGGTTCCGCACTGAGACTTGAGCACGTGGATGGCAGAGTCTCTCACGGCGTACATAAGCTTGTTTCACCGTTGTCAAAACGCAGCTTCAATCTTCTTCCACCACCAGGTCCCTACCTCATTCCCGCCAGGCGCTTGTCGACCACAGTCTTTCTTTTAACTTCTCTGAACGCCCTCCTCGGCCATTAGCCATGGCCGCAAACTATAACTCACTGCAAGCCAGTAACAACAATCCGTCTCCATATGGTTCTGGAGATCCTTACTACAATGAATCATCTGGCTACATCACTCCCCAACGACCCAAGAAAGGCATCAGCAATTGGATTAAGTTTGGTGTTCCTGTTCTCATTATTGTAATCATCGGTGCGGTCGTAGGAGGTGTGGTTGGTAGTCGCAAAAGCAGTAGTAAAAGCAGCAGCAGTGGGAGTAGTGGCTCAAGCAATCAAGGCTCTGAAGCTGCCGCTAGCTCACTTGCTAGTGCTAAACTGGATATTGGGAGGTTCGCTACTGCCACCAACAGTGAGTTTATGAAACCAGTATTTCCATCGACGGTAAGTTTCTGGTCCTTGATCGCTTCAGCTTTTCCCCTGACCTTTTTTTTTTTTTCTCCCAAAAAATCAACAGACCAACACGGTTGCATTTACATCACCAACATTCGTCCCCAACAGCAATGCTGCTATTGCATGGCCCAAAGATCCATTCCAACCTCAGACTCCTGATGTTCTCAAACCCCGTCCTGATCGCCCGCGGTTGATTGCCCCCGCTTACAAATGGCAGTCCTTGCCAACTCTAATTAAAAGTGACCCCTACTTGAAGGGTTGGAATGACACAATCTTTGGCAATGCCACTCAATATTTCTCCTCGCCCCCCGTTGCCTACTTTTTAGACGGAGACAGCGGAATCCTCGATAATGCCAGAGAAATCAAGATGAGAATTAAGGCATTTGGTTACGTTTACCGCATGACCAACGATACGAAATGGGTTGACCGCGCTTGGGCGGAACTTCAGGTACTTTTTTCTCCCCTTCTCTGAATGGATCTTGCTAAATAGCATCGTAGAATGCCGTCAGTGACTCGTTCGGTCCTTCGGGATCTGATAAATGGAACCCAACTCATTTCCTCGACACCGCCGAACTTTCCGCTGCCTTTGGTATCGCATATGATTGGCTATATGATATCTGGACAGCCGAGCAGAAGACGTCCATCCGTTCCTCATTGACTACATATGGGTTATCGCAAGGCGTGGACGCTTATACGTCGAGCAAAGGTTGGTGGAGAACCAATACCACTGGAAACTGGAATTGCGTTTGCAATGGTGGTTTAACTCTCGCCTCACTCGCTATCTTGGGTGATGATACTACCGGCATGGCCGAGCAGCTATTGGGACTCACCGTTGACAACGCAAAGCAGAATTGTGCATTGGCCACTACCGATGACGGGACTTGGGCAGAGACAGCAAATTACTGGTATTTTGGGACCACAGGTCATGCTGAGATGACGTCTGCGCTTCTGACCGCCACTGGTTCACATTTCGGCCTCGCCGATGTCAATTCGAAATTCTCCCTCACCGGAATCTATCATATGTATGCATCAGGAACCACGTCTCTCTTCAACTATGGGGATCATGGCCCTAATAAATTTTCGTCCACTGCAAACTCGATGATTTTTTACGGTGAACAATACCAGCAACCCCAGTTCATATTATTCCAACGTGAACAATCGGACGCAGCGGAACCTTGGAGCATGTTTTGGTACGACCCCACCGTGACCGGAGCGTTTTGGAATGGTGCCGCTCTTGATCATTTCTTCGACAATGCTCTTGATCAATGGGCGTCGATGAGAAGCAGTTGGACGGACATGAATGCACTATATGTGGCGGTCAAAGCAGGAAAGAACCAGGGTCTTCAAACTCACAATGATCTCGACGCCGGAGACTTTGTCCTCGATGCTCTTGGCACTCGATGGGCTGGCGATCTTGGATCGGCCGACTATAGGTCACCGGACTACTTTAGTAACGACACGCAAGGCAGCGCCCGCTGGACATATTACAGGAAGATGACCGAAGGGCAGAACACCATCTTGTTGAACCAGGCAAATCAGAATGTCGCGTCTGCACCACCCACGCCCAAGCACGGAACATCTGGCACCGCCCAAGGTTCTAGCACAGTTGCTAATATCCCCAGCGATTCGACGGCTTTCTGGGTTGCTGACATCAGCTCTGCCTACTTCGACAAGTACGCACGCTATCGTATTTCTTTATAGACTGTCACTAATCCATCCTTCAGTGCTTCAGTAAAGCGCGGCGTCCGTCTATTGAACACTCGTCGTCAAGTGCTCATCCAAGACGAGATCACTTCAACCACCTCTGTCCAATGGCGGATGCACACAAACGCAACCGTTAGCATCGACACCGGAGGCACATCAGCGACATTGACGCTCGACGGGCAGACGATGAAGATCGGAATGCTAAACCCCCCCTCTGGTGCCCAATTCGCCAAGGGCGATGCTGTTCGATTTTCAACTGACCCCACGCCGCCGGTTCCGGACCAAGCCAATCCTGGTGTGACTGTGTTGAGTATCAGCCTGCCCGCTGGAACATACAACCTTCAAGTGCTTTTCAACCCCCAGTGGAGTGGAATGTCCGACAGCGACTTTGTTACGCCAAAATCTGTATCGCTTGACAGTTGGTCGCTTGACAGTCACAATTGATCCAATACGCTGATTAGCCTTGACGGTCCCTATGATAATGTTGCTCCCGGATATTTTTAATACCCATTCTCAAATACGGACTTTTTCTTTGTGATCCTTGTAAATTGTTTATAAATGAACCTTGAACACTGCTTTTTTTGCGGGTCAGTTGGTGATACAGTCCCGTAATCGGAAAATAGAATTCTATTGATATTACAAGGAACGAGGAGGGACAGCAGCTGCTACAGTTGTGACTTGTGAGCGTTGATTGGGCCTGTTTTGTATTCAAGGTGTCGTAAGACGGTTCTGTTGGTTGTTTGCATTTGACTCCCATCTCCCCTGGCTGGTCCTCCCTTCCTTTGCCCCTTAAAACTCCCAGCGGGTTTTTCAGTTTTTTCACCATGTTCGTCGCCAACCAGAAATTCGTCTTGACATTCGTTATCTACTCTGCTCTCATTTTCACCGTCGTTCTTCCGTCCCAAGCCAAAGCGTCGGCGCTTCGTGATCATGCCAATCTCCGACGCATGATAAAACAGCGCTCTCCACAAGGCAAGAATGGCGTTGATCTCCCTCCCCAAAACATACTCCCCACCAACAGCTCAATTGCATCCCCATCCGCATCGACTGTAGCAACCCCGTCCACCTCTGCACAGTCCTCTTCTTTACCCGCTTCAACCACGAGCATCTTAGCAAGTGTATGTTTGTATTTCTAGCCTCATCAGCCCACTTGATTCTAATTCCTCCTCAGAAATCTCAGTCGAGTACTTTGAGTTCCAGTTCATCCTCGTCTTCGTCAAGCAGCTCCTCTTCCTTGCCAAGCTCTTCGAGCTCGTCCACTTCCACTTCCGCTTCTGCTTCCACTTCCGCCGTTACCACCACCACCGCACCACCCAGTGTAGATACCCCACCCCCCGTCGTTGGCAACCCAGCCACTGTACCACCACCAAAGGCAACCGTCACCAAAACGTCATCCGTCGCAGCAGATGCAGCTTCGACGTCACCCCCCACGGCTCAGACAGCCACTGCTAATGTAAAGGGTATAACGACAACCGTTATCATTGTCATTGCTTCGTCCGTTGGGGGTGTTGTCATCCTTTGGACTATCTTCCGCAAATGGAAACTTGCACGATCCTCCAAATTTGACGAGCGCCTCCAACCCATTGACTGGCAACCTACCAATATGGATGAAGGGATCGTCCCAGCTCACCGTCGCGCCACTTCTGACACATCCTTCCAATCTGGATCTGTTCATGGTAACGCAGCTGGAAGAGGTGCCGCTGGTTACGGCTCCGACCATGGCCATGGCAGTTCTATTTATAGCGTGCAGAGCAGCTCTGACCACGGCCATGGCAGTCGACCCCTTGGTCCCCTGCCTGATCATGACTTCACCCCCGGCACTGCTCTTGCACCAGTTGGTGGTTACGCTGATCTGGCCAGGGGGCCCAGCCCTCAACCCCAGATGCATGAGCTTTCTCGCGGGCCTAGCGTAACCCGGCCAGCGTATGACATTGGCGTTCCCCTCCATCATCAAACAGGCTATGCTAAGCATGACGGCTATGATTATAATGGTAGCGCAATGCGGTATTGAGTACCCCGCCCAAAGCTACGTTCATGGCGAGCCCAGAAGCCGGGTCTGGTACTCGTATTATTTCTCGCCGCTGGAAATTTAAACGGCCTTCCTTTTGTGCATATTGTTTAGTTCCCTTTGTTGATGCGCATTCATGCTACAAAATCGGTTGACGAAACCAATGTTCATAGATGTTTATGTAGCTATCCTTTGAATATGCATCACTTTATGTTTCCTCTGAATATTCACGGCACATGATCAGGATGTTTAAATTCGCGACTCGGCGCGTAAATGTCGACTCTACGTCCTGTGCACAACTTGATCCGTCACGCTATTTCTCGCTGCATTGGTCTGCGTTTTACTCAAGATGGACGGATCCAGTCTCTCTGGTGGACCAAAGTCTGGGCTTTCTGGCTTTACTGGTAATCACTCAAATCTATCGACTGGCCAAAATAATCCGGATAGACCATCGCTCGGAACCGCTCATGAGCCTATGCATAATAGTTTACCGGAACACAATCCCATAGTATCTTTGCATGAACAGGACAATGGCCACTACGAACATTCCCCCGAGCCAGCGGGCCCTCCTTCTGACTCTGGGAAACGTCTACCAGTATTCTACCGGGATTCGATCAGTGAAATCAAATACACGCCCAAAGACAAGGATGTTGGTCGTAAGTCATCTGCGAGCTCTTTTCGTTCTCTCCTTCAACGCCCCCGCCACTCCGCCGCAATCACTCGGAATCCTGAAGGTTAGATCACTCTTACAGCCAAATTGGCGACCCAATTGATATTCCTGACCGTACACCTACTACAGAGGTAACAAAACGCCGAAAGTTTATCTTGAAGCTAGCAAAAGCGTTGCTATCCTTTGGTGCACCATCTCATCGGATTGAATCTCAATTGGCGGCTGCCTCAGAGATTTTGGATGCACAAGCCGGTGAGAGCGCCGCGGGAGCCGCTGCGCATATATTCTAACACCGCATGTTAGAATTCGTTCATCTTCCGAATATTATCATTGTGACGATCCGAAATGGGGGCACAACATCAACCCGAACATATTTTGTTCGCGCGACAGGCCGCATAGCTCTGACATCTCTTCACAAAGTCCACCTCATCTATAGGGACGTTCTCCATGATAAGATGGGGGCGGAGGCCGGCACTAATGCTTTGAGGGCGGTTCTTCGGGCTCCTCCAATATACCCACTCTTGATAAGATGTGCTCTTGCCTTCATCTGTGCATCCATCATCTGTGTTCTGTCTTTCGGCGGTTCCATAACGGATATGTGGATCAGTGGGGCTTGCGCGTGCTGTTTGCAGTATTTGGGCTTGAATGCTGCCAACAAAAGCTCGATGTATGCGAACGTATATGAGTAATTCTACCCTCGCTCGGCTCAGTTCGCACTATTCACCAATGATCACAGGATATCGGTATCAATCATTGTCGCTTTCGTTGCGCGGGGTTTGAGCAACATCCCCGGGAATATATTCTGCTATAGCGCCGTTTCTTCAGCAGGTGTCGTTGTCATCCTCCCTGGGTTTACCGTATGTAAGTCCCTTACATCTGCCACCATTGTGGAAGGGTATATTGCTTCTGCAGTGATCAGCGCTTTGGAATTAATGTCAAGAAATATTTTCTGCGGCTCAGTGCGAATTGTCTACGCAATAATATACACCCTCTTCCTGGTGTGTGCCAATTAGGATATAAAGACCTTCTCCCTTTGGAATGACCACAAATCAACTAGGGTTTCGGTCTCACCATTGGCTCAGATTTCTACTTGGTAGTGGACCGCAGTGCCCGGCGGGCCTATTACTCTAGCGCTACAAGAAACATGACTTATACGCATGGTCACTTTGCCATGTTGAATGGTTCCGCCCCATTTATTCCAATCACAGGCGTTCTGGGACAAAGTGAATCGGTAAGCTACCAAACGCAACATCTTTTCAAAGGTGAGCACGTAGTCCGTTTTCGGTCCATCCACAAACACCTTTAGGCTGTTTCCGCGATCCTACCTGGTCATGGTGGCGACAACCGTTCCCTTTTTGGACAGTCTTCCTTCTGGTCCCGATATACTCCACCTGCTCCTCCCTATCCAATTTACAATCCTGGAAAAGTATTCAACTACCCGTAATGGTGACATTTTCTTGTTGCGCATATGCCGCCAACCGAGCTACCAGTATCATCCTGCCGGGTCGAACTGATATCGTATCTGCTGCTGGTGCTTTTGTGATTGGCTCCCTTGGAAATATCTACTCCCGCGTCGTTCGTGGTACGGCTTTTACCTCTATGGTTACAGGAGTTCTATTTCTGGTCCCCGTAAGTGTCTCCACAGCTATCATAATATCAGCATGAAAAATAGCCTCATTTTTCAGTCTGGAATTGCTCAAGGAGGTGGCCTAACTCAAACATACCATAGTTCGGCAGAGCAATATTCAAGCGGGTTCTCTCTCGCTCTCCGCATGATCTCCGTTGCCGCAGGCGTCACTATCGGCCTATTTGTCAGTCAAGTTATTGGTGGGTCCAGCCTTGTGTTATCATGAGCCTTATTCCCATTGTTTTTCAGTTTACCTCTTTGGGTCGCGTAAAAACGCCGCACATTTTGCTTTTTAAATTGCCCAAACTTTGTTCCCTTGAAGTGTCCCCTGTAATTGTCATTGTTCTAAAACGAAGCCGAGAATATAATGTTATGGTGGTGGTTACACCAGGTACAATTAGACAAATTATGAAGCTGAGTTAAGGTAAACTAGAATTATTGCAAAATTTGGACGGGGTGAGAACTCTAACCAAACAGTTGGTTAAGTTCATCCATTCGACGTTGTAGCATATCGGATTTGCTGAAATTCTGGCCCAAAGTCATATTAGCGAGTTCTGTCTTTTTTCTCTGAACCTCCAGTAGACGAGCTTCTATGGAATTCTCGATGATAAGTTTTACTGTAGTTACGGGTCGCGTTTGACCAAGTCGGTGCTAGATAAAGGGGGTTAGGAGTTTCGGGTGCTGCGTTTTATTTTGGTGACTTACGATTCTATCAACGGCTTGGTTCTCGACGGCCGGGTTCCTGTAGTTTGATTCGTGATTAATGGAGGGAGAGGTGAGGTGATAAAATCGCACCAGTATGGGTCCATCAGGTATACCCGTTGGGCAGCCGTGAGGTTTAGACCGACTCCGCCAGCTTTCAAGCTAACAAGGAGTACTTCGCACTTTGGGTCATGTTTTAGGGCATCCATAGCCCGCGTTCTGTCATCGCGTTTCATGGTCCCGTCTAGTCGGTCATATTGGATGCCTGCAATTTCTAGTGCGTCTTCGACCCTACAAAATGGGTAAGCAAGACGCTAACCGAGTGTGTCGAAAACGCACTTATCAAGCATGGTGGTCCATTGGGAACTAAATCGGAATTAAGCATGTTAAGTTTCAGGGGAATATGTGGGAAAGACATACAAGACGACTGTTTTGACGATGCCATCGTCCAATTGATTACCCTGACCATCAACCATTTGAACTTCAACTGAATCAGGGTCATAATTTATGGAGTGTGGGTTTGCTCTCGAGAACTGTGCTAGGTCGCCCAATAATGCTTTGACCTTTGTCGAAGGATGAAAGTTATCCAGCGATATGCCCTTCTGCCTTTTTTCGCGTTTGACATTCTTTTTTTTAAACTCGGCTCACAAGAGGATTCTGGTTTGATTTCCACGACATCTGATGGGCAGAGCCCAGTCTGGCAGGCTGAGCAGGAGCGACGGGTATCTGGGGGTACGTTGGGCCAGCCAGGACATATACAATTTCGATAACATTCCAAACAAAATAGATGCTGGCATCTTGTCAGAAGAGGCCGAATAGTAGACGGGCTATTGGCACGAGTGGGCGCCCGAGAACTGGACGTTTTGGACTTTTTCCCGCGCTTGGATGAATGGGAACCATCAGCGTCGAAGCCCTCCGGGTTGGTTGGGTCAGCCGCCATGCAAAGCTCCCCTCCACATTCGACGCACTGAGTCGTAGCAGATTCACGAAGAATGGCAAATATTGCACTGGCACGAGCTGAATTGAGACCCTCTTTGGCGATGTCAGACACGATGTCTTCATAAGATGGGTTTGTGTCTTGGGATCGGTTTAATTCTTTTCCTTGAACCAATTCAAAGTGATCGCATATCTGGCGAAGCCGAAGGATTTTTTGCAGGATCCCCACATAATTCTTCATGACCTCGTTTTTGTCTGACATCTCGTCGAACTCCGCTTTTGATTCGTTAAAAAAACGATCATAGATGGATTGTTCTTGCTCGTCGAATTTGAGGTAACGAAGCTCGTCGCGGCGAGGGGGGAGAGCTAAAATCTTGTTACCATCAGGTGCTTTTGATTCTTTTGTTCGGCGAAGTGTGATACATTTCATTATTGTCTGTAAACGCGCAACGCCCAGTGCTTGCCCGAACTTGACGGGACTGCCAATAAATTCAGTCCAGATATTTTTATCATCAAAGGGCTGTAAGCGGAGAAACTTTATAAGGGCGAAGACGTCGTCAAGCTTGTTCTGAACCGGTGTGCCAGTTAGGCAAAGTCGCCTGTCAGCCATGAGATCACAGGAGGCGCGGCTACCAACGGTTCCTGTCTCCTTGATACAACTGAACATAAAATCAAATCAACTTATCACTATCTCATCAATGGATTAGACTCACTGCGCCTCGTCAAGGACTACTCTGAACCAGTGAATGCTCTGCAGCGCGCTAGTGCATTCCAAGCCACCACTCCCAATGAGGGTCGAGGATTTCTTTCGCTTCGGTCCCGACTTCTTTGATTTTGGCAACCTTAGAATTTGATTCCCATGTTCATCAATGTCGATACCACCTGCACCGTCACTACTCGCCCCATCATCGTTTTCGTTGTCATCTGTTTCTGCGGGGGCGGCGCTCTTATTCTGTTTTGAGAATTCTGAGGCAAGCGTCGCATATGTCGTGATAACCGCGTCGAAATCCGCCAGAAATGCTGGGTCTGGTCTGCGAGCATTCCCATGATAAATGTAAACTCGAAGGGGAGCGCCTTTCTGCGCTTGCGTTGGTTTAACATCGTCTACGCAGTCCAGGTCCATAGAGGATTGTGAAAGGCTCATCTGTGATAAGGATTGCGATGGGGTAGGCGGCACACAGGTTCCCCCGCTTCCACCGAAGACGGTCACCTCTCCTTTCCAATGCTCTCTAAATTGATCTTCCCAATTGGAGACGGTAGAAAGAGGACAAATGATGAGCGTAGCGCGGCTCTTAGCTCTGATGCGACATGCTCTGGCATATTCAGCTTCGTTCCTTTCCAAAATCTTCGTCGATTTGCCCTTCCCTTTGTTGTTCGGGAATCCTGTTTCAGAGTTCTCTGGTGCGCCCCATACAGTCTCAGAGAGATGAGCGAGACCAGCTGCCTCATGATCATCAGGGCTGGGTTTTGTAATATGGTCTAGGGCCGACGATGCGAATATTCGAGCAGAGGGGAGCGTTGCAGCAAGAAGGGAAACGCAGGTAATTGTCTTGCCAAGGCCCATCTAGAAGTGTGTTTGTAAGTAAACAAGCATCGGGGAAGGCATAATTTCTATACATCATCGGCTAGTATAGCGCCTTTGGCCTCCTGTGGTTGCTCAAAAACCTCCTTCTGGGTGACAATATGGAACCAAGTGTCTTGGTGGGAAAGTGGATTTCTACGAAATTGCCACAGGGATGAATATTTGCCATCTGGACCGACCCGTTCTCGTTCACGCTCTAACAAGAATGTCAATGCTTTTTTCTGGTGAGGATAAAGCTTCGTCCCAATATCAGAACCTAACGGAGGTATTATTGTTATAATTTAAGTCGGACATTCCATTGAACTTGAGCTCACATGGTTCTGTCTCCATCAACTCATCGCCGTCCTTCAAACTCTTAAATAACTCATCTACCTGACTGCGTTGAACTTCCACGCTTTTTCCAGCCATGGCCGGAGCGCTCCATCGCATATGGGCTCCTGTTGGCACGCACCCAAGTCGATTTGAAGCGAGAATTGCGCGACTATGTCCGCCAGGTGGTGGATTATGAGGGTTATGATAATGGTAATTAGAGAAACGGCTGCTATCGTAGGAGGATGGATGGTCTAGGAGAAGTCCGCATTGGTGTAGATAATTCCCAACCACAGGAATATTCCCTTTCGGAGTGTAGACAAGCATTTGGAGCGGCAGGATAGGAAGCTTGAATTGACATGAGATATCAGGCGGATAAGTTTGAATTATAACGTACATTTGGGGGGCCTTTTCGCACTTTAGCATCCAGGCGTATTAGTCCCTTTCCTAACATTGGCCCCAACGAAGTTGCCACCTTCTGTTCAACAACACCAAAAGCATCTCCTGGCATAATTTCTCCAGTCGGGGACCGTATGTTGGGCGCTTTAATATGTATGGTCTCCGTACCACCAGGTTTATTGGGGTTATGTTCGTACTGCAATCGCACGGGTGCCCACTCATCGGCTGATGGAGGTTCCTGTGGAATAAGGTAAGGGACGGGGTATAGAACTAGTGCCGTGACGGTCAATTGGCCAATGCATATTGGGGTCTTGGGGGGGAGTTCTGGAGGAAGTGTTGTGGGAGTCAGGTGTCTCGAATGGACCATGGGAGGTGGTGATGGCGACCCTGTGAGATCTATAACTTGCCGATCAAGTGTTCCTGATAAAGGATTTGGCGCAAAAGTGGGTGAGCCGAAGGAGGGAGTTCGCGGAGGGGTAGGGCGAACAAACGCGTGAGGATGTGGGCGGTTAAACATAGATGGATGAGGGCCAGCGAATGGGGGTCGATATGCACCTTGGTGTGGTACAGGAGCAGTATATGCTTGATTAGATGTAGAATTCACCAGGAAGGCGGGTGTCGATGCCGGAGGTGTTTGATTAAAAGAAGACGAGGCTATCGGCGCCGGAGGGGGAAGGCCTACGTTAGTTGAGCTACTCGCGAACGAACCAGAGGGAGGATGAGGCAGCATGGGTTCATTTTCAGTTCTACGACGCTTCGTGAGTCGGGGGGAATTGTAGGTGTCATTACTGTTTTCGTCGTCGAGGGTAAGATCAATATGATTATTTGTGACCTGGTTATAGGGCGATAGAGATATGCTGGACATTATCGCTAAAGCTAGAAACTGCGTGAGCCGTCGTGCCCACTAGTCGGTATGTCAAATACCCGAGTGATTAGCCCGCGTTGGCGGCAGCTTCAAGGGATATGATGACTGTACGTGAAGGAGAGACAATCAAGGCCAGAACACCGCAATTTGTCGACCGCTCACACGTGACATATTGCAAGGCAGGATTTCCATGCTACTGACTAAGCACTAACTTAGTCAGGGTATAAGCTCATCATTGTAATCACTGGCGCCGAGTATATCCCCATAATGCAATATACCAGAACTGAAACTCGTATGACAGGTAGTCAAATGATAAAATAGCATCGATTAAACGCAACATCAACAGCGTTGAACTTGCATATTACTAAGAATATTGTCATAACCAACTTGAACACTGGCAGTGGATTTCCTCAAGTCCACCCCATAGCATAAAAAGCCTGTCGAGCGGCCTCTTCCTTGGCGACCTGCTTACTATTACCAACTCCTACGCCCTTCTCAATCCCGTTCACTATTAGCATAAATTTGAGCACGCATTAATCGGCAATGCAGTAGTAACCTCCTACCAACACATCGCACAGTCCAGCGCGGAGCGTGCGGCGGTCCGCTCTGTTCAGCGGGGTACTCAACCGCAACACGCCGCTGAGACGCGGTTTGATTGAAGAGCGGTAAGAAAGGTAGGGTAGGCTGTGCTGGGGCCAGAGGATTTAAATGTGGCAATGGTCGTTGAGCAAGTGGTCGCGGTCTCTGGAAGGGGGCTTGCGGCGCGGTTGCTGGTTGCTGGGATATGTATCGAGCAGCGGATGGTGGGGCATATCTGGAGCCCGGAGGGGGTCCTGGCAGTCGTGGTGCAGGGGATGGAGGGGGTTGTGAAGCAAAGAATATCTTGGATCCAGATGCAACCGATGGAGATAACGGCTCACTTTTGACTTTTTTGGGCGGTGGGTCCTCGGCAGCGATGACGGGAACCAGGTTAGGTTGCGAAGGCCAGTCGGTCCTAGTTAATTGGTTCACCCAGTCTTGAACGACGTCAATTCCGTGCTCCGTATAGACACCCGCGATATAAGCACAGAATATATCTTTTCCTTCCTAATCAACTCGGATTTGTAAAAAGTCAAAGCATGGGAGAACCAGCCTACCATAGACCTATCCAACGTCATGTCTGGGTGGCGCCGCAATTTCTCCTGTAATCTATACATTGAGGCCCAGTTATAAATATTCTCAGACTGAAGCAATCTAGCCCTCTGAATCTATCCGCTCGGGAGGATTAATTAGAATTCTGCTTTGATTCAGGATTCCCATCATGCCACTCACAGATAATTCTCGTACCGTTAGCAACGGGGTCTGGCTAAAAAGACAAAATGTGATAGCGGTATCGAGGACTTTCGTTCCGAGTTCGATGAGTCTTTCATTATCTTCATAGTCGGAAGGGTGGCCAGTTTTCCTCCGGAGTGACTTGTGTGTAAATACCTGAAGTATTAGTTCGCCTGTGATCTTTGGTAATTGCGGTGGCCTGGGTGTGGACGTAGACCTTTGTGTGCCCCCTGGAATACTTATGGCATAAGGACGCTTTAACGTCACAATAGAGTCGCTGTCGGTTGAATCCATCGCCGCATAAATTCTCGTGGGCGCAGTGGTTCAACTAAGGTGCTGGTAATTCTCCGTTTTGGGCGGTTTTATGCAGACAAATTTATTGTTGGTGTGGCACAGCTTGCCACTGTAATTGATCGTTGTTGTACGCAAATACATGACATCATCTTAATGTTCATACTACTATGTATCCCAACTACTAGTACCACGACGCCCCACTATTCGAACACAGCGCAAGAGTGGACTTATACTACCGAATAATTCTCGCCTCATATTTTATTGCAGGTAGGTTGTCAATGGTAATTAATATGTACTATATGTATTATACCTACTGTATTTTACATGTCAGTTGTCCAAGTGCAACAGAAAAGGCGGCCGTCGATTTACGTATCAACAACCATTGAATCTGAGTTGTGCGTACCACTTTCCCGCTTCTTCTGCTTTATAAGTATTCTGCGCAAAATTTTCACCGTATCGGCCGCCTGGGGGTGTGGATCTTGGTCCAGCCGCTTTATCTGTTGGGATATACTAGTGCAAGGGGGTTAATGTGTGGAAGCTAAAACCATAGCTAAACTGCAAACCTTGTTGGTCCTTGGGACACTAGTGGGCAATTTTTTATGAGATGGTGAGGGGTTTGTCCGCATACAATGCACGGCGAACTCAAATTAGTTGATCGAGATTGCTTGTTTTTTCTTGAATTGTCTAATCCAGGGGAGGATGCTCTTTTGGATGGTCCTGCCATTGGCGGTTGGTACCCAAGCTGTGTAGCAGAAGAATCAAATGGTCGACCTTGTTTCATGGATTGGTGTGAGGCGGCCGTCATATTCGATTTGGGGGCTGGTGGCCTTTGTATGATTGAGGGTTCCCCCCCGATGTTAGGGGTAATGTTGACTGGCCAGTCGCTTGCGGTTTCTTCTTTGGTCGAGATGGTGCTTTGGGTGGGGGTGGCACGAGGTAGAGTGGTTGTCCAACTATTAACGATAGCTGCCCGCGGAGATACAGTGTCTCGTCGATGGCCCGGATTGCGGCAGCCTTTCAGAGGCTATTGAGAATTTGATATTCATTGGAAAGGAAGAAATGTTACCCGTTGCTCCCACGGCTCATCTTCAGCATGGAGTAGGAGCATTTCCCGATATTCTGCCAGGTTCCCGGAATGCTCCGTCATGGCACACTTGTTTCCCCCAGCATCATGCCATGTTCCACAGAGTCCACAGAGAAATGGACCGGGTTTTCCAACTGGTCCAGCTAGCCCAGTGGGTGCTAGGTCACGGTTCCGGGGGGCCGTTAGTTCTGATTCTGAAATCGGGTCCGCAATAGCTTCATCGCTTTCATCGCTGCTATGCTCGATATCTGATCCAGCGTAGGCAGAGCCATCTGATGTATGCTTTGAACCTTGCCGTTTCTTCACGTCTATTCTACTAGGAGATTCTTCCGTGTACTGATTAGGTTTTTCGTTCCGTTAGATTTTCAAATTATTAGGCAAAACTAACAGACCTTCGCGGCTGCGGCGGCGCGCCGGCGCACACCACGGCCTGATTTCGCAACTTCTTGCTGAATTTTGGCTCGCTCGGTCGTGATAGTCTGTAATGTCTGTGCCCATGCGTCACCTTGATCTACCTCTTCGACTTCTTCAAGTGTGTCTTTATCTGCAGCCCAAATCTTTGCAAATGAGAATGACATCGCTCCCTCTTTAGCTACTTCTTCTTCTTGGTCGCCCTCTTTTTCTGTCTTGTCTATTAATTTCTCGATATCATTATCCGTATCTAGTTCTGGGGGTTAACTAATGTTACGAAATAATAGGGCCCAATACACACATATAATGTCGCGCGAATTATCCTCTGAAGCGAAGAGGGCCTGAGCTCCATATGTGAGAATAGATTGGACGTTTTCGCCCGCGGATTCATCGTCGTCCATTTTCTGCACAATAAGATGGTCCAAGACAAGTTTTTTCTTCCCGACTTGAATGATACGCTCTGGATAGCCATTAAACTTTTATCAAAGTTGACATTATTTAGGGCACCTTCAGCAGATTCCTTTACCATGAGCTTGAAAACAAGACATGTCTTCTTCTGTCCGAATCTGTGGGCGCGAGCGATAGCCTCCATGAAGAAACATTTAGAATTACTTTGTTGGGACGGAGATGACTCACTTGGAGGTCCTGGAAAGTTGAGTGCGCATCGGTACGTTGTCTAATCGCAAAATAACCCTTATTTTAACATACCTGGTGAGGGTTGAAGTCGGGGTCAAATATAATGACCGTGTCGGCGCTCTGAAATATTAAAAGAATCAGATTATTGGAATATGGACCGACATAATCACACACAAATAGATTAATGCCGACGCCCTATTTCAGACAATGAAATATGTTAGGTTCGTCGAAATCCTTGCGAGGTGGACACCTTACCCCAGCGCGGGTTGTCAGTAAGTATATGAATATATCAGATCCCTCCTGATTGAATTCATCCATCCCTTTTTGTCGGTCACGCCCGGAGGTATTACCGTCCTAGAAATAATCAATGGAAAAAATAATTAAACGAAGAAACATTCAACCAAAAGAGGGACTTGCCAAGCGCAGGAACTTGTGGCCTTCTCCCACCAAAAAATCTTCAATAATGTTTAGCGCAATGACAAACTAGTGGTTATTGGTCAATGAAATGCTAGGATTTCAGAGAAGCCGGGGATACCTGACTGAAGAGTAGGATTCGATGCCCTCGTTCTTTTAATTTAGGCAATAAAGCTCTGAGGAATCGTAATTTGGCGCTCCCGTCAATCAACTTCTCATGAACTTCTTGGGGAGATAATCCACGGGGCTCAATACCCTCATCATATAGGTACGGGTGCTGGAGACACCTGTAATGTACGTAGGTGACATCGAATACTGTTGGGCAATGCGACGTACTTGCGTAGCTGCATAAGGATATTGTTTATGCTGCTTTTAGAGGTACCACTTTTGGCTTTAGAGTGCAGTGAAAGCTGAGTTAACCCCTTTAATAGATCCAGGTTATGGGCTGGCCAGAGATTTAGCTGGGTAGGTGGGGGATGTGGGAGGTGTATACTTAGGATGGATCGGTAAACCTCTTTTTGCAGAGGAGCCATAGACAAGGGAACAATAACTTCATTCTGTGGTCGGGGAAAGGGTGAACAGCATGGATAGTATATAGAAAAGGACTGAACCTTGGGGGGAAGGTCGAGCACTTCACTTTTTATGCGCCGAAGAAAGTAGGGCCGTAAACGGTTGTGCAATTGCTTAACGAGCGCTTCCGTTAATTCTTCGTGCTCTTTCTCTAGGCCCTCAAGATCTTTCCATTCATTTGGATCTAAGAAATTCATGAGATTAAATAGCTCCCTGATGTTATTGTTCAAAGGTGTCTGAAATGGATTAGCTAAGTTGAGGATTCTAAACGGAGGAACTTACTCCAGTCATGATTATTCGATGGACACTATTTAGCTCATTCAATTTCCTGAACAGAAGGCTTGTGTCGCTTTTCACTACCATACAAAGTCAGTCATTGTGATTATCTATTACTTCAGACTTACACCTTTGCCCCTCGTCGATTACAAGAACCTTTGAGAAGTGATGAGCGAAGCGCAGGATTTAGTCGGTTGTTTGAAATATTACTACCTCCCAACGGGGTTGTGCTTTAAAGACAGGTCCAAAATCCTTGGGATTGAGTAGTGTTTCATACGTAGTCACGAGGACATGATACTTGGCGGCCGTATCGCCTTGCCGAGGTGCGTCGTGCCGCAGCTCATATTTCTTGATAATCTCTCGCGCTTTAGCTTCACCGTAGAAGGGAACAACCCGGAGATTGGGTGCCCAGCGTTCGAATTCTCTAATCCAATTAGTTATTGTAGAATTGGGGACCACAACAAGGGCTGGGAATGCCTGGAAATTTTGCGAGATATTACCAATAAATGTCGCTATTTGAACGGTTTTCCCCTGCAGACAGTCAGATCATCGAACAAATGGGTCAAATTGTAGGAACCTACGAGGCCCATCTCGTCAGCTAAGATGCAATGTTGATGCCTCCACCAATTATCACATAACCAGTTGAATCCATCGACCTACGGAATATGTTCAACTTCATGCGCTGACGATTTGACCCCAACTAACTTGGAAGGGCATTAATTTAAGTTTAGGATTTTGTCCAAGCTGCAGCTGCGACGCGTCCTTCAGAAGATGACGACTCCTATATTCGTCCTTCGCTCGGGCATCAAATTTTTCTGCGTGCGTCTTGCTTAACCTTGGGACAGAGACACTGCGTGCGCGGAGGAAACGCGTTAGGGCCATTTGGAAGGCATCATATCTAGAATCCCCTTTCTGGGGCGGAGAATCCCATGTTGCTAAGCTATGTGTGGGCTCGAATTCCTAATATTGAAAACAGGGACTTACCCTCCTCGTAACCGAGGTCATCCCACTTGATGAATGCCCAAACAACTTGGCCAATATTGTCTGTGGTGAATTCTTCTCCGGTTCGGGTCTCCCAATCAATAATACTTTCCGTAAAACTCGGATCCGGCTGTATTCCTTGGTCTAGCGCCAACTGAAAGCCCTCTGATGTACCGTCTTCATCTTCATCACTGTCAACGAGTTGGATTTCTATGTTTCCTCTCTTGCCCCGTTTTTTAACCTTTCTGCGTTTTGGACTCCAGAGCAAAACGTCCAACAGTCTATCGATCGTTTTCCATGCTATGGGTATCCTTCGCTCCGCATCAGGAATAGGATCTTGAGGTAAACCTGGTGTACTTGTCCCAGGTTTTGTCGAGGAAGCGCGAGATTCGCCAGCTTCATGGAATAATTGGGCTGGCCCATCGGTTGAAGGCACTGATTCCTCCAGCGTTCCGCTCAAAAGCGCAACCCTAGTCCCCCCAAACAAGAAATTTTTCAATTTAGCCGGGTGAGTTGCAAGCAACCACATATGAGGTACCCATTGCGCGCGTTGGTAGCTTCTGTCCATCCATTTGACAAGATATTCTCGAGGCAAGGCATTTTTATAATGCGGCGGTTCGTTTGGCGGGTCAATCGGTTGGCTTGCATTCGCTGGGTATGATCTCCATGCAATAATTTTGTCAACACTATTCGTGAATGATAAACAATCTCCACAGAGCCAATTGTTATCCTGGTAATAAACCGCAAGCCCAATAGGATCCACATCGGCGGAGAGTGATTTGGGAATCGGCAGATGACGATAATGAGCCAAACGCTTGCAGGTCAAACATCTAAAAAGCAATTCGGTAGCGGAGTGATGTTTATTGGCTCCACTGGAGGTGGTATGCTCATTCATAGTTGCATCCTTCATTGGGTGGTCGGAATCGGGGGTCGCGGGTGGCTCCGGTAATTTAGGATCCATATAATTATCGGCTTCAAGGGCTGTTTCCATACAACCCATACAGATCCCACCTCTCGTGCACGGGCCTGTAGAGATATTGTAAGTCTGAGAAGGCCATAGTGAACGTAGATACGAATACCGCATATAAATTCTGTCGTTTGATAAACTCCCAAATCTACTCGCTTTACGGGCTCAGGAATAGGGTCTTTTGGTGGTTCGTTGCCCACAACGGATTGGGAGCCCAGCGAGCCAACACGCTCCCGGTGTCTGACTGCCTTTGATATCTCGTCCCGCTGTGCAGACGCGAGGCAGCGCCAATGCGCAGCAACCGGGCATTTAAGACTAGATATCTTAGCGTCCCCGTTACCTCGAAATATATGGTCAACTACATACCAGCGAACCCAACCTCCAAGGTTGTTTAACTTCTCCTCCTCATCTTCCGAGATCTCAAACTCGCCAGGGGTTTTCTTTCTTCTGGTCCTAGCGCTCTTTGGCTTATTCATAAAGGCCTCAATCAATTCATGAGCAGGTCCTCGATGACATCTCTCGCAAATCTGACGATGTTCACGTAGGGGAGCACTCTCGTCATCGGAATGGGAGTCATAGTCAAGATCAGCGACGGTTCGGAGGTATCCATAGGCGGGCCGTGAGGCTTTTCCACGCACAATCCTTTTGACTTTTGTAGGCATGGTGTGAGGTGTGTACATATCACTATCCGAATCCACTGCGGATGACGGCGCCGACCCATATGCGACTCTAACGCCCCTCCGCAAACGTGTTGATTGGCGGGATGGAATATGGCCCCTTTCATTGCTACTTGAGTCGTCAGAATCAATGACTTCTGCTGACCTTGTCCTTCTCGAATTGAAGCCCCGTTTTTTCCTCCGGCTGGGGTGCTTTCGTCGCGGATATATGACATTATCATAACTATCATCATCTCCTTCACTTTCATCGTCTTCGCCTATCGTTGTGTCCGATAAAATATCTTTCCTGACTTGACGGCTGCGAACAGACGAAATATCAACAGAGGCCTCATTCCGCCGAATGCGAACAATTGTCCGCAGACGCGAGTTAGGGTGAACGTAATGGGCCGAAGGATCAAACGGCTCCAACTGCCCCTCCTTTTTCTTGCGTTCTGAGATTATTGATAATGGTTTATTGCCACGCGATCCATCAAAAGACATACCATATTCATCAACAAGCACCCCATACGCCTTCTTGAAGGGAACGGAAGGGAACTGGGAGGGGAGACGCGTAAATTTTCAAACTGAACGCGTCAACACCGAGACTGGACCTTGTGTGCAATTCCCTTATCATGCCGAGCAAAATAAAATAATATAGGCCCGTCACGATATTCGCCAATGACTTCGTCGATTTGAAGTTGAATTTCAGACCGGAGCGAACTTTCCCGCACAGGTATGTATTTCTCCTTCTCAGACGCAGATAGCTGTGGCAGAAGAACGAAGAATGTAGCCTCTGGCGGGAGGTTCGACTCGGCTGGCGGTCTTGGATCAGATAGTTGACCTGGATCCCCGACAACAATTTCTCCTAATTGAGAGTCAGTCATCCAAACAGGACAAGAGTGTGTGTGGCAGTTGGTATCGAGATGGAGGCAGGAACAAGAATCTGAGCTCTCAAGGCAAACAACTGATTTAGAATATTGGTGTGCTTCTATTACTTTCCCAAGCGATAGTCAAACATATGCAACCGTCAAACTTGGGGGTATCTTAGCACATAACAGCCTTCTTTTTCTTTTGGTTATAAAATAATAGGAAAGAGCGAACAAATGCATTATGATCACACATTTCCACAATTTTAGTGAAGGTGCCTTTAGTGAGGTATGACAGTATCCAACCATTTATGACACTGCGCAGCCACTTCCTCCCCATGATCTGTCACTTAGTAAAAACTCTCGTTAGTGGTTTGCTACCACTGATTGGAAGGCTTACTGATGCAAAAAGCATGAGGGATGCCAGGCTGGCCATGAACAATGCCACATATCAACCCAGTCTCCGTAAGGAATTCCAAAATGGTAGTCTTTTGGTTTCCCACCCAGTCATCATGGTCTGCAAGATAGATAAATAATCGCTGGGTTTTGTGGTCGATCCACGATAAATCCAAGTCCCGGATTGCACTCATCTCGTCATGCGCCATGGACAGCGACGACATAATGCTACGTGGTGATCGAAGGAAGTCCACCAAAACGTGTACTTGGTCTGGAGGCCACGCATAAAATAACAGTGAAAGCAGAGTGGTAGGAAGGACCCAGGTTAGATAGGATGAGAGCACGAGGAAGCGTCGCCAAAAAGGTGTGAATACCCACTGGTATAATATGAACTGTCATAGAACCTCGCCTAAAGGAAAAGAGATGCCACCCACCGATAATTTCTGGCCGTTTGGTGTACTACTGATGTGAGATATGGTTGGAAATAATAAGAAAACGCCAGACACCTGGGGTCTTTGCTTGAGAACCTTCAAAAATATATCAGATGATCCATATCCAGCCCAGTAGGTATCTGCATACTTGTAACACGATCCAGGCCCCCACACTATGTCCGATGAGAATGATTCTAGCATCCTTGAATGTCGATGAGGCCGCATCGAAAGCTCCCAGAGCACCCTCCACTTGGGCAACCAGATGGGATGGCTGAGGTTGTGCTGCAAAAAAATCAGGCGTATGACCACTGTGTGCATGCGCAAATATTGCGACGTTGTCGTTTTGGTTTTTGTTGTGGATGGCACTGAGAAACGGAATATAGAAGTCCAGGAGGCCAGGGTTTCCTGTAGTAGCATTAGCGAGGTATTGATATCTCGGTTGTGATGGGAATCTAGTCTACCAGGGATAAATAATAGTATCACATTTGGTGGTTTGTTGTCGTCTCGATTTGGCCACCACAGAGAATGTACAGGACCAAGAGGAAATTCATGGTTGAAAACAGCATCAAGATACAGAGAACCTGGGGGGCGGCAACGTCTGAAAATGTGGGGGGCCAGGAAAGGAGGAAGTCGGAATGACATCAGTGTTGAAGTTGAACGTTGGACGTTGGGGCCGGGGGTTTGACGGGCCTGTTTCAAGCTAGTTTCACGACTGAGCGAGAGGTTTGTCTGCTTGCGAGAAGCTATTCAGCTTTTGAATATATATGACATTTATTGTCGGCATCCTGAACTCATCGAAAAGACATTGTCACATATACTTTATTTGTTGTCCAATGACAATGGGGAAAAACCGTCAGAGGCAGGTTCAGTGCCGACTCAGAGTTGCCATGTGACAGACTGTGACAGACATTCATGATCTGCTCTGGCCTGTATTGAAATAAGTGCACAAATGTCTAGAGCCCCACCATTTCCTACCAACCGTCGCGCCCGCTCTCCTTCCGTG
Source organism: Infundibulicybe gibba (assembly GCA_015501065.1). Lineage (NCBI taxonomy): Eukaryota > Fungi > Basidiomycota > Agaricomycetes > Agaricales > Omphalinaceae > Infundibulicybe > Infundibulicybe gibba. Next base: position 1,315,901 of record JADNYI010000001.1, read on the forward strand.
ACGAACGGAAATTCCGATGGTTCATTCCAGCCTCTTCAAAACTCATCCTACACAAAACCTCTCCAAATTTCGCGACCATCCTCGCGACCGGTGACTCCCCCTGGAAATACCGCGTTCATACCATCTTCAGCGAGGGTTCTCCCTGTCTCTGGGAGTGGCCCAACAGGTCCTTCGCGACCACAAAGGTCTGAACTTAGGAGTCGTGTATCTGAGACCTTGGGGTCTGAACGAGTATCTCAAGACTATTATCGGGACAGCACAAGCACAGTTCGTTCCGATGCTTCCTTCCCTACTCGATCTCGTGCCCCCGCTCCAAGCTCTCCCAAAGCTTCGTCTAACCCTCGATCTCAAACCCAGCGCAGCCTAAGTCGTGATGATGGTGACAAACACCCACTTCTCTCAATAATGTCATGTCAGCGTTTAAATGGCTGGAACCCGGAGGCGTGCCACAACAAATGGAAGTGAAGACATGGAGCTTGAAAATGAACGCCAAAATGAAGTCGAGCTGGAACGGTTGCGACAGCAACGAATCCGCGATAAAATGCCGGGTAGGCGGGCCAACGGCAAGACGCGTGCTGGGGATATCGATGGTGAGGGCTGTTTTCATCTCAATCGTTTGAAATTCGCTAGCCCTTCTCTTACTATCTCTCTAGCTGTCCTGGATCAGGTCAAAGACGGATGGGAGTTTGTTATAGATCCGGATGTGAGTAATTTTGTTATCAGTTACGCGTTGAATGTTTAAGACTTCGACCATTTTTTAGTTTAACAATGTTGACTTGGCCCTCCAACTTCTCGATGACTCATCGTTAGGAAAAGATATTAATTCGTTCCGTCGGACAAAGGATATGTTATCCAAAGCCCTGAAGGGCTCTGTTGACAGTAAGAATTTCATTTTGAACAGTGGTGTTTCCGGGTCATACGTATTATGAATAGAGCACTACCAGGCTTTTGCTGCGTCACTCCCTCATCATGCATCGCTTCTGAATCATCTTGGAGCTGCGCAATCACAAATAGCAGGCACCCGCGCCTCGCTCCTAGAAGCGAAGGAGGCTTTGGGGAATAAACGAGCTGATCTTGTTCAACTGTGGTCTAGAGGGCAGACACTTGAAGAGATGATGCGGATCCTGGACCACATGTATGTTATATGGTCTGTTTAGGATCACTATCTAACCCCACGATAATAGAGAATATCTAAAATTGGTACCGGATCTCCTGGAAACGTTAATATCTGAGAAACGGCTGCTTCAAGCGTCCGTGTTACTTGTGCGAAGCATGAAAGTCATTAATAAACCAGATATGACTGAAATTGGTGCCATTTCTGATCTTCGAAGCTACTTGAATGGTCAAGAAACTGTTTGTTTGGTTCTCTCTCTTTCCAATACCGTATTTACTGATTTTTTTAGGCTCTTCGTGAAATCTTGATTGACGAGCTTCACAGCCATTTATATCTCAAATCGTTTTGGTGCGAATCCCGCTGGTCGCCCTACTCTCCTAATCAGCAACAATGTCTGTTTAATATTCAACATATACATTTCCTCCTTACTCATACGTTTCTCAAGTTCCAAAGGTTGAATTTGATCAGGAGGTGGAGCGACGTCCATCAAGCCCTGTATTACCCCCCGCATCCCCATCGGCACAACACAGTCGACTTGACCACTACTTGAACGAAATTAACCTCCGGCCAAATGATCCCCCACACGACTTGGAGGAACCCACATTTGACACTCGGGAAGGCGTCCCATTGACATCTAACCTCAATCCATCAGCGTCAACATATGCCATGAAGATCCAAAGCTCAACAACAGTTAATCCTGAGGCGGATTCCTTCACATACATGGAAACCCTGCTTGAATCCCTCGCCGTTCTCGGGAAGTTAGGGAGTGCGCTTGATAATATTGCGCAGCGCTTGCCGACCGAAATATATGGCCTTGTGGAGAGCACGATTGGCGAGGTTGAAGAACGAGCTGAGTATGGGAAGCGGGTTTCCTCAACAGCGTCTAATGGCCCTCTCGGTAAGCCTCATGGTGTCTACATTTATACCACTAGCGATACCGTTACGGAATTGATCAACATCAACAATGCTGGTCATGTGAAATCCTCTCATCTCAGACTCACGGCTCTCGAGTCTTCCACAAAACAAATCGACCTTGAAATACTCCGAGATCTGTTTTGGACTGTGTATTCCAAATTGAATGCCGTTGCACAAGGTCTAAGAGTTTTATACGAGGTTTCAAACAGAATTGGTTCTGTGGGTTTTCAATAATTCACATTCCTCGCACATACGTTCGCTGAATCACCTCCGGCTCCAGAGGCGCGATTTTAAGGATTCATCCGGCGCGAAACCGGGCGCCTTGTTCCCACTTGGTGAAATATGGAGCCCAGTACAAGCAGAGGTTTATCTCAACACGATATTTTTTTTCTTCTTCATTTACACAAGTGCCGCAGGTCCGGGCACTGATCTATGACTACCTCACTGACGAAGAACAAGGCTCAGTTTCTGGGAGAAACCCGATTTCTTCTATCAACGAAATTCTCCGTGAGGGTAGATTTGGGCGAGATAAATTAAAAGTAGGCTCATTCACTAAATTTAATTTGCAATCCTAGAATGTTCGCGCAGACTATATTCCGCTTTGTTGACACCAACCCCAAATCAGCCAACAGAGCCCTAAAGCAGCACGAAGATGAGCTCACTCGAATGCTCAAAGACACGATGCCGGGACTGGTTTCTGGATCCGCTGAAAATTCCACTCAGCCTATCTCTCCAGGTGTCACCACAGATGACCGTGTATTAGGGCTGGGGCAACGCCATCGTTTACTAATCCAGCCTAACGCATTCCACGTTACCATTCTCTTCCAACCCACACTTTCCTTTTTAAACCGCATTTCAAGCGTCCTTCCTCCTGGGTCAGAGTCCGCTGTGGCCTCAACAAATATCCTAGATGATTTTGTTTTAAAAGTCTATCTTCCTCAACTCGAAGAGAAGGTTTCCCTTCTGTTCCAACAGGCCGTCACAGGTTTTTCAGGTCATTTTTTTTTTTCGCAAACATCACTTATAATTTCAACCATCAGGACATGAAGCATTCCAGCCTGACCCTAACTTTAGGAAACTTTCATCCGAACCACTGCTAAAGGTGATACCATTTATATTCAAGAAAAATAACACACTTAAGCTACTGGGGTCTCAGGCCAGTACACAGCTTATGGCATTAGTCAACTCCCTCTGCGCTATGCTGCAGAGCTCGCCGTTCCATCGCGAGAATTATACCCGGTTGATACTTGGTGTTGTTATCCAATTCTACCAACGATGCAGTGATCGGTTTCAGGATCTCGTATCCGGCACTGCGCCTGACCAGCCAGGACGCGAACGCCCAGTTGCTCTTGCCGCACAGTGGGCACAGCGATCAGAATTGAACCCCTGCCTCTGCGAGCTATTAACCACACCTGTACGTCCGATTTTTATAACCCAGAATACATGGCTGTTGACCCCACCCCAGGGTGACGATCTCGCAAAACAGCAGCAACTTTCCCGCCAAGAAACAAACATCGAGCTTGAGCTCCTCGGCGAAAGGGAAATAACAAATACAGACCTAATCCCCTCCATTCGCAATATTGCATCTTTGGCCATACTGTATCGCAGCGTTGTAAGCCATCAACATTGGGTAGTTTTCATCCCTCTTATCTTCCTCAGTCCTGGTTCTCCTCAGAACTAAGTGCATTAAAAGCACACCCGGAGGATGTCTTACCCCCTACACCCGGACTTTTAGAGCCGAAATCTGCTGTAACTCCATTTTCGCCGAACCTACCCGTCTCAATACCCCTGTCCCTCACGGATCAACTCATACTACCTCTTTCACAAGAAATGTCCTTGTTCGTCCCTCATCAGTTCGGTCCGTGACTACTCCTAACCTATTTTCGCAGCCGGTTCCAGGCCTTGCTTAAGACCTACAACCAACTTTCTGAGCTGATTCTACACACTATTCGTATCGACATCAGATGCCGTTCGATATATTACTTGAATTCAGCACTCCGTCAGGTTACGACCCACCATATGCTTTCCTGTCCTCATTGCTAACATCGTGATACTAGGGCGATTATTCTATCGAATATGAAGCTGGAGAACCGGATCCTCACACAACAGACCTCAACACTGAACTTGGACAGTGTCATGACCTCGCATCTATCCATCTACCAGGTAAAGAACGATTGTGAGTGAAGTTACTACCCTCAAGGAAACCCCAAGATGATAACCAAGTAAGGTTTATTTTCGCGTCCATTGGATACCTCATGGAGGAGACCCTCATCTCCAATGCACAATACTTACGCCGACCAACAAATTTCGGAATTAAAAATATCATGCGCAATATCCTTGCTTTGCAGCAAAGTATCAAAACCATTACAAATGATCAGCGGAATACAGAATTTGACAGAGTCAAAGAATACTACTCACTCTTCTTTATGCCTCCCCAGGTGAGTAACGATTTTACGGCTGGAGGTGTTAATTTCGTGTCTGACGGTGTAATAGGACATGCTACAGAGAATCCGTAATAAGCAGGCATTCAATTTTGATGAATACCAAACCATGCTGAATATGCAATGCGGAGTTGATCCTACGGAGGGTGAAATGGCAGCTTCGAGGGCGACCGATCGTAATTATAGTATGTATGTAATTGACCTCCACGGACTAGAAATGGGTGGTCTTAGTCCATGATATCATCTTATTGTTCATTCGAACAATTTTCTATTTACTTTTGTAGTATAATGGATGTCCCTATTCACTCCTTCGTCTGTCCAAGCCAAGTAAGATCTCCAGGATCCACTTCAGCCAGGCGGCAGGTTGTCTGTCGGAGCGAGGAAGACAAGGAATTGGCCGAGAGAGACACAGAATAAGTACCAACGCCCTTCTTGGACTGAGAATACGTGAGAATGGGTAATCGACTGAGAAGCTCTTGATATCTCCGTCGAAGCCAACGTGCCGGATGGCGAGGGGAACTGGAAACTAGATTATTTCCTTGCGATTTCTCCTTTTTGGTCAGTGGTCTTGGCATACGAGATGGCCCAACCAGGTCTTCCACTTGCTCAAAAACACCACATCCTTGAAAACAAAACCTCGGACTCCCGGTCGCATGATGTGGGGCGATCCCTGGTCATGGGATATGTCCTTCACTACCACTTCTAGGGGTGGCCGGATTTTCTTCCATTCCACAGTAAAATAGCGCCAACGGATATTAACTTCACGTCGTTTGCTCAACCGACCCAAAAGCCGGGCTTCTTCCGAAGATGGGTTCGCTCGAGCAGGCATCAGCGGTGGTGAATTGAGTGCCTGGGGAGAGAGCGGCTTGGTAGTACGGGAGTGGGCAGATGTCAGAAGAGCCTTCAACTCCGGCGAATATATCGGAGGTCGTGATTTCTCCACAGCGGGGATAATTCGCGGAGGAACCAAGGCTTGTGGGTGAGAGAGCAGGGGCTTTTGATAGAACACGTACTGAGTGCTTGGATCCATAGGGAAAACTAACAATTACAGACCTCCATAATCTCCCATCGGAGCTTGCCTTTCCTCCCATATGCAACATCCAATATATGTGCAAATGCTTTGTGATTCCCATTGTTGGCGGCATGGATTTTTCGTAGCTCCTGTTACGGTATGATTACTGAGAGCAAATAATGATCATTGGGGGGGGCAACCTTGCGAATGCGGTTGAATTTAGCGTCTTGGGCTTCGTCCGCTCGAATCATAGCCCGGACATCGTTGGCAACCTTGAGCCGGAAAAATAGCCTATTTACGTGGTAAACGGGGCAAAGATGAGAAGGATTGACTGACTGAAGATATATGTGAGGTAGCCGCCTTGTCTCTCGTAGATACCCTCGGTATAAGGAGGTGACAGACCCATAGGCAATCTTCATGTTAATCGTGATGAGAACGCCAAGATTTCATCGAGGGAAGTTAATTTTAGATCCAGCTACGGGTCGGACTTTTTAGTACCCTTGGTGCGGCGAAACCCACTGGCAATATAGTATGGTAGGAATAACACATCATGCTACCTCCGTCCATTTTCCCGTGGATGACTGCTACCTTCGTCCTTAAAAGCGGCCAGAATATTTAGATGCTACTACCGCTATCTTCCTGTTCTCTCCTCCTCTGCAGTACAAATTTGCAAATATGCATTGCGCTCAGGCTATAGTATTAGCCGTTCTGATCTCCGTTTCAGGGGCTTTAGCTCAACAACCTGTGAGTTGTTGATTTTCTGGGTAGCTGAACTTGTTTTAAGAAATTCGCTCTTTCGGTAATAGGTCTATGCGCAATGTAAGGCATAAAGTATCTGTTTGACATATCGTCTGATTAAACAATTGCATAAGGTGGTGGACTTACTTGGAGTAAGTCCCATGTCTACAATGTGGACCACTAAAATAACCATCCCAGCTGGTGGAACGACTTGCGCTTCTGGTTCATTCTGTAGCGTCTTGAACCCATGTATGTGACTCAATGACAGAGGTATAATATTCTTAATCAATATGCTACCCTATAGACTATTCCCAATGTCTCCCTGGGACGGGCCCAGGAACACCGACCACAAGCACCCCAAGTGGACCTATTGCGACCACACCCGCTGGGTCTCCTCCATTTCTGGGGGGTGTTAACATGGCTGGCTATGACTTTAGTGTCGTAAGAAGAGGTTCAGTGCATTTTCAAACCTTGTCCTTATCCGTTTACGCAGGCTACGGATGGTTCTTTCAACGGGACGGGGGTCAATCCACCTGTCTCCCAGTTCTCTCATTTTGCCTCACAGGGTGTTAATATTTTCCGCATCCGTGAGTCCTATTATCAACTGGATAATAATTCAACAAAACTGACTCTATCCAGCCTTTGGTGAGTTCGAGAGGGCGGATTTGCAATTGCTTTCTATTCAACCAGCTCCATCTAATAGCATGGCAATTGATGACGCCTACCTTGGGAGGCACAATTTCTTCCAGCTTTTTTTCCCGATATGACGCCACCGTCCAAGCTGCACTCAACTCTGGGAGCAGCCCTTTTGTCATCCTTGATCTTGTGTGTTCATTATTTTTTTAATTTTCTTCAGTAAGATGACGGCGGGGAATTGTTCCTCTAGCACAATTACGCTCGCTGGAATGGCGCTATTATTAGTCAAGGAGGGCCGACTGATGCCCAATTTACCAGTTTATGGTCTCAACTCGCCGCGAAGTATAAGAGCAACTCCAAGATCATTGTGGGCATCTAATCTCTTACATTGGATCCCCACTCTGACGAGTTACATCAAGTTTGGCGTCATGAATGAACCTCACGACTTACAATCAGTCTCCACATGGGCAAACTCTGTTCAAGCTGCAGTCAACGCAATCCGGGCTGCCGGTGCGACAAGTCAATATATTCTTTTGCCAGGTGCTGTGTTACATTTTAATAATAAATTCCAGCTTCTAACACCCAACAGGATCTTCGTGGTCTAGCGCGCAAGCACTACCAACTGAAGCTGGGCCATACCTTCTTAAGGTTACCGATCCCGCTGGAGGAACTAGCAAACTCATCTTTGATGGCATGTAAGGACTCTCCTTTTCGTTCTCTGGCTTACCTGCCGCCCCGTAGTACACAAATACCTTGACAGTGACAATAGCGGAACACATCTTGATTGTACCACGGTAGGAGCAAAAACCGCCTTTTTTTCGTTGCTGGCTAAACCCAATTTCAATTACAGAACAACATTGATGTCCTCACCACGTTGGTCAACTGGCTGAAAGCAAATGGTAACCGTCAGGCCCTTCTCAGTGAGACAGGTGGCGGAAATACATCCTCCTGCGAAACCGAGTATGTTTACACCTCTTAAAATATAATTACTCCACTAAAAATCACCCCCAGTCTTGGTGCGGAACTTGCGTTCGTGAAGGCTAACTACCCAAGCCTTGTTGGGTTCACCGTCTGGAGCGCTGGCGCCTTTGACACCACGTATACGTTGACCGTGACACCGAATGCAAATGGTTCGGACCAACCATTGTGGATCCAAGCTGGTAGGTCATATTCATTGAAAGGAAGCACCAGCTTAACCAGTTGTGATGCAGTAAAACCCAACCTCCCATGAATGTAAATACTCTGGACTACCAATATTTCAGTAGTAGATTTGACGTATAATATAACTACGTGATTGATATGAATGAAAAGGCCCCTTCGTTATGCATTTTAGGCAAAGATGGATCATGATTCGGACATACCTTTTTTTCAACTAAAAGGCTCCAGGTGATTTTATATACCGTACTCATAGGGCAATTACAGTCCTAATACAGTAAAGCAACCCTGTATAAGGAGATCCAAGATCGTGGGTGGTAGCAGGACGATAAGCGGCCGAAAAAGGTACGGAAGCAGGGATGCGTGCACCGAAGTGAAATGAAAGATGAATGGTTCAGTCCAAGCAAACGCGCCAGATGTCCTGGGACTGAACGAAATTGGGTGTTATATCGCGGAACGCGGGAGGGAGAGCCTCTGTCCGTGTCATAATGCTGCTGGATACCAGCGTGGAAGGCTGGAGCAGGAGAAGGTAGCTCTGAGGGGGTGTGGTCGAAGATAAACGCCCTTTCAGAGGAACTCAAGTAGCCGATCGGGAGGAGCCCAAGAGAATATCGAGAGAGGATATAACCAAGTCGGGTCTTCCACAATTGCAAGAGGCGACTGATAGAGCGGACAATTGAAAGGGATGTGCCCACTGCTTGCAAGTCTTCGTCAATGGGTGGAAGAAGCGGGCCCTGTAATCCCCAGTGGGGACGTGGCCCAGGCCGCACAAGCGCAGAGGCTATTGGAAGCACTCGCGCCGCGACTACAAGAAGAAGCCACCGCGGCGCGAGAGAAACCAGATACGTAAAGCCACCAGATCACGTGCGGCGATCATGATGACAGATTGATTTCGTCACCAAAGTCAGATCGAATCAGACTTGCTCACTGACAGGCTGCAAAGGTAACTGTAATAAGATCGGGCTATTGGAAGCCTGATCATCTACCCAAACCAAGAAACTCAACCCCATATTACTCCACTCATGGTGAGCCAACATATATTGGTGATATGACGGGATGGTTTTACACAGAAATCAGCCACCAAAACACCGTGATCTCAACCCGAGTGGATTGGGGCGTGCAATCATCAACCGCAAGGCTAAAGATGCACGGATAATGGAGGAGTCAGGGCTTGTGAGATTCCTGTTCTCTTTAAATTCCGCTCGTTGATTATGAAGGGTAGTTTGTGACTGACATGGATTCCACAGCCCGATTGCGCTCTGTAACTCAAGAAGGAGATCTGGATGAATTTCTCAATACTGCCCAACTGGCAGGGACGGAATTTACTGCAGGTGACCAACACATAGAGAAACAAAGACATATATCTTACACAATTCAGAACGACGGAATGTTAAAATAATTCAACAGTCAGCCAGCTCTACTCAGAACCCCTACCTGCTGAGCGCCCAAGAGGAAAAAAAAACATTGCAAAAGCATGAAGAACATAAGAAACGGCTCAGGGTTCCGAGGCGTCCCCCATGGACGAAATCTATGACCCCTGCCGCTCTTGAGCAACAGGAGAAAAAAGCTTTTTTGGACTGGCGAAGGAATTTGGCCGAGTAATTGAATGCGGCTTCTGTTGATCCGTCAAATTAATCGTTTATCAGGTTACAAGAGCAAGAGGGATTTCTGCTGACGCCCTTTGAGCGCAACTTGGAGGTATGGCGTCAGCTATGGCGTGTTATAGAACGATCCCACTTGGTTGTCCAAATCGTTGATGCTCGGAATCCCCTTCGTTTCCGCTGTGAAGATCTTGAGGAATATATTGTAGATGTTGAAGGGCCGGAAGGGGAGAGTGGAACTGGGAAGGGCAAGCGGAAGAGTCTCCTTCTCATCAACAAAGCGGATCTTTTGACCGCTGAACAAAGGTGGACCTCTTTTTAGAGACGAAATTGCTATGGCCATTTATATTTCACGATAGGCGGCTATGGGCAGATTACTTTGACAAGCAAGGCGTTCAGTATGCTTTCTTCTCTGCCGCCAACGCCGCTGCTTTACAGCAAGCACGGAGAGAAGCGGAGGCCGGGCGGATGATCAGCTCGCCAGATCCAAGTCATATAACAGGAGGAAACGAGGAGGATGAGGATGATTCTAGCACCCCACCGTTATCGGATGCTAGTGGCAAACGAGAAGACTCAGAGGAAGACAGCGAGGAAGACTCGGATCACCAGGAGGCGTATATCTCTGCTGAAGATGAGCTACCAGAAGACGATCCTCGAGCAAAAGTACTTTCTGTCCTTCAGCTCGAAGATCTTTTTATGAGAATGGCACCTGACCTCAATTGTGAGCATATTCGATTTCATACTGGTGTTCGTGAATTTATCGTCTGACCTACCGAAGCTTTCCAAGATGCATCCGGCAAATCCCCAGACAGACTAGTTGTTGGTCTTGTTGGTTATCCCAATGTAGGGAAATCAAGTACCATAAACTCTCTCCTCGGCGAAAAGAAAGTCAGCGTTTCTTCCACACCCGGAAAAACCAAACATTTCCAGACGATTCACCTATCTGAATCCATCATGCTCTGTGATTGTCCAGGGCTTGTTTTCCCTCAATTCGCCACGACGAAAGCAGCGCTTATTTGCGATGGTGTGCTACCAATCGATCAGATGAGGGAGCATACTGGCCCTACGGCTTTAGTCGTCCAACGGCTGCCTAAAGAGGTTCTTGAAGCAACATATGGCCTGACCATCAAAGTGCAGAGTGTTGAAGAGGGAGGTGATGGGGAGATTACTGCAGAGAACTTCCTAATTGCTTATGCGAGTGAGTAATATCTTATTGAGCCACTTCCTCACTAACCTTTAGACCAGTTGCCCGTGGGTACATGAGATCTGGTCAAGGCAATCCTGATGAAGCCCGAGCGGCTCGTTATATCCTTAAGGACTACGTGAACGCGAAGCTCCTTTTCTGCCAGCCCCCGCCTGGCATCACTGCTCGTTCTTTCAATCAGCGGACGCATGATGCGGCCGTAAAAATGGCTGCTGGTAAGAAGCGAGCTCCTGCGACACGCGTTGGCAAAGACGCCGACACATTTGTGCCCTCAAATGCCCAACCTCTTAATACAGGAAGTAATATTCTTCCAGCAATCGGGCAAGGATTGAAGTCCAAGGCTGTTGACCAAGATTTTTTCGAGCGGAATTCCGCACTGTCAGCGCGCCCATATGTCAGGGCTCACTACAAAATGGAAAAGAGTTTACTCGTGCTAAACTATACCCCCATCAAAATTCTGTGGGTGATGATGGGAAGGTTTGGAGGCGAAGGCTGCAGGTTTGGACAAGGGGCCAGGAAAGAAACATCACAAAAAAATGAAACGAGTGAAACAGAGAAGTGGAAGGGGCTACGATTAATAGTGCACCCGCCGGGCTCGCGGGTTTAGTGCTTCAAGTTCTAGACTATTGTTTAGAAAACACGGAGGACATTGCTCAGATTGGAAAATAGAGTGGATCCGTTTCAATAATCTTGGTTTTAGTGGGAATGGCTCGTACTTGCTACATATAGTACTTATATATGAATGTTGTAACTTCGCGTGATCGCCCAATGGGGATGTGGCATCATAATGGGAATTCAACTCAGCGGTCATCTACACGTAGGTAGATCCAGCTTTGTGAACCTGGTCTTCCCGTTCAATATTCTATAGATGCCTACCCCCAGTTCCCACTATGATGCATTGTCTACGCCCAAGGTACCTCCGAAATCCGAGGGCCCTCAGGCTTCATTATGCCCCCAGCCGAATACTCCGAACGATGTATGCGCAAAATTAGTCACGGAACATGGCGGCAGAAAGGAAGGTAACGGTTGTGAAATCTCTTTGAGTACTGCTATGCAACTGACATATTCCTCAGTTGTTGTTCTAAGTTTGAAAAAGTCTGTAACGGTTGGGAGGAACCCGGAGCTGTGGTATTTATTGGTTTCAATCATATGTGACAAAAACTCGTCTAGCCTTCGGTTGTTTAGCTCATACGTGATTGACAACAAACGTATCTCCGGAATTCACTGCAAATTATATGCGTCCGCCTACTTTCTTTCCCAACTTGAATGAGACACTGTATTTACCTCTTCACTTCGTTATTTTAGTGTTCAGTCACCCGACGGGGGTATCATAGTATCATGTCAGGTGCGTTTATTGAATCACCAAGACTACAGTCACCACATTTAGCTCCAGGATATGTCGAGGAATGGTATAATTTTGAACGGCCAACACTTTGGGAAAACCTCGGTTATTCTCATGGATGGGGACGTTCTTGAGTTACCGAATTCGCTAGGTTCGTTCAGTGTAGTACGGTCTGTCCGGGTTTGCCTCTCATCCACCGCCATAGTTTTTACATGCATTTATGTCCGGAAAGAGCCCAAAGATAAGCTCACGATCTTTGATCCTACCCCTCCACCCCAACCAGCTCAAAAGGTGGGTGATCGTCATTTTCGGTCCCCGAAACTTTATGTGGCTAGAGCTTTTTGATTAGCGGATTGGTGGATATATTGTTTCCTCGCACTCCCTGGGGAGCGGGTCATTCGCAACAGTCCATCTGGCTCTGGATCCTGTCAAACAGAGACAAGTTGCTTGTAAAAGCATTCGGACTAAACGCGAGCACGAAATAGCGCAGGTGATGAAAGAGGTGCGGATCCTCATGACTCTTCAGCATGTAGGTTGTTCGGTCTTTTGACCTCACTTTCGTAGCTGATAAATTATGATCAGCCAAATATTAATCAAATATATGACACAGAAGAGAGCCAGAAATTCATGTCTGTTCCAAGTTCACTTCTATGGGAGATCATCCGCTGAAATTCCACAAGCCATATATTTCTCCAGCTCTGCACTGGAGGCGATCTTTTCACTTACATTATCAGTCACACCGACACCGCTGGTCGTCTATGCGAAGCCGAGGCCAAGTATATCATGTATCAACTACTGAGGGGTTTGACATATTTGCATGATTCTATGATATCTCACCGAGGTACGCCCCCTTTAAATTATCACCTCCACTTCCAAAGATAACCCTGAGCGGTGTATGAAGACTTGAAGGTATTTCGGGTGTTCTGAGCTCATATCCTAATTTATAACACTGATATTACAGCCCGAGAATATCCTGCTTCATTCTCCAGGCGCGTACCCCCGTATTATGATTGCTGATTTTGGTTTGGCACGGCCGAATGCCTACCAGGAAACCTTCAATGTCTGTGGCACTGTCTCCTACCTACCACCTGAGGGTATCCTGGCGCTAGACCATAAACACCTAGGTTATGTTGGGTTAGTGCACCGTACAGCCCGGTTTTACATGGAAATTTCACAAATTTTCAGAATGCCAGCAGATTGCTGGAGCGCCGGAGTGATCTTATTCATAATGCTATCGTGCGTCTTGTCACGAGAGAAGGGAACATAGCAGATTGAATTTTCTATCCTCAATAGTGGGGCACATCCATTCGACTACGGGCCCCATACCCATTCTTCCTCGGATTGGCTAAGTCATATTCAAGAGTCACGCGGCATGGAAAGTTCCCAATATTCACAACAATCGATTCGGACAGAGACCAAAATCAAGGAGCGTATAATCGATGGACAAGTACAATTCCGACATTGCCCTTGGCAAAACCTACCAGATGGTAAGCGTCCTAAGTGGCAGATGAGCACAAAATTTGCACCATTACCGTTCTAATCCTACTCAAGCTAAGCATCTTGTCAGTCAACTCCTTATTCATGATCACATTGACCGTGCAACCGTTTATTCCGCATTGAAAAGTAAATGGATCAACTCTGAAATTGGCGAACTAGAAGCCCTTTATCGACGAAGGATCTTATGTTCCGAGGGTATGTAGTTGGAGTTGGCATTTCCCCCCTTTTACTGTGCTGTCCGTCCTTCATGTCGCTGTTTTATTATATGTTTCGAAATGATGGTGTATCCTTCCCAATTCAGGCTTTGAGGAAATTTGCATGGACTGGGCTAAGGTCAACAAGATCCCTTGGATGGAATGGAAAGCCCACAGTGGATATGATCGGATGCAAACGTAGAAATCTGGGAATTCTAATGAGATAAGGTAGATCGACCAAGTGGAAGAACCCACAAAGTAGTAACTATGGTCATAGCCTTCTTGGCTCCGAACACGGACTTGAAATTCGTCATGTCCAGCCTCACGGGCAGCTTTGAGGAAATTCTCTGGAAGTAATTGGCCTTGCTTATAAAAGTTATCGCCAGTTCCCTGTCACACAAGTCAAACTCGACCTCCGGGGAAGGGAGCCCAAGAGTGGACAAACATAATCAATTAAAATATGGATAGGATCTGTGCTCCTTGCGACTAATTCCGTCGCATCGTATTGGTGTTTTGCCTCCTCGAGGCCACCTTGGAGATATCCCTTGAAAGCCTTTTCACCCCATGGACATTTGGTCGGGTTACTGATGGGGGCAAAGGCGGATGCCGACCTATATTGTTTCGTTTTGGAAGCTAAATACAGCGTAAGTGCGCCGTGTCCCCCCATACTATGCCCAGAGATGGATTGGCGCCCAAATCCTGTTCAAAGCCATGAGACGTGCGCAAGGGGGCGGGCGAGCTCACGTGCAATGGGGATCCCGCGGCTTCAATGACCTGTGGGAGCTCCAGAATGATGTGGGTTTGCATGTTGTAATGTTTTGAATATTTTGGGTTAGTTGCATTTAAATAAAATCCGGCACCAGTCCCAAAATCCCAGTCTGCGTCTTCGCCGTCGATGCCAGCTCCACGGGGGGATGTGTCAGGGAACAGAATGGCGATGCCCTGGGAGGAGGCGACGCCAAGGAAGGAGCCTTTCTGAGCGCTTGGAAAATGTGGGTAAGCGATGGGAATGCAGTGTGAATCAGGCCAAGGACTCACCCATTATCTTCTGTGCATGTGAGTCCAGCGAGGTAAACGAGCACCGGAAACTTGCCCGGCTTGGAGGTGCTAGGAGGAAGGTACAGATTGAAATTCGCGTCAAGCCCACCAAGTGCAGCTGACTTAGACAACATGAATTGAGGTGCCGTGAAGGCAGAAACGATAGGCGATTCACCTTGAATGAGTACTTGGTTAATTCGCCCCCAAAAGCCTTGTTGGATGAAATCTTGTTGAGGGCCACTGTGTCCGCCATGATGCCTGCTCACGTCAGATGATGTCCAGGAAAAGACTTTACACAAAAACGCCAACATACCGTCAATCTGGTGGGATATGAGGACGAGAAGCGATTGTGGGGAGACATGCTCTGGGGCTGAGAGTCCTTGTTAAGAGTCCGGATACATGATGATACATGATGATGCAATCGCGTGGGATTTCCCTTGGCTCGATCGCATGAATATTGTTGCATGCGCCATCAAAGTCTCTGATGCCTACCAGTGCCTACCTTATGGGTTCTCGTGAGTACTCAGCATACGCGGGTGTTGATCATATGTAGATTGTGAGAGTTAGATTCATCTAATTAGGATTGTCAACGCTTGATCCAATGTGAACCATGAATACAGGGTATAAATTTATACAAACATGTCGGGGTGCCACAAGGCTAATAGTAATATAAAGTATTAAGGTATTTCGGACTACATACTAACCTATAATTGCGAATTTTGCTTATGATTCTGCGTTGGTCCGTTGGCAATAACCGTCCGTGCATTACCTTCTACCGCAGCTCCGGATTTCGACAAACTTTCTATCATTTGCTCTCGTTCATGGTCCGCATCCTGTATTTTTCTCGTTGTCCCGGAAGCGTCACCAGGTACCTTGTTTGCGTCGACGTTATCATCAAGCCCTTCCACCTCGCGCGCAAGCATATCGGCAATTCCAAGGTAGAATGTCGCAGGACGGAATTTAATTTCTTTGCCCATCATTTCAGCCCATTTGTACCGCGCAGTATTGATCCACCCAACAAGGTCCAGGTGGTTCACATGGTGGACGGTTCCGAGGTAAGTGCCCTGCATGTGAGCCCTTAGTATCAAAAAAGAAAAGAGGGGAGTGGGTTACAAACCCATTTCGAGGATTCAACAGAGACAAGTCCGTCATTTGGGCCTTCTTTTTCAAGAATAACGGAATGGGGCCATCTTGGAGATGTGCTAAGTAATTAGAGAAACTGGGTAATTAGCATCACTAACTTCCAAGTATCAATCAATCCAGGCTCGTAGACTGCACCCCAGCTGAAGTATTTCACGCCTTCAACGTCAGGGGTATCTTCATTGAATTTGCGCATGCTGTCGATAGTAAGACACTCGAATGCCGCTCCATCACCGCCGCCATTCGGAAGGAGATCAAGGAGGGAGAGTACAGAAGGCATGCGAGTGCGCCCCACAGTGGAAAGGAAGTGGTCAGCAAAGGCAGAACCTCGGTGTGGGGTGGCAATCGTTGTGATGGATAAGATTTTGAATTTGCGTTCGGTGAGATGAGTGGCAAGATAACGACAATCCAAACCGCCCTTCAGTCGCATGTCAATGGCGTGCTTTCTGGCATTTTGCATGCGCTTACCATGCTATGTCCTGCAATAGCATTAGTTTCTATACTGTGGACCTGCTACGCTTGAATAAGTACCAATGAGATGAACACTTTGTTCCGGATATAATTCAGATATCTTTTGCTCCAAAACCTTTGCACGATTGACGGGGCTGCTCGTTGCCGGAACTCGAGTTATGAGGACCTCGGTTCCGTTTGCCTCTAGGACTTCCTTGATTCCGCGCCAATGGGCGACTTGGAGTGGAGCGATAGCTGGACCAATGGTGACAGAGTCAAAACCAAGAAGGCCATGGCAGAAAACAACAGGATTCTTGGGCGATTGATCTATTAACATATATATCACCACATGCTAGGCGGGATGGTGGGGCCCACCTACATTTCCTGCGGATATTGTTCTGCTCCTCCTGTACTGAGTCTGCACGGTCTTCTTCGTTAAGTAGACTGTCAACGTTCTCTTTGTTTTCTGATTGAAACCACCACCAATTGATAGGACTTGCTGGTCTTTCGGTGGCGGTAGTGGTGACAGATGATGACATGTGTATTGAGCGTTGATGAAGGGAGCGAAGCGTATCTAACGATGTGCGAGTGGGTGGCGAGTGTGTCAGGACTATAGGCGGAGAACGGAGGACGCCCGAGTCGGGGGACGGTGGGTGAGTTGCGGGTGCATAAGAGCAGGATGCTGTGGGTAGCGTTGAGCGCGTGAGATTATCCAAGAAGGGTGGTGGTTTTGCAATATTCCGAGAAGCGTGAAATGAATCTGGGAGGCGAGCCTGGGGAGGGCGAGCAGGGAGGAGGGGTTCGTGCATTGCTTCCTTCAATGAGGCCAGACCCGGCGACGGTGGAGGTGATGGGGTTGGTGACGATGGGCGCGACTTTGATTGACTAGAAGACCAATTGCTGAGCCAGCGAAGAACTGGCATGGTGGTTGTTTCAGAGTGCGCGAGCGCAGTGTCCACAGACATGTGCCGGAGATGGGGTGAGCCTCCGCGACTCGGAAGGCCCGCTGCAAAGAGTGTGCGGTGCATTTCGGATGAGGAGCGTGGCGAGCTCGATGGGCTCTGCGACGTTGGGGACGACGAAGAGAGCAAGGAGTCAAGTCGGTGTACCAGAGGCGTCCGTCGTCCAGAATCATTATCAGCGTCAGTCATCATCAAGACAATTTTTGTGACGTCACATCCCACTTGTCTTCCTTCATGCTTCCGTCAGTACTCCCATCAAACATTGGAATCCAGGACAGTGAGTGCTATAATACACGACGAAAAAATTCATTCGACATTTCGGATTTCAGCCTCTACAACCCCAGAAGACCTCAAAGCTGCCCTGACTCGTGGTAAGGTTACATCACCGCAAGAGTGAGCAGGTACTAGCACACAATGGCTAATGTGTACTAACATCGTGTACACTTACCAGGACAGCCATTTTCATTTGTACTCTCCAAGGTTTGCCTATTTATTTTTCTAACGACAAGTCAACACTAACTGGAGTAGACTGTAATCGCCTCTTTCGCTCACGCGAACGCATCATTGTTCATCAGAAACGTGACCACGCTTCCGGTG
This sequence comes from Infundibulicybe gibba, assembly GCA_015501065.1. NCBI lineage: Eukaryota > Fungi > Basidiomycota > Agaricomycetes > Agaricales > Omphalinaceae > Infundibulicybe > Infundibulicybe gibba. The sequence goes on from JADNYI010000001.1 coordinate 1,333,937, forward strand.
AGGACGTGAGCCAGATCCTCACCTGGAACGAATGACGAGGTATCAGAACTGTTTGTCTTTACACCAAACTATGTGGATGATCAAACGGTCCTGCTACATTCATAGATCATCCGAAATTGGTGTTGGGGTTTCTCACAGTACATAGTGTGAGGCGTTGCGAGGGAGACAGAATGACAGATCCGAAAGATGGTGGAGATTTGGAGATGTTGGCTACATGATGGAGGAAAACAGTCAAAGTGCAACTATCCCGGGGTACATTTCCAGCCTGTTGTGTTTTTAGGGTCGACAGCAGCAGAGAACTTTGGCGTATACTTAGTACTATGTATTTATATTGTCTTCAAGGTCCAGTGGGGGTTGAGGGACGTAAAATAATAATATTTAGAGGGTCAAGGCAAACAAAAGTAAAGCTCAAACGGCCATCATCGTTTTCGGAGGCAGATTGCACCTTGAAGGGAGGGAAAAGAAGTCATTCTCTTGGGCTTCCTTGACCCCCTCTGTATTTCGCAAATCTATTATCCATCCAGCCTAGGCTGGCCCCTCTTCCAACCATCTTCTCCACCTCCCACGTCCTGGCACATAACTCCGTCAGTTTCACATCCTAGTTCCCACCACAAAATCAACCATCCGACCCGCTTCTCCTACCAGCCATACCGTCCCTTCTCGGAAACAGAACAAGACGAATGTCCTTCTTCTCTAGGAAGAAGCAGCAGCAGCATCCTCCCCAGGCGCCGGCCAACGTTACTGTTGCCCAGACCCCCACTCAGGCACTCGCACAACTGTCTGTGAGTGCCAGCAAGGATAGCAATGTAGGTCAGCACACAGCAAATTTCCGCGGTGCAGACGTCGCTCTCGATCCGTAAGTCTTTATATGTTCCCGCTTTTTTTTTTTTGCCTCCAAAATTTTTGTGAATTAATCGTGTATTTCTCAGCGGTTCTGCGGGCTCTGGTAGTAGTGCCGGCCTTGCACAGCAACAGCAGCAACGAGTGCAGAATCGAGGTATCAGCCCGAATGGCGCTATGATGCAACCAAACTTGAGCCAGTCATCCCAACCTTCGCAATCGTCGTTCCAGCAGCCACCACCCCAACAACAACCACAACCGCAACAGCAGCAACCCCATCAGCCCCAGCAACAACTCCAACAGCAGCAACAACCACAGCCTCAGCAGCCCCAGACACGGCCCGCTTACCCATGGTCCGCTCGCCGTCTTGTCATGCTCCCACCAGTCATCATAAACAAGCCCGGCGTTGTCCCCCCCTCGTCCCCATCCCCATCTCCCTTCCCCCGCTACGGCCATGCTCTCCCCGCGGTAGCGACATCCACAGGTGACCTCTACCTCTTCGGCGGCCTTGTCCGGGAGACCGCACGCAATGATTTATATATGTTCTCCACCCGGGATAACGCAGCAACAGTGCTTGAAACTGGTGGTGAAGTTCCGTCACCGCGGGTCGGCCATGCAAGTGCAATTGTTAGCAGTGTGCTCATCGTATGGGGAGGTGATACCAAAACGGATTCCCGGCCGAGAACGGCTGATAGGCAGGATGACGGGCTGTATCTCCTTAATATCGGTGTGTACACATGCCTGCCATTCAACATACTCTCGAAGCTAACTTTGGAACGTAATAGTCTCCCGCGAGTGGACACGTGTAGCGGTGCACGGTCCCGGGCCCGCAGGACGATATGGACATGCTGTGACGATGGTCGGTTCAAAATTCTTCATTTTCGGCGGGCAGGTTGATGGGCGGTTCTTGAGTGACCTATGGGCTTTCGATCTCAATTCGCGTTAGTCTGACTTTTTTTGCGCTCGTCTTAACCTTATCCCGTATTTTCTAGTTAGGACAAGAGCAGCTTGGGAGCTATATGAACCTACTGGTCCCGAGAGTCCCGCTCAACGAACAGGCCACATTTGCGTTACATATAGTGATAAAATCATTGTGTATGAATCCTGCCTTTTCTGGTTATTGTATTTCTGATCAAGGTATTGATTATTAGTTTCGGAGGAACTGATGGTCAATATCATTATAACGATACCTGGTCATTTGATCTCCAAACAAGGAAATGGTCGGAGCTACAGTGTATTGGCTTTATTCCTTCACCGCGGGAGGGCCATGCTGCGGCAGTTGTAGATGATGTTATCTATGTCTTTGGTGGTCGGGGGGTAGATGGAAAGGACTTGAATGATCTTGCGGCCTTCAAGATATCCAGTCAGTTTTTGCGTTGTCTCCGGCTAAATTCAGCTGTGCTTACAATAGATACATAATACAGATCAGCGCTGGTACATGTTTCAAAACATGGGCCCGTCACCGAGCGGTCGATCAGGTCATGCCATGGCGTCAATGGGCGCAAAGGTCTACGTTCTCGGCGGGGAGTCAGCCACATACCTGAAGCCCGAAGATGCGGAAATATATCACGTCCTGGATACCAGTGCGTTTCTTTTGCATGCTCACTTGACGTCCTCTTACCGAGGTCAGAACATATTAAATACCCTGATAATAAACCTGGCCCTCCGGGACAAGGAATCCCAACTGCGGGCCCGCAAAATCCAATGCGCAAATCTTCAATCCCTGCACCTACCGTCCCACAACATCAAACAACGACGTCAACCGGAAGCTCAACATTGAATGGACGCTCTATGTCGCCCACCGTGCAAGGATCTGATGGTGGGGACCCAGACGAGCGATATCACCAACGAGTACGAGATCAGTGAATACGCCAAATGGGACTGGACCATCTCCCCAACAGCAACAGAAGCAAGGAATACCTAACGCGAGGGCAAAGCCCCGATGCGGCCGCGGCGTGATGACGACGATGTGATGGGCACCGACGACGGTACGGACGCTGGAACTTCAGAGTCATATACTCGAGAAAGGACTATGTCTCCTGAGCAGATGGGAACCCCACCCATCGCATCCCGAGCGAAGAGTCCAACTATGAGCGTCGCCAGCCGGACAGTATCGCCAACAAATGGGTCAGGTGAAGCAATGTATGGTGCTGGACAAGCACCAAGCATGGTGGGTGTATCGATGACGAATGGTATCGGTGGTAGATCATCACCCGTCGTCGAACGAGGGAAACCTCCAGTGGAGCCTGTTTATACTCCGGCCCGCATCTCCTACTATTAATGGTGCTTCCCAGCCTGGGTCGCGTAACGGGCATGGTGCAGGAAATGGCTCAGCAGGAAATGTGACCACCGACTTGATCCGAGATCTCAAAATGAAGGAGGTGGAGCTAGGCAATGTGAAGAGGCAGGTGGTTTGGATGAAAGAGGCTTTGGTTAAAGCCTCTAGATCTGGATACATTTATTCGCACCCAGAGCCGTCGGACAGCCCTGTAGAGGAGATGGAGGGGGCAAGCGCGGAATTGGTATTCAAGTTTAAACAATTCAGGGCTCAGATGCAGGTAATAATAATCCCGTCTGCGTTTGGTGTAAACTGACGAGATGTTAGACCGCGTTGGTGGAACAAGCCAAGCAGGCATCCGAGCATGTTGCTAACGCGGAAAGGATGAAGGCTAGTGCTACTCAGGAAGCCGCCTACTATCGCGCTAAACTTGTGGCGATCGAAACCCAAACGACAATGACGCACGGCGACTAGATCGTGACCGGATTATCGACTTGGAGGGGCAGATCTCGAGTCTCATGAATGAGCGGCGGGCCCAAGACCGGCAGATTCGTGAACTTTCGGACTCCCTTGCTCTCCAAACAACCCTTTACGAACAGGCGGAAGTTCGTGCTATTGAAGCCTCGAAACGTGCTGAAGTGGTTGAAGAGTACCATAATCGGGCCACTCAGCAGCATTCTAGTCTCCAAGAACGCCATGATGCACTGAATACCCAGTTCAGAGACCACTCAGAAGTATTACTCAGACAGACTTCGTTGCTGGAACAGAAAGAGGCGGAAGAGATGAGTCTTCGTGCGCAGGTTGAGGAACTGACGCAATCTCGGGACCAACACATTCGTGCCATTGACCAGGCTCGCGTCGCTCTTGCGGCAGCCTCATCTCGTGCCGATGAAATTGATGGCCAGTATCAGCGTGCTAGGGAACATATCGCTATGCTTGAGACTGAGTTAACTGATCTCCGTACGGAGATCGAGGCCCGTAGTGCTGAAGTGGAACATGCAAGAGCTAGGGTCACTGACGTCGAAAATTCGTGGGCAAAATCACGAGAAGAGGCGGACGCGTTTAGGGCCTTGACTACTGGTGGCCTCGGGGAACTTTTGGACTCTCACCGGGATCTCAAAACAGATGAAGATCGGATGGTGCGTGGGCATGCTGAAAAGATGAGCGCCCTCGAGTCCGAGACGGCATCCCTGCGGAAAATGCTCAAAGATGCTACACAACGTGCTGATGAAGCCCAGAATAAACTCCTGGAGGGACAGCAACGGGTACAGGAACGTGAATCGGAACACTCCTCATTACATTCGCAAGTTATTGGCTGCGGGCTCAGCTTTCTAATCTGCTTACCGAAACCGGAAAATTGAAAAAGGACCTAGCCGACAAAGACGCGATTTTATTCGACCACAGCAGGGAGGCTTCCGATGCGCACGTTAAACTCACCACGCTTCGTACTTACCTTACTGAACATGGTATTGGTGTTGATGAGGATGATATGCGATCGACCCCCAGAATAAACGGCGCTGCCTCCCCAACCGCCGTCGCAGAGTTGGAGAAGAAACTTGCTGAGAGAACACGTCTCCATGAAACCGCTGAACGGGAGTTAGCTCAAGCGCTACGTCGGAAACGGGACGCCGAGACACAAGTTGGACAGCTATCATCACAGCTCGACCATGCGCAATCATCCAGAGTACATCTCGAAGTGATCCCGAGGCAGAGGCTCGTGCTATCGAAGCAGAACGTAAACTCGAGGAGACTGAGCGTGGGTACAAGGCGCGTATGCAACAGATGGAAGACGACTATCAATTGGCTGTTCACTACGTCAAGTAAGTTGGAATGACCTCATGGTGTATTAGGTCATAATAGTTTATACAGGGGTACCGAAAAACTAATGCGCAAGCTGCGAGATGAGGTAACAAAACAAAAAAGCGTCAATGCCGCACTGGAAGATGAACTCAAGGCCATCCGCGGTGGCAAGAGCCCATCCGATGCCAGGCTTCGTAACATTAACGGGCGCGGTACGCCCTCGGAAGATGGCCACGAAACTCTTCGCAGCCAATTGGTAGATGCTCAGAGGCAAACCCAGCGGCTCCATAATGACAATAAGGAGCTAAGGGCACGCCTAGATTCCCTGGAGAAAGAACTGGACCAACTTCGGGATGCCCTAGTTGCTTCAGAGCGACAGTCAGACGATAGGCTTAGCCAGGTGGAAGAACTCCAGCACAGCATCGAACGGTTAGAGTCATCATTGGTGATCGCACGTGGAGGCCATGATGAAACACTCTTAGAGAAGCTCAGCGGCGAAAACACAGAACTCAGGCGTGAGAACGACCAACTATCACACAAGATTGGTCTCCTTCTGGAGTTTGACCAACCATCATTCGGGCAAGGACGGCCATTGTCAGGAGGATCTGCACGGCGGGCTAGCGACACAAGCTTCGATAATGTGCTGGCCTTTGAAACACTATCCAGCGAATTGAACGATTGGCAGCGACAACTCGCGAGTTCAATGAGCACCCGGCGGCCTATGAGCGATTTTGACTCCGAGTTGACCTCATCCGAGAGAACGCGGTCACCACGGTCATGACATTTTTACTATGTTCACTGATATTTACGGTTTGCATATACCCTGCCGACCAGATCCTCTTGGATCTTACACTATTATCTTAGTCTTCCATGCTTTTTTCGGTATTGTCATCACTGCTAGCTTCCCATATATATATTCCATTATGAACAGCTTATGTTGTGATTAAATCATGATCGTTACGAATTTGCGCGCTGCGTCCACTCAATCGCCTTCTGTTTTACCCCAGATGCGCCCTCCTCATCCCCGAGTCTCCTCTCCAGCTCTAACCACTTTTTAAAGAAGGACCTGCGAATGACATACATTAATTCCCTCTGTCTAGACATACAACCGGACTTACTTGGCTTTATGGCTCGTCATCTTTAGAAGGAAAATTCTGTCAAAAAGATTCCTACATGGGGGGCAAACCTTGAGTAGTGAAATGATTTCCAGAATGAGTTTCGTACCGCAGGGTTTGTATATTCCCTTGCCCGGCTTCCATGTCCATATAGATGGACCAGAGGTCCCAGCGTTTTGGATGAGATTCTACGACACCCTCAAAGACAGTCTTTCCTCGTTCAGGGTCACCAAGTTTATACTCTAACTGGGCAAATCGAGATATGGTTTTCAAATCTACAGAGGCACTCGCGTTGGATGAAAAAGGTAGAACAATGGAACACGTACGTTTCCGTTTGTCCAAGCTCTGCAAGCTACGGGGGAGAAGTTTTCTTGACGCTTCAATGTCTCCGCGCGTAGGTAGTATTCACCAAACAGAGTCCATGCCTTCGAACTCTGTCCGAATTTTTTGCATGTCCGTTTATACTGTTCTTCGGCCTTCTAATGATCTATAAGTATCTGTCATTGATGTATAACCATAATAAATTTTACTTCATGTTTCCCCGACTCCGTGAGTATAGACGCCAGTCGAATATGAATCGTCTTAGAGTCATTCGCTCGTGCTGCCTCTTTGAAAGCTGTGTCGAGAGTTTCGTCGGTGCCATAAACGTTCTCTAAGTTCAAAAAAGCAATCCACACGTTGAGTTTCTCTTGTTCCTCGCGGAAATTAATGGTTTGTAGAGCTCGTCGAGCTACTTCTCTAGCCTTTTCCACTTCTGAGAGTTGGAGTTGGAACGACATATATTGTATCCAGAGGAATGAAGAATTAGGAGAGCCAAGGAGATGTCGTTCAAAGTCGGCATTGGACTCGGGGGTCTTCGTATGCATATCAGCAGTGAGGTCCTGTTCTATCCTTTTCTTCTTGCGCTTTTTCTTTTTATCAGAGGGGCCTTCCCTTTCACTGTCCTCGGAAGATGAATCTGATTTGTCTTCTTCATCAATCCTGGTGTTGTCGGACCACTGGAAACCAGACAACTTCAAGGTGGGGTTGTTGGTAATGGCAGGTTTCGAACTATGTGGGGAAGGGAGGCTGTGTAGATCGTCCATATCGACTCGCATTGCATCCTCGTCGCCCTCGCTGTCATTCTCATCCTCATTGTCACTAGGCACTGAGGCCATTTCTGAATCGTCCCCCTCGTCTTCGTCTTGAGACATATTCTCAATGGCTCCTAGATGCTCGCTATCTTGTTCTTGGGTTTCAAAGTCTTCTTCAACAAAACGGGAAGGTTTAAGGCTAAGCGAAACCCTGCGGTTTGTGATATCGGTAATGTAGGCCTTTACATGATCGCCTTCACGGAAGTTACTCAGTGCGACGGTTACGTCGGCATCTTGATTGTCGGAAAGCTTATGGGGGAAATAAAGGATTAGGCGAGGCCATTGCTTGGAGCAGAATTGAAAACTAACCTCCGACTTATGACAGAGGCCATGGATCTTGGAACCCTCAATCTGTATGAAAAGGCCATAATTCTCAATCCGTTTAACGATACCGTCAATCTTTTGACCCTTTTGCAAATCACCGACGGTTAACGTTCCGAGGGGCTTTGTGAGGATACCTGTTCGGAAGGATAACTCCACTTTTTTCGTTTCTGGGTCCACGCTGTTGGATATTATGATTCTGGCCGATGTTGCTTGGAAAAACACACCTAAGGATCCGACCCTTGACAAGCTGGTTCACTTTAAAATGGACTTTCCAATCCTTAACATACTTATAACAGGATCTTGGGTCAGTCCAGAGAGGGAGAGGGACGAAACCAACCAACCTCATCGAAGAGTTCTCTGATTTGAACCCGGGCGTCGATATCGCGACAGACGCTAACGAACAGACCGTGTTCGACTACGCTTTTAACAAAACCCTGAATAGTGTCCCCGACTTGAAGATCATGAACACCACCTATTTCACGGTCCACGATGGGTTGAATATTGTCGGGATACATCCGCGAATGGCGAGTCGAGAGAGTTAATTGTTTTTTCACCTGGTCAACTCCAACTACAACTGCCTTCAAGACTGAGTCAACAGCCGGGAAGGCATTCCCAGTGTCATAGTTGTCGGACGTGTCTGTGGGATGTAATGTTCCACCAAGATGGGAAGCGAGCTTGACGAGAGCACCGCCACGGGCATAACGAGTCACTCGCCCACCAACAATTTGACCAATTTTAACCGTGTCTATTGATAAAGATCCCTTTGTCGGGAGTGATGCTTTTGCCTTGGGCTTGCTGGCAACGATGACGAAACCTTTTTCGATGTTACGTGTTACAACAACTAGCGCGTCCAGTTTATCACCGACTGTAAGTGCGAGTCGCAGTTGAACCAACGAGACGTTTCGGTGATTTGCGAGGTTTTTCAAAGATATCAGGGCCCGCACTCGGCTGGGATGAAGGTCGAGAACAGCATTGTCCTTGTGGATCTCTGATATGCTGCCTTCAACAATATTACCTATTTCAACACTGCTGATATCCGTGATGATGGGTGTAGATGTGGCTGCGGCTTGTCGGATGCTCGCTATGATACGGTTTGACTCGGATTCTACCGAGATAATGCGCACTTTCACCACTTTACCCACAGGGAATGAGATGGGAAGTGCGGATTTTATCTCACTAGTTTAGGGATGAGGAACAGTAAATCAACGAGTAGATTATTCGAAGAAGAAAAAACAGACCTGACTTCTTTGGCAGGTATTAGCCCTTTGAGGTTGTTGTAAAACTCCACTAGCAATTGATTGTCAAAAACTTTGAAGACAACAGCATGGGCCACCATTCCAACTTTGGCATCTTCGACCTTGGACAGGATGGGTAATGTGGAATCGACCAAAGTCCTTTTAGCCGTGAGGGAAATCCGCTTTCGATCGGGGTCCACCATGAGAGCCTACAAGCGATATTAACATTGAAACGAAGTTCTTCCCGGAGTAGGAAATTCTATACCCGGCATTTTATCGAAGCGCCTACTTTGAACCGTTTGGTTGGATGTTTTAATGCAATGTCGGCGTAATGATTAGGCCATACAACCCCATCAATTGTGCTGGATATAGAGATGAACAAACCCGAATCTGTAAGTTTCTTAATGGTCCCTTTGATCACCTCCCCAGCATTAATATCGGTTACTTGTAAGAACTTTTGTTCCAAAACGGAAGACTTCAACGAGAGCTGTAGGGTGCCGTCAAACAAGAAGTGACCGATCACTCGCGCGCGATGTATTGACCCAGGTTTCCAGGGGCCGGAGGACGATAGCGAAGGAATATGATCATCTGATGCATGAGAGATCTACTGAAGGTTGAAGAGGGGGGCGGATAGTAATTTAAATTCTTACATGCACGAAACCTTCCACACCGGGGGCAATCCCAAGCATTAATCCCCGTTCCGCCTCTACCTTCAAAACCTTGGCGTCCTCGAGCAGCGTGCCTATAGGATATGCGACGCGCATCGGAACCAGACTCTTCCCCCCATTCTTGACTGCTCGGACACCAAGATTCAAGACATGTTCTGTAAGTGCCAGAGAAAATGTTGGAGGCGTTGAATCGAGGTTGTATAAAATCCTCGCTTTGACCTTCTTTCCAATTTTATACGTTTTTTCGGTCGCATCGGGACAAAGATGAAGGCTCTCAACCGTGCCCTCGAAGAATCCTAGGACTTGGAGGTTAAGACCTGTCGGATGGACAGCAGTAATTAAGGCTTGTACGAGCGTGCCAGGCAGAACCGACTGGACTGTTGCCACCTCAGAAATCTCAAGGAAGATTAAGTCTCTACCACAACAAGGATGCGGGAGCTACGTACAGATGCTGAAGTAAATACTGTGGAGTCAATGCTGACATTACAAGTGCGTCCATTCCCGGACAACTTGACCACGACTGTATCCAGAAGGCGACCAACTTGCATCTTGGGTTCATTCTTTTTGATGCCCTTGAAGGGGAGGAACCCAGATACGTCGGGGAGACCAAGATCAAGAATGTATCCATGATCTTCTATACTTTTGATAGCTGCTGTTACAGTCTTAGAGTCCGTTAAAAGGCTGTGATATAAAAACACAAAATTCTCTTACAAAGCCAGATTTCAGGTCTAATTTTTGGAGGCCAGCGTTCACCCGCCCAGGAACAAGGCTTAGTTCAACCCTCCGACTTGCTCTTGCAACTTCATCTCTTGACTTCCCGATACCAGACATATCAGTAGATCCCTGGGCATGCACCACTGTAACCACAGCCCGGATATATTGCCCTTCTTGGAAGATGTCCACCAAGTCAGGAATCTGGGATTTGGGTGAATCGTCATCATCATTATCATCATCATCATCATCTTCGGTGCCCTCCAATAGCGCAGTGAACTGGTCAGAAATGTTGGTGATTGGAACATGAGCAAATAGTTGGTTCGGTAGGGAGATAATTAGTGCAAGAGGTTGAACGGAAGCAATTTGGCCAAAGATTTTCATCCCCACGAATAGACGCTATGTGGATGGGTCCGCTAAGTTAATTTAGGTGGGGTTCAAACCGCAAACATACTTACTTTGTAATTGAGATGTTCAATGCGTATACGATCGTGTTTTTCATCTTTTGCCCCCGGCTTACCTGAATTCGCCTCTGATTTGCGCTTTCCTTTCTTCTTTGACTGCTGCTCTTTCTGAGCATCCTGCTGTAATGCTGATTCCTTGACATGGCCGAGAGGATCTAGGCGGACCCACCTCAAATAGTTCATCATTCGCCTCCTTCACCGCTTCAGCTCGGATTGCCTTGACCTCAAGCGGAGTGAATGAAGTCCCGCCACCACGGGGGAAATCGACCTCCTGCACTATTTCTGTCGCGGGCCTTTCTGCAGTCTTCACCTTTTTTGCCTTGCGGTTCGCCGAGGCGTCGTCAAGAGATCGCTTTTGTGCGACCATATTTTACCCGAAGTATTATGGTAGGGAATTGGTGGCAAAGACAGAAACGGGTGGAGGTCGTCTTGAGAAGTAGACCCAGTCCGGCAGGAGGGAAAGATAAACAATTTTGGCGATCGGGTGGTCGATCTGTAGAAAATAACTTGCTTACATCATCTCACAAAACGACCACCGTGTCGTTTTCTTTACGGTAGCCGAACGCATTTCTTGCAAGGGATAACACTGTAAACATGGGTACGCCACTCTATTATCTTCCTCGAGAATGCTAATTCAATCATCCGTATAGATTTTCAGGTAAATCGCACCCTGGTTTACCATTCCGCCTCTAAACCTTTGACATTTAGAATCGAGTTGGCTCAAAATTCGGAGGAGGAGGAGTGGCTGGGGCTTCAGAGACCAACGTAGACAGACGAGAACGTCTCCGAAAACTTGCCCTCGAGACAATAGACTTGGCCAAGGTACGTTGCAAGCCCCAAACATATTCTTGTGGCCTAAGTGATATTCGCAGGATCCATATATTCTCCGCAATCACCTCGGCTCACTTGAGTGTCGTCTATGCTTAACTCTCCACACGAACGAAGGATCATATCTCGCCCACACCCAGGGGAAAAAACACCAAACCAACCTTGCTCGCCGTGCAGCACGCGATGCCAAAGACACTCAGCTCATGATTGCCCCTACCCAAAGCACTGTGCAGCGCAAGGTGTTCCTCAAAATTGGCAGACCTGGATACAGAGTCACAAAAGTTCGGGATAGGGATACTGGAAAAGAGGGAATGATGGTCCAGGTGCATCTACCCCAAATCAAAGCAGACGTCTTGCCACGACGGAGGTTTATGAGTGCCTGGGAGCAAAAGAAGGAACCCCCGAACAAGGCGTACCAATATCTTATAGTGAGTGGTCTAAATTCCTTACCATGCCGATTTTCACGTTTGTGGTCCTCTAAGGTTGCCGCAGAGCCTTATGAAACGATCGCGTTTCGAATTCCGGCTCGCGAAATTGAGGATGAGGCTGATGATGCTGGGTACTGGAACTGGTCTCATTGGGACCCAGACACAAAACAGTATAGTTTCCAATTCATGTTTCGCCTCATGTATTAGTTTGTAATGTGGGTACTGTGATCCCGTATTTTATCCGATTTCCATCCAACCATTTTCTGTTTGACGGGCTATAATGACCTTCCCAAGGACAAGAAATATTCTGATGGTGTGGCCAGTAATTGCTCTAAACCATGTATATACCAGGGGTAAAATACATAAACATTGTTTTGAATGCAGCATAATAAAACGTTTGTGAACGCAAATGTTGCCTGAACCCTTGATAAATATAGCAATAGTGAAACTAATGAGATGGAGATATATATGACAGATGTGAGATGCGTGAGTCGATTCCGGTGACGATGCGTTTATGGGGTGAATGCGATGAAGTAGTGTTACATATCATTGCGCCTCTTACTTAGGACTCGTTTGGGTGCCTTGTCAGACTTGGAGTGGGCCAGAGGTGGAGCATATGCCTGAGGGTAGCTTGGGGTAGGGGCAAAAGACAAGGGTGTTTTGGGTGAAATCACAGAGGAAGTGTCTGAAGGAGTAGCAATGCTAGCGCGTTTCTGGAGTTTTCGAGCTTGGGGTATCATCCGGACGTCCTTGGCTTGGGTGGCAGGTTGGTTATGTAGGGAGGGTGTTCGAGAAGGGGGAAGTGCCCCTCGTATTTGAGGTGGCGCCTGTGGCTGGCGAAATTGAGGATGTGGGCCGGTTTGCGGTGGGTAATTGCGGTATAAATCATGGTGGGGACGGGGCTGTATCTGAGGTCCTGGATGCATGAGTGACGAACCTGTGTTGACTGACACTGAACTCTGGAGGGGAGCTGGCATGATGAGGCGCTTGGGAGCAAAGCGAGACTGGTGCCGCGGTCTATTGGAATTGCTGGAATTTGAACTGCTTGTGACGGATTGTTGAATACTCTGAGTGTCACGGCTCGGGTGCCTTTGAGGTTGGAGATTTTGAGGGTATGGAGGTGTAGTTTGAATAGCACTATTCATCTCTTTCGCACCCTGAGTATCTGATGCGTTAGCAACACCATCATATTCGGGCTGTTCCATAGGCGGGGGGTATGTGAGAGGTAGAGAAGTCTGGGGGATTCGTGAGGGGTCAGGGCGTGAGGCAAGAGACCGGACCTGGGAGTTGTGATATCCGAGTGGCGGACGCTGCTCGCCAGGAGCGTTGTACCCGTACTTACTCCTCTGTTGTTCTTGGACAATATGCCCATTGGGTGTGACCTGCCGATTAACATTTGGGGGAGAGCCATCCCGGATAGGTCGGCTGCGCGCAGGTAAAAGGCCAGAACTTCCGATCGATGGTCGTGCCTGCCCATCTTGGGATGGTTGTGGTTGGGGACTAGTATTTTGTGTAGCTTGGGGCATGTGCTCGTCTGTTACAGAAACCACTAAACTGGCTCTCCTAGGGATATGTGTTTCCACATCGCGCGGTTCGTGAACTAGAGGCGATGAACTAGGGGCTCCGTCGTGGGAGGATGGAGGAGGTATTGTTGGATAAGCTGGGGGGACCAGATTTCGTGTAGGCATGCTGTAGTGGCGGGGACGCCGCGGATCGGATGGTGAAGCGTGGGACGCGGTGGTGGACTGCGCAAGGGCGGGAGGCAGCTGGTCCGCGGGGTAGTGTTCTTGTTGCAAGTTATGTTGCTGCTGCATTGAGTGATGCGAGTCGGGTAGGGTATTCTCCCTTTGGTATTGGCCATGTTGGTGGTAATGCAAGGCTGGTTGATTTCCCATGTCCGATGGAGAGGGTGCATTTTGAGGGGAAGGATACCTTGACAGTTCGCTAGACCACTGTGCGAGATGCATTTGGGAATATGGCTGGAAATTGGGGGGAAGAATTTGACCAGGTGAAATACTAAGCGGAGCACCAATAGGAATGTGACCATGGGGAGGCGCCTGCAGAAGTTTCTGGGAATTTTCCGGAACAACTGGGGGTCGAACATCACTGCTCATCCGTCTTTGGCGTTCATCTGAAGCTACCCTGGTCGGTTTATCGATATGATGCTGCGAAGGACGAGGGGGGGACCGCATGGGCTTTTGTGGGGCCTCAGATTGTATATCAGATTCGCGTTGGATGTTAGTACTTGTATGATTTTGATGCTTGTCTGAAGTAGCCTTGAAACGAAGGGTGAGCTATGCCAAGGGAGCAACAGAGATGTATCGAACCGCGTATTGACTCCCGACGTTATATGGTACAGCTCGCTTGGGTGGGCCCTGGAATGTGAGATGGCGGAGAGCTTCATACGGACCACCATGATGAAGAGAAAGCCCAAGCGGGTTAGTTTCGTCCAATTCGTCGATCTTATCTAGCTGTGGCGCTTTGGTTCGATTACTTTCGAACATGCGGCGGAGGCCCTTGGGGCCTTTATCTTGACAGAAGTCGTGGCCGGCCTGGGTGCAAGTGTCGGTCTTGTGGGTGTCGTGCGTGGTTCTGGAGCCGTGTTGTTGCGCACACTGCGTGGTCTGGCAGAGTTCTCGAGTGGAGCAGAAGGTGAAATTGGGGTCGAAAGGGCATTCCCTTGAGCTGCATCAAGTTTAGGGGGAGCAGTAGAAAGGGACATGCGCCTTAGAAAGGGAATATTTATTGTTTTCTTCTTCTGAGGTATTGATACGGGTTCAGCATATATAGCGCGTGATTCGGATTTTGTTGATTGAGTAACATGAAAGTCATTTGATACACCATGCTTCGCAGGATCTAAATGGGGAGTCGGGGCGGGTGGGGAACCTTGTTTGAGGTAATGCAGTTCCTTGGGCATCATCAATGAGGTTGGAGGTTGCTGGGGTTGAGGTCCCTCAGGTGTAGGATATATATCCGCGGGGAGGGGGTGTTTCTGCGTCTCTTCCTTGAGAGCACTGGAAGCAGGAGGAGAAACCCACACAGAGTCGTGGCCCGTCACGAACAAGGGGTTTGACCGTGGATCAGGTGAAAAGGCAGGATCATCATACAACGTGGAGAGGATGTTGAGTCGACTCGGAGGGATTGGTGGGTCCACAGCAGCTGGGGGGCCTTTGCGAGTTTCAGAGTCATAGAAGTAAGTGAATCCTGAGAAGGGCCAAAGAGCTGAGTGAATAGCCTGCTGGTTCGTCCGGAGTCGCCAAAATTGGCGCCATCAGAGGCAGACGCTGTCATTCCATATCTGATTGGAATGGTGGTATGATCATACTCCGGATTGGTTGCAACGGCCCAAGATGTCGCCTGCGTTTGGAAGGAAGCTATAGATACACCTGTAGTCATGTGGTACTACAGGAAAGATCACTTCAAGTGTAAAAGAAAGCTTAGAGATGTTGAAAAATCCGACAGGAGGAAATGTCCGCTGAGGACAGAAACGAGGTTCACCTCAAGGTCACCAAGCTCGGGTGTGACTGCAGCACTCCAGTGGCGAGTCAGGGTCAAAGCTTGTGTTGATAATTCGATTTACTTATTACATAAAAATAATCATCAATCTTCTTATGACTGTCCCAACAACGGCGGCTAGCCTCAGCTCGCCAGAATGGATAACGAAGCTGAACCCCACGTTCGTTCCCCGGACAGAGGTGACTGACCTAGTATTTGTCTGTGGACGCTGCAGAATCAATCAATTTATCACAGGCACTAGCAACTCCTCCAATCATCCTTCAGCAAAGATTTGGTCCGTATACATCTCAGAGGCAGAGAAACAGGATATAATTCTGGTCCAAACTTGGAGAGGAGACATGAACGCAACCCTCATTTTTGTGAGATCAATAATGTGTCATGTTCTTGAACAACCATGTATTTATCATGAGCATATGTCAATAGGCGGGCCTATTCTCGGCGAGCATCACAGCCTTTCTCATTGAAAGCTACAGGCTCCTGACGCCCAACTCAGAGGACTTGACGGTGTCAATCCTCTGGCAAATGTCGCAGCAGCTGGCTGTCATGTCCAACAGCTCCTTGCCTGATGTGTCAATTCCACCGCCTGCGCTGGCAGCTGCTTCCTTCACACCCAGCCATAACGCTATTCTCTGTAACCTATTCTGGTTTCTCAGCCTTGCTTTCAGTTTAGTGTGCGCCCTTGCAGCCACTCTGGTCGATCAGTGGGCACGCACCTATGCGCAGGCAACGGAAAATCAACCAGCACCACATAAACGTGCCAGAGTTCGTGCCTATTTGCATGAGGGCTTGCAAAGATTCGGCATTAAAACCGTCGTGGAAACTATACCAGCCCTCCTTCACGTATCTTTGCTTCTGTTTTTTGCTGGACTCGTGGAATTTCTCGTCCCCATTAACAATGTCCTGAGCCATTTGATTGCTGCTATCCTGGCTATTTTCGCCTGTCTTTATATCA
This sequence comes from Infundibulicybe gibba, assembly GCA_015501065.1. Classification (NCBI taxonomy): domain Eukaryota; kingdom Fungi; phylum Basidiomycota; class Agaricomycetes; order Agaricales; family Omphalinaceae; genus Infundibulicybe; species Infundibulicybe gibba. The sequence goes on from JADNYI010000001.1 coordinate 1,350,229, forward strand.
CTACCACCTGGCTTCTCATCCTGTATCACGATTGCCCGTACCAGACACCTTTCTCCGATATTTCCTGGCAACTCTTGCAGCTGTCTCGGATCCTCTTGCATCGGTGGTTAGTTTGGGGACCACAGAAATGCCACATTAACCATCTCAGCCAGGCCCGGGAGGTAGCAGCGCTGGAAAAGTCCCCCAGGCGAGACGAACGCGACGGGGCAGCTCTGTGTTGGACACTCGAGTCCCTCACGGAAGATAGCAACTTGGAGCCGTTTGTGGAGAGCCTGACCGGCTTCGTTTACGAGGATGTAGCGGAAGACGGTGAATGCAACGCCCTAATACTAATAGTAAAGAATATGATGAGTAACCGGAGCATAAACCTTGGGTCGCGCATTGCGTCGCTGCTCCGGCAATCGATGTATCTCCCCGAAGCAGTCAAACAACGCCGCTCCATTGTATGCTTGACTGCCATATGGCAACTGCTTGTTTCCTGCTGGGACCCTCCCAAGTCGAGCGAGGATACGCAACCAGGGCTTGGAACTTGGTTCGACGAGGAAACACTGCCAATTATGGAAACACTCCAGTACGATGTAGGCATCACACCATACCTCACATCAACCCGAGCGATTTATACAATGAAACTCCTTGACGACCTCGCGCGATTAGCCAACGCTGCTGAACAAGATGTCTCCAGAGTGAACCTTGACCGCCCGTGGGATGAGGCCGAGCCATGGCCCGAGCAATCAAAAGTGGATAAATATGTGCTATGCACCGCTCCAGAGATTTCTTACGGCTGTCTGGTCGCAATGCGGGTGTGGTGGAAGCGAATTGAACAAGCCGTCGCTCTCCTTGAGCAACAAAATGGCAATAATCTTCATCAAACCCCACAAAACATCCTCTCGTCACTTTGGTCGTTCCAAGCAACTATAAACGAGGCCAGGATCATTGTCCTGCTTGAATTTGTGGAAGTGGCTGTCGTGGGGGAGTTGCCAGTTTATGAGGCCATCGAAACGATGTATGAACTTTCCATGGATACCAGCTCGAACTTGAGCATCTTCAGCGTGACTACCCATACCCAAACCTGGTTTCTGGAGTTATTGGAGGACATCATGCGAAACATGAAACTCCCCCATATCGCTATCGACCGTTTATTGCGTTTGGTGGTGCTTCTTGATGAACCAGCCTATATTGATCGAGCGAGAATAATAATCACTCACTATTCCTCCTTCGCATCCGATAACAATAGGGGGTTTCACGATAGAGAATTTTACCCCAACTTTGTCTCCAACTTTGTCCTCAACTTTTTCCTGGACTTTTGAGTTATTTATTCTAAAAATCGAGTAGAAATTTAGTTGAGCTGCAAATCGTGGGGGAGGGCATGATTCGCAGCTCAACTTATTTATTCCTTAATTTTCTGCTCTCAACTAAACTTGGAGTCCAACAAATTTTGACAAAAGTTGAGCATGAAGTTGAAGCAAAAATTGAGGTAAAATTCTCTATCGTGAAACCCCCTAATGCTGCTTCCATGGCCCTGTCAACACTCGCATCACAGCAGAAGCGATCTGTCGGCTCAATCTTCGGCCTTTTCACAGAAGACGAGTCATGTTAATTCAGCATATGAATATCTAGATACACGATCAGGTTGCGTATGTTCATAAATGTTTGAAACTTGTGTGATTGTATGATGGTCAGAATTGAATGCTAGATGGAAAGATCTACATGCAATGGCCAAAGGGTGGCCCACTCCGGGTTCGTAAAAAAAAAGAGTATCATAACGGGAAAGTGTGCACCGGGCTTTGTGCCTAGGGACGCTGGAAACTGACACATCATTGGCCATAAGTGGGCCGGCGAACAGAGATACCAGGCCTTGCGCCACTGGGTTCGGTGCCTCCGACACCAGGGCGTGATCTTGTAAGCCCAGGTGCTGGTAACCTTGTAGTTGTTGGCTTCGCGAGGGGTCGAGGAAGTGCAGACGCAGTAGATCCAGTGGTCTTATACGACGAGGGGGGCTTCAGGCCACTAATCACCGGCCGTGGTATTGCTTTCATGGGTAGAGGGGGTGAATGACTTGTGGTAGCTTGCCTTGGGCGAGATTCGCCAGCTGTGGCTCCCCTGTGCGCGCCCATCATCCCGAATCTAGCCTTGGGAGGCGCGTCCCTATTGGTATGATCGTCCGCAATCAGTACGCGTCGTGGCCCGGACCCAGAGGTAATCTGTTGGAAGGGTTGCGATGGAGCAAGGCGATGGGGCTTGATGTCAATTGCGGGGGGTCTGCCATCCGGCTTAGGAGTTGATGTGGGTCGATATACCTGTTGCGATATTGGGTTGGAGACGGACGGGACTGGAGGCGGGTCTAATGAGATTGGGGAGCTGCCAGAAGTTCCTGACTTTGCTTGCGCGGCCGTTTTAGGGCGCTTCACAATGCGCAGCGCCGATACAAGTGGAGGTGGCATGACTGGAGCGTGTTCATCGAGGGAGCTCGGGGGTGTGGGATTCCTTGTTGGCTTCGTCTCGATCAAAGGCGGTGCAAACACAGGAGTAATTTGGGGGCTACTGGGTACGCGAGATGGTGCTGAGAGGGGGTTGAATTTCGAAGATATTGAATAAGAAAGGACATACTCAGAGATTGCCGCTTGGGTGCTTGTGGCTGAGAAAAGCGAGAATTATTTATATTAGTATGTTTATTGAATATTTGGATATCTGGAGTATCTGCGTCTATATAAAGGTCAAAACGAAATCGTGGAGCTGGCTATAAATGACATACGGTTGCTTGGGGTTGAGTGGGGTGTGGAAAGGGGGTGTATGCTTTTAGGTTCACTACTGGCCACTACGATGAAGATGAGAACCTAGATTTCGCCGTAGGGATAATATACTTACTCGTGGTCTTGGGGTCGGTTTCATGTGATCGGGAGTGGGCATGTTCTGCGTCGGAATGTTAATGATCAATCCCATTCACATTTCGTTATCGTACCATCTTCCTTGTCTCTGCCTAGTGTATGTCCTTCCTCTCTGAGCCGCTGTAGTGCACTCTCCATATTTGCCACCTCGCGTTCCATATCAAAACTTTCATCATCCTCGTCCAATGTATTCATGAATGAATCTGTCCCATTCACGGAAGAGAAGAATGAGATCTTGTCGTTCAGTAAATCGAAGCTGGCATCTGAGGACTGGAGGTGGATATAGAAGGACGACTGAAGATCAACCGACGAACGGTTGGAGTCCCGCGAGGACGTATTTGGGGGATTGGGTCGAAGTCTAGTGTAAGTTTGGGAAGGTCCTGGAATATTGTCCGAGGGAGAATCTAGATGTGCGGTACCGTCGATGGTTAAGGCGACAAACGATTCAGCAAGAGCATCTGGTGCTGAAATGGCGATCTTGGGTATTTCTTGGGGTTCCTGGACGTCGCCCGAGGTGGTTTCCTCTGGGTTATGGGGGAGGCTAGCAGAGCAGGCCCCTGCAAAAGACACGCCCGATGAGTTTACCGCGTTGATCACAGATGCTAGTGGAGACGCCGACAATGTGGTGTTTGGGCGGATTCGTTCGGGTGATGAGCACGGTGAGGCATGAACCGGGCGGTGGTGTGCTTTAGGGCGCGGAGTCGCATCATAATCAAGAGTAAGCTCCGCGAACGGGGTGCGTGGGCCCAACTTTGAGCTTGAGGGGGAAAATGGCTCTGTAGCATCAAGGAGGGATCGGATGGGGCTTGCTGCAATATGATGAAGGGTGATGGTATCATTCTCAGAGTCTTCGTTGAAGCCATCCTCAGGCTCTTCCTCGTCAATGAGAGGCATATGCATGGACACCTCGTCCATGGTGATATCTCCAACATCCACAAGACGGCGTTTGAGCACAGCAGGTGGTTTGTGTGGTTGACTGCAGAAATTCAAGGATGGAGTTGTGTTTTCCTTGTCAGAGTCTGGGGATGGAGCATTCCTATCGGGAGAGTCCAATGAAAGGGGGTCAAAGAGATTGAGAATACTGTTTCGCGGGCGATTGGCGGTCATGGCACCTAGCTGTAAGACTGTTGGGGGTGAACACAGCAAAGGTTCGAATTTTGAACCCTATGTTTGGTTCTGTTGACGCGATTTGGTGCCACCATTGGCGTTTATTCGGGCTGGCGTTTCTGACTTTCTTGAATTCATGGCTGAACTTGCTAATGTGCGCGCTCAAATCAAAACATGGGAACGAAATTTCAAGGCGGAAAACGGTCGGGATCCGACAATACAGGACATCAAGAACCAGCCAGCAGTCGGTCAGTCCTTGGCTTTCAACCAAAACCGAGTTATAGTGCCTCATAAGTTCCCCAGCCGAGAAATATAAGCACTACAAAACACTTTCTAAAGCTGCGGCTGCAGGTGGTACCCCTGTCATAGCCTCCTCTGCTACAGTTCAGCCCACGACACCCCCCAGATCCAGCGCAAGGCAGTATCGTGCACCATTGCTTCTCTCAACAACACGCGTCCTAGAAACTACTGCCCCTCTGACAGGTTTCAATCCATTTTCACCGCAGAAGAACAAAGGGAAGCAAAGGGCTTCCCCTCCTCGCTCGCTTCAAACGCGCACAAATCCATTTGCTAGTCCCGCGAAAGCAAATCCCAGAGATCAAATGAAACGCAACTTATCTCCGGATCCCTTTCCCCAGATCCAGCCGCTTCCGTTAATCGTGCCAAATCCCGCAGCATCTCCTCCTACTCCAGTAACCGCCGTCTCGCGGGCCCGCAAACGTCTTCGGGGCGAACCAGTGTCACCATCCCCTAGCAAGGAGAAGCGACGACGCGTCGGGTCGCACGTGCTGACCCCTTTACCAAGGGTGAATTTGGATGCTGCCCCCAGTAGTGATGATGATATCATGGCAGATGCCTCTGTCGAAGACTCTCCAGTAAAACCCCCAGTAGGCGGCAAATCATTCAAATTACTGTTTGAGGAAAATACAGCCCCAATTCCTAGTCTAGAATTGTCAGCTCGGGTTGGGCTGGCCCGGACAAAGTCAAAAGCCAACGCCCGGTTATTTGGGGAAACGCTACATCTGGAGAAGGATTTAGGGCGGGTTATTGGAACAGGCACACAGAAACGGAAACGCGAAGAGCGGGTTATTCAATCACTTGGCGGGCATACGCTGGGTCAGATCCCTGATCACACCTCAACATCTGGCCAGGAGACGACCAGCCCCTCATCCACCACCAAACCTGATCCAACTTGCGGGGTATCCGTTTCTACAAGTTCTGCCCTCTTACCTCCTTCGCCTCCCGCCGCTGGGTCATCGTATCACGCAAAACCTGTGTTAAAGCTGCAAAGGGAAAAAGCAAAGGCACCAGTAAGCCTAACTACAAGAAACCCAAGTTGACCGGAGGGGATGGGAGTGAAAACGGAGATGAAAGTGATGAAATGGAGTTATCCGGAGTCAAATTGGTGGATCGACTGACCACACGGTCGGACCACATAGCTGAAGAGAGCGAATTAGCTCTCGATTTTGATCCTATCCTTGCGTACTCGCTTCGTGGCCTGCCTCATGGCGACCAGTTGGCGCACCCTCCCCTACCCGATTTGGGTGCAGAAGACATGGAGACATTTGAGGTCAAACTTCCCGAGAAGTTCCGGCAAATGTTGGCTCTGGAGACGGACGAGTCAAAAAAACGCCATGCCCAAGAGGATCGGTTAGTTGAGGGCCTAATTTATGGGCGGAGAACAACACACTACGATCCCCTTAAAGGGGGTGAGATTTGGGACGCAGGTGACGCTGAGGATGATATAAAGAGAGATATTGAGGGCGAGGATGATTGGGAGGGAGAGCCGATACCTTGGGAGGTTGGGGAACTTTAGTACCTCACTACTGGTGGCCTGAAATAGACTCTGCCCCGGTTATCATGGGTGCGTTCAAAGCTCACGACCATCAATTAAACCCTTTGGTTCACAATGTCCATCTGATAGACTGCCCGGCGTAAGATAATGCTCAAGCCACCGCTGAGCGGGCATTTCAAACACCATGCCGTGGCTTGTTGTAACAGCGTCGAACGCGTGTCCCTTGCCTACCCCCACGTGTCGCCCAACACAGCCGGTCCGATACTAACCAAAAACCTCATCTATCAGCCCATTTGTGGTAGCCTTGTTTTCATTTCACGTATCATTGCAGCATTTTGATCACAACAGGCCCCATAACTTGCGGTTTGGTCATCAAACCTGCTCAAACTACGGGTGATCACCAGCACGTTAGCCACGCCAAGCAAGCATGGATGCCTGCGCTCCTCGTCAATCCACTATTATCATCCCTTACCATGGACATGATACAGATTTCATCTCCAAGCGAAGGGTATTTTCCTGCACACATGTCAAAATATTCAACATCGTGTTCTCCTCGCCGTCCGGACTTTAAGTACCCTGGCATGTTTGGTGGAGTACCATATGCCTTTTGGCTTCCTATTGACCAACGTACTCAGTGCATTCAGCTCACTTCACAGCAGCGTCAACATCCTTGAAAATCTCCGTAGCTCTTTCATTAACACCTTATCTACGATGGCCGCTAAAACCAACAAGAAACGCCATTCCGCCGTCAACCGCCAATATCATGGTGCTAAACCCAAAGCACCTGCCGCGCCGCGAGCCCCACCCCCACCGCCGTTCACCCTCCGGGACAAAGATACGACTGTCAAATTGCTCGAGGTGATACTCGAGTCACCTGGTGGCAAGCGCTCCTTGTCGAGGTTGGCGCGCACTTGCAGGGCCCTTTGCGAGCCTGCATTGAATTTGTTGTGGAGGGATTTGGATTCGCTAGTCCCCATCATGGGGTTATTCCCTGGACACCTTTGGAAGAAGGCGCACAGGCCTGGATTGGGTCTCGTAAGTTCATACTACCGATCATTTTCCTGTTGCTAATTGAGATCAGGCCAAGGTCCCCCTTGATGAAGATTGGGGAACTATCCTCCATTATAGCGAACGAGTCCGTCGCATTGCGTATGACGAGAATGCTGGCAATGTGGCAGCCTCCATTTTCTCCATTTTCGACGAATGTCGTCCCCGGCCATACCTTCTTCCACGCCTCGTGGAACTCACATGGAAAGCCGAGACGCCAGCTGGCCTTGACCGCTGCACGCTCTTCCTGAACCCTGAGCTTCAAATCCTAAACTTGGAGGTTGGATCCAAGTTCCCGGAACTCGACACATTCCTTGAAGACGTGTGCAATCGCACCAAACTCACAACATTCTCATTTGCTTCCCCGACAATTCTTCCAGAGAACTTTACGACCGTTTTCCAACACCAAACACTACTGGAGAAACTTATCCTCGCCGCACCAGGAGCCTTGTCACCCACCGTTGGCCATTGGTCTGCATGGCTCAAGCGACTCACAAGTCTCCAACTTGACCTCACTGGAAGGTCGTCAATAGCCGTTGATGGCTTCTTTGGAAATGTCCACTTAGGTCCTCCGGCACCGAGCTCTGTAGCGTCTCGGGATAGCGGTATATTCTCCGGCGAGGAGCTCGACTTATCAGAGGTCCGGAAGTCCGTGCTCCGCACCCCAAACATTTCGCCAGTCCGTGGCCCATTCGCTCATATGCGCCGCCTCCAACTTACTGGGAATGTATCCAACATTGCCGCCTTTTTGAGGCAACTTAGCTGCCCACTCACACAGCTGGACCTCATCATCGAAGACCCACCTGAGCAAGCTGATTGGCGGGATTTGTGCGGCATCATCTCCAAGCAGCTGGGCGAGTCGCTGCAATCACTTCGTGTGTCTGCGACTGGCTCGTCACGTTTTGCAGAGCTTGTCCGTTCTACTTCAAGAGCGGAGGCCCCACTATGCTATCTTCCTCTCCAAAGCCTGACATCTCTTTCGTGCTTAACACGCCTCGAGATTGACCTTCCCGAATCCATTATTTTCACTCCGGCCGATATCGAGAGTGTGGCAGTAGCATGCCCTAACCTCGAAATATTGAGATTGTGCCCCCTCGCACGATTTGCGACCCCTCCCAAGATTACCCTCGACTCCCTTGTGCCATTGATTCGCAAATGCCAACGGTTGCATACCATTGCTGCCGTTATTGATGCTCAACCAGGGAATTCGAGTGTATTTGCTTCGCAATACACTTCATCGCGGTCCCTTCTCCGCCTTCACCTTGGACATTCTTGGATTGGAGATCCTCTCCAGATCAGCATCCTCCTCAGCCATCTTGCTCCACATCTCGAAATCTTGAAGTGGTTTCAAGACAAGAATAGGCCTGGATTCAACGAGGCTAATGCGAAGGCATGGCAACAAGTTTCTGAGCTCCTCCCTCATCTCCAGACCATACGCCTCATCGAAAGACGCAAAGCTCGACAGCCCATTCCCGTCATTCCACCCGCCAGGACCGACAAGGGTGTTGACGCTACCGTCAAAACCACCAGCCGCAGTGTTCATGCCGCTCCCCAAACCACTACCCAGGCAATTCAATTCTCTCCCGCCCTGATCAATCGGCTCGTCCAAGCTCGGCCAGATTTATTCTCCGTATCTATTGATGCAACACCACTTGTCACCCACACGGGCGTGAACGTATCCACGTCTGTGGCGCACATGGGCGTTGAGGCCCGCCCTTCGACTACGTCAATATCTATTGAAGCACGACCACTGACCGTGGACACCGCTGTCGAAGCCAAAGTGCTCACCGTCTCCCAATCCATTGAGGCTTGTCCAAGCCCAATTACACCCTCATTAAAATCAGAAAAAGGCTCGAAACGCCGCGCAACTCATACACTCCTTTTCTTCCCATCTATTCTTCATTTCTTCTCGGTTGCATACAGAATATTGATATCATATCCATTATCCATCCCATCACAAATCCTTAACCTCACACTCGCGCGTTTCCATCCAAAACGGGAATCTCCCGCCGACACTATCGAAAAAGAAAATTCCACCGCTTCCTCGCCGATCTCCAAAACGGACATCGCATTGGAGACTCTTCAAGTCCGTCAATGATATTCCATTGCTTAGGTCTCCCTACTTACATATATATACTTGTGCTGGCACTAAATTAGGACACTCATGTCATTCACGACCCGCAAGAACATAATGATAAACTTAACTTCCATGAGACTTTCTCTCCCCCTGATGTTAAACCAAAGAGTGATATTCCTTCCACTGCTCTGTCGACGAACGTGAATAATTCCGTTCACCAACCGGAGGTTCCCATTCGGGCCTGGATCCCGAAACGGACACCTTCGCAAATAGCCAACAATAATAACGCGACGCGTCACTTCACTCACCACACACTAAACTCTGCATCCTGGAAATACATTATGTCTGATAACAAAAAGCAGGAGAAGGACTTCACTCCAGAGGTGACCGCCCTCCTTCCAGAGGCTGCGGAACTGGCCAAGGCATGTGCGTTGTGTCCCCTCGCGCTCCACATTCTAACCGTTCGATAGTCCGGCAAGCTGCAGGAGGCCCTTGACCGACTATTCGCTCTGGAGAAACAAACTAGAAATGTACATTATTCCGATGATCATAAACTCATAATGCTGACCGTCCTTAGGCCTCCGATCTTGCTTCCACAACTCGGCTGGTCAAAGCTGTGGCTGAACATTGTTATGAAGCCCGCAATTACGACCTTTTAAATTCGAGTGTGACGACACTAAGCAAGAAGCATGGACAGCTCAAAGCTGCTGTACAGGCGCTTGTTGAACTTGTCATGGGATGGTTGGACGACGTGAAGCAGAAGGGCGGTGTGGAAAGGTGGCTTGAGCTGGTAGAAACCCTTCGTGGTGTTACCGAGGGAAAGGTAAGTTCTAACCGATCTCAAGTAACTATTGCCAGTAATTGAGCTCGACTAGATTTACCTAGAGACACCTCGAGCTCGTGTTACTCGCCTTCTTGCCCATTATCATGAAGGAATTGCTACTAGCTCCACTCCACCTGCGAAAGAGTCCCTGCAGACGGCCTCAGACCTACTATCTGACCTCCAAGTAGAAACCTACTCGTCAATGGAGCGGAGAGAGAAAACAGAATTCCTTCTGGAGCAAATGCGGTTATTAATCACGGTTGCACGACAGAAGGATGCAGAATCAGGGAAGGATAGCAAAGACTCCCTTGGTGGGGGTGAAGCAGAATGGGTCAAAGTGCGTGTTGGCGGTAGGAAGGTGAATGAAGAGTTCTTGAAGGAAAAGGATAACGAGGTACGATTCCCTGCACATTCCCAACCACCAATCATTCAACCCGCACGATAGGACCTAAAACTCAAATATTACGACCTCATGATTGAACACGCTCTACACCAGAGCTCGTACCTCGATGTTGCAAAATACTATTATAAGGTATGGGAGACCCCATCAATTAAGAAGGATGTTGCGGACAAGGGTCGAACGGTACGCATTCTTTCTTTCATGAATATGGTGCTTGCCTCATCCGATTTCAGACCCTTGAACACATTGTGTACTACATTGTTCTTGCACCGCACAACAACGAACAATCTGATATGTTGCACCATCTATTTGTTGACCCAGCGTTAACGAGGCTAGAACTCCACTAGTGGGTCCCCTGTTATTTTGCCCCTTTGGGTTCTAATCTGCTGCAGCAATCTCGTGAAATGCTTTACAACTCGCGAGCTGATGAGATGGCCTGGTATCCAAACCCTATACGGGGAATTCCTTAGAACAACTCCCATCTTCCAGTCTGATAAACGCTGGGAGGACCTGCATACCCGTGTAATCGAACATGTACGTTTTATTCTTCATTTAAGAATTCTCTCTGAATATTCTCTGCAGAACATCCGCGTTGTTGCCCAATATTACACGCGCATCACCCTACCTCGACTTACGTCTCTCCTCGACCTAACGCCAAAACAAACGGAGGAGACTCTCGCTCGCCTAGTTGTTTCTGGGACGATCTGGGCACGCGTGGATAGACCTGCCGGTGTTGTTAACTTCCGAAGTAAACAAAGCGCCGAAGATGTCATGAATGATTGGAGCTCTGATATGCAAAAGTTATTGGGCTTAGTCGAAAAGACTTGGATGGGCATGAACGCGGCACAGGCAGCCCAATCACGAGTCAAAGCATAGAATTCCCATGTACATTCTTAGTATTTCATCAATTTCTTACTTGAACTCGCTCTTCAACTGAGTATTATTATTCCGTAAATTATCTTGGAACAGCTGTCTGCATGAAATCTATACTTTTCGATATTTGCTCTGCAGAAAGCGGAGTCGCCTCAACTGGTTCCGTGAGTGCGGGAGAATATGTTGGCCGGACACCTTCCTTCCATAACCTCACATACTCCTGCCCTTTCGACCACTCTGTGCTGCCTTGCTTGTCTATAATAGCCTTCCAGCGTTTCCTTGCAGCCATTGCGCCCTCGTCTAGCTCCTCTCGTCTCTCCCAGGTTGCCAAGCCCTTCTTCTCCTTCTCAAATGCATGAGCGATTTCGCCCCGAGAGAATACCGCACCCAGGGATTCCGCCTCCAGAACCGCAAAGGTTGTGGCTATGTGGTGTTCTGAGCGAAGGGAGCGAAATTGTGCTATTGCGCGAGAATACGCCTGAGTGATAGGAATCCCATGATACTGGTGTAAATTTAAAGTAAACCGAATGGCGCTTGAAGGTGGTGAGCATCCTAGTATAATCGTTGGATACGCTGTACGCACTCTTCTGGTGTTGGGTTCCTCCCCCGCTGTCTTAATCGAGTCCATGAAAGCCCTTGTATAGGATGTTGGTCCTCAATAGTCGCGCCTTCAACCAAAGTTGTTGGTCGGAATGCTTCAAATGGATGGTCCCGAAAGAATTGTCGGCGAACGTCATCCTCAAGATAGTATATGGGAAGGGGTTTGGGGGTTTGGGGTCGGAGCTTTGAACCCCCGGACGAGGATGCATTTTTTGGTGACTGGTCGTACGCGGTACGCGGTGCGGGCGCTTTAGGAGGCAGAGGTAAAGGAGGATAATTTAGAACGGCTTGGAACCAGACTGGCTCTTGTTTGATGTACTCGGCGCGCATCAAACGCGATACCTGTTGGTGCACCTGGCATGCAATCCGACGCACCATGTCGATACAAATTGCAGAGGGTTCGTGACAATTTGAGCAAAATCTAAATTTCACAAGCCAATAGCACTAGAATCAAATATCCGTAAACAGCGATATTGGGTGCCGGTATGCACTCAAGCTTAATATAAATTCAATCCACAATTGTGCAATTTACAGGTATAATAATACAACTGGAATACTGGATGCGGAAACTAATTATATCCCACAATCACAGTTTGCTGTTTACCGGTCGAGACAGCTGTTCTTCGAGTTGTCTCAAGGACATCAATTGCTTCGCTTGGTCGCGCAGCACACGTCGGAGCTGAAGCGGAACAAATGAGCAAGAGTGAAGTCGATCTTATTTATGGGTTTCACCATTTTTCCTGACGGGTTCTTTGGTATGGCGTCGATAAACTCTACACCTCCTGCGAGCCATTTATATTGTATTTTGGCGTCGGCAACAAACTAGTGAGATCGATTAGAATCTCATGAGAATTGTCAGAAAAATGGTACCTTGATCAGCGCTTCTCGAAGCTTTGCAGTTTCTTCACGGTTTGCAAACGTTCGTTTGGCCGCAGCAGCGGAGGGAACAATGTAGGCAAGTGGTATCTCACCGCTATAATCGTCAGGTACACCCACGACACAAGCGTCAGCGACATCCGGGTGCATAAGCAAATGTCCCTCCAACTCCGCCGGTGCCACTTGGAATCCACGGACTTTCATAATTTCCTGGAACGATGATAAAAACGAGTTGCCTCTGACAGCCCGCAGACAAACCAACCTTCAGGCGGTCCACAACGTACAGTTCCCTATTTTTAATAATTACTTCATCTCCAGTACGAACCCACCCATCCAAAAAAGTTTCCTTCGTGCTGTAGATACGAAGTCAGACCCTGTGTTATGCCGTGAAGTTGACTGCAACCTACGCGTCGGCGTTATTGATATAACCCATGGCCATTGAAGGGCCCGAAACGATAAGCTCCCCAGCTTCACCTTCCTTGGCCAGTGTCCCATCTGTCTTGATTACTCGAGTGGCTATTCCAGGTATAATTTGCCCAGCACTGCCCACAGCACCGAACTTTTGTGTGGGAGATATCATCGCAATCGTCGTACATGTTTCAGTCAGTCCTACTCAATGAGAAATTCGGCAGGGACCCCAGGAATGACGAATTACCGTATCCCTGGCCAATAGATGCGTTAGGTAGAATTTGCGCAACTTTTTGCATAAGCTCCCCACTAAGTGGTGCGGCTCCTGAAATGCAAAATTTGACATGGCTGAAGTCGTGTTCGCGAACTTGGGGATGCTGGACCTTGTCATTATAATTTTGGGTGGGCATATCCAATACATACCTTGCAGAGGAGCACAATCTGGGGCGGCACCAGGCTGTAGGGACAGTGAGCATCGAAACATCGATAGCATGCATGATGACACACAATAGATGCGTAATCCTGTGGCGCTCAATGCTTTTCAGAAATTGCGAAAAATTAAATTTGGGGACGACAACGATCGAAAGCTAGTGGGTGGTTAGCGGCATAGATGGAAAACTAGTATTCAGACATACTCCACAAAATAATAAAAAATGCAGCTATAGAGGCGGGATGTCATCTTTCTCATTGCATTCGTAAGGCGAATACCCACATTAACAACCAGGCCATAAATATCTAAGGATCAACAGTTATTATGGAAACATCATCAAAACACCAAACCCACGGAAAAATGGCAGAACTGGAAGAGATGCTAAGACATATGTAATGGATAGGCACTGAAAGGCATACCAGCAATGGCAGTGTCACCAGGAACCATGCGCTTGTCCTTCCATGACGGATCAAAAACTTTGAAATGTGTCGCCATCTGTATGACATTCGCAATCACGCTATAGTGCGAGATTGCAACGGCCTAAACGAAAATATCAATATCATGTTAACTAGCTAGTTGTGGGAACGGAAATTAATGTAGTAATAATAACCTTGGGTTTTCCTAATTCAACAAAGTTGTTTAGACCCAAGACCAAAGAAGAGAGTAAATATCTGACCAGTAGTACCGCTGGAGAAGGAAAGGAAGGCGAGAGCGGACCGACCCTCCCCCCGTTGTAATTTCTGATCCGGGAACTCTTATTGCTGCGAAGCCCATGGCGATAAGCCCAGCAACAGTGGTGCGTGCCACACCATGGCTTGGTTGAAAGAGGATAATGCGGTCTTCTGATAGGCCTACCTCAGAAGCTGCCGAAAGAGCTGTGTCAAGACATGCAGGGTGGACAAATATGAGAGCGGCTTTGGTCGTTCTGAGCTGGTAATTCAATTCCTCCGTTTTGTAACCAGGATTTGCCGGACTATTTGTATTTCAGTATGTTTAAAACCTAACGGTGGTGAGCGCCCTCACGTAATTACACCTCCTAGTTGATGGACAGCCCATATAGCGAGGGGGTATTCTGGAAATTTTATAGGGGGTAGGATGGGTAAGGGGAAGAAACATACGGGTATCGTTTGGGCCGAATATACAAACTGTAAGGAGTGAATCATGGGAAGTTGTTGAGGCGTTAATTAGACTTACCAACATCGTTCTTGCCTAGAAGCGATGAATTACTGAACATCAGTTATGTTTAAGCGGAACGGTCACGAACCAATATTCCACCGGATGTGAAGGGCATTTGCGAGGGCCTCGGTTTGTTCCTGGAGCTATTGCACGGCTTTGAGCAAACAACTGGACGGCGATACCAAAAGTCTTACCTCCGCATGGTGAAGACCGACGGCACTTTCGTCCTCAATCAACCAGGGGACACGAGATGGTCGCACTGGCCTAATTGCGGAAGAGGTATCAAAAATGAATTGGGGAATAGTAAGATTATCTGGAATAAGTGGCAGAGGTAGTGTGGTTGGGTAAACTTCAGACATAATTTCAAATCAAGTTGCGCGTCACTTGAAACGCGGTGGTGATAGTATGAGGAAAACATGTTGCCAGCGATTTCCGTGGCGGTTTTATAGTACCCTGACCAGAACCTGACCCGCTCTACGGATGGAACTTGGGTTCAATTCGATCGAACTGACCTCATGTGTGAGCGGCGGGGTTTCAATTATGACCGAGATAAGTCGGCGGGTTCCAGATTCGTAAGGTGACCCATCTACACATGGACGAAGACGAGACAGAGCTCAGAAACCCATTTCCTTCCCCGCCTTCTCATTATACAAAATATACGTCCCACAACCTCAGACTTCTTTCCCTCTTTCGAGAGAGGGCACCGGATAATCAGGACGCAAATCAACACCAAGTGTTATCTGACCAGTCTGATGTTCCTGACTGGCCCCTCGTCCAACTTGAGAAACCGCGCGTAGACTGGATACTCGAAGAGCCAGAAGCATACTATGAGGTGTTCGGTGATAGGTGGTTTGTGCGCATACCCTCCTACGAATATACATAATCTAACACCCCCCAGGTCAAAGAAAAAATACCTTCGCTCGCTGAGCTAGGGGGCAATCAACTTTATCCAGCCAACCCCGATGAAGGTAACCGTTACCACAAAGCTCACGCTTAGGATTTCTCAGTTTGTCTAGATCGTCGACCGGCACTAATCTTGATCCTGCGTTCGCTCCTTGTTTCATACTCCTCTCTCACTGGTGCACTGCTCGCTCCACCGCCGCCTGTTACCTCAAATGTGCCCCCGAATGGCAGCGGCATGTGGAATGGATTAACGTTAGTAGTCAGAACCTTATGGCAGCAGCAAATGATCTTCGGCCTGTCCAGGTATATCACTGAATTACCACCGGCACACTTAGTCACGATCGCTTAGGCCAGAGGAAATCTAGAGCTCATGATGAAACGGCAATTAGAACTACGGAAAGAGGAAACAAAGGCTCTCCACTCGTGCGTAGCAATAGTTCGCAATCATTATACTCTGTTCACAAGCTCACCAAATAGTAAATGTGATGCATTGGAAGCGAAACTCATCAACCTAAAGGGTTCTATCAGAGATACAACCCTTACTCAATCCGAGAGTAAGGACATCAAGGGAGCTGTAAGTCAATATATATAACTCCGCGCTCCATATATATATAGTTTGTTCATACAGGATACCTTGCGGCCCTCTGAGACACCTGGAGACAAATCCTTAGCTTCGGCTATACAGGAGGATCTCCTGCGTTGGGCTGAAGAAATCGGATAATCTCATTGCATGATGGACTACAAACATACCTATTGGAGTCTGGCCCAATACTTCACTAATCACTTTGTGAGCGGTGCTCATCCACCTACTTAGTAGAACTAGGAACCGCATGATTCGCCTGTTGTCGAAGTTACCTATATATGAAATGGCAGGCTCCCCAGCTATGCAAACTGGTGGCCACTGATCAGTGAACCTATACAACCTATCGAAGGGGTCACGAGCCTACTCATCCACGCCGACCTTATACTATAATATACTAATACTTGCGTCGGTGCGGTCCAGCCGACGCCAGCTACCTTATGTAACCCAGTTGATGGTGTTTGAAATTTGGCTTTGATTAGCCCATCTCACTAACAGACATGGCCACCAGAAGAAGAATTGGTGTCAGCGCTGCGACCACCGAGGCGGCGCGGCGCCAATTAATGCAACCGGTCCCATGCTGGGAGAAAGTTTGGGTTGTACCTGAAATCCCATCCGCAAACCCGAGTCTCAAGGTATATAAATGGATGAAGACCGAAAAAGTTCAGGCGAGTGCAATTTTGACAGATTTTCCGGTCGGCGGCTAACTGACCGCCGCAGCAATTCAGCGATGATGAGGGCGAAGCCGATGAACCGCTGGCCCCATTACCAGATGAGCCAGAAGTCGTAGAAGGGGATGATGAAATGGATCAGGACGAGAATGCCCCCGCTGCAGGACCTGATGCTACACAAATTGAAGTTGCTAGTGTGGCTGCTACGCAAGAGGAGCTCCCTTCAAAACCTCCATCTCCAAAACCTCAGCTGTCCATGTCGCTTCAAACCTCCACATCCCTCATCAATGATAGTAATGATATATTGGAAGCGTCCCTAAAACCAATGGTCCCTGGCATAGACGATGTTGAAGAAAAAACGAACTCAGAGGGCGGTATTGAGCTTGACATATCAGCTCTTGGTCCGGATGGCCTTCGCCTTGAACAATCTCACGACCTATCACAGATGGATCAAGAGGATGTGTTGATTGGGGCACCCATGATGGACGATGGTACTGATCCATTCTCAGGATCCATTGATGATTAGACCGGCCATGGGCAAGTACTTATATATGATGTGGCCAGAATAATGTTTCTTATGAATTTACAGATGTCTGTTACAACGTCGACACGAATTTCCTATCGCTTCAGCACTTGCACTCTCCAGGCTTGCACGAGCAGCTAGTATAAAATGACCATTTCAATCAATTCTGCCGGAAACCATAGATGTGAAAGCGGACCTGGTGCAGGTGCAACTCTCACAGGCCTTGTTCTTCGAAGGATCTGCGCAGGCGCAGTCAGGGCGAGAGCAGGTTTCGACCGAGGCAGTGCACTCTTTGCTTTCAGGCTTTGAGAGATTTCAACGACATTAGAATAAGGAGAGAGTTAGGATCAGATCAGGTATCTTACCATGTGTGGTAGAACGAAGGGGATTTGTATTGTTCGCAGCTCCTTGGCTACTTTTATACCTGGCCAGAAGTCTGGGTTTGGGGGCTATTGGGCCTCCAGGCGGTAGATGGATAAAAGATAAGATCTGCTATCTCCCCCCCACCACATGGGATAAGTGTGTGCCGATATTCGACCCCGAGCAGAATGACCCGGGCCAAGACAGCCTGATATGGCCCGAGGCCTGATAGGACATTTTCTGATAAATACAACAGTTGGATTCAGTGCTGCGGCTACGTCCAGGTTCCTGCTTGCAGTCAAGTTTGCGCAGCTTGGCACCCACGGCCAGGCCATTCGAACAATTTTAGACTTGCATAAAGATCGTGTTGATTCTTTTCTCGGCTTTTACCTCCACTGCGACAACCTCGTCGCGTAGCCCAGATAGCATGAGTCTTCGTAAATTTGCATTCCACGATCGCTCGACTGCATTTTTCGTCCCGCTTGTGGGCGTGTTTGCTGCGTTTGCTTTGGCCCCAGCGCCGTCATACATTCCAACCGTCCTGACACTCTCTACGCTCCTCGTTTATTCTAGGATCCTATTTCCTTCAAACAATGCTGCGCGAGATAGCGGACTACTCTGGCTTGCATTATCTGTAGGAGGATCTATCCCCAAACTCGAAGCCTCATTAAATGCCCTCTCAACTCCTGGGATGTCCCTCGTCGTCTTATTCTCAATGTCGGGGATAACATCGGCTGTCATTTTAGGAACACTCTATGTTGAATATCGATTCTCAACCCGCATCTCGTCGCGTTGGTCGCAGATGACTCTGTTTCCTGCCATCTGGGCCACAACATGGGAGACCATATCATACATGAGCCCGGTCGGTCGCCTATCAGCGTGGAGTCCTGTGGATGATATGACATGTATCGTTGGATGTTACCATTCGCAGGCCCTCCGGCTCTCGATTGGATTGTGGCTGCCTGGGCAGTCGTTTGTTACCAACTTGTCGACCAGTGGTTTATTGGGACACGGATAATCTAGACATTGAAGAGAACAATCACTACTCGATCCACACGAACACAACGGTTATGTTCCAACATCTCGAGCGCCATCACATATGTACGGGAATCTCTTCCTCGCCATGTTTTTGTTATTTTTGGGCATTCCATCCCTCACTCTTGAATCCCTCCCCCACCCGTTATCTCGCCCGATACGACTCCTATTACTCTGGGTTGTATACGACCGCCGCTCGATACCTCCAAACACAATGTTTTAAGTTTGGGAGACTATATTGATGCGACCAACAAATTCACTTCGGCCAAGATACTTTTATGGCCAGAGGGCGCAGTTTCATTCAACAGCGAGGCCGAACGAAATCAAGGGCTTCAGCGGGTGATGAGGGAGGTTCGGGGCCCATACGTCGGTGTATCATTTGAGGAAACCATCAGCAATCCTCACGACAAGACGGGGCGTTCCGTGTTGAAACGTACCGGGTTGGCCGTTGTGTCCAACACCTCTGCAACACCGCATCTTGTGTATTTCAAAAGACATCTCGTCCCAAGTCAGTATTTCTAATAATGACCCTTGATGTCTCTCACGCACTCACAGTCGCCGAATCCTTCTCCCTTTCTCATTCGATCGATCCCCCAACTATATATACCTACCCCTCACACGTCCCAAGAACGGGGATGGGAGGGTACACTGGCCCGGCAACAGCATCCGTCCTGTTCCTTTGACTGCGTCTATCTGCTTAGACTTCACAGCACCAGAGCCATTCGCAGCCCTCCCCTCTCGGCCTGCCATCATTTTAGCCCCCGCGCGCACTTGGCAGCTTTCAGTTAGCAACGCCATGTGGAGGCAAGCCAGACAACGTGCCGAAGAAATTGGCAGTACCGTACTATGGTGTGATGGAGGTGAAAGTGGTCTGAGCGGGATCGCAGGCGGTGGGTACGACGAAATTACCCAGGTTGGTCCTGGGTCCTGGGTCCGAACGATAGGCTTTATCATCCATTTGACGAACGCCGTACGGTATATGCCGTTCTTGGTGATACCACATTGATCATATTCTGGATCATTGCGCTGGGTAGATCTGCCTTTCGGATAGGTTCTGGAGCCATCCTTCGCGGGGGCTCCGTTGGATTTGGTGTTCGAAGCATTCAGCAGCTATTGACGAGCTGGAGAGGCCGCCAACGGGAAGAGATTAGCCACACAGAGACTGATTTACTGGGTTGAGTTCTGACACATGTTTTCATGTATAATCTCTGAATCGTATATAACCTTGAGGCTGAGCTCCACCCCCAGACTGTCTCACACCCGCAATACCATTCTGCATTCATTGTTGATATCCTTCGATTAATATTGACCACCCATTTGCTATTGTAATCGACTGGGGGTAATGTTGTCAA
Source organism: Infundibulicybe gibba (assembly GCA_015501065.1). NCBI lineage: Eukaryota > Fungi > Basidiomycota > Agaricomycetes > Agaricales > Omphalinaceae > Infundibulicybe > Infundibulicybe gibba. The sequence continues at coordinate 1,370,150 of JADNYI010000001.1, forward strand.
ACACGCGGCGACCGCGCGTTTGCAGCATTTGACTTGTGCTCATAACCAGTAGTTTGCAAGTTGATTCCCCAGTACAGGTCCATCTTGGAGGACTTGTCAGTAGAACAACGCCTTCATCGCGCAACTTATTGCAGTCGAGATTCGCCCGAAGCCTTCGCGGCTCTCTGCGCAGCTCGACGCTAAAGCCATTCGCTCGGAGTTTTCGAGATAATTCCATCACCGGAAGCGATATTCCAGACGACGATTTCCAGCATATATCACGCGAGGAACTCCCCATCCAACTAGACGAGGATCATACTAACCTCCATTCCCCGCCCAACCACTTTCCGACCCAGGTGCCACCGTCTGTATCACCTCCCCGTATCCAGACTTCTTTACCGCAAACCCAAAAGCCCCAAACTAACAGACGGCCCTCCAAGGCATCTCGATCCCGGCTATCTTTCACTGAACTCACCTTTGAATTTCCTCAACCGCCCACCTACATTCCAACACCCCAGGCCTTAGCTAACAGGGAATCCCGACATAGACCCACAGACCAGATAGAACCTGCACCTATATCTCCTCAAGAGGTTACGAACAGTGAATACCAAGAACTTATTCCATTTGTTCCTCACCCACGAGAGTTATCTTCGTTCAAGGGCAACGCCTTCCCAATCTCAGTAAATCGTGTAAAGGCCTTCACCAAAACCATCTTTCGTGCCGCATTTCAAGCATCCTCCTCCTCCTCGACAGCCTTTCGATCGAAGAAATCTGCGCGCGGGGCGGAAAACACCTCCAACGAGCGTAAACTTACCACCCAGTTATCACCAACTCTCCAGCCTCAGCCTCTTGAGCCCCCCGCACCCCACCAGCCATTCAAACCCCGAATATACGAGCGGGTCGATCCCATTGACCTTACAGCATCACCAGCCCCACATCTAGTCGCTGACCTTTTCACCTGTTCAACAAGAACATCTTTCCTACCCCCTTCTCCTTCCTGGCTCAGTCGTAACGTTGCAAGCGACTTATCAAGTCATAGCACTGAGATTTCACAAGCACAATCGCCAGTACAACCTCCAACCAACTCGCGTCCCAAGTACCTTGCACCTCTTCAACTTTTTGTTACTTCGGCACCCTCCCCGCTTGGGGACACAGAGGGCTTACTAAGGCGGTCCGGCTCCCTAGGTCCCGATCGGGCAAGCTCACGTACTCCTTCCATTCATTCGCTTTCTGTATCGAGGTGTTCCTCTTTGACAGGCTCGCTTCACCCGCTTTCCACAGGTCTGCAATTAGTCAGCCAGGAGCACTTTTTGGATCCCATACCACAAGTAGGCTTGTATGTTCTTTTATGCGTTTGAATATCTGATAATTTAAAGGATCCTATAATCTATACAGTCTCTCCCAACAATAACACGTCCGAAGATTTAATTGGGGTTATCCCACATTTAACTCTTACCCGCACTTCATCATTTTCATCCCAACCCCCGGTAACAACAACACTCTTCACGGACCCCCGCGAATTCTTCGTGCCCCCTTCCCGTTCTTCTGATCAAGATTTTACCCCCCTCACAAGTGGCTTGCGGCACCAACTTGACGTTCTGTGCAAAGCAGTAGGAATACCATTAGCCAATATGGATTACGCTGGGAAGAGAACTGATGTCGTTGATTTTGGCGGAGAAACGGATTATTCAAATTATCAATGGTTTCAGGACAGACCCGTGCCACCAGTAAGACTAGTCTCCATCAGGTTTTTAAATACCCTATTCAGTACTAACACCAGCGTTCACCTTCCCCGATGCCTATCTATGAGCCCAGCCTGGAGTGATTGAACAAAACGAGGCCTTCGAGTTTGCGCTTGGCGCGGCACCAAATGTCCTGTATGCCCGATTCAAACAGTATGGACAGGTGACTGTGCCATTATGTTTTCCGACATTCTTCTGATTGTTTTATTTTCAGCTCGGCGTTCTAGCCTGGTGTTCCGAATTTGGAGAATTAATCGATAACCTCAAGGATCTTGGATTCCAAGGAAACATGTTTGTCACCACCCGGAACCAAGCTCTAAAGACATGTGAAGAGATTCTTAAACTCAACCTCGACCTCGAAATGCAGATCATCTTAATGTATCTTTCATCTCAAGTTGCACGGTTACGAAGGTTTTTAGATGGGGAAAAGGTATGGAATGATTACCCATTACCGAAGTTCCCGCTGGAGCCCAACGCCCATTACCCATGAATGTCATCATCAATCATAATGTGTTACGGATATGTACATGTCTCATTTGTAGTTTTAGTTGTGCAACCTATACTCTTCCTTATGCAAACGGAGGAAACCAATAAAATCAAAGATTAGATAGCATGATGACCGAACAGGAGTATCAGTAAATGGTTAGCTATACAATCCAGGTTGGATGAATAAAGAATTGAGTGAACAGTCCGTTGTAAGTTTAAAATGTAATGGAAAGCATCCAGGGCTAGTGTGCAGTTGTAACACCAGGGTATATATTCCGGTATTCGGTCGACGCGGGAGACAAAAGCGAGGCTGCATATGGAGACTCCCGCGGCGGTTCAGGGAGAGGGTTGGCTGTCCGGGAAGTGGGAACTAACGAAGGTCTATCTGGAGTGGGCTTTGAGTCTGGGAAGGAACGGTAGTTATTGTGGTTTCGTGATGTCGATGCTTGTGTGGGTGAGTATATGATTGGCGGGGGACCAGTGGGCATTGAATGGTAAATGTGTGGGGGTGCGTTTTGGAATGGCTTCTGTACCGAGAATGATGTGTGACTCGAACCATGAACCGCGGACTGGGAGTTGAGGTCATCACTGCCAACGGAAGACGGGCTGCCGACGATATTCATTGATGAGAGAGGTGCAGCCCCGTTCAGCTCGTTGCCATACATGCTCCGGGCCTTCCACAGCCGTTCCATTTCCCATGCTTCTTTCGCTCTGAGAGCATTCATGTCAGCGTAGACGGAAGTTCGGAGGTAGGCCGTGTCGAGGTAGACGGCTGGCGTTCGAGACGGGCTGGAGTGGGAGCAGGAGTAGGAGGCGGAGGTGCCGGTTGGGGTTTGTTGACATTAACCTTTGAAGGAGATACTTCGGTTGTCTTATGTTTATCGTCTCTCTTGCGGCTACTGCTGGCTTCCTCGGGTCGACTTGATGATTGCTGGGATACAGGCGCACGCTGCTCAAGACTACCAGCTCGAGATATTGCCCGGGCATTCACAGCTGGCGGTGCTGGCTCGACTGGCTGATTCTTCTGGCTACGATGGCTACGCGCCCTGCGGCGCTGCTCAGCTTCCAGATTTGGGTCTTCCTTACTCTTATCCTGACGCTTCTGCTCTTTGCGACTGCCACTTTCTCTATCTTTCGACCGTGAGGATTGTTTAGCTTTCCCTTTATTATCCACGGATTCCACAACCTCCCACTGTTGTCCCGCTGCCTGGATGGTTTCGGTCGACGAAAAGACATTGCCGGAAGAACTTGGAATTAATTTGAAAGTTTCTGTTTGTCTGGAATGTGTTTGGCCATTGGAAGAATCTCCAGGAACTGGTTTGCTTTCCTGCGATGACTTGGTGGCACCAGCGGGAGCAAGAGGTTCAGGTGTTGAAGGAATTGATATAGTGTGGTTATTATAGGGTGTGGGCGGATTCGCGAGCATGGATGACGCAGATAGTGGGGAGTTATCATACACGAATGAAGAGTGGCCAACCGTATCAGAGGCGGGGAAGGGTACATGGGGAGCGGCATAAGCTGATTTAGATTTGGGAGGTCCGCTATGGGATCTCCTCGCAGGGGTTTTTTCAGTAGCTGGCGTTTTTGTGGAGTACGTCAAATTGGAGGGTCCTACTTGGGCGGAGGGTGTTTTTCTCTCCGTTGGACGCGTAGAAGGGGTATCAGAGGGCGGGCGTTGCTTGTGTTCCGATGAGTGCGCTGTTTGGAGGAGAGGTCTTTCCTGCCGAATGGCGGTAGAGTTTGCACGGGTGCTAGGTGTTGAAGCTAACGTTGGCTGAGAAACCAATAGGGGCTTCTCAACATGAACAGGAGGTTTGCTTTGCACGTTTGGCGGCGGGGAATGCGGTGGGGGTGGAGGGGGTAGGGGAGATTGTGGAACTGGTACGCTGGTCGGTGAAATGTGATCAGGAGGGGGGATTGGGGAATGGGGTGGTGGAGGGGGAGGGGGAGGAGAATATGGTGTTGGGGCAGAAAGGGATTGTGGGTTCAAGGTAATTTGGTCATCTTTCTTTGGTGGCTTCTCAGGAGGTAGAGGAGTTTCATGCTGGACAGGTGTGACATCTGTTGACGGAGCATCAGGGTTTGCAATAGTGAGCCTGCCTATTGAGAAGGGCGTTTCAAGAGAAATCGATGATGAGCGGTCTGGATCTTGTGTAATTTCCTTCCCGGGTACTGGACCAGAACTATCTAAGGAAGGGGGTGGTACCCGCCTCATTGCATCTGCTTGAGGCTTTTCCGGCGACGGTTGCCTTCCTAGCAGGGTGAAGCTCTGCGAGTTTCCCTCATGCTTTGTTTCCTCTGTACTCACATGATGCCAATCATCTTCTCTACGAGTGGATGCCTCTGGCTCTCGCTGCGGCTTGCGCATCATGCTAAACTTCTTCGCCAAGCGGCCAAGCATACTACCTCGCTTCTCCTTTTTTGACGTGCCATCTATCGACATTCCCGCGGATGGCGTAGTGGACATTCGTTTCGGGAATCCCGGGGCCATGGGGTTCTCTGAAGCCATAGGATTATCATCAAGTGGCGTAGCAGGGAGGGAAACAGCATTGCGGTCCGGCTCCTTGGAATGATTTCCAAAGATGGTGCCAACCGCTGGTGAGCGTCGCTTGCTCAACTTCCGAGGAAGTTGAATACCATTGATTTCGGGGGGTTGCAAATGAACAGCCGAGGTGGATTGAGATAACGGAGATGGCGTAACGGTTTTTCGTCGACTCTGAGCAGTTGTCATGCTGGAATGTCGCGAGCGAGGATTTGGCGCCTAATAAGTGCGAAAAAATGAATTTCGAGGACCCCGGCAGTTCTGCAAGGGCACTCACATCCTGAACATCTAGGGAAACAGGACCATTCCCTAAGCCCACATCGTACGGTGACTGATGATGCCAATTGGTACCCCAAGGATCAGTGACGTCGAGAAGATCAACAGTATCGTGAGCAGTCTGAGAGGTTTTACGAGACCTCGGCTTGCCTCCGTCACCTACGCGTGTCTGCGACGAATCTGGAGTTGGTAGAGGAGAACCCGATGGCGTGCGGCTTGGGCCAGCCAAACGCGTAGAATCCTCTGAGCGATCTTGCGTGGATGCAGAAGCCATCGGAGGAAAGGAGGGAGAAAATACAGAAGGTGGACGCGCTGCGGGACGTGTCTGGGAGGGTGGGATGAGGTGGTGATTCCGGTACCAGCGAGGACCGACGGGATTGTGAATATTATAGCGCATCTTGTGAGAGAGATGTGATGGGGCTGTCCATGTATCTTTGTTGTACCATGCGGGAACGTCTCTCAAGGAGTCGGGGATAATGGAGCGTGGCGAATTCATCTGAGGCACCCAGTCTGGTTTCTCTTTTTGTTCCTCGAGCCTTTCCATTTCTCGCTCCTCTTCATCCCTCAGAAACTTCTCTGTTGGCAAAACCGTGTCCAGTGAGGGCGCCTTTTGTGTTCGGGGCTTCGCAGATGGTGGAGGAACGGGAGGACCAGTTGGCGATCGCTTAAGCGATTTACGAGACCAGATCGAAGTCCCACCATTTGACTTTCGTTTGGATAATTTCCGCTCCAAAACCTCCTTTCTTTCCATGTCCTGATAAAATGCCTTGAGATCCTCTGGGGAAGCTTCTAATTGGGAGGAATCCCGGCCTTGAGACTATGGTAAAGAATGTTCAGGACCCTGAAACAACTGAGAAGTTCGCGAATTTCAACTCGCCTCTTCATAAGGCTCAGCAGCAAACATCGGATTGCGAAAGTGGGCCATGGTGAGATGTTGCGGTGAGTAAATATCAAGTTTGTAGGTATGTAAGTACAGGCCAGCTGGGAGGAGGAACACAATGGACCACAACCGCAATTTCAATGGGCTAACTAGACAGGTATGGGGTGAGCGGCACCACGTGCTTTCAGCCAGGCGCTGAGCGCTCCCATCAATGACACGGCCCCAAGGCCTTTGCGGCCCTACATAAATACCGCCTCCAAGTTCATCTCGGGGAATGTGAGTATCCGCACCCGTTGCGAATCGAAAATACGAAATTACCTCCATCATGATTCGTGATTAACTTGATTTATGTTTTCGGTTACCGTCACAGGCTTTTAGAGATAACGATTTTCCAGATTTGGAACCGGCATTTCTTGCTTTCGACATGTCGCTCCGAATCCTCCTCCTAGGCAGCGGAGGCCGGGAACATGCCCTTGCCTGGAAGCTCGCGCAGTCCGGTCTCCTCGAACATCTTTATGTGTGTCCAGGCAACGGCGGGACAGACCAGCTACCTAAAACATCCAATGTGTCCAATGTTCCCCCCAACGATTTCAAGAGATTAGTTGAATTTGCAGTTAAAAATGAGGTATATTGCTGCAGCTATTTATGTACACAGTAGGACTCATTGAACGCCCAAGATCAACCTCGTTGTGCCGGGGCCTGAGCAGCCCCTGGTCGATGGTATCGAATCTTGTTTCCGGAAAGGTAGGTCACGCCGTCCACCCCACGTTTCCCATCTAGAGGCCATTTCTAGTTGGAATCCCGGTTTTTGGACCAACTGCCCTTGCGGCCAGGATGGAAGGCTCCAAGGCATTCTCTAAATCATTTATGGCTCGACATTCAATACCGACCGCAAAATTCCAAACCTTTGAATCCTCGCGGATCAACGAAGCTATCACATATGTTCAAACATGTGGTCACAAAGTCGTACTGAAAGCCAGTGGTCTTGCTGCTGGTAAGGGAGTACTCATTCCTGAAACCACAGAGGATGCCATTGCAGGGCTCAAGGAAATTATGGTGGATAATGTCTTCGGCTCAGCAGGTTTTAGCTATTTCAACTTGGGTTATGCAGTAAGCCTAACTCTCGCGTATTTAAGGTAGCGAGGTAGTCATCGAGGAGCTCCTCACGGGCCCCGAAATATCCGTTCTGGCTCTTTCTGATGGGTATACCATTGTTCCCCTACCTGTTGCGCAAGATCATAAGCGAATTGGCGACGGGGACGTTGGTTTAAACACGGGCGGCATGGGTGCTTATGCTCCAGCTCCAATTGCGTCTCCTGCCATCCTTGAACAAATCATGAAGGAATCATTGCGGCCAACGATTGATGGGATGCGGAAAGACGGTTCGTACTAGGTGTCAGCAACTCATGTGTTTTGTGTTCACTATTAAACGAAGGCTTTCCATTTGTTGGCCTGCTATTTACTGGATTCATGCTTACGCCCTCGGGCCCAAGGGTCTTGGAATATAACGTCAGGTTTGGTGACCCCGAAACGCAAGCCCTCATGCTTCTTCTTTCTGGAGGCACTGATTTGGCAGCTATCTTACATGTAAGTCTGCTGGTGCTATAGAAAGTAAGACTGACCGGATACCCTAGGCCTGTGCCGAACACCGGCTAGATTCGATACCAATCTCATTTCGTGACGGGTATGCGGTATCTATTGTTTTAGCTTCCAATGGATATCCCGGAAATTATCCCAAAGGAAAGAAAATTGAAGTCGGCGAACTTCCTCCAAGTATGTTATCGTTCGCTTCTCCCAAAGTCATCAGTGCGAACGACTAGCAATAGACGTCGTTATCTTCCATGCTGGAACCAACAAATCCGGTGATGATATTGTCACGTCGGGTGGCCGCGTTCTAGCAGTTACGGCGTATGCCTCGACATTGCAAGAAGCCCTTGATGCGGCATATAAAGGCGTCGATAATATATCATTTGAGGGCAAAACGTTTAGGCGAGACATTGGTCATAGGTGCGCTGGCCCAAGGCCCAGGTATACAGCCGACCCTCTAACGGACTTGAAGGGCGCTTGGACCTAATGCCAAGTTGGCCCCCGCCAGTTTAACTTATGCGCAGGCTGGTGTATCAGTTGACGCAGGTAATCTGCTCGTGGAACGGATCAAACCTTTTGTACACTCCACCCGGCGGAAGGGCACGGACGCCGAAATCGGGGGGTTCGGTGGTGTCTTTGATCTAAAGGCCATTAACTACAGGGATCCCGTACTCATCAGTGGTACTGACGGGGTTGGTACAAAGTTGCGCGTTGCGGTGGACGCGGGCATTCACGACCTTGTGGGTAAGAATGAGGTTGCTGTTCGCGAAACATTTCTCAACTTCCTTGCGTCAAAGGAATTGACCTCGTCGCCATGTCGGTGAACGATTTGCTTGTGCAAGGCGCGGAACCGCTCTACTTTCTCGATTACTATGGATGCAGCCGGCTTGAGGTGGATGTCGCCACCGAGGTGATAAAAGGCATCGCCGAAGGCTGTCGGCAAGCTGGTTGTGCTTTGATCGGCGGAGAGACTGCCGAAATGCCTGGGATGTACCAAGAAGGTCCGTTCGCATTCATTGGTTTTGGAATGACAATTTCACCGATTCTGCCAGGGGACTATGACCTCGCTGGTTTTGCGGTCGGTGCCGTTGAACGTGATCTAATGCTTCCCCGACCCGATATCGTTGCTGGCGACGTCCTTTTGGGAATCGCTTCTTCAGGGCTCCATTCAAATGGCTTTTCGCTCGTCCGCAAGATTTTCACCATTGCCAGTCTTGATTATGCCTCACCATGTCCGTGGAACGAAGGAGTATCTTTCGGTCGAACCCTCCTGGAACCTACAAGAATTTATATCAACCAGGTTCTCCCTGTCGCCCAGGCAGGCCTTCTTAAAGGGATGTCACATATCACGGGTGGTGGCTTTATCGAAAATATTCCGAGGGTGCTACCTAGGGACCTGGGGTGCTACATTGATGCCTCAACTTGGTCCCTTCCACCAGTCTTCCGCTTCCTTATGAAACACGGCCGGGTGGAGCCGCTAGAAATGGCACGGACATTCAATAACGGCATCGGCATGGTTGTCATTGTGGGTTCAGACATGGCCGATCGCGCAATAGGCGCGCTGCGAAAACAGGGTGGTGGCGAAGTATACAGGATTGGCAAAGTCACAGCCAAAAGGGGAGTGGAGATGAGGGATTTGCAGAATTGGTCATGAAAATGAGCACGAGCATGCGACGGGGTCAGAGAATCGACATGAGGTAACAAGTAACAATAGGTAGATTGTAAATATGTTTTTGTGCAATTCAAAAAGAAAAGACATCAGAGATATGAGGGGTGTACCAGTCTACAAAGGGGTGAGGCGATAAGTAACACAGCATGGTTGTATGCGGGACGTTCAAATGCTAGATGGGGCAAGGAATAATGTGGACAGGTGTGAGGAATGAATTATGAACAAAGAATCGTGAAAGATAGATAAGCAGGAGGAAAAGAGAGGGCAAAACCACAACCCAAAGGTATGACACAACTCGGACGTCCATCGAAGACCATCTAAGGAATTTTTAATTTTAGGCTGATACAGATACTTCCTTCGAAACATCTGGAGTCGAATTCGCTACGGCGGCGAAAGAGATTGGGAGTTTGTGAACGGGTTGCTCCACACTAGGTTCAACAATCCCGTTGATATCACTGGGGGTCTCCTGGTGGTTATTTAAAAGGAATGCACGCGTGGGTCAATATGTGTTTACCTTGCTGATAGCAGGCTGAACAAGGTCAGGAGTTGCCCCACGTGTACTGGAACCCTTGCTGCTATCCTTGCGTGCGGGTGGGGGAGCTTGAAGCACCTGGGCAGCAGTTGGTCCGGAATGCCCGATGCCGTTCGGGAGATATCCGTTGACCCCAGGACTCCGTGCGGGCGGAGTTGTTGATCCAGTGAGGACGGGAAACTCGTCCGCGTTTGGAACTCGTTGTTTCACGACCCTTTTGTCTGGGCGGGCACCGTTGGTGATGCCGTGATTGGGCTTAGCGCTGGGTGGGAAACGCGGGCGACTGCCGGGGTCGGTTGATTGAGACCGGCTGGAGCCATCTACACCATTCTGCTGACGTGGAGATTCCTACGGGTGGTGTCAGAAAGAAAGAAAAAAATTGCAGGGCCGTACACACATCACGGATTGAGATCCCAGCAAGGTTTTCTTCAATCGTGCCAAAATTATTACCATTGATAGGGGGGCGAGGTCGTGGAGCACCCCCTCTTCCAGAAAAGTATGTAGCGTAATTAGGACCGGCGTTTTCAGGTGTAATGTGGGGGAATCGACACTCGTCTCTACCGATTGAAATCATGAGTTACATTCAAATATAATGAGCAAATACTTACCCGTTTTTACATCTCCCGGCAGGGAAAAACAAGCAAGGCGGCTTGCGTCCACCAAAGGACCCCCGGCGGTTTGAGCCCCGACGATGGTGGCCCATCCCGTCGCGATGATTAGGACCAGGTCCATACGCCTCGGGTTGTGATGGGGGTTTTGTGGTGCCATTGGGATCAGGGTATGGTACAGCTCCAGGTGTGGGTGGTGGATACTGGCCAGCAGAATCTTGTTGTACGGGGAAAGGAGCAAGAGCTGGAGCAGAGTTATGATACATATTAGTTGGGGATTGTGGGCCTTGAGGGGGGGTTGGGTGGTGGATAGCTGGTAGAGGTGGAATAGCCATAGGAATGGGCATGTGTGCCGACTGAGGGTAGGTGGGTGGTGACATTGGTCCGTAAGGGAGCTGATGATGAACGCCATTTGGGCTAAAATGCCCCTGGGCGGGTGACACGATCTCAGAAGAGGATCGGGCGTGGAGAATAGGTTGAGCAGAAGGCGGGGGGGAAAGGGGGGTTATATGTTGGACACCATTCGGGGGTTGGAACGAGGGTGGGTGGACGGGATAGTAGTTGGGCGCGTAGCCTGGTGACATTGGGTCGTAAGGGGGGGCGTATGGTGCTTGTGCTGGCATAGGGCCTTGGAAGTAAGGTGCTTGTGGATGGGCAAACATACATGAGGCACCGTATCGACAGGCAGGAAAATACCTGCAAGGAATAAATCTGGCCACTTCAGGAGGGGGCAAGTTGCCTGGGCCACCTGGTGTGTGGCCATCTCCTGCGCTCTGAAGGTGAGCAGGGGGGGGATAATACATGGCTCCATCAGCCATGGGAGGCGGGGCAGAATTTAGACTGGGGTAGTAAGGGTAAGCGCCTTGGGGAGCCCCATAGTACTGCTTTTCGGGCTCATCGTTGGCAACGTGGGGGTATGGCTGTTCATTAGCGGGCATCCCGTTCTGTGCCAAATTTCCCTGTGCAAGGGCAAGGGACTCAAGTATGGCTGGGTCTGACGTGTACTGCTCAGGCCGGCCTTGGCTAGAGCCGTTCGTGGGATCAGCACCTGAAAATTTCCGCTGGTCAGCAAGGCGACGTGTCATTAAAATGCAATTGAAAGCATACCTTTATCCAATAATGCTTTTACGACCTCATTGTGGCCATTCCTTATTGCTTCGATGAGGGGAGTAACACCTGTGTGATCTGTGAGGTTTCAATGAGTCGTCAGTTCATCTGACCATCCTCATATTGATGCAGAGGCCCATCGGGAAGGATATGAAGGTGGGGGACAAAATATACCTTTGATTTCAATATCGACGCTCGTTGCCTCCCTCAACAACTCGCAAACTGATTCCAAGCGGCCTTCTGAACAAGCCTTCCATAGAGCAGAAACCATTGGATCTAGAATTGGATGAAGGGGAGGATATAATGCGGAAAGCAGGAAGAGAAGATGGATAACAGCAAACCAAAGAAGGGGACTGTAAGAGGGGTGATTTCGAGGCCAAAGGAGACGAAGTTTAGGAAAATCTGGAACCGGAATGGTCGGAAAAGCCGAGCAAAAAAAGGAGCGTGGAAATATTCAAGATCGATCGGCGGCATAAAATAATATTACGCAATCACACCGGGTTGCCTGACACGTGCGACTCAACGGCGGACCGGCGCAGGCGGTCTCTTTGATGCCACTCACAAGGCCAATTTCTACTATGTTCTGTATACTCGATTTTGACAATTATAGTATTCTACATTCGACTACCCATCGGAATTAGAATGCTCGACTCCCCTGATGACCCCGGCTAATAGAGGGAAGTGGATGAGCGAGTCACTCGAGCCCCAACTTCTTCATCAGTTTACTTGCAGGGCCGCCCGCGGTTGGTGGCAGATCAAGTTCTTTGGATGGTGGAAGTTCCATTAATTCCCGCCCAGCAATGTGCGTATCCTTGCCTAAAAACACATTGGACGGCCCAATTTGATAACAGATGTAGAGGACGTACCGTTATACAATACTTCGTATATCTAATTATTGCCATTAGAATTTAAGATGAGGACGACTCCTCCAAACGTACACTGCTCGCGATGGGTGCCTTGATACCCAGCTCATCAATGATGGTCTTAACACCCTTTGTTGTTGAAACACCTTCAGCGACGCTACCTAGTGTTTTCGTAATGTTCTCGAGAGATTCTCCCTTTCCTAAACGGTAGCCAACGGTATAGTTCCGACTATTGGGTGAACTACACGTCAGGAAGAGATCGCCAACACCAGCAAGGCCCAAGAAAGTCAGCGGTGAGGCTCCATATGCCGTTCCAATACAAGTCATCTCAGCCAACCCACGGGTGATAATCACTAAACATAGTCAACGCCTGGTGATTAGATCAAGAATGATAACACAAACTTGCTCGCGTGTTGTTCTTGAATCCCAGCCCATCTGACATGCCGGCGGCGATTGCATACACATTCTTCAGGGCACCGGATAGCTCGATGCCTATCGGGTCACCACCAGTATAGCTAAAAAATATGCGATAAGCGGTCGGCTATCCAAAACCATTCCTCCTCACCAACGGAAATGGGGTTGGTGGAAAAGAGCAGACGCCTTGTTAGCTTCCCCTTCTGTCAAAGATGCAACAGACACCGAGGTGGGCTGTCGCTGGACAACTGCAATGATGGGTCAGATGTCGAATCGATGGATTGAAGCAATTATCCCCATACTCTCTTTGGCAAACGATGGCCCAGACTGAAGGAGATGCTCGATTGGTAGTCATATGTCTCACATTTCGACGCACTCACGATGAAAGTGGCCGCTCGCGCAATGTCAGCCCCGCAGGTGTCGGCAATTATTTCCAGTGTTAGGGCATGTGTTCCGATCTCAATACCCTTGTTAACGAATATCAGGAGTGGCATATTCTCATCGTTCAAGTGTGGTCGCAGAATCCGAAGATTTTCCCTATATTTAACATGAATAAGTATGAAATAATCGACAGCAAGGCGCGCACCTGAGGAATTGGGTTGGGATGGCGAACAAGAGCACGTCCATTTTGGCTATCAAGGCCTGATCAGGCATCTCGGGGCCCACTGCTGTGATATTCTTCGGGAAGTGGTGGTCCTGGAGGTATGCTGGGTTCCGGTGATAAGCATTGAAGTGCTCAACAACGGACGCCTCGCGTGACCACATGTAAACTTCATGCTGGGAGTCGCCAAGGTGCGACGCAAGACACGAACCAAAGTTTCCAGCACCAAAGATGAGGACCTTGGAGCACTGGGAGGGTTGATCCTTAGAAAATGGCATAGTGAAGCGAAATGGATGGACGAGGGAGGCGGAATGAACACGCGAGAAGGAGGGAGATGTGGAGTATCGTTTGAGGAAGAGATTTTGGAGAAAACGTGTTTGCATAGGATCTAGTAGAAAATTAGGTTATGGGGTCAATGTGATCCATGGTCGATCGCCAGTTTTACGTCCAATTTTTGCAGCCAAACCCATGAAGAAAAGTGGGGGCTGATTGGCGCGTCCGGAATCACGTGCGCCACGTTACAATTGGCAATTCCACAACAATGTCAACATCATACAGTCCACCTCGACCACAACCAGGAAATGCCAACTCAGGATCGTACAAATGAATTTCGGGCTTGCGTAGACTCCATACGGAACAGATCATCGATTCGCTCCCGTGATACTGAATCCAAGCAGCGGCTGCTTCAGTCAAATGGAAAACTCAACAAAAGCGAGTTCTCTCGTATGGCTTCAACTATAGGCAAAGACATCAGTAATACCACTATTAAATTGAGCAAATTGGCGCAATGTGAGTCGGTTGGGCTTGTTGTCTCATTCTCAGCTTAACGACCTAGTGGCAAAACGAAAAACCTTGTTTGACGACAGGCCTGTGGAGATTAGCGTACGTCCCCATGTCTATGGTACCCAGCACTCATTCCCAAGCAGGAGCTTACATTCATAATTAAACAAGATATTGCCCATATCAACAAGCAGATAGCCGCCCTGCAGTCGCACCTCAAACAGAGAAACGGACAGCCCTCGTCCTCTGTTGAGGGAAAACAAATAGAGGAGCACAACCGCAATGTGGTGATGTTGTTGCAGAGCAAATTGGCCAACACCAGTATGAGCTTCAAAGATGTCTTGGAAGTTCGAACGCAGGTGCGACCTCCTGTGCCCGCTTTTCTCTCTTTGCTTCATCAATTATATTGTAGAACATGAAGGAATCAAAGGATCGAACGGAGCAATTTATGTATTCGACCGCATCAGCCGCAAACCAAGCACCATCAAGTATGAAGCTCCTCGCCCCCTTGCACAACCTGACTAACAAAATATCCTAGACTCGGTACTCTTCTCTTCGCAAAAAAGCGACCCCATGGGTGATGGTAGCCCGAGTCGTTATGAGACAAAAGGGAAAGGACGTGCGCCTCAAAATGGGGACCTGTTAGCTATGGATCTACATTCCGCAGAGGAGGGGACAGGACCACAGAATGGTAGTGCATACGCGCAGATGCAGCTGGTCGAACAACAGGTGAGTCCCGTTTATCCCATTCAATCCTCTTCAGCCGACCCATATACTTAGGATACATATATACAATCCCGTTCGACTGCGATTGAATCCATTGAAACCACAATCGCGGAACTTGGCCAAATCTTCACCCAGCTAGCTAACATGGTCGCTGAACAACGAGAAACCGTAGAAAGAATTGATGCTGATACCATAGACATTGCCGCCAATATTGAAGGGGGTCATAATGAACTAATAAAGTATCTGGATAGAATTTCTAGTAATCGCTGGCTTATGATGAAGGTGTTTGGGGTATTGATCGTTTTTGTGAGTTGCATAAGGCATCATTCACTCATTAAATAATTTTAACATTATTCCTCAGTTCCTTGTTTTTATTCTAGTATCATGAGCAATGGTTGCAGGACAGGTTCCCGCGCCATGTATTGGACACTTAATGGATCCATGCGTATAATATACATATTGCACCAAATAATGATCAGCCCACAGGAATTGCGTTCACTCCCGTCCCCAATCGTGCGATTTTGGCCGTCGAGAATCCTTACTGTGTTTCTTGCCTCCCCTATGTGTGGGTCCGCCACCTTCATCTCCCACTGTCCATGTTCGCGTCTTAAGAGGCACTTGTTCTATGCCAGAAGTGGCTGAATAGCGTTGAGGCCGTTCGGAAAAATTGGTTGGGAAATTGCCTTCTTTGCTTTCTCTCTCAACACGTTGTTTCTAAATGCCGCATTCAAACCACGGCTTCAAAAAAAAAACATTCAAACATACCCGTTGATCATACAGCTCCTTGTTTCGTTCTTTCAGCTTTGAAACTCGTTTCTCGCTCTTGCCGCCACCTCCGCTGTGAGTTCAACATTGATCATCCGCCCGTCGAGTTGTGATTGGTGAAGCTTCAATGCTTGCTGGAGAGCATTTCGGTGGCTAAATTCAAGGAACGCGCATCCTTTTGATTTCGGTCTGGTGGGCGTCTTAGACGAAGGTTTCGGGGTAAGGAGTCGAATCGACGGAGGTGGATCTTGTTGCTAATGGTGTCAGTTTTACGGATAGGGGCTGTACGGAGGACCTACCGCATGCCGAAAAATGCGCTTTAATTTCATCAAGCGTTGTTGTATATTTAAGATTGCCTTTAATTTCAGAAGGGGGCTTGAGCTAGCGATGGTCATCCACCTCGATGAACACACACCGACGAATAGTATAAACCGTTGCAGCTCACTTGGACCTGTTTGACTTTGCCGCCCTCCCCCTCGGAAATAGATGAAGCCTCCCTAGGATCCCCCAGGAGGCCTTTCTTCTTCTTTGGCGGTGATGCGCTGGATGTTTCTGTTTTCTCCAGATCGTCCAGCCCCTTTTCTCGTTTCCGCTTTTTCGACGGAACTGTAGCAAGGTCCACTGGGTCCTCCTTTGCTTTCTCCTTTCTCTTACCATCTGTTCTCTCCTTCGCTTCCTTCGCTGGCTTCGATTCCTTATTTTCCACTTCAAGACCATCCATATCAGCGAGATCTTGGTTTTCCAGGATAGGAACGTCGTTATCTTCCATGCCAGAGTGGGCCGCATCCTTTTCTTTGCCTTTACCTGTCTTGCGGTTACGGAAAGCAATCCCCTTTTTCTGCTTCTTGGTGAGCTTTTGAGTTGCACTCATCGTGGCTGATTTTGTAGGTGTGGGGTACTATTTGCCACGCCGTTGCCTGCAGTTCCTCGACTCCGAGGACCAAGGCTGGCAGTGGTAACTGGTTGACGTTGGTGGTGGAAATCATTCGCACGTGATGTCGATCAAATTCAATTGGCCGGGCCGCCGGACACAGGCATTCAAGTGATAAGAACAACGAAATCAGCTTGCAAGCCCAAATTCCATCCTTCCTCAATACTTGTTGTCTGCTTCTTTGGCGTATATATTAAGAATACCTGCCGGGCACTAATCCCCACTTGGGACGTTCACTCACACAACAGGATCATGTGGGATGATGGGGACTTGAATCCCGACTTTCCTATATATACAGAGTATTCAGTCCAGTTTATAAACCCCCTTCCACATCGAATTCAACAATACCATGTCGCAAGATTGGAGGAAACTCGTCGAAGAGAAACACTCTCGCCAGCAAGCTACTATTCCCAAGGACTGGCTCCTGAAGCATCCATTACCCAAAGGCCAGCTGGACGTTACGAAATTTCCCGATACCTGTGGGATTCTGTCGAGTAGGGAGGTGGAAATAACCAATACCGATGTGGATGTGCTGTTAAAGAACCTGGCCATTGGTAGTTGGTCCGCCGTGGAAGTCACAAACGCATTCTCCAAACGCGCAATAGTGCACACCAGCTTGTACGTGGTACGCTACTTCCGGCGGCAAATGTTTTGACCTCGACTACATCAGACCAATTGTTTGACGGAAATATTTATCGGGCGTGCCCTCACGAGGGCCGCGGCTCTTGACGAACATCTGAGAAAGACAGGAACTGTTGTTGGCCCATTGCATGGTATCGACTGTTTTATGGGTGAGAGTCGACCTTGATGCCCCAACAGGATTACCCGTGTCTCTGAAGGACCAAATCGGTATCAAGGGCTTGGAGTCTACGATAGGCTAGCCTCTTTTTGTTCAGACGATGACATATTTGAATTTCTGGCAGGCTATGTCTCTTGGATTGGGAAATTTGCTGAGAAGAATTCCGTTCTTGTTGATATACTTGAATCGCTCGGGGCTGTTTTATATGTCAAGACAAATGTTCCTCAAACGCTCATGGTAAGGCCATATTATCGAGCCCAATCCGGGATAATCTCATACGATATAGTGGCCCGAGACGTTCAACAATGTATTTGGACGTACCTCCAATCCCCACAACCTGACCCTCACCTCTGGAGGATCAAGTGGAGGTGAAGGCGCACTCATCGGTGAGCGTCGCTAAATGAATATAACCCAACCACCATAAACCAATTTCCACTTAGCATTGAGAGGGAGCCCATTGGGTATGTTCAGATTCCCGAGTGCACTATTAAATTTATTTCTGATGAATCCATCACGTAGGTGTTGGATCGGACATCGGGGGGTATATACTCACTACATCTATCCTATCAAAAACTGAGGCGGGGTAGGTCAATCCGGATTCCAGCGTCCTTCTGTGGGCTGTACGGTTTAAAACCATCCTGTGGACGAATCCCCTATGCGGGGTGCGTGAACACAATGGAAGGACAAGAGTCGGTATTGTCGGTCCTGGGGCCTCTCTGCAATAGTTTGAGTGGGGTCAAGAGCTTTATCCAGGGAGTTGTAGGAGGGAAACCTTGGTTGAAGGACCCAGTTGTTATAAAAAAACCATGGAACGAGGAGGAATACAAGCTAGTAGACCATGGCCACGGGACCACTCTGTGTTTCGGAATTTTGTGGGATGATGGTATGGTTGTGCCCCACCCACCAATCATCCGCGGTCTGGAAACGACGAAGCGCGCGCTAATCGCAGCAGGACACAAAGGCAGGTTTCTCTTGGCGCGGCTCAGGTCTCCGTGAATTCAAACAACCCACAGTCATTGATTGGAAGCCATTCAAGCATGCTGAAATGTACAGAGTTTTGGTAGGTGTTGGGTTCCAAACGCTAGAACCTCGTTTTTTTTTTAAAATCGACTGGTAGGGCGAAATTTGGAGTGCTGGTGCAGCCGAGGATTACCGAGTCACTGCGTCCGCAACTGGAGAGCCAGTGATCCATTCGATGGTCCCGCAATCTGATAGTAGCCTAGAGAGTGAGGCCCCCTTCCGCCCAGCCACAGACGGGGTCACAGCCTACCAATCATGGCAACTTCACAAAGCAAGGCGGGACCTGCGGCAGGAATATCTCAACTACTGGGAAGATACCATCAATGTGACGGGTACTGGGCGACCTGTTGATGCGATAATTTCACCAATAGCAGCATACACCGCAGTGCCTCATGGGACGAATAAGTAAAGAGGATAAATCACACGCACGTACCTCCTGCTGATTCGGATGAGCAGGAGCGCCAACTACACAATGGTCTGGAACCTACTCGACTATACCGCACTTACCATCCCAGTGGCTAAGGTTGACCCAACACTGGACGGAAAACGGCCGCCCCATAAATTCCACAATAAGATCGATCGGGCGAATTATGAATGTTGTTCGTCGCACATATCCTGTCATGCCGAAACGATCGCTTACCTTTCAAATAGATGATGACCCGTCCACCTACAAAGACGCTCCTATCTCGGTACAACTCGTCGGACGCACGTTGGAGGAAGAGGCTGTGATAGCAATGTCAGAAATCGTCGATGCGGCTTTGAAGAAGCCGAGCGCACGATTATGAAAAGCTGTTTGCCGATTGCTTGTGTACAGTATAAGGAATAAGAAAGCGATATCGAGGGTGGCTAATGACAAGATGAATACAATTATGCGTGGGATCAATCCGGAAAAGTAGACTGAGGTTCCATAACTGGGCTTCTCAATGGGTTTCGTTGGCGGGGACATGCTGTCCTGGCTATGGTACAGAAGATATTCTGGGAAGGCCAGCGGGTGGCTACCCGAGCGTCAGCCCGCCAACCGCCTCTCCAGCACCTTCAATTTCTTTTTCCTCCCCATCACCCCGTCTCATGACACGTGGGACAGGTCTCAATATAGGGCTGGACAAACCTATAGTGGCCCTTGAAGTAGGGCTGGATGTGATATTCATGGTACGTGGAATCGTGGTTGGATAGGTTCCCGTTATTGTCGGCGATGATGTCGCAGAACTGACAGCTGAACTTGGAATAGTTATTGGAAGCGAGATAGGAAGTCGGGGATTGCGGGTTCCCATGGGGGACCCATTATTAGGGTGGATGTCGCGTAAATGTGACAAGGAGGGAGACACAGCGCGTCTTTTTGACGCGGACGGGTATGGGTCAAACCGATCATCCACTAAATCAACACTCTATCAGCAAACATATCATTCAATGTTTGTAGACTAACGTTTGCGTTTGTTGGAACGAACAGCACTTGTTGTTGGGGGTGGAGTATAGCGCCAATGATTTATCGGCGTTGAGGACATTGAGGACATTGAAGGGGAGCCGCTTGGCTGTCGATAACAATGAGGTCGTGCCAAGACGCACGAGGTAGATTCACTAACCATATCAACATCCATTGCCAGAGATCCGATGCTTGGGCTTGCCGAGAGGCTCATGTTAAGATCGTCACCATTCACACTGCTGGCGGGCGTGCGCGGCTTCTGGATATTCATGGGTTCGCTCCCGCCTGTGTAGGAAAATGCAAACGGCCCATCTTCGGCTTCCCCGTCATCGCTTGGTGTCTCCTCCCTCTGGAAATCTTCCTCTACTGCTTCTTCGGGGTAGCGACCGCGGTCTGATATATTCCGGGGTGTGCGTGGTTGGGTGGGAAGCTCAGAACATGAAGTAATTAGTCGCTGGAAAGCCGCTTCCGACTTGACTTCATTCTCTTCTGGCCGCGATTCGGCTAGTAGATTTAGTATTCGGGGTTGCTTGAGCTGTTTGAGAAACATATAAGGAGGGTTTAAACGTCAAATGGATAACATACCGGAAAAGATAAGCGGCGGAGAGGGATCGGATGAGGTTCCTGTACATCTATAGCTGTGGATGGTTTGCGGCGTGGGGGTGGTGTGCGAGGTGGTTTGGAAATTGTCTTGGATAAATCCTCGTCACTGTTGTCCGGAACCTTCAACGGGGGAGTGGGGTTCTCTGAGCTGCTTGATGGTGAGCTGTCCGAACGCATGCGCTCACGATCACTCTCCGACTCTTCCACGCTCGTGGAATTCTGACGGCCCCGCCGCCTGGATGAGGAGTGGAGAGTGAACGAAGCGGCAAGAGGGCTGTGAAGACGAGACTCGGACATGTAACTAGCCTTTGGTGCTAGCAAACTGGGGCGCCGAAACCGCGGGAGCAGGGGGTTGCCATCTTCTAGTGTTAGTAATGAAGACGACGCTCCCAAATTCGAAGAGGAGGGAGGAAGGGCGAAATCTGTAGACGAAGTTGGAAATGCTGGTCTGGATACTGCCTTGGGCATTGAATTGAGGGTGGGATGAAAGTCTAAGGGAAGAAGGAAAGGTGTGGCTTTAACTGAACTGATCATGAGCTCGTGGGTCAAGTCACCTGAAACTGTACAGACTCCGCATCCATACTCACAAATATAATGATTGACCACGATTATTATTGTAGCTTCTCCTACAGTAACATAATGTCTATTCGTAAGGTCCATGTATACTAATGCACCATTTAAGCACCAATACAGACCAAGTCCCAAGTAGCACGGAAAGAGCCATAGACAATTCCTAGAGTCACGAGTAAGCTCTAATATTAAAATCTATCCCAACCAAAAATGCTCTCACCAAAGAGGCCAATGTAGCTAAGCTTGACAATGGGCGATGCCCCGCGCTGATAAAGAAGAAAGATTAGCCGAATTCCTACTATTGACAATCCGCCACACCATTTCAGCATCGACAAGGTAACCCCGGGTGTAAGCAATCCGACTCAGTGCCCAAAATGCGCATGCGATGGCCGACGGGATGGGGTACTTGAGGCCCGAGAGAATAGTCCTGTGTAGATATTATTTAGAAATTAGGCTGATCTGATAGATTTGAGTTCATACATAACATAAATCATTGGGATGTTCTCCAATGTATTCTGGTGGGCACCTTTTTACAGCCATTTCAAAGGTTGAAAGCGAATATATTGGTGTATCACCTACGCTGTGCACGGTTGAATGCTGCCGCCGCTGGCGAGGCCTCTGCTTCCGTCTTTTCGGCGTACACTGCGAGCGGTTAGTTGGGCAAAAATGATCATTGCATAACATACGTTGAGGATACCGGATTCCAGCAGCATCGCGATACTTATGAACGATAATGCTTTGGATCATAAGGACAGGGACGGTTGTCAGAATGCCACCCGCAACATAACCATAGCTGCGAATGGGTAAGTATTGGACAATAGAGTGTTGAGCACTCCGTATCTCACCCCTGTGGAATTGTGATGGTAGTCATTATAGCGAAATTGAGCACTAGAGGGGTAGAATGATTTGTATTGAGGTAGTTGTGAAGTGCACAGTAGATCTACGCTAGGTTCTTATAACCCCTGGATATCCGAGACTAGTGACGAGGCCCCAAGGCGAGTGTCTCGAAACGACCCGGGCCCTTGAATCAGACGCGTCAGTGCGGCATACTAAAGCACTGCGGTGCTGGATGGTGTGTGCACAGTTCCGCTGAAGGAATCAGTTCCAGGGCGGATGCCGGCCACCGGCAGATATGGATTTGGCAGGCTGACGCAAGCTTCGGCCAGTCAGCTGCATACGTCGCACACTGGCCTTGGGAACACACGTATCCATCCGGCTGGCCAGGCACACTGCATATACACTTGGGATGGATAATCATCGATCATCATCAGGTTGGTCGCTTCCGCTGGTAATCATATTTTTTTTCCAAATCCCGTAAACATGGACTGGTAATATCAGAAATTATACATTAACCAAGCCCGACTTAGAGGCTCTCAAGAACAAACTGCGCAGTGGTATATACTGAACCAGCGAGCAATCCTAAGAAAATCATGAGCACAACCTACATGGCAGTTGAGTTTACATACCAACAGACGCCAGTGCACTGAACCTATAGAGAGCATTTCCACGCTGGGGGCATAGCATGTCAGGGGGATGAATCTACTCTTATATTAGTACCCACGTTGGCAGGATCGCCCGTCAGATACCCCCGAGTATATGAGATACGACCAACCACCCAGAACGCACAGGCCGAAGCAGCGAGGACAGGATACCTCAGGCCAGTCAGAACAGTTCTATTGTCAGGAGGGTAAGTCTACCACGTCTAGTCAGGTGAGATTAAGCGAGGCAGAACTACTGACGTGAGGTAGAGTATGGGAATACTCTCTAAAGTATTCTGATGGGCACCTATGACACGTCGTCAATCTGGGTTACTCTATGGACACTCTCCCTGATGCCTACGTTGGGCACAGTTGAAATAATTCGCGTCCCTCGACGCGTCTGCCTCTGCCTTTTCAGCGTACACTATAGAGACCAATTAAAAATGACAACAGGATATCCCTTGGGGATCCGACCTACTCTGGGGGTATTTGATGCCAGCAGCTTTGCGAGCTCTACCAACCGCCATGCTTTGGCCGAGCAGGAGGAAGACTGTCGACACAAGAGAGGCGGCAACATAGGGGTATCTGCGATTTATTAGTTATGATACCTTTTGAGATGGAGGAAAATGGTACGCACTCCCGGGGGACTGTAATAGTGAGTGACATGGTTCAGATTTTTCAAGGTGAGAGTCTGGAAAGTTTCTATTTATACTCGGTCGGGCGCATTGGTACGTCAGTATTAAATTCACACGTGCACATGCCAGTGGGTCGCGATCGTGTATTTTATTCTTGACAGTCCGTTCTATGAAGTTCCAGGAATTCAATTTGAGGGCCTGAGGGAATCGGTTCGTATTACGGCGGCAAAGCCCTGCACAAGTTCACCAGCTCGCACCTAATGGTGGGTCGGCCAGTAAATCCATATTGATGATATATTGAACCTTTGTATACTTAGTACTACTTTTGGAAACTCGGGATCGACTCATCCTACACGTGATTCGATTACCCAAAATTTCTTCGAGATCAATTTGCGAATGAGAGTCATTGTCAGTATCGAAAATGTCTAAACGCACAGCAACTGACCTCCCTAATACAACATCAAGCAAGGGCCAAGCATTTTCAAAGGTATCCACGAGTGGCAACAAACGCGAAAATGCGACCAATGACGAAATGGGCGAGTTTGAGGACGCTTGGGAGGATGAGATCGAAAGCGATGAAGACGTTGTAGATAATGCCAAAGATACAGAGGATGGTTCGTCTCTGGTAATGCCTCGAGTTGACAAGTTGGTACTTAATAGATCTCAAGGAATGGATATCGATGAGGTTATGCCACCCATCGAAGAATCAGATGAACTGCCTTCGCAACCGGACGTGTTCTTACCTGGCACTCATGTTCTAGGTAAAGATGAGATACTGGAGGCCGATGATTCAGTGTATATTATGCGCCACTCGATGAACGTCAATTGGCCATGTTTATCCTTCGATGTACTACGGGACAATTTGGGTGACGAGCGACAGCGATATCCTGCAACTGCTTATCTCGTCGCGGGTACACAGGCGGATACAGCGAAGAACAACGAAATACTGGTGTACAAGCTAAGCTCTCTCCACCGAACGCAAAAAGATGGTGGTGAGTGGTTGTATTGCAAATTGGATGATAATCTATAACATAAGTTTCAAGACGAGTCTGATTCGGATGATGATGAAGAGGACGCGGATAATCTCGACGAGGATGCCATTCTTGAATACCGCTCTATTCCTCACATGAGTGGTGTGAACCGAATCCGTGCCCAGCCGCTTCCGCCATCAACACCACTTCCACCTGTCTCGCAACCATATTATACCGCATCGTGGGCGGAGACAGGTAAGGTCCACATCTGGGACGTTCGTCCCCTTATAGAATCGCTCGACGTACCTGGTTACTCCTTCGACAAAAATCGCGTAAATACTCCCGCATTTACCATCGATTCCCATGGCCGTGCAGAGGGTTTTGCCATGGACTGGGCTGCCTCTGGCCCATCCTCATTGCGTTTGTTAACTGGTGATATACACTCGAAAATATACCTGACTACGACGATGCCTTCTGGGTTCAACGCCTTGTCTCAGCCTTTCCTTTCCCATACATCAAGTATCGAGGATTTACAGTGGAGTCCAACAGAGCCCACATTTTTTGCTTCTTGTTCTGCAGACCAAAGTATCCAAATATGGGATGTGAGGAGCAAGGGGCGCAAGAGCGTTGCGGGGATCGATTCCGCTCATGAGAGTGATGTGAATGTCATCAGTTGGAATAAATCTACCAGCTACCTGCTTTTGAGCGGCGGGGATGAAGGGGGAATCAAGGTCTGGGACTTCCGAAATGTCAAGAAAAAAGGGTAATTGTGATTTACATCCTCATAGAGCTTCACTCAAGCGCACCTCATCTATTAGAACGGCAGGTCCTAATCCGGTCCCTGTTGCGTCGTTTTCCTGGCATAAAGCACCTATTACGTCCATCGAGTGGCACCCTACGGAAGATTCAATTTTTGCAGCGTCCGGCGCAGACGACCAAGTTACGATGTGGGACCTTGCTGTTGAACAAGACGACGATGAGGTAGGAACAGGAATGGCTTCAACGCCAGCTGGAGGGCAGGATGTACCCCCGCAATTACTGTTCGTCCACCAGGGCCAAAAAGACATCAAGGAAGTCCACTGGCATCCCCAAATCCCAGGGGCAGTGATTAGTACGGCAGTCGATGGATTCAATATTTTCAAAACAATATCGGTTTAGATGCCTCTGAGATTGAGGCATCACCCGGGACGGATGACCACAATAAAAATAAAACTGTATTGTTTGGTAATTAGTAGAGTCCAATACTATTATTTGCTTTGGGTGCGCGAATCTAAATCGGTTGTTTAAGCATACAGGAGACGACGCGTGAGTAATACGTTGATTCATACCTTAGTAATATTTTTATGAATAAGGTCTGTTACAACTGCGTATATGTTGCGAATGTCGAAGAGGTGCTGGCGTGAGAGGTAAAGTTGTTTTTCATCGTGCTCCTTGAGAGAAAGCTTAGAAGAGGTGTTAGACTCTCGTATATAATTATGGAGTTGTGGGCGTACTGCATAATCCTCAACATTCGGGTACTTGATGAGCTTGGTGCAAATTTTAGCACGGGCTAAATGGTCCTGACGGCAACCGTCACGGAGGTTGTATGCGCTCTCTTGAGCACGGTGTAGCTCATTTAACACCTCTGGTAAACGGAGGGTTATTTTTTTTTGAGGTGATAAAATACACTGAAGGAACCTTCTTGAATCTGGACACCTATATCAAATAAAAATCAGTATTTTGACGAGCTGAGATTGTTATTTATACCAAAATTATCACCACTAGAGGTTATGTTACAGTAAGTAAAGGTGAGGTTCACACACGACAAACATACTCTTCGATCCTTTTGCATATTATACGTTAGCAGACATTCAACGAAGATATAGTGGTAAATACTTCGGCATAGTCAAAGTGACCCATAACTTGACTTGATCCTAAGCTGCTGTGAGTGGTCATGTCTTCGTTTGACCATAGCAAGAATTCGTACAACTAAAAGAATCAATTGCTCGCATTCCTTCTTGACAGTTCCATGTATGGACGTGGTGTGCTTATTCGCTAGAACGAGATTTGGGAATCTTGAATTGGTGATATCTTGAACATCACTGCCATTTTCCACAGTGCCATTTACCCCCTTCCTCTTCTTGGTCTGAGGTTCGTCCGTCGAGGAAGGTTTAGGCGGGGGATATATAGTTGTATTTGTAGATGCGGATGCGTGTGAGAGATGGAAGGGGGATTCAGGTGTCATAGCAATCTGAATTAATTCATGAAGCTCCCTGAGGTCAGAGGTAAGGTCAAATTCCATGTTCAAGTTATTAATAAATACAATATCTAGAGCAAAGAGTAAGTGTATGAAGCGACGATTGGTACCTACTGACTTTGCTCGGAAATGTGCGAAAGACAATATCCTCCCCCGCGGTTGCTACCGTCTTGCGAAACGCCTGGTGGGTAGAATATTGGAGGTCGAATGATTATTGCGTGCGCGATTCCGCACGCACCTCGAGTTTGTTCTCCAGCGTTGGATCCATGGTATAACAAAACTTGTGTTGACTCTGCTGAGTGTTCCCAATCTGCTGCATTGAAACTTGAAGCTCGACGCGTCAAGGTGTTATAATTTGCAAGTGTTTGGCTTCAGCCCGCGCCACCTGGTGCATATCTGTAATTCCTCATTCATAATTTCTATACGTTGTGCGTAGCATATTGTAATGTCTACTCAAGATGAGAACGATGCCATTTCTGCTTTAACGGGTTTCTCTTTGACCCACCTTCTCGATGGTCTATCCCTCCCAAAAGGTCCCGGACTATCGAACCAGTTGGGGATCACTGGAATTCCTGCCCTCAATTCCAGTCAAATCTACAGTGAACGCTGGGATGACGAAGGTGCTGTGGGAGCTGATCAAGGGGAAGACTGGGAGGATGAGATTGACAGGGAAATGCAGGAAGAGGAGGAGTCGGATGCTCCCCCCGTTAAGCAGGAAGTTCACTCACCTCGAGGTATTCAACCGAAGCAGCGACGTGTACGGGTTGTGAAGAGATTAGTTGAACGTCCAAAAAGCGTGTATGAACGTTTCCCGGCATTCGAAAAGGACAAGGTTCTCGACTTCAGCGAGCTCTTCAAAGGATATACCGTCCGGAAGTCCCGTTTGGTGAAACGACCGTTTCATGGTATGTCACTTGCCTTCCAACAATACCCCATTTTATTCTGTGCGCAGTGGAGACGGTTTACCCCCGGAAAAAAGAGACACCAAAAGGCTTCCTTGATGCAGTCGTGGGGGATACTCAGAGGCAGGTGGAAAGTAAACGAGTTGAAGAAGTTGTTTCAGCCGGAAGTGTCGAGTTAGATCTCCGTCGAGCCCTTGAGGTATGCGCCACCCCGAATACAGTTGTTGCCTATGACTGATGCTCTAAAGGAACGCGATTTGACTGATGTTCCCGTCAGCATGCCTTTGCACGATCGCACGTTTGACCTTGTTCTATTGTCGAATTGGGAGGACCAGATTGTGTACGAGCCGCAGCCCTCGTTGAATATAGTCCCATCTTCCCAGAGCAATTTAACGACCCCAGCAAACAAGGTTCTGGAGTCGGGAGCATGGACTCAAAGCATCATATGGAGTCCCCATGCCCCTTTCAGGGATTTTACGCAGTTGGAGTTCAACCATGAGGATGATGTAGTGCCGGAGGAGCGTTCAGGTTGTTCATATTTGAAATTTCATATATCACCCACTCAACCACATCGCAGTGGACACCGTTCGACCGAGAAAGCGAATCAGGGCTGACACTGCCCAAGGGAAGGATAAATTTAATCTCTCAAACGACCACTTTTATGAGGTCGCCAAAGAGGGTGGTCGCCATCGCGTACGTCAAACATTTGGTCAGCTCGTCGTCGAGCACGCGTATCCTGCTCAGAAGCTTCAACTACCCTTCGTAAGCGAGTCATTGATATTGCGGATTACCAGCCTTAATGGATGTTCTCCTGCAGTACAAGACTCGTTTATCAAAACAGGAGGCCCGTTCATTTCATCGACCCGCTCTGCAATTTCCCGCGAACATTGAATTACGCTTCAGCAAGGTTCGTACTGCCAAGAAAAAGAAAGACAAAGCTGGTCGAAAATTGGGGAAAGGTGGGAATGTTGGTGAGGGTTTGCGAAAGACCAGTGACCTTAGCCTGCGCGACACAAGCAATTTCGTCTTGTGGGAGTATTCTGTATGCGAATTTCTTAGTTTTTGTGCTTGATATTCACTATGTTATAGGAAGAACACCCGCCAATCATCCCTAACTTTGGTATGGGCAGTTCCTTGGTCAATTACTATCGCAAGAAGGACGAGAAGGATGAACATATACCCAAGGTATATCTATGAAATTCATAGATGACTTTTGAACCTGACGAGTATCATAAAGTTTGATTTAGGTGTTCCTTTTGTCTTGGAACCGCAGGATGAATCACCATTCATGAAGTTCGGATATGTATATCCCGGGCAAACTATACCTGCACTATATAACAACCTTTTGCGCGCACCATTATTCCGCCACAAACCCTACCCTACCGACTTTTTAGTGGTCAGGTTTGTGGATAATTCGCTTGATCATGTCTTGTGTTTATCATAACCGTATCTAGAAACACGGTCAAAGGCGAAACCAAGTATTTTATCCGGGACATTAAGAACTTGTTTGTCATAGGACAGTCATATCCCGTCACTGAAGTACCAGGGCCTCATTCTCGCAAAATTACGAACACCATCAAGTATCGCTTACAAATTATCGCTATGAAACTATTGAAGAAGAGTCAAGGAGAACGGCTCAAGATTTCTAGACTGATGAAATATTTTCCCGACCAAAATGAACTCCAGATGAGGCAGAGGTTAAAGGTCCGCGACTCTGCAGCATCCACATACTCGATATATTAATTCTACCCCAGGAATTCATGGAATACCATCGACGGGGCCCGCACCAAGGGTTCTGGCGACTAAAGCCCTCATGGCCGGTACCAACCGACGCTGACATGCTTAAAATGGTGGAACCAGAACAGGTTGTGTTAACTGAGAGCATGCAAGTTGGACAGCGGCATCTACAAGACGCCGGATATAGTCAAGCTGCTGATGTGGCAGAGGGCGACGAGTCGAATTTGTCTGTTGAGCAACAATTGGCTCCTTGGATTACAACGAAGAACTTCCTGTTTGCAACCCAGGCGAAGGCTATGCTCCGGCTGCACGGTGAAGGTGACCCCACCGGACGGGGAGAAGCATTCAGCTTCATTCGAATATCTATGAAGGATATTTTTGTGAAAGCTGGCGAAGACTACGAACAGAAAATGGGTGAGTTATTTTCGTTCAATCTCGACCTCTCGTAAAGACAGCTCCCTTTCAGCCGAAGCAGAAAATAGACCGAAATCCGCGCATCGGTATAATGTTGCCGAACAACAACTCATCTATAAGTCGGAGATTGAGCGAATATGGAAGGCCCAATTTGACTCGCTCAGTCGGAAAGATGAGCCCCAGCTGACTGACGAGGATGAGAGAAAGGACGCCAAGAAACCCCCACAGAGGCAGCCCTCACTGGCGTTCACACCTGCCATGTCCCCTATGGTTCCTGGTCCGTCCGTGCCTCCGTCACCTGCCTTCAGTCGTGGATCATCCTTGGATCGAGATCGTGAGGGCAGTATGGGTCCAGACGGGAGTAGGCGAGTCCTACGTATTAAACGATTGGTAATTATTGAATACACTCCACGCCCTTCCACCACTTATCATGCCCAGGTTGGGGGGGAGTGGCAAACTGAAATCATCCGCGACCCCGCTGTCATCCGTGCATATGTGCGAGGGAGACAAGCAGTGGAAGAGGAGGCGACACTTGCGGATAGCTTGGCCCCTACTGGAGATGCGGATAAAGATAAAAGAGCCAAGAAACGGTGAGAATGTTCATTTTGTTCACGGCCGCTCTAAAGTGCCACATATAGCCTTGAAGAGGAAATCGCAAGAATGAAAAAGAATCAAGAGCGAAGGCTGCATAGGAAAAATGCCAAGATTGTCAAGGAGGGTGGGACACCGATGCAATTAAATCGACCGGTTAAACCAGACACCACGGTAACCATCTCCCCAAATGCGACTTGATAATTCCTTACTATCAACCACAGCGGCGATGCGGTCACTGCGGCCAGATGGGTCATATGAGTAAGTCCCTGTGGGCCGCTTTTTGCAATCACTGATAGATGTGATTAGAAACCAACAGGAAATGTCCACGCTGGGCGGAGTTTAATAGCGGGACAGCTCCTGTGCCATCAACACCATCCACCTCAGCGGCAAGCCCCCCACCCCCTGCTAGTGCCATCTGCCAAATCTTGGGTTCAACCGGGGTTCCGGAGGTCCATCATTCGGCTTCCCTGCCGCTGTACCATCTCCTCTCGCCACGAGCCCACCTGTGTCTGCGATGGAAGACCCAGTCCCCCCAACACCATCTGGGCTTGGCCCTAAGATTAAACTCACGTTGAAACGCAGTTGAGGGCACGGATCACATTGTAGCACTAGTACATTTTTACACCCATTGTACAGTACAAGCATGTATATGGCTGACTGGTGTCCGACCTATGTAGTTGTGTATTATTATTGTTCGCTATTCAAGCTTTGCATCCCCAGCTAATGTAGAGCAGCGAGTACAAGAAAAGATCAAAGAAGAATACAGTGGGGTGGTTCAAGGCAAATAAGTAAAATTTTGAACAAGCCGGATGCATTATGCAGCTGCCATCTCCACATCCCGCGAATACTCCTTGGCTGTGGATGCCTTGTTCTCAATGGGGGTACCGTAGCGCTTCTTGAAATCAGTATTGATAGTGACAAGCAAATTACGGATTAGCTCCGCGTGTGTTCGCCGTTGCTCAAGGGGGATTTCCTTCGTGCGTGTGTCGAGGCCTATTTTTCCAATCTGCTTGGCGAGGTCATCCGACTCGGCCGGACGGACACCAGGTAGCGCCGGGGATGCGATGGACCGGAGAGGGGGAAGCACGGTGTGTTGGTGTATGGGCGACGAGTGGGTGGAGCTGGGCGTCGTTTCTCGTGAAGGAGGCGACGGGGACCGGTAGAGGTTCAGGGGCGCGAGTTTATATTGAATGTCCCCGGAGGTAAGGAGTGGGTAAAGCGAGCCGCACTTGGACGGGGAAATAGTGGAAGGGGTGAGTTTCGCTGGAGATCCGCTATGTGCAGGGCTGCGCAGTTTGGGCTCAACAGGTTCAGGACGGCCTTCCAGGGAGCGGGGGGCGCTGCTGGGGACTGTCTTCAATGGAACGATTGAGCGCATAGATTTCGCCGAGAAGTCTACTGGTGTGAGGTGGGCGACGGGGGGTGCGCCTCGGGATGGTCGAAGGTAATCAAACGTAGTAGAGACGGTGTCCGGCATTGTCATCGGCAGCTGGGGCGGTGTGGTATTAATAGGCGTCGAGACAGTTGAATGAGGCGAGCCGCTTTCCAGAGGGGGCGTTGGATGGTGGTAGTGCTGGTTAGGGAATGTAGTAGGCGTCAGAGTATACTTATTTGAAGAACGGCGAGGGTGTTGAGGATACTCGTGGGAGGGTGGGTAGTTCAAGGCGGAATCGTTCATAGTATACATCGATCCAAATTGAGGGGGCTGAACAGATGGATGGGCAGACCTAGTTGATTGATATGAATGAGAGAACTGCTGCGAGTCGGAATACGTGTTGTCAGCGTTGAAGCTGGTTCCAGAGCCTGGCATCCCGGGCATTCCAGCAAGCCCAAGTTGACCAAGACTCACGGCGTCAAAGTAAGTATCCGCGCTGAACCCATTGGAAGCATTATTTGATTGAGTATGGGAGTGCTGCTGGCGGCTGCCCGAGACATCGCGACCAAGAGTGACAAGGAAATCATTGACTGCTGCGAGTTCCTCGGGGGTGCGTATGTCGAGTGAAACCGATCGCGGATTGAAATTTTGTGTGGACTGATTGCCGCCACCATTACTGTGGGAGCCGTAAACGAGTGTATTTAAGCGTTCAGCCATACCTGAGGTATTTGTCAGTTGGAATAGGGTTAAAACACGAACGCGTGGGTACATACGCGGATCATATGATGGGTTCACCCGACGCTTCTTCATATCAGTAAAGAAGTCCTCAACATTATAGTCATGGGACCGCTTGGACCCGATAGAGACAGTGGGGGCAGCGGACTCTTGTCCCAGGACCTCCCAAGAGGGGAGTTGCTGAGCAAATATCTCCCGAGGTTGGGCATGGGTGGACGAATGGACTAACTCCGGCGATGGGGTGTGCAAGATGCCAAAATGAGAACCTATTATTGGGTGATTGAGTCACGCTGTACAAGATATATGAAAGAGATATACTGACCATCGGATGCGGAGGAGGAGTGGGAGGTTGACCGGGGGACTGGGACCCTGAGATTCGGTGTAGTGGAGGAGGATTTTACCGAGGCAGGCTTTGCCTCCGGACCTCTGGGAGCCGAATCACCGCGTACTCTGGACACGTAGGCAGGGTCGACGACAGTGATGGCCTTTGAGTGCTTGTGTTGAGCATGGTGCTCTTCTGTATGGATCTTTTCATGTTTCTTGAGATCTTGGGCCGCTTGAAAGATTTTTTGCAGATCTGGGAGATAGGAGGTCAAGGGGGGATTCGGGCAAAACTAGATAGTAATGCCTACCTCGCAAACATGGGGCTTGAGTGGGGTATGAACTGGGGGGGGTAATAGATTAATATTTATAGCATGCTGGATAGGCGAATGGGTACCTCTGAGATGGCTAGTGATGTGGTCCCGCTTTGCACAGGTAGTGCCGCAGTCTTTCCACCTGCAGGTGAGACAAAGGTTGTTTGTGCTCTTGCGGCCAATATGGTCGTTGCAGAGATGGTTGTAGAGGATCTCTGGGTCAGCAAAAGATTTTGAGCAATCTACCCAGAGACATTTGTGCGTCGGGGGAGGATCAGACTTTGGAGAAGAATCGGACTGTGGAGAATGGTGGGAGTCTGTGAGGGCGGGAGAAACGGGGGGAGATAGAGGAGCTGTCATTCCTGTGTGAAAAAACCAATTACTGTAGTGTGGAATGGAATGGAGGGGAACGAGATCTCTGGACGGAAAATGCGATGACATGATTGATGTGTGTTTTAAAAGGTGGGATGTGGTGCCAAGCCAAGCCTCGACTACTCTGATCGACTTGGTGGCCAAGACTTTCTTGGCCTAGGCACCTGCGCCCCCTGACACCACTCCCGGGGTCCCCCTTGGCACTGCCAAGGTCGTCTTTTGATCACCGAGCAGATCTCCAAGCCATTATCATTATTTACATTTACAATGTCTCTCCTCCTTCCTCGTTGTCTGCGTTCACCCGCAGAACCTTGACCCATTCTCGATAATTAAAGTTCCCCTGTCGGTCCGTAAACGGTCCTTTCAAAAGCCGGTCAATCTGCTCAGGTTTGGGCCATCATCGTCTAAATCCCGAGTCGCAAGCAACCTACCTCCCGTTGATCCATTCGTTCCCCTACCTCGCTCAGCCACTTGCGCATCTCCTCTACCTTGACCATCCCTGTATCGTTCTCATCAAACGACTCAAATGCCTCCAGCAGCTCGGGTTCCGTGTCAAACTCAAAGAGACGCTCGCTCATCATCGTGAGGAACATTGTAAAGTTGATTCCTCGATCTCCACCAGACTCTTCGTAAACACCCCTTACTCTGGCCCCCAGGACGCGCGCTCAGCAAGTCGTCCATCATCTTCTTTGATGGTGCAATGCCTACAACAAGTGAGAACGTATTCAGGCTAGATAAGATACACGCACCAAGACTCGTGAATATCTCCTTTAAATCATTCTCGTTCACCCATCCGTCCTTGTCGTGGTCGATAAGCTGGAACGCCTCCTTGAACTGCTGGATCTGAGGCGCTTGGAACAGCGAAAATACGCCAGACGGCTCGCGTCGCGCCCGCGATTTCTGCGACTTGGTGTTCTTGGTCGGTGTAGGGTTTGGAGACAGGTAGTCTGGGTACCTTGACATGACGGTTTAGTCCAAGCCTGCTTACGTCACGTTTGGCTTAAGGATTACAGACATTTACTTGGCACGGTCAATCTCCCATGCCAAATCCGCAATCACCACACAAAAAAAAAAACAGATCGGCGGTGCAACTCGTAAACAA
Source organism: Infundibulicybe gibba (assembly GCA_015501065.1). Lineage (NCBI taxonomy): Eukaryota > Fungi > Basidiomycota > Agaricomycetes > Agaricales > Omphalinaceae > Infundibulicybe > Infundibulicybe gibba. The sequence goes on from JADNYI010000001.1 coordinate 1,404,236, forward strand.
TTCCACAAGCTCAGCAGTATCTTACTGCAGCTTTTTTGAATATACACGCCAGAGTATAAGTAATCCCCAGACCCTTGGCAACCATTTGAAGAACGAAAATGTGGCCGAGTTCCCACCAAGCGTCATGTATCTAGGTGGCTTCTTCTGCATGGCTCCGGTAACAACGCGCCTCGCAAATTCTCGAGTGGGCATCGCATGCGGGCCCTGGCTGGCATTAATGCGTTGGATGATGTTTGGGAGGAATGCTTTATAGATTGAACCTGCCGGGAGGTCGAAGCGGGACGTCTGGTTGGCCGAAATATTTGACGTCACAGACCCCGGCGAGACATGCAGAACATGTATGTCAAAGGGTTTGCATTCCATCCATAAAACCTCGCTGATGCTTTGTAAGGCCGCTTTTGATGCACAGTAAATGCCATTCCAAGGGGTGGGACTTGAACATAGATTTGTCAGAATGTGTCTCGTTGGAATCGGAAAACACCTGCTGCACATTTCACCCACGACGGACCCAATGTTAACGAGAACGCCCGCGCGGCGTTTCACCATGAAAGGCACGACAGCTTGGGCGACCCGGAGCGTGGCAAAGGTATTGGTATCAAATACTTTTCGGGCATACTCGATGGATTGGTCGAGCAAGGGACCTGTGTTTGAAGATGAGGGTAGCCCGGCCCCGGTGTTTGGTTATCCCCTGCACACCTGCACACATGACTCCAGCGTTGTTCACCACAATATCTATCCCCCCTTCCGCATCCATGATTTTTTGAACAACCTTCTGCACGTCCGCGTCTTGAGTCACATCTAGGGAGATGCGCTCGATGAGAGGGTTTTCAAAATCTTGGATTGTATCGACTCGGCGAGAGGTAGCATAGACTTTACATCCCCGAGATGCGAACTCTTCGCATCTTTGTAAATATTAGTTTATGGATGAACAGCATTTTATATTATTATCAGAGGTGACTGACAGGGAATAACCAATGCCGCCGGTCGAACAGCCAGTGATTAAAACGACTTGAGGCATTGTGGCAGGGAAAGAATACTACTGTTCTGCTTATGTAGTATTTACCAGGAACGGAGATCAATGAGGCCGAAGCAGCCGCCAACGCGTCCCGCTTGCCCGGAAACAATTCCAAAACCGTAATTGATTCTCGATCTTTTGTTTTCCCCTTTTCTACCTTCACCCTTTCTTGACGAAAATCGTTTATTTTCCACGCAACCTTGCTTTCTGTTTTCATTTCCCCCCTTCATCAATACTTACGACCATCCGACCACCATCTTCTCTGATATGCTCCTTTCACCCAAACACCTTGCGCAGGTCGTACTCTCAGTGTCTCTCTACTCTCTCACCCTCGTCAATGCCGCCGCGCTCAACCCTGCGAGGGCTGGCCCCGTACGTCGAGCCACAGTATGCAATGGACATGCCGAGCTCTGCACTAGATCCTATGGGAATGTGTCGTTTGTCGGCGCCCATGATTCGTATGCCATTGGCGTGAATAATCGTACGCTACACCGCAGCTCGTTGAGATATTCAAACCAACTACTCCATCCTTAGTCGCTGTGAATCAGGATCAAAGCAGTATGCACCGTTGATAACGGTTCTGGCTGTTACTGATTTGACCTTCCCAGTCACCCAGCAGCTCAACGATGGGATTCGTATGCTTCAGATGCAGGCACATAATAACAACGGTGCCATTCAGCTGTGTCATACATCATGCGTAAGCGCCAGCTCGTATTGGAGCCTGACCCAGGTTTAACACATCACAGTCTCTCTTCAATGGTGGAACTTTGGAAGACACTCTAAAGACAGGTGCGAGGTTTCCTTGAGCATCTGTTTCGTGGCCAACCCGTTCCCTCAGTTAAATCTTGGCTGGACAGCAATCCTAACGAGGGTGGTCAGCCGCTCGGCACCCAGCCTCATGGTACTCACAACTCCATTTGCAGTCCTCTCACTACTCATTGTGAATTCTGACAACCTACCCGTGTCACAATACGATACGGTATTCAAGAGTGCATCAGTCGACACCATTTCCTTTGTTCCCCCCAAAACCCCTTTGACCACATCAGAATGGCCGACTCTCGGCAGTATGATTGATTCAGGAAAACGGCTTGTGACATTCCTTGACAATGGTGCCAATGCAGCCGCTGTCCCATACTTGATTGATGGTCAGTGTCCTACGCCTTCTATCTTTCTAATCCAATCATTATTTTTATCCCAGAGTTTACAAATGTCTGGGAAACGGCTTTCAACGTCATCGACCCGGCGGCATTCGACTGTAGTGTCAACCGTACCAAGGGAGACCCTACAACCCAATGTATCTCATCAACCATTCCTCGACAAGCTACTCTTCGGCCAGCCGGTCCCTGATATTGCTCAGGCCAATGTTACAAATGGGGTCAGCGGTGCGGGCTCACTCGGGCAACACGTCAATACCTGTGTTGCTCAAAATACTCGGCCGCCGAATTTCCTGCTTGTGGATGTGAGGCAATTCTATTTTTACTACGGATTGATATTCATCATTCCCCCATAGTTCTATGAGTTTGGAGGCGGTTCGGTTTTCCAGGTTGCAGCTACCATCAACGGGGTCACATATAGCCAACAAGCCCCATTGCTCAACCTAGCTCGACCTCGGCTCCTACGTCATCGGGTTCAGCAAATGGCGCGGCATCAGATCTATTCTTGAGCCGCGGACAGTTATTGTCATCCTTTGTGATATTGGCAGGAGCTGTATTAGGAGCGTGTCTCGTTGTATGATCAAGGGATCTCACAATTCACGGACCAAAGTATGGACATTGATATGCATTGGTGGGATGCTTTTCCCACCATCTACAATAGTAATTTGTGTGACCCACAGACCTACATCAACGTTTTCGCTCCAATTTCCATCTATATACTCTGGGTTTATACGTCGTCTCATCTACCTTTTGGACCAACTGGCGCCGCTTTCCTTTCCGGGCATCTATCTCATCCTCATCTTCCCCATCTTCACTGTCACTTCCCTCTACCTTTTCTGCTCCTCGTAATTTTTTACGACTACCCTTACCCATCATCAACCGCTGCATCTCAAACTCTCGTTCTGCATATCGTAATTGTTTGTCACGGGCGAGCCGAGCAGATAATTCTTTGAGGAGCCGTCGCCGATTATTGGAAGATGCGGTTGCAGGGGTGTCTATATTCATCTCATCTGCGATATTATTGTTCGGTGATGGTTGCTGTGATTTCTTCTTCGTTTTGGTTTTCCAGCCCAGATCAATGTTTTCGGAGTGTTCGTCTGCCACGGCTTTTGATACAGGATTTGATGGCTTTGTGCATTGAACAGCTGGGAAGAAGTCAGAAACCAGGAAAGGACAAGGGAAGGATCAGTCTGCACCTTCTGCGTCGTCTTCTACGAATACAATGTGCCTGGGTTTTTTGTGGTGCTTTCGTGGTGGAGAAATGATGCCAGACTCTTTCAGAATCTCTAATTCTTCATCGTCAAGTCCCGCTTGGTCGTCGTCATGGTGTGATCCAACAAGGTTCGCCATGACCATCAACTGGTCCTTGATTTTGTCTATTTTCTGCAGACTGTATCCATATTGATATCAAAGAGTGTGGAGTGAGAGAAATACCTTGAGACCTGCTGCTCGCATTGTGCGGACATAGTTCTCGTCCTGGGTTTTCAGAACCTTGACTATATCTGTGGGGAGTGCAACATTGCCGCGATCTTTAACATGGACTCCACCCTGGAAGGGATTAGAGCGCGCCAATTGGTGGCCGAATGCACCGCCATACCTGGGTCCTTTCTTTGGTCATGGAGAAATAAAATTCATCCTTATTCTTCTCGGTCGCCTTCTGCTTGAGGCGGGTCAATCTGTCCTGCTTGGAGTGGTAATCGCGCGCCCGCTTGACATAGTCGCCATGTTTTTCTAGGATACCAAATTTTGAGCGATGGGCCAACTGCGAGCGCTCCTTGTGGTTGCGACGGTGTATCGAATTCCGGAGGGAGGATGTCATGGTGCAATGGGAGTGTGACCGTGACTGGTGTGTCACGGAATTGAAGATCATGTCGGAATTCGCAAAATTGAAGGAATCTTTGTAGATTTCACCCCGAAAAGATTTTCTCCGGATAATTCGACTTGTATTTCCGGGATGAGTTTCCAGCATTTCCGTTTGGGCGAACTTTCGTTACACCAACCCCTTCCTCCACACCTCGCACAGCATCAACACTCTGCTCCTCCCTCTACTTTCCCTCCTCATATTGATAATACCCATAATTCGTTTTCAAACAATCTTCACAAGGGTCACACGTCCACATCTACTACAAAACAGCCGTATGGCTCGGGTGACACCGATGATGGCTATACCCTAGTGTTTCCAAATCTCGATGCCTTTCACGCTTGGCGCAATAAGGAGGAGGAGACCCAGATGGTCGAGTTTGTAAAAGTCCGGCATCGATCCTCCCCACACGGCTAACGCTTAACGTTCGATCAAAGGGGGATACCCATGGGAGTAAGGCAGATCCGCCTCGCTTCAAGGATCACACCAAATTGGTGTGTGCGAGGCATTCGCGCAGTGGCCGAAAGAAGTACATTAAAAAACATCCCGAAAGGGTGCGCAAAGTTCCCAGTCGCAAGGTCACCTTTGTTTAGCTGTCCCACACGCACACAACCTCCTAACCATCCTCACAGCTTGACGGTCAGGGATGCCTTGCGTCCATCAGCTTCAAGACATATTTTGACACGGACGAAGTTCGTGCCTGCTGTTCGTCGTACAGTCCCTTGACCATTTCACATTTATCCTCATTCTGTATCAGATGTATCACAACATTCACACGAGATTGGGCTCGCTAATCTGCCCTTTACCCGTCGTGGAAGAAAGGCCGCCGTGCAGCAAGACAAGGATCGTGCCAAATCCAATGGTGACCCAACAATCGGAGGGGGTTCGATTAGCAACGGTATCTCAAGTTCTTCGACCTTTCAACCATCCCAGGCCATTCAACCGCCTCCCCAATTGACATCTGCTGTATCTATGTTAGCACCTCTTCCTGCCCAGGTTCCATACCAAACTCCTCCCACATATGGTTTCGCACAACCACACCAAATCCCACAACCATATGCTCCACCACAACCTCTGCCCCATCCAAGTCTGTCCCATGAACGGTGGGAGAACATGGCCACTCTATTTAACTCTGTCCGCCATCATGCAAGAGGGTTCGAGTACCCAACTGCAAGCGTTGCCGCACTCGAAACCGTGCTGATACGACTATATCTTGAGAGCCCTGTGGGCCTTGCACCACAGCCATCCGTGGGTGCTGTTATGCAGAATGGCATGGTTCCAGCCTCAGGTACCCCTCAGTCGATGCAACCACCGCAACAGCAGAATACATCCACGATTAGTAGTGGGACCGATAATAGTGGGACCGAAGAAAGTTCGTGAAAGTTTTGTACGAAAGTTTTCAGTGTGTACGTTCCTTTTCTGCGTTTTTCTTTGACCCAATCTGCCATTGAACGGTTAGCTGTATTTGGACGTTAATATACAATATGTGTTGTTAGTCACCCTGTCTGTTCCTTTCCCAATTTTCCACGCCAACGATTACCCGCGAAGATTCTGTGATGGGTTCACGTGATGATAGTGATATGATGTCGTTTCCGGCCCCGGCCCTTTAGGCTTTTATTTATCACACCGCTCAGCGTCTAATCGCTCACCACAACATTCCCCACCATCCCCATCATCACTTGTATGTCCGACATTACAATGTCTGCAATGAGCTTTGCGCGGCAGGCTTTTGGTCGGGAGAAACCCAGGGTGCGCCTCATTCGCGGCGACCGACCTCTTGTCTAACCATCCATTGTATTACACAGTCCTCAGTGACGGACTGGATCGAGATCCTCACAGCTGCGAACATTGCAGAGGAGGCCTATGACGGGTAAGCTTCCTAGCACCTCCATTCCATCCTATCAACGATTTCATCCACTAGTATACCAGAACTTGTCGAGTCAATCAATCTTCAGGCTTCAGGGTATCTTTATCCTCCTGCTCCCCCGCCATCTCAGCTCAGAGTTTCCCAACAGTCCAGCAGAGGCGTCCCGAGCACTTCGTAAGAAGTTGAAACATGGAAATCCTCATCAACAATACCGTTCTCTTGTGGTTTGTGTTGTTATCTAACCTATTGCCACTGTCCTCACGGCTATACTAAGCTTCTTAAAGCACTTGTGGAGAACTGTGGCCACCGATTTCAGAGTATGCATCCACACTTTACCGTTGGAATGATAGTCGCTAATCACTCATACCAGCCACATTTGCTGATGGCCAACTCACGGATGCTTTAAAGCACATATCTTCCGATTCCAATGCGGACAAAAGGGTCAAGAAGAAACTGTTGCTCATTCTCGGCTCATGGCGCGACCAATTCAAATCCGATCCATCCATGTCCCTTGTTGCAGGTCTTTACAAGCAATGTCGGGGCGGAAGGAGGCTTAGCCAGCAAGAGCTGGGTCACTTGGTGGGCCTCCCTGGTGCTGAACCTGACCATAAAAACGAGAGGGAGGAAGCTAAGAAGGCAGCCAAACGAGAAAAGGAGTTAGCCAGGGAAAGGGAACGACAAGAAGAAGCGGGACGGCGATCGGAAGGGGGGAGGAATAGATCTCGGATGCTTTTCAATTTCGAGAAGGTGCTCTTGCTGCGCCATAGGTTCTGGCCGCCTGGTTGACGTCCAAGAAATAGGACAAACCCAAAGTACTGGCCAGCATCGTGGATGCTTCCCAAGCTTCTAGCAATCTCGTGAATGCCATTACAGTTAGTTTTCTGGAACAATTCTCTTCGCGTGGGATTGATAATAATATACCCGCCACTAGCTCGTTAATCCAGAGACAGACAGCCTACAAACAAACGAACGTGTTCAGGAATGTTTGGCTAGGGCAAAACAAGCCAGGAAAACCGTTGTGCGCTATATCCAGGTACGTCCTTCGTAAGGTCCGAACCCTAAACACTGACAGGTCCAAATAGCTCGTGGAGAATGAGGAACTCATTGGAACACTTATCGAGACAAACGAGCGTATTATAGCTGCCATGGAATCATATGACCAACTACTCGCCGCCCACGTTCAAACAGCTCGAGAACCTTCTGATATCCCCGACGGGCTGGCTGAAGTTCATACCAATGCGCGTGCGGGAGAGATTGATAAACTGCAGCAACGACAAAGGTTTGCCGTCCAGAAGGCTAAGCAGCAGAGCTTCATGGGGGACGCCGATGATATGGAAGGACATCATATCCACCCAGACTTGCAGGATCTGAGCTTTGGGCCACTTGGAGCATCGTCCAACAATCTGCCGACACCCCTCCGACCTTCCACACGATCTGACGGCGAAGACATTCTAGAAGAGCAGCCGTCGTATGATAATCGCGGCTCACTTTCAGATTTCAGTGATTATCAATCATCAGATGAGGAGACACACAATGCCAATGGTTCCTCGAAACGAAGAGATTATGTCAATGTGTCAGACGACCCGGACGACGACACATGGTCAAGCCCCAAGGTACCACTAACGCCACCCCCGATGACCCCTTTGCCGATCCATTCGCAGATGAGGTGACTATGGGTCCTAGTAAAAGATGAATGCCGGGTGTACGACAATGCGGATTTTTAATTTCAGTTGCGTGTAACATTTATATACCTAACAAGCAGTGCGAGGTGTATGTAGATTTAGGCGGATTATATAGGTTCAAACTATATTCCTTTCCAGCATGATTGGTACGTCGTGGTTGAGCATGGCGCCTTTTGTTTTTGGCTTGAGTAGGGTAGCGGTCACCCGGGCCCGCGCCTAAAGTGGTACCATGCTGGACGGATTGATGATGCTACGCCGGTTTTTGCATCTTATCAGTGATACGGCACGCGGATCTCAGCTACACCATTCGATAAGGTTTCGCCCATGCTTTGGCCCAATCCAAAATGGTTTCAAGACCGCTGGTAACCGCAAAGAGATGACTTCGGCCTTGTCGTTGAAGACTGCACCATTTTCAAGGAGGGCTACGATGAGCCTCGGGACTGCGGCTGCAGTCCCGTTCAATGTGTGAGCGAAGGGAATAGCGGGATGGGATGGAGTATGCGGTGAATATTGAAGGTTGGTAGAAGATTTCGGTTGTTGAGAGCGGTATCGTATGTGCAGTCGCCGAGCCTGGTAATCAGTACAGTTGGATAATGATGAGACTTCGCCCCATTTTCCTCGCCCAGGCATCCATGCCTCCATGTCGTACTTGCGAAAGGCACTGGCTCCTAATTCTTCAGAGGGCATGTCAAGGACCCTAATGCGAGATTAGTTATAAGGTTTGCGTTCAAGTGATAAAACGTGCCGAAAGGTGAGCCCGAGGCCGTGCAAAATTGCCTTCTGGATTTGCATTATTTCTTCCATCATTGGTTCGCTCGCATCCTCGGCTGTAACCGCAAACAGCTCAATTTTGGTAAATTGATGGACGCGATATAAACCGCGGGTATCGGCCCCTCGTGCCCCAGCCTCTGCTCGGAACGCTCGCCCGAGCCCAACGACTTTGAGCGGCAGGGCTCCGGGGGGATATATCTTATTCGCGAACATCCCTGCGAGGGGTATCTCTGATGTGCCCGAGAGGACAAGCTCAGGCGAGGCAGAACCAGAGTGCGGCTGAATGTGATACATCTGGGACACGGGGGGGTTTGATTTATCCCGCGGCTGGAACCCACATCGGCTAGCGATATCCGAACGGACGATATCTGGGGTTGTCACAGGTGTGAAACCGTGCCGAAGGGCCACAGAAAGGGCATAATTGGTTAGAGCAACCTCCAGGAGAGCTGCTTCATTCATCAGGTAATACCACGATGAGCCCGTTACCTTGGATCCACTCTCCAGGTCGAGAAGGCCAAGTGCCGAGCATATTGATACGTGGTCGCGGTGCGTGTCCGCTAAAATGGGCTCGGGGCCGTGTGTAGACAGAACAACTGCAGAGCTCTCCGGCCCTAGTGGCGAATTCGGATGTGTATCATTTGGTATTGCAAGTGCCAAGTCTAATAAACGGGCGTCGATATCGGCCAAAGTGGATTCCAGGTTGGCAACCTCTGCTTTCAACGCTGTCGCCTCCTCGAGCGCGAGAGCTTTCGCTGTGCTGTCATTTTCCAAGGAGCTCTTTCTTATGCGCTCTCCGGCCATCGAGCGTGCATTGCGCTTCGCGTTCAGTGTTTCGGAGACGCGCTTGTGCTCGGTGTGCTCCCGGACCACTGAATCTATTGTGCCTACCTCTATTGGCGCCTTGCGATTGATGGCATTTGTCGCTTTATAAATGACGTTTTCACATATACTCCGATAGTCGAGTCTTGGAGCAGGAAGTGTACTTGCTGTTGGCCGACTTGTATTCGCTGCCTCAGCTTGAGAAGAATACCAATATCTCTGCCGTACTAGCCACCATAAGCATATAAAAATAGCAAAACACAAATATTGATATTTACGGAAATGGGTCCTCTGAAAAACCCGTCTTGACTGGCAGCCAAGAGATGCCATTGCTTGGAATTGACACAGTGACAGAATGCAGTCGTGGAGAATTCTTTTGTTTATTTTCAACGTGGTTGGCAAGCACAACGCAGTCGCGTCTGGTCACAAATCATCACTCCCGAGTGATTTCTCTCATGGCTGCACCCAAGGTTGGTGCTTCGGCAGACATTCCATACGAATTGCCATGGTAAGTTATCTGCTTTATTCCACACAAGTACCATGACACAATCGAAAGGGTTGAGAAATATCGGCCACATGTGCTTGACGATGTCGTTGGCAACGCAGACACTATTGATCGACTAAAAGTGATTGCGAAAGATGGCAATTGCCCCCATATAATTATTTCGGTCCGTTCTCGTACTCTTTTATTAGTTCTACACTCACATTTGACGCGTAGGGGATGCCGGGAATTGGTAAAACGACAAGTATACATTGTTTGGCACATCAGTTATTGGGTGATGCCTATAAAGAGGGAGTATTAGAATTGAATGCTTCGGACGAGCGGTATGTTGAATCGTTTTCTCGAGGGGTGCATCTAATCTGCCCCAAGTGGTATTGATGTCGTCCGGAATAAAATCAAGTCCTTCGCGCAAAAGAAAGTGACCCTACCTCCAGGTCGACATAAAATAATTATCCTTGACGAAGCTGACAGGTGGAGACTCCGTCCCAACACCCGGCCAACGACGTACTTACAACCGTCATAGTATGACTGCAGGCGCCCAGCAAGCCCTACGACGAACAATGGAGATATTCTCCAACACGACGCGCTTTTGCCTTGCCTGCAATATGAGCAACAAAATCATTGAACCTATTCAGAGTCGATGCGCAATCCTGAGATACGCAAAATTACGGGACCAAGAGATCTTGAAGCGCTTGCTGGAGATATGTGAGATGGAGAAGGCAAGTCCTCATGTTCTGTGCCGCTTTCCATACTGTACCAACTTCATTCTAAGGTTGAATACAACGACGACGGCCTCACTGCACTTATATTTACTTCTGAAGGAGACATGCGGCAGGCGATCAATAACTTACAGTCAACACATTCTGGATTTGGCTTCGTCTCGGGGGACAATGTCTTCAAAGTTTGCGATCAACCGCATCCTATTATCGTGCAATCTATTATACGCTCCTGCATCAAGGGGCAAATAGATACCGCGATGGACAAGCTTAATGAACTATGGGGACAAGGATACAGTGCTGTTGATATTGTTGTTACCATTTTCCGGGTAGTGAAGACGTTTGATGAGTGAGCACATTCATCTATTTGCCCTTCTGTTGGCTCATAACACCGAAGGATGCCGGAATACACAAAGTTGGAGTACATCAAAGTAAGTCTCATCCACATCTATCTCATCGCGATGCTGATTGATATCCTCAGGAAATTGGTTTCACCCACATGCGTATATTGGAAGGTGTTGGTACGTTGATCCAGCTGGCTGGCCTCATTGCACGCCTTTGCAAAATGGTAGGCTATCGTCACGCCGTCGTAATGCTGTTTTACGATCTACCCCTAGAATCTCAAACCAGAGCTATTCCGAATATAATGCCGTTCTCTCGGTCTATTGTTTCCAATGTTTCTGTATTACTAGCCTCTACAAGTGTGACATGTGACCTGACAAACCCATCGATTCCTCATCGTATGGCTGAGCAATCGCCCCCATGTAAGTCGTCTACCCTACCCCACTCCTTCCTCCATGGCCACCCAGGATACGCCTATCGCTCGTCGTCTCCGGAATGTTCGAAATATCATTATTGTGTTGTCAGGCAAAGGCGGCGTTGGGAAATCCTCAGTCTCAACCCAACTGGCTCTCAATCTCTATGCATCCTCTGCGAACTGCCGAGTGGGGCTCCTTGATGTTGACCTTACTGGACCCTCTATTCCACGCATGATTGGTCGAGACGGGCACGGAGTGCACCAGAGTACTGATGGCTGGGTTCCCGTTTACGCTGACGGCTCAGCAGCTCGCTTTGCATGCATGAGCGTTGGATTCTTATTAAAAAAGAAAGGGGACTCGGTAGTTTGGAGAGGTCCAAAGAAAAATGGCATGATCCGACAGTTCTTAAGTGATGTTCGGTGGGGTGAGCTAGATTATTTGGTGATCGATACACCACCAGGTGAGTTGCCACATCTCGGAACGTCCATTATGCCTGTTGACTGGGGCGCAGGCACATCTGATGAACATCTGTCATTACTTGAGCACCTTGCACCCGTCCATTCTCGCCTGTCTTCCATCATAGTGACGACACCACAGGCTGTAGCCCTCATGGACGCCATGAAATGTTTATCCTTTACTCAAACTGTTAATCTCCCTGTGCTCGGACTTATTGAGAACATGAGTGGCTATGTGTGTCCGTGCTGTGGTGAAGTTAGCAATATATTCTCGACTGGGGGTGGAGAGGCGATGGCGAAGCGGGAGGGTTTGCGCTTTTTAGGGAGCCTGCCAGTGGACACCGATCTGGTCACAGTTCTCGATGGTGGGGGTCGGGCGGCTGACGGGTCCGACGCAGATGAAGTTTCGTTTCCCCTCCTACAGGGATACAGGAACACGCCAACTGCGAAACTATTCAAGCCTATCGTTGAAATGGCCCTTGGTGGGCTCCCGAGCCCCGAGAATATCGATTGACGAATGGTGGGTAAGATTGTCCCCCTAAATGACCATGTTTCTCATAAAGCAATACGCCCCAAAAGTCGTGCACCCTGATGCCTTTGCGATAGACACGCTGCACCTAGAAAGGGTTTCAAGGCAGGATAATAAACTATAGCCTCGCCCCCTCGGACCGAGGAGATCTCCATGCGATGCCCTAAAGCTGTAATTAGATAGATGTATGTAGAGAGAACAGAATAATAGCTGATACTCGAACGCAGACGAAAGATTTGATGATGGGTTGTTCGGGTGGAGATAAGGTTTGCCACGAGGAAGCGCAGGGCTTGCCTCGTTCCCAATGGTTCATCTCGAATTAGGAAACACACGCGAACGCGTTTCTTCCCGTCCTCCTCTCATGTTCTCCTCAACTTGAACCTCCCCGGACTCTTTCTCTTCGTTCATTTTTATTCTTCCTCTTGACGACTGCCACCAGTACTCCCATTCGTATCATTCTTATCTCAAAAACGCGTCGCAGCATACATCAAGTCCGCAGGTTGGTTGCCAACCAGTGTGCCATGTTGGCAATACGCTTACTCCTCATAGATAACTCGATTCAAGATGAACGACATGCCGTACACAACACCTGACGAGGACCCATTTAATGTCCAGCCACTACTCCAACAGCCTCGACGTCGGCGCTCCAGCATGCTTAGCAAGTGGATTCAAGAACAGCAGAAACAGCCGTCTGCTCAAAACGACGCGTCGGATGATCTCTCTCCATCCAACTGCGATTTCGGCCTGGTGACGACGAGCTCGGAAGACATTCTCACCGTAAACAGTTATGACCTCGTCGAGGACGACGACATCCCCTTGGAAATGCCCAAATCTGGAGTGGGTTTGTATTTATGTTTGTGCGCTTGTTGTCTGACCGCCTCAATTGAAGCCGCCAGAAACACCAACTATCTCACGATCAAGGCGGTCATCCAAAATACTTCACAGCCCAACATCCTTCCGTAACTTTCACCTCAATTTCAGGTCTTCCTCTCCCGCCGCACTTGATTCACCTCGGCCTAGTTCACGTATCTCCCTCTTTCCCCGCACCCCTAGTTCTAGCTCGGCATCTGTCAAACGAACGTCACAGCAATCCCATGGCCGGTCACCGAGTTTGTCAACACTCAATATAGCGGACTCGCCACAGCAGTCTCCCATAGCAGGGTCATCTAAATGGCGGCCCAGCGTCATGGGTCATTTCTCGTCTGCAGCCTCCCAAGCCTCAGAGCCTCCATCCGAGTCAATGTATTCTCCCTCCCGTCCCAGCGTATCCTCGGGCGAAACGTATGCTACCACAACGACCTCGACCACGGTTCTGGATAATGAGTGTCCACTGCCACCTCCAAAAATTTCATTTATGGATTCGATCCGCTCTCGTTCACCCAGCAGCATGTTTAGGTCGAGTACCATATCTTCCGCCACTCATATTCCATGGGCGCACGAAAACATCGAATCAACAGGGGCATTAAAATCAGATTCTCGTGCTTCATCGACAATCGATGGCTGTGTGGATACTGTACGGACACCACTGAGCCCAAAGCCTCAATCTCGTCTACAAAATTCGAACATCGACAGTGACGACGATGAACCCCCTCCCCTTAAATTTGATCCTACTAAGCCTCATGTTGCATATGCCGCTGCGAACCTACCACGGGTTACTTTCGCTTCATTGAGTGGCCGCAATCAGAAGAAGAAAAAGAAATTGGTTGTCAGCGGCGTTGGCATCCGTGATGTTCGAAAATTTGAAGGGATCAAGCGGTGGTGCGAGGTAGCTACCCTTCATCCCCCAAAGAGAGGGTCGGCTAATATTTCTCATCAGAGCTTTGGTGAAGTGAGCCAAATTACACGGATGCCCAATGGAGATCTACATGTTCATTTCCGACGAGCGGATGTAGCGGATACGGTATGTCAATCGCCGTCAGGCTTCAATCGCATACTCATCCCATTGATAGGTGTGCCGCGTGCGGGCCAAAGTTACGATAGCGGGCGTCGGCAGCGTACAACTATCGTGGTTTTGCGGCGATAAAAGGTGAAATTATACCCCTGAATTCTGTGTTCATGAAAAGTGTGCTCTCTTCTTACCTCCGCTGGATGTTTTGTTGATCCAACCGCGCCAAGTGTATATTGTGTCCCACCACTCCATCCTTTTCAACACTAAGACTTCAAACCATCTAATTTTATAACGTCTGCTACCCGCAGTGACGCCAGCCCAATGACGAACTTTTACGCCCTTTTATGTCTGTCTATATGAACTATCTCTGGTGAAGCCACACTATGCCGTGAGCTCTACTGAATTATTTTTCATGGACCCTAGCTCATCGATCTCCTACCAGACATTATGCCAGTCATTATTTCCCTCCCTCCCTCCCATCATACATTACTACCTAATCACCACGATACCTGCTACCATTCACCAAGATACCACGCCATTTATGTAAATTTGGACTTGGTGCCTCGTTACAACCACCCTTACAGCGTACGCCCGGACGCCGTATATTCACTTTTCCTGTAAACTTGACCTGAATTTGAACTGTAACACAACACAATCTTTTACTTATTTTCCCACGTCATGGCTATCTCGGGCTGGCCTATTTATAGCATATGATCGAAATTCCGATCACTGCCCACGATCACTACGACATAGAGTATGATGGAACACAGGAAAAACTGGATACCGCCGTGTTTCGCTCATGTCCACAGATGATACCAGCTGTCCCCTTGTCATTGTTCAAGGATTTCTCTGTCCTGGTGCCGCCCTCTGGGGGAATCTCGACAAATTCTTGAATCCCTCGTCCTCGGGCACCCCTCGAAGGCGGATAATATTCGCTCAGTCAGCCACTGTCTCTAATAATCTGGGTGATGCTAACCATCGTTTGTTAGGGTTGGACCAGTGAGCTCGTTACACGATAGAGCCTGCGAATTGTACTTTGCTTTACGCGGCGGTACCGTTGACTATGGTGCGGGACACTCTGAGGTGTACGGGCATGCTCGGTACGGCCGCACACACAGCCAAGGACTTTATCCACAATGGTCCAGGCATAAACCCCTCCATTTTCTGGGGCACTCAATAGTATGTATTGCCATCCACATATTCCTGTATCGCTTGGCTCAGCCAAAGTTTCTAGGGTGGCCCAACCATCGTTAAGCTACAGGATCTCATGAAGACGGGCTATTTTGGTCCTGACGCGCATGCGGACATGGTCCTTTCAATTAATACCAGTGTGTTTTCCCTCCTCCTGAGCCTCACTTCCTCGTTCACTGATATCGCTCGTAGTTTCCGCCCCGTTCCGAGGGACGCAGCTTGTCTATTCCCTCGGTGAGCGCGTCGATGCAGCACCTGCCGTACGACCGCTTTCTATCGGTTCCGTGATCGCCAAGAGCGTGCATCTCATCTCCTTCCTCTCCCCCCTCCTCCCGGCCGCCCTCGACCTGCACGCCGAATCTCGCGCCTTGTCCTTCCGGGATATCTCCGTCCCTGTATTCCTCAAGCAACTGTGGCGGAGCGATTGGGCAGAAGGGAAGGATTCAACCCCGTATGATGTCACATTTTTGTCGGCTGATGAGAGGGAGCTAAATGGCGAGGGGAGAACCAACCCTAATACATTTTATCGGAGCCATGTCGCTTCTCTCGTGAGTCCTGCTCGAGTCGTTAATAGTCCATGGATGTCTGATATTAGTTGTCAATTACAGGATAATCGAGGAGGTTGGCGCCATCTATTCCTCAGGCCCTTTATTCTGAGCCCGTGGCGCATATCTTCTTGGATCATAGGGACATTTGATTTCCAGAAGCTGAACCCCGCTCCATCCTTTCTGCTTCAAAGGCAGATGCAGCCCAAATCCGGTGAGATAGGATTCTTGGCTCCTGCCGAGTCAGGTGCGCCTGAAATACCTCAACTTGGAGAGGAATATCGGGCAAACGATGGGGTGGTCCCCGTTTTTTCACAGTGGCACCCATTATCCTGCGTGTAAGTGATGTACGAGTGGAAGCGATCATATTTTACATATACAACTCCATTTATTAGGGTAACCTCCTGCCGTCATCACGAACACCCGTCAAACAGTGTATCCAGAGACAGACTGCTGCCTGGGATCTGGAACGTTCATGAGATAGAGAACGCGAGCCACATATCGGTGGCGCCAATTTGGTTCTCGAACCCACAAAAGGAATATTGGAGGGATCTTGGGCAATGGCTCAAGGATATTGATATGTGGTTCACATCAAAACCACTCCAGCACGCGCACCCGTTGGGATCGAATACTATATATTACATTTAAAACTTGTAATCATGATAATGACAGGGATACGTGTGTAAACGTAGATATGCTGTTTTTGTGTTCCTTGGTAGAACGGGGCGTAATTTGACGATAGGAGCAAGAATGGTGGTGAAAGTGAAGATGTGGGAAATGTCAATAGTGGTGGGGTGAATATGGCGAAAATGATGCCTTGTGAACATGCTGGATGGCTGTGTCCGGAAGTTTGAGGGGGAATTGATGCGGGGAGTGCCCCGAGATCAATAATAAGCCACTATGGGCGAAATCGGGGGCAAGAAAAGGAAGATGAAGCGAGATGCTAAGGAGGAATTAATATGTAAATATGGGAAAGCATGGAGAAGCGAAGGGATGATATACGAATATTATTATGATCAACGGGAGGCTGGGTCAGCGAGCGGACCAGTGGCTCCAGTCTCCAGAGCTTGAGCTTGCCACTATTTGTGGTGGTCTTTGGGACTGGGGCAGCGGCAGATTGGAGTGGAATCCCGAAGGTCCATTGTGCACACCCCCCCGACCATGACGATTTCCGTAGGAACGGCCCGCATTGTGACCATTTTGGTTATTGTTTCGCCCGCCCTGCCCACCATTGAAGCTGTGCTGGTCCCGGCGACCGGGCTGACGCTTGTGCTGAGAATAGTTATTTTGTCCACCCGCATCATGCCCACCCCGGAAAGGCATCGCACCGGTTGCTGGGTTTGTATGGGTAGGGCCGGGGTGTTGCGGGGGCTGGAGGGGATAGCCCATAGGTGGCTGGCCGGGCAGCCAGCCTATATTGTGGTTCATCGGGGGCGGATATAGGTGGGCATGGGGAGGAATGTTAGGAACAGGATACGAAGGTGGATATTGTGGCCAACTTGGAACATTGGATACCTGTGGCTGTACATGTTGCGCCGTATGTGGTGAGGGGTTCTGAGGTACCACTTGCCCGTCCGCCATATACTGGTCGATCGCCTCGGGTTGATAAACCGCAATAAGGGTGCCTTGGTCATTTTGAATGAAACCGTGAGGGATCACCGGAGCTTGCCCACTTTGTTGCGGCTGATCTGCTCCTACTCTCGGGTATGTCATTGGGTATGGAATATACGACTGACGAGGGATATCCAGTCAGTAAATGTCAGAAGTTGCGTTGGTCATATCAAAGATGTAAGAGTACCCACCCCATACGTGCCTGGCCAAGGGGCGAGAGGGGCTGTGGTTGTCGGTCCACTAGTTTCAGATCCCGCTGGACTTGGATACGTCTGCTGTCCGACCATAGGATACCCAGGGTACATTCCAAAATAGGGTATTTGGTATGGCATTTGTTGAGGGTACGCGTTAACCCAGCTTTGTGGGGGATAATACCCGCCAACTGGGGCGGGACACGGCGGAGCTCCGGTTGACAGCGGTGCAGTGTTTGTATTTGAGGTCGAGGAGCTCAAGGATGATAACGGCGGGGTGCGGACTGAAAGATTAGGGTCATCGTACCATTCGCGGTAATGCTCAGGTTGGGCAGGTACTGCAAGCGTGGGGTGGATAATTTTTGGCGAGGTCGTTTCGGGGTGCTGTGGTACATCTGGCACGTCCTCG
The DNA here is from genome assembly GCA_015501065.1 of Infundibulicybe gibba. Taxonomy (NCBI): domain Eukaryota; kingdom Fungi; phylum Basidiomycota; class Agaricomycetes; order Agaricales; family Omphalinaceae; genus Infundibulicybe; species Infundibulicybe gibba. Next base: position 1,422,200 of record JADNYI010000001.1, read on the forward strand.
CTACTCTCGGGGGCAGCTGGCTCTGGCTCGTGGTGTATTGGAGAATCAGGCTTCAACGGGGTCACCCCGTTAGCGAGGGCGGAAGCACCGTCTCCCTCAAATAACTCGCGGGTCGCCTCATCAACAGACTTCTCGTTTGATTCCGGGTACCGCCGGAACCCAAGTTGGTTCTGGTATCGCCCTCGCCCACGCGTGAACTTCCACGATGCACGCGAGGGGTTAAAGTCGCGGAATTGGACGCGCATTGCCCTTCCTTCATACACACGATTATGCTGGAGAGGGAGTTAGAAACACGACAAACGATACTCAAATGGAAAAACCTCTTCAAAGACAGCGCGTGCAGGGGATTCAGTATTGTTGAATTTCACAAACGCGAAAGCGGCCCTAGAGTTCACTTTATTCAGAAGTCAGCAATTATTACGATGAACACTCTAGTGGGACACACTCGGTCTAACGAGCTTCACGCTCTCCAATCCTCCAAATCTGGAGAAGAAATTTGTTACCTTCTCCTCGTCCCAAGCACCAGGGCCGAACATCTCTAACCCACCAACAAATAGCGTCATCGGATCGAGCTCGCGGTCCTTCAATGCCGTGTCTTTAGTGAAGGATAGTTTCAATCCATCATCACCGGCGCTCGTGGGTGTCACAGGATACGTCGACCCACTAGTCTTAGGTGTGAGTGGTGACATTCCCAGGCCAGGGGTTGAAGGCATGTCGAGCTCTTGTGCCTCATCCTGGAATGGCGTATCATGCTCCTGATCTTCGTTTGAAGGCTCGACCAGGGTAATCGTAGAGTCGACGGTTAAGCCTGGGGTTGCGAGAGTGGGAGGGAAGGGAAGACTGCTCAAAAGATATGATGTTAATGCAATTGGTATAAGGGAATTGGAATATTACTATTCAATTCCGCCCTCTGATTTCGCTAGGGTTTTCCTGTCAGAGGCCCATTGCCCCAGCTTCTTTTCCTTTACATCCCCGAGCGGGGGAAAATCTATCTCTGACCAATCTAGCTTTTGCTCGCCCTTAAGGGAGTCAGCTACGCCTGGTGCACTCACGCTTGGTGCATCCGAAGCACGACTCTGGACCCTTTGCGGACGAACCGTTCTCCATCCGTCCCCCTCATAGTCGCCAACTGAAGAGGCGACAGAACCATCTGGGACATTGTTGAGCGTCGTGTGTGCACAACTGGACCCAGTCTCGCCATCTTTAACCTGCTTAACAAACAAGTCTCGGAATTGAGTCTTTGGGACAAATGCGTTGTCTGCAGAATCACAGCGCGCCTGTTCGGAAATCTTGCCTTCCTGTACGTATGGCAAATGTGGAATGCGATTCACATGCCGGGGACTGCCTGTAGACGGGGAAGTAGCTTCAGGGCCGGTAGAAGGTTGGTGGGCCCAAGTTACTGTGAAGTGTGGAACGCGGCGTAGGGTCTATCGGGAGAGGGTAAGCCTAATCCTTGACCGAGAGATGGTTCGTACCGTTAATGCACTCATACAATCATCGCGGTGTTCCCACTTAATCTCCCAACAACGGCCATCCATATTTTCAGAGCGAGGCGCGTCATGCGCACCTGTGAGGGCTTGCCAACTCGGGGAATCAGACGTCAGACCTAAAGAGGGGGTGATGAATATAAGGCCCTCTAGGTTGATTTGAATGTGTTTACCCCCGGGCGGTTGGTAGACAGAAGATTTTTCCAGCCTGCCGAAATGAGCGGCAAGTCTGCGGACAGTCTAGTAATCTTTATCAATATTGTGTGTGCGTCCCCGCAGGGTGGGACCGTTGCAAAAAAAAATCACCAACCTCAGCGTCGAAGAGGACGGGCTTTAAAAATAGGACCCCATCAGCCATGCTACCATCAACATTCTGAGCCGCCGAGTGTGCTTCCGCATCCACCGCTTCGGCATTGTAGAGGATGTTGTAAAATCTGGGTAAACAGGGTTAAAACGAAGAGTATCAGATATGGAAAAAAGGAGGACTTGGTGTTCTTCGGCCTCCATATTCTCATGGCAAATGGAAGATCCAATTTAATGATCTCGCCATCCCTCGCACCAGACCTACCTTCTGCGGGATTTCCAGCAGGAATAAATTGTGTCGGTGCCCTGGGGGGGGGGGGGGGGGGGCATGTTTGGATATAAAATTCCACGAGAAAAGAAATAACAAACCGGTAAGAAATTATTAGGGTTCTAAACGCTCTTGCAGGTTCATAGCGCAGGATGCGGCCCATGAATGGCTTCGGAGGTGCAGAGTGAAGGGTGTTGATTAAGATGGCCGCAGAAACCGAGTCCTGAAATGGCGTGAGTATATGCGTCAAATACAAGTTCGAACGGCTGAACCTCGCACTGCACAAAAGCGCATACACCACCTTTGGAGTCACGCACAACCTTGATGTTCTTAATTTCAGTGTGTTCAGATAGATGCTCGGCGAGCATGCGGGTTAACTCTGGTTGTTCGATGTTGGATGGGAGACTAGAAATGGGAGGTTTAACTTGAACTGCGGATATTGAATACTGGGAAGCAAACCTGCCGACAAAGATGCTGGCGTCGTGGGGCATCTTGTCGTCTCTTTTTTTGGCGGGATCGCGGTCGCGGTCCTGGGCATCGGCAGGGGGAGCCGTGGCGAGGGGCGAGACCGGGGGAGACGACGGGAGGGTGTCGAAACGAGTGCCCAGGTGCGGGTCCGAGTGACGAGTTTTTGAGGCATGGTGGGGATAGGAAGACAAGTGGCTGGTTGAGGATGAAGAAGGGGGGAGTGGAGAGGAATAGATATAATATTTTAATATTCTGGATAAAATATAAAGAATAAAATAATGCATCGAACGTCGGTTCACGCGTATGCGCCATCAGGCACGTTTCACGTCCCCCGACGCAGAGGCAAGCGGTACCGGTGCGACGATCGTGGACCGCGTGACTTACCTTCCTGTCATGTCAACAGAAGCAATCGCTCATCAGGAAATATACTCTCCATCGTCGAATGTTTTGCGGTAGAGGCCTTCCATCAGAGCGATACAAATCTGTTATCGTATGACACAAATTCTGCTCCCAAATGATCATGCATCCATGGCCTGTCTTGAGCAAATTGATTGATTGGTTCCATCCCGAAAAGTATAGATAGCTGCGGTATCACGCATCCGGGAAAAATACCAAAAGGCCGTTTATGGTGTATCGGAACCGAGCGAGACGAACCACCCAACCGTTGGGACAGTCCGCGGAGATTGCCTGAGTCGTCCAAAAACATACAAACCAGACGTACTGAAGAGCCTCAAAGGTGCCAATAGAATCGACTGCGCTGAAGCACATCGGCGGCATACTTGTTCAATTCTGTTGAACACAAGTCGGCGGCAAAACTCAGAAACGCAAGGTCACGAGCCGAACTCCGACGCTTGTCCACCACTCTCATCGCCCCGCCCAAAAAAATCGACACCACTTCATAAACATGTCGGACGACGGATACACAGGCGGCGGTGGCGGCGATGATTATGATTACGAGGGTCCAGGGTATGCCATACCCTCACATTTTCTATACCAGGTGCATATATAACATGTTGGCACTCGTTCAATCCGTAGATTCGGTGAAGACGCCTTTGTGTGTACTTTACACTTATCACCCATCTTTTTCTGAGGCCAAGATGCCACCAGGATGAAGGTTATGATCTTCTTGCAAACGAGCCCCAAGATGGTGAGCCTCCTATGGGTGAGGACGGGGCGCCTGTAGATGGAGCACAACCCAACGGAGTCGGGCACGATCAGGAGATGGTCAATGGCGACGAGGCTCAGGAGTCGGTTGGCGCGGGTCTCACCGGGGAACGACAACCAAATAAAGTGAGAGTGACAACGCCATATCTGACAAAATATGAACGCGCACGGATTCTGGGCACTCGCGCGCTACAAATAAGGTGCCGTTTTTTTTACTCTTTCTACGCCGGCACGTTAATGCCCACTGGTGATAGCATGAACGCACCTGTCCTGGTTCCTCTTGACGGCGAAACTGATGCCCTCCAAATTGCAATAAAAGAACTCTCCCAACGAAAAATCCCGCTCATCATACGACGGTATCTCCCAGATGGAAGTTTTGAGGATTGGAGCGTCTCAGAACTCATCAGCGATTAATCTATACATCGTTTTTGCATGCATATTCTTGTCTGAACCCACGTCACAATATACATAACATTAAATACACCCAGGCTAAGTACGGCCCGCGTCACTATCCGCTGGAGCAGCCAAATCATGCAGTGCTCGCTGGGTGATCAACGTCCCGTAACTTCCTCGTACTTTTTCTTCTTGTTACTGGCTCTGCTTTGGGGATTTGTGTGCGCCGTTTTAATCCTGCCCGTCGAGTCTCCGGCTTGGGTATCACAGCCTCCACATCCTGCATTGAGAGATCGAACACCTCTTCTCGCCCAGAGTCCCTAGTATATGATTGGTGCTCTCAGCAAATAACAGCTTGCGTTCAGAGTCCTCGAGAACACCACTCATATCAGATGTAGCATGCTTTTTCGATGGACTCCCTTCCATATCAATGGAGGTCTGAGACACCGCCCGGCGCCGTTTGCTAGGTGACAACGGTGGTATCGCACCTCTGCTTATTTTGGTGAATACAATATCTGGGGAAAGTAGCATGTTGAGGGAGGTCGGAGGCCGGTTTTCGTTTCTGAGTGGTTTCTTTTTCCGAACATCGGCTGTAATTTTTTCTATCAGGTTTTGTTCATGACACCAATGGACCTGCAACTTACCCTTCCCTTTCCCATTTTTATTTGCTGAGGGTACGATCTCTTTCACCGCCTTGAATCCCCCACTCATACTAACGTCACCATCCGCCGCAACGAGGGTTTGCTGGATCTCCCAATCGGCAGGCCTATACTTTCTCCAATCTTCAATGACTTTCGTTACCCACGGATCTGTCTCCCCCGCAACATGATAATCAATAATATCACTCCACTCTGTCCCGGGTGGTGTCCTATTCACAAATATGACTTTTCCGGCCCATGGTTTTGATTTCACCTTTGAGGTACTACTGGAAGGGGATGGAGCTGATGCATGTACGGCTCTGGCAAACTCTTTGACAAGTTTCTTGAGGCCATGGACCTTGAGAGATGTCCCCATAATAATAAGCATATCAGGTTTCCGCCCTAAATCCATGGATTGGATAGAGCCGATGTCGTCACCAAGGGGGTGTGGTTCGTCATAGAGCACAATAGCCGGCCGGAGCGTTCCCACCTTAATAGGTCTTGCAGAGCGAGCGAGCCGTGCTTCGGCTGATGATAACATGTTCTATGAGTAATTTATTGTGAGTGTGAAATAGAATGCATACAACGCGACAGGCACTCGGGGCAGTCCGGCGGGGAGCCCTGGTCAAACATGCGCATATGGTCATGCGTGCATGGATATTCCGCAGAACATGACACGCATCGAACGCGATGTATGTCGCCATGAAGCTGAACGTTGCGGACATCTTTGGCCTTGATTTTGGATCCGCCCTTGCCACCTATTTTCACCTCTTGACTGGAACTTCCGATAAGACCCGCTCGCGCCTCAAGGCCATCAATATTTTGTGTATAAGATCGCAAAAGTTTCTTCTTCGAATCCAAAGTCTTGAGGAAGCGATGGGTGGGTGTGGGTGTGGCGGAATCGATGGATTGTTTTAATTGGGAAATAAATGTATAGAAAACTGCAGTTGATGTGGCATCACGAAACAAGGACGCGTCAAAAAGGTCTCGTCCTTTAAGTACGACGTCCGGATATTGTTGCTTAACCAACGCGTATAAACCATCGGATGAGCGGAAATCCTATATCTCGTAATTAGTAAACGGTGGCAGCCAGTGTAAAAGGGACCAACCGGTATCCCACACGAGCAGGAGATGCCAGCACCTGTAACCACAACTATCCTTTTGCATTTTGCAACGGAAAGAGAAATATCTGAGAGGGAACGGCGAGCAAAGGCGTCTCCAGCAGCAGAATTTAGTTTGAGGGTGATGGTCATGTTAGCATGCGTTGTACGCGTCTGTGGGGGCAGTCGACGCTGTGGTTTGACCACCACCACTTTGCCCCTGTTTGTTTCAGACAATCTTGGACCGTGTCGCGTCAGTCACGTGCTCTCTTCAAGGTTCCAACTTTAAAAAATCCACTTTCAGTCATAATAAAAATTGAGTTAGAACAGTGAGGCTATAGCCTATAGCAGTGTAATGTCACCGCGCAGCGCGCGTCTGGTTTTTAAAAAAATGGTTCGATCCATCATTTTCAGAAAGCGGCGCGCATAAAAGGTGTTAAAAATGATCACTCAAATAATTTGGCCAAGTGACTACATCAGCAAAATGGCCCGATTCTTACAAGCTGGGTGTAACATGTTATAATTAGCTCACAATCGATACAATTGATCACAATGTCTGCAATTGCTCGTAACAAAATACATTTATATCGGACATCTTACGCAACAATTGCTTATTTCATGTATTATCTATAATAATTGTACCAATTGCAACATATGGATTAAACTTACCACTTGCAACCGATTTCATACCTTGTATCAACCATGGAATTAAGATATATTCTGCTAATGATGGCAGTAGATTCATATGTTATTCTCATATATTTATCATACATTGTAAAGTGCAATGATAGGATTTGCGTCCACCAAATGAAAATACATAAAATAAAACTATGCGTGATCGATGCGTAACCAGTCGTACCATCCGTCATGATGGAGCCGCATTTCCCACCGCGGCAGTTGCGACCGATATCGTTGGGAGTGGTAAGCGGCTTCGTATCAGTAGTGAGGTTGCTGGTGTACCAGTTGGAATGGTAGTTTTATCGAGGCGTGTGGTTACGTTACGGCACGGGCCGCACGGCCACAGTTTTTCGAGAATCCTTATCTCCAGTGTTGGGGATCAATGACCTTAAAATACAATTCAGAAGCAGGAAAACATGGCATAGATGGGAGCTACCAGGGGCATGAATCGAGATATCCCAGGGCTCTGTAGACCATAGTGTGAGCGTTGTGGGCTGGTTTCGTATGTTTTCCGAATGACCCAGGCAGGGTGACACGTTCAGGAACGAGCCATTGTCGTAAAAAAAGGTCTCAAGCGCACTTGCGGCGCGAGGGGTGCGGGGGATGATGCTGGTACCTAATTTGAAAATTTGAGTGTACTGGGTGCATTTTGTGCATTCCCCAGTGACCCGGACGAGACGGCGCATTCGGAGGCGAAACTTAAGGGTGAAGGTGTTCTTCCAAGAGCATTCGCAGCACGGTGGTGGTGTGGGGACTTGGTTCGATGTTCTGGGCGTATTTGGCACGTTCAGTATTTTCTCCACTACCCACGAGTGAAACAAGGGGCTTGTGGGGAGAACATGATTTGTTACTCCTCAGATGATGCCCGGGCATCTGGAGTGATTGCCGGGTGGTTGCTACCGTTGAGTAGCTGCTTCTTGACACCAGCGTGAGTTTTGATATGTAGGGATCCAGAGACAGCCAAAAAGGCCAGGACCAGCGGATAGCATAGGCTTGAAAATTTTCATTGCCGTTGAGAGAGGACCCACAAACTCCCGCCGCAGTGACCAATACAAATAGCAGATTCCCCCAGAAGATTTTCACAAACAAGACAGACTGAGAGGTGGAGCTTGGGGTGATGACGTGTCCAACATTGGCAGCAGAGTCGAAGGTGGACGAAACTACAGGAGTTCCCAAGTAGTAGAGGTCCTACTGGATTTTTCGTACAGGCGAGAGATTATTGTGTGGAAGTGGGCATTTGGGAAGAGAATCGAACGTTCAGCGATGTTTGTGATGACGTTGATCGATAATCGATAACAATTGTGCACGTGCGCCGTAGGTCGGGCCAGATGTCCAAGTTTTATCCTTACACTAAATTACAGGCAGGTTGCAATAGGTTGCAATCCAGTTCCGTTACTCTCGTATGCAGTTCACGAGGGTCGCAAGGAGTTGGCAATCGGGCCGATAAATTTTTCCTGTTGTGGTTGAGTTGTATGTGGTACAATAGCTCGCACGTCTTGTATCTGAATTATAACGAATTATAATACAATTATGACACTTCCATAAATTACAAGGTCTGGAATCGCTCGTAACCAATTACAATTTTGCGGCCAATTTGCTGATGTATACATACGCGCGACGAAATTTACATTGCAATAACCAACAGTCAATTAGAAAAATATTCCCCTTCGCACCTCACGCTCAGAGGTCGATGTGCGCTCATGATACCAAATATTCGTTTTATTTGAGCATGTGGATGGCGTCGTGGAATCCAAAGCTTTGAAGGTACCAAATTGCTCCTGCATGTTTATCAGAAACCACCCAAACCCGGCCGGGGGAGAAAAACACACCGTTCCAAAGACATGGTTAAAGTACCATACTTCAGACAATACTGTTCCATTATTTGTACACCCAAGGAATGGGAGGGCGCCTGTTTGGGATTTGAGAGCTTGTTGCAACCGGCCAAGGGGATATCCGGTTTTGTTGGAAGGGAGAATACCAGATCTATTTTGCGCACCATTGTTGATTTTTGGAGAGATATCAAAAACTAGTTCACTTACGCTGCAAGCATGTCGAAGGTTGGGAAGCGATGGAACGCTCTAACGACGGTATCGAAGAAGTTCACCACGTCTTGATGCTTTTTGTATGAGGATCCATAGCAGGCAACATCGAAAGTCGATGTGCACGTCGCGTGTTTGGAGAACTAGCAGGTACCATTAGCTAAACTAAAATTAGCAGGGAATATAACAATACCTCATGGCCCCAGAAATCAACATTTGGTGCGCCTTGGTTTATCCAATAGGCGTTCACTGTAAATATTTATGTGTCAGGGCTTGAGTATCTGGTAAATAGATAATAGGCATACTGTATAACAATAAATCGTCTCTTCCAAATTCTTTGATGAATGTGTCAACCCCTGGGCCAGTGTAGGCTGGAATTTTTGTCCCATCGGGCAATATAGCCGGAGAGGGTGATGGATCAAATTGTCTAGAGAGATCACAGTATTGTTCAAAGGAACTGTCAGGCGTCGTCAATACAACGGAGGCAATCACGGATAATAAAAAGCATACCCATCACAGTTGTCGGGCCACAGTCCGTGAATAGTCCAGCTGTCTTTTGGGAGCAACTGCCCTTTCCGCTCCAAACCAGTGTATGTGCTCCAGAACTGCGTTTGTAATACCAATCCACCTGGTGTCGGGGAACAACAGGTATTTTTTATTGATGTTGTGTTTTCGCACGAGAAGCCAACCGGGTTAGATGCGCAACTGGTGATATCAGGAAAGGTATTAGGAACATTAAGTGGGAACAATTGGTTTGTTGTCCCTGCAGCGAGCCTTGAAGACGCCAGCAAGGTGAAGAAAATGAGGCCCTGCATGTGGCTCGTATGCCTAGTAGTATTTGTGGGTTGATACGACCACTGACACGGTTTGCTGGTCCATCCTTATAAGCCGGGGGTTCGGGAGGGAAGCCTACGAACGTGCGGATATAACCACAAGGACCAGCGCGACCCACCCATCACCATGCGTGCTATATAAATATCACAATGATCCAGGGCTCACTGGCAGTGCCCAGTACTAGTTCTTAGATGAACGAAGCAGTTTGGGCAATCTCAAACTCACGTAAAGGCATTTAAGGAATGCAGTATTTCTCCTCCGCACCTGCTCCAAATGCCATATGAGGGGTGCGCGAGAGGCCTCTTATGAGAATACGTTAGAGAGGGATCTTGGACATAAGTATGGGCTGCGATTGTTACATAAGAATACTGGATACATGGGGAAATAATGAAGTCGGTGAGAACGTCAAGCGACAGCGGCCACATGGTGCGAAGAAAGAATGCCAGCATGAGACGAGATCCGGTCCAAGGCGAGAGAGACGTGATATTAGTAGAATTCCAGCCAGCAAGTAAGTCCAAGAGAGTTTCGCGCAATGTCTCGAGTTTCCGGGTCACAGAAGGCTGACATTAGACATCCGACCATCCCCCTTCGTCCAATTTATACGAAGCTTCACTTTCGGGTCTGTCAGGACTGTCGACCAACTTTGCAACTCGTTCTTCGGCACGCCCTAAATCCCGATTCGAATGAGAAAGGAAAAGCACCGATGACAGCGGCAGCACCTTTTCGAAGGAACATCCTCGTAGCGGATGCGTGGGATAAGATATGCCCTCCTATAGGCTTTAATGCGCCACCCGCGACGAATGTCATGGTGGCTCCTGGATCGGCTGGGAATATAAACTCTCAACCGCCTACACCCAAGAAAGAATTATAACATTATAACATACATTGTACTTGATTCGTGAGGAGAATAGCAACCTAAGGACAGACTGGAATCCAGGGGCGGGAGAAACTTGGAAATAAAACCCACATTATATTCCTCAGACAGCTTGGTTAACTTGGAGAGCATCTAAGAACCTTCTAGTGACAATGATTAGGGGTGTATTAACAGGATATATACCTGCGCCAACTGTTGCAGGAGCTGTAAGTAAAGGGTCGTCACAGCAATATTTAAATCACCTTTTGTTGCCTCTCGCTTAATTCACCTCTGCCAGAGTAATCAACGCGAAAGAGAGCCATGATGCTGTCAACTATCTAATAAAAAATGGAATAATTAATAGGGCCCTAGAGTCAACTCAAGATTAAAATACCAAGAGACGAAAATCCTTGTCCTCGGCGAACCGCAAGGAACATTCGTTGATTAGCTCCATCTAATGTCAAGTTGGGGTGGGTTTACAGACCTAAAGGAAGGCACGTACTTGATGTTCACTGTTGAAAGCCCTCGCTAGAGGAGATGAGCGAGGGTCAGGACCTAATATAGTACACACCATAGAGAATATTTTCTAACGCCATAGTCCCATCAACACCAAACCGGTCTGCGATAGACTTGATACGGTCCGGTCGAAACGTCCCTGGGCACAGAATCCGTAAATAAAAAAGGGAAAGGGGAAAAAGTCGACTCAACCTTCTGTGTCGATGTAAGCCACCTTACCAGAAGCTCCGCCCATCTCCGGTGGTAATTGAGCTACGACGCTCATAGTGTGTGCCAACTGTGTTTTCCCGGTCCTAAATTCACCATACACTGACCTGGCATTAGCTGACTGGTGGGTTAGTACCGCACCGTGTACTGCACCTTCAGATATAGATTGGGACATAATACCCCCTATTTATATTGTGTCAGTAGCATAAATATCTTCAGCTAAACGAGCCCACCACCAAGAATGCTGTCAACCGATTTACTTCCAGTGCTAATCAAATTGACGCGCTTTCTTTTATCCTGGACTTCGACACCAGTGGCAAAGGAGGACCCCTAGCAACATATCAGACACGCCGAGGTTCGTTTTGCCAAAACGAACAAGAATTTTGTGGGCTGCTTCCTAGATGTAAGTCAGTATAAATTAAAATGGACTTGAGGACGGTCCTTGACCTTAATCTTCTCTACCTTGGCCTCAGACATCCCCTCAAGGCGATAGATGTCAGGAGGAAACGCACGCATATATCGTTCTCAATACATACCTTAATTTTTAATAGCTGGCGGCGAGTCGTCATGTTCACACCAGATACGGTATTTATAGCTGCAGACTGGATGGCATTTCAGATTTTGCTGGGAAAAATAGCCTAGAGGTGCGGTGCCCGACCTTGAGTTTTAAAATATCTTGAACGTTGATACCCTGCACCGAATGTTAATGTGGCTTGGAATATCTGATAATTCTCTGACATGTTGTTGGAGTTCGTCCACCGTGTCAAAGTATGATACCTAGCGACAATGTTAAACAGCGTGCGCCGTCATGATTTTGAAATTACATACATCTTCAGCCTCATCCCCTTGAGGGGTCGGAGCCCTTGACGGCGCAATGGATCCTTGAGATGGCGCGCGACGTGGAGGCATTTCAAAAAAAAAAAAATAGTCGTATATGGAACCTTCGATGTATGCGCACTGATATGGTGGTGCACCGTTTACAGCTGAGGCTGAAGCCTGGGGCGCGTATCGCGCTGCTTGCTATTATTTGTGGAAATTTGGTAATGACCCCAGTAACTTATCCCATCAGCGTCAATGGCGGTTGGTTCTGTCAGCGACTCGGATTTGCTCCTAAGGTTCATGGACGGGTAATAAATCCACGAACCGGAAGCTTCCCTGCGACCGAATACAATTTCATCTCCGCAGCGTCGCCAGTTCAAGCTGCCCCAGAATTGAGTTGACAAGTCACAATGAAGCAATGAAGCAATCGAGCTTTGTTCGGAATTCTGCTTAGTGTGGGTTCGCACCGGCACTCAATATCGGCTATTCGACGTGAGTCGAAAGTCATATTTCGCAAATGAGCGTAATATATAACCCTGAACAGGGTCATCCTCCAATAGATTCCAAATTGTTTCATTGACAGGCCTTTTCCTGGCCATCCCGCCACAACGCCCCGGAATGAGTATAAATACTTGTTTGGGGGCTGGGAATTTTTTGGTTACTCCCCTCTGAGAATACTGCACCCTTAATGCGCGAGGAAGACCTATTCACCACTTTTGAATCACTCAAGCAACGATCACAGATACAGCCAGACAGGCGGCATCCGTATGCACCACCCCGAGATTTTGGCAGGCAAAGCGAGGTCAGCAACGCGTCCAATACGCTAATATAACCTTGATTGAGGACAGAACTCAGGAATCTATTGACTGTCGATATGTTGAGGTTGTTCCTAGGCGAAGGCCTGCTGAAGCGGTAAGTATAACCCACCCCATAAATTGAACGGCTCTCAACTAACAAAAGAAAGGATGCTCACAGCACGTCCCGAAAACCTGGCCGCCTCACTGCATTGATCATTGTGGGTTGAATGGGTTGACCAATTAATATTTATTGGTCTCAAGCTGAGTGTCGATTTAGGGGATCGCGCTGCGTGTACTTCGTCGTCCCAAGTCGGCTCATGCAGAAGGTCGTTGATGGTTAGGGTGTGCTCCGTTTTCTGGAATATCATAACTTCGGATAAAGTTCGATGTTGCGTGGACGTATAAGAAATTATTGGTTCGTCCTAAACTACCCCAATGAGTCTCAGCGGTAGGTATTCTTCATATTGAGATGGGATATGATTAGCCCACGCTCAGCGTCATTTGGAGGGAAAGGACATGCTCAGGTGGTTGGGGGTTGTACAACTAACCAGCGAAATTGGACGTAACCTGTACGCCTTGGAAATAATCCGTACGCCTCCTCGACATGCGGCTAGATTAACCTTTCGCTATCACGAATTTATTCGATGTAGCCCGGTCGCTGCCCTCGTGTCCGGATACTACCGCATCTGAATATTTCAATACTTGGTTGACAGTCTGGTGCCTCAAAATATATTTGAGGGGTATTGGTTTTCGGAACCCATTGGCGGGAGGAAGCCACGAGGTGAGGTCTCAATATACTAATGCCGATGGCTTGCCGTTTGCAGGCGAATTTTTGACGCAAGGCGCAAAGAAAGCCATGAGCCAATTTAATTGGATCCGGGGCCCGCGTGACATATACCGCTGGCGGTTGCGGTGATTGTGGGTGCGGATGCCGATTTGATCAATAATTCGAGATTCTTATGGCTGTTATTGGAGCCGTTTGATCAATAGGTTAATCCGGAACCCCAGGTTGGGGGATTCGTTTCTTAAGTTAGGGTAGCCAGCACTACTGCGCGGCGCGTGGAGGCTCGCTTGTAGGATAGCCTCGGGCTGAGGCTGGAGTAAAGTGTATCGCGATCATCAGAGGACATTACATAATTATAGCCCATGATTATTATTGATACATGATGTTTCCGGAAAAGTACTCACGGCGAAGCATTCGTTGTTCCATTTTCCCCACCCCTCCCAGATCAACCCACATAAGGATTTGGCAAATACAACTGTCAGATCTCAGAGGCAACCACTATATGTGGATATTCCAAGATAAATCGCGAGCGAGTTGAGAACTCGTTCGCAAATCAATTGACAATGGCAAGCTCTCGTATGAGTAAGGTATTATACATGATTACACGAATATCTATAAAAAAACATCAGTCGGCATCAACTACCATACCACCCGCCCTCTCTTGATTCTGTCCGCCAGATCAGACCCTCCGAATACCTTCTTCTGCTCCTGACTCAAGAAGCCACCATTCCTTTCGATTTCTGTCGAGCATGTTCTTCGGCTGCAAGTTCAGCCTTCTCCGCCTCGAGTCGTTCCATGAGCCGTTCCTGCCGCTCAACCGACATACTGGATGCATCAGTTGACATGGCTGCAAGGCGTGCAGCACGATCGTTGGTCTTGTCATCACCGTTCCGAGATTGGTTGTAAGAATGATTGGTCACCTGGCGGCGTGGGGAGACACTCATTCGTGTTCGTTTGTATGGTGGAGTTCGGGCGCGGCCAGGGCTTCGGCTACGTGGCCGTTTTCCATGATCAGGATGGTGATCAGGGTTTCTACGCAATCCACTCCCGCCAGCGTGGTTATCCTCTGAATCGTCTGACCTCGGCCATGTTGCAAGGCTGTGCCTATTGCGGCTCGCGCGAGAATCCCCCCTGGGACTTCGGTTGTCATGGTGGTGGTAGGGCTAGGGCTTCTCCGGGGTGAATATTCCTGTGGTTGTCATGTCGCCGGTCGTCATATCGTGGATGTGTAGGAGAGCGAGAGCGACGATCACGGGGGCTCAGGGAGCGGCGGGACCGGGAATACCGATGACGGAGGGTGAGCGGTAATCTGAACGGTGACCTGCGGGGCTTGGAGATCGAGATTCCCTGATCTTTTGGTGCCTCCGCTCGTGCTTAAGTCTTTTGCGTTCCTCCTTTTCCCGCTTCTTGACTTCTTTGTCCTTCTTTGGTTTGATGCCATTCCTCTCTTGCATTTCCCTTAGTCGCAACGGGTTGGATATGAGGGCTTGATATGCAGCTTGCTCCTGTTGCTTGATTGCCAATAGTGGATCTTCTCGAATTTTGGCAGCAATATCGCGGGCATTGTTTGCATTTTGGACAGCAATGAAATTCTTATGCGCTGCGCCAACCTAGACCCCGTTAAGCATAAGACACAAGGTTTCATCAAATGGTCAGACCTTGGCGTTCTCGTCTGCAGTCAGTATTTTGTCAACGCGCTTCTTTCCAAGAAGATAGTCTTCCAGGTCGTTCGGATTTTGACTGGTGCCCGTCGCAGGCGTTGTATACATCCATTCCAGCTTCTCTGTCCGCTTCTTCCCTGTTTGCTCTTCTTGCAAGCGCTGCAATTCCTGAAGCTGCCTTTCTTCCTCTTTCTCCTTCCGCAATTGATCGAGCTTCTTTTTTTCTTCAAGCTAGTGTTAGGGATGAGTGATAATTCACGACGGGGTGGATGCAACTCACAGCCTTCTTTTCCTCAAGCCACACCCGCTCCTGATTTTTTAACAGGAGCGGATGCCAGGACTTTTTCATGTTCAAATCTCCACCGCCCATTTTTGCGAATGTAGGTCGATAAAGGGGTAGAAAGTATTATTGTTGAGGATGGCTCTGACTCCAAGTTGAATGCCAGAAGCAACAAGTGGGGTTGTTTGTACATGTATCGCAAAAGCCTTCTCTGCCCTGCTGCGCCAATCACCAAAAAACAGTGACCCATTGAAACAATGTCAGCGCTCTTTTACCGTCTCCAACCCCCATGTCGCAGCCTGTCTCACTGCCTGACGACCTCGAATATGGAGAAAACGAACCCCTGAATAGTGGTACAACCCAAAATACCCAGCCAACGTCCGTCCTTTGAATTAGTAACTCATTTTCTTCGCTTATAATTGCACAGACCAACTCGTTCTATATATGCCCTCACACGTAGTGAAATTACCAAGGGCCTTGCGAACCGCTTTGTGCATTCGAGAACATACATTTTCCTGTATCTTGGCATGGCGGCGCTTTCGGTGACGACCGTTGTGCTAAGTTTGACCGACGGATGCCCTGGTTTACCTTTCTATATCCTCGAAATCATCATCAATACTGCCATGATACTGGAAGTTGGGATACGCTTTGTAGCGTTTGGAAAGGTGGGCTTTGATCTTTTAAACAAATTGGACATCCACCGACTTGACGTCCGCAGCAATTCTGGAAATCGCCCTTCAACGTCGTGGATCTGATATTGACCGCATTCTGTGCCTTGACATTGCTTGTACTTGTCTTTGCACGATGCGGATCTGGCAGTAAGGAGGAGGAACTGCTCGATACCCTGCTTCTTGTTGCACGGAATGTACTTCAATTCGGTCGCCTAGCGGCGGTGATGCGACAGTGAGTATTTCCACGATCCATGTCGCGTGTTGTATGATTAAGTTTTGTGAAGATCCGGACAGTCAATATTTTCACAGCCGAAACCGATTGATATCAATGCAGCTCGCCGGGCCGGCTTTAGTATGGACATTGACGTTGAGAGCGAAGATGAAGAAGATGCTGAGCTTTCGCGTCCGCTGGTGCAAAACCCTGTATTGTTTGATGCTGGAACCGATCACCATACGAGGGCGTTTACGGAGATGCCCCGGGCTGTGCAAGCGATCCAGGACAGAGATGCAGAGGATGCATGGGCCGAGCTTGGGTGAGGGTCGGATCTACATCTAGAACCTATCTAGACTAGGACATTCCTTGCGTTATAATATATTGGTCGGATAATAAATATATGACAAAATTTAGCTCTTGGTGAATGACTAGACTTACAGGGAGCTTTTGGACCTGCCCCAAATGGCTAGGATGGTGTAGAAGACTCTAATTTGCAATCTAGTGAACTCAGGGAGAGATATCTCGGGCTGTTGTGCGATGTTTCGCAAAGGGCGCCAAAGACGTAATATTATCATAAACCTCCCGACTCCTTACACCCATGAGAGCTTTCTTTTTTTCTCCCATGCCTATGTGTTGACTCGGATACTCTGGAAATTATCCAGTATCTGTACCCAAACCACCACCACCACCCCCGCTAGCTGCCCGATATTCGTCCACGTTGGACTGTACATCAAGTCACTCTTTGAATTTCACTTTTGTTCTTGAAATCACTTTTATCTATGTCGTCCACACTCTCCCGCAATGATACTGCCTCACGGACCTGGTGGTCCCTCTCCAAGTCTTCCAGCTCATCCAAAGATCTCAGGCAGCCATTTCCTTCCGAGAAAGTCCCCGCCCGCCAATCCCCAAAGTCTTCCAACAGTCTTCGCCTAACGACCATCGCATCAGCCATTGGTTTTAACCCAAAAAACACCCTGCTTTGGCTATTCAGGAACCACCCCCGTCAATCATGTCTCCCAACCCCTCACCACTCTCGACTAGACCTCATCTCAATAGGCCACCCTCCAACTCCGTTTCTTCCTCAAGGTCACGGGTCGATTCGATAGAGCCACGGACACCATCCGACGGGCCCATCATAAACCGCCATTCTCTTCTGACACTCTCTGATACTGACCCATTTGCCGGTCGTGGTATTTCCCGTCCCATCCTTTCCTCCAACAGCAGCCGTCTCTCTGCTCACTCCAGCACCTCAGGCCTGGATTCAAAAAAGGCTGATATATTTCTAAACCGAGGCTCATATGCTTCATCGTCATCACACTCCCATCAACTTGGTGGTGATCTGTCACCAAATCCAATTTCGGATGCAACTAGCCTGGACGCCCCCTCAATAAAAGTCAAGCGAGTTATTCCTAGGTACGTCCAGTGATCATTTCAAATCATTTTAATGAATCCTTTCCATAGAAAGTCAGCTTCAAGCTTACACCGGCAGCCGTCTGTTATCGCATCAGAGGATGTTCTGAACTCCGCATGGGAGAATCTTACACGGGGTGGTCCAGTTGCATTCCCTCAGCCACCACCCACATTAGCAAGCGGGAATAGGCTCAGCCAACCTGAAGCGGCCTCGCTTCAACGTCCGCCGATGCGCGCAAGGGGGTTGACGGATGTTGGCGCTCATCAGCGGACTGTATTACTTGCCAACCCGTCCCGCTCGCAGCCCCACCGACCTCCTCGGACCCCTCCACATCAAAGTTCACCTCGTGTAATCATCCGACAAGCGTCCATGTCGCGGATCGGCGCACCGCCCAGTGCACCTCCAAGTCACGAATTACCCCCACCTCCTGTTCCGCCCCCGCTTTCGTCTGGCGATGAGAATGACGATGACGTGGATCCCGCCGTTCCCATTCTATCTACTGGTTCAGCTTCATCCTCTACTCTCTCCTTCGCCTCCTCTGTATCTTCAAATCAAGAAGTCCTCGTCAGCCAGCATTATAGCCCGCGCCAGAAAGAGAAGAAACCATCAGAGCGCGCTGTATTTTCAGCGTCGAAAGTGGATCCAGAATGGGACATGGGGTCGACAAGAGCATCATCAAAAGCATTACCCCCAACATCGTCGCGCACCCTCAAAAAAGCCCTCTCACATCAATCACTCTCCAAGCGTAGTGTCGCGAATATCCATCATTTTCCTCCCGAGGGGTTGTCGGATGATAAAGTCCCCCGGAAGCAACGCTCTTTTCACCACCCTCGTCTTCCAATCCCTCCGATACCCCTGTCTCTCACTCATACACCCTCTACTTCTCCATTTACAGCATCCGATCCAATTATCCCTCGTCCAAGCTCGAGCACGTCCTTTCCACACGGACGAAAGCGATTATTTTCTGGATCGAATAGACGCCCCTCAACCTCCCAATGCATTCCTTCAGAAGACGATGCGCAGTCTGTGTTTAGCATTCGGTCGTCGGAGCACGAACAGCATAGCGGTTCGTCATCGTCGCAACCGCTTTCATCCATGGGGGCCGTATTTCATTCTTCATATTGGGAAGACAGCGCCCATAGCCAGCAACCCAGCAGTCCAATCTCCCTTGTACAGGAATACACACCGCAACAAATCATGTCGCCTGCAGAAATGGCGAAAGTCGAAGCTAGCATAGGTGAGCCTGATCCCTACGTCAGGCCACGGGGACTGTCGCTCATGTCTGCTTCCACGGCGACGTCTGATACTCATGATGACGAATTTATACCAACAGGATTGTCACCTCCGCCTTCTGCGAGGAGTACGCTGAGATTTAACGGCCCGCCTTTCCGACGAGGTTCGCTAGCCATCAGGGGGTCACTAAATCCCCTTAAGCTTAACACCCGGCCTTCCACGTCGCAGGCCAATATGACTCCACCCTCCTCCCCTGATAACGTGGGTTTGGGTCCCATCAGTCCATCGGCCTCGCCCCTTATTGCTAGTCTACCACCTCCACCCCGGCTCCGCCAGAAAGCGGTGGAATCTAGTGAAAATTTTACACTCACTACATCACTCCCCCCGCCCCTGTTCGAAAGGTTCTGCGCCCCAAGCCATCAGTGGAGAGGACGATACATCGCAAGTCCCTGATGCGGAAACCTTCATTTTTAGACATTGACGACGAACTCGACAAAGACGACCGGTACATAGGGCGGGCTTTTAACGGCAGCTTTCTTGACCTTGCTAGGGAATCATTTGACACCGTGCGCAGTTTTGAGTGACACCCAGTTAGGCCCCTACATTCATGATTTATACTTAACCTGCTTCCTCTTTTTTATGTTGCGTCTCTATCCCTTCCAAAAGTGTCTTAATAGTTTAGCCCGTTTCGACTAAATATTGCTCATTATCTTATTAGCATTATTCTTTTGGTTTCGCTAATCCTAAATATTCGCTTGTAGAAAAATCAAATTGTCCCATGGAATAGAAAAGTATATGTATATCGGGATTAAAATGTGGAAAACGCTACAGGATCCCAATATCAATCCGTCTCATCGGTGTGGTACCCGGCGCGCCGCATGGCACCAAGCCTGTGGCGAGCAGCGCCCAGATCCTTTTCCAACTTTAATATCTCACCTGCTGTTCCATCTCGCGCTTCTTGAACTCTAGGACGGCCATATTCTTGTAGTCCATGTCTTCCTCCTCCGTTTGGCGCGCCGAAACAGCTTTTACCTGTCGAACAAGGGCCTTGCACGCCTCGGTAACAGCTTTGGCTGCCGCCTCCAAGCGTTCCTGAGTTTTCGACATCAGATTAGCCTTAACCCGGGAGCAGCAACAAGTTGAGCTGTGGCGGCGGCAACTTCATTCGAGGCAACGATCAACTGTTCCAATGAATGGGTCCCTGACAAAACACCATCTGCACTTTCGATCAGGAGATTGGTTGCGAATGCAACAGCTTTGGCGGCGGAAATTAAGCCTTCGGTCCACCTGTTATTGCGCTTGTAGAATTGTTGCATAGAGCTAGAACCTCTGCCTTGGTTTACGATTCTTGTTGGGAATCTGTCGCGGCTTTAATCAGCGGGAGATGGCGTTTGTGATAGCCATCGCTGATGCAAGGATGGAATCATGGACCTGCAAATCTACAGCGCTGAAGCGTGATGAATCGCGTGGTCGTGACATGAGCTCCTGTAGGCGTTGGGTGGCCATCTCGATGGCTCGAGCCGCGCTTGACATCTCCTGCTCAACAATGTCACCAATATCGCCATTGGCGCGGGCCAAGGCACCAGCTTTGGCACCCTTGGGGACTAATCCATCCACAACCTCTGATAATTTTGTGAGCGCTCCACGAGCTTGGCTATTATTGCGCATTGCGACTTCTTTCCTCTGGCTTGGTTGTAACAGATCCAATTTGTATGACTGCAAGTTTTCGAAGAATCGGAGACCGACGTCTCCCGCGGTCCTGGCAACGTTGACGATTTTGTCCGAAGCATCATCATCACTTGCCAGTCGAGTGATTCCTTTGGTGTTGATTAATACGTCCGACAATGATTGGGCAAATTCATTGGCCGATTTGATGACTTCAACATGGTCGCCACCAACGTCTCCACCAAGATAAAGATTGTAAATGGTTGCGAATTCTGTGGCATTGTTTACGGCTTTCTCGATCATTGATAAGGTATATTCTGGTGTTGAGTTGAGGTTCCCTGCTTGCGTGGGTGATTCAAGCTCGTAGATGGAATCGTCAACTTTGTGGACGCATGCTTGTAGGATGGAATCTAGATGGCAAACGTTTTCAAGCCCCAACACGATAACATTGACATCTGGGACTCACCAATGATTTGATTCAACTTCTTCCTGTTATCCAGGATCAAAGTATCAATTTGTGCATTAGTAGTTTCGTCAACAATCCCTTGGTTCTAAACCATCCGTTCAGTAAATAACACCAATACAATGGATGTCTTCTACCTGCTGGGCCTCGGATAGTTGTTGGATGGTGCTATCCATACCTTCTTGTAGAATCATTATCTCTTGGTCCTTTTCTTCTCGGAGCCGCTCGATGTCACCGCTTGCGTTATCAAGTTTTGATAGTAGGTCGTCGATTTGAAGTTGTTTGGCCTATTGCATGTCTTGAATACTAGTTGTCAAACCAAAGCGATACACCTACGCGTAGTGAATCTTCTAATTCAGATAGTTGTCGGTTATACTTGGCCATCACAGAGGACACTTCAGAACTTTTGTTCCGTGACGAGTCCTCCGCACGCTCGTTCGCGAAATTGAGCTCTCGTCGAATGCGGTCCATTTCCTCTTTGTGCGTGGACTTCTGGCGGTCAATATCAAACCTTGCACGATCACGTTCACGAAGCATGTCCGCTAGTTCCAAGTTTTTGGACTTCAAGTCTCGCTCCATTCTCTCCATGCGGTCTACAGCCTCTTGTGTCGAATTTGCCTTGAGCTGCAGCTGCTTGAACTTTGAAAGCATGTCAAGATGCTCCCCACGGAGCTGGCTGTATAATTTTGCGAGTGCTTCATATTTGTTGCGCCAAAGCGTGACTTGATCCTGAAGCTGTTTGATCAAGTCGTCTTTGGATGCCATTTGCGAATTGATATTCGCGGTGACGCCATTGAGTTCGGCTTCCAAGGCTTTGACTCTCTGGAAATAATTTTAGAAAAAAAGTAAGCCAACTTTTTAATCGAAGTCCCTACACGATCGTATTGTTCCAGGAAAATTTGATCCCGTTCGTATTGGCCACGCATGGCAAGGAGCTCCCGCTCAAGTTCACCAGACTGTTGCTGAGCAGCTTGATTTTGATACATCATTTGCTGTTGCATGAGTTGCTCCTGTGCAAGCCTTTGAGCTTCCGCTTGCTCCCTCTGGCGTTGCTCGAACTCGTGCTGCTGTTGTTGTTCCAGCTCGAGCCGGCGTCGCTCCTCCGCCTCTCGCTGGCTTTGTAGGGCAGCCTGCTGATCTTCGTATTGCTTCAGCATCCGCGCTTGTTCGTTGATTTCCGCCGCGTTGGGTGACGGGGCCGACGGTGGCGGTGAAGGAGATTTTACCGCTGTTTTTGGGCGAGCGGGGAGATCAGGAGCGTCACCACTATCCTGTAGATTGGGGGGTTCCTGTGGGGGGTTATTTACTCATTTCTACTTCAATCTATCGTAGTCACATACTTGCCCGAGCTTGGGGACATTGATGAGACCGGTTAGGTACTTGAGATTCGAACATTCATAGTAGAATTTTCTTAGGCTGTGATGTTGAGTCGTATATCGTTGCCGTAAAGGCTCCAAAGCGTCGATGTCATTAGTCCCTGTTAAATACGTTCACACTCAAAGTCATTTGATGATTGAAGGACTCACTCCTGTACATTGCGCGCAACATGCTTGTGATAAACCGGTATATCCCCAGCTCTCCTTGACAAGGGGCACCAACGCCGAATGCGACATTCATTATTAGCAGAGTTCCTGAAATTCGAAAAAACCATTCTTTGGAAAGACTCGATTTGATCTTGTAATCCCATGAGGTCGGATATCGTCTCGTATCTGTGCAAATATAAGGCTAGCTCCTAACTGGATATTTTGATCGGTCTCACCCTTCATTGGGGTCGTCAATACCTTTCAGGGTAACATACTCCTCGTATTCAAAGAGGCCATTGAACTCTGGACGCAGTCGGTGGAATCGAAGTTTAGCCAATATGAATTGGACATATGTTTTGATTAGCGACCCATATCCTTGGTGATTGTGAGCATCTAGATATAGTAAAACTAAACTCAATTACCTTTCTGACCATCAGAACCAATCGTCCGTGCACATGTTTCAAGCCAGGCTGTTTGCCCGTGTGCTTCTTTGATTGTCTGTAATAAATATCGCGATTTGGGTCAAATGCATGGCGCGGTAGCGCTTACAATTGGATGGCCTTCCTGGAGCACCTTGTGGACAGTGATGAGCGCTTTAAAAGTTTGTACCTCATCAGCCAATATAGGTTGTACGCGGAGACCACTCCAGAAAGAAATTGATGAGTGATAATCCCAGGTGAACACAATGCATTCTGAAAGAATTCAGCGTTTTGTACAAAGGGTGATTTGCACTATGTACCCACTTCGGACGTGCTTCTGTTTCGGCGCCGACTCTTCTGTAGTTGTGCCTTCTTGATGTTTACTACAAGCTCTTGTTCAGCTTTGTCCTTGTCTACAGGCCGTGTTGGGTAGTGGACTTCTTCATCCATATCGAAACCGCCCTGCCGCATCCGGCCAGATCCACCACCAAACCTAGAGACGGGTTTAATGATATCGGATTGTTTGTTGACTGTTCACTTACATTTTTGCAAGTCGCTAAGGTGTGAGTGACGAGGGTACCTGTCTAGTCAAATTATGGTGGAAAGAGAGAATATTCTTGGGAGTAGTCGAGAGCTTTGAAGTTGTTTCATCCACAGTACAGCCTATAGTAACATCGACCCCCTTGTGTCTAAGCGTGTGAACTCCACCGCGGCAACCCATCCGCAGCCGCGGCCAGTCTCCCGCAGCTCGACTACTATGTTCCCCGCAAGGTCTTTTTGGCTTCTCTTAGGCGTACGCACGAATTACCACATACCAGTCGTCTTCAGAACCTCGCGTTCAAGCCAAAAATCCGCTTTGCTCACTCAGACAGTTCTACGGTCCCAACTATTTTCAAGTCTCGACGCGACCCATGGATTAACCCCACAATGCTTCTCCTTGGTTTCATGCCATTCTTCACTTTTGGGCTAGGGACTTGGCAACTTCAGCGGCTTCAATGGAAAATCGCCCTCATCGACGAACTCGAAGAAAAACTAGAACTGGCGCCCTTATCCCTCCCTCAGAAAATCAAGTAGGGCGAGTTGCCTCACACGCCCTCTTCCGACCTAACGAAACGTCTTGGACAGCCTCTCAGTCATACCTGAGTTTGTTTATCGGAAGGTCATGCTCCGTGGACGATGGGACCATGCCAAATCAATGTTAATAGCACCCCGTGTTCATGAAGGCGTCCACGGCGTTCATGTTATTACACCATTAATCAGAGAAAACGGGACCACTGTCCTCGTCGACCGTGGTTTTGTTTCAAAAGAATATGTTGCACAAGGAACCTATCAACAAGAAACAGGAGAGGTAGAGGTGCTCGGAATGCTAAGAACATCCCAGCCCCGCAACCGATTCACACCCGACAACCACCCTGAAGATGGCATCTGGTATTGGACTGATGTCGACGCTATGGCAGAACATGCGGGTGGGGAGTCTGCTCGTGTTCAGCCAGTCTTTGTCGAACAGATCTTTGGTGAATACCTCAGAGTGTTGGAGTGTTTGTCTGGTCTAACTTGGCATAGAGGGACATGCAGGCGAAGCAGGTTCCAGGTTAACAAAAGGGATTCCTATTGGACGTGCTCCTACCATCGACTTGCGTAATTCCCATCTCTCATATGTGATGACCTGGTATGGAATTCACTTTGTTGGTGGATGACTATTTATTGCGGAACTAGGTATGCATTGTCAGGACTCACTGCCTTTATGTTTGCTCGGGTTCTCGTCACCAAGAAGCGTTCTATTGGCCGAAAACTCCCCCGTTTCACTTAGAATATTAGCCCCGTGAGGGATGTATCTAAATATTAAATATAATGCACAGGCCGAGGGGTTTGATTGGCTGAAGCCGATGTCACTTCATGGATCCAACCGTGTGTGTTCCAGGATCAGATGCAATAGTCCCTTGGTAAAGTCAGGTCGCTGAATCAGGAATCTTAGAGTAAATGCTTGACTGGGCCGTATACCCTGGGGTTCATGAACACATGCAGGGGGTGGAAATTCCTTATAGGATGCCTATTCTGCGCCACTTCCAGCGAGCCGTGTGTATAGAGGCTGATTCTTTGTTGTGATGTATTGTGCGCGACTGGCGTTACTGGACCGTTGAGGTAAATCATGCGCCAGTCATCATTGTATTTATTGCTTAGAGGCAACAGCACCAGTACTTTCACCTGGTCAATCTGATGTATGATGGCTGAACCATCGTCGTCGTGGGTGCAAGGTCTTCTCGTATTAATTTTCCTCATGACCCTTCTGGCCCCGCAACTACACCCCCTCGCACGCATCCCTCCTACCAAAGGTCTCCCCTCCGCGGCGCGGCTCTCCGCTCAACCCCCATCATATGGCGTCGAGTAGTCTTCGTCACCGCATTCTTCATGTTGATTCATCAGACGTTTTTCTCGAGTCTCCATCAGAGAAACGGGCCTCCGGAACGAGTCGCTCGTCCCCGCTTCGGTGTCGTCCGGGGGCAACCATTTTTGGGGGATTCGACTCTCAGTGGTGCTTTTTCGGACGAATATGACCTTTGTAAGTCATCGTGCATAACCTAGGCGGTTTGGTCTCATCCTTCTCCTTCAGCTCATGAAGGCAAGCACCCGCAGGCCCGGAACCGGCATGTTTTGACCTCGTCTCTCTTCAGATCCAAGAATTCTGCAGGATGTACAACGCGCCATAAGCTCAAGGCCCGCCGCGAGGCCGGTTACGAGCAGCCAGTTATCTCCCGAAAGTTTCAAGTCGGATACCATTCCCCGTTCGAGTAATTCTTCCTCCCCTCCACTTGATCAACCCCTTTGGAGCAGCGTCTCCCAGACAAACATGGTCAACGCAAGCGATGTTGATTTCAGTCCATCGACGGCTGTCGTTAACCCTGCTTACGCTGCCCATCCAGTTCCTTCGTCGTCCGACTATGGTAAAACCCTCGACTGGGGAGAATCTAGCGATAAGGGTGTGAGATGGGCGTTGTCTATCCATAAGCGTAAAGGTAAAGAAAAGGAAACACCATTGGTTTGAACCTGGAGCAGGAGGCTAAGGTACACGAAGGTAGACTACACTTTCATTATTGTTCGTCGTCTACACTGACTTGGCTAAAGCAAAGCTATTCAACTGCGAGCGATCATGTCCCCACAAACAAAGCGCAAAGCTAGCATTGTTCAAAACCAGCTTGGTAGACGTTATCGGCTACTTGATGCATTACTTTTGTCGGGGTCCAATTTGAATATGGCTCATGTCGCTCGTTGGCGCAGTACCCTCGAGCCTGTTCTTACAATTTCCCTAGAAAAAGCTGAACCCTTCGCTTGGCTGAAACACCTGATAAAGGGGGAACGAAGAGATTGCATCGTCCACCGTGGTATTTCACAGCACTCATTGTGGAGGAATTTTTGCACTCGATAACTCGGCACGACACGATGGAAACTATTCCAGAAGATTCTAACCTGAACAATCTCTCACCGAATTATTGTACCCCCTAACCCACAGTCCCTGACCCATCTCGCACCTCTTCCCGATATTCATCAAGCCCATCTACCTCGCATCGACTCTCTACAGAAGATTCCCTCTCCTTTGAGCCTATCGTTGGCCCTTCTTATAGCTTATTGGACAGGGATGCTGAATCTCGGGAAAGTGGCGAATCTGGACTGAGCAGTCTTGCAAGTGGCGAATCTCATCCAGCCCTTTCAAACAATATTTCACAGGTTCCGACACACACACCAGACAAGGTAGCTCAGAGGGTGCCTCAAGATAGCGATATCTCACCAAGTGTTGGTCAATCACCTCTTGATCCACTGGATCGTATTGCTACCATCAATGTTAAAGTCACATCCTTGGACGAACTGCAGAACGGTAGCAACAAGCCCAAGTCGATACCAATTGTTCCCAAATTAATGGTCGATGACAAGAGCCTCTCCATTCCCTCTGCCTCTGTTGGTAAGCTAAGCGGCTCTAATCCTGATCTTCCACAATCTGCCCTCAGCCGATTCTCGGGCCACATCCCTCAACTCCCACCGCGGCGGGAACCCAAACTGCGACGAGCTCAAACCTCCCTACCTCCTATTGGCCGTTCATCCTCCGGGGCTCAGGGTAGGCTGCAATGGGAGGCAGATGAAGAGAAGCTTAATCGGGAGTATGAGGCCAAGACGGCGTTAGTGGTTCCCTTTCCTTTGGTAAACCAAATGAACATAATGTCCCAGGTTGCTGAATGAGTCTCTAATTCAAAACCAACGTATCCGTCAACTTTTGAATCGGATTTCAGCCGATGTTCGAGACTACGAGACAGTGCAGTCAGAAGCCATGAAGTCATTTCATACTCCCTACGACAGTCTTCCCCGAGAATTGCTGGAAGCTTTTAGCCATGATCCTGCTGCTGTCACTGGTGCGACCCGTCGCGGGACAGGTTATATGGTTGTGGATGATATCCATAACCGCCTTGTCCGGCAGCGCGAAATCTTCCAAGAATTCCTCAAGCAGGTGGGAAAGAGCGAGCATGGATTCAAGGGTGTCCTCGGTGATCCCATAGTTGCCCTCGTCCAATGTTTGCGAGAGCTGGAGGCCCAGCGGGAATCGGTCTGCAAAAAAGCCCAAAACGTGGGGGCGAAATTAGCCACTGTTCAAGGCGTGCACTCCCTTACCAAAGATGAGTATAACATGGCATTATCGCACGTCTCTGTCGTTTACCCTGAGGTTTGTCCCGCGTCCATTGCATGATTTCCCTTCAGAATTTTTACGACTCCGTCTCCTAGCTTTCCCACATCATTGCCCTTGAGGAAAGCTACAAAGACCAGTATCAGCAATTTTGGGAATTTGGCATGGATGCTCTCACGTTTCTCTTGGATACAATTACCCCCTTCTGGAGAACCTACGGCAAGACTATCGGCGAGGATACGCGAGATTTTCTCATCATCCCTCTCTATCGGAACGAATTTACCGGCGAAGCCAAGAGATATCACATTCAACACTTTCCTAAACGCTCGTTTCGTCATTGGCTAGGACTAATCTTATTCTTCCTGTCCTCTGTCACTGTGATGGTTCTCCAAGGACGCGCTGCAGTTTCATCCTCCAGCCATTATAAATTGCGGTGGATCACATATGAAAGTGTTCGATGGACCGCAATCCCATTTTTCTGGGTCGGTATCTTAATCCAGTGGTGGGCAGTCCTCACGGAATTTGCAATCGTTTTCCTTCAACTTGGGGTGATTGTATGGTGGGTGGGTTGGTCAGTAAGACTGTTTAACTAGGATAGTAGAAATAATCCATCATCGGGGCATTTGCAAGAGCGAGGCTATTTATGTACATCAAGCTGTTTAATCGTACATTATCGACATGGTCGTAGTATTCATTGTATTTGGCTAACGTTGCCTTCTACCGGGGTTTTGTCGGGCGGGCTGGGGGTATCATTGTTTCGAACAGGTACATCGGGGCAGTGGCCTGCGCCGACAGGACAGCCACGTCTGAGTCGGGCATCCCGCCGTCAGGTGCCGGTTCAGTGGGGGTGCGTGGCAGATTCGCGTATAGTTGTGGTATTTCTGGCTTTGCCCTCCCAGAATCAACACAAGGGCGACAAAATTCTAATATTGTTAGGATTGGCAGTAATTGAGGGGATGTATGTACTCACGGCCACTTAATATCAATGGAACATCGGTTTGTTGGCAGACCACACACCGGATTTGCGCGACGGTTGTCGCTCCGCTTTGTGGAACACGGCGCCGTTTGGTGGGGGGTGGCTCAGCACCTCCGCCAGCATCTGGCGCAGGTTTTCGCTGCCGCCGCTTGGCTCTCGTATTCGCTGGCTGCCCAGGCTTTAAAGGTCGCATACTATAACCTGCAGTGGCAATCTGCCGAATCATTGGATTCGGACGTTGGCGCGGATGGTAAGAAAACCACGTACAGTTTGAAGTTGTGTGAGCATTGGTCCTTCAGGCAGTCTGTATTTGAGATAAACTCGGTCTGCGGGTTTCTAGAGAATATTTAGAGATTTCCCAGTACAGCAGATGGAAGACTTGCTGTTTCTGCCAGAAGTATGCGATTTTCTTCCGTCTTCGCTTCTCCACCTACCCAGCGTGTTAGTGTGTCCCAAACAGCTGCTGGCGGATTTTTTAGGCAGAGGGTCACAACTTCTCGGGCAGGCTGGGGGGTATTCTCTTGGGCAACAGTCATGTTATTCTCATGTACAATCCCCGATGTTGTAGGCTTGTCCAGCGGGAATAGGGCTTTGAGTATGACATCATGGTCTACACTGGAAGGTTCTCCAAGCCTTTCACATACAACAGGTCCCCGGGGAAATAACCACCGCTCTAAAGGAGTTACATTGAACTCTAGAACAAGATCAAATGGCTTGAGGGTGGTAACGACACCGTGGCTGCATTGTACAAAGGAGAAGATGTGGATAACTTGAATGTGACCGTATGAGACCCGAAGAAAAAAGTGGGTGGAGCGAACTGACTAGTGGTGGCTCTGGGCTGGCCAGGGACTGTATTAATAGCCCAAGGGTTTTGAGTTGCTCGGGGGTCGCCCCTCCGGCAGCAGCCAGTTGGAGGAGGTTTGCTAGAATCGGATTTGTCGACGCAGCTAAATTGACCTGACTTATTAATGTTGGAGTGATTAGAGATGTCGAGGCGATCGAGGATATAAGGGGCGTGGTCGACATGCTAGCTTCTTGGGCTGCCTGTGCAGGCTGAGATGGTTGGCTCTGCGCGTACGGAATATGTGGTCCAGGCGCTGATTGCCACTGAGATGTGGTGGGTGCATATCTTGGTATGGACGCTACTTGGCTTTGAGGATGAAGGTAATGGACCTCGTAAAATGTGGTATCGGGGAAGATATGTGGTCCAATCTCAAGGTCGCACTTTCCTCGGTTTTGGATAGTATGGGGAGGAGGTGCGGGAAAACCAGCGGCTTTGCCACGCGCTTTGCTGGAAAACTTGGGAAATGTGGATGAAAGCCACACATCTCGTGCTGTTCATATTAGATCAGGGGGATCCATTTACTACAAATGACCAACTACGCACATTGCTTGAGGGATTGTAGTATAACAAAACTTGTGTATAGCTGTTAGTCTCACGAATAGCAGCAGAAATTTGCAAAACCTTTCAGGTATGCTCTTATCATTACCATCGCTTGCTTGTTCCGTTGCTAGATCCCCGTCCTGGCTAAAGGGTAGGTCAACGACTTGTGTTGGTCGGTGGTTGTTGTGCATGACAACTACCGTTTGTGGTTGTTATTCAGCGCCGTCTAGAATTTCCTTCCCGCTCTCGAGGTTCTTGTCTCAGTTTATTATCCGTTGATTATACACCTTTTATAAGGCCATCGGTTCCACCGCCGAACGCCTGCTCTGGATCATGACCACCCGAGTTCGTAAGTGTCATTTCTATCGGCTATAATGGCTTACCTTGTTTGCAGAGAAAGGAGGTCCCATCTTTCGTCCCATTGTTAAGTCCCGGACGCGCGCGGCAGAGAACGTCCGGCAGCCCTCCGTGCCCATTGAAGCACGGAGCGCGGCCCACATCGAAGATACTCAGCATGACGGATCAGCAAACACTCCAGCGCCACCCCCTAGGTTGTCACCCGAGATGTCAATGCGGACCACTTCAGATCCTTCAACGATACAACCTGAGCAAACTTCAAGTGATACCTATGTAAAATCATACAGCCATACAATCACTCCCTCGCCTTCCCAAACACTCCTGGGCCCCCTAGCTGTACTTCGGATGAGCCTCAATCTCGATCAACGCCCCCGCTTTTCCCCACAAGCAGTCGGGAAACTGCTCTCCGTCGCCCCCCCACTCTGACTCAGGCGACCCCCCTTCACTCACAATATTACCAGCCAACAATCAGATTGCTTTGCCTCCTGGCGCCATCCCTTCTAATGATGCCCCGGAATCTTCACCCAACACCAATGCGGTACTCACTTATGTTGAAAGCGACCTCGCGGAGCCGGTCGTCAGTCAAGCTGCAATCGAAGAGCCCACGATCTCACATAAGGCGAAACGAAGGAAGGATCCACCAATCAACGATTTGGATGAAACTGAGCCTCCGAGAAAGAAAAATAAAAATAGATCCAGTAGTGGAACCCCCGACCTCACCGATCGCGCGCTCCTTCTCTGCCTGTCTTCGAGGCGAATGCCGATCCTGGGGAAGATATTGATCCAACTACCATCACCATGGCTACCTATGCAGTGATACAGGCCAAGGACGAATCAGCAGCAAGGCTATAGAAATTCAACAAACCATGCCAGTTGGAAAGCTCAAAACAGAGAGAAGAGGGCGCGTATGCGGGCACTGATGGAACTTAAAAAATATGGAGAGAAGAGGAAGATGAAACTAGCGCGAAACAAGATTCTAATCAAGATGTCCAGACAGACCCACAGTCCCTGTTTCGGAAGGCGCGATAAACACTCTCCCCTCAACCTCTACAGAGGGAAACGACGGTTTCGATTATTCTCAGGGCTATCAATGAGTCGCTTCAACGTGCAAGTGCGAATCGGGCCGAACGGGGAAACCATAATGATGAGGAGTCGCTTGTCGTTGACCGTGCGGAGGGTGAGAATACAGAAAATTACACACACGTTGTAGAATCCGATACAACCAAGTTTGTGAATTCTGGCACCTATGGGAAAAGGTTCCGTGGGTCCGATGGAGCGCAGAGGAAACAGAGATGTTTTATGATGTAGGTCTATTGATTATTGTTAATCATCCGATATACAATACCATCAGGCCCTTTCACAATACGGGGAAAACTACGAACTTATTGCATACGTATTGCCTGGGCGCGATCGCAAATCTTGTAAAAATAAATTCAAGCAGAGGATAAGAAGAATCATGCAAGGATCGATTACTGTCTGAAGAATAGTATCCCAGTTGGTGCGTTACCCGCGATTCATATTATTGCTCTGGTCACTCATATTTTGTTTAGATATCAAAACTCTGTCTCGCATGACAGGAAAAGACTTTTCAGGACCTACTCCCGAGATTCGCGCTCCTGTACCTTTACCTCCCCAGGAACAGAATCGTATGAAGGCCCGCCGCCTCCACAGCAAAAACATACTAAGAAAAAAAGCCGTAGTAAAAGCGTCGGAGCGAAGGAGGGGGAAGTCATTATTGGTGATCGGGATGGCTTTGATTCTTCATAGCTCAGCGTCTCCTACCTATTTCCCATATATCGATATTAATTGCAAGTATGTATATTGTAAGTTATAACATTTATGCCAGAGCGCCTAGAATGGCATGCACCGCCTCCCCTTCAATCACCGCAGACTAATCCTACCAGTGTGCTATCACCATATTGATCAGGCCACTGGCAGTCTGACATACAGCCGCGTCTTGTTCACATAACACACTGAGGTTTTACGACCCTCAACATCCATACCACTTGATACGATCTCTTCGTAACGTTGTTGTTCGCGGGCCGCCAGGGGCTGGGTTTGGGGTATCACGCGTAATATCTCTGGCAATGTTGGAAACTAATTTTGGCTGCTTTTGTTAGCTCTCAAGGCCAAGCATTGCTCGTGTACTTGATCGCGACGAGCACTCGTTCGAGTAACCGTGTCCAAATTTACTCCTGAAACCCCAGAGCCGGGAAAGGTCTACAGCTCGTTGCGACATATTCGACTAGTATTTCCGCCGTTTCTCTGGACGAAATAACATCAGACACTTTGAGAACACCCAGTAGAAGGCGGCAAGGAATGCATTTTGGCGCGACAATTGACGCGGATCCAAACATTTGTAACAGCATTAGCCGAACTATCCATGCTTCGTATCTGCTTGGCGCGACGATCATAAGACCAAGTGTTGTCTTTGGCCCAGGCCCACATGGTGACCTTTTTAATGTGAGTATAGATATGTGTCCTCACTATCTTCTCTGCGAAATAGCAATCTTCTCGTCTCTCCCAGTTTTACCCTTTCGTCTATGTAGTCCAAATTCCTGTCGCCGGAGACCGTATTGCCCGGGCCGTTGAAATTATCTGCAGATCTGATCCTGCTATAAATAGGTTGATATCAGAGACGAAGGCCCCGATGGTGCGTGTGGCAACTCGAATACATATAATCGCAATCTTCCTTCTCAATTCAGACAGAAAATCCCCCAGTTTCCACAGGCAAATGATGGAATTTATACTTCGTTACAATCACCGAGGAGTTTGACCTATCATTTCACTTCTCTTCGCTATGCGCAAAGTGCAGGGTGTGGTAATCTTGGAAACTTGGAAGGTTTCCCATAAACCTCTTCACTCTCACGCAGGTTCGTGTGGTATTCACTAATTCACCAACTCTATCTCATATAATGTGATCCCATATACGTTCTAGGTTGAACAGCTTACACCAAACACTGGTTTTTCAGGACTTCAAATTCCTCCAGTCCACTCCACTCTACGCAATGTTTTGTCTTACCTATAAATAACCTTCGTTATGTGACTCAGAATGACAGCTCCGACCCTACCGCAACCGACCGAACCAATCTTAAGAGGAGCTTTTCATCTGCGCAATTATCAAGATTCCCCGCAACGACGATCATGCCAAATGATGATACTCATGAGACTAATCCACCCTTGGCAGCGCCAAAGCTAGCATCCGAAGAAAAAGATCAAACTCCTTACAGTATATTTACGAGGCGCGAGAAATGGTTTATTGTTGCCCTCACGGCTTTTGCGGGTTTATTTAGGTAGGAAATCACTCAGCGGTTGGGATTGTGAATATTAAAATCCAGAACAGCCCACTCACGGCCAATATCTACTTTCCAGCAATACCCACATTAGCGGCGGTTTTCCATAAGTCAACTGAACTTATCAACCTAACGGTGACAAAATCAACATTTTTTTTAGTCCATTCTGAATACGAAAGACATAGGTTACCATGTATATGGTTTTGCAAGGGATATGTACAGCGGCCTGATTTCAACTGGCAGCTGATGTTGATGTCTTATTTACAGCACCAATGGTATGGGGGACTTTATCCGACTATTGGGGAAGGAGGCCAGCTCTCTCCGGATGCCTATTGGTCTTATCGCTTTCTTGCGTTGGCCTGGCTCTTGTTCCTACATCCGATTATTGGCTCCTGATGCTTCTTCGATGTTTACAAGCAGCAGGGTCAGCCAGTACTATTGCGATAGGTATGTTTAGCACTCTTATTCTTATCCTGGAATCGGGACCTAATGGGTCGACTGTCACTAGGAGCTGGGGTTATAGGAGATATCTCCACCCCAGCTGAGAGAGGGGGCTTTTTTGGTATATATTCGTTGGGGCCTATGGTATGTAATAGTCAACGCTTTTGGTTTTAAGGTCTCGAGGAACGAAACGATTTTGAAGATAGGGCCTGCAATTGGACCGGTGATTGGTGGTGTACTCGCTGACAGGCTTGGCTGGAGGTGTGTGCGATTTCCCCCTGAGGTAATATGATTTCCCTACGACTCTGGTATTTTAGGGCAATCTTCTGGTTTCTCTGCATATCGTCCTCAGTCTGCATTATTACTTTGATTTTGTAGGTCATTCCAATTTTACTTTTGAATACTCAATATTTTCTTTATCAAGATTGTTCCCGGAGACCTTGCGATCGATCGTAGGTAATGGGAGTGTAAAGCCATCCGCCATTCATCGGCCTATCATTCCTGTGATCGGTCGTTCGCAGGTGACAGCTCAGGCATCTTCGAAAAGCCCTCGGCAGGCATCATCACGCAACCCGCTGAAAATCTTATGCCATGTGGACATACTTATTTTGCTGGCCATAAACGCGATCACCTGTGGAGTTATGTATGGAGTCAACGCCTCTATCTCTACATTATTCCTCAAGACGTACCCGCAACTTGATGAGACTAGGATAGGCCTCACTTTTCTCGCACTCGGAGGTGGTATGATTCTGGGGAGTTGTATCATAGGAAAGTTTTTAGATTGGGAATTTCAAACCATCAAAAACCAGCTTCATCCTGGGCCCACCGACGTAGAATCAAACGAGAAGTCGAATGGGACCAAGGGACTGCCAAAAGACGAGGAATTTCCTATTGAAAAAGTAGGCCTTGATTTTTAAATTTCCAACTCTGCCTTTCATTTTCGGCTAGGCACGGTTACGAAGCCTCCCGTTCTTTATGACATTATCTGCCCTATGCTGCGCTGGATACGGCTGGTGCTTGGAGAAACGGGTTAGCATTGCCGGGCCATTGATTTTACAAATAGCAAGTACGTCTAGGATATTGTTTACCTGACGCGCAGGGTTATAACACTCCAGCTTGCAGTTGGATTTGTGGCAATTGCGGTCATGAACTCGACACAAACACTAATAATTGATCTGCTTCCGAAGCAAAGCTCATCGGCGACTGCATGTGTACGATTTGGCTTCCATTCCATTCTTGCTTTCACGTTTGCTAAAATGTATTTGTAGAATAACCTTGTGCGATGTACATTTAGTGCTGTCATCGTGTCCGTCATTGACCTTATCATCAACGCCATCGGTATCGGCTGGACCTATGTGCTCCTTGGAGGCCTTTCTCTGGTTGCTGTACCGTTGTTTTACCTAGAAATTAAGATTGGACCAAACTACAGGCGGAAAAGACAGTTGGAAAATTCAAAAGATTGAGTACTTTTGCATATCAATAAAATACAGAACTCTTTGGTCGAGTAATGTTGGAGTCGGTCGTGCTACTCTCGTAGTCTGGTGACAGACCAACTGATGACAAACACGAGCTCCTCCTGGTCAAGACAACACCCGCCTGAGAAATGACCGGCCGTTATCACTGAGACTTACTTGGACTCCCACACAAATTCTACCACAATTGAGCAACCATCGGAATGGGCTCGCCTTCAAGCAGGGCCAAGATCCTCCCGCCACTCCTCGAACGCCTCCAATCTATTGAGCCAGATGCAGAGTTTACTGGGAAACCCCCAAAAATCACATCAACGACGGGGAAGGTTTATTATGTGAAACTCGGTTCACCTGACGAAAAAGAGCACTATATCGGGGAGGCGGAGTCCCTAAAAGCTATACACTCTGGTTCGCCAGGTTTAGCCCCGCGTGTCCTGGCGATTGGCATCTCAGATGATTGCCCGTACTTCATCTCAGAATATAAGGAAATAGGCGCCCTTTCCCACAACTCCGCAGGAGTGCTTGGGAAGAGGCTGGCAACCGAGTTGCATCAATACACAAGTCCCAGAGGCTATGGGTTCGGCGTACCCACTTATTGTGGAGCAACGAAATTGAAGAATGGCTGGTATGATGATTGGGAAACTTGCTTTGATAATATGATTGGTGATCTGCTCGCGCAACTTGGTCCCCGCGGGGATTACGATTCATTATGCAGGAAAGGGGACCTTGTGAGGAAACAGTGTGTCCTCCCCTCATCGTTCGAGATGACCATTGTTTGAATCTCATAATTGACAGTGTGATTCCAAATTTGCTTGGTATGGATTTCCCACTTGATACTATATTTATTTATTTTTCAAATTTCTGAGTTAGGGAGGTTAAACATTCGCCCAGCGCTCTTGCATGGTGATTTATGGGTACGTCTCCTGCCCGGCTTCGCGCAATGCGTTAAAGAATGTACGAGTAGAGCGGCAATGTTGGGGTGGATAAGGCAGGCGAGCCAGTAATTTTTGACCCCTCTTCGTACTTCGGTCATAATGAGGCAGAGTAAGTGATCAAGAGCACCGCTGAGCTCCAAATTCATACATCACCTTAAGCCTTGCAATTGCTCGGATATTTGGGGGATTCCCGAATAATTTCTTTGAGACTTATCATAGATTTCAACCAAAATCAGAGCCAGTGGATGAATACGAATTACGCGGAGATCTGTATCAGCTATTTCATTACTTGAACCACACTGTTTTGTTTGGGGTGAGTTGCCACCGGCGTCGCTTTCCTGTTGCTTCTGTGTCATGCCAATTGACC
Organism: Infundibulicybe gibba; assembly: GCA_015501065.1. NCBI lineage: Eukaryota > Fungi > Basidiomycota > Agaricomycetes > Agaricales > Omphalinaceae > Infundibulicybe > Infundibulicybe gibba. The sequence goes on from JADNYI010000001.1 coordinate 1,458,979, forward strand.
AACTATAGGGGGCTTATTCTGGGAGCGCGGAGAAAAAAATGGATATATTGCTCCGGGCAGATCTGCACAAAAGCGAAGAGGGAGACTTGGCATGAGTACTAGCGGCTGCGGCTGCGGCAGTTGTTTTGCTGTGTTAGAATTACTGTCCATTGATTGTTTATTTATGACGCTTGTGCCAAAGAGCAAGCGCTTGGTCAGAAAGTGCTCTCAAAGCTGTTCACTGTTCACCAACTGGTGTTTGTCAGTACTACGCTTAGCTTGAGTTCCCTCTACCGGTCACACCGAGCAAGGCAAAATTTAAACTCACCTGCCTTCGTTTCGTCGCACTAGGAAATTAATGAGTCAAGGTACATATTAAATACTCGTCTCCTTGTTCAACTGGTCCTGAAATCCGACGCGGAGAATTCGACACACCTCAAGATCCTTACGCATACGATGATCCTAATTTCGGCATGGACGAAGAGGATGATGACAGTCTCGAGGAGATAACGCAAGAGGATTGTTGGACTGTGATATCCAGCTTCTTTGAACAGAAAGGTCTTGTTCGTCAGCAGCTCGATTCCTTCGACGAATTTGTTCAGAACACAATGCAAGAACTTGTTGACGAAAACTCGGATCTCATCCTCGACCAGGCTGACCAACACACTGGTCATGACACAGACATGACGCGTAGATACGAGATCAAATTTGGTCAAATATACCTGTCTCGACCAACTGTTACTGAGGCCGACGGATCGGTTGTACCAGTGTTCCCGCAAGAGGCACGGCTACGCAATCTTACATATTCCGCTCCTCTTTACATCGAAATGAAGAAGCGTGTAATGGTTGGGCGTGAGGACCCGGACGGAATGCCTGGCGATATTGCATGGGAGTCGGAGCGAGGTGAAAACCCAGATGATTCCACAAAAGTTTGGATTGGCAAGGTGCGCGCTTTCGTTAACGGCAGCTCCGTCCATCGTTTGGACTACCATTTCATTTAGGTTCCTATCATGTTACGATCCACCTTTTGTATATTAAGAGGCCTACAAGACCAGGATCTTTACGACCTGAACGAATGTCCATACGACTCGGGCGGATACTTTATTATTAATGGCTCGGAAAAGGTTTTGATTGCCCAGGAACGCATGGCCACCAACCACGTCTACGTTTTTGCCAAAGCTCAGCCATCTCCCATCAATTTCTTAGCAGAGATCCGGAGTGCCGTCGAAAAGGGGGGCAAGACTATCAGCCAATTTCAAGTAAAGATGTTTCATAGGAACCAGGAGCGTTCAGTGAGTTCCTCATGTTTGAGGTTTCGATCTCACCTTAGTCCCGTCATAGTTGGGCAACGTTATGAAGGCTACCATCCCATACATCAAAGTGGATATTCCTATCTGGGTTGTCTTCCGTGGTTTGGGGGTTATTTCTGATCGGGACATCTTGGAACATATCTGTTATGATATGCAAGATGCCCAGATGCTAGAAATGCTAAAACCATGCATCGACGATGGCTTCGTAATTCAAGATCGCGAAGTCGCACTTGATTTTATCGGTAACCGAGGCACAACTACTGGCCTATCGCGCGAACGTCGAATTCGATATGCTCAAGAAATTCTGCAGAAAGAGATGTTGCCTCATGTTTCTATGGCAGAAGGCTCTGAATCAAAAAAGGCCTATTTCTTCGGCTACATGATCCATCGTTTATTGCTCGCCGCGCTGGAGCGCCGGGAACTGGATGATCGTGACCATTTCGGGAAGAAACGACTGGACTTGGCTGGGCCCTTGCTCGCCAATCTTTTCCGAATGTTATTCCGGAAACTTACCAAGGACGTATATCGCTATCTTCAGAAGGTTTGGTTCTGCCTTGTGGCACAATTACACAAACTAACGTTAACCCCAGTGTGTTGAAACGCATAAGGAATTTAATCTAGCCCTCGCAGTCAAGCATCAAACGATCACAAATGGCCTGAAATATTCACTTGCAACCGGGAACTGGGGAGATCAAAAGAAATCTATGTCTTCCAAGGCTGGTGTATCTCAGGTGTTGAACAGGTACACTTATGCATCGACGCTTTCTCATTTGCGCCGATGCAATACCCCCCTGGGCAGAGAAGGTAAAATTGCCAAGCCTCGACAGTTGCACAATACCCACTGGGGCATGGTATGCCCTGCGGAGACGCCAGAAGGCCAAGCATGTGGTCTTGTAAAAAATCTAGCGCTCATGGCCTGCATATCTGTTGGTTCATATTCCGCCCCTGTTATTGAATTTCTTGAGGAGTGGGGGCTCGAGTCTCTCGAAGAAAACGCGCACTCTTCTACACCATGCACGAAGGTGTTTGTGAATGGTGTCTGGATGGGTGTCCACCGCGATCCTGCAAACCTTGTAAAAACAATCAAGAAATTGCGAAGGAAGGACGACATCAGTCCAGAAGTTTCAGTGGTTCGCGATATCCGGGAGAAAGAACTGCGGTTGTATACTGATGCAGGGAGGGTCTGTCGGCCACTGTTTATCGTCGAAAATCAACAATTAGTTCTCCAGAAGAAACACGTCAAGTGGCTCAACCATGGAATTAATGATGATGGTGACGAGTTCAAATGGGAACAACTGATTAAAGGCGGTATTATTGAGCTACTCGATGCCGAAGAGGAGGAAACAGTCATGATATCGATGACCCCAGAAGACTTGGAAAATTCTCGTTTACAGCAAAGCGGCGTCGACCCTCATGCAAACGACGGGGAATTTGATCCCGCAGCCAGACTGAAAGCCGGAATAAATGCCCATACCTGGACACACTGCGAGATCCACCCAAGTATGATTCTTGGTATATGTGCCAGTATCATTCCCTTTCCCGACCACAATCAGGTGAGGGCTATGACAATACTTGTTTTGGTTACTCATTTTGTCCTTCCAGTCCCCGCGTAATACTTACCAATCTGCCATGGGTAAACAAGCCATGGGTATCTATCTCACTAACTTCCTTATTCGCATGGACACTATGGCGAATATTCTTTACTACCCACAAAAACCTCTTGCCACCACCCGGTCCATGGAATACCTCAAATTTAGAGAGCTTCCTGCGGGCCAAAATGCAATCGTCGCTATCCTCTGTTACAGTGGTTATAATCAAGAAGATTCGGTTATTATGAACCAGAGCTCAGTTGACAGAGGTCTCTTCCGAAGCATATACTACCGAAGTTACATGGACCTGGAGAAAAAGAGCGGTATACAACAGTTAGAAGAGTTTGAAAAACCGATGCGCGACAACACACTCCGGATGAAGCATGGGACATATGATAAACTCGAAGATGATGGTTTGATAGCCCCTGGGACCGGGGTGGCCGGCGAAGATATCATCATCGGAAAAACCGCACCTATCCCCCCTGATAGCGAAGAACTAGGTCAACGCACCCGGACGCACACACGCCGCGATGTATCAACGCCCCTTAAAAGTACAGAGAGCGGAATCGTCGACCAAGTGCTAATCACAACAAATTCTGAAGGTCAGAAATTCGTCAAAGTTCGCGTCCGATCCACCCGCATTCCCCAGACGGGTGACAAGTTTGCCTCTCGCCATGGTCAAAAAGGCACTATCGGTATTACCTACCGTCAGGAAGATATGCCGTTCACTGCTGAAGGCATCGTTCCCGACATTATTATCAACCCCCATGCCATTCCATCCCGTATGACAATCGGACATCTGGTCGAATGCCTGCTTTCAAAGGTTGCCACTCTAATCGGAAACGAAGGAGACGCGACCCCTTTCACAGATCTAACTGTTGAATCGGTATCTACATTCTTGCGGCAGAAAGGATATCAATCGCGTGGTCTAGAAGTCATGTTTCATGGGCACACAGGTCGCAAACTCCAAGCCCAGGTCTATCTTGGTCCGACCTACTACCAACGGTTAAAGCATATGGTAGATGATAAGATTCATTCTCGCGCGAGAGGACCCGTTCAAATCTTGACACGGCAACCTGTTGAAGGTCGTAGTCGTGATGGTGGTCTCCGTTTCGGGGAAATGGAGCGCGATTGCATGATTTCACATGGTATTGCTGGCTTCCTCAAAGAGCGTCTTTTTGAAGCAAGCGATGCATACCGGTTACATGTTTGTGACATGTAAGAGTCTATTGTTCTTTGCATGAATCTAATGCTAATTACGAACTGTTAGATGCGGTTTAACAGCAATTGCCAATCTTGTAAGACCCGTATTCCTAATTTCCTGTTCCAATCACGGCTAACCCCTCCGCTCTTTAGAAAAAACAAAGTTTCGAGGTGAGCCTGAATGACACGTATGAAATATTTTTGATTCAACTATTTTTAGTGTCGTGCATGTAAAAATAAAACAGCTGCTCACAGTTGTATATTCCATATGCCGCTAAATTACTCTTCCAGGTTGGTATTTGGCTGTACATCGCATCGTTATACTAACATTTTACAACAGGAGTTGCAAAGTATGAATATTGCAGCGCGATTATATACAGTATCCTCTGGTCGTATTAGAGACTAATTTCTTAATTCATGATTCCCCCAGTCGATTATTTTGCGTGTATTCTATACCTGACAGATGTGGTCGAAGCAATATATAAAACGATATGCTTCAATCATTTCTAACCCTTCCAGTACCCCCTGCTATCAAGCCCTGCCTTTCATCCTCGTGGTGGTTCTCTCCTGATAAACGTTCAGCCGGCCGCTTTTTGGGTATATTTTCGTCATCGTCACTTGCACCGTCTTCATCACCGATTTCAAATACGACACGATCATCAGCGAGGGAATCAGGGCCACGGCGGCCGCCAACGAGGGTAGCATCATCGTCATCGTCGCGAGCTTGAGTTCTATGTTCAAGAGACTCGAGGTCATAATCCTCCGCATCTTCTTCATCTTGTGCGATCTCGTCTGACATCGCTAACGTAGATAACACATTACTTAATCAAATGAAAGGGTGATTACTGATAAATGACTTATCTTCTGTTGTTGGCTGTTGGCCGCCATAAATATGCAATGGCGGCAAAGGCAACGAAGTACAACAGCGCTAGCCAGCCATCCAAGAGCCACCAACGATATTTCCAAGACTTGGCGGCATAATCTGTATAAAGTGTAGTAGTTCCATTTGCACAGATAAGATGTAGACAAGAACCCACCTTCTGCTAGACGACCAGAAAATGACAAGGATGAGACCACGAAGAATATTGCGATGATAAGGACAGTAAAAAGCAGAATTCGATGGAGGCGCTCAAACATGCCCAGCTTATATCTTTGTTTGCGAGCTCGGAGTTGAGTGATAGTCGCTGGGACGAGGTCATCGATACGATGGAACAATTGAGGTAAGGATATTATACATACAGTTCAACGAGTGCATGATCCATATAAGAAATCCGCTTAGCGTGAAAGCGAGCGGTATAACAAATAAGAGGAGGACAAGAGCAGACGTCGATTCGAGTTCCAATTCGACGATGCCAACGGCGTAGAGGACTAGATAATTAGATCATTAGCCGGTTAACTGAATTGTTGGAAACATCTTACTTCCAAAAAGGAAATGAGCGCCTGCGAGATTTGGCACTTGAGCATAGTTCGCCCAAGCGACTCGCGCACAACGCTGAGACCAAGGGATACAACAAGCAGCATGAAAAAGGACATTGAATTTCGTCCAGCATCAAGAATTGCAACTGGATCGTGCATTGTAAATTAGTGTTAATATCAAGCTAGCTGACTGACCAACGATGAGGAAGACAGTAGATGCTGTAGATTTTCCATGTGCGTTGAGGTACCTGTAGTAACCTGCATTCCTTGTTAATACATTTTATCAGGGAGGATGTGAGATCCCACCCCAATTTGCGACCATTTCAATGGTCAACAACCCCACGAGACTTGAGAGGTAGTACTAGAATGCTATGAATCTATGTCCAGGACGCGGTGAACAAAGGGTACCTGTATTGGGAGGAGCTCGTGGATATGTTGATAACATAACCAACCCCACGCGCCCCCAAAGGCAGCATAGACTAGAAACATGGCAAAGTAGAACTGAAAATCGAGATGAGAACATGCACACCCAAAAATAATTTCGCCTACATTGACCTTGGGTAATCTGTCGCGGGTAGCTTGCCATTGAAAGTATTCTGGAAAAAGACTGAACCATGATATGATGGATGGTAGGGAACATCCGTAGGGGTTTGCCTCTTCGAGGAACCCTGAACAGTGACAGGAACTATGGCTAAGGCGGACGGTAAATGCAAGAGTGTCGGAGCGAGCTCATTCGGTCACTCACCAACACAATAGTAGCCTGTTTTTTCAACAAGGTAATGGATGGGGCTTTGGTATTTATAAATACCATCTGGGCTGGCAAGTCGGATTGCATTCGTTCCACGTCTCCAGGGTGATGTAAAATTGTCTGATGGTGGTGTGGGATTGCCTTCCGGATTGTCCCAGAGTCCATTTGTGGGAAGCGCTTTGTTTGCGGGGAGCTCTACTCTTGCCGACCAGAAACTAGTGTCGTTGACGGATTTTCCAGTGGGTAGATCAGGATGAAGCGACCTTGCTCTGTTGATGTACAGAACCCGCCGGAAACCGCACTCGAGGTGCATACGTATGTTTTCTGCTGTGACTTTCAGTTTTGTCATGTGAATGTAATTCCAGTAGGCCCAAGACTTACAGGTAGGTAGTCGTTGGAAGGGTCTGTCACCTTCCCAAGATAGGCTGAGTCTGCCCATTCGTAGATAACCATAGCGAGTTGCCCTTGTGAGGCGGCATCGAAAGTGACTTGTGAATTGTGAGATAGGTTATCATTAGTTGAGGAGTGGCGTGTATACCATTGATATAGGTTGACTTGCTTGCCCACATGCCGCTACATATTTGACGCGAATAATCTATTGATTGTGTTGAATAAATATGGAAAGCAAATGAATAAAAGGCATCCGACCTGTATCCTCCACAGACACTTCGTATGCTAACGATGAAATGGCACACAGAAACCAGACATATACAAGTGCCAATGGCCACGGCGCAGTGACCATGATGATGAAGGCAGAACCAGGTGTTGATATTTATTTATTACTGGGGACCATGAATGACTACATAATATCATCATGACTGTTGCGGCTAGCGTCGCTGGACAGTACAGCTCAAGTTCAACGGCCTATATCAACAATATGCTCGGAGACGACGAAGATGTCTTCGACAGCGTTACTGGGAGTCACCCTCGCACCCCCTCACGGAGCCCTCGATTCAGGCTCTACTAGTGCACCAGGATTTAGGCAAAGCACCGCGGACGCTGAAAGCCCGAATGAGCCCAAATGGGAAGGATATTTGATAACCCATGTTAAAGATCCTGTCAAGGAACTGGCAGAAACCAAGGATGCATACGTATCATATCTGGTTCAGGCGAAGGTGTGTTCATTGTTCCAGCCCTATTCGCCCAACGTTAACCTTTCACTGGCAGACCAACCTCCCTATATTCTCAACCTCGAATCCATCCTCCCGCAGGCGCTTCCAAGACTTTGTTTTTCTTCGCGACAATCTTGTGCGAGACTTCCCAGCATGCGTAGTGCCCGCCTTACCAGACAAGCATCGGTTAGGTGTGTTCCACTCAAGGGACCTGATCGCGCACTGACAATTACTCATGGGCCTAGAATATATAACTGGGGATCGATTTAGCCCAGAATTTATGGAACGTCGGAGGCTTGAGTTAGTTTCATGGTCAAGCAGCCATTTGATGAAACTGATGGGCGTCATAGTTTGCACAGATTTCTACAGCGGCTCTCAAGGCACCCAACGCTGCAGAGGAGCACTCTTGTTCGGGCATTCTTTGAATCGACAGAATGGGTAGGCGGTTTTCCTATGCTAAGCTACCCAGCTGTAATTCTTTGCAGCATGTTCACATGCACCAACATATTGCACACCCACCCGGCCCTGAACCCTCGCCAGGAATAATTGACAACATATCCGACACCCTCCTAAACGCGTTTGCTCGTGTTCGCAAACCTGATGAAAGGTTTTTGAGTATGCGTGAGGACGTCGACAAATTTGAGGAAGGGCTCGTCGTGTCAGAACGTCTCTTTAATCGGGTCCGAAGTAGAACAAGTGGTGAGTATCTTTTCCAGGGGCATTCGTGCGCCTTTATCCACATCCGGGTATCTGAGGCTAAAAGAGATGGAAATCCTGAATCTGGTGAAGACCTTACGGCAGATTACCATGACCTCGCTGTCGCCGTCCAGGGTTTAGGATTCCTAGAGTCTGGTATCACAGATCCCCTCAATCATTTCTCAAACACGCTGCTTGAATTCTCCGCACTAATGAGGCATACGGTACATCTTTCTAAACATCATTCTACGATCACCTTTAATGTCTTACAATAGACACAAACTACAACCGACCCCTTCCTCATCCACCTCCATTCGCTGCTGACATATTCGCACGCAAATCGTGCCGTCCTCAAACTGAGGGACCAAAAACAACTCGACTTTGAAGAGCTCTCTGATTATCTATCAGGTGTGACAGCAGAACGGGACCGGCTATCCGCTATCATTAAAGGGCAAGCGGGTAGCACTGGCCTCGGGCTAGGCGCCTACATCAAGGATCGTGTAGATGCTATTCGTGGAGCGGATGATGATCGGAGCCGTGTCGAAAAGATGAGAAAGCTGGACATCAAAATTAAAGAGGTCAGTCTTACCTTCTTGCATATTGCCATCCTGAATCATATGTATCTACAGCTCGAAGATGCTGTAACAACAGCACACGAAACTTCGGATGCTTTTAGCGATGAGACTCTGCGGGAGCAAACTATTTTCCAATATACCAAAGAAGCTGAAATGAAGGAAATGCTGGGCAACCTCGCAGACGGCGAAATCGAATTTTATAAGACAGTATGTGCACCCTACCAGTAATTAGTCGCTCCCTCACTCTAATTTTAGGCAATGGAGGAGTGGGAGAGAATCATACCCATCATTCAAAGAATACGTGTGGACGTTTGACTGCATATATATTGTTCTTGTACAACACTCAATAGTTATGCAACATTAATACATCGAGATATAGTTCAACTGGATACATTAGGAGCAATTAGTTCCTGTTTCCCTTTTCCCTCCCGATCCCTCTCTCTTTGCAACTTGACTCCTGATTCTTGAACAGCCATGGATAGCTGCAGGATTTACGTGAGCTGGGAGTACACAGGGGAGGGATCCCTTACATTGATTATACCCGTATCTACAGCTCGGATGATATGGAGTTGAGCGTCTTCGGTTGCACCGGCAGTAGTGTGCCCAGTATCGGCGGGTATCCACGGCGGCGGATTCTGGGAGCAAAACTGAGATCAAAATCTAGAGAGAGCCCAAGCAGATTGGATTGGAACCTTTCCCTGGGCGGCTGTTGGCGCTTGGTCATCCTTGAGTTCAAGGATAATGGCGAATGATACGTCCGCTGAATTGTGTGAATGTTGTGGCAAAGGTCCAGAGATAGAGACGGTCGCACCACCCAGATACATTTGCCCTAATTGACATTCCACCATATTCAGTTTAACTAGAAAAGCGCGAAAGTACTGTCCAAGCGCCCCAGCGGTCATTGCGCCCTCAACACTTCGAATGCGCGGTCAGGTCATGTTTGGAAAGGGACTATGGTTCACATACCCAGTATCCTTGTTAAACGGCTCGACGTGTATCATATGCTCTATCGAGAAGATAAACCTCTCGAGGGCCACTTCTTCTTTATCTTTAATGACCACCACAACTTTCTCTACATTCCCCTTTATTCCCTCGTGAGTGTGTAGCAATAGCTGGGTAGCATACGAGTAACATACGAGTAGGAGCTCTTCCCCAATAGCCTTGACAGCACCCGAGATGTACGTGTTTAGCGCGGGGTGACGCGACTGAAACACCGGAGTGTCATACTTCTTTCGTCGTACGAAGAGATCAACCGGGTAGATCTGGCGAACGTAAAGGATGGTATGGATAGCGACCTCAACTGAAGGAAGGTATAAAAACTTTCGCGAGTGAATAATGAAAAGAACGCACTGAATTCAGTGATTCCACGAACGGTTTCTGCAGTGGGGTGAGATGAAATCAAGGGTAGCAAGGGTGCTGTCTAGACGTACGGTTGAAGGTTAGAGTATTTGGGGTTATCACAATCTCATCTTGGACAGCTTCAGGACCACTGTCCGACTCATTGCTCGAAGCCAGGATGACACGATAATGTGCTACTTTGCGATTTTCGGTGGGGACTTGGAAGTGGAGAAGCCAAACAAATGCTTTTCAATGCTCTGGTGTCATCTCCAACTAAACAATGCTAGCTTCTTCATTAGGAACCATACATATCCCGTATTCTAAAACCTCAAAGTTCTTGTCCGTCTATGCTACAGCAAGTGTGTGATGGTTGGACCCATGATGATCGGGACCTATACACTGGGGCAGATCCTACATGGACAAAAAGTAGGTGGGTTGACCGGTCTAGAATATTCATAATGCAGTCTCACCAGTCGTATTTGACTAAATCATCTGCGTTCACAATCGAAGCGGATATAAACGATCGCGCCTCAACCCAGACCCAAAACTAGATAGATCATTAGGCGAGAGGGTATCAGGGCTAAAACTTGTGGAAATCTACCTTGAGCAGGGCACCCAAATTGCTCGAAGGCAGTTCTTCGTCATACCCTCCCGCGTAGCCATTTGACCACCCAATTGCCTTAGAATTGGCAGCGCACTCTCAAAGAGATCCAGCCCTGGGTCCAACTGCCTCCCTATTCCCTCCAGCAGCAATATTGAGATGACTGTATTGATGAAATCTCCCTCCATCTTCACGTGATGTACGCGGACCGCCTTCAGCACCTCAGTGAGTAAATCTGATATCTTAATCTGCCCCAGGGAAAAGGTTTTCCGTTTAACGCTAAGGACTAAATGTTGCATTTTCAGCGCAAATGTCTCGGTCTCGATGGCAAGTTCAGGGGAGCGCGATCGCTCGATCATTAGTTGACCAGTGCGGTACCCATCGAATTCAGCGACGGCACGGAAGAGATCTAGAAAATTCTGACGGTTTTCAGCATCAAGAGTAGTGACAAGCCCCGCATCGATGAACACAATTTCGGGAATGAACCCGGCTTCCGAAAGGGATGTAAGTTCAGAGCGCCAGGCAGCGGGAGAGTCGATTAGACCTCGGAGGCGGGTGACAATTTCATCGGATTCTGAATGATCTAGGGTAGATTCGAGTTCCGTGGGCGGGGGAGTAGAATGGTGGAAGATGGTATTGTAAAGATTTTTGAGGAGTACCTGTGTCGAGGCTGGCTTGCTGAACTTGATCATGATGTTTCCGGGGTGCAGGTCGGAGTGGACAAAATTGTCAAGTAGGAGCATGTTCTACTGGGAGTGAGAGTAGTGCTTCCAGGGTCTCAACTTCACTCACCAAGAATGCGTCTAAGCCACCGGTTGCAACTTGATCATCATAAGGTCCTCCACCATTCTTCAAAAATGCTTCCAATGGTAAGGCATTCTCAAACTCTTCCACTAGCAAATCTTTTGTGGACCAGACCTTTAGCGGCCTCGGGAAAGTTACATGGGTTTTCCTATGCGCAAAGTTGTTCTCGAACGCTAATAGGTTCTCCGCCTCATGTCTGAGATCCAATTGCTGGAACATCATCGTACCAAAAACGTCTACTTCCTCTGGCAGAGACAGCCATTGCATGCCTGGGAGAACGGAAATACAATGAGCGAAAAATGACATGATCGAGAGGTCCCGGGATATCAACTTGGAAACATGGGGATGCAGTATCTTGATGGCAACAGAAGCAGTTGGAACAGAAGGAGGAGGGTCTTTCAAGATGACGGGGCGGATGGCCGATGCGGGAGTTTTCCTAGATCTTCGGGGACCAAGATAAGACGGAGGAATAAGGTCCTGTTTGAGGTTGCTCGATAGACCTATAGCTCGAATCAATAATTATTCTCATATCAAAAACCCTGTACACCGACCTGGGCAATTGCTCCTGTCCCTATGGGAGTTTCTTCAAATTTTTCAAATACTTCTTCAAAAGGTCGTTGGAAGACCCTTTCGATCACACGCTTTGTATGCTCAAGAGGGTGGGGTTTTCCTCGGGAATGCAACGAACCAAGACGTTCACAGAGTAGGGCCGGAAATAGATCGGCGCGTGAACCCGCCCATTGCGCTAGCTTATGCGGTATGTGAAACCTGTCGGGCGATATAGGGAAGGAGAGCGTACCTTTATGAAAGTGGGACCAGCTGCCTCCATTCTACGAACAAGCAGGCCATACCACCATACCGCCCCCACCTATCGCCGCGATACCGTTTCATTGGCTTGCCCACGAGAAGCATGGGACTGCACACGAGGACAGGAACAAAGAGGATAAAAAGATACACAAATCGTTTGGCAGTAAGAAGGGGCTCCCATATTTTGTCCCGAAGAAGTGCGAGTATTCGAGTAGTGATGTTCCGATCCGATTCCGAGGGGGAGAAAATGGTTGGGTTGATTGCGGGAGACGAGGAAACAGGGGGACAGGGAATGAGGGTTGGTGATGCGAATATAGCCGGGATGTGGGATTTTGGCCGCGGGATAAGATAAAGGGTGAGACCTCCTGCCACTGGCAGTATGAAAAGGACTTTGCGAGACCAAGAGAAACGAGAGATGGGAGTGGAATTGAAAAATGCCGAGTGCCTTGCCCAGCTGGATGCATGGCGCGGTGCGGTATTTTGGAGAAGAGACCAACGAAGTCCAGTAGGAAGGAGAGACGTTCTACAAAGAATAGACATGGTAATAGCTGGAGACCCCCGTCGGCATCGCCTGCAGCTGGTGAACGTCGCTACCAGGATGAACACTGAAAACGCTGCCACCGACTCGAATGACGTCAATCCCGCTGATTCCAAACATGTCAAAATGCGGTAGAAAACATATGCATGTCGACATCTCCATCAGCAATCATCAGCCATGCAAAGGGTTTTCTCCCATGTATCTGATGGAAATCATATTGGAACAGGGTAATTGGGGCCTGGACGACGATATTTTACTACTAGCCTCAAGTATCAGCCGTCTTTTCATAACGCGAGTTGATAATGGTCTCAGTTAGTTTATCAGAGCTGGGAAGCATGAGTATAATTTTCTGTGAATAAATCCATCAGATGTCGACGTCGTTACGCCATGAATTTCGCAGCGTTGCAACAAATTTGGATGCAGGCACGAATGTTGGCGCCTATTTGTGCATGTGCGCTATTTTTCGCATGTCATACTTAATCTCACAGGAGAGGGCTTCAACTTGATACAAAACTTTTGGTGTTCTGTGTCCTTTCCTCGCAGTACTCCCGCCCTCTGCGGCTTAATGGCCGCCCAATATGCCTTTGTGACTCTTCTCACCTCCGATTCATATCTCCCAGGAGCCCTTGCTCTAGCTGGGGCTCTCAAGGATGTTCACTCATCTCCTGTGGTGCACCCGGAAGTTGAGTTTCAGACCGTCTGTCTTGTCACCCCAGAGACAGTAGACGTATCCACCGTCAAGCTCTTGAGGAGGGCTTATAATGTTGTCATTGGCGTCGAAGTAATCGACCAAGAGGACGATAAGGGGCTAAAACTGTTAGGTAAGTTTGTTTGCTATTCTCAAATCTTCGGTAATTTCGACCGCATACGCGCCTGAAGAAGCTGTCGAATCTCTGCAGTCCCTCCAACTGCTGCGTGCTCTTAAACCTGGGTTCTGGGGGCGCAACAATAGAATGATCACCTTGCCCCTTCATGATGCACCATATGCAAATTCGGTGGAATATCGTGTATTTCTTATCAGGTCACTAACCGCATCCACTCTTAGGCCGTCTTGATCTTAACACTGTCCTTACAAAACTGCATATATTTCGTTTGACCCAGTACACCAAAATTATATTTCTCGACGCCGACGTTCTTCCCATCAGGCCTATTTCTCATCTTTTTACGCTCCCTCATGAATTTTCGGCGGCCCCCGATGTCGGTTGGCCCGACATATTTAACTCTGGCGTGTTGGTCGTGTCTCCGGGTGAGGACAAATTTTCAGAACTCACCGAACTCTTGAAAACAAAGGGTACATGGGACGGCGGAGATCAAGGTATCCTCAACGAATGGCGTGGAAGTAATTGGAATAGGCTCAGCTTTACATACAACACGACCCCCACGGCCGCCTACACGTTAGTATTCAATCCTTATGTCCGTGTTATCTTTACGGCAAAACTTACCCATTGCGCGTAGATATGCCCCTGCCTATGAACGCTTTGGCTCGCAGATATCTGCGATTCATTTTATTGGCCCCAATAAGCCCTGGAATACCCTTCCATATCGATTTCCATTTACTTCCAATCAGCCTTCAACTACGGATTCTAGTCAACAGGCTTATGATTATAGCTCGCTTGTTGATAGGTGGTTTGCTGTTTATGACAAACATTACCGCTCAGAAGTCCTCTCTCCGGAAGCACAATTTGAGGTAAAGCGATATGCTTCGGCGTGGAACGAGGCGAGGACATCCGGTCAAGACGATCGGCGAGATGATTCCCCGAAACCTCCCAAGCCACCAAGCCCTTCAGGGGTGCTGAGTTTGGAAGAACTCAGACGTGCAGCTATCGAAGGCCTGTCAAGATCTGGTATGTCGTCCAGTAGCGGATCCAGAGAAGGGGAATACAGGAGTATGCCGCTGGATGGACGCGTCGATCTTATGCGCCCGCCAAAACCTCGAAATCAGGTCCCGACAGAGCAAGAGGAGGAGCTAAAATTGATAGGGGAACAGAGCGATGACCAGGGTTCCGCCACGCGAACATACATAGAGAAGTCGAGGCGTGAAGAGTATCAAGCAACTTCTGGGAGTGGGGCCGCTATGGGGGACCCGATTTGGGCGAAAGAACAAGAGCTGGCGCATATGTGGTCTAAGAGCGATCAAGGAACACAAATGCATACCGTAGACCTAAGCCAAAGTGTCCCCTCCCAGCAAGAAAACCCGGACAAGTGGCAAGAAAGCCACTTGGCCCGTGAGCAGCGGAGCGGCTCCGAAGGTCAGATTTCTCCAGGATTCCCTGCAACACCCCCTATTCGCCAGGCTCAGTTGCCTGGTGGGTCTCCCATTCGTTGGCATACGCTGCCAACCCCAGACCCGGCAGAAATACCATCAAGCCCGCGTCCCTATACTCTCCCGCTTCCTTCTACCCCCACCTCTCAGTCTACCCATCCTCGTTACTCCAGTGGTAGTAAAGCCTCGCCTCATGATAGCCCTTCCAGGCGAGTGGATCAACATGCTGAGGATCGCCATCAGCAGCCCAGGAAGTCCGAGTGGGAACAACAGTCTCACCTTGAACCCTACCAACAACAGCGGCATGCATTCCAAGAACCCGCGCACCATAACTCGCATCATCGTCATCAGGAGGAGGAACACATTCACGAAGTTTCCCAGCAATCCCATCATAAACAAGGTCCTCATCGTGACAATGGCCAGTATTCGTCGCAGCTTCCTCAGGAGCCACCCCGTCCCCGTTCTCCACCTATGCTTGTCTGGAACCCCGCAGTTGAACCTCCACCAAATACAACCCCGGCCTCGTCCGCATTCCCTTCAGATACATATTTCACCAATATTTGGGACAAGTCACCTTCGAAACAGGACCAACTTCGCCAAGCTGGTGGGGGGACTTCACCAGTTCCTGATTCACATTCTTTTTTCCAACCCCCTCCGACCCCTCAGATTCCTGCCTCCCTGCGGCGAGAAGGCCACTATCGAAGAGTCACTGGCGAAGACGATTCTGGTTCCACGCCTAGCCCAGATCCCGCCAAAGTCAAAGTTGTATTCCCGTGGGAGGAGAAGCCTCGTCAAATGCCAGCCCGTGCTTTCCCTGCCGCTGACGCCCCTTCCCCAACTTTATTCTTGAGCCCGTGAGCCAGACATCTCCATCATCCGTTCCGAGCACCCCAGAACCTCCAACCCCTCGTATCCCCGTCCTGTCACCACTCCATGGTCTTCCCAATGCCCTCACCTACTCCAATGCTGGGACCATGTTCCAAGCATCCAGCACTACGCATCAAAGCTTGTTCGCCCACTTACGTCTCCAACCTCTCTCGCGCCACCTTTTAATGAGGAAGGGTGGGGCAGAAATGCGGGTGGATTGAAACCTTGGGATGAAAAGGCTGAAGCAAGCAGTCGTGATGGGGATGACGAAGATGATGGAGACGACGAGGATGAGGATGAGGATGAGAGTCCTGCTGGCAAGAACACCTCTAGGCGCTCGTCGAATAGTCGATCCAGAAGCGGGTCAGTGTCGGGAAGCTTCACTTACAAAGGAAAGACCTATCGAGGACGGGGGGTACAAACCATCAACCCGGAAATGAAAAGTCAGGGAACCCAGGTCGCTGCCGTGTCCTCACCCGCACCGCCATTGCCATTGCCATCACCACCACCACCACGTAAAACGCCCTCATATGAGAAAATGATGTCGCCGCATCCGAGTATATTACGGGTAAACGACAGTGGCCATCCGCCGCTGGGTCCGGATTGCTATCACCAATCACGATGAATGAGATTAGTGCTGGCCCAGACCTCCCCATGACCACCGCTGCCCCCTCCCCTGCCTCATCCTCTGAGCGCCTTCGTGTATCTCCTGTCTCAACCCCAACCCCCAGATCCCCGCAAAAGCAAACTGTTACTACACCCCCAACACTTAGTCGCCCCCTGAAGCAAGCATCTACCCCTCCGGGGGGCAACACGTCTCCAATAAAAATCATTACACCCCCTACCAAAACCAGTACTCCCACCATGGACATCAAGACGCCCCCCGCGAACCCAGGCGTTAAAGCACCGCGGCCTACGCATGCCATCTCACGCCAAGCCTCGGTCGAATCGCCGCTCGCTTCGCCAGTGTCTTCCTTAGGACCCGTTTCTCCTTCAGATGGCCAGCCCATCGCATCCCCTCTAAGAAAGGCCGGCCGCGTTTGGGACCCTGCTCGCGGCGTGGAGTTGTTCAAACGAGGCTCTGAGGAGGTTCTAGCTCGCTTTTTGAAAATGAGATCTTGGGAGGACGAAACCCCCCGCTAGATACAAGACTCATCACACTCTTTTTATTTCTCACCACTGCCACCATGACGCTCGTTTTTTCGCACCTATCCCTGCCTCGCTAGCAACACGTCGAAATTTATTTTGCACCATGCACGTACTTTAACATGACGGACTGTCTGTAGTCGTTATCGCTGTTTACCGGGGGAACTCAATGGCCTCTGGGTGTTTATTCTCCTTCAATTCTATCGCTTGATCACTTTATGACATCCCCCCCTGATTCTTCATGCATATGTTTTTTTTCTCGCGATACCCCCCTCCCCAAAGTCTGATGACATAGTGACATCCTTCAATTTGTAGCTCGACGAATAAAAACATTATATTGACCAATATCAGGGCAGCCGACGTCATCACTGTTAGTAGGAAACCATGCGTCATTGGTGGAGGTATAATGATGTCATTGGCGAGCTATCCACCTCTGCGGAAGCCTGGCCGATAGTCTATATAAAGAGGCAAATGGTTTCCTATAGCCTCACTCATCTCTAAATTTCAAACATGTCCGGAACCATTTTTAACATCCCCGAAGCGCAAGGCGCCGAGTTCGTATATCCCACTTTTAATTATTCACTGGCGGATAGCTGAACTATTCACTGTAGCCAAGTTGAATTTGAGACCACCGCTGCCGATGCCCAGGTTAATGCGCCTACTCTACCATTGCCCGCGAGATCGAGGCCCACGCACAACATGTAAAGGACGCCGCACACAACGCTGCCTCCACCGCCAGGTTCGTTTCGAGGATTTTAGATGTATAGACCAAGGCTAATACCGCCATCCCAGTCGCAAGGACCTGCACTCACGGGCAACACGCCAACTGCTATGGATAACTGCAGCAGCAAGCCAAGCAGAAGACGAATGCCGCCGTTGCAGAGGTCAACACGATGTGGAGGCCGCAAAGAACACCGGCGTCGGGTACGTCGAACAAGCCAAGGCGCTCGCGACAAGCGCAATATCAACAGCACAGGTAAACCCAATCGAATTCCTAGCTGCGCATGACTGAGCAAAACAATAGAATTACCTTCCAACGGCGGTGGGCGGAAATCCCTCCCCGAACACCACCACTAATGGGTCTGTTACCTCGAACCTCAGCTCGACAGCTTCCACCGTCGCATCCACGGTCCAAGCAGGCGCCACCGCCGCTTATGGAACAACGAAGGAGTATCTTTCCACGGCGCAACAGATCGCACAACCACACATAGAAAATGCCAAAGGCGTCGCCCAGGGATATCTCGGCACCGCAGGGACCCAAGGCATGAATGGGACGGGAACCACCCCCGCTTCATCGACCGGGATCCCGGCTACATCAGCGCCGCTCGAGAGTGGGCCCCATAGCGTTAATACGCCATACCCCCCAACCACAACCACAACCACAGGCACGAAAATTGCGCAGAATGAAGGTGCACCTACTACGGTTTAAATGATATATCCAGACTCTCTCTGTGATACCTTCGCGCCGCGGCGCCATATCTGTAGCTATGTATTACCTATCACGTAAATAACAACGACCATAATTCAATATCACGTTGAACGCTCTTGAACGACCGCGGGAAAGATGTGCGTCGTACGAATGATTGTAGCAGTGGCATTGCAAGTTTGCAACAACAGCTCCTGCCAAGTTGGGTTTGAAAAAGTAAAATTTTCCACGAGGAAGCACTTTCAATGACCATGGTCGTCGTACGCATACACATAGCGTTGAGCCGCCGGGGACGTTGAAAGGAAATCGTTGAGAAAACTGCACTGAGGTTGGGAGTCTGTCACGCTCCAATCCACAATGCTGTGACGAAAATGACATCACGCTGATCTAAATTTAGCTGCTCAAACACCAGGCTCCTAAAACCAACCTCTCGTACAGCATCGATTTCGTATATTACACATTTGTATGACACAATAAATTTGATGACGAAAAATAACTGTGTCATGCACTAACCTAATATGGATCAAACGTAGAATCTCAAACTCGCTGTAGAGAGGCTGGCAAAACTGTCTGTTCAAAGTCCGATAAACCCTAGCCTATGGCTGAAAATACACACTGCCGCTCCATTTCTGCACTGCCGCCGTTTGGCTTTCTCACTCATTAGTTTGGATTAGTAATCATATTCTCGCAACCGTCCAAGTCACCCTGGAACACGCAAAGCATTGGCGTCACCTGCAACAGCGTGAAAATTGAAACAAATCTACTCCTAATGTATTTATTGGCCCCAGTCTGCTCAAAAAGTTTAAGTACTGGGTTGAAGTCAATTGCGCGAGGCCCCTGGAAGATTTCGACGGTGGCCAAAAACAAAATATATGATTACTAATCCAAACTAATGAGTGAGAAAGCCAAACGGCGGCAGTGCAGAAATGGAGCGGCAGTGTGTATTTTCAGCCATAGGCTAGGGTTTATCGGACTTTGAACAGACAGTTTTGCCAGCCTCTCTACAGCGAGTTTGAGATTCTACGTTTGATCCATATTAGGTTAGTGCATGACACAGTTATTTTTCGTCATCAAATCTTTCATGTCATACAAATGTGTAATATACGAAATCGATGCTGTACGAGAGGTTGGTTTTAGGAGCCTGCTCAAACACCTTCATCGATATCGCTGACAATCCAGAATCTTATCTGCATTATGGTGCGTATTATATATTGTTTGGAACCCACTGAAACCAAATCGAACATACCATAGGATAACTTTATCAACCTCGCAAAGAAAGGCTTTGAATCCTACAATGATTCCCAATGTTAGCAGATCTTTCCCATCGTAATCAGGGCTGGATCGTTGATCTTGCATACCACAGCCAACGTTTCCAAGACCGGAGGGCAGGAATTGAACTCGCCCCACCACTCTGGCCAAGATAACTCTGGAGGTTACAATGGCCCTGAGAGTGAGATTTGGTTGTTCTGGAGGCGCTGATGTAATGCTGAACCACCGTCCCGCTACGCAGTCAATCATGACGAAGCGGTGAGGTCTGCTGAGAAACACGGATCGGGAGAGAGCTCCCTTTTCTCATCGGCGCTTGGATTTTTGAGCGATAACAAGGTGTGTTAGGATATACACCAATACAAGCGCCATATCTAAGCGCTCCGCCGCTCTCATCTAGCAAGAGCATGGAAAGCCCCTCGACGAGGAGCAGGTCACTAGGGCCCATGAAAAGGCCTATGGGCAGGGCGACACGGATGGCATGAGCGCGAAATCCATGGGTAGCGCCGCAGCCATGCAGGTCAGCACCGCTTCTCATTGACTCCCTGATAGTCTGACATCTGACGACATTCCCAGGTCTTGAAGAAATTCACGTCTGGTGACAGCTCTGGTGGGGGATCGTCCCAGACGCAGCTTATTAGCATGGCAATGGCCGAAGCGACGAAGCTGTTTGACAAAAGCGGTGGCGCCGCTTCAGGTAACAAGCAGGATGCGGTGAATGGCGCTGCTATGACTGTCATGAAACTGCTGGTCCAGTCGAAATTCGGCGGTGGGACCACGGGCGGGAGCAATTCTGGTGGTCTCAGCGGCCTCTTAGGCCTTGTGAGTTGGATAATCTTCAGTGATATTGTCGCGCTTAGTTGACTGTGGTGTTATCAGGCTTCCAAGTTTGCTTGAGCTGTTGTGTTTGTGAGGATAATGTGGTTATGATGTAAAACATAAAAGTGGTGGGATAAATGTGTATGGAACCTGCTCAATGATAGTTGAAGTTTAGTGTATTTGAGTCTTGAGACTTGAGTTGTAGGGATACAGTATGGATGATACATATAGCAAAGTATAAGAATAATGGGTAAACTGGGCGTATGTCGAGATACACTATCATAGACATAACTATACGAAACATGTCGTTAAGCAATCATGGTGATGGGACCTGGGCATTAGGCGAGGAAGAAAAATCATAATTGAATGGCAGCTTCCGAGGCCCTGGCGAGAACGACTGGTATTTCCGAATTAGTGAGCTTGACTCGTCGCCAAATAAATCTTCATAGTGATCGCTGCCGAAGCTGCAATTTGAAGAGACGAATGACGGCTGCATTTCAGGTAATTCCATAAACATCATGGCGGGGGTGGTGGGCGTGCTCGAAGCTGCGGAAGAGCAACTCGATGACGATAATCGCCTCCTTGAAGAGGCGCTAGAGTTAAATGAGGAAATGCGAGAGCTACTGGGCGATATATGTGAGGATGCGGAAGAGGCTGTGTCAGAAACCGTAGGGCTGATCCCACGATGGTTAATACTGCCGTGTTTTGGTATGCGCTTTGGCATGTGTGCTATCTTGCGTAATCCGCTGGTTGAATTCTGTTGGGAGAGCGAAGTAGTCGATGGGGCGCCAAGGGGTGGTGATTGAAACACACGCTGATGAGTGGTTCGGGAGGGAGCCGGGTTTGAAGAATGCGTCCGAGAGATTGGGGCAATATTATATAGAGATTGGATGAGCGCGGGATGCGGCGCAGAGGTGGGAGTCACTTGTTTATAGGCGAACCAAGGAAGTGTGGAACCATCAGCGTTTCGCTTCAATTTCTTGGACACGGGACCATGTAGAGATAGCTTGCCCATAAAATCATTACATAGGTCGTCCACATCGATGGGTACTTTGCGCTTTCTGGACGGAAGAGCAGGCTTGCGCATCCAATCAATAGAGGAGCAGGAGAAATGATTGGATTTGGATATAAATGTGGTATATTTAATTGCTTCTTTGAATGTTGTTGGAAATGCATGTGGAGGGGCGGACATATCAAGAGGATTCGAATCTTGAGATTGGAGTCCAAACGTTAATGGCACTGTCTACGGAGGACATGAGCTCGCATTTGAATGGGAAAATAAGTAGAAGTAGTGTACCGTATTATTGACCTCGTCATCAGATTCAACTTGAGATGAATCTTCCTTGTAGTTTTCCATTCTCTCATGAGCGGGGATGATAAAGGAGGGTATCTTTTCTTCCAAAAGTTCCAAGGGGATCTGTGGTGACTGTTCACTGGGGGGGATTCGTCGTACAATCCTACCCTCCTTCCTAGCGCGGTTTCGGTGATTTTGAAACTAGCCCAGAGAGTAAGCCCCGATATATATTTTAAAAGAGTGTGCCCACCCAAACTTCTATCTGCCTAGCAGTCATCATAGACTTTCGCGCTAGCAATGCACGATCTAGAGCAGAAGGATATGGATTACTTTCAAAATACTTCTCTAAGAGCGGCCGATATTCCTTTAAAATTTCAGAGTTGATTGTGAACGAATAGTCGAACCGGAGTTCGTTACCTGGTTGAAACCACGATTTGGCTTTGCTGTCTGAGATTTTCCATCCTTCTGAGCGTCCAGGAATCGGCGCGCCCGCTCAACATTTGAATGAAGCATTTTTTGCAATGTGGCGTTATAATGATCGTGGAATGTCTGTATTATTCGCTCCATAGAGGCTTCGCTGGATTTCTGGCTTTCACCCGGAACATTCAAATAATTTTCCATGAATAGAATGGGGGTTTGACAGGCGGAAGCATAGAGCGTATTGGCAGCCGAGTGAAATAACGGAGATATCTGTTGAACTATTGCAGGGGAAAATGTTCTCTCGAGTAATTTGTCAACGATTTCAGTTGGTGATGGAAGGGATGGAATTTTGGGAACATTAGGGTTTACGGTATGTCGCTGGTGCGGGGCAGGTGGAGACTTTACTTGAATCGCAGCAAGTAAATCATGGCTAGTTCGGATAATGTGGTGGAATGGGGTGGCCATAATTTTCAACGGGAATAAAACCGTACTAGAGCCCCCATTATTTAAGTATGTAGTGTTAGTGACCGATCACAGATGTGACCCATTGTTCGTGACATAATGGTATGGCTGTTTGCGAATTGTTATAAATCATAGCCTGTGCAAACCAACACTTACCTTTCTACCCACTACAGTAATCTCCCGAATGAACGAATCCATCCTTGAACGACTTGCGGGCGTCGAAGACCGATTTTTAGGCGCACTTAACACCGATTATTATACCCTCCAAGCATTTGATGTATCTTGGCGCAAATTACTTGACGACATCGAGAGTGCCAAGGGTGCTGGACTCATCGAGGAAGCGACCATGTCCCTTGCTCACTCGATCGCCGAAGGTGTACAAATCATCGCAGACCAGTTTGTTGACATGCAAAAACAGACTGATTCCCTGACAGCTCAACTACTTGATGAAGTTGATTCCCTATTTTCACAAATTTCGCTCGAGGAATCCAATGGGAATTATCGACCGGTGTCTACCTCAGGTCCACTCCACACATCCCCCTCCTACCTCGGACTTTCCCGTCAATGGCTTTTGCACAATCTTCACAATCCATACCCGTCCAAGGAGATTAGAAGTCAGATATCCTGTAAAACTGGCCACATGCGCAAAGACATTGACGCTTGGTTCGTTGAGGCTCGAAAGCGGATAGGGTGGACATCCCTTCGCAAGACCCACTTTAATAACAAACGCGCAGATATAATCGATGCAGCAACCCGGTTCTTTGTCCAGTCCGATCCCAAACGACCTCTGCTACCTGGCCTTGACGTCGCTTTTGCGAATATCCAAGGCACCGCTTTTGAATTATACTCCTCTCGATCTTCCGAAAAGTCTCTCGCGTCAGGCCTCGGTGCTGTCGTTGTGGATATGACTCCTCAGTTGAAACCCCCCGCAGCCAGGCGGAAAATAGATATCCAACAGAAGAAGATTAATTTACACATGTCGTCGACGCCACGCGCAGTCTCTCAACATCCATCCAATCCCCCACCCGATCTCCCTGTGGTAGGGCCTGGTGGTCGAGGGATATCTGCGCAATTCGCCGCTGAACAGCCACAAGAACTTACATCCTTCCGCAATGAAATTGATATTGCAGAACCGGGCCGGTACGCGATGTTTTCCTCGCCTGTCCATCACTGCAACTCCTATGCTTTCAGATCACCCGGCAAGCCCATCCCTCAATCTCCCGCAGTTCAGTTAGAACATAAGGGTTTGAGTGGCTTGGAAACTGTACAACCCCATGCATCCACCATGAAGTTCACAAAGCGCAAACGCTGCCTATCAGAATCCGACACATCCCCTCAGCCTAAGAGACCATGCAACCACCCCACTGGTCCACGCTCTCGCATTACCTCTAGCCCCTTCCCCTTCCCAATAATGAACGCGGAGGCGGCAGTTGATGAGTGGCTTCAGCTTGGTGGGGCTGGTATCGATATCCCAAACGCGGTGACCGAACCTCCTGATTCATCTGAACCATTGGAAATTTCTCTTTTCGACTTTTCCACCATGCTTCCGGAATACACGTACACTTCTTCAGAAAGCTCATTACAATGTCAGTTGTTACCCACCAACCTAAAATCATTCCCTCCTGCTTACCTCTCATCATAGCGACTCCCGTTACCCCGGAACAATACTTACCAGCCACACATATTGAACTTCCACTACGAGATGTAGAGAAGAGTATACCGGCCAGTTTCTTCTCAGACTTACAGACCGCCGCCAATGAGTTCGATTCGGTCAACCATCCACTATCCTTATTTGAATTCGAACAAGGTGCCCTATTATTTAATCCCTCCCAAGTTTCTACTCAAATGCCATTAGATGGCTTTCCTTTTGTAAATTATTCCACAGCGGCTTCCTGGCTGCCAACGGAACTTGAAATTCAACCAAGCCCACCCTCTACTGTAAATTTCCTTCAACCCACACCAACACCATTCTCTGCCGAATCCTTGTGGGATTGGCGCGCATCAGACATGTTGCTCACGAATCCAATTCAATCTTCAGGGATCTTTTCAGACCTATTTCAGGGATCACTAGCGCCCTCTGTTGTGATATAACGTGGGGCTGGCTTCACGGATTGATACCAACCAACAGTCAAGAATACAATAACTGTATCATTAACACATTTTCATTATACCTACAAACATACCCCATCACACTTACCTATATCCGCATGTATTTGGTACACTATCCCCACTTGTCTGCTGGCAAAGTATACATATCTTAGCTGGATAAACCTGAATGGTTTATAATCAAACCTTCAGCTGCGGAAAATGCTTTCAAAGACACCGGACAAGCTTCTACCAATGTTCGAATCCGAGGCAAGATGGTTTACAATCTGTAGAAGTCTAGAGGAAATATCATTGATTTGTATAAATGTATGTAGCATACAACCCTAAGGTCAGTTGCACCAAGTCTACCGAATCACTAAGGTTAATGCCTCTCAGTTACCCCAACGTCATCCCCTATCTTCCACCTACCAACTTCCCCCATGGCTCTGGCGTCACCCGATTCCAATTCAGGGGCTTTGAGGAGGGTACTTACCATCTGCCAAGGATCTTTCCCACCTCCATACCGGAGGACCTCATGCTTATACTTTTCACCCAGCCCGCGATTTAAGGGGTCTTTAGAGAAGACATTAAGCCACACTCGAGATGCAATCGCGCGATCGAAAAGGTAGGAATAGTAGGTCGCCCCATATCCAAAAAGGTGACTAAACTGTGTTTGGAATGAAGTTCCAGGTACGTGTGGAATGAGACCTCGGGTATTATTCAGTTTCGCGAGCTCAACAGTTGAATCAAATGAAGGGTCCAAGACAGCTGGCGAATGGTATATCTGGTCGACACTAGCAAGTAATATCTGAGAATAGGTATCAATTGAATGACATGGATCTTCATGGTGATTGCCAATTTGGCGAGAGGTATATGTTTCGTCGGCGTCAAACAACGAAAGGACGGTTGGAGAATTTAGGAAATGCTCCATGAGGATGGAGGGCAGTTCCACGAAGTCGGTTGCGCATCGTGTGCCAGCAACGTTTTGATATTCAGTCCTGCCAATCATTGCTGTGGGTTGAGGGGGTGAGTGATTCGCTCATTATTTGTTTTGGTGAAAAAGACGCACAATGCATGGCGTGTCCCATTTCATGGAATAAGGTCAAGACTTCATGCCATTCCAGAATGGTTGGACCGCGGGATATCGTAGGCCGGGCAAATTCACAAAGTAAAACTACCAGTGGGAGCTGAAAGATACAGTTCTGGCCTGGAAGTCGGTGTCTCTTGATGGCTTCGAACTCCCGGGATTGGTGAATTTGCGGTTCTGTCTCCTCAGGGATATTGTCGCCGGGCTCGTCGTCGTCGTCTGTTCGTCGTGAGCACCGCACAGTATAATGGGCTGCACCACTCGCTTTACCCCTTCGCGCAAAAAGGTCAGCATATATCCACCCAATAACGCCTTGTTCCTCATCCAACACTTCCAATTTATGGACATCTCCATGCCAGAGTTCTCCTGACGTTGCTATTGTTGGTCGCAAGGATATCCCGTACAGATGTTGGAATAATCGAGATAAGCCCATAAACACAGTTCCGAGTGTGAGTGGTGGGAGTGAAATCGGTGGAGCTGGAGGTTCCGGTGGACAATAAAAGTCCCGATCCCAAGCTTGGATGATAGGTAAGGATGAAATACCATGGTGCAATTGTTTTCGTGCGCTTAGGGTCTTTAAGGCTCGTCGGGCAAAGGGTCGCGTGTGATCCATCAACGCGTCCAGAAAATAGCGAACATTATCTAAAATACATTTAGCATCGTTTTTTAGGTGGTGGCTATGCTGCGTACCTGGTGACCGAGCCATTTTATCATCAAGGGTCATATGAGCGAAGCTCTCTCGCCCGACAAGTCGGGCAAGTTCAGCTCGAGTATGGAGCAATTTCTCCAAGATATGTATCTGCTCCGGAGTACTGGAGTTTGCAGCGATGTATACGCGCCGCCGAGGTTCCTCGTCGGGGGCAGAACGCATTATCATCTGAGCTTGCAATGAGCCTGGGTAAACTAGCAAATCACGCTGAGTGAACTGGGCCTGGAGCTGCAATCTCGCCCCCATTCCCTTATCCTTGAGACCCGTCAATTCTGAGGGTTTAATAGAAGTGGGGGGGCGGGCCGCATTCGCCCCCTTCAGGAATTCCCGCCCGAGAACGAGAATATCGGACGATAACGATACGAACCTGTTGCGCTGTTCGGACGGAAGATTGATGGCCGATTTTTCAAAATCACGCCAGAATATGAGAGCCGTTTGGTAGGCCTCAGGAGTTAGAGTTTTGACAATTGTAGGGTCAGATAGAACGGCCTTCAGCACCTGGTGGTATTTTATATGAGCGCGCGGACGTCGAAGGAAGGGGGTTCCTCGCACCTGGTATAATCCAACATGGGTATTTAAAATATTCATAAATTCGCACAACATCTCGTACGCATTATTTGCCGCTTCAACCCACATCCTATCTGGATGTGCATTCCGGATTAATTCCGCCAGGTCGATTACGCCGCATAACATATCACTAAGTCTGTCCAAATTCTTGACTACTTTTAACAGCTCATCTCTCGACTCCCGTGCGCGCAAGATGCGTTCTGTAAGGATTTGGGCTCGCACTAAAGTGGAATCGGCCAAGGTTATCAGTGCCTGCGGGTGACTGAGCGACTGGTGACCAAATAAACCGGTGGAAGTGAACGGTGAAAGCCTCAAGGTGGATTTGGGATAGTCGAAGAGTGATATCAAAGATTTATCATCGGGGGTCGCAGGGATCGTGTGCAAGACCTTGGTGGATGCTGCCCTAGGCCGGGAGGATGATGAATTAAACGGTCCACGGGTGAGGAGACAGCCTCGGAAACGGAAAGGTTGCTTAAGGATGGGCAAGGCATTCCTGGCTGACGTTGCAAGCATGAATGGGAAATTGGGTCAACAGGTGGACGATAGAGCTGCAAGAAGACACGGCCAGACTTGCAGCCTACAAATTCTCAGTCAGCGCGATGGCAAGTCCAGACTCTAAATAATTTCCTGGCACGTGGGCTCTCGATCATGACGGACCAAATTAGGCCAAGATATGACAAACGCAACTCGAGAATTCAGCTTGCCATTTGCAAACTCGAAGGTCAATTGACATGTCATCAAAAATCATTACATGGATGTGATTGTGTGCGGTAATACTAAACTTCAAACCAACTGTGCTGGTAACTATGATGTGTGTAGAAATATATGGGCTATGGACGGGAACGTAAGATAATCTAGTGCAGATGTAATGGATAATTCGCTATGCCAATCCATAGGGGACGAGCGTCCGTCAGGCGTCCATTAGGGTCCGTTTTATATCCGTTTTCGTGATGCTGGTCGGGGAAGTATAAGAATCGGTGTCAATGATGTTCCAATCATCGATTTCCGGGCACTCAGAAGTCGGCGCAGTAAGAACTTCCGACGCGCCCCCGGCAACAGGTTCCACAGCATAAACCCAAAATTTTGATCTCTTCTTCCCCGCAATTTGTTCCAGCGCGATTTCCGTAGGCTTGAGTGCTGCCGCACCCGATACTTTAATTTTTAGAGCACCATTCTCGTGGTGTGAGACGGCCGAAATATTACCGGAGCTATTGTCCGCCGAGCCGGAACTCGTGGTACTTTCTTCTGTGCGCGCGCGCTTACTGGCTGGTTCGTGGTCAATTGAGTTTCCATGGGTGCACCAAGGCGTGAAGAGCGTCTCTCCCCTCGCCATTGGCCCCATGAATCAGAAGAGGCAGCTCGTTTCTCCCGCTTTCCGTTGGCGTTCAAAACGGCCGTCCGGGATGAACGCCGTCGACCATTTGACGCAGAGTCGCGGTGGCGACCTGTAGCATTCGGGACGTCGGACCGAAAGTTGAGAAATTCGTCGTCCTCAAAGTCGTCTTCATACCCCTCTTCCTCCTGATAGGTGTCCTCGTCAACATCATCCTTGATTCACAAATCGGATCAGTTGCAATTAGGGATTAGGGGGGCCAAGGAAAGTCGCTTGCCTCGCTATCAATATCATTGCTGTATACATAATCTGGCTTCTGAGTCTGCCTTCGTGTCCGTGTTTCTCGAACTTCCGCTTGGGCAAGAAGAAGCTGGCGTTGCTCGAGTTTCTTTCGGACTTTTGCGACTCGCTGGTTAGTGTGTCATAAGTGCGCCATCGATGATATTAAATAATGGAGTAGGAAAGAAAATCCATCGCCGAGGCCCCAATGGTCCCACAGGTGCCCAGATGCTCGGGGAAATAGGTGGGGGGAAACTCACCGTTAGTTCAGCATCAATATTCTCAAGTCGGCTTTCCAAGGAGGTAACCAGAGTCAAATGTGATGCCTCTAGTTTCGTCCTTTTTTCGCCTCTCTTGAGCGGAGCAGGTGCAGACCTTTTCAATTCTTCAATTGTGGACATATACTCCTCCCTGGTTGAAGAGATAGTTTTGAACGTGGCCGTGGTCTTCCAAGGGTTTGTGGATACATAAAGCCGGGGCGAATCTATTGCATGTAATAGAGCTAGGTGAGTATTATGGCAATGAAAAGAAGTTGCTACCGGGCGGCGAGGGCCGGTAAACGGGGATCCAGAAAGTGAAAGATTCAGATCCCCGGGCAAATACACGCAAATAGCGGTCCTGGAGGGAATATGCACGGACCATCTGCAACCCAGAAGCGTTTGCGGTGGATATCTTGTCCAATAGGAACCAGCTGTAATCTCTCCTGGCTGTTAACGTCGGTGGGGTCGGGTGGCGCGGAAGCGACGTCCTTTTTCTTGTGTTTGTTTTGCGTCACGCCCCACGCGCGATCGATAGTGTTTTTTATCTCGGGAGTGTGGCACAGTTGGAGCTCTACCAACTGACGTAGGATTTTGAGCTGAACCACAACATGAAACGGTGAGCGTAATAAACGTGGTTATATACAATCACCTACTTTGAAATCCCAATCCGTTGTGAAGAAACCCCCTTGAAGACCCTCGAAGGGATCTACGTTCATTTTCAGGTCTTCGTTCCAGTAAATTGTTCTTTCGGACGATTTGAAATATTCAGAGAGCACTGCTGCCACAGTGGTAGATATCTGATCCATGCTGACAGCGCGACGACAATCGTCAAATACCCGTGGCAATAGGACAACGTGCCATGACATGCCCTTACCTCAAGTTACGCGTCTGTGGCCTAAGATTGAGGATAAATTGGCTGAGGAGTTTTGTGAGTATGGTATTTGGCTCTTGCGAGAGCAAGGCATTCTCAAAACTAGACAGTAGGACGGGTTAATGAGCAATGGGGTACGATTTGGGGATGGAGTGATGACTTACTCCATAGGAGTCTCCAAACCCTCGACCTTTCCTCGGAGGTGGGTGAATTTACAGATGAAGGAATAGACAAATAGGGACTCCCAGCGGTCGGAAGGATGAGTAGCGTCGGATGGTGGACATATATGACCCTTCGCGCCGGGACCTGGAGCGGTAGGCATGTTTGTCGCCACAAACGCGACGGAAAGATGAGTTAAAGATGTGGGGGATGTTGTTACAAACTTCGTCACAAGCTTATTTTTGGTGCGGAACAAACATAATACAATATCTCTCAGGCACACACTTGGTCAAATTATCATTTTGCCTAGTATCGCGCCAGGTCCCATCGTGAACGAGTATACAACAGTAATAAAATGTCTCGTTATCCCGGTCCAACCTTTTATGGTCCGCGTGAGCAATGGCCAAACGGCGGAGAGGATCAGTACCTTCGGGATGTCGTGGTGCTCGCTGAGGGACTCGAGGTGCGAGTTAAATTCGTTGACGCGATCCTTGTGCGTCTTGGTTGCTAATTTGGCGACGCGTTGGGCAAGCTAGAGCAATGCTGTGAGGTCCGCTCATGATGCTATGTATTCAGCGCGGTCCACATACCCTCCGTTTCTGAGCCTCCTCGAATCGTTTTTCTGCTTCCGTCTTCCTGTCGAACTGCTCACAATAGCTGGAGAACTCCGCCACTTCCGGAAGGCGCCGCCGTCCGATTCCTCTTCTCGAAACAAGAGTTCCTTCACTCGTTCTCGTTCTCGATCCCGTCGGACTCTTCTTGCGCTTAGATTTCTTCTTCTTTCTAAGTCGTAATGGGTATGGACAGAGGGAGAGAGAATATGATAATACGCACTTCTTTACTATTCCCCCGTCCACAACACCACCCTTTAGCTTGAGTGACCCACCGGCTTGGAAGTCGTAGTCGGACATGGGTGAAGCATCCAAAGCTTACGAAACCAAGAGCCTTGCCGAGGGCAGGCAGGTATTCCAAAAAAGGAATCCCCACGTGCGATTGTTACGGTTGTCTCCTGACCTCAGACTCCCAAGAAAATTATTTCCCTTGGATCTCTATTCACTCGTCGCACTTGGAAGCCCAACACTCAAAACGCGACCTCTCACTTCGGTCGCACCATTCGCGACATATCAATAGTAGCATAGTGTCCTCGCATCATGGCTGTGCTATCACCACTCGTGTTCATCCAATCAATACCACCTGTAACCCGCGCTTTTACGGCAAGCACACTTATATTTTCAACCGCATACGCATGGCTACGATGGAAGGAGATGGGCCTACTCCGTTTCTGACTCTGATACCGGGTCAGAGCATATTCTACCCTTGGACATTTGTAACATCGGTGTTTGTCGAAACGAGCATATTTGAGGTTGGCTTTTTCGCGTCATTTGGGCAGCCATGGCTAACAAGACTCTAGCTCGTGGCTTCGCTATTGTTTGTGCCTGCTGGACTAAAATACCTAGAAAGGTTATGGGGGAGTGTCGAGACAGTGAAATTCATCGTCGCATCTGTGGGCGCATCAAACATCATCGCATTTGCCTTCAATTGGATAGAATTCATGGCTACAGGAGATGCGGACCTGTTCTTGTTAGTCTCATTTGCTTTCTCCTTGATGCTATTCCCCAACATTACTTGTAGGTATGGTATGGAGTATCACGGCCAGATGTCCCTCCAGATAGCACTTTTGGTGGCCTTCACTCAACTTATCCCTGAACATCAGGTTCAAGTCTTGGGTGTGATCAAAACCCGGGTTAAGGTCCGTTCTGAAAAATGGGCTTTTACTTGACCACTCACATCCCCTTGCAGAGCTTACCAATGGCGTATTTGACATTGTCCACAGTGTTGTGCATTTTGGGGTATCAATGCCCATGGATCATCATACAGTTTGGTTGGTTTGTTGGCTGGATATACCTTAGGTTTTACAAGAAGAACACCGGAGACAGTATTGGCGGCGATACATATGGCGACCGGAGCGAGACTTTTTCTCTTATCTCATGGTTCCCTCCCTTTATGCAGTGAGTATTTGGTGATTCCCCCGGAGACCACATAGAACTAACATCATCTTCAGCTATCCCTTGACTCTTTTGGGAAATTTTGTGTATTCATTAGCAACACGGTTCCATCTCATCCCAACCTCCAGCGGAGATTTGGAAAGTGGGGGCTACACTCAAGTTCCTCAAGGCACTGCGCGTGCTGAAGCAGAAAGGCGGAGGTATGCCTACTTTGCACATATGAAGGCCTTTAACTCAATCTCTGTGACAGAGCATTGGCACTCAAGGCCCTTGACCAGCGTCTCGCCAATACTTCTTCACCCGTAGGTTCACAATCCTCAAATGGCCCACAGCCACAAACACCGCGGCTGCCTCCCACAGCGGCGGTTGCGCGCGTTGACGGCCCGGGGGTGCCTACATCGATTCCTCTCTCCGGACGCGCGAATGAGAGGAAAAAGAGTGTTAGTGAGGTAGATATTGGGGATTCAGGAGAAACAGATGCCAGATAATAGCCTCATTCATTCGGTTTCTTCTTGTATAGTGCCCATATTACTCGTAGGGCTGTTACAGTCATATACATGTTCGTCGTTAATTATACTTGTCACGGTTTCTCCTTTGACTTTCACCATGAAATTACGTAATGAATATTTCTCGATTCACCAACAGCGTAATTCATAGCTGAAGACATCCGACATTGTAGCATTCAAGATGCAGTCACCCCAGGGGCCTGGAGCATCGTCCTCTTCAGTGGTTGTTAATGAACAAATTCCTAATGGCAGCTGCACCAGTCCACAAGCGGTTTCCCCGGGGTCATTAACGAAGAGGCCAGGGATACTTCAACTACGCTCAAGTTCACTTTCCAAAACACACGACTTGGAACAAGAGCTAAAACCCGATGATCTATTCACAAAACATACGGTGTCTGAAGTGCGGAATGTTCGGCAACAGCTGAGGTCTGTTCTAGACTATCGTATGTCTCATACACAGCTCACCCGCTTGTAGAGAGGATGCAGACAAGAAGCAGGAGGAACTCCGAGTCATGGTTGGGTGCGTCAATTGATCGCCCACAAATCAAGAATCTCTGAAAGTATAGTGAAAGCACAGAGAACGGTATCGTGATCTTCTGCAAGCCTCAACTTCAATAATTTCTATGGCAAAGTCGGCGCAACACGTCAAATACATCTTAGAACAATCCAGGGATTCAATTCGAGCTCAGGAGGAGCCCCCCGATTCTAACAGGACCTCTGTGAATGGGACTGACGGTCAGTTCACCACTTCAATCATTATGCCGTACAGTTTGGCCAACACGTCTTTAGATCATCTATTGCTACTGCAGTCATTATCTGCGCACATGAAACTATTGTTGGACACGCCAGAACATTTATGGAGATTCATTGAGCGGAGGAAATACTTTCTTGCCGCTTGGCTTTTTCTACTGGCCCGCGTTGTGCACCGCGCATTGCTTCAAGACGAGGGATCATGGAGTAGCCGTGGGTTGGACATTGCAGTAGGTCTCATTTTGGAAGCGTCAGGTTATTGAATTCAACATTTTCTTCCCGTGTAGGCACAATTTCCTCTTGTTCAACGGCAGTGGGAATCAATCTCTCAGTTTCGTTCCCAGATCGTGCATAAGGCAACAATTTCACTGCGAGAACCCTCACCCCCAGATGTACGCACTTTCGTGTTAATGTTTTCACCCGACACCTAAAAAATCTCAGGATATCTGCGCAACTCTGCTTACCTTGCATCTCTTAGATTCACAGCCACTTGTTGAGGCTTTATCGGTGTATCTGACTCAGCGCTCCAAGGCCCTCCACGCTATATTTTCTAAAAGCAAGGTGGGGCAAGGTGGCTCTCATCTTTCCCAGCCGAACGGTCACTCGGACACACGTTTTGGTGACGCGCACACTAAAACACCCACTCAATTAGTGAAGGACGATATACAAGCAACATTGGATCTTATCTCAAACACACTCACATCTGCTCGACGCGTGTTTCATGAAGCTGAATCTCAGTCATCTCTAATCAAAACAATCCTGGAGCATATACAGTCAGACTCACATCACTCTCAAGACCAGCCAACAACCTCTAAGGATCTCTACATCACTACACCTTATTTATTGACATCTCTACCCTCGTCAACACATTTCCTGCTTTTACCTAGTAACATCAGGTCATACAAGCCTTATGTTGATGTTAATTCTTCATCCAGCACTGTTCCCCCCGCTCAACTTTCTGAAAAACTGGATAACTGGTTCCGCCGCTCGGCTATTCCCTGGAAATCTTCCATAACCCAGTGGTTTTCCAAACTCCAAAATTTCCGGGATGTCTGGAGCATTAGGTCAAGTACAAGAACCTGGATTTTAGCCAGCGGGCTCGACGAACAAGAGTATATCCACCTCACCAACCTTTTGGATGATGTCTGCCAGGACCAAATCCTCAGCATTTGGACTTCATCCTTGAGTAGTGCCAGTCGCTCTTTTAAATCACAACTCGAACATGTTGTCCTGAACCTGAGAAATGAGACTGCGAGTGAATCGGCAGGTGGGTCGGGGCGTCGCCTCTCCAGAAGGTTTCCTGACTGACTATATTTATAGATGTCACCCCAACAGAATTCTTATTTCACAGCCCACTCCTCCCAGTTCTACCCAAGGCTGGCTTAACACCACTGGACACCAGTTTCCAGAAATACAAGTCGGAATTACATCGTCAACTTGCTTGTCGAACCCCAAGTATTGATAATCTTTTGAAAATCCTCGAAGATTGTGCCAAGGCCCTCAACCAAGACTTCCGTCTGCTCGATAGCGCGCAGTTTAACGATTGCAAGTGCGTAAAGGACCATCAGGTCTGAGTTATTCTCACCCCCCTACAGGGTGTTGACCAGACGATTGAAAACAGCATACCAACCACTTGCTGAGCATCTGTGTATAGAAATCATAGACATCTTGAAATCTGCTTCCACGGCAGAGATTGGACAGTCTCGTAAGTGCACTTGCGCCCACTTGGTCGTATCTAACTATTTTTTAGAAGGTGTCTTAGATGGTTTAATATTCGTTAGCAGACTCGCAAACGATTTTTCGTTGATCTCGCCTTTCATTAGTCGAATTGGCTGTCAACAACAAACCGTTCAAGGTCATAATTCCTAATTATAATGCGTCTTTGTTTGCTGATAGCCCGTATTAGAATTCAGGGGAGCCACAGAGATAATTCGAGATGGAATTATTGACAGATGGCGAGATCACACCGTGTCCTCCATTTCCCAGACCTATTGTGCAGCTTTTCAGCTGAGATCGAGTCAGTTGTTTTCATTTGAAGATCAGGATTCGGACTAACACCCGGCAGAATTTTTGGAACAGGCCTGCCCCTCCGCTGACCTTCTTGATGCGTTGCTTACCTTGTCAAGGTCAATACGACAACTAGGAATATGCCAGGACTATCGCAGACGTAGCCATGTTGCGAATATGACCCTTCGACAGTTTTTGGGCGAAATATTGGGGGGGATCAGCTCGGAAAACTCTGATTTACCATTCCTTTGGGAAATCGTTGAGTGCTACGGACTGGGTTGGGCCGACATGCGCGAAAAATTATTACAGGCAAATGTGAGGCACCATATTCGTTGCACATATAATACTAATCTCACTTTCAGGATGGTCATGAACCCACCCCCTCTCATTCTCTGCCGCGTTTGCAGTCATTATTTGCCAATTTGCTTCCCCCCCACACGGATAGCGATATTCCTAGCTCTGATAAAATGGCCAATCTTCTGCCATTCGGGTCACCTTCTCCAGACACACAATACCAGCCAGCTGTTGAGTTAGCTAAACCTTCATCAAGACTTGGTCTGCTTTTGGTGGACGACAGCGATATGTATTGACGCACTTATTTAAAGTAACATCATACATAATAATAACGGAGACCATCTAAAGCTTTGGAGCAAATGGACCTGAGCCCAGAACGATGTCCCGCATGTAGTCATTGTTGAATTTGCAAAGTCAAGCGTACCAACCCATTAACTGAGACCACACAATGAATATCGAAACACTATGGGTACCTCGAGTCTAGTTAATCTTGTTTGTTTGGAAACTGGTGGATTTAATGAGGCGCAGTGTGGTGGTGATCTTAAGCTTCTCAGTCCATGAAATAAATTTCCAAGTGATAAAATTAATCCTGGTCGTACAATAACTAGGCCGAGTAATACTCATGCACCTCCCCTGAAATAGGGAATAAATATGAGGGTAGGAATGAAGAACGGGTTGCACATACACAAGTATATTGTTTCTGAAAAAATACATCGGTAAATGGTTCAAAAATGGGGAGGCGAGAAATAAGACTAACATTGGGATGTGGATCAATTTCACAAAGTAACCGATGAACCCCATAACAGCGAAACCGACAGCAACTGCCTTGCAGATTTGAGCGAACTCTGGAGAACATGTAAGCGGGGTATGGCGGCGACGTGTTAAAATTTGAGACCTTTTTGAGAAGGTTTTGTGCAACGTGTGAGGAACTATCGGTAGTTGGTTAAAATGCGAGTTTGATACATGAGAGGGATGGCAAACCTGGTTTCCGTCCCGTACAAATTGTTGGGGAATGTCAATGAATTCGCGCACTTTGTCGGACATTTTGAAATATAAAGCGGGGAAATGAAGGTGGATGAGGGAAAGAGATTTGCTGGCGGTGGTTAACAGAAATGGGCTGTGGTCAGTTTTCTCACGCAGACACGTCGACTTTTGTGACTTCGTGGTAGATCCCTGGTCCCGATCAAAGTTCAAGTCAGCGCTCGCGAAGGTGGGTGAAAACATATTCCAGTTTGGGAGGCACTAACAATTATTCAAATTCAGTATTCTACACGCATGAATGTCCTTTAGCCGTGCTCTGATACGACTTGCAGGCAGCGGCGCACGAACACCCCGCCTTGGCGTCCATAAAAACTCGCGAAATATCTTATTAATCCATACCCAGTCCAACGACCACCCAGATGCCTCAGTGGATCACTGCGATACCCTGCCATTGCAAAGGCTAGATTTGCTTGTAGGGAGGCTCAAGGACACGCAGATGTTTCATCCATCCATATTTATTATCCAACACTGGCGGCCGAGCTCAAGGCTACGAGAAGTCCATCAGCTGGGTATACGCCACACTCTACTCACTAGGCAACATATTTTTGCCATGGTCGAGATGTTGGCATCTTCAGGTCGCCCTTCTGATCTACAGCGAATAGAGGAAATACTTACCGACATGGAAGCCTTGTTCTGCATCGAGCCGTCCGTCGAGCTTCATACATTAATCATCCGTGCTCTACTCAAGCAGGATAATGTGCGCACGGTACACCGGTGGATCCAAAATATGCCAACAAAGCCAGGCCATTTCGCACCGACACTTGAACATTATCACATATTTTTGGAAGCTTGCGTTGAACTGACCTCGTTCAAGTTCATGCGGAATCTCGTCCTTTCAATGCGCCAGACGGGGTGCAAACCGTCCAACGAAACGTTCAAAATCCTAATTCGAGCTCGCTGGGCTATGGCTACCCAAGATGAAAAGTTCCTCACATTATCGTTTTTCCACACTTATGGACGACATGAAACGAGAGGGATTGCGGCATGATTTATCGGTAGCTTCTTTGTTTTACGACGGCTATTCCCAGCGGGGATTTGTGGCATATGCAGAGCAGATCGCAGCGATATATCAATCTCGGTTCCCAGATGTTCAGTCGTCTCAACAGCAGCAGCGCACGGCTTGGAATTTAAGTTTGGCGAGCATTGCTCAGACTCGCGGGATAAAGGCAGCAATCTCGCTTTTCAGGTCTTTGGAGAAGGACGGATGCCAAGCATCAGATGGCAACCTCAAAGCCATTCTGCGACATTCGCGAAACGTTGACGATCTCCGACTCCTGGAATCTGAATTCAACATCACGGCCACACCTGCCCACTGGTCGATCCTCATCAGTAACAGCATCAGAACGGGACACATCTCCAATGCACTCGCGATTTACGAGGAAACCAAACGATCCAGTATACAGCCAGATGCCGGGCTGGTTGGGCCTATTATCAAATCGCTGTGTAGATCCTCTTTGAAGCCGCCAACGGATGGTTCCATCGATAAGGCCCTCGAATTATATTACGACTTGGTTCAAGCTGCTCCGGTGATGTGTGAAGAACCCAAGAGTAATTATAATCAACATTCAATTGGTCCAGATGTCGATATTTATCAGTCTCTCCTTCGTGGGATGGCCTCGTCCCCCAACTTGGACAAATATTTCCAGATTGCGAAATCCCTAATGGACGCATGAAGCTTCGTAGCATTACTACGAAGGAGAGCCTGACAGCCAGCTCTATCATTGTTCTTCTATGCGACGCTCTCCAACTCCCTCCGAAGCCATAGAGGTATACAAGAGCCTGCACTCTTCCCTAGATGAGAAAGGCTACGCGATCGTTTTAAACGCATTCTGTAAATTATCTTTCGACCAGGGGACGCCTGTGCCGTCTCTACCAACTATTTCGGGATTGTCAAGGACATGCGGAAAAGAGGCCTACAAATCTCAGTCGAAGTCTACACCATCCTTCTCCATCAACTTGGAGTAATAGCCACCCAGGCGAAAAGCTCTAATGGAGAGATGACGCAGAATCTTTACGACCAACTCGTCACAACTACCCGCCGAACGCATGACTTGCTTACGCTCGATGCTGCCGTCTCCCCCGACGCGCATGTCTGGAATCAACTCATGGACACCTATCAACGGCTCGGCTGTTTTGGCGACGCCTATCGGGTTTGGGACATGATGTATCTTTCCAACAGATTCGATCACATTAGTGTCAGCATTATCTTTGATGCTTGCGGCTACGCTGGCGCGTGGCACATCGCGAAGCGAATCTTCTCCAAGCTCGAGAAGGACGGGTTCGAGTTCAATCTTCACAACTGGAATACCTGGCTCGAGTGTCTGTGTCGTCTTGGACGGCTGAACGATGCGGTGAAGGTGGTTTGCATGGAGATGGGACGGAATCAAAACGGATTACCCCGACGTAGAGTGCGCGAGAATTTTGATCAAGTTCTCCAGGAAGGGTAATCAGACCACGGAAGTCTTTCGCGATTCAGCGTTATTTGCCGGAGCTTTGGGCCAACTCCCAGATGACTTGCAAAGACCTTGATTGTATACATTAACCATTAAATCCCAAAAAGATATGTAAAAATCGATGCGTGTTAGTGATAATGCTACAAGGAGTATGATGCGCGTGGTTGAACAATGCGCGGGGGCTAGCCGTCTAGAGGAATAGAAGGTATGTATGGGTGGATAAATAATAATGCATGGGTAAAGTCTAAGTCGTGTATTCTTCTACTGAGGGACAATCGCACTGGAAACATAGCATCAGAGTGTGTAGCGGAACAGTGGAAGTGACACACAATAAGGTTAAGATCTCCGAATGCTTTGGAGCGCTGGGTTAAGTATATGAATTCTGAAAATTTTAAATATGCTTACCATCATCTATGCGAGAGACTGTGGGCCAGAATTTCTTTTCAACCAACCAAGGAAGGGGGTAGGCAGCAGTTTGACGTGAATATGGCCTAGAGGGAATGCGTTTAATGGACATGCTAGCGAGGAAATGGACAAACCTGTTCCATTCCGCTTCCGAAAGAGCAATAACGGAGGCTGGGTGAGGAGCATTCTTCAAGAGGTTGTTATCCTTGGGCTGCTTCCCAGTGATGATGTCTTCGGCTTCCTGGCGGATTTGTATCATAGCATCACAGAACCTGTGAGGCGCGTCAGGCATTGCTCGCCAATGAAGTAGTTGGTCGTACCTATCAATTTCTTCAAGGGTTTCCGACTCGGTGGGTTCGATCAACATGCATGTGGAAATGGGCCAAGAGCAAGTTGGTGGATGGAAACCATAATCCTGTGAAATGTTAATGTGGTTCGAAGGAAAATAGGATGATGGAAACCGAACCTGTAACCGTTTGGCAAAATCAGCAACCTTTAGTCCTGCCAATTTGTCGAATTCAGCGAGGTCAATCAAGAGCTCGTGGGCAACCCGCCCATTCTCGTTCTTGTATCGCAGGTTGTAATGCCCAGACAGGCGGCTAGCCATGTAGTTAGCGTTGAGGAGAGCGATCTTGGACGAGTCGGTGAGGCCTTGACCGCCTAGCATTTTGATGTATGCCCATGAGATAAGATTGATCGAGGCACTTCCGAATGGAGCGGCAGAAACAGCATTAATTGACTGTTCTCCATTGCCCTCAAGTGCAGGGTGACCAGGCAGGAATGGAGAAAGATGTTCCGCAACACAGATGGGTCTATAAAACGATCAGGCTTCAATTAAAAGCGTGCCAATAAACAAGTTTACCCGACTCCAGGGCCCCCGCCTCCGTGAGGACTATAAAATGTCAGCTCCTCGTCAAAACATCTAGGGAAATTGAGATCGTACATGGCGAATGTTTTGTGGAGATTCATGTGGCATACATCTCCACCGCAAGTAGCCGGATTTGTCAGGCCGATTTGTGCATTGAGGTTGGCACCTATTTTAGCGGAGGTAAGCTTCTGATGTAACATCCCTCAATTGATTTACCATCCAAATAAACCTGGCCACCATTGGCATGGATGATTTCGCAGGCCTGGACTAACATCAGTTGGGAGTACCAGTATGGTGAGAAGCTCAACGCACATCTTGAACGCCAGCCTCAAAGACGCCGAAGGTTGATGGGTAAGTAATCTAAATAAAATTGAGGCTGAGTTGAAACTGGAGGTGCAATGCGACCAACCATGAACGCAGCCAGTTGATCCTTGTGCTTCTCAGCCTTTTCTTTGAGGTCCACCAAATCAAGGTTTCCGTCTGGGAGGACCTTGACAGATACAACCTTGAGACCCGCCATAACAGCTGACTAGAAGATTGGGTCAGTCGACGAACAGCGATACCACCGATTTACATACTGCAGGATTGGTACCATGGGCGCTGAGAGGGATGAGACAAATGTCACGGTGCCCCTCACTCCGAGATTCATGATAGGCCCGAATAACACAGAGGCCAGCATATTCGCCCGCAGCACCAGAATTGGGCTGCAGCGAAGCAGAATGGAAGCCGGTAATTTTGCAAAGATCTTCCTCCAGTTCCTAAAGGGCGATGGGTTCAACAGATTTTTTTTTGGTGACGAGAAGGGGAGCTACCTTAATGATGGCACGGTAACCTTTGACTTGATCGCAGGGTGAGAAAGGATGGACGGCGCTAAACTCGGGCCAAGTGAGGGGGATCATGCTGCTAGTGCTATTAATTTCATGGTACAGCTTCCGAGAGGAATCATAGTGTGAACCAGGCCGATATCTTTGGACGCCAAGTGGTGGATATAACGGAGCATTTCCGTTTCCGAATGGTGTTTATTGAAGACAGGGTGAGGCAAATACTCCGAGGTGCGTTGTAAAGCCGATGGCACCGAGTGACTAACTGGTTGTTTCAGATCGGAGAGCGATACGGGAGAAGCAGAGACCAGAGACGAGAAGACATTTATCAGGGCCACTAGATCGTTGGGACAAACACTTTCATCAAATGTGACTCCAACATGCTTATCGTCGACGCGTCGGAGATTAATACCTGCCTCAGATGTGGCAGCGTGGACGACGCTGGCGCCACCGGCAATGGACACGTCCAGGGTAACCGTATCGAAGAAGTATGTGTTTTTTGATCGATAACCTAAAGCCTCAACCGATGCTTTGAACACTTGAGTGAACCCATGCACTTTGGTCGCGATGCGCTTGAGGCCGGCTGGCCCATGATAAACAGCGTACATTGCCGCCATGTTTGCGAGGAGTGCTTGACTAGTGCAGATGTTACTTGTCGCCTTTTCGCGGCGAATATGTTGTTCCCGGGCTAAGAACATCAGTCAGCCTGCTCCAATACTGCTGCTATCCAAACTTACTTTGCAACGCCAGACGATACGCTGGCTTCCCTGTTGCATCACGACTCCGGCCAATCAATCGACCGGGCATTTTCCTCTTAAGCGCCTCGGTGACCGCAAAAAAGGCACCATGAGGGCCACCATAACCCGCGGGAACACCAAACCGGGCAGAATTTCCGAATACGACGTCAGCTCCCCATTCGCCGGGAGGTTTAACATGGTTAATGACAATAGGTCTGTCGCACAAGTGACAAGCCCTCCGAGGGAATGAACTGATTCGACAATAGCGCTAAAGTCCTTGATGCATCCGTTAACATTGGGGTATTGAACCAAAATGCCGCATAAGTCGGAGCGAATTGATTGGTCGTCCAAAACTGATGACACATCTTTCACGACAACATTGATTCCAAACCCTTTAGCGCGGGTTAGAAGAACGGCTATCGTTTGCGGGAGGACGCCTGGGTCGACAAGGAAAGTTTTCTTTCTCTGAGAAGCCGAGAAGAAGGCCATGACCATGGCTTCGGCTGCAGCAGTGGCTTCATCCAATAGCGA
Source organism: Infundibulicybe gibba (assembly GCA_015501065.1). NCBI lineage: Eukaryota > Fungi > Basidiomycota > Agaricomycetes > Agaricales > Omphalinaceae > Infundibulicybe > Infundibulicybe gibba. The sequence continues at coordinate 1,501,427 of JADNYI010000001.1, forward strand.
TGCGTTTGCGATATCCATTGACGTCATTGACATGACCATGGTCTGGAAGTTGACCAGAGATTCAAGTCGTCCTATAATTAGATCCAGATCAGGATGCAAGAATAGATTAAACATTTAGTCTTTTGATGAGCACCTTGAGCTATCTCCGGCTGATAGGGGGTGTATGGCGTATACCATTCTGGGTTTTCCATGACCTAGCTCCGGACTCAGCAATGGAGACCGTGTGGCGCACAAATGACATACATTTCGCAGAATAACCGGAGGCACGACTGCACAGTGGTACCCCATCCCAATGTAGCTTTTATATGGCTTATTCTGACCACCGAGAGCCTTTGCCCTCGCGCGTAGCTGGGACTCGGACAAAACGGGAATGGAAGCATTGTTTACAGAGCTCGTGGACACCCGGATCTTGGTAGGAACGGTTTCGCCAACGAAGGCGTCCATCGAATCGTATCCCAGTTTTGTCAACATGGTCGAGGCTTCGTGATCATCAGGACCGATATGACGCTCCGGAAAGCAATCCAATGGAGCAAAAAGGATGGTGCTGGTTTAATGCTAGCAAACCCCCTGGTCTGTCGTCGAAGACATGGAGAGAGACGTTTAGAAATAAGACGACTTAATCCATGAGCAGCCGCCATGAGAGATGGAGGGATAGTCAAAAAAGAGAGCGGGATTGCAGGGTTAAAAAGGGAGCTCGCCAAGGGGCCGTGAAAAAGATCACCGAGCCATTCACCGAGTAAGGCTTATCGAAGGGCACATATGTAATGGAACCGATATGGATATGTGGCACGGAGAGGTTTCATGGAATTTAACGGTGGATAACACGACAATATCACAGCGGAATTGGCCTAAATTGTTTGCTGATCGGCGTCGTTGTCAAGAGGGCGTTTAAATACTCCGTACAGGCGCTAAACACAAAAGCACTCGGACAAAAACTTTTTCTTCCTGGCTCGGAGCAACGGACAGCCGCAATGACGTCATACCATAGCTCCGGCCCGCTATCTACATAAGTGATAACCCATCGACGCAAGCGATTCGCGCAAATCCCAACACGTCTTCTGCCCGGGGTCTATATACTCGACCAATCAGTCCATATCAATTCTATATGGACGGATCAGAACTCACAGGGGCTCTATCTCATGTGAAGGTCGCCCGGCTTGCAACCCATTCACTTCAATTTCTCTCGCGACAATTCCCATGGCTTCCTTTGCCGTTCGAGTCCCAGCCTCACTGAGCTTTTGCTCATAAAATGTACAACTCTCAACAGATATCCCGTCTGGACCTCCGCATTTGTCCCAAGCGAATTTAACAGCGAGGTTTGCTTATGTAGGTCGTGGAGGAACGCACAAGTTCATACTGCACCCATCAGCAAATATTCCCTCGGAAAATCGAACGCGACGCACGACAAATTCGTGGATTGATTGTGGAGTTGGCAGATAAGTCTCTGTTCCAAATAAACACAAGTCCAAGAGGAGAACCGTCTATGTAGAGCAAGTAGTTAGCCGACCGCGATCCACGGCACCATAACATACTTCGCGAACGAGGCGTTCTACGCCACCGGTGGTAGTAAGGCTGTCGAGTTTAGTCGTAAGAAATTTGAGCAACCCGATAATTGAAATCCACAATTCAATCCATTCGTAATCTATGCCCAACCCTCAGGTCAACTGGAAGTGGGTCATGTATGTAACACACCTAAACGGATTCGCTCCCTTTGGAGATACCAAATAACTCGGTGGCATATCCAGATACAAATTCTAATGGAATAACAAAATCAATTCATCGACTGTGAAACGCCACTTACGTGTAGGCATGCGCATCCAACTGTTTTTGGAGATTGTGTCTCAGCCAAAGTATGCAGCAATCTAAAAGTGCACAGGTCGGTGCTCGTCCCGATTTCGGAATTGGCAGGGGTGGTAATCGCTGTAAAAAGATGCGTTGATAATCACTCATGATGCATTTTGTTCCAAACCAACCTGGCGACAAAGCCGGATATTGCTGGTGGACGATTTTGACAGAACAGACATTATTTTATCATCCTCCGCAAGCAATAGAAGTATGTTCAAAGATAGATTCGCATATGCAGTGGACCGAAGAGAAGCCGTCGAACCAGCATGTGTGAGTAAATAAGAAGAGAGACTGAGAAGAGTGCAAGGGGGTGGAGGCAACCGGCTACTGGATACATTGTCCGCCGATAAATATCCATTAATGTGGTTGAAAATGTGGGATTGTCCGGAGAAATTCGAAGACAGGTAAGAGTACAACTGTAGCTTCGATGGGCCTTGTAGTGTCAAGATTAGCCCAGTCGAGCAGTAGCGGTCGGAACATACTGGTTCTTGAAAAGTTCACGAGGGGGATCGACTTGTGTGCTCGCCAGCGCGCGGTCTGGTCTCCATGAGGCAATCATGGACCCAAGAGTCTTAGATAGGGTAGGCGATACTGAATCGTCGGAAATCTGCTGGTATGTTCTTGTCGCTTTCAGCATCCATCTGATAACCGAATGATGGTCACTCACTTGATGGCAGCGTCCAGCGCGAAATTCGAGGCCCAGCATATTTTTCGCATCAAATCTTCGTCTCGTGTATCCCGAATACGCTGAAGGTACGGGTTTAACTTGGCCGCATCGGATTTGTGGAAGTTGGCAAGGATAGCAAGGAGGAGGATAGCTTCAAAGGTGTATCGTTGGGTATCAGGAGATTTGATAAACTGAGTATAGTGAGGATTTGGTAAATTGCGGGGAAGTGGGATGCTAACAATAATAATAGACGGGAAAAGATCCCGCCGCAAAAAATATGCCCCTGGGCTCAGTTGCGTGACCCCGCACATAAATGTGAGGGCAAGTTGTAGCACTTGGTGCCGGATGCTGACTTATCAGTAGCACCCGTTAAATTGGTAGTCTAATGATATCTGGATAGCATACCAGGCGCGGATGAATCTGCAAGGTCATCGTGAACCAATGCTGTAAGCTCCTGGAAACGCTATTAGAAACATGGTAGCTTCAGTGGCAGCGCTACCATACTGTGAAGAACTCATCGCTCTGGTGAACTCCACCAGCCATAACCTCCATAATTTCCCACCCAGATAGATTCTTTCCTAATACCGACAAGGTGAGGGCAGTAAACGTAGTCAGGGCGTTCGCGCGTTTGATATCATCGTATGGCGTGGTACGTGCGTGCGTCAAGCACATCCGGAACAGCATGTTTAGACTAGGCTACTGGAAGCCCATAGGGGACGTTGACAGACGCTGAGTCTTCCAGCCAACGATTAGGACACGTTCACGAACCTTGAGGTCATGAAGCAGCGCATCGCTTGAAACATTATTGACACTATTTTGTAGATATTCGCGGTCCACATCAAGCTCAAGGAGCTTGGAGAAAAACTCGGCGGGGTTGTGCCAGGCCTGCCGCTAATTTCTTCGAGTGATGCCCTTGAAAGATTTTTGTGTAGGTGGTCACAAATGTTGACGAGAATTGATATGACCGACGGCCACGGTTCATGGCAGGGGTAGAAATCCAATATAACGTACGGGCCCGATAGATATGCAATAATACAACGGGAGCACCGTTTAACTCTAGCGAATGATGGGAGAACTTGGAATCTGATGGCGGGTTATGTGGAAGCCGGCCCGCCGGTGCCCAAACAGTGTACACAGTACAAGTGCTTTTACAATATTAAATTCTACTCATCAACTTATACCTGAAATTCCGGCATCGACCATCTCAGTTACCCAACCCATTAACGCCTCGTCCCTAATCCTGACACCCTCCAGAAGTCTCCTAATACCAGTGAATGCCTTCCGGCCCCGCCTCTCACCTTCCAATTCATTGTCTGACGACTCTCCATCAACCAAATCTAATGAGTCTTGTTCATCAGTTTCTTCCACTACACCAGGAAAGCCAAAGTGGTCCGCGTCTACCCGCGGGGCGACATCACTGGAAGCAAAAGAGGTTCGGAAGATAATCCGGATACATAGCAATGCTGTCAATGAACTCGATGGCGGGTCGATCGTGGGTCTCTCGAATGTAATGACAGTGTTGCGTGGGGGTGGGGGTGGACGGGCCGTTGGATTGGCTATAGGGTAGGGGGAGTCTTCGGAAGGTAGTGTGATTGTGTCGCTTTGGGAAGGGGGCTTTGTTTGATCGTCGGGGACTGATAAATGTGTTAGCACATGAGAGCGGAGAGCAGGTTTGGGTAAAGGAGGTTTAGAGCAGGTCGACCACAAGCATGGGAAATCTGAGCTTTCTGCGGCAGCCAGGTGCTCGAAGAGATGGTCGCATAATTCTGCGAGAGACGTGAATGCAGGCGCGGGGCACTGCGCGCGGTCCCAGTGGCATTTGAACGTTCCGTAGCAACGGAATCCTTACGCCTGTCCACCCCGCGTACAACAAACCTTTGCACTGGGCCTTGGAGCACCATTGCTTGCGCCTGGGGGAATACGAGGTTGACATTTTTTATAACATCGGAAGCAACGAGGAGGGGATATTGTTCTTGATATGGGGAAAAAACGTCCTTATAGAGATTCCAGAAGTCAACTTGCGTTAGTTCGCCGTCGACCTTCGCGACAAACATGGTCCGCATCCTGACTGGCTATTAAACTCGCGTGAAATTCAAAAAAGGAGTGATATTACCAGTCATAGCAGCGCTCAGGCTCAGGCTTTTGTAATAGACCGTCGAATTCTTCTTTGGTAAGCTCATGGTCGCGAGTCCCTAACGCCATTGATGATACGGTATGAATGGAGCCAGACACGTCAAGCGTGACTTTTTCTTCCAGACCATCTTGCTCCGCCAAAAGGAGGCTAACTAGGAGTTTGAGGACATTTGGCATGTCGCGGTGAAGTAGAAACGCCCTTGCCATAGGGGGATGTGATAGATGGACGTATAAGTAATTAATGCACGCCTCTATCAGCGGTTTGTCGACAAGAGGGGAGGTATCGGATAGCAGCAGTCATTGCTGATGAGTCGGATGTGAGGTTTGATATATTGGAGGCGTTGGAAAGAATTAGGTTCGTAGCTGTCAGCGACGCGATGATTGACGTTCGGTTCGATGACTGGGATGCTATCTTGGAGAGGTAGGGCAGCGGATTAAATGTTGAAAAGGGTGTTAGAATTAATTTTGGTGAGACAACGTGGAGTAGATCAATGATGTGAAGAATAAACTCAGTATTCTCGTCACGATCAAAGTCGAGGTTTTGAAACGCGTTCATGATTAATGGAATGGTATGTGAGTGATTTGATAATTCAAAAGCATTCTGCTCGTGTAGAGCGGCATTTCGGAGAACGAAGAGAGACTCAAGAGCGTAGCGTCTCTGACGCGCCTGTTCAGGGGGAGGAGAAAAAAGAATGTCGGCATCGCTGGTTTGTCGAAAACCCTCTGTTGCATACCATTCCGGCCATTCAAATAACGCGTCGATTACCCCTGGAATAGATTTGAGCTGAAACTGCTCGTTGTGACATAGGCGGCAGAGGCGGTCGAGGGACCATCCGACTTCCGAGTGAATTCCGGAACGAAGGGAGAGTGTCATCCTGTTACTTGGAATGGATTCCGTGTACCATCCTGTGAGAGAAACAAGTCAATATGCAGCTCAAGACACGTGTGTCGGTAGATCTCTTGCAACGCACGCTCGTAGTCATCTCGTACATCTGCCACGGGTCTCTGGGGCACTGGCTGCGGGAGATAAGCTGTAGCGGATCGGTAATATGCGTTCACCCCAGCAGCTCGATTCGAATTTATGAATGCACTTGACATGGAGAATCCCCAGTGCTGCCGTTGGTATGTTGAACGCTAGCCCGCGATATTTCAACTGAGTCTGAAGCGCTGGTCCGGCTGGACTATACACGGAGAAATAAACAGGACCATACTTTGCACGTGTGATGGGGCCGATCCCATCAGGAAGCCTCAATAGGCGGAATCTGCCTCCGGATCGGCCCAACTAGTACATTTGTCAGGGCTTCATTAGTAAGACCAGCATAATCTCCACCCAATGCTGGCATTTACTCAGCGCCATATTTTCAGTCGCCTCAGAGCAATACTCCTACTATCGCGCCCCTTTGATCCCTCTGATTTTCGTGCTCAAATGTCAACCGCTGGTAAGTCTGCCAAGACTCTTGGGCTCCTCGGCATCATCGACCAACCATCGGGTTCGTACTAGGTATCAAGACTGAGATTGCAACATTTGCCGCAGGATGCTTTTGGGGTGTGGAACACATATTTCTGAAGCACTACCCGCCCGCACAGAACAAAGGCATCCTGAACACCGCCGTTGGATATACGGGGGGGAACCCACTGGTTACTAACCCCGACTACCGTACCGTTTGCTCTGGCGCAACCGATCACGCTGAAGCGCTCAAAATCGAATTTAACCCGGAGGTTGTGAGTTATGCCGAGCTTGTTGGTGCGTTGTTCCCGTCACCTCCTGTCTCCGAAATTCACTACACTGTGCCAGAATTCTTTTACCGGACGCATAACCCAACGACGGTGAATCGTCAGGGCGGGGATGTTGGTAGCCGTAAGTGATGCAGTGCTGTGCCTCCGATTCTCTAACAATCTCTCACAGAATACCGCTCTGCTATTTTCACACACACACCGGAGCAGGACGAGGTCGCCCGCCAAGTTACAGCCGAGGTTGAGAAGAAACATTTTGCTCCCAAGGGTATGAAAATCGTAACTGAGATTGTTGAAGCTGGGAAATGGTGGGATGCTGAGGATTATCATCAACTATACTTGAACAAGAACCCCGATGGATATCAATGCCCCACCCATCGACTCCACTGGTAGGGGTTGGCCTATCCTTCTCTTCGCCATAACCTTTGGCTTCTATTGGGCTTTAACTACTGTGTCTGTTATTACAATGGTGGTATTACAGGAATGAAGTTTCCAATCACACCCGCCTGATGACCGACAAGCATTCAATGGATAAATGTAGGATGTCGTGGATTCTGGGATGACCCCAATCATGTAGGGTGGTGGGAAATACTAATTTCCCATGCGATGATGCTTGACCCACTTTTCGCCATACCTATCATCATCAGGAAATGCTGCTTGAGTCCGGGGACTCATAACCAATCGACCCATTTGGGACTGGCTACCAGGCATGACGTCTTCAAACAGTCTGGCCAAGTCAGGGTGGTTTCTGAAGAGATCCTGGACTATTTGTTTTGTTGGCTCAATCGGTTGGATATTGACTTCCGCGATATCTGAACGTTGAAGCCTTCATATAATCCTCCAGCATCAAAAAAATGGTATTGACTTACATCTTTCTGTACCATCACAAAAGAAAACTTTGTAGAATGGCTGGTCTCTCCCCCCTTTAAGCCGATCTACACCCATGTTCTCAATCCATTCTTCTGACGCCATACATTTAGGCTGTCAAAATTTAGATCAAATACCCGATAACCCCAGAATCACACCCACCTCCCACTGAATAATACAGCCAATACCATGATGGCGGATGTGTTCGATAACAAGCCCTACAAAATATTTAGCACGGGTACCGTGCGGTCTTGGGCGGGGGGTGTCGATATTCCTGCGGTTCAAGACGCGGCGACAGGCGTCTCCAACTATGGCTTGTGCGGCAGGATTTGACGCAAGCAATGGCACCAAGGTGTTGGGGAGAAAGGTCACACAATCAACTGCCGAAAACGCCACCTCTCCTCTCATTATGGCAAATGGCAAGTCGATTTCCTGCGGAAGGAGAAGATAAATACAAGCAATTGTTTGGAGTGCAATCCGCGCGCGCAACGAGCCACTCATGTCAACTGCCTCGCGGAAGGCTTGGAAAATATTCCCAGCCGCTCGAATGAGCATCTCTGGTCCGTTTCTCGGCACCAGTGGTAGAGAAGGGGGCATTCCATGTGCCATTAGCCTTGCTGAGACTTCACCTTCAAGGATGGGGCCCGTCTCAGTAGAAATATCAAGGTAAAACCCATCTTCTCTCGGGTTCAATGGTGGAATGTGGGCAAATACCCGACCAGGAAACCCCGCTGGATATGCTGGTATGCCTAAGCGATGGGAGATGGAGGTGAAAAAATAGACAAGTGACAGTGGAATAGTCTGTTTATGACTCGTGAGACAGGCATGAGGATAGCTATTCAGAATGCGAATAAATCGATCAGCTACAGCTGGTCAGCCAGTGAAATGTATACATATGCGTTGACTCACGGCGAGCAAGCTCAAATCCTTGGGACCGCATGAACTGACGGATAGCGAGACATATATCTATCACACTATAACCTGCATCATTCTGATCTAGGACAATCGATTGACCAATGAGGTAATCTCGACATGAGTGCGCCAGTCCATCAAGAGCGAATTTGATCTTGTAGACATATCATTAATGGATATTCGCCGAAGACTGACGACTCACATCGAACGGGGACTCTCCAAAAAAGCACGATAATGCTGTGTGGGAGTCCTCGAATGTCACAACGGCGGTATTCCCTAGTGAAAATTGGCCCCACAGTGCCACAGCGAAACCTTTCGAAATCGCCTCAAGTACCGAGGTAGCACAAAACCTCCGAGTTATAGCATGAGGTTTTACAGGTCCGTCGCTACCTTCTTCCCCTTCCTCGCCATTCGAGAATATGGGTGGCACAGGCGCCTGAGCCTCGAGGCGAAGGGTATCCCAAATGTCAAAAGACATGCCCACCAAAGCCTTTCCGTAATCACATTCTACATCAGGCTCTGTCACCATGGATTCCAGGATTTCCAGTGCAGACCTATCCAGCCGGCGTCTCTCAGCGTACATCATCCTCCAGTTACTATTGAGGCGCTTTATGCGCTCGTTTTCATTGGCGGTTACACAATGCATGTATCTCTTCTGATAGTGGGATTTCCAAACCGGTGAGAAGCTGGCTGCTTCACGAAATAGCACACTCGTCCGTAGAAAGGCCACAAGAGTTTCAACGCTATCATTTTTTGCAGAAGGGGCGAGCTGACAAAGAATGCGAATCAGTATATCCAGTGGCAGTGGTGATTCAGGCATCGTGGTGATTAAACGATGGCTATTCTGTTGCAAGCTGCAAGTTCCAATGATATAATGACTTATGTAAGCATTCCTGGTATCAGCTTGCGCTTGGGAAACATGATTTAAGCTCAAATAAAATACGTTATAGCCTGCAATAACCTCGTAGCCATATGTATCTGTGTGTCGATGGAGGAATTACTCATCATCATCCGCTCCTTCTTTCCATAAAGTATACATCTTTCTCCGGCTCGAGTCTCTGGTTTCTGGATCGCTCGCCACCTCGAATATTCTCCTTAGAAGCATTTTTTCCAATTCTAGGTTTCCGAGGTGATCTTCGCCCTTGGGATGCTCCATGCAAGCATTATTGAGGAGGTTCGGGTAGCATGTTGTTGCGTTTGAATCTAATCGAGTTCGCTTGTGGGGGCGCTCATCCTCGCCAGAAGAGAGCGCGGAAAGCAGAGGCTTCAGCAAAGACGACTCGACCCTTTTGTATGTAGTGCTGGTAGGCGTTAGAGCAGCAAGGCTCAAAAAAGGAGTCAAAAGAGTTCCCAGTGGTGCAGCGGGGGGTAACGGTGAAGAGGACAGTTGTTTAGCCATGGCCTTTTCCAATTCTTCGAGGTAAATATCGGAAAGATGGTATGCCAGACCCGCGGGCACTTTTACATTATCGGGGCTAGGGGAAATGATGGGCTGGCTGAAGAGCATTAAGGTGATCACGCTTACCACAGTGGTCCACCATGACTAGTTAAGATATCATTGTACTGCTCGCATACAGCTTGATCCCATCTACACGGATGAGAAACCGGAAAGTGGCATTCACAAACCTCCTGACAAGCAGGTAGTATTTATCTATCCTAGTACAACCATGAGTTTTTAACCCGGCGTGGAAATAGTTCTTGACATACCTCAAGCGATCGATACCATTCCATTCGCGAACCATAGTCTCCCAAAACCCTCGTAGGAAGGCAAGAGTAGAAGACGTTGTGGTAATTGTTAGGATCAGCTCTGCTAATTCTGCTGCGAGGGCCTGCTGAACCAGAGGCTTGTCCGACATCCAAAAACCTGGGAGTCACCGGAACTGGTCAGTAATACGAGCCGACCTAAATTTAAAGACCCCACAGTAGAAAATCCCCTTCCATAGCTTATCCAGATCAGGTTTGGAGATGGCGTCCTGCTGAGCATCAGAAAGAAATATTGAGAGATTCTTGATTGCTTTATCGCGGGTCTTTTTCTCTTCCTGAAAGTCAGCTGAGGTTACTGGATCATACACGATAAATTCGAGACGCACCTGTCGAGGCCAAATATCGAGCTAGGGGGGGAGCAGCGGAGGAGGCTGTCGCGGTCATTTGCGATGTAGATTTTAATTTTTTTTCAACGTCCGATCGGATTTCGATAGCCATACTTACCCCAATTTGGGAGAGTATGACTTCACCGATGCATCATGCATGAGCTGGGTCCCCCAGGTATATAAATAATCGGCGAGCACCTGCTCAGCTGCAATCCCCCATCGTCCAGAAATATGCCCAAATCTCCAATAACTTGCCACGGTTCGTCTTCTTCGACCCAATCTCGGGTTCTTCATCCCTTACTCGATTCGAACAGTTTTAGATTCATCGACGGGGAAACCTGCTCCTGGCATCTTTGTACGGCTCCAACAGCTCGAGCCATCGACCTCAAACGAAGGGGCCGATATATTCAACCCCCTTGCAAAAGGGTATGGTCCCAATCTTCACTAGATGTACTGGGTTTTAACCTATTCTAGCGTGACCAACTCTGACGGTCGATGCCTTGACCTGCTTCCCGACAAAGGCTCAGAAGAGGCCAACCGTGAGCACACAGACTTGGTGGCCGGTCAAACCTACAAGATTGTCTTCAAAACTCAAGATTATTTTGAAAAGACCAATCGAAAGTCCTTCTATCCATGCGTAGAGGTTCGCACATACTTGCTGGGGTACCTAGTAGTACTTACTAACAAAAGCCATGCTAGATCACCTTTGTCATTGAAAATCCGGAAGAACATTATCACATCCCACTTTTGATTAGTCCCTACGGTTATACAACGTATCGCGGCAGTTAGTCACACCATTCATTCCGGAGATTGGCACTGCAGGCGTAGGAGAACGATAGATTACGTCTGAGGGTGTATGTATATGTGTACTATGCAATCGGATAGAAGTATGGACACGGTTCTACTGTGCTCCATCTACTTGCCAAGGGAAAAATAATGCGTGTGGGATATGTGAGGAGATGGTGTGTACAAAGGTGGAGGTGGAGCAGAACGCGTAGGTTACTCATCGGAGGACGTTGGCATATGCAACGCCTTTGATCGTGCTTCCTCTCATTGAGGATTTGACGTTGGCTAGGAACTGCTCGCGGTTCTTGCTCATCTCTAGCGCCGCCTCTGTACAAAATCAGCAACTATAATATCTCAAAGGAATCTCACACACCTTTGTTCAGAGGGTCGTCGGCGTTGGGTTCCAAAAACAAATATTGCAGTCCAACCATCACGGAGTTTAGGTTTAGGACAGGTTTCCAGTCTTCTCGGAGAATATTAAGGCATACGTTCCCTTCCAAGTCAACATTTGGGTGGTAAATCTAGTTCTACATTAGCTGAGCTATTCTCAGGTGCGAGCATGGGAATCTTAACCGTTTGTGTGCATTTGACTTTGGGTGGGTCGTGTGGATAATTGGTGTTGATGGCAAATGAGAACGTGAATGCGCCACCTTTGTACATGCCTAATGGTGTCCGTCAGTAAGCAGTACGTCAGCAAATTAGTTTCATGCCTTCGTCTGGTGTAATTGTTAGGGAGAAGTTAAGGAGATCAGCAGGATCAGGGAAATGTGTTTTCATCGTTGCGGGGAGGTCTAGCTCGGTCAAATCTAAGCAGAAGATGGTGAGGTGCGACCGTGGACGTGGAGAGGACGGGGGGTGCGTACCCTTCTGTACTCGAATCTGTGCGGCGCTAGTCTTGGGTTTCCTCTTTGCCGCCGCATCTTCATTCTTTTTCATGCTCCATATCTAAAGAGCGGTTGGTGAGGGCTAAGAAAATGGGCATGTCCACATACTTTGATCATTGTGGCTGGTTGTGCGAGTATGAGGACTGAGTCAAGGGATGATGGTTTGGGTCAAATTATAAGACGACCAAATTCGGCAGAGTCAGTACCAAGTCACCTTGCGGTGGCAGTGCTGGCCACCATGCCGCAACCGCACCCACTCTGAATTCGTGCAAGTATCATATGGTCAACCTACGGCCGTGTAGCCATGCTGAACCGGTCTGCCGAGAATTAAATAGTCCCATTAGATGGGCTGGGATAGTAACACGACTCGTTCAAGCTTGGCCATATCCTTCCCACCTTGAATCAGCATGTCTCCTGCCAATGGGCCCAACCAGCAGCTATCGATGGATCTTCCGGTGATCGACCTTGATCTATTCATCTCCAAGCCCCGCGATTCTGAATCCGTTCGCCAGGAGTGTGAAAAAGTTGGTGATTATTATTCTTCACCAGGCAACACCCAGTAATTAATTAAAATCCCAGGCCGCCAACGCCCTGATTGTTTATGGCGCACTCTTGCTCCGTGATTCGCGTGTCTCTGAACAGGATAATTCCATGTTCCTCGATTTACTTGAGGATTACTTTAATCAACCCCCGGAACTACTCAAGGAAGATGAGCGCCCAGAGCTTAGCTATCAAGTGGGTGTTACTCTGGAGAACACTGAGAAACCCAAATGTGCAGTTGATGAGCCATGTCTCCGGATAATTGAACGGTTGGATCCTCAGAAGGCCACTTGATATCACGGCCCATTCTCCTGATCCCAAATGTCGTTTCTTTTGGAAGATGGGCGAGCAACCACCGTACCAAACACAGTACCCAGGTCTCAATGCTCCCAATGTCGTTCCGCGAGCAGAGGCCTTGAAGAAGCGTTGGCCGGAAATCATGGGGAAATGGGGGAGCTCAATGAAGAATGCGTAAATCCAAAAACCATTGCAACGTTAATACTGGGCTCAAAATTTATAGCGTTGCAGATCTAGCGGAAATGGCTGCGGTGGGCTTGGGATTGCCTGCCCAAACCTTCCGAGAGGCTGGTAAATATGGGTATGGATCCAACTTACAATCCTCGTTGCGCTTTGAATTTACGCCGCCACCAAGGCCGCACATCCTCGCACCAACTGCCTCTGATTTAGTCAAGTATGGGAGGAAGGATACCATCCTGGCTGGCTTTCACTCAGATCTAAATTTCTTGACAATTCACGGTCGTTCGCGCTATCCAGGATTACATATATGGGCACGGAATACGGGTAAACGGATTCCAGTGAAAATTCCAGACGGAAACTATCTTCTGGTTCAAGCTGGAAAGCAATTGGAACATATGACTGGGGGACTGATTAAAGCTGGATTCCACGAAGTGGTAGTGAATGAAAAGACATTGGAAGTACGTCTATTGGTTTCTCCAACGTGCTATAGCTTATTCCACATAGGTCATCGAGAAACGCAAGGCGCAATTCCCGCATCGACCTCTTATTCGTATCTCGTCGACTTTCTTTTGGCATTTGTCCTCCGATTATGACCTAGCGCCTATTCCCATGCTGGCAGAACATTCTCGTGTGATCAATTTAGGCGAACGGGATAACACTGTATACGAACCAATGAAAGCTGGCCAGCAAGTTCAGAAGTATGGAATCTCATTCCCTTAACATGTCCCATTCCTTACTTTCGATTTTTCAGCGAGCTGAAACATATTGCTCTCATGGTTTAAATGGCTGGAACAAAAAAAATACAAATGTAATGAACCCCGACATATGGTCCCAGTCAATATATATTAAGATGATGTCGTGCGGGTCCGCTCAATAATCAGAGCAGAAAGGAGAATATCATCAAAGAATTCGTGCCCTTGGGGACTGACCTCCAAGCGAGTGAGCTCGGTGGCTCGCCCCTGCCTGCGGAGGTGGGCGGGGGTCATGAACTTGGCCAAAAAATTGTCATTTGTTCTGGTTTTAGAAGAAAAGCACTAAAGAGAGTGAGCCAGTGGGCAATTGATAGCTGTATTGAATGACTAACCGATAGAGTATTCACTCCCTCATCCCAATAGAGGGTTTGTTTTTTAGGTTCGGATATTCTCCAGGTCCACGCCTGGGAGGAAATGAGCATAGAAACATTTGTTCAGTTGAGATACACAGACATTACGGAACGCCAAAATTTTTGAATCCAAAACCTGAGTGATTAAACACTCATTATTGCGGATACAAACTGTAGGAGGCTTTTTTGAATTTGGGAGTCCCATCCTACAACAGTAATGCATGAGTTTATTTCAAGGGCTAGTAATCGAAGATCTTACTCGAAATCCCCAACGAATTCCCCGTCCCATGAGCCACGCTTGATCGTAGTTATAGTGGATGAGGGGGTAAAGCAATTCATATTGACATAAATATAGTATGACGGCTGGGGTGTGAGTACGCCAGCAGGGGGAGCCAGAATCATAGCATTCGGTGGGACTACTTGCGGCCAGAATGTGTATGTAATAGGAATCGCTGGTCGTCTCGCTATATAATAGCTTGGTGGGGGTCATTTACAGGCTGCGGCCGTCGAAATCAAACAGCACTCACCCTGGGGGCGTTGCTTCAGAAGCACCGTAATGGATGCTCGGATGGATCGGGGGAGCTGTTAAGGACCTTGTTGAGAGTGATGGGCTTGGTGGGGACAGTACGATAGGATTTTTGGAATCACTGTAACGTAAAAAACGAGCTTAAGATTTGTCTGGCCATTGGTGGAATAAGCGCAGACCTTGGGGCTAATAAGTCTGAATCGACGATCATTATGGAGATGCCGGAGTGATTTTTATTCACTGGGTCTACCCGTGGCTGAGTGGTAAATGTTAAACGTGAGGTGTCGGGCGTTGTGTATGTGCATCGAATGGGGTTTATAGTACATGACAATCAGGGTGTTGGCCGAAATGTGAGGCTGTGTCTGTGTGGAAATAAATCCGGCGACGGTTTCCCTGAGCTATAGATCTATTAATACATTCACCCCATCGTGAATCAATGCACTGTCTTCAATCATGAAGCTTCCGGAGGCTCAGCTCGACCAATTTGATAGATGTGAGATTAAAAATAACCTGAGACTAGGGACAATATATTCGGTATCGGTCGATGTGCTGGGCCAAACGCCCTAACAACGCTTTGGCCAATCTGATAGGGCAGCGATCCCCTATTAGTCCCATGTACAGTTTGTCGTCGGATGCATAGCCCCAGAGTTGTATTATTGGTAAGTTGCGCAAACCGACTCCGGGTGATATCAATATTGGACTGCATTTTGTATTATGATCGGCTTCCCACCAATTAGCCCGAGCTAGTGGTTGGATACTTCCATAGGTCGGAATTACGATGGGCAATGAGTGATATAGCTATAACCTTGACCATGCTCAACTTGATGGAATGTGATATGCCGCACTCATGTTAAGAAACAAGAGCTCGAGGAAGATACCAGCTACCATATGGTTGTGGTTTGTATAAGTAGCTCTTGTGTATCTTTGCGAGTTCGTAAGACTCTTCGACGGATGGAAATAACTCAAGTCTTTAAATCACACTTGCAAAGCTTTTCAACTCGTAGCTTCATCACACAACCAGTTTACTGCGATCCTCCATTAGCACTCACCTTGCGATGCCTGAATCAGCAGAGGATACCCAAGCGTCGTTCAACAAGGTGCTTATATCACTCCAGCGCGACTTCAGGCTTTGGTTGACGATGCTCTAGCTGAAAGCAGTTTGTGTTCCGCTCCTGGGTGCATCGAGTCTGACCCCATCCTCAGTTCCTACTGTGAACCAATACTTGGCGGCACTCATCGATCTCTTGCATGAAATCCAGCCACCAGGACATATCCTCCCTACTTCCCTTGTGTCTTACGTCTTTTTTCCATTGTCCACGATCCTCCGGAGGAATGCGCCATCTGCGATTCCAGATCAAACACTGGAGAGGATATTCATTGTTCTGTCGCATCTTTGTGATAGCTGGTGGTGGTCATGCGACCTGGATATTTGGAAACAGATATTCGTATTGTGTAGCGCTGTTATCGGGGGGATTGAAAAAAACGGCAAAGGCAGGGAACGCGACGACGAAACAAAACACGCTGCAGCTTCATGTTTATTGGCGCTCCTGCGTAAGCGACGGGAGGGGGAACCCAACAGAACCTTAAACGAAGGGAGCAATCGTTTGCAGGAGATTCAAGAATACGTTAGGTCAAATGAATTTATCCCCATCATAGGCCAGACGATCCATTCGTTGCTCGTCACGTCAGAATCTCTCTCGATTCTCCTCCAGAATGCGTCCCTTTCGGTCCTCCTCTTACTCGTTGACATCTATGCACCAGACTTCCTGATTCCTTCGGTCCTGCCTGGGGTTGTTAGCAGCATGTCCAAAGTTGTTTTGGGGGTCGCAGGAAAGAAAGGGTGGATTAATGGCGATGCGGTTGCCGCAGGGCTTGCTGTGATGCAGGCTGTTGTTGTGAGGTCCGTGGGAGATGAGATATGCATCAGGGAGGGAGCCGTCCGACCCATTATAAATCTCGAAGATCTGGACGGGCAGCTGGAGGAAACGTCCCCTCTATCGTCGGACGGTACTCAAAATCGGTATGCAACTACAAGAACGCCTGCATGGCTACGAGGAACGTCTACGCAGTTACACATCGCATTCAATGCATTGACTCCCTTGGTGTCACATCCAAAACCATCTGCGCTGCGTGGGCTCATCATCTTTTCAGCTGAAATATTGGGTCATACGCTGATAACCTTACCACAAACCCAACCCCTACTCCTGTCTTTTTTGTTAGCACTCTCCAACTCTGATTATCCACCTGTAGCTGCCGAAGCACGCAGTTCCCTTATCGAACTCTTCATGGTGTCCTCGAACGCGCCGAAAACAATTCTGCGCACATTGTTACACCTCACCGTCGATAATCTAGCGGCACTTCCTCGCCTGATACCAACTCATGCGGATACCAAGGTCGAGCACATTGCTGGCATGATTGAGGCTGTTTGTAGGTTGGCTGTCAGTGGAGAAAATCCTCCAAAGCCCGAAATCTCTTCTATTGCTTCCGAGATTGGGAAATTACTTGGTCCTACGGGTGGTATTGAAAAATGGGGGTGGTCCCTTTTGTCTGTCTTACAATTTACGAACCCGCCCACGGCCATAAATCAAACACCAGAAGCCCAGCTGTTGCTCGAGAATGATCCAGACACAATAAAATCGATGTCATTTCCGCCACTGGCATTTGAACACGTCGTCATGAGGAGTACCTACGACGCCCTTGAGCGGACATTTTACGCTCTCGGTCGAGCAGGCGGAGAAAAGAGCCTCTTTTCCATCGAATGGTTCCTGAATGCTGGTCTCAATGGCACGAGCAGCAGATCTGTCGCGGCACTGTGGTGTGCATGCCGGCTCCTGGAGGGGGTCCAGGGCCGTCCTATCACAATGTGGAGCTCAGATGTGCGGATGAGCAACAAGCGCCTAGAGAAACTTGCTCGATCAACCGCAAAGGATATCGCTGAGCAATGGGATAAAGTCGACATGGACCTCCCAACACATCCTGATGCCGAAGAGGATACCACTACCTCCGACATTCAATTCGTAAAAGGTTTAGTCCAGGTGCATGAAAATCTCAACATTATCCGCTCTGCCCCTGTGTCGCAATCAACCACGCTTAGATCGCAACCACTTCTTCATCGGGGACTATCTCTACAATTACTCTCCGTGCTGGCGGATATTCTACAGTCTCGTTTCATACCCTTGTTCATATACACGCTGTACCCAGTCCTTCATTCATTGGTGTCTCAGTCGTCGTATCTGTCAAATACGGCGCTCGCAACTCTGTATTCAGTCACAACCAGCACCTCCTACGGCTCCCCCGCGAATCTACTACTCTCAAATTTCGATTACACTTTGGATGCCATTTCCCGGAGACTCACGCGTCGCTGGCTTGACGTCGATGCCACCAAAGTTCTTGTCATAATGGTAAGGCTCGTGGGCAGTGACATTGTTGAACGAGCAGGGGACATTGTAGAGGAGTGTTTTGATCGACTTGACGATTTTCATGGCTACGAAATCATTGTCGAAGGCCTAATTGGAGTCCTCGTGGAAGTAATCAAAAATATCGAAGCGGATGCCCACGATGATGAATCAATGCCACTCAACCAACCAAAAGGTGCTGATCAGCTCGAGGAATTCTTTCGCTGGGTCCCTGAGCGGCATAAACCCGCAACCGAAGAGGAGAACGTTGATTACGGGCCTGCCCCTCGGAAGGCATGGGGAAAGGACAAAACCAACACCGACACCGAAGGGGATTCTGCTGAAGGAAACGAGCCGAGGGATGGAGAGAGTCCTGGTGGCGACGCCCCTCTAACACCGGCGCAACACCTGACCAAGCAAATCGCCTCTCGGTCTATGTATTTTGTGACCCATAAATCACCAACGATCCGGTCTCGAATCCTCAACCTACTAGCTTCGTCAGTCCCAGTTCTCTCGGAATCAGCCTTGCTACCAATTATTCATTCCGCTTGGCCATTTATCCTAAATCGCCTCGCCGACTCAGAGTCATTCGTAGTTAGCGCTGCTGCATCTTTAGTTGAGGCTCTCGCAAAATATTTTGGTGGCTTTATGTTCCGCAGGGTTTGGGACGACATCTGGCCACGCTTTCGCACAATGTTGGGTCGACTAGACGCTTCGGACATGACCAGTGCGCTCGCTAGGCGAGGCCGCGGTGCAGTTGGTACTGAGTCTGCCTACACTCATTCTCACAAGTTGTATCGGTCGATCCTCAATACGATGACTGCAGCAGCGCGAGGGGTTGACTCACAGGATTCAGCGATTTGGGAAGTCATTATAGCCTTCCGAAGATTTTTGCATAGTGAGGCGCATGAAGAATTACAATCATGCGCTAGAAACCTATATACCGCAGTGGGCGGCAAGAATTCGGACGCGGTGTGGTTGGGTTTGTCCTCTACATGCAACGCCAACTACCCAGAGATGGGATTCCTGTATGACAGCCGATGGGACATCAAAAAAAATGTAGATGTAATCATGAATCAAATTGATTAGATTTCAAATGGCGTCGAACACAAATTATTATACCACGGCTTCAATTCCCAATAATAGCGGACATTCGTCTTGGTGGACTGTATCTTCGTAGCTCCACCCCAGCTTGTTTGAACAATGAAGCTGATGCATCATCCCTACGCAAAATATTTGACACTTGGCGCTAACCCCTTTGGGAAGCCGGAGCGAGGCACTCACACTTTATAAGTTAGATTATACACGACCGTCTTGACCCCAATTTGAATGATTTTGACCGTACACCGCAAACACGGGCAACTATTGGATGTTAGCACGCATGAATCTTACCATGGATGTGATGACAAACGTGTTACAATACAGAGCAGTATTTGCTCCGACTCTCGCCGCGCCCGCCTCCAGTAAGGCATTTTCCTCTGCATGGAGGCAAACACACTCGCACAATTCAGCAGGACTGGCTTCGGTTGCGTTACAACGTGGGCATCCACCTTGGTTGCAGTTCGGGAGACCCCGAGCAGTACCATTGTAGCTGGGGACTGTCTGTCAAGTAGCGCAAATTCAATTTAGATGATATGGCGCACCCAGTGGCTAGTATACGGTTGTCACGTACAAGGATCGCCCCCACACGTCGTTTCATGCAATTTGATCTATGTGATGCTAGTGACGCCAGAGTCTAGGATTCCGCCATCTAGCCTACAAAATAAGATCATGGAAAGGACTAACCATAAAATAGGCATCCCAGCCTGGCCTGGTATGTTCTGGGTTCAGCAAATCAAGGCCCTCGAGGTGTAAGTGAAAATCCGCAATGCTATTAAATGTATTGCTGATTTGATGGTGTACGAAGTCGGACAAATCATGCAGCGCAGATCCCAGCGGGTCCGTCGTTCCTGTACCAAACATAAATTCGTCATCTTGTTCTACAAAGCTTTGCAGATCAGAGCTTTGGGGAGCTTAGCAACTATGGTGCGAGCGCGGTGTTGGACCACACCTTCCTGATCGACGGTAGCGCTCCATTAAAGGAGCATTCACAGAAATAAGGATGAAGAAAGGCCTTCTAACGAAAGGCTCCACCATCCGTCGGGTTTGTAGGTCAGTCGTGACAAAATTTGATTGCCAGTTTTTGGTAATAAATGCTAATAATCGGGCTGGGGAATCGAATAACAAAGGTTCTGCTGATTCCTGGTCTAGTATTAGTTTCAATAACCATGGTGTGATGAAGCCAAGCGCGAAATATGATACTACACGCACAGACTCATACAACATCCCGGGATCAGTTTGCACGCCCCCATTTTGGATACGGACGGGCACAAATGATTTATAACTGACTAGATATTCTTTGATACTGGATTTACCAGCGAGAGGTGGGCCCACAATAGCAATAAACATCGATGAAAGGTTGCGTTCGATTAGCAAGAGGGTGACAAGATAGGATACTAATCACGTGGATGTTATATGTCGTGTCGTAATTTTATCAGCTCAATTTTTACTACTAGTAGTAGTTCACTAGCTAGTCACTTCAAACGCCTGGGGTGTCAGTGAGGCCTTGAAGTTGTCGGACAAAGATGTTATGGGCTGCCTTGACTTATTTTTTACCCGTTTCCTTTCTCCGCAATTTAGCAATTTGTCTCCCTTGGGCCCTCTGCTCCTTCGCTGCTCTCATGTCCTTTGGTGCAGTCGTCCGAATTTGTTTAATATGTGTTGGTACAAATTTATGAACCGGAGGCGGCGCTAGCCACACGGCCGTTAATGTGGGCACAGAGTCAAGCAAGGTAACCAGCTGCTCTGGGAGCGAGAGCTTGATCTATCGAAAATCAGCATAAATTATTGCTGAGATACAGGGTACATACATCAGCAGCTAGGATAGAAACCCTCCGGAGGCCAAGCGCCTGTGCCAGTAGCGCCTCGGCACCCTGCGGAAGAGGGACAAGTTTAATTGGGCTAGTCTTAGGTGCTGAGTTGAACGCCGCAACAAGGTGGGGTATATGCGCGACAAGAATAGGAGGGTTGACATCCGCACGACATGTGAAGACAATCTTGATTTGGGCTGGTGGAGTGGGCGGATCCGCTGGACCAGTAGGGTGGATGGTACTAGAAGTGCCCGTGCCGCGGACCTGAGACTCGAGACATTTTGTTACTTCGTTGATTCCGATAGTGAGATGTCGCAAGATCTCCTGGGGTAGTGGGATTCCTGATTTTCCCGACGATGGAGCGTCAGTGGCAGTGGGGATATTGTCTGTGTTCGTCGTGACTTTCGTCTCAGTACCATTGTTGATCGAGCCGTCTCCTTCCAACCTGACTTTTTTAGTCCCGCTATTAGCGCTATCGGATCCCATGGCTCTGTCCAGCCGTTTGCGCTTCCTGTTATCTCTTCCTCGGGCACTCTGATGCTCAGCAATGCCCCCAAGCATCGAAACTAACAACTCTAGGATTTTGCTCTGAACATTGATAGGCACAGACGGCCTGAATGCTTCACTTGATCGTTCGTCAGGTACAGGCCTAGGGAGGGGCACATACCATGCTATGCGAAATGGATTATCCAGAACATTCTTAAAGGCAACTTTCTTCTCTAAAACCTTACGCGCCTTGGTACGATTGGAAGTATGGGTGTGGGTACGAGCAGTTTTATCAGACATGATGAAGTCACTTGCGTGTTGTTGAGTCAAATGATGTAAGTAAAATTTGGACTCAGTGGCACGGAAAGACAAATACTTGTAGGAAATTGCCCCTAAGTAGGTTTACTGCCACCTGAATAATCTTTCGGGTAATATTGTTTTTGACGATTGCTGGATATATGAACTTGGACAGCTGTATAACAATGCGAAAGAGCTAATTATGTACGATGTATGTTTTGAACCAAGGTGCCAGGATATGGGGTTGTGATGTTACACTGATCTATTCGATAGGAGGAAGCGAGTGGCAGGTGGAGAAACGTTTCCGTTGTATATGTGCGTGTCCAGGTTTGAGGTAACTTGGATTGGTCATTCCGATAACAATGCGGCGAGCGATTCGATCTGTTCGATAATTGTGATGGTGAAGAAAGGAAATGCTGCTACTAGAATGTGCGATCCATCACATGCTTGCGGTTGCCTTTTCGATGTCGATTCGAATTCCCCCAAGGCTGGAATCGTCAAAGCTTGGTGCTCTATTGGTCCCACGGGAATTC
This sequence comes from Infundibulicybe gibba, assembly GCA_015501065.1. NCBI lineage: Eukaryota > Fungi > Basidiomycota > Agaricomycetes > Agaricales > Omphalinaceae > Infundibulicybe > Infundibulicybe gibba. The sequence goes on from JADNYI010000001.1 coordinate 1,523,610, forward strand.
CCTCTGAAACCCATCTCCAGGGAATTGTATGCAGGGGCAGGAGTCCCGGCATGGCTTTCGCCTTCAGCCAGGGGCTCGCCATCGTCTCCACCAATCGCGGTGCTCAGACTGCCTAGGTCCATGCCTAAACCAAGGCGAATATCCTCCATTTCAACCATGTCCTGCTCGATGTCCATCTCATCCGGTGGAATGCTCCCAAGCGTACTCAGGACAACGTTGGATTCCATAGTTGCAGTCATACCACGGCGGCCGTATGCTGCGCTCTTGTTGCGACGGCCCGGTGGTGCAAAAGGGGAACATTGCTGTTGGGTAATCGATTTCGTCGCGAAAGCAGCTATGCCGGTACCCTCAGAATGAGAAACAGTCTCAGAACCACGCTCGCGCAAGTCAAGAATCTAGGGGTGGGTGATAGGCGTACGACTCCTATAGATTGTAGGGTAAAGACGTACGAGACGGCAGGCCAAGACGGGCCCCATCATGACACTCAGTGGGATATTAATGGCGGAAATGACCTGCCGGGGTCTGGTGCGATTTTACGTCAACCTCACGCAGTTCGGTCAGATCGTGTCCGGCTTACTGAAGATAGAAAACCCCATTGATCTTGGAAGTTGCATTAGTGTTGTGGGGATGGCCACGCATGACCGAACATACCAAATTTGCGATGGAGATCAGGATATAGTAGAAAACACCTTGGGGGATAGATCAGCAGGTAATGGGTTGAGTACACAGGGGTGACTCACCTTCACGAAGAAAAGTCTGTATCAAGCGGCTGTTGGGACCCCCATTACGTCTTCTGATTGTGAAAGCTTTCCAAACGGTCATAAAAGTGATCATGGTATCAAAAAGAAGGGGAGCGATCTACGGATGCGTGAGACAAAGCATATCGTGAAAGCGGATAACGAACAAAGAAACCTGGGAATTAATATTGAGTTGAGTATCAAAAATGGGGGGGATACGATACAAGGCGTACCGAGAAGATGTGCTGAGTGTGGTTTAGACATTGGAAAACAAGGTCCCACATCCTTGGGTGGTGTCAATGAACTGGTAGAATCATGAAATTAAGAGGGCTCACGAAGGGAGGTTTAAAAAATGGAAGGACTGCAATTGATCAAGGATGTTGGTCAAACAGTGTGAGGGCAAGATGGCTTACGTAGCATCTGGGTTGTGTCAACGTAGAGCTGGTAAGCAACGACGCCCGCAAGAGCAGAGACTAGAAACCACAATATGTAGAGGTTTCTGTTGAAAAATGCGTAGGTGCGGATGAGCAGAACGGCTATATATATGCGAGATATATCAAGCGATACAGAGAAAGAAGCACATGGCATACACTCTGATCCCACTTGGTTCCACATCGCGAGTGCGACTGGGATCTACGGCGGCCATGGATGAGGAGGGTTCACCGGGCCCTAGGCAATGCCAGCTAACCTTGTACATTTTTTCGCAAGTTTCTCTACTGTGGTCCACCACGAAGCAATAGAGCAGATATGGCACTACTGTGATGACCCAATAGCTGCGTAGGGGTATGTTAATCTGACAGTTTGGATAACGCTTCTGTTGAATGCTTACCGGCAGAAGAGGTACGCCATTTTGACGGGTGTCCAATGGGTCCTCCAAACCTAGATGGGATGGTAACTGTAAGAAGAGATCAGCCGCGAGGTGGGGTACGCGTACGAAGCGCCATTCTCTCGGCAAGCTGATAATCCAGTCCCAGATGACTACGGCATCTGTAGTGCACGAAGGGGTGCGTCAGACCAAAAGAATAGAAAACAGCCAAGGGACTTGCACATGGCTAGAATATCCGAGGGTGAGCGGAAGCGTTGGGCTTGTGTGAGGTCAGGACTACGTACCACAAAAGTATACTTGAGTGACATAGATAAAATGATCTGCTGTGGCAAGAGAGTCCGTCTGGTCCATTTCAATGGGCAAATAACTGAGGCTAGGGTATTTCTGGGGTGGGGATGCTGGGGGTGCGGAAACAAGAGGTTGGAACGATGAAATATGAGAGAGTTATTCTAGCGGCGGGTACGTCTGTTGTATATAGCACGGTCCTCACGAACCAACATCCCACAAGCTCTGAAAGAAGTAACACCAGTTCCGTTTTGGGCCACCCGAGTTCCAAATTCTGATCGCTACAAGCTGTCCATGCCTACAGCATGCTTCCGCTCCAGGACCGCACAGAATCACATATAGGGTGTCCGCATTTCCAGGCTGAGACAAGCTTATCCAGAACCGAGATCTACAAGACCGGCGAGCAAGAATCGGCCAAGCGAAGCCATCCATTACTGCACAATAAAGTCATCAAACTTAAAGCCACCAGTGAATCCAATTTAGCCAAGAAGATAAAAGGCATCTAAGACTGCAGGATTGAACAATTCTGAAACAAATTTGCGAGTAACTCGACATAAGCAGCAGTGCCGCTAACCATTACCAATGCAATTTAAACTACTTTTCAGGCACGTGGTCTCGTGCCGCTTGCTTCCGATCATTATCCGCAACGGAAAATCTCGTCTCCAACGCGTCCAAGATCGACTTCGATATCAAGAATGTCTCAGAACATTCGTCTGCGACGCCCCGAACCCCCAAAAGCTCCAACGCAACCCCCAAAACATTCAGGTATTTTGCAAGACCAGCTTCGGAGGTAAGTCCCTTCAAATCCACGTTCAGCCCCTCCGTTCCGACAGTCTCGTCAAGGGCTCAAAGGCGACCATGGAGCCCAAGCTTTTCGCTCGCAGTTCGTATTCTTCTCCTTATGCGGGTCACAGGCGCCATGTATTCCAATATTGATGACTGCGACGAAGGTTGGTCTTCCGTAAATCATCCTCTTGCTCAGCTGACAGTTTACTTCAGTATATAACTTCTGGGAACCTCTTCACTTCCTTGATCGCGGCTATGGCTTCCAGACATGGGAGGTGGCACCGCAATTTGCAATACGCAGTTGGGCTTATATACTCTTGCACCTATTTCCGGCGCGTCTCGCTGCTTTACTTCTTGGCACAGACAAGGTAAGTTAGCCACTCCTACAAATGGTAATCTCACCAATATCCGTGTTAGAGGCCGACCTTTTTTGCCACTCGAATATTTTTGGCAGTCATATGTGTCCTCACTGAGGCGAGATTTTATCGCACAGTGGCAGAAAAAATGAATGAGCGAGTCGGACGCTACCTCTTTTTCATGCTCCTGTTTAGCGCTGGAATGTGGAACGCCTCCGTCGGTTCGTAAACTCGCACTCGACGGCCACGCTGAATTCTAATTAATTACAATAGCCTTCTTGCCCTCATCCTTTGCGATGTACGCGACTTCATTCGCATTTTCGTATGCACTGGATCCCCGAGCAATGCCAATAATCGCCGAACGCTGATGGCGACCCTGGCATTTGCAACAGGAGCTATCGTTGGATGGCCATTTGCCTTGGCCTTAGCAATTCCCTTCGTCTTCGAAGAGCTCTTTGTGTTTGGCAAAGATGTGGTCCCTCCCACCATCAAAACATCCTGGCTAGCATACCGCTGGAAACGCATGATCGCAGCCGGGTTTGCAGCGACGCTGATAATTGTAAGACATCTAAATGTTTTATTCAGTCTACGAACTTAACACTCCCTACTAAGGTACCTGCGGTTGGAATCGACAGTCTTGCATATGGGAAACTTACCTTTGCCCAATGGAATATTATTCGTTACAACATTTTTGGTGGCTCCCAGCGCGGACCAGATCTTTACGGCACAGCTCCTTGGGACTTCTACCTCCTTAATCTGGTGCTTAATTTCAACGTGCTTGTTCCTCTCGCGTTACTCGCGGTTCCTGCTCTAGGTGTCACTTATATTGTGGATCGCAAGCGACTTGGCATCATCAAACCCGGCCCAAATCAGAGCTCCCCATTTACAATCCTCACAATCCGGCTGCTTCCATTTTACATTTGGTTTGGTATTCTTACGTCACAAGCCCACAAGGAGGAACGGTTCATGTTTCCTGCCTACCCACTTCTCTGTTTTAATGCCGCAGTCACGCTATACCTTGTGCGAGGCTGGCAGGAAGTCCTATTTATTTCACTAACGAATTCCCCTTACCGGGTACGTATTTCCCCCTCGTGACATGCTTTCCCAGTATCTCATTTCATGTACAGGCGTCACAATCATCCCTCTTTCGCAATTTTACATTTTCTGTACTGGTCGCCTCTAGCATCCTCTCGTTGTCTCGAATCTTTGCCCTCTGGGAATATTACCACGCACCGATGTCCGTGATATACGCCTTCGAAGTAGAGGAAATCCCTCGCCTTTTGAATGTTACTGGCCTTCTTCCCATGCGACCCCCAAATTTGCGAGACGACGAACTACCCCGCATCGACCTTGCACCCATCAAAGATTTCAATTTACAGCTTTGTGTGTCGAAAGAATGGTACAGGTTTCCAGGGCATTACCTTGTACCAGACGGCGTGAATGTCGGTTTCGTGAAAAGCGCCTTTGATGGGATGTTGCCAAGACACTTCGAGACAAAAACCTCCAAAACCGCCCCCCATAGCGCCAGCTGGTGGCTGAGGCCTGAAACCCGATATAATCCGACTGACCTAAATGACCTTAACAAGGAAGACCCATCCCACTACGTGAGTCCCTGCTGCTGCTTTTCCATTGATCCATCTAAACCCTAAAAGGTTTCAATCCAAGATTGCGACTACCTCGTAGATTTGGACTTTCCAAAACATCCTATTTCCTCTTCATTGGAACCTCGCTACGCTGTCGACCCAGCATGGGAGCGGGTCTCTTGCACGCCCTTTTTAGATGCAAGGTATTCCCCACTCTTGTCCCGAACATTATGGATGCCAGGCCAGACATGGCATGAGCTCAACGAATTCGGCGACTACTGTCTCCTTAAAAACAAGCGGCGCATTGCGAGTAAAGAAATTGAAATGAAGCGTTCATGAAATATTTATTTGTAACCTCACCCCACAAAACATATTTAATGTCGCATACCATCCTGTTTACAAGTACCGTGATGTTATCGTTATCAACTCAAGACCTCGGGTTTAGGAACACTAGATAGACGCAGGTATGGCCGGAGAACCCGGGCCTACGCCGAGCGGCCGCTGTCAAGCCCACCTCCGATCATTCGAACTTATTTACCTACTACCAACAACCTTTACGAAACTGCGAAACTTCATAAATTACTAGATATATGACGCTTGAACATTCCCGTATAGCATCTACGGACTCTGCCTTGATTGCACTCTGTTTCTTGACGCCACCATCCCCAATTCTAACTACCGGAGGCCTGCCTGGAGCATGTACATCTGGGGAAATTCCAATCTTATTGGACTTATCTGTGGATCTGGATCTATCACCCCCTCCCTCTCCAATAGCTGCAAACCCACCCCCGATTATGAATCCTCTTTCAACAGGAGTGAGTACGACAACTATCGGCACTTTCGGTCCAATACACCGTAGGGAGATGAATGACTTGGACTCTGGATCTCGAACTTCTTGGGTCAGCTGGAAAGAAGCTACTCTAGAGGCTGTCAATTCTCAATCTACGTTCCACTGCAATTTACAGGGAACCCAAGGGACTCCACGCCCGAGTCGTGCAGTGAACGACCTAAACCCAGAAAGCCCGTCTTCCCCTCGATGTGGTGGCATCCGGCCGGCCTTCGGAACCGACTATGATGAACGTCTATTGGCTCGTCGCGCTTTAGAAATTGAACTCCCAATATCCCCAACGCAACCAACGCATCCTGTGGTGCCCTCAGTAACTGTACTATCTCGCCATAATGCCACCCATCAGCGGTTCTCTCACAACAGGAATTATTTGGAAAATTCAGACCGATCATTATCTCACCTTCCGGTGTCGAATGGGGACGTTATAAATGGGGACGCTATACATGTCTCCAAGCCTAGTATGCCCAAACTCAAACCACTCGAGGCTGTGCCTTCAAATCTCCTCTGGCTAAATGATATACTTGTGGAGCTATTGATTGACCAAGAGGGCTTTCGAACTGTCAAGCCTGCGTTCAAGTTTTTTGCTTACTCCGAATCCCGACCCGCCAATGGTGAGCCCGCGGAAATGGCACTGTTCAAGTCACAGACACATCAAAATTTTCATTTTCATTATGCCCCGCTGGACGGCCTCCCAGTACTAAGGAGAATCACTGTAAATGGAGAAGAAAACAAAGATTATATTTCGCGGCAAGCATCTTTGAGCCTCAAGTCGAATGGCTTATATTCTGTTGGTGGCACAGAAAATCTATCACATAATAAAGAGCTCACACTCCAGGGGAATGATGTTCTCCGGCTTCGTTGGACATTCGAATACTTTATCGACGACCGGAAAGACATATCCGGTCGCGTCGTGGGCGGAGAGAAAACCCTAACACCACTGAATTTTACTTGCTCTCCGATGCTTCTCCACCACTTGCAAGGCAGGAGAGTAAATTTGATGCATATTGTCAAAAAGAGCGTCGCGCCCAATATTGTGGCTGAAAAAGTGCCCCAATCCTCATCAATGCCCCGCCAGGGCATGCATCCCGATCCATCAGCAAAGGGTGCATATAACCAAGACCTTTCGTGGAATTTACACCGACGAACCCAGTCGCAGGCCGGTCATCACAGGCTCCGAACTTCCGACGATAGTGAGGTAAACGAATTACCCCTTCGCACCCTTGTTCCTGTGGCTTCAGATGTCTCGGCGCCGAAAAACAAAGACTTACGCAGAAGGCGAGCATCTTCTGCTGGAGAACAGAGTCGAAGGGATCTCCATTGCATGAAACGAGAACCTCAAAAGAGTCCAAACATTCACTCCGAATATTACCCCGGAAAACACATTATCCGACGTTCTCAGCTCGCCGAACTTCTGGATGCTTGTACGGAAAATATTCCCCCCAATAAGTATACTACCTCGCCCGGAATTCAAGCCCTTACACCTAACCCACATCATTATAAAGCTCTGGATAAATATATTCGTAGATCCTAGGATAGCGTGTGCACCTACAACTATATATACTAGACGCGAAACAAGGATGTGCAGACGTTGGGCGTTTGGGCCTCGGGGTGCGTCAGTGAGTCGTCAGCAAGCCTGGTAAAGTGCTTAATTAGATTCTTTTTACATATACGCTCGACTCGCTGTGACAGCATGTGCTGTGCGCAACATGTAACATGTTGATCCGTCAGTTATTGAATGTCTGGGCTTGGAGTCATACTTTACCGGTCACCACTTAGACCCAAACCAGTCCTGAGATGATTAATAGTTAGGCTACTTGGGTACTACTTGAGCATTGAAGACGATTGAGCGTTTGAACGACTATCTTTCAACTTGGGGCTGAGGCTGTTTTTCGCCGCAGTCACACTTAAGCTTACCCTAGTCAACCAAGTAGTTGTCCACAATCTCCGAAAAGTGTCCTGGTGTTACATCAAAGTGTTGCGGGGCCACCATTTTGGGTGTTGGAGTGATATCATGCCTTATGATGCCAATAGATAACTATGTCAATCGCATTCCGAGTGCTACATACAAAACGGGGAAATCCGCCACTTAACTCAGATACCAAAACAACAAGTAAGCTCCTATGAGCCCCAGGATAACCTTGATTTGCGGGTCCAGATTTGCTACCTTGTTCGCCGCTCCATCAATTGATGTTTTAACCTCACGGGGTATGTCCACAGGGGCGGCACCCCCGCCAAGGGTCTGCCCCCTCCCAGAGAATGCAGAAGAGGATGTGTCTGTCGCGTGCCGGCGTAGTGCGCTCTCAAGGGCACTAGGAAAGATTAAATAAGTGAGATTCTGACGCTACCAGGGTGAAATACATACGCCTTATTGGCACCCCTCACCTGGTCCACCTTGGCCTCGCCCTTCAGAAAAATGAATGTTGGCCTGAGGTATAAACATCAGGGGAGTGTTCAGTCGGGCATTCATGGCGACGGCCTACATCGCGGAAACTGAATAGAGACTAGCTACGTCCCGAGCGGCGTCGACATCACACTTCAGAAAGTTGACGTTTTGATATTGCTTTGAAAGCGCCTCGAAAGTGGGTGCGATAGCATGGCAAGGCCCACACCTTGATTAAATAGCAGACCACTTATGTAGATGAATCTAATAGTATGCCGGGCTAGACTGCATACCATGTTGCATGAAAGTCAATGACCTGGGGAGATGCCTGTAAATGCTGAACGCGCGCTTGGGCTGAACCGGCTTCTCACTGAGATTTTGTCCTTCGACTTGGATAAAATTCCATTTAGTTGCGATACAGATGTGAGATGCGTAATAGACATGGTGAGGTTGGAGGAGGTAGTGGGTACTAGGTTGACTAGACTGACAACCTTTCCACGTTCTCGTTTGAGATGACAAAGAGTGATATGTTCATGACAACGCCGGTCGCGCTCCGGACCGGCCAGTTGTTTGTGGGTATTTTTCCGACGCGTTCGATGATTCGAATTTCACTGTTCAGTTCTCTTGGTCGGAGGGGTGCTGGTCTTTTCGCAGAAATTTGACCTAGAGGCCCCATTCCACTTTCAAAACACCCCAATTATCTACCCGTCTTCCTCCAAACTATTTCGATACGGGGTTGCCTGGTTCGTCAACTTGGTTCTGAGGATTTCTCTGCCAGTGGTTTTGGCCTGAACTCCCGTGGCTTAACTCGCGATGTCGACTTCAAATCGACCGCTGATACCTGAAAAATATTTGGATGTACCATCTCAACGGCTGTATTATCTCAGTATTGGCCTCCTTTGTCAGGTTAGTTTGTAAAGTAATGAATTATGCTGATGACACTAAATATCTCTGCTTTAGGCTATCAAAGTGGTTGACTTTACCTGGTCTTTCGCGACAGCAGACGAAACCCTGTCCATTTGCAAGAAATGGCTCCTTGTCGATTTCATATACTGTGCCGTTCTTGCACAGTTACGAATCCCAAGACTTACTTATAGCAAGGCAATTGTGATATTGCAAATTGGTCTTCTCTGGTTTTTTGATGGGTTGATGTTCGGTGGAATTAGCCTGAACCTATATCATTCGAATCTGACGGGAGAGTCGCCATCCTATGGATTTCCGGGTTTGTGGTTCGTCTTATTGTCCAAGAGGCTGGGGTTGATATTGTACAGACAAGTCTGGATTTTCTGCTACACCAGAGCCATTCAATCTCTTACAGCTTCTCGCTCCCTTGACTTTTGGCCTGCTATCGACGGACCAATCAGGATCAAATGAGGCTCACCTACTCGGGCAACATACCGTCAGGATGTCGCCAATAAGCACGGCGCAGCTCAATTTTAACAGTGCCACATACTGCCTCTCTCCCCCTTCCAACCATGTATTAATCCCCGTTCTTCTTAACAACACAAACATATCTAGTCTCAAATATTCCATTCAGCCACTGGGCTCCGGCGGCAAAGTGGAGTATTTCGAATTATCTGCCAAAGATTTGAAAAATATAGAACAGAATTATCACGACAATACACAATCACTTCGCTCCCATCCAGATGCCTATGATCCCCGTCAACATGACGAATACGACGGTGACGAGTATGATGACGATGAAGATACCCACAATTCCCTGCAACCCCATTCAAGTCTACAGAAGACCCAAGCACTCAGTCATATCTGGTTATCAAAACCAGGTATAATACAACTTGAGCGTGTTGTCGATGCATCAGGTGTAGAGGCCCGTATACCAATCCCATCGACAGTAACGGTCGCGCCATGCCCTCAAGTTGAATTCGTTACGGAAGCTACACCTCAGGAGACTCGATGTGCAGGAGACGATCCCGATTTGAAATTAATGATCAGCATCAGTGGTATACCTCCCTTGGGCCTCCGATGGTCGCAAACAATTAATGGGCGGGTGGAACAATTTCTAGTGGAGGGGATAGACGGGAACCATGGCCATCAAGTTGCCCGGGATACGGATCCGTCTGGTTCCACCTCGAGGGAGGATAACCTGCCGCAGAACTTAACGATCCCTCTGACTGTATCGCTTAATGCAGCAGGTAACTACCTCTACACACTCCAAGAAATTACGGATGGTGTCGGTAACATCATTCGCGTTGACCTCGATCAAACCCCATCAAGGATTGCTCGAATGAGCCGTTCACTCAGGGTCCTCCACCGTCCAGCCGTATCGTTCAAACATTGTAGCCCAGGGAGTCCAGCTTCACTGATTATCGGTTCTGAAACGACACTGCCCATAACTCTCAACGATGCTGATGAGTTTGACTCACCATGGGAGGTTTCGCTCCGGTATCAGCCCCCCACAAGTGACGATGCCACAGGAAATAACAAACGACTCAAACCCTGGAAGAAAACTTTGAAGACTCGGGATAATCGTCGAGAGGTAAATATCCGTGCTAATACACCAGGGGATTACATGATCGTAGGTGTAAGGGGCAAGGTAGGGAATGTAGGTCCTAAAATTACTCGTGTCTGACGGTTTTTGCCTAGTGGTGTACTGGTGATGTCCTCTCTCCAGAGACCTGTCGCGTGGTGGAGAAACCACTACCAACCGCTGATATTAAATGGAAGAAAATTCATGAGTGGTCAGTGGTTGTTTACCTCTACCTGACACTGACACATAAGTTTTCGCTGTAGCTCCGGAGATACAGGCGTTTCTGCTTCGCTTTCTCTACGTGGTACGCCACCGTTCCAAGTGCACTATCGGGTCCAACGGGACAACGAACCCCCTCGTGAACTCTCCAAGACTTTCTCGAGCTCGCGTGGTGAACTCACCCTTCAACCTGAACGGAGTGGTCATTATATCTTTACATTCGTCCAAATGAGTGACGCAAACTATAACAAAGTCGAACTGAAGGGCCCTAGCATCGATCAGATTATTCACCCACTTGGCGGAGCTGAATTCGTTGAAGCTCAAGGCATGAAGCGCAACAAAAAATCACTGAACAGTTGTGAGGGTGATAAGGTCGACGTCGATGTTGCGCTGCGGGTAAGTAGATCGGCTCTGAAGTCCTCAGCCTATTTAACGCGTGGCCATTAGGGAACTGGGCCTTGGAACCTAGAAATTCAAACCACTACCCCAAAGGGCTCGGAATCTTTCACCATCACTGGAATCGAGACGCCGAGAAAAACTCTACAGGTCCCAATTCCCCAGGCTGTGAATCAAAACGGCGGAACGTTTGAGATAGACATTGGTACATTTACCCTTATCTCTTCCCGATGGGTGCTAATTCTACATACAGTAAATGTTGAAGATGCATATGGATGCAAACGGCCGATCACCGTTCCCGGCGTTTCGGTCAGTGTGAAGCGAATTAAGGTCTGTTTTTATCTACCTTGTATCTGCATATTAAACGTCTTCTTTCAGCCTACCGCTAGATTTTACGGGATTGAAAACAAGCGCCGAGTTACCGTGCTGGAAAATGAGCGGGCAAGTCTACCCCTGCGATTAACGGGCGACGGGGTACGTTCCACGCTGCATCATGGATGCATTAGTTTCTTATATTTCATGCTCTCGTAGCCTTGGCGAGTCGGATATCGCCGTACCAACTTCCCTCAACAGGTGCTTACAGCAACACTGAACACCCCGAATGATAATATCCAGGTTACTGACGATGGTAATTATGAATTAATCAGTGTAAGGGAATCAGCGTGCGATTCAAAACGAACTGACCACTTATGAACCATACAATAGGTCATGGACTCGCAATGTCCTGGTGCTATTGTCCCAGACGCATCGACGTTTCAAGTCGACTGGACCCCTCGACCATCTGCACGATTATCCACACACACGCGCGCGACATTTGAAGCATCCAATGGTTCTTTTATTCTCCCACCTATATGTGAAGGCACGGATGATCATGTTGATCTTGATCTTTCTGGTCCGTATTTGCACTGTATTACTTCCTGTACACATTTGTGCAACTTTTGTTTCAGGTCGTCCGCCTTTCCAAATCACATATAATGTGGCTCAAAGCAGCGACATTGGTGGTACCAAAATACTGGATCAACCAACTTTCAGCAGTATCCAACCACGAACCCGGTTCCAATTGCAAACATCAATCTCAGGTCGTATGTTCTACGAGGTCAAACAAATCGGTGATGCGGCATATCCATTGAAAAAGGACCATGCCTTGACTGTACCTCGTTCCAAACGATTATTATTTGAACAACGCGTTGCAGCACGGCCTTCAGCAACATTTGCTACACGAGATCGGCTGTCATATTGTATGAACGACGCGTTCGTTCCCCTGAACAATCACATTGCCGATGGGGCTATTATTCTCACAGGGGCCCCGCCTTTCACCCTCCAGTTATCCGTGAAGAGTTTGGCTGCTAGCCACACCGAGCTCATGACAGTTGAAACATCGGACCACACTTGGAAGCTTGACCTCCCAAGTTATACCTTCCAGTCAATCGGCCCACATTTAGTGACCATAGAATCGATTCTGGATGCGTCCAATTGTGCGCAAGCGATCATAGATCCGTTACTCCGATCTATATGGGTCGACGTTGCTGAGACTGCAGCTATCGTCCCTATTGACCGGAGGGAGGACTTCTGCGTTGGCGATGTTTCTCAGTTCCAGCTTGAAGGAATCCCACCGTGGAGTATCGGGTTAGACAATCCATGTTAATCGCAATAAGCGTTTTGTTCATGCTTCATCTTCAGGTATCGCATCAATGGGAAATCGTATACTCAGGAAGCAAAGATATCACCCTTCTCACTACTCCAACAACAATCGGGTGAATTTACAATAACATCCATCGCTCACCAACAAAAGATGTGCAAAGCTGCCATTACCGACCTACATTTCACTGTGCATCCTCTACCTTCAGCTCGTGTTGGTCATGGAAAACGGATCTATGAGGATATCCATGAAGGTGCGTGTTAACAACGTTGTTTACGTCGATCATTCAGCCGACAGGGATTTTAGGTGACCAAGCCGAGATTGTGTTTACTCTCATCGGCGAGCCGCCGTTCACTTTCACGTATCAACGATCAGAACCTAGTTCCAAGAAAGGCGGCAAACCTGGCAAGATCCTGGAAACTCATACGGTCTCACGCGTTCTCGCCAACGAATATACCATATTTTCTGCATTGGAAGGTCCGTTATTCAGTAATTTAGTCATTTGCTGCCTTTGCAAACATAATATGGCAGGCACCTGGACCGTCACATCTATTTCAGATCGCTACTGCCGCTATCCGCATGTCCAGCCTGATTTTGGTGCAGTAAAACACCCACATTGAAAGATGAGGTGGCCATAATTTATAATTCATATGGCATTTATTTCAAAAGCCGCTAATATGGCTGCTTTATGCGGCAAAACTCAACTGAATTGCATCAGCGAAAATATAAAATGTTGGATTCCGATGCCACGACTTGCGCTATTGTAATTACAGGCTATGAAATTTTTACTTCAAACTTGAGCAGAGGAAATATAGAACCATTTGGAGACTAAGATATGGTTGGTAAGTAAGTAGTAAATGACGGACGATCGACATTACCTGAAGGATCGATGGGTGCAGGGGGTTTCCTGGAGTCACTGGGGATGCTGGTGTATGAGGGATCGTCCCTTCGCACAAATCCAGGAGAATTTTGGATGGTAATGTTGCGGCTATGAACGGGTGAATACACAGAAGAACTCAAGGGAGCAGTGGATTTACATGGATAAGTCGTAGGTGGCTGTCCTTGCGGGCGTTTCGCCGGTGATGAGACGACGCCATGCCTCATGACATTCATGGATGATTTCGGTGGCATATTTCTTGTTCTTGGCCTCCCCAGAGAAGGCGAAGGTATTCTCGGGCTTCCCATCGGGAATTTTGTAGATCCTGTACCATCGAATTAGTGATCTGATCATACATGATTTGAGGATAGATACCTGAACCACTCATTTGTGGCCCTGATCAAGCCAGGAAGATGCCTCTCAACGTCCTCGATGTCATTGAGCTTGGACGCAAGGGGGTCTTGGACATCGACTACGATGACTTTCCAATCGGTCTCACCCTCGTCAAGGAGGGCCATGATCCCGAGAACCTTGACCTGCTTGACCTGGCCGACATAACCAACTTGCTCTCCAATCTCGCAGACATCAAGGGGGTCGTTGTCGCCCTTGGCCTTGGTCTCCGCGTGGGCCTGGGCTGGGTCCTCCCAAGTCTAGTAAATGTGAATTAGCTACGCTTGCTGGCAACAGGTTAATTTACCTGAGGGAATGCACCATAGTTCCAGATATATCCGTGGTGGGGGAAACAATTGCGAACATAGCGCAGCCTTCCCCTCTTGATATCTTGTTTGATCGGATTGAAAGGCTCCTCTTTGCAGATCTCCATCTTCGCGTTGGTCCAGCGGGGAACCTCGACGATCATGTTGAAGATACCATTGTTCTGGTCGGCAAAGAGTGGGATATCATGGAAAGGTGATACGACAGAGCCATTATGCTCAATAAAGACGCGATGCTCTGGTAGAGATTAACGATGGGATTGAGGGTATGATAATGCATGGCAGCTACTAACCAAGGGTACCAGCAGCCCCAATGAGGCGGGGGGTGTATTCTGAACGATGTAAGCACGAGTACAACAGCAAAAGGGAAGGAAAAACGAACGAGAAGTCATGGATTGACCAGGGGGAGTCGCGAGGAGTCGCAGTTGATGGGAGAGACGGTTGACTGTATTTGGCCTGGAGGTCATTCGCCAGTTCTGATATCGATATCGATGGCCAGTTATTTCATCATGATATCAAAAAAAGCACAGATTGGGCTGACCTCGTGTGGGACCCTCTTCAATCGAAAAAAATGTGGTGGTCTCGTTGTCCATCTCACTGCGGCGCACAACATCCGGAAGAAAATAATTATAAATTTGACCCTGACAAAGCTTATATACCCCCTGCTGCAAGAATATCTACTTCTACTGGTTCCTTGCTACCTCGGGGCTTCGAAAATGCACCATTAAAGTCAAGTCTGAGCAGCAGCCGCTCAATGTGCCTTTGGACTCTAGTTCCAGCGTCCCCCTTCCCACCCCGCGACAGGTTCTGTGTGGTGTGATTCAGACTCATATTTATGAACATTGATTTCGAAGCGTCCGTAATTCCGTTCATGGGTAGCTGAGAGGTTGATAGCGAAAGTTGTTCGTAAAAGGACTCAAGCAAGTCCTGCAGTTTCTGAATAAAATTCGGGGGTTGGTATCACATTCGTCAAGCTGATCCACGAACCTCATTGATTTCGGCAACAACCGTCCATCGCCTTTTTACCATCGCACCTACCTCTTCCTCCCCACCGTTCAAGCTCCCCTCGAATAGGAGTGCAGGTAATACGTCACCGCCCCAACGTTCCACCTGCGCGACAAATCTT
Source organism: Infundibulicybe gibba (assembly GCA_015501065.1). Taxonomy (NCBI): domain Eukaryota; kingdom Fungi; phylum Basidiomycota; class Agaricomycetes; order Agaricales; family Omphalinaceae; genus Infundibulicybe; species Infundibulicybe gibba. Next base: position 1,538,868 of record JADNYI010000001.1, read on the forward strand.
TCACATAAATCCAGGGTGGCGTGGAGAATTGATGTTAGCTCGGGATGTGTTAAGAGGCACCCGCTAAGTAGATGATCAAGGTAAGTTGCGTGGATAGATCGAAGAGTGGTGAAATCCAAATGCGAGGTTGATGTATTCGAGTTCGTACTGCCAGAAGCGGGCAGCTCATCAATCGGGGCCTCTGTCTGGCCAGTCCAAGTGTGTGAAGTCCGGCGGGCATTCCTGCCTGGACCTTCCCCGTTCCCCTGTACTCCTTTTCCCAGCAAGTCTTTCAGTCGACCAAACTCAACGTCAATGACATCTGTCATAACGTAGCCCAAGAGTGTGTCCAAAAACCATCCCATATCCCTCACAATTCCCCACCCACATCTCAAGAGTTTCCTCCTATCCTCAAGATCTTCGGAGGTTCCTCCCTCCCCAAGGCCAGTCCAGCGTCTACGGGCCCGCTGCGCATTGGAAAGCGAGGTCCAGCATGCGTGAATTCGGGTGTGGGTCTTCCGGAGAGCCGATAGATAAGAAAATAAAGTGGCGTATGTAGTAAGATCTGTTTTGTGGAGGAAGAGATCAAGGGGCCACACAACATTGTAAGAAAGCGAGAGAGGCGTGCCCAGTAGATGTGACGCAAACTGAGTTGGGTCAATGAGACTAGGTCCTGATTTGGTCGATGTATTAGAGGCCAATTTGGTGTTGGTCATAGTGGCCAATGAGGGTAGGAGAGGTCTAAGGGGACCAGAAGGTAGAGAGAACCGTAGGTTGGACAGAGAGGTATCGTGTTGTGCAGTTGTTCCCAGGGATGCTCTGAGAAGGGCGAGGTTGAGATCCTGCTCGCGAATCATGGACGTTGCCCCAGAACGGATGGTTAGCCGTGATAACTTTAAGCGTTCGATTTCCCGAATCAGGGAGAGACTAAACTCCCCATTCCGCAGGAGGAAATAGTCTGCCCTGTAAAAAAAAATCATAATGTGTAACGCTAGACAAATTTCAGCAAGACATACAACGTGTCAACCGCGGCCTCGACATCCTTTCTTGTCAGAACATTGAGCCATAGCCACTCGCTAACGGTCGTCCTGATTCGCGAAATGACCATGTCGAAATCATGCCGGTCTTCGGGCAACACAGTCTCCAACATGGACGTGTTTTCGGATGCTATGCTTCGTGGTAGCTGTTTCTGCCACTTGGCTGCCTTGATCGTCCCAATTGCTCTTCCGACATAAGCGATGGATTCGCGTGATTGGAGCGAAACACATGACGGAATAGAACCCTCCAAGAGGTGGTATTGCCCTGAGGCGAGCGGGTCTGTGGGCGATAGTGAACCATGTACAAGGAAAGCGATCAGTTGAGTTCTCCATGCCTTCTGAACAGCAACGGCTAGACGGGAGATAATATTTGCGATCCGATGTACTCCAGTTCGAGAGCGGTCCAGGAGCAGGTCTATCAAATTCCCAGGTTTCCAGGAATCCCTGGATTCAAGCTCATCAACTAGAGCTACCAGCGCAGCGAGAGGCGCGTCCCATTCTGCAAATATTGCTCTCAGGGATGATAGTGGCACAAACGAACCACTAGCCACCAGCTCTGAATCTCTACTCAGAACCTTGGCTTCGGTATCGGCCACGAGCGATTCGTATTCCTCTTTGAGGATGTGGCTAAGCGTAGACGACAACGCACAAACATAACGCGACGTTGAGCACGATAAATTTTGGCATGCCATCTTGATCCTTCGATACCGCGATGCGATTAGCCCCAGCGATTCCAAACATTGGATTTCGCCTGGGTGGAGGAGGGGCGTAAATGCAGGATTCAGATGATGGTCTTTGGGGAAGAGGGAGGAGGAGTGCCCTGCAAGAATTAAAAGAACTTCGGTGATCATGGGATGGTCCACTAGCAAGAAGAGTGACAGTTACCTGAAAATCATAATCAAAATGAAAGGCATCTACACTGCGGGCAAGGGTGCTTAGATTCTGACACAGCCACACCATATACTCGTAATTATGCCAATGGGCCGGCGGTATACTACTGGAAACATACCCCCAACATCCAACACTCATGGAACGACTGGCGGGCACTCCTGTGCACATACCAATCCACCGTGCCTCTCCAATTGACTTGGACGATGCTTTCTCTGACGGGGATGACCCAACCACACCATACCAGTTCTCTTCTGCAGTTATACGCCAAGACATGAAAAATGTTACCGACTGGACTCCAGATTCAACTGATTCGGTGGATCCTGATAACTTGTTCGAAACTCAAAATACTTCTGTTTCCACTCTAGATATCGAAAGCATTTCCGTGTCGCGTACCCTATCGTCTCCGCTGCGATCCCCAGGTGGCGCCGAAGACCTCGCTAATTTTACTCAGATTTCTTTGAATGGTAAGGAAGAGGAAGGTGAAGAGTTGGAAGTGAGCGTCTCCTCTCCAGGAGAAGGAGATATGGAATCGTATGCCCCCTACCCCAACATTATTATTGAGACGGTTGGGTCATCCGCACACCAAACACATGTGCGCTCAACCTCAAACCAGTCTATATCTTCCCAGACGTCTGTCTCTGGTCCGCCTAGCAACTCCTCTCCAAAAATGAGAGCATCCAGCCTGACATCTTCCAGCCCCCCATCAACGTTGCATGTCGAGCCCAAAAACCATTCCACTTCTGCAATCCCAACCCCAGTTCCAGCTTCCTCTCCACCCCCACCATCTTTGATACAGTCCCCTCAATCCCCTAAATCACAAGGACAAGGGAAGCTAGGTCACAGGCCGACGCGTTCAGTCGGGCCTAGCGCATTGGAAAAGGTCAGGAGTAAAACCAGACCTCCCTTTTTACCCCCAAAAAATCGGAAAGAAGATGACAAACATATGGCTGACTGGGAAGCTATGATGAAGCTCAGCCGCGCCGCTGGTACGTTAATGTAGCTATTTGAATAGTGATTTGCTCTCATGCGCGTAAATTTACGACAAGCTGAAAAGCGCCGAGGGGCTCTACAGGAGCGTCGATTGGCTCGGGAAAAGGCGATCGAAGACACTATTCATGTGTGGGAGAAGGAGATTCTTCCAAATTGGAAGGTCGTTTTCAAAAATCCTGCTCTACGCAAGCTCTGGTGGCGCGGTATTCCCACTAAATTGCGCGCATCTATGTGGGAGCGAGCAATCGGCAATCCGCTGGCCCTAAACAAAGGTATCTGATCAAGTTATTAGTCAACAGGTGACCCTGCTCACATCGTCTATTTCTCAATCGAATAATCTCCACCGTGATATAGACCATTACCGCACATGTCTTGCCCGAGCGAATCGTGCTTTGAGCTCCGGCGTGTTCCCCCAGAACGCGCTGGCTTTAATCGAACAAGATATATCTGGCACCCTTCCAGCGCTACATATATTCCGTCAGGATACGGGGCCTCTGTACGCAGACCTTAAGGAAATGCTATGTGCTTGGGTTGTCTCACGGAGCGATGAGGGACTTGGGTATACTCTCGGCGCCGCAAAAATAGCGGCTATGCTGCTGATAAACATGTCGGCTCAACCCGCTTTCGTAGTCATGAGGAACCTGCTCGAAAGGCATTGCATGCGAAGTTTCTTTGGGGGAGATGGGACCAAGGATGATGTAAGTACTCCTCTGATGCTGCTCATCTCTTGAAATTAATTTTGAGTATAGGCCGAGGCCTACTATAGGTAACGTTCTTATCCTCGGAATCGAAAGTTATTTCATGGATTTTCAAGAATATTTGACACCCTCCTTGCTGACGGGATGCCTAAAAGTTGAACATTCACCTGGATATCCTGGAGCTGTTATTGATCGGACAACCTGCAGTTTATTTCAATTTCAAGCAGCATCAAATATCCCCAGCTGCATATCTCCCCAAGTGGCTGATACCATTATTTCTCGACCACCTCCCATTCGAAGCGTGTGCTCGCATATGGGACGTCTTCATCCTCGAAGGCGACTCCTTTCTCTACCGCACAGCACTTGGTATTCTGGGCGTCTTGGAGCCACGTCTCTTTTTTCCAGAGAGGAAAGAGCTCCTCGAGCTTTTGAAGTGCGATCTTGATTAAACTACTACTGGGTTAAATTGACGGTTGTCTATGTAGTGGAGAAAACAAAGCGGCCCTTGATGTCGCGAAACGTGAGGGTGTCGCCTTGGATGGAGGAAAGTATGAAATATACGGAGTAGATGAAGAAACACTCTGGGAACGAATCGACAGCATGGAAGACTGGTGGAAAGAGAGCACATGGACGCGGCTGATTCAACGGGAGCTACCGGATATGTAAATGGAGTAGTCTTGGTCTAGTCCATTACTATATGTTTCGGCGGATGATGATAATGTGGTTAACCAAAGTCTATAGACTTGGAATGTCCGAAATTCGATTGGTCCAGACTCTCTTTGCACATATGTGCCAACTGCCTCGACCCCTCTCGGTCTGTTTGCCTGACCCACTCGGATCAAACCTCGACCACTACCGTCGTCGTACCCTAGACCAGAATGCGTTCTGCATGTACTCTTGATCCAGACCCTGATAGTTGCTTCTAGGCATTCATAGAATCTACATCCTCCCGTGAATACCCACATGAATCATATTGTTTGAACGGGCAGGCAAGGGTCGATTGAGCACCATGCACGTATAAAAGCTGTAGGCCCCCACTGAACTAGTACCCAAAGCAATACCAAATCCCACCACCTCTTCTACTTCATAACTATTACCCGGGTCATGTACAACACAATCGTTGTTCGCCGACGTGTAATTACATCATGCAATTTCACCACGGCACACCTACTTACAATTTCATCTAGGCGCTCATGCTCTTTGCAACCATTGAGTCATGCGCTGCTGCCTTTGTTTGGAGGCAATACCAAAACCCTCAAACCGTCACAGGGTAGGCCGGCTTCATATCAATCATTATATTTACTGAATCCTTTTTAGTACAACTACCCGTGGCCAGCCATTGCGACGGAGCTCTTAAATCAAGAGGCGCTGTGACGAACCATAATGGAAAATATCTGAATAATAATGTACTATAAAACCATGGAGTTGTATATTGAGCTTTATAAAGAGAATATGTCAAGTAAGGTTGGGAACAGCCTCCTGAAATTGCCACCTCAAGTCGTCAATAATTCGTCCATACTGCTTAGCACATTCCCCCAGAACACCTCCACGGTTTCTTTCTCAAAACCATTCTCATCATACCCAAGGCTAACCCAAAGCTTTCCAACGAACGTATAACCAAAGAGGAGCATCCCCCGGAGCGCTGGCGAGATCCGGTCGTCAATGTGTGGAGTCGGATGTCCGGGAATGTAGCATGTTTGTAAAACCCGTCCAAATTTCCAAGTAAGGATAATCCTAGCAGTGCGGTCGAAGGAGGTCGTTGCGGACCGGGTGGCTTTGATGACTCCTGAGAAGGTTCCGGTGCTTTCCATACCCCAAGGGCCTTATCGTCATCTTCCTTGGCCCATTGGCGGGCACGTAGCCCCCGCTCCCGAGCCATGTAACGGCTCCGGGGAATGATCATAGGATTCTTGACAACCTCCGTGCTCTGCTTTTTGGCTACCCGTGCCCGGTGCCAAAACGTTGATGACAAACCACCCCGTTGGGGCAGGAATGATGGCAGGACCACGTTGAAGTATCCGATGGCGATATACCAATAAGATTCATTTAGGGATTTATTGCTTTGGAGGTAGGGCCGCAAGTTAAGTGCTGAGTACATCATCCTACAGATCTTAGTGAGTTTTCAATCAATGGTCAATAATTTGCGTATATGGTTTTACATTGGTAGTTCCCATTTCTCCTTGCGTGTTTTGGCCCATGCGACGTTGCATATAGAGAAAAGGGCACTAGAAATCGAAACGCCGTGAGTTTTGCATGTTGCAAGTATCTTTTTTGTGCGCTCGGCATCAATGGATATAGTCGGGACAATTGTGTGGCGCGGATGTCCGGATTCACGAGGGAACGAGTGCCCGCCCTATCATAAATTTCTTGAATATTAGAGGCGAATATCCAAATAAAAGTACGACGTACAATGAATTTCTCCTGACTCTTTTGAAAGTCAACATAGGATGCAGCACGGTGGAACCTGCGGTGGTCCTCCGGAGGGAACCGCTCTTCGAGCGACAAAGGAAGGGCAGTGGCCTGGGAGGATGAATTTAATAAACGGATATGTAATTATAGAAAATTTTGACCTCATTTGCAGTGGAAATGCGCGTCTGTAATTCGCCTTCGAAGAGGCGGAGAAGCGCATCATTGCTTTGAGGGCCCCCCAACAGACCAAAAAAATCATTTGCGAATTGATGGAGAGCCATTCCATCACCCAAGAAGTGAGTAGCACATATGAGAAAATCACAATCTGGGGAAAGCAGCTTCAACATAAAATCAAGCCCCTAGATTGAGAGGTGTAGTAACCTTCGTTTGTCTGTGATACAATAAGATATGAGAGCCTGTCATTCGACAGGGTGCGGGGTCCGTTAAGGTACGAGTCAAGGAGCTCTACAATCAAGGAGTATCGTTGGCAATTGGTGACGCATCGAAGTCTTGGTGAAACACCATACCGTCCTTTGACTGTGCGCGGTATTCAAGAGCTAGACCTGCGTTATTGAGTGCATCTTCAACAGACTGGGGTAACGTGTACCTAGGACACGATGAATATTGAGAGGATATATTGGCGGACAACATACACGAATTTGACATCGGCATGATCGTGCATTTTTACTTGAGATGCAAGTAACGGATGTCGAAGCCGAAGTATGGCCCAAACCAAACCAACACGATAGTTCTGCACGAGATGGGCCGGCGCGCGACATCCGAGGTGCAAGTACCTGGGGTATGCGATGTGTTCCCTAGGTCAGATCGCAGGCGATGGATACATACATGTCATTGACCCCGCTTTCGCGGGACGGGAGAAAATAAGACAACTCAGTATCCCCAAGACGTCTCTCAAAACGCGATGGACCAGTGCGGCTGCCTGTGTCTGCCATGTTCACGGCCGTATTTTGCAGGTTGAGGAGAGAATGTTGCGATGTAAAGTGCCAGAGTTATAATCATGGTCACGGTGTTTGAAGTCATCGGTCCAGCATAACTCGGAGCCTACATGATCGTCCTTGGGTATTTCGGAGGTAAGTTCAAGCTCAAGACCTTACATTCAGGAGTTACCGGAGTATGTGAGTGGATGGCCATCAGAATCAAGTACGTATCGTTGCGCGTGGCCTGCGCGGGCCCTGCAAGGCGGTTGCGTTACCCAATCACACATTATTTGTCGCTCCCACGTACATCTTCGAGGGGCCATGGATTCGGAGCATGAAGTTCGAATGGTTACCCTGGACCGTCGTGTCACCCATCCATCACTATGTGTTCACTGTCTGGATATTCTGCCGGTACTGTCTTACTTGTTCGCTTCCTCTTCCCTCAACGCGATGATCTCCCACTTCACATTTTTTTCGCATGTCATTCTTTACCATGCCACGCCTCAACTTCTCGTAACATTTCAACATTCTATATACTTATCAATAAGTTGATCAAACTCACAGCATCGTGTGTCATGCATGTTTAGCGAAGTGCAAGCGGTGTAATATATATCTCTTCCTCGGACCGTCCAGCTGCTCCATGGCCTTCCGCGAATTACATTTCACCGGCAGGCTGCGGTGTAAACTGACGGCAATCCGACCCCACAGGCGTGGCTTGCTTACCCATTTACTTTTTGACAGCTAGAGAATTCATTTTTGTTCAAAACATTCATCAATGATTTACCTCAATCAAGAGACGCCCGACGGCCGTGCATCGAGGTAACTTCACGTCGGGCCGCATTTTCCCCGCATCAACCTCCTCTCTTACCGGGTGTGCTTTTTTTAGAACGCACCACCCGCCACCCCTCTGTGCCTCGGACCCCTCTTTGCCTCGAGCTCCTCATGTGTGGGCTTCGCGTTCAGGTCCAATGAGGTGAGGGGTCTTGAAGCCTATCCCCATCAGAGCAAATGGTGGGGCGGCATCGTCTCCCATCCAGGCTAGTCATTTGTCACCGGTCAGCTGTTGCGGCCATACTGCGTTTGTGTTGTCTTGATTTGTGCCATCATTGTTGTCAAAGAATGTCCATATAGCCGATCTAGTGACATTACAAGGATGCTACTCGCGGCCACGCCTCACCGATCAAGCCGGCACAAATGGGCAGTTGTATTCGCTTTATTCTATAGTCCGTGCTCTAGTCCTTGCCCTCGGCATACTTCTCCGGCACCTCCCAAACAAGAGCTTCTTCTTCGCTGGTCGTTTTATCCCCGCCCATCGATTCAAGATCTATAGGCGGTCGTGGAGGTGCTGGTGCTGTTTCGTTGGACTTTATCCATGTGTAAAGCCTGGCTGAAATTGAGATTTGGACAACGGTTTCGTGGAGGGCAACTTACATGGTTCCACCAAGAATAACCAATATTGAGCTAGCTCGATTTCTGGAACCAAGAAGAGTTAATGGGCGTCCATCAGATTGCACTATCACATACACGTTGAGAAGGTCATTGAAAATCCAAACTCCTAACAGTGTTTGGAGGACTGATCGTGCTGCCTGAAATAGATCGAAAGTCAGACTCCAGTATTACTAAGGGGGAAAAACTTACACTGGAAAACATGTGCGTGATGGGACTCGTCACCTTGATACTCAATAATCCGGCTATACAAAGCAGGAAGCCAAAAACGCCAGTAACAAGACTTCCCCAAATAAAAACGCTGGCGCTCCAATTCTCGCTCGTCAGTTTTGAGTACATGATGGAATGTTCCTGGTGAAACACCAAAGCGGGGAGCAGAAATATTGCGGAGCCAACGTTGGTCCACCAGGCAAGTTGTATTGTGGAGTTGTTGCAATATGGGAGGGATATTTTAATCAAGACGGCATGCAGCGCGATGAAGAGGGACGAGAGAACCCCATAAAATAGAGAGAGGAGAGAGGGTGCTGCCGTTACCGGCACCGAAGCCGACGGCGCGACGCCAATCAAGAATCCGATGGTGACAACAGCAGTCGCCAGTACAACCTTCTTGGAGGGTGATGTGTGGGTATGTACGGAGGAGACGACGACAGTGAGGGGTAGCACAAGGCCCCGAGCGATCTTTAGGGGAGATCAGTGCATGGTGTCATCGAGTCATCAAATGGCAAACCTGGAAGAACGATGCTTCCACGTCTCTCAGACAGAGGGTATTGAACACTAGCCCAACAATGTTGACGAGTACGACGGGAACCAACTTCTTGGCAGTTTGGACGTCCCATTGAGGTATTTCGATGCGTTTTGACATAAACGCTGATGCATGCAGGAGCGCCACCGCGATCAAAAGCTGTACCATGAGAAAGAAGAGGGGCATGTCTGGAGAGTTGTTCAGAACTGCCTTGTTCCTGCGGGCATTTGTAAACGATATGTTGACCGGTTGAGTGGCCTTTGTACTCACACGAATACCATCTAATCCAAGGGATATTCAGTTGCAGACGATATGAGGAACGAAGGGCGGGACTCACGACCAGGGCTGCCGACATGTAGAAGGAGACTACGCCCCCGACTTGGAGAGTCTGGCTTGTGATGATCATGGTGAGGGGAGAGATTTCGGGACTGGGAGAAATGGAGGGCCGTCAGAGGGGCCTGGCTGAGATGTGGAAGGAGACGTGGTAGATAAAGGGATTCTGGAGATATGATCAGACATGGCAGCGGCTGGGTGGACGGAAGCGGAAGTAAGGTGAGTGCGATCGAAATCTCCTATTATGGATCGATCTGAGATTCAAGATCTGGGCTAGAGATTTATGTGCCAGCCGGATTGGTTTGCTTTGGCCATCACCCATCATTTGAGCCTCACCAAATCCCAGACATATCATCTAAAACCCGATGTCAGACCCTCCTGTACTCCCTCCGCCCCCTCCCCTTGCCCCCCTTTCCTTGCCTCAAAACCTCGACCAATCCGTCCCACTTTGCTAGAATGGCTGGTTCGGACGAGTCCCTACTTCCCGGCATTAACGAGAAAATGCGCGCTCGGCCCCATCGATACTATTCTCGCCGTCGCTATGTTCTTGCCTGTGCTTCCTTGGTTATCATCTCATTCTCTGGGCTTGTATCCTTTTTCAAGTGGACCGGATATGAATCCGGGCCACGCGTTGTACCTCCAGGAGAGCAGGATATCGATACGCCCCAGCACGACGACTTCGCATTGAATGTAACCTCCCCAATCGTATTGGACCCCACAGACCCGAGCTTCTTCGTCAATGGCCCACCCACCGCCCAATTCAGAGGTGCTTGCGATGCTCATTTCGTCAGGGTGCACAAGTTGACAATTTGCCAGATAATCTGCGGCCAAATGTCCAATACATTACATCGTGGATATCCGCTGGTTGGAGTGCGTTTCTCACAATTTTTAATATCAACGAGTTATTTATCAAAATATATATAGCGAATGATGTGATCACATACGTTGGTGAAATCTATCTACTTATTGCAAAAAAATTGACGACACTAATAGGCCAATTTGATTTACTTGGGCCTCATAACCGACCGTGTACCTATCATTCCCATGTTTACTCCATCTCATATCGGGGGTAGTGTTCCGCCAATTGATTTCGGCCAGGTTTTCGATATGGCTCGCCTCAGGAAAGAGCTTGGGAAGCCAGTGTTAGAATGGTATGATGTAAAAGATCGGCAAAGTGATTCAATCGACGAACTGGGGTGCTGGAATACTTGGGAAGCCGTACAGGACCACGAGGCCTTCCCCCGACGCAGCAGTCTTCCCGAGCATCTTAAACTGGGTAGGTAACATGCAATTGGCTCGAACTACGATTTAACATTCTCGATTGTCAAAAGACATATCGTACACCAAGGCACCCTCTTGGATCAAGTTGATTCCACGGTTCGAACACGACCGACATAGTTCCTTCTGGTCGCTAGCATCTCTGGCATTCCCCGAGATGCGCACAGCAAATCTGGTGACTCCCCTCGAATCACCACTCCACCACGTCTCCTTGCCCCCGGATGAGCACCTACTTTGCTACGATTTTCTCTACTTCGTCTGCGCGCACGCGGTCAGTGTCACCTAATAACTAAGCGTGTCTCATTCTGAACCATCTATAGCCATATGAAATGGAACACGACTTTAGCCCAGTTTGGAGATATGTTGGGCAACATATGCACTGGGCCCCAGCCCTCGAGCAACTGGCGGACCAATATGTGAGACGCGCGATTGGCGTTGAAGGAGATACCCCAACTCCACCGGTATGTATTGCATGGTAATTCCTCAAAAGCTTTGTTCAAATGGCCATACAGTGGATCACAATACATGTCCGTCATCGCGATTTTGCCGATTGGTGTGGCAGCGTCCCTCTCTTTGAATGCTTCGCAACTTTGCCTGTCATTTCTCGACGAGTCCAGGAAGTAAAAGCAGAGCTTCTAGAGACGAAGGGTATTGTGGCAAATCATGTTATCATGACCAGCGACGACAGGAATGCAACATGGTGGGACGAGGTGGCAAAGCTAGGGTGGTATGCCATAGATCATTCACAAACAGCAGAAATACATGGGCATTGGTAAGCAATTAATTCGCAATCATAAACCCCTCGAAATTGATATTTTGTAGGTACCCCGTCCTGATTGACGCAGTTATACAATCAAACGGTATCGGCTTCGTCGGGACCGATAGATCGACGATGTCATTAATGGCTCGCAGAAGAGTCCAGTCATGGCACAGCGGCGTCGTGCGGACAGTGCGATGGGGAAATTCTGACGCAGACAACCATTAATGGGAGGTGAAGATCGGGGGTAATGATTATTTTAGCTATTATTGTGACAGAAGGACACTGCATCAATTCATCATTACCATAGCTCGGCCCTCACATGTAAATTCTACGGCTAATTGTGTTCCCATTACGATATGTTAGTCTCGTCCCCATCCGTTGTATAGGCGGAGCGTTCCGGCTGAGATCGAAATCTGAGAGTCAAATTTCTGAACGAGACTCCTATACAACGCTCTTCTGCACGAAAATTCAACTCCGCGTTTCAGAGTCCGCCGGGAAGCTCCTAACATCTGGGTACAAGATCAACGATATGTGCGTCTTAGTCTCGTCCCCATCCGTTGTATAGGTGGAGCGTTCCGGCTGAGATCGAAATCTGAGAGTCAAATTTCTGAACGAGACTCCTATACAACGTCTGGTGCATTTGAGCCGTAAACACTGCGCTCGATGTCACACCCAGTAATTTTGCCTTGGAATCACTCGTATTCTAATATTTTCTTACCATAATGTAGTCCTCGGTTGCTGAAAACCCCTCTCATAATAAAAATTAGTAAAGATTAGCTTAGTAGGCCCTAGTTGAGGTTACTTGGACGGCTGGACTTGGAGAAGACTAGTATAGTGGGCTGCATGAAATCAGACTACTTACCGCCCGACATTACCTCCTAAAAATGAGGCATTTTATCAATTGCAGTCAGAAATAAAATTCCTGCCCATTTGTGTGCGGGGCAAGGAAATATATGGTCTCCTCATATACCACGGCGTGCATCTCGTTGACGTGGTACTCCCATCTCGCGGCTGTGACGGCTGTGACAGTGTCACCGAGCGCAGTGTTCTCGACTGAATTGCACCAGATGTTATAGGAGCTCTTCTGCACGAAAATTCAACTCCGCGTTTCAGAGTCCGCCGGGAAGCTCCTAACATCTGGGTACGAGATCATGTGCGTCTGAGGGGCAAAACCAGATGTTAGGACCTTCGCGGCGGACTCTGAATGCGGAGTTGAAAATTTCGTGCGCACTGCGGAGGAGTCCTGCGCAGAAATTTGACTCTCAGATTTCGGTCTCCGCCGGAACGATCCGTCTATACAACGGATGGGGACGAGACTACATAGGGCAAAGGCTTCTGTAGACCGTGGTGAGTAATGGTAGGGCGAGTCAACCGATTTGGTGACGAATGATCCCCTGGAATGAACAATATTAAGGATGCCGTTGTGCCAATGCTACTAAAACGTTTCCGGAGCATCTCGAATTTGAGACCACAGTTACGTTTGTCTTAAGAATAGAACACTAGGGTTGAGGACAACAGCTGGTTGTTCTATTCCAATGGATGATTACTGGTTTCGCTAACTATGGTACAGTATGGCACCTATTTGCTAGGACAAAGCCTGCCCTATTCGGTGACGTCTTGTCCATCCTCGAATATATCATTGTTTAGGATACATAAATAGCTCGCTCGGCGAGGTCCGGAAATCGGACATGTATATTGTTGGCTCATCGGGGAACGATGCCCACCACTCGCACGCATGGGGATGGTCATTGGAGTTGAGGGGTACAATGTAGGTCCGACAGATCATCAGGATGTGGTTGGTCACCTCGAGGCTTGCATCTTGGAAGACGGGGTCGGAAGAGGAAAAGACTAAGCCCCAAGTTGGGTAACGACACGATCTTGAGGTTATTCGCGGAATCTCCATCCAATCATTGTGTCATGGAACCAGTAGCTCCCCGCCGACCATACATACTCGGGTTGAATGATTTTCTATTCAATTATGTATCCGATCAACAGGGCATCTAGGTGTTATTAGGGTCACAGCATTTGATCCAGCGGTATCGAACCACGCATTTTGACGAGGTTCAAGAGCGTCGCTGTGGCAGGCATTTCGACCCGATAGGTTGAACCTAATTTTAGGAGGTAGCCATTGATATAGTCAATTTCGGTCCTCCTGCCCCGTCGGATGTCTGATAGCATGGAAGAAATATTGCCCTTGGTGGTGCTTGCGACGTGGTAAACTTCTTCTTCGAGACTAGCACGAGTCAAAGCTCGAGGCATACGCCCGACACCGACCGTTGTTGGGTCGACCCCCTGAGCAGGGAGGCTTTCGAGCCACGTCTGAGTTTCTGCCTTTTTTTGGGCTGTATAGACGTCCGACGCTTCTTGGCATACCCGTCGCGTAATGCGCTTGGAGTATTCTGTTGTAAAAAGTTCCCCGTTGCGACAACCCATTATGGCGGAAAGGGGATTAATGACGGCATTGACCACCAACTTACGCTGCATGGCTAGTTGAACTTCGGCGATTGGTTTCCAGGAAACATTCAGTGGTTCCATAAGTAACAAGGCGGCGACTGTGTTCCGTAGGCTTTGGTAATGACTGTACGACGGTTCATTTTCCGCTGGAATAATGTTGGAGAGGTAGGGCATGAGCTCTGACTGGGGGTCCATCGTGTCCATAAGACCAGCTTCGAAATCTCGGCCGCCTGGATCAGGAACGATCCCAAAGTGTACAATCCCATTTCCGGCATGAACCACGTTGTAGAACCCTTTAAGAAATGCACCATGGGTGTTCGAGGCCAGGACAAAATGGGGTCTTTGTGCGGAGTTCCGAAAAATTTCGTGGACGAGCTCCTCATATATACCCATGCCATTCTGAAGAAGGACAATAGTAGAGCTATTGGACAGCCGTGGAAGAAGTCGGCGAATGGCGGGGAGTGTCTGGTGAGCTTTGGTTGTGACGAAGAGCGACTCAATCCTCTCTGAATTTTCTTGGCTTGACGCCAGAGGTGAGTTATAAGGTGCTTCAAATACCTCTGATCTAAAACCGTCTGCCGAGGTTACTAGCCCATGCGTCTCAACGTTAATTCTCGAACCATTCGAGATCGCCTGCTGTGCTTGGCTCGTGGATTTATGTATGAGAGTGATTGAATGATTTGAGGGAATAGCTCGACGAAGGTGGTAGGAAAATAATGAACCAACAGGGCCGAGTCCGAGAACATGAAATCTCATATCAAGATTATCCCAATGCTGGTGTCATAAATCTACCAAGCATCAGCATGAGGCCCGGTTCTTCAAAAAAGTCGGGTATTATACTTACAGTTGGATTTTGTGATATTCGGGCACGGGTGGGCGCAATCTTTTCCTTGACACCTTGACCTGTGTTAACGAATGGGGGGTCGGAAGGGTTGGGAGATCAACTTCCTTGAAGTTCTGAGTGCCCAGTGTGCGCTGGTCCGTTGGACAGTGGAGAGTCGACCTGACGCTGCACCTGGATCAATTAGAGGTGGATCACGTGACTACATGATAGAATCAAATCCCGATTCCCGGGCGTCAAATGTAGACAGTGTAGACTACGGTGAGACCTTCATATATGAATGTACAAAGGCACAACTGCACGAAATGTCGAAATCTGTCTATGGGAGACTAGGTGAGGCCAAGAACAACTGGCTCTTCGACCAAGAGGTACTATATGTATTCACTCCCACTGTCACCTGAATGAAAATATGCTTACTAGCCTTCGGGAGCAGCAATCCAATCACGCTCACACTTGACAAAGATATCGACAAGTTGAGCATGGTCATAAGGCCACCCCCGGCATAGTCTCGGTCCGCGTGATAATGGTTCCTACAACAACCGAAGCTCAGAATGCCTTATAAGTCCTTGTCTTATCATCCTCACTTGATTTCCAACACACCACCAACTTCAAGACAATGTCTACATATGCATTGAAAAGAACTGGTCAGAAGGTTTGTGCCTCCAAGTCTAAGGAAACAGAACCCACGCTGATGCTATCTATACATAGATGCCATTGGTTGGGTATGTTTTCGATCTTCAATCGGATAAGCAACATTGGATGATCTCATAATTTCCGATAGTTTTGGGCTGTGGAAGGTGATTATATTAACGATCCACGTTATTTAAGAGCTCACTGGGGGTATTTCAGCTCACAAAATCCTCCTGCGCGGATGTAAGTACCATCGCAAAATTTGTCGATACAACGGCCAATAAAATAACCGAGTAGACGGTTTATAATGCCATTAAAGCCGGTTACCGCCTCCTGGATGGTGCAGGTGACTATGGCAATGAGAAAGAAGCTGGTGAAGGTGTCCGGAGAGCTATCAACGATGGCGTTGTAAAGCGTGAAGATTTATGTGAGTACCGAATGTATGGAAGATGAGTATTACTGAAAAATTGTTAGTCATCACCTCCAAGGCAGGTAATATCCGCCCGCGATCGGCTACCAACTTACCTTTGATCTTATTATATAGCTTTGGAACACATTCCACGCCAAAGAACATGTATGTGCCAAGTCGATTTCGAAGTAAAGCTTACTCACTGTACGAAATAGGTCAAGACCATGGCCAAGAAGCAACTCGGACTCTGGGGGATTGATTACTTCGATCTATTCCTTGTACATTTCCCAGTTTCGCTTAAATATGTCGACCCGGAACACCGCTATCCACCTGAATGGTTTGGGGACGATGGCAAAGTGCACCTCCGTGAGTTTCTAGTCCTTTGATTGAGGGGAGACGCCGATCGTGAGTATCAGAGAATACGCCTATGCAAGAGACGTGGACGGAAATGGAATATCTCGTTTACGAAGGCATTGCCAAAAACATTGGCTTGAGGTAGGAGGGGCACCATGTTCAGTTGATTGCTCTCATGGTTCTCCTTTAGTAATTGCAGTGGAGCATTGATCTTGGATGTGTTCCGTTACGCTCGTATTGAGCCACAAGTTCTTCAAGTAGAGCATCACCCATACCTGACGCAGGAGCCATTGCTTAGACTGGCTAAGACACTTGGGATCGCAGTGACTGCTTACTCCTCCTTCGGCCCCCAGGTATGACAAGGTCCTTGTATGTATCTGTTTTGATGCCTCACAGTAGTATCTTCTAGGGTTATATTGAGCTTGGCATGGACAGAGGCACCCCAAGCTTACTTGAACATAATACAATTACCAATATCACCCAGAAACATGGGAAGAGTGAGTGGTTAATATTGATATAATCCCTAGCGTTGAACTCTTTATAGCCCCCGCCCAAGTGCTACTCCGATGGGCTACGCAACGTGATGTTGCTGTTGTCCCAAAGAGCAACAGTGTCCAGAGACTTCAAGAGAATTTACAGTGCGACTCGTTCAATCTTGACGAGTCGGAGATCAAGGCCATTAGTGCGCTCAATATCAACCTCCGAGTGAGTCGTAAATTCTGTTCCATATTACGGCGTTCCAACTGGTCTGTCAAGTTGAATGACCCTGGAGACATTGATCCTCGTCTCACCATCTTCGCCTAAATGAAAGAAATGGTGGTTGGTGGTAATTATAAATATGTAAACACATGAATGATTTGTCTGTGTGGAGCTTGCTGTACTTGTCCTGACGATTCCATGACTCGAGCTGTTTCCAAAGTTTTCGATTACTGCGCCGTAGTTGCGGAGTTTAAAGTGTTTAGCATTTAGGCAGAATCACACTGTTGTTTCTCCCAACAATGTCTCAACAAGTACTCTTCAAGCTCAATAAACGAGACGGCCTCACGCGTCGAATTACATTTCCTACCCGACCATCATGGCATGCTCTTGCGACAAGAATCGAGACCCTTTATACGATACCGCGCGACAAACTCGGTGTGTCCTACATCGATTCCGACCAAGAGGAGGTCACTCTCAGCTCTGAAGAGGAGTTGCAGGATTTTTATCACGTCTCCCATAAACCTGGAGAGGTTATCAAATTTTTCGTTCGTGATTTGACCTCTTCTCGTGATAACAAACCCGGGCTTGACCCCTCTGGGTTCCGGAACACATTCGGTCAGGGGTCTGACAGCATATTTGATGCTGAATGGCAATATCCTACTATGGCTGACCTTGGGGGCATCTTTATTTCGAAGCCGCCCGAGTCTGACCATCCTCATGCATTTGTCGAGGTTGTCGACAGTGATATATCTGCCGACCTGAATGACGTTCGAAAGTCTAGCGCGAAAAACAGCGACGCCAGCTCCACGATTTCGTCAAGGCTTCCCAATACCTCAAACCCCGTGGATAAGGGGAAAGGGAAGGCGATGAGTACCACCGGGATCTCGTCCACTGGCTCCGTCCTTGGTGAAAATGCCCCGCCCAAACATCCAGTACATGTTTATGACGTTGGTCTCACTCATTCGACTTTCCACCGCCCCTGCAGCCAATATAACACAGGATACAACCGCACCAATAGTTGCACATAGTACTCCAAAGCCCACCCCCTCATACCTCACTCCTGTCGGCTCTGGTTCTCCAAGCCAGTCCATGTGACTCGAGAAGTTCCCTCAGCGCAGGTTGTCGACGATCCCCCGCTTGCATCCATTGACCCAGTTGCACCTCAACGTGTGCCCGCTTCTCTCTCAAACGACGTCGCATCGCTTATTTCGAACCTCACGACGATCATCGCTTCCCATCCTGAACTCTCTAGGGGATTCGCAATATTGTCCGCAATGCATCCAATGGGACATATTGGGCAGGCCAGCGTGAAGCAGTTTCGCAAGCTGCTAATGACGTGGGCCAAGCGGTTGATGAAATCCGCCGTGGTGTGGAAGAGGAAGCAAGTCGAAAGATTGCTGCTGCAATTGATGGGATGCTTCGATCCTTGAGTGAAATAACTGGTCCTACCGCAGGGAACCCTAATCACGGGGAGCCGTGGGTTCCACCCTCACAACCTTCTAGGCCAACTCGACGACATTCTGGCATGGGCACCTCGATTTCCCCCAGGCTGGTCAGGTGCTGGACCCCATCCACCAACTCGTATAACGAATCATGGATGCGAGGTCGTCAGTTTCCCCGATCTGGGCTGTCCTCCTGGCAGCACCCTCCCCCAGTACCACCACCACCCATGTCCGCGCATGGAGACCACAACCCTGCGTTCCCCAATACACCTGTCGCCCCACGAGAACCACCACCGCCGCCTCCACCTCCTCGCCCCTGGTTACAACCTGACCTTGCCTCCTCGCATATTGGACAGCCTGCAGCTGAGCCCCTCCACCCAAAGCCATCGCCCCGCGAGCTGCGGGCCCAAGTGGAAGCAGCTAGATTGCTCTACAAAGCTGAGAAAGAGAGATATCGGCAGGAAAGGGAAGCACGTAGAAATGAGAAAGGGTTTTCGTCGGGGAGCGCCAAGCGCATGCAGCGTTGCCACCACGGCCAGAACTACACCCCAGCAGGCGCTCGGACCTGATACACTTAACCCACCCCCTCGATTACATCAGCGGCACCGAACATCGTCAGCAATGCGCGAGGTCAATATCCTCAGCTCGAGATGGTCAGCGTGCCGCCGCGCCGCCACAATACGCATTTAGGGCACTCTTCTGCCCGCCGAGTTAGTAATGACCCCCCGTGACAGATGTTGCATCAAGAACACTGAATCGAATCGCCAAGAGACTTGCCGATGTGCGTCGAGATTTATATTCCTATGAATCTTCTAACAACTGACACAGATGGGTTTTGCTGAAACCAACCACCCCCAACTCCCGTCGAAAATAAGGGCCGCGTGCCCCGAATGGGACCCTAACCAAGGACAGCGAAGATGACATCGTCACAACTTTGTTGGAGGAGTTGTTGGCCAGTTCATCTAAACTCACTGGTGCTGACCCGTCTGCATCGAAGGATCTATCTGCTAATTGGCGTTGATGTATGATGTGTGAGTTATCGAATGTAATTGTGATATGTACACCTTTGGCTTCTACCTATGTATCACTAAATAAGGACTGTACCTTAAAAATCATTGAATTAACCGGTGATGAATCGAGATGTGAAATGTGAAAAAAAGTGAGGGAGGTTTGTGGATGCGAGCCTCGTGTGCAAAGTATGCCAAAGTGGTAAACACACGAGAGGCAATTGCAAAAGCCGAGCCCGCGGCCGGAACAGCTCATGAACGATATGTACAAGGAATTGTGAAAGAGCATGATGTTGGCCTCGGCCCTCGATGTAAGTAAACTTGAATATGATCACTGTGAACTTTGTGAAGGGTAGTATTATGTATAGCGCTGATGAGAGGTATAGGATGTCCAGCAGGGCCCCGGGGACCAGAATCCTGCCTGCTATCCGCAGGAGATCACCGCGGTGTTATTGGTGCGTGACCGCGGCGGCGACGGGTGACCAAATACGGCTATGTTGAATTTCGATCAGCTCGTTCGTCCGTCACGGTGGCCTCCGAGTCTTCCTTTGTCTTTGGTATCGGTTAGCGGATGCTTCTTGGAATAACGGGTTTACCTATGCGCTTGGTGTGGCTGCGTCTTCGGAACTGGCCGCCCATGAATCTAACATGCAGAAAAAGTGTTGACCGACTATGTCCTGGGTTGGTAGCAGCTACTGTGATTGCGCTTTAGCCTCCCTCTTCTGTCTTGCGAGCTGGAGCTTCAACAACTAGCACTGAATTCCAGTCAACTCTGAAAGGCTAGCGGTCGGAGGGGCCACCCGGCTAGTTGCCCACTCGATTCTTTGCTGTCCATTTTTTTTACCTGGTCTCCAACCCAACGGCGGATTATCGTTTCCAAGGAGCAAAAGGATTGGGCCGCTTGGGTCTGTGGTGAGAGGTGGCAAGAATCCCTGAACGACCAGGAGAAGTTGTGGGTGTCTCTTTGGTCTTGTGGGCGCTATCTTTATTTGTTACCAAACAGCGCTTTGAGTCCCAGTTGATGACAAGGAAACAGCCAATCGATTTCTTTCAAGGCCACACTCTTGTCCTTTGTCGTCCCCACCCAATACATCTTGTATTTAAACAGCTCCATTTTTTCCTAGCCCGTTTCCCGCATCTCGAAACAACCTCCCAAACGCGTCGGATTCATTGAATGGTGCCGTTTAAATCCTCGACAATGTCCCAGAAAGAACCATTAATATTCTCCTAGATGTCGCATAATTCTAACAGCTCAGGCAGCGGTCCTGTAGCGGACAACCACGATCAACATAATGCTGAGGCATCTTCCAGCAGCAATTCTGTCCCATCAGATACTCCGCAAACATCAGCAACATCTGGCTCCCAAAATACCCAACCAGCTGCCGGTACATCCAACACTGACGCGACTGAGCGAAGTAGTCCTCGTCCTGATACCCGGGTGATACGGCCATGTCCTCGTCGTGGTGCTGGTCACCCCCAAGCTCAGGCTTCATCGCAGCATTTGCCCCTCTCAACTATTGTAGCCCACCAAGTTCGATCGTTTCTAAACGCTTGGGTGCCACACCCGTTGACGCGTCACGAGATCGCAGAAATTCGCCTCGACTGCTTGAAACGACGTCGAGAGATCGACAATATCCAAGCTGCACGCGCCCGCATTCACCCTGTTACTAACCTCAACCTAGACACGCGCCTGTTCCTTGCCCGCAGCCAATACGAGATTGCGTACTGCCGCATATTTCGTTTCAATGATCTCCCCACCGAAATCATCAACAACATTTATCGTTATGTTGTTTGGTCAGCTCCCCACCCCCATGCCGGAATCATCAGCCGCCTGTGGATCACATGGACGTGTAAACGCTGGCGGACTATAGCTACCCAAGACTCTACACTCTGGAATGCAATATGGTTCCGAGATCGTCACCCATTCAATCGTTCCTTTGCATGGCTCGATCGTGCTGGCACAGCCCCACTAGACATCCGGATAAATGACAAAGAGGGTCATAAATTTACTGGGAGCGAGATGGAAGAGCTCCTGGACCGACTATTCACCAAGGTCTCTCACATTCGCATGCTGATTGTCATCATCGAAGACTGGGAACCCGTCTTAACCGTGCTCGACAAGCTTCGTGCAGTTGCTACCTCTGGGGTTCCTCTGACCATTGAACGCTTTGAGCTACATCGCACGGGGTCGCCATATGTGCAGCCTGGGCGAGGTTACAAACCTAGTTCTTTCCGCCAACCTATGCCACTCTTCGGTGGTGCTCACGCGCCTACGCTCAAATACTTCTCCGTAAACGGCGTTTATATTGATTGGCATAAATCCACACTCACTAACCTCACCACCATTGATATCCGAAGAATTCCACTGGAACGTTCCCCTGGCATTCTGCGTTTTCGCGACTTACTTTCAAGTTCGCCTAGCCTCTATAAACTATGTCTTGATGGAGCCGGACCGCAGTGGCAACCAGATGATGCCCATGGCCTCACACCTGTCGAATTACCAAACCTAAAGGTTCTAGTTGTTGCTGATTTTAGTCTGCACTACGGCTTTTACCTTTTCTCACACATATCTGCCCCCAAGGTCGTCGACCTAACTTTGATGAATTTTGTTGGGGAGGATTACTCCCCCTTGTTTGCATTGATAACACCAAAATTTCCCGCCGTCAAGCTGCTAACGGTGTATTCTATCGAGCCCAGTACTACTCCCCGCGGGGTCTTCGTGATGGTCAAATGGCTGGAGTCCATGCCCCTGTTGCGCTATCTCCGGATAGCTAACATCAAAAAATCATTCTTGGAACTATTTCTCTATAACGCGCAACAAATGTCGCTTCATCTGTCCGCGACTCAACTATACCACGCTGGGATCGACGGCGACCCCGATACACATCCTTTGTGTCCGTCTCTCGTCACGATCGAGTGCCAAGCGGTATCACCTGATTTGCTCGCGGCATGGGGCCGTGTTAGGCGGGACATCAAGGCCCCGCTCCAGAAAATATACGTGTCCCGGGAAATGGCGAGCGCCATGAAACCACCCCAACACTACGCATTAGCTGCTGTCGCGCAGCTCGCCTACTTGGATTACGGGGCAAGAACACCCGAGGAGGATGAGATTCTCCGCGAGGGGTAACCAAATAAAATAAAATTCGTGCCAGGCATCTTCGCGGGGTATATTCTCTCATCTACATGAAATCTAATAGCACATCTTGTAGCATCACAAGCATGGATGGAACGATAATTATTACCAAAATCGTATGTTAACTAAAATCACATGTATTTAATTTGTGCTTGCACTTGCTTTTGCTGGGCTATATAACAGTTGGTTGCAATCTCTTCTTTCCGTGGTTACAGCAATACAGATGAGGCCACTATACCATTTCAGAAATTATAGCTATAGATTAACAACAGGATGCTTGAGACAAATGCGTGGAGCGGGAGATGCAGATATTGTAAAAAAAGGTTATATTCAACTGAGCAATTTTTTCCGCTTTTTTCCGTTGCTGACTGGTATTGGTGGTGATGATGGCGTCGGAGGGGATGCGTAACCACTAATGCCATCCCCGGCCGCCAACTTCTGATGCGCGGCGCCCGGCTGACTCGCTATGCCATTGACCTTGCCCGGTGTTCCATTCACTTTGGTTCCGTTGACGGCACCATTGGGTTTTGGTCTTGGCGGTGGCGACTTTCCTGGGGTGAGGTGAGGATAGATTGGTAAGTCATGAAATTCTAGACCCACGGTCAACCCCATGCGTTTTAAATAGGTCGATGAGGAAAAGAATTTCGTTTTCCTCAACGACCCGTTTCCCGATGCTCGAAACTGGGTGCACATCGGCATCGTCCATTGCAACATCCTCGTCGCCCTGGACCAGATTGCTTGCGGGTTTATCCCGTTCTGTACGATCCTCTTGAGCGTGTTTGATTATAGATTCAAACAAGTTGTCAATCGGAGGCATGAGGTAGGTAGGTACATCCGGGAAGCCACCCGCGTTGTCCTTATGCCGTGTAGTATCGGTAGTTGTGCTCGGGGATTGGGTTGAGGTTTCGGTAAAGGCAGTCTTACCGAAGATATCTTGGAACAATGTCCGTTTTAATGGAAGGGAGTTGGGGGTGATCTCCTGGGGGGCATCACCCTCGGACTCGGCGTGTTGAATTTCATCACCAAAAGTGATCACCCTCCAATCAGTTGTAATGCCCACGAATGCGAAGGACGACGAATTTGACAAGGAGTGCCATAAAAATGTCTTGAGTGTGAAGGGTAAGGTCTGCGTAGCGTATGGCGTGGGGGAGGATGGACGGAAGAGGGAAACTTTTGTCTGTTGCTCGGAGCGTTGGAATAGGGCAAAGGCGTCGTGGTTTCGATGCGGGATGAGACCAGTAATTTCGGGCCCCCGATGGCGCCAGATACCTGTGAGCGGTAAGTTATGTATCTGGTCAAACGGAAAGAAGAGCCCACATGACTGGGAAATGAGATCCCATAGGAACAGCGTGGATTTGCCCGTGGCAGTGAGGTAACGACCACCCGCGCCGACGAAATGAAGTGAGGTGGAATTCTTGCATCCAGGGTGGGTGAGGGTTTGGAGCAGAGAATCGGACGCGGTTTCATAGAGCGTAATGTATGGGCCTATTGATACTGCTAACAGCGAACCGTCGGGGGACCAAGTAGCGACAGTGGGGAGTTCGGATCGGAAGGTGTGTGCGGTTTTGGCGGTCCAATATTCTGAACAGTCTTCAGACGCGTTAATGAAAGGGAATGAGAATACTAACCGTCTGTGCGCCCGCCCTTCCCCTTATCCTTCGCCGCGCGTATTCTCCATACCCGGACCTGCCCATCTAGCCCGGTTGTCACGAACTGCATCGTCCGACCAACACCCGGCGTCGGGCTAAACGACGCGCTCGTGACCGCTTTCAGACCGTGGGGCCGATCTACTCGTGTGTTCAGCACCCAATTGGAGGTCTTTTTGTCCCACCTCCAGAATTTGAGGTACACCTCCCCTTTCACGCTCTCGTCCCCGTTGCGGCTATCAACCGTTGCCATCCACTCGCCGGATGCGGAGATGACGATACGTTCGACTCGTGCGGGCTCTAACGGTGCCTCGTCCCGACGGGAGACTCTATTGGAGGGTGATACTTCTAGTTCTGAGACCACTTTTGATGTTGATGGAGAATATATCTGGAGCGATGATGGATGGGATGAAGGAAGAATAAGATTCGACGTCAGGGGGTGCACTGCGAGAGGCGCGGCTCTGGGGGTTGATGTCGATTCGTTTTGGAAGGTGGGATCTAGCATGCGACGGTATTAGTACCTAAATGCACCACGGGGGCAAATACTCACCGAATTTGATTCGAGGATAACTGCGCGACACTTTAAGTGTCCCCGCATTCACAAACAAATAAGTGGCATCTGCGAGTCCAAGGAGATACTCCTCGGTGTCAGTTTTGGATAGAGTTACAGTGACAATCGGCGCGCCGACGCGTGGCACAAACTCCTTTTTGCCGGTGTGCAGCTGCCAGATCACCAGTACCGCCTCCTCGCCGCCGCTCAGCAGATACGCGCCGTTCGCAGTGAACGATATCGCCGACACCGCGTGTGCGTGCCAGTGCAGGGACGTGGTGGACGTGCGCTTCTCCACGTCGCGCGCGTTGACGGCGAGGTTCTCATTGAGGCAGTACCATAGGCGAATGTTGCCCTTCGCGTCGCCCGTCGCAAAGTACTCCTCATGCGGGTGGAAGGCGAGGCAGGTTAGGTGCTCCGGAGACACATACTTCGTGAATCCGGATCCCAGGGAGCCGGTCATCGCGACATAGGCCTTGTGTCCCGCGGTCACGATTATCCAGGCGCCACTAGGAGACATGGCCAGCCCGGTGGGGAAGCGCGTCTTGCCTATGGCGACCAGCTCCGACGATGATAGTGCGACGCCCGGCTCCGTGGGGGCTTCGGTGGGCACGAGCGAGACGCGAAACACAACTCCATTATCATCTACACCCCTCTCAGCTTCGGGCGTATCAACAGCTAAATCGACGCACCAGACTTTTTTGCACTTTTTTTCGAGGGTCGAGCGACGGCAACAAAGACAGTGTCCTTAAAATCCTGGTGCGCACATATCAGATGCACAGGCTGCCCGACCTTGATCACCTGGAGGAGTGCTGCGTCCAAGTAGTCCCATATCATAAGGTGGCCACTCAGCGACCCAGTGATCAGCTGGAATGCGTTGCTTGGGTTCAGGATGGCACAGGTGAGATCCGAGGGCCCCTCGCCACCAGCGTTGCAGGGAGCAGATAAGGTTGATACGACCTGCCCGGTGAGGGTGGAATATATCTTGACTGACGCACCGACGAGGGAAAAGAAATAGCTGCATCAGATTAGATATAAGAAAGCCGCACGGTGGGTTTGACGCAGACACACCTCCCGTCCTTGGTAAAAATCGGGGGCACCTTGCTCGTGGATGAGTCTGTGAGATACGACCAGTCCCAGGGCTTCACCGATTCCACACTCTCCTGTACAGCAGCATCCTCAGAAATCACTCCAGCTCGTTTCGGGGTTGGTGCTGGATGCTCCCTTGCTTTCCCCTTCCTGGCAGACTTGGGCTTCACTGTTTTCAATCCTGCTTCCGGTGTGGCGGGGGCAGAAATATTGTGAGGCTGGCGAGAGCTCGACGCCGCCATGAGCAGGGTAACAGAAATCTCTGGTGTCCACAAAAACTTTGGTGGGCCGGAAAATTGTACAAACAAGGACACATTGACTTGATCAAGATCATCGGGCGACGAATAATAAGTGTCTCCATCCCCATCTAATACATATTCTACTCAGCAAACGAACGGCGTACGGAAAATACGGGGGGTATGTGTATAATGTACCAATACGTGCACGGCATGTGCATTTTGTTGTCGTAAGATTCATAGTTTATAGCCCACCAACACCCTTATTGATCGACAAGGCACTTGGAGGTCCTCCACAGAGGCATGCTTCCGTGCTTCCAACATTCCCTCTCTTATCCGCTCCTCTTCAATCAATTCAGCTTTTGACAGTGGCTCGCGGGACGGGAACAACCAACCGAGCCCAGTTAGAGAGCACCACAGCGCCACGCGGGCCTGCATGTCGCTACCATCACCCCAAACCTTAAGCAGCATTCATAGCTAGAAGCAACCCACTCACGTTCGGAATCGCTCCACAAGACGCTCAAACTTTTTCCGACTCTGCAGTTCTTCGAGCTCCTCATCATCATCCCAGCCAAACGGCACTAGCTCCTCTTTTCTATTGCGTATCCGATCCTTCAGCTCCTCCCACATGGCCTCCTGACATGCCAGCACGGACTGATACGACCGGTAAAGATGCATTGCCAATGAGCGCTCGCTTAATGCTGTCAGTTGCTCAACCGGAAAGAGCGAACGTGGCAATGCGGCAATTTCGCTTTCGGTAAGCGAGCTATCCAACATGAACCGCTTGAAAGTGGGTGCTGGGACATCCTTTGATGGCGGATGCGAAGATCCATTGATGTGGTCAAATAGAGTGGAGGAGTCCGAGGACTCGGCGGTCGAGTAGATGGAGTTAGTTATGGGCCCGCTGCTGAATATGGATGGATTATTGGACGAATCGACGGTGGAGTTGGTTGATGCGGAGACTGTCGATGAAAATGAGAGAGAGGTTGGCCGGGTTAGGGGAGTTGGAAAGTATGTCGAAACTCGGGAATCTAGTGTGTTTGAGCTGGGTTCAATGACGTATGATGTGATGATTTGAGGAGGCAGTGGCTGAAGGGGTGGCAGAGGGGGCATGGGGAAATGGACCACGGGTCCAATTGTGACTTGTCGGAAGTATGTTGTAAAGTAGCTGGGTAATACAGCTAGGGACGAATGGTCATGAGTGTTTGATATATGAATTTCTATAACACACCTGATGGCCGAGTATTGATAAACCGGTGTTCGAATACAGAATTGTTGAGAGACTCGAGTAATGCATGGTCATGAGGGGGTATATTCTTCTCAGGCGTACTAGGCGGTGTAGGATAGCGTTGTGACCCTTCCGGGTAATGCACCGAGGTTGCCCGTCGCGGACGAGCACGAAGTGCTGCAGTGAACCACCGGGGCAGATATGGAAATACAACATCTGGAGAATGTCAGTTGGAGTCATCCGCCGTGGTCTAGACCCACCATCTTCGATCATCTCCACGGAGCCTCCTGGACTGAGTACTCGGTTCACTTCCTTGTGTAGGTCAGGACGGGCACAACGTGGTCATTCGGCCCACCTACTTCGAACAAAACGCCCCACTATTGTGGGTTGATAAGGATATATGTGCCGGCACAAGGGGAGATGCTTACCTTACTCTCTGGTACTGCTTTGGCGATGGATTGCATGTGTACGTGATCGAATTCGTCGTCCTCAAAGGGAAGCTTGGTCGTCAGACTGCAAACCCAGTTAGAATGCTGATGAAATGCGCCCCGGCCGCGAAAGATGGTACTTACAAATTCCCATGGCGCCATTCAATTCGCTCCGCAGTGGACTTTTCTAGATACTTGAGCGGTATTTGAATGTTCATGAGGTCAAATCCAACCTAGGACAAAGACGTCATAGGAGGTGTGCTGGCTGCATAGGAGCTGGAGGACATACAAACTCGCACTCGGGCCATGCTTTGGCTGCATCAAGGATCCAGGTGCCTGTCTGTGGTTTGTATCAATCATCTGTCACGCAAATGATTCGACAGCACACACCCCACACCCTAGGTCAAGTGTGCGACTTGGGGGGCCGTCTGGAAAGTTGACCAAGGACACGGATCCTCGTAAATGCTGTGTGAGTTTGTTGTCGAGCGCCTCTCTGAGTGTGGTCAGGCAGAAGATTCGGAATCACCGCTATGTCCACTCACAGCTCCAGCACATCTCTATCATACGAGAGGGGATACGGGGCTTTCTCGCTGTCGTAAGAGTGCAGGCGTTGACCGTGTTTATATACGAACTGTGCCTCCTTGAGTCGGGGATGGCGTTTGGCGTCGAAGGATGGAGTGGGGGGATGTGTAGGGGCGGAGGAGGGTGGAGAGACGAGAGACTTGAAGTTCATGGCTGGAATTAGAGGGAGCTGGTAGAAAGAAATGTACAATGGGAATATTGGGAGGAAGGAAGTATCGAGGGAGGACCAAATCAAATCATCATCCTGTCCTGCCGTGAGCGTCAAGCGAAATGATCGGGAAACAAGTCCATTAAAGGGTCATGACGACTTTCCAAACTAGGAATCTCGTTACAAATAACTTATCAGAGGCAAAGCTACATCATAAACACCACACATCGCCTCTATCACCAGTATCCTACCGCCGACCGCATCATACTAATCATCAGCGACTTGGACTTGATCAACCTCGCAAACCAGTCGCCCAGCACAATTCCCCACAGCATTCCAATGTAACCCACGCCCCCTGTCTATCAAATATGGAAACATCAAATCCAACACGGATGTAACATCTTTTGGTTGACCGTACCTTCCCAAGGGTGACAACGATGGCTTCTGACCCCCCTTTATACGTGGCTCCCAACGGCTGTCCCGCGAGGTAGCTTTGGATGTTTTTGGTCACCACAGTCGCATGCCCTGCCACTTTTGCAAACTGTTTCTGCTCCGGGAGGTCTAGAACATCCCCGACCACAAAGATGCCTGGATGTGATTCAAGCTGCAGGGTGGAATCAATCTTGAGGCGGCCTTGGGCCGTGGCCACTTCGGATCCTAGCGAGGACACAATGAAGCCCGTGTTCGGGCGGGGGCCACGTGTGGATAGCTATTAAATACACCTTCTCAATGTCACGCCCGGAAATCGGCAGAAGCCAGACACGCACCACCAAGTCGGCCTGGAGGACCTTGCCATTACGAGTGGTAACGTCTTGTCCGGGTGCAGGGATGGTGTCTATATAATCGTCAAAGATGACCTCGACCCCTCGTGCGTGCAGTCGACTCTCGAACGCCTTTCTGTATCGCATGGGGTATGTGTTGTTCAGCAGGGCATTATCACCCTGGACAATAGTGACCTTCTTGTTCTGCATGCAGTGACTAGTTAGAAGGCTAAAAACACTCGAGCGGCTAACGTCATACAGGATAATAGTGTTTAACTTCGCCGGCATACTCTACAAATTGGGTTAATATGTGCGATCGAATCAAAGGGACGGGGACATGCCGATTCCGACGGCACCTCCGCCGGCAAGGACGATGCTCTGTGCGTCTTTCAAGGTAGAGCGGGACTTTTGAATAAAGTCGGTGACGCCGTCTTGGGTTTCAGGGAAGCCAATGGGCCCTGTCCAGATGGATCCAGATGCAAGGATGAGGACCTCGTACGGGACGCTTTCACCGTTCTCCAAAAGGAGAGTACCACCCTTGCCTTGAGAGTTCTTCTGGATCGACTGAACCTTGCCCTGGAGGAAGGTGCCGTTGCCGTCGTGGAATGTCTTTGTGAACGGGACAAGTGCGGAAGACTCTATGTTGTCTTCCGCAGTGACGACCATGCGCAGGGTGGCAGGGTAAAGGATAGTATAGGGCAATGGGTTGATAATAATGAGGTTGTACTTGGACGCGTCGAGTTTGGCGGAGAGGGCTTTGGCGGTAATTGTACCGCTTACGCCTCCGCCAACGATGACAACGTTCTTGCGGTCGTCGTTTTTCTTGCTAGACATGGAGGAGAAGGGGGGGAGAAGGGGAGATGTGTTGCTGTGGGATCATGATTACTTCCGGGTTTATAGACCCTATGGGACTCTATAAATATCAGGGAGGAATAAGCAAGCGTCAGCACTATTTGTCACTGATCACACTTATAAGTTATTTGACGCCAGTCTCACTGATCACCATGCCTCCCCGTCGTAAACCTGCATCTTCCCGGAAAAAGAAGGCCGAGGTCCAACTCAAACGTGCAGTCAAACGTGGAGATGTCCCACCCCCAGAACAGAAAAAACATTCCCAGAAAACAAAGCGTGGGCCCACAGGGAGGCACATAGGCCCAGCCCCGGTCGTCGAGTCCGCACGCCGATTACAGTCTGCATTCATCACCCTCCCACCCGCATTCCTAGAACAAACAAAGGCAATCGCGTCCAACGTTCTCCTCCCCCGCCCAGTCCCCAATGAGGCTCCGATCTTTGTGGATCCACCCCCGGGGCAACTGTCATGTCCAAAGAGGCCCAAGTGGCGATTCGACATGTCCAAGAAGGAGGTGGAACACAATGAGGAGGGCTGGTTCAAGAAATGGCTTGCAGAGACGGATACGGCGGTTGATCAGTGGCAGAATCCGCCCAAAGATCCTATTGAAGACACACCACCCGACCCGCGATCACCGACATACTACGAACGCAACCTCGAAGTCTGGCGGCAATTGTAAGTCTGCTTGTTCCAATCGCATCGTTATCCCAACCACCTCTAGATGGCGCGTCACAGAAATCTCCCAAATCATCCTCGTCCTCCTCGACTCGCGCTGTCCCCTCCTGCACTTCCCGCCCTCCCTCGCCGCACATCTCGCTGACCGCAAGCTCATCCTTGTGCTTACAAAAGTCGACATCGCCGGCCCCACTCGCGCCGCTGCCTGGGCCGCCTACCTCCGCGCGCGCTACCCCGATTTCCCGCTCGTGCAGGTAGAGTCCTACGCGGAAAAGGCGCTGAGCGCCGTCGCGCAAGGCCGGCGCCACTTTGAGCCGCACCTCCCTACCGAGTTCCGTGCTCGCCTCATCGAGGCGCTGCGCACCGTGCACGCGGAGATGCTGCAACCCCCTGAGCGCGTGCGTGACAACCCAGAGAGGATGAAGGCATGGGTACCTCCGGTGAAACGCGACATCGACTGGGAGGGTGTGTTGCAGGCGAACACCAGGGCGGGGAGCGTGGTTGGTGGTGCCGCAGTCCCGCTCCCACGCGACGTCCCGTCCATGACCACTGCAGCCGCCGATGGTGCCAAGGAGGGTGGAGCCGAAGAAAGGGCCGAGGCCCAGGAGCCCGAATTCCTGACGATCGGGGTGATAGGTTAGTGTTGTGGTGTGATCGTCTGCCACGGGTGTCGGCGTAAACTAAACAGCCGGACTCGTTTTCAGGTCAGCCAAACGTCGGGAAGTCGTCCCTGCTGAACGCCCTGTTTGGCGCGTCAAAGGTGCGCGCGTCCAAGACCCCGGGTAAGGTACGTGCATCCCTGGGCACATGGCCTCGCTCACACCCACTCGCTACACGTGCAGACGAAACACTTTCAAACGCTATTCTGGACTGCAGACGTGCGGCTTGTCGACTGCCCGGGCTTGGTGATGCCCAACACCGTGCCCATGGAAATGCAGGTTTGTCCTATGTACATCAACGTAAATCGACGCCCACACCACCGCGCAGGTCCTCGCCGGCATCCTCCCCATCTCGCGCGTTTCCGCCGTCCCCGCATGCGTGCACTTTGCCGCGCGGTTCCTCCCGCTGGAGCGTGTGTATAAGCTCGCGCATCCTGCTTCCAACGAGCCCGCCGTGGAGGACAAGCGCACATGGCGCGGAGGCGCAAGGTCGTCGACCGCTGCTGTTACCGCTGGGGAGGAGGACGAGAAGAAGCATGCGTGGACGGCGATGGACGTTCTGACGGCGTATGCGAATGCAAAGGGCTGGGTCACGGCCAAGGCAGGCCGCCCGGACGTGCACCGTGCAGGCAATGCGAGTGCGTGGGTGCCTTTTTTCATAGTACTTGTGCTGATGGTGTCCAGTTCTACGCGGACTCGCGGAGGGAAGGGTGGGGTGGGCGTTTTGGCCACCTGGGACGGAAGTTGAGAGGGTGATAGAAGGGGATATGGAGGGTGTTGGGGTGTGGCTCCCGCATGCAGAGATTGTGGACGAGGAGAGTTTGGAGAGCGAGGAGGAAGCTGATGATGGAAAGGAGGCGCAAGAGGAGAGCGAGGAGGAGGAAAACGAGGAGGAAGAGGAAGAGGAAGAAGACGAGGAAATTCAGGCTCCTGGGGTTGGCCGGTTCGGTGCGTTACTCATGGAGGGTGTTGGTAGTGGGGACGAAGAAGAAGAATAGGAATGCAAATACATTGAGGTGACATTGGTGGATACTCGAGGGAAACGAGGAGCCCATCCCCAGGGCCAGCCGGTTTGGAGCACTGCATCACTCATGTGCAGCATCGATAGTGATAAGTTCGACGAGTTGAAATAAGAATAGAAACACAGGGAGCAATATCCTACACGTAATCTCCAGACTTCCGGCTTCGATTATAAATCACATACCACCCCCGCATCATCCCCAGAACACACACCCAAACGCGTGCCCATCAACGTGTATTTTTCGGGCCCATTCTAGGCTTGTGGAACACACCCACGTCCCGTTGTCAGTTCACCGGCCCGGGTGCCCCTCCACGTCGACCCCGACCTTCTTCCGCAAGCACGAAGCACACGAAGAGTGCCTATGTGCTCACAGCCGACGCAGTATTCTGCTGCCCCATGCCCACCCGCGCACCCGGGCCTGGCCCGGCGGTCCGGGTGGTCTGCAGCATAAAAGCCCGCGCGGGGTGCGCTGGGAGTGTAGCAAGCAATAGCAAAGCATAGGAAGGAAATATGATCGCCCGCATCGCAGTAGCCTCTCTCGCGCTCCTCGTCGCGTCCGTGCACGCGCAGACCGTGTATCTCGCCGGGGACTCGACCATGGCCAAGGGCGGCGGCGGCTCCGGCACCGAGGGCTGGGGCCAGTTCCTCGGGCAGTACCTGACGATCCCGGTGGTAAATAGCGCGGTAGCGGGGCGCTCTGCGCGCTCGTACACGGACGAGGGGCGCTTTACGACGCTCATCAATACAGTAAAGAGCGGCGATTTTGTGGTTATTGAGTTTGGGCACAACGACGGCACGTCGGTTGTGGATAATGGACGCCAGGACGCCGTGGGCGATGGGTACGATACCACCGCCACCGTTACTGCCGCCAAGTGAGTTTCCCGTTCTTGTACTCATGTGATTAGCTGACGTGGCATTGCAGCGGGACAAAGATCGTGGTGCACACGTTCCCATACTACATCCAAAACGCAGTGACTTCGTTGAAAGCCAAAGGCGCAATCCCCATTGTGTCCTCGCAGACACCAGACGACATCTGGTCGGGGACCAGCATCGCGCCGGGACCGCGGTTCGTCGGGTACGCGCAGACCGCAGCGAGCCGTACGGGAGTGGTGTATGTGGACCACTTCGACTATGTCGCACAGGCATACGGGAAGCTCGGGCAGACGACGACGATGGGGTTCTACCCGATTGACCACACGCACACGAGCCCGGCCGGCGCGACTGTGGTGGCCCAGGCGTTTGTGAGGGGTTTGTTGTGCGGAAGCAGTACGCTGAAAGCCAAGGTGAATGCAGCGGGAATGGCAGCGCCAAGTGAGTGTTTTTTTTTGGTTGCTGCTGTTTTTTCGTGTATTGATCCGGAGTGTAGACGGGTGCTTGTGATGGAAGCGTTATTTTTATCCGTAGTATATTGTGTTGAATATAAAATCATCATGTCGTGGCAGAATGACCCACCGGGCCTTGAGCAAGGAAAGAATGTAGCCCGCGGGCCGGGGGGACAGTATTTAATGAGATGCGCAAGTGCTGGTCGCCAGTAAACATGATATTCCCAATTGCACTGTCTCTGTTAGGTCTGGCCTCGCGTGCGGTGGGGCAGACGGTGTACCTCGCGGGTGACTCTACGATGGCGCTGGGCGGCGGAGGCTCGGGGACGCAAGGTGCGCCAGGTTGATGCGCCAGTACTGCATGCTGATGGCCGGTCAGGGTGGGGCGTTTTTCTGCCACAGTACCTGACGATCCCGGTGGTGAATGACGCGGTGGGTGGAGAGAGCGCGCGGTCGTACAGTAACGAGGGACGGTTTACGGCCGTTGTGAATGCGGCGAAAAAGGGGGACTTTGTGATTATCGAATTTGGACACAACGATGGATCTGCGGGGGCCGTGGATAACGGGAAGCAAGATGCGGTTGGGGACGGATTCAACATTACGAGCACGGTGACGGCAGCCAAGTGGGTGATGTATTGACAGTGGAGACGCCAGCTGACATGGGAGTGGGCGCCAGTGGGACGCAGATCCTTATCCACAGTTTTGCATTTTACATTGAGACAGCTGTTGCGGCGCTTCTAGCCAAGGGTGCGATTCCGATCATCTCCTCGCAAACGCCGGACAATATCTGGAGCGGGAACGCGATCGCAGCCGGTGGCCGGTTTGTGACGTATGCACAGAGCATCGGGACGCGCCGGGCCATCACCTATGTGAACCACTACGCGTATGTGGCACAGGCGTACGATGCACTGGGACAGACGGCGACGACGGCGTTCTACCCGATCGACCACCTACACACAAGCGCTGCAGGGGCGAATGTTGTTGCACAGGCATTTGTGAGGGGGCTGCTGTGTGGGAGCAGCACGCTGAAAGCCAAGGTGAATTCGGCTGGGATGGCAGTACCGAGTGAGTGGTGCCGTCACATATGTGAAAAGATGGGACGGCTAACGTTTGGGTCCGCAGACGGATGTGTTTAGTGGGGTCAATAGATAATTACGTACCAGTGCCAGTGTCGTTGATCGAGCTATTATTATTGGCAGACTCGTGGAGTCTGAGTCAGTGGGACCTGACGATACTTCCCAGAGTCTCCAATACCCTTGTTCGTGTTGTTGCCACAGCCAACAAAGTCTGCTAAACTAGCGCCCCCGCTGTTGCACGTGTGGGTGACGTCACCCCAACCTGACTCGTGTTTTCCGCAAGGCGCAGCACCGATTTTCGTTTTTATACTGCTCAGATAACGACTCTAGTCCAACATCACAGACAATGGCAGTCACTGCCCTCCTCGGTCTTCCCCCAACACCCCCCGACCTAAAATCCATTGTGCCATACCTCCAACGGGCCGATGAGCTCAAGAAACAGGACCCCGTCATCTCGTATTGGTGTACGTGCCATCATCCTCCACACATCTAATCTTATCTAATCTCCACAGGCGCGTACTATGCTGCCCAGCTCGGTATCGCACTCAAGAGCAAGGATCCCCGCTCACGCGACTTGTTGTTTTCACTCCTCGGCGCACTCGAAGACACAAAGCGCGCAATCGTCCCAAACGACGCCATCGACATCGAGGCCGCCAGTGCCGCGTACCTCGAGAACTTTGCCCTCAAGGTATTTGCCTCGGCCGATAACGAGGACAGGAAAGGCGTTGCTACTCGGTATGTGCCCACATTTCCCCACCAGACATGCCCTCATCCATCGCAGCGCGACTGCAAAGAAATTCGTGGCCGCAGCCAACTTTCTCGAAGTGCTCAAAGTGTTTGTAAACATCGATATACCAGAAGCAGTACGTCCATTTGCCTTGTGCTCTCGTCCCACCTGACCCGCATTAGAATATCGAAAAGATAAAGTACGCCAAATGGAAAGCAGCCGACATTGCCAAGGCATTCCGCGAAGGTCGCCAGCCTACCCCAGGCTCCACCCTCGACCCCTCTCCACCTCCCCCACAACAGCCATCTCCACCTCCTTCCACGTACCCTTATCCAACAACACAAATATCCCCCACTCGCACCACTCCATCCCCACCCCACCTCAAACGCATCTCCCCTCCACCCGTCATTGACCACGCAAACATCCTTCGCGCCAACCTCCACCGCCCTCATCTCCATGATGGTACTCCAGACAGCTGGAGCACGGCTGCCACCCCCGGTACAGGTGTCATCGACGACCTGGGCCCTTCTCCAGGCTTTGGGTGGGAGGACAAGGGGAAGAAGAGGGATCATGGCTTTGAGATCGAGCCTGGCGTAGCCAGGAAGAATAGAAGTGGTAGTGGCAGCAGCACAGGGAGCACCGGGACCCTGGGCAAAAAAGTTCGCTTCACACCCTCCACCATCGACGCCCCTCCAGAAGAATTTCACCCCGAACCGCTCCTTCCTACTGCACCCCCACTTTTACCTTCCCCGCCTCCGCCACCCCATGTCCCTCTGCACGCATACGAGGCACCCCACCCACACCCACCATCGCACTATGCTCCGCTACCACCACCACCGCCGCCGCCACCGGCCGAAATCGCATTGACACCCGCAGTCATCGCCAAGGCACAAAAACACTGTCGATTTGCTATTAGCGCACTGGATTACGAGGACGCAGAGCAAGCGCGTAAGGAGCTAAGGGCCGCATTACTGACACTTGGCGGTTGATCAATATGTCATTTTCTATGTTTATGCCATCATGTATCTGTATATTACACACACTAGCCTTGTGTCCCTACCACCATGAACCTAAGGGTCTCCACACCCCAACTGCAAACCATCCTCCTTTTTCTCGTCTATGCTGCCATCATCACCTCTGTGCTCGTGACAGATGAGCTCCAAAACATCCACGGAACCAACGTGGGCTGAATGTGAGCCAGGCGTATGACGACCTCCATCACATTGCGGCCCAACCTCATCCCTACAACTCGCATGCAACGATGACGTCCGTGCCTACATCCTCCGCCGTCTGCAGGCATAGAGGCATTACCATCGACGACGACCGCACATCCGCCTTTCTTATCCCGGGGTCCTACTTTGAAGGCACCAACATCCTCGTCAAAATCAATGGCACTGAGCCTGGCGGCGTGCTGTTTTCCGCACACTACGACTCGGTGTCCACCGCACCAGGCGCAACGGACGATGGCATGGGTGTCGCAACCCTCATCCAGCTTGTGCAATACCTCGCGCGGAACCGCCCCAAACGCACAGCCGTCTTCAACATCAACAACGGCGAAGAAGACGGCCTCAACGGCGCCCGCGCGTTCATGAAACACCCCTGGTCGAACCTCACACAGACGTTCATCAACCTCGAGGGTGCTGCATCCGGTGGGTGAGTGCCGCAGCCAGTGTTCTCGCTGCGCCTCGCTGACATGCGCAGCCGCCCGATCCTGTTCCGCAGCTCGGCCGCAGGGCCGCTACGCGCCTTCCGCGTTCCCCATCCACACGCCAATGTGCTCTCCGGGGACGCCTTTGCACGTGGACTCATCCGCTCGTCGACCGACTATTCAGTGTACAACGCCGGTGGACTCGACGGGCTTGACGTCGCGTTCTACAAGGGCCGCAGCATGTATCACACGCCATACGACGCGATCCCGCACACCCAGGGCCAGGAGCGTGCGCTGTGGGCGATGATGGAGGCAACCCATGCGGCGGGGCTGCAACTGTTGAACGGAGACCAGGCTAGCAGTGAGACTGCGCCCCCGGTCTACTTTGATCGTACGTCTTTGTCTACACATTATACGCGAGGCTAAGTATGTAGTATTCGGTGCTGCACTCGTGGTATTCTCGCTCGACGCGCTCGCGGTGTTCAACATCCTCACACTCCTCTTCGGACCTATCGCGCTCATCTTCCTCAACGTTCGCGTCCTCTCCTTCAACTTCTGGCTTGCCCTCTTTGCTGCCATTACATCACAGGTCCTCCTTGTGCTTGGCTACCTCAAGCTCAACCCTTTCGTAAGCCCTCCTTCCCTCTCCTTTCTGTATCTCACACCTTGTAGATCGTGTACTCTAGCCCGTACCTCGTACTCCTCTCCGCTGCCTCCCTCGCACTACTCGCCCTCGTCCTCGTGCTGCACACCGGCGGAATCCCACCCCGTCCCACACTCCTCCTACACACCTATGTACTCACGTGGCTCCTCACACTCCTCGTCACCGTCCTCGCAGTGCGCGCGCAGGTCGGCGGACTCTACTTCATTTCTGCATGGCACGTCTCTGTACTCCTTGCGTGCCTCGCGTGCCACCTCGAAGGCGCCCACCTCTTCCACCGTGTGCGCCGGCTGCGCGTGCGCTTTACGGGCGTACCACCAGACCCCGACGATGATGAGAGCAGAGCGTCGGAGCGCACACCCCTGCTGCAGCGCTCGCCGTCATACACAGACCTCCCCGACGGTGAGGACAAGATGGTATGGTGGAGCGTGCAGATGCTCCTCGCAGTGCCCGTGCCTGTGATCCTCGTGATGCACGTCACTGTCATCCTGCTCGGCGCGCTCCCGCAGACCCTCGCAGATGGGAGCCCTGCCGTCATCGGTGCGTACCCAAAAATATATGCGTTATGCAACGCTAATCCCCCGCAGTGTATGCCGCCCTCTCTCTCCTCGCCGTGCTTCTTACGCTTCCGCTCGCGCCCTTTACTCCACGTACAGCGCACACGTCGCTTGCCCCTGCACTTGCGGTCCTCTTTCTTCTCAGCACCGCCTACGCGTGGTCTACCTTCCCCTTCTCGCGCGCCGCGCCGCTCAAGGTGTTCTTCCAACAAAAGCTCACACTCGCTCCTACCGGCGTGCCCCTCACGGCGTACACCACGCTCTCTGGCGCACCGTGGTACATCCAGAACGGCATCCTCCCGAAGCTCCCCTCTGCGGGGTATGGCCACGCATCGGGCATCAATCGTACCGAGAGCGACCGTGGAGCGCTGTTCGCATGGCCCAGTGGCGCAGGGTTACTCCCAGGGCCGTACGCCGACACGAATACCACCGCCGCTGCTGCGAAAGGAGCAAAGAGGTGGCTGCATGCAAACATCACACGCACGGGTCCACGCAGCGCGCGCGTCGAACTTGGGGGCACAGACACGCGCAACTGCAGGATCTACG
Source organism: Infundibulicybe gibba (assembly GCA_015501065.1). NCBI lineage: Eukaryota > Fungi > Basidiomycota > Agaricomycetes > Agaricales > Omphalinaceae > Infundibulicybe > Infundibulicybe gibba. The sequence continues at coordinate 1,577,748 of JADNYI010000001.1, forward strand.
CACGCGGGTTCACAGATGCGATCTCCGGGTTCCGTGTGCACCCCGCGTCTCCCTCCTCCCCTCCTTCATCTCTTTCTACCTCTGCCTCCCCCACCACTCTCGCTCCCCCACCCATGAACACGACCGCGCCACCCATGTGGGAGCTGCGCCTGTGGAGTCGCACGTGGGGCCGGCGGTTCGAAGTGGACATCTTCTGGGCCGTGGGCAATTCGTGGCATGGACGGCTTGCGTGCGAATGGGCCGAACATGCGGACGCGGAGGGGCGTGGGCGGATGCGCGCGTTTGAGGAAGTGGCGAGGTTTTTGCCCGAGTGGGCGGTGGTTAGCAAAGCTACGGACGGGCTGGTGGAGATTGGTGTAGATTTGGAGGTTTGAGTGGGTGTTTGGGCTTGGTCGAGCAAGAGCTTGGGCTTGAGGAGATAGTTGAATTCAAAATTTTGTATGTATATACCCATACGACAAGAAGCCTGAAAATTCGGGCAATGCACCAGAACAATGAGGTTATGATAAGTATTAAGCACCAAAGGTGGAACTCTCAGACGCCAGTGTTCTGGATAACCAGACTTCCTCGACGCAACAACCTGGTGATGTGCCCAGCATCCACCCTATCATCGGTGCACAAGCCGAGCGCATTAATCCGAAACTTCCACTTCCAGGAAGATTGTCCAAATACCAAGGGCCCGCAGACACACATGGATCGCCTGGACGCATAGATTCTCATGGCCAATGTCATAAAACACCCGCACTACTTGAACGGCGAGTAAAACCTCCATTATGGTATTTGTCATGGCCACATTCGTCAATGAATCCCCTACCAAGTATCAGGTTGTAATCAACAAATCAACCCTCATCCTTGCGCATGCTCCCCAGTGTAGACGCCGGGCTGTCTACGTATATTTGTGGACTTGACTCAAGCGCACTCGACCCTATGACGAGTCGCCCTAGGCCTTCGCGCCTCCCCTGTGGAGACAGCCCCCTAGCTGTGTAGATATCACCATGCGAATCCACAGAGCTGCTCCCGCCAGAAGCAGTATTTGAACCAGAGCCTCGGGCGGCGGGGGCGGAACGCGAGAGGGACATGGGGAGGGGAAGGCCGAGATGCACCGTTGACGTCGAGTTGAAGCTCGAACCCGAGTTGGGTGTTGTCGAGTATGGGACAGGTGTGCGGAGGGTCGCATCGGAAAAGGATGGTGCATGTGCTTGTGGAAGGGAGGAGGTGGAGATGGGTGATGCAGCAGGGGTTGGGGTGTAGATAGATATCGATAGGGGGCTGGAGCTGGTAGCCGGCGGGGAGGCAGCTGATGGGAACCCAATATTGGGGGCTTGTAAAGCGTGAAATTCCGTGAGTGTATTAGAGAGCTTGCCCAACTAAATATATGTTATGAATGAAATAAAATAAAATAAAACATAGACTGACAACATCCATGATCCCGCTAATAGCATCCTTGCGTCCCGCAAATTGGTCTGCCAACCGGGCAAACTCGTCCTCACGAATCCGGTTGCGTTCCTCCTCCTCGTCGATTTCACCAGCCACGCCGACACCCGCATCGTCGTGCTCCTCGCCATCCCATCCCCTGTATCAGGTTTGGGTTTCGTCTTGGGTTTCGCCTTGCCTTTTACATCACCACCTCCAATACCCTCCATATCCAAATGCATTCGTGAAACCTCGCCCTGTAGTATCAACACTTCACCCAACTTGCCCCACAACGCCTCTGTCCGCTGTGACTCTGCCGCCCACCTTGCCTTGGCATTCGCCGCCCCCCCATCTGCACACCCATCTACCGGCGGTGAGCCATATTATCACTGCCGGTACTCTGGCCCCGTTCAGGCAACGATGATTTATCCTCGCCCTCGTTCGCAGCGTTCACACTCCCCGCACGCGTGCGCACTAGTGGGCCGAGGACAGACCCGTCAAACGGGTCACGCAGCTGTTCGAGCTCGAGTTCAGCAGCCGTCTTCACCTTGGCGCTTGGTGCATCCTGTTGGATTCCCTCGACTGGCCGCGATGATATCGACTGGGACGCCAAATACGCGTCATGATCTGTCGTAAAGTCTGGTCGGGGATCCTGGTTAGTGGAAGTAAGCCCTGGTTTGTCGTGTTCGGGCTGGGATGAACTCCCGTTATTAGAAGGTCGGGCCTTGGGTGGGGTGTTGGCAATTGGCTTCCTGTTGTTGCATCCTTGTTGGTACCAAGCCAGGAGCGCATGGCCGTTGCTTGCCAAGGAAGACGTGACGTCACGGTAATATACATAATAATATCTACAAACACAAAGTACAACAACTCACCCAGCCATCCTCGTACGTTCCTCCAGCTCTCTGATCTTCCGCTGTATCAAGCTTTCTCCCTTCGCTTGCACTACGGGGGCGGGGCGATAGTGGTTTCTCCTACATGTGATAGTGAATCCGCGGATATGGATAGCTTCTCCTGGGTTTCTTCACTAGCAACTGCCTTCGTACAAGCTTTGGGTTCGTGATCCTCATTCCGATCATTTGCGCCGATCTCAGCTAGCTTCTGCAACGTTGCAAATCCGTCCCCACCCGCATCTTCCGGACCCCCGGGTGGCTTCGGTAGCATCCTCGAACCCCTCACTGACGCCACCAAGAATGCGGATCCATGCCCGTTACCTCCAGCCACGTATGTAGCACTCGTTTTCAATCCCAATTCGACCGTAGATGTATTAGCATCAGGAAGTGCAGGCGCAGTGTGATGCTCCGAGGCAGAGGAATGCGCTGGAATTGGTGGAGGAATGTCTAAGACGGTACCATCCACGGGAACTTGGGAGATAGCATCAAGCTTTTCTTGTACACGACGCGCAAAGGAAGATAGGCCATGGGGTCTGTTTGGGCGGCGCTCGTGGGTGTCCGCCGCTTCCAACTCTGAATTGTCCGTTTTTTGCTCGGCGCTGCTCCGGTCCAAGCCGGGCTGGTCTGTCGGTTGGCCAGTGGCGCTCTCGTGTGCGGTTTGGTAATACAGGTCAGAAAACCGCAGTGCATTATCGCCGTACCCGTTGTCAGCCTGCGCATGTGGAACCGAATTATCTTGTAGAGTGGGGTTGGCCAAATCCTCGATCCCAAGCCCACAATCCAATGTCATATCCTCTTGCCCACCCTATATTCCGCAAAGTATTCATCGTCTTCTTCACCGCCAGAATACTCCCTTTCTAAACCGCCCAAGTCATCAAAACAGTCCTCATACAAGAGATCGCCTTCGTCCTCGTCCTCAGCCAAAACTTCCAGCCCCCGTTCCCTGACTCTGCCGAGGCCGAGCCAAATAGGTCACGCACCACAGGTCTCGTATGTGCCGTGTGCTGCGCCTGGGCGGCAATATATGTTTCCGCAACAAGAGCAGTGTCGGAGCGGCGTAACCCGCCACCCCGCCCAGGTAAGGGCGTGCTCGGAGGGGGGTCGACAGACAGGAAATTCACGATGCGGATGGGGAGTACACCTGGATGTCCGGCGTCAGCGTCCCCACGCCCAGGGACACACGCAAGGAATGCTCGACCTCAAGCAGGCGTCCACGCGTAACGGAGAGTGCGTCGGGCTAATTTGTGTTTCTATGAGGTATTGAACAGAGTTGACGAGACGCTGAGTAATTACCGGTATGAGAATAAAATGTGCGAACTCCTGGCGCTCGCCAGGTCTTACCCCCGTCCACCATCCTTTGGCACTGGCGTGTCCCCGGGCTCCGCGTTGCCCCATCTCCAAGGTCGATTCCGCGATATTCTTCTGGGTGGTAGATGTCTGACACGCGTCTGGGTCCATCCCATGGCTCACCCCGCCGGGCAGCGCGTCCAGATGTGGGTGTGGCTTGAACACGATCGTTGAACGGAGAAGGCTTAACGTAAGGCTCTTGACCGTCTTTTTGGTGTCATTGGTCACTTGGATATTCACGAGACATTGCTGACCGGCGATCCAATGCAACCGGTGGATACTCGCCGTAAGCGTTAGTTTACCTGCTCCCCCATAAAGAGAGTTTTGGAAAGCTGGACGGTGTGGGGTGGCGCTGGCGCGAGGATAAGCGAAGGGTCAAGCCGTGGCCAGATTTCGCAATGACGATAGAAATGAGCGATAGAGCGCTGACTGGTCGATTGGTCTTGACTTTGAACGAACTAGATAGGGTGGAAATCAGCAATAACGTGAGCAAGTCAAACGTTAGATGTACACCATGGCAATATAGCGTATGGCGCTCCAGATTGTGTCGGGAAGATGCCTTTTGGTGTACCATGGTCCGAGGACAGGGGCAATAGCATCGAGAATGGAGGACGTGCACCCCTTCTCGAGCCTGAGCAAAACCATCCGAGTCGGGCGGGCACATATATACAGTCTCCAGCGTGTCGAAATATTTGCAAGAGGCTCTGAATATTGATAAAACGCGTGTCGTTCGCCTTCATTCGAAATACACTCAAAGCCAACCACCCGCACTTTGCCTCCGGAGATAAGGATCATCGCCTCCTTCCTGGCGCGTTTTCTAATCCGAATTTTGACATGGCCTTGCAAATACCCGCCCTGCACGCAAGTATTACTGCGCAAGACAATATCGACCTCGACGCGGGCGCGTGGCTTGGCCTGCTCGAGCGAGACGCCACCAGTGGCATCGTCATCCAGATTGTGGACACGGCGGCCCTGGTCCGGCAGAAGAGAGGATCCAGGCTTCAGACGCGCGTGTGAGTTTCCCAGGATAGACTTGAGTTCCGCTGCATTACGCTCGGGCGTCGCGCCGATGGTGAGGAGGGTCCCATGGCGCGCTAGATCCGGTGGTGCGCGTCCCTGTGATGAGTTTATACCGGGGGTCATAGTGGCAAAATTGATCCGTTGGCCTTCCTTGAACCCGGAGCCTCCGCCCGAGATGTCCAACTCGACCATGGAGTCCCCGACCTCGGCCAGGAGAAGCCCACGCATTGAAGCGTGAGATCTCAGTGTTGAATGTGATAGAGAACCCTGTGGTTTGTGTTCGGCCATGATTGCGTCGCGAGCACCGAACAAGGGTGGTTCAAGTTGAACCGTGCTAAAAATAGGTTGTGCAATATTGTTTATTTGTCAACTTTGAATGAATGTAGCAAACAGCCTATGCAACCAACGCTCAAGCGCTCACTGCAGGGCAGCTAGAACCAATTTTGAACAGAGATTGCCATCATCGTGGGCTGCATTCAATCTGCCTTTGGCAATCATCAACGTGTTCCGACATCTCCCTTATCTTGCTTCACGGCTGACCAGTGCACTTCTGATGATGCCAGATAGAATTCCTTGCTCGACAGTTCTTTTTGAGTGATTTCCAGTCGCACTTGCTCGCACATGGGACCACTGGGAAATTAATGATGGGTTGGTAGACTTCCTTTGACGTACTCCGACGCGATGCTGTCCTCGATTCATTTTGAATTTATCTCTAGCATTTCCATTGCATCCCATGCATGCTGGAAAGGATCCACTATTTGCCTTTTTTCTACACGCACCATATTTCCAGATGGCCCTATAAAGACTGGACGCCCCTTCCAGGCGAGCCAGGCCAAAATCGTAAAGTAATGCTCTCCTCATCCGTGTTGGCCAGCCTTCTACTCGCCCTCGCCGTCTCGGCCAATCCTGTCGTAATCCGTAACTCCCTGGTTACCCTTCCATTGTCCAGGCGCCTCAATCTTACCAGCCCTCACAATTTGGTGCGCCATGACCAAACTAGGGTCAAAGCCCTCCGCGCTCGTGCCAAGGCCACCAACGGGAACCTAAACGTCGATACGGTGGTCAACGCACCAGTCACCAACCAGGCTGTCGCATACGTTGCATCCATTAGCATAGGCAGTCCATCAACAGCGTGTAGGTATCCTTGATATTAATCGGTGGGCCGATGCTGATCATTCGCGAAAATAAAGATTCCCTTTTGATTGACACAGGAAGGTATACCAAGCCATGCACTCCATAACTAAAATTCACTGACACGATATGTAGCTCCAACACCTGGGTCGGGGCAAACCAAAATATGTAAAAACCCGAACAAGCACAAAAACGCCAAATAATGTCGTGAGTGTTCTCTGGCTTCAAAATGTAGGGGAAAAAATTCTATGCTCTAGTCGGTCGCATATGGGTCCGGTTCATTTTCCGGTAAGAATTTACTGGCTCATTATGTGCGAATTTACATCTTTGCCAAAGGTACCGAATTCACCGATACCGTTACCATCGCACATGAGTTGGTTATACACGCTCAATCGATCGGAGTGGCGTCCAAGGTAAACGGTGTTGATTATCCATTCAGCAGAGGCTGTTAACAGTGGTTTCCCAGTCCACGGGGTTTAATGGAGTAGATGGCATTTTGGGGTGAGAACAGGAAATAGAATATACATCACTCATTGACTTGGTAATTTCACCACAGAATTGGCCCTGTTGATCTCACCATTGGCGCGTAATATTCAAATTATACCACGGCTCGACCATTAATCCGGGTTTATCTAGGCACTCTGTCGGATACCACCAGCCCGATCCCAACTGTTACGGACGAGTTGTTCTCCCAGCGTGAGATTTCCGCCAACAAGATCGGTATATCCTTCGAGCCCACTACTACCTCTGAAGAGATGTCGAACGGTGAACTTACCTGGGGTATGCATATGGTTACACTGATATTTTACATTTTTTAATCTTTCGAATGACAAGGCGGAATTGATGAGTCCAAATTCACTGGCACACTGAACTTTGCGTATGTTGTTATTCAATCTGCTTACTTCGGTTGACACTCCATAGGCCCATCACAACCATTTCGCCTGCCAGCGAGTTTTGGGGTATCACTCAAACGATCAGATATGGGGCTTCTACTCATATTCAATCTTCCTCTGCGGGCATCGTTGACACCGGTAAACCGTAACATATGTTATTAAAATAATAGACTAAAAATACCTGTAGGTACCACCTTGGTCCTGATTGCGTCTGATGCCTTTCAACGCTACCGCGATGCCACTGGTGCCGTACTTGATAACACTACTGGTTTACTCCGTATCACGGCCGCCCAATTCTCAGCCTTGCAGAGTTTGTTCTTTACTATCAATGGCGTATGTGTGATTTGATTCCAGGAAACTCGAATACTAATATTAGTGCCAGGTGGTGTATGAACTCACCCCAAATGCTCAATTATGGCCGCGCTCTCTTAACGCCGCTATTGGTGGCACGGCAGACAGCATCTACCTAATTGTAGCCAACATTGGTACCCTAACTGGTGAAGGCCTTGATTTCGTCAACGGCTACGCTTTTTTGGAGCGATTCTACAGTGTCTTTGATACCACTAACAAACGCGTTGGGCTTGCCACCACCCCATTCACTCATGCCACTACCAATTAAACACTTGATTTCATGTAGTACACAAACAAGATAGTTCATTTGTGGCTATGGACATAAAGACACAACTTTTGTAGTTGGGCTGAACTCGCAGTGCTGGCCTATTCTACGCAGTGGGCGGTAACACGTTTGCACAGCTCCAGTATCAATGCGCGGGCCCCGTTGCTGCGCGTCGCGGCATCAGATTAAGCAATCATGTGACGAAGCCGCACGCCTTAAAATGCCCGGGCCGCTCAGTTTGAAGTTGTTCAACGTTCAACCCACTACCATGCCACTAACGATGACAGATATACCTCCCGAGGTCATTCTCCATATTTGTGCGTACCACCTCTACTAGCACTCTTTAAATTTGTTCAAATACTCCCACCATTACAGTCTCTTACCTCGATATCCCAGACCTGGCGTTCATTGCGCAGTTCATACCCTCCCTTGCACATCTTGCTGAGGATCCAGCCCTACACCGACACAGACTCAATATTGTTGCTCCCTCGCGTGTGAAGCACTCCTTATTTGGGCTCAGCCCCCAAGGCCTTCCATTACGGCCAACTGTGGGCGATCTAATCCAGCGAGGCGTCATGCGGGGCAACGGCCTCGAACGGCACTGGCGTATGGGGCACTACTTCTACTCCAGACTCGTATGTATTTCATATTGTGTCATTTCTCGCCCTGGTCTCATTATCGCTCTAGTTGATCCAACAATATGAGCATTCCCTCATACTCCAACGCAGACATGTGTGCAATGTGGTTCAGTCGTATCTCCGGCGCCAGAAATCGCGTCCTGGACAGGTAGAAGCACTACATCGTGCCCGCGTCCTCCCCGACGTTGAGTACTCATCACGCGGCGTCTCACGCTCACTCCTTCCCGTTATGCGCCAGCTCAAATGGTCTCGCCAGCGCGATCAGCTCGCAAAGGTTATAAGAGATGCACCAGGATTTACTGTGTGGCTTGAGACGCGGGGGCACGCTGTCCTAGAAGAAAGCGAGAGGGTCCGATTGGCAACTTGTCCGGATATTCGCAAGATGATAGCATTTTATGAAGGATTTGTTGAGCAGGATTGAGCTCCGGATTCTCTTTGGGGTGGTCCAAATGGCACGATGATTTATTACGTTAATTATGCAACATGTTGTATCCTCCCCTTGTTGAGAGCTCCCTTAAGATCCACCTATGTGGTCTCCAGCTGGATATCACAGCCATTAGATTCCTTTATGCACGAAGAAAATCCGAACTGACAATTAAGGTGCAGCACTTGACCCGTCATAATATTGGAGTCGCTTGACGCCAAGAACACATACGCGGGACCCAGTTCCGCGGGCTGTCCTGCACGACCATGAAGCGGGAGCCCCACCCCAAGACCTTCCATCTCCTCTGCGTCGCGTGAGCCAGCCTGCAGCGCTGTGACTACTGGTCCGGGTGCAACACCGTTTACGCGGATCCCACGCGGCGCAAGCTGAGCGGCAAGTGAGCGTGTAAAGGAGACAATGGCGCCTTTGGTAGAGCTGTAATCGGCTAAACAGAGTATGATTAGGAGCGGATTGCTTCACAGAGCGTAAACCTACTGAGACCAGCAGACCCTCGATACGCGGTGACAGAGGTAGTGTTGATGATGCTCGAACCGCGCTTGAGATGCGGAAGCGCGAATCTCGTGATAGCAAACATTGGGAAGATGTTGGAGCGGAAGGTACTTTCCATGCTTGTGAGATCAATCTTCTCGAAATCCTTGCAAATTCTACGATATCCAATCAGGCCAATCACCAAAATAACTTGGAAAATACTTGCATCTGCTTTGACGCATTATTGACGAGGATATTTAATTTTCCGAAGGTCCGCATATGATTCTCGACTAAAGCCTCGCAATCCTCCATCTGCATAAGGTCTACAGACACTAGATTGACTTTAGCGCCCGACTTTTCGATGACCAGTTTGGCTTCCTTTGCGTCCTCGTATTCCTGTGGAAGATGAGAAATAGTAATACTGGCGCAACCTTCCCGGGCAAACATAATAGCTGCAGCGCGTCCAATACCACTATCTCCACCTGTGACGATGGCTGACTTTTCCTTGAGCCTGATCGTCGTGAGCCGGAATAAGCTATAATAAGGGGGAGACATACTTGTCGGAACCTCTGTATTCATAAAGGCTGGGCTTCCCATCATCGTCCCAGGATTCGAGCTTGGAGTATTCCAACCCGGCTAAGATATTTCGATTCATGACACTTGTGGTGACTGAACAGAGCAAGACCCACGGGACATGTGTTTATCAAGACCAGGTAGATCTTGCTTCTGTTTATCAGGCACAGCACCCGAGTATGCGGTGATAATATCTTCCGTTGACATCCTGGGTCGTAGAGATGGACGAAAATGTCTCTGGGGTTGTATTCGAGATGGAGAAATGAGCGGGAGATAATGATGCTTTATAAACCTTGCCCGTGGAGAATTAGGTACTCTGGTGAACCGAAGAGTAGGATATAGAGTGGTAGACATGATGTCAGGCGTGATCCAACATTGGTGCGCGCCTTGACCAACGTCGGTTTTCAATTATAAGTCGACATGATGTCACCGAAGCCCCCGATCACATGACAATGAGTGTTTGTTGGACGCCACTGGATCTTCAACTTGAGTTCAAACGTTCAAGTTTCGAGGATGAACATAGATGAGTCAATCCTCATCGAGGTATGCGTTGACTCTGTGGCCTCCGCAAAAAAGTCGGTCCCACATAACACAGCAAGACATCCAAATATAATCCGTGCTCATGAGAGACCCATAGCGCTGTTCGCGGGGGCGCAGGTAGGTTAGAGCTTTGCGGGAGTTTAGGCCTTGGAGGTGGCACCACTCCTAGTATCGGCTTGCTCAAGGCCGTCCAGAGGGCTGTGAACATACCCATCATGGTTGGTCATGTTGTGAAGGAGTTATGACCAGTGTTAATCTGTAACATTAAAGGTGATGATACGGCCCCGCGTTGGGGATTTCATGTACTCTGAGGAAGAGATCGAGGTCATGATGGAAGACGTAGATGCCTTTAGGAAACATGGAGTGCAGGGAGTTGTGGTCGGGATGTTGACCGCCGACGGACGAATCGATGTTGAGCGGATGAAACGGTCCGTAGCGGTCCTCACAGGCACGGATCTGTCTCACTTTTGATGCGGATAGGTTCATCGATGAGGCGTTTGCACTAGAAAGTAGGCCACCGGAACCATCGCAAGATTGTACTAATGGCCTGTTGTGCAGTCTGTTTTCACCGGGCATTTGACATGACAAGAGATGCAGACGAAGGTGAGCGCTAATGGGACATAAAGATTGGGGCTGGACCGCGAGGATGAAATAGCGTTGCGCGACATCATAAGCATCGGTGGGATCTCTCGAATTTTGACGAGGTGGGCACGTTTGGGCGCGTATCACGATACTGATTGATGATTAACGATCCTTAGTGGACATGCTCAATCCGTTCCTGATGGTCTCCCAACCCTGGCTCGCCTGCTTGAATCGACGCGGCAATTGACAAAGGGCGAGCATCGGGCGCTGAGCATCCTGCCAGGTTCGGGAATTGGGCCCCGGAGCATTGGAAGAATATTAGACGCACTACGGCCGCAAGGGCTGCGTGAGATACACATGAGTGGGGGGAGTTGGCAGGATGGGGGCATGAAATTCCAACGGGCGGAGAGTCTGGGGATGGGGGTCCCGGACACGAATGGGGCATCTTCGGGACAGCAGAGGAGGCGGTGAGGGCGGTGAAGGACGTTATGCTAGACGGGTAGAAATATAATGTCTGGTGTAACCACGAGTACTGTTGCTGGGAATGAATTCACCATTCCTCCTGGCGTTATCGTGACTCGAGGTTAGGAATTCCGGCTGTTCTCGATGATGGGCAGACCATCGCCGTCGCTAATTTTGATTCGCATGACGTGACTTTTCCCGTTTTCTTGCCTGGACACCATCAGCCTTTTCGCCCACACCATCACCATGGGTCCTTCTCCCAAAACCGACCTCCGCCCGAAAATCTGGTGGTCAAATGCCATTTTTTTCGTCGCAATACACGTCGCAGCCGCCATTGGAGTTTGGCACTGGCCTCCGCGTGTCGTATCCAGGGCGTCACTTGCATTGTGTGTCGCTTTGTGGCAGTTGGCTGACTTTGGGTCTGTTATCGCTCTCCATAAACTGGGCCGCACCATATATTCACAACGTTCCTTGTGTAGCATAACCGTCGGTTATCACCGCCTTTACTCCCACCGAGCATACCACGCCAGTTTTGGAGTCCGCCTCGTTCTCGCAGCCCTTGGTTCCGCCGCTTTCCAAGGATCAATCAAGGTATGTCCTTTCCAGTGCACCACAGTAGACGTGCCCCGTAATTGTCGCTTCGAACTTGTAGTGGTGGTATGTTTATTGTCTCGCCTCTACTCCGACGCGTCAACCAACTCTTTATTTCAACTCCAGGTGTCTCCGGCACCGTCTGCATCATGTAAGGAACACCTTCATCCTGATTTCCCTGTTTAAGCTTTCCTGTTGTAGAGATTTACCGATGATCCTGTGCACGACCCGTAAGTCCTTTCGCCATCTCTGGTGGTTTGGGTTTGTATTTTGGACCAAGATACGCAGCAACTCGTGGATTGTTCTACTCCCATATGGGGTGGATCTTTTATAAGCCAATATATGAAAGACTCGAGCTCGTTGATCGAGAAGACCTGGATAGTGACCCTGGTGTGTAGTCTCGGTATACACACGACCTCTATCTTGATATTTGTTCCTAGTGGTTAGGTTCCAGCACAAGTACTATGGTGCGTGTGGTTCTATTTTCATCACGGGTTAAGTTCTCAGTCATCCCAAATAGTCCCACTGGCGCTGTCTCTCGGCTTCTTGGTGCCTACCGCATTAGGATTCATGTGGGGCGATGTCATGGGTGCTTTCGTCTGGGGAGGGTTGGTTTCCGCCTAGCCAGTAGGTTCTCCATTAAGTATTATTTAAATCGGTTGGGCGTTTCTGAAGGTGGACTCCAGTTTGGCATTGCACATTTATGGTTAACTCGTAGGTGAACTTTCCCACTTCCATGCTGCCAACGTGTGTGACTGGAGGACCAGGCTAGCCCATTGGGATGGCCTCCAACCATACTCTGACGAGGATACGTCAAGAGGGAACTTGGTGAGTCTCCTAGATCGCGTCAGCCAAGGTGTCCTCAACGCACCAATAGATTCTGGCGCTTTTAACTGGTGGGGAGGGAAACCATAACTTTGTAAGCCTACATTATCCGCCTGCCATAGTTTGTTTACAGTCTGTGATAGCATGTCTGTAATCATTCCCCGACAACTGCCCCATCCTAACTTTTCTAAAAGCATGCTTTCCCGCACGATTTTCGCTCAGGACCGTCTCCCATGGATTGGGACCCATCTAAGTGGATCATCCTTGCTTTGCACTGGTTGGGGCTTGCCGCACGCCTGCGACGTGTTCGCGAAGAAGACCTGCGCGAGGCAGCCCAGTACATGCAACACAAGGCTCATCACGGCGCATTCCTGCCAGAATCACCAGAAAAGTGGGACGGACCGCTTTGGAGTCAGGAAAAAGTGGAAGAATACGTAGTTGAAGGACGGAGATGCGTTCTTTTGATTGACGGGTTTGTGCTGGACGTGTCAAAATATCTGGGTGAACATGTAAGTGCATCTTGAAGTCCATCAGGCGCAGCTAATACTTCGTTGAATTCAGCCTGGGGGAGTTAGCTTGTTTTACAAATATTCAATTCGCCCGAGGACAGGGAGTATCTCCCAAGGGGAGAGGTTGCTAGACGCGTCATGGGCATTTGGAGGGGGGCTCAATAACCACTCTCGTGCAGCCAGGAAGAGGATGCAGGAGCTTAGGGTTGCCAGACTAATATAAGTGACGCGACGCTGTCTGTCACCACCACTAAGAATACGACGGATATGGGTGTATATTGGTACACTTGAGTGGTGGTTATTGTACGTAGGGATGTTGATTGTTGAACTTGAAGCTGTTGTCACACTGAACGAGTCCATGTTTCGCCACTGCGTCATCAGAACACGTGACACAACTAGCAGCATAGCTGGGACAACGGTACAAGCGGGCCAGGCCCCAGACTATTGAAAATTGGGTGTTCTTCGTTGTGTACTTCACTGCCCGTCGTCATTTAGGACACAAGAAATAGATTCAAAAGAGCCAACAAAGCGAGCCGATGTCGAAGCGGGAATTCGCACACAGAGGTGCCAACGGCGAGGGGTCACGACATAGTAAACGGCGCAAGGAATTCGCGGGGTCGTCGTCGGATGTAGACGTTACAATGTCGGATCCTGTAGTCCCCCAGGCAGGAAGTGGGGATGCACAAGCGGATGTGCAGGTGGTAAAAGAGCAAGGGCTGAAATTATGGCAAACGGTGAAGGACGCAGTCAACAAAGAGTGAGCAATCCTGCCTTACTCGATTTGTGTATTCTTTCTTTCCGGATTTCACATTTTGTCTACATTCGCACTTTGGCTCATACGCACGCTCGCTCAACATATCTAACCTTGCTCTTTGCATCTCATCCCAGGGGCCGTTCAATATCGCTTGACTTCTTAAAGCGGCCATCCAAAAGACTGTATCCTGATTATTATCAGGTCATTCAGCAGCCGATTGCACTTGATGATATCAAGAAGCAGCTGGACAGCGGAGGATACCTTTCTCTCGAGGCCGTGCGCCAGGATTTTGAGCTCTGCTTCACCAATGCGAAGAACTACAATCTCAAGGACAGTCCCATCTGGAAAGACGCAAAGGATCTCCTGGTAAAGCATTTCTGGAGCCTCCACCTTGGCCGGTCGCTGACTCTTTCGATTCGCCCCACATCCAGAAACTCTCCAATAAAACTTATAATAAATTGGTACCACACAGCGAGGACGGAGAGAATGGGGACGGGGAGTCCGGGAAGAAGAAATCCAAGTCACCCAATTTGAATCGACTCATTAAATCGAGACTGCAAAAGCTAATTGATAAGACGGATGATACGTGGGTTCTATTCAACACTCTAAGGTATAACAGCACTGATAGCGCAACAGCGGGCGCATACTATCTGAGGAATTCATGGAATTGCCTTCCAAGAAAGATTGGCCCATGTATTACAAGCAGATTAAGCGACCTCAATGTCTTGAGAATATTTTTGTATGTCCTCAACCCCACCACTTTCCTTTCCAAGCCATATCAAATGTGTTTTATAGAAACGTATCAAACGCAAGGAATATTTTACAGTTATGGGATTTGCCAATGACGTCGAGCTGGTTTTCTCCAATGCTCTTACATTCAATCTTGAGCATACAGGTATTTGGGAAGATGCGGTGACTCTCCGAGTATATACCTCTTCAACACCCCTCGGCTACTAGCTAATGACTTTTCCAGGACTATTTTCGTCAACTAATGACAGATATGCCTGCACCATTTGCCCTTCCTGAATATGCCAAGGTGACGAACGGAAAGCTCAAGATCAAAATGCCAGCACAGGTGGCCCAAACACCACAGACCTCCGGGACCCTCCAAACCTCTGGTCCTGGGACCCTTCGCGTTCCAGGAGGGAGCTCTACCAAAGAGACCGATACTGCACTAGTAGCACCACAACCGGCACCCTCCCCAGTCGTACCCAAGTCTCCTCTCCCTATTGCGAAACCTGCATCCCCCGCTCCAGTCGCGCAGCAGGAGATAGTCCAAGTTCATTTTCCTACCACGAGCACACCCCAGCCAACTGTCCAACCAACATCAAATATGATGTTCTCGCACTACCCAAATGCCTCCTATATTCCCCCAGGGGGCACTACCCAGACAGAGCCACCCATGTCGTCTCTCAACTCAGCATCAACTTCGCCCGCACCCTCCCCAGTGGGTAATGTCCATCAATTGAAGAGTGTGCTACTGAGGACCGAGCCACTGGGGCGTATTGTGAACCTCGATTTTCGTGAAGGAGTCAAATGTTGGGCTATGAGGCTTGGGCGCAGAGAGAGCGGACTACATGTCAAAGATATCAGATTTCTGGTTGATGAAGAAGAGGAGAGTAGTGGGGGCGAGGATGACCTCGACCTCGTGGACAAACCCGAAGAAGAAGAAGAGGAGGAGGAAGATGTTGCAGTAGCGAAGAGTCCCAAAAAGAAGGGTAAAGGGCGGGGTCGAGGGAGGCCGAAGGGTGCTACGAAAGCGGCGGCGGCGGCGGCGGCAGCAGCAGCAGCAGCCGCTGCTGTAAAGAGCAAGAGTGCTCAAATCACAAGAAAGAAAACACACAAACTTGGTGAGGTTCAGCTGAAGCTTGATGGATCGGCGGTTCAGGAGTCGGAGAAGGGGTGCGAATGGAATGTGAGCCTAACACTAGGCTCCCATGTGCTTGAGGTTGGCGAAGTTGGGGGTTTGGTTTGGAAGGTCTATGTTGAGCGGTTTGATGATCCTTGATCAAGCAATTCGCACCCGGTTTAAGTTTTACATATGATATTCCAGCAGCGTAGAGTCATTTAATACGTGTAATATAGATGATCCCGTGGGGCAAAGGTAACTATTACGAGTGTTTAACAGCTTGAGATAGCGGCACATCATCGTCTTCGCTATCGCTAAGCGGTTGTGGGATATAACGGTGATAACGCTGGGGTTCCTCTCCAAGTTCCCGCAGATATCGACTAAGCATGTCCTCCCGACCCACAGGACGAACCTCATAACCTTCACTACCCCTCCTAACAAATGAGCCCGCCCCAAGGCTGTCTTGTGATGAGGACTCAGATGTATAAACAACCTCACCATCTTCTGCCTCGGCATAATCGGGGTGATATGGGGGCAAGGCCGATGTCCCGCTGGCATTCTGAGACGACCGTTTCGGCTTGACAGAACTCCTGAGACGTGCATTGTTGGGCTCAAGATTGGGATTTAGGGAGCCATTTTCATATGTCCAAGGTGAGGCAGGCAGCTGGAATTCAGATGTTTCACGTGGGTCTCGAGGCGGCCACACAGCCATTGAACCTTCTAAAAGTGGTTTGTGAGTCAATTGCAGTGATGAGAACGCATGGGAACTTTTCAAGGCCTGTTCGAGAATTATATATATACTATGAGCCCGGAGTGGAATGCTCAATTGATAGTCAAGCTTACACAAGAATTACATAGCCCAATTTAAACTGCGTGCCAGCGATCACCCAGTTCTTCCGAAGATCGTTCTTTGATAGTTGATAAACGCATCCACTTACCATCGTCACTCGAAAGCTGGTACTTCAGACCCGTGCCAGGCGGGACCGTGGGCCAACACCATAAAAGAGGATTTGAGCCCAAGACGGCATCAATATTCCGCCGTTTGCCAAGATGCTGTGGAGATAGACTATAGGAAGTTGGAAATTGGATAAATCCAAACATACATATGGGAATTTAACCTGGAGAGTCATCGTACGTTGATGTAATATTAATGATAGGGTAGCACTTACATCGCGGATTTTGCCTCGTTGCACCATGGTAGCAGCTTTGTCCTTTTCCCAACCTTCTATGGTCGTGGTATTTTGTAACAAGCCCTTAAAGTGGTATAGGCTTCAAGGATATTAGTTGACAATAATGAAGTCAAACGTATTGGCACACCTGAATATACCCACGCATAAAAGTACTGGCACACATGCCACATAATTCAAAATTATGAATACCAGCTCCATTCCGGAGGGTTCATCCTTGGTAGAATGAATGAAACGAGGGGCAGGCGGACTGAATGATAGCGCACCCAGTATCGACTACCCATTGTCGAATAAACTCTCCAAGTTATCATAGCAACGTGGTAAGAGCAAGCCAAGTCCACATAGAAG
Source organism: Infundibulicybe gibba (assembly GCA_015501065.1). Lineage (NCBI taxonomy): Eukaryota > Fungi > Basidiomycota > Agaricomycetes > Agaricales > Omphalinaceae > Infundibulicybe > Infundibulicybe gibba. The sequence goes on from JADNYI010000001.1 coordinate 1,594,829, forward strand.
AGAAACCGGATAAAGTGACCATGGTTGAAATGGCCGACACAGTTGTTGATCCATGGGCAGTGGTGGTCTATTTAATCAATTCTCGCGAATTGCAGGCCAAGGGACACCAACGTACCCATTCGAAGAACACATCTTGAAACAGATGAGCATTGATGAGACAGAAGCGTCGACTGGACCCTACCTATCGCACTGCCTGCAGTGGTGAGCTCGTGGTGGTTTGAACTTGTTGCAAACCCGGCAGTGCCGTGGTCGGCCAGTCAATTTCTTGACCTCGTATCCATCTGAGTCAACATCAGGTTCCTGTAAGAATCAGCTAAGTAAACCAGCCTAGAGTTTTCTGTTCTGGGCCTACCCAGTTGCTAGGAACCTGTCCGGGGTCTGTCACCACACATAGGAAATAATTCCATAGTAACATGCCAACGAGTACGCTGAGAACAACTTAAATTGCGAATAGTACCGAGGATATTCTACTCACTTGAATGGTACCAATAAACCAAGGAGCTCCACCGAGACAACGCTGCCATACCATGGCCAGATGATAAATATTTGGGAAGAGTAGGCGATGAAGCAAATGAGGCCAAGAACAAAATTGACAATTAAGCGGCCTAGGAGCGGATGCATCAATATAGCGCAGTCCGTCGTCGGGCCAATCCTCTATAATGTCTATTGACTGAGTTGGAAGAAGGAAGACTATCCAGACCTCATGCCGTAGGCTCACATTCCATCCAGAGTTCGGCAGCCATGGCCTAAGGCCAATGACAAACAGGAACAACGTCCAGTCACTGTTTGGGCAGGCTTTTTACTTTTCCTCTTGACAATTAACTCCGGAATGCAGCGCCTCGGGTACCAAAGTCGTTGCTGGACTCACCCACGGCTTTGGAACATTCGCCACAATTCATCGGTACAGACGGTGGCTGACGGGGAAAAACATGTCGAAAGGCCGCATGTAGCTAGCAGTTGGGCTGGGATTGCCATCCGTGAGCTGAATTTCTTCTGGCATCTTGAATTGATTGGATATAACACCTGCACAGCAAGCCGGGAAGAAATTCTCCGCAAACCAGACGCGGAACAAACCGTTCCCACTGTGAATCCAACAAAACAATTCCGAGCAGACCTGAGCTATTTGAACAAGCGCGGGTCTGGTTTGGCTGGTCGTCTAGCCCGAAAACTGGACAGCTCCCAGCTCCAGGAACAGGCAGTAGCCCCGGTATTGTCTATCCCTACAGCCCCGAAGCAGGAAGTCCGCCATGACCCAACTATTGCTCAGAGACGGAAAGAACGTTGGAGCGCGAAGCACGTCGGGCGCAGACGAGGGGGCCCAATTCCATCTCGGAGATTTTCCCATCCACTGCTTTTGACCAGCAGGAGCGTTATCCATCCGGAATAATGAACCGAAATACCAGTGGTCCGAATACCCGGAAACGACCACAACAAAATGGGCAAAATGCACGGCGAGGTGACAACCGGGGCAACCAGCAGGACAATCGGGGCGGGATGGCTCCAGGTGCTTCACGGCGGGGTGGCTTTGCTGGCCGGGGTACCAGAGGACGAGGTCCCAGGATAGTGGCAATCCGTCGAGTGCGACCCGATGAGGAGATAGGCACTGAGCGCAGCAATGATATTACCTTCCAAACCGTCGAAGAGGGTGGGGAGGACTCGGAACCTGCTGAATATAAGCTTGCCGATTTAGGTACCACCAACATCGATGAAATTTTTGCGTCTCCGCCAACACAAATCGCGTCTCTTACCTCATCACCCCCAGCAGACTCAAACCTCCCAGCATATCGCACACCGCGCTGGATTCGGGAGACGCTAGGTGGAGATTATTCTCGATTTGCCGACCAAAGTCCAGCGGATTTTGTTACCCCACATCAAACCCTCGGACCACTGAAGCATGTTCAACTTACCCTTGCTCATCGAAAGGATATTCGCATCAACCAAAAACTCCAGGCCTTGAAAATTATACAGTCTTCCGTGGGTGTGGGTACTAGTGACACCGCTGCTCGTACATAAAGTCATAAATTATAGAGTACTATTGTTGCGCGGTTGTCAGGTAGAAAAAACAGTTAGAGAATACACCATAATATCTAACCAAAATTGAGAAGGATAAGGATATAGTTCAAAATACATGCAATTGCTAATCGGGATGATCATTGGGGTCGATTTTTGGTTCGGAAAGAGTTGCACCATTGTTATTCTCCGCAATGTACTCATCTGCCCCCCGGTCTAAACTGAAATGATCTTGAAGAATCCACGCCGGAAGCTCATAATCCTGATGCTGCTCGAGCTCGTTCGGTAATTTAGTGCCAAACGCCCCAACATGTCGCCCTGTCTTGCGAGCTCGACTCCCTGATTGGCGGATGGCAGCAATGAGCAACAAACTTGAAGGTCGCTCGGCCTTACTTGCTGCCCCAGCATATTGGGCGGAAGGTGTATGAACGGTGGTCGGACGGGAGGCGGAACGGCGAACCTCGGGTGCAGATATCGAGTCTATGAATGGAGAAGAACCTCGTGCGGATTGAAGCGTGGGTGAATACGATACGCGAGGCCGTTTTTGTGGAGGAGAGCTGACCGCCGCATCTAATATCTCATCCGTTCGCGAGGTTTCATCCCAATCAGCCTCTGACGCTTCTGCGCTTGCTTTCCACGATGTAGGATTGTCATCTGTGCTTGAATCCGTGGTTGTATAGTATGGTTTTGATTTTGGACATGAAATTTCGACTGGAGAAGCATTCTCTTGTTCAGAGATGTCGGGTCGGGGAGAGGGGTTCGTGGGGGTAAACGATAACACGGGTGGTTCATGCTCGGATATCGATAAGGCATGGCTGGTTCTAGTCTGACGGGCTGTAACAGGAACCGTGGCTGAAAGACTTGTCTTTCGTCTGGTGGATATTGTGGATTCAGAGTTCGATGGCAAGGCGGAAACCTGGGCTGCGGTATGGCTGACTCTTGCGGGGAACTTGATTTTGAGTTTAATTTTTTCCACTTCCTTCTTTTCATGACCGTCGCGCAAATCGTTGTCGCTGATATCTGGGCTCCCATGAGCCTCTTTCCGAGAGGAAGTCTCTGGTTTGGTATAGGAAGAAGTTTGCTTCATTCGCTCAGGTGGAAGGAGGACTCGATACCGTTCTTCCAATCCAGAGGCAATGTCGAGCATTTCGCTTCTCCGTCTTTCCCCCTCACGATATGCTGCCGTGGTGTCTGCGTCTTCGTCTTCGTCTTCGTCGTCATCGTCTTGCTCCTCATCTATCCTGGGAGGAGCTGGGGAGAAGGAGGAGGCCGGAAGAGTGAGAAAGGCACCGCCGTCCATGGCCCGTAGTTGCTCTATCCGCTCCTTGAGTTTATACTGCTCATATTTCAATTTTTCTTTTTCCCGCAGGCGTTGACGCTTTTCGAAGCTCTCATACTTGCGATGCCGTTTCTCGTATGCTGCGTCCGATGTATCTGCAGTTTCCTAGTATGTACACAGATTAGAACTTGGTGATTATGAGCAATAGATAAATGACACACATCCTCCAAGCCCCTTGGCCTAAACCTCCCACCAACACTAGGAATGTCAGCGACGTTGATAAATTCTGGAGTCTGGATTATTTGTTGCTCTCGGTATGCCCTAAGAACTTCAGGGCGGTCAAAGTAGCGGTGATTTGCATGCGCGTTAATCCCAAGTTTAGTCGCGTTTGATGACTCGGCGACCAACGCATTGTTCGTGGTCAATATGAAAGGCGTGTCAATTGGAATTAATGGTTCGTGTTCCACTGGAATGAACATTAGGGGATACGTGAGGGCAGGTTGTTGGACGTACATTTACGCTTCTGCGTATCCAAAATTAATAGATCTGCATCACAGCTCCCAACGCCTGGCCCACCCCGTCGAGACCGAGATGGTAGGATACGCTTTTGGCGAGTCTTGTTTTTGACCTTGGTTGGAACAGACGGTGTGTCCATATTGTCAATAACTGCAGGGATAGCGATCGGGGTTCTGAGACGGCTCGGTGTGTGCGACGTCGACCTGTCCCGTTGCCGAGAAAAAAAAATACAGAGTACTAGTGGCCAACTTGGGGTTTGTGTACGAACGCTCAGCAACTGGTACTTGGTACTCAAAGTGGCTGAGACCGAGAGCAGGAAGCTCAACGGCAATCCCAGCTTCACACAAAATTGGTACTTCCCATTTGGGGAAAAGTTTGGATTGTCCAGCCTCGTCCATGTCAAATGGCTAGGTTAATATACAACGCGAGGACGTATTACAAAAGGTACTGTGGGTATCTTATGGCGATGGATATACTACTCTAGTGGCTTCGTGATATCAGGCCCAATGAAAATGGGCCGAGCTTAATTACAACCGGACAAGGCCATCTTTGAATCCTTGGTCAAACACCCAGCCGTCTTTCTCAAGAGCGTTGATAGCATCGGGGAGCATTCCCGTAGGGACTAATACATAGTCTGTATTCCTATATAATACCATATGAATTGGAGGATTGAAGAGGTTTAGAGTATAAATTACCATGTGGACACTGCAAACACAGGTACTTTCGCAGATTTTAGGGGGGCTGTAAACTCAGCTATGATGCCAGTGAGACCTGGGGAACCTTGTAAAGATGACGCCCATGTCAAATAAACGAGAAAGTCGACTGACCATGTTCCATTGGGCCAATAATTTTAATGCACATCCAGGTCGAATATTCTTTCACACTATCCGGCATCCCACTTCTTGATTCACCCACAAGAGATATTTCGTCACCGGTTCTTGTGATGGAGAAGAACCGACCACTGTGGTGGCAGACTTCCTTCACCATACATGGAGGGATGTCATCTCCTGGTTGGAGTTGGACGACGAAGAAAGCCTTAGGCAGAACCTGAAGGTGAAGGGAAGCATGGTTCGAAGGAGGAGGCATCTATTGGTGCTTAGTAGAATATATTGACAGGGGAGAGTGCCAGAGGCTTTTTAGCCGGTTTCATGCGCATTAGTGCTTTGATATACGGTACTCGAGAACAGAAGGTGCGGTGATAGGGTGGTTTAGACATCGTGGCAGAGTTGGCGCAGCCATTTTTACTCGAAACAAATAAGTTGGGTGTATCATAGTCTCTCGTCCAGTGGTCTGGATAAAAGACAACCGTTCCACCGATAAGTACATCATATCTCACGCGCACGACTCCATGCCCACCTCACCCTCCATTAATTTATCCCTTGTCGCTAATAAGCCCACTCGCCACTTCTTTGCTATCATGATTGTCCGCATCCCCCTTTGTTTTATTACTACCTTGTACATACATTTCGCCTCCCCCTCGGAACAAACTCTCGGAGGTCCTTTATAAAACGGGCACCCGGGTCCGGTAGCCTGAGCCTGAGGGCGGATCGCGAACACCATATGGCCAAACCTGCCCCATGATGTGTGAGCGGTTTCCACACGCGGTATATTTAAAATTCGCAGGTTTTATACATAGAAAAGGCCAAGCTAATGTTATATACACATAATCTGATTCTCCGAGCCATCAGGAACCCACAATGGAAAGTGTGTAACTCTGACTATGACTGGATCCCGTGAATACAGTGAATACGGTTGCGCCGCTCGGGTTCCCGTCACTACTAAATGTTGTAGAGCCCCCTGATGCCAAGAGCAAATTGCCTCCAGACGTCACCTGCGTTCAAGAATGAGCACGAAGCGACTTCTAGACTCCCATACGTACAGCAGAGAAGGAGGTCAATGCAACGCCACTCCCACAGGCGAATGTTCCGCTGCTAACGCCACAGTTACCTTTGGATGAAGTCATAGTGAAGCTTGACGCCGTCCCAGAAATAGTGAAGGTAGCAAGGGTTTGGGTAGACCATGTCCCAAGAGACAAGAGGCCTCCGGTTGACGAACCAGATGAAGAGCATGAATGATAGCTCTACCCGGAAGGCCACCGCTTGTCTGAAATAGACATGATCGATCAAAGTTTATACAACTTAACCAACAACTTACGGTCGTAGGCCCGCCCTAGAGCCGGATAATGATGAAAAATCAAACATTGAGGGAGAGGGAAGGGATACTTACAGAACTCGTCTACCAGATCTAATTTAGCTGTGGATCGGTCTAATTTCTGGAATGTACTCACAGTGGGGGTGGGTGATCCAGACTTCAATGGATATTTGATCCCAGTGGATGGGCAGGACCCCGCCTCAGGAGCGGCTTCAGAGGTATATTTTAGGATACCCTCCCGTTTAGGTTATTAGAACGACTTACTGATCGGAACGAAGGTACCGTCGATGATAGATCCTTTGAGATTAAAATACCAGCTAATCGCATTGAGATTCCCAGAGGTACAATCCAGGGCGGGCGTAAAGCCCTGCGGACGAAACATCACACCACAGTCGATCCAAATATTGGAGAAAGACTCACTCCAGAGGCCGACTTAAGCGCAGATGTGAGGCTGGCCAATGTATGTGTTTCAGTAGAAGACGGTGTTATTCCAGCATTTGCAAGCCAGGTATACGTCGGAAGTGACTGGCATGGTTAGAATTAGCCAAATTAGTTAGCCACTGGCTAATTACAGAAAGCCATCATCAGACGACCTTGAATAATTTGACAACGGTTTGGAAAAATGCAACTGCCTACATACGGAGGTTGGTTACTAGGCATAACAAGAAGGTAATGTCCAACCTCAGCTCCCTTTGGACTTCCACTGGGAAGGCAACTTGGCTCGAGTGTACTAAGCCCGAGAGATAAGGTTTAATTATTTGAGGAGAAAAGATGGTCGAACCTCATGCATGTTCCGTGTGTAGACCACTCATGCTATAAAACAAACATGAGAATCGACTCATGAAGGGGACAGTATTCCTTACCTCCCAAAATTGCTCATTATTACCATTGATATCAACCCAGAACTATGACGCAGATTTAATGAACCGCATACTTGGCAGTGGTGGATTCCTTACTGATTGCATAAAGGCCAAGGTATCACTTGCACCATTGGCTGTTAACAACTAATCTGACATCAGTCTTAATTATCGGGCATGAGGTCATTGGTAAACACACAGACGCAATGCCGGTATAGGCACGAGAAGGATCGCAATTTTCGGTGAATGTCGTATCGCAACTAGAAATGGGTGAGATCACATATATCCCCAGCGCCTAACTAACTTATCAGGCCACAAGCCTATGGAGTACATACAGTGAGCCGGGTTTAGGGAATATTCAAGATAGCGCCGTACCATGGATTGTCCAGCTGTCAGTGGGACCTGTGGATGGATTTGTGTCCCAAAACTGGGCTCGATGTTACGACGGTTGTTACAGGGTTTGGAAGAATTCGAATACCTGGGTTTGTAACAAAAGCCCCTGAATAACATCGCAAGTTCAGGGGGTTACATCTATGATGTGAAGAAGGTCACATACTCCAGGAGATTCGAGGCAGCAGAGGTTTGAGACGAGTGTCGTGTTGTGGCACGATGTAAACCCTGCAGATGAGCAGCCGCTGATTGCGGCTCTTGAGAACAAGCTCGCGGAGTCGACCATTGTCATTGGGGATGCCAACAATGGCACTGCAAAAAGCGCAAGTAGAGCCAGGTTGAACATACTGTAGGGAAATATTGTGGGGCTGGAAGCGGCTTGGATAGTGACGGGTCTTCGAAGTATATAAGGGGTCACGAAGGCGAAGTGGGTTGATGAGATAGAAGCCCACGGCGAGGATCCCAGGAAGGTGAAACATCCGACCTACCGAAAAGATAAGACGACGAGCATACGGGTGCGAGATAATTTGGGGATCCGAGCATGAGCAGCTGCATGGGAGGTGACACTTTGTCCACCATAGCCATTGATTTCCACAAGTTCCGATTCCTCGAGGATCCATGTGGCCCATTTCAATGTTGAATGAGCATCGAGCACAAAATAAATGGGTAATCGGCGGTGTCGATCACCCATAGGGAAAGTATAAAATGCCCAGATTAGGAATAAATGGAATAATGGAATGGCTTCCTTGAATTGAACCATGCGTTGTGGGATACATGTTCTGTGATATCGTGGAGCCTAGGAAGCACGGTCTGTGAACTCGGATGGGATGCATGGTATCCTGTTGATATATATATCTTGATCCAACAACACGCCATCGGGGTAGGTGGGATCCAACATGAATGCCATGCTGGTCGAGTGTCAAAAACATTCAACCTCCATAGATTATGCTGGTGTACTTGGCACCGCGCACCCCATCTTGGTGGTAGGAATCTCGGGGCCCACTGATTGCACTTACCCATCAAGCCAAGATAAGCTGGTAACATTTTACTCGCCATGTGCGATGGTATCCATATATATCAATGATGTTATATTGGACCAATTGGTTTCACAGTGTTGCCAGCGGAAAAAAGAGACCAATCTTACTCAGAACCACAGAGAAGTCAGAAGAGCGGTTTTTTATATTGTTTCGTCATCGGCAGGGGCTTGGTTGCCAAGACTTCCTCCCTGCCGGAGATGATCACCCGTGCGAACGGTCCACTCATCTGCCCAATTTGACGGATCAATAGCAGATTCTCCCGGAGGGATAGACATCATTTGGGCGTATTGGTTATATTGACCATAAGGAGCGTATTGTTGGGGTGGTACCGTGCCTACGTTTGTACCAAAGTTGATGCCAAATGCGGATGCGAATCGGGGATTGATATGGGGCTGGATGTGAGATCCAAGTTGAACCGGAGGCAGCGAATATGTCCACGATTCCAGTTCGGCATTCGAAAAGGAAGACGGGTGGCGACCTTGTGCGGCAGACTGAGAAGAGAAGCTGGAAGCAGCTGGCGTCTGTCCTGTTGCGCGTGCAATAGCTAGTGATGTCGGTGACAATGGTCTGGTTGAGGGGTTTCCTCCATGTGCTGTTGATGCAGACAAACTGGCCCTATCGACATCTCTTGAACGATGTGTGAGCCGAGAATTATCAGCGTGATCGTAAGAAATGCTATTTTCATAACCGCTGGCCCGTCTACCACGACCTCTTCCATTATCTCGAGTCCCTCGAGCTTGCGAAACCCAGCTCCGGTTCCCTCTTGTTCCACGGCTGCTTCTACTTGCCCCGAGATCGCGAGGAGCTGGTTTTGGCTGGGCAGGCATCGGCGCTGGTGATTCGGAACCATACGCGTCCGAATAGGGGTCATCATAAGGGATAGGTGTAGGGCGACTGAAGCCAGAACTGAAATCTAGATCATACGGACCATGCTCATCGTATGCATTTTTACTCATAAAATTTTCCTCAGCCAAGTCCTGGTCCCGCATTTGTGATGGTGTTGGTGTGGGTTGCCTTGATGATGAAACGGACCCGGCTCTCTGACCATTCCGTCTAGAGGGTGAAGTGTAAATGCCCGAGGTGTGAATCCGAAAAGAAATAACCTACTTCCTCTTTTTGAGGTTCCTAAATGCCGCCTCTGCCTCATCATCAGAGAATTCCAGTTCGTCCGCTGCAGGCTCTTCGTCGTGAACATTGCTTGCATCACTCCCTTTGAGCCGTTTGATTTGGTCAACGAACACGAAATGGCTCCGATTGGGTATGTGGAATATCTCTCGTGATATTTTTACCTTCTCAAGATCAAGGGGAAACAACTTGTTGAACCTGACTTGATATAATGGCTGGGTTGTGGGGCCAAATGTTTCATAAATCTATGCAATTATTAGGCATAAAAATCAACGGAGTATTCCACGCTCACATGTCCCAGGACCTTCCTATCTTCGAAGACGAGGAGAGTATCGGAATCCAAAGTTCGTTCGGCCCCGTGTCCAGATATACTACCTGGTAGACCTTGTACAATAATCACATTGTCGATTATGCTCAAAACGCTGCCAACTTTTTCCAACTCCTCATCCGGATTCACTTCTTCGACCTCTGGGACGATAATATCGACCTCAGGCACTTCATGTTTCGTCTGATAATATGTATTCGAGGCAGAAACAGGTCCAGCTTCCTCCTCGTCATCAGCATCCAGAGGGATATTCTCGCCGACACTCTCTGAATCTGAATCAGAGTCTGAGCTTGACGATGGAGAACTAGGACTATGTGACATTAGATAGGAGATGAAAGATAGAATACAAAGCTCACATTGCTTTTGATTCAGATTCCTCTTCGTCTACTTGGACAACCAGATCGGCTTCAATTTCGGCCTCACTGCCATTGGCGCTTTCATCATCAGAGCTGTCGATGGAATCCTCTACAACCCGGGGCGTTTTGGGGGACGTGTGAGTGATGCCAATAATTTCATGGATAAGGAGGAGATCCTGTGGGAGATCGCTTGGGGCTTTGAAGCCGTTCATGGTAATCTGTGGGTTGGAACATGGAGGGAAATTATTGTGACATACGTCACTCCACAGGTCACGCATTTTTTTTCTTCATCACGCTACAACTACACCAGTGCGCCATCACCGCAACGCTTGCCTGATGCAACTCCCACCCGCTGCGCCAGCCGCCTATTGACTCAATTCTATTCAACCGCACCACGAAAACCATCCCTAAAACTCGTCGCGGAACTCCGAAAACGCACCGAAGTTTCAATTACTAAAGCGCGCGAAGCCCTTAGTGCAACAAATAACGATGTTCAGGACGCGCTGGAATGGCTAGAAAAGGACCTTGTGACTTCCGGGGCGAAAAGGGCGGCCAAGGTTGATGGTAGGAGTACTGGGGAGGGCCTTGTCAGCACTGCTGTTCTCTCTCAGGGCGCGGGTTCGCGTTCCGGAATTGGCTATAGTGGAATCCGCGCCGCAATGGTGGAACTCAATTGCGAGACTGATTTCGTTGGAAGGAACGAGTTATTTGGGAAACTAGCGGCTGATATTGCGCACACTGCTGCGTACATATCCGAACCTGCTTCTGAAAATACCTTTCAGTTATGTCCTACGGACATGCTGAACGATGCGCCCCTCATCACGGAGGCAAATCCCCATCCCCAACCCAATATAACTGTGGGTAGCTCTATCAGAGATTTAATATCCAAGGTTGGAGAGAAGATATCTCTGCGAAGGGCTGTCTCCTTGGTCGAAAATCCTCCACCAACGCAACTTGGGATGGCACTGCGGCTCGCCTCTTACGTCCATGGGTCAGTAATATGCCCTCGCAAGGTCGAATTGGAGCATTCGCTTTGTTAGCACTGGATTCCCCACAGTCGTCGAAACTATTGGCTTCTGAAGCCTTTCTCGAAGAACTGAACCGGCTGGAGCGTTCACTCGGCCGCCAAATCGTTGGATTTAATACCCAATCAATTTGCTCGCCACCTGGTGTGAAGGAAGAGAGTGCCCTTTATGACCAACCTTTTATGATGCTTGCTGGTGGATTATCAGGACTGCCGGTGCGCGAGGTTCTTGACAAGTGGGCGCGACAGCATAACCTTGTTGGCGGAAGTTTAGATAGCGTTTCTGTGTTGGACTTTGCCAAATGGACAGTAGGGGAACCACTCTCATAGTAAAACCGCATATTATTGGGAATCATTATTACCAACTCGATATTTTATCGAATCCCCCACATATGGGCATCGTGACGTTTGGTTGTGGGGTTTGAAATCAACGTGTAGTTAGAGAATGATGATATGTGATGCTCTATTGAACTTTCTTGCCTACATGCTGGACATGTGGAAGGCCAAATTCGTAACCAACAGTATACTTGCGGTGATCATCCTTCACGCAGAGCATACTATGAAATGAAGGTTATTGAGAGCCCAAAATAACGGGTATATGACGCACATGTCTGTCAGAAATCATTAATTACGCTGGCATTCAACAGAACATGAGGTACGTACATTGTATTCCGATGAATTTGAAGTAAGCTCCAGCTCCCTGAGAGAAAATATTTAATGCATATTCTGGATTTTAAAAGACATATACAAACCGTTAGAACATGCCACCAAGAATGCCCTAGAAAATAATTAGTTAGGTGGATGTCTATATAGCTAGGTGTTACCAAACCTTCTAGTAGGAATGCTGCTGGCCACCCAATGGACACTTTCCATTGGGTGAGGGTATCACAGAAGATATTATCCAAGTTCCAAATCAGGAATCCACTGGCAAATAGAACAGCACCAGTGCCGAATAGTTGCGAAATAGTGGCCCTCTTGTCAGCGGGTATGCGGGAAGCAAATGTGGACCATTTAGGAGGTAAGTAATCCGGATGGCTATAGAAAATACGATGAGGGCGAATACCGCTTGGTGGTAGATGGGATCGCGGGACAAATAGCTGGAAAATACGTTAACTATGCATGATTCCAGTCAGTATTACCGACATACTAGCTCCAAGAGAATAGGACGTCAAAAATAGCGATGGCTAGTGTTATAAGCTGAGATCTTCGATGGGCTAGACTGAATCCTGGCACTGTGTCAAACAGCAGCCATAAGCCCATCGACCCAACATAAATCATCGGCAGCTCATCCGCGAGCTGGGCTTGAAACAACAGGGTTGCATGAAAAGCGAAGCTTCCTACCCCAACAAGTCCAACGCCCTATGACAGGTATTAAAGCCATGCGGCACTGAAGGGGCAGACACGCACGATATTACCGACGAGACAGCGAGTGGGGAGATTCTCTCTCCGAACCAAAACGAGGCCATATACAGCGAGAAACACCGTGAAGAGGTTAGAGAAGGTGTTGGCCATCTCCGCAACATAGTACGAAAACTGGTAATTGGCCTGCAAAATATCCGTTCCTAGGTCAAAGATAGACATGGGTAGAATCGGAGCCGACGCACCTCGCACCAGTCCAAGGTCGCTGTAACAGGCCCGTAGAATCCCACTTGGGTGGAATTGTTTACGGTACCCTCCATGACGGTACCGGAGTAGACAGCACTGGATCTGTACATTTTGAAAACACAGAGTAAAGGAAAGGATCCAAGACGCACATGTCTGAGTATTCGTTCCACGGTATCGGCTTAACGTCACTGCAACTTTCATCGGCAATGATTGCCCTGGGTTAATCTCTCCGCCGGACAAACATGTGATTACGGTTTAGTAAGCCATGATATATTTTGCAAATAGGTAACAGTATGACTAATACTAATACCAAGTCTAGTCCAACTGCAAACTTCCATGGGTAAAGGCAGTCAATCCCTCCTCCGGCACACATATCGTTCATGTCGACGGAATGATAGGCGAACCTTTAGTTCATCTCCACGAACGTCCACGGTCCAAATCACGACCCTCCCAAATAAAATTCGCATCGCAACTGAGAGCACACCATGCCACTTTTCTTCTCTTGGCTTTATGTGAATGCGGGCTCGCGATATGAAACACCAGATAACCTAGGAGTAAGTCATTTCCTTGACCGGATGGCCTTCAAGGTGCGCAACGCTTCCCATAGCTCTCCCAATAACTTGACAGTGTTATTAGAGTACCTCATCTCGAACCGACACAGAAATGACCACCGCGATCCACTCCCTGGGGGGTCAAATAATGTGTTCATCTCCCGCGAATCCATCATGTATCAGTCATCACATTTCCACGCGGCGACGCCGTTGGCAATGTCACTTATTGCAGAACCGTTTTAAACCCATCATTCTTACCTGAAGAACTGGAGGCCCAGCGAGATGCTGCCTTTTACGAAGTTCGAGAAATATCGTCAAAGCCAGACATGGTATTGCCCGAGGTGCTACATAATGTTGCCTACAATCAAAAGGGCCTCGGGAACTCGCTTCTGTGCCCAGAGGAACGAATCAATGTGTTGGACTCAGAGACACTTAAAAGCTCTATGAGGGAGTGGTATCGACCGGAGAGAATGGTTATTGCTGGTGCTGGTATGCAACATGAACTGCTGGTTGAGCTAGCGGATAAACACTTCTCGTCGTTAACACCATCGCCGACATTGTCACCCCAAAGCCAACCCATCGTTGCGAAACAACCTGTTTCCCCGCGCCTCCTCTCACCAGCTTCACCATCTGTTGGAAAATCCCTCACAAGGGCGGCGTCGTATTTATTCCCAAACTCGCTCACGGACTCGCCTTCCTATCTTAATCCAACATCCACATATACTGGTGGCTACCGGTATATCCGTGACACATCAACAGAATTCGATCATCTATACATCGCTTTTGAGGGCGTTGGAATACATGATGATGATATATTTGCACTCGCGACCATGCAGGTGCTCTTGGGTGGGGGTGGTAGTTTCTCCGCAGGTCAGGATTCTGCAAACTGAAACAAATCCAACTTAACGCGTTTTCTGCTTAGGTGGTCCTGGAAAGGGAATGTACTCACGGTATATACCCATATCCTGAATCACTTTCCTCAAGTGGATCATTGTGCTTCATTCCATCACATATACACCGATTCCTCCCTTTTCGGTTTATTCGCATCCTTCGTTCCCGCGTCATCTGGATTGCGTGGTGGGAATACGCCGGGACAGATATTGCCCCATCTTGTGAACCAGCTGAGCCTGCTGTTGTATACTCAGCTCCCGGAGGTTGAGCTCAGTCGAGCAAAGAATCAGCTGAAATCAAGCTTGATGATGGCACTAGAGAGCAAAGCGATAGAGGTGGAGGATATGGGACGGCAGATACTGGTTCACAATCGTCAAGTGCCTGTGACCGAAATGACGGCCAAGATTGATCAAGTTCAATCAGCAGATATACGTCGAGTTGCAGCACGGTTGTTTGGGCCACAATCAGGCAACAAGGCCACAGTAATATGTATGGGGCATGAGGAACTGGGGAGCTGGGAGGATGTTTTCAAGAAATATAGTGTAGCTGGAGTATAATAGTTTTTGGATAATACCTCTACCCTTGATTTCTGTCGGCAGACGCCGGTCATGTCATTATCTCGACGTGACATTTTAAGCACATAGTACTCTGCTTGTGTCCTCTCTCCATGGAAGGTGTTCTGAAGAGAAAGGTTGGTTCAAATCCGAATATTTTTCCTTGCATTGCCAATGTGAAACCAAGGTCACCGTTAAATTCAATTACAATAATCCGTCTCCAACAAGTTCGAGCCCACCACTTCGTGTAACAGTATCCCGACCACCGTCCCCTCTCAAGTCTTCATCCTCTACCCAGTCTTCCGTTTCTTCAGCCTCTGTACGACCCCGGGTCAAAGTTTCTGCTACTGCCGTGTCTAATTCCACTCGCAAACCCGTACCAACCAAAGCATCAGGAACCGTTAGTGCCAGTTCAACCCCACGCGCTCAGTCCCCATCAAAGCCACCCCCTCGAGTTCGCAATGGCGCTCTTTCCCCTCCGACTCCTTCAGAGCTCAGATCACGAGCACCATTGACCACAGGGTCTAACCTACCAGCCCATACATTCCGCCCCATCCCGAGGACACCAGATTCACGACACCGTGCTTTAACTGCCACAGTGTCGGAGCTTGGCCGTCCTACTGTCGCCCGCAAACGACATGGAAGCATTTCGTTGCATCATGCAGCGTCCTTATCAACCCTAAAGCCATCCGATGTGCCTTCGCGGTCTGGCTCTCCTGCGATTCCCTCTGTGGATTTATCAGACCAAAGCAGCACACCTGAACCGACCCTAAAGATCAAAGCCAAGGTCTCCGGAGTTGCCAAAGTAAACGGTGATTCCCTCTCCCCTTGTCCCTCGCCTACCCTCCCAACCCACCAACTGACGCGCCTCACGCGCGCCCCATCAATATCATCTAATATTTCTGTCAACTCTGGTCGCCCACCTTCCCCAGCCACATATCCTATCACGACTGCTACGCCTGCTGCTAACCCGCACCGTTTTGCAACGGCCCGCCCAAGCCCTCCAACAACGTCGCACCATTATTTCCGGCCCTTTTCCCAATCCCGCGATGACAGTCATCTTAGTTATGGCGGAAGCCCTGTGGCCAAAGTCGACCCTTTAGCGATCCCACTACCACCACAATCCCCTCCAACCTCTGCGCTATCGTTCTCGTCGAAGTCATCAGTATCACGTTCATCAGTGTCATGTACAGAGTCAGCGGACAGCCACAGTAGTATCTCGAAACATAATACCCTTTGTCAACCCGATAACCCTGATCTTCAAGCCACATTGGACAACCTCCTGCGATACAGCGCCATGAGTGACACTCGCTCCGAAGGAACGGACCAAGAACTTGACGATAACGCGGCGGGTGAGGAGCGGAAGGTCAAGGCTGAAGCCAAGTCTAACCGAAAGGTAGTAAATTGTCACTACCTCTCCATTAATAAATTCTGATATTCATTTATTTGCAGATTGCTGATCTAGAAATTACTAATCGCTCACTTTTGGCTATTAATGCATCGCTTGAAACTGCGAAGCATCGACAAGCGAAAGAAATTCGCGAATTGCGCCGCAAACTGCGGGAATCAAGACTCATACTACCCCCACGGACGTACCAAGCTGTGAAATCATCCCTGGACCATGATGACACAGCAGAATCAGATGATAACGACGACAATGACGAACAAGATATGGAGGAGCCTCGGATGGGCGCGGAAGACGAGGTTTATAAACGCATCAAACTCATTATAGAAGGCCTGCTGGAATCAGGCAAACGGGCCCTGGAGGTCAAGTGGGAAGATTCACCAGACGGGCCAAAGTCTGGGACAAAGGTCTTGAGTGCGGATGAGGTTCGCAGTTGGCGAGATTCTAGCGGTGATGGACAAGCGTCGGAACAAGGAACCCCACTTAAGCCTGTAAGGGGAACGCGGCGGTCCAGCGCTGCCCACATCGCACCCTCAGAAAGCGATTATACGTCAGAGGATGAAGTAGAGGCTATGACACTGTCGGCGGATGTCGCTTCTCTAGACTATACCCCCCCTCCTATTCTCATAACGGAATCACCTTAGAAGTAATGCAAATCATGTCCATTTCATTATTCAGTCAATCCATGTTAGTAATTGCATCTAATCCGTCCGTGATTACGACAGGTATACACATTCGTATAATGTTTATTGGCGTTCACTCGTTATCCATTCTCTGAGCTCGTTTTGCCAACTGTCATCAATGAATAAATGCTGGGGCATGGTATAGATAAAACCACTCACTGCAGCTGCTAGATCCATCTGTCCAACCGCAGCTGGGGCAGGCTTACCCCCACCCGGCCGTGGCGGCATTGTTGGTGCTGTCCCTCCCGGCCGGGCTGTTGATGGAGTGGGGGGTTTGGCTGGAGGTTTAGGAGCCAGTGGTTTCGTCGCTACAGCGGGGGGTCCGGGCTTTGGTTTTGCAGCAACAGGGGGAGGAGGTTTAGGAGCCAAGGAACCCGAGTTAGCTGGGGTGTCCTCTGATACCGCTGGCGTCTTTTTCCAGGGTGTAGCTGAGCCATTTGAAGGTCCCATGCCGGGGAAAACGGAGACGGGCTTTGCCGAGGCGTTCGCTGTCAGTGCGGCCACTGAAGGTTTCGAGGTTGTTGGAGTTGGAGTTGGCGTTGACACTGGTGCTGGGCGATTGCGAGGAGGTGGGGGCGGAGGTGGGGGCGGAGCCTCTTTTGGAGCGGCGGGTTCGAGATAATTATTTGGTGCCCATCCCTGTTCCTCGCCTCGTTTCACAAGCCACCAGCCATTCCCATTGTCATCCTTCTGAACCAGCTCAACCTCGTCATCTTTCTTGAGGGTCATTTCACCTTCCTCACCATTAAATGCAAATTTAGCACGAAATAATAATGGGGCTTGGGGGGGCTGTGGTTTTGAAGGGGGTGGTGGAGGTGGAGGTGGGGGTGGGGGAGCTGCGTTGCGCTGTGTAGCAGGAGGTGCTCGTTGACTAGTTGTTGGTGCAGGCGGGGGAACCGGTTTTGCTGTTGGGGCAGGCGCTAATATAGGCGCGCTCTTACCGGGAAGCGGTTGGGCGGTCGGTCTACTTGCAGGCTTTGGTTTGGATGGACCGCCTGCTTTGAGGAGTTTTCCCTGCGTTATAGGCCGAACGATCCCTGGCTTTCTCTTCGCTGGAGGTCGGGAAGTACTGTTTGGCGGCTCCCCAGATGGCACGTGTATGGTATGACTCTTGTAATTATCATCCTTCGTAACTGTCTCGTCCTTGACAGCTTTAATTTGAGCCTTTTTATCCTTCTTCTTTGAGTACTCGAGACTACCCAAATTGAAACAGGTCAAAAATTGGGGGGAAGCGGAAGAGGGGCGTACATAGGGGAAATGGTCAGGTTGATGCTAGCATGAGTAAGTTGAAGTAGGTTAGCGGCGAGCTCGGTTTTAAAATAGCAGCTGAAGATTGGATCCCCTTCTTCCGCCGTGTTCCCGTTTAAAATCTAGTCATCGTGAGCGTTCGATTATCAACGATAAACAAATGTATACCATCCAATCATCGCGCAAATTCGACATCCCAATACTCTTGATTGTTACAAGAGGTATTTTCCTCTCAAGGTTTGTTGTATAACACCATCCTTCAGCGAATTGACAACAATATAAACCGCCTTCTGGGTCTGGGAAGCAATCAAACAACATCATAAGTAAGGGAGAGTCACACTTACCACCAAGAGGAACCAGGACTTGGTTTACTCGAGCGACCCAACTTCGACACAAGAAGTTGGATTCTGGAGCTGAATGTAACAGCTTCTCCTGAAACGAAGAAATGATGAATTATCAAATATCTCAAGTCTTTTCAGCGCACCTGCGAGCCCACATACATTTGCTAATTCCATTCCTAACGAACTCTTACCATTAATGTCAAGGTAATCACCCATAAAGCGACGGTAGCTGAGCAAGCTGAAACGACGCCTCTCCTTACGAGCTGCAAGAATTTGGTGGCCATAATCTCGAGCTTGAGCATACACAGTCCTTCCTTGTTGTTTTTCCAGAATCTTTGTATACGTCGCGCGCATTCGTGTTTATACCGCATGTAGTTGCGGAATGCTCGCTGGATCCGAGCCGCCATATTGTGCCAGTAGCGATCGCGCATAGTTTCCAGAGCAACAACTAACCGAGATTGGCTGAGCATGATGGCCAGGGGGTGAAAAGGAACATACGGTCTCTGGATTCTTTATAAAAGCCTTTGTCACTCCCATCTGCCATTCATCTTTAGCTATCCCGGTATCCTTCAAAATTTGTTCGCATCCTGATTTTGGATCCCCGTGCCAAGTGTATTCCCCCGCGTACGAGGTTCGAGGGGACAGAAGGTAAAATCGTTCTACCATTTTCTCAAATGTGTTCCTATACGCGAATCCTGCGCGACGAACACGGATATTTTCCTGGAGTCCCAAATATTTGATCTGGTGAAGGATGGCTTTTAAATCATATTCAGAAGAGCTACGATTTTGGTTTGGTTTGATTGTGCGGATATACGACGGTTGAGCTTTCATCAGGTTGTCTACAAGCGCGCTCGCAGATCCCTATACGCGAAATTAGATTAGCCCGCTGAACCAGAGAGTCCTCACTTTAATTCTATCACCGGCAGTAGGGGGTCGTTTCTTGCTATTAGGATCGGGCCTGTCGGGGAAGAGAGTTTGTAAAAACTGGTTGCTGCTGCTGGCGATTAGGTCCAAGAGGTCCTTAATCAATGAATCCTTATTCTTATCTGTCATGCCCGCGACGTTATACATAACATCCCCAGCATAGTGTTTGACAAGAAATTGGGTGCCACGTGCTTCAAAGTGGGGATTCGAGGAGAGCATAGATGTTCTTTGGATGAAGCTATTATCCGCAGCAGATGGATCTGCATGGGCAGTAGCACATGCGTCGTTAAGAGCAGCAAAATTCCGGGAGGTCGGCGCTCCTCAATTAAGTCGCAAACGATCTTGTTGTTGAAGTATTTGATAGGCGTCCATTGGATTTGCTCCCTAACATATTCCTCTTGTTCGGTTTTTAGAGTCAATTCGATAAAGATTTGCTGCAATTTCTCGTTGACGTAGTTGATGCAGAGTTGTTCAAATGAATTATCCTAAACAGTGTTTAGATATGTAAAGATAGGGATAATCAACCAACCTCGAAGATTTCGAAGCCAAAGATATCCTACCGGAAATCCAGATTGAGAGCTGACCACAACTAGAGGGACTTCGGAAAGGGCGTACCAAAATTCCAATAATGTGGGCAGTTGTGGACCGTGGCTTCATCGAAATATTGATACGAGAAACAATCCACTCAAATAGGTTATTGTAAATAGCTTTAGCGAGCGCGTCTCTTCCAGAAGTTGCTTGGGCCGGATTCAGGGGAACATCATAGATGGAGCCTCTTCGGCCGCCTCTTTGTGTCTCGACTATTTTTGATGTAAGTACCTTTTGCACGAGTGCTGAATCGACATCCATAAGATAAGCAACAAAGTCGGTAACGCCAGAATCTGAAATTTTCGAGTTGCCATCATCCATTTCTTCAAATTGGACATTCCCGAGCCACAAGATGATGGCCAGCATGCGAAAGATTTCATTTTGCTCCTCCTCGCTCAGTCCAATCGTCTGCATCGCTTTCTACACAAACGCATAATTTCAATGAGGCAAATCATGGATATAATCCATGTGCTTACAATGGTATCACGGAAATCCTTGACATCGTCTATATCCTGCACCTCGAGACAATTGCTCGAACTTGTGTATGCATAAGCTTCTGGCCCTTGAAGTCCGAATGACTCTATGGAGACCCTGTTAAATCGTGGGCTTGACTAGGGATGGATTAGTACCTCGTTGTTCGTCGGATGCTCCTTTAGTGAATTGATAAAATATGTGGAAGTCGCGTTCATTTTCTATCTGGCCAACCACCCGGCCTTTCTCGAGAAGATAATTTGTAATTTGGGCACCGACGGGCTCTCCCTGGGTATTAAACATAATTTCTAGATATTTCCCCTGTGAAATATTAATCTTGGTGTACACTCCCATCTATGCTTGACTTACGTGACGACTTGAGTTATTGTTTCGAAGAGTTTTAGCGCAGCCAAAACTCTCCAATAGCGGGTTTGTAGCAAGGACCATATCTTTAATCTCCTGGATGCTACTGTCTTGTCCTCCAGAGACTGCAGCAATATACTGCATGATACGTTTCGCTGCTTCGGTTTTCCCTGCGCCAGATTCTCCGGATATAATAACACATTGGTTCTCGTGGTAGGCGTTCATATTATAGTAGGCGCTTTCTGCGATGCTGAAAACGTGTGGGGGTACTTCTAGCCTATTCTTCCCTCGGTACTTCTGCAAAGTTTCCTCAGTATATATCCCAAGATCTTCGTTGATTGTCATAATGTGTTTCAATTAAGAATATATACATGCGCACCTCGGAACGGGTTGACTGATATCAGGACACCACCGATGTATGTGTAGATCTCGGCGTTGGTCCAGCGTTTCTGAAGATTCTCATTGATACTCTCGTTGCTGATTGTCGTTAACAAGGTCATATCAGAAACCCCAACTTGTTTCTTCTTGAATCCTTCCTTCCAATCCGCCTAATTCATCGTCATTTATTTTGGAGGAAGCGAATTTGGTATAACGAACCACCAACCTTCGCCACCTTACCCTGACCAGATGCTTTCTTGGGCGCAGCAGCTACCTTCTTGCCTGCTTTCTTCGATGGAGCCTACATGGCGCGTTTAGCTCGCAGATCCGAATGAACGATTGTACTAACCATGACTGCCTCGGAATCGAACACTTGAGATGTGCAGAATTATATGATGAACGTATCAGTATTGTAAGCAAGCCCAAGGCTGAGGGCTGCGGGGAGATAACACAGCCTAAGTTTGGTTTAGTACGGCTTCTTCCGTGAACAGTTTTGAAGAGACAAATCGTAAGTGCCATTTAGCTACATACCACTCGACGACGGCGGTCAAATTTCGGTTGTTAATATGTGCGGCTAGTAGGCTCTTCACACATACATAATCTCGGTACCTTATAGTCTACAGAAGCCACATCAAGGTTGCGCGCCGTTTCTCGAGACCGACGACTGATATACCCTACGCGTGATAGCTGATAGTCCAACATCAAGTAAGTAATTTCATCGCTTCAAGAGCGGGTCGGAGAATGTCATTGTCGGGCGTAGGGCCGTAATATTTTTTAATGATGAGGGTAAGAGCAGCTGTTAAACCCGCGTCCTCCGCTTCTTTTTTCAGGCCAGCTGCGTTGGGTCCATCACTGATTCCCATTAGAAAATTACACGCACAGACGACGCCTCGATGAACAAAGCCGCGATCCTGTTCGTGCCCGCCATCACCATGCGTCGTTGAAGGATCTACAATTTGTGCCAATCGCCGCAGTATTTGAAGTCGTTCAGGTTGCAAGCTCAAAAGCGCCTGGCAAACATTGCGGGAAGAGGTTAGAAGCGCAAGGGCACCCGAGGCTGCCAACCTCGTAGGGACGTCTTCGACGTCTGATAATGCAAGGACAACCTGCAATCTTGATTTTGTTCTACCATCGAGTGTTGTACTGTCACCATATCTGCCGAAAACATCATCAGACCCCCCAATTAAATTGCAAATAAGTTCCATGGCAGCCCTTCGCACAAGGGTATGATCGTCAAGGAGGAACAATTCGACCTTGGTAAGAAGCCCTTCTGCCTTTCCTATCCGTGTCGCTGTTTCGGGACTGTGTGATGCGAGATTCGTCAGAGCCATCATGGATTCAAATCGCTGCAGTAATGTCGATGAGGTATGTTGCAACATCAGCGAAAACGGCCTAATCGTGTCGAACATAGCACCATCATTTGGTCCAAAGACCTGTACTGGCGAAGCAGTAATGGTGAGCTTCGCCAAAGCTTGTATTGGTTCGAGGTATGCAGGATCCAAGGGAGTATTTTTGATTGGAGATGGGGCTGGAAGCGCTTGTCTTATAATCAAGGAGAGCACTTTGGCTCCTCCGCCCTGTAACACCTGACCTCGATTTGCCTTTTCTTCCACAATGCTAAGCATGGTCTTGCCCACGTTTATTCGTACGCCTGTGCTTTCTGTACCCGGTACAGCAGCGGCAAATACATCTAACACACCCGCGGCAAGCAGCCGGCGAATCCTCACTCTCACGTTTTCATCATCATCGAGCATCGAATTATCGGTCGCGTCGGCCGTATTAGCCGGTTGTGCCATTTGCCGCAACCTCCCAACTTGTTTTTGCTCCTCAGTAAGTTGAGGACGAAACGCGCAAACATTGCAGATAATTGCCAGTATTCCGTAGAGATAAGACGAGGTAATAATCCTATGATCGCCCGCGGGAATGTCCATCCGTGTAGAGGCAAGCGAGAAGAGATGTCTCAAAAATATGGGGTCTTTAGATATAGATTCTTTAATTCGTGGATTGGCACTAAGATAAGCTAGGCCTTCAATGGCATCCCCCAAAGCCAGCGGTTCCCGTTTGTCGACTAAGACTCCTATTAAAATTTGCGCAAGGCTAAGGTCCGTTGTCTGAGGGCTCAACAGCGGTTCCAGCTGCTCTGCTCCTCGGCCATCGGAAGAATGTCCTTGAGAAATTTTGACAAGGGCAAGTGCCGCAGACGCTTGGACGCAACCCCACCGTACCCGAAGCATGGACTCAAGCCATCCAACATGCTGAGATGTTATGATTCCACGACATGGCTTGTATCCGGCCGCCTGTGCTAATAACCGAGCAACTTCTTGGCGAAGCTGTTTGGACGTCAATATATCGACGCCGTCCATAACGCAGTCAAGAATGCCGTCTTGTTGGAAGATAAGGGAGGCGGATGGCCCATTGACGTGGAACAGAGCTGTGAGGAATGTTACGCCGACGAGGAAATTATTCTCCTCCGTTTCTGCGAGTCGGGAGAGGGTAAGAGGACCAAAGGTTGTAGCCAAAATACGAGTAGATGTTTCGTCGTCAGATGATGAATCTCGAATTTGTTGGCAAAATGCTGTTAGCTGGATATATGCTTTGGAGCGATCCTCTGGGGAATTTGAAAGAAATTTAGGAAGGAGTGCACTAGGTTCCTGGTTCTTTTCTGCTTTCAAATCTCGGTTCTCATCGATTGGTGACGGCGATGATTGCATCGGTGAGGCGGGGATGGCGGTTAGATTAATGGTGGCAAGAACGCGATATGACGGTCACCGGAATTATCAGCCAGAATCTTTAGAGCGCGGGGTGCCAGGAAGTCGTAGATTGATATGTTTATGCATCACTTTGTACCGCCACAGTCTGATCGTCAAGAAATCGCGGCCCGTCGGTTGTGTATTGCAGGACTCATAGATACTCGAGTCAACGAACCAGATCCTGACGTTTGATTCTTCAAACGGTCGATTCCCTATCCCACGTATACAACTGGAATGATTCCTGCCGCAAACGAGAACTCTCCGAGGGATGTTATCATTCATTCAGGTGATATGGTACTGCTACGGTTGCTCAATGGTGAAATTCGGGGTGTCAGAATTGACAAAAACTCGTACGTTCTTGACAGCCCGTTGGAACATTTATCCTACATTACATTTCGCAAGGACCATCGCATTAGGCCGGCTTGGATCCTTTTTTGCGAATGGGTTGATCAATCAGCCATATGGATTGACGTATGAGATGGTGGACAAGAGTTTAAAAGTTATTCCCCCAAGATCCCTGCAGGAAGTCGGTAGGAGTCCCTTCACAAACGGATAGTTTCGGTGGCTTATTTTCTGTCACTTTAGAGGATACAGATGCTACCAATGAATTGATTAATGATGGAGAGTTTGTCCAACCGCTAACGCTGGAAGAGATACAAGCGTTAAAACAAGCTGGCGTCCACGCGTCGGTAGGACTCCGCTTTTGCGAGTTTTCTCGTTGACTGATTCCTCGCATGTTGCAGGATATCATTAAAAAACAAATTGAGCAGCATGCGAATTATTCCCTGAAAACTGAATATAGCAAAGAAAAATACAAGAAGCGCAAGGAAGCAAAGTAGGTCTTAGCACTATCCGAAGCTTGTGGATGGTGACCTATGAACAGATACTCAAAGTCGTTCACGACCATTGAGCCAACCTTGTTCAACGTTTGCGACTATTGGTTCAATAAAGACCAGAATCGTATCCGCGACATACGGGTGGATACCCTGGCACAAATCCTGAACCTTGCGAATATAAAGCCAGGAGGAAGGTACATCGCTGTGGATGATGCATCTGGACTGGTCGTAGCTGGGATTCTAGAGCGGATGGGCGGTGTGTTTTGGTTCTAACTGACTTCTAAATTTCATTGACAGTATGATTAGGAGAAGGCAAATTAATCACAGTCCATGATGCAGATTCACCCCCTGCTTACCCAGTTCTTGCAAATATGAATTTCAAATCTCATGTGGTTATACCCGTGCTCATTTCCTTAAACTGGGCCTCGGTACAGGAGATTACACCCCCAGTATGGCATCCACACTAGCCCCGGCTAGCCCACACTAACCCTTCAGTCAGTTACGCCACCCGTGGACCTTCCTTCGGAGCAAATCAGATCGGATAGACAAAAAGCGCGTCTTAACAAGCGGAAAGCTGTCTCAGATCTTGTAATGAATACCCGGGAGGAACTTTTTGGTGGAGGATTTGATTCGTATGTGGTTTGGCCTCATTCTTACTATGTATTGATCTGATGATCCCAGGCTTATTATTGCTAGTGAATATGACCCATATTCAATAATAGAACAACTGGCGCCATATGTTGGTGGTTCGGGCTCTATTGTTGTTCATAGCCCATACATACAGGTTGTTCTCTAACCACTGGTTTCATGTTTCTGGCAAACTACCTGGCGTAGATCCTGGCAGACTTGCAAACAAAATTGCGAGCCCTTCCAATTTATTTGTGCCCCACTGTTACGGAAGCGTGGTTGCGACGATATCAGGTTATTCGTTTCCCGCCCTCCACCTCGTGTTGTTAACCATTTGTAGGTCCTGCCTGGCCGCACCCATCCCATGATGGCACGTCTGGAACAGGGGGGTATATTCTTAGCGCGTATAAAGTGTACGTTTTGGCACATGTGGGAACTATTTACTCAAGGAGCTGATAGGTACGATGATGAGGCAGCTTCGGCTGTTCAATCCCATCGTGGATCAAAGGCCAATGAAACAGAGGTATTCACCTCCGAAACTGCAACCCCAGATATAGATCAAGTTTTGCAGAATAGCTAGAAGCTAGCATAAGCGCAGCAGGGCTTGCTGATGCCACAATGGTTACGGGCTAACAGGAGCTGTGATATAGATCTGCGACGCTATGTAATCAATCGTAGTAGTAGAAGTAGTAGTAATTTACAGATATGGTCCAAGAACATGGGGGTTTATTACCGTCTTGAATTCGCTTCTGGAAAGAGTGCCAAAACGATCTAAAGTGAGACCATTAGTTTGGAATTGTGGTGACGGGGCGAGAATAGGTAAACCTCATCAAGAACCAAGTATGCTATATGCTGGTTTAATCGACGATTTTGTAACACTGCAAAGATACGACGAGCCCCCCGCCGTGCATTGGATCGTCCGATCATATTGGCTGCGAGGTCTGTTCATCCGTCTATGAGTTAGGTTTGGACAACATGTTGCGTAAACTTGCCTGGAACAAGTGATGACAACTTTCGATTGGCTTCATCCCTGGTTTTTGATTTCTCCTCCATGGTTCGAGGTACACCGGGGGGCTTGAGCTTCCCACCGGGCCAGAGCCCCTCACGGAAGATTTGCAGGAAGGAAAGTAGTCTGCTCTCATCAAGCAATACCTTCACATTTTCGTGGAATTTTCTGCGATTATTGTTATGATTTGTGAACAATTCTGTGTAGAATGGAATATTATGTACCGTTCAATTGTACCACCAAGCACTTGCTGTAGAATAATGACAATCGCTTGACGGCGGAGCCAATTGTTCTTCCGGTTGAGCTCGAAGACAGCAAGAACCAGGTCACAGATGGGGGCGGAAAAGGTCGAGGTACTCGTTTCTCCCTCAAGCGGTTTCAAATCTCCAGATAAATGTAATAGTGCAGCTTCTGGTGCTGCTTTCCCTGATGTGTTCAGTGCTTGAGCTACAAGATCTTCATCGTTAACGCCTGAACCGACAATTCCAGCGAATTCGGCCGCTTGGCGGGTCAAGCGTTGTATCATGACATCCAACATGGATGGTCCAAAAAACATGTCGTCGATACTTTCAGCAACGGAGCGGTACACATTGCGGACTAGATCTGATCCGGAGAAAGGATTCGGGCTCTTGGGGAGGGTTTCTGGGCCCGAGGCTGTGAGGGGGGATTCGCGGGAAAGAAATGCGCGTAGATCTTCACTTTCACATACAACAGGTATGGCTATGAGGTTCTAAAATAACTGAGTTTTTCATTCTACAATTAAAATAAGATTCATACCTGTAAGTATTTTTCGAGAGCGGCCTTGCGGGTGTCGACAAAGCTACCTGACAGCGCGGTAACAAGTCGTTTCCCTGGAAAATCAAGCCCCCGAACTAGCCCATAACGCTCGCGTAGCTTGTTGTGCATATTCAAAAATTCGTTATAGCGCCGTGCGACAACCCACCCAGAAGAAAAACTACCATCTGGAGCTAGTTGCTGTACCTCAATGAGATATCGAACCACGGACTTTCCCTCCTCATCCCCGACAGTCGAACTAACGATTGCCACTTTAGTCCGGTCAGAGAAGAGACGATTGGCAGACTCCTGTTGTTCATACTGGAGTTTTTGAAAATTCAACTGCCTAAGTTCTCTGTTCATCGATGCCTTGGACCGCGTTAGGAGGCGAAGTTCTTGTGTATCACCAGTCAGTTCTGCCTTTTTGATCAGGGTATTTAACATTGTTTCTTGGGCTTGCAGATTTGTGATGTTATCGCCCAGTCGTGAAATTTCATAAGATAGTTGAAGATCTCCGGGAGCTGCCAATCGATACGAGCCGCGATTTTCGTTGGATTCTTCTATTTCTCCTGCCTCATCATCATTATCGTCGTAATCGTCATTATCGTCGTCAAACATGGCTCGTCGTCCTTCAAAATGGCGTGCCTTTGAAGATTTGATTAAACCCGAAGCTGTGCGCTTGTTTTCTGGCTTGGTTTGTTCCTGTTCTAGCGCCATGATATCTGTTAGCGCCGCATGGATGGCCTCCATCCTTCTTTCCTCGGCCCGTTGCTGTTCGTCTTCAGGGTCGTCAAACAATGGGGCTCGTGATGAACCAGAAGTTGATCCTGGTACGGGCGCCATTAAAACTTCAATATTCGTGGCTCGTGGGATATGTGTTGGGGAAATTGCTTGAGATGAATGCGAGCTTGTTGTTCGTGCATGCCCCAAATCCGATCGGGGTATCACTTGTGCGCTCGAACTGTGGCTATGTTTCGGCGGCGGGCTGGGTGTCTTGGGAGCTATCTCCTCTTTTTGCGGAGTGATTCCCGTTTGGCTACCAAAGTTTGTATCTCCAATAGCTCGGAACCATAGCTCTGATCTCTCAAACTCTTCGAAATCTTGCTCCATCTCTTGCTCTACCTGTCGCTGTGCCAACATAACGGTGCGGCGTACTCGCCGTTGGAAGGTAGGAGTGGGGGGTGAGTCTCCTCTCGAGAAATCCCGGATAATGTCAATATACTTTTTGGATATAGAAGCCAATGCCGGATGAGGCGACGGATTCGAAAAGTAGAGTTCATCAATCATCGATATATCTTCTTGAACAGTTACTGAAGCGGAGAGGTCCTGCATTAACTCATCATCGTCACCAGACGAACTTGAATCGACTGATTCCAACGGGTTCTTGAAACTTTCGACAGTAAGCCAAAATTGAACCAGTATGGAACGACTTCGTCGGTCCATAAACTCCATAAAGTAGGATAGTGAACTTGGGTTTCCTAGGACATCACGGAGAGCTACTCCAGATTTTGGATGGCTCTCCTGGGTTGGAAGTTGTTTCTGATTTGGATATAAGACTTTGACGCTCAATAGTGATGATGGAACCGACCCCATCATCCTCTCCTCCTAGCGAGACGATTCGCTCCTCGACCCTACGCTTCGCGGTGTATAATCGGTCCAGGAATGCAACAATATCTTCTGTTTTCTCCCCGTTGATCCATTCATCTTTTTCATGATTTGCTGTTAAAACGGAAATTTGGTTATGCTCAAATAAATGCCAAAGTAGAAGGAAATACCAAGCAGCATTCTTGTTCTTCTGATCTCTCCGGTGATATCGTTTTTCAGACGTCGTGCATCCAATAATGAAGAACATCGATTGATACTACGCAGGAATGATTCGAATTGGCGAATATCGGTATGGACTGTAATCCTCTCTGTAGATACGGATGTTGGGCGTGTTGACGACATTCTGTTGTGTAGCCGGGGAGATTGTGCCTCCAAAACATTTCGGACTTTTGTGATTAACTTCCTGGGTACTGTGAGTATGGATGACTCTAACGGGAATATATCACGCACTGCTGATGTATTGCAGCACCGGCCTTGGACACGGTATTAGTAGATATATACTTATAGGAGTCTCTAAACACACCACTTGATCGATGGCTTTATTCCAAAAGTCGGGATCCGATACCATTTCCATGATAGGGTAAAGTATTGAACAAACGATAATCTCCCGTGCGACGATTCCCAAGGCTCGACTTTTAGACTCTGCCTCTGGCAAGATATATGGGAGTGCTCGTTCGACTATTGCTCTGAGGTGAGCTTCCTCAGTTTGCTTGGTGAATGTAGTTGAGAGGTTGTCGATGGCAGGATGTAGTCGCCCGCCCCCCTTGCCAGCGTACCGGCTCGCTAGTAGAAGGTCGAGTTCCTCAGACTGTGTAAGCTTGCGCTCCAGCCCAGCGCCGCGCAATGCCACCTCGGAATGCCGGAACTGTTCGACGTGTTCTGTGATCTTCGGAAGAATACGTTTGACCACTAATGCGGGCAGGTCGATGTCTGTGGCACGGCTAATAAGTTGTCCAAGGGAAGCATGTAGCAATGAGGAAACGGCATTGGGGAAGGACTGGGAGGAGGACAGTTCTTCATACCAAGACTGGACGAAATCCCGGACGATCATGGAAATTATATCGTCCAAGGCTTCAGAAAGGAGTGGAGCACCTGGGCAGAGCGCGGGCTTGGTTTGCGGACCATTCTGTGACCATTTGGAGCGCGTAAGTGTGGCCTGCCATGCTGCAGGAGACGAAAATGCGAAGGGTGAAGCGGCGTGAGCGAGTTGGGACGGAGGCGTTGGGTATCTGGTGTCCAATGTGTGTCCAAAGAATATGTTGAGCAATAAGAATGTGGCGGCGATAATTAACAGTAGAACTGGGGAAATAAGTAGCAAAACAAAAGGTGATGAGACAACGCGAGCAATGACGGGAATAATCGCGATAAAGCAAACGACTGCAACAACCCGGGTATGCATTTGGATATCCCAAGTGTGCCGGAACTAGATCTAGAGTAGGGGGATAAGAGCCATCGAATAACGGCCCCTCGGTTGCGCGGAAGCTCAGGCTGTTCTCCTAAGACACTCCGGTATTTCTTCCCGAGCTACGCGTGCTTGTCCTTATTTGCACAACTAGGTCTATTAATATTTTTTGGTCTCCCGAGTGCTTGCGCTTCACCCAGGTATATTTAAGCAGCAATTGTAGGATCTGTTAATGCCTTTAGACAAGCCCCTCTCGACATTCGAAGGATTCATCTGTGGTGGAATTGCAGCCAGCATCGCTGTAGGTGTTGGATTACGCATCCGAGCACGCTTTACTCACTTGTGGCTTTAGGTGACTGTATCTAATCCGGCTGAGGTAGCAAAGACGCGCCTTCAACTCCAAGGGGAGCTTGCAAAAAGTGGCGGAACCAAAGTA
Source organism: Infundibulicybe gibba (assembly GCA_015501065.1). NCBI lineage: Eukaryota > Fungi > Basidiomycota > Agaricomycetes > Agaricales > Omphalinaceae > Infundibulicybe > Infundibulicybe gibba. The sequence continues at coordinate 1,625,337 of JADNYI010000001.1, forward strand.
TACAAGAATGCGCTTGATGTGTTCGCGAAGACCTGGAGAAATGAGGGGCTGCGTGGTATGCAACGAGGCCTAGGTCCAGCAGTGAGTGATCCTCCTCTACGGTTGCAATTTTATAACTATGTTTTGTAGTATGCATATCAAGTAAGGTGGTATATCACCTATCCCTTGACCTGACCTCTGTCCATAGATCCTATTAAATGGCTCGAGGCTTGGTGCGCTGCTTCAATTAATATCAAGAACGCGACATTAAGACATCTTATGGTAGGCTTCTATGAACCCTTTCGGAGAAACATCAACAGATTTGTGGGTTACGCGCCGGAGGACCACATACCTGTCACCTCGATTATGGCAGGAGCATCTAGTGGCGCTGTTGGAGGTTGGAACATTCCTATGAATTCGGCATCTTTGTCTCACATCCCGATAGCGTCCTTTGGTAATCCTCTATTTTTGATCAAAGCCCGGATGCAGGTTTGTTTCTTAACCTGGAGTCTTGCTTGGGCAATTTACTAAAGCATGCTAGGCATACTCCCCAGCGCTTCCCGTTGGTGCACAACATTACTACAGGAGTTCATTTGACGCTCTCTCAACGATATTCCGTGCGGAAGGGTATCGGGGGCTAGTGCGTGGGATGGACGCTGCTATACTCCGGACATCCATGGGCTCTTCAGTAAGCTAGTTTGAGCCCCTCCAGCCTAAACGCTTATCCCCATTTCAGGTTCAACTCCCAAGCTATAATTTTACCAAAAATCAAATTGTGAAACGCGGAATCATGCCCGCTGATAGCGCTTTGACATTCCTCGCCAGCAGCTCTGTCTCTGGAATATGTGTGGTATGATCCCTCGCTTCATCTATGTAGCTTGGTGGTACTAAGTATTCTTAGTGTATAGTAATGCAACCTGCGGACACGGTTGGTCGCTGACACTGGGCCATAATCCTTACTAATAGCCATTTAGGCCTTAACACGGATGTACAACCAGCCAACAATCCGCCGCGACGACGGGAAGTTGAAGGGAACACTCTATCGAAACCCGATTGATTGCCTGTGGAAGACATTCAAGGCAGAAGGTGTTCGTGGATGGTATAAAGGTATGTATTCTAGCTTCGTTGCCGGCCGACTGGGCTCATTTGCGTGCAGGTTCAACAGCCCACTTCCTTCGAATTGCCCCTCATACGTACGTCCAGATAGGCCAATAGTAACAATTCTCACGATTACTCTCTAGCATAATCACTCTTACCGCTAATGACCTTATCATCAACCTTTATAAAAAGGCGCGGGATCGGCGTTCTTGAGACCTCCTAGGATTGGTCACTTTACGATAATATCAGTATAAATGCAGGACCGCCTTTGATCTTCCCAAGATAGCGATTCATCGGTCAAACGCATTATTCATGGGACAATAATGTGCCGTGGTGATATGACAAATACTTGGTATATGAAAATGAATAGTTGAAAAAAAAATTTAGTGAGTGTGTAATGTATAGGTATATAATTTCATCCGCAAACATTAGGGAATTGGCGAGTGGTAGGATCGCTGGGAATCCACCCATTCGCCAGCCCTGCCTGGTAGGCCCATTCATCGGCAACCTCAGTTTTCCACGTCCATTGAATCCAACCCTGACCGCCCCCTTCATACGTGCTGGTCTGTGCTTCCCAATACTGACGCAGGAAGGTTTTATAGCTTGAGCTAAAAGTAGAGGCCTTGCCTGTAAGTCCGGTGCAGCTCCCAACACGGGTAGAGCCAGGGAATGACCCATCAAATCGTGAGCCGACGCCACGTCCATTAAGGTATTTCGCACAATCAGTCGCCGCAGGTGTCCACTCCCCAACAATGACCCAAAGACCAGAATCCGGGAGCGCGCCCCGCTGACTACATGCTGAAGCAATGTGATCTGCGTTAGACCTTGCATTTTCCTGCAATATTATTCCGAGATCTTAGTTGGGCTTTGGTGTGGTAAATAAAATAACTGACAGCATCAGAGAACATTTGATAGATGTGCGTGTCGATGGCGACCCCTTGCCAGTTGGGAGGACTCATAAAGCCACTCCAAAAACTCAGTGGCTGGAATGCATCATGGATGAGCACGAGTGTGTTACTTTCTTGTGCAGACCCAAATGGGAATCTAGGATTGAGTGGGGAATGAGTAGAGATCGCTTGATAAAGGAGAGGACACACCGAATGTTTCCATAGCTGTCAAACCAATACTAGAAGAATGGTATTCTGAGAGCCCCACTTGACATGGCACCATTATTCACATACCTGCTTCGTGACGCTAATAACATCGTCACCATCAAATCCAGCAGGCCTATAATTGGTGGTATGAACAATCCAATGCGTAATATCATTTGTGCGCATGATGCACTTACTCATTCAATGGGGCAATGACCGGCACAACAGATGTGGAGTCTTTGAACATGTTCGCAATGGTTTTAATAATAGCATTGGTGCGATCTATATTCGTCTGGTTCGAGTGCCAGTGTCTGAATTTGGTTCAAATTAATGCAACGTGGGGCATAAGGGTGGGCTTACGGGAAGGACATTTTCTGACCAGAGTTGTCGAAGCCATTTTGGCTGCCAGGTGCACCATGCAAATCTACAATGAGTTTTAAGCCATGCGCCTGAGCCCAACCAACCGCTTTTGACAAGAAGGGCAATTGTCCTTGGATGTAAGGCTCTCCTGGGCCGACGTCAAATGCCCAGTATCCAATGGGGAGCCTAACATGGTTGAGCCTTGGGAACGTTAGCGATAGGATCTAGTCAATGAGGCTCAAGGCGTACACACCCAGCAGCAGCAATGGCTATAAAATCAGCCTCTGTGATCCAAGTATTCCAGTGGGCTTGTAGTGCTGCGGTAGCAGTGTTGCGATTTTGAAATTGGCCAAATGTCCATTCATCTATAATCTGAGGGTTCCCGGTGTTATCGAATAATGATGGGGTGATCCACGGCTGTGTGAAACAATAAACTCTGCATCGAACTAACAACAGTGAATGGAGATACCTCGAGCACAAGCCAGCCACCCAGATTGACGCCACGGACTGGCTGAGAGCCGTACGGGAATCCGGGGGAGAATGATAAAACCAAGGAAAAGAGGGAAAGGACAAGGAGAGTGGTCGCTGTGAGGCGGGATATGAACAACATCAGGAAGGAGAGAATTGGGAAGTGCAGTCAGGCAAAATCCCTGCCGGCTTAAATATCGCGTTCGGAACCAAACCGAACACGATTTATTGGGATCGATCGACCATAGGGCGAACAAAGAGCCGAATCATTACGGCGAGATAGATTGTAAAAAAGAAGAGTGCGCTGAAAATAGACTCACGTGGTAGTGGCAATTGGGCGGACAACTCGTAGTACGCATGTCGCGAGTGCGATGGTCTCTCAAAAGACTTGAGACTGTTGACCTGCAGCTGCTCTCGTCAGTCCCATGTGTCCGCCAAGTCTCCCAGAGGTATACCCGATGGCAAATGGGATTGTAGTCGGTGCAACAAGGCGACTGATGGCTGCCGGTAGGTTGTTGTGATGAATGGAGGGAGAACAAGAGCCGAACATCATGCTGTAGATGTCAACTGATGACCAAGAACTCTTTCCGTGTTCGTGGTGGAAACACACACGACCAAAACAATTCGGAACTGTTTCGGGGATTTTATCGCAGGTTATGTAGTACTGGTAAAAGGCCAGACATCTACCGATAACCTATTCCACATGGTACGCTGAGCTACTCGGGCCTGGCAAGTCTGCCTTATACATAGAGCTCGAAAACCTCCAGACATACTTGTGGCTGGGTTTCCAGGTCTGGTGCATTACACTCACTATCTTCCTGATGAGCTGGACGGCTGTCCATCCGAAACGCCCGCTCGCCCTATGTCGGCGCTCCACACACAGCCGTTAGCTCAGCCGCCAGCGCCAGGATCATTAGTCGCGGGCAACTTGAACGGTGGGCGATGCACAGGAAATGGCGAGGCAGCGCAGGTCCCGGCAACTGCCGGTGCAAGCCCTACAACCACCTATATATTCCCCCCTGCCCTCAGCGTCAAGTACTTAATCTATCCATCGCATCACCATGTCCATCGAAAGCCTTCGCAAACGCTACGAAGCCGCCGGCCAAGGCCACCTCTTGAAATTCTGGCCCGACCTCAATGAATCAGAACGCGCAGCACTTTTGTCTCAGTTGGAGGCGCTCGACATTGAACGTGTAAACCGTATATACAAAAAGGCAATCTCATCAGAGGCAAAGGTTGCACATCCAGATGCCCAAAGCGATCCTATTCAACCCCTTCCAAGAGACGCGTCAGATTCAGTCACTGATCCAAAGAAAGAGGGGGAATGGCGCAAGGCTGGCCTCGAGGCCATCGCTCGGAATGAGGTTGGTGTATTGCTGATGGCAGGCGGCCAGGGCACGCGACTTGGAAGCAGTGCACCTAAAGGTTGTTACGATATTGGACTTGCATCACACAAATCACTGTTTCAGTATCAAGCCGAGCGCATCGCTCGTTTACAGGCTGTTGCCGAACACGAAGTACGGGTGGCAGCAGGCACGGTCGTCATCCCTTGGTATGTGATGACCAGTGGACCCACCCGTCGCGAAACAGAAACCTTCTTCGAAAACCACTCCTATTTTGGTCTCAACCCCCAGAATGTAATTTTCTTTGAACAAGGTAGCGGGACTGCCTTGACGTGGTTGTGGTGATATTGACGTGCTTCCTACAGGTACCCTCCCATGCCTCAGTATGGATGGAAAAGTCTTGTTAGAAAGCCGTTCCCGAGTGGCTGTTGCCCCCGACGGCAACGGTGGTTTATACGCAGCGACGCGCTCCCCGCTCTCCCCGAAGGACAAAAATCATACCGTTCTTTCTGACCTCGTCCAGAGGAAAATTCTTTATGTTCATGCTTACTGCGTGGATAATTGCCTTGTCCGCGTGGCAGATCCAACCTTCCTTGGCTATAGCATTCATAAACAGGCGGATTGCGCCGCGAAAGTTGTTCCTAAAGCCCATCCCACCGAATCGGTGGGCGTGGTTGCATGCCGTGGATCCAAATTTAGCGTCGTCGAATATTCGGAAATCTCAAAGGAACAGGCCGAAAGGCGAGACCCCGAAACCGGCGAACTCACCTTCCGAGCGGGGAACATTGCCAATCACTTTTATACCACCAACTTCCTTCAACGTGTTGAATCCTTTGAAGAGGATCTCGCCTTCCACATTGCCCGCAAAAAAATACCCCACGTTGACATGGAAACCGGAGAGATGGTAAAACCAACTAAGCCTAATGGCATGAAGCTCGAAATGTTCGTTTTCGATGTATTTCCATTTACCGAACGCTTTGCTGTGTTGGAAGTCAAAAGAAACGAGGAGTTCAGTCCCTTGAAAAATGCGCCCGGAACCGGGTCTGACGATCCAGAGACCAGCCGCCGCGATTTACTGGCGCAACATCGGCGGTTTTTGGAAGGTGCTGGAGCGATCGTGAAGGATGGGGTGGAGGTTGAGGTTTCGCCAAATGTCAGCTACGCTGGAGAGGGCCTGTCGAGTATCAAGGATAAGGTATTCAAGAGATCAGGGCACGTTGAACAGGTCGAAGAGTTGGATGCTTTAATGTTGTAATGTTTTTTTCTCTCATACCGCAACCTTACCCCTAAGGACAATCATGGACTGCTTAGGATTTCCACTTGTATTTCCATGAGATAATGTGTGTTCTGCTCCATTATAAAACGAGGGAAATGAGTATCGGTCAGCCCCCTACGGGGCTATCCGCTAGTAGCTTGGCACCTCTAGGCCCTTTCTTCTCTAATTCTTCCCGTAAAGACGCAAAGAGCCGTTGCGTCCGTTCAGCATTGGGCTTTTGTATGATCTAATGAGTGAGAATAATTGTAAGCCACGTCGAAGACCACATTACCTCTTTGCAGCAGTGTATAAGCTTGTCGATCAGTATTGTTTGTCCGTTTTGTGAGTCCTCCAATTCCTTTCTGAGTTGATGGTTCTATGGCGGGCAAGTAACGGGAGATGTAATCGAACCTAAGGGACGCTAACTTGCACGCGAACAAATGCATACCTCATCTTCCTGTCTGTTGGCACGGGTCTTCTCTCCCTCGGCTAGCTGCTTTTGCTCTGCTGCTCGGGCGCGTGAAAGAAGAACTTCTAGCTCTTTGGAGCGTATCACACATTCGAAGTGTCGTTCGCGGAGTTCATACTGACGGAGGACTTCCTTCAAACGCTCACGAACACTTGGGGAGATGAGGGGGTCAACCAAAAATGCGCTATGATTGAGATGACTTACATGCCATCGAAAATCTCTTCCACTGTTCGTTTCGCTCTGGAAATCAGCTCATTCAATCAGGCCACCAATGTAAGGGAACTGTATCTCACTCTCGCGGATCATCAGCCCAGCTTTTCTTCAACTTTTCCTTTTGGGGTTCTACGTGCTCATCCTTCAGGAATTTCGGCTCTTAGTTCACTTGATGAATTATGAACCACATTAGGAATGCTCACCCACTCTTCCGTACCTGGGCCCTCCGTGAGATCCATTAATTCCACAGCCAGAATTTCATCCCCATCCTCCATCCCGGCCTCCTCGGGTGTCTGCTCGGACTCAATAGCTCTCCCATTATGTGTGAATATGAATTGCATCGTGGAATTCGAAGATACCGACCCAGATGGTTGCGTACTCGCTGCATCTGACTTGACCGATCCGTTCATTTGATGACCTGGCATCCCATCAACGTCGGTAGCCCCTTTCTTGCCGCCAGTCCTCTCCATCCGTACTGTCCATGCGTTAAATAATTTTAAGAGCTTCGTCTTCCTTGAAATTTTGAAAAATAGCTCCGCCCGGTAGCGACAAACCACCTTTACTACGATATCAGGCATTTCGCGGTATTTCACATCCTGTATTTTGGCTTTATCCGCTCGTTTTGCCAGATCATTCTTCATCTGCAGTAGCTAGGATCAAAAACGTATGAGCATCACATACAGTTATTACTGGTGGAAAGTCGCCACCTCTATTTGGGTGTCCTCCACGCTTTGCTCGAGCCTCTTGCTATCTTCCTGTATTACTAGTGAACAAGTATTCCGCGATCAGATATATCTGATTTACACGCAGCCTTTTGTTATCCTTCACCGAAGCTGGGTTTAGAGCAAGGACCAATGAATGCGTAAAGACGATACCTTCTGTAACTCCCGTGCCAGATTCTCCATCTTGGTTTTGGTCTGGTTCGCCTTGGTCAATTGACTTTTCGCTGATACCGAATCTGTATCAAGATATGTAGTAATATTTCTGAACATTGACATACCGGCGTCCTTGTCCTTCACGAGCTTCTGCTTCTCTTTAGCATGATCCCTTTCTACTCTCTTCAATTCTGCAAACTTGATAACCACTTGTTAAGCATACAAGTGAGCGCGGACACAGGCCTTACGAGTTCGATATATTTCGCATGTATCGCATTCTCTTCCATGCCCCTCACCGACTTCTGTGCCTCTTCCGCTTGTTCCAAGTTGAGCCTGGCGAGCTATGACACTAAAGAGGTTGGCGTACCATATCTCCTTTCCTCCTCCTCTTCCAGAACCTCCTCTTCCTCGAGAGCAGCGATTCTACTTTTCAGACTTTCGTACATAGTTGCTGGGTCGACCGGGGCGTCACTTCTCTTCTTGCCCTTTGGCTGGTGTGGGTGGCTTCCGTTAGTACCGGGTGCATGATTATGCGGAGGTGGATTGGGTCGAGTTAAGGGAGGATTGGCGTGTGCGGTGGAATTAGAATGGGTCGGGGGAACTGGGGGTGCTGTGACTGGCGCGGGGGGTGCGGGACCTGCCGGTGGAGGTTTCGCCATTCTAACTGTGCCGTTTTGCGGTTGTGGGACCGCGGCTGTACCATTCATGATATTGATGTGGCAAGTACGAGACGATGAAAGATAAAATAAGTTTTGTTGTATGTAGATGCCCGTTGCCGAAGAAAGCGAATGTCGCACTCAAGTCTGATACACACTCCGCGGCAGGTCTTTGTTTGCACTTGGCCTGGCAGAAAATGTCGAATGTTCCCCGCCCGAAAATTGTGCGTAGCTGATACAATGATACGACATACAGGAACCGAGTATATTATTGCGACATTACTACTTCGCTGCACCGCGATTTGAAACTTGATAGGATAGGATCCTGCAACTGACAAGTTGTGGTTTTTGCTGGCAATAATCCACTAGAAGAAGATCGCTCTGCCCTACTGAATTATAACGCTCAAATCTGAAAGACTGCGACATCTGCGTGGACGATATTTCATAACCCATGTAGTTATGTCGAGGGATCGGGTACTTGATATTTAAGCAGGTCAAGCACTGCAGTTGGGAATTGCTCGTCACGGTCACGACTGACAAGTAGTATTGACTCAATGTGACAAGACGCGTTGTATTGCTGCCCATACACCCACTGCCAGTGATATCTATGCCCCAAAATGGTACGTCCACAGTCATAGCATGGTATCTGGATCGGATGCACTTCCAATAACCATAGATTTGTCACCCCCCAGCTCGCCAGCAAGGAAAAAACAACGGCTCTCGTCGCCAATATATGACCAATTTCCTGACTTCAGCCAGGAGAATCTTGCAGTGATTGATGCAATAGAAGCCAAGCTATCTCAAGGCTCGGTCAACCGTGTTTCGGGTGCGGACAATAAACGCGTGAAGGCCATTGCTGAAACGTTGAATCCGAAGCGGGCTCAGGCTGCTCTACCCATTTCCGCACTTCCAAATGATCCTGACAATCCGTTCACCAGTGGTTTTGCTTCCGCAGCAAATACCCCTTCCTCTTCTCGTCTGCCTGTGCATGGTTTCACGACCCCGCGATCAATCGCGACACATAGTGATTCTACCATTCAATCTCACGAATATGAACGCTCCCCGTCCCCGGACCCTCCTCCCCTTCCAGATTATAATTCTTGGTTTCAATCCGCAACAGAAATACCGCCTATTGCATTTCAAGCCGCCTCTTTCGTTTCTGCCGCTGCGAATGTAGAGTTACACCATGCCCCCGCAATCGGTTTTATGAAAGCTTCGAAAAAAGGCGTGATAGCGCCCTCCGAAGAAGCATTGGCGAAGGCTAAGGAAAGAATGAATGATATCTGGTCGGAGGACTCCCACGATACGAGTGCTTCGACGACTGCATCTCACCAGGCTAACAGTTCCCAAAGTTTATTTACACCTGCGTCTGGTATATCACTAGACACTTCCGCCAAACGAACAACATTTCAAGCACTTGAAAACTCACCCACCTCCCCATCAACACCGGGCCCACAACCACCAACACAACCTACCAACACAATCCGCCAACCTCCAACCGCAACAGCCCGCAGTCTTAGAGGAGCTGGAATGCAGAAGCCGTTTAAATCTCCTTTCATTGATCCTACCAAGAAATCCAAGCTTTTCAATAGCCCAGGAATCGTTCATTCACCATTGCGCACCACCACTTTTTCGACAGCGGGATCTCAACACCATGGGTTAACGTCGACACCAGTTCAGGGCCCCAAAAGCCCCTCTAAGCTTTCATCAATAGCTTCTTCATCCATAACACCTATGCGACCAATCAGTCAGTCAATGGGGAGAAGGAGCACGCCCGCACCATTTGTGACACCCTTTAAAGTGGGGATGAAACCGGGTCAGCCAGGTCACCTCAGATTGCAGCAGTCGGCAAGGGCGGTCAAGCCTTCGAGTCCTGCTGTGGAACAAGCCACCAATACTAAATTTGCTAAAGGAAAAACGAAGGAGGTGTCGACTTTCTTCGACCTCAGTAAGCATAGATTTTTAGTCTTAATAATTATCTAATATCAATATACTAGCCAAACCCCACAACCGAAAGACACTATCGTCTTCTGGGATGGTCCCTCAAACATACACATCGAGCGAATTGGAGATGATGGGAATGTCGGCGATACTACTTACTCTTTATGCGGGCACTGACGCCATTTTTTCTCCACACACAGAAATATGGATGAAATGAATCAGTTGAACCCTAATCTTGCAATATATTATTCCTTCCATACGTCCTCATCATCAGCTATAACCAATTCAGGGGATAGGTTGGAAATGCACCTGGGTTCTAGCGCCGCCTTGGAGGAGCTGCTACAACGTGGATGTTCCTTCGCGACGAAACCATGGGTAGACAATCACTGGTGTCTTATCCTTTGGAAATTAGCTGGGATGGTGGCGCTTGAACCAGAATCGGAGCACAGTCCCGTGACGAAACGTTGGTGCTGGTCTGAAGTAATCCGCCAGTTACTTTACCGGTTCGTGGGTCATGTCCGACTGCATTGTTATCGTTTTGTTCAGTCATCTTTAGTTATGAGCGCGAGCTGAATAGCGGGCGTCGACCTGCTCTTCGCCTTATCGTCACACAAGATGCGCCTGCCGCATATCCAATTGTACTCTGTATCTCTGGTATTTCCTGGTCCGAAGCCAGCATAACAGACGATGGAATTCCAGTCGAACCTCATCCAGAATTGGAAGTGACAGATGGGTGGTATCGATTGCGAGCGCAGGTCGATGCACCATTAGCTAGGGCCATACGAAGAGGTATTATATCAATTGGAAGGAAAATCGGTGTCGCAGGTGCACGCGTTCGTAATCCCTCGGAAATCTTGAGTATACCGTTAATTTTGAACGTGCAGCTGTCATCGGAAAGGAAAGAGCCTGCAGAGATCCTTGAGAGTTACAATTCATCCAAATTGATAATATCAGGGAACTCTTCACATTTAGCCCCATGGCATGCCAAACTAGGATTTCGGGCTGGAGCCTGCATTTCGACTCTTCACAGTCTTACTGCTGATGGAGGGGTTGTGGCCGCGATGGATCTCGTCGTGATCAAGGTTGGCCACCCTTTACGAAATATTGACTTGGGGCTCATTTAGCAGGCATACCCTGTTGCATTCCTCGAATTTCTCGAAGATGAGAATGGGAAAAAAACTCGTGAAGGTCCCCGAAGTGAAGCTGATGAATCTGTTGCGAACGAAAGGTGGCGGGTTCGTTCTCTATATCCTTGTTCTATTATTCCACCAAATTTAAAACCCACATAGAAACGCCGAGAAGTAGAAGCGTCGAAATTACATTCAGAACTCGACGCGAGGGTTCGCAAATACGAAGGCTATGCAGAGCGTCTCGAACAAAGGGCAGGTCCTCACTTCCGATTCGGCCCAGATGGTAGGCCTCATCTCTTTTGAAGTATAACCCCGAGTAACCTTCATACCACTAGGCCCTCCTGATCATATTGAGAGGCTATACGACGACCTAGAAGAGCCTAGCCACGCTAGTAGATTGCTAGGGCGCCTTAGCCAAGATGATGCTGGCTGGTTAGCGAAGCATATCCGTAACACCATAGACAAAGAGCGGGATAGCGCCGCTGACGGCATGGAACTTTTGCTAAACGTTTGTTTACGTCTTCACCGTTATTCACGATTCTCATTGACCTGCTGGTGTAGGATGCATGCCCACCTCGGGATGTTCGGAGCTTCAGAATTTTAGTTGTTCAAGATGCCCGGACCTGCAGGCGCCCAAGCCACCGCACAGCGCAGCTGACAGTTTGGGATGTGCTAAATTTGTCACTTTCTGAAGGCACCACCCCAGGGACATTTACTGTTGGGCAGCGATTTTTGGTATGCGTTCCCCAATAATGTCGAAGCTCACTGATATGCATCGATATGTAGGTGACAAACTTGATCCCTACTCAGATCAGTGCTTGGATGGATTGTGAACCAGGCTCTGAGGTCTATTTGAGCACAAGAAGAGACTCACGATGGACCAAACTTTGACCCACTATCCTATTATTTTATTACGACTTGGACAGCCGGGAATCTAAGCTATTCCCTTCGTTTCGAGAACATCTTCAACTATCTTTCTAATCAAAGCTCTCATGCTCTCGCCACCTCCACCACTGAGGGCGGCAACAACACTTTTCTCCACATATTTCCCGAGCATATCAACTTCAATATTAACCTTGGCCCCGACCTCCTTTTTACTCAGAGTAATCTTTTGTTGCGTGTGCTGGATAAGCATGACGCCGAAGGTTCTAGTCTTGTCATCAACGACCGTGATAGTGAGGGAAGTTCCATCGATGGCGATATATCCCTTCGGGATAATATAAGGCAGAAGCGACGGTCGGGCGGGCGTGGGTTCTGGGAACTGGAACGATAAACGCAAAGAGTCACCGTCGGATACCCGTTCGATCAGAGTGGCAGTACTATCAACATGCGCCTATACCAATTCTATCAGAAGCAGGAAACAGAATAGGTTCGATTTTTAACCTGCACAAAATGACCACCGAATCGAATATGTGCTCCCATTGCGCGTTCCAGATTTAACTGGTCGCCCACCTTTCGTTCCCCTAGTGGTCTATCATTCATGTGAGTCGCCGCGAATGAGAGAAAGCGTGCCTAAGTCGGTACGCTCCAAAGTCTCGTTCGCAAGCCATACGGTAAACCATCCCCCCTTTTCATCTGGATTGAAGTTGGTAACCGTAAGACATGCCCCATTGACTGCGATGGAGTCTCCAATGTGACAGTCGCCAAGATCTGTCCCGACTCTGATATCGTAAGGGTGCATCCGCCCGAGTCGAGTAGAATATCGGAGACAGTCCCAAGATGTTCGATCTGAATTCAATTTGAGAATAGGAAATGGATTGGTGCTACGTTCATACCAAACCTGTGAACATGATTCTGTTGGAGGATTTCCGAGGGGCCCGACGAGTCCGAACCTGATCCGGATGAACCCAACGCCCTTGCCAAACAGCCGGATGCCAAATAAGAAAGCTATGGTTGTACTACATATGCTGACCCCAAGTCATTGACTCAGAACCACCATGAAACCAACGTCACCCATATATTCCCAGCAGCGTCCGATCCCATCTCCGTCCAATAAAACCATAGCACAATCATACGCAGGTTTGAATCATCCTCTCGGCAATTGAATTACTGGCATCATACTATTTATTCAGCACTCCCAGCTCGAACTCGACTTGGATTATCTGTGGGCATATGTCTTGTTGCGGGCCTGGGCCTAGCAATTTCGGACTATCTTGAAGAGCATATCCCTCCGAATGCTGGAGAGGCGCAAAAATACACATAGTATATAACTGGATGATTCAGAATACAGTGTTGGAATATATCGTAGTACACTTTGGGTAGTCTTGAAGGTGTTTTTATTGCCTGATGATAACCCTGTTGTTCTAATTGAATGATTTTCGAGGCCTACGCATTAGAGGATCCAACGGATGTGGATCGTTTTCAGGTAGGTACGTGATTTCGGGTGTGGTAACCGACGAGGCAGAGCAGTGGTTTGGTATAGGCCGCAGATAAGACGCGAGGAGATCTTTGTTTCGCTGGTCAGGGGATTTACCAAGGTGTATTGGGGGCAAGGAATTGACTGGGGATAATATTGGATATCTGTGCCCGTCCTCATTCGCAATCTTGATTTCCCAGCTTCTCGTTTCCCAGTCGGGGGTCATGTCTTCAAACCCTTCGTGTTTAGGCCTTCCCAGTACCAGGTCTCGTAGGAAGCCCCACCATGAATCGAAGAATGTAGTGGCGAGGATCACAGCGGCGACAAAACTGACAGAAATAACCGCGATACCAATCACTTTCCATTCGGCTGCTTCTGCAGGAGGCGTGGATGTTGCTTTGCTAGTAGAGCCTACGCCTGCTGTAGGGGGTGGTGTATATGTAGTTCCTAGGTTGTCGCTGATAGATGTTGAAGTTGAAGTAGTGCTCGTCGTCGACGTTAGTGTTGCTGAGATTGTGGTATCAGCTATAGGCGTTGTTGCCCCCCAGAGATTGTTCTTGTTCCTTTAGTTTGAAGTCCTGTTTTGAGTCCTCCAATCGTGACATCCAGTGTGCTTTTAGATTGTGAGGTGTCCTCGGCGGATTCACTTGACCAGTTGGGAGGTGGGTCATTCCCATCTAGCAGTCCCGCCAGATCACGGATGTCCTTGCCCAAAGGCCACGGGTTGTGGAGTGGTAGTGATAGCGTTTGTAGAACGAGTGTCAAAATTATGATGTTTTGAAAATGCATCTGAAGTCGTGTACGGTGCAACAGTGCGAAGTAGTATGGAAGTGCAGTGATGTCGCAGTTTGGTCGTATTATAACTTTCATGCTAAATATAGCCGACTAATACAGTGACCCATGGGCGAGATATGTGCGCTGGGATGGAGGTTTATCTAGCCGTCCTCAATCAGTTCAGCAAAAAGCGGCCAGTCTGCACTCTTCCGACACATCGACTTGAATTCCCCGTTGGCTCTTGCGAGAAGCTGACGGGGCGGACCAGATTCAACGATTTGCCCATTGTCTAATACCATGATGCGATCATAGTCCATGACGGTTTTAAGACGATGAGCAATTGTTATCACGATGGCCTGGGATAGCTCATTTCTAATTGTTTTCTGCAGCTGGTTTGTCACTGGCATGAGTCTAGGCGCTGGTGCAGAGAGGGGGTTAACAAACCTGGTCATCGAGGAGGGTGTCTATCTGTGAGGTAGCTTCGTCTAGAATAATGATATTGGTCCTACGCAATATGGCCCTAGCAAGGGCTACCAATTGCTTCTCGCCTGCACTAAGGGAGTTTTGGTTGATTGTTATATCCAGGACGCTGGGTGCTTCTGGACTTGGTATGTGATTAAGGAGCGGGACTAGATGGCAACGTTCAAGTACGCCTAAGCATTCCTCATGTGTGTGCTCTCCAAGGGGGTCAAGGTTGCTTTTAATGGTACCCGCAAAGAGGGCCACATCCTGGCTGATGATAGTCTTGGTGGACAAACCCTTTGAGTTACTGGGAGCCACCAGGAAAGATAGAACCCACAATGCGCGTCCTAAGATCTTCAAGCCCAATGGTCGAAATGTCGATGTCATCAATTCTGGGTGAAGTATAAATTAACCAACGTCCCTCGGCCTGTGGGCGAAACACATACATAATTTGGCCCTCAGTGGGTTCTACCATTCTTAATAACGAAAGGGCTAGGGTGGACTTCCCTAATGATATAAAATATAAGTGAGAGCCGAGTTCAAGCAACAGTGGCGTTACCTGATCCCGTTCTTCCAACCTGATATATAAGCATATTACGGACGTATCTCATCGACGGTAGAGTTACTCACAATCCCAATTTTTTCAGACGGATTCACAGTGCACGAGAGGTTACGTAGAGCGGGCGGCAAATGAGGAGCATATTGGACAACCAGGCCGTCAATGATGAGCTTTCCGTTACTTGAGGGCCAATAAGCGGGGGGCCTATTATTCGCAATAACCGCGGGTGCTTCTTGAGGAACACCCATATATTCAACAACACGCTCCACGCTGTTGAAATCAAGCTCAAGTTGAGCCGCAACCCTGTCCATATGATTTTAGGATCAAATCAATACACCATTGCTTGTTGACTTACCTAACTAGTTGTCTACTGGCCTCAGCGAATATCCCAGCTTGGACGATCACGATTGCGGCTGAGCCGTTGGTGACCTCGTTCCATAAAGCAAACATGGTGGCAGCAAAGACGACGACTGACCCAAGACCTATGGATAGTTAGTGATCGAGCAATTAGTAATAGCTGGCGCAGGGAGCATACAGTCGTATCTCCACCGTAACCAGCCATTGACAAGCCACTGAATAATCGGGTTAATGAACCAGCTCCTGCCAGTTGCGGGTTCGCTACGTACATATACATGATCAAAGATTGGAATTTGTCAACCTGGCAATGAATAGTATGAGCTGAGGAAATTTGCGCGGGCTGTTAACACGTGCCTTGGAATAAAACTGATCCTGGTAGCGATTTTCCATGCCGAAGGCCCGCACATGAGCTATTCCTCTCAGAAGCTCATCGAAGCCGGCAAACGCGGGGGAAAGGGACACAGATTCTAGCCTCCGAAGGTCTCGGGACGCTTTGATATAGGGTGGTGCCAGACGAATATAAAGCCATGCAATGAATAGTGCGAAAGGTGCGAATGATGGTATCACCACAAGAATCACAGTAAATGATGCCACGAAGTTGAAAATACCAGAAAGGCAATTCCTTGCAGAATTTTGAAGAGCGCCATCGATGGTGTTCATATCTGTGGTGAAACGATTCAGAATTCTTCCAACAGGGGTGGTGTCAAAGAAACGAGCAGGCGCCCGGGTTAATCTTCGGAGAAGGGAAGTGAATAATGATCGCGAGGCCTGGAGCTTGCGTAATAGCCCAATCCAATGTATAGGAATACTGAAGAGGCGCCAGCAATGGAGATATAGAGGTAGATCATCAGCCATGGTTTAACATCTACCCCAGGGGCAGGGAGGCACTCCAGGGATATTTTATTTCAGGTGAGCTACCACGGACGAGTATGCTTCACCCCACTGAGCCAAAATACCTGAAGGAGCGAGTGAGTATATTAAGCTCTGAGCATCATCATACATCCCCACATACCTGATTCGCGATGTTGATCATTCGGATAAGGAGCATTAGTAACACCGTTAAGACCCAAGACGATATTCCAGCGGCACGAAGATATGTCATGTACGTCTGGATCGAGACCCGACCTTCGGCTCGAGCCTCTGTCTCGATTAGTTTACCATTTCCACCCTGGTATTTTGTCCGTGGGGTCGTCGTTTTATCCAATAAATCAGCTTCGTTTTCGGGAATTCGTTCGGGGTAGGTTTCAACTGGTTCAGGTACATCCTGTAGGCTAAGGGTGTTGACCTCTGGAATAGTTCGGACTTCCCCTTGTCTGAGTATAGCGCCATGTGCAAGCTCGACTTGGTACGCGGCAAGAGGAAGACAGAGGCTAGTGTGGTGGGTAACAAGTATGATCGTACGGTCCTTAGCTAGCTCGCTCGACAAGCACTTCTGAACTAGCTGCTGAGCCGTGTGCATATCTACCGCAGCAAGGCTGCAATCAAAATAAGAGTTTATTTATATCGGTCGGCTAAGAACGCACGGATCGTCGAGAAGCACACACTTTTGACATTGGTGTGAGATTACTATTGTAGATTGGTGAATGCCAACACACGTACATTTGCTTGGGAATACATAGCGCGTGCAAGGGCTACACGGGCACGTTGTCCCCCAGATAACGTAATTCCCTTTTCACCAATTTCTGGGGAGAGTTCGTGAAGCCGTCCCCAATCAACACTTATTGAACATTTGGGCTGACCTGTCATATCCCCCGCATCAAATATTTCGAGGTCGCGGTTCAATGCACATGCCTCCAGAACCATCATATATCGCGCTTCATGAAAGCCATAGCTTGAACCAAAAACGATATTATCTCGAATGGTGGCATGCTCGAGCCCTAGCAATAATGAGATCAGCCGAGGAGAAATTAGTACTTGCATTCTTACAGGGATTCTGCGCGCAATATGCGACCTGGTGATTCGACTTTGAAATTAGAACATGCCCAGAGGTCATATGCATTTCTAATTTTCGGCAGTAAGAAACGGGAGCGATAAAATATAACCAAAAGATATACATACCACCCAACAGCGCAGCCAACAGTGCAGTTTTCCCAGACCCCGTAGCTCCCGTTACAACCGTTAGTTTTCCAATAGGAAAACAGACATTCATCGGCCCTAAGCGGAATCGTGCCTCGCTAGACTGCATTGATCGAGAGGGCTGCCATTCAAACGTCGCATCAATAAATCCGACATTCACTTGAGGGCCAGGCTGTGCATCTTGCTTCGAAGCCAAAGTCGTTGCCCATGCAGGAACTTCTTCTTCACCCAAAAATGCTTCTATTCGTTGCATAGAGATGTAAGCTATATTGACAGTTATTATCGGCTTTTTGTAAATTTATTGATAACTCTAACCGTTGATCATAGCAAAGAATTGCCCGGGTAAAGCAGTCATGGGTTCCTGAAGTTGGGAAAATAGGGCGACTGATGTGAAAGCCTTGGAAACGGTGAGTCTTTCTCCTGCGATGATGGTGTAGCAGAAGAATGAAACAAGTGCTGTTGCGGACGGTATCCACGTCCTGATAGTAAATCAGTGAATAAAATATGACTACTTATGTGTGAGCCTAACCATATAAAGGAAATCGCGGTGTCAACGATATTCTCTTTAACACGCCATTGCAATTCAGCTCCCCTAGCTTCATGTGCATTTCTGGACCAATAATATTCTAGAAATGAAACGTGATAGCATCAGAAAAAAAACGCTGTTCATTCGCAAGCAACTACGTACCCCAGCCATTAAACTTCAGAAATCGAATATTTTGCAAAAATTCGTTGACAAGATTCATCCTCTTATCCCGGGCTTTCCAGGATGATCTAGTAATCTATTTCAATTATGACATCCGTCCTATACGCCATGTAGGTAGACGAAAGGCTCACCCAAATATTATAACGTGCCAAGGGGTAGTTGATAATATAGGCAAGGAGCACAACCACCACCCCCGACAAGGCGCTCCATCCAAGAATTCTGTCAAATATTAGATGGAATTCAACTCGATTAGCAAACTTACTGACTGGTAGAGAAAGATGAGCGCAATAGCAAGGCGTACTGGTGACGTGATAATGCCGGAGAATTCCCAAAATCGTTGGGATACTGCATATGAATCACCTCTATCTCTCTTGCTCATAATCGTGTTCTACGCCATTGGGAAGATCACGCACTGCATTAAATTCACGATTTTTCCCAAGTCTGCGCTGGTTTTCAAATCATCGGCGTGATACACCTTACCACTAATATCCTCTCTTTTAAGAGACTTGTAATGTAGGGAGCAGAATAACTGGCCGCGAGTCCTTTCATAGCACCTCCTGGTGTGCCAGCTCTGGAAAAGGTCCACCTGTGCGAAAGAAAGGTGTGCTATAAAGGTAACAAGAGCCCAATAGTAGGCTTCACGTCTAGACTCAGGCGAGTCATTAGAAAATACAGCTAAAATCTCCTTCATGGCATATGGTGGTAAAAACCCTGGGCATTAGTCTCCTATTAGATAGTGTTTTCGTGATGGTCGATTGACTCCTACCAACAACGGCACTCCATAACTCTAATACAACATCGAGAATTAGATCCAGTGAGTTCGACACCAATAAAAAACGCAGTAACGAGTGAGTGGGATACCTAAAACAGCGGTTAATATTCATGGGTTTATCCCCTCCCAAAACATACCGAGCGCGGTACTGTAAACATTTGTTGAAAATATTCTTGTGTCTGAAAAATGGGGACAAACCCCAGATATCAGAGTCATTGAGTGTACCACGTTTGGCAAGGTCAAAGATGGGTTCAACAAATGAGAAGGTCGACCACGACCAGAGAGTGACATCATCTTCTGGACATGAGAGCGTCGCAGCGGGAACCTGAACACGGCAAACAAGTTCAATAAATGGCACGGCGGCCGCGAGTCACGGCGTACATCTGTAGGTCTTGCAACATTCAAACCAGGTCGGGTTGCTTTGAGTGGGAAGGTGCCACCAACCCAAACGAATGATAAAGGTATGGCTATCTGGATTAGTTGCAAGAATAGGCGGTCAGGCCAACCAGACTGCGTTGATGTGCTGATGATCCTGAACAATGGATCAAGGGCATGGGAAAATGCAAGAATCATAGAAGCATATGGAGTTGTTGTTGGAGGTGTGATAATGAGCCTCAGGAAAATGTAGCTCTAAGGAGGCATCAGCAAAAGTGCAAACGACAGCATCAACATACCCATGTGGTAAAACCCAAGAAGGCATTGATTATGACCACAGAAACATCCCCTCCCAATACAAAATTATAGCTAAAGTTGGCGAGCCAAAAGCAGCTCTCCGAGAAGCTAAGGCCGAGTAAGATACAAATGCTCAACTTCAGTTTCGAGTGTGTGTCTCCGACTGGGTCCAATAAATCTTCCAAGCTCAAAAAGTTGCGGAATGGAGCTGACAAGACGCGGCCAGCCCTCCTAAGTATTCCTGGAAAGCGGATGTTTGATGCACCATCGTAGGCAATCACAAACGACAGCGCGATCGCTGGAACGACGGTGCTGAATGGTACGGATTGAAGATATGACGACCAGCTTTTTTGCTTCTGTATTCGTCTCGGTTTCCGCGTCGACTTCATGATAACGATTTACTTACTAGATCAGATAAAGCCCCAATCATAGAGGGCGAGTACAGCGACTAAGAAGAAACTTGAAGCTTGGGTCAAACCGCTGTGTCATTCTCACGCGTAGGTGACTATCAACGTTTGTAAAGTACGTATACAGTATACATGCTTATTGTATTGCTTGGAACATGGTGGCAGATAATATACTTACTGACAGGTATACATGCAAAAGCGAATGTAGTACGGCCCCCTCCGCGCCCCCCAGGGGTCCTGCCTGTAGTGACATTCAAGACTTTAGCAGGTGAATGATAGTTTGGGTCCAAAAATTGCAAAGAAATGTTTCAGTAAACCCGGTATATTATCTCATCAAAAATCGTATAATAGGGAACCAAAAGAATCATCCTTAATATCGATCAAGAGGTGAACTCACAAGTTTGCAGCTTGGCTTCTTGTGTTGTGCCCCGCGTAAATATTAAACAGGTTTGAAGCTTCTGGTTTCAAGTTGCATCGTTAGGCTTGGCGACTCTACCAAGATCGTGCAATGACTCGTTCTAGAGAAGACTGGCATAGGTACTATGTAGTAGGAAGTCGATGAGCGCAATAGTTACATCCGTGACGGTCACAATGGGGATGGAAGGTGATGGAAATGGAATGAAGGCCGCTATATATGTAATCGGAGCTATGGGCTGCTGAACGCAAGACCGTGTGTCATTCTATACTGCCATAACAAAGATGTCGTCGAGAGAACCTCTCTGGTTTTGTCATGAGGTGCGCGCAAGCTACTGTGAATGGTTTCACTTATGAACATTGGAGAATTTAGTGCCACTCCGAAATGAGACCTTTAATGGTGCGCGATTGAAGTCATTTCACCGATGGTAATGGATACATGATTGAATTGGCGCAGGCTCCCGACCCTATTTGTGCATCATGTCATGGAAGCTTTGTTGAAAAGGTTTGATATTCACTGTATCCGCCCAATCGAATCTAACAGTCATGTGTAGATGGAGAATCCGTCTGATGATCCTCGCGAGTTTGCGCACCCGTCCACCGATGCTGGTCCTGGTGGAGATACCTTTCCTCCAGGGATAGACAATTTTCTTCGTGTGTTACCTTCCTGTGAGGGGGACTTTTGCTCACCGGATTTTATCCAGTCGCGCTGCAGGGGTTGGTAAATGGAGGGATATCACAACCCCCCCAACATACCCAACGCCGCCCGAGTAGTCCATCGACGGTCTGTTCTACTTTCAAATCAATATTGCAAACTGACGCGGCGATTTCCAGGGGCCTCGATTAACGTTTGAGGTTCGTTCCAGCAGCGGTCCACGAACAATTACGGTCGGAGGGGCAAATACCCTAGGTCGACACGGAGAGTCCAGCCAAGACAGCCCTGGACACATTCCAACCATGTCCGAGTGAGGACTCCCCTACCCCCGCGAACAAAACTGAAATACCATCTTCCGCAGATTTCTTCGGCGCGGCTCTGAAAGTCCTGGCGGGCCAACAATAACAGGTCCTGTGATGGCACAGTATTTAATGGCTCTGTTGGGTCAGCGGGATCCCTTCACGCAATTAATGATGCAAGAAAGGGGTAACGAGAGTGGCCGCATGGGAGATTATGTGTTTAATCAAGAAGGTCAGAAAGCACATACGCCCGCGCCTTTGAAAAACTCATTTGAGCCCCTAGCGTTGGATCAAATTATCACACAGATAATGGATAATTCCAACTCCAATCGACCAATTCCCGCTACCGAAGACATTATCGATAAGCTTCCTCGAGAGGTCCTCGAGCTAAAATGTATGCCGCTGTTTTTTGAAACAATTCCTGTGATTACTCATACAAGATCACTCTAAAGCACCCATCCTGGAAAAGGATTGTGCTGTGTGCAAAGAACAATTCAAGCTGGAAACTGAAGACCCCGATGAGCAAGTTGTCATCACATTGCCATGTAAACACCCATTCCATGAACCCTGCATCCTCCCATGGCTTAAGTCTAGTGGCACTTGTCCCGTTTGCCGGTATGGTTTTGCAAAATTTGCCCCACAGTTCATATTTATTAACTTTGCTCAGGTATGCCTTGATACCACAACCGGAGCACCATGGACCTACACCATCTCCAGGATCAGAACCTGATTCAAGTAGCCGCGGGGCCCGTTCTAGAAGCCCTTCATCCCAATCACGCTCGCGATCACCAAGAGCACGAGAGCCAGGACTTTTGCATACTCTTTTCGGGAACTATATGAGCAATAGCTCGTCATCAGGCGATAACTCGAATCGAAGCAACTCTCGCCCTGGTCGCTCCAACTCGGGTTCGTCTGGGGCCCCCAATTCTAGCAGTAATCTACCTGGCAGCTGGTCGGAAGACTTGGACTAGGGTAATATCATTTGTTAATACTACTAACCACTTGTAATCCCCGCGTTGTCTTAAGTTTTTTCTGAACCTCGATTATATATGCCCGTCACAACCAGATCAATTGAAATTTCATATTTATGTACAGTTCAGTATATGCCCCCAGGTACTCAGTTGGTGGTGGCATGAGTGAAAGGGGTAGTGGCGAATCCAACGCGCCTGTTGGCAGTGTCAAAGACAGTGTAGAATCGCTCGAGGAAGGTATAGCCGTTGATGAAATCAAGGCCTTCGCCACTAGGGGTACCGAGGTCGGCAACGACCAGGTAGATGCTGCCTGATACACCACCAATATCAGCGTTGAGTGCGCGCGGCCATATTTGAGCATTCGCGGTGAGTTCATATGCCACCTGATATCAAAAATTAATGTCGGCTTTTTACGAAACCAGATCGTACGTACACCATTAATGGTGAAGAACAAGCTCTGCAGGTTTGCGAATTGAGCGGCTGTGATCCGGAGTAAACCAGTGTTATTGTCCAGGACAGCACCAGTTGCAGAGCGGTAGCGGTTAAAAGCATCGGTGGCGAGCAGAACCAAAGTGGTACCTGGTCGTCTTCAGCGAGTTGTCCTCAATAATGTATATATAGACCCACCAGTATCAACGATACCTGCAGTCGAGGACAGGATGTTGGTAGAAGCACCATATCTGACCACTTGATTGATACCCCAGAACTCGTTGGCGGGCGAGGTGCTCGTGAGGGGGCTGCGGAAATGTGAGGTATAACCAATGTAAATCAAATAGCGACGTACGCGAAGCCGATTGAGCCAGTGAATTTGGAGGAATCAGTTCCGCCTAGTTGATTGAAAGATGAAAAGCAAATTTTGCAATATAAATGTACACATACCCCAAGTGAGTTCACCGTTCAACACCTCATCAGTCGTAGTTGGCTCGAAAGAGATACCAATCTGGTTGGCACTGATTGTACCGCGGGAGAACAGGTTATCCGTCACGGTTGGGATTAGAGTGTTGGTTGCGGGCGATAATGTGCCTTCGAAAGAAAAATTAGCGATTTAGTATTTTGGTGATATATTTTGAACCCTGCGCACCCTGGGTAAGGTCAACGGGGCCAATCCTGTCGCGAACATCAAGTCAGATGAGTTTTATGTGTTATACTCATAGCCCTTACCCAAGGATACCGTCTGTTCCATCGAATCCGGAGGACTGGAAAAACAATATTGACCCTTGGTGAAAATTGATGGTTGATTTCACTCACCGAAGATGCTACTCCAATAGATTGAGCTGGGATAACTAACCCAGAGGCAAGGGTGACAGTGTCAGTAAATTCGGTGCCTTTATAGTCGGTGAGCAAGGCTGTTCCATGTATGGAAATGATTATATTTTACCAGAGAATGAGCCAGATCCATATGTAACCGACTAAAAGCGCGGGATTGATTTTTGTTGATGTAAGATAACTGGGAGAAACTCACGACACGGTTCGATGTTTGAACGCTCGTGGAGGTCCTTGCGTAGGACCTACCTGCGCCAACCCAGGTGTTGGAGCTAGATGTTCAAGTGTTAACAAATGGCTTCCACAAGATGAATATTGCTGGTCACCTTCCGGTGTCGATCAAAAGCTGGTCTTAATAAATAGTCAGCCACAGACCCATTGATCACTATCAAGAGGATGCCTACATGTCGTTGCTGGGCTACCCACACCAACGGATGCGATGTAAGTGACCGCCTGGTTGTCTACCTGCTCATTGATTACAGCATCGACCTTCAACCCGTTGATCTTGGCCTCGGCGCGTGCACGGAGGGCTTTGGCTCTGTTCTGGTCATGGCGCACCAGGTTGTGTGCACTTGTGACATTAAGACGCCTGGTAAGTGGGAGAGTGACCAGGGAGTCGCGAATCGCGAGAGGGTTGGCCGAGACGGCGAGAGCAAGGAGAAGGGTGGCCAACAAAGAGGAAGGGAACATTGTGCTTTAGGTTATCACACTGATTAAACTGGATATAAAATCCTGTTTTTATAGAGCCCCCAGGCATTAGGTGCCATATGGTGCACCAAGGGCGGAGGTAAATGGTGGCAGCCTTATCCTGCTGGCAAGCGCGAACCAACGACTCAACGAATCTAGAATAATGTCGCATCAGTGCTTCTCTGGTGACGGTGTCAGCGGAAAGTGTGCTGACGAACAGAACCACCCGTGATCCTGTGATTGTTATGCGCGGGCAAGCACGAGGTCTCGCGCAATGGATGGTGGATATGCGGGCGGATACCCATATGAGCTGAACCAGATAAATCCCACAGTGAGAAATGATAACAAAAATAGGTCGATGGCTTCACCAGTTGTATCAGGATTTTGCAAGGAATAATGGTGGAGTGGGTAAGAATCTAGCTCGGTCAATGTATCGCGTGGTGCATGGTTTTAGGCTACGCGTGATAAACAAGATGGCTCCGAGGGTGGTGCATCGGGCAACATGCATCATGTTTTACGCTCGAGCACAAAATATCTGGCTACAGTTGCCCACAGGAATATTTGGGTGATTGGGGTTCGGATCTTGTGCTGCCCAGCACATAACTGCCCGGAGAAGTTGGCGGCTCAATATGCTATTCGATTACAAACCGTCGGTTCACCCAGGGCCACCTAAATTCACTTATTCTTAGCGCTCACCTAATTCTATTTTTTGCTCTTACTGACCATGCTTTGATTCCAATAGAAGCCTGCCCCAGATTCGCGGCTTCTCCAAAAACCCACATGTTCCATTGCATCCCGCGCCCAGTGCCATGATCTGACAAAAAGTTTCTGATAGTTCTGGGCTAGCGAAGTCCGGTGCCGCGGCAACAAGTTGGCGTGCTGCCAAGTATTTGGTTGAACCCAAAGGATCCAATCAGAATATATGTTGATTGTATTCTCAATTCCACCCCATGATCCATGTATCTGCTGTTCCTTCATTTTCCAGTTTCCACCTGGCCATGCGTATACGAACTTCAGAGCCTTCCTTCGGTGTCAGTTGTGAACGTTTGGATTTATCAATGATGGTTACCTCGCAGCGCAGGTGGAACACTCAACTCCAGCGTCTGGTGGCTATGCGTGCGTCATACTAAGCAACGCCTGTCTAGGTGTGTTCTCCTCGGATTCTGTAGAGGATTCCTTCCCCTCCACATGCCCCCCATGGTTATGGTGATCATTGTTCCGGTACGCTCCAGGACAAGCTTGATACACCAACTCCATCCTACATTCGACGGAGATAACGAAGCATCCGCTCTGCGGCATGGGTAGCATGCCTATATACAGCCGAACCCCTCACAAGGAGCCACAACCCATCCCCATTAAACATCAGGCCCACACATCATTTTCAAATCCTTATGTGCCGAGGTAAGTATCTACGACGATAGAAGTCATACTCCTTGGGCCCCCATCAGTTTATTCACGAGAGGGTTTCCTTATAGCCGCCCATTGATGGATTGGGTATTTATAAGGGGTTCAGCTGGCTATGTAACGCCCCCTGCGCGCCATTCTACTTTTTTCACGATATCGTTTATTCACGGATGCTTACTAGCCAATCCTGTAGGTAATACAATAGGTGTTCTCGTCCGACCACTGAACTCCGGGGATCATTGTGATGCCCCCAGTATCAAATAAAATATTTGGTCTAAGCAAAACGAACTTTCTCTCCGGGTCGACCTTCGGATAATAGGACAACGGCCTGAGGAAAATTGAGTGTAAGCATTGGTTTTAACAAGAGCTACTCACATATTTCCCGCTGATTTTCCACCCAGGCTCTGCTTTGTCCAGATTTTCTGCGACTTCATCCCCCGAATCTCCAAGCCCAACCACTACATCACTTTTGATCGTTCTCAGACTTGCTATTTTTGGAGCACCAGCTGAGCTTGCCATCGGCCCAATGGCCATGTCGAACGGAGTGCTGGCGGGAGCAGCACAGTCGTAGGTCAGTTTCCTATGGTTCAGATCCCCTTTGAATATGACCAGGTCGGACCGGGATAGATGGAGGAATAAATCTGGCGCCTCAGAGTGAAGTTCCCAAAAGGTGTACCCTGTGCACCAGAACGGGTGTTGTTCATAGACCCATTTCCCTTCCTTTTCATATTGCTAACGACTTCACGTTAATTGAGGTTCAATTGGTGTCATGAAGGAAACACAGACCTTCCAACGTGTGCCCAGCCTCCTCAATGATTCCAATTCCACATCGGAGGCCTTCGGAAACAATTGGCCATACACCATGGTGTTCAAGAGCCATTGCCAATCCTTTTTCGTTACATCGGAGACAAACCATGGGATTCGCTTCCCATGAAACCGGATCTGGGTGGCTAGGCCACTCTGTAGCAAAAAGTCGGCTGTGGCAAGAATCAGCGTGGGTAAATTTGCCTATCGGGCAGAGGGTACATGCCGTAGACACAATCGCAGTAAAGCTCGAAACCTGCGTTATCAAGGACAAAGTCGACTCTGCCACCAGTTTTCTCGCGCAAGACTTTTACCGTCTCCCAAAGCCCGCTGATATGGTTACCAAGAATATTCTTCTCTGTTGCAGCAAGGTGATCACCTCCTGTAGATTGTAAAGACTTGATTTGCTCTTCCGTCATGTTGATGAGAAGAGATAGATCGGTCGAGTTTCCCCAAAGACAGACTTAGCAAAGACTATTAGTATGAGTATCGTTGAGCGAAAGGTTAGATTAACCTTGGGTCAATTCAAGAAACATGAGACGCTCAGCCTCAAGCTTCTCGCTTGCAGACAAATTATCCGAGATTTTGAATGGTTCAGCAAACCGCATTGACAATTCAAACACGGCCTCAGAGGAGCGAGAGAAGGTGTCACACTAGTAGAAGTGTTTGCATAAGGGTCTGTAAGTGGGCGATATGGTTCGTACCTTTTGTCGATAGAAAACATCATAGTCAGTCCAAAACTTGCTAACGCTGAAACATTCGTGAAGTCGCCGATATTTGTATGCTTCTGCGAACAACCAAGGCGCATTCATAAAGTCTTTGCCTGATTTGGGGGGTTTTAGCCAGTAGCGCTCTTCGCACCATGACCTCACAAACCTTGGAAATATTTCGCGATTTCTTTGTTCCATAAGGCGACGTCGGCCTCGCCATCGTCAATCACAGGGCGCAATTTTGCATTTCCACTGAGATCAGTCATAAGGTCGCCCATGCGCTCAATGGATTCAACGAGGTCAACAAGTTTTTCCTCAGAATATTGTTCATTTAGAGTACGGGTTGCGTCCTCAATGGCCTTTCCCAAGATTGTAGGAAGGCGAGACTGCATTGTTGCATGTGCAAATGAATATTCATGGTAGCCACGGTAAGCAGGCCAGGGGGGATTGTTTGGGTCAACCTATTCAGCGCGCAGGGTGTGAAAAGCGGGTACAACGATATATAGCAATAGTACATACTCTTGTGGGCGTTCTGGGCCAGACGGCTTTGATGTCTTTCTTGCTTGGAAGATGGCCAAGAGAAAGCGTAACTCTGGAAGGGGCGGTGGTAGTTGTACCATTGGGCGGCATCGTTAATTGGGCAATGGGGTTGATGGTAGGTAGAGAAGTAGGCAACGTTGAATCCCGGGCCCGTGGATGCACATATATATTTGCAACTTTATCAAAGTTTTCCCGCCAATTTACTCATGACGACTGTACCAACCTTCCATCCTTGGCTCGAACCCTTGAAAAAGCGGCACAGAAATTCCTTTTTGGACGTGTACGCATGAGGGTGCCTATGATGTCATATGTAGCCGATCAATTCACGGGCCAGAAATTAGAATCACGGCAGTTGTGCGGCAATTGCAAACGTGTGCAGTGGGCCACTAAAGCCTATCCCTCAAGGCCTCACCATTCAAACCACCCTGTGATCATCATTCGCTCGGACCGCCGCCGATCCCTTATCTGACAAACATTAATTCCTTGGAGTCGCGCGTTGGTTGAAATGACCCGGGCCTGTGAACTTGACTATAAGGGGTCCTCAAAGTCGGAGTATCAGCAGCCAATAACCAGTTGCTTGATTACAAAAAAAAAGCGGTTGAACCAACTGTAGATGCTTCACTGTACGTTTAATTATTGGTTTTAGACAGCTTCGGCAGGGCCCCAATCAGAGAGATTACATGGATGACGGAATATCGGCGAACTGAAAAACTTCGGTTCCCGCAGCAGACTCTTTGGAATCGGAGCAACTGCAACCGCAAAGAGTTTATGCTGACAACTCCCTGTTATCCAATTTTGCGGATGACATCACTCCTTTCCAAATCACCGTCGGTGCAGTAACAGCGGACTGTATACAATTAAAAATGACTTCATGCACATGTGAGCCGGCGGAGTTCTCTGCTCCACACATGATACATGACATTTACAACGATTTCAGAAAACCTTGAGACAAGCGAAATTTCAAAAATTAGACGCGCGACGCGCGTCCACGCGAAAATCCGAGTCGATGGTGACGTCATCTCCCCAACTACATTCTGCTACATTTTGTTCGTCCAATTCCACCCGCGCAACTATCAACATGCAACTACCAAATGTCCAAAGCTTGCAAAGGTGTGACGTCATCCAGACCTCGCGCGGTTTTGCACGGTGTGCGCACACTTGTTCAAAAACTTGTTTGTCTCAAGGTCTTCTGAAACCGCTATAACCTTTCTGTCATATGCTTTTACATACTCATGGCCCTTGATAACTTTTTTATCATGTTCGACCATTTTGGCGGTTGCAAATACGCTCTATTGTCCAAACGGTCTATCCAGGGGTGGTATCAGTGCCACTGGCCCACTTTGGGAGAATCCACTTCACCTGTCACTCGGAGTCACCAGCCACTAGTCACTAGTGGGCACTGGCAACGCCTGCGAACAAGATGTGACATGACTAAGCCGGATTGTGGCTGAAGGTGCGGTAAACATATAAAGGAGCTGGTGTAGCTTCACACAATGCGCCGATCCCTTGACCTTGGCGGTGAAAGTTGTATATAATTATAAACTGCTTGTAATGTACGTGGAAAATTTTTAAATTTCCTCCTCCTTGTGTTTGTGGTGGTACGGAAAGACAGAAAGGGAGGCGTTTTTTCAAGATTTTCCACGTACAATACAAGCGGCCTATCATTAGGATGATATTGATCACTTAACCGGAATAATTGGCGAAGTGTTGCGACCCCCACCGACTCCTTTGCACTAGGGGTGAAACGCGTATTACGTAAGCTTATCAGTGCGTCGAAACACACCCATCTGTAGCCCATTTGCCCGTAACTACTGAACTGGTGGGTCAGGCCCATGCCGTGAGTAAATAATTACCAGAAATATCCCAAGGAGCGATCTATTTCTTCGTGATCTCACATTTCGTGGCTTGGAACAGCCCGGGTGGAGAACCACCTGGCTCCTACTACATAGTGGCCGGCTGCCCCCTGCCTGGAGCCCCGGATCTGACTAAAATCAACCACCCACACATCAAATGCCTACATCATGCTCAAGGACCGGCTTGTTGCATTCGAGAACCGTGCCGAATGATATGAGCAGCGGTTGAGGTTCATATTAAAGTTTTGAACAGGGGTATCAAGTGCTAAACTCACTTATGCATAAATTATCACTCATATAGCCTATGTATCTGTATTTTATTGTACTTATACATACCCTACCCGCCTGTTTTGTCCCCCGACGGAGGGTGAAGGTGGATTTGCCACCTCAATTCAGTATTTGGCAGGGGTACAAATATATACAAACAGCACGCTGGTTTGGCAGGCGTTGCCAGTGCCCATCACTAGTGGGGGGTGGCAACGCCTGCGAATTGATCGTGTGCTGACTAAGGCTCAATGTGGCTGAAAGCATGGTCTGTATATTGGCGAGGGCATTGGGCGCCGAGGAGTGCTCCAATTGTTTAACTTTGTATGAGAAAGTTATGTAGAATATTGTTCTGAAGAGATCGTTCGTTGTAAAATTTTTAAATTCTTCCGAAATGTCTTGATTCGGCCTTGACAATAGTCTCTAACTCGGCAATTAAGCCATTTTTTTCAATTTTACAACGAACAAATTGATTAGGGCACTATTCAAATGATATCCAGCATTATTCCAGACATGCCAGTTGAGTGTGTTGGTCCCA
This sequence comes from Infundibulicybe gibba, assembly GCA_015501065.1. Classification (NCBI taxonomy): domain Eukaryota; kingdom Fungi; phylum Basidiomycota; class Agaricomycetes; order Agaricales; family Omphalinaceae; genus Infundibulicybe; species Infundibulicybe gibba. Next base: position 1,655,758 of record JADNYI010000001.1, read on the forward strand.
ATGCAATGCGCGACTTTCACGAAGAAACACGTGTTACGTAATGAAATGAGCGCGCCAGGATGTGCTCAGTTATTCAATTTTGTAAGCATATCTTCTGTAACTGAGGCGTTTTCGAGACATATGGGGCGCAGGGCGGTTCAAATAGTCTTCTCGAATCTAATCTCACTGTCAAAGGGATTGAGTTTCAGTTGGAATGGCATCGAGAGCTACCATTAAGTAATGCTGAAGCAGAGACAGGGAGATCATGATCTTGAACACCAGCTCCAATAATCGAACAATTTATTTTGCCATGCCATGTATCATACATATTATTATACATATTCTAACGGTTTGCGTACCTTTATAGACCTTTATATGCCCATGGCGTTGCCCCAGGTGCAGGTGGAAACGATTTGCCATTTCATGAGAGCGATTTAGCATGCGACAAATAGAAACAAACAACACGATTGTTTCGCAGGCGTTGCCACCCCCCATCACTAGTGCCAAGTGGCACTGGCAGTGCCGATGCCTCACGCGGTCACGTGTTGTATTCTTGAACGCGCCTGAATTCCCACGTGCAGGCAAACCAACCTTGTATAACACCATCTGGGCCTCCAACCGGCCGGGCTTCTCTAGCCATGTCCACTTGGAATATTGGACTTAACGACGTGTCGGATGAAGCGCAAGCACTCAAGGACAAACTAGGGAGCAAAGGTACGTCTTGAACGTCCTGGTTATTGCTTCGCAGTCCTAATTGTCGAGTTGTATTATACAGATGGCCAAATCGCTGCACAACAGACGCAGCTTATGAAGCAAGCTATTGAATTGGAAGAATTAAAATCTACTCTAAATGAAACACTTCATAAGGTGATCTATTGAATTTATCGAGGTGTTGATTTATATATTAGTGCCACACAGTTGAGCCATGAGAGCGATCGCGCCTTGCAACTCGAAGCAGAGGCATCACAGCGGTATGAGGATCTACGCAATGCGAAGATTGCCTCCCAAAACGTCCAAGCGGCACTGGATTCCGCCCATGACAGGTTCAAGGCCAAAGAGATGGAAACCAGAGATCTTCAAGAAATTTTAGAGCGCGTGTCCTATACGTCGGATGAGCACAGGGCGCATGGTGCGAGATTGGAGAAAGAAAAATCCATCCTCGAAGCGCGCGTTCGCGAGCTTGATGCAGCAGTTCAAGAATCCAAATTTCCAACAACGACATCCAATGGGAGTCGTGTTTTTTCCCGCCCTCGCTCCTCATCAGTATCAAATACCAAGGTTGTTGTGCTTGAGAAGGAGTTGAACGACGTGCGTGCGAGACTTTCTGGGCGGGAGACTGAATTGCAGGCAATCACGCAACGGCTCTCTCAAATTCAAAGTCAATTGATGAAGGCTGACAACGAAAAATTGGCGATGGAGCGGAAGATGTCAGAGCGCCTCGCTGAATTAACTTCTCTGCTAGAAGAAAGGGAGGATGAACTCGAATATTTGAGGAGCGGCCAGGATGACGGGAGTCGGGAGAAGGAATTGCTAAAACGAATCGAGGAAGACGGTGCCAAGATCGCAGCACTGGAGTGTATGATGAAGGAAATGCCAGATATTTACGCCAAAGAGGATCTGCTACGGAGGGTCGAACACCAACTCGAACATCAAGTGCAACGGACCAAGGAGTGCGAAGAGCGAGAAATAGAGATTATACGGCAAAAAGAAGAAGCACTGGACGAGCTCGATGTTATGAAAAAGCAGATCCAGGAGCTTATCACAGCTGCCCAAGAGAAGGAGGCAGCTATTCAGGCTCTTTCCAACCAAACTCAGTTAGTCTTCTACCTTAATTCACCCTTCAGCACGTTTCATGCAATGTCCCCAGTGATGTTTCGGAATCAGTCCCTGATGGTGCATCCCACCCCACAGCCGATGACGCTAAACTGGTTTATATCGAACGGCTGTTGAATGCAATCGATCGCCTTAGAGGAGAGCGTGATGCGCTCCGACGGGATGTCAACTTCCTCGAATCAGAGTCCAGATTCACCATCGATGCACTGGAAGCCAAATTATCCGCCTCGTCTGACATGTCAGTAGAGATGGCAAAGTCCGTAGCGGCCCTTCACCAGTCGAGAGCCGAGATGGAACAGCTCCGCGCCCGCTTCCACAAAACGGAGGAGCTAAAGGAACGGGACATCCAGCGCCTTCAATTGGCTGCGACCGCGTCCATGGTGCTCATTAGTTATATGAATAGTAGGACGGGGGAGTTACAGCAGGAAGCGGATGACCATTGGCATACTCACGCTGAAGTCAAGACGGAATTGGAGATGGTAACATCCTCGTTGGATGAGCTGAGGATGAAATTGAAGGAGGCAGAAGCAAAACTCGAGGCCAATACTTTACGCCTCGAGGCAACCGCAAGTCAGCGGGACGATCTCCTATTGCAATTGCAAGGCAATGACACAGTCAGCTCCGAGACGAATGAAGATCAAGAGACGCGCGCATGTCTGGCACAAGTTGAATCCCAGCTAATCGAAGCCTCCCAAAGGATCGAGGATGTCGAATCGGAGCGAGATTCGCTCAATCTTCAGGTCAAAAATTTGACGGTAGATTTGGAAAATGCTCAACAGGACCTGGCTCGTGCAGAGCGCAGATACACTACCCTTCAATTCCATCAGCTTTCAGCTATGTCTGATAATGAAGCTACTCGGCAGCTTCGACAGCAGATCGAAGAACTTGAACAGCGTGTCATGAGACGAACGGAGCAGATTGGGATTCACCAGCATGACATTCGCCGACTCGAAACTAACCTCCGCCTTCAGGAAGAAAGGCTTACCGAAATGACTGGTGACCTCGAAACATTGGCCGCCCAAAAGGATGCCATGGTCGAGGATTGTGCGGATGCTCGGGAGGCCAGAGATCAGGCCATTTCGCGTGTTGAACAGTTGGAAATGGACGTTGAAATGTTGGAAGCAAGGGCGGACGAATCGGACCGCGCTGTTGAAGCTATGGTGTGTATTGTCATGCAGAACGCAGGGCGGTCAAGAGGAGCGGTCCAACTTACTCGTGAGAGAATCGAGCACTTGGAGGTAGAGCATGCACGAGTTAGCTCAGCTCACCGGGAGGTCCTGCGCCTCCTAGAGGAGCAATCATCGAGGCTTGCGGATACCGCGTCTAAATCTTATCAGGATAACAGGACGATACAGGAAACTACGATCGCATTATCTATTTCTCAAGTTGCACTCACAAGCGCTCGCGGATCTGTGACTGAATTGGAACGGGATAAACGCGATTTACAACACCTGATCGCTGATCTTCGGGGACAAATAAAATCACGCGTTTCCGAAACGCGAGAATTGAGCCAACAGCTAGATGATCTACGACAAAAATCATCCGAATATATGGCCGAGTCGATTACCCGTTCGCTCGAGCTGGAGCGACAAATCCAGACACTTAAAGATGCCAGCGCGGATTTGGAAACTGCCCATCGCCTCGCCATTGACGACCTCCTTGCTGCAAAAGGCGGACTCGAAAGTCGTCTAGCAGAAGCTGATGGGTTATTGAACAGGACCGACCTCGAGAGCGAAATATCTCAACTTAGGTTTCAGCACGCGCAAGAAATGGACCGTATTCGTATTCAGCTCGAGGAGAAAACCCATGCGTTGGAGGAATTACAAGTCACTTGCACTATTTCTCAGGGAGAACACGATCAATCGCTCTCCCAATCCACCACTTTAATTCGTGATCTCGAGGGACGCCTTGCGATGGCAACGGAGGGACTGGAGCAATCTGAAATGCTAAATTCCCAACTCTCTCGGCTGTGTCAGGAGCATGAAAACAACCTGAGCCGTTTGAAAGTGGACCTGGAAAATGCTTCGCGAGAGGCTCAGGCCGCAAAGGTCTCTCGGCAAGAGCAGGAAACTTCATACCTACACGTTCTGGGCGAGATTAAGACAATTAAGGAGGAGCACGCACAAGAGTTGGCTCGCTTTGGTCAAGAATCTTCTGCTTCGAGACATCAGCTAGAAAAAGAATCCAAAGAGCATCAAGATCGGATTGCACACCAATCTAAGGAGTTGGACTCCTTGCAGCAGGAGCTCAAAAATCTGCAGATGCAATTGGACGAATCCCGGGCGGGTCGTGGCCGCGACCAGAAGGAACACATCAAGGCAATCGAATTGGCGCGTGATCAATGCGAGCTCAGCGAGTCTGCATTGACGCAACTGAAACAAGCGTCAGGTATCATACAAGAGCGATTGAATCAAACTCAAATCGACCTCGAAACAATACAAGCAGAAAAGTCCTCCTTGCAAGAGCAAATTACCGAACTTGCGTCCGAGAATCAGCGATCGATCTCCTTGCATCGGTTCCTCGAGGGCCAGATCACTGAAGGGTGCGTTCAGATTTCTCCCTGTTTATCAGCCACTAAGTTGATCATTACACCAGACAAAGAACGATAGCTGCCCTTGAGAAAGAGCTTGCAACTTCACGAGTCGAGTTGGCTCGTATGGAAATGATTGGGAAAGCAGCTGAAACCAATCTTAATCTTCAAAGTGCTCAACACAAACGTGAGACGATGGACCTCCATCGCGAACTATCCTCCCTTCGCTCGCGGCCGGACCTCGAGAACTCACTGAAAGAGCTTCAAGAGCGCAATAATGAAATGGAGGAGCTTCTGCGAACTAAGTGCGCTGAAATTGAAGCCAATGATGATCGTGTTCTCGAGTACGCTTTCTTTTACCCCAACCCTTCCCTAGCTGACATCTATATTAGAATGATGAAAGAGAATAAGAAACTTTCAACAAAAGTGGAATCACTGTCTCGCAAAGTGACGAACCTCCAAACCAAACTAACGGCCGCTAAGGCTACCGCCCAAATGACCAATGTATCTCCGCCATCAGTCCTGGCACCAGCAAATGATTTGCCGCGTCGTCGCTCTAACAATGCGTCCTCCGCCCCTCCTATACCGCCCATGCCCATTTTTGTCAACCACGCTCATTCCCCCGGCAATTACACCCACATGTCTCGCACCGTGTCCGGGCCCTCGTCCTTGGCGAGGCCAAAAACCCCTGAACGAGGACATCCACCACCCGTTTTCAAAGCTCGTACTCCCGAGGAACAAATTGTACCAGATTCATTGGAAATCAATTCAATCCCTTCTACATCATCGATTGGAAAGAAGCGACGCGCCCCCGACGATTTCGAGGATTACGATAGTCTGCCCCCACAAGTCTTTACTGCTGAAAGTGTGCCTGGAGATTGTATGGAATCCACGACCCCTCGGGCGCGAAGAGTTCTGAGTAGCATTCACTCGGGTTTCACCCCCCGGCGAGGCCGACTTATGGCCTCTCCGAAACGGGCCGTCACGACTGGGTCCACCCGCGCGTCTCCCGTGATTGCAGATGTTACAAATAGCCCTCGATCCGCATCTCAATCCGCAAAATCGTCCAAGCGAAGTTGGCTTGGTAAGATTCGAGGGGTGTCGACAGAGACAACAGGAAGACAAGCTTCATCCCGACAACTATTTGAGAGGGGTAAAGATTCCTGACATCGCCCAACCACGTCCAGTTTCGCATACATTGTATTCTCACCTCATACGTATTTATTATTAGGCATAAGGCCTATCGCATAGCGACTCGTACGATCCTCTCCTGTCCCAATCATGCACACGTGTAATGATATATGTTCCTATTCGTTACAGCTGGAACAGGAATCTGGTGGCTGCATGTGTATTTGTTCCAATCACTTCATGGCAGCGACCAAATACAATCCTTTCTGAACCCGGCTTTCCACATTTAAACTCGAATGTTCGGTAGACACCACGAACACCCGTCATGTACAGACTTATCCCTAGAGCTGCGTGACACGTTAGATTGGAAGGTAGGGGGCCTGCGGACATTCGAGTACCTACTCGACATCCGGGCACTTGCGATCGAACCATTATCTGGTATCCTTGCCATCGGTATGCGGCGTCAACTATCGTGTATATCGTGTATATATCAAAGCATACTTCTGGCAGGTACTGCGACCGGTGCAATCCACCTCTTCGGTAGCCCAGCCGTCGAAACAAGGTTAACCCTTCCTAATGAGCAGGTTGGGGTGAGATTTGTTCAATTTGGGATCTCTTCCTCAAATTTAAAGCTCATCTGTCTTGGTATATACTTTCACTTGTCCCTGCTTCCCAGCCATTCAATTATAGCCTGGTTAGATGATAACAATCAACTCTATGTCTGGGATATCTCGACAAATGACCGCCCACGTTTCCTCACCGCTACTCGATTTGATCAGATAAAGTAAGACATTACCAGATTTTCTTCCCGAAAATGCCTGATTACTGCGCATCCAGTTCATTGACGCTCTCACCGTTGCATGAACATGTCAGGCTGCTCGTCCGCAGATTGGAGATTTTTCTATTGATGCTATTCTCAGATTTTCGTCGCATTGAACTCTGGCGAAATTCGGACTTTCGACCTTGGGTGTCTGAGAAAATCTCCGTATACCATTCCCAATATGTGGGCACCATTTCAGCAAAAGATGGTCAACAGTGGGATGCTTGACTCTCCGAATCCCAACTCGTAATCTCTGTCCTATCCGTTTACCAAGCCCTAATCACAGGTCTTCCTAGTAATCTCACCGTGGAGACGGTTGCACATCCACGGGATATTAACCTCTTGTTCATCGCATACACAGGTTCGTACACAATATGCTCTTCGTAACTAAGAGCGTGTGGTAAATCGGAACGCAGGTGGAGTAATCCTGTTGGACTTGGTATGTTGAATATCCCCTTATTATCGCATAATCGATTATCGGTTTAGACAGCAAGAAGCACACTTCGGGCATATGAGTTTAGTATACCACCAGGAGCCCCAGGGGGGTTAGGGTACAATAGCCGTGTAGGAGAACCCTTCACCTGTTCGCAAATTTTTATTTTACTAATTCTTTTAGGATATACTCCAGTATCGGCGGCCCTCAGTCACAACAATATCCATTCATCCCGCCGGTCACTTTTTTTCTGTTGGACATACAGACGGTTCAATATCGTTTTGGGCGGTTGAGGACGAAGATCAACCACTGTTTGCCTGCACCATTGACACAGATGATATCAACATCCTTGATGCCGAGAAGCTTGAAGGGAGTCTCTCGCCTGAGGGGAACCCATTATCGAACCATGACTCCCCAGAGAACAGGGAACCTATTTTCAAGCTTTCGTGGAGCGGCTTCCCTAATTCTTCTGATCCACGAGGAGGTCCGACAACGCTCACTATCCTTGGCGGCCTTGTTCCCGGCGGACCGCAAGGCCTAACCGTTCTTTCACTTCCCGCGTTCAATCCAGGGGCGCCTCCGGATCCACAGCCTGAAGGCAGCGATCATCTCCATCCATCTCTACGTTCCGCAATGCGTGACTCCGTCAAGGCTCTCAGAACCTACTTTTATGAAACTAGTGGGGTTATCCAGGACTATCTATTAGTTCCACGAAGCAATCCCCATTATACGGGCACGTTTGACCCCACCGCAATTTTACTGTTGGTTGAGGGGATGAATCAATGTCGCACAGTGGAAGCGTATCAATTTCCACCCCCTGCATTCTTGGCCAAAGGCTCAGATGGATCAGATCCGGATGTGGTCGCGGCGAATTCGACGCGAAGCCCCGAAGCACTAGCAGAGAATTTAGCGTCTATCCTAGAATCATTGGAGATTGATGAAGAACCACAGGTTGTGCGGCTTCCTGTGACTCTTTCGTACGGGAATTCCGGTGTGATTGATGGACAACTCGTCAAATTGGAGCGGGATGTATATCAGACTCTCATGCATTCTGGCGATGCAAGCCCTCAGCTAGAATTGAAAGGTGGGGTTGCATGGGCTGATGAGGCCCAAGCGAATGAAATTAAGTTGGCAAAGGTATGTACAATTCATTAGATAACCCATACCCTAACACTTGTTAAAAAGTACCAACCACACCGCGTGTTAATAACACATCACCTGGACTTGACCATCCATTTTTCCGACCTCAGTGCGCAGCTGCTCGCAAACATACCGCCCACGCCACTGGACCAAGACTTCCCCAAAGAGCAGTCGACTCTTACGATAGACCTCAACACCATTTTCAATGACGCCGCGGTCGTGCGCACAGCACCCCCTGAGCTCCTGAAAAATCCGCGTGTGGGGTCTGTGCACCTAGCACCCGAGGCACTGGAGGTTGCCATTGCCATGCGTTCGGGGGAGGTGGTAACCTATAGACTTTCAGCAGAAACTCATGTCCCGTATGTGCACCGAGAACTGAAAGACAAAGAGCTGGTATTATTAGACCATCTCACTAGTCGCGTCCGCAAGGAGCGATTTGCTCCCTATTTTTTGCTTATTCCAGGGAGGGGGCCGGTCATGGCATTGTCACTATCAGACATAGGTATAAAAAAGCTCATCTCAGTTTACCAGTGTCTGAATACCACCTGCCTTAGGCTTCCTGGCTGTTGGATATGCAGATGGGTCTCTCCTTGTGATGGATATGCGAATTCCGAGCATTATCTTCCGGCATGAACCAAACAAAAAATCGAAAACCGTGGATGCAATTATCAACCTTATATGGACCATCAGTCCCCTTCAAAAAGGTTTTTCCTTGTCTCGATTGTCTCCCACTGATATAATTGTGCCAATTGATAGACCAACAATCTTGCATCCGCCTCATTGCAGCCCGCGCCTCTGGGAGTGCCCAAGTATTACAATAAGTCGTCTGGGGAATGGACAATGGGATATAGCAGGCGATCCCGCCATTGCAGAAGCCGCAGCAGACCCGCTACCATATGGAGGGTTTGTTTTAGATAGCAAGACAGGAGTGGAGATGAAAGCGGATCGCTCGAGAATGAGTGGGTTGGGACATGGTACAACTGGGAATGTAATTTATGTCACCGCGGGAGCAAAGGGGGCACGATGCTTTCTCAATATCACCGGGGAAAGGGTGGGCAGGGTGGAATGGGGGAAGGTAGGTGGTGTGTGTGGTGTGCAAGTGGTTGAGCGAATGGGTATGTGCGTTGTCCTCCCAAAATTACCGGCGAATTCCCAGATCAATAGGCTCACGGGCGTTGGTTGTCCTCACTGACCGACACAATGCTTTGATATATTCATTGCCCTACCTAAATCATCTACACACTCTTCAACTTCCCACCACGCCATCTCTGTAAGCGATTCTAATCAACTGAGCGCGCACCGTATTCACATGCACAGGCCACCTTCCCTTGAGCCCTCTGGTGATTTCACCTCATTTTCGCCCTGGCCTGGTTCCTCCTTCTCATATCAAGCCATATATGGTACTCTATTTGACTTCCGGCGCGCCTACTCACTACCACGTATCTCGTTCGCGCCTCCGTCCGTTATGCCGCCCCAACCCAAACCGGTCAATGTGGGCCCAACATCAATACTAGGTTCTTGGTTCAGATTTGGGGGGGAAATGAGTGGGAAAGAACTTGATGCATTGCGTCCGTTTGTGGTTACCGCCGTCTATCGTTACCGTGTTTGATTATGGACTAGTTGGTGGACCTGAACGACCTGTCGTCCAACCTGCACCTGGCCAGAATCCACGGGATGCTACATCCTCTAGCGCAGTTTCAGGGGCTGGTGGCGATAGGGTGGGGCTAGCAGCAACAGCCGCAGGGCTTCAGGGTAATTTATATGGGAGGCTGACTTCGGCCCTCAGCGAGCGAGGGTACGTATCATCCATGTCAAACACATTATGCTGACGGCTCCAAATAACTTATACGCCTATAGGCAAATGTTAGGTGAATTAGAAGATCGATTTAATTCACTAGAGGAGGGAAGTAAAAGCATGGTCGCACAGGTTGGTCCGGCTGATATTTGAATTCATTGGGAGGCCAGTAATTTGATTCCATGGCCAGGCAAAAAAGATGGCTGCTCAACAAACGGCCAAATCTTGGTTTGGCTTCTGACTATGCGCAATGTACAACAAGCATGCTATGCAATTCCAACAATGTAAACACCAGAGTCCTGCACCAAAATGTATCTGCGGTCGGCGTTCTCGCTACCACCTCCCGCCCTGTTCCTCCTTCGAGTTACCTCTTACCAAAATATCTGTTGCACTCGTGGTCGCCTTCTTTCTCTGCTCACTTATCCAGCGTGCTCAAAACCACTACCCACGGCCGATTTCTCATGATTCCACTTTAAGAAGTTATTCTATGGTCAGGGGATGGGCGTAATTGCAGGAGGGAGTTGGCTATCGGACATGTACTAAATTAGGCACTACCTGATCAATGAGATCGGCGATTATGAACTTTGGTAGAGTTGCCTGCTCCTAGGTCCCGAAGTAAGCTACATTTTGGTCGGTAGGAAGCTTGAGCGTTAGTGAGGACACCGCCGGTGTTTGCGAGACGTTGAACTTCTGGATGGTGAATTTCGGGGATACCTATTATAATTACAGCTCTAAGAAAGCTGTAGTGTAAGTAAAATAGCACTTATACGCGCCTTTGTGAGCTCAACGGATTGTGCGCGGATGGATCCCACAAGTCCGCACCAACAATCCCAGCGAAGTTGTGGGCTTGCATCCCCGCCAGCAACTGTAATCTATGCGAATATATATACTCAATCATAGCTATAGCTTGCCTCTTGTGAAATACAGGCATACATCTACCCAAACTTTAGAGATTTAATTATACAAAGCTACTCCAGCCACGGAACAATATATACTTCTTGAGTGCTCCGGCCGCCAGTGATTGATAATTGACGACCTCGGAGCCGCGCGGCCGAGCACCCCGCCTCGTGGCATTGGTAGCGAACATTTCTGAATTTACGGTGAGTGTAGAGTGAGCATCGATAGAGTTTATTCCGCCGTTGGACAAATCAGGACATTTGATAAATTACATGAGGCGACCGTCGGGCTCCTCGGTTAGATAATACATATATATTTTACCTAGTCATTCGTTTAGTTTTTCTCTCGCGTATGTTCGAACGGGGTATACACGATATATCCGAATTCACTCGTTTGCTTCGACGTGCCCGGACCCGTTAGGACGAGATTTGACAACGTCATACAGAGGGGCGGGTTGCAGGATGATTGCCGGGATGCCGCGGCAACTTCCCACGGCAGTGTATTTTGTGTGTTGATGTTTAGTTCCAAAGCCTCTCAATGCGACCTCGAATTCAGAACAATGCGGCACTGCTTGACCATAGCTCAAATCAATATTTTAATCCAACCATCACACCCGGACCCTACTACGTGACTTGAACCAAGCCCGGCACAGATCGCATCCATAATGTCAAACTATGACAGTCTACACCGACAATGCCGCACACTCGAGAACCTATTTGACGCAAAGCTGACATCCTACTCCCAACTGTTGTCAGCTCGGTCACATTCGCATACGGGGGATGTTGAGGCGGATGGCTCTACAGAGCGGTGGCAGGACATGCAGATGGAGCTCGATGAGCTACTCGAGAAGGTGGATTATCTAGGTTGTTGTATTATAAACCCACCTCATCCCCCTGGTATAGATCGAGGAAACTAATGAACAGTTGGGCATACTTGCTAACACTCCCGAGCTACTTTCCCCGTCCATTCTCCGCGCTATCGAGCGGCACCGAGAACTGTATAGAGACAATTTGCGCGAACTCAATAGGACCAAGGTGCGACTCCTTCCCCACCCCCATGTTTTATGATACCTGATGCCGCGCAAATTCAGGCCAGTGTAAAGCAGGCAATGGAACAAGCCAATCTGCTGTCTGGCGTGCGGAATGATATTGAGTATGTACCGCTGCGATTTGCAAATGACGTGGCTGCTAACGAGGCTCAGCGCCTATAAATCCTCAGCAGGAGACTCACTCCTTGCGGAGAGGGGGAGGATCGACAGCTCACATAGGATGACAGACGAACTGCTTGAGTGAGACCCATCCTGTTCTCAGCTATACTTGTGACTCAAGTGACTGTCGCACAGCCAAGCATATGAGACACGGTCGGAATTCTCGCGTCAACGAACCTCACTTGGAAATATCAACACCCGGATGATGGGAGTCATGCGTAAGCTCTCTTCCTAGCAATGCCCTGCGACCTTGTCTCATCTCATACATGCGAAAAGATAAAATGCCCGGGATCAACAACCTTGTCTCAATGATCAAAACCCGCCGGCGGAGAGACTCGATTATCATGGGGGTACTTATCGGCGTGTGTGTAATTATTATTCTAACGTATCTGTGGCATTGATACTCGAATGGATTAATGTATGGGCGGGCGGATGTGGGATATATTACATTGATGATTTAACGCTCCAGTAATGGTTTACATATCTTCCTCATTATCCAGTTGCAAGATCCTCCGTTCCCGCCCTCTACTTCGCCGTGCTTTGTGCTGACCCTGTCTAAACGCCCGCCAGTTCTGCTCCAGCCGTCTCACAACCCCTATCTCCTGCTCGTCTTCATACGATTCATCAACAGTATCCCACCCTTTGTCCTCTATCCTCCACCCCCTGACTTCTGCAATAATCTGTACCATGTCCCATGTGCGTTCCGTGCAGTGTCCAACATCGTTATAGTCGGACTCGGCGAGTAGACGGTCGGGTGCACAGGCTGATATAAGGGCACGGTGGTTGGGGGAGCGCATATTAATGACTGTCGAGAGCGAGAGGTAGATGTTGGGGTTATGTTTCTGCGATACATGTATGAGTGTCCTATTACGGATCGCAGCGCTGCTCGACTGACCTCGATCTCGCGCCATGTTTGTGGGCTCACACCACAGCTGTGCATATCGAGGCTGATTTCGTCCCACTGCGGGCCATGCTGGTTACGCATGCGCTTGAGGAAATCGAGGGTGGCACCCTGGGCTTTGACGCTATGGAGGCTGATTGGGCGGCGAAGCTCGACGGCTAGGGAGACCTGCGCCTCGAGAATAAAGAGTTGATGTTCGATTGGTACAGTGAATGGGGTCAGCCGACGGGGGGTAGACGAAAGAGACGAGGGGAAGGGAATTCGGAAGATGCGGTCAAGGCCAACTTCACCCAGGAGGGCGGTAGGGTGCGAGGTAAGGTTGGTGCGGAGAGTGTCAAGAATTTCAGGGAGCGGGGTAGGGTTAGGGAGATGTGGTAGGATGGATGCAAAGATGGATTCAAGATCCTCATTATCAGATTCAAGGCTCCCAGAGAAGAATAGATTGCGGTAGTGAAGATGCTTGGAGGGTGGCGGATCCAAGGTGGAGATGGTATGCGAGAACCATGGGTGGTAGCCTGGGGTGCATCAGCCTAGGGAAAGTGCAAACGTAGGGGCGTGCGCTGACCAAAGGCAGGAATAACTTTGGATGGGTAAGCAAGTGCGAGGTCGTGTACAAGAGCTTGGTCCGATTGCTTGGATGCCATCGCACAAATAGTGATGGGCAATTCGTTCATCGTTGCTGTTGATATTGTAGGGGCATCTGTTGGATGGCAATGGACATCCACCAGATGCGAGAGCACGGATGCCGGAGGAAGGCCGATATCCAACTTGGCTCCAGTCGTGCCCATCTCAGTACCAACAAAGATTGTTATATGGATCGTGGTCGGTCATAGAACAGTCTGATCAAACATATAGTCTCGACAAATGGATGCTTTTGGCGGACATTCAACAACCCCAAACAGTCTCTCCAATGCTTGGTCTCCGCCAAATCGCGCCCAGACGTATCCCATCCCCCATGGGCACCCGTACCATAACCCTCGATGCCTCCCCTCCCATCCATCGCGATATGAGAGACGCGCTTGACAAAGGGCTCTTCCACAAATCCCTCTCTGTGCTCGCTGCTCAGGTGCCCCCTCCCAAGACGGGCATAATGCTTAGATCTCAGGTGATGAAACAGTATGAAATAGTGTTGCTCTATTCCCCTGGCCCCGTATAAATATATATTTATTCCAGGTCTCTGATGAACCTCCCCAAGATTAGGAGCGTCGTGCCCAACCCATCCGACCCAGAGGGCGACCGATTGATGCTGCTCAGGGTACAAGACGAATGTGTGTTTTGATCCTGCGCCTGGGTAGGATGAGATATTTATATTATTGCAAGCCAGCCGAGCTTTCTGCCGAAATATTGGAGTTTCTCAAAACCGAGGCAAAGGGGCTGGTCAAGTATCAGCTAGATCTAGATTATGATTATTGGACTGCAGGCGCGTATTTTTGTCCCTTCGTAACCTTGTAAGCTCGTGTTGACGTTGGATGATCACAGATGAAATTTTACAGGCTATTCTGCCCGAGGATCTGTGTGAGGGCTCACCCACTGGTTTCGCGATGACGGGCCACATTGGTAGGCCCAGAAACGATCAATATCACCCAAACCCTGTCCGACAGTTCTTATTCAGCTCATGTTAACTTGAACGATGAGTATCTGCCTTATAAACATATCATCGGGCAGGTAATCCTTGATGTACGTTTGTGGTGCCAGCCTCCTCTTCCTCGGCTGATCATACACTTTCCAAAGAAAAATAAACGGGTTCAGACGGTGGTGAACAAACTAGATAGCATTGATAGCCAATTTCGTTTCTTCAAGATGGAGTTGATAGCCGGCGAACCCAACTACATCGTTGAACATGTTCGTCTCTTCTCGGCATTCAAGCCCGGGGCTCACGTATTCTGTCTAGCATGAATCCGACTGCCGATTCACCTTTGATTTTACCCACGTCTACTGGAACTCTCGCTTGCATACCGAACACCAGCGTCTTGTTGAGTGTTTCTCGCCACACGATGTCGTAGCAGATGTTTTTGCGGGCGTTGGGCCATTTGCGCTCCCAGCGGCCAAGAAGGGGTGTGCAGTGTTGGCAAACGATCTCAACCCGGAGAGCGTGAAGTGGTTGCGGGTGAACGTCAAAGAGAATAGGGTTAGTTGTTTCGCATGGTGTTTTTGGCGCATATGTTGAATATATCTAGGTTTCCGACCTTGTCCGAGTGTCATGCGAAGATGGTCGAGAGTTTATTCGTTCAGTGGTTACTCGGGCCTACGACGAGCCATTTCCTGCTTATACCGGCCCGCGCCCTAGTAGAATGCAGGAACGAGAAGCTGACAAGAGGCGACGAAGGTTAGGTTCCCCTACCCCTCCGGATTCAAATACAGCGCCCACACAGCAACTGCCCCCACGGACTCGCATTGCTCATTTCGTAATGAACTTGCCTGATTCAGCTATACAGTTCCTAGATGCATTCCGTGGGGCACTGGTAGACAAGAGTGCAGATCGGGATCTTCGTGGTTTGTACGCAGACGCATTACCGATGATACACTGTCATTGTTTTACGCGAGAGCTGGAGCCTGAAAAAGCGGAAGAAGATATTCGAAAGGTATGATTTAACATTTAAATAAATTCATGTTGCTTATAGTATATGGTGAAGCGGGTGGAGGACAAACTGGGCTGTGCGTTGAGCGAAGATGTCACTTTCCACCTAGTGCGCTCAGTGGCGCCTAATAAGGAGATGTATTGTATTAGCTTCCGACTGCCTTCCGAGGCTGCGTTTGCATCGGTGGAGTCGTAGTAGGTGTAGTATTAATGAACTACCATGGCTGGCATCCGATCCTTGTCCGATCCTATTCCGAGTGCAGCTACCGATTTTTCGACCTGGGCTCGGCAGTGCCGACACTGGGACCATTGGGGAATTGAATTGAAACCGTTTGGATCGGCTATGCGACTTATCACATCACGTCCGAGTAAGATAGACCAATGGTATGAGTGTATCCGGGCGTAGTCGGCGGATCGCATGGAGGTTTTGGATTACCTAAAGCGGGATCATCATTGCCATTTGTTAACACCGCACGAAAAACTTAACCGCCCATTGTAAGTTCTCAAATCTCTATTCTTTCCCTACGGCCCTCGTGCCGCAGCCCACAAGCTCTCTAGACGACAACTAGACATAACCAGCATTGCGTTCCGCTGGACCATCGTTCCTTTCATCTAGAAATTGACCTTTCAACCAAACTCATCGCGACAAAATAGTCACCTGCGGTGCAACAACCACACAAAAACATATACCTCCATTTCCAACTCGACTAAAGTTATGTCCGGCGTCCTCCCGACAGCGGAATGCGACTCGGGTGATGATTCAGGAAAGGGCCCCAGCCTCACTGCTTCTGCCATCAACACGATGCGTACCGCAGTGGCCGTACCGGAAAGCGAGCTGAAGAGATGGAGGAGGACGTTCGACGCCAATGCCAAGGTGGTCAATGGGGACAAGTAAGTGGATATCAGTACGATACTTTTGGCATTTATGCTGCAATATCCCGAGGCTGGGTTGGGCTGGGCTGCTGGTCACATGAGCCCTCGAGAAGCCCTCAACATTCGGTCGGCTGGAATATTTTTGATTTCTTTAGTGCGGGGCTTTTTATGTATTCTTCCTTACCTCCCCTTTTCCCACCCTCGCCCTAATATCTCAGGATTTTTGGCTTTTATACGATCTCATACATCATGGTCATAGGTTCCTCGATCCCGAGAGCTTCGTCAATGCGATTGCGCCCAAGGGAGACTTGACGAAGATCGGACGCTCGCAGTTTGCGATCCTCTTCCGTGTCGCGGACACCTCCCGGCGTGGGCTCGTTTCATGGGAGGACTTTACCGTCTTCGAAACCCTCCTGAAGCGACCCGATGCGGATTATTGGATGGCGTTTCAGTTCTTTGATGTGTGAGTGCCTGTAGCCGGTTCCGTTTGATGCCGCAGATAATAATCTGGGTATAGAGATCACTCAGGGACTATTACTTATGAAGAATTTAAGAATGTGTTTAGTGCAAACATCGGCCCCGATGCTATTCCGTTTGATTTTGACTGGTGGGTTGCCACGTTTCACCTCACACCAATACGTACTGATGCATGGATCTGAAGTGATTGGGTCAAGTTGTACCTCGGAAAGAAGAACGGAACACATGTCCTTGGATGTACGTGAATTCTGATATCGTCAATTTATCACAGGAAACCGACGGTCATTTTGTAGATAATGAATTTACACAGCTTATGAAGGGTCTGCAGGGGGAGCGCCTGCGCCAAGCTTTCAAATATTTGGACTCTGATCAGGATGGGTTCATTCGGCCAGAACAGTTTAAGCAGATCATCCTTGTGAGCTATCCGTATATCCAGCCCGCGTAGCCCGGGTTTATTTGGTGTACAGGAGATTGCAGGACACAAGCTCTCAGATGCAGTGATTGACCGCTTGCCGACTCTTTGTACGCTGAGCCCTGGACAAAGGATATCGTATTCTGAAGTCATTGCTTTCCATAATGTTATTCGAGGTAAGGCGTCACTTCAACAAAATACCTCCTCGTCGCTCACTTGAGCCTTAGAAATGGACATGGTGGAGCGGTACATTGGGTTCGATTTTTCGCAATATCCATACTCAGGCATCTTTTAGAATTATCCGTGAAGCGACCGCAAAGAGCAAAGACGGTCGGATAGACCAGTCTGATTTTCTTAATCACTCTGCCCAGAGCTCGCGCTATTCATTATTCACCCCGATGGAGGCGTCCATCATCTTCCACTTTGCTGGCCGCGGCATTGCGAACCAACGCCTTGCTCTCTTGGATTTTGCTCAGCTCCTGGACCCGCGCTGGCGTGCACCCCATGATGATTACGAGCACAAAACCCAGCCGGTGCCAGTATCTTTTATGCAAAATGTTTTGCACGGAGGCTACAGCTTTATACAAGGCGGTTTGTAGAACATGTCAGCTTTGGATTGTTCTGATAGCTCATCGGCTGGTGTGATGTAGGTGTTGCCGGAGCATTTGGGGCGACTATCGTGTACCCCATAGATATGGGTAAGTGGCTACGCCATCTTTGAGAACATGTGGTGATGAGTATCTGTAGTCAAGGTGTGCCGTTAGCATCCACTGTGTGGTTATTGACAGATCGATGTGACTCTTCATGATGACCAGACGCGGTGAGTCCATGATCATCACGGGTAAATATGTCCTGCTGATGTAGGTTTCCAGAATGCAAAACCAGCGGAGCACAGTTGTAGGCCAGCTTTTATACAAGAACAGCATTGATTGCGCCCAGAAAATATTCCGCAATGAAGGCTTTGTTGGATTTTATAGGGGTCTTGGCCCACAACTTATAGTTCGCACCCTAAATCTGTCAGGTTATGCTTGGTGACTGATTCTATGGCATATCAGGGTGTTGCCCCGGAGAAGGCCATCAAATTGACTGTCAACGACATCATCAGATCCAGAGCAATGGATCCCGAGACCGGAAGGATAAAACTTCACTGGGAGCTTATTGCCGGTGGAACGGCTGGTGGGTGTCAAGTTGTAAGTGGATGATCATGTCACTCGGGGCTTTGATCCTGATCAACATCACGCCCAGGTTTTCACCAACCCGTTGGAGATTGTGTAGGATGGCCGCCCAGATTGATCAGAACCCCACTGACGTTTCACCATAGAAAGATTCGTTTACAGATCCAAGGCGAGGCAGCCAAGGTTGAAGGAGCTATACCAAAGGGAGCGGTTCATATCATCCGCCAGCTAGGTATTCTTGGGCTGTACAAAGGCGCCAGTGCCTGCCTACTGCGCGATATCCCCTTTTCGGCTATCTATTTCCCTGCCTATTGGCATCTGAAGAAGGACGTCTTTCATGAAGGGTACAATGGCAAACAGCTATCGTTCCTGGAGACATTGGGTTCTGCAGCAATAGCGTATGCCTTTCTATGTGTATTTGATTGGCAGATGTTGATGCGCCATTTGATCGTATCAGTGGAATGCCCGCAGCTTATCTCACCACACCGGCAGGTAGGCGCGAAGTATTAGCTCATCCTACCTCTATTGATTGAGTACATTAGACGTTGTGAAGACTCGCCTTCAAGTGGAGGCAAGAAAAGGACAAACCCACTACCAGGGCCTTCGGGATGCATTTGTCAAAATATGTACGTCTTAACCAATCGCCGTCCATGGGATCAATAATCGGAGATATCATAGACCGAGAAGAAGGCTTCCGCGCGCTCTTCAAAGGGGGGCCCGCCCGAGTGATCAGAAGCAGCCCACAGTTTGGCTTCACCCTGCTTGGTAAGAATCAACTAGATTGGATCTTAAACGGCTATTGACTTCTCCACGATAGGCTATGAGACACTCAAAACTTGGGTATGTGGATTTATCGCACAGGTGCCCTTGAAACCACTAACCGCCACCCGACCCTGTAACAACCAAATGTTTAGCTTCCTGTAAGCCCCTCACCCGTTTGACGATCTTCAGCCTAATTTGAAATTGGTAACAGTACCCCTGGCAAGAAAAACCACGACAAGTAGAGACTGCTCTCACTTCAAGGCCTGATGAAATGTCCAAAATTCGAGCAAGGAATGCTCTGAAAATTCTTTTGGATGTTCACGGCGATTTCGGACGGAGGGCTGCAGCATCTGGAACGCCGTTGTCATTGTCAAATCCAAGGCTGTCCTCATAGAGCTTGTTTCAGTCCAGGCGGGGGTAGGGTATTATTAGATTTTTATGTTGGCAACTATACACTTTTTATATTCTGACGCTAGGATTGAGCCAATAGGATTATTCAATGCATGTGAGTTGTCCCTAGAGACCCATCAGGAGATGTCCTGTGAGAATTTTGATGTGCATGGAGGTGATGGATATGTCAAGCTGTTGCGATGGAAGACGGGGCTTTGCTAACCACTATTGGCTGGGACCAATCATCGTATCTACTCAAATAGCGGCAAGTCCTCATTTGCTCTCATCCTTCTCCCCATCTCTGTTCCCTTTCGTTTCGTTCCCCTCCCCTCCCTTTTTCTCTTTTAAGCGGTACGTTCATATTTTCGTTTGGTATCACCAATGAGGAATCTAAACCGTTCCATAGCGCTTGCCGCTTCCCACCCCATCCAAATACTGCAAGACAGTCCCCACCAGCGTAGACCGCTACTTCACTTTCGATAATTATATTGCAGTTATCACGCATCCCACCCTCTTTAATCATGAAGTCTATCGCATTTGGTCTTGCGCTTGTCAGCGCAGTAGCTGCTCAGATCCCTAATGGCGTATCCATGGTACCGGCAAGTTCCCCGGCCGCCCCCACCCCAGCTCCGAGCTCAGCCCCTGCTGCTCCGAGTTCTGTTGTATCTGGATCAGCCCCAGCGGTGTCCGGCTCACCAGCACAATTTAACCAGGCCCCCCCTTCACAATACACGGCTCCCCCTTCCCAATATGGGGGTTCCCAGTATGGTGGAGGCTCGTCACCCCCGCCACCTCCGCCACCCTCTGATTTTTATTCGGTCATGCCGTATTCCATGTACCAGAGTGGAGGTTATAAAAGCTTGAGCTGTGGTTATGGTTGGTCGAAATCATCAGACGGTTCCTGCCAGCCCGAGTCTTGGGTAGGTTCAACATTCGTATCTGCTCCTATACGAGACTAAAGAAATTTACCAGTACAACACCCAAAGCTTTGGTTGTTATGAAACCGTGATTGTTAACAAGTGCATACCAACCATCATATCATGAACGTAATACTGATGATGGATTTTGCTAGCATCGTGGAGCAACAGTACTGCCATAACTACATCCAAACGGTTACCCAGACTTACCATGATACCGTTACCCATTTCGCAACAGTGGTAAGTTGGGTCGGCTTTTAATCGCGTTCCTCGACTCACGAGGTTGCAGACATACACACAGACTGTGCCAACCACCATCACGATGCACGAGACCGAGGTTCAGTTTAAAACTAACACAGAGTTTAAGACGGAGACTCAAGTCTACACCTCTGTGGAAGTTGTCCCCACAACCAAGGTCTGGGTGTCTACCGAGATTATTGATAAGACCCAGACTATGGAGCACACTCTCACTGCCACTGAGACGATGACCCAAACCAACGTCTACACCCAAACGGCGACCCAGACTGACACGGCGACTGAGACTGTTAAGCAGACCGAGACTGACTTCATGACGCGGACCGAGATGGTCACCATCGTCCAGCCCACGACTTTCATTAGCACTTGGGTTCAGACCAAAACCATCGATAACGTATTTGCCACTTCTCTGTATTGCCGCATAAACCTGACTTGCTGTTACGATAGACCTTGACCCAGGAGGAAACCGTCGTCTCGACTGTCACAGACCAAATCACCTCAGTCCAGACAGCGACCATGACCGAGACCATGACAGACTTTGTCACGAAGACAGTGGTCAGCACCATGATCGAGCCAACTACATTCACTTCAGTGTGGGTCTCAACGGAAGTCATGGATAGCGTAGGTCTATCAATTTATGTGGTGTTCTTGACGCTAACCACGCTACATAGACCAAAACACTCTTCAATACTGTCACGTCAACTATGATTGAGAATATGACATACCTGAAGACATATGTCTCAACAGCCACAGCCACAGCCACCGAGACAGCCACGGCAACTCAAACCGTTGTGGAAACTGCTCTCGCTGATTGTCTTGGAAAAGTATATACTCTCCTATCGCATTACCAAAACATTCTGACGCTCTACTAGTGCAAATCATCCTGGTCCCTACAAACTGGTAACAGCAACACATGGAACACATACGCTTCCCCCAGTGCACCTACGGCAACCTCGTACGGTTCAAGTTGGTCTGGCTCTTCGTACGGAAGCTCTGGTAGCTCCAGCGGATCTTCGGGAGGCTGTAGCGGATCTTCATGTGGTGGTGGATGCAGCGGCTCGTCATGCGGCGGGTGCAGCGGTTCATCATGCGGCGACTCAAGTGCACCAATGGCCAGTGGGTCTATGGCAAGTGGTTCGATGGCAAGTGGTTCGATGGCAAGTGGTTCGATGGCGAGTGGTTCAATGATGGCCTCGGCCACTCTCGCTGCAAGCGGTTCTGCTTCAGGCGCGGCCTCTGCTAGCAGCGCTTCCGCCAGCGCGCCCAGTAGCTCAGCGTAATAGCACGGAATCCGTCTAGAGATCATACCATAATGTCCTGTTCATGCCATACGCTAGAGTTACTTGTCCGGGGACTCGGACTACCTACGGACAGACCATATACTTCCTGATTTCAAGTTGTTATATATATATCACATACTGGGTGCCATAATTTTTTCTCTCAAGCATCATTTCATAAAATGGCATAGTATTATGTACTTGGCCTACATACAACACATTTGCATCACAATAAGTATTCACAAAGCCATACATATCTAAGAGAGCAACATGATTTAGAGTTACAAATCAATCACTTTATACCACTCATCCACCAATCATACCGCTCATCCCACGCTCAAATATCCACACCCATTGTCTCAGACGCTATAATTACCAAAATCATAGGCGTAGTTTGATACTCCCTCCGCATTCTGTTGCCAATCACCCCTTGATGGCGTTCGTCCGTTGGGTGTTGCCATGGGTTGGCAGGGTGGGGGCGATAATGATTGGGAGGATGGCTGTGACTCATGGTTTGGACGTGGCCACCATTCGTATCCTGGGTAATATGATGTTGATGGCTCAACACCAGGAATATCGAGGCCTAGCATATGGGCCATAATTCGTGTACTGAAGTCTTGGACCCCATTTTCGCCGACTAAGTCTGTTTCCCCCAACGTGTTAAATGCTGCCGGCTGGGGTGTTGAGCTATGTTCTTGGCCAAATGCATCTTCAGCAAGCCTTTTGTGGGTTCTTTCGGAGGGCGGGGGCTGGATATCTAATATATTTGCGGTCCCAAGCTTAACGCCATTGAGCATCTCCCATGCCCTCGCGGCACTTGGCCACACCATCTGTTGAAATATTGGTCTAGCGGGGTTTGACGTTTACACTAATACTGACCTCCATTTCCTTTAAAGCAGCCATACACTGCCGAAGTCCAAGCGATGCTTCAAGATTGGCGGGACGAAGTGTCACTAGGCGGGCCGGAATCAACTGGATGCTTGCTTGAGGTCTGGGAAGATAAGACTCACGAGTGACTATATGCATAATACTAAATAACTTATTAAATGAGGGAAACATTCACACTGGCAAATGGACCTACGATGTACTCAGGATGTATGATGTTAGGAATGGTGAACTCCGCTTCAACGTGAACGTCTCCCGATATACAGTAACTACCAACCATGAAGGCGTTTACAAATCTAGCAATGTAGTTTCACTCACCTATAGCACTGACACGACTGGATGCCCCTTGCGCAAGGCCAAACGCTTTTGATTCATAGGTTGAATGCCGTGTTGCCGGTTCGTTGCTAACCAAATCATAAACACGTTATCCCTATGAGTCTTATTTGAGAAAACTTGCCCCTTCCAATTCGGGATGCTGTTTTATGGTGAGTGAAGGTAGCAATCACAAATATCTAACCTTACAATGCTCGATGGAGGAGGAGAACCGCACCCCAGTATCGGATGTGTAGGAATAGAATATGAGGGGGTGGAACCGACCGCTTGTTGACCACAGGGTCATACCGCAGACTCTCTGGGAGGCCAAGATACCATTGGTCAAGCTGCATCTCCAAGTCTGACAGGACCGCTCGACGCGAAAGGCCGGGTGTCGGTCGGATGGGATAAATTTTTGTGACAATAGCGCCCACGATGACGGCTAATTTTGTGATTATCTTTCATCTGACGATGTATGAAATGCCTTGTATGCTCACACAAAGTAGATACCGCACAAAAACTGCTCATAACCTTGGCTGGGGATGGTGGGTATACATAGTCAGAGTTGATGGGTTGCCATTGGTAGTCTTCCTCGTCCTGGTCAGGTTGTCAGCTGAGGTGCCTAGCAAAAAATTCCATCTCACCTCCACGATGTCTGGAAGCGGTGTATCAAAATCTTCATCTTTTACTAAAATTGGTCGACCTTGAAAAATGATATTAGAACAATCACCACCAGGCGTCTAGATGAAGTACCCATATAAATGGATCCATAACTTTGCTACATCAGTGACGTAGTACAGCGGGATGGAGTAAATTCACCGATCAGCAAGAAAGCAAGTCCACCAAATCTGACGACGGGTTTGGGATTCTTCTATTGAGAAGAGATCGCGACCGTGGATTTTCCAGTTGGCTGAATCACAATTTAATCCAAGGTCCATTGCCTGAAGAATAAGTATAGGTGTATGTAAACCCCCTAAGGAACACCACAAACCATTCTGACGGCCATTCCTGTAAGAGTCATTTAGAACTAGAAAATATGTTCATGGAAAAATAGTGAGACACACCAATAAAAATCCACCCCTGCTCCATGGAACCTGAAGTCATGTTTAATTTAGATTGATTTGAACCATCAGAGCCTACCGATGCCAAACTCCCGGTAACCAAGAAGGACGAGGGATTGCACCGTGGAAGGACGCGAACGATGAAACGTTTTTGCTAAATATTCAGTCTAGCGCCTCCAGAAAGAAAACACAACTTACTCAATATCTCTCTGGCAATATCCAGATAACCACAGCCAGCTTCCCACATCTTCCCATTTGTGGGGTATGGCATTTCCTCTTCTGAGAACCGAGCGGATATCGAAAACATGGACAGCAACAACAACGGCGTGACCTCTTGTGATGGTTGAGGTCTTGGGGATGTTGGATAGTCTGGGGATTTTTGCCTTGTCTTTCCACCACTGATAAGGGAATCAATGACAAATTTGAAGTGGCATACAACAAACTTACGCTTGCTTCCTAATTATCATAAGGGAAAAGCTGAGCAACCGATTTTGAACACACAAGAATCCGTCTTACCACGCAGTATATTCCTCCAAAAAGCGCTTTTTGCGTATTACTGGGAACGAAGGATGTACGTAGGTGAAATATAAATCCAGCAGCCGATCTTGTGTTGGAAAGGCGGGAGTCGAACGTCAATAACATCCTCAAGGGGGTCATCGACAACATGATACTTGGACGGAGGCCAGACTCTTGCCATTGGTAATCGCCTGTAGTCGTTTCAATTTCCAGTCAATCGGGTCTGAAATACTTACCATACTCCCCCCTCAATGCGATGGTCCGTACGGAGACTCCTTCCAAGTAAATGCAACCCACTGGCTTGTCCATGGTACCGAACCTAGGGATGCGTAAATACTTATATTTGACGTGACGTGAACTTCAAAGAATAACTTCTTGATGTTCATCCAAAGACAATTGACCAATGCCCTCAGTGGGGTCTTTCATATCTTCGGTGTCTAATATATGTGATGAGGAGTAATCTCGTAGCTGGGCGGCGCTAGCAAACCTGAGCTGGCTTCCATAGTGTACATATCATTCCATTCAGTTTTTGTAGGCGAGTTGTTTCTGGAATTGTTAAGTCGCCTCCGCTGTGTTAAAGGAAAGTCGGAGTTATCCGGCGTCTGTTTAGCAAAAGTCGACGCCAGCGGTGGATCTGAAGAGATCGAAAGATGATGAGAGAGATTATCTTGCCATTCTTGGGTGGGAACAACGGAGAGTCCATGGTCTACACCCAACTGAGTTGCAGCAAAATGTAGGACATTGAAAACTAACCTTGGGCGGAAGACACTATCTCACGCGAGACTCTTGATTGTCGACGAGACCTAGACGGATCACGCACAACGGGGGTCTCACTACTCTTCAAAATTGATGCAAAGAAGTCCTCTTTTGTCGCGCCCACAGGCTGGTTCCGCCTTCCGGAAGGGCCCTGTCCGGGTTGAGGGGTAATCAGAACTCTTACCCAGAGGAGCCGGAAGAATAATTAACATATGGCCCCATATCAACCCGATTTATGATTTCACGAGCAAGGTTGTCTTGTTGAAGAGTGGATACAATAGTTTGTACCCGTGGGTCGGGACATTGTATTATAGCTCCCAGCAGGGCTTCAACCTGGTGCCACCGTTGTTCAATGGCATGTATATAACCCTTGGGTGGGCCCCGCTTGTAGCTAGGTCCTAGAAATAGGGTTAATGGCTAGAAGTGATAAACCAATTGATTCATACCTAAAAATGTGCAGGCTTCCCATGCCCCATGCGATGAGAGGAGGGTGATATAATGAAATCTGTATATTTACATGTCCCAGATAGTGCGCAACTCTTGCATCGTGCTGCATCCCCTGCGGGTCGCTCGCATTTGCTCTTGGTCTTCCGACATTGATCACAGGCTACGCATGGTATCATGGTATCGGAGACCAAGACATGACACTGAAACATACCTCGACTGCTCCGCTTCCGAGCTCCTATCCGGGGATCCTGTCCAATCTCGTCGTCAGATGGTTCTGAGTCGCGCCAGTCCATGTTGTGAGTGTGAGAAACAAACGGAGGGATGGAACAAATGGGTTCGGGATTTGTACATGACACTTGACTTGTACTTATATTATAATTGAAGCAATATGGAGAAGCATGCCCACGTGACTCTACACCCTTCATGGGAGCTGCTTGGCAGTGCTAGGTACCGGCGGTAGTATTGGTCTATGCTAGCGATGACATCTTCATCTATTGAATACCCCATCACAATTCGTCTCACTCTGTTGGATGGAAACTCAAGGTGTGATTCTTGTTGACTACTGTGGATTGGGTAGGAACCGAACCCATGCTTCCGGAGATTCCGTGGCCCCAAAAGCGATTACCCAGCTACTACATTGCTGATACCATATAAGACTGTACACACGGTTATTTAAGAGGGCTAAAAGCCAAAGGTGTAAGAATAAATGAATCCATGGATGTTGCCAGTTGTGCCGTCTGAAAAACCGATGAGGAAAGAAGTGGTGAAAAACGGCAGCACTAACCTTTGACACTGTTTCCGCCCACCCATCTATTTGCCACGCTTGTTCCCGAGTTTCCTTCCTAGCTTCCAGATTCCTACACGATACTTAAGATGCGAACATATGCATTTTTTAGATGTTTGACTGACGGATATTGCCACATATGATGGACTTCGTGTAGCCGGCCGACTTGGGAGAACCATGCTCCAACTGGGGCTACAAACTTTCGGCGTGCTTCGATACCACGTCGCCTTTGTGGTATTCTGTCAATCGCTATAAGTAAAATAAATAATTGAACAAACCATGTATTTTCCCATTCCAATAATGTCCCAGGTTTAAGCTGGTATGACCTCAACTCGAAAAGACCGCCCTGGGCATGAGGGGGTGCCGTTGGAAAAAATGCGAATTCCTGATTCAGCTGGGAAGAACGCGAGTTCAAGTATGGGAGCATTGCTTGGTACGCTTGGACGTGCTTCTCGGGACTATTGAATATCGTAGACAATCAGATCAACAGATGCCACACCTCCGACTTTTTTAGCAACTGAGAGGTTTTATCGAAACCACCATAGTTCTCATATTCCAGAATATGAACGAACGTGTCCTGCTCGCCAATGGCTACTTCCCAGTTTCCAGTGAGTTTCACATGTAAATCAGTATCATCCTTTAGGCCTGTGTAGTAGACCTCTCTAGATGACATCATGAAAACGAATGCACGTTGAAAATGCGTTCGCACGTACGCGGCTTTCTTGTATTCTTCCGTTTTGTCGGCTTTGACGTTATGCCCTATGTCCCACACAGTTTAAACCACGCAAGGAACGAAGCCATTCGTGTGAACTCACGCTCAAAACCATGTATGTATTTCCCCCGACCAACAATCCGCGAGTG
This sequence comes from Infundibulicybe gibba, assembly GCA_015501065.1. Classification (NCBI taxonomy): domain Eukaryota; kingdom Fungi; phylum Basidiomycota; class Agaricomycetes; order Agaricales; family Omphalinaceae; genus Infundibulicybe; species Infundibulicybe gibba. Next base: position 1,683,159 of record JADNYI010000001.1, read on the forward strand.
TTGTAGTATATCAAGTTCACCTGCCTTCTTTGCTTCAGGCGACCCATGGAGCAAAGACTAACAGTTATTTGAGGTCATGACCACAAGGCGGAGCAGGAGGATACTAATACCTGCACCGATATTGATCGTTTTACCAGTCGGGAAGCAGGGGATACGACCCGCTGAGCGGTGCCAGGCAACATTGTTTAATGGAAAGCAAAAAATAATCCAAAGGAGTGAAGTACGACGCGCGGTTGAAGTGCGGACTCAGGTTCAGGTAGAGATGAAGCACAGTTTCTGGCATCAACCGTCAGCCCTCTATGGCTCGTAGGTCATGACATAAGCGGGTATAGCCCGCTGTGCTTAGTCAGACTGATGATATGTTTTTGATCACAATTCAAAAATTACAGCTGGTTCGCTATATACTAGACAGTACTAGGGCACCCTCGAAAAACATCAAATATTTTTCGGTCGTAAGTTGGCATGTAAAAATCACATCGAATCTAGGGTTCCCGGAGCCAGACTTCATGAATGCTCCACCGCTCGAATGCCATGTCTTCCTGAAGCCGGACCCGGAAGGTGTGGCCCATAGACTTTTCAGGTTCTGACTTGTGAAATATTTTTCTACTACACTCCCAGAGTTCATTCCCTCCACGACTGAGAGGGCGACAAAACATTTGAGTGGATGTTCGAATAACATCTGCCATTTTATCAGGTCCTACATAAATACGCCGAATTTCCAACTCACCCAATTATCATCAACTTGAAACTCGAAATAGATGCTTCTAGGATCCGTTTGTGGCAGCATCAACCAGTAAGGCGAGCTCCATTCTCCCCCTGAGCGAGGATGGGTTTCTGAATACATTCAGAGAATAGCTCGCCTAATTTTGCAGCTAGCGAATGCAGATTGGATATAAATGGTATGTTAGGAAAAACGGAAGGTACCTCGTGGACTCTGGAATTTGGTTTCAGGCCGGCCATCGACTGCATATGAGGGTGGATAGCTCAGATAATATTCCTGTCTCTCCTCTCCAAGCCGCCTACGATTGGCCACCTCAATGGCAGCATGCTGTTTGCGGTGGACGCGATAAAGGTGAATTCGTTAGGCAGCAGATCAATGTTAGTCTCGAAGAGGCATAGAGTTCCGATGCATGGCGAACGGTTTCGAGTAGGAGGAGATATCCCATTTTCCATCACTACATATGGGATGTCGGCCGAACCTTGAAAAGGTTTGACGCACGGAGGTTGGTGACATGTCATTATCGATTGCAGCAACTCCGTGGCTTTAGTCTGCGAGCCAGGTTGAATGGCAAAAAACAACAATAATGGAAGCATACGATATGCTGATTATTTCTCTCATCTCCTTCGGGTCCCACGGTAAACGCTTGACCCCCACCCAGCTCAACACCCTGATCAAACCAGGTTTCTGGATATGTATTACCCAGTATCGTGAAATAATTATCCGCCATCTTTATTTCCTCGTCCGAGAGTTTCAAATATTCCAATAGAGCAAGGAAATCAACTGCCATGGACCGGTGGATCATGGCCCCATGTCCAAGCCATGCGAACGACGTATGAATACCGTCAGGAGTATGGATCTTCCGCAGCTCGCTGGATAATTTTTCGTGAGGAGGTAGGAGGTAGACTCCAGAACGTGGAGGGTCACTCTCCATTCGCATTCGCAAGGCCTGGATGATTTCTGGCCATATGAGGTAGTCATCGTCCTAACATTTTTTGCTGGACTGTCAGATAAAAAGGGAGCAGTGATCTTGTGCATACTTGAATAAAACAGTAATTTGTCGTCGCTTGCGCACACGCGATAAATCTTGCATGAAAGTATAAATTGGTCGGAGAATTGTGAATCTTCAATTTACCGTCGGGACATTGCGACGCCTCGAAATCCTGGATAGCGTTGAGCTTTTGGATTGCCCAGAAAAATGGACCCAAGCCTTCAATCCAAGTTCTCGTGGGCTATTATTCCAAACCAATACAGTTTTTATGGTGCCATTGAGTGAGTCCGAGCAAAGCAACCTGGCGATTCGAACCACGTTCGCGAGGCGAGACCAATTGAGGACGACTGCTGTTGTGTCGGGTAGAATCAGGCTGTTATTCCAATCAAACGATAATGGGCGGTATGACTCGGAAACCACACTGGCAGTGTCCGCAAAGCTCAGGAATCGGGGTGAGTGCGTTACAACGGAAGCCGGGAGTCCGAGAGTCGCCTCTAATCCAAGTTGCAACCAGAGTTTATTGATAAAAATTCCCAGAAGCACTACTGGCACTGTGACGACGATTAGGGTTTTTAATCCAAAGGCGCGGTCATGCATTGCAGTTGACGGAGTAGTATAAGGATGGCCAGTCTGGTTTGGGTTGGGCCCAAATTATACATAAGAACAATCAAACCCGGGGGAACTTGAATATAAATTCTTCTGGGTGCCGCAATAAGAAATTACACAGCAGAGACTATGTAGTCATGATTGATATTGAGCTAGGCTCGAGTGAACCCAATAAAAGGATACAGAAACTTTTCCGAGTAGCGTTGGCCGCCTCAAACAAGTAAGAATGGTTTTCGTATTATTACATGGTTATCTAGTCCATTCTCCCCTTGAGTGTACGTGTAACAACCTTGTCCTTAGTGCTAAAACACAGTATGTTAATTAAAGGGGTGAATAAAACTCGCCAAACTTACATTACATGCACAATGCACCCCCACCTGAAACGCGTCCCGATCAACGGCGTTTAGCAGTGTCTGAGAAATTGTTTCAAATAAGTCTTCTGGTTCCAGATCCGGCTCCCATAGTCCTTCTGCCACACCAAAGAGTTTGGAGCTTGCGGTTCCAGCGACGACGAAGTCCTTGGCAAAATTGAGACAGCCGATGAGGTCTGTTGCGGCGATGAAAGGCTTAACACCTCCAGATGGAGTTTTGGAAAGGCCCGCCATGACGGGTTCAACGAAGTACGGCCCAAACCGGTGCTCATAGAGGGTGGATGATACGAGGTGCGCAAAGGTCTCTGGTTCTATTTCTCGTTCTTCCTTGATGGTGTACATATTCACTCGGAAGCGAAATCGGTCGCGGCTGGTGATACAAATTGTTAGTAGTGTTGTGTGTGTAACATCGAACTTGAACGCACAGAGTGGTGACGTCTGTCGCCAGACCAGGGAGGCCAAGGTAGATGCGGTCTGTAACAGGAAAGATCTGGTACGAGGGTAAGTTAATCCATTGTTTATTTAGAGGTGCAGGGGACCTTTTGGAAGTTGGACGATATACCCAGAGCTTGATTCCCCAGCCGGAGATCTGACGCAATGGCGACACAGTCCTTCCCACCATGGCTACACGGAGCCACCGTTATATTCCATAATCGACTAGACCTATGTATTAGCAGTAGAAATGAAGGTGATGTTATCATATAATACATACCATGGTGTATCAGATTTATGAGATGGGAGGGTACGCGTCGAGGCAGAGATGAGTTTAGAGTGACGCGTCGCCCGTGTTACATGACCATCACGCCGATCGGCCGTCACAGTGTCCAACTCCGGCACGACAATTGAATCACCATTTGATGTTTCCTAGAATTCGACCGTTTGGTTGGAGTGCTAGGCGCTAGTATCTAATCTATACTCACGCACTAACCGTATGAAAGCAAGCGCAACACCCTGATCGTTTGGCGTCTACATACACCCACAGTATCATCATGCTCTCTGCGTTCCGACCCAAGCTCCTCGCACCCTGGCTCGCGGATTTCAGACACAAACCATCGTGTCGAACGTTCAAGCTCGCGTCAAGGTTCGTTCCGCGCACAACATGTTTATGCTCGCCCTAACTTACTCAGTCGAGAATTTCCGAGATGGACGCTCTAACACCGGTCTCACCCTCCTTGGTTGACTCTTTCCACCGCCGTCACGACTACCTTCGTATTTCGCTCACTGAAAGATGTAACCTTCGCTGTCAGTTGCTCGTTTCATTCAGCTCCACAATTATTGAGACTGTTCAGGCTTCTATTGCATGCCGAGCGAAGGCATCGAGCTCTCCCCGGATGGAAAGCTCTTAACAAACGAAGAAATCCTTCGCTTGGCTACCCTCTTTGTTAAGAGCGGTGTTACAAAGATACGGCTGACTGGTGGGGAACCAACAGTCAGAAAGGGTATCCTGGAAATCATTGGTGGGTTCGAGTCGAGTCACAGAGATATGGCTGCTCAATTGCAGGATTTAGCAAGCCTAAACGAGCTCCGTAAATACGGGCTCGAGTCTATTGCTATGACCAGCAATGGTCTCGCGCTTCATCGGCGCCTACCCCAGTTTGTCGACAATGGATTGTCGCATTTGAACTTGAGGTATACCAATGTACCCACTAACTGATACTTTCTGACTATTACCACAGCTTGGATACTCTAGATCCGTTCAAATTTGAATTCATGTCTCGCAGAAGGGGTCATGAAGCGGTCATGAAGGCTCTTGACGCCGCCTTGAACTCAGCTTTGAAATCTGTCAAGTTGAATGTCGTAGTTATTAAAGGGCTTAATGACTCAGAAGTCATTGACTTTGTGGATATGACGAAAGACAAGCCACTATCCGTTCGTTTTATTGAATTTATGCCATTCACAGGTTGGTGACTTCCATTCACGCTTTGCCTATTATCGACGATCTACCCAGGCAACAAATGGGACAAGGCAAAAATGGTTCCATCGTCAACTCTGCTGGAAAAGGTTGTAGCTCACCACCCTACCACCGTTCGGGCCCCCGACGAGCTGAACGACACCGCGCGTTCATGGAAAGTCCCCGGTTTTCGAGGAAGCTTCGGTTTTATCAGCAGCATGTCGGACCATTTCTGTTCAACTTGCAACAGACTTCGAATTACGGCGGATGGGCAAATAAAGGTAGCGCCCCCTGAGCTCGAGTTTTCAAAAGAGAAAAAAATAACACCCCAACTTAGGTGTGTCTGTTCGATGCCAAAGAAGTATCATTGCGGGACGAAATCCGGAGAGGTGCTTCCGATGCGGAGCTCCTGAATATAATCGGCCGAGCCGTTCGCGGCAAGCAGGAGAAGCACGCTGGAATGGAGGATATCGACGTTGTGACCAATCGGCCAATGATCTTGATAGGTGGTTGAGTGACCATTTCTTTGATGTCGTAGATACACCTGTTGTAACCCTAATAAACGTGCTTTTGTAGGCCACTCAAAAGCTCTCATGCAAGACTATCATGCAATGCCGATTTGGAATATGAACCCCATGCGATCAGGCTATCAAACTACGTTACGGTGCTTCAGCACATCTGCCATCCATAATTCAGCACCGCGCTTGACACACCTAGACGGACACGGCCGTGCCGCTATGGTTGATGTTGGCGATAAGCAGCCGAGCAAGCGCACAGCAACGGCTGTCGGACGGATATACATTTCACCCACTGCCTACGGGCTGATCACAGAAACATATCCAGCTGTTGAAACCGCTTCAGATCCGCTTGAATCCGTCAAGGCAAAAGTCCGGCGAAAAGGAGATGTCCTGACCATCGCTCAGCTAGCGGCCATTATGGGTGCGAAGAAGACCTCGGATCTAATCCCTCTCTGCCACCCCCTCTCCTTGTCAAATGTGTCAGTCACCCTAACGCCTGAAGTGCGGGGTGAAAAATATAGTGTCCTGTGCTCCGCGACCACCTCGTGTGAAGGAAAAACCGGCGTTGAGATGGAAGCACTAACTGCGGTCTCTGTTGGGCTATTGACTGTGTGGGATATGCTCAAAGCAGTGGCTGGGAAAGAAATGTGCATTGGTGAAATCTATGTCGCCCGCAAGACTGGTGGAAAGAGTGGGGACTTTCTCAGAGAACCCCTGGATTCAGAACTGCAACCATCCATGTAATTTAAACACCAACACACGCAGATCACAAAATTACCGATCCAGTTCCTTACAACGAACTTCCCTGCACGAATCCTTTAAGGCCGGTTGGATCTCAGAGTCAACCAGACGGGCCACTTCCTTTCCCTAAAATATAGTAGATGAATATGACGAATTTGTGATCTTGATCCACCCGCACGTTCTTAACCTTGATGATTGTTGGCACTGACTGGACCTTCCAGGGCTCGCCCCGAAAGACATTGTCTGGCGTCTTCCATCTCAAATTAAAGATATGTGAACAGCCACATTTAAGATTGGATCAATTGGCTTACTGCTTCCGGTCGCCTACATAGACTATCAATGCGGATGGCCCATCGGTATTATTAAATGTTTGCTGCACTATATCCTCAACCTCCACGCAATCCTGTGGCACATGAGTCGAGATATCGGCCAAACCTGGAATGAACGAACAGGGCACCAGAGTTTCCCGTCCACAACCGAGCTGTAAAAGATCAAGAAGTCCTCAGGGACACTCTGGAGATGGAATGGGTCGATTGAGCCAGCATCCGCATAATTGAGAGGCATATTGAAACTCGAGGGGGGTGGGCAAGGTGGGTGACTCGGAGGTAATCGATGCTGGATTTAATATATGTTTGCGATGCACCGGAATACTCTGGAATACTCCGGTAGTGCCATGACCCATGTGGAGGTTGATCAGTGAATACAGCCCGGACCCATATATGGACATCTGACAACAATGTGTTTATCTATGGGTTACATAATCCAATTATCATTTTGTCTCCTCTCACCGACAAAGGAACAAAGTCGTCCATGTCCAGCTTACGGAATCTGCTGAACCCCGAGGGTGATGTCCGTCGAAGATCAGTCAAGTATGATAGAATATTGATATTTCCATCACACGCTTCATGGAGACTTACTCGTTGACACAGATTGATCTTGAATATCGACCCCTCCAACGCCAATGCTTCGGCTTCAACGAGCCAGACTCCATTACTGTCTCCATCCTCGGATGTAAGCGGAAATACCAATGTTGAAACTAGCGAAGAGCCCTTGTGCACCGAACATGAAATACACCCTGATTGTCCAGATACACTTGCATGCCTTCCTGATACTGATGGGCGACCTCAGCATACGCTCCCCGTCATCCTTCGCTGTGCTATCCTTGGTAGCCCTAAACGTCGTCTCACCATCCGCGAGATATATGCCGCCATGGAAGACAAGTATTCCTATTACAAAACGGCCGGCCCCACATGGAAGGTCTGCTGTTGATTTCATTTCGGACAAATCATTACTCTAAATATATCTCTAGCAATCCGTCCGCCATCACCTATCTCTGAACCGACTCTTCGAACGTCAACCAAGGCCCGTGACAGATCCAGGGTTTGGTTCATATTGGACAGTTAATCTCACCGCACCGCCGGGTACCAAGCGTCCGAGAAAGCGGGGGCGGCCCAAGGACCTCGGCGATGGGCTCCCTCTTCAGGCTAAGAAGCGTGGGCGACCCCCTAAGAATCCCCAGCCGGAGCCTTCACGGGCTACATCGCCTGGTGATGATTATGAGGATGCGAATGAGGACGAAGGTGAGGAAGAGGGCAGAGCATTCTGTCAGACCGCCTCCGCAGATGATGGACATGTTTCCGAAGATGACTGTGAAAGCGAAGAGGAGATGATCCATCCCCTCGATCGCCGCTCTTCCCTTGTTGGATTGAGTAATTACGCCTCGTCTCAGCCCCCACAGCCGTTCACACTCCCTCCGTTTCACACGTTGGGCGAACAGTCCGAACACCTTATCGACCGAATGCAAATCGAGTTGTCTGGACTGAGGCGGCAGTCAGCGGAGGCTGTCTCTGTGTCGTTGCGATTGTCAGAACAGCTTGCTGAGGCCCAGGCAGAAGCCTCTAGGGCACGATCTGCGTTGCGAACCACGGAATCCTTGCTAGATGACGAGATGCAGAAACGCCGGGCGGCAGAGCGAGCGGCGGACGAGGAAGCAAGGCGCAGGAAGGCAGCAGAAGACGCATTAGAAAATTTTCTCAACAAAGAACTCAATCCATTGCGCCAATCATAAGGAATTGGAGAGGGTGGTGGCGTCCCTCCTTCTACATTCCGAACATCTTCTCACATCAATGCTGGCCCTGGCCGATTCGAGGTTTTCGCGGATGGCTGAAGGATCACCCTGTATGCGGCCTAATTTTACGGGACCTTGCCAAATCGCTAGACTATTCAGTGTATTGCACTGTATGGGGGGGTATGGGACGTAATTCGCTCAAACACCAGTCAAAGGTACATAAAACTACACAATAGATAAGAAAATATGGTATATGTCTGCGGAAATAGTAATGTGGTGCCGACGGCATTGATGAATGGAGTAGCTATGGAGTCAGAATACTGAACACCTGGACGTGAATGCAGGGAACCAGACCTTTGGGAAAAAAATGAGTGCTGTCCGATTTGTGTGGGCGCACCGGATGAAATGCAACATGAGGCAGTTAGAATCTATCGTAAGCAGGGAGATGTATAGTACAAGATGTGGAGTGGGTGGTTTCAGTGTTAGATATGTACATAATTAGTAACTTCGGTTGGGTTCGCGAGAATGCAGGGTATGATGAAAATCTAGGCGCGAAGGGAGAAAGGCACAGGTGATCAAATCGGCGAGCGTGGGCGAAACAAAAACATGAGTTGTATTGGTATATCAGGGATCCTTTGGTACCGGCACGTACAGAGCCTACTAGGTTCAACGAGCAGGTTCAATTATTGCCGGGCCACGGCACCATTCGTAGGGCTGAAGATCGTATTGGTATAATATCTGGTTCACGAAGACGAGAGAGTTATGGTCTCCGCTGGAGGAATGCCGCATTTCCCTGTGCACGGTCGCATTTTTGCGCTATTCGTTTAGCAGCTTCCGCAGCCCGCTCAACCAGAGGCCGCGAGGGTGATCCTATAGGTGTGTGGGCGAGGAGATCTGTGATATATTAATCTCCTTGAATTCGATATTACTTGGATTGAAACACGTACCAGCATACAGTAGGACGTATCGCATTACCCGCTGTGTGGGTAGTATCGCCAATTCTCGCACACCAGGAAGGACCTTCTTGCCGCTGGAAGCTTCCTCAATACTGCTGAAACTGCTAGTAATTTTTACGCCTTCCTTCTTCCTGCCCAAAAACCCTGAAGCGATTGTCGGGGATGGTGGCAACCCGGCTAAAGGGTGATTATACCCATAGGTCGCATTCATGCTCGCGATGGATGGCATACTCTTCCTCCATGTCCCCCCCATTTTTTTGGTGGAGGTCCCTTCATCTTCTTTAGGCTTGACTTCTCGTGTGCTCTCGATGTCGGCGACCTTTACTTTACTAAGCACCCTCCGTGGTGTCATTGTCCCATTGCGGCGGCCGCTCCCTACAGGTTCGTCCACAAACCAGCTGCCCACAACCCCACACCACGCCACAAAGGCGCTTTCTACGTGTTCTTCCGCACCCAGGAACGCCGCTGCCACACCCCATGCACTCGGATCTTCCTCCATCCTTGTCAACAAACTTTGCGCCACATTGATTAGTTCTCCTGCATATCGTACCATCAATGGGGGTGGCATATTTTTGGTAATTCCACCCTTCAGCGAATTCATCGCCAATAAGTAGTGCCTCTCCGTGCGCACTATTTCACGACATGTCAATAAGGCACGCCTAGCAGTATGCCAGGTTGTGGTTGTGTTTGAGCCTGTCGCGGGTTGAATATAGTTGAATGATGTGCTTGACATGTGGAGAGAATCGTCAGAGCCAGCAAGGGGGACACCATAAACTTCGCCACTGTCTCGCCAGTATCCTCCATCACCATGTTCCGCGTTACTGAGGGTATAGCTCCAGGATTCGTCGGCTTTACCAATTCGCATTCTCTCCAGCTCCGCGACGAGGACCTCGTCGGTGATACCATCGTCATTCATGGCCATCGTGAGCGTCCATCGGCGACTCGATCTCCCAACCCAACTTGGTGAATTTGAAGCTTCAGTTAATCCGGACCCCGCGGGCACGTCATCAATATTCTGCCTGGGCAGCCTTGGCCTCGCTGCTGTTGTTGGTGAGCTGTTATTAGGATCGGATGATGTGCCTTGTTCGTCTTGATGGTGTTCAGGGCCGCCAAGAGTGAACTTGGTCTTCTTCCGCCCAGCGCTGGCTGGGATCGAAGACACATGACAGCGGCTTGTTTCTGTCGCCCCATTGGCATCACCGAACGGGGTGTCGCGGCCCGAATTACTTGTTCCTATCCACGCAAACTCAGCGACTGCATTCCTAATACCTGGTGAACTCGCACCAAAATGTTCTGAGTCAGCCCACGGTGACGAACGTCTGTAATGTGGGACTGTACGTCCAACCGGCTATCAATCATGATGAAATTTAGTTATTAAATACCGCGATCGCGGCAAGCTTGCTTACTAAGCTAACACGAAATGGTGAGACAGCCCTGACCGGAGGCAAGAGTTGTGTGGTTGTGTCATCGTGAGTATCATGGCCAGTGTCACTAGCAGTACCACGCCAGCGGGACCAACGGGGAGACCGCTCTGCCTCTGTGGCTGCATTAACACGCTTGCGGCCCTTGAAACTAAAACTAAGGGTGGAGCGACGCTGTGGAGGTTTGGCGGGTACCATTCGAATGGCAGTTGGGTCTGAGTGAGTGCGTGTTGGGATTGGAACTGTGGCCGGGTCAATGTTAGTCGCTGGGGAGACGGAAGAATCGGGCCCGAAATTAGCCTGGGTGATAAGATATCCATAAGAGCCTGATTGGATGGTGGGAAGTGATGGACGGCGTTTGGTCAGTTTTCGGGACGTGTTATACGGTTTACGGGACAGCGAATGATCATGGTCGGGAAGCAACGGGGCCTGTGAAGACGCAGAGATCGTAAAGGCAGACGAGGCAGACGGGGAAGAGGGCGAGAGGGCGAGAGGAGGGCTTGGGGGAATATATAATAAATTATGATCATGTGAAGAGTCTGTGTGAGCTGAGTGTTGATCGGGGGGTAGTGGCTCTGGAATAAATGAGAGTGGTGGCAGAACCGTGAGAGGGTATGCCGACGGTGCATTTGGAGGGGGTTTACGAAGTTTATTGGGCTTCCGCTGCATGAGTGGTGGTTCGATGGTTGAATGGCTTAGCGGAGCAGAGGTAAGGCCAGCTTCATGGTGACCCGAGGAAGAAGGAGGCGCCAGAGGAGCAATACGGTGTGGTGTCACCGAATAACCGTCAACATAGACTGTAGGGTGTTCCGTCCAGAGTGACACTGGCGATGACGATATCGGTGACGTTGGTAACGGCAGCGACAGATTCTGGGCACCGCTGACCACAGCGGCCATGCACGATGTGAGTGGGAGACTAGTAGACCTGGGGATAATGATACGAAAAGCTACAATAAAAAAAACAATTTGCAGATGATGAAATCCGGCTACTGTTGGGTTTAACGAGGTACCGATCCGTTGGGTCACTGAACACTGAACCAAGTGCTTACACCGTTACCGAGAAGCAGGAATGGAAATGGTCGTGCTCGCTGTCCGTCTCGACGAACACAAAAGACCGTTGTAATGGAATGTGTGTATGTTTTGACGTCACTTCGACGTCCTCCATCATCGGATTCGGCGGAGACTGACGCCAAAAATAGCCCAATTCCATCTTCCGCAGTTCATAATACTTAACATGTCCTTGCCGAAGTCGCCGAGCCCGATTAGAATGGTTCATAATATATAATAGGATTCGCCAATTTGCTCAAACCTCATAGACTATAGCTATACTATACATATACCTACCAAGAATGTGCATGTGTGTACCGATCCAATGGAAAGGGTACTTGTATGAGGAACAGAGAACTTGTGACTATATAATTGGAGAGGGGACGCCAGCGGAATGTTATCTTACACGCACTACACAAGGTTTAAAGTCCTTCTTCAGATGATGCGTCGTCGTATAGCAATACGAAATCTAGCGACGCCGACGGTGTCCCAGAACTTGTGGGCGCGCTTGCTGTTGCGCTCGGTACCACCACTCTGGATTCACGCCACGCTTCTTCATCGCCCAACGAGCTGGGCATGCTTAAAAGCGATACGCTTGACATATCCGACGCCGCGTCATCAAACCCATCCTCGCTCGACGGCCCCGAAAGTGCTGTTACGGGTGAGTTGAGCGTTGTGCTTTCATCATCCGTGTCCTGTATTGTACCAATTTGAATTTGTTCTCTGGTAGTGCGGATTGAAGTGATTGAAGGAGCAGTAGCGCTGCGTTCCGGGGCCGAGTGCGGCATGATGATAAGAGAAGAAGACATCGATTCAGAGCCAGAGGAGAGGTGGTGTGTTGTTTCTGCGACGGTGATGCTATGGAAATACGATGAGCAACCAGACTCGCTACTTGGAGATGTAACTCACTCAATCCATATGCTATTCCCGAACAAATTTCCTTCATTCCGCAGCCTCCAGTATCCTACATACCTCCCTGGCGTATCAGGCGCCTGTATGTATCATGTTAATTTGGGTTTATTCATGAAGTATGACTACTAACCTTCAGTTCGCCCGTCCAGAGGTCGACATCGGCTCCATTCTTAACGACACCCACCTTGACCGGTTTCATCTTCTCCCCGTCCCTAGATAATGCCTCTCCGGCCACAAACACAAGCTCTGTGGTCTCGGGCCAGTCGGTATCGCTGTCATTGGACATTCTCCAGCACTTGACGAACTCCGCGCCAGGTGGAAATACTTGCCCATCGGGAACAGTGACATCCGCTATGAAATTAGCACTCAGTTTAACTGGTGGTGCTGACGGCGGGGTTGGCTTTCGGGTGATTTCGTCAGCGCGGACAGTGGGTGTTGTTTCGTTACTCTCTGTTGATACAACAATTGACTCGACGGATGTGCTTGCACATCTAGATGCTGTCTGATAGCTACTAAGCAGAGCCGCAAGAGATCGACGTGTGGCGTTCATTCCTTCTTTCATATCAGGCCCAGCAGGACGGTTGAGTAAGGCTTCCCCAGTTATAGGCGATTCCGTAACAGCCATCATATCTCCGGGGGATGAGCGGGAGTGTACTGGCATTCGTTCCAGCGCACTAGCGACCATTTCATGGATGGTTGATACGCTCAGTGGTTCCTGTAAGAGGTGGCTTGTTGATCCAGCGCATAGGTTCGTAAAGGTTGGGGTGGCAATTCCACGATCGGCAGCAACATTTTCACTGGCTTGGGAGACGGCATCGTCGTTGACTGCGGGGACAGTTGGTACGGGCACAGGCGTGAGGTCCGAAACATCAGGAGGGATAGGTATTTGGCAAGGAGGGGTCCAGGTATTAGGATCGAATCGAACCATACCCAAAGAGGGTGGGTGTGGCAGGCTTGTCACCGACTCAGGACTTGATGCACGGGTGGGAGTGAGCGCGCGCTGTTGAAACTCAGGTGATATAGGGTTCCAATAAATGTGAGGAGAACGTGCAAAGAAACTCCGATCCGATCCCTGGGGGCTGGGTGTACGACGTGCCAGTGTACGGAAATGGGATGAATTTATCCAATCTCCCGCATTGGGGTTCAATCTAGTCATTTCTGATCCGAGTTCAGCGGGTTGGGTTCTGGAGGGGACTGCGGCCTCAGAATACGAGGCAAGCCGGGACCGATAAGGTGACCGAGATCGAGAATGGGACTGAGATCGAGGCCGAGAAGAAGATTGAGAGTACGGGGGCGAAGAGGAGCGGCGGAACCCGCAAACGTAAGGAGGAGAGCGACTCCTGTACCCCTGTGAAGATGGCCTTGAATTTGAGCCGTAGTAGAATGGAGACGGCGATGTGGGTGAAGGAACCCGAGGAATCGAGGAGTCAGCAGCCCTTGCACGCCGAGGATTTCTCATATAGCCATGGTCGAAGGGTTGGGGAGAGAGAGACCGAAGTCGGGGGACAGGGGACCTACTTCTGCCCCTTTCCACCTCTGGGTGGTCAATTATTGCTGTTTGGCCCACACGATATACTGTAGGTATCACAGTATCCGGTGACTTCATTTTCAGTAGTGGGTGGTTGTCTGGATGCATAGGGATCGGATGGGCTTCACATGCCTCACAGAGATCATAGTCAGGACATTCCGGATGCAAGCACTAAAAACTGAATGTCAAACGTCTGAACGGATTTTGGCCAAGATATTACCTTGAACCGAGCGCCACGGATGGGGTGGTTGCAAGCTGGTACTGGTGTGAATTACAGGTGTGAGTACTAGCAATAAACGCACCATCACAGGTAGCAAAATGTAGAGGCGCGGGCGAAGTTGACGGGCGCTATGCCTCCGTTAACTCTGATCGATAAATGAGGAGGGAAGGGCATACAACTAAGTCTGTGGGGTTTGATATCTTGACGAAGGAGTGGTGCGGATGGTGTTCGGCAACGATACTGTGAGACGTTAGAGGGTCAGCTGGTCAAAAATAGAAAACTAAGTACCGGAAGCACGATGCGCAAGTATCAAAATCTGGGCAACGCATACATTTCTTCCGCGACATTAGGTTAGGCTCATCGAAACAGATGATTAAAAACTCACATAACGATCTCCAGCGATCCTGGAATCACAGAGGTCACAAGCGGCATGGTGGACGGCAGGTTCAGGAGGTGGATTGGATCTCGGGGGTTGGGGGAGTGCAGGGCTTTGCACAGGTTGCGTAGATGGAGATTCTATCTCCCTATCACCACTGAATACCGTGTGTACAATGACACGGCCAGGTTGAGCGATCTCAAAAAATTCGTGGAAGGGATTGTGGCGCTCCGCACCGCCTCCACCAATGCATAGGGTGCATAGATCGTAGTCTCCGCGGCCATGAGGACAACAAAAGTGAGATGATAAAACCACTCACCAGGACAGTCTAAACATTTGTGCCGCACGCCTTCGATAATGTTCTTGCACAAATCACACAAAATACCCAGGTGGATCGGCGGTGGGGGCGGAGGGGTTCTCACCCTTGCCGGTGCTGAGTCTATCGTATCTGCAGCCGGATGGATATTGCTCTCTGCAGACAGTCGTGGGGGCTCAGGAAGATTTCTTGGCGGAACAAACACGGATTGCGGAGGAACAAAAGGAATCATGGGCGTCACAGGATTCGGAGGGAAAAACGGTTGTATCAAAGAATTGAAAGGGGGCGGAGGCGGTGGAAGTGGCGGCGCCCACGATGGCCAAGATGGCGGAGACATAGGCACCGCCGGAAGGGCCCGTGGAGCATTCCTAGATTCTGTTGTAGAATCTGGGTCATGCCGCGTCATATGATGACATCCCGTAGTGGAGAAACAATACGAAGGGTCTCCGCGGTCGTAGCAGCCCACGCACTAATGAGAAATCAATATATCTCATAGGAAGAAGGAAGCGAGGCATACCATCACATAGTGACACAGTTCACAAGCATACCAACGACCTTGGAACCACTTCGCACAAGAAGAACACATCAATACCTGAGGCATAGGGGGCATAAAAAGTGAAGAGGTGGATGGGATAGAATGTCCCAAGGTTCTGTGGTTTTGTGTGGGTGTTCCCACAAATTCTGGCCCGAATGTTCTCGTCAAAATACGGTCCAAGTCCTGCTGGAAATGGGTCAGCAGAGCTTGAATTTCAACCTTGGCCTGCGCAACAGAGCAGCAGTCGTCAGGCATTGGCGTGTCAGTCTGCTGCGGGCGTGTGAATGGATGAGACCCTAGATTAGCAGCCACTGGGGTGATATCAATATCCATGGGCTTGTGCGTGAATGCACGAGGGGGCGAAGAAAATATAATCGGAGGTGGAGGAATGTGGAATAAGGAAATAGGTGGAGTAAGATGTGATGGCTGGGCGTTAATTGCACTTTGGGGCGATGATTGTAACACGTCTCTGCTGCACAGGCCGCTAGGGTCCCCTAACGACGTTTCTGATGACGGTAACACAAGCTGGGATGTATCGCCGAACGGGTCCGAGTTCTTGGGTGAGGTATCGTCGACAAGGGAAAAGCGCAGCAAAGCGTTGGGCCAAGTACGACCTTCCAGCTGCGACAGACATTGCTTGTACTCCTCCGCTGAGCGCACCTCTGAGCCAATCAACATTCGAGACAATTGGTTGGAATCTGGAGAGAAAAAAAGGCTTGACAGTGCATAGCTGTTACTGATACTAACAGGAAATACGCGGTAGAGCTAGGTTATTTGAAGGATCCATGAATAGGTGTGCCATTCAAAAGACACCAGAAAAGCCTACCTGGCTAAAGAGTTGATCAAAGGAAGGGAAATGGTTGTGGTCAGGAAACAAGAGTCTCCGAGTTTCACCTCGATAAGTGGCTTTGACGGTGAACATGGGGGTTAACTGTATCCAACAGCTGTGACTCTAATGTAGTGCCGAACCGATTATTAATACTTATAAGCGCCGCAACCACCGCCCGTCCCGGACGTATCACGTGAGTACGGGCAATAAATACTCAGCCGTGCCGAGCAAAATTCAAATTTGGTGCCCACTGCCCTTGTCCTCTATCGAGGTTTTGCTCAAGCCGCCTCATAGAGGGATGGTCACGAGTCTATGCCCTTGTAAGCTTGGCAAGGCCTGCATTCCCCAAAAACAACCAGCTGGGATGACTGCGCAAAAATAATTCCTCATTTTGTGTCACCATGGGTTTGAGTGCAGCCCAAGCCCATATCCAGTGTACGGGTCACCAGAGGGAAAACCGGTGCAGGTGATCTGCACCATGGTTAGTAATGAGGCTGGATCACACAAATTTACAACCACAGCTGAGGTTGGGATTGATACGGGGATAGCATCTAAAACCCATCGTTTGAGGTAGGCAGGCAATCTATCGAAGAATCGTACGCTGGTTACGATCATGATCTTTGATACAACCCCTATATGCATATGCACCGACTTTATTCCGCCACCGAACACACCGCCCCATAATTTACTGCGGAATGACCTCGGTGATGGATGCCCATCCACTGAAGAAAGATCTAACGGAGCTGTCTGACAAACAACGAAAACAACGCACCGAGTAGCATTGACCTTCTTAATTTTCATTCCACCCAATTCCACCATTTCCTGAAGCTGAGGAAGAGTCCGTTCGAAAGCTATATGCATCGCTTAGCCTGAACGCGACTAGAGGAGGAGACCATTACAGTTGCAAAGTGCCGTCAGAGCAACATTAATTTGGTGCTGGATGCGACCTGCTTCACCAAAATCCGTCGGGATGAATTGGGGCGGCGTGACAGGTGTGTATACATTCTTGTTAGTTTTCAACAGGGATTCCGAGAGTGTTGGGCCCTCATCGGAAGTAACAGCTGGTTGTATGACGGTATCAATAATTAATAAACAGCTCTAATAAACACTAATGAGCTCCGCCAAATGAGCGCATATACACTTACATTTTCATTGAGCACGTCTCGAATCTGTTTGAGCATCTTGGCACCTGTTTTATAATTGATTGAGGTTACTCAAAATCGAAGTGAGTCCTGCGATCCTACCGTCTTCGGTACTCCAATCATGGAGGACTAGATCGCAGTCAACACCGGTGACCAAAAATAGGAACCTCCCGAATCAATTCACCTCGTTGCATAACAAACACATATTTCCCTTTCCGTTGTTGTGGTTTGAAAAAGTCCTGCGCTTCGAATTCTACGCGACCGGCCATCCCTTTGGAGGCGATAAATGATTCTGCAGCTTCTCGTGTTTCTGGGAGGTCTTGTACGATAAACTTTTTGATTTCGGGGTACCTCAAGCATAATTAGCTGGCTTCGCATGGACACTGACACATAGACAGCATACTTGGTGGCTAGTGAACAACACAGTGTACCCTGACCTCCACCTACATCTACAATTGCATCTTTACCTTCAGCGATCTGAACCCATGGAAAGTCGGCTGCAACCCCAGGGTCAGACGTTGGGCCAACTGCTCCCATCCTAGGGGAAGCGGATCACTAGGGGTTCGTGTCAGGTGCACCGAAAGGAACCTACGAAAGTCCAAATCGAACGGCTTCTTCGGGATCTTTGGTGAGCCAGCCATCGGCGCCGAAGAATGATGCATCTGTCTTATAAGATAGCTGAAACGCAGTGTGAAATGGGTCGTTATTCATCCGGAATTCAGGGTCCGAGTGATTGATCATTTCAGGGAACCCAACTGTGACTTTGTTGAAAAGATCGTTCCTACAAGTAACTCCATAAACACCAGAACTGTGTCTGGAAGCACTTATAGATGATAACATACATGTACGTTGCGAGGTGGAAACCTGGCTGGTCCTTCTTGATGAGGTTGCTCAAACGATTATTGGCGAAATAACCCTGCTTTGTTTCCCGGAACCAGCCTTGTGTAATTAGGAGACGGATGACCCGCTCTGTCAGAGTGTCAACGGTATATCCAGCCGCTGAAAAAATGCCGACCAACCAAGTTTAAGCCCATCAACTCCGGTTTCTAGGGCAATTTCGGCGACACTGAGACCCTCCTCATTATCCCCAAGAACAGAAGCGAGGCCAATGTCAGCAGCAAGACGAACACCAGCAACTTCAAGCGACATCCATGTATTCGCCGCAAGTGCATCATATGGCGACTGAACGAGGGATTTTATCAAACCCTATTGAAATATTAAACGTGAGTTACAGAGTCAAATATGACTTCAGCCCAAGACGAACAAGACTGGCCAGCGCAACCCTACGCGCTTCATACATTGCTGGCGTCGGAAGGTAAGTAATGTCATCAATCGGGTGGGCTTTCGATGTATTCAGCGAGGGCTCGGGTAAATTTTGCGCTGCGAGCTCGGCCTTGAAAGCATCTATGGCGTTATTGAGAGTGTGTTGGAGGCTGGTGAGTTCGGATAGAGACATTTTGTGATCTTGATGTATAGATGGTAAATATTTTATTTTATACGGAACCACACGCGAGGCCTCGCAGGATTGGGAAAGGCATTGATTGAGCTCCTCAGAAGAGGCCTAGGTGGGGAGATCAATTAATGTTTTTTTGATGGAGAGCAATCCGACTCGATCCATCTGAACCATTTGTATTTCGCCCTGTTTCTAACCGGACACGGTTCCAAGACATTTAGATACAAAGTTGCAAGATTGAATCCCGAGGTGTTTGGTTGATGAGGGAGGAGGTGGAACAACGACCGCAGCCAGTGTTGTAGGTAGCAAAAGCCAGCGCAAGTCTGTCCAGCAAAGGCCCCGGAAATCGTGCTGTGAGGCTTTGGGGTGAACTCAGTTCTGATAATCATACATCCCCGAAATTGCTACCGAAACTGGTTATGAACGGGTCGAGTAATACGCTCTTGTGTCTACAGATCGATGAGATCAAGATTTCAGAAAATTTCGTGCCTTACTTGCAGTGTGTTGTTCCCTTATATTCCTTGAACAATTCCATGGAACCCATAAAGTCAAAATAGGCATAGCTGTAACTGAGGGGCTCCCTCGAAATTCGAATGGGTTTATGTATCCAAACTATTTTTTTCGCTGAAGGTCAGGGATACACACCTACGCGGTTGCCTCCTTATCGCAGCCCTGCAAAAGGGCCGGGACCGCGCAACCAAAGCTTCGGCAATTGCTTTCCGAATGCACAGTCCTGATTTTCTGGACCCTCACTAGCACAGATCGTGGATTACGGCGAGAGCGGGGACTTCCAAGCGAGGTTTGGGAAACTTTCTTGGTTCTGAAAGCTCCCCAACCCTTCACCCTCCGTGACCGAGCCTCTGGTTCCAAGGCATTTTAAAAGGCCTACTCCTCCAACGAACTTTTCATACCATTTCCTCTCCTCCTTGGTTGTTCCGATGGGTGACTTTGATCAGTCTGTTGGTGCGTTTCTTGGGTCCATTCCCCTGTTTCCAACATGCTAATTTCGGATGTTATTAGGCCTCCTGTTGATGGGACTATTCCGTACGTCTTGGACATTTAATTGGGTTGCACAAGTTAATGATCGTCCCCCTGCCAGTCAACACTTACCTATATGGCTTGGTAACTTATCAATTCATCGTGTATTACAACACCAGTACGTTCGTATTCATCTCTGTTCGAATTCATCTCATTGTGTCATAGAGTTCCATGATCCATTATGGATCAGGTTGGTTATCCTATGGCTTGTTTAATCATCTACTTACATCTCATAGGGCTGTTGTTGCCTCGTTGTTCGTACTCGATACGGTTCACAGCGGGGTGTATGTTCTCCTGCTCCATTTAAACCTCATCCCGCTAATCTCGACTGCAGTGCGGTCTACTCTGGTTGGGAAACATGTGTCCAAAATTATAACAATCCTGCGAGTCTCCTCTGTAAGTGCTGAAGTTTTGTAATTCTTCCACCACTCACAAAATTCAGATGTTGGATGGACGATTCCTTTCACCGCCGCTGCAACCGCCGCAGCCGCACTCATTACTCAAGCTTTCCTTGGCCACCGGTATTAACTCCGTTCCATATCTGTTATATCTGTGATTGACGGTTGCGACATTATCAGAGTATTTATTTTGACAAAAAGCAAGCCTTTGGTATCCATCATCGGTGTCTTGGCCATCCTTGGATTCTTCTTTGGTGTCTACTGTGGTGTTTATTCGGGCCAGCTGAATGAGTGCGTAATCTCATGTTTTACTGGTTTACTGTTCGGTTGTAATGTCTTTTTAGTGTTCGATTGTTTGATCCCTTGAGGAAGTTTGTCACATGCTGGCTTGTTTTCCAGACCAGCGCCGATGTGATCATCACATGTATGTTGATCGATTTCATTCATTCCTGTTTAATGATTTTTTGATAGTCGTGTTAACAACTGTTCTGAGTCGTTCGCGCACGGGATTCCGAAAAACCGATAGCATCATCAACCGTCTGATTCGCGGGGCTATTCAAACCGGATTGTTCGCATCTATTTTCGCCTTAGCGGATCTGTTCAGCTTCCTGCTGGACAAGGACAGCTATCTGTATGCGTTCTTCGCCTATCCTCTTGGTCGTATCTACACCAATGTGAGTTATGTGAATTTGGTCAGCGGAATATGCTGATCGTCATATAGACTTTAATGGATACCTTGAATGCACGCATCACACTGAAGAATATGACATCCACCATGGATGTGGACTCTGAGGTATTTATGCCTGGGCTTTCGATTGAGCGATAACTTATGTGTTGCAGAGCAATACCAATGCATTCCGGTTACAGAACCAGAGTCAAACGCTCGCTAGTGGACACACAATGCATTCGATTCATGTTCAGAAGGAGGTCGTCAGCGATGCTCCCGAGGATAGGTCCGTCGATGCGAAGTATAGTGGCACCGATGAGGTGTACGCCCACCCAACAAAGATGGCTTAGTGACCGAGGTCAGAGTCAACCCGAGTAGTTGGTGTTGTCTCTTCGAGCTTTTCAAGTCTCGACGAAAAGTTGGACCTCTCCACGGGACGGCGTTCCGGTGGATATTGTTTGCACATATGACCCACATGAAATCGGGTATAACTTAATTAGTTCTTGTACACACTATCCGGGCTTTGGGTTGAGCCACATATGAATCTGATTAGCTTGTCTTTCGGCTAGTAAACGATGGTTATCGGTATGCGAATGGTAATCGTGATCTACGGCGTAAAAGCTGGATCCTGACTGATGTGTGGGGCTGCGGCTCGAGGCGGGAATTTGAGGTGAACTTTCGAGCGAGGTGGGGTGTCACGTGTGACGATGCTATCTTCTCCTGGAAGCCAAGGTTCCTCCTATGAGCTGCTGAGCACGACTCGCTACGACGATTTCTTGCTCTCCCTCAAGTGGAACAATGATACCGATGGGCCATCGCCCCTCCTCCTTCTCCCCTACCATCTTCGTCGTTTAGTTGCTGCAGCTCAAACCCACGCCTGGCCACAGGCAGAAGCTGCCCTGACTTATGATGGTTTGAGGTCCGCATGTCATAGTGCTGTGGCCACCCACAGCAACACAAATGCAACTGCCCAACCTTCCAGGGCTTTTAGGGTTGGTGATCTTCACAACACAATATGTTATATTGATGATATCCCCCAGATTCGGATTACTGTCTCGAAATCGGGGCTTATTGCTGCATCTGCCACTCCCATGCCCTCGCTCACCGCAGACCCTACATCTGCTTCGTTTTTCAACCCCACCTCGGATAATGCGTCCTTATTTGGACCTGTAATGACGATCTATTTGGACTCAAAACCAACTCCCCCCTCCAAATTTACCATCACGAAAACCACACAACGAACAGTTTACGATGATGCTCGATTACGGGCTGAAATACCTCATATCACCGATCCCCGCTCCAAGCAGCTGGATGTACTTTTATTCAACCCAGAATCGATGGTAACCGAAACCTCCATATTTAACATCGCGTTCTATCGTTCCCCGTTTTGGGTTACCCCAGCCGAGTCCACGGGCTGTTTACCTGGTGTCCTTCGACGCTGGCTCCTTGAACAAGGACGTATTCACGAGACAGAAGATAATTCCATGACCATTGACAGTGTTCAGGATGGTGATTGGATCTTGTTGTTCAATGGAGCACAGGGGTGTCGATTGGGTAGGATCTCGAGGGGACTTGGGGCAGGGGATGCTCATGGTTCAGGAACACAAGATGCCGATAGTCAATAGATTGCTCATTACAAACAATATTAAATTGTCCATGCACCACTGTCATGAAATAGGAGTTGTCACGTCTATATTCATGATGTCGTCTTCAGCTTCGCCATCGAGCATACCGTCATCCATCTCGCTGAGGATATAATCCACCATATAGCTATCCTGCACAAGTTTGGACATCCGAGAAAAGTGTCTCTCCGTGTATGGTATTAGAGCATCGACCAATTCTTTTAATCCGGCCCCCGGTGCTTGTTTTGCGCTCAGGTCATCAGCCATAAAGGTAGCTTCCCCAAATTCATCTTTGAAAGCATTCATAATATCATCCGCCGACCTCGTCTTTACGATGGCGAACAAGATTTGTTGAGCTATGTTGCTCGTTTTTGCGTGGGTATTCCAGTCTCTCACATATCGGAGGAGTCTCGCCAGATCGGAGCCGGCCATAGTGCAGATAACTTCATCGATGGAGGAATCACCAGTGATCGAGTTCGGTTCCGCCTTGGCAGTAATATCCTTGAATAGATTCAAAATGCGACCCGGTTGTTGCATCGCTAGAGCGAGTTGAATTGCTTTGCGATAATCGTTGAGCGAAAGATAGTTGAGGAAATCCTGCTCTCTGATCAATTGGATTGGTTTAAAAATGTGTATCCTGCCATAACTGAAGGACACTCACTTCAGGACCAGCTCGGCCCGTTTGCTTTCCTTTTCCAACTCCTCCTCCTCGGTGCAGTCTTCCCAGAAAGTGACGACCGAGTCTGCGGCGGCAGACACGATGGTTTTTTCGTCATTGCTGACGGCAAGTGCCCATACCTGCAGCTTGGTCAGGCTCAGTGAATGGGGAAAAATCCTTAGGACTTACCTTGTCTTCATGATTGTCCATGGTTGCTGCACATTCCTCTTCCTTGATATTCCACAACTTCACTAAACCATCAGATGCAGCGCTCACAAGTTGCATCCCCATATTGATGAAATCGACTCTCAGTACCGAGTTCGTGTGGCCCTCGAAGGTTTTGAGACACGAAAAGTCATCTAAACTCCAAAGTTTTATAGTCTTGTCTCCACTTCCAGTTGCCAATATCCTCTCTGTCCGCCCAAACCGAACGGTCCACACACCACGTTTGTGCCCTTTACAGGTTCCGATTAGCCGTAATTCACCTCGGGCGGGCCTCCCGCCCACGGGGCCAGTATAGTCGATCTCATATATTTTTGCGGTCCGATCCTGGGAACCCGATACCAATAGTCGATCGTTGGGCGCGACGTCGAGAGCATTGATGTCTTTTTCATGCGCCTTATGAGTAGTTAAGCTCCTGCATTTTGAAATTTCCTGGGGATCGGCGCTGGAAGTTGTGGAGACCCCAGAGAGGTCCCACATTTTGATAGTTCGGTCCTGACTTCCTGTAAATAGGAACGGTGATTGCATTGTGGTGGCGTCGGTCCCTGCCTTTCTGGACAGCGCAATAGCCCCAATGCTTTCAGCATGACCTTCGCATATGGCAACACATCTATAGCCCCAGTCAAGGTCATTTCCTGGCAATGGCGCCCATATTCGGGCAGAATGGTCTTTGCTGCCACTGGCTAGTATTCGCCCGCCAGCACCATGATCTAGAGATAACACGATGTCTGTGTGGCCGTCAAGAAGACGCGCATCAAAAGAGGAAGTTGAATAAACGCGAATAAGGGATGAATTCGTTGCGAGAGCGAGGTGTGAGTCAATTTTGGGAGAAGGCGATGGGTAGGATGATAAGAACGTAGCGTCAACAATTTCGTCGTTATAGCCAATAAGCTGCCTGGGGGGAGATGATGTTGAAAGAGAGTGGAAAATGATATTTTGGTCTGCATGGACGGATGCAAGGGTAGACGTCGTAGGGATATAACTAAAAGGTAATGGAGTTATGATGTTGTATCAATGAACGGGCATCAAGACGCTACGCACATTAAATGAAGTATTTGACGCGCTTCCTGGTCGTCCGATGTGCGTGGGGGTTCTTGACCCAAAGCTGAGATGAATTTCCCATCTTGCATATTCCATACCTTGATCAACCCTTTCTCTCCCCCGGTATAGAATTGGATACTGTCTGCGGATGATGACGGCCCGTGTAGCTTGTCACCAGGTTGCAGGAGGCCAACTGCCTCCACCCTCTCCAAAATCGGAATAGTTCTTGTTAATATAGGATGAGTGACCAGATGCTTTCCTTTGGAAGTTCGTACAGCCTGCGATGGCGGCAAGAGATCCCATATTAAGACAACCGAATCTCTCCCACCACTGACAAGCCATTTTCCATCTGGTGAGGCGTCAAGACCCCTGGGGACAGACGAATGGCCCTCCAAAATAAATTCTGGTTTAGCTGCCGTTGTTGAATTGGAGGTGGCGGAAAGATTAAATATCCTGATGCGAGTGTCCACGGATGCGGTAATTAGTTGCATCTTCGTTGAGACCGCTGTGGATAAAGAATCATGGGGGTAATTGAAAGTCAGTGCGCTGACAACTCCTCCATGTCCCTTAAACGCATGGGTGACGTATCCCCTCATTATATCCCACACTTTCACAACGCCGTCTGCGGAACCGGATGCAAGATAGGTTGAGGTGCGATCAACCGTACAGACGTGAATGGGCGCTTCATGCGCCCGGGGCACAACTCGAGTGGGTTGTATGGGTTTTGAGAGAGGTATCATAGATTCAGGGAGTTGAAATATTCGAAGAAAGAGAGATGAGGTAAAGACCAGGAGCCATTTAGACGAAGGTGATACGCAGAGCGCACTAACGGGTTGTTTATCCTGAGATCGTTGTATCGTTAAATGAAAAAATCCAATTGGAAAAACGCACACCAATAAATCGACACATCTTTGTTCCGGTTGATATCTCTGTGAGCAGAATTTCGTCCGAGAGGCATGTTATCACTGCACTTCCATCCGGTGTGACAGCCACTGGACCCGCAGTATATAGCGGTGCGATCGACCGGGCATTTTTAAAGCTGGGAATCAGTTAACTTAGAGTCACGAAGTTGGTAATAAACATACGACGTCCTCAGTTTTTGGCGATTTACTGAAGATGTCATATTTCCGATCTAGAATCACCAGAAAAAAAGTTGCCGTCCGGGATCCATATTTTAGAAGGCGATAGCCACTAGTGTAAACACAGACATATACCCGATGTCACGATCCAAATATATATAGTCGTCCATTCCGGACCCATGTTCAGCTATTAGACTGGCGGTAGATCCCTCTATGCGTTGGTGATAATTTTCGATGATTACAATCCGCAGTACAAAATTAAAGAATTCAACATTATATACCAGCGACCGATTTCATGCAGGTAATGGTATCCCGTCCTAACAGCGTTGTGCTCACATGTTCGAACCCCAGCATCTTGCACAATTGTAGGATGGTTAGAGAGTTTGGATAGTTTGTAGATGGTTCATAGTCACCGCGTCAGCACCCGCAGAATAACTAACCGCGCCCGCCCCTACAAATATAGGGGAGAGTGTCATAATTATTGTATCAATAATTTGATCACTGGAGTTCGCGACGAAAAAAGAGTTGATGATCTGTGCTCCACCCTCCACCATGAGAGTGTTTATCCCACGTAGATGAAGAACTTCTAATGTTGCCTTGATTGGAAGCTTGGCTGGATCTAATCAAAAGGCACACAAATTACCCGAGATAAAAATTACCTTTATCCGTTTGTATCTTGATTATTGTCGCACCTGCAGTTTCTAGGGCACTAGACCGACGATCCCACGTTTCCTGGTCTAGCGCAGATTTCGAGGAGCATTCTGGATCAATGCCCACTACCCAAGGGCGCCGACCATGACCCCTCTGGAAATTGGTTAGTAACTTACATGTGGGTGACAGTCGAAGCTGGGAGTCCAAAATGATAGGCCGGGGAAGATGGGTGCGGGTGACGTATTCATTTTTTGCCTCATCATTTGGTATAGGTGGAAGATGACGGGCTGATAGAACACTTGTTACGAGAGCGAAAGCTACATGTTCGTATTGCGCACTGTTTAATTGGGGGTCATCGTTCAAGGCTGTTCCTATCCCGACGAGAATAGCATCGTGCATGGTTCTCATCCTAAGTTATATTTCGATCACTCCTTAGCTTCGTCCGCAATGGTAAGGACAAACCAATGCGTCATTTGCATGCTTTCATTCCCGCTCAATATCAGCTGCCGACCATTCTGTCCAGCGATTTTACTATCAAGAGATTGCGCGAATGTGAGGGTCACATGTGGGCGTGGAGATGTCGTAATTGATTCTCTTTGTTGGTCAAGAATTGATGTTAGGAATGGCGGGGGCTTTCCAGGCATGGGTGGTAGGCTTGTTGAAAAGTTAGAATAACACTCCAGATCTCTAGGATGACCAAATTATGTAATTACCTGGCCTGAAGGAGCTGCAGAAACCTCCACTTCAATAGATCAGAAATCCAAATAATTGAATTGGCCATCGGCTCCCGTTGGTATGTCTCCTCCGTCCGGACTCCGGACTCTGGAAACACTGTCACCTGACCCTGCCAATCATTTGGGATTGATCATCGAGTGTCTGGTGGGTCACTCTTGACCAGTGCTGAGCACCTTGGAGTTATTGCGCTTGTTACGACGTTCGCGGCTCGGAACCATCAAACAAACCTAACTGGTCATTACACTCTTGTCCAAACACTTGTCCGTATTGTCACCAGCGATGACCACCGTAACGAATGGAAACGGTTTAAGTGACTCACATGATGCGAGCCAAGTAGATCTTGAGGACAATGAGGAGGTAGATGACGATGTTGTTGAAGCAGGAACAGGAGATGGTGAGCTTCGTACATACCAGCGTCTCTTTGGATCGCCCATCGTCCTTTCTTTGATTTAGGTGAAGCAAAGAAGAAGAAAAAGAAGAAGAAATCAAAAAAGAAAAAGCCCGAACAGAGCGACCCGCCGAGAGTTGGCCTCTCGAAATTTTACCCAAATGGAATTTATCCAGAGGGGGAGCTCCAGCCCTATAAGGATGAGTGCGTCACTTATTGCCAGAAGGAATTTAATAATAATTCTAATTCTCTCACGACAGCAACGTATGGAGAATTACATCAGAGGAAAAACGCTACATCGAAAGGGAGATCAACAATGACCCAGAGGAGACCTACCAAAATATTAGGCGTGCTGCCGAAGTTCACCGTTTGGTCCGCAAGCACGCTCGCACACACATCAGGCCTGGCATGACCACGACTGAAATCGTGGAAAATATTGAAGCTGGAACCCGCGCATTAGTAGAAGAGAATGGCATGGAATCCGGGATCGGGTTCCCCACTGGCGTAAGCCTGAACAACTGTGCTGCACATTATACCCCCAATGCAGGAGACACAACTGGTGGGTGTGCTATTTATTGATTTAATTCAAGTGCTGATTGCTGGAGTAGTTCTCCAAAAGGGAGACGTCCTCAAAGTTGATTTTGGTGTACATGTCAAAGGGAAAATCCTTGATTCTGCCTTCACGTTGACTTGGGAACCCACCTATGATAAATTGGTCGAAGCAGTTAAAGCTGCAACGGATACTGGGATTCGGGTGTGCACGCATAATTTCCATGGTAACTTATATCTAAAACTATGGCTTACCGCCATTGTTTTATAGGAGGCGGGGATCGATGTACGGCTTGGGGAACTGGGGGCTGCCATACAAGAAACTATGGAATCATACGAGGTCGAGGTCAACGGAAAAGTCTACCCAGGTTCGGTCTTTTTCGCATCCTCCAATCATTTTCTCACCGTATTGGTAGTCAAACCGATTGAAAACCTCAGCGGTCACTCAATCAACCCATATCAAATTCATGGGGGTAAATCTATTATGCTGGTGAAAAATGACGACCAGACCAAGATGGAAGAGGGTGAGTATTTCGCCATTGAAACTTTCGGATCTACCGGAAGAGGTAGAATTATTGAGAGTGTAGGTTAAGTTCGTTTTGCTTGATCGTCATTTACCCCAAATCAGGGAGATTGCTCGCATTTTGCGAAAGCCATCGACGCTCCGCGTGTCCCCCTACGGTACCTGTCTTATTATTGACCCATAGTTCTCAGCATTAAGGCGTTTTTTTAGCTTAACATCCGCAAAATCTCTTTTGAAAACAATTGATAAAAGCTTTGGTACGCTGCCATTTTGTCGCCGGTATTTGGACCGACTTGGCGAAAGCAAATATCTCCTTGCCGTGAGTAAAATACCCAGTCAGTGGGGAACTGTCTAATATTTTTCAGTTGAACCATCTTGTGGCACAAGGTATTGTGCGAGATTACCCGCCGCTGTGTGATCAACGTGGATCCATGACTGCACAATTTGTATGTTTCTTTACAGACGCCATGGCATACACCCTATTTAAACACTTTTCAGGAACATACGATTTTGCTGCGTCCCACAGTAAAAGAGGTTGTCAGTCGAGGTGAAGATTATTGATCTAAATAGGTACACGATGTACTGGTCATCCCGTTGATCCAATACCATCTTTCGCATTTGGCTACCTGATTAGGATTTAAGCTTCCGCGAAATTAGACAGGGTTACGTAATAAATATTGAAGAGCCGCTATTTCACGTGGCCGCATCTCTTTAGCTTAATTGCCTCTGAGGACCCAAGATTGTGCACTTCCCGGATGGACCTTGTAGTGTCTTGTGCGTACTGTTATATACCTCTAGCTTGCTTTTGATTTCAGAACCTCACCCCCGCTCCGCCTCTGATAGCAAACCTGCTGGATCCCGTTTACTAGTTCTCCAAATCTCTCTGCTTCTTCGATGACTATTCTTCTGTCCTTTTGGCCATTTCGGCGTGCTCTCATCGGTGGCTCTGTTGATTCGCGCACAAGCTCACCCCCTGATGAGGATCAAGATCCTCCAGCAACTTCCCTGCGCCATTACGCCACCCCTGGCGTTTCCCCACCATCGGCTCGGGTTGATCCTAAATTGAAGCTTCAACCCCGACGTCCTGTCAGATTGTGGGATGTATGGAAATATGCTGTTGTAGTAGCATCTAAAGGTTGGCGGTCCCCATACTATGTTTCAGTAAATGTGAACTTCAGTCATAGCAACCGAAGTCAGTGCGGATATCATTTCTCACCATATATGGGGACCTAGGAAGGGATCTTGGGGGATTGAGATGACGATTGTATCGAGCCTCATGCGTGGTGCTGGTCGCCACAGCTCATTGGTGGATATCGTACGTACCGTAACTGCTTCGGTGGCTCGGAGCATTTTGACAGGTAAAACAGGGGGCTATTCGAATGCTAATGAGTATTGGAGGTCTTGTCCCACTGCCTTCTGATGCCCTTGTAACACCTGTTACTTTCCGAGTAAGGCAACGTAACCTTCGGGGGATTCTTGCTACACACGACGCTGCTGAGACCGGCTCACGTGAACTTTCGGGGGAGTGGGTTGTTGGAAAAAAGACATGGCAAAGACTTCAGGCGGAGTGGAAAGCTTCTCATTTACAAAATGACTCAAACATGGAGAATTCGGTCGAGCAGCCCTTCAGGATCTCGAAGAAGAAAGAGAGGGTTATACTCTATATTCACGGGGGTCTGTATCAGGATAGCTTACACGAGATTAACGCTCACTTGATTCACAGGTGCCTATTACCTTTCGAGCGCCGCCGCACAGCGATTAATATCCATACCACTATCCAAGCATACGGATGCGCGTGTATTTGGTAAACTAGCCTGTTTATCCGTTCAGCAATTTAGCTCATCCGGCTTTAGCCTTAGATTATCGATTGGCACCGGAAACTCAGTTTCCTGGTCCGCTTCACGACGCCGTCAGTGCATATTTGAGGCTCACCGAAGATCTCCACATCCCTCCAGAGAATATTATTATTAGTGGCGACAGCGCTGGTGGCGGGTTGTCCGTGTCCTTGCTGATGTATCTTCGTGACAACAACTACCCTTTGCCATCTGGTGCGATTCTCATGTCTCCCTGGGTTGGTAAGTGTTTTTGTTAGCTAGTTAATAATAAGAGCCTAATTTCTTTCGAGATTTAACTATGAGTTGTGAATCTTGGGATTCCAATGCGATGTATGATGTGGTGCCATTTCCAACAGCCGATAGTCACATGAATCCAATCGCTCTATACCTAGGCGAGCAAACAGAGAAGTATCTGACACACCCATACGCAAGTCCCCTTTTTGGGGACTACAAAGGCCTTCCACCTCTACTCATCCAAGCAGGGGATGCTGAAGTCCTGAGGGACGAGATCACGCTACTTGCTCATAAAGCCACGCTCGCGGGTGTTCAAGTCCGCCATGAGTTATATGAAGATGCAGTACGTTACTTTGTTTTATCAGCAAACTATTCTTACTAGCACCCACAGATACATGTATTTCAGGCTTATCCATTCCTTTCTAGCTCCCGCACGTCTTTCATGTCCATGGGCGATTTCGTCCGCAACATCCTACCCCAATGCCAAACTCGATCACCACAACTTCTTGATTATGACGCAGAACAGGAGATGGAACATGAAATCGACAATGAGAATGCGACAGTTGTCAGAGGTGACGGAACGGAGGTGACCACCGGCATGGAAGCTGTCGAAGAAAGCTTTGGGTCTACACCCTTTGCCGAAAGCGAGGGCGAGGATGATAATGCTCGCGTTCGCAACGACTATTCCAGCTGGGGCCATTCTCGTAACTGGTCGCTCTCCACTACAGCCCCTGATAATGCAGACACCAGCGACAGTGATGGGTCATCAGACGAGGCGCTGGTCCCAAATCAATAACCACCCGACACCGATCAGAAACGCTGCGTTCTATGCCTAGCCTTCGCCGTATGCGGTCAGCTATTTCTCTTATAACTTCAAATACGCGATCGCAAAACTCTCAATCTCGACTTTCAATGCACAGTCCTCCTTTGGATGCTCTCCCCGACGCGCCGTAGAAAAGATATCCATCCCAGCATACACATTCGCAGGCGCAAATTCACCACCC
The DNA here is from genome assembly GCA_015501065.1 of Infundibulicybe gibba. Lineage (NCBI taxonomy): Eukaryota > Fungi > Basidiomycota > Agaricomycetes > Agaricales > Omphalinaceae > Infundibulicybe > Infundibulicybe gibba. The sequence goes on from JADNYI010000001.1 coordinate 1,714,442, forward strand.
CCATCACCATCCATCCGCCGTTCATTACACGCCAGTCACTCTGATATTTCGTCCTTGGTCGACGATTGGACTCATGCGGGTCCCGCCAATCAAACTCATCTTTATTCGGCTGATGAATACATCTAAACTTGTAGTATTGCTCCCATCCCAGAAGGGGCGGGGGTTCATGATATTCACGATAATACATCTATTCCATTAAACTATGCTGCGTGGTAGATAATATTGTAAACCATGTTCGTATCTATGAAGACCAACGCCAGCATCAAAATCCATCTGAATTTCCAGCTGTGGGCGATGATACTTCCCCTCCTTTTCTGTGAATTTCCAACTCTTCGATCGTGTTCATGAGAGCGTTGCACTCCCAGTTTCCGTAGAGGAAACCCTCATAAAGCATTGTGGTTGCGAGCCAGGAAATGAAAATGGTAAAGACAAGGAATATGGGTTGATCCAAGGATGTGGCAGCCATGCTGAACCGACTGCAAGAGCGGCAAGGAGAATAAGACAAAGCCCGAAAATAATTAGCTCTCGGCGGGACCGCTGTCGGGAGAATCTGTAGCAAGATGTGAGCGCTTGGATGGTGGTACCAATCGCGGCTGGTGACAGCTCGACAGAAAGGGGGTCATCGCTTCTTCGCATGCCGTGCGGCATGTCAGCATCAGCATTGTCGACAGCCCGAATTTCCAACGTGGATTCCAAACCAAAATGATCAGAAAAAGAATATAAACACCCGGGGGGCTTGTGAGTTAAAACAACTTTGCAATCCGTGCATTTAAGGGTATATGTTGTCTGGGATGTGCGATAATGGCGGGTTGGCTGGCGGTAGAAGATATAGTCCAGGCGTTTTCCCCAGAAACCGCGAGTGTGTTGGTCCAAGGGTTTACCGCCGGAGAAAGAATTGAGGGGAGAATCAGCTGTGACGCCGAATCTAGTGATTGCTTCCAGGGGAGAGGCTGCCGAGAGTGAGTTTGATTCGCTGGGAGAAACAACAGACCAAGAATCGGTGAGGCCTGCATGCTCCCGAATAACAGTAATAGGTAATGTAGTTGGGATGCTGTTGAAGTCTCCCGCCTATGAACAAGTATGTATGAAAATCGAGTAGTGGTTGTGATTGGGAAGAGAATGCATACCGCAATGACATAGCGGCCCAACTCAGCAGCCTGTCGAGCTAGTTTGGCGAATTCCCAAGCATTCACAAGACGATGAGCTCTGTTATATTCTGGGCCGTCTTCACCACCTTTAGCGAATAGCTGGTGGTTTATCGTTAGCGTAAAGTAAATCCAGCAACATAGACATACATGAGTATTAAAAACCTGAACCTGTCCTAATACTGGATGTGAAAGAACCACGCTTGCGGCAGCCTTCCCAACGAACCAATCTCCAGCGGCGACGTCGATGGGTGCTCCATTGAGGGAATAAGGATGAACCGAGGTCGAAATTATCGGAAACCTTGAAAATATGGCCAATCCTGCTCCCAGTGCACCACTACAGAGCAAATGAGTAAATTTCTAAAAATAGATGACGGAGAGGGACCTGTAAAAGAATTTGGAATATGGCAGGCGTTTTGCAATGGTATCTCGGACATGTTCAAAGTCGGCAAGAACCCATATCTCTTGCAGCGCAATAATATCATGAGGAGATTTTATCAGTTCCTGAGCAAGTGCTTCAATGCGCTCCCTGCGAAACTTTGACACGAATTTGAGACCCCTGGAAAACATTTAGTGGTGACGGAATATCATTTCAATATTACCCACCAGCAATTAAAGGTTAAAATGCGAATTTGGTGTTCAGGCATCTTGTTGGTTGGGAATTTTTTTCAGAATTTTCGTTCTACAAGGTGGTTCAATGCACACGACGTAGGCGTTGTGTTGTTGCAATTTGCATCATTCCGTGGGTGGCTAACACGTGATAACGATCTAATCATATGTGTTAACTAATCTATGGTTGACTCAAAACGGCAAGCATACATGGCGTCTTCTCTTCCAATTTCACCTCCCTCCAGCCTCACACCGAGCGAGTATGTTTTTTTCTTTCTTTCACGAGGTGGTCTATTTTACACAAACCATCTTCCAGTATCGAACTCGCAAACAGGGCAGCGGATCAATTCACCAAGTTATACTACAGCTCGTATGATGCAAGCACCCGGCTCATAAATATCCCTCAATTCTATCGCCCCTCGTCATCCCTAACCTGGAATGGCAAGCCGTATCAGGGCGTAGATGGTCTCAAAGAGCTGATTGAAAAAATGCCCATGACAAAACATGAGGTAGTTTCCTTCGACTGTCATCCCATTCCGGGTTCGTCAAGCTCTGCTCTTGCGCATGTTCATCGTATCAAATAGGAGGCCGTGTGTCTTAGGTACACAACCTCCATCCCTACTCATAACAGTATCAGGAAACGTTACCCACGGCCAGGGCCTGCTGGAAATCCGCCGGGTACATATTCGAAGAATCCTGAAGGCCACTCTCGTGTTTCTCTCAGACATTTATGCTTGTCCCAGACGCGGCAGCAGCTCCCTCTAAACCTGGTGAGGTGGCTAAATATTATATCAGTGCAGATGCGTTGAGGTTTGTCGGATGATAAATACAATGTAGGCACTAGTTCTACTTGGCCCAAAATGCAGACAAATTAATATATGAATATAATGGTTTCTTAGATCTACAAAGCGCTTTAAAATTACAGACATTGATGACACACATTTATCCGAAGGTTTGACTCTGTCATACAAATGAGCAATTTGTCATATTGTGTTTACAATGGGATACTCACCGAGCGGGCACTTCGTTTGACTTTAGATAATCGCCATTCATCTGGTTTCTCATATTTATTGAACAAGGGCTCAATCTTCTCCTGCCGTTTGCGTTTGCTGATTTTGTTGGCATCAGCAACTTTGAAGAACTGAGGGGCAACTTCAACGAGCCACTTGGGTTCGATGGCAGTGACATTGTGGCAATATTCTCTCGTAGTCAAGACCAGTTCATGGTATACCAACCATTCAGGATTCTTGTTAAAAGCGCCGACGAGGGGTGTATATAAACGGGTGTTCCCTCCACAGTGTCTTGTAGCCTTCTTGTGGGTCTTTTTTGGCCGCGTGCCGGAAAAACCCCGAACATATCGCCTTTCGAACACGATTATAGTCTCTCCCCGCTGAGAGAATGTCGTGTTTGTATCTAGAAAAATTATTAGCTTGTTGGAATGGCGGGTGAATCTCGTAACCTACCGATCCATGATGCCTAACAGCTGCTTCCGAACATCCTGGGCACGACGCATACTCCGTGCCTGGATAAAATTCTCGTAGCACCAAGGGTTTGAAAAGCTGGCTCCCTTCCAGCCGTTGTAAACGGTCACAAAGTAAGATGATCCCCTTCAGGCTGATGGAATTTAGCCTTTTTTGAGTCAGCCTGACCTTGCTTTTCCTTCGGGCGGTAGAACACGGTCTGAACTGAAAGCATCGCGACGACGGAAAGAATTTCCTCTGAACAACCGAGCTCAACTGACGCGATCAACATTTTTGCGAGCGGGGGTTCCATCGGGAAATCCGCCATTTTTCGACCTAACCTTGTTAGGAGACCTTCGTCATCGAGGGCTGAAAGGGCATATAGTGATTCGAGAGCTGTTAACATCGTTTGTGCAGGTGGGGGATCCATGAAGTCGAAGCTTAAAAGGTCATTGATACCCATGGCCTTTAGTTGGAGGATTGTGGCGGATAAATTTGTCCGTTGGATGTCGGGAATGGAATTTGGAAGCATTTCGTTTCGGTAGGCGGCCTCTGTGTAGAGACGGTAGCACTTGCCCGGGCCAGTCCGCCCAGCACGTCCACAGCGCTGTCTAGCTTGTGCTTGGGATATAGGCATCACAACCAGTGAATCCATGCCTAGCCTTGGATCATATGCGTTTTGTTTTGAGAATCCTGGATCAATAACGTAGTATATTCCCGGGATGGTTAAACTGGTTTCCGCGACATTAGTTGCAATAACGACCTTGCGGGCACCAGGTGGGGTTGGCTCGAACACTCTTGACTGTACTTCAGAGGGGAGAGCCGAGTAGATGGGGAGGATGATCAATTCTGGTACCTTGGGGCCGAGGGCTTTCATGCGCTCAAAGAGAATTTCGCACGCAGTATCGATCTCCTCCTGGCCAGTCAAGAATAGCAGGATATCACCGGGAGGCTCGGAGAGATGAATTTGCATGACAGTGATTAATGAAGCATCCAGATAGTCCGACTCGGGTTCTTTGGTGTACAAGATTTCCACGGGATATGTTCGGCCGGGGATGGTGAAAATGGGGCATCCGAAGAAATATTTGGAAAACTTCTCCGCGTCTAAAGTGGCTGAGGTTACAATGAGCTTGAGATCTGGACGCCGTTTTACAGCCTCTACACAGACGCTCAATGCCAAATTGCAGGTTAGGACGATATCTGAACTTACTTTTCAAAAGCCCAAATAGAACGTCGGTCGCAATTGTTCGCTCGTGGGCTTCATCCAACATAACGACGGAATACGAGCTGCAAAGGGGGTCGATAAGACATTCCCTTTGCAACATACCATCTGTCATGTACTTGATCCGGGTTTCCGGACTCGTGCAGTCCTCGAAACGAATTGTGTATCCGACTTCCTGGCCCAAGCGACAGCCAACTTCTTCAGAAACGCGTTTCGCCACTGACATCGCCGCAACTCGCCGAGGTTGAGTGCACCCAATGCGACCTCTGTCAGCATACCCCGACTCGGCAAGATATTGAACCATCTGCGTTGTTTTCCCTGATCCAGTGTCGCCGACAACAATAAGAACTTGGTGCTAGAGATATTTAGACCATGAATGATGCATTAGGATTGTGATAAACTTACCTCCCCGATGGCTTGAAGCAGAGGATCCCGGAGCTTATAAATGGGCAGGCTTTTGCGCTGATCCTGTATACTGAGACTTGTGATTTCTCCGAACGTAGTAGCTTTATTAAAACTCTGTTCTTTCCATTTCGGCACCTCGCCCGCTTTCTGGCCCTTCAAATTCCCCCTCAAGTCTTGGGCGAACATTTTATCAGATTCCTTTGACATGGGGTCCAGCCAGGGCTGACTAAAATCTCGGGCCTCCGAATCTGCTTCTTCATTGGCCTCTTGCTGCCGGAGCTCCCGTCGCTCCTTCGCGAGAGACGCACCGGCCAGAGCGGCCCGATTCAACGAACCATCGGGTGCCTTTACCACTTTAACAGGACTCAAGTCTAGAGTTCGTTTGGTCTGACCGGCAAGGAAAGGCGGCTCGTCCTCGCGGATTTCAACATCCAATTCTTCTTCGACCTCTGCATGTGCCATGGGGTTATTGAAATCTTCATCAAGCTCTGGATATTCCGAAGCATCAATTGCACCGGACGAAATTAATTGCTTAATTTCCCAACGCTCTGGAGAGGTGAGACGTTTCGCTGAACGGACGGGTGGTGCAATATCATCTTGAGAGCGGAGAGGCAATGCGTTAGCCCCTGAAGAAGCATGGGCTGCTCTGTTGCGTTCTTCTTCCATCTCTGCCTCCGACTTGATACGAAGATGTGGGGTGAGATCACGACCGGATATTTGGTCAACGTCCTTCATAGATAATCCAATTCGGCCGGAGGCGACACTCATGACCTTGACCTTCACTTGCTGTCCGCGACTCAGAAGATCAGATGCTGAGTTGGCTCGTGCTCCAGTTTGGATGTTAGAGACGTGTACCATGCCTAGTCAACAGGTTGGTAATGGACCATGAGAAAAAGCTAACAACTCGCCTTCGGCTCGTCCCAGGATACCTTCAAGTGTTACAAATGCTCCGAAGTCCTTCATTCCTGAAACCTTGCCATTGTATATTTTGAATAAAATAGGCTTATCGTCCATCGCTGCTCTACCTCCATTTGTCCGACCTCGGTCCCATTCATCTCTATAACCGGATTTTCTTGGAGGGCTGGGGCTGCGTCTTGGAGGGGGAGGTGAGCGACCCGTTCGTTGTCGTTTCGGTGATCGTTGAGAACTGAGGTGCGGTCTCTTCCTTCCAGAAACAAGGTCACCCAACTCTTCTAGGAAGACGTCGTCCGAGACGGGTGGAATTTCCTTGTCTTTCAAGGCAAGGCCAGGGAAAAGGCGTTTCTGTTTTTCTTGTTCGTTGAGCTCAATTGTATCTTTTGACTGGGTCGCCGGGGCATTAACGTCGCCTAAGGATCTCTTCTTGTGTTTGGGGTGCATGCTAAGTATTAAGCGGTCTACATTCTTGACAAAAGATTCCGGAAAACTAAGTCCCAGCCCCTCGAGCTTGGCCTTGAATGCGGGTAGACTATGATTAGCCTGGTCATGCAGGTCAATTATGAATTCGGCCAGAGTTTTGTCGTTAAGACCAAGATGGTTAACGATTTCTTGGGTGATTTTAGCGACCAAAGACAAGAACTCGAGGTTATAGAGGTCATCGTTGGACATGATAGGTGTAGTCGCTAGTGGGAGTCACTGCCAGAAAAGTGTGCCAGCCGAGATCGAGATCTTGGACCAACAAGGTTATGTAATAACTTCCGCTACAGAACTGGCACACTACTTGACAGATATCCTAATCGATGCCCCCGCGGAAGGGCATTGTGAAGAGCGGGAATGCTGGGAATTCATCCAAGGCTATAAAAGCTTCAGATCCTGAACCCCCAACCTCAATTTCAGAAAAGCCCTTGTTCCCCCCTGGCTCAAAATATCCACTCAGTCTATTACATGAAAGGTGAAGATATCTTACGACGGGTTGCATAAGATAACCATATTGACCATATCCTAGATGCCAAAAGTTGGGCTGGGAGAAACCCGTTGTGGATGCAGTTTGTCCAATTCCACCCCCATCTTCCTTAGCTCACGATTTTATGCTAGTGGAAACGAGATGACGGCTGGGCATTTGCGGTCCGCCTCAGTAAACTCAACAAGAAAACATCCCAGATCGAAACTATTCGCCTGGAACCACACCCTCCCTACCTGCGTCCAACTGCTTTGGAAGCGCGTCATTGGGGTGCTACCTACGCCTTGCATCGTGTTCGCACAACTTTAATCCCACTACCCATGATTATTTGATAACGCCCTTCTAGTTTTGCAACGGTATCCAGTTGAACCGTGTACTTCCTCCTGGCCCTCGGGAATACTGGAACGAGTTGGACGAGGAACGCAAGAAAGTCCCCGATTCAATGAAGTGGGTGTATGATGCCGATCCATTTGTTGCAAAACAGCACGAGGATGCAAGGCGAGCTAAGGTTACGCAAAAACGGGAAGCTAAGGATGTAGCTGGGAGTTCTAGCTCTCACAGGGCTGAGAAACCAGGCGACTCTTCACGCTATCCGGAGGTAATGATGGCCACATCTCTACGAGAAAGTGTTGAAGATGCCGTCAAGAAGGTTTGCTTTAGTTCTCCAGCCCCTGAGCTATCTAATTGTTTTCACAGGGTTTCATCTTATATCCCGAGGCAACAGACACTGTACCGTCGATTGTTCCCGACAAAGATCTGGATTCAATAACACGGCATTTAACCCATCTTGGTTTCTCCGCAAAACAGGCCCACGAAGCGGTAACGTTCCTTACTGAATCCTCACCGCTTGCATCGAATCTACTTGGCCTCCTTTCACCTTTAGAAACCGCTATTGAATATCTTATTCTTCATGTTCCTGAATGCGAGCTCCCTGAGCGTTTCCTTCCCACCAATAACTCTTCAAACTCGTTCATCACATCCGCTCATTCAGGAACCGAAAGTATGAAGCAACGGTGGATTACTGAGAAAGCCATTAAAGAAGCTGGCTGGCCTAGTCATATCATCCGAGAATGTGTGGCAGATGAAGGGGCTGCAGAGAACTGGGATGTTCTGCTGGTATCTCTTGGTAGGCGGCTCATCGGTCAGGAAGCGAGTGAATCGATTGTAAGCCAACGGGACCCTTTCCAAATCGACGAAGAGGAGGCCACGGCGTTCGGTGCTCATTTCGTAGATAAACACGAGCTAGTCATGCCCATGTTCAGTGCGCCTGTGGAGGTGCATTTTCTGCTATCTGTTGACGAAAAAAACAGCTATCCCCGCCCTGGGTACGCGCCCATATTCATCACTTCGTCGACGGTTCCGGCATATATCCGACTTCATCTACTGTCCGAACTCTTAAAAGCCCTAGAAACCACCGATTTAATGGGACCAGGACAGGGATTTTGCATGATTACAATGCAAATCCTGGAAGATGTTTGGGCCCAAATCGAAGAAAGTCGACCGGATATATCAGTGGTGTTTAGATACATAGCCCGCCGTCCACTTGTGAACCCTCACCAAACCGATTTTGAATCGATTTCAGTTTCATCTGACGCAAGACAAGCACGCCCGAATAGGCGAAAAAGACAAGACCACCGAAATGACCGTCAGATACAGCAGGATTTCAATAAAATGCGCGAAGGCCAGAAAGTAAGCCGGGCCGATTTTACCTTACGAATGCTGATCCAGGTCTTTTGCAGTATGCCGAAATTCTTGCAATGCAGGAAAAACTCCCAGCGTTTTCGGCGAAAAGTGATTTTTTATCAATGCTAAATACCCATCGCGCTGTTGTAGTTGTTGGGGAAACGGGCACGTTTTCTGATTTGTATATCCCAAACTACTAACAGCTATCTAGGCTGCGGCAAGACAACTCAACGTAGGCCATCAGTGTATTTCATCAGTACGACGTTGCTCCATCACATCTCTTAGTCCCACAGTTCATCCTTGATTCTCTCATCACTGAGGGTCGCGGATCAAATGCCTCAATCATCGTGACGCAGCCCCGCAGAATTTCAGCAATTTCAGTTGCTGCTCGTGTATCTGCAGAACGACTCGAGGACGGTTCGGTCGGGTACGCCATTCGTGGGGAAAATAAACAAACGGAGAAAACGAAACTCCTCTTTTGCACCACAGGTGTCGTTCTGAGACGTCTGGGCGGGGGTGACAAACTCCAATCCGTTTCGCATATTGTTGTCGATGAGGTAGACCACCTATTTGTTCTGTCCGACCATAGTTCATGTTCTCAAGGTTCATGAGCGCTCCATTGATGGTGATTTCCTCCTGCTTGAACTGAGGGAAATTTTGAAAAGCCACCCGACCCTCAAGGTCATCCTCATGTCAGCTACCATCAATCACGAAGTATTCGCTAGGTATTTTGATGCACCATTACTCTCTATCCCGGGATACACCCATCCGATCGTAGATAAGTCAATCAGACATTCCCTCGTTATACTAAATTTGTGCCTAATTCCAAAGCGTCCCACAGGTATCTAGAAGACATACTTCCCCTTATCGACTACCACCCCCCACCTGTCAAATTCGTCAAAGAAAACGAAGCAACACAAAAAGCCTTCCGCGAGGAATTTGAAGCAAGGGGACTTGATAAGTCCACTATCAATGACCTCCGAAACCTAGTACATTCCGATCGAATCGATTTCCAGGTCACATTTTTTCCAAGAGCTCTAATTTGCCTTTAATAATTCGCTTAGCTTATCGTGGCTATCATTGAACATATCACCTCCACATCCAAGAGTGTTGGGGGTATCTTGATCTTTTTGCCCGGTGTACAAGAAATCCGACAGTGCATCAATGGTCTGAGGAACGTTTTCAATACAACCCAAGCGGATGTCTTGCCCCTGCACGCGAATCTGTCAAGCGACGAACAGCGCCGAGTATTTAACAAATCACACAAATGGAAAATAATTGTAGCTACCAATGTTGCCGAGGTAAACATCACGAACACCGAACAGTTTCTTGACTGACTGGTATTTAGACGTCCATAACCATTGATGATGTTATTTACGTCGTTGACGCGGGAAAGGTCAAAGAAACACAATATGATCCGGAAACTAACCTCACGCGACTGGTTGAGACTTGGGTCACAAGAGCTGCTGCAAAACAACGCCGGGGCAGGGCAGGGAGAACTCAGCCCGGTGTTTGCTACAGATTATATACCAGAAAACAAGAAGAAGGCTTAACCCACTTCCCTGTCCCCGAAATACTGCGGGTCCCGTTGGAAAGTATTTCATTGACGGTTAAAGTAATGCGGGAAAATGAGGATGTCAAGGTGAGGGGTCAATTTTATGTGGTTGCAAGTTATTCATGCCTTCCAGCGATATTTGAGCGGAGCAATCGACCCCCCAAATATCGCCGCCATGGATCAAGCTTGGTCTGTTCTTGAAGAACTTGGTGCAGTCGATGACGCTGGTAAGTTGACGCCGTTAGGTCGGCATCTGGTGAGCGATCCGCTTGTATTCTGGTTTGCCCTACTCACTGCATTGAAAGACTATGTTACCAGTTGACTTGAGACTCGCCAAGGTCCAATCTTTGCCCTCCTTTGAGAGCTGCCAAGCTAACGAACCGTGTAGATGCTTGTGCTGGCAGCCATTTTCCAATGTTTGGGACCCATCTCAACCATAGCGGCGTGTCTCTCTTCAAAACCGTTGTTCCTCAATCCTATAGACAAGCGGGAAGAAGCGACAAAGTAAGAATCTACGCTTGCTTTCGAGTTGCTTGTACAAGGTGATTTATTGTATAGAGCTCGGGCCCGGTTTTCAACGTCAGGTAGTGATCTCCTCACAGATCTTAATGCCTATGACCAATGCGTGCAACTGCGAGCTGAGGGGAAATCCCAAAGTGATCTCAGGACCTTCTGTGACGACGTATGTTGTGAACTCGGGGCCCTGAAAAACAATCTAATCCACTAATCAGAATTTCATCTCCTCAACAACCGTTCGAGATGTTACTGCCCTAAAGCAAGATTTTATTTCGGCCCTTTCTGACATCGGCTTCATTCCTTTATCATCGACACCATCCACCCCCGCTCTGAACGTCAATGCTGCCAATACAAACCTGCTGAAGGCTATCATTCTGGGGGGCCTTTGGCCCCGTGTCGCTCGTGTTCGCCGACCCAATCAAAAATTTGATCAAGTCCAAGCAGGAACCATCCAGCGGGATAATACAGCGCGGGAATTCAAGATGTATGATCTACGAGAAGGAAGGGTATTTCTCCACCCTGCAAGCGTACTGTTCGATGCTGCGAAATGGAAATCACCATTCCTAGTATACTTCCACAAACATATGACAAGCAAAGTATTTCTGCGGGATGCAACAGAGGTATCTCCACTTTTTACATCTAGAGGCAGCTGGTTTATGTCTGCACATAGGTCCCCTTGTATGCTCTGTTATTTTTTGGCACCTCCATCGATGTTGGTCATATTGGGGGTGGTATCACAATTAAAAGCAAGGACGCGATGATAAAATTATCTGCATGGCCACGCATTGGTGTTCTTGTCAAACAACTACGGTAAGACTTCTGATTCTGACCATCTCAAAAGCACTAACATGAGAAACAGGCGGCTCTTGGATGCGCAACTCCACAGATGCATTGAAGAAGGCACAGTACTCAGTCCGACGCATGAAAATCCCGTTCTTCAAGCCATGTTGTTACTATTGACTAACGACGGTTTAACTGAATAAATGATTTAAATTGGTATGAAGGCTGTACATTGATGCAGGATGATGGCTATATGTTTTCCGTTGGTATTGCGATGGTATAAACTGTCCGAATGCAGAATGATGGTATGTGATAAAGTATGCGACGTATCTGACATATGCGATTTGTGTGGAACGAAATTACCAGGAGGTAAATTTCATCGTCCCACGGCGGCGTATCATTGATCTTGCTTTCTTCGATATTTTCTGCACGAATATGCCATGTTTCTCTGAGTTGATGGCTCCCGCTGATGGCCGGGCGTAGACATTTGACTCAATGGCAATTCGGAACGCCCCCGTGGGTGATGAGAAGGTGGGACTTGGGGTAGGTGTGCGGTAGGTGAAATATGAAGATGACGCCAAGGGGGAGGGAAGTGGTGTGACGGGTGGTCGTCTCCCGGGTAGTGATAAGCGGCGGGTGAACGGCGAGAGACTTGGGGGGTGCGCGGAAGAGGAAAGTGAGAATTTCAAAAAGGGGTTGCTCAGTTTTCTGGGGTTGCATTTCGGTGTTTCGAGAACTGTGCCCGTTTTGTCAGTCATGTCACAGGGGTTGAAGAAAGTTGGCACAAACCTAGCTTCTCGGAGACACGGGCGGGTTCACAGTATTCGCTCGCAGAAATATCGGTACTGGAGGAGGTGGGGGATTCCATACTGCGAACGCTAAAACGCTCGCTCTTCACCTGTGTGATGCGGCGACGAGTTTTGGTGACAAGCGGAGGGGGACTCGGAGATAAGGACGGAATCAGGGTAATTGCACATATGGCCACAATGCTCTGTGGCTCCCGATTAGCGAATGATAATTGCTAGAACCGTGTCCCTTACTTCAAAGACGCCTGCGCATGTGATGATGAATGACAACAGTCTAATATGGAGGGACAAGGGCTGGGGGACCGGGATGATTGATGACATATTGGTTTAGAGATGGTGGTATAAAGGATGGTTCACTGGTTGGTGCGAGAGGGTGAATGGCTGAATTTATGGAAGCAAATGTTTCACGAAGGACAGGGGCTTGCGAGCCACCAGACCCCTTTTTTGGAATTACCATCCGAGTAAATCTACGAATACTGTAAGCCACATCGTGAGTTACCACCTCTGAAATGCATGAAAAAGATTTGAGCGTGCGGAGCAGAATCTACGGTGAAAGGGCTCCAAAGTTGAAAATATCACTCCAAGCGTTGTTGATCCTGGATGCCCGTGCCAAAGGTCGACACCGCCACACTATGACGTCGTCGATCTGATTGTATGTACATAGACAACAAGGCTCAGTATATATGTTCAACGGTATATAGAGAACCAATACGAACTCTGGTCTAGTAAATTTCTCACTAAGCCATTCGTGGTCATCTTTGGTAAGTACTGTGCTCTGATAGACCAGGCCCTCAATTCAAATTGGAGAGTTTTCTGTATCGGATTATTGAATATCGATCGGATGAGGTAGTGCTGTGGGTGGCTTACTCCTTGACTGCACTGGTGCTGATAATTTTGATACCACAGTCCTCCATCTCCCTCCACTCTGTGCCTGCGCCAGAAACGCTCTTCACCGCATCGGTTACCACCCACGTCTTGTATCCGAACTCGATTGCATCAATTGCGGTAGCCATCACGCAATAGTCACCTGCTAGCCCAACAATAAATACATCGGTGATGTGGTTGGATTCAAGAAGTGAAGGGAGTTCTGTGTTCTTCATATGCCACGGATCGCGGAAGGCAGAGTAAGACTCGATACCCTCCTCCTTCCCTTTTAATACCACATGATTCAGCGCCTCCGCTCTCAAGTCCTCAACGAATTCACAGCCGGGAGTTCCAGCGACACAATGTGTTGGCCATAGCACTTGTTTGAGCGGCTTCGTCCCGCTATCGTCACCTGGAGGGTATATGGTGATCGTTGAATACTGTGATAGACTATGTGTTGCAGCGAATGAAACATGATTCGGTGGATGGTAATCTTTGGTGCCAATCTTGACTCTGAATGGGAGTCTGAGGATATCATTGACATTATTGATGATTGTAGGAGCGTCTGGAACGGCGAGTGAACCATGCACAAAGTCATATTGCATATCAACGACCAGGAGCGCAGGAGTAAATGTTCTCGCAGCAAGTGTGGCCATTATGGAGAGGTGGGAATCGGCAGGTCATCATGGGGTCCACCAGATGCCTGCCAAAGCTTGTACTTATGTACTCTACATGACAGGCGCATGGAAAATTCCGGACGTGATAAATATAAAATTGGAGCTGGATGGTTAAATGTACAATGTGTATGCTTATTTCTTGAATTAACCTATATAAACGATGCCCTACTTGCTTGTGATGACCCATTAGTGATGAAAAAAAACGGAATAAATGGGGGGGACTCACTGATAAATCGTAATAACCTCTATGGCTCTAATGTAGGGTATTTTCACTTGCTGAACTTTATTTCGTTAACCGCCAACTATGACCTAGAGATGCTTGGGCCTCCGTATTTACGTGTCGGGACTCCCGAAGGAGGATTGGTTCTGATGCTTCTAATTTTTGGTTGGTGGCATCGGCATCCGTTTCAGGCGGCAATTGTTGGCTGATCGAACCAAGAGGCGAAGGTGGAGTGGCAAAATATGGCGCCTCGTATGGTGAGGTACGGGGTACTGGCATTGAGGCACGTCGCTGGTTGTTCCGAGAGAAGTAGGATGCGGGTGTGTTAGAACGTGGAGGGGATGGTGTACTATTCAAGGAACTGCTAGGGGTCTCGTTTGAAAATCTTCTACGAAATGACAGTCGTGTTGTATTTGTTTTTGATTTCATCTCTGGAGCTGTGCGGGGGCGCGCTAGGGACCACGGCGTACTATATCGGCGGCTGGGCTTCGCGATATCATCGAGTTCTATGTAGGTGGGAGTGTAAGTATTAGGACCATTAATGGTAGTGTTCAGGCACACACGTGGGGCGGTTGAAACACTGGTCGAACTACTGGCGTTAGAGTCCGTTGACTCCGGGGTCTGTCGATGTTTCCCGACAAATACCTTCATTCTGGGGATTTGAGTATTGAGTGAATGGCGCCGCGACGAATGCCTCGAAGATTCTGATTCGGTTATGGAATCGTTGTCTTGATATAGGGTGGCCACTTTAGCGGGATGTGTCGTGATTTCTTCGATTAAAGTGTTTGCCAAGGGGGGAGACGAAAGGGGTGTGAATGAACTGATTTGTTCAGGCTCCAAATCTCGATTGGGAGGTTCTGGCTCTGTAACATCCGAAGATTGCGGAATCGGAGCCTGGGTTGCTGGTGGTGGGGAATCTATGAAATACACATGTCTGGCACGGTTCTGACTAGTATCTCCCCCTGGAGCGAGAATTATGGAACTCAGAGTCATCGGCGCCGATACCCGTCTATCGTTGGGAGGCCTTGGCGTCTTGAGTGGCATCGAAGGTGTCGAGCGACGCCTGGCGATCTTTTCGGCTAACTTGTCCTTTTCTTGTGCTGTAGGGACAACTGTAGCCGATGGACAAAGCCAGCTTAGCCACAAGGCCAAGATACTCTAAAACTGGGTTAAAAAGTTGGCCCGTTGGGATCTTTGAAGGTAACATACCAATCCGAAGCCAACAGAGCTCAGCGTGCGAGCGGTAATTGTGATGATCAACGGTCTGCGACCCACGGGACGAATGTCGGCTATGACTGTAACAGTACTTTCGGGGGAGCTGGAGGACGTGGACATGGGCGTTCTGGAGGGTATAATATTGCTGCAGAATTGAAAAATACAGGGCATCGCTGTCTGGAAACGACTTGGTTGCTGGAGCCGGGGGAGGGGCGGCTGGCAGTCAAGGAAAGAGAGAACAAATGGAGTCGGAGACGACCATCAGTACCCTGAAGGGTTGGGGTGCAGATGTGGAACCATCCCGCAGGGTTTTAAAATAATGACATGTCTCGACATTACTCTTGATCAAGGCCATTGGTCCAAATTTTAGTCACACCACTTTCAAATTTCAATTCGTGGCATCTGCGTAAGCATCATCTCGTCATTTCATCCCGGCGGACAAGCGTGGACAATTCTCGGACCCGTACATAGTAAACCCACATCCTTACATCTCAAGTAATGTATGTTTCACACTGTAACACGCCTCGATGGGTTGACACCAACAGCTAAGGGTATCATTGGCCAGGCTGCTCGCGGTGAACGAATGTCAGTACGTACTGATGTATCCCACAACACCCTCCGGCCAATCATCATGAATCGACTCAATGCTGCAAACAATTAGCAGGGTGCCCTCGGCATAAAACGGCCAACGCACTCAACAATCGCATTGTATCCACCCCTGCCGGCAGTCGCGTAATTTGGATCTTGGGAATTCAACATCCGCGCGTTGGTGTTTTGGGCATACACCCCATACATTCCAACGACATCGGTCCACCGGTCTGTGAAGAAGACTTGTCCGACATGGGAAACGGCACCAGTCATAGTAGATGAGGTGTGGATCATGAGGTTGATATGGTTGGCCGAATCTGAGGTATGTCCAGGGAAGATCGTTTGGAATTCGGCAACTCCCCCCGAGGCGGAAGTATAGGCACCCCGCAGGAAAGTGCTTCCGTAGCTTCCTTGTGCGTTAGCTGGATCAAGCCATGAGTGATCAAGTTTTTCCTCCGTGGAAACATTTACGCACGAGACCAGACCTCAACCATGACGTTCGGAAGCGGCTGGCATGTGGTGACATCAAGGACACCGATATCCAAAGTCAAGGCAACACCGCTGGAAAGTTGGTGAGCCCCCAGTTAGCTCTGCTAGTTACCAACATACGCTTGGCCTTCAGTCACATCTTGGCGGATGAGCTATGTCACGGAAAATCAGCGGACAGGGGACAATGGTAGGTGTAAATAATTTACGGGGTTGGAGACATAGTTCTCTTAAAAGACATTAGCGGGTTGCGTTCACTACTGATTAGTGGTAAAAATCCTCACTCAGTGGGGTTTCCGGGGCAGCCACGCAGGTCAGCTGAATGGAATAGAGTTAGGCTCTGATGCCTTTCCAGAATTTAGGTAATTTGCAACTGACGTTCTGGAGGCCAGGATAATAATTGCGTTTAGAGAGACCTCGCTTTTCCCTGCGGGCAAGGTCAAAGGCAGCAACCTCAGCAGAGCAGTCCCGGGCGACGAGCTCTTTGTGTTCGGCGGGGAGGGCTGAATTTTTATCAGCTATCGGTATGAATTGCGAACGGAAGCTACCAACCTGCCGCAATACTGCACAAAGCGAGGAACGTGACCAATGAGGAGCGCATGTCTAATATGTCGAGTGCAATTCAACTGGTTTTCCTGCCCTTCACTCTATCGTTTTATACCATCTTGGGGGCCCACACTAGAATTAATCCACTAGTGTTTTTCCCATCTAGGCCACAATGGGTCGAGATAGATGCGGCAAAATTACGGTCGCTGCACCTCGGTCGTGGAGCTGATATTCCGTGCAGGTGGCAGCTCCACCCTAGGCCGGACATTCAACTCGGTAATGGCAGAGTCCCATGAAAACTGAGTATCCCGTGGTTTATCCCCTACTGTTCCGCGACTTGTAGCTATGGCTCGCGGATGACCATCCATGCATTTGAAAATGAATCTCGACGGCGTAACTCGAATGGGGGAAACACCTTCGCGTGTAACTTTCATTTCTAAACGAGGTCTCTGTTCAGTGTGCAAGAATGCGGTCGTGTAGCTTTTGTTGCTTCATAAGGGAATTTAGAATGTTTTCCAATCGGGGTGTCGAATCATATTTGCCGAGAGTTGCAGTTATATAAAACTTGGGATATGTGCCGGGCCACAGGAATAGAAGACCAGCTGCCAAGGACCAGCTGAGAAGAAGCGAGGAAAGCGAATATTGGGTAGGTCCGCAAGAATCCAGAAATCACGGGAAAGGTGAGCCTAATATAACTGTGATTGCAAGTATGTAGTTGGGCCTTGGTTCGGGCATGTGGGCCCGGGGGTTCTGAAATATTCGTTTGAACTCAATGTATGTTGAAACAGTGAGGTTGGGTCACGGTTGGATATCACAAGGTTTAGAGGAACACGGGCGTGGGCTATAGCACATGCAACGGCACATGGGACTAAACAACCGATTCGTGATTCAAACCATA
Source organism: Infundibulicybe gibba (assembly GCA_015501065.1). NCBI lineage: Eukaryota > Fungi > Basidiomycota > Agaricomycetes > Agaricales > Omphalinaceae > Infundibulicybe > Infundibulicybe gibba. The sequence goes on from JADNYI010000001.1 coordinate 1,731,996, forward strand.
ACGGCTTATGCGTATTATATATCGGGTTTACGGGAGACAACACGTTATTTTGTGCAGATGACCATGGTGATTATTTCTACAATAGCATTCAGGGCTTTACACCGACGGCTAAGGGTGAATGTCAACTGGGGAGTGTCATCGCGGATTCAGGTGGCACATACTAATGTATCCAATAATGCCCTCGGGCCAATCGTCGTGAATCGATTCAACACTGTGGGGATCTATTTAATATGATGGATTCTGAGAGGAAGAATCCAACCCACTCAACAACGGGATAAAATCCGGCACTGTTGGCTGAAGCATAAACTGGGTCATCAAGGTTCGTAACTCGAGCGTGGGTGTTCGTGTTGTACGGGGACGACATTCCGATAATGGTGGTCCATTTATCGGTGAAGAATACCTGGCCAACATGGGATACCGTGGACGTAAGTGCCGAGGAGGTGTGGACCATCAGGTTGATGTGATTGGCGCCGCTAGAGGTAAACCCGGGGAAAACAGTTTGGAATTCGGCTATCCCATTGGACGAAGATGTAAATGCACCACGTAAGAACGATGAGCCATAGTTTCCTTGTGCGTTGGCTAAAAGGGATATGCTAAGCGGCCGTGGTTCGTGAATATTGAGAATACGAACGTGACCAGATTTCAACCATGGCATTAGGCAGGGGCTTGCATGTTGTCACGTCAAGGATACCCACGTCCAATGTAAGAGCGATTCCACTATGTTTGACATTAGGTTGTACAACTGACAGTATGAAGTCACGTACGCTTGACCGTCCGTAACATCTTGTCGCACGAGCTTAAGGGGGCGGTATTAGGGCAACAGAAAGCTTAATTTTAAGGTTACTACATACCGGATTTGCGACATAGTTGTCTAAGAACATCGTGGTCAATTATTGGTGGAGATTGGCACATTTCCATAACATACCTCGGGGGGCCTCGGGAGAGAGAATGCAAGTAACCTAATCTCCTGTGTGAGCAATATATTGCACTAATCTCTGATTGAAACCAACATTGAGTAGGCCGGAGTAATAGGTGCGTTTCGCATGCCCTCTCTTTTCCCTTCGGGCTAAGTTGAAGGCAGATATCTCGGAGGAACAGTCTCTGCAGCCAAACCCCGTGGGGCGTCCGCCGTGGGCACGGCTGTGGTCCTACCCTCAATTCAATACACTGATCGCGCGATTTGTATACGCACCGACAACGAGACTGGTGAAGCCTAAGGCCAATGCGATGGTTGAGAAGTGCATGGTTGGAAAATCTGTTCGTTTGACTGAACCACTCCGATTCCAACACTTTTATACCATTCCAACCCTAGGAAGAGGCCAATGAAATTTGACCAGCGCGCAAACTCGTAGCAAGGTCCAGGGCCACCTCATCGTCGGTACTAGGATCCGACCTCGACCGCGGTTTATCCTCTCGTATACGCTGGAGTCAGGAATCCAAAAAATCCAACACAACCTACAAGGGGCGGCGGAGTAATTCATCAGTGATCGTGTAAATTCCATTTCCTTGAATGGGAGGTGCTATTGCGGCATGAGTGACCATGGGGGGTCGGAGAGATATTTCATGCAGAACCTGCGGAGAAAAAGTGCCGGACCGCTGCGAATTATTTGACCACCGTCACGGCCAACAAAGGGTCGGGTTATACTTCAGCTGCAAGTGCCCAAATGGAGAGACCCTTCATCAGTCCTTCTAGGTCACCTGTTTGGTTGGCTGCTGGCAGGATTATGGAGATATGTTAGCACTGCAAAGGCGATATCAACCGAACCCAACGGACGGAAGAAAAAGTTTTGTATTTTGGAGGGAATAATACAGTCACTTCTTTCTTAAGCCTGCTCCGTAAATATATACGCCCGAACATCATGAGTTGGGATACTGCCATCAAAGAAAAAATTGCCAAACACCCCCTTGTCTTGATGCATCCACAGGTCCCTGACAGCATACTTTTTATCCGCTTTAAGGTGGGGAGAATGTGAAAACGTGAAGTTGAGGTCGACGGTCCTCTCGTTGAAATTGATGTACATAATGGCTGTGTGTTGAGTATCTTTCCAATAGCCACTGAGGACTTCTCGTAAGCTTATGTCCAGTAGACAGATGAAAAAATATACCTCCAATACTGTGCAGGGAAATTACTTGATGTGAAGATATTTAGCTACACTGGCATGCCGGCGACCAATGGGAGAAACCTACGGGTCCCACGTGCCATCCGGATTTTTCCCCCAGAAGAAAGGCTTCAAAGGCTCTCCAATACAGTGTCTTGGTTGATAGCAATAATCTCAGGGTTTAGCAGGATGTTGATGGAGTCTTGAGAGAGTTTAGAAAACTGGGGGGAGATGTTACGCAGAACTGTAACACCGATATTGCAATACGCACATCCGTCCCAATTAATAGAGGGGATTTCGCCAAAGCCCAGGCTGTGAAGTGACTTCTCTGTTCCCCAAGAGTGAGTGCCCCGTTACCATTTTCCAGCATATCTTTACGTAACCAAGTTAGCAAGAACTCAGCACTTCTAAGCAAATACAGATTACCAAGATCATTGTGGGCATTGAAGTTAGAAAACTGGCCAATGAATGAGGCGTTATTCAGGATCCCAGTGATACGAGGCCAGTTCGACTGGATGTCGTCATACACTATGAAATGGGTCAATTGGGGGTAAATAGCCAAATGAGTAACTTCTAGGCCTACTTCGCCAGGAATTGGCAAGCGCTGGCGCCCAGGTCCACGCGTCGAAACTCTGCCATTCGACAAGCGAGTAAAAAAGCATCTTCCCTGTCTCACTTTTAACCTGGTTCAACGCGTCCGTCCACCGCTGGAATCGCTGTGCATTGGTCCCCACAAACCCCCCGGAATTACAATTATCAATCTGGATAAGTTTAGCCAATGACGTAGGCCGCCTATAATACTAACACTGACCTTGATATAATCAAAGCCTAGCGCATCGTTACGATTATAGGATAGATAGGGAAAGCGCACACGCACCCCAGTTCACGAAAGTGCGCGCATCAGTTAATTCTGGTTTAGGCTACCAGAAATCCGGCACACTGAAAGAACAAATCGGAATTGGGACCCTAAAATACAATCGCAGCAGAGACGCACCGTTGATGTACCTTGATCTTCCTAGAAATCTCATTAGATTCAAATGCCATGAGCCGTGCGAGGAGAACATACATAAATCTAAGAGGAGTGGAATAAACAGAAGGACATAAACTATGATCAATATTGAAGCCTACCCCAGCTTTGAAGCCAAGTCCATGTAAAAAATCAGTCAGATTTTTCATGCCGCCTTATTGATAAGTTATATTTGAATGTCGAAATGTGAGGAGTATATAACCGACTTGGAAACTTGGTCGAATCGACCACCAATTGACCAGATGCATCTCGCGATTTGTATTCCAGCAATCGTCGATATTGACATAATTATATCCGGCAGCAAGGAAGCCTAACGACTTCATCTGGGTCGCCGTTTGACGTATAAGTGTTTCATTTATGTTGCAGGCGAATCGGTTCCATCTGCACGAGAAGTGATGCGAATTAAACACAACAAGGACTCTTACAAAATAGCATACGTATTGAAGCCCATCGCGGGGGTCGTTTGGACGCCATTGTCCCAGGCTGACTGACCAACCAATTAGCTTTAGCCCTTGCGTGATATTCTAACCTACTCACCACATTAAGGGCGAGGGCAAACACGAAGGTAATGGATAGTTTAGATTTCATGGTTGTACTATGAGCAACTCGATGTCGAAATGGTGGATCCTGGTGGTGGGGGGCATAATGTGATGGATTTTATAAGCTCTTTGCTGGGAGTGACGAAGAAGACGAAAGCACGCGGTCTGCAGTACACCACATGGAGTGGGGCGAGTCCCGTGTCATCCGAGATTGAGAAGGAATTGTGGATCATGGTGCCAACCAACTTCGAATTATAAACTTAGAGATATCAAGTCACAGCCCATTTCAGGAAACCTGACAGCGTAATCATATAACATCGAGTCCGAACACTGGATCTTGACATGGATAGTATTAACACACATATACTAAGCGTTCCAGTTGGCCCAACATTCAACGCTCAATATTGCAACATTGAGATTTGTCACAATTTACGTAGAGAGAAACATATTCGGGTTTTGGGGGAAACACCCGGGATAAACACCCTCAATCCTGTTCTGTGAATATGTATGCCCGTACATCATGACTAGGAATGCTCCCGTCAAAGAAGTAGTTTCCGTAGACTCCTTTGTCTTCATGCTTCCATAAATCTCGAACAGCATATTCCTTGTCCGCCTTGAGGTGAGGGGAACGCGCAAACGTGAAGTTGAGGTCAACGGTCCTCTCGTTGAAGTTGATGTACATAATCGCTGTGTGTTTTACATCTTTCCAATAACCGCTGTAGGGTATGGTGAGGGGGAGACAGAATGGATAGGATTAGGATATAATTTACCTCCAATATTGCGCGGGGAAATTACTGTGCAAAATAGTATCAGTCATGGTGATAAGCGCATCATGGGAAAGCTTACGGATCCGAGGTGCCGTCTGGATTTTTTCCCCAGAAGAAAGGTTTCAACGGCTCTCCGATAGTGGTGTCTTGGTTGATGGCAATAATTTCAGGGTTCAATAGAATTTTGATCGAGTCCTGAGAAAGCTTCGAGAACTGTATCAAAAGGTCAGTTTGAGGGTTGGCCTGTGAGTGACAACAGCTTTACATCAGTCCCGATAAGCAATGGGGACTTCGCTAAAGCCCATGCGGTAAAGTGGCTTCTCTGTTCGGCGAGCGTGAGGGCCCCATTTCCAATTTCCAACATGTCTTGGGTGTAAATCAGCCGGGGTTAAAATACGAAAGCACATGGGTTTTACCAAGATCATTGTGGGCGTAGAAATTGGAATACTGACCGATGAATGAAGCAGTGTTTAAGATGTTAGTGATGCTACGCCAGTTTGCCCCGATATCATCGTACACTGGGGTATGTTCAACCATCGCTATAAAAACAATAGGCCTCTCGACTCACTTCGCCAAGAATTCGCGATAGCCGGCGCCCAGGTCCACGCGTCGAAGCTTTGCCACTCAACAAGGGAGTAAAAGAGCATCTTTCCCGTCTCTTTTTTGACTTGAATCAGTGCGTCTGTCCATCGCTTGAATCTCTCTGCATTGCTCCCAGGAAATCCGTCGCCATTGCAATTATCAATCTGTGGATATTTCGGTCAAATTGACAAGATTTATTTGACGTCTTTTACTAACCTTGGCGTAGTCGAAGCCTGGTAGAACATTAGAATCTCACCACCAATGACTGAGATGATACGTACCCCAATCAACGAAGGTGCGTGCATCAGTCAATTCATGGTTTAGGCTACCCGCAAACCCGGCGCACTGGGGGGTCTTCAGCTAAATTCAGACAATGAAAAAAAGACGTACAGTCTTAGTGCCTTGGTCTTCCTAGGAATCCCATGAGACCTGGGACTAGAGAAAGCGCGACAAAACATACGTAAATCTAGAGAAAATAAAATAAATATCAAGATGGGCAGTGAACCGGAAACCTACACCAGCTTTGAAACCGAGTCCATGTAAGAAATTGGTGAGGTTTTTCATGCCACCTTATTACCATCGTGAGTAAGGCAGCTAAGAAGATTCTGACATTTACTTGGGAATTTGGTTGAATCAACCACTAATTGACCGGATGCATCTCGCGATCCCGTATTCCAGCAATCATCAATATTGACATAATTATACCCGGCAGCAAGGAAACCTAGTTCTTTCATTTGAGTCGCCGTTTGACGAATGAGAGTCTCGCTTATTTGACAAGCAAACCGATTCCACCTGCATGAATAGAAGCACGATATGAGTGAGAAGAAAATGGGCAGCAAATCATGTTACATACGTATTGAAGCCCATGGCAGGGGTCTTTTGAACACCATTATCCCAAGCTGACTACAATGATGAAATTAGTCTAAATCCTCAACAAAATTCCCATGAAATTCTTACTGTGCCCAGGGTAATGGCAAGCATAAGCAACGCGGGTAATTTGGTGTTCTTCATCATATTGAATATGCCTCAATACCAACGAAGACTAGTAAAGGGAACAGTGCTGGTTTTATACCGCTAGCCAGGGTGACGAGGAAGCCAGCAACACGCGGTCTCTCTCCGCTCCCCCGCGCGAGATGGTAGTCTCGTGTCCCATCTGAGAGAAAAAATGTGGTTGAAGTGGCTTCGAAACGTGAAACCACTTGTTCATCTAGCACACCCATCCGCTTGCCACTATGAGACATGTGCTCTGCGTTCCAAATCGCCGCAATAGGCCCAGTGACTGCTTGATAAATCTAGGGTTTTGACGACCTTCGTACAGGTGCAGGGTGCTTAAAAAACGCCATCTAACCACTAATTTGACAAAACATCGTTATCAAAGCGGCGCTGATACTGAGGTATGTCTCGATGGGTGGTAATGCTAGAGGTTCCAAGACGCCATGTGCTTGTAAACAAGCGTTCGGGGCGAGGTAATTTCGACCAAATATGACATGTGTTGCGCAGTGAAGTACCCCTGGATCTTCTGTCGCTTCGAGTCGGACATTCGCCAGGCTACCGCCCCGGGCCCATTCTTCTTACCTTGAGTAGCATACACTTACCACATGTCACCGTGTCAGGTAGTTTGTGACCATAAGGCTTAGTCTTAATGAATGAAAAATATCATTGGCACTCACATCAAATATCAGCACCGCCGCGGTTTGGTGTTAGTGACCGGAATTAGTGGTTGTAGCGCAGGAGCATGAGAACCAAACAAATCTATTACCCTGGTCAGTTTATGACTGGCACTTGCCAGAAAATCACCAGCTATGGTTAGCAACAGTCCACTGGGTTTGGTGCCATCCGATGATGAAATTTACGATGCGTTTGGATTCCCCGAGTTTACTGAGGAGGACTTCGCACAGATTGACCGGATGCAAATTCTGCCAAAGGCTATGACACCAAACGGCGACGCAGAGATCACTATAGAACTAGAAACACCTCCAGTGGGACCTCCTGAAGTGGCTGTTCTCACAAAGGGGGATGGCAAGGAATTCCTAAGCCCATTACAAAGGAACCGGCGGAATGGTATTTTATCCGTAACGGACCTGGTTTCCCCAGCATGGTATGTTTAACTCCAATAATTGGTGGACACATCTCCACAACCGGTCTCGGAACTTAGGTGTGAGGTCCAGTTTGACTACGGACTCAGGCAGAGACGGTCTGCGCCAATTGAGAAGCGACCAGAATCCTTTTTGTCCGCCGAAGGCAAGAAGATATCCGTTGAAAAGGGTGTTGCTGCTCGGAATTATGCAACCACCAGAAAAGGCGTGGTCTGTGAACTTAGTCAGAGCATAGCGTCTAGGATTGACGTTATCTTCGACAGGCAATTCATAAAGTGCTTGAGCGAGAAACACGCCTCGAAGAGGTCACTGTGAGCGTCACCACAGCTGAAGAACGGTGGGCCTTGCGGTATGTCTCTTGTGCTGTCTAGCCGTATCTAACTCTAATTCACCGCCTCCCCCAAGCTTGGTCAATCTGCTCGCTTGTTTTAGATGTATGATATTTGAGGGGTTCATGGTAAGTTGACAAGGCCGTTGGGGTAAATCCGCATCGAGCCAATACCTCTTTGCAAGCGTGAAATTCCCGTCTTCGGCATCGTGGGCGATGAAATTGTTGTTGGCATTATAGTGAGATATCTTCAGAGAGCTCCATCGCGAGCACGTTCACACAATTGCAGGATGAATTGGCATACCGACTACCAACCTATGGCGGGAAAGACCCTTCCCCTCACCAAAACGCCACATCACAACTAGATCTTTCAAGGTTGGCCGACAACGATAGCACACCTTTGCCTAGTCCACATGTGCCATTGGAACCAGGCCTTACACCCCACTCCAATCATCATAGTGATGTACTATACCTGATTGATACCAAAACTCGGAGATCTGATTCTCTACCATCACATGATGACACCCTTTCTTCGCGGCTTCAACTAATGCTCTACCATCGGCTCTTGTCCGACCTCATAACGACTTCGCCGCCATTTGACTTCCCCTCCCTTTGGAAACGCCTGGGACTAGATTCTTCTCGTGTATTCTCTGATCGTTTTATCGAGCAAGCTGGATTGTCCATTGATAATGAACGTCCTCCTACTGCTTGCTTGGATAGTCTGGTCACATCCTGGGTCAACCTCATCCTGGATATGAAATGCCCAAGCGTTAGCAACCATTTACAACTCGTATACCGGTTGCAGCCCAACTCAGGCCAGTGGAAACGCGAGAGTAAGAGGACGGGGACACTACGGAGTCCCTCTAATGTTATCATGAGCCAAGAGGAACGAGACTTGGCGACGGCAATCGAAGCAAGTTTAATGGATGCACGTCAGCCTTCCGATGTCCCCTCCAGCTTCAAACACCCACCACCATTGATGATATGACTGAATATGAGCTGGCTCCAAAGGACACAGCGAGGGTTATTGGCACGAAAGAATTCACCTTTAACCGGGACCTTCTGGACCATCATATTTCAGACATCCTTGACTGGTGGCACGGTCGTCGGAAGCCTAGGGGAGTTCGGCTGGAACATTGCGGTCGATGTTTGTATGTCTTTTCTTTTATACCTAGCTGATTGGAACCTGACCCTGGTCTCAGTTCCTGCGAGTATTACACGGACTGCGAGTGGAGGGACCAAAAGGCATTGGAGATCAGTGGACACCGACTGAAGCGGATGGGAGAGGTAACAGCTTAAATTTTGGCTTGAATGACTTGTCTGTAAAACACCCTACTTGTCGAAATAAAAGATTGAGCTGAATATCGGATGCATCGATGAGTTGCCGGCAGCCGACCCAAAAGATTTCATTGCGGGGATGGTGGCGTCGTCAGGCAACGGTTGACTAATTAGGCGGCCTCCAATAGGCTGTCCACCTTTCACACAGCTTGAATGGACAACTGGCAATTTCTACACTGGGATTTTAGAGGAGAGCATGTGCTGCTCCCGTTCATTCGCCTTCATTCCTTCTTCACATTCTGCGTGGCCGCTGTATTAACCATTTCCATATGTCTCACAGAGCGGTAAGTGTTAGTTTAACCCCATTGGTAGAGCTCCTTGACAGGATCTGCATTGGCAGGTTTTTGACATATGCACTCGAACGACGCAGACATAACGCTTTTATACAACGTTCGCGATGGCGTGCGGCGGCCTGGAGATCTCTGTTGTATGGAGCGGCTACACTTTTGCGACTGTACGTCCGTTGGTGGTGCTCTAACTAATTCTTTTATGTTTATTCATTCTCGTCCATCAGCGCATACATGCTTATTGCAATGTCGTTTCATATGGGGTATGTTCCTTTCTCAAACCATGCCTATTAGGCTAACTCTCCCCAGCTTGTTGCTTGTAATGGTGGGCCAGTCCCCCTGAGATTGTCTTACTCTGCTCACAAAAACTCAAGGCTGTTGCACTGGCCACGGGCCAATTTTTCATAGAGTCGTCGGCATGTAACACTTCAGCCATTCAGTGCGGGTCAGTCGAGCGTATTTCGTTTTCTGGGTTTTCTCATGTTATCCTGCAGGGCGGACCATCGTGACTCTATTGCGGAGCCTCTTTTACAAGATCAATCATACACATTACACGCCATTGGCACGCGGCCACGGTCTAAATCAAAGCCTGATGATATTTTCATCCACCCAACACAATCGAACCTTGCTCGTGCCGATGCAGCTGCCTTGGAATTAGGGATTGCGGGTAGTACTGAGCGTGTCCATGGGAATACCTACTCGCGAAATGAGTCACCATGGAAGACGGGTGCGGGGAGGGAAGCTGCGCGGGCGCTATTGGCTTCCAGTCGTAAAAACTCTCGGGGTACTTTCCACCTCGGTGATGATTCTGATTCTGACGATTCGTCAGAATCTTGAAGTTTGTTTGACTTTCGGATTTTTCAACTATAGCTACACGTTTAGAGCCGCCCGCAATAAATTATTTTGAAAATCCGGAAGGCGTGTGATATCCTAGATGTATGTGGTAAAACTAATGCCTGTAAGTATAGGTGGTAGATTCTCGGACCTCATGGGCCATCTATTCGCTTGATCCCAGTGGTACCTCGTCTATACGGCGCCTTATTCCGTGAGGGATCAGCCTCTTCAGCCTTGCGTTGCCACTCAACAATAAGCCGATTTACTCCTGGATAAGGTCGTTCAGGTGAAGGAACTGCGTCCGTCTTGGACAGCACCTCCGCCTCCGCAAGTGACGTGTTCTGGCGGATTGGATCCGGTTTGAGTGATGTCGTTCGCGTGCGTAGGCTTGTTTCGACATTTTGGTTCCGCTGAGTTGAGAGGTTATTGGGCGGGAAATTGGTTGGTGATGCTTTGGTAATATGCCTAGTTGGAGAAGTTCGCCCTTTAAAGGGAGCGGATTCATTTGTCGGAGGCACGAGTGAAGTCCCGCCTCGGTTGCGGGAGTGTACCCCGGCCTCTGTTTGAGTAGCTATCTTGAGTCCAACAGGCTTCGATAGCATCACCGATGACGATGGAGTTGAGGGTGGTCCAGGTTTCTGGGATTTGCCGCCAAAAGTTTCGTAGCGCTGCACCATTTCCGTAATAGAAGTCCGTCGACTGCTCGCCTTGGGTTTTCTATCATCAGGTGGTAGAAGAGAGATGGGATTGTTCTCCGTCGTTCTAGTTGAGGGGAATATGATCATGGACTGCGGCCGCGAGCGGGAAGAGATGGGCGAAGCAGTCGCGCTCGTTGAATTGAACTGTTGAGTGGGGAGTCGCCCACTACTTGGGAGTTGCGGTGAAGCCGATCTATGATTGGTGTTCGACGGGGTCGCTGACGATGTTGAGAGGAAGGCTGATTCTAGTTTTGGGAGTGGCCCAGTATCGTTCAAATTGATTATTTCGGGGGGCAGCTGAGGTAACTCTTTGGGTTCATCCTTTTCCCTGGTGCTTGTGCCACCGCCCCATAGATCAACTAGATCGTGCACAGAGCTCTGCCTACCTTTCCTCTGGGGTCTACCACCACCCCGCCTCGGTTGAGTGGAAATATGGTTCAATCGACCTGCATCTTCGGGTCCTTCGTCTGCGCTAGAGTCAGGTTCTGTCTCTTTCCCCTGCCTTGCTATGAGGGTTGGACCTTTCTCAGGTAGACCTTCGCCTCCATTTAGCTGTGTGGGTGATTCCAGCTGAACTGGTGGGAAAGCCTGATTGAATCTGGAGACAGTGGGAGATTCAACGTCTTGCGCCAGTTGGAATAGAGGTGATGGGGAGGATGTCCTGGCAGGGACATGCTGAACCCTCGCTTCTTGCGCTGGGTAAGAGCTCTTTTCAATGACTGACGCTCGTTTACTGGGGGAGTCGCGAAGCACCGGTGCGCGTCCGTTTGGGTTCGAGGCCACATTCTGCTCATCATCAGTTCCGGTTAACCAGTCTGTGGTCGGTTTTCTGGTAGGTAGTTTGGGTTTTGGGGAAGCCGGACTCAACTTCTCAGGAGGCAATGTCATCACAATAGTAGTACTTGAACCAATTTGTGGGTCTTGCTTTATTGATAACGAGCTGCGATGCTTCCTCACTAATGATGGCCTCCTGGTGGGTGGTGCTGTTGGTTCGGCGGGTCTGTCGTGTTGAGTCTTATTATCGTGCTGCTCCTTGGATTTCTGAATTTGGCTGGGACGCATATCGCGCATTGCGGTTCCCGTGACCTGTTGTGAACGGACGCCATCGTTCAGATATAGCGCTCGATGCTCCTTTGGCTTAAGCGTGGTGGAAGAGCTGGGGTTGGGGGAACCCTTGTGTTTATGTCTGGGGGCAGTTCTGGTGTATTATCTGTCTTGTTATGGGTGGTTCCACTTGAACCAAATTTACCATCCCCATAACCTGGGTTAGAGAAATTCGCGTCCAGTTCTTCGAGAGACGGGAATCGCGATTCCATAACCACGGTATCTGAGCGTGCGGAAGAGGAGCTAGGCCTGGATGTTGGTTGTGGGGAGCCCCTCCATGGTGAATTGGACCCCGAGTTGTTAATTATTGCGTTAGGCGGGTTGGGAGTCAAGGAAGGAGTTTGCAACACATATGAACTCCGAGGGGACGGAGAATGTCGTGGCACAACACGAATTTTTTCATCTTGGCGTCCGAGGCCACTGCCAATGCTGACTGCGGCAAGCCCAGTTCGGAGCTTTCGCGCTTCGCCCAGGGTGGGGGCAGGCTTCTGTTGTTGGGACTGGAGACCAAGGTCTTCAAAAGCGTCAGCGCCGTTGACACGAGGCGGGGTTGCAACTGTGACTGTAGTCTGCTGCTGCTGCTAGTTATAGGCACTTGAGGGGGCCTAGCTGTGGTTTTGATAATTGGAACAGGTTTAGAATCAACCCGCTGATTACTCAGATCGGGAGATTCCCAGATTTTGCCGCTAAAATCTCACCAAAACTTGATTTTTCTGATACTTTCGTGGCATTCAGCCCTCCGTCCTGAGCCGTATGCCATTCTTATCAGTCCTGCCCTTCTGTTTAGTGTGGGTTCCATCCGTGTGTGTTTTCCAGGCTCCATCGTCCTCAGAAGAGAAGTTAACCGCCCAATTGTTGGTGCTGTCTGCAGCTGGTCGTTGAGCATTAGTTCTCATTTGAGGGCTGGGATCCCTGGAGGTAGGTTCAGGTCGACCCCTCCGCATTGGTGCGATGGCTTCGAGGACCTTTTCACGAGCTTGGATTCCTTGGCCTTGGATACGCGAAGGGGATCCTGAGACGAGTAAGATATTTGAGAATTGGCCAGAAGGGATTGTTGACGCTGTGTTGGGTTTTGAATGGATTTGGAGAGGCATAGCACGATGTTGAGGTGGGCTTGCGAGGTGAGGGCTTGTGGAGAGAGGGTTTGTTGTGGAGAGAGTGTTTGATTTTGCGGAGAGAGCGGTTCTGGAGCAGGGATAGAGTAATGAAACTTGGACTTAGTACCACGAAGCCGGTGTACGCGGGAAAGGAGTTCGAATACCGATGGCCTATGCGAGCCATGCTCGCGAAGCATAGACCCTAAAGATGTCTTAGAATATACTACCATGACATTCAAAATAGCATACCAATAAGAGTGATCATCTCCTGCGAGTACATCGGATATGGAGGGAACCTAAATTGAACATTTAGAATCGCCAGTGGCCCGTGCTCTTCGAATGGGGTTGTGTAGTAGCAGAGTTTATAAAGTAAGACACCCAGCGCCCAAACATCACTTTTCTCGTCAACGCGTCGTGCGAGGTAGAGGTCAATCATCTCTGGGGCCCTGTATTGCAGCGTCGTATGCCTATTCAGGTCGGCTTCCAATGCACGAATTTCCTGGGTCGTCCTGGGAGCCTTGGAGGGAACAGTTGTTGCTGATCCAAAATCGCAAAGCTTGTAAGACGTTGGAGATGATTGAAGAATGTTTTCGACTTTTAGATCCCGATGTAAAAGCGCTGGTCGTAGGTTATGCATAAATGCAACGCCTTCGCAAACGTCAACAAAGATTTGAAGTATTTCAGCCTCAGTCAACCGCTCGCGGAGGCGACGGTTCATCATATCAATAATTCCACCACCTAAGTGAGAGTTGAAGGTCCAGTATGGGAGATGCAAATTGAATTACCAGCACAATACTCCATGAGGATGAACACCTCATAAAGACCATCAGGCATACGGTGCCATGCTGCGTCAATAAGATGGACAATATTTGGGTGACCCTTGAGCAGCCTCTGGTAGATAGTAAGTATGATGAAGACACCGAGACGCGGTTGAAACGCACCATGATGTCTACCTCTTTCTTTACTTCAGCGAGCATCGCTTCATTCGCGACAGCGATTCGCTTGAGAACATGATGGGTGGTGTTGTAGACAGGTGTAGCAGTCCTAACGAGGTAAACATGCGCGAAGCCACCTAAAGCTCATAAGCAGAGACATTTTAGAATAGTAATATATAAAACTTGCCTTGGGAAAGATATCGTTCAACTTGTACATTGACCTTGTTAACCGTAATTGACTGCCCCGGGATGAGCGTTCCCTTGTTTTGCAATACTTGAAAAGCCTGTTGACTGGCCATATTCCAGTCGGCCGGTCAGATCGTTGTCGTCAAGTCAAGCAGTTGTAGGTCATTGACCAATTAGAGATGCGGCAGCGTTGGTGCACCCACGAATTCAGTATTGTAACCATGTGACTCGGATAGATCTCTTGCCAGCGACTCGCCTGATTTCCCTTTTTGGGATTTACTGCTCCAATCTCTGGCTATATATACCATGTATCATGCTCTTGCCATCCTTACAGTCCCGACATGCCTGACCTTCTCCAAACCGCTCTCCATCAACATCATGAGCAGTGCCATACTCGAGACCGTCGACACCCAAGGTTAACAGTCCCCAGCTAGTGGGGTTTGTTGGCCTCGGTGCACTGGGTTATGTCATGGCCAGGAACTTGGCCAATCGTCAACCCTCCCAAGGCGCCCCATCTCCGCCTGTCTTCGTGTGGAATAGAACAGTCTCAAAGTCTGAGCGCCTAGCTCGCGAGCTGAGCGAGCAGAAAATCCGAATTGCTCAGGACCCTGAGCAAATCGCATTGGAGTGTGATATCATCATCACGAATCTTGGGAACGATGCTGCCATAAAAAGCATCTATGAACGATTCACGAAAGCTCTCTCGGTGCGTGGCTCGGACTCGGAGCGCTCCGAAAAGCCAGAGCTTATAGATATGGATCAATAGAACCTCCAATCCTCCAAGAGCAAAATATTCGTTGAAACAAGCACGGTCAGCCACCACCTTAATTAACGCACGCGCGCTCATGTGCCCCTTCTATTAGATATACCCTGCCCTCGCAGGTAATAATTTTAATTACTTTAAACTTCAGTTAGCCTTACGCCCTTGAATTAGGCGAACTGGATTCATTAATTTCCACTGTTCCACATGCGCATTTTATCACGTCCCCTGTATTCGGAACACCAGCCGTCGCGGACAAAGCCCAACTACTCATTATAATGAGTGGCGACTATCGCGCGAAGAAGGAAGTAGCATACCTTCTTGTCCCTGCTGTGGGTAGGAAGATTGTGGATTTAGGTGGAAATATCGAAAAAGGTACGGCCTACCGTAATATTCGAGAGCATACGCATACGATAACATACTCCTAGCCCCAACATTCAAGTTGATCGGAAACTCCATGATCCTAGGAAGTCTGGAAATTTTAGCGGAAGCTTACACGCTAGCTGAAAAGTCGGGCATTGGTGCAGAAAATGTGCATGACCTTGTTAAAGGTGAATTTTTGAACCCAATAAAACTATCCAACCTCCCGTAACCCCATTTTACCCCAGAGGTTTTCCCTGCCCCAGGGTAGGAAATGTGCCTATATCCAATTTGAAATCTTGCTAATATAATTTATAGCATGGTTGCGTATTCTGATAAGATAGCCCACGACAAATTTGATGGGAGTGCTGGTTTCGCCATCGATGGGGGCATCAAAGACGCATCGTCTGTTACATTACCCCAGCTTTACAATCCAATCACTCATACCATCCCCAGACACATTCGCCGCCTTACGGCTGAGGTGAACTCACCCATGCCTGTTATAGATATCGCACACCAGCACCTCATTACGGCTCGGGCGATACACGAGGGCCAGAGACGAGAAGGTAAAGCGGCTTTTGAAACCCTTGATTGGAGTGGCATCGTTGCTGGAACGCGTGTTGCTGCTGGCCTTGACGGATTAGATAGTGGAAAGGTAAGTCGTCCACCAACTGAATACTAGGGAACTGAATCACGCACCCAGCACACGAGCGTGGTGCGGGAAGCGTGAAATAACGGTGATATGAATATGTCGAATGGACCGCAGTCACCTAGATAGTGTTAAATGATGTAGAATCTCTGTCAGTAACGGCTGGAACAGCAAAAGGCGAACAGAGATTCGTAAAGCTCAAATTGCATTCTGGAGTTGTAATACACGGTAGTGGCATCTTACGCAATCTCTGCCATACATTCGATCTCGACATCGGCACCCATTGGTAGAGTCGCAACCCCAATACATGTGCGAGCCGGCATGCAGTCTTTGTCGAAGAACTAGTAAGTGCTTTAGCGAACGGTACTATGTAAGACAAGTCCAGAAGTTTGGATTTGACCTGCGCGTAGATCTCATTCATCGGCTGGAAGTCCCTGTCCATATCCCGCAGATATACATTTGCTTTAACAATATGTTCCAGGCCAGACCCAGCGGCTTTGAGAACCACCGACATATTTTCCAATGCTGCCCTCTGTATGGAGATCGGTCAGGGGGGCAGGCAGACGATAATCCAGCTGTTATCTACAGTTTGCGCCTGTACACCCCCACTAACGATCTTGAAGTCTCTTGTACAACCAATATTTCCCGACACATATACACGTCCCTGCGAAATCATCGCTTGTGCTGTTGTTCATTATATACTCAGCTTGTCGCATATTCCAAGACATCAAAGTTACCCACAGAACACGGGGAGGGCTGGTAATGCATCTTCCGTGAATACAACCTTCATCTCGATGTCCCTTCGGAGAGTGAAGCTTTGGGGTGTGGTAGGAGTTCTGGTCGGAGATGGATGATTGATTGTTAGAGCAATAGAATCCTTATAGAGCCCAGATGACAGCTGGAATGGTCGAGTATGCCTGTGTTTAAATAAAACACAATCGACATTGTCAATGTGCGTCATAAAAACGCGGTAGATTATTTATCAAAGCAGCTGATTCATCTTCGAGTCGTAAGTGTTACAACCCAAGGTCATGTCGATATTGAATGAATGCGATCAAGTTATCTCTGACCTCTTCACCCCGTCTTCGTAATTGCACACCCCCTTCCTTCTTCCTGTCTATTCCACGGACCGCTCTTTTAAATCCATCTGCGGCGGCTCGCAGCCGCTTTAGATAATGCCCTTGCCGGAAATTGATATCGTATGGCATGCCCTCGTCAGAATATATATCAATCAATGCGGATACAACTTGTATGAGTGGCTCAGTGCCCAGAGGGGAAACCGAACCATCCGCCGGAAGGATCGAAAGAAGAAAGTCAGATATTGTCTAGAATATATCATGAATAGATCGGATATTGTGAAAAGTGCAACGCACACTATTTTCAGCGATGAAATTTGGATTTTGTGCCAGGCACTCAAGTGTGCCGATGCATTTTATCTGAAGCTCGGTGTCACTTGTGGTATTACAGAGCTGTATTAAAATCTGTATTTGCTCATCGTTTGGCTCCTGAATACGACAGTTGAGAGGTTGACCAAGAATAATATAAGAGGAGGACTCGCCAAAGAGCCCTTCCAGACAACACCAATGCCCCAGAGCACGCCAGCAGCCACTTCCCACATCTCTTGTCTCCGCTCTTGTCCCAAACCGGCCTGTGTTCCGACAAGAGCCAATGACAACCAGATATCACTCCAGAGTTTTACACCAGCTGCTTTGTCCGCAGACAAAGTGGGATTTGGAGATGTTGCCACCGAGAGAAATATATTATTCAAACATTCGAGTGCGCTGACGTGGATTGCGCTGAGTGCCGATGTAGTTGGGGGGTGAGGGGAGGGCGCAGAGAGAGGGGGGAAGGACAGTGCGGTGGGCTTGGTCAGTGCCAACAGGGACGGTATCAAAGATTGTAAGAAATCGATAGATGATTGAGTTGGACTGGGATCGTCTGACACCATATCAACATCAACATCCTCGTCTGTTTCGTTTATGTCTACATCTTCATCCAGGTCTATTGATTTTTCGTCAAATGAACAAAAGGCATTTGAAAACTATTTATACCATTCTCCTCATTATTATCGGCAGAGACATTGAAGCTTGGGTCCGGTAAGGTGGCACAAACACCTGTTAATATCTCGAGTGTCAGTTGGATAGTCCGTAGGTCTTTTTCAATCTGTTCAAGCTCTATTTCTAGTGGGGATTTATGATCGGATTTTGGGGTATTTTTTAAAGAGAGATTTTCCATTTGGGGGATAGAAGACTACGCAAGTGAGCATAGAGCTAGACGCAAAAGGGGCACTTACTTCTTGTGTCAACAACTGCTGGACGCGATTTGAAATATCAGGCAAATTGACTGATGAGATAGTAGGTCGAAGGAGGGGCAGGACAATATCCTTGTCAATATCAACAGATGAAACAGCGGATGGTGGTGGTAACGGCGATATATTGCGTAAAATACCTGTCGGGTTGGTTGTTCAAGCGAACTATCATGTATGCCATGAAAATTTTACCAGCGGCAAGAATATTGACCGCGTTTTGCCGTTGGGTATTTTTCGTTGAGCCTCCGGCGTTAGACTGGGCGATGGAAAGCAGACAAGACAAGTATCCGGCGTCCGACTTCACATCTAGGATGGCAGGCTGGTTGTCGTCAGTGAGAACATAAAGGCAGTGGGCTGGATCAAAATTTCATAAACCAATTGAGACCGTTGGTGAGAAAAATACATACCAGCAGAAGTCACTGGAGGTGATGGTAGCTTATCCCGGGCCGCTAAAAATGACATCAAGAAAGGTATGAGATGCAGCTCGTTAATAGCATCAAGTGCTTTGTTTGATGTCTCTCTACACGGGTCAGCGCTGGAGGCAGATAAGGAATCCCGAAACTCACGAGAGACACCACAGAACCGTAATGACACTATCGGCAAACTCATAGATTAGTTTTTGAGCGTTTCCAGGAGCAGCAGTCGGCGAATCCAAGAAGTTAGAGAGAGCACTGGAGATCTCGACATTTTCTCAGTATTCAAGTCACATTTGAACCCAGGACGAAGCAGACCTTAGGCACAAAAGTTTTCAGAGGTGCGAGTATATTTTTATTGTACATTTCGGCACAGATGTTGTACCCTCCGTCAATACACAAGTTTCTTCAATCAAATTAAACCAAGCATCCGAGGAGGCGGGAGATATTGGTTCCTACCTTAAAGCTCCGGCCGCCTCAACGACAACCTCCTCCTCCGAGTCGGTAAGGCGATCAATCAAAGCACCAACTACATTTTTGCCTTGCAGCAAACGTCGGGTGGAAGGATCATTTTGGATTAGATTTGACACAGCCACACAAGCCCATTTCCGATCAGACGCCTCTGGACCAGTCATCTGAAGACGGTGTAGGTTCATTTGTAGCCCCAAACTCAAGCAGAGCAAGAACCTTCTGGATAATCGGCAGGACTGCTTCAGTTTTATTGGACGTTGAGGCAGCCGACGCGAGGCCTTTTGGAAGGTGAGAGTCGGGAACCCGGACTGGGTTATGCCTTCGCATCGCTTTTTTCTTCTGGGATTTGCCCATGGCGTTGAGGATGTGGATATCGGAATTGGCCCAAGGAAAATTTAATCTATTTTATCTGGCTCGGAATTACTGATCTCTGCACGTGACGAGCTAATAATAATATCACCAGTGTTTGCTCAGGACTTCCGACTTGAGCTCAGGTCGTTAGATCACTGTGTACACTGCATAGTGACCTACTAGATCTAAATTTATTATATGAAGCATCCATGGGACTCAAGCACACTGCGGGAGGGGAATACCACAGCGGTTTTACGCCTGGGAAATAGCAGTGCTTATTTTTAAAGTACTTATAATTGCGTAAGTATCCTACAAATGCGGGCCGTGTGGGCCATAGGGAATTACAAGATAGCAAGATATCAAAACGGTAATCAGCTACGGACGGTAACAAGGAAGCGTACCATCGCTTGCTATAGGCCCATGGACAAGCAGTGCCGGTGGTGTCAAGGCTGTTGATGGTGTTTCAGGAAGTGGCGCAAGGTCGCCTTCGCGGACCGACGGCGGCCGTGAACAGCATTCAGGGGCACTCGGGAGAAGGCCGAGATCACCAAATGCGTCCGAAAGGGGAGGAGCAGATGGTAACAAACTGGGAGCATCGAGGGGATTGCTGTCCCCCTCCTCGAATGGGGGAGCAGAAGGTTCAGGCTCGGGGCCAAAGGAGGATACTTCTTCAAAGAAATATGGGTAGTCGTAAAAATCTGATGATGCCATTTTCTCTTGCCGAGGTGGAGGGGGAATAAGGGGGAACAAATGGGTGGTGTGGGATCTGTAGACTCGATTGGCTCGGAAAAGTCATCGTCGTCCCATAGGGGCGCCGAGACTTCTGGGTCGACGACTCGCCTAGAGGTGGAGTGGCTGCTGGAGGAGCACTCGCCAGGTCAGCAAGACGTGCAAGAGTAGCCTTGTCATCTGTGGCTACATGCGCAGCGTGAAGATACTCTGGCTCATCCAACTGCTTCGATGTTGGGGGCGAATCGTGGGGACATGGCCGCTGCGTGTGGGAGCCAAACCCGTCGCCGACCACCTCATCATGATCAATCGGGGGAGGTTCTAAACTGTTGCTATCTGGTACCCGGCGCCGATGGCGATAAGCAGGAGGAGAATATGAAGATTCATTGGGCGCAGATATCTCAATTGGGTTGGAAGCAATTTCCTCCAGGTTTGGGGGGTACGTGACTGAGAGCCAGAGGGGGAAGCGGTGGTTGCTGGAGGGATTGGCGGTGCGATGGTGTCGGCGATGGAGGGGTGACCATTATAGTAACGGATTGAGTGTCTTCCCAAGTGAGCGACGTAGTCTGTGGGCTTTTGGGAACCGCTGTGCGTTTCCCCCTCCGCTGACGGGCGGAATATCGAGCGTTCGCTTCCACCTCGCCGTTGCTCGAGCCCATATTTTTTGCTTTACCCGAGCCTCCCTCTCGACGATCGACTCCCGGTCATCTACGGATGGCGAACGTTGCCTCCGGAGTTTCATCTCCAGATCATTGCCTCGAGATTTACGCCGAAGGCTCTTCCGCCAAAAGAGACACCCAATAATAAAAAAACATATAAGAAAAGCTAAAACCAAAGAAAGAGCAAGAATAAGCTCAGTACGGCCTTGATAGTTTTTCTCGGTCGGTTTCCATCCCGTCGGGAGGGTGTCGAGAAATTCATAGGTGGAAGTGGGTGTGGGAGATGCGGAGGGAGCGGACGCAGCCGGAGAAACTTGGAGCTGGTCGTCGACAGGGCTCATAGAGTTTGTTGTAGGTGATTTGCAGCTCTAAACATATGTCAGAGGCTCACGCATAGTAACATAAAAACCGGGACCTACCGAACATATTGTTGAACCATATAATGTGTATGTATCAAGCCTCCGCCAATGGCCCTGGTCATCTGTCTCGTAGCGGTCTGGGACATGCCGGCGGTTCTGATCGAGGAGGATGGGTGTTGGAGACAGATGGATGGCCCCGGATGGCGCTGGGTCGCAGTCGATGCCCTGCTCCGCTGCATCCTCGTCAGATATAAAGGGACACAAGAATTTGGGGGGAGTGGGGCTTCCGCCAACCAATGTTGTTGATGCGGCGATGGTCGCAAGCAGCGACAACAATGTGGATGAGGGTGCTGTGAGACTGTGTGACGAACGAGGGCGACGATGACGAGAATTGAGAGATGATATATGGTTTTGTTCTGGTGGATTTCGGGTGACAGAGAATGAACAACTGGCACCCTCTGTGGCTTGTAGAGACATTGTCTTGGCCATCAAGCAACAGGGGGCTGAGGAAATCTGAGGTGCCAAGCCAAGGACGCCCCACCCCAAGATCCAGTAGTGCGAGCCTGGTGGGTAATTAAGACTGAGATAATACGGAGAAAGAAATATCCTGGATCGCCGGAGAGGACGACGGAAGGCAAGGAGGATGGTGGGGACGATGATGAAGGCAGGAGAAGGAAAGCCAGAGAGCCCCTTGGACTGTTTTGGACGGCGAACAAAGCTGTCCACACAACCTATAAATATTTTTTTTCAGTCTAAATTCGTCCGCACACACGATGGTTGAACCATCTGGTCCTTTATTTATTGCCAGTCGCCCATCACTCCTGCCATGTCACTAGCTATTATTCACTAACCAACTACTTCTTTTCCGTTCCTCCTGCCGGGCTCGTCCTCTCTCCCGCAGCCGGCGCTCTTCCTCGTCTTCCCGATTCCGCACCATCACGTCCTCACTCCCTTCCAGGTACAGGAGCTTGTAGGTTCCCTCCTGCACACGTACCCTCATTCGGCTTTCTGTCCTCGAGGCTGTGCTTTCTCCGACACACCTATAAATACACATTAGTCCCAGGGTCAATCACATGGCCAGATCAACCGATATAGAGTCCTAATGGCACGGATGCAACCTGAAAAAGTGGCTTACCTTTGTAGGAAAACCGGGTTGCGGCGGCCCTTTTGGGTGGGGACTCTCTCCGTTGGATGTTGCATCACATAAGAATGCACATACTCTCGCCAGCGGCCGCGAGACGTCCCATCAGTGTCAAGACTGGGCTCGTCAGCTGCAAGAATTGAGACACGTATACATTTTGAGTCTTGTATCTACATGCGTGTGATGTCAGTTGTCTCCAAAATAGATGCCACAAAGATAGTACTTACCCACTGAAGTCTATACAAATGATCATCCTGCCCAACATGGTTCTCGGCCGCCCGGCGATATCTAATAACATCCTGATTACTGAGCTCCTCCGCGCAGTGGATCGTCTGTAAGAGGCTCCAGATTTCTTGACACTTGTTGTCCGACAATATGGTTTGGACCTAGACCCACAAGACGTCAGCCTATCTGAGTTTGCGAGGTGATAATTCCTTCTTGGTTGAGCCCAACCAACCGGATCCGAACTTACATATTTCACAAGCGCAGTGATTACTCTGTCCAATGAATAAAGATGATAAGCCTGGCAAACGCCGGCGCACCAAAATTAGCCTTTATATGTGATGGAATGTTTCCCAACCCACCCTATTGCCGAAGAACCACCGCATGTGTTCTTCAAATGTTGGATTATCCATTTCGCCATCAAAGAGTTTTTCGCAGGCATTGAGAAGATATATATATGCCACATTAGCGGCCCCAGAGGCGCCGTGATCCCCTAGTGCACTCATCGTCTGGGTGATGATTGCTGAAGGTCCGTTCGCATCGTCTAGTCCTAGCTCTATTGCGATGGGATTGGCGAGCAGTGGGGCATGCTTCTGTGCGGCAAGCTCTAGACCAATGTCCTTACACATAGAAAGACGTGAATAGAGTAGCTGTAGATCCGCTTGTTATTCATAGCCGTAACTTTGTGGATGGGATAAAAATGAACGCACCTGCAACAAACGTAAGAGGGTATAAAAAGTTGTGTTGGCAAAAAAAGGCCGGTCTGCTGCAGCCATAACCGAATCGCTGGTTCTGGGAAGGGAGTCCTCATTTATCCAGATATCTTTAACATCATCATCCTGGAGTCGTAACGAGTTTGGAGGAAGTCGGTCGGTTGGTGATATTGCACGTGAGCTAATACCTGAGCCTGAACTTTTTTGATCCTTCCGTGAGGGCTTTTCTTGGACTGTCTTGAGGAGCTTTTTCCGCAAATCGTTGACGGGTATCCCCCCCGCCCGGCCTTCTACTCCGGAACCGGGAGCGCAACCATTGAGTTCTTGGGCCGGCTCCTCTTCTGGAAAACCGTCCAAAGACCCATACATGGTGTTGAATTCCGACGCCGGGTACATGCATAGAATTGGTATGAATGCCCGCAAAAATTTCTCCACGCCCCGTCGTTCCTGTGAGCTATACTGGGCTTGGGAACGATCGAGGAAGGAATACACCAATTTGAGGGAGTCATGGAGCACTGATGTATCGTGGAAACAATATTCCAGCTGGTGTTCAAGAATACCACGGGAGAAGGAAGGAATCCCGTCACATTCCCTCGCAGCCATTTGTTGGCGTTTCACAGCCTCGATGTCTGCCACAAAATGTTTTGTGGTGATATTTTTTCGATCGTGGTTTTTGGTATTGAGGCCCTGTGGGTCAAGTGATTTGTAGAAGCTTTTTGCATCCACTTCCCGCCAAGCTCGATTCCACTCCCGTTGGATACGCCTCCATTCTTCGTCCTTTTGCTTTAGGCGTGATAGGACGACCGGAACGGCGACGCTGGGGCAGTCTTGAAGAGCTTTAATGACTTCAAGACCAATCTCCCCCCCGTATATTTTCTTGATGATACGATGGTAAATGGTTTTACTTGAGCCACCGAAGTCCGGCTTCAATTTGAATAGCGTGCGCTCCTCATTGGTCATGCCCTCAATACGCGAATTCAGGGGTTCAAGAACCGCCATTGTCCGGGCCAAAGCCTCGAGCTGGACGTGGTATTCATGACGCTCCTCCTCGCTTTTGTGGAGCTGCTCTTCAAATAGATTCTTCTTATGCGCGACGAAGCCAGCTTCCTCGGAGGCCCAAGTCGGGTGCGACACCCACTCATCGTTCAGAACCGAGTGGCAAAGTTGGTCGCGACCCGAACATGCGAGGTGAATCTCCTGGAAAAAACATTAAGATTAGGTATGAGAACAAGGGGGAGGTGTGAACGCGCTGCACCCACGCTGTCTGGAAGTCGCCGATAGCTAGGCCCTTCACCGTCGTCCGCAGGAAGAGCAGATAGAGCTTCGGGAGGTCCCGTGCGAATGCTTCCTGGAGGCCCATTCTCAATATTCTCTTGCCTATCATCCCAACCAACCAGCTCTTTGAAGTCCGTCATAAGTTCCCCATCACCGAGAAACACACGACTCCTTTCAATGAGGTTCTTCACGTCAATAATCTCCTTGGAGAATAAGCTGAGGAGCTTTAAAAAATCTTCATAGATTTCCCGGTTCTCGAGTGACTTCTTTGCCCTGTCAAAGAAGTATAATTTGTCGGGTGATGTCGTGGAGAAATAACCCGAGCCATGGGATGATAATTGAGGCTGAGAATGATAGGAGCTCTGGGAAATGGGTTGTTGTGAGGCATGCGGATGTGCGGGCGCCAGCGGTGGGGAATGGGAGTCCACGTATGGGGAAAATGATGGTGACCCTGTATCAGGTTGGTGTGCGTGCTTGACCTTCTTGGCCTACAACCGCTCTCAGCCCTGTATTTTGACCATCTGGAAAAGTTAACATACCCTATTTGGCGCAATCCGCGCAGGGGGTACGGGAGTGGGCTCCTTCTCATTGTTTCGTTTTTTGCGCCTTACTGGGGGCTGTGGCTTCTTTCCAGCCTTTTCAGCGGGACTAGAAGACAATGGATCAGGCTGATTCCACGCCATAGAAGGGGCACTAGGAGCTCCAGATGGCTGAGGCAAAATAACAACGCCATTTCTGACTGCCCCCGGCACGGCCTGTGGAAGGAAGTCCTGGAATTCCTCCAGAAGATCTGGGGCGTCCTTAAATAAGTGCTCAACTTGGACATAAACTTGAGACTATCTCCAGACGTCAGACATGCATGGATGGGGGGAGATAGCATATAAATCCTCACATCTTGGATATGTTTCTGCTCCTTCTGATACGTTTGCAATATATCTAAGAATTGCTTATAGGTATTGGCATCGTCCGAATAGCGAGCTTTGATTTTATTCAGGTATTGGATCGCGTGGTTGAATTCTCCAGGAGGCTGTTTCTCTACAGGATTGCGATTGTTCAAATTGCCAAGGACTGAAGCCGCCGCCGTTGTTTGGTGATTTTGGAGACCTGGAGAATAAGTGGGGTCGGGCTGGTTTTGCCCATGCGCCAAGTGCATGGACTGGGGGGTCATTGAACGTGAATGAGTACTACCCCCCAGGACCGGGAGGCCGTCCGCCCCAGGAAACGGAAGAGATATTCCTGTTAGATCCCGTACTGGCCGGGGTTGCACAAGCGCATTGGTGTTTTGCGTCGTAGTTCCCATGGGTGTCGTCACAGTAATTGTGTTGGGGTCGAGAGGGTCGGCCGATATATCAATGCGGTACCCGAACGGCAAAAAAGTGTTGAAGCCCTGTATGAGGTCCGGGTTCCCATGGAACAGTCGAGAGACTCGCTGAATTACTCCCGGCGTATCTATCCTTCAAGAGATGGTCGGTACGAATGGTGAATCGGCATCAAGACCTACTGACACTTGACTTTTAAAATCCTTCATTATATCCAAAAACCTGTTATACACCTCGGGCTTATCTTGAAACTGCACTTTGACCGCGTCAAGATAGCTAAGCGCATCCGTGACATTCAATGCCCGGCCGCCTTCTGGCGACCGCTGCAGGGCGGGCGTGGTGGAATCGCCAGCTGGGGGCGGTGTTCCGGGTTTGGGTGTCCTAGGCTTCATTTGTGGTGTATGAGAGCCACCGCGTGAAGTGGGATGGCGCAGACGCGCCGCATCTTCGCCTGGGGGCACAAAAGGAAGTTGTTTTGGTTGAGATAATGGACTGTCTGGCATGTTAAGAGGGAGGTGGAGAGGATGGCCTGCGAGAGCCAACAAGGAACTTGTATCTAATGGAAAACTCGAGGCTGGCAGGGGGGTGGGTGAGATGATGAGAGCCGGATTTGCCTCGGCGTCTTCATCCATCTTGAGCTAACACAGTTTGGGACAGTTGGACAGTTTTGGGACCGTCCCGGACCGTAGGCACTTGAATGTGTTGAGGAACATTCGTGGGAAAGGACATCTTATCTGATAATGGCTCTGATGTGTCAACCCTTTCAGTCACGCACGACACCACTATTAATAGGACGTTGTGCCGTCCTTTCTCGTACCATTTGAAACCCGACGTCATCTGATCTGAACTGTGGAGGATAACATACATAGACTATTCATTTCTACGTAACCATGATTGCAGGTCCATCGTGCCCGTGGGCGTTACGCCAGTAAGCTCGGGCCAGGCAGATACATCAATCCGGTGTCCAGATGGCAAGAAAGTATTGAACATCTCCAGAAGGTCCACATGCGCACGGAAGAGCAGAGCAGTGTGACCCATAACACTTGGTGTGTCGATGCTATGTGAGGAGGATCAACACCGCTGCGAAAAAGAAGCCTGGCATACTGACATTTGGTCCTTGAATTCCCTCATAATTGATAGGAACCGACTATACACCTCCGGTTTGTCTTTAAATTTCTCCTTGACTAGGTCGAGGAAGGCAAGCGCGTCTCCAATTTTCAGCGGGGATCCTGGTGAATCTTGAGGTGGAGATTCGCTAATAGGAGGCGAGACTCCGGGTTCGTTTGCACTTGGTATCTTCTGCCAGTGTGGGATATGAGAGTCATGTGGTAAATTAAAAGTCACGAATACCACATTTCTAGTTCTCGACGGCATCAAGCACTCCAAAGAAAATCAAAGTTTGAGGGGGTTGGTATCGGTTCTGTGAAGAGTTGGTAGCAAGGTGTGCGGCCAATTTACTATGAGTCAATTATAAGCCCTACTAACAGGTCTTCCGATTCGAGTCAAGCAATTAAACTCGTGTTGCTTCAAGATCCTGGTCGGACCGGGAGATCTGAATCACCCAAATATCTTATCTGATAGCTTAATTTAGCACTAACCTGCCGCCTTACCCGCTCGTGGGCATCATTCATACTCGACCCCAATTTGAAGGCCGGGATTGGATATGCAAGTGATAAACCAATCCCCCCTTGAGAATATTGTTCATCATATTTCAGTGTTCCACGCGGCGGCAAGGGCAAGCGGATCATTTTGACATGGTCCTGACATATTCAATCCATCATAACACACAAAACTCGAAAACGGTTTACATAGAGCAGTCTGAATATTAGTCCAAATGTGCTAGGTAGTAACCCGGCGGTGTTCCTTCCATCAAAAATTGATTCGTAGAGATTTCACGGGAGGAAGGTATTAAAACCTTCGACGAGGTGTGGGTATTCGCGAAATAATGTGGTAACCCTCTCAACCGTGGTCGGGGCACTTATCCTGATGTTTAGTAGTTTAGGCAAAGTTTCCATTTTTCAAGGGCATAATATTATCACGTACGTGCCCTTCTTGAAATCACCCATGATTTTTAGGAATTGTTCATAGACCTCAGGGTTATCTCGGAACTGGGCTTTAATGGCATCCAGGTAATTGACTGCATCCTGGACGAGAGGCGGCATCGCGAGATATTCAAATTGGTGGCAAGATCTGCAGGGTGATAGCAGCAGGTCAGTGAAATCCACCAACGATTGGAATAAGAAGCTGCCAAGCTGTGTTTATCTGTATACACATTCCGAGCACGATTGAATCATAAACGGACGTCGGTCCGCATGGCTTGTGATTCCTCGTGGTTTCAAGTCAACAGGTCAAATATGGGCTCCAATTTGGACACGCTTACCCTGGGCGAATACCTGATAGGCTAAGCAATAGAGTAGTTGGATATCGGCGGATCAAGTTATGTGTATTACGATATACAGTGGCGTTTAGTTGTTGTCTAAGGAGTGGGTTGTAAGTTCATCGTGCGTAGGGATGGAGGAAAAAGTGGGTGATGTATGACGACAACTGAGTGAACGAAAGCAGTGGTCTAGGCGAAGGATATGGATAACGAAGCTAGTTATATACTTAATAAAAGATCCGGCGAATTGGAATTATTCGCCTGCAAGACCGCGATCCACGGGGGGTGCAAGGGTGTCAACACGCAGTCTATGTCGGGGTTGTGGTGTGGGTGACTGAGATCGGAGACGGGGAGATCGATGCTCAGGTGGAGGAAGAGTTCGGCTACGCGTCATTTTCCGTAGTGTAGGAACAGGTGGTGGGAGAAAGTATGGTGCCGCGTAAGGCTGTGTGCGCAGTGGTTGGGAACGTTTCTTTTCTACTACGGGGCATATATTCGGTGCCGACTTGGTCCGTAGAACTGACAATCGGGGAAAAGACAAGTGAGCAAGAACACCAACCATGTGAGATGTTAGGGAGTATTGAGAGACATACGGAGGTTTTTTGTTTGTTCTTTTTCAACACGAGGTTTGGCGGATCCATCGTGTATCTCCGGTGGATTCGGTGGTATTTGGTCGGTTTCGTCTGCACTTTGCGACGAAGACGACGACAGGCATCGACGTGCCTTCGGCTTCTTCTCAACCCAAGGGGGCTTGAGGTTCGAGAACCGGAAGATATGATGGTCCTCCTCCGATGAGACGATAAATAAGCATTTCGGGGTGGGTGAAGAAGACGAAGGTTCAGGAAGTGTCTGCGGGGATGATGAAGTAGAGCTGGTACTCGTTAACGATTTCTCTGTCATGGAGATCTTGTTTTGGGTTCGGGGTTCGTGGTGCGTAGTTGTAACATGACTGCGCCGAGGTTTCGATGGGAGAACAGGTGGATTAGGACCTCTGCGCCCCAGGGAAGTGGCGGGAGCATTTCGAACCACCCGTACTGGAGGTTTATGAGGTAGGAAGGATCCAAATATTGCTGTGAGTACGCTCTGAGGCATGCTTCTTATGAACCAAGCGATAAACTGGTGACATCCCACTTACAAGAGAGAACCCAAGGAGAGCCAACATGAAGCTTGCTGTGCTAACAAACACTTGCTTGAGCTGTAGATCCATTGCGACACTGATTGCTTCGAACGATTAACAAGGACAGACGCGACAGGAGGGAAAGGGGAGGGGTTGCAGGTCCAGCTGCTAGCAATAATAGAAGCAACCTGAGGTAGACCCAGTACGTCGTATTTAAACTCTGCTGCGCGCCGGCCCCATCAAATATCTTG
Source organism: Infundibulicybe gibba (assembly GCA_015501065.1). Taxonomy (NCBI): domain Eukaryota; kingdom Fungi; phylum Basidiomycota; class Agaricomycetes; order Agaricales; family Omphalinaceae; genus Infundibulicybe; species Infundibulicybe gibba. Next base: position 1,761,387 of record JADNYI010000001.1, read on the forward strand.
TTGCAACAGTTCCGTTGAGTGATGACTGGTTTGGTGAGGACGAAAAAAGGGAATGGGTTTTAAAGCCGATTCAGGTTACGTGAATTTCAGGACTGGGACCCTGTATACCGGTCGCAATATTGCGAGTCGCCTGCTGTCCATGGCCTTTGAGGAATTTCTTTGCCCAGCGTCAAGTCTGTACTATGTTGACAGAGCGCGTGGTTGCCTTTAGAGAAAGAGATCCATCAATGGTTTGGCACATCAACACCACCATCATATTTGTCATCGGCATCCGGAACCAGGGATCCAAGTAGCATAAACATATATGTATACATACACCCAGGGTCACCAACCAGAACCTAGCCCGCCTTTGACTGTGGCGACGGCTACCTCCTTAGGATGAGGGTGAGACAATATCTTAAGAATTTATGCCCCCCCGAAGTTCCGGCCATGGCAGACGAATCATCATTTTTTGCGCCCATAAACTCCACTAGAACTGACTACAGCTGTCCACACCACTCTTGTTCTATATTTAGAACAATTACAATATTCCTCAAGCCGCACTACGATTAATGCGCGAGGTGTGCACAATAGTATATAATAAGCAGAGGAACATCCCCCCAATTATCAAGCTAGGTGTTGCGGACCCCGTAGTGCCCCTACCTCAACGACTTCCGTGGAGGTGGATTTTTACCTCTCCATTATCGTCCATAGCAATGACGTGATGTCCTGTAACCCATGGGGGAGGTGATGAAGGTGGGATGGTTCGTGTTTGCGCTGCACTCGAGATCGCTTTGATTTCCGAGGGCGTGTAACGTTGAACTCAGAGTCATCCGAGACCGCCTTTTTGCTTGGAATGCATCCCATGTTTAGATGTAATGTGTAGGCTATGGACGTGGGGTTAGGTCACCCCGAATGTGCATGTTGATGTCGTACTCACTGGTGAAGTGGACGCACCCCACTCACAGCGTGAAAAAAAATGGTGGTACTTGGTTGGGATAAGGGCAGGGCTTCCCCTTTATTTCCCCACACCGCGTCCACTAGCACATATTATGTAAATTTGAATGCAGTGATATGAGTGAAAAGCGACACAGATTTGTTTCATCATGATTTGATACAGTTGGATGAAGTGTTTGAGATTTGGTTGCTAGGATGCAGCAACATTAAGCAGATGTGTGATGGGGCTGGGATGTATCATCAGGGCTATGACTGTTATATATCTATTGACAGTGGGCACTGGGGGTTGTATGTCTTTGTTCCCGAGCGTAGAGTTTCAGACATTCGACCCTCATCGAAGTGAGGAAATAATCGAGACTCGAGACGCGATGATGGTCACGTGATCTCGGAATTGAGTCATGAGGAGAAGCCGAGCAAAGGCTTTGGATTCGAGCCCCCTTACGACCTTGGTGGTCGACGGCTCGTCTTCCCACTGGAAGGGAGGTCTTCCACAACGCAAGAACGGATATATTTCGACGCACTGACAATCCGGGCCCAACACTAATTGGTTTCCTCGATGACGAGTAACCCCACAACCCAAACGATCACTCCCAAACGGGCGTCCAAGATGGCCTCTAATCAGGTTTTGAACGTGAATGATCTCCTCAATTTTACTCTGCCCCCCCGGCAGTCTAGACCCCTGACAAGCCTCCCACGGAGGAGCAGGAAGACGAACACGCAATATGGTGTATGGAACAAGGAGAGTACGTGATTTTGTATGCTTGCTGTAGGTCCGCAGCAATCCTAATTTCGCATCACAGGGTTTGTAAACGCCCAATATCGGTTCGTCATGAATCCAATGGGAGATTATACTGTGCATTTTGCAGACCCGGATATGCACGTAACCACTAATATCCTCTCTGACATTAGTATTCATCCTACCTCCAGTTTCTTCCAGTGGCATGATATTCTGCAAGTCATTATACCCCGTTCGTCGGCAATGGCGTCTGCAGCAAGCAACAGTTTAGATGAAGGTCACACATCTTGTCCTATTTGCTTATCTCCTCCAGCTGCTCCCCGTATGACCAAATGCGGCCATGTCAGTCCTGTCACATTTCCATCTCCACCTACTAAATTTTCGCTGTTAGGTATTTTGTTTTCCGTGCATCCTGCATTATCTGAGTACATCAGATAACAAATGGGCAAGGTGTCCTATTTGTTTCGACTCTGTCAACGAGAAGCAGCTCAAGAGCGTCAAGTGGTTTGATGGCCCCGTTGGCAGCAGCGAAATCAATGACCCAGACTCTCATGGAGGGGCGTCTTCGTCCGTGGCTGATACAGACTTTGAGACAGCACTCCGTGAGGGATCTACCATGCGGATGAGATTGATTCAGCGCCCACAGATTACCACGCTGGCGTTGCCCCGCTCGAATACATGGCCTTCAGACTTGCTACCTCCACACCAGGCACCATTCCATTTCCTACCAGATGTCTTCAACTTTGCCAAATTCATGCTTGCTACGCCTGGATATCTGATCACGGATCTTACAAGGGATTTAGATGAACTAGCGGCCGAGCGCCGGGCTCTTTCTACGATGCACGCCGACCTCGAGATGATGTTCCTTGAGGGTGCAGAGGAAAAGGTTCGAATGCAAGTCGCGAAGGCGACTGCCCTAGAAACTCCGCTGCTGAAAGCCCAAATCGACAAGGCTATCAGGGACCAGAGCGAGATCGAGCAGCGCTTCGCCATCCTGGAAAAACGGCGTCAGGAAGGTGTCGCGCTACATTCCTCGCCTTCCTTGGGTGCTCCTCCCGAGTTTCTCGCCCTCAAGAGCACGAGCACCCATCCCTTGCCATCTACACAACACAATACAAAACCGACTTCCCAAAATCGGAATGGGCCGAGACAGCGCCGGAATCTCAACCCTCCGCCACCGTCAACCTCTACCTATTACTACTATCAAGCAGCTTCAGGCCTTCCAATCTTTTTGCATCCCCTTGACATAAAGATCCTCCTATCTCACTACACTGGATATTCTGCATTTCCGAATACTATCACCATCCGTGTCGATTCATTTGCTGAAGGAACTGTCAATGACGAGTTGCGGAAAAGGTGCAAGTATCTCGCCCACCTGCCCGAGGGTGCGGACGTCGTATTCGTGGAGGCAGCGCTGGAGGGTGTTGTGGGTACCGAGGGCCTGAAGAGCTTTGAAGGAGCGCTCAAACTTCGCACATCGAGACGGCTGGAGAAGGGGAGGAAAGAAGATCGCGCTCGGGCAAGGGCGGAGGAAAGGGAGCGGGAGAGGGATATGACGCCCATCGCCTGGTCCGGAACTATATCATCTTCACCACCGTACCCCCCGCCTGATATTTCTGAGCGGAACGATTCACCCACGGAGAATATGGTATCACCAACACCAGTTGCAGGCGCATGGGGTCAGAGAAGCTTTGCTTCGGCGTTGCATGCAGCACCATCAACTGCTCGGGCTCCAGCTCGGCCGGCGGAGGATGAGTGGGAGGTCGACTGGGACGAACTCGAACAGAAAACCGTAGGGCGGCGGAAGCGTGGTGCCCGCCTGGTTGTTCTTGGTGGCGGTAGCGGGGGGAGACGACGATAGACCAGAATACAATACCTAAAGTTTCGTAGTTTCCACAAGTGTAACAACAGTACAATTAGCATATATATTTAGGCTGAGAGTTCTTAGGTTGAGACATTGGTTATATTCGAGGGCTTTATATTTAGTAACATGCCTACGGTAAAAGCTATCAGGAAATCCTGTGTAGATGTTTTGAGCTGAAGTTGAGACGGAATAGATAGAAGATGCGGTACGTGCACAGCAAATAACAAGTGAAACAACATTCTCCGAGGGAGAAATATGGAAGGGAACTGTCCTTATCATCTCCACAGTATTAAAGCTGTATGCATGAACTGTCGTAGTTGGGTCGTAAATATGAAATGGAGCGAGAGTTGGAATCAGCCTCAGATGATCTGTAGATAGTTTGACGGTGCAACTAGATGAGCATAGTGATCAAGCAATATTCGGAATAATAGAAATGAGGACGTACTGCCAATGCTCCCGTCCGCTTTTCGGGCTTGCCACCATTTACCTTGCTTATCGACAATGTCAAGAATTTCGCCTTTGCTGAATGATATTTCGTTGGGGTCATCAGGAGATGCGTTGTCTAAAGATAGGTGAGTGAGGGTATAGGGCTAAAATAGGTTGACGTAGACATACATGCATACAGGGCTTTTGCCTTGTAAGAATAGGACTCCGGTTGATTGGCTGGGTCTAACGCAGTTGCACTGCCAGGACCGCCGCCGCTCATGCCGGATCCAACTCCAGCCATGAGTGGTGAACTGGGCCCATTATTATCACCACCTCCTATCGATCCAGCACCGCCAGAGTTATTATGTATACTGCCGGTTGGTCCTCCACCGATACTTCTATTTCCCATTCCTGTGTCTAGACTCGGGGCATTGAAGCTATTTTGGCTTCTGATTCCACCGCCGCCGCTTCCCACCACTGTACCGCCCACCTTTGAATCGTATGGAGCGTCATGCGATCCAATACCGCCCCCAGAAGAGTAGTTATTTGCGTATCCGTTGTTAGACCCCATATTGTGAACAGATTGTGTTCGTCGCCGTCGTCGAGAGGGGGGTGTGAGGCCACCAGTGCCCATGGAGTTGAAGATGTAGAATGACAGCGAGTCCTCCTCTGAGGTGAAGTAGAGAACCCATAGTATATTGACAATGGCTAGAATCAGCCATCCAGCAGACATCGCTTGGAGGGAGGCTCTGTTCGTGAATATTCCTTGGTTGACACCCAGAACGGAGAAAACGATAGCAATAGCACCAAAGACCGATATTTGGAAACGGTGCATGGATATTGAATCGCTTGCGAGCGTGTAGAGTACCCCGATAATGAGAAATAGTTCGAGGAATATGGCGAACCACAGTACACCAACTTCACCGTTCCCAACTGTGTCGGCAGGTGTTAAATCAAGAGTTAGCACACTACAGTATAACAAAGACCCACAGCTTGCGGTTGCAACAGCTTGTCCGACAAATGCAATGAACCATGCTAGCTAAGAAACAACAATACACTAGTCAGAAAGGAGTGGGCAAGGGGTAAATCAACTTACCACGGCCAAAATTGAGGTGAAGAGAAAAACGTAGTGGGTGACTATTGGAGTGAAGTCTAAACCTTCATTTCCGCGAGGAGGCATGGTTTGCGAATGAGAGAGGCTGCGGATGGATGAGGCCACTCAGATATCAGGTAAAAATTGCAGGTGCAGGAGGAGCGGTTAGGCGAGCCCAACTCTCGCGTGGCAGAAATCCAAAATTCACACGACAAACCACTCTGCCTCAATAATATTCATTATCACAAAAATACTGCGAGTCCCACCTTGGAATCTTCTTCTGTGGTTGCTCAGTATCTCAACAATGTTGTCATATCGCCTAGTATCCAACCAACCGGAACTGGTCAAATGGGGAATTCGATCCTGATCAGCATCACAGGTAGTATGCCTCGACGTCCATTTCACTAACATTCCATTGAAAAAACGTCATTACGTTAATTTCCACTCCAGAACATGAACTCCTCGCATCCTGCCTTTAACTTCAAGATGGTCCTCTCTTGTCTGTGTTAATGAAAATCCGTTTTTCAAAAACACTTTTAGGCTTGCTCCGTTTCCGACATACACAGATACCAGAATACGACACGCGCCCATCCTCGGAATGACCCATCCATGTAGCATGGTGAAAAGGGTATCCGACATGATCCCACGGCCGTGGTGACTGGGTATCAAGTAATCTACGGAACAATGGTCAGCCCACATCACTGGTGACAAGAACCTCCACACATCCTAAGCTCCAAATGATGGCTGGGTCGCCTGGTTCGCGGCGCGAGTTCACTTCGACATGCTTGTCCTTATTTTCCACATTAACTTCCATACTGCCCATGAATTCTCCGTAGGGGCATCTTTGGAAACTAATATTGCCCAGAAATATATCCTCGCCGTCCTCCTTCACCTCTCGAATGGTTGTAACTGGACAATCACCCACAATTTTCAGTTCATTGGAATCCTTGGCTGATTCCAGATCGCTGAGCACTGCATCGGTAAGACGCTTGCTTGACGTGAGCCAGGATTGAGCGTGTTCTAACAAAGGGCCTCAGTGATGGTTAACATGTAGAAGCTTGTCTAGTGAATACCTGGGAGGTATGGATAAGGTGGGCCTTTGATAAATTCAAATATCCGAGGGTCATTTAGGGCAGCTGTTATATGTATCGCATCGCTCATTCGAGGAGGGGTAATGACGATATTATTATGACCCTTCAATCGGAGGAACGGCTCCTGCCTGGAGGAGTCCCACTCGAGAGGATTTAGTTGTGGATTCATAGTGTCAACTTCTGGGCGGCTATGACTCGAAAATCACCTTGCTTGTCAAGGTCTTTCATTGGTCTCTGTCTTATCATGCAACTTATTTGTATTCGTGCGGAACAAATAAGCATACCGATAACCAAGCGCCACGGCAGGTCGGCGACGAGTGGCAGCCAAATTTACACAACGTAAACCAGCAGGTAGACTCGTGGTCATGATCCCCTCTAATAAAACCTCGGAGTCAACAGGGTTTTACTCATTGGGAGGGGCCATGTCCAATGGATTGCACAAGCAAGGTGTTCTGTTGCAAGCCGAGGGCGACCTCTAGTATATTCCAATTTTTGACTCGTCATCCATTTGACCCAGTTTGTCGGGGTCAGAGTCAAATACAGCTTTGAGTCGAAGTCACGTCAGCGCTCATCCAGACTCATCCAGACTCATCCTCTGGACCTCCATGCTTGGAGTCGACTCAGCCGAGGCTGACACGGCAGTGACGCCGACGGTTGCGCTGACCTCAGCGCGCTCCCGGCGACCAGAGTCACCTGATGGCACGTGAACACTGAGACCTCAGACCTACCCTGAAGTATAAAATCGATAAGACAAGATTTGTAACAGGGGAAACCTTATCCAAGGACATCAACAAGCGAAGTGCTTGTACTACCTCTCCTCTCCGAGGTTGCCCACCGATTTTTACTCCCTGTTGATCCTGAATACTAGACGCCATGGTGTAAGTCGATCTCTTATCCACATCCTTTCTACGTCTAACCAAGGGCCCCTATGACAGTAACTTCACCGTAGGTTAGTCATAAGATCTCAGACTTGCGTCCAGGAAGAATGGCAGTTGATTTATCTCGATGTTTTCCTTGCGGTTAGATCAGGTCCGTCAGCTCATGGACCGCCCCACCAACATTCGTAATATGAGTGTTATCGCGCATGGTGAGCATCGCGGCTCATTTCTAACGATAATAGGAGATCGAATATATTCCCCTCTTTAGTCGATCATGGAAAATCCACCCTCACCGATTCCCTGGTCTCAAAGGCCGGTATCATTGCGTCTGCAAAGGCCGGTGACATGCGGTTTACTGACACACGGGAGGACGAGAAAGAGCGAGGTATCACTATCAAATCAACGGCCATATCCATGTACTTTGAGGTCGACAAGGAGGCACTTCCCGCCATCAAACAGAAAACCATTGGTTCGTAACACTTCTGGCTTTATTTTTCCTGTCGATCTAAGCGATTCCGGCAGGCAACGAATTCTTGATCAACTTGATCGACTCACCTGGACATGTGGATTTCTCATCAGAAGTGACAGCGGCACTCCGTGTGACTGATGGTGCCCTTGTCGTCGTCGATTGCGTTGAAGGTGTTTGTGTACAGACAGAAACTGTCCTCCGCCAAGCTTTACAGAACGAATTAAACCCGTTGTCATCATCAACAAGGTCGATCGTGCCCTGCTCGAACTCCAGGTCGACAAAGAATCCCTTTTCCAGTCTTTCCAGCGTACTATTGAAAGTGTCAATGTCATTGTCTCGACATACCATGATGTCGCTCTTGGTGATGTCCAAGTCTACCCTGACCAGGGAACAGTCGCCTTCGGATCTGGTCTCCATGGATGGGGTTTCACTCTGCGTCAATTCGCTAGCCGTTATGCAAAGAAATTCGGCGTTGACAAGGAGAAGATGATGGCCAAGCTTTGGGGCGACAATTACTTCAACCCTGCAACCCGAAAATGGACCACCAACAGCGCAGGTCCTGACGGGAAAAACCTCGAGCGTGCTTTCAATCAATTCGTCCTCGACCCCATCTTCAAGATCTTTGATGCTGTGATGAACTTTAAAAAGGATGCCATCGGCCCCATGCTCGAAAAGCTTGATGTTAAGCTCGCTTCAGATGAACGTGATCTTGAGGGAAAACAGCTCTTGAAGGTTATCATGCGCAAATTTTTGCCCGCTGGTGATTCTCTCTTGGAGATGATAGTCATTAACCTCCCCTCTCCCGCCACCGCCCAGCGCTACCGTGTGGAGACCCTCTATGAAGGTCCTATGGACGACGAATCCGCCATCGGTATTCGTGATTGCGATCCCAATGGCCCTCTCGTTCTCTATGTCTCGAAGATGGTGCCCACCTCTGATAAGGGACGATTCTACGCCTTTGGGCGTGTTTTCTCCGGCACCGTTCGTTCCGGACCTAAAATCCGCATTCAAGGACCCAACTACCTCCCAGGAAAGAAGGATGATTTGTTCGTCAAGTCTATCCAACGTACCGTACTCATGATGGGTCGTTATATCGAGCCCATTGAGGATTGCCCGGCCGGAAACATTGTTGGACTTGTCGGAATCGATCAGTTCTTGTTGAAGAGCGGAACCCTAACGACCTCGGAAACTGCCCACAACATGAGGGTTATGAGGTTCTCCGTCTCCCCTGTTGTGCAAGTCGCCGTCGAGGTGAAGAATGCAGCTGATCTCCCCAAACTCGTGGAAGGACTCAAGCGTCTCTCGAAATCGATCCTTGTGTACAAGCATGGATAAACGAGACTGGTGAGCACATTGTTGCTGGGGCTGGTGAGCTTCATCTAGAGATCTGCTTGAAGGTAAACACCATGATACGAAACCTCTATTATCTACTAATCACTATTGAAATCAGGATCTTCAAGAAGACCATGCTGGTGTCCCTCTCAAAATTTCTGATCCCGTTGTGCCTTACCGTGAGACCGTCAAGGCTGAATCGACAATTGTCGCCCTTTCAAAATCTCAGAACAAGCACAATCGTCTCTATGTTAAGGCCATGCCCATAGATGAGGAGCTGACCAAGGCAATTGAGGCTGGTACCGTGAACGCTCGTGACGATTTCAAGGCCCGGGCCCGTATTCTTGCCGACGATTATGGTTGGGACGTCACCGATGCCAGAAAGATTTGGTGTTTCGGACCTGATACAACCGGACCGAATTTATTGGTCGATGTCACTAAGGGAGTACAATACCTCAACGAAATCAAGGATTCTTGTGTTGCTGCATTCCAGTGGGCGACCAAGGAGGGTGTCTGCGCCGAGGAGAACATGCGTGGCGTTCGCATCAATGTTCTGGATGTGACCGTATGTGGGCCCCTTTTCATATTTTTTTCTTACTTCTGATCCCCGGCCCATAGCTCCACACTGATGCCATCCATCGCGGAGGAGGACAAATTATCCCCACTATGCGTCGTGCCTGCTATGCTGCCTGTCTGCTCGCCACGCCGACTCTCCAGGAGCCGATTTATCTTGGTATGTAATGAGCGTAATTTCTGACACTACAGCTAATGTTTCAATTAATAGTTGAAATTCAATGTCCCGAAAACGCTATTGGCGGATCTACAGTGTCCTTAACAAGCGCCGTGGACAAGTCTTTAGCGAAGAACAACGACCCGGAACCCCTATGTTCACTGTGAAGGCGTACTTGCCTGTCAACGAGTCCTTCGGTTTCAACGGTGAACTGCGCTCACATACGGCTGGGCAGGCGTTCCCCCAGAACGTGTTCGATCATTGGGAAAGCATGACTGGAAGTACGTACAATATTTCACGTATCCCTGCTGCGCGCTAACCCCGTGGCAGCCCCTCTGGAAAAGGGAAGCAAGATTGAGGAACTTGTTACCAAGATCCGTACTCGCAAAGGTCTCAAGGTTCGTTGGTTTGTACATCAAACCTTTACCCAAAATGATAAAATTTTGCCAGCCCGAGATCCCTGCCCTGGACACATATTACGACAAGCTATAACCACCTCCCGTGTGTGTATGTTTACCATTTCATTATACAAGCTGTTGTTCGAATACAATTTTCTGTACTTAACGCGCCAATCCATTTTCGTATTTCCGATGTACCTTGGCGCTGGACATGACATGAAAGTCCTGAGATGATGGGGATCGTGAGAATAGGGAAATTGACCATTGGATTCTGTTTGGCCTGTTTCCTCGCCCCCGTCTTTACATACATTGCTCCATATCTCGGCTCTCCTCCTTGTCCTCGCTGTAATAACACACTCGCAAATCCTTCACTCACTTTCTCTTTTTCCGGATTCTACCAATATCCCCCAATTAAATCTCTTCGGCCTTGCGCCAGCGCCGGCTTCATCATCCTTGCCGCTCAGTTCAACCATCGCCTCGTTTTTTCCCCCCCTTAGCTACACCCTTCCACTGTTCCACCACCTGCACATCATTTTCCATGTCCAACTCGCTATCTGGTCTTTCTGCTTCAGTCACACGCATTCTCTACCTGATCGGCTTCCCCAAGGAGCTCAAGACCAAAGACATCCAGTCTGCCTTTTCTGAATACGAGAATGCAAACGGGGGTTTCAAAATCAAATGGCGAGACGATACAAGTCTTTTGATTGTCTTCCAGGATGCCTCTGTTGGTAGGTCCATACGATCTGCCTGATTGTCGTTGTCTGACTTGATTTATTCAGCCAAGCGTGCTTACCTCCACACGATAGCATATCCACCACCCATTTTAACTTCTGCATCTACTGGCACCTCTGCTACTATCAAGCCGTACGATGGCCCTGATGCCCAAGACGTCATCCAGACCGTCAACTCTCGTGGCCAACACAACCCCAGCGCATCTCGCTCCCACAATGGTCGCTCCGCCTCCATTTCTGTATTTCCTACCTCGCGCAGCTCCTCTGGTTCTGCTTCTATTTCCAACAACAACTTTCGCAACAGTTTCATGAGCAATAATCCTCAACATGTTGCCATCCCTGAGCATCAGTCGTCGAGTGGCCGCGAGCCATCTCCGACGCTCCCCTCGCTTCCCTCCCATCCTACGCTAAACTCTCTGATTAGTTCGTCATTGGGAGAATCCGTAACGTCCTCACACAATCCCCATTCGGATCCCGCGATTGTTGCATCCAGCATGCACTCTGATATGAGTGGGGGTCCAGGTGGCCCGCGGATTGGAAACCCTGGAAAAAGGATGCTGGGTGCTGCGCTGGGTGTCAGACATCCAGCTTTAGGCCCCAGAATGTTGAATGGAAACGGCAGCCCTGGGTCCAGCCCTGCCCAGAATGGTGGCGTCGATCAGGCGATGCGGGAGGTGCAGCGGGCTATGGGCGTCGTCGCCGAGTGAGCGCTTCCATTTCCGTGGAGCGCGCACAGGCCAGAGGATTTTTTTTTCGTGTTCCGTGTATGCATTTTTTTTTTTTCGATTCTCTCTTTCCTGTTAACGAGCAGCAAACTGGATGCAGTGAGCGTATGTTGACGATCCTTTCCTGCGCTTGGTCGAAGTAATACACACCTTCTCTTTCGAGAGTCCATACATATTGTACATCCGTTATTCATTTAAATGGTGCCGTTCAAATGGGGGATATATTATGCTAAGTTGCGAGCAAGAATCTACACTGGTAATAGGCTGTGCCGCTGCGGAGTCCTGATGTTTGGCAGCGAAGCGAGGCTTTGGAGCGTGGCCCACTCTCGGGCTAACCACGATAAAATTATTATCAGTGCTCGGGCGCGCGGGTCAAGTACTGCGACGCTGCTTGATAACAAACAGGCGAACACAAAGGGCCAATCAAGGCAGTGCAGCGCAAGATCTACTATTAGAACCGTCTCCACCCACCCACAACAGACATACTCATCCCTCATCTTTCTTTCTAGACTATCGTGGTCTCCTTGTGAATAGGGTCATTCCTCCCACAAGTTCATTCATCATGGGCCTCATCCGTCCAGCGACGCCCGGTTTCATCGTCACGCTTGTCGCTACAATTCTCCTGGCCGTGGTTTCATTTTGCGTTCCCTACTTCAAGTCTGTCTTCTTCTTGAAAGCCTCTATCTCGGTCGGCAGCACTAGTGGTAATATTACCTTTGGCACGCTTGGCTACTGCGTAGAGTTAGCAAGCGGGACAAATTGTTCAAGCCCATCAGTTGGCTACGAGCTAGGTACGTCTGGATATTCAAACACATATAGAGAGTCAAACCGTTTATTAGATATTAATGCCCTCGTTGGGAATAAGCTTCCCGTTAGCATTCCCCAAGTTGCCGTTAAATGGCTCACATATGCTCTCGTGCTTCACATTGTGGCTCTCGCTCTTGCTGCAGGTTCGGCGGTCTTTGGGCTTCTCGCACACATCCGTGAGATGTCAATGACATGTTGCAGTACCTGTGTGTCAGGGTTCGCTGCCGTGGTAACCCTGCTAGCATTCATCTTCGACTTGGCCTTGTTTTTCGTCGCCAAATCCCGCATCAACGCCGTTGGGAAAGCAGAAATCGGCAATGCGATATGGCTTACCCTGGCAGCGTGGATCCTGTTATTCTTTAGTGGATGCTTTTACACCCTTGGGAGGTGCTGCATATCGAAACGGAAGCCCCGCGGTGATTGGGATAAAAGAAGGACGGAGAGTCGGGCCCCCCTGGTGGTGGCCATGCAGAGCAGATGCGCCTGGACGCTGTCAAAGCCGAGGCAGACAGGAAAGCGAAACAGAAAGCTACCGAAGGTGGTTTGCCTGCCTTTTACGAGACGCAACCATTAACCGGCCATGTCGACGGGGATTCAGTGTATACTGATCCCTACAAGGATAGTCACCAGACACCTTCATCCCCAGGTGGTTACGGTGGGCGCCCTGCTGGTGGTGGAGGATATGCTGGGGGAGGTTATGTGAAGGCCCCCGTTGGCTCTCGTGCGGTTGATGAATACTATAATCCAACGCCCGCACCTGCTGCAAACACACCGTCTACATATCCCCCAGCCCCCCAAACCCAGTATCAAACACCTCGTAGACAACCCAGTGGCTATGCACCCTCCGCCTATGCACCGTCTGTTTATTCAACGACGCAACCACCACCGACCAACTCTCCTCCCCCAATTAATCAGTACCTTGCTGGAAACACACAACATTACGGACCTGAGCGCTACGGGAGCCCCCCACAGGGCTATGGTCATACTGCTGGCGGAACCTCATGTTCGTGTTGACTTCTTTCCATCCCACCCCTGCTAATTTCCCGCTAGACCATACAGCAGCATCACATCAACAATACCCATCCAATTATGCATATGACTCCCAGCGGCAGCGCTCCGAGCCTGCGTTTAACCCAGACACGTACAATAACACCGGATACCTGAGTCCTAGTCATACGGGCTATGCCAACACTACCAACAATTATTCTGCCCAAGCGACGCCACCTCAGGTCCAGCACGACCGCAGCTACACGCTAGGGGGCGACGGTTACGGTGCCAACTCGGTGCCCCCTCTCCAGGAAGAGCCATCAAGCTATTTCCCTTATCCGGGTGACGCCCATGGGTCACCAGCACAAATTAACACCAACGTTGCCTATGTGTCCCCACCGCAAACCAGCCCTGTGAAAGGCCCAAGGTCCCAGCCGCAGCAGTCTCAGCAATCACATCATGACTACGACCGTGAGGAAGCACCACCTGGCTATGATGCCGGCACATCGAACATCACAGGCGCCTGGGGCAAAAATTGAAATCCCATGCAACACGCATTTAGATGCGCAGTTGTTGCCGCACGAGCCCGCTGAGCATATCTATCACATACCATATTGGACTTGCTATTATTGTATACATCTTTGAATTCCTGTGCTACCACCTGTGCTATAACAGTGTTTTCATGCACATTTGAAGCCAATGGTATATTAGGCAGAATGAATGGGCTTGTATGACTAAAACTAGCCTCATTTCTGTTGGCTTCCTCAGTTGAACTTGGCGGGCTCGGAGGTTTGGGGACGGAGAACAGAGACAAGAAATCATGCACGAAATCAGCAGCGGCGATTCCAGTGATTTCCGCTAGCAATATAAGCGTTCGTCAGTGATAATGGGCCAGCACTTACCACTGTCATACGCCGGAGCCACTTCAACTATATCCGCCCCACTGAGATGATGGAGTTAGTCCACTCGACTTCAACAGTCATTAGTGGATCATTACTTACACGAAATTTAGACCCGCCAATCCACGAATTATACGCTTGAGTTCCCTGGTGGTCCAACCGCCGGCTTCGGGCGTCCCAGCTGCCCGAAGCAGTATAAGTAGCCGACTCAGTCCGTTGCTTGGGAATAATACATACTCGCGGGTGCCAATCCGGGATCTTGGGGATATGTAAATTCATGAACATAGAAATCCAGGTGACATACCTATGACATCAATATCCAGGCTATAATCGTGCCGTCGAGCAATTTTTCAGTGGTAGTCTTGATGACGACGTACCTAAGATAGACCGGGTTACTGCCGATCCTCCGTCGGATCCGCTGGATGATTTCGGGTATGCCTAAATCATCTATATCGTCCGTTGATATCACCTGGAAGCCCACGGCCTCATCATTTTCTAAATCCGCGACGCCCTGGTGGAATCCAATTATGAGATGGGGTCATTATAGCCTAGTCAAGCCTACCGCAAGTTTGCATCGGATCCCTGCATGGATACTTTGGTTAGAGAGCAGCCCTTCTTCCTGCGCCAGATAGAAGAATGTTCCGTGTGTTACGCGAGATTGTTCGGAGTTTTGACCTGGATAGCTTGCCCATGTATCCTTTCGGATGGTTAGCTCCTTTCTGGTGCGGACAAGCATGGACATACTAGGTGTGCGTCGAAATGAATTACTGATATGGGCCCGTAGATTTGGTGGAGGGAACGAAGAATGGGGAGTACCTAGAGTTTAAACGGCGCACGAGTCGTGGAGACTGCCATCTAAGTATGTTCCAAGAACGTACGATTGTGTGGTCCCCTCCGAGGCTATTTCCACCACATCAGTTCCTGGTTGGAGGGGATGAGGTCGTGACACGGACCCAATAATTCGCGGCTTCTGCAGCCCATCGCTCCCAAAGGGGCGTGACGCTAGCACTTTACTCCCATCGGGGAACGACGCGGCCTGGGCCGGAACCGCCCTCGCTAAAAGAGTAGCATAAGCCACTTGCATTTGATCCACCGCCAGAGCATTATCGAAGGGATTAACAGGAACCTGGGGTTTCCTATTAGCGCGAGGTGACAAAGAGTCGAATTAGTCATACATCACCACAGTCTATAATTTTGAGTCCGGATTCGAATGGGTTATTGCCCCAGGACATAGTATAGCCCCGAGCCTCCCTCTGACGGCGACTTCCTGACCGTATAGCATACGGCCCGAACCGCGCGCTATTTAAGCGCCCAATCATCAATCGCGAATAAGTGGTAAAGATAGGACCATATGACTCACCCGTTTCTGTATGTTACACCTGTATCAAAAGGCATCCCAAGGATCGCAATATCAAAGTTGATATCTTCATCCTCTAGGCAACGATGGTATGGCAAATGTGAGAATGAAAGTGGGCCTGAGAATGGCTGGTCGATTTGTGGGCCATATTTCTCTAGCCATGTAGCTGGTTTTGCAGTCCCGCCTGCCAAAACGCATGTTGTTGAATCGGACTGAAAATCTAGTGGTACCTGTTGAGAGCCCAAGACTGCTGAATTTAATGCCAAGGTGAAGAGGACTGATTTGAGCATGGCTAGATACCAAAGCCTGGTGATATAGGTTGGGTTAACGAGATGGTCACAGATTATGCTAGATTTGTGCACGCGTACACGGCCGGGTGATAAAATATATATGCCTTCGCCGGATGGAACCGCAGCGGCGAATGAGAAACCACGACCTCTGGTACATATTTACAAATATGAGCTTTACAAGTCTAATAGCACAATTTAGTTGATGAAGAGGTCCTAACGGTTGGAACGAGCAAGTTAAAATTCTACAACCCACCAGTGCGGGCATCTGCAGTTCGAAGTGGATATATTTGCCACCGCCGGCGGTTCTGGGCCTTCTCGCTGAGGAGGATGGCATTCTTGTTCTGTGCAAACATCCGGACACTTCTCCCGGCCTCGGGAGAGTCGTCTACCTCAGCCTCTTCCTCTTTATCTTCTTCCAATATATCATCCTCTTGGAGGTCGATATCCCCATTGAAAATCTCTTCCGGGGTCGCCCTAGGAGACGTCGATAACCCAGAAAGGAACGAAAACGGAGCCGTCACTGCCGAAGAAATGAAGGCCGAGGCGTCATCAAGCACTGATCTCGGTTTTCTAAGAGGAATAGACGCGAGCTTGTAAGTTTTGTTCTTCCACGCGGTCGAGGGATTTGAACTTGGCGGTGGGTACGTCGGGTCAGAGGTAAAGACAGCTTGGATCTCCCCCGTCTTCGGCACATACAAGAATTGGGGAAGAGGGTGGCATATGAATTTGGGAACGGATAGGACACTGGTCTCCGATGGCGGAGCACCAACCGGTCGCCTAAAATATGAGGCATGATATCATATGAAGTTTGAAAGATACGTGTTTGCGTACCCTCAATATCAAGAGCATGGCCTGCGGATCTCGAGCAGAGCGCGCCAGACGTATCAATGAAAAATACCTGCAACATTGGAATTAATAATCGTCACGTTCTCAATCGTGTCTGAGCCTCGCCTGGTTATTAGCGTGTGGATCTCTCCGGCCTAATTCGTGGGACCTGGTAAACTTCAAGAATGTTTGAGAGGAATGCTATCATACTTTCTACCAAAGATTTCTCCTTCTCTGGCCACAAGGTGATTTCAGTTCCGTCTTCGATGTCGTCCATCTTGACATCGAAAACGCGTCCATTGGCCACAGATCGAATGATAAAATATCCTGGGGGGAATCCATGGGTTTCAGTATCTGTGTTTCCCTCCATGCCGATTCCCGAGCTCGAGTTGTAGGCAGGTCTCAGCCGCGACACCTCAGGCCTCTTAGTGTCCTATCCGAATGGATGTGACAGCGATGAGACGTCCTGTTATGTAATACATTTGTGACAACAATAGCAGTGTAACTATTATAGCTCCTGCCAATAGACTCTACACATAGTCGCTGGCAGCACCGACGGATGAATCATTTAATCGGATTCCTCCTCGCTCTCGAAAGATCCCGGGATGTGCTGCCGCCTCGCTTGTTCCTCAGCTCTGTTTCGTGAGGTATCGCTGCCTTCTTGTTTCCATTTTTCCTCCCAGTCCCGAATATTGTATCTCATTTTGGATATGCCTTTCCACTCGTGTCGTGCGACAATGCTCCCATCACGACCGCTCTCCCATCCAGCACTCATAATAACGGGCTCCTATAACATTATTAGGCTCTTACAATCATTGAAAAGATCCCTTCCAAACATACTTGCGAATGCCAACTAACATCCCGTACGCAAACGTTAGAGCGCATGTTACGAGTGTATTCGGGTTCAGGTCCAGAAGGATCAGCTGACATTGGCAGTGTCTTTGCTCTGTCAAGAATTTGGACAATACGCCCGTCAAGTGACCAGACCTTGATTTCAGACTAGTCAGGCCAAATCTGATGCACACAAGCAAGTCTTACATGAATTTTTCCGTCTGCTGAACCAGAGTAAAGATACTGCCCCCCAGTCGTCTCGGCGGGACTAAAATGACAGCGGATAAGCGTCCGCAGAACAGAGTGCCCTCGGTAGGTCATGACACTACAGTCTTGCGGATGCGCCGCGTATTTGGGGCGAGGGTAATGCGGATACCTGCTTCGAGTAAGGCGCATTGAATTAAGAAATGGATGGACGTCACAAACCGATAATCAAAGTTAGATACGCCGACCTGCTGATATTTGACATTATCATACTCGCGACTGCTGCGCATCTTACGAAGGTCCCAGAGACGCATCGCCTGGTCCTTTCCGTTGGAGATGACATATCGCCCATCGCCCTTGGCCGAGACGTACGTTATACCTTCCGTATGCCCAATCAAAACACCAGATGGTTTTTGAGAAGCTCCTAGAGAACGCCGATCCCTTGGGTAAAACGTGGGTGAGAGCATTCACTGGAATCCAATCACATACATACCATACTTTGAGGAATTTATCGTCGGATGCACTAACCAGTACATTCCCAGACGCAGTATCAGCCCAGCAACAACTATTGACATCATCATCATGTGCTGAGATTTTGACTGTTCTTCGATTGGCAAGCAAATCATATACTAATTTGGCCCGATGAATAATGTTATTTCGATCAGGGAAAGGGACTGACCAAAGATTTTTCCACTCCCTCCAGCAACTACCTCGTTTCCGTCTGCGGAGAATCTACAACTCCAAATCCCAAAGCTGTCCCCGAAGCCCCAGCCGTTTGAGGCGCGGGCCGGGGGATCGGCAAATGGAATCGGTATTTGCACAGGGGAACTATCAAGCGTGCTTGTCATGTAAACCGTAGGAGTCTTTTACTCGTTAGCCTGTGCTACGAATTGTGATGGTGACTCACAATGGAGGAGTATATCATTCTAAATGATTGGGTAAAATAGTAGGATTTAGTATATTGGTGATACTCACCTTTCGTTGTCAGGAGACAGATTAGCATCTGTTATTGTCCATCTTCCGGGATGACCATACACGGTCTTCTTCACCTGAAGTTTTGTTTGGAGGTTTGTTTCACGGCGGCTAGCACCCCGTGAACCGTTAGAAATAGTAGTTGCAGGGGGCGCAGTGGTGTCATATATATGGAGGCGGAAATCTATAAGGCGCAACTGTGAAGGCAATATGAGAGAGAGCGCTCGGTTTTACCTTGGGAGCAAGTGTAATAAAATGAGGAATCTGAATTACCGATCTTAGCCAAGGTTTCTTAAACCTGACGCCCGCATACAAAAATACCTTTTGAAAATTGACCCGTGTAAATGTTGGCGTCATATGTCGCCACCGCCGTACCGTTGGAATTGGGGATGAGTTTCTGATGAAAATTATCTGAAAACCGAACAGAACCTGGAGGGAAGTTAATCACATTGGCATAGTCCTCTTTATACTGGTTTAGCCGAGGTTGTGCTGATCGGCTTTGCATCAATTTCATTATGCTCGTATTCTGTCGCCGGGAAACCGGTCTGTGACGAACACGGCCAAAATCGCCGCTGTTCAGTAATTCTACTCCAGCTTTTTGTGGTTCAGTGACCTCAGGGAACCAAGCGTGCATGGTCTCCCGATTTCCGGAGAAGTATTCATCCTCATCTTCATCCTCAAACCCGTCCTCATCTTCGTCCTCGTCTTCATCGGTAAATATTTGGGGACGCCCCCTAGCGTTGCGGGTGGATGTGTTTCCAGACGCAGATGCACTCAGCAAGCGGCTCAAATCTTGGAGTGTGATTCCTGAGAGACTGACGGTTCGTGCGGCACCAGATACTGGGCCATCCTGTATTTCGAAGAGGGCTGCAGGGAGACCTTGAATTTATGCTGGACTACCAAAGTAGGGTGACCCACAGCTAATGATGTCTTGAATACTACTACCCCTTCGGTCCTGTGGTCGGCTAGGAGCTTCTGGGTCATCCGAGTCGTCCTCTTCATGAAGATGAAAATCCAAGTTATCGGCCATTGCGGGAAATTGAAAGTCTATGACCCACAAGCCGTGGAGGGATTGAAGTGAGTGTGAAGCCACACATAGATTGTGATTAGTGATGCATGATGCCGGACGGGCGTGGGTCCGGAGCCAATGATCGACCGCGGGGTGGATGCCAAATCGGAACAAGCAATGATTATTTAGCTTCTCACTATAAACTCACCCAGTAGGGCTGGCAGTTGCTTGCCATAAGATTCGTCCGAATGGCACAACCTCTTCGCATTTCCGCAGATGAAGTCAATTGTCTTATATACTCATACTTCCAGGATTCTGGTAATAAAACTCTTTTCGCCTGATCCACAATTTCCACTCAATTCTGGCAGGTCTGCAGCATTCCGCTTTCGCTATTTGTATGGAAGGTCAACTCGAGTGCTCGCCGAATTTCACGAAGCATATACCGCGCGGGGAACTGATCGAATTGCTTAGCAAGGCATTACTATACATTGAGGTTGAATCACACTGGAGAAATGACAATCTTGCCTCGAATTGTAAATCCACCTTCACGCTACTGGAACCACATGTTTGTTCATTGGAACCGCCACCACTGAAACCAATTTCATTCGCGCCCGTCCTTCCCACTTCCGAAGGGGATTCCCAAGCCGCCGCGCCAACACACACAAACGGAACACCCGGTCCTGACCTTGCAAACAAACGAAAAGCTTCCCCAGTGGGTGTGGATGGACCTGCGGAGAAGAAGATTAGGAGAGATATGGATGACATGGATGTTGAATCATCGTCGGAATGTAAGCCCATCTGCCCACGTCTACTCAGGACTATAAACGTGGTAAACAGCATCAAAGCCCAAAAACCCTATCACAACCACAATCTCAAAGCATATATCACCCGAGCCCGCAACTAAAAAACAAACCAAGCCTAAACCACGGGCCCAGGTCTTAGGACCAGAAGAAGGTCAGAGTGTAGCATTATTGGATGGGAATGGCACAGAGGTATTCCACACTTCGCACAATCAATCATTCCTGAATCTTAAATCGACGCCCAGGTATTCGTCTGTTCATTTAATCCGGTCGTGCCGGGACTGCTCGCCACTGGGTATGGGGCCGTCTCGTTTGAGTCAATCGGTCTAATAGCGACCATTTTAGATCGAAAGACTCTGTGGTAGTTCTCTGGAAATTTCCCAATGCCCCACCGAACGATCCTGCCGCTCCTCCAACAGCAGATATTATGTCAAAGGTGGACCAATTCCAGAGGCCTGATGGGGGGGACATGACATCGTTACATTGGACCAGGGACGGTTCCTTGCTGGCCATAGGATCTTATGACTGCGTCCTTCGCATATGTACAGCTTCGGGGGAACTATACTTCTCGAAACATCAACACCAAGTACGAATCTGTTTTATTCTCTGTTTTATTCAGTCGTGTACCGAATTTTCACACCGGATAGGGGCCAATATTTTCAACGCGGTTCTCACGGTCTGGCCGATGGCTATTGACAGCAAGCATTGATGGAACTACTTGTTTGTGGGACGTGAAAGAGAAACGACTACACAAACAGTACCGATGCCATACGGGTAATGGCCTATTCTTGTGTTAATCGAACGTTGCTAAAATCATCGCCCCCAGATTGTTGCTTGGATGTTGATTGGCTTGACGAGACGATATTCGCAAGCTGTGGTGCCGATCAAGTGATACATATATTGAGCGTCGGAGAAGATTATCCAATAAAAACATTGCAGTAGGTGTTTTAGGGTGATATCTCCTCTGGCTCACTCCATTATCTTCAGTGGACACACAAATGAAATCAATCAACTAAAATTCAACCGCGGTGGTACCCGACTAGCTTCATGCTCAGATGACATGACCGCACGCGTTTGGAATGTAGATAATATTGCATCCAGAAGT
Source organism: Infundibulicybe gibba (assembly GCA_015501065.1). NCBI lineage: Eukaryota > Fungi > Basidiomycota > Agaricomycetes > Agaricales > Omphalinaceae > Infundibulicybe > Infundibulicybe gibba. The sequence continues at coordinate 1,782,882 of JADNYI010000001.1, forward strand.
ACCGATTCTATACCTGGGCTCGTGGCCTCCAGCCATGTTGTAACTCTTGAAGGGCACAAGCACTCTGTTAGCACAGTAGCATGGTGTCCCGACCATCCCACCGGCACCCATGAGCTGCTGGCTTCGTGAGCATTTCTACTGAGGATCTGAGTTTTGCACTTATGTCTTATATAGCTCATCTTTCGATGGGACAGCCCGGATATGGGATTCAGTTACTGGCGAATGCCTTAAAATATTTACGGATCATAGGCGTCCTGTATACACCCTGACATTCAGCCCGAATGGCCGACTATTTGCCACTGGCGGAGGAGATGGCTGGCTGCATGTGTATAGCACACGAGTAAGCGTCTCATGGCTTGTCCACGTTCGATGAATTCACACTCCCCAGACCAGGGAGAAGCGGTGGTCGTGGCAAGCCGGGCCCGAAAAACCTGGCATTTTTGAGATTGACTGGGAGGTGCGGGAAGGTATTAACCGAATTGCCATGGCCATGGAGTGCCGGCGCGTTGGGGTTGTTGATGTTTCGCGGATACCTGCACTACAGAACGAGGCAAGTGAGGCGCTTGGTAGCATTTAGTATTTTTAATGCATAAAATTCCACAATCATATCCCATCAAGGTTGGAAGTCGACATCGAGCGACTGGTTGAGATCAGCCCCTATCCAGTGAACGGGCAAATAGATATTGATGACGGCACCGCGGCCGCGCGGCGGCGGCAGGCTTTACGGATCGGCCCCAAATGGGGATATCAGCCTGATGCCGCGGTATTTCTTCATATATGACCTCAGCACTCAGGCTGGCTGACTTGCCGTCCTGTTTTTCTTCGTTCTATCATCATGTTGCGCCCCGGACTGCATTCACTGCGACCTTCCGTATCCTCTATTATCCCAAGCCTGCGCACATTATCAAAACAACCTCTCAATGCGAAACAACTAAGTTACCTTGGAGCACCAACCCCAAAGAATCCATGGTCATCCGGCTCTTTCGGTAATAAATTTCGAACATACATGTCGGAAAGACCTATTATACAACGGAGCCAACCAATCTCATGGCAACGCCTCGGAATGACTGCTGTACGCCAAATTACGGCCTTGAGCCTCTACTTGCTAATCGTCTACTAGGCTGGTGTCGCTGGGGCCGTTGTGGTCACGGAAGCTATATTCAATCGGGAAACCAGAGATTCATTATCGCTCGCTGAGAAGTCTCTCCTTCATGACAGCTTCAAGTACACCGGCGGAGGGCTCGTTCTGACTGCTCTTGCAGCCCGCTCGCTGTTCAAATCCGGGGCTGCATTCAGGATCATGTCCGCTAACCCATGTGCGTGTGCCTACTCACTGTTGGTTCCCTCACCGTCTTATATTTGTTCAGGGGTTGTGCTTGGTGTTAGTCTCGTTGGCAGCATTGGTTCAATGATGGGTGTCTACTACACCCCCCCAGAAAATACAACTCAGAAACACCTATTCTGGCTTGTGAGTAGTTGAATATGAATATGTTTGTGTTTACCATGACTAATCCCAGCTGTAGTTATTTAATGGGTGCCAAGCGGCGACTCTAAGTCCTCTCTTTTTCCTCAATCCTGCATTACTCTCTCGAGCTGCACTCTACACCTGTGGGGTTGTTGGTTCCATCTCCTATGTTGGCGCGACCGCGACGTATGTCATCCATGTTTCTATATCACATCACCCTCAAATAGCGTTAGAAATGATAAATACCTCAATTGGGGCGGTCCTCTTCTTGCTGGAGTGACCGTGGTAGCATTAAGCTCGATCGCTCCGATGGCCCTACCTTTGGGAATGCGCGGCCTCGCCATTACTGAAGCTATTTCTCTTTATGGTGGATTGGCAGTATTTGGCGGTTTCGTGCTTTATGAGTATGTCGTAGCTGATTGGAATTTTCCGAAATTGACTGGGGTTTCATTGCAGCACTCAGAAGATCCTGCAACATGCTCGACTTGCGGAGCAAGGCCTGATGAAAGCTGATCCGTTGAAAGAAGCTATCAGCCTAGAGCTGGACATGATCAATATATTGTATGTATACGTTCTCTTTCCTAGCCGTGCGTTTTGGTTTTAAGTGAATTACTAGCATCCGTCTGGTACAAATTCTTGCCATGCAGCAGAACAGGAGGAAGTAGTGTTCATCGCCTTGCTTTTGTACTTGCAACAATCCACATAATCCACCCCCACTCATCTACGCCTTGTATTTCCACCGAGCTAAATGTATTTTTGATCTGGACCTGACCCCGCCCGAATCATTTGAATAGCTAGGATACTCTACCAAAAACATCTAATCCAGGCCTACAGTGCCGAGACCTTCTAGAATCTTTACAAAACCACCGGGGTCTACGATTTCCGTGCCTCCATAGGTGACCCTCCTCCCAGTCTTCTTCGCCCATTCCTCGAGATTTCCATATTCAACATAGCCCGCACCGCCGACAACGAAAACGATACCCTCCACAAACGCCATGCGTCGCCCACGGTTAGCACCACTACCCCCAGCTGCCCCAGGCATTCCTGCTTGAGTATGGCGTGGCGCTCGAGGGTCAAGGAAAATATAGTCGTCGGTTTCTTGTAAGGACTGGTTGGATGCCAATGATGAGTCCATGAGCGCTTCGGCGAGTCGGGTGACTGGGAGCAGCTTATTGGTGGGTAAGAAGTTCCTCACGCCTGATATGAGGTTCTCAAGACCGCCTTCCTTGAGTCTGTCCGTCAACTACCAAGTCAAGTATTAGCGGTGTCGTAGATGAAGTCACTTTAAGCAACCCACCCTGTTCCCAAGCGCACTAAATCCCTTGAATAGCTCCCCACCTTGCCCCCCGCCTAAATTAGGTGTCGCCGTTCCCGTTCCAGAACCCGCGCCAGACATCGTCATACGCGAAATCTCCCGGGTCCGGCGAACATACTCAAAGGCGCCTACATCTGCACCCGCAGCCTTGAGCTCCTTTTCAAGCTCTGAGATATCCTCTTTGGTGAGGGCATTATCGGGGGAGGAAAGATAGAATACGAGCACAAGGCGGAGCTTATCGGCCGGTGTGAATGCTCCGTCGGGTCGGGGCGCACGGAGGGTTTCGAGGATTGAGTTGATAGTCTAGTATGGGTAAGTGGACCAGACTGGAACATGCATGTATAGAGATTACTTGTTTGTTAATCGCCTCTTCAGTACTGAACAGCTCATCTAAGCCTCTTTTCTTAATCTGGTCCAAGAGGGAGGTGGCAATATTCATATGCGCATCAAGCGTAGCCTTCCGCGCTGTTAGTTCCGGGAGCTGGGTAATTGCAGTCTTCAAATGCGCAGCATTCGTTGACAAATCGCTAGGTCCCCAACTCAGTCCGCCGGCCTCAGTAATATCAGAGTATTACGACACTCACAGCTGGGCGACGTCCCCGACGTCACTCATGCCAGTACTCCTCGTCACCTCCGCAGCATCCGATTTGTACTTGTTTAACTCCGTATCAATCTCTTCTGCCACTTGGGGGAACGGGTTGGCTGCGTTACGCGCCCAGAAGAAATCCTTTGCATCCAAGTCGTATTGACGTTTGCTGAGAGGGACAGGTGTGGATGCATTAGGCTGAGGTGGAAGAACCACACGATTCAATTTCAACTCGAGGCAGTCTGAAACAAGGGCTTGGTATGTCCACCCATGGGAGAGCATGGAAACGAGATCGACGTTGCGGTCAAGGATAAGAAGGACTACAAATGCATAGTTGAGAGAAGGTTGTGTTTTGGCTTTGGGATATACCTACGTGGTCTTTGCAGATTCGATAAACCAGTTGTATCCTGTGCAAAGAGGGACGTGGAAGAGCCATGAGAGCGAGAAGCAGTGAGTATTGCGTCTCGTATCTTGATCTCGAGTTTCTTGGATACCATCTCTGCTGCATTTCCTCGTGGGGCGCGGATAAATGGGACGTGGCCTAGAGATGAATTCGTCAGGTTAATTCAGAATACAGCGGAAAACAGCAGACCTAATGTAGCAACGACGCTGAACAGTCCGCTAGCGACGCGTTCGATTTCTTCCTCGATTTGTTGTTCAGTCGAGGATGGTGAATTCAGTAGGGTGTAAGTTGATAGCGGTATAATGGGCGCAGGTTGAGAGTCTGTAGATGTGGAGGTCGCAGCGGGGGGTAAAAGGGAGAATAGAGATGGGGAAGGCGCGATGAACGAAAGATATTGATCGAGCACCTGGAAAGTAAATTGAATGTGATGGAAGTATGTCCATCCAAATATACGTACCTGCTCCACCTGTTCGCCTGTTCCATCCTGTGCTACCGAGGCTGCAAGCTCTTCAAGGAGCGCGCGGGGAAGCGGTTCAACGAAGTTCAAATGAAATGACTCGTAGAGGTTCTTCCTAAGATCTTCCGCTATTCGTCGGATGTTGGAGAGAGTAGGAGAAACAAAATAGACCGCTGGGACATCTGGAAGCGGGGGACGAAGGGAGTGCAATTGACTGTATATATAAAATAGTACCGCTGGGGTTCTCATGAGATTTAGGCAGGTGTAGGAATGACACATACACGTGTAAGGTGATACCGACGTCTCTCAAGTCTGAAACGCGGAGAACAGTAGCAAGCACATCCTTGGTCTGTTGGTCCAGGACCAAGATCTTCCAAACCGGTGGGCCAGCAGGCTTTGGGGTGCTAAATCCGGAACCTTTTTTACCCGTCGCGGGCGCAGATGGGGGCTGAGATGATTCTGGGGGACTGTTAAGATTCAAGAGTGCAAGCAAGGCCGACGTCTGGGCCTGTTGCAAGGTTGTGGGTGTTAACTACAAAACTGGACGTGAAATAAATTCTTAAAATCCTTATATGTGGTCAAATACCTGTTTGGCTGCGGTGGTCGCCATGATATGTTCTAGCGGAAGTCCTCCTAGGTCATAAATTTCACTAACGGTGACTGAAAGTGACACTGACACGACGGGCACTTGCGCACTCACGTGACTATTAGCACCGCGACAGTGTCTCGGGATTCCAAGTCAATCAATAATTTGACTCACTCCTCCAATTTCTGAAGACTGAGTGTTCAACGTAGCGCACACTATGGCCAAGGGGAAAAAGCTCAACCCAGCCGATGATTATCGTCAGCTGATTCATGTCAGTTTCTTTTGCCTAAGCTCAATCTTCCATAGGCAAAGCACTCCGAAAGAAGGAACTAAAGAAGGCAGGGGCTATACTATCGAGAACTCTCACGCAATTTAACATTATTCCGTATAGTAGAACAAAGCCGAACGCTCTAAGGCGCGCGACTTTGCCCTTGTCAAGAAGGATACATTTGGTGGGTCCCCGACACGAACCAGCCCAAATCTCTTTAATTTCGGTGGAAGAGATTGAGCAGGACATTGAGAACCTTGAAGCGGTGAAAGATCTGTCTCCCGAACTACAAACCAAACTGGTCGATCTCAAAGCCGAGCTTGAGAAAATTAACAGGAAGAAGGCAGAATATGTCGCAGAACACCCAGAACAGCGGCGGCTAGTCTACCGGCCTAGGAAACGAGATGAAGATGGCAAGGCTGTGGACGAAATCATTCTGCCCAAACGGAATCTCTTCAAGAAAAATGGACTTCCCCGCCATCCGGAGAGGAGCATCTATTATGACCCCCAGATGAATCCTTTTGGGGTTGCCCCACCAGGCATGCCTTATGCTGAAAGACGTAAGTGGAATTGAAGAATCCGGCATCTATCTGACGCCGATTCTGTAGCTCTCAGACCTGATGAGGTAGATAGTGAGGATGATGATGGTAAGTCATTCTATCGCTAGTAGTCCCTGGCTGACGCTGCCGATAGAAAATGAGGACGACATCGCCATGCCCGAGGGTCCACCCCCGGGCGCTGAAGAAGTTGACAGTGATGATGATATTCCAATGCCTGAAGGCCCACCCCCTGGGCAAATATTGTCGGTTAATGGTATTCTAGTTCATGTATTGTCTATTGCGCCCTGATTATAACCTCAGAAGTTATATCTCATTCCCCACCAAATTCATCTCATGCGGTACCACCACCACTACCACTACCAATCGCGGGCTCATTCGGCACTATTCCGCCTCCACCACCCCCACCCCCTGGCTATCCTATATCATATGTGCCTGTGCCGCCTCCAGGATTTCCCCGAGTATCCATCCTGGCATCCCGCCTCCCCCTGGTTTTCCGTCATATATGGGGCCACCCCCTCTAGGATTCTTCCCTCGCCATGCCCCTGCTACTCAAGACCCACTAGCTGCTATTCCCCATCATACCTATCAACTCCCAGATACCTCACCCGCCCCCCCTCGCCCACCACCACCCATGAATCCTACCCGTTCTCCCGAAGCTATCCAACATCTCATGTCTAGTGCTCAGACATCCGCCGCGACTGTTTCTGCAGCTCCGCAACTGCGAGACTTCAAAAAGGAGGCCACGGCATTCGTGCCTACAGCTCTTAAACGTAAGAAGGCCGACGCAAGTTCCAAACCCGCTGCAGTAAATGCAGCGCCCCGTTAACTTCACAGCTGGAAACTACCAAACCAGATGCTCGACCTGATTTACTCCAAACTTTGAAGGACCAATTTGGGCCAATGCCTGCTCCACCAGCCACTAAGCCAGACGAGCCGAGCGACACGAAGAAAAAGGATGATTACGCAAAATTTGTGGAGGAAATGGGCGATATGTTGACTTGAATTTTATATATATCTTTGTTTCAGTACTACTTGGTCGTAACAACAATGGTCTGTTTGTGTGTGGTGATAGGCTTCATCCTTGAGCCTGGACTGAGTGACTCAACCGCCGGAATCTACTCCCGAAACCCTACGACAAGCTAACCCCGCTCGTCAATTATGAGCAGCGACCTGAACATTTTGCTCAAACCTCGACCATATGCCCGTGCATCGGGTGAACTACTTTTATTGCCCTTGCTTCCGCAGAGGGAGCCCTTTAAACCGCTTCCATCCGAAATATGGACCGAAATATTCAAGGTTGCCTTGGATCAAACGGAGCGCAGCCAATTTCTTTGCTGACCGTTTGTAAAGGCTTTACGGTTAGTGCGCACTACGTTGGGCCACTACTTTCCGCTGCTAGACATGATGTGATTATTTTAGGATATCGCACTGCCTGTGGTCTATAGCAAAATCTACATTTCTAAAATTACAGCCTTGGAAAAATTCCACCTTCTCTTATGTTCCGCGGAACAGAAATGGGATTCTATCCGCAGGATCCCCTATTCCACCCCGGGGCGATGGGTCCAAGTATTGGACTTATCTGACCTCGCGTTTACCGGCCACTCTCAAGCACTACTCCTCGATTCGCTCCTCACAAGTTTGTTTCCGTTGATCCCTTTCCTTGCCCGATTTGCTGTGAACCCATCATTCATTTTGAGTCGCAGAGTTATCAATTCCTTGGCTGATCGAGAGGGTGCGGTAAATATTCGCGCCCTTCACGGCCTCACCTATTTTGCCTCCCCTACCACCACAATCACGGACGACCCCCTTGTAGGGCTTCTCCAGTGTTGTTCTAAATTGGAGGTCCTGGAAATCATAGGACAAGGCTTCGACTCTGTCGAATTGGATTTATCTAACAGTCTGGATGTTGAAACCCCAACATCATGTATTCCATTGAATCTTCCTTCGCTTCAAACACTCTCCATGCTATCTATGCACTCTTCTCCACTCATGCTTTGCCTACTATCATCCAAACTCCCATCTCTCCGAAAATTGACGATCACACCTTACGATGACATTCCATATCCAACATCTCTTGCTACACAGTTTATCTCAGCCCATGGCTCAACACTACGTTCTCTTCTCTTATTGACACCAAAATCATGGCCGACAAGATTACATCCTTCCCCTCAAAACCTGCTTGAATTGTCGCCCAACCTGCGACACCTCTCTTTGGAATCACCGATTCCGTCACTTACCCTTGTGGGCAGCCATAATTTACAAATCCTCTCCATTCCGCGCCCTAATTCCGACTTGTGGAGAGCTCTTGAGCACCTGTTTCCTCGCCTTCCCTCCCTATGTGTGCTACGTATTCGAGATGTCCGATGGCTGCGGAAAGGAATGAATTCACGGGCCCAAGAAGCTGGCGTCCAGGGAGAGATGAGAGAATGGAGGCGAAGATTGAGCCGACAGGGGATCCGCCTCCTAGATGCTGATTGGAGAGACAACGATTAGCTCAGGTGATATGGCGGCAGACTAGAGTTACGCTGTCACCTCGGCCGGTTAGTAAGATAGATAAACGTGACTATCTACCCGGAATTGTATAAAGCATGGAATGGCTTGTGTTCCATGGTACCAAGCAGCCCATCAAAGTATGTCCCAAACGGTCCCTTTCACTCTATTGTCTGCGTTTGCAACCACTCCATATACTGGAAACCCAGCTGCCATATTCTTTCCACAAAATGAACTGCCAGTAGAGAAACTGATGGGCATTGCCCGAAATATTAATCAGCCCATGACCGTTTTCCTGGCAGCCCGGCCCCTATCCGGCATAACAAGGTCGCCAAATTTGGTGTCCGATTTTTTACCAGCAAAGGGACTGAGGTGCCCCTCTGCGGACACGGCACACTTGCCGCGGCTAAGGCGGTGTTTGACCAGCATCTGGTATCCGAAGAGGTTGAAACTATAGAGTTCCAGACGGTAACGCGTGGAGTCGTGGCAACCCAAAGGTTGGAGGGAGGCCAATTCGAGATGCTTCTTCCATCAAGTTTCACAGAGGAATTATCGCCGAGTGAATATACGGAAATTACACCTATGATTCGCAATGCATTTGGTCGGGAAGTTGCAATTAATTATATGGGGAGAGGCGGAGCAGGTTTTAGAGAATGTGTGTACCTCACATCAAGGGATACGGAAATTAATTTCCATTTCCTAGACCTCCTCATTGAGTTAGATGAAAAGGAAAACCTCGGGGCATGCTCCGTAAACGCAGACGCTCTGGTGAAATCTATTTTCGTGTGTGTTTAGAGTGAAATTAATATGACGTAAAAACAGAAAGAAACCGGGTATGTTGTTCATACAATAACGACGTCCAACTCCTCGGGGGACGCACTATTCGTGTCTCGGATGTTCGCACCGACAGCGTTGCAGGATGAGGACCCGGTGTGCGGTTCAGCGCATTGTCTGCTGACACCTTATTGGCAAGGGAAGAAAGGTATCCAAGCGAAGCAACTGGTCAAAGCAAAGCAGGTCAGTCCGCGTGGTGGTGACCTCACACTACGCTGGGATGATGAGAAAGAGTTATTGAGTTTGAGAGGAAATGTGGTGGTGATCGCCCATGGGGAAATCGTCTCGTGATAAAACAACATACAGTTCCTGAGGCCCGGAAGCTAGATTCCGGAAGCCCACCTTTTCACAAGTACGAATATCAAATGCATTAGGCACCCACCGAATGTTTACAGGTTGTTGAATGATTTCCCTTACTCAGACGACGCTTAAAAGGTTAAGTTACAAGTACAGAATAGCTCTAGGCCACAAACCTACTGATGAGCCATCGTCACTGGGAAGGTATACACTTAACTGGTCAGTCAAGAAGTTCGCAGACCGTCTTCGAAAGGAGATTCTGACAATGTCAAATTCACCCCGAAGTGCTCACCGCATATAAAGTGGGTGGTTAACCCTAAGGGAAGGTGTAGCATCCGTACATAAGTAGTACCGGCTGGAAGCAATCTCAGATTCTCAAATGGTTGAGTTGGTGGATAGTATGACACTGGCAGTGGCATTGCCGTCGAGATAATACAGCCGTCAACAACAATTTACACACGTGGCTGCTCCGAAGTCGGAACAAAACATACAAGGTCCGGGGGTGGTGGCTGCGGCTACCGGTTAACGCCGACCGACAATGTAAGTACTGACAAACCAAGGAAGCATAATGATACAACCCCTCCTGGTGGCCACTTGATATTCCGCCAGTGTCCAGATCCTAGCCCAGACTGACCATTCGGGTTCGCGATTGGATTTGAAGATGAGAATGCCGACCTGATCCAGTAATTGTGCAGTGCACAACTGATGGGTGAATCAAGTTTCCTGGAAGGTCGGTTGTGATTTGTGGTTAGCTGTCAGAAAATCCACAGCCCTTTACCCGGTTCATTCTTGGGCGTTCAATTGTTTTGGCCGAGTTCCTTTGATTAAGTGGGCCACATTCGCCACAGGCGGCCTCCATTGTGCGCCTGACCATTTATTTATAGGATTGAGAGTGTCCTAACCGCTTATTTCCTGATATCCATTCCCAGCCAACACAGCTGACCAGTATCATATCTACTATGGCGACTTTGGAAATCATCTACGACGCCTACAACGTCTATGACTTGTGGTCTTGGTCTATGGGCAACATCCACCGCACTTGCTGGATCCACAAAGCCATCAGGAGGCGTGTTTTTATTGCCCGGCTGGGGCCCCGTGGGGAAAAACCCACACAGGTTATTATCGTCAAGAACGCGAGGGGGGCGGAGGAGCTGGAAGAACTCACCCATGAATCCGAGAGATATGAAAAGGAACTGAAGCACCTCCAGGGTACCATCGTCCCCAGATGTTTTGGGTTTTATCGCGGCAAAGCTTTGGGCGTTGACCATGGCTGTTTATTACTGGAGTATTGCACCGGCCCGCCCATCATAAGCATGTTTAATTTCAAGTAAGCTCCGAGTCTTTCGGTCCCACTGTTAACATTATTGATTATACGGCAGCCAAAAGCTTTTGCGAGCAGCGTACAAGATGCACCGAGCAGGAATCATTCATGGGGATTTGCTCGACAGTCGCCACTGCCTCAAAATGGGGAATGAAGTTCGGATCATTGACTTCTCCCTCGCTGTGCGTCATAGATGTAAATTGGAACGCACATCTCAAACGTCGGAGGATGGAACCTCCGAGTCCTCAGTCAATTGCCCCGAAATGGAGTTACTTGAGAAGACATACGGCGCAATGAGCGAGCGGTCGGATCCCCGATCTAAACATACCTACTTTTTCCCCTCGAGATCCTATATCGACGATCGATGAATATATATTCGTGTAAAGTCACAGTCGACTAATTTGTTGTATAGCATTATTTATTTCTTGGGTCAGATCATGATGCCACACTGGCTCCCACATCCCACTCAGCCGTTTGACAATATCCTCAGCATCTGTTGCCTGACCAGTGAAACTTTCATAAATTTTTCCCATTTGAATGCTCCATTCCAGCACCATGTTTGCCCGTTTGGGCCGAACCTTATTATATATCTTCAAAACCACCTGGTAGTGGTCAGCGTAAAAAAGAAACGGACGAATGGAGATACTACCTGAAGATTCGATAATGTTGTCGCTGGATGACCAAGGAGTGTGCAAAGGGCAAAGACGTCCTCAAACCCTTGACCGACTCCAGCCCCAAGGTGGGGTTGCATAGCATGGGCCTAGCCATAAGGTCGACCGAGGCAAGGATTATAACTCTGGATTCACTCACTGCGTCTCCCACTAATACGACCCTCTGATGGACATAGCTTTCGAGGGGCGGGTGCAATCCATGTATGTACCATTTACCCGGGTTTTTAAGATGACTGAGAATGATGGTCGTGTCATCACCCCAATCAGCATAGGCATCCATGAGTTCTTGATGTGTCGCGGGCTCGACCCAAGGAGTGGAAATGACGGTAGATTTCATCTGAGCTTGTTGGTTGGTCGCAAATGCAACAATGTTAATCTTGACTCTATCAGTGATTATCTGGATAATTAGACGCATCCCCACCATTCGATTGCCTTGGATGGGAAAAGTAATCATATGCTTTACGCCAGCATTCAGCATCTATACGAAAATTTAGGGATGGAGGCGACCTTGTCTTTTCCAACCCAGCAGATTGGTTTGATTGTGAGGTCAGTCTTAACCCCCGCCCGCTCAAGTGCTTCGTTTTCGACGAGCCCGCGATAGGCAACTGTACCTGTGAATCCCAAGGGGGGCGGTACATTACCTGATACAAAGTCGCGAGTAACACTTTTGATCCCGTCTGCGCCAATGACCAGATCCGCTTCATAAGTGGTCCCATCGGCAAAATGAAGAACATGGCTGCCACTATCAGTTGTCGAAATGGAAGTGCACCGTTTATCGAAGTGTGTGATGCTTGGGTCGATGAGAGGCATCAGCGCTTCAAGAAAAACAGGTCTGTAGACATAATTCAGAATTTTAGTGGCTGTATGACACCCTTTCTTTCCTGTATATCCCAAGGCCAAGGTCCTCTGGGGAAATAGGATACTGGGACCTAGGTCATAAGGGACTGCATTGTATGGGGATGTACCATACGTCGTGAAGATGTCGATGGCCCGCAGGGCCTGTGATAAACCTAAACGGTCTTAGTGTTGGTCTTGATTCACCGGCACGCCTGAGGATAGCGCCAAGAACCCCAAGACCATCCAGAGCCCGAATTGCGTTAGGGCCTGTTATACTATAAACACCATCCGCTGTTAAGCTCTTGGGTTCAACCGACCTAAACCAACGCCAGCCCCGACCTCCTCAAATCTTGGCTAGGAATTTCTGTTGTGAGCCGGCACTATTAGAACAGGAGGGCACCTACCGCGGCCTCAAAAACCTGCACCGAAATCCCTCTTTGAACCAAACCGACCGCACTGAAATTGGGTAGGTACTACAACTAACAGGCCCTGACAGGCAATTTGCGTACCATGCCAAGCCACACATTCCACCACCGACAATACCAACCTTGAAGTCCTTGGGTGCGGAAACAACAGACATGGTGAGAGCTTGAGGGACTAGGAGTGGAAATAAGATATATTTATGCTGGATATCCCATTCCTGGTATGGATATTCCACACACGCGCCAGTTGGCTGACTCGGAATCAATAGCCGGTTCTAAATGTCATCACGTCGCCCTGTCCGGTTTATGCTTTGAGGAACGAACCAATGAAAATCAATGTCCAATACAAATCCGAGATCTCCCCAATGGCTCTTATTGACATGCTGGTCATAGTCAATTGCAAGATTTTCACTGCCGGCATGAGCAAACGATCGGAGCTCCGCTTGCCATTTTCAGCGAAATGATATCACTCGTGATCAGGGGGGGGGGGGGGGGGTTACAGCAGTAACTGTATGGGATGGTGTATAGCACGTCCAAGGAGTTCGGAAAACAATGGAGATTTTGTTACCATAATTCAGAAAGGTTGGAGCTCACTACCATGGATATCAGGACCAAAAACACAATAAGCACTGGGCAGTCGTGGTACGTCCGAAAGCGCCTGGCGGTAAGGTCCAATTGAGATGCAAAACTGGCATGCAAGGATTCACGGCTCGATCACGATCGTACGGCGCCCAGGTCTATATGAGCAAATCTAGGGTGCAGGTGATGTCGTAGTGGTGAGTGAAAGCGAGTGGAAACTGTTTGCACATGGTGATAGCCAGCCTCACAAGGGAGAGAGCCTAGGATAGTAATTCGTTGATCATCATCATGGGTCTGTATAGCACCTACTACTGCCGTTGACTCCGACTACTCTCGATTTTCTCTGCCAAACATCAGGGATGGCAGGCCATTATCCCACCCTCCCGACCGAAATATGGATCGAGATATTTAAATGGGCTACATATTCTCCACGCCAATCGCGGTGGTGGTCCTCCGACATCGAACATGATAATGTTTATGTGCCATTCGAGCGAGCGCCTGGCCAAACGATTGAATCAGAGACTTTAAATGCGCGGCGTAACCTTGGACTAGTCTGTAAGCAATGGAAGGTTTTGACAGAAGGTTTTCTGTACCAAGACGTCAATATCAGACGTGGTGCACACGCGCTTCGAGAGCTATTCGATCGCAAGGAACAACATGGATCCCATCACGGATTGGCACGCCTGGTGTGCAAATTCTTATCACAGCCATCACAGTGCACTGACTACATCATTGAATAGGTACAGCGGCTAGTTCTCCCGTATCCAGACCGTTACCGGGCCCCATGTCGATAGCGTAACGCCAATCGAAATCCTCAAGTGTTGTACCGAGATCAAGACTTTGGTTCGGCCGCAATATCTACAATCCGAGATTCTCAGTTTTGAGTTCGATATTGATTGTCCTCGCCTCCCCTTACTTCGGCGTCTGGAATGGTGGCACAACAGAGAGGCGGCTAGGTCTGGGGGAATCAATTCTCTTCAGGTAGTCCTACAAAACGCTCCAAACCTCCGATATCTTTTCCTCGGGGGCGTGCCTAGCATCAATTGCATCGGCCTCGCCTACATATCGCTGCCAGAATTACAAACCTTGCGCTTTCACCTCCAAAATTCCGGGATCCTACGGATGCTAGTCACTAGATGGTCATTACCATCCTTAAAATGTGTCATCACCGACACACCAATGACAGGCCTGGCCATGCTTGCAATTTGGGAAACTTATGGCTCCCAGCTCCTCGCCGTAGAGTTTGGGAAACACCTTCGCTTCCTTATGTTTGACTACCTCACCCAATGCATGAAGCTCTGCCCCAATTTAGAATCCATCAGCTATTCCCTCTTCTTCGCCGTTGCCCCCAACTTGGCCAAAGCCCACAGATCCATCAAGTATGTCAACATTGACGCATCCGTGAATGACTTCTTGGTGGATGGGGAGTCCATATGGGCAATTATAAATCAGCATTTCTCTGCGTTGTTGGGGGGGATGTTCCCCGCCCTTGAACGCATCGTCTTTTATGGAGACTGGAGAGGCATTATCTCTCATCAACGCTTTAATTCGATTCGGCAGCAACTACATAGCCAGGCTTGTGTTATGGAGCTTGCAGATGGAACACCCGTCACAGCTTAAAGTCCCCCAGGATCGATTTCAACTGTTGTCAGCTTCGAAAAACCCTCTTAACCAACCCGCCTCCTTCTCCATTTCTTCCATTGTCCTCGGAAGCCTTGCGGCGTCATCGTCGACCCGAAGGGGTATATGCTGCTGCTGCTGCCGTTCGCGTGTGTGGAGGTCGGATGAAAGGGAGCTCTCCGCTAGTTCGAGCGTGGGGTATACGGCGTCATTATCATTTTGGAATCGATCGCCCGTAAATCTACGAGGCAACAGGTGGAAGTGCACGTGCGGAACGCTCTGGCCAGCAGCTTTACCATCCTGATCGGGGCATAAGTCCTTGGATACGAACGTTCGTACTAAAAAAAACAGCAACCTGACAAGCTACCGTGAGACCATCGGCTCCATATGCTCGCTCGACGATTTTCCCAACACGTTGGACAGAATGCATGAGGGATGATAGCTCTGTCTCTATGATTATACGTCAAATTCATGCGAGATTATTGGGCCGGAAGACCTGGACCATGAGTTCTGAAAGCCGAGCGACTGGTCTCACCGGAACCACAAGTACATCTTGATATAACATTATTCCGAGTTCGCTATACACTTGAACTAGAATACAAAGACTTACGTCCGGGAACGATCGGTTTGAGATTCACGATAGCATACGAAAGAGATGAACGATAAAACGCTTGACGGGTAACTTCGATTGTGGAAAACAGGAGACTACCCATTTCGGTGTTCACCTTCAGAGCACAGCTGAGTGCCAATACCGTGATAGTCTATAGATAATGTGCACCGGATGGTCGTTATTCCCAATTATAGACCATTCCCACGCCTTGACAACATTGGGATCGAGTTTGGGTTGCATAAGTACTTGCACCATACAGAAGATGACATCGCTGAGTGTGAGGGTTGGTATGGTGCGTGAGATGTTTCATTGCCCTTGTGAACAAATGAAGTGATAAAAACTACTGAATTCCGAAAGGATGCCCATAAACAGTGATATTTTTAACCAAGCAAAGTAAGACTTATCCCCCCGACTGTACTGACCCAAATCCAAGTTGACAATTCTTAGTTGCGATGGGTGAGGAGCCGCTTCGGATATAACAGATTTTGGCAATAGAACAATTGCCTGTGCACGGTGGAGTATGAATGGATGTTTTTCCCTGGAGGGTGTTGAAGGTCTAAAGGCATGGTTAGAATGATTCATTTTTCCGAGCTCAGACGTACCGAGACCAGAGAAAGATCAGCTTCCATAGCTGGCGGTGAGGCATCAGAATCCATAGCAATGAGTGCCGTGGGCTGCGTACCTTCGGTGACACGGTGCCACCAAGTTGCGTTCAGTGGATCTTCGGAGGTCCAATCTGTGATAGTTTTGCCATACGTTTCGCGGGTATTATACTCGTAGCTGTAGACTGGACCGTGTTCGACTTGACTGTCAAGACTAGGATATGTAGAAACGTCGCTCTTCCATCTACAGGCGAAGTTCGATTGGACGTAATAAGAGAAGAGGCGAACACGAACGTATGAGCATCCATCACTTCAAATGTCTACAGATCATAAGCGCAGATCTTCCTTGTTATAGGATTGAACTCACTGCGGAATCAACTTCATAAACGCGGAATCCCGAGTTGAGATTGGTACCAGGCGTCATTGATGGGCCCATCTATAACGATCGTCAGCTGTTTAGAATAGAAGATCAGAATGGAACTATACCCATGCAAGTGCGTTAGCAGTTTCTGCGTTTATTGCTGTTGCATTATTAGCGTAGAATATCTGTGTGGTTCGTCAACGATTACAGTTGCTGATGGAGACAATGAACACTGACAGACATCTGATCCTCATGCGTGCTTGGGTTAAAAATATAAGGTTGAAGGAGATAGATAGACAAGGATTGTCGAGACTCACTGTCCGAAGAAGACGTCTTGAAGAAGTAATATTAGTTAAAGGTACCACTCTCGAGGTGAGTAGTCAAACTTACTTGCGATGACATGCGGTGAGAAACGGTCAACGCTATCAAAACATCAATGATGAGTATAGATGCCTGTCAAGAAGCACGCTTACATCTGATAGACTAGTGGGGGGTCCATGAGCTATGATAAATTTGGAAAAGGGTGCACGCACAAAGGTTCGTCGGATTCGGAAGCGGGTTGGTGCCATCCCAGCCGCTAAGGACATGGCCCATAATCCACACTACAATGCAGGTCAGTGTCTTGACGTTGGGATGCTCGCGAATATTACCTCTGTCGCCCGCGTCTTCCGCAGCTTGTAGCTCGTCGGTGAGGAAACGCAGCATTCCCGAGTTGTCTGGGTTGGTCATATTGATATAATTGAACCAATTCGCTCTAGATTACTGTGAGCCTCATGGCACGGGGCATAGGAGTAATCCATACCGATACCCTATAGAGAAACAGTAAGAACGCTAACGGCACTAGGAAGACTGCCGAACTTACAAAGATTTGTGTTGATGGAGATCACCCGCAGGCCATCGGAACGCTTTACCATATACCCTCCGTAGTGACTTCGAGCGAGTTGGACCGCCGTATCGGGGAGCCAGTTTTCATGCTGCCATAGGGAGGCTACATGATCGTAATTCCTAGAATACCCATTAGGGTTAGTATGCGGTGACTTTAGGGATATCGTGCCATTGGAATTGATCGGCGAGGGCCCCTCCGATAGAATGTGGTACATCCTGGGCCCTAATAAAGATATTTTAGTGATGGTAAGGAATTAGATAGTCGTTGGGGTTACTGGTTGTAGCTGTCGTGATTTCCAAGTGCCGCATAAACAGGACCGCTTCCAAGCGTTCGCCTAAACAAGTCATACATTATCGACTGTGAAAATGGTATCCACATTAGTACTAACACCCGGAGCGTTTACACATACCTCGGTATATTCCATATAGGCCCTACGGATCCCAATTTAGACTTGTGCGTTAAATATAAACAAGGACTACTCGCCGAGATAGTTGATTCTCGGGGTCATGGGATGCCAGGTCACCCGTATAAATCGTCCAGGCGAATCCATTTCCTTTTGTGCCCGTGAGGGCGGGAATCGCCTGCAGTGCCGACATAACCAGAGCCATCGGCGAGTCGCTTGAATGATGTTAACAAGATATTGAGCACCAGATACGTGGCCATACCAATGAAACGCTCCGTAGCGAGGAGCAGGGGTCAGTATTATGTTAGGGCTAGCGGAGTTCATAGTTCCCAAGCGACAACATGGGGATCCGGTGCAGTTAGCCTCTGCGCCCGTGGAGTAACCTTAGGGTCGGGTAGGTTCAGAAACGCAATGGTGATGCATATGACGGCTTACGCGGATCTAGATGAAAGTCGGATATATGGAGGACCTTCATCCGCTTCCCGCTACGCTTCTTGGCGGCAGGCATCGGGTTCGGCTTCGGTTTCGAGAACCAGTTTGTGAGATTAAGCGGTGTCGCCGGAGGGAGGGGGCAGCTTCCTGCGAAGAAGTTTTGACATATGTACTGCGCAGATGAGTTTCAAGACCGCCGTGTGATGCCCACTTCCAGGGACCTACCTGGCCATCCAAACCGCCCACATCGGCGTTTGCAAGAACCTGTGTGATTACTGAACCGATGGCGAGCCGCCCAAATGCTACAGGACAGTTCGAAGAGAGCTTAAACAGCTGGCAGATGGACACGATCAGAGATGGTCCTTGCTCTGGAGCAGCCATGGACAGGAATTTGGCGACCTCCAGGATTGACTGGCATTGCGCACACTTGTTACTGCTAAAGAATGGATTGACCGCTATTGACTGGATCTGCGTTATCGCCTGCGAGAGCAGGACAGATGGGGGGGCCGTGGGAGGTAGTGGATGTGGGTCCACGGTGTTATTCGCTGGGAGAGTATCGGGGTTTGTCAGAACAAGCGGATAAGTTTCATGCTAAATCGGAAATTCAACAAAGAACGAGACATGGACTACAATGAACACGCAACAGTAATGGGGTCTGATACCACGGGTTGAACTTGCGATGCCGTGGCTGTTGGGTTGTTGTAATATTTGGTGAACGCGGTTGTTGGAAAACGGCC
The DNA here is from genome assembly GCA_015501065.1 of Infundibulicybe gibba. Classification (NCBI taxonomy): domain Eukaryota; kingdom Fungi; phylum Basidiomycota; class Agaricomycetes; order Agaricales; family Omphalinaceae; genus Infundibulicybe; species Infundibulicybe gibba. Next base: position 1,801,624 of record JADNYI010000001.1, read on the forward strand.
GGGCACCGTGAACGTCGACGGAGTAATAAGGCTATCCGCCAGCCCCCTGGTTATAATGCAGCATATCGCCAAGAGTGTGTTACGCATGGATCGCAGCTGAAGGGCGCCACGGAAAGTCGGAACTGACTGGTGGCCGGGGAGGGGGTATTATAGTAAACCGCACCCCATCTTATCGCCGTAAAGGGACCATTATAACTAATAATGAGCAGAGAAGCCTACCCAATTGACGCATTCTTTCCCGACTAGAGGAAGATCGAAATTATGAAACCCTAGGTATCAGACAGGCGTGGAAACCCAAAGCTGGCAACGGCCGATGGTTGTCAACTTATCCGCAAGGTATGGAGCGGCATCGTGCTAATACTTCTCGCGCACCATGCGTCCCTGAGAGCTTGTGGGGATCAATCATCACAGTAGTAGCTAATATATCGGTCTTCTGGCTTCAGATGTTGTAGCACGTGTTAATCGAAAAGATGAAGATAAATGTACCTGTCAGTGAACATTGACGACAACCTGGAATCAGATCAGAACCTTTCCGCAAAACCGCGTGATGTGATACTGAGCCGATGATTCAAAATCTTTTGTAAATGAGATCTGGCTTCATTTCAACTTCAAATTCAAATTCAGTGAATACCTTGTTCGGCCCCTAACAATCTTCGGCGCCCGTTGATAATCATAATTGAAGGGCGTAAGGACACCGCTCGACTCTCCGCCTCCTTCTCCCTTGGGCGAATATTAACCCAACACCACTGTAGCATATGATACAAGCATCAGCTATAATTGAACTGTGGACAACCATTCAGAGGGATCAGAGATTTTTTGGGCCGGCACACATTGGGCAAATATTCCGACCACCAAGAGATTGTCCTTGTTCGGATCTCCTACTGATAATGGATGGATGTGTAGTGCGATCAGGCAGGAGCGACCGATTACCCCCACCATGTCGTTACGATTAGCAATCAGCCATACAAGTGGATGGGAGCCGTGCTGCCGGCCTTGAGGCATTTATGAACAAGGGGCCAAAGGCATGAACGGAAAATTGTCATCACAAATTGTGTCGAGCAGGGTGGTATTAAACAGCAAGGGCCCATGCTTGACATGCGCACAAAACTAGGGAGATCTAGCGGTGGGGGGGAGTGGGAATAAATGAGCAAGGCGGGGAGGTCGGGAAATCCGCACAAATAGCGTGCGTCGTATACGTATACATGGGGCTTGAAGCTAATGTTGGAGTGAGAAAATATGTCGATCAGATGGCAATAGCAATGGTGATCCATGAGAAACATGGGTGACAACCTGTAAAACAACTAAGAGAATAAGCGACGGGGGCCGGGAAGTCATAGAGGAGCTGGATGGGCGCATTACAGACCAAGGTTGCGGTGGCAAATGATCTGGATGCGACAGGCAAGATCATGATTTAGAATCTTTGGAGACCTGCACCGATCCCTTCTGGCCCATATCTTTCTGTGCCACCTCCGCCTTTTTGGCACTGGATTTCTCCTCCGCTATTCTCCTAGACTCTGTCCAAAGACCGAGCGTGTAGTCGTGCAGGGAGCGGGAATAAAGAATAAAAGGGTCGGCCCATCCTGAGAGGGAGTAGCTGAGAACATGGTGTGCAATGTAAAGAGAGTCTAAGGTTGGACGGCGAGGTGATTGTGGTGGCTATCGTGTATGAGCAAGGGGGTGTGAAGAAACATACAATGCATTATATATGAATTTCGGGGTTACATTTGGGGTCCGGATCACACCATCACCAGGCCGAGACTCGAGTGGATGAAGTCCAAAGCTGGAATTTCGGCTCGGTCGGTGTTCGAACCTGCACATATGATATTACACTTGAGCCTCTTGCGCGGGGCGAACATCAGAAAATAAGCAATATTAATTAATTATCAGTCGCTCACCTTCTGCTTCACGACGGGCGGTGTCCAAATGTGCTGAAACGAGTCACCGTGACTGCTGGATTGCAAAAAGAAATAATAACAGCTACAATTGCAATGCACCGCCGAATGCGCCGACCTGGTTTGACTTCAGGAATGTCATGCCAAGTCTGAAACGTCCCAATCAGGAAGCACGTTGTGGCGAGCCACTGACGTCATTCGATCACTATCCAAAACAAGCCCAAGTCTAGACCAAGCTAAAATAATATCTTTATTGACTCCGGATGCAAGGCCCACACAATTCACACAAAGCACACCAAATCTCATCTTCTATAGAATGTATTACAGCAGCTGGTCCGCATGTCCTTATTGCAGGCAAAAAAGAAAAAAAGTAGTACTAGATACTATAAACAGATCTCGCGTCAGGCGCTAATATTCTCAACATAAAACACCACCATGTACATAACCAGCGGGGAAATAAGGCAAAAGAAATAGAGTAAAAACACGGGCATTCCTATCGTGATGTTCGCCCCTGCGCAGAGGACGAACGTCTGGGCATAACATCTTCTTTAGCGCGTACATCCAGGGTGACCTGAAGGTTATGGTATTTTTGCAGATCCACAGCTTCGGAACGTGCGACACCCGCAGCGTCGTTGGGGAGCCACACGATCGGCTGCGGGGCGATCAGTTCGGGGGCGTACAGAATCCCAGACATTTCTTCAGCGTGGTCTGTGAATGGCAGAGGTGGGAGGTGCGGTGGGGCGTCAGGGTGCGTCCGGGCCGCCCGTTCTGTTGCCGTCAGGTCATCCAGCGTCTCGGTCTCTGCAAAAAGTAAATTAGAATTAGAGAATGAAAGGGGCGTGTCGATATCACGCGCAGAAGCAGCGCTGCTTACGGAGGGGCACTGGTCCTCGGGATGGCGATGGAGACGGCATTACGGCCAGTGTCAAACTCATCATTTCCAAGACAGACGCCATCGAACCACGGGTCCGGGTCCCTCGTGCACTGCTGACAAGGCTCGTCTGCTCATCATCCACATATGGAAGCTGGCTGGTTTTCGCGGTGCTCGCGAACCGCTCCAACGAGTCCTGGGTAATAGGGCTCAGTGTCTTTCGTCCAGGAAGGCGCATTTTCCTGCCGGCATAGATCTCCACGAATAGAATAACAAAAACACCCACGCCCAGGAGCACGCCCCCTTCGATGAAAATTCTTCTGCTCAGGAAGATCAGTCCGAGGAGAATCGGCTGGAAGGATAAAAGTGTGCCCAATCGTTTGAGGAGCCAAATTTGGAGCATCCCCCCAGTTTGGGAGTGGGTCCGAGCGTAAACATACCCAACAAGGTATCGGTGGGCTGCATGATCCCACGAGTGGAGAGGAAAAAACAGTCAAAACCTTAAATACATTCCGAATGGCGCTATACGTACCAATAAGGGTTAGCAGCAACAGAATAGTGACGGCCGGACCAATCAGCGGAAAGATCATGGAGAATGTTGAGGCAAATACAATAGCGAGTATACAGGCTCCGATAGCGAAGGAGGGGTTGTACGTGCGGGGGTAGACAGCTATGTGGGTGGTGACAATTTAATCACCATAGACGTCATCAAATACGTACCCCGAAAGCGTTGACGAGGCGTCACCGCGTTTCTTTCTGCCCGAGTCACTCTCCACAATCTGAATGGTTGGAGCAGAAGGAGTCCTGGGAATATGATCGCCGCATTGATAACCATCGCCAGCGCTAACACGCTCATATACACTGATCCATTAGCCACGGTTGTTGTGCGGTTATTGGGGGTGCTGGTGTTGGAGCTGGAGAAGACTTCAATCGCAAATATTAGGGCCCCGGCGGTGATGAGCCAGATGGCCGCGGTGGATGTGAGAATGTAGAATGTAGCCTTGAATACCAGAAGCTGGCCACCCGAGATGGAAATAGAACCGTGCACATTCACCGCCCCTACCGTGGAGTATTAGAACGGGGAACAAGTGAGATATAAAACACGTACAATTGACAAGGGCAAGGGCAACGGTGATGAACAGGGTCGCTGCGACTGCCGGAACAAGGATTGATGCAAGGCCCGAGGCTAATGGTGGGGCGTTCAGGATCGGCTGAAGAAAAGGCAAAAAGTGGGCGACATCAGGTGCTGTGGAGAGAGCGAGCCCGCAAGCGGCGGTTACTAGAAACAATAACATTAGTTTGCCGGGACTAGTCTAGGAAGCACTCACCTCCAGCAGCAAGCAGCACCACGACCATGCCCACAATCGTCCAGAGAACGACCAGATCCAGTTTACTTCTTTCGTTCTGCAGCACATCCCACCGGATATCCTCCTTTGCTCTCCCTTCGATCATCTCCACCCCATGCAAAAATCGCAATCCCTTCCCTACCATCAACCATCCCTTGATCCTCGCACCGTCCGCGATATCATTATACCTATCCCTCTGCACCTCTGCAATCTCCCCATTGATCGCCTTCAGCCGCGACCGCCACTGTGTGATATCCGCATACACGTCACCAAGATCCCCATAATTCATCCCATCCAGCGGACGCACGAACGGTTGCGCAGGCTGCAGCCGCAGATGAGGTGGGGCCATTGACTCGGGCTCCTCTCCCCCCCGGCTGCGTAGCGGGAATGTCTCCCGTCGTGCGGCGGGTATCTCCTCCTTGGTGGTCGACGCCTAACGTTTGACGGGCCAGCCGGGGGCATGCCGTTGAAGTCTGTGTCAAACTCGCCCGGAGCGTTCTTGGTGAGATCAACCCAATCGTCGTCGACCACCTCCTCGAAGCCTTCGCCGTCCTGAAAATATTCAATGCTGAAATTTGGCCCATACAGCCTGGGGTCTGGGATCTGCGGGTACGTAATGCTGGCAGGGGGTGAGCCTGGCCCGAGTTGGCCAGAGCGCTCGACCTTGACGTGACTACCGAGGGGCAGCCGCCCAAAGGCAACAGAGTTGCGGTTCACCTCTTGGAAGCGGCTTCCGATAACACGCGAGTTGATGCTGTCGGAGAAGGTAGGCTGTGAGTCGACGAAGCGGCCGCCGCTAACACCTTGGACGCCCCGGAGCTTGTAGTACTGAGATGGCGCGACGAAGGAGGTGGGAGCGAGAGATGACGCGGCAAAGGCGGGGTTGACTGCTCGACGGCGGCGTCCGCGCTTTTCCTATACATTATTGGTTTATTGAGTTCACACGTATGTTAATAACATACCCTAGCTCCGGGTGCTAAAGGAAGGGGCCGGCTGATATACGGCCTGTCCGACGGAGGTGGGGGTTGATAATCAGCAATAGACGGGTCTGGGGTTGTTGTCCTGAACGATGCAATATATCTCGTTTCTGCAATTTCCAGATTCTCCAGGATCTCGTCGCGCTCATCAATTAGCATTGCCAATTGTTGGGTATCCCTGCAGCAGGTTAGAGAGGGAGATGTCAGAGGATGGAACTCACCCAATCGAGAATAGGCTCTGGACATCCACTTCTAAGTACGCTTGTTCGTACTCGCTGAGCTGCTGCCGCTCCGCGCGCCCATTCCGCCCCCCTCGACTTCTTCGGGGCGGCTCCACCGCTGAGCTCAGTCCAGACTTTAACAAGAAGTCTTTGACGCGCTTCTCGCCCCATCCCACCAGGCCAGGTGCGCGTGTGGCGCTGAGCCATGCCATCTCCTTCCCCTCGCACTTGAACTCCATCCACAGATGGCGGAATTCGACAGCCCTGTTTAATTCCTTGATGATCTTCCAAAGCGCAGGAAGGACGCCGGCAACCAGGGTGAGGGCAGTGAGGATGATGATACGGGTGTGCGTGTGATCTGGGCCGGAGGGCTCAGCGCGCGTGCGGATAGGGTTTGAATTCAAGGCCCCCGCGTCCACGAGCTCCAGGAGACGAAGGAGGCTGAGATCCTGCAAGACTGAGTACGCGCCGGAATGGATGGCTGGTGGCGCGAAGTGGGCGAGACATGGCGTGGAGACGAGATAGAGAGGGAAGCGCCTGCGAGCCCGAGGACTGACCAGCCAAGTACGATGAGCAGGCTGGTCCAGAGAGCGCGTTGGTTGAGCTGATCGTCGGAGGGGAATAGCTGGGCGTCTAAGGCAGCAGAACGGCCCGCATCCGACACATCGTTATCTATTGCGGGGACCAATGGTACGTGGGGAAAGAGGAAGGCGGTGAGAGAGGAACCAAGAGGTTTGGGACGTAGACTGTTGAAATGATGTCAGTGGGGGAACGGAATGGAGGATCGTGATGGCGTACTCTGGTTGAACAAACCATTCTCTGAGAGCGTAGAGTTGGCGGAAACGGGGCCGTAGAATTGCAAATAACAGCTGGAAATGTATTGGCGACAAACATCAGGTGAGGTGAAAGGGACACACCCAGATGAAGAGGCCGACGGCGGTGGGCAAGACAACTGCGGCTATCAGACCTTCAACTGAGGCATCGAAACCGTGGCCGAGGCACTTGGGACTCGAGTCCGGGACTGCTGTGGACGAGCTAAAGGAGAGAGCGGAACTTGTGGTCGCAATAGATTGTGAGAATGCTGTAAACGTGGTAGCCGTGGGGGATGTGAATACAGAGGGGGACGAGGAGGTCGTCGAGTTTGGTTCATGTCGTCCGAGCACTATGTTGATCGTCGTTGCCGTCGTTGCTGGTGTCGTATTAATCATTCGAGCCCGTGGTGGGCGGGAGTTGGGAGTAGCGGTGGTGTGTGTGTATCTCCAGGATAATCAGACTTGTCTTTTCCTCAAAAAAGTTTCGAACCACACACCGCGCACATCCACGCTCTATAAATAGTCATTCCCCTTTCAGTCAACGCCGTGGTTACATCACCCAGACAACATACACCTCATCCCCATGACCCAGGTCCTCCAATTAAAAACCGTATGTATTTACTCGGCAACACACAGACCGAGTACTACTAACATAGTGGTATAAACAACCAAGCTTCCAGTGGTGAGAAGAAATGCGCCGATGACTTGTTGTCAACATCAGCTCCAATCCTCAAATGTCCAATATTCCTCTAGATTACAAAAGCTGGACCGTAGGGGACTCTCACATGTAGAATCAGCAGTTGCAGTTATCGTTCTGGTTCTGTGTGGCGGCCTGTCGATTCAGATCCACACTCTTTCGTCCTCCTGGTGCGGTGCGTCCAGCTCCACCCGCTCTTGCAGAGGGGGGAGCAGTCAACGGCAACTTCTTGGCTGGGAGACGGTCAACGGAGCCCTTGTTTCAACCAGCCAAAACATACCAATTGCTGAGAAAATGTCATACACTCCCTCACCCGTTTTTGCGCTCGTTTCTGCCCACATCAACCCTTCCTCGTCAGCATACTTCTTTGCTTCCTCTTCCGTCACCTGTCGCCGTGCCGATAGGTCGGACTTGTTTCCACACAGGGCAATCACAATCGACGGATCCGCCTGGCGCTGCAATTCCCGAATCCAAGTTCGGGCCTTCTCCAGCGATGCTGTCTGCGTGATATCGTAGACCACCACCGCACAGTTGGCGTTTCGGTAGTACATGGGCGCCTAGATAGACGTATAGCCCTGTGTCCTGGAATAAACATAAATACGTACGAGAGACTACAAGGGGCTGGTAAAAATCAACTGTCATCCAAATGAGGAGAAGCACACCTTGTATCGCTCTTGGCCAGCCGTATCCCTACACAATGTAAATTCACATGCCAGGTTCACACTGAGCACCCACCATATTTCAAACTTGACTGTCGTCTGGTCCTCGAGTGTGATGGACTGAGTTAGGAATGCGGCTGCGGAATTGGGGAAGGGTTAACAGTCTGTTGGACTCCGATAAGACCTCATCACCTCCAATAGTACTCTCTCTGTAGTCGTCGAATTGGTCCTTGACGAACCGCAGGACCAGACTGTGAAACCTAAGGAACTACCACAACACAGCAGGTATGGCCGCACCTTGACTTGCCGACGGCGGACTCCCCTGTGATAATGGGAATGAAGCAGGTGCATGAAACGTCTGCGTGATCTCACATACCCAAAAGAACTAGTTTGAACTGGAATTGCTTTGACATGGATGAGAGATATGTGGTTATGAGGTGTGGGGTGGAGAGACCTCGCCTCATCCAACAGGCAGTGGTGCTTGTGGTCACGCGGCAATTCCCGAATAGGTCATTTGCCGTTTTTTGCTGCTTCCATCCCTTGTTTTCGTACCACCACCCAATACTGTGCCACCGTCTCGTTGCAACACCCGTCCGCCGTGAGCGCGTGAACTGAGCTCTGATCTCGTTTCCTCGTTCATCTCTTCCAGGACTGTCGCTCTCGCCCACGGAGTCATCGTCTAAGACATCGTTTTCCAGGCCTCTAAGGAGAAATTTGAACCAAAAATGAATCGCCATCATCCGTACGGTGGAGGCTTTGAGAACGCTGGCGCCCGTAGAGGAGGTGCCTCCCCATCAGGTCCGGGCCCCGACCGTTCATATCGTTATCAAGACAGGGGTGGTGCGCCTGGTCGTGGCAGAGGCTTTGGCCGGGGAAGAGGCGGATATGCAAATTTTGACGGAAACATAAGCAACCACGCCTATGATCAAGGCCACCCCCAGGGAGATATGGGGGCGTACAATAACTATGAAGCTCCAGCTCCAGGTCCCACCCCAGATTCGTTTTACGATAACAACAACAACAACAGCTATGCCCAGTACCTTTCAAATCAACAACCATCAGCTGGTTACTCTCAGGGATTTGATAAATTTGAAGGTGCGCTTGACGCTTGAGATTACCAGTTGCAAGGCACCGGGAGATTTATGTTCCTCGTCAACCTGAATTTGCGAGTTAAGGCGCGGAGTCAGATGACCATCATTGTTCATGGGAGTGGCTTAAGCTATCACAGCGAAAGCAATCTGGTGAATTTATGGACATCACGACATTTGCTAAAATGTGAATGCTGCCTACGCCCATGTCTATCGTTGAGGAAGCCTGTCTAGGTTGAATCGCCCCGCCCTATGCTCGAGACGCCTTGCTTCACTCGATTTTCTATCACAATTTGTTCATGAAGTTTCTCATCTATGTATGTTAGACGCTACAGGTTCTGGCTTCGATGACGAGGGCGGCTATGGTCGCGGCGCCCGGCGCCCTCCCATTCGCAAGGAAAGAGACGACAAAGTGCATGACTCCATCATTGAGGAACGCATTCAGCGTGAGCGCCCGTGCCGGACACTATTCATCCGCAATATCAAGGCAAGTTGCCCTTTTCGCCATGGAGGACGGCCTGTAGCCTCCTGTCATCCTCCTTTCCTGATACAAAACCCATATACAGTATGAAACTAATAGCGACGACGTGCGACGCCAATTTGAGGAGCATGGAGAGATCAAAACTTTTTTCGACCTCATATCCACCAGGGGAATGGTATTTGTAACCTACGTGCGTGTCCTGTGCGATCGCCCGATCTTTCCCCATAACAACTCTCTGGTGTATAGTTTGACCTGCGAGCAGCAGAGAGAGCAAGAGAGCGGCTCCAGGGGTCAGAAATCAGTGGACGCCCTGTAAGCTGGCATCTTAATTTATATATTGCCCATATGAAATGCCCATTGTTCGCCTGTTCTGTCGCAGATTGACGTGCATTATTCTCTCCCACGTGACGATCAACGGGGTGCCGACCGTGAAAAAAACCAGGCAAGTGCGGGCCAGTTGGGGAATAGGGTTTTGTGCTGATGGCTGTTGGCGTAGCAATTCCAAGGAACACTGCAGGTTACGCTCCGGAACTCTGCTTCGGGGCAGCCAATTGACGATAATGAGGTCCGACGCAAGTTCCAGCAGTTTGGGGATGTGAAATCTGTAAAGCCAGTTGGCGACCGCCCCGAGTACGGGTTTCCTTGTTCCATAGTCGGGTTTTGTTGACACGTTCATTCTTAGCTCGCGATACGTTGAATTTTATGACACGAGGGTGAGTCAGATTATACATATTGCAAGGACTGGACAAACCGTTGTTAGGCGTGTGACGAATCTTTCGACCGCTTGCGTCACCAAGGCCTCCAGGACGGAGTTATGGACATCCTATTCGCATGGGATACAAGTGAAAGCGCCAACCAACCTGGTGGCCAGGGGTATGTGAAGTTCGTCGAATCCAAAAACACATACTCAATGTTCTTAGTCATGGCGGGCCCCACGGCGGCGGTGGTGGTCGTGGCGACTGGGAAGAAAGCGGCCGCGGGTCCCGAGGTGGGCGTGGTCGGGGTCGGGGTCGGGGCAGAGGTCGTGGGGGATATGATGATGACTATGACCGCCGGGGCGGGAATGACTCGAACCGCCCTGATCGCGACGGCCATCGTGGTGGTGGTGGTGGTGGTCGCGGTAGGTATGGCGGAGCTGGTGGTGGCGGTGGAGATGATTATGGTGGTGGGCGTGGTGGCGGAGACGACTACGGTGGCGGCCGTGGCGGCCGTGGTGGAGGTGGGCGTGGTGGAGGCGGAGGTGGATTTGACGATCGGTATGATAGTGGCCGTGGGGGTTATAGGGGGTCTGGACCGCCCTCCAACTATGGCAACCCACCCCCGAGTGGTCCTGCGGGCTATGGCATGACCCCCCCACCTCCTGTACCTCCTGTGGCTCCTGCAGGTGTAAGTCTTTCCTATGGCCTTTTGGATCCCCTGTCTGATAGATGATTTTTCAGCACTCTGACGACCGTCTCGAGCAGGCCCGAAAAGTACAGCAGGTATGTCCTCCTAGTGCTATCAATATCATATTCTTATAGGTCCGACATAGCTATTGGCTGCACTGAAACAACCCCAGAATGGTACAGCACCTGCCTCTCCTGCCGTGCCTCCGCCGCCTCCAACGATGCCTGGAATGCCTCCCCAAAACCCCAATCCCTACTATGGCCAGCCGGCCGCGTCGATGCAGCACCCCCCTTACCCTGGCCCTCCACCGCCTCACCCATACAACGGCCTGCCTCCGACGCCGCCGAATAATCAGCCGTCAAATCCCGCGCTCAACGGACTGCCACCCAACATCCTCGCCCTCCTGCAGTCGGCGCAGCAGCAACAGCGACAGCCTCCACCGGGCCCACAATATGGGATGCCCCCACCTCCCCCTGGTATGATGAACCCCCCTCCCCAAAATGCTGGCCCTGGATCAAGCGCCGAGTATCAACTACTCATGAATTACCTGGTATGCCGGCTTTCTTCGTGCACCTACTGTTGCTGATGAATCTCATAGCAAACGCAAGCCCCAGGCAAATCTTGACCAGATATAATATGTGCTATGAGATCCCTGTCTTCCTGATCATGCTTCCCTGCTTTGCTTTGCCCGAAAATATTTACATCCGTGCCTCATATTTCTTTCATATGTACGATGATGGGTGTTTTTATTATTATGAATTTGCTGCATGAATATGGAATTTCCGGCTGTAGACAACCAGGGCAGACACTCACCAATGTAGAGGATGGGCAGCTGAGCCACCCTCGGCTGTTGACATCCGCTTTCCGTTAGACTGCCACCGCAAGCGTCCTCTATCGAGTGGACACAGTGGCAAGTTGAACGTTGCCGTAACATTTGGTTGGCTCTGGCCATGATCGCACTATCAACTCTCCATAATCTACTCTCGCAAGTTTGTGTCTCCCGGAGCTGCATACCGCAATTCTATTCACACCCGCGGGGCAGCTGGTGTCTGCCGCCACGGACCCCTCGCGGCCGAGGGATGCCATCCGGATCGTCGTGGGGCTCAGCGGGGAGGTATGGGAGAGACAAAGGAGCACGGCGTGGGGATGGTCGACTGCGAGGTGCTGCCTACACATGCTCACCCTGGCTGCTACTGACTTTGCCGCGTCGCTAGTTGGGGCGTATCGTGGTTCTGCCCGTAGATGATGATGAGACGGAGGAGGAGGATATTGATGGGGAGGATTATCAGCCGTTGATGCTGCTTGCGCTGAATTCGACGAATACGATTGCTTGGGAGGAGCTGCAGTCAAAGGTGGGCTAGGTCGCGCACTCACTGCCACTAGCTGGTTGCTCATATATGGTAGGGAAAAATACTGGCGCTCCATCTGGCAAAACCGCTAAACCGATTCCGGGAGCACCTGGCGATTGCGAGACCGCCCGTCTCGGCGACGGTGTCCTCCCCAGTTCAGCTGACTCGGACATAGGCTCGGCCAGCACCCAAGCTGGCCATGAAACGATGATCAAACATAACTTGTTCCACACATAATAGAGGACTGAAGGATTATCATAGTCATTTTAAATATGTAACACAAACTCTGCGCTTGTCCAGTATCTGCAATAGGAATTCTATTTCACCTTCTGTGCTGGTGGAGAGTATGATGTGATATGGCAGAAGCCGGTGCCGGCGCTGTCGGACAGGTTGACGACACGGATACGCGGGAATAATCGCACCTGAATACTCCCTCTCCCCGACTAATTTGGTGGGCCATGCGACGATGCATTTCTTCTCGTAAAATAATTGGATTTACAGCCAATCTCAATAATGGCTGTCGCAAGCACAGTGTGCTTGCCCAAAAAGTAGAACAAACCAAGCCCGCGCCACCACCGCCATCCCGCAAAAATGAGACACTCGCTCAGCTCAGGCCGGACCCATACCACATCCTTGCTCCGGAGCTTTCTCTGCTCAGAGGTCGCCTTGTAAACCTCCTGGCTGCTGCCCACCCCGATCTCCGCGACATAGCTCAGGCGTACTTCCAGCCATCAAAACAACTGCGCCCGCTCCTCGTGTTGCTCTTTTCGCGAGCAACCAACGGTCTGGGGAGGGACTGGGAGCACAGGGCTTGGGATGCAGAACGCCAAGTCGCGTCCGGGCAGGCAGCGGAACTTGACAAGCCGCTCATCCTGTCGGACGTGTTGCACGAGTGGAACCCAAACATGCCAGACCACACCGCCTCCTTCGAGTCCGTCTTTGACCTCCGCGTGCCTTCGCCCTCACCTATACCTCACCCGCCCTGGAGCGCCCCTCTGCACGCCACTCCTCCGTTTATCCTCCCGGCGCAAGTCCGGCTGGCGCAGATTGTGGAGATGATCCACATTGCCTCCGTCCTCCACGACACAATACACAGTGACTCGGCGTCAGAGGCACAGGCCCACCTCGTCCCCGATGGGTCCGGGAACAAGCTTTCCATTCTTGGAGGGGATTTCCTGCTTGGCCGCGCCAGTACTGCACTGTCGCGTCTTGGGGATGACAAAGTAGTGGAACTCATTGCGAGCGTGATTTCGAACCTCGTCGAGGGAGAGATACTACAAATGGCCGACGTCCCCAGCCTCAACTCGACTTCGGGGCCTGCAACACTGAAAGAGGGCTGGGACGTGTATCTACGACATGTGTACCTCAAGACCGCGAGCCTGTTGGCCAAGGGCGCGAGGTCGGGTGCTATTCTGGGCGGATGTGTAGAGGGGGATATATGGCAGGAAATAGCCTATGCTTACGGGCGAAATCTGGGGATAGCACACCAGGTGAGTGAGCCCCTACCCACTATGCTCGTTCACGGACTTTGGCTAGTTGGCGGAGGACGCGTCGGCGTGTGATTTCGCCGACATGAAAGCGGGTATAGCGCGAGGCCCGGTGCTCTATGCTTGCGAAGAGTACCCCGAGATGCAAGCTCTGATTCAGCGTGGCTTTTCGCGTCAAGGCGACCTTGATCTAGTAGGTTTCACTTATATATGTCTCATTCCAGTTGCTGACATGAATCAAGGCGTTTGACTATGTCCGTCGGTCATCCGGTGTTGAACGCACCCGCCACCTAGCGCTGGAATATGCAAATAAGGCCCGGCACCTCCTCCTCGCCCTCCCCGATAGCGATACCAAAGTCGCGTTGGATGTCCTCGCAGGACGCGCATCCAAAGTCTAGACCCAGTTACTATATTTATATACCCACCGGACCCTCTTAGAGAACGATCTCCCACCTTGTATCACTGTTTGATACAAGTTGGTTATATTAACGAGTAATTCTAGCTCATGGCACGACGATACGGCAAACGACATAGAGAACGGACATGCTATATACGAGTAGTTTGACCATGCCGTTATTATCTACGCGTGTGCAGCGCCGACGTGGCGAATACCATTATGCTCTCGGAGAAGCATCTCCCTCTAAGTCGGCGCGGGGAACTCCCAAAACATACGTGCATTGAGAATTTGTTTTCGGTACAGTTTGTTTGTCCGTGTTGTCCTACACCCTGAACCGACACGATCACGGTTGTGTGCTTGTGGGGCCCATTAGCCACAGCCCGCCACCCACTGGATTTCTGGTTCTGGCGGTTCAACGACATTCACCATAAGCACGGGCAGCATTGCGCCTTGGATTCACAATCCTTCTGATACTATATCATGACGCTTAAAGCGCTCTTTTACGCCTATGTCCTAGGCGGACTCACCTTCCTGCCCCTCGTCATTGCGGGGCTCATATTTTTTACGATTTACACGTCCGTCCCTGTGGGGGATGTCGACACGACCAAGGAGCTCAAGAGAAAGATGGAAGCTGAGAGTGCGGAGGAAGCGGAGTCTGCCCCGCCCGAGGACACACCCCCGATGGCCGAGACACAGGACATGCCACGCACGCGGAAGGGGTGGCTGACCATGCGGCGGACGTTCGAGGAGTCGAGCGCCGATGGCGGCTATGTTACCCTTGTTCGCTCATTCCTCGACTCGCGGTCGAAGGATCCGAAGCGGTCCCGGCCAAAGGATATGTGGTACGTTGTTCTCAAGGGCAAGGTGCTATATCTCTACGAAGATGAGGAAATGACGGAGTGCGAGGCAGCCATCGAACTCGGTGTCTATGATGTTGTCGTGTACCCCGAAGGTCTCCTCGATGGCGAGTTATTTGCGAAACGTAATGCCATATGCCTCAAACCCAAGGCTCCATCTTCTGGCAAGAGCACACCTACACGCACAGGGGATGCTGGGTCAGACGATCAGGCGAAGAATGGTAACAAAACGGGTGATGCGGATAGCGAAGGACAGCGGCAAAGCGCTGCACGCCAGGACGACGAGGCGACGATGGAGGGTATCTTCAACCCACCCCCTTCTTGGTTTATCTTTGTCCGCTCGAATGTGGAGATGGAAGATTGGTATTTTTCATTAATCCACGCCTCCACTCAGCCGTCGCAGACCCCTACACTTGCCCCACTGCAGGCGATATTCCAGCCCTCGGACATGGGCCGTCTCGTCTCAACACTGGACGAGCAACCCGATGTCATCCCCATGCGCTGGCTTAACGCGTTAATTGGCCGGATATTCTTCAGCTACTATCGCACGCATACACTCGAGGCATATATTATCGGCAGATTGATGAAGAAGTTGTCTAAAGTCAAGCGGCCCGCCTTCCTGACCGACATTGTGGTCACCGAGGTGTCCGTCGGTAACAAGGCGCCAACCTTGAGCAAGCCAATGCTTAAGGAGCTCACGAAGGAGGGCGACGCGTCAGTTGAGGTACACTTGCAATACAAAGGCGAAGTGCGAATCACAGTCGAAGCTACCGCAACTATCAATCTTGGTGCCAGATTCAAATCATACACTGTCAAACTAGTGCTCGCTGCTGTCTTGAAAGAGCTAGAGGGTAACCTCTTGATCAAGGTCAAACGTCCTCCAAGTAATCGGCTCTGGTATGCCTTCACACAGCCCCCCCGGATGATCCTCGAGGTGGAGCCCATTGTCAGCGATCGCCAGATTACATGGGGTATGATCCTGAGCACCATCGAGTCAAGATTGAAGGAGATAGTGAGTCTTGGAATAGCTTCCTCGTACCCAGCATTCATGTTCGACAGATACAAGAGTCTGTTGTTATGCCAAATATGGACGACATCGCATTTTTCGAGAGCACTCCATACCTTCACCGAGGTGGCATCTGGTCTGATGCTTCCCGACATGAAAAACCTCCAACACCATCACCCCTAACTCATTCGCTGGCAGATCCAATTTTGGAGGACAGTCAATCGACCGCTTCTGCACCCCTGCCTACCACGCAGGATGTGCTTCCCACCCCGGCCGAGATACCTTCACGACAAGCACATTCTGTTGACGAGATTGATGCAGCTCCACTCTTCGCTTCTCCCGAAACACCAGTGAATGTTCCTGCAGGTACACCACCCTCGCAGGAAGACTCGCCCAGCTCAACCCGTGCCAACAGGCGCCGAACGTGGTTTTCCAGTGTCAAAAGCGAGGACATGACTTCATTAATTGGGCTCGACGTGGATGGCAACCGGCTGAGTGGTGATAGTGAACGAGGTCGAAGTGCCGAACCTGAGAAAACCTCTGTTCCCCGATCCAAGTCCACTCCTGGCGCAGCTGACAGTGCCAGGGGAGAATACTTCGCCGAACCAGAGGAGCCCTCGGTTGACCGCCTATCCCCGCACTTGGCACGGAGTCCCTCGTCTCAGCACTCCCAGCGAAGACGGAGCGATGCGCAGGCATCGGTACCCGATTCCCCGGTGACACAACCAACCGAACCTGCCGCTTCACCCTCGAGCACATCATTGAGCCCCTCATCGGGTTCATCATTTTTGTCTACCCTTAAATCTCGGGCTGGCGACAAACAGGCTTTAAGTAATACCGCCAAAGAGGCCATGCGGAAATGGGGTGTGAATTGGGGGAACCTTCGCAAGGATGTTAGTTCTAGCAGCGCTGCGAGTGATGAATTGCCTGATGATGTCTCAACGGGGTCGCGGATGCGCACGGACAGCACGCTGGCTCAGAAAGCACGCGCAAGCTACGCTGAAGTCAGGGCAGCTGTGGTGGAGCGAAAGGGAAAAGGTACCTCAGAAGATGATGAGCGACTATCTGCACCCATACCTATTCCGCGCCGGCACTCGGGAAGGTACAGTAATGCCTCAACTTCGTCCGCAGACGAGGCGCCTGCCAATTCCCCAGAACAGTTGCTGACGCCGCAAAAATCCGGAAACCTTGGCACACCCGGTAGCCCCTCCCTTCAATATCACGGGTCAGCACGGAAGTTGACGGGCAGACGACATCTACACAAGAAAATTCTACCCACACACCTATTCATGTCCAGCCCAAGGCCAAGACAATGACCATACCTGCTATACACGCCAGCCACCGTGGGGACGTTATGTCGATGGGATATGTCCCCCGCAGCCAACGGCCCCCGCTCCTGAGAGTTTGATGAAGAATCCAGGGATACAGAGTGTCTATCGGCTCTGGAAGAGCCCTGTGCTAACTGGCCAGGCCCGAGAGCAGGCCTTGCAAGAGGCAGCGTCGTCTGCTGAAAAGGAGGAGATCACGCCGCTTGTGCTCTCGCCACCACCGCCTCTTCCACCGCGCTCCGCCCCTCCTCCTCTTCCGCCTAGGTCCACACCCATGATGGCAATTTCCCACCCCGTTGACCCCCCAGCCAGTCGTCTGACGAGGTGCCTGCTTCGGCGCTAAGCACGCTGAAGCATATTAGTGACCTGGATATGAAGTCTTTCGAAGATCCCGCCACATCGTCTTCCATTATCGAGCAAGTCAACGGTCAGTCAAACGATGAGAGTATGAATTTAGGTAATTCCATGCCTCCGCCGAGTTTGAAGCCCAGTCCGCCGCTTCCTCCCCGCCGCATACAAACCCCTGCATAAATGATATATATCTATTACTCATGGTTCTAATTATCTCGGATGACGATTGTACACTTTTTCTATGACTCCCAAAACGTTAACGCATCCCTACATACAATTTCTCGTGATGGATACCTGCGACCATTATTGAGTCTTGTGAATAATAAACATCGATGTCTCGATATTGGTGAACATGGGAATGCTTGCAAATACCGTAGCGACTTCCATTCGTTGTTCGAGAGGGGTCCTTGACAATGAGTGGCTACCTGTGCGGTATCACGGCAGAGGCGCGCTTGAGCTTGATGGGGGGGCACACTCGCATGATGTGCATCAAATTATAGGCGGTTGCTATGGCAACTAGAGGATATTGGGAAACATGGAAGTAGGATTTATCCTTCCAGATAATTCCACAAGAGGGGAATTTCATAAACATGCATTAAGTGACATAAGGGGTGAATAGTGGGCGGCTGGATGGGTTTCGTTCGTACAGGTTCATACCGCCGACAGATCACCACGAGGGACAGGTTCACAGAGCCTGCGTACCTCTTATATGCCTCGGTCCGGTTCTTGGAGCACTT
The DNA here is from genome assembly GCA_015501065.1 of Infundibulicybe gibba. Classification (NCBI taxonomy): domain Eukaryota; kingdom Fungi; phylum Basidiomycota; class Agaricomycetes; order Agaricales; family Omphalinaceae; genus Infundibulicybe; species Infundibulicybe gibba. The sequence goes on from JADNYI010000001.1 coordinate 1,819,566, forward strand.
GTCATTTTCCCGAACACTAGACACACTGGCAGGAGGCACTTTAACATCACACGGTTACCACCATCGCACACGACCCACGACCCACCGCGAGGATGAGCGTAGAGACATCGACAACCATCCTACGTTCCCCAAGCCAACCATTTTCAAAGGATGGTGTGTTCCGTGATGGCCCGCGGTCGCTGATAATCTCGCCGAACCTTGATGCGCTCCTTGAGCACGAGGAACGGGTAAATCGTGGAGCACGGTCAGCAACGTGTATGGGCCTATCGAGTTCGCCGATAGCGGTGTCGCCAACGGGTTCCGAAGGCCTGCCACCGCCCCCACGAGGGCACAAAAAAGCCCGACCCAAATGTGAAGGGGCTGAAGACATACCACTGCCCATGTCCCCGATCGATACAAATTGGCCGGCTTCGAATCCATATATCAACCCGGCCCCATCGTTGGCGGAGGTTTTGGGAAACAGTAATGAATCACGACGTTCGTCAATGGTAATTCACGATAACACGACAAGAATAGAAAACGAACATGACAATGAGAATGGGGCTGGGGGGCGGACAGCTGAAACGGCGGGGATGACACAAGGCCCGGGTGATGGCCGGGACGCTTGTGACAACAAAGACAGACATCCTTCCCAACAGTCGCAGTCAAGATATGTCGAAAGGCTCTTTAGCCTGAGTAGGACCGCGTTTCGGTTGCGTTTCGACGGAACAATACAAAAGAACCAAAACGCACAACTTCCGTCCCCCACCAACATCCGTGACCGTGCACGACTACGTGGTAAGCTCATCAAACCCAAGGACATAGCGCAGTCGACTCGGACAGGTCAGCTTTTAACCCGTACAGCCGATTGTCTTACGATGAATGTCTTTTTCACAGTGATGGAGGATTTGCCTGTCTTTGATATACGGAGATTCGGGGGTGGGCCAGGCAACCCGCTCAACCCTCAACACGAGGGTTCTCGTCGACCCTTACATTCCCACGCCCCATCGTCTCGCTCGCCAACGGCCAGCCACAGGTCCTCCTCCTCAACATCTACCACCAGGCCGTCCTCCATTTTCAATTCCCCCGACCCCAGAATAAGTATCTCCAGTACAATATATCCAGCATCCTCTCACTCTCATTCGCACACCCTATACGACACAGCTGAATCTCCCCCTTTTCTGTCTTCGACTAAGCCCCTCGCCCGGCACCGTACCAGTCCCAGTGCCTTTGAGCGCCATTCGTTCATTGAAATCCTATCACCTTCCAGTCCAGCGTTCCCTTCGATTGACACCCCCCAGCCCTCAGCAGGCGACATGAACCTCGAAAACTTCTGGTCAGGGCGGACGAGGTTTAGCTCAGCTCCGTCTTCACGAGACCGTTCTAGCTCTCCTAAACCCCCAAGCCTCCAATCCCACTTCCCCGAAACCCAACTTTAATCGGTCAAAACGTGCTTCTCCCGAGCCGACACCCGCCGCACACCACCCAGATTTAGTAAAGCACCGGGATGATCTTCCCCCGACCACGAATTTCCTCGACATGGATGAACGTGCTGATCTCGTCCGAAAATCCCGTAAACTTGCCCAGATGTTCGGCCAGCCACCTGAGGCGGAGTCATTATCCCAGCAAGACAAGCCAGCAAGCGCCTGCCCTACAGTCTCCAACCTCAAGCAGAAACACCATCGAGGTGCCTTATCTATGACCAACGACATCGAAACATCAATCTTACGCCAGCAGATGCCGTCTATCCAATCACATGCACAAAGCTTGTATGATTCTGCTCCCACTGGAAGGAGGTGCTCCATTCCATTGAGTCCTGATGAAATGACGTTTATGGATGATGTTGCCGGGGATGGGGTCAACCCCTCGAAATTGATGGTGGGGGGTTACTCTGGAGAAAAGTTGTCAAGTGACCTGTCCGCTCAGCGCGCACAAACACAACCAAGATCACTCTCTCCTACATCTTTCATTGATATATCAGACGAAGAAGTTGTGGATGATGGCACCCCAGTCGCCATGGGCTCCAAACAGGTCGGTAAACGCCGGTCGATATCCCCATCAAGGCAGTCACTGTACGAGAACATGTCCCCTGAAGACCAGGCTGAAGAGGAACGAAGGCGCAGAAGGGAGAAACTTGCTAAACTCCATCGTTTCCTCGGTTCTAGAGTTCCCACAAACCTTGTCCTTGGTTTCGACATACCATTGGCGTTGCCCCCACTGCCAGACACTAGCGAGGCTTCCATGAATACTCAGGCAGGAATTGGGGAGGCGCGCAAGGTTTGGCTCAGGAGGAGGAGAAGCAGCTCGGCGGCCGCTTTCCCCTCAACCTGGTCTGATGAGGTAGACAGGTTAAAGGAGGACCTGAATGACCGAGAAAAAGCTATTAATGTTCGGAGAGCTCAGAAGATGGAGAAGGTAAGCTTGAAAATGTGTCCTGCGGTGGTATCGCCAACCTGTCGTTTAGGTTTTTGGTGTTGCTCCTCCCCAAACCTTGTACCACACTCGTCATTCTCCATCCCCCTCGGTCCCAGCGGCAATCATAGGGCCGCCGAGAACATCATCCAAGCATGTTTCAGGCCGTGAATCCCCTGTGGGTTCATCCCCACCACGGAATAATGCCAACACGTCGGCCCATGCCAAAAGCCGAACCAGGAGGAACGATCGGCCGAGCACATCAGGTTCCGATGTACCGCTTATACCCACGGACAAAAATAACGATAATCCGCAAAGAATCGGAAGGAACTCACTTGTATATACGCACTACCAACACTCCTTGAAATCCCTCAGTGATATTCTTGATCGAGTAAGTGGATCTATTGTATTCGGTGTTATCATTCTTTAATATTTATGAAACTAGGATGATAAGGAATCGCTGGCCGAACTCCATCAATACCTCAATACTGTTGAGATTCCTGCCTCACCTGCCATCCAAGAATTTTCTAAAACAGCAGAACGCCGGCCTTCTGTGACATCACTAAAATCCGAACGGCGGCGTTCACTCCCAGCCCGGACGTCTTTGATTTCTATCGCTTCCGAGTACAGTATGGCTGTGGCCTCTCCAAAGCCCGATGTCACCGACTTCCAACTTCGGCGTCGTAGGGCGGCAAAGCTCACCCAATTCTTCGGTGTTGATTATCGCGATCTGATAAATGATGTACTTGAAAGTATTGAAAACGGATTAGAACATGAGCGCAAGCGCGGGACCCTTCGAGCAGATGAGGTTGAAGTCTGTATAAATCCTGGCTCCTCTTCAACGTTCTAATTAAAGTTTGATTACAGGACCTACTCTTGAGGCTGCGCAATCTCAGAACTAAACGTGGGGGGATGGAATGAAGAATTACGAATATGCGCCATTTATTTCTAATTGTGTATTCCTGGTGTCTGTACAAACTAGGGTATTGGATTGATTTCAAAGAATAACTAGGTCTCCGTGACATGAAGAGCACCAGAAAACATGAGACTCATCCAAGAATTGTGGGCGATGCACCAGGTGGTGGCTTGGCGGTGGACTGGCCTGATGGAGAATTTCCGTGTGATCTTGCACAGGCGTCAGTGCCCGCGATGGAGTAAACGGCGAAGTAGCGGCGACCTCGCTATCGATTCGAGCTTTGAGCATACTCAGACTGATTATGCGCTTATGCTGGGTTTCGGGTGTCATAGAGGGATCAAGGACGGAACGTGCAAGACCACTCGATTTGTGGGAGCCAACAGGAGGTCTGTGTGTATCATGGGACATCCTGCTTGAAGGTCTTGACGGGAGCCCTGGCGAAAACGATCTCTGAGGAGCTGTACGCAAGCGCGCTAGTTGGTTTTCCAAGGAGGCCACCTCCTTCCGTAACACATGAGACTGCGCTTCTGCATCAAAAACGGCATTTTCCATTGATCTTATGGTTGAATGGGTCGAAGAGAGCTCGAGGGCATGCTGCTGACGGATGGAATTGATCATTTCATCGTCAAGGGAGTGTGGTGCATCTGCCCCCATTAGTGCTGAAGATGTCTCCCTAAATTCTTCAATGATCATCTCTTTCTCTTTCAATTCAAAACGGAGGGCCTCAATCTCGTTTTGTGTGCGCTCCAAAAAGTCCCGTTCTTCACCCTGGAACATATCAGCGGGTGTCTGAAGAAGGTGAGTGCCACTGACCTGTTCCTTTCTTCGTTTGTCCAATTCCTGCCGAAGCGTGGTGATTTCGTCTCTCATCTCGTGGACTGATGATGATAATCGGTCAATTTCCTCCTGCCGACCAGCGGCCTCCTGATGGAAAGCGAGGCGTTCCCCTTCGAGAGTATGCAGGCTAGCCAAAGACGAATCTAATTCATCTTGCAGGGCCTTATTCTCCTTTTGTGCCTCAGTGAAATTGATCTGGGCAAGGGAAAGGTTTCTCTGCGTGAGAGCGTCTTGTTCTTTCTGATAAGCCGAGACTTTATCCAGCTCCGCATGGACTTCTTCCAATTCGTTTTCGAGTTTGGAAATAGCATTGTCGCGGTTATGGATATCCCGTTCCATACGCTCAATCTTTTCTCCTAGCTCAAGCTTGGCACCCGTAAGTTCGACAATTTTGGGGCGCATTTCGTTCAAGGATTCCATTAGTTGGGTGCCCTCGGCTTGCAAGTCGGCTTGGATGCGCTCCGCTTCTTCGGCGCGCCTTTGGGCCTGTTTGAGCTCCACCTGAGCGGTCTGGAGCTGTCGTGCATTAGTTTCCAGTTCAGCTTGATTTTTCGCCAGGCTGGCCTGATTTTCTAATATCGTAGGTCGGGTAGCGTCCAACTGTGATTTCAGAGTGGCATTTTCTTGGATAAGATTTTCCCTATCAGATGTAGCACTATCAAGGTGGGCTTGAAGAAGTGCACATGTATCTCGTAGCTCAGATTTGGATGAGGTCCACTCAATTTCTTTGGCGAGATACAAATTGTGTTGAGCCTCAATGGCGTCTTTCTCAGTTTTGAGGTTCGCGTGAGCCTAAATAGTGGTAAAGAAATTATCAACCTGAGCCAATCTGGAAACATACCTGTTGTAGCTTGGATAACTGGAATTCGAGCTCATCCGCACGATCCTGTGTATTCTTGAGAGATACTTCCATTCGTTCTAACCGGTCGTCGCCTTGAATTTCTTCTTCAAGTTCTCGTATCCTCCGCTGCAATTGTTCAGATTCGGTTTTCAAGTTTGTAAATGCACCGTTAGTAAGTTTTAATTCACGCTCCTGAAGCCGGGGTCAATATTTTGGAAGTGTATACAGTTCCTTCTCACCTGTTCCCGACATTGGTCTTGCAAGATTTTTTCTTTTCCCCGGAAAAGTTTGGCCTCTTGTGAAGCTGAATCAATTTCGGAACGGAGGTTCCCCAAATCTACCAAGAGTTGTTTGGATTTTTCTTGTTCACCATGGAGCTTATTTTCGGTCGCATGTGCAGCTAATTACTATGTCAATGATAGCCATAAATTATTTCGGGGTAATCCTCACCGGCTTCTATATCCTCAAGCCGCTGCAACTCGTTCGCCAGGGATGTTTTCTCGGAGACTAGTAGGGAAATAGTCTGCTGCTGACTTTGACTAGACTCTTCTGCGGCGGCCTGGAGATGCAGCAGCTGATCCCCAAGTTGCTTGGAACGCATGCGCTCTGTTTCAAGGAGAGTCTCGCTATGCTTCGCCACTATGCGAATGTTAAGTGTTAGTTTTCGATAACAGAGTCATAATTTCGCACTTGACTCCAGGTCGCGGAGGTAGTTGACTTCGTCTTTGAGAGCCGCATTCTCCGTTTGGAGCGCTATAAGTTCCCCTTGTGTGTGTAATTCTTTCTCCGCGATGGGGGCAGCCGGGGCAGCTGCAGGGGGCGGTGGAGACAAGGGGGTGGATGTGCCGTTATGAGGTTCTGGTGCCCGTGGTAAATCATTGATCCAAGAAGCATCTGAGCCGTCCTTAGGAAACCTTTACACTATGAACACTCTAAAGTCATAGAACGGGAAATACCCACAATTTGTCTGGGTCTAGAACTGCAGGGGAGAGGGCCCGGGACGATTGCCCATCCCCATTTCCTGAGATCGATGCGGTTTCGTCCAGATTTGTACCCTCAGCATTCTTCTGCTGCTGCCGCCGTTTGAGCTATATAGTAGCTCAAATTGATTGACAACGAGAGTTTAGAACCACTACTACCTTGGCCCGCGCTCGAGCTGCCTGCTTGGCTCTTTCAGCGTCAGCCATCCGTAATTGAGTCGACAAGCTGATTAGGAGCGCGTTCGAACTCTGCAGACGACACTTAAAAGTTGAATACGGTTTCCGGGCGCGTTCGACATGTGGTCACGACTATGACGTGTTGCCCTTTGTTTGTCTCAAGCTACATGGTGCATTGAGCTGAGCAATAATTCCAACTCCAGTATAAGATATAAAATTGTAGCTATATAAGAGAAAACGAGACGCGGAAAGCACCAATATATAAGCGGCCACAGGAGAAATAAAACGAGGGTGGTAGCAAAGGAAGCTGTGCCAATGACGAGCGACGTTTACCACCATTGGTTTCGTACATGATGAGTATCAAAGGCGCATGCATCGGGCGGAAGTTAAGAATGCGGGACAAAGACTATAAAATCCACTCTTCGGATCCTGGTCCTGGAGTGAAGACAACAAGGTATAAAAACAAGAAATATGATCATGCCCAGACCTATATGTTGAAGTTTGTCAAATCGTCTTAGACGGAATCATATATAAGAAAACACACCCTAAGAGTGCTATCCCAACTTCCTGTGCAAAGAGCCATGCCGTCAGTGCTAACACCCAGACAACTCACCCTGTTTTCATGTCCAGTGAGAACACCAACACGTTCGCCCTTCAGTGTGTCCCAAACGTTGCATGTCCAGTCGTCATAACCGCCAAAGAGGATGCGACCCGAGATTGAGAAAGCCACAGAGGTAATGCCGCATAAAATATTATCGTGCGTAAATGTATTCAATTCTCGATCAGCTCGGATGTCGAACAAACGACACGACGCATCGTCAGAGCCCGTTGCAAATGCATCACCGTTGGGGAAAAACCTGTACTCTGATCAGCCCTGGCTAGAGTAATAATCGTATAATGAAAACACGAACTGTACAGCATTGATATCTGATTCATGACCAGTAAATGTTTGGGTAGCGCGACCGCTCCGAATATCCCACAACTTTGCTGTGGCATCACAAGCACCCGAAACAAAAACGTTTTGGTTTGGCCCAAGTGATAAGCTGACATAGACAATGAGAATGGTCGAAAATGATGATACACAACTTACCTCATCACATCACCAGTGTGATCACTAAATTCGACGACACGCACTCCGGCTTCGATATCCCAAAGCATGCAGGTCATGTCCCCCGAGCTTGTGACAATTTGGCGGTCATTGATGAATCGACAGCAGCTAAGATACCCTGAATGGGCGCTAAGCTCACGAGCCCCCCCTCGGACATTCGTTCCATCCTTGTTGCTCAGGTTGTAAATAGAGCAAATGTTGTCCAGACCACCGCAGGCGACGAAATTACCAGATGGTGAGTACGCGCAGGTCATAACCCAGCTAGACCTCAGAGGTATGGCATGTACTTTGTTTGTAGTGTACGCATCCCATACGATTAACTTTCCATCCTGTGACGCTGAGACCAGGTGTCGGCGGTCAGCTGCCCAATGCATAGCGTAGATTTTTGCAAGATGGCCTCGAAGGGCTCTGCGGGGGCGCATCACAATGCGTGGTAAGCCGTCAACTTCGGCTGCCATGGCACGTACTAGGAAAGAATGCTGAGCTGATTCTGGAGTTGGAGCATGGTATTACTCACAGCTAGTATCCGCAGAAGACTCTCTTTTAGCACGGATTTTCTCCTTCAGACTTTCTGCTTCCCTGCGTGCAGCAGCAATCCTCTCTTGGATATCCCCTTGGTTTTGAGACATGACTGCGTGTCAAGCTATTCAAACAGATGCGTCGATTCCAAGACCACGAAAAACCTAAGATGGTAAAACGACTTGTAACGAGAGCAGAATAGTTAAACCTTACTAATTGACGGACAATCAAACAGGGAGAAAAAGAGAGGGGTCGGGGGAGATGTGGTAAAACCGGCGTGGGAACGTCGAGGTACAGATGGAGGAACGTACAAAGCTTTGTAAAGCTGTAAGGTGGGTCAACAGGCGTCAGGCACAAGTTGGCAGAACAATCCGTGTTGATGATAGTGATATTACTTTGAAAGACTGATCTTTGCACTTAAGCAAGTTAAGGAAGAAAATACCAAGTGGTCAGTGGTAACATGAACGGAGAATGATGAATGATCTCGCTGTAATCAAGCCGATGAAGCCGGCTCAGCTCCGCTCCAACCTTGTACCACTGACGGTGACAAGCGCTACCCATGGGAGTCTGGTACTGAGTACTTAGTAGTACCCGGTCCAAACGCCATTGTCAATGACAACGAACCTTAATCCATCGACACGTCTGTCATCCATGGATCACCCAGCCTAAGCAGCGTGCGCCGTGACCCCGTTCTGTGATGCCAGATCCATCAATGCAATGGCAGGTAGTTATCGGGAACAACCTATGCAATTTGTCGTATTTGATCGCGGTTTACTTGTAACCAGTGAGGGATCGCTGTTTGGGCTGTATCACAGACTTGAGCTTAATATCCCACGTAGGCCATCTGTCCACCAACGCCTGGTCTTGAAATTGCCGGCGCCATGCGCCACGGTGCTAGAAAACGCTCAACCCATCCGATAAAGTATTGAGCCAGGAGGGCACATAGCCTTGCTATATTGAGTCTGTCGCATTTACCGGGCTACTCAGCGATGTTGGCGCTCGGACCATGCTTAAGCCGAGCAATAGCCACCAGAGGCACTGATGCATGCCTCGTGCTATACTCCCATGAGGGATTAACTACCGGCGGCTAACGCCCCATTTGGGGACTTTATTATAACCCCCCAACTCCCCCAACACCCCTAACCGATCTAATGCCCTTGCTATGAATAGCGTCATCATCAGGAATGGTCCCGTTAATTGGTCCGTTGTCTATAACAAACGGAGGTAACTAACAGATGTAGATACCTAACCGGCACCGCCATGGCACATGCTAGCCCGGACGGGATATAATACAGCGCGCGAGGTAAATTATTGTCGCGGAATCAATGAGTCCAAGTAAGGAAATTGTGATACCATATATCGATGTCCCGCCATTTATGGAGGTGGCGTTGGGTCATGATTCCAGGCACAATTCTAGGGCATGATGCCTTTCGATACCGGTGCGATATTGGTGACAGGAAGTAAACACACAAGAGATCCATCTAAGTGTTAATATTCATCGAAATAAAATAATTCCTCATATTAGCCGTGGAATTTTACCAGCGAACCAAACCGCTGGACGCATGAGTAGTATTTACTTGGAAGGCCACCCAAGTCCAGACGTGGCCTAACAGTAAATGGATAGATTTCATGTTACATCCTTCATTACAGCTTTCATTATTCGCCGCAGGGTTTCGATTGCTCGTGATCGAAATTGTACGACGGCGGGCCATCTCGCAGCGGAGGTAGCACCTTAATATGTCCCCAAGTCAGAGGAGTGCGCTAGGGGCGGTCCTGATCCTTTTGCTGTGCCAATTTTACCTATACCGTCGGCCGTTAATAAAACATCCACGTGTGTCCCACGACATCGCACGTTTTTATCGGAGCACTTACATCTCCTTGAACTTCGAGAGTTCATTTGGTTGCGTGGAATCACCGCCGTTATCAACAGCCATCAATTAGTACCACGCACATGGGCATCAGTGGTGACGTCTAGGCGTGTATCTGACACACTATATTGTCACCCCAGGTCCTAGGTCCTATTGTGGACTTACCGTGCGTTCAGACCTCGTGAATCTGGGGTCGAAGCGCTAGAATAACATTTTCGTTAGATCCTTTCCGTTACCGGCCCAGAGCAAGTTGAATGGAATTTGCCCTCGCGGATTTGACCCAAATGACCTTGTGTCCAAGCAAACCCAGGGGTTCGGACCGAACCATTCGTTAACATGAAACTTCTATGAGTTATGGCCCTATGGGCGCCTGGGAACTTGCCAAAAAGCGTCAAGGTAAGGGTTTGAGCTCCTTCACCGCCTTATAAGCTGACCCGTACATGCTATAACGGAAATGGACAGGTACGTGTTGTTCAAATAGGTCGAGCGGGATTCATATAGGAATCGGTGGGAGTTGGTGGGAGGGACTTCACAATACTCAGGTGTAGTTTGGCTTGTTTGTTCCACGTGATTAGGGGGAAGGCTCAGTAATAGTACACTGCAGCTAAACCGTGTCTAATACATCCTAGTCGATATCTATGCCATGCCCACTGAGTAGCGTGGTTGGCCGCTTCTCCCTTCTTCTACCCAAGAAAGCAAACTAGTGGCAGTTCCTTGGATTTATCGTGCATCATCATTCTCGAGACTCGAACTTCGAGGGCCTCCGCCAACAACAAGTCCTTAGGCTGATTCGGAAAGTCCAGTAGATGGATTTTCGAACTGCGTCTGGGACATGATGCTGTTTTCCGGTTCAGGGGCCTCGAAATGCCATTACCTACAGCGTGGGACCCTCGCGGCGCTGCTCAGATAATAGCCACACCCTCCTGGTGTTGCAGGGTTCAAATACATCAATCACAGAAAACGAGATACATAATATTCCTGAGTGTATCCACTGTCTGCACATTCACTCAACCGGCTATGGCACCTCCCTCCTGCAGGTTGCCCGCCTATTTTGTGACTGTGGACCGCAGGTGCACGGGGCGGCGTGTATTTCATGCTCTCAATACGGCTGGCCACTTAGGATCTCTAAACTACGGGGAAATCCTAGGCGCAGAAAGCAGAAACCGCTATTTTCTACAAAACTGGCCATATGAATTAAAGATCACTTATGAATGAACGAGCGTGGTGATGCCCTCCCATCCTGTCGGTTTACTGGAGTATTTTTTACGGCTCCAGATGAGGCCTTGGATATAAGGGCCCTTGTCGCGAAGTAGCGGCGCAAAAACTAGAAAGCGAATGTCGAACGGTACGTCCTCTACCCTCCTTCGAAATTCTGAGGCGCCCTCATTGTGATATTAGAGGGGACCTCTGGGTTAAACATATGTGCGGAACTTCTGTTCGTGATATTAGCAACTAAAGATCCACAAAGACCTACAGGGAAAGGGTCTTCACTCAACTCTCAGCTGGGTAGATACCTCCACCGGTGCAAAAAACGCCCCCACCTGGACCTCGGTTTGTAAAAGTAACATGCTTGGTTTCAGGAAATAATGATGACTAACGTTCTCCATATAGTTGGGGGAGTTGAGCATGGTACGGGACGGGGAGCCAGAAGCATGTCGCCCGAGATAATGCTGCGAATGCAGCGCTTGTAATTCTAAGACAACAGGAACAACAGGACACCGTAACCGACAATTAGGGCTATCCGGCATATTTATGTTAATTCCTTTCTATTATTTAAACCATGTTCCACCGCTCCACCCGACCTGATCTATTTGACAGGCATTGCATCAGATGAAACTTGTAACGGTGTAGGTTTTTTATACTCTTGGAATTCTTTCCATAAACGATACAGCTTCTTCGCCGGCTTAATTAATCAAAAACGGCTTTAGGCTTTACTACTGGCTACATACAACACAAGCCCAAAGTTTTGCGAGTCTGTTCGTGGGTTTGGGCTGGCGTCTCGGCGTTATTATACTCCTTCAAGTCCACAAAAATGCATTCCGGTATCTTCAGCGGCCCAGAACAGACCGAAATCCAATTCAAGCCCAACCACGTTTCGATTTCACGTCACCTCCATCACGTCTAAATCCAATGCCATGTTACAAGTCGACGGGCGCTATCCGATATTCGATAGAGTCTTTCATCATCACTAATGTGTCCAGTGATGCTCCGCAGCGTGCGGTGGTTTAGGCTCATCCACGAGGTCGGGAATCTACATCTAAGTATAATGCTTTCGCACCGGAGTTCACAAATTGCTCCGCCCTGGCACAGTAAAAGACCGGGTCCTCAGTAGCCTCTCGGTTATTGAAAAATTCCCCCCTTTGGATGGCCTGGTTTGATGCCTCGTTCTCCATCAGGAGAGGCTGTAGATTGCCGGATTCTCGGTAGGCCTGGCTGATGACTTGCCAATTTGGACTCATAATCCTCAAGCACTCGGGCATTCTGCCGGCGCATTTCGTTCGACGTAGTTTCGCTAATGGGTTGGAACCATCTATTAATTTAGGTAGGAATCTAGCGCCATGAAAGTCTACAAAAGCCAGCAGTAGAGGCTGAAATCCGTATCACCACCACCTCTCCTCCCAAATGACTTGTGAGCCCCATCTCTTGCTCCTCCCGATATGCAATTTACCGATATATCTCAATCAGCACAGATAACGCAATTAAACAACTGTATGGCCATCCTCTTCCGTATTGCTTAAGATGATAACTGGGTACAGACCTTCAAGGGCGGGGTCAGCTTCCCATAGTGAGTTACGCGGAATACTGCTCTGGTCCATCGTCCAGCGCTACTTGGACAATAGAATGCAAAAGTGGGTTGGTGGAAGTGGCATTCCCGTAAATGATTAATAATACAACATAGTTGATGGAGTAGTAAAAGGGACTGGGAGCGGGGCTCAAAAGGCTCTGGCAAAGGAGCAAGCGGCCGGTCAAGCACTGGAGGTATGTCTTGTCTTGTCATTACAATCACCAACCTTTATATCCTTATTTGACATGCAAAGGTGATTAAGCACGAAGGCCTTCCGTAACACCGCTACACCTGTGATAGAGTTCTATTCCCACCCAGGCGTGTGTAAGTAGATTTGAGGCCCAGACGGATAAGCAGCGAAATAATTACCATCCATAATTGAAATTTGTTCTTGGTTGGGATGCCGTGGTGGAAGCCCATGAGCATAAATGGAAACAACTCAAAACAACCCGCGGGGTTTTGCCATGGAGATTTTCACCTCAATTTTGGCCTAACTTGGACTTTGCTCCGACTTTGAGATTTTTTCGTCAAATTGGATCAAAAATTTGTGCATCTAAATCCTGTTCGAGTGTTTCTATCGCGAAATACCCCAATGATTCATACTAAATATCTGTCACCGTTAGTTTGCCCGGGGTTGTCACCCATAACAGTAAATGCAAGGGAAAGCTTTTCGGGTCCCCGCCTGAATGAGCCGAAAAATTCATTCAACTATAGAGGTTGCCCCCTAGTGATGAACGTTTGAACACCTTGGCCTAGGATCAAACAAAATTAGCCACGAAATGATTATCAGAATTGATTGTTACAGTGCGCAATTTGAAGAACAAAACTGCTTGTCGCCAACCCATAGCTTGGTCGATCACCTCCCGAATTGCATAAGTGCCTGCCGATGACCGATGGAGTTACTTGTCACATACAAATATAAATAACTTGCGCGAACTTTAAAAGTGACAGTCACACATGGAAGGTCAAAGTCGGTCCTGTGAGGTTTGAAGTTGACAACCTCGGCCAAGTTGGAACCCCGAATCTTTGAAACAACCTTTCTACTTCCCTAATGTTTAGGAGAGTCTTACCATTGGTCGTAGCAAGCGTGACGGGTAAGAACTGATAGTTCGAATCTGCCATTATCTTCAAACACTCCCGTGGCAGGTGTTGTATCGGGGATTTACATCTTCCGACCATTGATTTTGGATGCAATCCCCGCCCAACTGAGGTGAGTGTTGGACGATATCGCGGTCATTTTTATTAATTTCTTATTACAATTTGCGCTATACAGGCAAGGCCTTTCGGAACTCAAAGATACTCCTCAACAACAGGAGGGTAACATCGGTGGAAGTGATCTCTAGTATTCCTGCATAAACATCTAAGTTGTTGATACCCACATGTGTTGTGTGAATCACATAGCGCCCTGTATCTATCCTAGACAAATATGCTTGTTTGTTATGATTTCCGACGCTCCCAGATCTGTGGATATTTTGAGGGGTGGTGCGTTTCTCGATTAAACCCTGCGCACCTGCAAGACAGTCTCCCCTAAAAATATCATCTCTTTTCTTATCTCTTCGACGATTAAATCTTGAATAAGAAACCATCGCTCGTCTTCGCCTCCGGCTGCGCGAAGATGAACTTTCCAGACTGTATTTTCCTTGTCTCGGGTTGTCCCAGCCACTGATTCATGCGTAACATTCGCAATGAGATCATAAATAGTTGTCGAATTTTTCCCATTGCTATCAAGGTCTGGGACAGTTGGTTACGCGCGAAGAAGATACGTGGGGGCGGGTACGTACAATCCTTGAAATCTAATCCCCGAAGGGGGAAATTAACGATAGTGGGATTCTTTTCCTCAACAAATGCATTTTTCGTAAAACGTTTGAAATGGAGAATTATATATTGGGGCAAGTATTGACATTTGAAGCGCCGTAGATGGCCAGCAGACTCCTGCTCCAACATGAGTTTCATGATTTTAATGAAACTTAGAGACTGGCCTGGGTTGTCTTCCCATCATATTTAGCAAGCACGGAGTGGATGCTAACTTGGGGGATGATATTCTTCTCCACCGCGTCCTGGAAAAGGGGTGGTGGGGGAAGATCAACTGCGAGGAATAGAAAAGGAGATACTGTAGCCTTGATATCTGATAAGAGGAAATACAATTGAGCATGCGTCCGTAGCGACCCCAAACATGCATACCGCGGTCGATATCAAAGAGGGGTTTATCATTCTCCCCCGCGTCTGGACGTATGAGGATCTGTTGATTCTCAACTCGGAGCTCTCCCTGAAATGACGCAAAAATGGTACCTGAATTTGTGTCATTTTCGGTAGGCCTTGAGACAGAATAGGATCTCACTAGAGTTCCTTCGCTTGGTACCACCCATATCTTTATGGAGCCGGTTCAGTAACCAACCCAAGAATTCCACAGGATCCCCTTGTTGCTCCAAGCGAAACTTGCCAGAGCTAGCCCTGTTGACTTCTTGAAGAAATTCATGAGGGCTCACTTGACTCTTGAACAGACGTGGATTCCAGAGTTTTTTTGCCAGCCCAGCAAATCGTTTGAGGAGCTCAGACTCCTTGCCCCGGAAATTGGAGAGCAGAAGATAGTCCCGGAGCGGAGGGATATGGAGAAGGGAATGTATGATGACGTTCATGTGATCGTTGCGCTTGATATTGTTAAGACCAATGTATCCGGGCAGGTACGCTTTGGACGCCAAGTCATAGGAAGGTTTCGTAAGGTAGGTTGGAGATGCGAGGTTATCTATTGAGTTTCGCGTAAAGGTTGGGGCAAGAACAAAGGATATATCTTCTAGAGAGGGATCCGATACAAGATAACCATCCGGCAAAACATAAACCTAGAATGACATGGAATCAGACCAAGAATCGTGATCGAGCATAGCTACCTTGGTCGACTCGAGATTGATGAAAACATGGTGGTCGTCGTGAATTGAGTGTGCATAGGCATGTGAACTTTTGCCTCTCCCTTGGAAATACTTTCCACAAACCAGGCAGCCATATGTATTGATATTCGAGAGAGACACAGAACACAATTTTTCAAAGTCAAAGTCGAGAATAGCTCGGTTTATCTGTCCACAGATGAGCCCCGGAAGTTGATTTATTTGAAGACATACCGTGTCAAGGTAGAGATCGGATGCACGAGGTTCTTGCCCAGGAGTGGTGCCCACCTCCTCCGTTGAGGCGTCGCTCATTTCTTGATCATCGGATATTCGAGGCTTCTTGAAGGGTCTACCTAGGTTGTCGGTGCCGCCTTCGTCTTTTCCCATTTCCGCTGGGTGTTTCTGGCGTATTCCTGCCATTTATGAAATATTGGCGCCTAGGTGTGAAATGTGAATAACCGCAATGCACGCGACACTTATTATTAGTGGGGTTATGTAATTAGCTTTGGGATTCAAAATCTCCTTGGGAGTTGTAAAACCTCCGCGTTATACCAAAGCTTCACATGCTCAGGCAATGTCTTCCGGGTCTTAGTCGCAAACTCTATATACGTCGCATCCATTGCAGAAGTTTCTCCTCGGCCGCTGCGGTTTGTTCTAGCCAGCCCAATGAACCGCTTCATTTGGATCCAAGTCTTCAGGCACTTCTAAAAGATATAGACGTTTCTCTCTTGGGGCAGAAGGAGGCGAGCGCAAAATCTCCCAGAGAGCTTGAAATATTGGACCATAGCCTAACACAAGAACCCGTTGAGAACCCAGAAGAGAATGTGGGGCGCCGATCTCCTGCTGCGCGCTTCGGCAGTCATAGCATTGGCGCAGTAGTACTTCCATTTCAACTCCAATCATCCATCAATCTTTTGATATCAGGTAATGACATTGCCAAGACTCGTTATTCTAATATTTACCGAGAGAGTCAGAATCTGACCGCCCACAACTTCGCAGTGATGCCAAACGCCTATTTTACGACGGGGAGGTGGGTAAGGGACCAGAGGGTGACTGGGAGGCTCGGTATGATACGAGATATAAATCTCGCCAACAAGCTGCGCGCCATTCGGAACGAGATGGAACCGCTTTTGTGTCCATCGCGCTCCCTGCGCATTATTCAGCCATATATTCTGTTCTGGAAAGTATCAAGCGCAGACTAGAGCCTTCATGGCGGGTTGAGAAGGTTATTGACTGGGGAAGTGGAACTGGGAGTGGGCTCTGGTTGAGTTTCCCTGCTATTTCGAAATCCCAACCATGCTTAGTATATTCAGGGCATCACTTTACGCGTTCCAGAAACATACTCAACACTCGGACAGTCATGACCTGCAGGTTTCAGACTCCACTATCAATACGTATCTTGGGATCGATAAGCGCGACGGCTTAGTGGCGATGGGCAAGCGCCTTTTTCGAAGTATGCTGAACCTCGACAAGCGAATATACTCTGACACCCTTCTAGACATCGGATTAGGTGGTCTGAGTTTAACATGGCAGAAATCTTTCAAAGATGATGACAGGATACGGAGGATGGACGGACACGGCGTTCTCGCACTCTCGCCTTCATGCTGTCGTCGTTGTCGACTTCACTTGCTCGAAAGAATCTCGTCAAAGAAATGTGGGAAAGCGGAGCACATGTTATGGTCCGTTCACATATTTATAAAACGATAACACGGCAGCTTGACACGATTTGTGTTTTAGGTGATTATAGATCATAACACAAAATCTGGGTTTACAGCCGTTGCTGAGGCGCGAGAATATTTACTCCAAATGGGTAGGAAGGAAGCAGAGGATCCAGATGCTGCAGAGTGGCCTATCCGAGGAGCTCATGTCATTGCACCCGTAAGAACATTAATTATGTGCTTCTCGGTGATCATTTCATCTTTTTTTTTTTTTTGTAAAGTGCCCACATGATACATCATGCCCATTGCATCGCGCTACCTCGAGCCATCTGGTTTGCGGTTTTACACAGCGCCTGCAAAGGCCCCCATTCGTTCGTTTAACTAAACATTCGGGTGTCGGACATGAAGACATAGGCTATTCGTATGTTGTTGTGCGACGTGGACCAAGACCCGAGGCTTCCACAACTACAATGGGGAGGCTCGGAGAAGTTGGATTAAATGCCCTGGCTAAAGAAGCCCTTGCCCAACAAT
This sequence comes from Infundibulicybe gibba, assembly GCA_015501065.1. Lineage (NCBI taxonomy): Eukaryota > Fungi > Basidiomycota > Agaricomycetes > Agaricales > Omphalinaceae > Infundibulicybe > Infundibulicybe gibba. The sequence goes on from JADNYI010000001.1 coordinate 1,837,056, forward strand.
CTGTAAAAGAACTGATCGTCCACACTGAACATGAACGGACATCGACTTCCCCCGACCAATACAACTCGACCGCAGCTATTAATGCCCCTCCTAATGTTGACTCCCTGTCACAGGAGGAGCTCAACACCGCCCTGAGGCTCGAGGCGTTTAGCTGGCCACGCCTCGTTTTTCCACCGCTCAAGAAAAGTGGACACATCATTCTAGATGGGTGCACGCCTGAAGGTATATCCAGATGCTGTCTTATCTTGAGCTCTATTAAATTACCAACAGGGAAAATCATGCGGATGACAATACCCAGGTCACAAGGTAAACAGCCGTTTTATGACGCTCGAAAGTCCAGTTGGGGGGATTTATTCCCTCACCCTCCAAAAAATGCCCCGCAAGAACGCCCGCAGTTCCTTCGATCCAATGATGCCAAGCCAATAAAAGGAGGTGACATTGGTAAACGGCGTGGGTTCGATATGACAAAAAACCAGCCAACATACGCTTCGATCTCTGACGAAATCAAGAAGGAAAGAAAGAAGCGTAGAAAGAATCGGGAACAATTATATTAGATCCCCTTATCTATTTTCGAATGTTCGGCACGTTGGTAAACTAGTAATCAGATATATGGATTCCTGGCCCCTGTCTTGAGCTAAGCATCACCTTTGTTATTGGGGTAACTAAAAACCATATCAATGGAACAACCCGGGGGGGGATGGGCGAGTTGGGAACTGACCAGGTTTGGCTCCGGGGGATTTGGATTTACGATTATCGTCCATATCTTTCGAGTTTCCAGTCACTTTCTTGACGGAGGTCATGAAATGTCGGATATTTTTTATGACATCCTCAACTGGGAAGGCCATCTATGAAACGTGAGTCGGAATCCCGAAATAAATAAATAAAATACTTACTGTGGCAATCGGGGTACGGATATTACCAGCTTTGTCTGCTCTCCATTCACTGGTACCCTGTATACGTTGGATGTACCCGGCAATATCATCCGTGACTGTCCCACGACGTTCTGAAGGCATGAGACCTAATGGTCCAAGAAATCGTCCGAGTTTTGGAGTAATAGCCCGGATCAAAGCAGTGGTAGACAGGATTGTGGTTGCCCTAAATCGGTTGTTGATAATCTGTACAATATTTCAGCAACGCCCACATCATCCTTGGAAGGTATAACCGACCCCATCAATGAGTTCGGGGCCTCCAACAATATGCGCGCCGGCTTTTTTGGCTTCCTCCGCTTGCCGTCCCTCCGCGAATACCAAAATTTTGTCCTCACTTTTCGGTTTCGCCTCCCGGGGTAAGTTGACACGTCCTTTGGGTACAGCTACTCCGTTTTTCATCTCCGTCTTGATGAATAACTCGTAGGTGCTGTTTGGAGAGGCAACCTCCACGGCCTTTCCCAAAACTATAAATACGCGCACCCTGTTTACACAGGATCTGGACACTCACGCGTAGAACTGCTATGGCATCGACGAGAGACAAACGCTCAGATGTATTGATGGATTTGTCGAGTTTCGCTGCCCTCCTCTTAGCTTTCGCAGCAAGTGCTTTCTTCGAAGGCACTCGAATCTTGGTCTGCTTGTGCCGAGGGGCAGAAACAAGTTGGCTGGTCGTAAATTGTCGTATGCAATTGTGCTGTACGTGAAGAGATTAGTGATGGGGGATATACACAATAGTTTTGAACATACATGCAACGGGGACACGCGGCAATATTGGTTAAAAAGTCCTAACATGATGACCTTGGTAGCGACTATTAGAAAATGAACGGAATGGGACGATCGTGAGAATATTCTGTCAGAATGCTTTTAAAACTCCGCGAAATATAGCTGGCTAACGGTTTTCTGGGCCCAATTCTAAGCAAGTTTGTAGTACGTAGAAACAGGACCTCACCAGATGCTGGCTATGCCCCCACTGTGGTGCACATTACCCGCGAATTTCTGATGACGGGAAAACTTTCACGAATTTCTTTTCCTGGCGGTGTCGTGAGTGCACCAGGCATGTGGACGTGTTACTGATGTAAACTCTCTGAATATATCCCCGCCGATTCCAGAAGAAAGATCCCTCTCAATTGGTGCTAATTGGCGCCTAGCTAATCGATCATATATATTAAACCGCAATGATCTATGTATGCCGTGGTAGGTTTTCTGTTACAAAGTACACATTCCAAGTGTGCGGGCGTGCTTACCCCTGTTTGCTTGATTCTCCGAGTAGAGTTGCACACCCCAGCAGTTCAAGGGACCATCGATCCGGAAACCAAGTATGCCATGTAAATATTTTTCGCGCTAAATCACTTCCCCCACATACGATTGGGTACACACACGCTGGACAGTCGCGGTTCCTGCACGAATCCATTTATTCCTGAAAATTTTCCATGAGACTCCAATGAGGGCCTAAACTTCTTCCGAGTAGCTGCCGGCCGTCCCACGCAATAATTCTGGAAGTACAAACATCTAGGCCCCTATAGCGGGTCAACCTACAGGAGTTCCAGGGTGTTGGCCATGGGACGCTGGAGCTGAAATCAAAGTTCTTGCAGATACAAAGCGCGAAACGGTTATTTTTGTTTCCCGCGTAGTCGGAAACCCAGTCGATTGGTCCAATAGTAGTTTATTACCTGAGCGGCGGTGTAGTAGCACCAACGAAGAGGCGCAGTGTGGGGCAATAGCCGACATAAGATTAGCTGCCATAACAAGGGTTGAGGAGCACAAACACGCGGCCATCAGACTTATTACTGGATTGCTTCACGGCCCACAAGCCAGCTTGTTGTCCGCATTTTGGGGTGAGTAGGAAGGTCCGTGGTTCCGTATATGCTGATTTAATATTAAAAAAGTGAATTCGGCCAGTGGAAGCCGTAGTCCAAATAAAAATCGTAAAATTACAGACCATCGCGGGACTTTGTGTCGTCCCGGTTTTATTTGGAATGTTGTGCCAGTGACCTAATAAAATTTATCCTCCGCAAAGCGGGTTAGGTGCACCAGGGCAGGGAGGAGACCAGCCTCCACAATAATCAGTCGTGTGCACCCTCAGTCGAATCTAGGGTGATTGGCATTCTCTGGTGCCCAGAAAATAATCTGCGATTCAAGTGAAGGACAGTGATATTGAAAGTCGACATACGCTAGGGTATGGAAGCAGATATTGCATGGAAACAAAGCTAGTATTTTCTGATTCTGTTGGGCATGCCACCCTAGGTCGGGCTGATAATCGCCAGGTATCCGAGGAAATATCTGCGAGTCGCGTGTGGAACGGTCCTATTTTAAACCCGTAAAATAAAATGACGTTAGAGGAAGCCGTGAGAATGCGCGGAAAGTGAATTTACGAACCCCGTGTTTCGAGAGTTTTTTCAAACTTGGATAACTGCGAGCTCCCAATGTCTTTGCTGCGATTCTCCCAAGCTCGATGCCTTCCCCGAGCGGCTGATATACAGGTCCGCACATATGCTGCCAAAGGCGAACCTGCGGGCGACCCCAAAAAAGAAATTATTCGACGCGTACTCTACCCCAGCAATATGCGGAATCGTCCAACACCGTCGGTACCTGGCGCCCCGACGTTGGTCGCGCTATTCAACATGCGATTCCCTCTGTGCAAGCCCATCACACTATAGAACGCGCGTGGCTGCTTCACCGGAGGCATCTACGCAAGAAACGGGAGTCGGAGTTGGCGAGGAAGTTTGAATGCATGAGAAAGGCTATGGAGGAGCTTGAACGACTGGACAGTCGTTTGTTTATGGAAGCAAACAAGCAGGAGGATCCCCGGGCTCGATCGACGACGGAGATGGAGTTGATGAAGACTTTGAAGAGCTCGGAGGTACGGACACTAGAGGCTAGGGTTCGTGGACTGTTTCCCCGTGAGATGAGAATTCCCATCGACACACCTTCCCGGACTGGCTGGAACTATGACTGGAAACCTTTCCCTCGACCTCTTTAAAGCGTGTTTGTAGTATCCACTCATTACCATTCGCCCACCGCTGATCATACATCCAGCCCGATTACACAGCATCCCTGATAGTTTATAACATGGTATTTCAAGCAACCAGACTCCTTTACATTTATTATACACCATGCATGGGCTGTTGGAAAAAATCTTGTTTCGAAAGGAAAACGGAAGGGAAATGAACACAAAGACGAAAGCGAATCAGTTCCATCGATCCTCTCGCCCCATGGACTCCGAAAGCAGAGGGGGCTCTCCCCCTCGTCCGGCGGACCCGGTTTTCCCAAGGACTGTACCATGGACTATTTCAAGCGTCTCAGTCCATTTCTGCAATGCAGAATACCGCTTCTTCTCGAGACTTTGTCTGCCAATCATAGTCAATGGTGCACAGGCTGACCGCATGAGAACTCACTTTCGGTCAAGTTCAAGTCGCATGCCGACTTGATCAATCCTTCCTTCCACGGTTCCTTCCAAGATAAGTCCAATAAGGAGTTCTTCCACTTCTCCAATTTCGACATTGAGTTGCTGAAGCAAGGTAAATTCATGAATCTCTGTTCGCACGCGCACGAGCATCAGACAACGCACTCGAGCAAGAAAGGAGAGCTCGAGTCGAGTATAAGGCTTGATCAAGTCGATGAGATATTGGGTCCGCAAGCTACGAAGTAATTCCCCAATATACGCTCGAATAAATGAATCATCCATGATGGTAGATCGGTTATCTTGTAGAGGTTATAAGTCCGGATGTAAGGCTAGGTTCACCTAAGCAATATACCTCGCAAAATCTTCTCTGCGGAATGCACTTCTCTTCGTTGGTATGCATCAACAAGGTCTGTCATTGCTTTGATTTGAGGATCAGACTTATACCTATCCACCCATTTGGTCGCTAACGGAAGGGTACACAAAAGGGTGTGACCTACGGTTTAGTTTCTTGGCTGTCGAAAGGGTTTACTTCGCTTCCCGTCAACATGTTGGCCAACACAAGGTATTTGAGAACTTGTATTCGTTGGGGTGACCCTGCTTCATCGTAATTGCGAAAAGACTCGAAGAAGTCTTCGCTTGCTCGATTCCATTGTCCTAATGAAATTATTCGTGGGTGTTTTTTTTTGCGCTGTCAAAAAGTGCATACGCTCGCCCATCCACATCTTCCCACCACATTCCTTGATCACCCCCATAATCCGGGGATGAGGAATTGCGGAACGCACGTCGTTCGTGGCGTTGTAAATTTCCTATCGTAACTACATATCAGATATTATCGTTATGAAAGTCGAGCGAATCCACCTTTAACTTCTTGAAATTCCTCGTTTCATTGTACATTTGAATCTCAAGAGCGTATATCTCGAGTAATTGAGTTCCCCGTTGAGACTGATCGTCAGCCTCACTACTAGCACCTGTGGCGTTATGGAGATCACGTATTAACTGGACATATGGAATGAGATTTCAGCCGCAGAGCATAAAGTTGGGGCGCTATACCCGAGAAAGGCGGGGGTACTCCTTGCGATCAAGCCAAAGCTTTGCAAGTTTCAGGTTGGTCTTAACGGAGAGTCTCTGGACGATGGATCAATAGACTTCCAGGCGCGATAACAGCCAGAATACCTCGTTTTTTGCTTCCTCCAGAGCATCTTTCGTTGCTTGATAAAACTTCTCCAAGATGTCGACTTCCACAGTACCCCCTTTCCCCCCGCCAACGTAATCCAAGATACCATTGATTGTCTTTTCGGAATAATTACGCGTCACGGCTGATTTTGTGTAGGTCAAGAGTCGTATGTATGTTTTCAGCGCGTCTGTTGGTCGGCGGAGCACCAGGAAGAGAAGCTTGGTGGACTGTTTGAGGGCCTTGAATCCCCTGGGAGATCAGGAGAGTAACTCTGTGTTATTCACGACCAGTGGTTTCCAAAAAGCATACCAATCTCCTTGCTCCGTTTCTTGATCAACAATTTCCCGGAATTCTTTCAGGGCTTCCTCTGGATTATCGTCCTTTTTTGCTTGGTGGGCTTTAGGCTGTTATCTGAATCTTTGAGCTGAAGGTACGGACCTTTTGCCTTGTAATACAAATTTTCAACATCAGCACTCCCGGACTCATTAGCTTCGTCCTCGTCTGTGAAGTCGAAACCATAATCCTGTGCGGGCGTTTGCAAGTGGGTATTGATAGATTAGGGAGGGTTCACCTCGTCGTCGCTGCCTTGCATGTAATCGGCATCATCATCATCCATGGTGATAGGGCAAGGTGTTCGTGTTCTTGATTAAATGCTGTGCAATCAGTCGCAGATAAGTGGTGTAATATATGATCTCCTGTCTTGAAGGTATGCTACAGAGCAGCAGCTTGAGCGGGAAAGACGCAGGGTTGCAACTATCAATAAATATCACGATATGACCCATTTTTGGACCAACACATTGGAGTTTTCATCATGGAATCGAACCGTCCCTTCCGGGGTTCTAACTACGCATACACAATAACATAGCTATTTCTTTATTTTAAACAAACGTATTAGACTTTACACAGGTGGATAGGGTACGCCGATGTTGGTATCACAAGGTATTTGGGCTGGGCTAGGTGCCCCGTTGGTGTCGCTGCTAAGAGTTGCGAAATAACGGATAGGAATTAAACATCAAATTGCTCCTCCGGTAGAAGCTCGGCGGTGGAGGAAATTAGGTGTCGCAGGAGGGATAACTCGGAAGCCAGTGGTTGACAGGGCAGTTTGTAAATCACCACCGATTCTCATCGCGTTTGAATCCATCGGCGTACGAAACAGATTGAACTTCGTTGATGGATGTGGTGGTGTTAGAACTGATTGCTTGATATCAACTTGTTTGATGGATGAATGGGGTGGCGCGACCACGCCAGCAGAAGCTTGGCCGCATTGGGTATGCAGCATTGCTTGGCTGACCTCGCCACTAGCAAAGGGCGTGATGGGCAGCAGCCATTTCTGGAAGTCTACAGTACCACCCAGCGCAGGAGAACCATGATCTTGAACCAGATTCGGAGTAACGGACGGTCCGCCGTCTCGTGGTTTCCAGGTTTCATCATCGAGATAGGGGGCTGTGAATGTCTGCTCCTTCATGTGAGCATCGTAAGTCCCAGTGGACTCCTGGATTCCTTCGGCAGGTCCAATATTGTCATTAATTAAATTGTAATATTCAATCCGCTCGTCTTCGGTAAGTGGACGCTCGAGCTCCTCATCCAGTGAGAGACCTAAGCCGCATTTTGAAGGGATAATTGCGTCGAACGAAACTTCCAAGTCAGACGAAGCCACAAGAGAGTCGTCTAGGTATCCAGGCTCCAGGTTACCAGCGTTGGAAGACAGGAGCTCGGTCAGAGGTGTGTCAGGGGGGCCCTCAGAGTGGGCGAAGCCAGATGGAGGGGAGCTCCAGTCAAATTTTTCATCGGGGCTACTCAAGTTAGGTGATTCAACGGATGAATAGCTCGTGATATGGGCTGGAAATTCCGGCCTTTCTTTTTTGGGGCACTTTGGTGCTAGTCGGGCCTTCAAAAAAACCTTGTTGTGTGGTATAGATTGGGTATGGGGTTGGTTACGATACTAGTTTCCCGGAAGTTGGTTTAATCAACCTAGGCAATCAAATGTCGTTACCTGTGTCGCTATGGGCTTTGGCCTGGCCCCCAGCACTCGCCCGCGCGTTAGATTGGTGTATCTATCCTCCTTGGCCACACGGAGACCTAGCAAGATGTTCACTAGTCACGACGATCAACATCAGTATTTGGCTGTACCTCGGGAGTGGAAATAATCATATATATGCCTGCGATCAACGTTGTATTCTTCTTGGAAGACCTGCCGAACTGCAAAACTGGGCATCTTTGCTCCGGGGAATATGAGTGCCTCCATTTTGGCCACCAATTCAGGGTCAAGACGACTAGCAAGACGCTCCGGGTTCACTCTTCGTGTCTTCGGACGACCGTCGTCTGAGTGGAGCTCATAAGATAGCTCAAGTTGCTGTGATATAAGGGTGCGGTTTGGGAGCCCATATGGAATTACCGTGGTTTCGTCGTGATTAGGTTTCGCCATTGAAAGATGATGGAGGTAGGTTATAATAGTGCCAGTGACTGAATAATGATTGGGTGATTTCATTTCAAATAGTTAATTTCTCACGGGAGACAGGAATGATAATTGTACGACTATACACTCAGAAGTACAGACTTGCCGCAAATACGACTTGGAAGGCGATTCAGAATTCATCAGATGGAAGTAAAAGTACTCACTGTCCCTTTTGATTTTAATCTGCGCTTCTTCCATTTTCTTAAATAACTCGGCGTCTCCGATTACTCTCGCTGCATCGCGAACCTCCCGGCATGTTTCATCCAGTCGAGTAATCACTCGAACAATTGTGCCTTCTGCCACATCCGTCAGGGTTGTGATTTTCTCAAACGGCTGAAAGAAATATATCATTTATCAAGACTTCTATGGAAACAGCTCACCATCCCCTTCGCCCATTCGTATACCACCTCCATGAGCCCAAATTTCAGACTGGTTTGGAAATCTGCTGCTGCAACCTTATGAAAATCTTGTGTCCGACTGATTCTTTCGCTGATGAGGATGATAGCATCGCGCCCAGCTTCTAGTTTTTTGGGAATTAGGGGTTCAACGTCTGTTTTCTCCTGGAAGACGAAGCAGGAAAGAAGGGCGACGACTTCCTCTGGATCATAATTGGCCAATGTATTTTCAAGGATGAGTTCAGTGAGCACCAATTCATTGGTAGAATTGATCTATTGATGTCTGAGTCGAGAAACGTATAATTCAATAAATTCAATTACCTCACAAGCCACTCTTCCTTTTAACAACACCGTCGAATTTTCATCAATAAATTTCAGCTCTTTCAAGACCTCGACGCGTTGCTCGTAGTCGGGAATGAGCTCCAGGTTCTGGTCTGATATTGCAAGCCTCAAATAGGCCAAATTCTCCCGTAAAACCTTCTCTTCATGAATGAAAGCTAACTGAGGGTAGGTTAACACGTTCATCCGGTTGCCGATGCATGACGCGTACATGTTCGCAAAAATCAGGGCATGAAGTACACTGTTGATCAGCGAGACGTCGAGAAGTGGTGTTTCTTGCTCGCAAATTTTCCTGGAATTCGAGGGCACGCACACGATTCCAATCAACCTCGGGTATGGTCCCATTCACATTCCACTCTGTCGTAAGTTGGTGAAGGTTTGCTACTGCATCTTGCATTCTGGAAATAAGATGACGGTGCACAATACCATCGACGTCAACCTTGGATAGAATGCGGAAATGTCAAATTGGGACCCTCATGTATAACACTTAAGACCAACCTTAATTGATGAATTAGTAACGAGTAATATGCTCGTCAGTGGTATGATTCGAAGCTCGTATGTTCCTTCGTCGATCATCAATGGTGGAGGATGAGGAGGCCATAGGGGTGGGACGGATTTAGAGGCGTCTGTTCAATCAATTAAGCAGAATCATCCCTAGAATCTAGTAAAAAAAATAACCTGTATTTCTAGCTTTCGTATCGTGGTCAACGAATGCTAAGATGTAGTATGTTTTCATCTTCTCGGGTTGGGATACGAGCGCAGGGGCGGGATTCAGGAGCACGGCAACGTTACCCGACCTAAAATGCTACAATCGAGTGTTAGTTCATTGAACTCAGGAGTAATCTTGACTCTACATTGTCATGGACAATGATTACCCGCCCCGGAACTAAGAATTTGAGGCCCACGGGGTGTCTTATCGCTGAATTCAGGAGTTTTTCATTACTCCGCGTTGTGCTGAGACAATCATCATAGAATGTATCGATACCAGGAACGCATATGTCGCAGGTAAGCTTCTGAAGCCGGGATAACACTTTCTCGCCCTGAGGAGCGCATGAACTGAAAAGATCGCTGGGAATTAAAGTAAAATCAAATATACCTCTGTGACCTCCTTTTGCTGATCAGGCAGGAGGCGTTGAGACGCATTTTCCGAAAAGCTACGTTTGATCATCTCTTCCACCCGTAGCGCTTCCACGCGAAGTAGATTCAAAATCATGTTATATGTCAATCGAAATTGGGAAGATAATTTTCCCGGAGTACCAAGCATCATGGTAAGCAGCGTTCCTTGCTATGGTTGGGATATTATTTAGTCATGAGTTGGACTTCTCAAAGGGACATACCTCCGGAAGACTATCATTCGCAACAATGATAACCGTTCCAGTGGGATCTAAGCCTCGACGGCCAGCTCGGCCAGCCATCTGCGTATATTCACCTGGAGAAATATCACGAAAACTTCTGCCATCATGTTTTCGGATGCCTGAAAAAACTACACTTTTAGCAGGCATATTGACACCCTATCACGAGCTACTAGTGAGTATGAGGGATGATCCGGAAATGAGAAACAAAACCATTGCAAAAGTCTCTGTTGCAAAAAGGATCTTCACCAAGCCTCGAGCAAAAAGAATTTCGACGACCTAAGGAAATATGAGGGTGGTTATTAGGTAGTATTCATGGCTAACCTACTTCTTTTACAAGGGGGAGAAGGCCACCATGATGGACACCAATCCCACGAGTTAGTAGGTCTCGCATCCTGCCGATTTGGGGCAGGTTTTTATCCGATCCTTGGTCGTATGAGCACGATAACAATGATACACCCCTTCTAACATACGTACCTTTAAGCCTGGAGAGCGCTTTTTCAATCGCAAGTGAACACTGCTTTTTTCGACCGAGGAACAAAGATCAGCATTTGCAAGAGTAGCCGCATTCTCCTCGCAACGTTTCTTAGAGAAAGTGAAGACAACAACGGGAAGTAATGCCTTTTTGCGCAAGTTTCCCAGAAGATGAACAAACAGGTTCTTGTCTTGGGGGATGTGTGTCCGAGGTGTACTGCCACCATGACCCCCCCTCGGTTGAGACGAACCACCTCCCCGGCCTTGAGCACCTCCCCGGCCTTGAGCACCCCCGCGTGGTTGTCCACGCTGTGTAGCTTTGGCACCAACTTTATGTACCGGAGGTAATCCTGCTGCCTCTCGCTCCTTATCCTGTTTTCTTCGTAGCGCCTCTCCTGCATCCTTGTACCTATTATAGAGATTGAGCCGTGAGCGAGGAAGGGGCCATTGAGGAGACGCTGAATACCCTTGACTTAAGAAATTCCTCTTGGCATCCACAATCTTATGCAAATCTCGCCCTGCGTATAAGAAATGCTCCAATGGAACTGGACGCTGGGGAGTGGATATAACATAAATGTCTTTTTTCTTGGTTCGCCTTTGTTTCAAAATAATTAGCGCTTTGAGTATATTAACACAACACCCACCCAACCCAATCTGCAAATTCCTTGGTGTTTGGCACGGTCGCCGACAGAAGAATGATGTTGACGTGCTCAGGGAGCATAATAATAACTTCTTCCCATACAACCCCACGCTACGATAGTTGACGCATTAATCATTTGATATGGAGGTACACTCACTTCGGCATCGTTGACATAGTGTACTTCATCAAATATCACAAATTCCACGTCGCGGATTAGGTCGGCCCCCTTATATAACATACTTCGCAAAATCTCTGTCGTCATGATGAGACAGCTAGCTTCAGGATTTATCTGGACATCTCCCGTCAATATTCCTACAGATGACGAGGAAAAGGTTTGCTTGAAATCTCGAAACTTTTGATTGGAAAGGGCCTTGATTGGGGATGTGTATATTGCGCTGATAATGATCTAAGGCCACCTGATATTGGCTCAATATCAAGTAACTCACCGTGTCATATGCCTTTCAGCCAATGCAATCGCATATTCCGCAACAACAGTTTTCCCAGCAGATGTATGAGCAGCAACAAAAATAGAGTCACCCAGTTCGAGGTGATATACGGCCTGTTTCTGGAAAGTATCAAGCTCAAACGGGTACTGGATATGGCGAGTGTGAATAGACGAACTGATGAGATGAGGATACCCCCAAACCTTATGCGCCATTTCAGGGACCAGCTCTCGAAATTTTGAAAGAGGCATATTGACATCAATGACATGAGCCCAATCGCGCTTTTGAATTTTCGGATGCCGCATCTTTCTATTTGAGACGACCGCTGATTTTATGGAAGCACCCTGCAACTAAGGTGAGTGGGGCCTTGTTCTGGTCAGAGATTGATGTTTACGGTCATTGGCAGAAACTCGTCAATCTCCGCGGGTTGGTGTGTGAGGTGGGTAGTGTCTGCCACTTCGAATATGCCATCCTCTTGATCCTGTCTTAGGTATAAAGCACCACCTAAGTCATATTGGTATCACTCACCCCAGCCATAGCGTCTTGATGTTCAGCAAAGCGTGCCGGTCCTATAACAACATCTTTCCCAAGCTCCTCCCCGGGGAGATGTAATCCACGAGTGAAACCAGGTGCTATTGTCTTCAAGCCATCCATGTTTCGATCGCTATCGCCCATTTTCCCAGAACCCAAGACCTTGTCTTCAAGTCCTCCTGGCCAAAAAGGTATATTTCCAGACTTTCCTCTAACAAAACTGGTACTAGGCCCAGGGGCACGATCCATAGACGTTGAATTGAGTCCATTTGACACTGGAGCTGTCGGTGTCTGACATAAAAAAGCACATGTAACGATTCATAACGGCCCCAAGAAAATACCCTACCTCAGCATAGCCAGTAACCCGACCTTCTAGGCCTGTTCTTAAAAATTCCAGGGACGTTGGTAATGGGGACGGATTGAAGCTCAAAAGAGATGGTATTGATAAATGATGCTTCCAGTTCCTGCAATCGTATTAGATGAGATTGGACAAACAATTCAATTAATTGTCCTGTCATACACTTGATAGCTAGAAAGCCAATGCTGCGGTAAATATGACCTTGGAGTGAGGAGTTGCTGCTCGATGTGCTGATGAATCTGTTCGCGGGAGGGTAAACGCGAGAGACCTAGATCGTCCAAAATGTCTGTTGCGGCATCATTATTTTCCTCAAATGCGTTTAAAATCAATCGAGCATGTTCGTGGGGATCCATCCCTGCGAAGGATTTGAAGTGTGGGTCAACGTTGAAGGACCAATATATTCTCAAGTGGAGGGTGCGAACCTAAATTTGAAGACTTATAAATCAAATCGGAAAGGCATGAACTGCATAATGTTCCAGACGATAAGATCTTGTTTGAACCTGCTTACTGATCCGCAACTTGCCAAACCATCACCAATAAGCAACCTAGCCGACTTGACTCGCCGTCGAATGCGAGTCCCGGGCATTTTTCACACCGTTCGTTATACTTACCAGAAGGAAAGGATAAAGAAGTGTGCGGAGCGCTTGAATAAAGTATGCTAATGGCTGAAATACAAATTGACAGGTAGTCCCACTGCAACACAATCCCAAATACAATCACAAAAGAGGGGTATGTAACACTACATAGATAGTAGGAGGAACCGCAAGAAAATGATATCTAGTGTCCGCCATCGAATGCTGGGTGGCCATAAACACCTTTTCATGATTATAAGGCTGTATAGGGTAAGGGATGATGATAATCATAACAAGTCTGGTGAGCACGGCTGCCTGGGTTGTTTCAGAAGTTTATTTTCTTTTGGGCGTAAACGCATTGAAGTCGAATGAACTGTTGGAGTTTTGCCTCCATTAACTCCTTCGACGCATTGGCTTCAAGCTCGTCGACAATAGCCTCGGACAACCCACTCCCTAAGAGTAAGGGCCTGCCAGATTTCAAAAATGCCTATCATAAAAACATTCAATTCAGATTCCCTAGAAACCAAGCACTACTCACAAGAATGTCGTCCCGCATTCCAAGACCCATTCTATTTTGAAATTCATCATCTTGAACCCATGGGGACGTAGGAACCCAGAACTCTCTATACACAATATTTTCGAAAGCGCCATGACTGGCGATCCATGAATGCAAATGCGTGGCAGCGTCCACACTACCACCTAAATTTCGCGCAGCGAGGCTCAGAAAAGCAAGCCAACGGGGCCACCACGGGGCTCCCAATTGATGCGTCCCCAACTCGATGCGCCCGTGGTTGTGGTCATACACATGGAAATCAAACTCCATAAGGTCGATCAATCCACCTGAGCGGAGGACTCGGCTAATATGACGGATCAGCCCTTCATAATCTCTGATCTGAAAATGAAAAAAAAATTAACAAAATAATCAGAGAAGCAGAAGCGAGGACAAACCCCGGAGGAGATAAGACGCGCGTGAACTACGTTGAAATCACCGTAAAAATGTTCCAAACCAAGGTTGATATCATCGACTTCACTCCTAAAACATGCTACGTGGTCAGGTTGACGTTGGAAAATGGGAGTTTGCGCATCTCACCTGCAATTTGGAGGCATTGAGCTAAAAATCCAAAAATGAACAACTTCCTGATAAGTAAGTATAGTTCAACACACATAGACTGCATAGGGACCAGGTCAACTGCCACAGCATTACAATTGGGAAGTCACGCGCGACATCCATTATCCTAAAAAAAATAGAGTCGGCTCAAGACTATGGCGAGTATTAGAACAAATTACCAACTTCCACTTCCACAGCCCAGATCTAGGCATGATTTTATCTCCCCTGGCAGGTCATCGACCATGATAGCCTCGAGGGGAGGGGGTATTTCCCATAATTTCCATGAACATTAAATGCTGTTTATCTGCAAGATTTTTGGCGAAGAAAAAAAGAAAGTTTATGTGGACATACCCAAGCGGTCTAATTCCTCGCCGTCTGCTGGTAGACGTATATCTCGGAGTAATTGTTTAACTCGCGGCCGTATTCTTGTTTATAGGCTTGGGCCCGCATTGAGCTTGTCATTGACCAGACGGACGGCGCTGGTGAGTTCGAGCGCATTGAGACATCGTATGAGGTGACTGAACTCGGTCCTTGACTGGGGACTGGACTGAAAGGTGGTAGCGACGCTACCGAATAAATATCACTGTCATCGAGATCACTGTCAGTGTCGTCGAAGTGGATGCTTGGACGTTGGATGGGCATGAGCTGAAGCATCAGACGAGATGTGGTAGAAATGAGGTATATAAGTAATTCAAAGCAGTATTTGACCTTATAACTGGAGTCCCCGTTTGAATCGTGTGAGATGGAGCCACGGCGGATATCAGCAACCAGACCGACTTGCTAAAACGTGGTGGAACCTCATCGGAGATCTGTAACATGTGATCTCCCCTTCCCTCTCTTCGGGGCTCCGAATCGCCTTTTCGTGTTCAGCTTCCTGCCTATTCTTGTCACAAACGATTTGATTAACACAATTGACTCTCCCCACCACCATACAGGGCTGAAATCTATCCTGATTCCTCATGGCAGGCTCTCGGAAAAAAGCCCCGACGCAAATATCCAATATTGTTCTCATCGCTTCACAGAAAAACATACAGACCCTACATAAACTCAATCTCGAATACGTATGCGCTAAGCCAGTTGTGTTTCAAGATTTCATCCAAAGCCCAACGCCCTGCGGGAAATTTTGTTCCAAGTCGACGCTTAGATTGGCTATTGGAAGTCGGGAACACCGCGGAAGGGACGTTGTTCCGGCGATCAACTGTCCTGCAAAGAGAGTAACCGGGCGCTTTTGCGATCGTTCCGGATCCATCTCACAGGAAATCTACTCGCTGAGTCTATTGAATCTCCCCATGTTTCTGCCCGCTGCGTTTGAAAGTTTGAAGGGGTCGCCCTCGGTCACCATCCGCAAGAGCAGGTGTCGTTCCGGTCTTCACCGCGCGTCCTACCAACCTTCAGTGTATATCTATCAAAGCGGGCGATATTCATTCAAGTTGGTCGGGCTGGCGGAGGCGCAAAAGGTCAAGTTTGCCAGACCCCCTGCCATCATCACATATAATAGGTCTAGACAAGCAGAACGGAATCACAAAGGCATCGAATTCCACTAACGGTTCCACATACTACTCCATAAATTTCACTGAGGTTTCGCACATAGAACTCACAAACTCTTGATGCTGTTGTTCCTCTTTAGGTCTCAGCCAAGTGTAATCCAGTGTCAACAAATAACTGCCAGTGAGAACATGGACAACCTATTCCCATCCACCTTCAATGTGGCCCATATAGGTCAGGACGGGGTTGCAAATGCCCTTTCCAATGATGTATGTATTGAAATTCATCATTAATCCATGATCGGCTGTAAAGAGGTTATTGGTGCACAAAGCCAAGACCAATGACATCCCTGCACACCCTTGTACAGCCATCTGGAAATTTCCAACGAAAGGGTGAATATAGTTCATCTACACAACGCCACTCTCGGCTATACCGCAATGTAATTCACGCATTTGCTCCCCTCAGTTTTTACAGCGCACCTGAGATCCCGCTTGATATTACCTCATTGATAAATTATATCTCATTTTTACGGGGTCAAACGTTTTTTATGGACGCCTGTAAGCAGGCTGGTGCGAAAATACGATACATTGCGAGAGACGCAATGTTCCATGGATAAATAAGGTCCTCCCCTTGCACTAGTACGCAATCATCCTACGCAAATCGTAGATCCCCTTGTCGATCACGCTAATTCCCACGCATCGGAAATACCAGCGGGAAATACATAAGTTGCCGTACATGCGAGGGAGGAGTTGTTCGAGAATATGCAGTCGTTAGCGGCGGGTCTGGCGTATATACCCAGCAGTTGTCTCTTACAATCAAAATCAGTCACCACATTCCGCGGACTGACATTTCGGCATTTTGGGCGATCAAGACTACTCTCCAAAAAAAAATGTTATCTAACCCAAAGTAGTATGCGCAAGACCAGTTCCTCATAGCTAATTTATCGTTTCTTCAATGCAGCAAACCGCTTTGTAAGAGCCTCAAAATCATCCTCATCTTTGGGTTCTGGGGAAGCGCCCCCCTTTGCACTGGTTCCCATGACCTTGGAGACGGGGTTTGAGGTTTCATCCTCTGTCGGCGGAACATTTGGTTTTGTCCCAGATGTTTCCACAGATTCACTTGATTTTCCGGGCTGAATGACAGGCACCGGGACTTCTTCTGATTTGGTGGGGATATCCTGTCCAATGGGAGAAAATTGAATGACATATAGTAATCACTAAAATGTCAGAGGGTCGAGGGGTAAATCGACTAACCTGGGGCTCTCCCTGTGAATTTTCTCCTTCGGTACGCGGGATTGCGGGAGACCAATCCACACGATACGCTTTCGCGATCTCGACAAGGTAGGCATCAACGAGCTCCCGAGGTGGGGTGGCCACTGACAGCTTTCGAACTATCTTTTAAAGCATGAATAAAGAGGGACTGCACTGGGATCATCGGCAGTCGCAGGCGGAGGTTATTAACTCACCCGCTCGCTGACACATCCATTCTGATTTTCCATAACGGAAATTGAGAATTCACGGCCGAATTTGTGCATGAGAATATCGCGCAGCACATGGAGCTCTAGTGATATTCCTTGTAAGGGTGGTACCTCCAAAAGAAATTGATAACCTTTGAGCTCAGTCCGCGGGGCCGCATGGATGATGCTACAAACGCCTTCAATTATACCTTGTGTGAATAAGTCAGCGGAGTCCCCTTGATAGCGGCAAATACATGATACCTGGATTTGGTTCTCGCGTACTGTACTGTGAGCATGTTGTAATCCAGATATTTTCCATCAACTCACTTCTGATCAAGTAAGCCGAATCTTGCAAGTAGGAGTTCACAATACAATTCGAGCAGTTCGAGCAGCTCGACATGGATGTCTTCATTGATAACTAGAGAGGTATCGCGCACACCAACTCGGGAACAGTTCCGGGCGATGGGGATATTCACACACTGGTTTCAACCTTCACCCTAGCCGTCTCGACTTTACCCCGTTCCAGTAGTGTTGCGATGTCTCTGCGTGTTGCTTTTGCCTGAGCCTCTTTCTTCTCTTGTAGTATCCGCAATCTTTGAACCGATATACTGAAGCCCGTTGCTGGTGTGAGATTCCTGTACTGATTGCCAAGATAAGATTTCCAACCCACCGGAGCTGGACCTATGGTTCATGTTGTGACTGGTGATTCCTGTGGAGTCGGGAAGTATTTACCTTGGCTTTGGCCGCATTCCATTGCAACATTCCGCGGTGTATAGATTAACAAAGGGATCCAGCCAAGCACGATGGGCTCGGATGTGATAGTCCGGGCGTCCACCTTGCGCTTGGGGATGTATCGCGATTTGATGTCGTTGGGTATTAAAATCAAACAGGGCCAATTAAGGTCGTAAAAATAACCGAGTCGATCAATAACATGGTTGTCATCTGCTTACATTACATAAGTACATGATGACAATTAAGGCTGCGGTCTGGGAAAACGACTTTTTGCACTGGTATCTGAAATGTGGGCTCTTGAATTGGACATTAGTGGTGGGGCTGCAGTCGGATACGTCCGGAGTTCGAATCACCCACGTACCGAAATACACAAGACGGGGTAAACCATTTAGCCAAGGATATTTCAGGGGCGTGCGTCAGGAGTGAAATTCATCAACTTGCGTGTGCAATGTGCATGTTTAGGTTGGTTGCGATCGGTCTGTGGTCAGGTCTAAATTGGTGTGAGGGCGCTGTGCGAGACGATATCACCTTGCTTGTCAAGGTCCCTCATACCTCACTTTTTAAGGTTTGTGCAACTTATTTGTACAAACCAAACATTATGTCAATTACATTACGCTTGTCCCTTCGATTGTCCTTATCAACACTCGTCAAAGCACTCCTTTCACCCTGCTCCTCGCCCCCTCACCAGGCTCCAGCAACCCCTGGACCATGTCACGGCCTCCCAGCCCCAAATAATCACCCAGTCTTTTGATCACAACTCCGATCCTGCCGTCTTCAACAGAGTCGATGTGGATATCAAGTCGCACAGGGCGATAGCGGTACGCCCGGTTCCATCACTGCTCTTTTCTCCCTACTCATGCACACAGTCGCGTGGAAAGCCTAGAAGTAGCACACAGCTTCGTATATGCGTACACCCCAGCCTCAGGTGCACCATGCGCCCCTCCGAGCACTTTTAGCTATGGCAGGTAGTTTGAGTTTGGTGTGTACAGGCGGCGGTGGGCCCAAATATCAGATCTCAGCGATCCTACGCGACACAAGCAGGCTTGTTGTATTCCCTGGTTAGCAATATTATGGTATGTCTTATCCGAGCCGCGTTTCAATGAGATATTTGTGAAGCTAATATGTTTTAGCAACTCGAACATGTTTCGCCTATAGCCACTAGCATGTCCGCCCTCACCCTCCCACGCCGACCGCTGCCGTAACATGTACCACGACCCGGAGCAACGGTGAGCTTTATCTACGCTTAATCAAGGCATACACCAAACTGTTGCAGCGTCCCTACTTCCCTCCCTCGAAACAAGATTGGGCACCTTGCATCATCAACTCAATATACGGACTCACAACTGCCATGCATAACGTGAGTATCTCACTTCATCAAACAACTCCTCTGAAACCTCGTCTGGTGTTCTTCTAGTGGGGGATACGGCGGCGACAACGGTTGCGGACGTGCGTGGAATGTTCTATCATTTTGGCATGGCAGTCGGGTCTCCTCGATTCGTCTATTGGCTGTTACATTCTAGGTATCGGTATCTTGGTAATACTGTTTTCCGTTGGGAGTTCCAAGGGCAGGGGAATACTTACTTGTATGTGTTGAGTAAATCTTAGCCAGCAAATATCCCTTAAGTTCGTTCTCCTCACTTGGTGTTGACCCCTGATTGCCTGTTGGTTTGGTATACATTGTACATTGTTACATATTATCAACAACGCCGTGCTTCTACCTTGTCCCACTTTTTATTTTGTGTAACCATTGCCCGTATGCCATGGGCTGCTTCAGTTTGATCTGCACCGGTACAGAGGTTTAAATCGAGTTCGCCATAGGTATTGTGTTCTGTATATTTGAGGATCCCGTCTGACTTCCATTTGAACTGTAACTGTACCAGTCAGCAAGGTGCTTTGTCGCCAAGGGCGACCTTTCATATCTAGCGCTGATGAATCATGATCAGTTTGTGGGTTGATGTGAATGGGGTGCCTCTACATTGTGAATGTGATGCCCAGTAAGTATTCGTGGCTGGTGTGACACATAACGTGTCATGCTAACATGTGACGGGAGGCTGGATGTCGCGGCAGTGATTCGTGATGGTTGCCGCTTAGTGGGGAGCCCAACCCTTGGAAAGCTTGGGCTGATGCCAACTGCTACTTACCACCAGCACAAGTTCTCAGCCGTTTCCCCTGTGAAGGCAATGACCGCCTCACATCCTCCAAATCCTCGTCAAGCCTTGCATCTTTATATCGATCCTTCTCCATATGATCCTCAGCAGCTCCTCGTCTCTCCTGACTCGAATTCCCCTGCATCATCTTCGGCTCGTGCAAGTGTGGGTACCTCTAGCACAACCCCCACAAGTGGAGGCTTGGAATGGACCATGTTTTCCGTGCTCTGCATGTACGACTTCCAGTCTGATGATTCTAGCCTACTCTCCTTTCGGAAAAATGAGATCCTTGAAATTGTCAAGCAGGAGAATTCGGGATGGTGGGCCGCCATGCGCAGGGGAGGCGAGGTTGTCGGATGGGTTCCGCAAGCATTTGTAGAACCCCTCTCTGATGAAATGGCTGAAAAGCTGTTAAACGTCCGGGAGGAGCTTCGTGTTTACGATTACGAGGCCGAAAGACTCTACAATTCTGCCCCAATATCCCGCAATCCGCAGTTGTATGATCCTGAACCCATCATCTTATCAACACACAGATGGGGTGACCTTGACGTGGTATGTCGGCTACTGCATCTATTTCTTTGGTTTATTCACGTATGACAAGCAGCCCTCCAACCAAAGATATCCTTTATCGGTCCGCGACCAAACTAGGATATCTCCTCAGGAGTTGAGGGGCGGCGGATATAGTTTACCCACGGAAACCCAAATGCGTCCATTCCCTCCCCCCTCGCCATCTACACCGATGCCCCAACCTCCCACGCCCCCAGCAAAAGATGGTACCCCTCTGGAACCTCGACGTGGACTCTCGTCGACCACAACAAGCAGCAGGTTTGAACCTCGGGGACCTTCCCGGGGTGGTGACCAGTTACCGTTACCACGAGTGCCTCCTGTGGTTGATATAGGCTTCCAACATGAACACATAGGAAAACATCTCAACTCAGATATGCCTGAGGCACACGATTCTGTAATAAAGCGCGCAAGACCTGAGAGGCATGAACTATCCATTGGTTTTCCCGATCTTCCGATCCACTCCGATGCTCAGAGGCAAATATCTCTCCCATGGTACCTTAGACCCGCTCACTCAGATGAGCTCGACATCGACGCGGACACCGGTAACATTCGGGTTGGGACGACGGCCGCTCTCGTTGAACGACTGACTTCTGACCCCTTGAGCAAAGATGCCATCAGTAAGATTATATTCATGGCTAAGATACCCATTTATAAATTTACCTACAGAAATGGCGGAAGACACAACATTTCGCAACATATTTCTTATGACTTTCAGAACTTTCATGAGCGCCGACCAGCTTTTTGACATGCTTGTAGATAGGTTCCGCATGGGTCATCCACCTGAGATGAATAGTGCGGAATTTGAGGATTGGAAGAGCAAACGCCTCTTCCCGACCCGCCGCCGTGTGCTCACCATTTTTACGATGTGGCTTGAAGACCACAGACTATTGGAGGAGGAACCTCACATCGCCCAACGCCTTACTAATTTCCTCACCTCGATTGTAGCCCCATCCCCTCTGGAACTTCCTGCTAAATTAATCATTCAAACAATTGAGCGCTTGGTATGTCTACTATGTTTCTTCGATTTGTTTCACGATTAATCATTCCTGAGCAGACGTTTGCAAACCCCAAATCCCCCATCTACCCCAACCGCAAAACCAGGAGGGCTCGTGCTCACAAGAATGATCTGCTACGCCTGGATCCTACCGACATCGCCGAACAATTATCGCTTCTCGAGTATAGGTTATATGCGAAGATTTCCCCACAGGAATGCATAACATATGCCAAAATACAAACGGGAGATGTGGTTGCCAACTTATGTTCTTTCTGTTCTACGCATGACAAACTCGCCGGCTGGGTCAAGACAAGCATCCTAAACAATGAGATGCTTAGCAGACGGGCAGATACTGTTGATTTTTGGATTAAAGTCGCTGAGGTATGTGCAGAGCCCGTAAGGCATACTATAAGTTTTAATTTTCTAATTCCCAATAGAAATGTCGAAATCTCAACAATTTCGCTTCCATGAGCGCGCTCATCAATGCCCTCTCTAGCACCGTGATCACTCGATTGCACCTTACTTGGGCTCATGTGGGCCGCAAATCTACCCTAGACGGTTTGTTGAAATACAACGAACCCACTGGTGGATTCTCCGGCTATCGCAGTCTTCTTCAAAACGTCGAAGGATCATGTGTCCCATTTGTTGGAATGTTCCTCACCGATATCGTTCACATTCAGGATAAATTTGAGGACAAAGGCAACCAAATCTGTTTCACAGCGCGAAAGCGCTGGTATGACGCTGTATCGGCAATGCTTCGATATCAGCCTAGACCATACTACTTTGCTGAAAACGATTCAACAATGAACTTTATCACAACCAACCTACGTGCAGGGGCTTCTAACGATACACAATGGTATTGGACACGAAGTCAGGAGTTACAACAGTCAGAGCTGGCGCATGCGGATATAAGAAGAGGTCTAGTGGAAGCGGGCTTCTGATATCTACTGTTATCTATATTTTTCTACCTATATTCCATCACTCTCAGGCGTTTTCATGTATTTCTTGTTTTTGATGTAGCCACATGTATGTTCATGGACTGGTTATGGCTCGCACAGACAGTAATTTGAACCAACGGTCTTGACAATTTCCATCTCCCCCCCTGGCCAACTGTGCCTAACCCGTTGAATGGGTGTTACAAGTCGGTTGGCGCAGGCTCCATCTAGAGATTCGATAGACCTTCAAGCTTCAAGTTCTAGTGTTTGTATTCCCTCGATGTGGACGACCTAAAGGCCCGCCATTGGACCCAGCTGTAAACACCTGGACTCGGGTCATCTCCCTCCCTTCCCCGACCTCATCCACCGGCGTGATCGTGCCCTCATTAGTCAGTGACCAAATACCAGCTCATAAGTAATACCAGCCACTGGATATCACCCTTACGATCGGGATCCGGCAACATACACCAGGGACGCCGCACGGGGGGCCCTGTACGGAGCTCCTCCGAAAAGGAGATAACTTTATGTAGCTCTTTTCCACCTCCCGCGAATGTTGCGATGGGCGAATCGTCAGTAGGCTACCCTCTTCGCGCTCCAATCTACTATAGAGTATATTGGCTTCCAGTGGTAGAGGCAATTTTCCCCACGGGGATAAGTTCATGTCAAGCCAACGGCGGTGGCTGGGATCGGGAAAGTGGCAGGTGGAAAATATTTATGGGGGATGGTAACACCTGCGAATTAACACGCACGGCGTGTTGTGCATTGCACAGAGATAACATTGCTATCCTTCAACTGGTATGGCTCGAGCTGGTTCTGGCCATGCGCTCCGTCGGTCTTATCATTATTCTATGTAACAATTTCGCAACGTTTTGTTACTCAGTAAGTTGTAACGGGTTGTTCATCAGCGCTCACAGCATTGCACAATTCAATCTGGACATTCGTACTATGTAGACCCATAGAATCCGACCTTCATGGTCCCCGTGGTCGGACCGTAGGTGGAAGATCATCGCTCCCACCTATAGATCCGACCTGGACGCTGAGCCGTTGCCTTGTGTTACGTTGTCCACCACCAAGGGAGTTCCGGTGGCTCTCGCCCCCCCGACTATCACGCCATCTCGCATCGGAATTCATCCTGATTTCTGATCTCCTCCATGTTCTACGGATCTTTTTCGTGTGGCTTTGACGCGTCACATTTCACTGATTTTGACACGTCGGCGCTGCCAGTGGAGGTGAATTATTTCTGTCCTCCCCTCCCATGATCGAGCTTGGTCGACCTCTGTCAGCCACCGGATCCGCCTATAAAAATCTCGAGATACGAGACAACCAGAGATCATCAATCAACTTCCCTGTTCGTCCCATTATTATCTCCTGAGATTCCCCCAACTGGTGTCATAATGTCAGCAATCTACCAATTGTCATTTTCTTGGTAAACTGGCACAATGCACGGAAACCTTGAGCTCCAGGATTGATGGGCCCCCCACAGGGTCTCGATATGAAGTTCCTTCCTTTACTCGCGAAAGTTGTGAAAATAACCAGCAATCGCGCCCTCTTCCCATGACGCGTTGACGTTCCAATTAATTGGGTAGCTATTCATTGGTCAATGTCGTCGTTGTCAGCAACGGCTATGATGCAAGAGTTCATGAACAAGCCAAAGCTTCACTACATCTCTGCCCTCTACTTATGTCGATCTGTTCTGCGGTCCCATGCACCAGAGCCCTTTATTCACTCGGAACCATAAGCCACACTATAGATGCTTCAAGCCTGCTTGTCAGCCTCATTGCATCTCATCCTCTTCAACCCTGGCATCCTCCACTTCTCCTTCTACTCACCCCCTCGCCACGCTCCAACATTTTTGATTACTGGATAAGCCCGGGCTGGTCTTTGATCCCGGTTGTTTCTTTGTCCAAATGGCTGAATTTGCAAATACGGCTACACGTAGTATGCTTTCCTCCATCTCTGTCTTCATACAATCACCTAATTGGCATTTCAACGTTCGGGCAATGCGACAAATCGAAGGCGGTATATGATGCTGCCCAGAGGCGGTCCGGGGCTGGACATGCAGGCACTGACCCCGTTTGCGTCGGTGGTATTAGTTTATGTCAGTCCTGAGGCGTTCGAATGGGTGTGTTTCGCATCCTGTGCGGCCTTGAGGCGCGAAAGCGCATCTAGTATGCCTTTCCATGCATTGCTTTCGATCGTTTCCTCCTGCAGACCACGGTTCTTTCGTATAGTGTTCTGTTGAGACGGAAGACCCACGCCCAGTGACGGGGGTACGAAATTAGTTGCAGGGGCGTTGATCGCGGATGGGGCGATTCGCGAATGCCGGATGTGGGCCAGCGAGGAGCGTAGAGCCACCTGTATTGACTGGCCGATATCATAACCATCAGAATTATGTTGGAAAGAAACATACATCAAGGCGTTCAAAATACTCGCTAACTTCCAGAACAAACTGTTCTGATCTTTCTTCCCCTTGCGGAAGATTATCATCAGGCCCATCTGTCTGGGGCAAGGTGAGCAATGAGATAGATGAAGCAGCCAACGAGAGGAGGCGACAGATGTCCTGGAAGCATTGTTAGTAGTTTACAAGAAACCCAAATCACTGTGCTCACTTTCTCGACCTCCCCCAGCGCATAGATCTGCCGTGCTGTGCGGCTTGTAGTCCATATAGGATCTATCTCTGATCCCTCCCGATCCTGGCGGTCTTCAGTGGATGTCATTTATGTTGCTGTTGGTGACTGATGATGGTCGAGAGCATTGTCATTCACTAGGGAACACCATCATGTAATAGATACATGAATAAGCACACGAATCATCTCCTACTTCAAGGACTACTGTTACATTTATGTAAACTGAGGCAACACATTTCGTTCAATGTTCATCATAAGCTGCGACCCGCGACGTGGCGATGCTCTGTTGTTGGAGATCAGTAGCCGTGACCGTGCTTCTTCCTGTGTTTCTTGGATTGATTATCACTATCTTCATCGTCATCTAGCTTCAATCTTTCGGCGCCAAATGTTTCCTGTCTGCCACTCCCATAGCTCGGGGCATAGCCGGATTCTTCATATGCCGAGCCCCCAGAGTAAGTTGGCGCAGGCCCTCCGACGTAACCGGTCGATTGATATGTATTTCCTCCAGAATATGTATCCCTCGAGTATCCACTACTTTCTTCATCTCGGCTGCCGTAGGCAGGCGCATATCCACCACCACCTTGATGCTTGTGTTCTTTTTTGTGCTTTTTCTCAGAACCATCACTCGAATCGCGTTTGTGGCGGGAGCCGTAGCCACTGGATTTATCAAAGTCTCCGCCAGAGTCACGTTCATCAGAGCGGTACTGGCGGCGTGATTCGTCGTCGCTACTGTCCTTGCCCCAGCGTTTTTCTTCAACGCGATCCGATTGCTTTGATTGATGCGATTGCCGAGAATATCCATCGGATTCACGTTCGTCCTGTCGAGATCCGCCATACGTGGTCCTCGAACCATAGGTCTCTTGATTCCGATCATAAGTATTCTGGCTTTCAGGCCCGTGGCGTGAGCCATAATTATCCTGGCGTGACTCTGCAGTGTATCCGGAACCATACGATTCATTATCACGGCTTGTTTGGGTGTCGGGGTAGCTGCTGTATCCACCTCCGTAAGTCGAATCGGTACGGGGCTGCCCATATGAGGCAGTTCCACGGTCATAGGTGTCAAATTCAGCAGGTCGGGACTGTGCTTGATTTTCTCCCCCACGATGAGATCCAATACGGGGCTGCTCATAGTCGCCAGTTCTGCCGCCATAAGCATCAGATTCAGTGGGTCGAGAGTGTACTTGAGTTCCTTTCCCATGATGAGACTCAGTGCGAGGAGAGCCACCGTACGTATCGCTTTCGTGTGTTGTGCGTTCGCCAGAATAAACACTGGAATTCTCATCTTGATAGGTCTTCCGGCCGCTGGAATACGTGTTGCTATCTCCGGATCCATAACCACCACGCCCTCCCGTAGAATCGCCGCCATGGCTAACTCGCCCGGTCTCATACGAAGGGCGATATCTATCGTTACCAGATTGATTGGTCGAAAGAGTATCATCGTTGTCACCTCGGGGCGGTCGGGGGTTGTTGGACTCGCCCTGGCGATAGTTCTTCTGTTCACCGTATTGCGGTGAATTCTGATTTCTTCCATAACCACCGACTTGGGGACTTGGGTTATGGGAACTACTTGTTCCGTGGCTATGACCGCCGTAACCAGGCTCCATTTGGCTCTCTCCTTCGGAGCCCAGTCGTTTGTTCTTGCCCTCACGAACGCTATCCTAAAAAAGATACTTGAGATACCATTTGATCACCGCCAAAAAAGGGTAACCTTGGTCAGAGCCTGAATGGTTTCCCTCGCTACTTCGGGTCCTAGGCCGCCAATCCACCTCTCCATATGGTCAAACATTTGGCGTTGGATTTCTGACCTCCCATTCGCATAATATGGGTGGTGGAATGCCTCGAGAATCTGATTATGTGGTTACTAGCGCACCGGTAAAGTTGGAAGTAATTCACCCACTTGATTGATTGCATCGTCCGGGTTACTATCATCCGACCAAGCCTGAGGCTGGTATTAGCCGCATGAGGAACCGCTTAATGATGTGACTTACTTGAACGATGAGAGTGACGCTGTGTTCAACCACCAACTGGGCAATTTTTCCCGCCGGTTCATTCAAAATGAGGCCGAAGTGATCCTTCCATTGAGTGAGCTCCCCCCCACAGCATCGCTAAGGTGGAGGACTTACCTTGGACAACATACTATGGGAAGGATCAGATGCGTTAGGGTTATTGAAGACCTGACAATCCCATCAGACTCCACTCATAACACTCGTTGTGGGGGGTTAGGTGATACCTCATATTGATCATCGGAATCTATCACAGCTTTGCTGCCTTCCCCCAATACGCCTGTGGCCTGTTGTAAAATGGGCTTCGAAATATTCAGCGACTACACCGTAATATCAGCTCAAGTTACACATACCGTGAGCCAGGGGGCAATGACCGTGAATACATCTAACAGAATTAAATGGGCAAAGTTGGCGAGGTTTATTGAGTAGCGCTTACAAGCATTCAAAGCATTGGTTAGCTCTTCGATAAGATCACTGAGGCCAGGGACCATCTCGATTTTAGCCAAGACGTCCCTGTAGACTTCATCGCGCCATTTCAGGAGATCCAACAGTTGCTTCTGAACCTCCGGGGGAGCAATGTTGTTAGGGTCAAAGTTGTACGCCTTGGCTTGCGCATGTATTTCTTCTCCCTGTTCTATTTTATCATTGCCACCGCCAATAGGGAGTTTACCAAGAATGTTTTTGAGAGTAGAAAGGTTGTTATTATCGCCCTGAGACGCCTAACTCGGCGGGGTCAGCAAAGGGTTTTCAACAGTCTGATAGTCAGGAAGTCCGACCTGGCTCATTTTGTTTGATAGGTCGGTCACGCTTGCCTGACTCAACTTGCTATGATTACATGTAAATAATGGCCCACTGAAGATGAGTAAAAAGTGTACTCAGTCGCCTCGCCCATGAGGGAGTGCAGAAAGTCGGCCCCTAGAATTCTGCTCAGCACCGCTTTACGAATTACTGCGTTTACTCACCTCCAAAAGTACCGGTGACAAGTGGAGGTGCTCTGCCGTTGGGTGTATTTATCTCAACTGGATATAGTCAGTTTTTTCTCCAATCCGGGATTAAGGAGCATTTACCTCGGTCACCGACATGACAGAAGACTTCCTGATGCCCCATTTTCCTTAGGGCGATCTCACACCAGTTGCTATGAGCTAATAAGTCCTCCATCGTATGCAAGCCTGTACCAAGCAAGCGATAGGCCTCCCAGAGGTCGGCACCTTCGCCTCCACGGGCGCGGCGTCCATATTCAATGCAGGATTGGAATACTCGTCGAACTAGAGCAGTCGAAGTATCCCAACCTTGATTTTCGGTTGCCATGTATTTCTACTGGTTTATGAATATAGAAAATAACCTCTTGAACTAGCACAACCTTCATTCCAGTTTGTTCATCGATTTCGAGTTCACGAGCATCCACAGGAGGGCGAAGCTTGGGATGAAATTGCCGAGCGTCTCCCTCTTTCTCGGCATATCCTCTATAAAAGCAACAATTAAACCTTGTTGAGGAGTAGTTTCGGCTAACTCACTTGGGGTTATCTATATGTTCCTGTGATAATTTTGAGAAATCGATTTGAGAGCAATGACTTCACATTACATACCACGGGAAGATAGACACCCAAACGATCAGCGGTAACTTGGAACTCTTCGGTGGCAAAGCCAAATGTCTAGATTGAAAGATTATACCATGTTGGAGCGGGTGCTTAGAAACTGTGTACCATGAAGCCAAGCACGGAAACAACTAAAACCAAACTATCCGCAGTAAGTTTACTGAGTCCAGCAATATCCATTGCCTGTTTCGAGGCGGCGCAATTAGCATCAACTTACATATAAATGAACAATATAATTATAAACCTGGGAGTAATCTCTTAACCAATTGCCCTATTCATAGCCAGTTAGTTTCAATTCGAATCCCAGATCGGAGATATATGCATACGAAGTAGACCTTCTTAATATCGCTCTTGCTGAACTTCGACCCGCCAGTCGCACTCTTGAGGACAGATGTGGCAAACCCTATGAGCCCCCCTCCAACAGCGGCACCACCAACAGACTTCACTAAATTCTCCAGGATGTTTTCTATGTCACCATGTCTAAAAGCCTTGTCTATGACCGTTGATGACAGCAGTTTTAGATATCATGTGGGAAAGAACCGACCGTTGAGGTATGCGAAATCGGGAATGTCACCAGCACCAAATGCTTGAGTTTGCGTTGGGAGAAGGACGAGAAGAAATGTGAGGAGAAAAATCGCTGTTCCATCTAGCAGCGCCATCCGAGATATCCTTGCGTTCAATTGAGATGGTGGATAGGTGAAACGATCATCGATAAGGAGCTCACATTTGGATGACGTCTTATCTAATTATATAAGCACATTTACATATAGGGGTTCCAAACTCATAATTTCTGTAATCTCTTCTCTCTATCAACAACTGTCCTCTTCTGCGCCAAGAGCTCAACGCCAAACTTCTCTTTCATTTCCTTCTTGCTCACCCTACGAGCTTGTTTTCGAATTCTGACAGCGTCTTTTCTTGCCTTTTTAGCGTCTTTCGACTCGTTTCGGGGCCGGTGTAGGGTTTGTTGTGCACCTGGGGGGAATTGCGTTAAGCAGAAAAGGGAAGTAAGCAGACGAGGTTACCTGAGTCCTTTGATATGTCGGTTTCTGACACAGAATTGGGTACTGTTTTAATAGGGGGTGTTTGCTGGATTGTTGGGAGTCCAGTCTTAGCATCTAAAGAAATTTTTAACCCTGCTCGAGGCTCCCGGGCCCGGATGAGGCGGGGATGATTCTCCAGATTCGAGTACGTCGCTACGGCAGGACAGTTCGGGCCTCAGCATTTGTAGGTGTTAAAGCCACGTACTCAGAACGGTTTCGCAATCCCAGCGGTCCTTTTTCTCGTCCTCATTGAGGGACAGCATCATTTCATAAGCCAAATCCTCATCTTCACCTTCGATGAGTATCCTGTCGTCCTGACCCATGGCGCGTCTCAGGGTATCCAGTTTTTCAGCACCATTTTCGCCTGATAGTTTGGGTTTCATCTTACGACCAAGTATCTCGTAGTCATTCAAAAACTCGTCCATTATTGTCCCAAAATCTTCGCGCGATGTTATGAGGTCCGGCGCTTCGTCATCATCACCTGTATCTGAGTGTGGCGATTCATCATCGTCTTCGTTGTATTCTTTGAGTATCATCTACCGCGCATTAGCCAAGGACAACAGTATAGCAGGATAACTTACTTGATCGAATCGCTCATCAAGTGTTTGGAGCGCTTCAGTGCGATACATGGATGAGCTGCTCATACTGTAGCCTGATGCGTCGCTAGTATCACCCCTTCCCTTCCTTCGCTTTCCGCCGATCACGGATATAGTTGGTAGGCCCCCGATTGTGTCACCACCTTCAGAACCACCGTCGTCGCTCCCAGCAGCGCCATTGGCGGATGCATTTTGTGTCTGTTTGAACTGCGCGAAGCGTTGTTCCCATCCTAGACTCGCGTCGTCAAGTTCCTGGGAGGTTTGGCCACAAGCCCCAACGGATTCCTCCTGGAATTCGAATCCGAATTCTTCATCGGGTTCTTTCACCCCATCACGAACCAGCTGAGTGAAGAAGTTATCCTCCAAATCATCGTCCACAAATGCTTCGTCGTCCAAGGCCTCAAGAACTTGTCGTAGATGGGGATCCATGTCAGGTTGAAACCCACTTAATGACTCTGGGATAGCTTGCTGCGATTCATATGTTCTTGGGAGCTCAGACATTGAGGCTAGGACCCCATCTGGCAATTCCTCAAGGTCAAAGACATTTGATTTGCGGCCTCGAGATGTATTTTTTGAGGTGGAGGTTGACGGCGCTTCTATGAGGATGCTTTCAACACCATCCTGCTGGACACCGACGGACGGAGGTGTTGCATGTAGTTATATTCTGTATCATCGTAGTAGATCCCGTAGGAGGCCGCCTCCCCCACGTTCCCTTCGCGGTCTTGAGTTGTTTCGGATACTAGAAGTGACTCAAGATCTTTGAGTGATTTACCCTGTTAAATGAGTGTCAGAGGGCAGATCAATCAGCGAAAGATAAGACCACCTTCTTGGAATTTTCTCGCTCAAATGGTTTAAGAACCTGTTGATTCGCGTCGGGGTCGTGGATTAACGGATCCCGTTGGGAGCGGTGAACCAGTTGGAAGTGCTTTGCGCCGGGTTGTCGAAAAATTGACTTGGGTGGCATTATTGTGGGGGTGTCGAAATCGCAGACCGATTACCTAATCCACACTCCCTTGCCCTTTCTGTCGTCCTGGTCAACATCCCATATACCCCGCACAACTAGTTTTACTTGTGGCTTAGAGCAACCGCTGCAAATTACTATTTCTCGAGAAGCTGGTTTACGTTCTCTCGTTTATAGCCCCTCCGCTTGGTTATGGACACCAGAACCAATTCTCACCGCGAGCCTGTTCGTCGTGGTTTCACCATATATGTTGCTTCCGCCGTTCTTTAGACAAATTTCCTGACATGTTTTCTTGTTTCTACTAGTCACCAAAAGGTTGTCCTGGAGATCGACTTTTCAGGAACCCTTTGGGTAGGCATCTGGGTTGGGTTCTTTCCCGATGCTCACTCATTCTATTAAGGGTTATACCGAGATTACCATTGTCCCCACCAGCAGCGAGCTCAGGACTATTCACCTTCACTCACGACAATGCAGTAGGTCATCCAACCTTATCATCTGTATTCAAAACTTATGCAGCTTGTATAGCCATCCACACCATTACTGTTGCTGGCCATCAGGCTGACTTTACTCACCACGACCCGCTCGCTCATATTGGCATGGGAACTTCCAACGATGCCCAGGATTGCCACCGACATCCAGAGCTAAAACGAAAGATCTACTCGGCGCTGCAAGAGAGTGATGAGGGAGAATTGACCATTGCCATCCCCAGAGAAGCGTATCCCAAGCAATCAGGGCAGCCCATTGTCGGATCGATCGCCAGTGAAGGTTAGTCTTTGGGAGTCTTCAACCTCGATTAACTAATATGAATTTGCGCCCCCAGCCGCCACTCCGGAACCTCAGACTCCTATGCACGGGCATGGTGTCCATCACGTCACTGAGTTCCTTCCAATCACGGTGAATATCGGATACAGCCTCCGCAATCCCGTCGATGGCTTTCAATTTGTTATTCCTACTGATTCACACCCATATGTGAGTCGGCCACCTTTATATATAACGTATTCGCTTAAACCGCTTGAAGCGCGTTCCCCATGCATATACAACGCCCTCATCCCCTGACTCTGCAAGGTGTTGGGTTCCATGCATCGATAACCAGTGGGAGAAGTGCACATGGGAGTTTGAATTTGTTGTTCCTCGGTATCTCGAGGAGCTCGAATCCCTTAATGATGACGAACAGAGCGAGGCGAATCCTACCCTTGTGGTGTGTAGCGGAGAACTTGTCGAGCAGGTATGTATACGTTTTCTTTATTTTCCCTAAGACATAACACACCGCAGGTTGCTCATCCGTACAATTCCAACAAAACCATCTTTCTCTTCTCTCAAGCTATCCTGACGTCTGTACAACACATTGCTTTCGCTGCTGGACCTTTTCACATTCTCACTATCCCTGCTGATAATACCGCTGATGATCCTACGGGATCATCGCAGCCTCTCATATATGCCTTCTGCTTACCAGGACACGAGGCGTTCCTCAAGAGTACCACATCTGTCCTTCGTCCTGCCATGAGCTTCTACAGTACAGAATTTGGCTCGTACCCCTTTGGATCTTACAAAATCGTCTTCGTTGATCAGTTGGCCACACAACGGTTTGACAGCTCAAGTCTCACACTGATCACTATAGACGCGCTGCATGGGGACGATGCAATAGAGCAATGCCTTGAAACCCGTCATACTCTTGGCCACGCTCTTGCATGCCAGTGGGTGGGCGTCAATATCCAACCCAAACACTGGTCCGACATTTGGCTCGTAAATGGATTGTCTCTTTATATAACTGGGCTTTTCATTCGGAGACTACTTGGAAATAACGAGTATCGCTTCAGGCTCAAGAAGGACATGTACCGTGTGCTCGATTTGGATGTAGGGGGTATGCCACCAATCTGCCAACCCCAGGTTTCCGACCCTCCGGACTCGGCAACATTACCATTCATCAATCTTAAGGCCCCTCTCGTCCTGCATATTCTTGACCGTCGATTAGGCAAATCTGGTACATCGCTGGGCTTGAGCCGAGTGCTGCCTAAGCTATTCCTTTCTGCTATTAGTGGAGAGATGCAGAGTAATGCCCTTTCTACTCACGCATTCCTCAGGACATGTAGGAAAGTCAGTGGCGTGGATCCCAGAAGCTTTGCAGAACAATGGATTTATGGCAGCGGTTGCCCATCCTTCGGCTTTTCAGCCTCGTTTAACAGGAAAAAAATGGCAGTGGAAGTTACCATGAGACAGGAAGCACCAGCATATAAGGCAATGGAGACCAATGAGGTTTCCAAGGCGCTCCTGAAGCCTGTCCCCTTTTTCGAGGTGAGACGCACGTTGGTGCATGATTGCTTGAGAAATTTACCCCATTACAGGGTCAAATGACAATCCGTATTCATGAGGCCGATGGAACACCCTATGAGCATGTATTGGACATCCGCGCACCCTTCAAACGATACGAGGTTCCATTTAATACCAAGTACAAGCGCGTCAGACGGAATACCAAGCGGTATCTCGCACGCCAAGCGGCCGCTCAGGCCGCTGCGGAGGGTGATACAGAGGCTGCAGAGGCAATGGGTATGGTGGACATGGGGTTTGGGCTAGAGGTTTGGGAAAAGGAGCAGGAGCGAGAAAATTGGAAAGTAGCTGATTGGACAGAGGAGGATGAAGGTACGATGAGCGGCGCAACATATGAGTGGATTCGTATGGACGCAGACTTTGAGTGGATCGCAAACATCAAGTTTGATCAACCCGACTTTATGTGGGTCTCCCAATTGCAGAGAGATAGGGATGTCGTTGCTCAGCTCGAGGTTTGTGTTTTCAAATTTTCAATATTTAATAGAGAACAAATTTATTTCAAATGGTTGACCTTTGCATAGGCTGTACAGGCTCTGGCCGAGAAGCCCACTGCGATCGTTTCGAGCACACTCACGAAAACCGTCTTAGTGTCTAATTACTACTTCCGCATACGTTGTGAAGCCGCTCTAGCCCTTGTCAACGTAAGGTTTTCCTCCCACACTGTTACCCAGAATTTCAATTTTCTCCAGTGCGCCATCCGACGTCTTGAATTTCTGGGTCTATTTCATCTTTTTAAATTATTTCTACGATATTGTTATGATCCTGAAGACCCAAACCAAGACCTCTTCGCTCACAAATACGTTCCTAAACCCAATGACTTCTCTGATTTGTCTGAATATTTCGTACGGAAGGTAAGCTTCTCATTGGTGACTGCGGTTCCCACACCTCACTCAAGTTTAGAGTCTTATCGACGCGATCTCAAGGATACGGTTTGAAAATGGCAAGTCTCCCTCAGTGGTCCGGCAATTCCTTATTGATCAACTTCGATATAACGACAACACGGCAAACCCAGTGAGTTTCAATTGGCCAGGTTTCCTAGCTCTTGTTTATATCTTGCCAGTACTCCGATGGCTTCTATATATGTTCCATTGTTTCTGCGGCTGCTCGTGCCACGGTCTCTATTGCACCTCCCGAGCGAGGAGAACTGCTTCCATCCGAGGTCAAGATTGAGCACAACGCCGAGGACGCAGATTTGGTGAAACAAACTATGGCCGAGGTTGACAGGTATCGAAGTATGGACAGACTCATACCCTCCCCTCATAATATTGTGACTATTGCTGCACTCGAGGTATGTGGTTTCCTCCCGGGTTGTTAGCGCATTCATACATAAATATTCCAGTTTTACATGATTATTGGAATAGCCAATCTCATCCCCAGCCAAACGCGGGTATTTTTCCCACTGACAAGGTATAATCTCTTATTACAATTGAGAATCAGGTCTTTTATCACTCACTCATAATAGGGAGGGTAACTACACTCAAGTTCGCATTGCTGCTTTCGACGGACTTTTCCTGACCAAATGGTATACACCTCAAATTATGCGGTATATTCTTGCCGTAATGGCAAACGACGGATCCCGACTAATACGACGGCATGTTGCGCGCAATGTTTGCTACAGTCTGGCGCTCCTTGCACAAATGGGCGAGATGAAATCAAATTTGAAGGAAACCGAATCACTCTTGATTGAAGAAGATGGTTCGATACCAGAGAAAATCAGGGAGTCAAAAAAGAGTGAAATGGATGCGATGATCAAAGTTCTCCGAAAGGATCGTGAAGTGGGGAAGAATGAAGTGATGCGAGAATTTTTGATGCCAATTGCATTGTAAGTGTTGAAACGGATTTCCTGAGTTCCCCCAGTAACCCGTTCCAGAGCGCCGGATGTTGACCACGAAGTTCGATGGTGTATTCTTAAGCTTGCCGACCTTCTCATACGCCCAGTTGATGAGCTTCCCCCGACCGTCAAGATCCATCTCCCTAGTACGCCCGTGTCGGAGACAGCCCCTCAGCCTCCTGCAGTCAAGGTCCTGGCGAAAGTCGCGCGCGCTATTAAATCCACTGGACCACCATCCAAGAGTCCCTTGGTACTGCACAATGCCCCGACAAAACTCAAATTGCCACCGCCACCTCAACCTGAAATCCCTCGAATTCCCCCGCCCGCGCAGTTCCGCACTGAAGCTAAGAGAGGACCTAACCCTGTCCATTCAAGTACCCCTCATCAGACCAAAGTCAAAGGTCGCCCTCCAAAGAAACCGGCCCACCTTCCAAAGGCATATTCCGGTGGCATGAGCCCCAATGATTTAAGAGCGTCCAGGAATGCCTTGATGAAACTACAAGCCAACAAACATGCAGCTCTGTTCAAACAGCCTGTCGATCCCATTCGAGATCATGCTCCGAAGTAGGTTCAATGCCACTCTAGATCAAAACCAACTCTAATCATTAAAATAGCTATTTTGATATTATTAAAGACCCCATGGATCTAACGACTATGGGTGCGAAGCTTGAAGAAGGGATGTACAGAAACCGCTTTGCATTCCAAGCCGATTTTGGTTTGATGATATCAAATGCGAAACGGTATAACATTGCAGGGAGCTATGTGCATAACGAAGCTATTGCTTTAGAAATTTTCTTCGAGAAACGTGAGTAGTGCTCAGCCCTTGTTATTTCTGCCTTGTCGCTCAATGGCTTGAAGAGTGGACCATTATCAACAAGACACTCGAAGCGGCTGACAAAAGCCATGTAGCCTCTGCTCCCGTTCCCGCCCCTACCCCTAACCCTGCTCCCGTCCCCCCTACGAGGCCCAGGGCCCCGCCTTCGGTCCCAAAATCCATTCCACCCACCTCCATCCCCACCCCCACCCTAATCCCGTCAACTTCTAGGCCAACTATTAAACTTAAAGTCGGCGCTCAGCCCAAAGCTACCAGTGTTCCTACTATCCCTAAACCTCGTATCAAAACCAAAGTTACCAACACCTCTCCTGATACACCCCCGATCGACGCACCTCCACCACCATACATCGACGATGGTTCACATGACATCCTTCAGGAGGTCCTCGCGATCGAACGGGAGAATGACGAAAAGCGACATCGCTCTGTTTCAGAAAAGGAGAGGGATAAAGTAACGACCACCGGCCCACCTGGAAAACGGAAAAAAACAACTTCCTCTACAGATGAAGATGATATTTTGGCATTAGCAACACCCGCTAAACGGGAAAAGCCATCCCCTCCCGGTCCATCCATCAGTGTACCCAAACCCAAACCTCCGGTATTACTTCCTGTACCAAAGGCTATGCCACCCATGCCAAGAACCAAGAAAGAGAGGCCAGCTGAAATTTCTACTGCCCCACGGCCGTCGAACACTGAGGTCCCGCGCGTGTCACTCAAAGGCAAGGAAAAGGAGGTGATACCCTCCCCGGTGACAGTGGCTCCCAAGTTGAAAAAAACACCCACGCCTCAAGCCACTCCACTCAACGAGAAGAAGTGCAAAGACCTTTTGAAAACCTTCCAGAAGCTCCCGGAGGCAGGCATCTTTCTTCGGCCTGTCGATCCCGTGCTGGATGGATGTCCAACGTACGTCAGCCCATTTTAAACCAATGCATATAACTAATCAAGATCTTAAACACTCAAGCTATCTGAAAGAAATTCAGAAACCAATGGACTTCGGAACTATGTCAACAAAGCTGAGCCAAGGAAAATATACGACAATGGAAGAGTTCAGGAAGGATGTGGAGCTGGTTTTCAGCAATTGCCGTCAATTCAACCCACCAGCCACGTTCCCTGTTACTTGTGCGGACATAGTTGAGAAAGCCTACAAGAAGGAATGGCCCAAGGTCATAGAGAAACGGCTCTCCTGGACTGAGAAGAGAGGTCTTCAAGGTCTAATGACGTCCCTGGTGAAGGAGCCAGTGTAAGGCCCTAATACTTTCTTTATTTGCGAGCGCTGATCGCTCTATAGCTCTTGGGTGTTCCGCGAACCCGTGGATCCGGTTGCGTTGGGTATACCTACATACTTCGATGTGATTCCACGTAGGGACGCCAGAGATCTCAGAACGATTCGCCAGAAACTAGACGCGGACAAGTACGATAATGTGGAAGCTTTTGAGGCTGACGTTGATCTTATGCTACAAAACGCGATCAAATTCAATGGCGTTGACTCCGAAGTGGGGAATATTGCAATTGCGGTACGCAAACGGATACAAGAGCTCATGGCCAACTGGAGAACTGGTGCGACGAAGAAGAGGAAGGACGGCGAGAAGGGAACCCCACAACCGACCAAGAAAACTAGGGTTGGGTGAATACAATTAATGTACAACACAACTAATGTTACCATAATACAATATGAAACTCAAGCTAGACTATATAATTACTGCTACCAATCTGGCCAGAGTTCCAGAAGACTGTTTGGGTCCTCTTCTGGCGTGTCTCTTTGTTTCATCCATCGGTCGGGGATCTGCAGGGCATTATAATAGTGGAGTAGGATCCATTACTTGATGCTATGACACTCACCACAGGGAAATATCGTTCCATGGCGCTAATAAATCGTTGGCGGTATTGTTTAGGGGTAACAATGGTTGGTTCACCCCTACCACCCCCGAGGAAAGCCGACTCTTTCACCCAACTTTCTAATTTTTTGTCCCAGGTGTAGGTCCGGATATAATCTAGATGATAAGTGTGAAAATTGTGAATCAACACACCAACAGCACTTACCAACGATGCCAATAACTAACTCGTTCTTATGGCTATCGACCTGAACGCGAGATCAGTGCGAGAGTAGAAGATATATAACATGTTTGATGTTACCCCACAAACAAGCGAATAGTCCATGACATTGATGTCTGCTAGAAATTTGCTATCGTTATATAATGCACCTCGAAGAATCCGTTTTGAATGTTCGCGAAGGTAAAATGGATTTAGATGAGCCGCTGAAACCAGTCCTCATCAGTAACTTGGTAGGTTTAAATTTCAGTGACCTACTTTCTACAAGGTTTTCATCAAGGAGGACCTCGTTTTCTCGCCCTGTCGACTGAACGTGCCGATTTCGAGTTGAACCTTTCAAATCATATATCTGTTTCAAATTCAGCAACGATTTTACTTATCATGCACGCACATACCTTCGTAAATCGCCGATCATAAAACAAATTCTCCATTACGAGCAGGTTCATCTGCATGGATTTGGACTTCCCAGGACTCTTGTCTTTGCCGGATTTTTTGAAGGTCAATTTATAGCAGCCGAAGACTTTAGCAAGGAGGGTCGGCCTCTGTTCAATAATTTTAGTAAGAGAAGCAGGCAGAGATAATTGGTTAACATTTGCGGAAACTGCTGATGACATGTAGTCAAAATAGGCGGGGGCGAATGTCTCCATCGTTTGAAGTTCGGGCCGTGAAAGCTCCTTGGCAATGAAGCGATCATCTATCAAGCATAGTGAGCAATGCAATTATCATGTTTCCATTGATACGGACCTCTGGTTTTGAGGAATGCAGACCCCGATTTTCCACCACTTGCGTTCCATTTTACACACCTAGACAATGATTCGATCATACTCTTCTCACAATCGTAAGTACGTCGAAGGGCGTCAAACTGTTCTGGGTAGAGAACTGTACAACTGATCGTTAGACCTCCACTATCGAATGCTAAGAGACAATGATGAATAGAGTGGGATATTGGTCAGAGATTGCCTTACAAATGGCCCATGGGAGTTTGGAGGAAGGAACTTTTAAATCCTCGGTTGGATCTGCAGCCTCAGTGGAATCCATGTTGACTACTCCCCACGTCGATGATTCCGCTATTGACCGGTCATCTGGCATGAAAGCCTCTCCACCGTCAGTTAATTTAGCTTCTCGTGCCGTCCTTTTGTCCGCGCGGGATTTAGCGAGCATATCGCGGTACAATGGAGAGCTAACTTGGGTTAGAAAATCGCTCGCCCTAGACATATGAAGCTTACTTTAAGGCAAGCGCGATGATTGAGGTAGGTTCATCTGTCCGTACAATCATGGAGGAATCACGGAAGATATGCTCGGGGTCGCTCATTGGATCATCGGCTTCATGACGAAAGGCTGGGGATGGTTGAAGCCAGAGGCCTGAAATTGCTTTCAAAAAAGATGTACCAGCGGGCCCAAGCTCTAAGTCAGACATTGGTGGTGTCGGCGATGGGTCACTGGTCGCTTTAGAAGATGCTAAAAATGGGGATGGGGGTAGGGGTACTTGAACGGGGGGCAGTGGTGGAGACGCTCTTGGGAGGTCTTTGGTATCTGAGGGTTCCGTCACCTCAGAAGCAGGGAGTTCTATTTTGGGTACAGTCCTGGATGTTTCTTTGTTCGGTGGAGACTGCGATGCTAGCAATTGAGGGACGGTTTTGTCTTCATCATTCCCTTCGTCTTCATCATCAGCTTCGCTTGACGAATCTGAGCTTTCGGATTCATCTTTAATCGCGTCCTTCACACTGTCAAGAATCTCGACTCTGGCGCGAGCCGACGCGACAGGTCGAGCCCGTTTGCCGCGGATGACACTGTAGCGATTCTTTGATCGTTCAGCATCCCGGCCCAACCTCTCAAAGTGTTTCGCCATATTAGACACTTTACTACCAGTGCTCACAGGTGGTCTACGAAAGGCAGATTTAATCGCCGAAGCAGAAGGCGTTCGGATCTGGTGTTTCTCTTTTGAGCGGCTCGGCGCTCTGGCTTTGCCCGATCTAAGAGTAGTAGGAGGCGCTTTGCTATTGGTGGGGGAAGCTGCACGGTTAAA
This sequence comes from Infundibulicybe gibba, assembly GCA_015501065.1. Taxonomy (NCBI): domain Eukaryota; kingdom Fungi; phylum Basidiomycota; class Agaricomycetes; order Agaricales; family Omphalinaceae; genus Infundibulicybe; species Infundibulicybe gibba. The sequence goes on from JADNYI010000001.1 coordinate 1,877,430, forward strand.
CTTAAGGTCTCGACGTCTACCACTCGAAGAGCGTTTTTCTGGAGAAGGCCTGCGGGAGGACTCTTGAGATTCCATTGTAGATCCAACAGGGCCTGGTATCCGGCTGCTTTGCGATGCGACACCTAGAGTTCTACGCGTGCTTGTAAGATATCTGGGCGCAACATTGGCTGCATAGCCTTGCTCGAAATCCGAAACAGATGGCTTTCGCGCTGGTGGTTGGTGTCGACTCCTACGAAAGGACGAACGGTACTGGACCGGCGGGGGATATTCTTGCTCGCTTTCTGAAACAGGTGGCCGTGGTGGAAATGCTGTTTTCACAAGATCCTGCACTCCTTGAGGGGGGAGAAAATCTTGATATTTCTTGATAAGCTCTGCAACATGGCTAGGTGGCCGGGTAAGCCTGGACACTGGCTCAGAAGGATTACTATTAGTGGGCTTGATCTCAGTCTGAAAGTATGAATTAATGTGAATATAGTACGTGAATAATCGAAAGCACCAACAGGCATTGGTAATTCTTGTGGAGAAATAGCATCGTCTCGGTTTGCCCCTATCGTCGAGTCACTATCTGCATCATCCTTTGGCGGTAAATCGGCGCTGGCGCCGGCAGAGCTAAGGGGGGTATACAGATAAGGGCCCGGCGAAGGTTTGATGCTGGTCTCTGGTTCCGACGCCTCGGAGGCAGATGAGGTAAGAGTGCCCCCAGTCGACCTCCTTGTTTTGGAAGGGCCTTCCTCTGCTTCGGAAACGCTTGCCGACGGAAGATGGGGGCTTTCAAATGTCCCCCCCGTTAAATCATACCTTCGAGGCCAGATCGCTCGGACCGAGCCAAATGCTGATGCCCGCTTGCTGCTTCGATCTGTCGGTTGCATTGGCCGTGTTTTGGGCAACCTGTCAAAGTCTTGCTGCCATGCAACAATTTTGTCCTGCCGGTACGAATGCAGATGGTTCAGAGCTAAAGTATCTGTTGGTGTTGATTCCACGTAGACTCGATCAATAAGTCGGCTAATATCATCTCTCTCCATCTCAGCGCGTATAATAAGGGTGTTGATGTTAGAAAGAAGCTGCGCATCACTCTCCTCGTCCCCGGTGGCAGCCTCAATGCTGATGAGTTTCAAATCGTCGACTAAGCCAGTATACCACATGGTGTTGCGATGATGCAGCCACTCGAAATCCCTGTTCTTGAGCTCAAGCTGAGTCTCAGGACAGACTCGTATACGGAAGGGCGGGTAGACGATTTCGTGCATTGTAACGGGATCCGTTTGGAAGCGAACAGTCATGCCTTTGGATGCGAAATAACGGATATGGTGCTGATAGATATTGTGCTGACAGCCTGCGCCTTGGACGAGTTTCACATCCGCGGGGTAGAAATGTAATTCAAGAAATTTAGCAAATGAATAACGTTGCATTTCCTCAGAGACCGGGATGAACGGCGTTGCGGAGCCGCAGACACGACAGGCGCTCCAGGTCGTGACGAGGTCGGGGGCGGAAAGGTAGCTCGAGCGGCCGATTATCTGGCCATCCCATTGCTCTACTGTAACAAAAATGCGGGTCTCGTTATGAACATATACTTTACAGTGCCGGGCAAGAGGTTGATCGCAGCCTTTCCCTGTACATATAGCCTTGGGATCCAGAAACTGAACGAGTGTGTCCCTACCGATCTTTCAATATATTGGCCCAAAGTGCAATCGTTCTCGCCATAGAAGGTGATATAATTCAACTGTGGGGCAAAGCAAGCACGATGTTGCCCAAATTCGGCAGTGGGAATCGTATATTCCCAAAGACTGATGCACTGGTACTTCTCGACGACGAAATCATCCTTGTTTTTCCTCAAGTACCACTCCCAGATGCGGCGATGTTCCTCGTGTTGCCACTTGATGAGACTATATCTGCTTTCTAAAGCGATGTCAGTGGGGGTTTTTATAACTTCGGGAGGTTCAATTGAGACGGGATTTGTCATCGTAGACGACGTGTTGAGAATACTAGACGATGTCGCTGAAGACGAGAAGTAACTTGCGTCATCCTGAGCTTGGGCTGAGGGAGAATCTCCGGGGGGTGTGACGGGCAGATCTGAAATGGGCAGGGCTTCAATCAAGGCGTGGAGATCCTTCTCGTCCCCATCCTCTTGGTTATCAGATGGAGCAGGCTCTATCTGGGCCGTAGGCACAATCGTCGCCTCCCTCTGGTGCAGCTGCCCCTTCTCTTCCCTGCTCACGACTTCATCCTCCCAGGCACGCTTGCAGGCAACAAGCTCATTGTCGAGCTCTTTCATCCTCCTGATCGGATATGGCGGTGGGAAGCGCAAAGTAGCTGAAACGGATATGAAGGTCTTTGAGTATGGCTCCAGAGCCTGGTCAATACGTCGTGTCAGCCGTAGCTGTTCAGCGTCATCATCGGGGAGATCATCCGCGAATGATTCCGGGGTTTTCATTATTTGCGACTCGGTGTCAGCAATAGGTGTCAACAAAGGAACGATAGACTTAGGATTGGGGACCACAAAAGCAGAGATAGTGGCTGAATTAGCCGGGCTGGGTCGATTACTTAACGGCGAGGGTATCGCATTGGCGTTAAAGGACGGCAATGTGATGACGGAGTCCTTCCATAGGTGCGTCTCTAGCTTCAAATTGCGAACGATGAAAGTGAGGAAACGTGTGACTTTTTTTATTCGTCTAAGCGTGTCGATGTCCGCGCCACGGAGGATGATAGTACATCCCATGTCACGACTACAGCCCTCGAACCGCATGTATGTCTTCCGTCGTCCTGGGATCAAGACATGATCAAAAGTCTGTATACGGAACCGGGCGCAGTGCCCCAAGCGTGGCTCCAAGGCCAGCTTATCCATGGACGAAAAGACATCGCCTTGGGTCATCCGAGCAACAGTAGCTATCGCCGAGGGCTTCACCGTCCGAGCGACCGCGATATTGTGACTAGCAAGTGCATCTAGGGCGAGTCTGGAGACTGACTTCTCACCAGGACAACATGCGGCCTCAAGGCTGCTATCCGGCTCGCAAGATTGCCAAGATACTCCTTTTCCTGACGTAAGATTTGCGCAAAGTGCATGTACTGCCCCTCGATACGGTAAAACTCGAGCGGGAATGTAATCAGCATCACCCGGGGGTTGTGCTGGAACCGAGACATCTGTTTGTGTGCCGCATTTTTCGTGATGACGGCACCGTCGACGTACTCAGAGTCCTGTGGAGACCCGCCTGGGATCTTTTTGATCTTGACATATTTCCTGACATCCATGTCTTCTCCTTGACGGTGAGGCAAAGTGGTGAATGTTAGCTCTCGCGCGATACGAAGCGCCAGTTTTAAGAGTGTATCTTCCCATTTCGTTATATTCGGGATTTGCTCGCTCGTTAGCATCTGCCGAAGCATGATTTTCAAATGAAGCATAGATGTCAAGTTGAGTTCATGGGCATAGCTAAAGGTTTATTATGTCAGTTGGCCGAGAGGAGTAACAAAAAGACCTACGCGGTACTCTCCCGTCTCATGCGCCAGCCAGGCTCCCCAGAGGAGACATCGTCAAGCCGACTTTGCACTCGACTACGGATGAAGGGCGTGGCAATCTCGAAATCCCCATACGAATTGAATCGGGATCGAAGACGGCCGTGTGGCTGTGGGCTACCTCTATCGTGCTCGGGAGACCCCACAGGGAATTCAACAGAGCTCGTAGTCCCGTCACCACCCGCGGGAAATGAAGTCGGAAATTCGACAGGGCGCTTAGAGCCGACGATAGTCAATGTGTCTACAGGAGTGAGGGGCATGGACCCAGGGTCCTTTTCCTCATCGGATAGCCCGCGTCGGAAAGGAGCAGGGTTATCTCGTATAGGTTCCCATATACCATCGGAGCCCTCACGAAGGCGGGGTGTGATAGGTCGGGAGCTATATCCGCTTTCATCAGACCTGGATATGGGCCGCTTGGTTTCTGCGATAGAAAATAGATTAAAGGGTTCATCTGTGCGCCCGAACAGCTGAGAAGCAGCAAATGGTGATTGGGGGTGGTTCCCTAAATTGTCTGCACCAAATTGGTGTGGGGGAAATGAGGTCGTCACTGAAGATATTACAGAACGGCGGTCATCATCATCATCATCATCCACCTTGGCCAGCTTGTCGAGACATAGGTTACATACACGGACCATACCCTCGTGACCAAATCTTGAGCCTTTTATAATATTTGAAGCGCAGCGAGAGCAGAATATTTGTCCTGTACAAGTAAAAAACAACGTCATTGTTAGGACGTGTACATAGCAATACACTTACCACATATCCGACAATGATGCTTCCTCCGCCATGTTGTAAATACACTTTTGCAGTCATAGCATTCTTTACAATTCTCGTCATCCATCCAGTAATCACGCGAGAGACCTGCAAATTCTGTGTCTAATATTATCCCCTGACAAAGAATACGGACCAACCTTCACCCCTTATTCGTCTTATCACTTTGGAGACAGATCCTGATCTATGCATGCTTGCCGTTGTTTTGATGCTGCGAGCATCATCCTGGATTGGGAAGCCAGGTATCGAGGTGCCGAATAAGGGCCCGTCCGCAGTGTCTGTTGCCTGTCCGTAGAACGAGCCGCTCCGCGATGGAGATCTTTCATAATCCAAGCTATAGGTAGGCACCTCGGACTGCGCGGGCGTCAATGATATCAACGGTGGGGCAGCCTGGACAGGACCAGTTGAGAACGGGTTAGGCCTCTCGTTCGCCGAGCCCCGGGAGGAAAAACTGGACTGCGTTTGCAGGGTGGTCGAGGGCCGCCGTTGGTCACTTAAGCCAGGACCAGGAACACCGCCGGGATTGCTGCTCCCATTCGTCCCATTGGTGCCTGCTGCTACTGCGACAGCAGAGGAAAGCGGTGCTGATAAGCTGTTCTTGACGCGCGAAAGGATCGATGTTACGATAGTATATGACGATTGGTCGTTCTCGTCTTCTTCAGCGAAGGGGTTGAACGAGGTCAGGCTGGTGACATCGTCTGCAAGTTTTGTGCTGCTGCGAGAACGAGAGGAATGGCCGCTGAATGACCCCAAAACTGGAGATGAAACCCCAGGAGATTCCATACGTTGGAATTAGTTGAGTCGTGGTGTCTCCAAGGCCTGAAGCTGAGACTGCGTGGTGCAATAATAATTGACTCTATCATCTATGTATTCCTTTTCGAGAAGGTTTTGGCATTACAATTACGTCGTGGTCACTGGTCACCGGTCACCGGTCACAACCATAAATGGTACCAAACTTGGCCAGTCGACTCGGTACTCGGCACTCGGCACGGATTTTAATTCCACCTTCCTGAGGCTTCACCACTTGAAGATAAAAATAATTACTATGGTGGTTGCAACAAAGGGAGAGTACCGCGATACTCCAGCAAGTTTTATTTATTGTATAATGTGAAAAACCAATTTATTTATTGTATAATTCAATGTGAACAGAACCCACGCAAATACGATACCTACATGGGAAGTCCGAATCAGAGAGTCGACTCAATAAACTAGGCCTAGGGGGACGCGTTGCATGTGTTGCAATCATAACAAGTGCTGATTACTATTTTAAACAATCAATTTATGACGCAAGATCACACTGCACAAATAGTGTGCTGCTTCATTATCATCCATCCAACATGAGCGACGCCACTGCCATATCCAAGCAGCTCAGAATCAAATCAGGAGTCGCAGAGCGGTGAGCTCACTCGCTCGCTCGATTCCTATCATCCATCATAATCGCCCTCAGCGTATTCAAAGAACATAAGACATACCTGAAGGAAGCTGAGGATCAGCAGCGCAAGCTCGATAAATTCATCGCTGACGGTGCGGAGGAGTGGGATATTAAGAATGCGGTGCGGCATCATATTAGTATGCGAGGCAGTTCACCTACTAATGCTTTTCATCCGACGCAGACACGGATGATGGAGGAATCCAACAAGATGATTGTTGACTCTACGAGCCGGATGGCAAAGGCTCTTGACGACCTGCAGCAGCTTGTTGTATGTGATGTGCTGTATGTAACGTGGGGTAACGAGCTCATCTCTGCGTAGACTTCCTCCACGGATAATAAAGCGCTTGCTGACGACGCCAATTTGCTGAAGGCACGCGACGTTCTCAAAGAAATGACCTCTCAGGCTTCGGCGCAGAAAGTATCATAAACATCTAAGAGTACAAATTCCTCGTAACCTATACATCTGTTTGTACAACTTATACATCCTGAACTTCGGTCGCAGCGGTCTCGTTGTTATTGACATCCTTATTCTCGATCTCGACTCCCTCTAAATCGCTGCCCGTTTCCATTTCCGCCATAGCCGATCTACATCAGCGTGTTAGAGGATATTTGGAAGCCACGAATATCATTACGAACTTATAAGCTGAAGTACACTCGTGTCTGACCGCTGTCGTCTTCCATTTTTGCTTGCGTGAATTTACAGCAAGCAATTCATCATCAAGAGCTGACCGTTTCAGATTAGGTACGACAAAGCTAAATTCATCGGAGACCTACATTTATCTTCTCCAAGCAGAAGAAGCTTGTCAAGGGGCAAAAATTGCCTACAGCACATGAGACAAATACGCGAAAGAATGTTGATAACGCCCACCAAGAAGAAGTCTTATCAAAGAATTGCAAAATGTGTATAACCGCGCCGCGTTTCTGCCTCGCATCGATGCAGTGGTTCAAAATATTCCGGGGGACCGATGGATCATCATCCTCAAAGATTACCGCCGGCCACCATGGGAAGGAATCTGCCCATCGGATTAAAATCTCGTCCTATGAAATTCGTAGAAATGCCTTTTACCTGCTTTGGCCCAAACTACAAACGATACACATACATGAGCCATGAATTGTGCGACAAGGCAAATACATACCGAGCGTGCCGCCCTCAAGCATGGTTCCCGCGGGTAGAATAACAGCACCAGGCTCCGGGGCCCCAGCCAACGGTACAGCAACAACGCGGGGTGGTTTAGGTTTGGGTCGCACCACCATATCCTCACTCCCCACATCGCTTAGCGAGCTCAGGTCCGAGTCCAGCTCATAGTCGACCATATCCATCGGAGCCGGGATTTGGACTGGGGTTGGTGGTGGGAGCGATGGGCCTGCTTCAAGTGGAGCTGGTGCTAATATCGCTGAAGCAGCGAGACGTTTCTCGTTTTTCTTGCGGATATTCTTTGCGCGGCGGATAGCGGGCGTGTCCAGCTCTTCAATAATAATTGTTCCAGTCGCAGAGTGTATGATGTTATTACGGGACGTGGAATCATCCTTATCAGGTAATGGGAGCTGGTTCGGGGCCGATGTAGTCGGCTGTTCTGAGGGTGTAGGTGCGAGGACTTGAGGTACCGATGGACCTGGCTCCGTATGATCTACAGGAATAGTATCTTGGTGTGTCTGATTTTCGGACGCTGCAGTGCTGAGCACCGATAACCGAGAAGTCCCAGCATCTTCCAGATAAACAAGTGAATGGGTTTTTCATACATAGGAACCAAAATGGTATACCTGTTTTTTGTCGTTTTTTTGGGGGTGCGACTGGCTGCCTGTCGACAGGCGCCCTCCCACCACGACGATGATCGGGGGGAAATATCCACCCACGCTCAAACATCATGAACGATTTCTGATTGTCAATGTCATCGACCATGGGTGGTACAACTGATCGGCTAGGAAGGGCGCCAGGGGCCCGCTTCTTGCCCCTCTTTCCGCTACCAGGATTCGAATTCGAGCTTGATATCACCTCGGCGGTGTTTAGTGTATTTCCTCCGATGAGCCCTGTGCCTCCGCCTCGAATGCAGCTACAGCAGCCATGGCCCCACGCGTGCGGGGCGCACGGAAGCCAGGTGAGAAATCGAGAGCGGCCTGCACTTCGGCAGGCGTTTTACCTATTCCCCCATCCATCTCCGTCACCACATTCTTGAGCTCGAGCTCTGCTTTGCGATCGCGTTTCGGTTTCGCCGGCTTGCGGGGAGCTACGGGGCTGGGGGGAGGCGGGGGCTTCGCCTGGGCGAGCTCGTAATCGAACAAAGATAAGATGGGCTCCTGGTTTAGGATAATGGGCAGGTCTGCTTTAATCGCATCAGTGGTGAGCAGAAGGTCCAGGACCTCGATAGGTGGCTCCAAATCGCCAGTAGTCGATCTCCATTCTGCTACTGTGCCCCCATCGACGATGGGGTCTGGGGGAGGCAGCGACAAGGAGTCGAGCTCGTTCAGAATGGACTGGGAGGCAGTCCGTATTCTCGTGGCGGCTTTGAAGAATGGAGTCCCAGGTTTGTTATACAGCATGGCGTTGCTAATGACAAGGCTGATATCATCCTATACCAATAAAACCTCAACATCATGTTTATTCCTTAGAGTGCAGTGATACGGACCTTAAGGTTTTGCACATCCCAATACTCGTACCGGTCGAGTTTAGCCTCGATGATATTCCAACACATGGGGAACTCAACGATATCGAAATAGTCGGGCACGGCTAGTTTCGAGACTGGATTTTTAAAGTAGTCGTTCCGATCCAGGCTGCGAACCCTGTTAATAAGATGTCGACAGATAGGCAAACAACGCACGCGGCAATACGTTCAAACACGGAGCGCAGTCTGCTTTCATGAGGGAACAGGAACTGAGATAAAATGTTCCGTATTACCTCCGCCTGCCATAGCTTCCGTGTCTCCCGTTTCCGACTTAATTCGACAATAGCACGTACACTCTCGAGGTCCCTGCGAAGATGCTGCAGGAGCTATGAGCAGCATTAGTAGGCTATTCCAACTATTAAAATTAAGAACAAACCTCAAGTTTCATGATCTTCTCCGCCTCACTCTGTACTTTTCCGCCTGTACTGGCTGTCCACGGCTCCAGGTGCAACCTCTTCAACAAAGGGGCCCCGCGACGCGCTTCGCGTTTGAGGCTCCAGTATCGACACACGGACAACACGAATTCGGATTTCTTCCTGATCATGACCTTGTTGATGTAGTGTAATATACGGTTGACGATCAGTGCGGGGACGAGCGGCGGGCCAGGCTTGTAAGTCTTGGCATATGCGCGTGCAGTTTTGGATAAACGTGTGTTACACTCAGAGGTGTTATCTTCAGCGTCTGCCTGCTCTTCCGTGGCAAGTGCGGCGGCTCGCGCGTCCTGCTGCTCTTGCTACACAGAAGACTGAGTAGGTGACAGAAAACCCCACATGGCGCGTACCGGGAGGTGACGTTCACAATAGCAGGTGAGAGTAACTGGCTCTGAGCCCTGCGTGCTTTTCATGGGCAATAATAACCGCTCCTTGCGTGCGCATGTAGCGTGGAATGCGAGAAAGCAGGATGTCTTGGCACATTGAATACAAGCTCCCTCTCTAATCTCACATACATTACATCGCTGGATATTGTTCCACGTCAGAAACGGGGGGCAGAGTGAATTTGTGACGAACGAGTTTCCACCGTTGTTTTGAAATCTTTTCAATGCCTGTCACGGGCTCCATGAATACATCATTAGCAACTCTTGTTTCAGGCACCCAGATTGCGCAGAGGAGGTGAACCCATTCTCCTGTCACAGTTTGTTTGAAAGCGCCTCCCTCGTTGGGACATAGTATACACGACTGCGTGATATGTCAATGGTTACAGGGAATAGACTGAAACCCAACGCACAACTGGGTTCTCGGGCGATACAGTGCATTTTCTGCACAACCACTGGCCTTCGGGAATGTAGGGTACACCATAGCAGTCTATATCACGGACGTCGTAGTCTGGAACTAGAAGACAGCTGACGGCAACTGACCCTGGTGAACCGCGAGATTGCATCCGTCGCAGAAAACGATAGCGTTGCTGTTCTCTCCCTCTGAATCGTCGCAAATAGCGCAGGTGGAATCCTCTGATGGCATCGCCAAGTCAGGTTTTGGTATATTCTTCGTCTTGAAACGGACAGTCAAACCATCAAATACCAGGATGGAACAGAAAGCGGACATACGAGGTCAAACCACTCCTTCTCCAGCCGGTCCATAACAATCTCAAAAACCTCATAGGTGACTTTATTCAGTTGGTCTTTCTTTCGCTCAGCATTCAGTGCGTCGAGCCACTCCTGGTCTAGCATGGAAGTTCGTGAGAATCCGCAGAGTAATACGTGTATACCAACCTTGTTCATCCATATCATATTCCACCTGCCTCGCCAGATCGCTCTCCAGTGGCTCTGTATGCCATTAATTAGCGCGCTTATGTGTGTCAAGACACATACCTATGTGCCGAATATAGTGGTCGGGCCTTCGGAATTCAGAAAAGTCGTTATCTGAAAGTCATCCTCCATATTCCAATCTCACAGACACTGTGATGATACCAGACATGACTCACACCCATACGACCGCGCTTGTAAATCATGCACCCCGCCCGGCTGGGTAGAAACATCATCCCTGATTTCTTCAAAAGATACCTTGGGTAGCGACACAGATGTGGGAGAGCCGTGGCCACGCGCCATCGTTTTGGAACCTCGACGCGCTCAAGAGGAAATGAAACTGATGACACGCCATCTGGTCCTAACAGCACCACACAATGACCCGGGCCGTTGCTGTTATATTGTCTCAAGCTCGGTCTGCAGGCCGATCCTGCTGACACATTACAATTTACATATCATGACCTCCCCGACAGCCCCCAGGAATATTTCGCAACTTGTCCAAAGCTAATACGAAAGGGTGTCGCCTATTATAATTCGCCCACAGTACACCAATGACACGTGCACCATGAGGAGCTGAGCATTGAACTTGAAATTGCTAGATTTGAGTTTTATTCCATGGCTAGCCAGCCAGCCACTCCGTATACGTATCGGTGGGCGATTTCCTCGTACCGCAAATGTACGGTCACATATCTGACAATGTACGTAGACTACGTGGACTGAATCTAATCTCCTGCGTGGCGAAGCATTATCGAGCACGATGTGCGCCGCCACGCTCCCTGAGCGACGAGCGACAGCTACGGCTCAGGGGCCAGAACCGGCGACAGCTTCTCATGTAGGGGAAAAGCAAACTCCCTGTGGCTGATCACTACATCCATCCCGCGTAGGGCGCCGCGCCGCGAACACCAGGGCATCTGCACCTCCAGAATTGCGCGCATGAACGGGAAAGTTTCATACAAGGGCGTATCGAACACATGTATGTGGAGGCACTCGAGTGCGGGCGCCCGGCGGGCTAGCATCGTGTCAAGATCATCCCATTCCAGGGTATCGTGCTGATCATTGGAGATATTACCGCGGGCGAGCTGGAGGGCGATGCAGTGGAGCGTGGGGCCGATGGAGTCGAGCAGGGTGGGAGGGATACGCAGGTGGGGGTTGGAGTCGGCGAGGGACAAGGGAATACGGGAGATGCGGAGAGTGTGCAAGTGAGTGTTTGCCTCCAAAGGTAGGTACGTGGGGGGCTGCGGTTGGGGAGCAGGCGTGTCGTCTCTGTAAGAGATACCAAGGCAGTGGAGGTGCGGGCCGAGTGCGTGGAAGAAGGCGGTGGCGGGCTCGAGTTCTTTGGGGGAAAGGTAAAGGAGGATGAGGTGTCTGATTGTGGGTTGGTGACAGGAGAGCCAACGCAGGAATGGCGCCCGGTGGATATCACTGGATTTGTACACAAGACTGGAAAGACGCGGGGGTGGGCGAAGACCGCTTGGATAGTGATTATTGGTACTTGTGACCTCGTTTCGCATACCGAAGCCAAAGTAGGACATGGATAGGTGCTCAAGATGGGAGAAAGCAGCGACAAAGGTTTGGAGGCCATGGACGCTGGTGAAGGGGGCTGATGTAATTTCAAACTCTCGAAGGTGGGGGTGTGTTTGGTGGAGAACATCTAGAAGAGGCGTGAATTCGGAGTATATGGAGATTCTGTGGGCATGGTCAAATAAGGCTAGGACGCCCTCGAGGATGCTGGGCGAGATCTCCCGGCCAGGGCTGTTCCCAATAGTGAGGGAGGAAACGTAGTGGGGGAATATGAGGCCAGCATGCAGCTTTCTTGGGCTAGAGGACACGCCATACATACGAGTGGCAAATATGCTGAGGTCGGGGGGCACACCATATACACGAACGGCAAATGTGCGAAACAGGACACGGAATGCAACAGGAAGCCAAGCATTTGAAACAAGGGCGCAAGCGCATAGCGAGGGTGGAGAGCCGGCTAACTGTTCGATAATGGCCTCAGTGAGCTCAAGGGGAATATATGGCACGGTCATTTTGTTGTGGTGCATAGGTCCGATTATCCCTGAGTACAGCGATAGTGAGTTTATGTAAGCGGACCGACATGATAGAATACAGCTGCATCTGACTATAGTAGTGCTCAAGAGATGGCATTGACAAAGGGATGTTATGTAGAACATATGCTCGGGAGGGTCTCATGCAGAGGGAACCCAAACTGGCCGTACTCGATTGTTACGTCCATTCCGCGGAGAGCGCCGCGCTGCAAACACCATGGCATCTGCGCTTCCAAGACCGTGCGCATAAACATGGTATGCTCATACAGACGCTTATTGAGAACATGCATGTGGAGACACTCGAGAGCAGGCGCCTGGCGGGCTAGCATCGCGTCGAGATCATGCCATTCCAAGGCGTCATTGTGTCCGCTGGAGGCACCACGGCCAGGGTCAAATTGGAGGGCGATGCAGCGGAGTGTGGGACTTGTGGTGTTGAACAGGGTGGGGGGGATACAGGGGCGGGGGATAAGGTCATCGGAGACCAGAGGGATATAGAAGATGCGGAGGGTGTGCAGGCAGGTATTAGTCTGCAAAGGTAGGCATATGGGGGCTTGGGGCTGGTTACCGCGCGCGTCTCTGCTGTAGGAGACATCAAGACTGCGGAGGTGCGGGCCGAGGGCACGGAAAAGAATGGCAGCAGGCTCGTGTTCGCTAGGAGAGAGGTGGAGGAGAGTGAGATGTTTGATCATGGGCTGATGATCGGAGAGCCAGTGCAGAAATGGTGTGCGGTGAACGTCGCTGGATTTGTATTCAAGGCTGGAAAGAGGTGGAGGCTGGAGCAGATGATTGGCAGGCTCACGTCGCATGCGCGTCTCGGAGCGGGAGTAGTAAGACATGGACAGATGTTCAAGATGTGTGAAGGCTGCAACGAAGGCCTGGAGGCTGTAGGCACTGGCAAATGAGATTGATGTAATTTCAAACTCTCGGAGGTGGGGGTGTGTTTGGTGGAGGACACTTTCCTGGTGAGGCTTGAATTCGCAATGTAACATGCAAATTCTACTAGCGCGATCGAATAAGGATAGGGCGTCCTTGAGGGTGGTGCGTGGGATCTCTCGGTTGGGGCCATTCATGACAATCAGGTAGGAAACATAATGGGGGAACATGAGACCAGCGCGCAAACTGCTGGGGTTGAGAAGCTTGGTACCCGCTCGAAGGGTAAATCTGTGGAACAGGATGCGGAATGCAACAGGGAGCCAGGCATTGCAAACAAGGGCGCAAGCGCGCAGTGCGTGTGGTGAATCGGCTAGCTGCTCAACGATGGCCTCGATGAGCTCAAGTGCAAAATATGGCGTTTGGTCGTTGTTCATGAAAGGATTCAAGAAATTTTACGTTATATAAGCGAGCGCGGTTATCCATCTTAGGCACCATATTGAATCAGATCACAACCAGCTGTGTGATGCCGATGAACGACCCATGGGGCGAAAGCCACTTTCCTGTGTTGACGCCAGTCACATTAAGGCTAGGCCTGAAACACTATGGGGAAAAACCTGTCGCAAAGTTACATTATTACCCAAAATATGCAAGACAGTAGCGAAGGCCCACATGCTTGAACAGTATATTATACTACATTTATCAACATCCCATAAACTCACACCCAGTAAGACTTTGATAACGTAATTAGCACACGCTAATTTGCTATCCATTCATGACTCGGTCGCTCGGAGTGTCAAGCCGGGGGCTAGAATCGGTGGCAGCTGCTCGTGCATTGGGATCATAAGCTTTCCACGGTCAATCGCTATACTCATCCCACGAAGGGCTCCGCGCTGCAAACACCAAGGCATCTGCGTCTCTAGGGCTGTACGCATGGAAGGGAAGCGCTCATACAAGGGCTCGCCCGCCACATACACATGGAGGCACTCGAGGGCGGGCGCCCGGCAGGCCAGAATCACATCGAGGTCATTCCATTCCAGGCTGTCCATCCCTTCACCCGGTTTAAGCTGCTCGAGGGTGATGCAGCGGAGTACAGGGCTGTTGGAGTTGAGAAGGGTGAGGAAAATATACTGGTTTGGGCTGGGGCTGGGGAAGGACAGGGGCATGCAGGAGATGCGGAGGGTGTGCAGGTTGATGTTCGCAAGCAAAGGTAGACACATGGGGTCCTGGGTCAAGAGCGAGGGCGCGTCATCCTTGTAGGAAATATCAAGGATGCGGAGGTGTGGGCCAAGGGCGCGGAGGAGGGCGGCGGCGGGCTCGAACTCGTTCCGAGAGAGGGAGAGGAGAGTGAGGTGTTCAATCTTGGGCTGATGGTCGGAGAGCCAGCGCAAAAATGGTGCGCGATGGGCATCATCAGATCTATACGCAACATTGGAAAGGCGCGACGGTGGGGGTAGATCATCAGGTCGCCAGTCATCAATTTTCATGCCCTCGGGCCGCCTATCTGAGTTGAAGTAGAACATGCAGAGGCGTTCAAGATAGGGGAAGGCCGCAATGAAGGCCTGAAGGCTGTGGGCATCAGAGAAGGGAAACGATATTATCTCAAATTCTCGGATGTATGCGTGCGTTTGATGGAGGATGCCCAGGCCAGCTAGACTCGGCCCGGTTCGTAGTGTGTCATGAAGATTTCGCTAACATGGTCGAAGAGAGACAGAGAGTCTTTCAACGTGGGTGACACTGCAGCCCGACAAAAGCTATTCGCAATAATGAGGCAGGAAACATAGTGGGGGAATATGAAACCAGCATGTAGGTCGCCGGTGCCGCTGAGGGTTGCGACGCGCGTACGGAGGGTAAATTTATAAAACAGGGCGGCATATGCGGTGGGAAACCAAGCATTGCAAACGAGAGCGCAGGCGCGTAGCGCGGACCGCGAGTAGGCTAGCTGCTTGATGATGGTCTCGATAAGCTCGGGGGGATGTAGGGCATGGTCACCGTATACATAAGCATTCGTGTTTTTTTGTATCAAGTTATACAGATGGGCCTCGTGGGGTCTTATTTCGGCGTTCCAGAAAATAAGGGGCCACCACGCGTCACATTCGCTACCCACAAGCATGAGGACAGGAAATACTAGATCCCTGATATTCGTGATAAATCAAACACAGGGAAACAAGGGCGTAAACCACGCGCTTGAACTCCAGGGTCTTGAGGCCAAGTGTGAGATTGAAACCGCCACGGGGACGGCTAGCCAATGTACATAAGGGCTTGCCTTGATGGCTAGGGACGACTGGCCAAAGGGCTGGGACCATGTTGGGTTTCACAGGGGGACCACCTCTAGCCCAGCAAGCACACCACACTCGACGCACTGGGGCACAAGTGTGTTCTCCAAACGCTCAAGTGCGTGCGCCTCGAGGGCGCCCCACGATTTCGGGTACTGCACCTGCACCACGAGGGCCTCAAGCGCCGGGACGCGTCGGGCGAGCACTGTGTCGAATGCGGGCCATCAAGCACGCGACTAAACGTGTTCCAGCCAAACGTGGCGAAGGCTGCGTGAAATATGAAAACTGCGCGACGCAACGCTGGGCCCGCATTCGCGAGGAGGGAAAGCGGCGCATCCGCAGGGTCGTGGGGATGCGACTCGTGCCGCGGGGGCATATGTAGTATGAGTGTGTGAAGCTGGACGTTCGTGCTTAGAGGTAGCTCGGTGGATATTTGGGCTGGGGCTAGGTTCAATGATTGCATGGAGGAGCAGGGGGGGCATACCTGGTGGGGATTTGGGGCTGAAGTAGATGTCAAGCACCTTGAGTTGTGGGCCGAGCGCGCGAAGGAGGGCGTGTGTGGATTGGAAGTCAGCTGGGTGAAGCCTGCCCAAGGTGAGGTGTTCAACCGGGGGTGGCTGAGCAGAGATCCAACGTAGAAAGGGGATGCGTGGGGTGTCTTCCATGTCGTAGGAGATAGCGCGGAGATGCGGGGGTGGGGGCGGGTCGTCTGAATAATCGCTCGCAGCCACTATTTTGCCTTGGAAAATGGGATATATTTGGAGCGATTCAAGATTCAAGAAAGCAGCGATGAGTGCATGAAGGCTACGGGGGCTGTCGAATGGAACCGCGGTGAGCGTCAGGTGGCAGATCCGAGGAAAGACGGAGGGCAGGAGGGGGATTAGGGGGTGTTAGCGTGTTCGATGACCGAGAGCACACGGACACGGTCAAATTGGCGAAACAGATCAATGGCCGCATCGACCTGCGGTCGATAGTTAAGATTACGTGCGAGCGTAAGACGCGAGACGTAGTGAGGGAATATGAGCTTGGTGCCAAAGGAGCGACCGGGGTATATGGTGAAGTCGTTGAACAGGATGCGGTACGCAATGGGCAGCCAAACCTTGCATACGAATGCACAAGCATGTAAAGTATGTGGAAAATCAACTAGCTGCTGGACGATGATCTCGATGAGCTCAGGTGGAATGTATATTGACATTGTGCACGTCCATGTGCACTTAACACTGACGGGGGCGGGATTCGCGAATCAGGTATTTTACTCACAGCTGAAGTTCTGCTTCGATTATGTGGAGGGTAATCCGATGGGGGGGAGGAGAGGATGTTGGTTACAAATAAAGGGCCGAGGGCAAATGCACTGAGTGCTGTGCACGTGCCACCCTTCATACTGGTTACTGTCCAATGCGCCAACTGGAGAACTTAGATTCTAGAAGCTTGACGGTTTACCTGCTAGTACTGGTAGCACCTTCCTAATCACGACACTGGGGGTACTGTCGTATTGATGCCTTACGCACTATGGCACTGGGCCCATGGGTTATGTACATGACGGTGCCGATGATCAACAGACAGCCTCTCTAGCGAGGTAAACGCCTGAGAATGGATATTAGCTCACCTAGCATGAGCACATCCCGAATTTCGTTTGAGTACTCTATCCTCGCGCCAAAAAAAAAAGTCTTGCGGTTCAAGTTCTATTCGAGGAGTCGCTTCTGGACGCAACAAATGACGCCGCGGCTCTTCTGGTTTCAGTGTGCAATAAAAATACGAGCAGCTGGGATAACGCATTTGGCGGCTAGAGAGCTTTGAGGGCAGAGAGACGGTGTCATGATTGGGATGAGCTTTTGTTTGAACTCAAGGAAGGCTCAGACAAATTCTGCAGCGGTGCGATCGAGGCCCGTGGACGAATACAAAGATGTGCAAATAGAACACTGAAGCACAACAACCATCCGGATCCGTTTCCCAATAATAAATATCAATGATCCCCTCCTATGCTGGCTGAGACAAGTGAGACCTAGAGCGTCTCACAAACTCCAGCCCCCTAAACGTGCCGCGCGCTTGACATAGTGGCATGGGCGCGTTGGCGACGTGCTCGTGCTCGTGTGTCTCGAAGGCGTCCCAGTTTCCCGCGCCGTGCACCTGCACAGTAAGGGTCTCGAGGTTGGGCGCGCGCCGAGAAAATGCAACGTCAAAGGCTCCCCAGTCCAGCGTATCGAACTGGGACATGAAGCTGACGTGGAGTGCAAGAGTCGCACGGCGCAGCGCGGGGAATGTGGGAGCGAGGAGCGCGAGGGGTGCATCTGCGGGGCTGCGTGGGTGACGTGTCCCGTAGAAGTGGCGCAGTGCGATGTGCATGGTGAGGGTGTGCAGGCATGTGTTGGCGCCGAGGTGCAGGTGTGCTGAGACATCAGCTGGGGGCGGGGTTCAGCTGGTGGTTTAGAGGGGTAAGTGTCCACGTACCGGGGGAGGATAGGCCCTTAAAAGAGATGTCAAGGCTTTTCAGATTCGAGCCAAGGGCCTGAAGGAGCGCGCCAGTGGACTGAAGCTCGGAAGGTGTGAGTTGTTGGAGAGTGAGGTGCTCGAGCGCGGGTGGCTGTGCGGAGATCCAACGGAGGAAGGGAGTGCGGGGAACGTAATCTGTTTTGTACGAAATGGTATGGAGGCGTGGGGGCGGGGGATGGTCGCCTGGATGTGGGCTTTCTGTCTCTGCTCATCCGGGAGGAGGGGATAGATACGGAGGGATTCGAGATCGGCAAAAGCAGCCACAAATGTATGGAGGCTTTGGGGACTTGCAAAGGCAACCCCGTCCAGATTTAGGTGGCGGATATGGGGGAAGGCGGCAGAAACAAGTAGGACAAGATGGATGTCCAAGTTGCATTCGGCGATGGAAAGCGCGCGGATATGATTGAATAGGGAGAGGGTGGTGTCTGTAACTGACTGGCGTTAAAGCGGCCAGCAATGGTAAGATGTGAGACGTAGCGGGGGAATATGGGCTTATCAAACCGGTGGTCACTGTGGATGGTGAAATCGCGGAATAAGACCTGCCATGCAATGGGTAGCCAAGATTTGCACACCAGGGCACAGGCATGCAGTGCTTTTGATGAATCTGCTAGCTGCTCAACGATGGCTTGGATGAGTTCAAACGGAATATCCATGGCGGTCTCTGGGAACAGCAGCAAGTTGATACGGCTGGCACTAACAGACGCCTGTGATGGCAATCCATCGCTGCGCCTGGGCCAGCCTAGCTACTCAGTGTAACACGAATTGTCTGACTCCATCATTGTTCATGCTATAAATATGCGTGGATACATTATAATATATCAGCGCCCTCCTGCCATCCACATACCGCCCGTTGCACCCAGCACATCCCCTCCCATGACAGAAGCCTCGCCACACATCTCGCAGCAGAACGTCTGTTCCGCCGTTATCTGTGTCTCCAGCAAGGTCATGCAACGCCATCACAAACAGGTGCGTGCGCGTGTAGTGTCCGTGGACCACCTCCTCGCCTTCTCCCCCGCATGGAGCATCCCCAAGCCCCCCAAGGACGAGGAGGCTGTCCGATGCGGGGGGATGGAGACGAAGAACGCCACTGCGAGCGCAAGCCCAGACGCAGCATGGCTGGATGGGGTCGTTATCAGCGTCCGTCTGGTAGAATCTAGCGCATGATGGTGATGCGTATGCAGAAACGCAAGGCCATCCCAGAATTGGCTGTGGGTGAGCTGCGGTGTGCCCTGTTCGCAGTCTGTGGTGTGCAGCGTAAGCACCAAGGAAGCCGACTCGGAGCGGCCCGAGTGTATACATATATTAATCACTGATGTAAAGGCAGTGAAAAGTTCCCCATCGATGTCGTCGGAGAGGGCGATAAATAGGCCAGACGCAGGCAGAATCTCTGCAGGGCGCAGCGCTGCTCTGCCTCTGCTCTATGCCTGCTGCGCGCTGGGTACTGTGAGTGGTCTGCGGCGGGGGAGGTGGGTGATGTGCGGCTGGACATAGCCTTTGGGGGCAAGTGTTGGTACAGGCGTGGTGGGCACATTAAGTGAGGGGTGCCGCAGCACGGGCCGGTGTAGGATGGGGAGAGGCTTGTGTCGGTGGCACGGGATGTGCCATTACTGTTGGCGATCTCGGCACTCTGGCTGCTACTGCTGCTGGATGAGGGCGGTGAGCGGGCGGAAGCGGGCCGGCGCGTCCTTCGAGGTAGATTATGAAAATGTGGCCCGATTGGCTGGCTACGTTTGTGGAGAAATGGTGATGCGATGAGGGTACAAAGTGTTCCAGGATCAGACGAGACTGATAATGTCGGAGAAGGCGTGGTGACGGTCTGCATTCAAAGAAAATGTGGAGTGTATTTCATTGCTGTTCGTTTTATCAAGGCTAGCAACGAGGCAGAGATCGCGTGCAACGCGTAGATACTCCATCCGGGCATTTTCCAATATTGAAATTAAAACATATCAGCCATGGTCTATAGGCTACATTGTACTTCTCTCTAGTACAAAGTCAGTGAACTTGTATGCCAAACAAGAAATATATGTCGTGGGTCACATAATTTTAAAACAAACCCCAAATTCGGAGGTGGCGTAACGTTGATCGTGGTTCTCGTTCTTCCCCCTACGAGCTTTCACTCTCCGGTTCCTTTTCTCCTTCATCCCGCCCCATTGTTTCTCGCTTTCTTCCTCATTCTTTCCGTTTCACGAGTTCTTACTTTTAGTAACGATATCCTCTTGCACGAATTATCCACGAAACTATACCACAAACCCCACCCACCACCACCCCACCCAGAATGGATCAGCAGCAGCAGCACCACGGCATTCCAGATGATCACAATCCTATTCCCACATCGTCATATGGATTCTACCCAACCGAGCAGGACCCTTCCTTCACTCTCCCGTACAATCCTCAGATGAGCCCTTATCAGGTCGTTCAGCATAATGGCCCTCAAACGCGTGGGTGCAATGCTTCCATGAATTCATCCAACTCATGTCCTTCATCTGATTATCTCCTTTGTCTTCAGGCCAGCTTTCCGTCACGGACTTGCACCAGCAGCAGCAGTACCACAATCTTGCTTTGATGTCACATCAGTATCCAGCCCCCGTGTATACCTCGTCTCCACCGCATGTTTCTCTTCCGCTTTCTGCTTCTCCCCCTCCGCCCTCCCCTGAAATGTACGACCCTTTGTCTCCCCCAATTTCCGGATCAGACACATCGGCAGACGGCATCTACCACCATTCCAATAGTAGCGGTGCAAATTCCCCATCTTCTTCTCGAGGCAATAGTCTTGTACATCGCCACACCCGCTACAACCCTACCCCTCCCCCACCAGTTCATCAGGACGCCCACGCCGCGGTCGCTCACAGGATTCAGACGACGACGATAATATGGGTGTTGCCTTTGTCGAAAATCTTGCCCACTCACGCAAGGAGGCTACTCGCAGGCAGAGGATTGAAGCAGAACAACGTAGACGAGACGAGCTCCGCGACGGCTATGCAAAGCTTAAGGACGTTTTGCCCGTTTCAAACCAAAAGAGCAGCAAGGTATCACTCCTAGAACGAGGTTTGTCCTCTCCCCCGAGTATGTGTATATGACAAGCTAAATATGTTGCAGCCACCAACCACATTGTCGCTCTAGAAAAGGCGAATAAAGATATGCAAGCGCGCATCATTGCCCTGGAGCAGGAGATGCAGCGACTTCGCGCGATTAATGAGAAGATATCGCTCGGCTCAAATGACACACCGTCCCCGGGCATGTTTGACAGCCGGCCTTTGTCACCACCCCCAGATGCCCCGCCTGGGGCTCATTCTCTGCCGCCAGCGCGGGGCCAGGAGCCACCGTCTGAGGATTCGAGCCCATCGGCGTCGGATACTGGGTTTTGAACCCCGCGCGCCGACACACCACCACATCTTCTCGTTTTTTTCCCTTGGCTCACGCCGCTTTTTGTATCTCCCGTTCTTTTTGCTTTTTTTTTTTTTTTGGCTGCTCTCTTCCCTTTTCCTATGGCGCACATAATAGCATATGTTATCGTAAGGGCTCCGCCGCAGGCTCATACGCCTGGACGCGTACAACGCCGGCGTTGCCTAACCTTCCCGCCCATGCGTAAGATTGCTGGATGCGGTACTTATCATCGTGGGTGGCCAACCCATCCGCCCAAACGAACCGAGGCAGCATGTTTGATTCGGATCGCTAGCATCTCGTTGATCGATGATCGTTCGACCTCGCGTCTGGAAGGGAAGGGAGGGAAGGGGGGTATCATACTGATTCCTGGGAATCGAATCGAATCTCGCCCGGCCCATCGCTGCTGCTATTGCTGGCGTACCCAGGTTCTACGGTACGGTGCTACATCCGGACACGCGTTATTTACACCCACCACCACTATACTCCGACGCGTGTATTCAATATCTACTCGATCTATCTCCATCCAACACTGGAAGAAGACGACCCACCTTTCTCTATTCACCCTCTTCCTCTCTAATCACCTCGATCTCAGCTTCCGCTCCTGCGCACGGTCTAGGCTCGGTAGCACTCGGCTGGCTGGCTTGGTGGACGAAAATGGCGTGAAGCGACGGATATGAGCCCTTTACGAAGATCACGATTCTTAACGTGAATGGTGTGTCGCGCACCGTTTTTGCGCTTGGCCGGTGGGTGCTGTGGGTTTAGAGTGTTGCTCTGTTGATCGCTTTTGGAACACACGGCCTGCAGCGCCGCTGATGGGTTTGTGCACCCGGCCCCGGAGTCCTATCCAGCACCACCGCCCCCACCATTCCCCTAAAATACCTCGATCACCCTGGCAATAGCAGAAACACGCCCGCCTAAGTCTCAACAGGAGAAACGATGAGAACACTGTAACACATGTAGAATACCAGCACCCGCTAATGGGTGCTAACATCATCACTATCATCACCAAATCCACAGTGCATCCACCCCCACATCCCATATCCCAT
This sequence comes from Infundibulicybe gibba, assembly GCA_015501065.1. Taxonomy (NCBI): domain Eukaryota; kingdom Fungi; phylum Basidiomycota; class Agaricomycetes; order Agaricales; family Omphalinaceae; genus Infundibulicybe; species Infundibulicybe gibba. The sequence continues at coordinate 1,899,652 of JADNYI010000001.1, forward strand.
TAGCATCGACGACTGCGTCGCATTGCCTCAATGCTTCATTTTGTACATATATATTACCATTCTGGCTCGGTTCTGACCGTCGTCTCGGACCCTATTTGTTAACCGTTTTGCATTTTTTTTTTGACGGGTGGAACGGTAGGTGGGTACTCGCAATCCAATGTCATCGATGGATGATGGGTATCAGAGATCTACATACACGTGTTGCCCTTCTCCATGCGCTGGCAGGATTGATGCTATTGCGAGAGCGTGGTCCCCCAAAATTGCGGGGCGTGTTACAGGCACCGGGCGCCAGAAATAACCCAACTAGAACTTCAAAGTTCAATGCGACGCAGACCCGTTGAGGCGTGCGCGTGATGGGCCACAGCGAGGCTGCGGTCTGTCCTGGAAGACGCCTCAACCATCACGTTTCACTATGAAGAATGCGGTTAAATGAGAGGAGGTGGATGGGATTGTGATATGATTTTCATTTCGGGGTGTTCGTATTAGTGGTATTATGATTTATCCGTTTCAGAGGTTGCTGGGGATCAAATTTATAGGATGAAATTATGGGCTGGCAGTGGTGTAGGTGTCCAGGTTTCAGGATACTTAGTACCGACTGACTAGAGAGAATTTTAATGGACGCATGAAAGGATACGTATACTTCCGTCGACTGGAGGTTTGCACAGCCTGCGTCTATTTAGCTGTCTATTTAGACAGAGAGACGGCTGAGCTGGCACGGGTAAGTGGTATACTAGAGTCTAGATGGCGATGCAAGAGGATTATCACGATCCTCATTGTTTCCGCCTGTCTGTTTGCACCGGCCGATTATTGCTTCGCCGGACGTATGACGATTATCGCTTGGCTCAATCGTTGATTCAAAACGGTGGGAAGCGGACGCGCGCGATGACTCTGGACCGGTTCGATTTGTTGAGAATGCCATCACCGCCGCGGGCCGAACGCCAGAGCGGGGTGCAGCCCTATACCCGATGATGCCAGAATAAGGTTCCGGGGGGTAATTGAGGCCAGGGACCACGCAGATATAATACGCCCGAGCTCGAATATATTCACCACCTCGGACGAGTCTAGATTGCTGAAGCCACCATCGAAACCAGTGCTGCCACTTATCCACGGGTGAATCGGTTCCGTAAGGAGGCCGAAAATAGGTACTATCGCTGCTATTCTGTGATTGCAGATACAAGTATACTTTGTGCGTGTAATTGGAATCGAGAGAAGAATGCGGACGCCCAGAATTTAGATCCTGCAGGTATGCACGTTGCAGTTTTCTCAGCGAAACCGACAACATAGACGCGTGACTGGGACGTGGGAGAAACCGAGTTGCTGAGCGCAGCGTGGCAGGTGCGGGCGGCTCGGTGGCTTACCGGGATCGGCTGGTGGGCCTGAGTGTGGATAAAGTTTGTGGGTGGAAGGCTTGATGGGGTACCGGGGACGAACCGATCGGGATGGTGTGACCCAGGTGCATGCCCCAGGGGGTTGGCGTGAAGCGAGCTAAATGGGGGGAGGGCGAAAAGCGGTTTGAGTGTTCGATAGTTTAAGTTTGGGGTGTGATACTTCATGTGAGTGGGTGATCGTTGGTGAAGACGAGGGATGGTCCACTCTGTAAATAACTTGCTCACTTACCACTCTCTAGGTTCCACGAATACCACAGCGCAAACATGAAGTCTAGCATTCAGGAATAGTTTGCGGTGGGATTGCTTGTTCAGGTCCAATTTCGTAAGACAGGGTGAGACGGTGCAAGTTATACCGCGGAAAGCGGTACAAGCTTCATTCGACGGGTCCCTCCAGGTTCCTCATAGGTGATGGACCTGTCAAAAATCAAATCGCCGCGTCACTCGAGGAAAAAACCTTCCGGAAATGATGATATGACGATTTGCATGCGGTTAGAGAGCAGGAGTCATCAAACTCTTCCATTCCGTCGGGGGTGGGACTCTGCAGGAATTCGAACCTACTGATCTGAAACCTAGGTTCTAGAAGGTAACGTATACGGAGTATGTAGTTGGTGGTAATTGTGGGTGACAGACTGTTGAGAAGATGATGGTCTATAGCAGATGGCAGCTTCGAAGCTATTTAGCGCTGGGAAAATTAAAGAGAAAAAAAATATACTAGTTCGGTCTATCCGGTGTTCTTGATTGGCTCAATAGTCCTTCCGATGTCGGGGGCTCAAACTGGTAAATCGTCAAATTGTGCGACATCTGGGGACAAGTCATCTTCCCCGCCCCCAGAAATGCTAACAGGAGCAATCATTACGTAATCGGGTCAGGGATTTGCGTCACCCCACCTGTCACACCTTGCCTCCTCTCCACTCCAGGCGATTGCATAGGCAACCACCTGTTTACGATTTGACGAATACTAGCCCCTCACGTTTACCTACACCGACCTCCAAATTCACTCCTGTGATACCTGCACCCACCGATCCTAAGGATATCAAAGCTACAATGTGGTAAGTCATCGTTATCTTATCCGGCACTCAGCAGCTAAAAAAATCTCTACCGCAGGTGCGATAACTGTCTTTTGCTCTTACCTTTGGTCCGTCCATGCCTGGCGCTTTCGATATTGCTAAGTCAGGCTGATCTGAGCCTTCTTGAAACAGAGGGGTGGTGCCATTGCCTGGGCTTTTGTGATCGCTGTACGTACTCCACAGCTCCTTTATGAACACATCTGAAGCACTCCCCTCACTCCCCATTAGCTTTATAGTATAGCTGGTGGAATATTCCTCCTCATTTCAGGCCAATATCTCTTCTTTACATACCCAGAGTGGTGAGTTCCACCTCGGCTGAAATCCATCTCCCAAGCTTCCTGACACCTGACCTACCACGATGCAGGCAAATATATGGCGGAATTGGCCTTGGTGTCGCAGCGGTTGCTGTCATTAGCATCTTTGCCCTGTCCAATGTATGTAGTGGATCCACCCGTGATTGCTCCTTGCGCTTACCGGTACTAATTCCACTTGACCCCAGCGATCATACATCTGGATAAGAGTCTGCAAATTCCTTTGGCCATTTGTCATCGTCATATCCGCCATTCGAGCCATTATCATGATAGTGGAGCTTCAACGAGGGTTAGAATTTCTTCCATCTGCGTTCTATGTCTTTTCCATTCGCTTGTTGATTTATCCGCATTCCAACCCTTCCATTCATTCCCCTGCCTTCTGTCCGATCGGTTCTTGTTCTGATGCTCATTTTTCCCGCAGCAAGGACAAGATCGCATGGGAGTGCGCTAACGGAGGTCAACTGTGGACCGATTCAGCTGCGTCAGGTTACCAAACCTCTGTCTCCACTGTTCCCGTTGGATTTTGCACCACCGGGTTTTCGAGCCTCAATGCCGCTTTTATCATCGGGCTTCTCGTTGACCTGGGTTTTCAGGTGGGTTCTCATGACTCATTTCATAATCCCTCGCTGATTGTACGTGATGGTGGGTCTAGATTTACATGTACTTTTTAACATGGCGATTCTCAAAACGGTTGGAGCACTACTCGAACATGAAAGGGCCCTTCCGTGGAGGTGAATCGATCATGAATGAGTTAATCCCGATGGAGCTGATGTGTTTTGAACCTTGCAGGATACTACGCCTGACCCCTTTCCGTGGAAGTTTGCTCTGGATTGTTCTCTGCTCTGGACTTTTCTTATCTTTATGACTTGCGTTTACGACTTGCTTACGAACCTCACGACTTGACGAAGACAGCAGGATTCTATTCTGCTTGTGCCATGATAATGACTATTATTTCCCCTTTATGGGCTGGTGTGTCAATTATATACCGGTACCAAGACATTGCCCCTCGCCTGTTCGATTCCCATCAGGACAAACGACTGTCGAGAAAGAGCAAGTGTGATCGGACCAAATTTGACGATAGAAGGATATGTGGACAAAACAGAGCCAAAGATGGAAGAGTTGGGTAAAAAATGAAAACAACGTTGCAGCGTTGGTGTGAAAAGATGGCTGTGTAAGGTGGATAGGCACGTCGAGTGTGATGATGGGATTTTCCTAGACGAGGCAAAGGGTTGAGTGGGATGAACAATAGGGTTCGGTGGGCAGCTACACCCTCGGAAATCGGATCTTGATACTGTAGCGGATCGATTAGTACGGCACTTGCGGTGAACCGGGACGGGTAAGAGATATTGTATCAGCACAGTGGACTGATTTTGGTTCCGTGCTGAGGTATCCTATCTACGGATCTCGGTAAAAGAGACACCTTCCGTAGTCAGGATTCGGGGTGGGTTAGTATTATTGTTGTTCCTCTGTACTCCAGAGTAGGTCCATGTGTATATTTTGACTCGGCGAGAGGCAGGGTAGGGTTAGGGAGACGCCAGTTCATGCTATTTCCGCCAGTGGCGTTACATAGACGGGTTCTCTGAGCCAGTTGAACAGCACGGAGTTTCCGGATTGAGTGGGACGATATTGAGAAGACAATCATCTGAACCCTCGAATCGGTTGGACGCGAGTCAAACCAGTGGTTTGGCCCCGTTTGAGTCGGCCCATTTGGCCTCGCCGACCTCAAATCCGGCCTCGTGCCCATCGCTGAGACTGGAAATTGGCCCGAACCCTGAAACTGATCAGTTCGCGAGAGACTCACCGATTTCCAAGTATTTATACCGTCTTCTCCCTCCATTCCCTTCTCCCTCATCCCCCTCAATCCCCTTCTCCTCCGCCTCCCTCTTCTCTCCCCCGCCCGTATTTCATTGCAGTTGCCACCACAACAACACATAACTGTTGTTCTTCGTGAGTTCATCCTCTGACAATAAATACAATGGGCTATTTGTCTAACCCCTGCGCCACCTCTTTTTAGATTTCCCTTTTATTTTCGATCTCATTTATTCGTCGCTGTTAAACGTCGTGCCCCCACATCTTTCACCTGGCACTTTTACAACTATCTACTTCTCAACTTTTTTCAATGGATTTTGAACACGCCAAGACCCCCAGCTACCTCGACTCTATGGACAGCTCGACATTTTCCTACATGGACAACGGTTTGGACTACCTCCAATACCCCCCTTCGTCGCCTTCCTTTGGTGTTTCCATCGGCCGTGAGTCAGATAACTATAATAAAACCGCACAAGTATCCTAATGGATATTCATTTAGTCCCAGGTCCGTCTTCCCCGGGTATCGGATTCAATGCCTTGAATCTGTCCAACGGCCTCGGAGAGTACACCTACTCTTCATCTTCTTTCCCAGGCGGGTCCCCTGCACGCCCCTACACCCCTCCAGATGGTGCCAGCATCTCACCACCCACACTCTCGTACAACCTGAGTGCTGGTGAGCTGTCTTCCGACGGCATCGCCTCTGGCCGCCACAGCCGTGGCAGCGGAACCCACTCTCCTCCCGCGAGCATCCCGTACGCTGCGACCGTCCCCAGGTCGCACCGCTTTAACCCCATCGCCGCACCCGCTACGCGGGCCAGCGTCAGGGGCACTCACAGACGGAGGCTCAGCAGAAGCAACGATGAAAGTGACGAAGAAGACGACGATTTCCAGCCTGCCTCAAACCTGTCGGCTGGAGGTGCTGATTCGTAAGCTTACGCAAATGATCAATGCCCTTCACATCTAACTGAGGTTACAGGCGCCGCGAGACCATTCGCAAGCAGCGTATCGAGTCGGAACAACGGAGGCGAGATGAGCTCCGGGACGGTTACGCACGTCTCAAGGACACACTCCCCGCGTCCAACCAAAAGTCCAGCAAGGTCTCTCTCCTTGACCGAGGTTCGTCGATTTGATCATGATGATACCTGATTGAGCCTAATATAACATTGATTTACCTGTAGCCACGAGCCATCTCCGTTACCTCGAGACTGTCAAAGATCAGCTGGAAATGCGCCTGAAATCCGCTGAGGCAGAGGTCCACCGCCTCCGCAACGTCAACGAGGCTTTGATGCTCGGCACTGCGAACCAGCGCCACTCCACTTCCGGTGGAGCATCAACACAGCTCGTGCCCTCGACGTCGTTCTGAAGGTCACCTCCTTTGAAAAACCTAGTGTCGGGCTCATCCACACGACCAAAAACACGATACATGACCTCGAAATACACCACCCATCCTGCCTGGACAGGTGACACTGCTTTGATTTATGAAACGGACTATCACGCATTATTGTATATATTACGCAATATCTCACGACCCCCCATCCCCTTGCATAGGTTGCTCGGTTGACAGGGAAAACTCGCTCATAGGCTCCTTACTCTGCGTCGACGCACATGCACCCCCCCGGCATGTGCCTGTTCTCATTTGCAGCCGTGCTGCACGCTTTCGACGACATTTGGTGCTGCTGCATCGAGGTTCAGACCTGTGGTCACCTTTTGATACGCGCACTGATGAAGCGGAGAAATTCCGACTAGTCACCGGCATCGATGACTGATGATGGACCTCCCTGGATTTCTGGTAGACATCCCCGGCTTAGACGACACCGACACAAGACCAAGGTAGAGTTTGAAGCGCAAACTGCCGCGGCCCATTGGCCGCCAATGCGTGCTTCGCCTCCTTCGGCCCTTTCTTGTACCTCCACCCATTTTGTATGATATCCCGTCGACCCTTGCCCTGGATTCCCGAATCCGACTAGACATTTCCATCAACGCGCTTGAGGCGACGACCACTTTATTGTGGTTCCGTGCCTCGCGTGTGCCAATACAACGGCATCAGCTCGTCTGCCCCCGACGATTAGGTTTTTCTCATGATCAACCCGCACACGCCCCCATCCGCAAGCCTTCTGGATCGAGCGATCCTTTTTCCCTACCCCACCCTCGCCGGGCCCTGTTGCATTTCGCCAAGCATCACATTTTTATTGATATCAGTGATTTATACATGTCTCTCACCACAACCACCACCTCTTTCCCGCTTTCCACCACCCACCCCCACGTGCGGCGACTCGAGTGTCTGATCAATGCTCGTTGCTGCACCTCCCACTCCCGCCTCCTGTCTCCCTCGCTTTTTTATTGCTTCCCTCATTGGTTCCTTGGATGAACCGCCCAGGGTTGGCCTGAATCGCCGTGGACATTGCATGTTCATGAAGCCGCGTCTGGCCCTAGAATCACTCGTATGAGGGGAACACACCTTGATTGGTGTTGGGGGATTTATGACCATGATCTACTCCATTTTTCCGGATTTTGAATCGCACCACCAACCTCCCGCCGCGCCGCTTCCTGCGTGGATCAACAATCGACAGTTTTCTTTGCACGCCCGGTGTCCTGTGTGTCCTCGCCATCCGCTGGCATGTTATGGCTAGTTCCATTCTGCCGCCCGACGCGCTGAGCTGACCGTTTTGATGCTGGTGCTGTGCCCGGTTCCTGTTGATGTTTTGGTGAAGTTGGAAGAGCTCGACGCTCCCCGTTGAACATGTCCCGCTAGTCGGTGACTGTCCGGGTGTGCTGCTATTCTCTTATTCCCATGGAACGAATCATTGACGCCTCTTGATATGCACCTTCCGCCTCCACGCGCGATGTCACGCACCCTGTTCTGCGCATGCGCAGACCTCCGACCCGTCTGTATGACCATCCAATGACCTGTTCCATCCCAGCTATCTCTTGTTGCATCTTGTGTTGGTACATAGTTACGTTGTAGTACGATTGCTGTGTTTTCTTACGACGCAAATGAAACAACTATCCTCCGCGCGCTTATTCAGTGTGATTCTTGAAACCTCGGAATGCGACCCCCAATTGAACTCGTCAAAGAGATCACCGAGCAGCTGGGCGATTTTCGGTGTGCTACGCGCGCATGCATGTTTGTGTACAAACCCTGATTTCCTGTTGCTTTGTGTCTTGTTCCTCACTTCCGTTTTTGACATTGCTACGGTCTCTAGCCTGAATTTGTGTTTCTTCAATACTGGTACGTGTCAAATTTCTGTATTACCGATTCTAACCTTTGCTGACTCCACCCCGACTCGGACGTTTCCGCTCCTTAGCCGTGTCCGCTCACTTATCAAAATCACCTGCGGCCACACCCTCCCGCACTGCTACTTTGCACTTTCCCGCATCTCCGTGATCCGGCACCGAACTAGGCACAGGTAGCACCTGGAGTCTTCCCGCGTTCACAACAACATCCCCAAACTTGAAGCCCGCTTCATCCATGCATAGTCCTAGGAGTCCATGATGTTGAGGCCTACCCAACAGTTCTTCACCGCCCCTATGCCTACGCACTGTCGTGTACAAGCCCGACGGCAGGGGATTGTTCTGTTAGTCGCTAGCTCACGCTCAAGTACTTTACCCTTGGTTCCATTACTCCAAACGAATTCCGGTTCTCTTACGCGTCGTTGGCCCTCGTCTCCATATGCTTGACATTACCTTCGATGGGCCGTGGATTAGGCCTGGTGAGTAGACTCCCTGCATCGCCCACATAATCTAACATATGTATCTCCTTCAGATTGGATCCCGTGTCTTAGTGCCAGTACTTCCGTATCATCACTGGCACCGTCCCCCGGACACTACCCTCCCCCTGAACATCCCTAACCACACCGCCAGTCCCACATCCTCTTGTCTTACGTTCCTTATGGCCGCCTCATACGCCTTCTACAGCAGGCTCGATGTCCTAAGCCAGGGCACCCTCGATACCTTGCTCGCGCGCCGCACACCCTGGCTTCAACATGTGTATATACGAACCGCCTGTTCTGTCTAAACTCTCACACCTGGTTTTGGTGCTCGTACCCCGGTGCGTGGAGAGCGCTATAGTGGGCAAGATATATCTAGTGTATCCCTGAGAATTGGTCTATCTGTTCCGGCGGCGTCACATCATGGAAGGGTCGTGCTTCCGTTTCCTGACTGTCTACCCGTTTTAAGTAAAGATAATACGCGCGGCAAGCCGATCTTCGATATCTCCCAGAGCCATGGAAATTAGGACCTAGGAGAGGAATAGGAAGGTCTATCCGAACTGGATGCGTCCGATTTGACATTCGATGGCTCCTGTTTTCATGCTCTCCGACAGCTTCAGTCTTTAATTCCCCGTTTTCACCAGCCACGATCAAATTACACCCAGCAGACGTAAAATCTTGTGCTGGAACCGAGCTGACTATCCCTAGATTCCCATCACTGACTGCGTGGCCAGACCTATGTAGGGAAATTAAAATTTGCGTATACACGAGGGGTCTACGTATAAAATGCTCGAAAAAGAGAGGATTTGGATTTGATTTTTTAATGAATATTTAAATGTTCAAAATTACGAAGTAATTAGGTACCGTGGGTCCGGCATGTCACAACCAGCATTCAGACTGAGATACTCAACCCCACCGGGTGCCCCTGCGCTTCGGTTCATAAAGAACAAAGGTGCCGGAACCCGAGATGCGACTCCCACTCGAGCTCGTTGGTGAGGTTATCGAACGGCTAGCTGATTCCCCACTCACCCTTTGCGCGTGCACGCTTGTGTGCAAATCCTGGCTCCCTGTTGTCCTGCGTGTCTTGTTCCACGATTTTGAGCTTGCAGTCAACAATGCCGATGAGATCCATCCTGGTTCCATATTTCCACACCATGTATCCCGCCTCAGCATGACTGGCACTCACCATCCTGGGCCCACTGACATTACCAAGACCATTCTGCTCTTCGACCGCATCTATTCGCTCCGTTTTGCCGTCCATAACCATACTCACATCCTCCCTCTACTACCTAATGCATTCCCTTGCCTCCGTGAACTCAATCTTCAGGTAAATCCCGTGGGCGACGCTCGCGCCCTGCATACATTTGTCAGTGCGTTCCCTGGGCTCGAAACTCTCTCTATATGGACCGTACGTGTCAATATCCTCCCAGAGAAGGGTGGCCATCACCTCAGTGATCTCCCACCACCGGCGCATCTCCACACTCTTACTTGTATGTTTGGTCATCCCCGCCGCGTGCTATTCCTCGAGTGGCTCTTGGCCGGCCCAGTGACACTCAAGCACCTCACTCTTCATGAGATTACCTCTGATGAGCTCCAATCCACCCACGCGCTTCTGCATGCCCTTGGCCCGCACCTACGCACGCTTGACATTTCCTTCAGACACACGTGTGCTACACCTAGTATGTCCACTCCCTGTATCAACGTCCACAGAATGTGATCCACTTCCCCAGTCCGGCTTCTTAGCGCCAACACTCGCCTGCACACCCTACGCCTTGACACAGACTGCTACACCACCACCTCCCGCCTCGACATTGCTTCTGCTCTGATTGACAGCGCCAGCCCCACACTCTCCTGCCTCACTCTCTTCGTCACGTTGTACACCCAGCCCGACGCCCTGGGGTGGAACGCTCTTGATACCCTGCTTGTTCATCGCGTCCCCGCGCTCAAATGCCTTCACTGTGTACATAAACCACTGCCCGTGGTTAAAACCAAGGGACTCCAGTCCACGCTTGAGCTTTTGATGAAGATGTGGATGCCTCAATGTATGAAGGGCGGCGGGGTGGGTGAGGTATATGTTATGTGTCATGAAGAGGCTAGGCCACCTCCGGCGGTACATCATAGAAGGGTGTTTTCCTGATCCTGTTCACTTCCAATGAATGGTACGCATCACAAGCTGCCCGTGTCGTGCAAAGCTGTAACTCTGGATGGAGAGCGAGGGCCTACTCGGCACCGGCCGGAGGTGGTCAACAAACACAGCCTATAACCACCCATTGTTGTTGCAGATAGCTCACCAAGAATCCATTTCTACAATCATCGTTCCCATAGGACATAAGATTTCGAGCTGCCCGCGTATATCTTCCTGGATATCTCTTATTCTCGTTCCGAGCGTGTAAGGAGCAATCTGATTTGGAGGTGCTACGTCCCGTTAGGCTTACATGTAATCTATTAACCTTTACTTAGTCGTTTAGGTTTTCATTTTGAGAGCCTAGACCCGAACCGTTGAACCCTTCCCACTGCATACTCCTCTCCGGCGATTGCACGCATGACCTTGTATGAACGCTCCGGGTGTTATCCTGTCAGCGGCACGAAAATATGACATCAATGATTTCTGGTGCCGGACAATATTACTTAATCACACACCCGGCATGATGGAAATCTCCGCGGCATTGCGCGCGAATGCGATGATCTGCGGATATCGAATGATCTACATCAGCAAATTAGGGATATCCTGATATGGCATTGGAACATGGTTGAAAGGGTTCCCATCCACCGCCAGCCTTGCCATCCCACACCAGATTCCAGGCCCCGTTGAAATGGCTGGAAATGGCTGGAAACGGCTCGTCACTTTTTTCATCCTGGTACCCTCTGGCCATTAATCCCAGCCATGCAACAATGGCATCGTCTGGCAAGACCTTGTAAGCTAGTTGGAATGCATGAAGATTATGGCCGGAGATTGGGATCTCAACCAATAATGATAGCTTCGTCGTCACCATCCACATCAGGAAAAACTACATTTCATAATTACACATAATAGTCATAATACTGATAATCATGTCAAAGTCATGACTAATTACTGAAACTCGGGCCATAACCGGCCACTCATTAAAAATAGCTAATGACAGCTAATGATCGGCTAATAGCCTGCTAAGAAGCCCATATTTTTTGATAATTGACGCTAATTAGCAGTCAATTATCGTTCACTGACACAACTCCAAGTCTCTAAATTTTGAACTCGGGCGGCCCGAGCCGCCACTCACCTCCATTTGTCGACACCTCCGCCGAGAAAGTTCCAGGAGTGTGGGGAGGCCGAAGCCTGGATTGGCTTCGACGGGATTAGCTATTAACAAATTAAATACTATAACAGCACGTCACCGCCGTCGCGGGTCCTCCACCATCTTTCGCAGCCCATTAACCTACTGTGTAATCCACACCATCTGCCCATCTCCCAATGCAACCACTTCGCCCGCGCCACGCGTCGTCGTCCACAGGGTGCAACGCTGTCGTCTTGGAGCGGTTGGGCATCCACTGAGGCACAGGCATCCTAAATGCTACGCGGGAGCAGGGGCATGAGCAGGGGCCGCGAGCGTGTAGGCATAGTAATATAATCGTAAGAGTGTCAGTAGTGGATGCAAAGGATGAATTATATTACCTTGCGCCCCTTTTCCGCTAATGGCTCTCGAACCCGCGAACCTCCTAAGAATAAACATGCTACTGGCAGAGATGTAGCAAGCACAAAACCTGCCGATCCTGCATTATGAACACCGTCCCGTCAAACGATTCAATACACGAGCGACGGGGGGAGGAGGGGCCAACTCGTTAGCTGAGAGGTTGCGCAGGACCGGGAAAATGTCGCAATACATTAGAAATGGGGGCAGGAATACGCTCTATGTTAAGTAGATATGCGTGTGTTCGGCCAAGTGTGAGGATACGAACCGTACCCCTGCAGCTTGATCAAACGCGCTTCGTAGATTCTAAGGCGAGCGGCGAGTGGTGTTGGACGGCGGCGGTGTGAGTGGAAGCGTAGTCGACAGCGAGGTGATCAGGCTCAGGAGTGGAGGCGAGGATTGGGAAGCGGTATTGGCACTGTTGGCGTGGCTATTGTCACCTGGCTGGCTGGCCTTTGGAACGGGTGACGTAGGAGCCGGCGTGCTGTAGGTCGCGGCGTTGACTTGCTGTTCTCTAGGCTGTTCTGTCATGTCCCCTGGTGCTGAGATGCTGCCGCGTTCATCGCCCTCGAGTGCAGCCATACCATCCAATATCGAAAGTTCCACCACGGAGATCGTAGACAGCAATGACCGACGAATCAAGGCGACCGAGACCGCATGCGAGAGCGGCGGTGGTGGGCTCGTTGATGACCCATAGAACTTCAAGGCTGCAATTTGACCAGCATCTTTTGTGGCTTGTCGCTGAGCATCGTTGAAGTAGGCCGGTACGGTAAAAACGGCATGGCTGAAGGGAGAAAATAATTGAGAATCGATCTCAGTTGTATGAGTCAACGCTTACTTGACTTTGTTGTTGAGGAATTGCTCCGCAGTCTCCTTCATCTTTACCAACGCACGAACACTTGAGGGAGGGGAGGGGTCTGGTGAATATGAGGCTGGCCTGTGGTCGGGAGGTTGCGCATGGTCGGGAAACCTAGATAAGTTGCTGATATTGCTGATGTTGTGGCGCATCGGTCTATCAGCATGCGGGGCGAGCGGGAATGAGGGCAAGGAGATGGCACGGGCTCTTTGGGCAAAGTAGGAGACACGAGGCGATGTGGATGCGACGTACAGGCCGAAGCACTGTAGTTCGCAGTGTTGGGCTATTGCTTCGTTTGCTCATTGTCTGCGAGCATATGGGCGTGGTAGTATAATTGTAGAAATGTTAGTAATAGACGCAAGAGGAAATAAATTACATTACCTTGCAGCTCTTTCCCATTAGCGACTCCCAAACCCGCGAACCTCCTAAGAATAGACATACTACTGGAAGAGACGAAACGAGCACAAAACGCGCCGATCTTGCGCCTATGAGTGCTGTCCCACCAAACGGTTCAGTACGCGGACGTTCGGGGGAGGGGGGCTGGTGGGTGTGAGACTGGCTTGTGCTGATGTTGCGGCGCATTGGTCTACCGGCGAGCGGGAATGAGTGTTTGGAGATGGCGCGGACCCTTTGGGCGAAGAAGACGAGCCGGAGCAGGAAACACAGGGCGATGTGGGGACGACGTACAGTCCGAAGCGCTGTAGGTCACGGTGTCGGCCCATCGCTTTGTTTGCTTGTCGTCTTCCGGTGCTGCGGTGTCACCGACGTGGTCGTCTGAGCGTCCTGATGCGATGTGGGGACGGGGACGTGAGCGAATGCGAGGGGAGTCATGGGCCAGGCCATACAGATGCTGTGCGCATTTGGGGTGCGGCGGTGGGCCTATGCGTGTGCAAACACCGTGCAGGGAGGTGAGCGGATGCATGGTGTGATCTGGGGGGTGGCGAGTGAACTGAGAACGGACGAGGGATTCGTCGACTTACTCGTCCAATCGCAGCTCCAAGCTCGATTAGATCATTGATAACGAGCCTGAAAACATTACGGCGCACTGACAGTCGCGGTGGGCGCAGCTGAGGACTTAGAAAAAAAAAAGGAGTTGTGATCATGTGACGAAGAAGCGCGTGACCATGTTCAAACTTGACATCCGAATCGCGTTCTCCCGGACGTACTGTATTCGACTTATTGACGCCGCCAAGTTCCAACAGCTCCCGGCGAGGCAACACCCCTTACTCTGCCGCTACCTCTACGTTCGCCGCCCCGCCGTCCTCGGCGACTGCACCAGCAAGCAAAATACCAGCGCGGACCGTGCATGCGCTCGCCATAACGCCGGTTCGAGCTTTGCTCAATAGCTGGCACCATAGAAGCGGGCCGCCGTAATCTCCGGTACGTTACCCATCCCTCCCTTTCCTTGTTATGGGTTGACAGGGAAAACTCGCTAATAGGCTTCTCATTCGGTGCTGACACGCGTGTACACCCCTCCAGGGCATGTGCCCGCCCTCACTTGCAGCCGCGCCGCATGCTTTTGACGACTTTGGTACGGCTGCCCCTCATCCGCTCGCACACCCACTGATACAACCCTAGCTAGCACCAGTTCATTTGCGCCCCCTACCGATGTGGCACTAGCGCCCAACCACCACCGTCATGCCCTCGCGCTGCCACCCCACCCTCAGCTGGTGGCTCGACGGGCGGAGTCCCCAGTGCCACCACCGCCACGGTTGTGCTCACAGCTAAAGCGACCAGCCGCCCGAGGCCTTTGCCATCGCCGCCAACCGCCAGCTCCAGTGCTCCCGCAACTGACTCAAGCTCTAGGCGCCTTTGGAAGGGCGACCACCCCTGGTACGTATACCCTAATCTCTGGACCACATGTGTGCTCATTATGACGCATTCAGACTTTAACACAACGGATAGCAAGAAAACGGGCTGCTGCAACCTCTGGTATGTCGCCCCATCCCTCCTCCGCTAACACTTCTCCATCCCATAGCGGCGCCTCCGCTTCGGAGCACAATGTCCCCAGGGCGCCGCATATGGGTGGCGCGCGCACTCGCTCTAGTGCCTTCAAGCTTTTACCCAGCAGCTAGCGAGAAAACGGGCTGCTGTGACCCCAGTATGTTGCCCCCTCCCTCTGCTAACGCTTCTCCGCCTCACAGCTTTATCTCTCCCCCAAGCACAATGCCCTGGATTCCCAGTCAACAGGGCACCACGCGTTGCCCCACATCTGTCCTCACTCGTCACCCTGCCCTTGCCGTCCACACTCGCAAGCGCAACGCCAGCGCCCAGATGCCACACCCCCACCACGCATGCCCCCTTGTTCCTAGCGCGGGGTCTATATTATTCACACACCCATTGACGCAACGCCACCGCCCATTCCCGCCACCCTCGCTATATGCCCTCTCTTCCCTCTCTCGTCCCTGGCGCACTTGTCTCACCCCTAGTGCGCTGCTTGCATCGTTCATATACTGACCGCCGTGGCACCTCACGCTTACCACACTAATATGCACTCATCGCGAACCTTGGCAGATTGCGACGCATCTCTCATTGCGCCGGCTGCAATCCACATTAGTCATAAATGTACTGTTAGATAATGGCGAAATAGTATCAGAATTTTGATGATTAGGTGAAATTAGCACTAAGTTTCGATAATTGGAACTTGAGTTTGATAATTAGACGAAATTAGTGCTAAGTTTTGATAATTGGAACTTGAGTTTGATAATTAGACAAAATTAGTGCTAAATTTCGATAATTAGAGATGTAAGTTTGATAATCAGAATCCAAGTTTGATAATTAGATGGAATTATCACGAAATTTTGATAATTAGAGACCAAGTTTGATAATTGGATGAGAGTTTCAGTAATTCAGGGTGATTGGACCCCCAAAGGCTTAGGTGGTGATATATAACAGGTAAAATGAGCATATGTTCGAACCCTATTATTCCACCTTTCATAATTTGGAGACACAATTAGTGATAATTAGTGTCAATTAGCACCTGGGGGTTGGATATTTAGTGATAAAAACCCATAATGATAATTTTCGATAATTTTTGATAATTGACAGCAGTTATGACTAATTAGGAAATGTAGTTTTTCCTGATGCACTTGCTGGGTACATCAGTATTCCTACACAAAACTTATATTGACTTATATAAGGTAAATAAGGTAAATAAGTGTGAAAAGCCACAAGACATGCAAACTTATATCAGGCATGTCCCTTTCTTGAAAAAGACCAGGCAAACATCAGGAAAACCCTACATTTCTGATTATTGGTAATTAGTAATAATTGTGTCGAAATCCGAATAACTGGTCATAACCGGGTAGTAATCGGGTCATAGTCCATTACCTCAGTCCATTTGCCATGAGCTCACTAAAAGCCCACTAAAGTTTGACAGATTAGCGTTAATTATACTAATTATTGATACACTCAGTTCTAATTGGTTCTAATTATTAGTAGATTTAATAATATGTCCAAGCGCGCCGTTTTGCGCTCCGTGGCGCACGGCAGCCCTTCACTCTTTGCTTGTGCGGGCTATGGGGTTGGTTTAGTATCGGGGCAGAGCGTCGCCGGCCGCTTCTCATCATGCATTGCGCAGAAGCGGGCCACATATTTGAGCTTTCGCTCTGTGCTCATCGAATCGGGCGGGTTTGAGTCGTTAGGTTGGATGCACGGGCAGTCGAGGGATGCAGTGGCTGGTAGCAGTGGAGGTCGGCGCACTCAGAGGATGGCGGGGCGCGCGCCCTAGGTTTTGAGGTGGGCAGCATGCGGATGGGGGTGTCGCAAGTTGGGAAGGGGTAGCTAGCGGGCGGGAGTCATGGGCGTTCGGGCCTAGGAGCAGGAGCGGGGGGTGACAGGCTCTGTCAGTGTGTCGCGGTAAGCTTGCCAAGTTGAGGCTTAGTGGGCGCAAACGGCGTACCTGAATGTGCTGTGTGGGGGGAGAAGGGGGCAGGCGACACATATCTGGTGACTCGGCCAAACGCGATTGTCGTGCCAGCGGGCGTTTTGATGAAAATCTGCATGCCACCATGAAGACAGGGGACCAGGTGGAGGGTGGACTCCTTCTGGATGTTGTAATCAGAAAGGGTACGGCCATCCTTGAGCTGTTTGCCACCATGGAGACGGAGGATGGCGTGAGGGTGAACTCCCTCCGGGTATTGTAATCAGAAAGTGTTTGGCCATCCTCAAGCTGCTTTCCGGCGAAGATGAGGTGCTGCTGGTCGGGTGGATCTGGCGTTTTGCGTACCGCCTCATCGTCTTTGGTGGGTTGCGTCGCGCTTCAGCGTCGTGGAGTTGTTGCGCTCGCGCGACGGGTGCAGCGATAGTTTGAAGTGGTGCGGTGTAGGTATGCTCGAAGAGTCCGCTGAGGTTGTGGCGGCTGCGTCGGAGGCGGCTCACTCAGTTTGTGTGAGAGTGTGGGCGGCGAGATGCTGATGGCGCGTGCAGGGGGTGGGCTTCCTATCGTGGGGTGATTGATACCGCCCTGCGATCACCAGGTGTCGCGATAGCAGCATCTCATGGGGATCAGGGAGGATAGTGGTGGGGGTGGGACATAAGTGGGTGGATGCGCAAGCGGGGATGCACGGGCGGCATGAGCGGGGGCGGCATGGGCGAGAGGGGGCATTGGCTGGAGGGAGCGCGAGCATATGGATGCTATAGGTGGGGCAAGCGAGCTGTTTCACATGTCATTAGGATTAGGCTATGTACGCGTTAAGAAACGAATTAGGAAGACTGACTCACCAAGTGTGATGATGATGGAGAAGGCTGGGAAGCGGGTGAGCGCTGTTGAGATGTCTGGGAGGGGAGAGCGACTCTCTGGGGAGGAACGTGTTTGTCCTGTTCGCGCCGTCGAGAGCTCCTGGAGCGGAATCCTACTGGTCGTGAGTGGGGATAGCCGGGAAGCGGGCGAGCGCTGTTGAGATGTCTGGGAGGGGAGAGCGACTCCGAGAGCTCCTGGAGCGGAATCCTAGTGCTCGTGAGTGGGGATAAGGTAAATGGCCAGGGGGACGTACAAATGTAGCATTTGAGCCGCCTGCGACATCCGGGCCTCTCGTGGGGTAGCAGTGCGGGTGATGAGCGTGGCGGAGATGGAGAAGGCCCAAGTCGATCTGCCAGCGTATCGATCCATCAGCGTCTGGTGGCCGTACGCTATGTAGTGTACATGAGGTGGCAAGGTGGGACTTAGAAAATAATTGAGTTGCAATCATGTGACGAGACGTGCACGTGACTCATGTTCAAGTTTCAGCCGGTTCTCAGCGCTCTGCCCGTTCTCATTCTCAGCCGGCCGACATTGACTAATCACCCGAATCTTCGGCGCTCTGGGGAGGGCAATGGCGCTCGGTACGTATATTCTCAATTATTCAATGTCGCGCCCCGGTGCTTATTACCCAGCAGCTGGCACTGCAAGAAACGGGTGGTAGGCCTCGCTCCCCTTCCTTGCACCTCTGCCATGTCCAACCCCAGCAGCCACCCGCACGCCCGCAAACGCGACCCACCTGAATGTTCCACGCTTCCCCGCCGCCACCACCACTCCTAACACTCCCCACGCGCCGCCCGCCACTGAAGTGCCATCCACATGTCCACAAACGCGACCCAGTCCACCGACTTACCTTCCGACTAACCTCCTGAATGCTCGGCGCTCCGGGGGTGATGGCGCCTGGTAGTGCATTCTCAATTGTTCAACGTCGCGCCCCAGCGCTTATCATGCCTTTGGGCTTTGACCCAACAGCTGGCACTGCAAGAAACGAGGGGTAGCCTTCCGTGCACCTCTGCCATGTCCACTCCCAGCACGCTACCTAGACGCCCACAGACGCGACCCACCCCAACGTTCCACGCTTCCCCGCCACCAACACCACTCCAAACACTCCCCACACGCGCCCGCTACCGAAGTGCCATCTACATGCCCACAAACGCGACCCAGTCCACCGACTCACACTTCCGCCGAACTCTCGACGCTCTGGGGAAGGTGATGGTGCTTGGTACGTGCGTTCTAAATTGTTCAATGTCGCGCCCTGATGCTTACCGCGCCTTCGGGCTTTTACTCAACAGCTGGCGCTGCGAAAAATGGGTGGCTTCAGCACGCTACTATGCGCCCACGAACGCGACCTGCCCCAACGCTCCCCACCGCCCCGACGCTCCCCATGTACCGCCCACCACTAGAGCACCGCCTACATGCCTGTGAACGCGACCCAGCCCACTGCTCCACGCTTCCCCGTCACCACCACCTCTCCTGACACTTCGCATACACCCCCGGGGCGCCCCAGCTCCAGGCTGACTCCCCCCGCCTCCTCCTGAGTCAGGTAAGATTTCCACCCCCTCTCGCCAACGACTAACTCCCCATCTCCAGTGTGTATTGCTAATTTCAGTGCGCTAGCGCGCCTCTCGTCGCGATAACGTTCGCGCGGCGGGTGCATCTGACTGTTGGTGGTTCTCATTTTCGTGCCCTTCATTCTACCACCCCCACTCAGTCTTGTTCTCTTACATCATTTAGTATTCCACATGTTATATATAGTACAATCTACCATTGCCTTTGAATTTGAAACTATGGGTGCTAATGAGATATAATAATCAATAATGGGGCTAAATGATATAATTGGTAGTAGGTTAGATTCAATTGGTGGTAGATTAGATTCAATTGGTGGTAAATTAGAGTCAATTGGTAGATTAGAGTCAATTGGTGGTAGATTAGGTACTGGTTAGAGTAAATTGGTAGTAAATTAGACTATTCTGGATGTAAATTATCAGTAGATTAGGGTATATTGATGACTTTAGATGTAAATTAGTGATAAATAGTGGTTTATACCATGATTAGTTAAGCAGTCAGAGTTACTATAATGGTTACAACTCAAATGCTTCAACTCCGAAGCCAAATTTGAGTGGTAACAGTAAACCCCAGTCCCCAAGGCCTGCCACTGCCCCAAACTTGAATTGAAAAGATAATATCATGATAATAATACTACTAAATTGGCAGAAACTAGTGCTAATTCAGGTTAAACTAGTCCTAGTTTAGATGGAGACTAACCAAAAAGTCCATAATCTAAGGCTAAAAGTCCATAATCTACAATAATCCTAATTAGGAACATTTAGTGTTAATTTAGGCCTAAATATGGTAATTATGCCTAAGTTAGGGGTGTCAGTTTTCCCTGATGAACTTATTCAGTGCTGAGCCTTACTTATTCCAGTCTTGTACAAGACATGCAAGCTTATATCAGGCATGTCCCTTTCTTGAAAAAGGTCAGGCAAACTTTTCCAGTCTTGTACAAGACCAGCCAACTTATTCCAGTCATGTCCCTTTCTTGTATAAGTCAATTTTATATTATAGTTACACTTATAATACCTTATTTCAAGCTTACTTCAGTCTTAAATCATGGTAGGTTTCAAGTAGATATATTGGCAGTACACTATACAGCACACTGGTAGTAATTATTAATAGCTACACCCAATAAAATGCGCGCGGCGCGCGATTACAATCAGCATTACAGGCAGGGGGATCACTGACTGTTATTCGACACTGTGGGGTCACCGGATCAGCAGGTTGCAGCTCCCAGCGTGAAAGCAAGCACCCCGCTTGTCGTGCCTTGGCAATACACTCACCCATTGCCACCCCACCCCAGTGGTGCATCCATTCCTGGCCGCCCTACCACATTCGCACCACTCGCAACTCACTTATTGCTGGTCGCGCTAGAACACGGTGGATGGGCTGCGCGCACGAGTGACCACCGCGCTATGTTGGGCTACATGCCTCATGCAAGGATGCGGCGACTGAACTGTGCACATGAGTGCCTCATGCGTGGCAGAGCGGACGTGCAGAGGTGGCTGCAGGGGAGCATTAGGCCAGGTGGATGGAGCTCGGAGAACAGGCTTACCAACGATAGACACGGGCACAGGCGCGTGTTGTGCCGTGTGGGGCGGGCCAGGCTCGAGGTCGTCCTGGAGGGCACACCCGGGTCGTCGGCTGGCAACAGCCAGGTGTAAAAGCGCACCTGTGGGCCGTGGCAGGCTGTGAGTCACACCCGCATGCGACGGACACGGTACATGCGCGCGCGACGAGACGGTGCGCCCACATCTGATGAGAACAACGAGACGGCGCATCCACATGCGATGGGAAGACGTCCACGTTCAACAAGACCCCGCATTCGCACACAACAAGACAGCGCGCCCGTGTGCACTGTGCAATGAGACGGCACATCCAACGTAACGAGACGGCGCATCTAAATGTAACACCACAGTGCGTCCACGCTCGCATACGCATGCGCCTGCCTTCATAGTGCTGACAGTTGATCGGGCACACCCACACAACCGGTCGCTGGAGCGATATGACGATCACGGGGGACGGCGAAGTTGCTCGCAGATAAGGGAATGCGGGTGCGACCAATTCCCGCTCAACCGCCGACACCCCTGTCACCTCCCGCCTGCTAATTTCATCAATACCCGCGGACGACGGCCCTCCCGGGCATCAGGAATCTTATTCGACCATTGTAAGTAATTTTGATTCCCTCGGGACTCGGATCACCACTGAAGGAAGTGACACGATAGGTACGCGCCACCACTCTCAAAGGGGAACGCCTCCGCGCACTGCGATGGGCTGATTACCTCGCCCACAGTCTGCTCATGAGTGTGCGCCGTGCGTTAGTACAATAACTATGTAGCATACTATCAATATGCTCAATATATATATATTTCATTCAAACCTAACCACTCTAAGATCGAAGCAAGCTCAAAACCAGTTATTATAAGTACAACTGTAATATGAATTGAACTTGTACAAGAAAGGGACATGCCTGGAATAAGTTAACTGGTCTTGCACAAGACTGGAAAAAGTTCAGATGAACTTTTTCAAGAAAGGGACATGCCTGATATCAGTGGGCTGGTCTTGTACAAGACTGGAATAAGTTTGCCTGACTTTTTCAAGAAAGGGACATGCCTGATATAAGTTTGCATGTCTTGTGGCTTATAATATTGACTTGTGGCTTATATATTGACTTGTGACTTATACTAGTCTTGTACAAGATACATGAAACTTGTACAAGGTAAATAAGTCCCAAGACAAAAATAAGTTGAATAAGGTCCAATAAGTTTTGTGTAATTTTACTGATGTACTACAATTTTACACAATATTGATGAAATCAAAAACTTGAATCGAGTACATTGCATTGGGCCCCAAAGCCCATGATCGATGCCATACAATGGGTAAATGTACAATTACATGAAAGGTTCCTAACAATGGCCCTCCTTCGCCGCTCGCTGTGCTGCAAGTTGGTTGTGCATCAATGTTGCTGGTGAGCAAGATGCAGGATTTCTAGATGATGGTCCAGGGAATACACATCTACATCAAAATCAGTACTAATCAATGATCATAGACATGAGAATGCGAACACATACTTATTCCACCAATCAAGGAGATTCTTGGTGAATCATTTGGCATCTGGGCTGTCTACATCCTCAAAAAAATCAATTATAAAGTTATAGAGGCCTTGACAGTCGAAATTGTGATGAACGTCAGTCCATTGGGGAGTAGGCGAAATACAACTAGAGGCAGCTACCAGTGATGACGACGGAGGACGTGAGATGAAATAATGCACCTGTACGGCTGCATATGCAATAGCACAGCGTGGGGTAACTTTCCTATTCATACGGAGTGTGGTTGCAACATTTCAAAGTTGTTCGGGTTGCTGGTTGCTTTGACTTCTTCCTCGGAGGTGCTGGCATTGTTGGCGCTAAATAGTGCTACCACCTTAAGTTCGAATTCCATGCCCAAGGAGTTACGGAAATGCCTTTGTGAGTGTTATGTCCTGCTAACGCAAGTCTGTGAGTCGATACATCAGGAAAAATCATCCTTGCTATGAAGTGCTCCATAGCCTCAGTAGTGATGGTAGTCGTGTAGGAAGGTATACAGCAATGTAACTGGGCGGAGCCTAAACATTGATCCTGTAGGATTCTGTAGCAGTGGTCATGACGCTGTAGCACCCTGGTAGGCAACCATAGCATTACAGTAGGCAGTCATATGCTTCTCATAGTATCCATTATAATATATAAGGCTACCGGTCTACTCCATTGTGCTCTCCGAAAATCATATTGGATCGGATTGAATTAATTTGAATTTTCGGTGAGTACATACAAAAGACTACCTGAACACAAACAACTACTACCATTCTCCTTGCTAGAGATCTGCGGTCCCCGCCCCATATGATGCACGTCGCTACATACCCCCACTGCATAGCTCTAGGCGCACCTCAAGCACCTCCGTACAGTCCTACAACACCCGTCTGTTAAGCTGATGAAGGTGGGAGGCGGCCCCGCAAGGTAAATTGACTCACAAGCATAGGATGTGACTCGGAACGGCTGGCGTCGCACTGGGGGATTCAAAGGCCATGAATGTGACACCATGCGAAGGAAGCTTGAGGACCAGGGGTATCATACCATGCATAGCGTGCAGTGTCGTCCGCTGTTTGCAGCTACCGGCTACTGGGCGTGATGAGCCGGAAAAAAAAATTGGGACGCACCATACTATTACGGCGAGCAGGATTTGTTGCTCGTCATTCCCCAAGTCTGTCGTTTTGTCTGGGTTCCAGTGGTGTCGTCACTCTCCCTGATGCCGTCAGTGTCAGCCCAGCAGGTGGCAAGCCGTGATAATGCATACCTACTTACTTTGAGCAACCCCAGGCGAGACAGCCATCGCCGATGGGTACCCCCGTTGGCGGGTGAGGGAGGAGAAAGGTATAGAATGGATGGTGGGACTGACGCGGTGACGTGGCCGATTTTCAAGCGGAGTTGAAATGGACTTGGAAGGATTTTCGTCAGCTACCCGTCAAGACTATACGCTGCAATACACTTGTGGGCAATGGATTCTACCAACGTCTGGCAGCTACGCTGAGAACGACGACTCGGAACGATAAATGATGGATGGCGGACGAGGAGTGGTGACTGATGGGTGGTGACGCAGACGAACGATCATAGACGACTCGGAACCGACGGCGAGTGGTTTGCGATCATTGAACGGTCTGCTCACCACAGGCTTTTGTGCTCACCACAGGCCTCCTGCTGCAAGCGAGGGTTGGAGGTTGTTCACTCGCTCCGCCTCTCCCGGGGTCCTTACGAGCGAGTCCTACTCCGCTCGCCCGCTCCACTCACATGCAAGAGCATTGAAGGCATCTCTCGTTGCCTGCAGCCCACCCATCCACTCCAAAACAAGGGTAATGCAACGTACGTACCTATTATCTTCCACGCATGCCTGCCACCCCACTCCTTGCTCGCAAACAAGCGGTCCTCGGGGCTCGAACACTTGCAACGCGCGCTGGCTAACTATCCCCTCCCGTGCCCCAAGTACCTCACAAAACATAGGCTGCTGGTACACCTTGGTGCACGTGGCATGTTTGCGAGGTATCCGCAGAGCACGTCGGATGGGGGTAGATAGGCTGTAGCCCATGCGACATGTGGCACACCGTATGTATAGGGTGTGCACCTGCGCCTGTCGCGGGTGCGGTATGTACTTTTCTTACCTGCGGTATCCACCGGTGCTACTCCCTGTAAGCCATGTTAATTATTAAATAGGTAGTTGAATAAAAACCATCATCTAATAGTAGGATCCCTTTGTGCGTTGTAGTGTCTAGCTGCCTCCGAGTATATATATTGTGCTATGGAGCCCCCGATATCCCCTACATGGTACCTTGTAGTCATAGTGGGTGCAATGTTGTACTACGGATTGCTACTGAGACTACCAGGTTTTGCAGACGCGTCACGTAGTCAACATGTCACATCATAGCCTGGGCCGTGACTACATGCCATTTTGGTTTTTCCTGATGTAGTAAAGACTCTAGACACTTAGCAAGGTCTGAGATGCCTTCTGGGTCAGGAGGCTGTAGAGGGGGAAAGTGATAAACGATTAAACATAGCGAATACAAGAGTATGTAGCTACGTTTATATAGAGTGTATGTAGTTCTATGACTACGCAGTAATGACAAGGTCCGTGAGTATAGTAAGACATATGGAGGATGATGACTGATAATAGAAGCGAGCTGACTGAGCAGCTGAGTAAGAACAGCAAAGATAACAAAGATAGAATGGTGACCATGCGGTCGAGAAGTAGATAAGGGATCGCATGAGGTATCATCTGATGAGGGAGCATGTGGATGGTGTCAGATGATGATGGAGGAAGTAGAAGCGTCTATGAAAGATGGGATCAGTCAAGTGACTGATGTATGATGAATGAGAAGCAATGGATCATAACATGACCTTCCCTCCAGGGGTTTCGTCCCGAAACTCTAAACCAACAAACCAGCTTCTAGCAACACTTTACTGAGATCCTGCTTTTTATAAGCCGTCAAATATTCCTCGCCCTTGCGCGTAAAGAAGACCGCTTCGTTGTCCGGTCCGCGTACCCAGTATTTGAACGGGTGTCCACTGTACATGTGGGTACCATTGTAGGGGTCGGTGGGGGTGAACGTTTTGGGGATCTTGACGGTGCACAACCGGTGTAATGGGAGGACCCCTATGGGGGTGAACATGGGTGGTGTTGGTGGCAGGTGGCTGGGGCCTGCGATGGCGTCTTCTCCTGTGGGGGAGAGTTGTGTTGGAGAGGTTGGAGAACTAGACGAGGCAGAGTGAGTGGGAGTGCCTAAAGATGGGGGAGGGGGAATGACAGGGAGGCGGTACTCCGGGTGGACCTCGTGGGGTTGATAGGGACACCCCATTCGTTGACCGTCATTTGTTGACGAAGTGTAGTCATGTCTCCGTCAGTGAGACCAGGAGCGTGGTGGGTTAGTACTCATTGAACATGAGCATGTAGATCTTTTTCGTAGTCGAGTAGACTTTGTCGCAGATTGTGGAGTTGAACCCGTTGGTCACGGAGGGGTTGCAGCATAGTAACGTTGTCTTCTGATAGGGTGCGTGCAATGTTGTCCAACGCTTTGATCCAATCATTGATCGTTCGAATATGGATGGGGGTAGAATGAAGAAGTTCGAGGGTGGGGAAGAGGGCAGCAATGGCCAAGGCAAGTTGAGTGGCGGGGATAGACATGGTGGAGAATATGGTTTGTAAGTGGAATGCAATTTAAAAGATGTGGGGGTAAAGTAAGATGGTTGAAACGAGTGTCGTATTTATCGTGGTGCATTGGGGTGACGGCGGTAGAAGTCTTTAACCAGATCCGCGGAGTGTTTGAGGTTTGCGCGGACTTCCCAGGTGTTTTCTTCTTCCGGATACCCTTTCCAATGGACGAAGAATAGAAGTCTTCCATTCTTCTTTTTGACCTTTCGGATGCTTTCTACTTCGTATTCTTCTGAACCTTCGATGACATCGGGTGGTGGAGGTGATGGCTTCTGTTGTGATTCGAAGCGTGCTGTCTTGATCGGTGTTAATAGGTTCTCATTGAATACCGGGTGGATGAGCGTCCAGTTGGTGGGGAGCTTGAGTTTGTAGGCACTGTGGCCTACCTTTTCGATGACTTCGAATGGTCCTAATCGTCGTTCTGATAACTTCTTGGATGGCCTGGTGGTTGTGATATTTTTGGCTTCTAAAACACCTTGTTACCGGGTTTGAGATTAAGCGAGTCCTTCTTGTGACGATTATATTGCTTCTTCATTCATTCGGCTGATGCTTCTAAGGCAGTGATAGCTTTCTGTTGAGATACAAGCTCACCTACAGTATTTGACTTAGGATTATTTGCGCTTTACTGATTATGTAATCGCGTCCAGTCTTTTACATTCGTAGATTGTCTCTCATTTATAACAATATCACTACTCAATATACACATCTAATAATATCTATTTAATCTCCCATCTACTTCATCCACTGCCAATAGGTTATGGGCCCTGGGCAACCTACAATGTCGAATCTCGAAGTCCCGAATCTTGAAGACTCTGGTTCGAATTGGGTCACCTACAAGAAAAGGGTAATAAGTACTCTGACTCACCAAGGACTCGAACGACACCTGTACGGAACCGCGCCGAAGCCAGAGGAGCTTCACGAGGTAGATGGGAAGTGGTTCACTGAAGAAGAACCCACGAAACCGCTGATATGCTGCGAGGCTTGTGGCCAAAACCAACCACAAAACCAACACATAACACAAGTACCTAGATAAGGTCTTGTGGATGCGAGTGTTGTCCGAAATCAGAGTGACTTCCTAGCCCAACTGTGGCGTGATCAACGCGAGGGCTCTGCCCTAAAGGAGTGTTGCATGCGAATCATGCGAAGTGCGAACTGAAGGGTGAAGACTTTTCTTATTGATCATGGTAGCTACCGAGCTCTCTAAATATCGGAGCTAAACGGCCATGAGGTACAGTAAATAGGTAAGTAAACTATGTAATAGAATGCGATCCGCGTGGGGAGTGATGCGATAAGGATGCGAGGACTACCACTAGAATCGGAATTGAGACGCGATCTCGACGCGTTCGGAGCGGAATGGGTGCGATCAGTGCTGTGCGAATGCGATATGTGCGCCTAAAGCGCCCAATATCAGTATGAGATGTGTGCTGCGAACCCATAAGCGCGCGGCGCGCTTATCACCGCTCAACAGAAAAGAAATCAAGGAGCATGATGCGAAAATCGACATTCTCGTGCAACAGGAGGCAATGGTTCGAGAAGTTATCTATCAAACGATCAGCCAATATACTTTTCTTCGAATATACAAAGAAGAAACCTCCGCGAAGCTCTGGATAAAACTCATCAGCCTTTTCGAGGATGAAGAAACCTTTGCGGCCACCTTGCGATCCATCCAAATGCATGCCGAAAAACGCGTCGAAAACGCGGTGGTAATAGCTGAGAAAGGAGGGGAAGAATCCGAGGGGAAGCTGAAGGATTCAGGAAAAGAGTGAGGAATCGCGCTCAAGGGCGGGGAATGCTCGCGACGCCGAATGCTATAGGAGAGGAGGAGAAGGAAATGGTCAGGAACCACAGGAAGAGAAGACGACGAGCACGAACGCTGCCACCTCGAGTGATACCAGCCAAGACATAGCTCGCGCGAAGACCTCATACCCCCGTGAAGAAACCCCTGCCCAATCCACTCCAGGACCCTTGCCGCGCACCGTCGATCGAGTCCCCGAGAGTCAAAACTCATATGGCGTCAATCTCGCTAATAAACCGTCGGAAATCCGTCTTGAAGCGTCGAATGCATGCGAAGTGTCGACGAAAAACGCGAATCCTCCGGAAATCACAGCAGATAGAGAAGACGAACCAAATTTTATTGGGGAACAAGAATATACAATACAGGACGAATCTCATAAACCCCGAAAAACCGAATCGGAAATGGCTGAAGGCCGTCATACAAATTTTGATGACAATTCCGCGAGCTATATTATCTGTGGGACAAAAGAGCGATCAGAAGCGGTTACAACGGATGCTTACCATGGTAGGAACGACCTCCCAGCATCCCGAACCGTCCAGATCGAGGGGAAGAATGCGCCCCACATCTCCAGCCCCAGCCGAAGCATCGAAAATAAAGTGGTTGAGTTACCGCGCGCTAATAGGCATGTCTTGAAGGCATTGGGAACCGCTCCCGAACGGTCCAACAATCGACCGAAACCGCCGGAAATTGATCGCGCAACAGGCAAATCTTCGTCCAAGCTACTCAGGCCAGCCACCGAAAACGATCCGACCAAATCGCCGGACATGAATAGACGCGATCGGAAGCCCTTTGGAACCGCTATCGAACGGTCTAGCGATCAGGGAAAACCGCCGGAAAACGATTGCGGAACGGACGCATCTTCGTCCAGGCCACCTAGACCAAAGACCGAAATCCGTTCGGACGATTTACCGGACGTGAATAGGCGCGAATTGAAGCCCTATAGGACCGCTCTCCAACGCGCTAACAATCAACCAAAACGGATAAGAAACGGCCGTGCAACGGACATACCTTCGTCCAAGCACAATATTTCCATATCCAAAACCCCACCAAACTCTACCAGCTCAAAGGATCATCGAAGCGACATTCCAAGCGACCTAGAATCGCATATCCGTCGCGATTTTCGTGCCAGAAGGCCCCCAGGAATCTGTAGTCAGCCTATCCAGCAAGACTCACCGATCTTGGAGACCAGGCCAGCAGGAATTGATTATCGGGATCCAGAAGCATATCTGGGGAAGATGAGGGTTAGTAACCAATACAGGAGGACCGACTCACCTATCCAATATGGTCAACGATGTTGAACCTCGAGGAAGCGTCCAAGAGGAACCAACCATCGATCAGTCAGCAGTCAAACGTCCAAATCGGGACATTTCGACTTCGAAAATCATTCACACTCGTTTTGATCACCTCAAGACAATTATACAATACATTCTTTTACTCTATCAGGTATATTCTACCTACTTACAAGCTCACATACCTCCATTTCGCTTGAGGGGAAGTGTTGAGATACAAGCTCACCTACAGTATTTGACTTAGGATTATTTGCGCTTTACTGATTATGTAATCGCGTCCAGTCTTTTACATTCGTAGATTGTCTCTCATTTATAACAATATCACTACTCAATATACACATCTAATAATATCTATTTAATCTCCCATCTACTTCATCCACTGCCAATACTTTCTTCCGGACTTCTTCAATGCGTGATGCAAATTCTTGAGCGGCTTCATTCTTTACCGGTTCCATGGAGATGTCGCCTTTCCATGGATGTCGGCCGTAGTTTAGGAAGAACGGAGTTTGTCCGGTGCTAGAGTGGATCTTATCGTTGTATTGGAATTCTAGAATTGATAGCCATGAGGCCCAGTCATCCTGATCATAGTTGCAGAAGATCCGAAGGAATTGTTCTACATCTTGATTGATACGCTCTGTTTGTCCATCTGTCTGAGGGTGATAAGCCATTGATAAGTTCCGCTTGATGCCTAAGAGGGTACATAGGTCCTTCATGAAGTTCGATGCAAATTGCGGTCCTCTGTCACTGATGATCTTCCTGGGTATTCCGTGTTGTCTCCAGATGGTGTCTCGATAGATTTCAGCAAGTCCCTTGGACGTCAGGGTGGTGTGTGTCGGTTCGACCCTGATCATCTTCGATTGCCTGTCAACAATGACCAAAATAGCATCGTATCCTTTAGACGGTGGTAAGGGGCCGATCATGTCGATTGAGATCTCTTCCCAGGGGTGCATGGGTATCGGGTTGGGGTAGAGTGGCGCGTGGCGTGCTTCTCGATTGATCTTGTTCT
The DNA here is from genome assembly GCA_015501065.1 of Infundibulicybe gibba. Classification (NCBI taxonomy): domain Eukaryota; kingdom Fungi; phylum Basidiomycota; class Agaricomycetes; order Agaricales; family Omphalinaceae; genus Infundibulicybe; species Infundibulicybe gibba. The sequence goes on from JADNYI010000001.1 coordinate 1,929,569, forward strand.
TTTGACATGTTTCGCATCCCATGACATAGTCCCTGATGTCCGATCGCATTCCTGGCCACCATAGGGTGCGTCCAATGAGTTCATTCGTTTTGTGGATCCCTGGGTGACCTGCTAGTGGTGAATCATGATGTTCGTTGATTAATTCTTCACGTAGTTGTTTGTCTGGGGGTATATAGATCTTGTCTCCGACTGTGATGATGCCATCAGCTTCTTTGAAGAAGTGTGGACTTTCCTTGAGACCGAATCGGACTTCTGATTCTACGCGTGGGTGGTTTCTGATGTGCTGTTCCAGATCTTCATTGCCGAATTCAGTGAGAGCTGAGATGGAAATTTCCGATGTGTCCAGAATCACCTCCTCTTCAGGTAGTTCTTCTCCGAAGAACCGTATGCCAAAGTCCGAAATTTCATCGTCTTCCTCCATTTCTGAAGGAATACCGAACCCATGATTCTTGAACATCATGACTTCTTCTTCTTCAGTGTCTTCTTCGTACCATTCCAGTCTTGAGAGGATGTCCGCCTTCGTGTTTGTTTTGCCCGGTATGTGTCGCATTTCGAAATCGTAGTCCTGTAGTTTCAAATACCACTGCATTTGTCGACTGTTTAACCGCTGAGCTTTCCTAAAATATGTCAGGTTTTTGTGATCTGTCAATAGCTCGAACGGTTCCTGTGCGTCCACCAAGTATTGTCGCCAAATGTGCAGTGCTTCCATGATGGACAGGAGTTCCTTATCATAGATCTCGTATCGCCGTTGTGTTGGGTTCATACTTTGGACATGAAGGCGATAGGGTGCCATTTACCATCTTGTTCTTGAGACAGGACACCTCCTATGGCGTATCCTGATGCGTCTGTTTCGACCCTGAAGCGTCCCTTGGATCTGGGGAGGCCAATATTGGTTCTGAGCATATCGCCGATTTCAGGTTTTCAAATGCGACTTCTTGTTCCGGCGTCCAAGACCACTCGCTAGATCCTGTGAGGCGCGTGAGAGGTTCAGCCATTTTTCCATAATCCTTGATGAAGCGACGGTAAAAATTTGCGAAGCCTAGGAATTTCTGAATGCCTTTCTTGTTTTCTGGACGTTTCCAAGTTTGGATGACTTCGATTTTTTCCTGTTCCATGCGGACCTTCCCATTGCCAACAATAACACCTAGAAATGGTACCTCAGGGACCTCGAATAAACATTTACTGGCCTTGAACGAGATCCCATTGGCGCGTGCGATTTCCATGACCTCGATGCTACGTTCTCTAAGCTGATCTTTGTCCTTGGCATAGATGATAATGTCATCGATATAGATGATCATCTTGTTTTGTCGTATGAGATCTTTAAATATCTCGGCCATCCATCGGCAGAATGAGCTTGGGGAATTACAGAGTCCGAAGAACATGACCCGTGGTTCGAATAATCCGCGTGGTGTTAGGAAAGCTGCCTTCCATTCGTGGTAAAGTGCGATGCGCAAGTTGTTGTATCCCCAGATTAGATCTAACTTGGTGAAAAAATTTGCGTCTTTCAGTTTGTCAATGATGTCGTTAATCAGAGGTAGGGGGAATTTGTCCTTAATCGTCCACTTGTTTAGCTCTCTATAGTCCTGTACCAATCGTTTGGATCCGTCTTTCTTGTTGATGAAGAAGCATGGTGATGCGTATGGACTCTTGGATGGGATTATCCGTTCCGAGGCTAGATTCTCTTCTAGGAATTTGTCCATTTCTTCCATTTCTGCGGCTGTCATTGGATACAATTTGGCTGGTAATTCGTCCGGTGCATCTGGTTTCAGGTTAATCTCGTGGTCATGTTTCCTGTACGGTGGGAGTGTGTCAAAGGTCTTTTTCTCGAATCGATCCTTCCAAGTCGTGAGGTACTTTGGGAGTTTTAGATCCGTGACCGTGTCTGTTGACCGAACTTTAGCCTTGGGTAGTGTGCTGACGCTTACTTTGGCACATTCTGGGGGGCAGTCTGGGAATTTGATCTTGCCAGTCTTCCAGTTGATGAAGGGATTGTGTTTGTGTAACCATTCATGTCCAATGAAGAGATCTTTTTGCCTAAGTCCGCTACCAGTGCTGTTGCTTCTTCCTTGTGATCGCCAATCTGCATCTGGAACCTGACGCTTTTGGTGATTAATTTATCCGCATTGAGAGAACCATCCGCATTAAATGCCCGAATAGGAGTGGGTAAATCAACCGTGGGGAGTTTTTCTGCTTCCACCAGTCGTCGATTGACTGCCAAGTGGGTGCATCCGCTGTCCAAGAGTGCGTCGAGTTTAGCCTTTCGTTTGTCCGTGGTTATAACCTTGACCGTGACCATTGTTTTATCCTTTCTAGTTTTGAGAGTGGCGAGATGTAGAGTTGCGAGCTCAGGTGCACTAGTTCGTCGTTGTGGAATCATGTATTTGTCATTCTTCGGTGGTGGTACAGATTTAGAATGATTCGACGAACCCTTGGGTCGAGACTTCGTGCTCAGTCTGACCCTTCCTGAAAACCCTTCTTCTCATCATCATCTCCCTTAACCGTTTTAGTTCATCATCGCTTTCATCATCATCAAGGACCCTGAATTTGCCCTTGATTACCACCCCTGAGCTCCGGCATTCCTTTGCCATGTGTCCCTCCTTGTTGCATTTCCAGCATTTCGCCCCTGTCCTGATCTTGATCCTAATGTCTGTCTTCTTCTTGCCTCGGCATTCTCGTGCAAAGTGTCCATACTTGTTACAGTTGAAACACTTGGGTCTTCCTTGTGCATTCCAGTTTGCCGTGTCGATGTTGGTTTCTTCTACCTGTCCGATATCCATCGGGCGTCCTCTGCCACCATAGGTGGTGCCTGTTCCATCATGTCAATCTCCAGATGTGGATGCGCGTTGAACTCCTTTTCGAATGAGGTTGAGTTCTTCCTCAATGTTGCCGTATATGAGGATCGCTTTCTTCCAATCGTCATAAGATGATGGGGCTGCACCTCCATTCTGGACGCGGCATTTGTCGATGACTGAGTTCTTGGTGTTTCGTTGAATCAAGAAGATGGCTTGTTCGTCTGAAACTTGACCAATGTGTTTTTGTGTGTCGAAGTCTGCAATCCATTCTTCGACTGATTGAGATCCTTGTGTCATTACCCTGATCCGATTTTCTGCCAGTATTTGTCGTTGACCGTGGAAAAATTGTTTAGTGATTTTGGGTACAAACTCCTTCCATGTGCCGAAGTTGTTTGTGTTACGTCCTGCTAACGCAAGTCTGTGAGTCGACAGTAAAGACTCTAGACACTTAGCAAGGTCTGAGATGCCTTCTGGGTCAGGAGGCTGTAGAGGGGGAAAGTGATAAACGATTAAACGTAGCGAATACAAGAGTATGTAGCTACGTTTATATACAAGTGAAGTAGTTCGATGACTACGCACTAGTGACTAAGTCCGTGAGTATAGTAAGACATATGGGGGATGATGACTGATATGAGAAGCGAGCTGACTGAGCAGCTGAATAAGAACAATGAAGATAGCAAAGATAGAACAGAGACCATGCGGTATAGAAGTAGATAAGGTGCGCATGATGTATCATCTGATGATGTAGCATATGGCGCATATCAGATGATGATGGGATGATGGTGGAAGTAATAGAAGCGTCTATAAATGATGCTATCAGTCAGATGTCCGAGTGGTGATGATCAAAGAAGGAAGGAATCGTAACAGTTTGCTTTCATTGCAGCATCTGTCTTCATTGCCGCCCAGTTCTCGGCCCTCTTGTAGCATCTAGAGAGCGCGGCCGAAATCTTCTTTTCATCCGTGTCCAGGACAGTGTTCCCTCTGACGTAAAGTTGCATGCGACGCCACCAACCGTCAAAAAGGTTGCAATCCCCGTCGAACATACCGGGGTCTGCGATTCCATTGTCGTTGCGCTTAGGGGTCGTTGTCTCTGTAGCCATTGTTCCGTACGGTTCGTCCTCGTCGTCTGAGGGGATAGGGGGAGTGGGGTCTCGATATTCAGTGAAGGAAGCTGTACGCTCCGGTTGGATGGGTCCGACTGGCTGAACGGTACTGGTTCGCTCTGAACCGAAGGTGTATTGTGGTGAGGACGGCGCTTCCTGAGACGGTTGGAACCCTGATGCGAGGCTGTGGGAGTGCGAGGGGGTAGTGACTGGGGTACGGGGGACGGAGGTGTAATGGCTAGCTGTTGGTGTGGGGTGGGACTGGCGATATGCGGCGTATTCGTCTTCTGGTTCTGCCGTGATTGACTCTTCTCTGACAGGGGGTGCGACCCGTGAGCTGTGGGTTGTGGGGTGGGAAGTGTGATGTGGTCTGTGGCTACTCCCTTCTCTTTTCGAGGACGACGACTGTCCTGAATGATGCGAGTGACTTCTTCTTGTTCTTTCGCCCGATGAATGTTTCTCCTGATGTCGGCTAATCTTTCGTCGTGGAGCTTCTCAAATGTTTGATGCTGTCTGTGGAGGTTAATCCACTCCTTCTTTGTCGATCCTTTCGACGTCCTATGATACCTATTGCGTGCGACGGTCGCTTCGTCGCCTAATCTCTGTAGTTCGAGTTCCGATGCTGTTACTGGCAATGAGCCCCTATATGGAGTGATATACTCCCAACTGTGATTGATATCGATGTCGTCCCTATCCCTAGGGGTTGTCCTATTTCATTGCAGGGTTGCCTGGTGACCCTAGACGTTTAATCGAATGTTACGTCCTGCTAACGCAAGTCTGTGAGTCGATAGTAAAGACTCTAGACACTTAGCAAGGTCTGAGATGCCTTCTGGGTCAGGAGGCTGTAGAGGGGGAAAGTGATAAACGATTAAACATAGCGAATACAAGAGTATGTAGCTACGTTTATATAGAGTGTATGTAGTTCTATGACTACGCAGTAATGACAAGGTCCGTGAGTATAGTAAGACATATGGAGGATGATGACTGATAATAGAAGCGAGCTGACTGAGCAGCTGAGTAAGAACAGCAAAGATAACAAAGATAGAATGGTGACCATGCGGTCGAGAAGTAGATAAGGGATCGCATGAGGTATCATCTGATGAGGGAGCATGTGGATGGTGTCAGATGATGATGGAGGAAGTAGAAGCGTCTATGAAAGATGGGATCAGTCAAGTGACTGATGTATGATGAATGAGAAGCAATGGATCATAACAGCGAGCCTGGCTACCAACCCAGGTCATTTTAATTAAGGCATAGCACGGATCGATCCGTGGGTAGATCCGGATCCGCACTCGCGAGTAGTTGTTTGGTCCAGGGCCCGACTCAAATCCGCGAGTAGTTCAGTCCACAAGTACTTGAACTCGCGAGTAGTTTTTACAAGTACTTGCGAGTCATATGGGTACTTGTGACGAGTCACAAATACTTGTCACTACTCACAGGTACTCGTGGGTCACGGGTCATTTGTCAGCAAGAAACAAGTATTTTATGGGTATTTTACAAGTACTTGTAGGGATTTTGTTGGTTTCAAATGAAATTTGAGTGTATATGTGTCGTGGGAAAGACCCTGTAAGGGTCTAAACAAGTCAGCAAGTACTTGCCACAAGTACTTGCAAGGTCAGGATGCTCGACTCGGATCCGCAAGTATTTGGACCTGCGAGTTTTTGGCAAAACAAGTACTTGAACTCGCGAGTATTCCCACGGGTCAACTCGCAAGTACTTGCAGGATACTCATACTCATGCTGAGCCTTAATTTTAATCAGTAATTGGTATTCAATAATTAAAATCCACGGTGCGTACATTTTCTTCCCTAGGATTTCTGTACTGAATCTCTCTTGTAGGTCATGGAGCTGCATTTTGTACCTCGCTAACTGGACCACAATGTCAGATTCATTTTCAGAGCTCAAATCATCCTTGTCAGGCTCAGCGCCGTGACATGTCATCAATGGACTGTTGGATTGGGGCCTAGGAGTGAGGTTGGGGAAGGGATGGATATGAGGAAATTTTCTACCCTGTCGACATCTTATTGTGTTTGCCATCTCCGAAATTGAACAAGGTTTGGTGGTGTTCTCCATTTTTGTGGATATGGGCTCTGAACTCATGACCAACCGACGAATCCCATTAGTATTAGACTCGTTTTCCGGCTACTTTCCAAACAGTATCCTTTGCGTCGTGTGCCAGGTGTTCCAACCCTCAGCTTCACCATCATATCACCCGTGGACGACGATGAATATGGTATGGATGATGATGACCTGGACGACGATTATTCGGATGGTTGTGCATTTTTGTGGTCAAACTTTGGTCGAAGTGTGAATAAAATATATTACTTATCAGGTCGCGACGTGACAGAGCCCAAATAACAATTGTCTCACTTAGCAATAGTATTGAATAACACTTTCGTCGTTATCTTTCAAGTTTGGAAGCCAAGCCACCAGCAGCCACCAGCCTGGTGGAGGCCTGGCCAGGGGTTGCAACGTCTTACCAATATTGTAACAGCTTAAAACGGACATTGAATCTTCTTTCTGTCTTCCCAATCCACCTGCAACTTGGCGCCGTACTCGTCATTAAACTACCAGCTGGGCTGAAGTCTGGCCAGGGCTGGCCAGAGGGTTGTGAACTGTCACCAGCTCGGTCATTACTGGTGAGAACTACCAGGCCAAACCAGATCTCCCACAATTTACTGATGTACTTGGTCGTGCTATAAATGCAGAGTAGTATCATTTTGTAGTTTGGTGCCACGAATGCGACTCCCATTCGAGCTCATCCAGGCTGTGGTCGAACAGTCGGCTGATTCACGGCTGACATTGATTGCATGCACCCTCGTCTGTAAGGCCTGGTACCCCATCACACTACGCTTCCTATTTCACAACTTTACCCTGCGCACCGACTTCCCCTGCCGTGGTGGCGACCTTCACGCTGGCCTTGCGTTCCCCCACTATGTCTCCCACCTCAGCATCTACGGCTCTATGTGGCATAGCCATTACCAACCTGATTCCTTCGAAAATATCCTTTGCTTGTTTGACCATGCCAGTTCAATCCGTTTCTGCGCCAACGCCCAGCTCGTCTTCCTTTTGCCCCGTGTTTTTCCCCATATCCGCCACCTCACTCTTTTCTTGGTCTCATATCCTGATGTCCGGAGCTTCCATACTCTGGTGGCCAGTTTTCCCGATCTCGAATACCTCTGCGTGGCTAATAGCCACCAGACACAAACGAACGGAATCGATGGTGATCTAGGAGACCTGCCCCCATCCCCACACCTGCGCATGCTCTTATATGTAAGTTCAGATGACCATCGCAGACCGTTCCTCCGTTGGCTCTCAGCCCACACACCCACACTCAAACATGTCACCCTCCACCGTCTTCAGGAGGGTGAGCTCCAGTCTGCTGGCGCGTTCCTCCGCGTGCTCGGCTCGCACCTCTGCACCCTGAAAATTGGGTTCTGGGGGCATCTTACACCTGGTATGCACACTCGCCACACGTCCACCCAGCGCTAACCCCGGGCCCTCCCCCCCTTAGACCAGATTGCCTACCTGCCACTGCACACCAACACCAATCTACGCACCCTTTACATCTCTCACAGTTGTATCACCGCCCTCGGCCTGATTTCCCCCCTCACTCTGCTCGACACTGACGCCCCCGCCCTCCGATGTGTCACTCTTGAGGTCAACTTCCTCAGCGTCGATAACTGGATTGAGTGCAGGGAATGGAGCACTCTTGACACCCTCCTCGCCATGCGTATCCCCATGTTGGAGTGTCTCCACGTCTATACGTCCGAGCCTGGCACGCGTATGCCCGAGGGCTTCCCCAACGCAAGTGAGCTGCAGCACACCGTGGCAGCGCGTATGCCACACTGTGTACAAACTGGCGTCTTCGCAGGGGTGGATTGGATGCCCAAAGACGGTACTAACCCTAATATACATGGACAGTAGAGTGGGTTGGGTTATAATGTGGGATGGCACGAATCGACTCGGGTAATAATTGGCCTGAGAAGTCTACGTTCCTCTTGTGCTTGTTGGGGCCATCGTCGAGATGGTGGGTGGACTCGCAGGCTTCGTTGTACATTATGGGAAAGCAGTGGGAGGACTAAATGTGTAAGAAGGTAGAATAGTTACTATGTATCTCACCATTCGGATATTTGGGATTAGTTGGCGTGTATTAGCTAATATGTCTTTTTTCTTCCGACCCATACAACAGTGACCGCGACCTCAAACTGAGAATGCTCCCACTTGAACTGATCCAGATTATCGTCGAGCAGCTGGCTGATTCGCAACAGTCATTGATCGCGTGTACCCTCGTCTGCAAAGCCTGGTACCCTGTCGCGCTACGCTTCCTATTTCACGACTTTACCCTGCGTATTGATCGCCCCGACGACCTCCACACGGCCTCACATTCCCCTACTACGTATTCCGCCTCCATATCTCCAGTCTTCGTCGAGATCGGTCCAATGGCTTCGGGGACACGCTTTCCCTCTTTCATCGTGTCAGGCTATCCGTGTTGCTGTCCCCCATAGAACCCGCCTCATTCCCCTCATTCCCACCACATTTCTCCACCTTCGCGACCTCAGTCTTGTCGTGATCCTTTTTCCAATTCTCACACTTTCCACGCGTTTGTGTCTGCCTTGCCTCATCTCGAGCGCATTTCCATATATCACATCCACTCGTACGAGGCCCGGACCATCAACAACAATCCAGACGATCTCCCCCCACCCCGCGCCTTCACACCCTCATTTACAACACCCTTGGTGCACATCGTATTCCGTTCCTCAGCTGGCTCTCCGCACACCCACCTACACTCAAGCACCTCACTCTCACCGATGTCGGCTCTGATGAGCTTCAGTCTGTGGGTGGACTCTTATGCGCTCTTGGTCCGTGTCTCCATACCTTGGACGTCTCGTTCAGGACCAGCCGACACATGGTATGTCTGAAATTTTATTTACATCACAAGACTGACCTTCCCCAGCCCAGGTCTCTGCATGCTTACCCCCGCATCCCCGTCCCCATCTACACGCCCTACGCATCTCCCTATCCAGGATCCCCTCAGGTTCGGCATGCATGTCCCTCTCGCGCTGCTTGACTTCGACTCGCCCGCACTTCGCTGTGTGATCCTTCATCTCTCTCACGGCTACAACTATAGCTGGCCATTAAGCATTCCACTAGAGTGGAACGAGCTTGACGCTATGTTTGCGCGCCGTGCGCCCGAGCTTGAGTGCCTCCATGTGCGCATATACAACCAGCCGCTGTTTGAACACTCGCCCACACGCGCGAGCTCCTGGAGGCGCCAGATGCCGCATTGTCTGCAGCGCGGCATCCTTCGTGGGATAGACTTTGGTCGCGATTCCAACAGGAAAGATGAACTCCCTTTGCACGATTGACCTGCGTGGTTTATTTCGAATGTTTGATTACAGTTGCACATGTTTAGGCCCGGGAATGGACATGTACTTTTCCGGCTCAGCGTCGGCGACATCCATGCTGGTCTTACTTTGCCACTCCAGATGGCAGTGTTGGCTCGCTCACCACCCTCAAGCATGCCCTGTCGCAGCCTCCGAGTATTCGCAGCTGCCCTCTGCCCATGCCCACTCTTATCGCGTAATCCGGATCGGCTTGAAATGACCCTCAATATCTATCGATCATCTCTGAATGCAACTCCCATCTGAAACCCCGGAGGTCATTGATTCATTGTTAGAGAGCTAGACGGCTCATGGAATCGCTGCGCGTGCAGTGGCAACCTGTTGCGCTCCGCGTCCCGCTCTACGACTCTACCCCGCACACCACATTTCCCTCTTCACTATCCGCGGCTTTAACAGCCGCGACCAGTCTCCTCGCTTCAAAAATGTGCTCCACCTGTTTAATCACACCAGTGTAATCCGTATCTGCCACGGCTCTCTACTGTATTCCCCATCCTGTTCTACAAATTCACCATCCGCGCTTCTTCCATACGCATCAGAAGTCTGTACGCTGGCCCGTATTTCCCCATTATGTTTCCTGCCTCAGTCAAGAAAAATCCCAGCCAAGTTGGCGTTCCTGCCGACCTCGAGAGTGCCCTGTCCTTCTTTGACCAGGCTCATAAAATGAGTGCCATACTCTTTGAAATTCATCTCCTCCGCACGCACTCCTACCTGCGCGCCTTCAATATCATCCCAGCCACTTTCCCAGCGATCGCAGCCTCCAGACATTGATAGCTGCATTTCCTGATCTTGAGTGCCTCTGCCTGCCTTATCACCTCATTCAGGAGACCCGGACGTCGATAGCTGCCCTGTTGATTCACCCCGCTCCCGCGCCTCCGAATGCTCACGTTGTTTGGCCCAAAACCTGCCAATGCACATCGCATCCTTCCTCCGCTGGATCAACGCCCACCCGCCTACGCTTGAACACCTCGTGCTTGCACTCCGTTGTGTTGCCTTGGAGCTCTCCCGCATCCACCGTTTCAGTGACCTGGAGTTGAATGCACTCACCACAACGCTCACCTGCCCTCCACATGCAGATACACTACACTCGACCTCTGGACGAATATTTCCCCGAGATGTGTAGGCTCCAGCGCCTGGCGAAGGCCCGCATGCCATATTGTGAGCGGGGGGGCATCTTTGTTAGGGTAGATGTCGATTGCGGTACATTTAATCACTTGTAGGCTCATCAGGGCCGTACAAACTGGGATCGCCGGGCGAGATCTACCCCACCCGTGTTCGTATAGTCGTGGACTCGCGCCCTGTAAATATACCCACTCTAAATAATATCATTCTAATGAGATTTTGGTGGGGGAGCAGGATACCTGTAATTTAAATTTACCACATCTTGTTTGTAGGTGTTACCAGGATCAAACCAGACTGTCAGAGCAATATTCCACAAGTGCTCGCCATGCACAACCAACCACCATATATTCCGCTTGAGCTCATCCAAGTCATCGCCGAGCAGCTAGCCGATTCGAAACCCGCACTACGTGCCTGTGCTCTTGTTTGTAACGCCTGGCTTCCCATTTCATTTCGTGTCCTGTTCCATAGATATGCTATTCGGGTGTATGCTATGTCCCCCGACGAGCTCGACAAGCTGCGCGCTGGTCTCATGTTCCCCCACTATGTTTCCTACCTCACCATCAGGAATAGCCCCGGCAAAGGGATCTCGTCTGCTACCCTCGGTGGCATCCTGTCCTTATTTGATCGTGCTACCAGAATTTCCATAACACATTACGAACTCGATCCTTACTTGAATATCCTCCACCAAACGCATCCCCATCTCCGAGAGTTGGAAGTTATATCGGTCCTCCCCACTAATTCCCACAGCCTCCAGGCCTTTATTGCAGGTTTCTCTCACCTTGAACGTCTATCCATCTCCCACTTCACTTTCGGCATCCGACACGAGGCCAGAGATAATTATCATCCCAGTAATCTTCCACCGCCCTCGCGCCTTTCTAGCTTTGCGTATAAATCCAATGACGTCCACCGCCCACCGTTCTTGCGCTGGCTGTCCGAGCATCAACCCACAATTAAACATCTCACCCTTCTATCTCTTTCCATTGGTGAACTTGAGCCTACCGCTGTGCTCCTCCGTGCTCTCGGCCCATACCTCCACCGCCTTGACATATCCTTCAAGGGCGCACATGCTCACGAGCCGGGGGGCCCGACACGCCTACCATTGCAGGCCAACACCCACTTACACACCCTCTGCATATCCTATATCCTCTGGCATTTTCCGGCTTTATCCCCGCCTGTCTATCCCTCACACCCTGCTCGACTCTACCAACCCCACACTCCGCTGCATCGCCCTCCAGCTTGAACCCGGTGACACCTCCAACGGACAGCCCGACTCTCTGAAATGGGACGAGTTCGATGCGATGCTAGCCCAGCGAGCGCCTGCCCTCGAGTGTCTCCATGTGCACTTGATTGACAAGCGCCTGTATGAACACTCCCCCTTCATGCGCGTAGTCTTGGGAAAGCGGATGCCCTGGTGTTCACAGCGTGGCGTCCTCCGCGGGATGGACGTGGCCACCAATCACAGGGAGCTTGGAGCTCCCTTACATGAGCGGCTGCCGTTGGCTATTCCCCTGGGCCATAACTACTCAACGCTGTAGTAGCCTTCGTATCCCGCAGAAACTAGGGGGCCATAGAGGACTTGCTCATCCAAGATCGTGCATTAGCATGTATAAGTTCTTCAGCGAAGGACCTTCGGCCCGGCTGAGTTGTTGTATGGTGCTATTACTATCAGATATCGTACCACCCAGCTTCAACCTTCAAGCCTCATCGATCCTCACGATTATCTTCATAGCAGTGATGGTGGATCCATGCCGGTCTCAGATTCCCTCGCTATGTCACTTGCCTTGCTATATGGATCAATGATGGTTCACCTGCTAAGTTCAAAAACGCCGAGTTGCCTTTAATAATGCTCGGAGAATAGTTCTCATAGCCTTCGATCATTATGACTCCATCCATCTCCTCCTCCGATGTATTACCCTGGAGCTCTCTGATTACCTCCAAGGTTTCGATAACCAGAAATGGGGTGCCCTCGATGTGCACGAGCTCCAGCGTAAGGCAAGGAAATCCATGCCCTACTGCTCAAAGAACGGCATCATCGCTGGGGTGGAGTGCCCGCACAGGAACGGTCCTTGCATGAGGAACCCGGCGCATGGGAGATTGCAGCACGCTTCCATTCTCTGATCCATTCACGACCCTGCCATGTTCGGCGCTACCCACTTGATCCGGGCTGTCCACCACGTTCAGCGGGTTTGTCGGAGCCCTTCAATGCTTCATCTGTAGGGTGACATCTGGGGCGATAGTAACGCACATTCATTGCAAGAGCTGGACAATCGTATTGCGGCATTAGTATTGTATAGTCATTAGGGGGTTTCACGATAGAGAATTTTACCTCAATTTTTGCTTCAACTTCATGCTCAACTTTTGTCAAAATTTGTTGGACTCCAAGTTTAGTTGAGAGCAGAAAATTAAGGAATAAATAAGTTGAGCTGCGAATCATGCCCTCCCCCACGATTTGCAGCTCAACTAAATTTCTACTCGATTTTTAGAATAAATAACTCAAAAGTCAGGAAAAGTTGAGGACAAAGTTGGAGACAAAGTTGGGGTAAAATTCTCTATCGTGAAACCCCTATTATTATCTCTACCGCAGTGGTGAAAGGCCTGGAAAGATGGTGTTGTAATTATAAGCTTATCTTGTGCGAGCGTATATATATCTTTATCCACATCTGATTGATAATCAGTCTTGCCTCTGGTCGCGGGATGGCGGCGGTGCACATTGCACTTGAGCTCGTTGAGGCTCATGCCCAGGCACTTGAAACATTCGCAGCCTACTCTACATATCTGCGCCCCTTGTGCCAGTGTGCGGAGCCTGGTTCCCGCTGTACTCGTCTCTTGCTCCGCCGTTTTACACTCGATGTCAATTTTCTCATTGCTCAGCATCTCGACATTCATACTCGTTTCAAGTTTCCCCGCTATGTCCATGAACTGACGATGACCGGCCCATTTGCTGAACCCGAGGATGTTTTACCCCTCCTTTCCCACTTTGATCATGTTCACAGACTGTCTCTCAACATCTGGGGCCCATACCATGGCTTAATTCACCTCCCACGTACACACCTCAGCCGCAGGCTTTCCCTCTACTGTATCTCCTTCCACAGCTTCCAAGCATTTGTGATCGCATTCCCCCATCTTGAAGAACTCATTGTGCACAACGTCAACTATCGGACACGGGGCGTGCGGGGGATAATTGATCAAATATCAACCCACTGAAAAGGGCGGGAAAGAATTGCTGCAATGTTTGGATGTCGACTTTATACAGGCGCGTCGCGTCGGCGTGCACGTGATCCCGACACGATCGATGTTGAACGTTGATGTCTCAGAAAATGCGGCACAGCATTACATCACACCCTCTGGAAAACATATAAAGAGGCCCACCTCTCTCCCCAATCCTCATCATTCCAACCACCTCATTCACTTCATTCCCAATCTTCCCCAGTCATCTGGTGGTCTAACACTTCCCATCTAATCTCGCTTCCCCCACCGGCAATCAACCCATGCTTCTGCCGACCCTGCCAAGCCCGCCCCGCTCAGAATCCCAGTATGTTCATCATCCCGCCCGTTGACCAGTGCCATACTAATCCCCCCATGTCAGCCACCCGCCTTGATCCAAATCCCTCAATTCAACACCTCCCTGCTTCACAATGAAGGCGAGTACATTCCCACGCATAGACGATTGGATGTGCAGCCCGGAGGGAGTTGGAGGGTCCTGGTGTGGCTCTCTGCTCCTGAGGACACACCGTGCCCCCGGGTGCGGTGCGAGGCTGGGGCAGAACGCGACATGTAGTTCACCCCGGCAGGGTGTCTCACGTATTTGCATGACCACCGTTGGCTGGCTTCCGAAGTGGACCCCATACTGTGCGGTAACTGGAGCTGTGTCGGCCTTGTTGCCACCTGCTGTCGACCTTCGCGGGGGCCATGGGGATGAGGCCCCTCTCTGGATCATGTTCATGCGTGTGGCGGTGCATTTGGCCGTTCTGGGTTCATGTACTTGCTCGGCGAGCGGCTTCATGGGATTTGTGAGTTCATCTCCCCAATCACTTCGGCCTTGATTTGACATTCCTTTAGTTCGCCCCGCTCATATTGACTCGCCCCGAGTCGGCGTGGCAGTCCCGCCACCTCTGTATGTATCGTGCAGGTTCGAGATGTTGATTCTGACTGTTTCTGTAGTATCCCCCTTCCGTAGTATAGTCATATAACCGCATTTGCCGCCTATGTTATACTAGTGGAGTCAATGCATCTGTGAATTTGTGAAATTATCTGTATGAACGCGCATAATAATTGATCCGCGGGGATGTTGTTTTCCACATCATGATGCAGCGATTATAGTTTGGACTAATGGCGGATGGTGGGCAGGCGGCGCGTGGGGTACCTGGGACCCGGTGGAGTTGTTGACGGATGTCAGGCGGACAAGTATGGAGATGGGCGGGGACGCCGATCGAAATGCGGCAGCGGCCTTGCCTGGACCTTGTATGGATGCTCGAGATAGCGTGTATTCATGATGTTCGGAAGGCACCTCTCAGCCCAAAACACAGTACAAAGACCTCCCTACGCCGGTCACAGCGCATCTCCCCCACCCTTGGTTGGGGGCTATAAGATGTAGTATGTTAGCAAGGGACAAAGCAAAGAACAAGGAAGGCGCACTTTGTTGCTATGATCTGGAACCACGCTCATACATCCTACTCGTAATGATGTAGAATAGTAACACATTTTCTCCTTGAATTGGCACCATTCTCGTATTCCTGCTCGCGGTTTGTGGTATATCTTTGAGAGTCCTTGGGCCGGCCATGTTAGCCCTTCCCATTCATGAGTTTCTAAATGAATCCCAGATTATAAACCACAACAACAGACGCATTTGATTAATGGTCGAGTTTGATTGAGTACACCAAATACCCAAGTGATAAGACGCTCCTTGCTTTCCAAGCCGACGATGGTATATCTTCCGCCTGAGCTCGTTGAGCTCATTCTTGAGCAGCTGGAGTATGAGTTGCGGCCTACTCTACGTGCCTGCGCTCTTGTGTGCAAGGCCTGGCTCCCTACTGTACTTCGTTTCTTATTCCATCGTTTTTCACTCAGCCCTGATTCTCGCCTTGTTCGATCTCTCGACACCGACGCCCATCTCGTGTTTCCCCACTACGTCCGTGAACTCACCATCTACACACCGGGAAGCTCGCCTTCTGAGCTCAAGGACATTCTACCCTACCTTCCCCGCTTTGATCGCGTTCACGGGCTATGTCTCAGCCTCTGGGGCCCACACCACAACGCAGTTTACCACCTCCCACACACACACATCCGCGAGCTTGATCTTCACTTCATCTCCTTTTCCGATTTCTATAGCCTCCAAGTATTTGTAGCCACCTTCTCCCAGCTTGAATCCTCTTCGTGCATACCATCGGCCAGAACTCGAACGAGCCTCAACCTAATGTTGATATCCACCCTGGTGACCTGCGCCCGCCCCCGCGCTTTCGCGTCCTCAGATACAGCAGTGCGGGGACTACCGCATCCCGTTCCTCCACTGGCTCTCCGTCCATTCGCCCACACTCGAAGACCTCACCCTCTCTGGAATTCTTTCCAGTGAGCTCGAGTCCACCGGCGCCCTCCTTTGTGCCCTTGGCCCACACCTCCGCACCTTTAGAGTCTCCTTCGACAAAGTTAACACGGCACTTGGTACATATTTTTCACGTCCAAAACCCCATAACTCATCCCTTCTCCTAGCCCACCCACTCTTTCACGCCAACACCCACATGCACACCCTCTACATCGCTTTGTCGCAGGGCTCTCCTAGACTGCCTGTCCTCCTCGCTCTGCTTGGCTCTGCCAATCCTGCACTCCGTTGTGTTACCCTGAAGCTCCTCCTTTACCAATATATCCACGATAACGAATGGCGTGCCCTTGACGCCACTCTTACTCATGCACCCTCTCTTGAGTGCCTTCACATTGGGGTGTACACCATGTTTGATTCCGATGCGCGCGAGTTTGACCGTGTTGCAAGGGAATGCATGCCCTACTGTTCAGAGAATGGCATCCTGGACAGTCTGGAAACAAGGGACCGTAGCCGGGCGAGAATCCCAGCGCATGGCAAGCTGCGACGCATTCCGCCGCTTTGATTACAGTCCTCTCCTTTCTCGTGTCCCACCAATTTGACAGTGAGATATATTGCAATCCAAGGGCTCGGCAGTATTTAACAATATTACAGCAGGTATTAGTATCGCACTATAATGGGAAGTGATAGAATCTTCGGTGATCACTGAAGCCAGGAATGGCAGACCACCGACACCATCATCGCCCTCAACATGCCCAGACCGAAGACTTGGCATAGTAAGGGCCGCTGAAGAGGATGACGTTTGAGGCTGCGACAGCAACGAGTCAATAAATGTTCGCGTGTAGCGACAGCACATTTTCTCCTCGACTCGGACTTGGCGCTATTTTACTCCCAGTAGCCACCATGCCACGCGTCCCTCCACCGTTTTGACCCTATGCCATTGGCACTATTTTCCGCGGTCCCCGGGAACCTGCAGTCGCCTTTCCCGTCCTTGAATGTGGCTTCCACGTGTAGTGTTGATAAACAAATTACGTGGGTAACGCGGAAGGGGTAATTGGGGCTGGTGGCGGTGGTAGTCGCAAAGTAGTGCCATAAATAGACAAAACGATTACCTTTATCTTTTTTTTCGCGTGTATGATATCGATACTGCGAAGACACCTGAGGTGAATGCCCTCGTTACGCTGGGGACGGCTCTACCCTCCGCTGTTCAGGCGCCGCGGGGGCTAGAAGGTATAGTGCAAGCGGAGGCATACCTAACTTCCAAGGCCCGACTGGAGGGTGTTGTTGTTGAGCAAACCGTGTGCTTCGGAGTGGCCGAAGACCTGTGTAGGAAACCGGTAGCCCACTGAACTTATGTTCAGAGGTTCTGTGCGAACATCCAATCGAGGTCAATGCCAAGACCTAGCGTCACGGTGTGGGAGGACAGAATCATGATAATAAACGGTACCCAAAACGACGATGGTGCATGTTCCACTCGAGCTCGTTGAACTCATTTTTGAGCAGTTGAACTCAAAGCCTGCTCTCCGTGCCTGCGCCCTTGTGTGCAAAGCCTGGCTTCCCACCGCACTCCGTTTCCTCTTCCATCGTTTGACGCTCAACCTCGATCCCCGCTCCACCCGGCCCCTTGACATCTGGCGCACTCACCTTGCATTTCCCCACTATGTCCGCGAGTTCACCATTATGATGATGGACGGCCCAAGGCCTGCTGAGCTCAAGGACGCTATACCCCTTTTCGACCGTGTTGGATCCCTCAAGCTCTGGGTCTTACATTACGACTTCATCCTCCACCTCCCGCACACACACCTCTACAAACTCGACCTCCACTTCATCTCATTTCCCAACTTCCGCAGCTTTCAAGTATTTGTATCCGCTTTTCCCCATCTTGAGGTCCTTTCCACGCATCACATCGACCAGGACGGATCTCAGCTGGGCAATATTGATGGCCACCTTGGTGACGTGCACCCGCCTCCACGCCTCCGCGTCCTCAAATACAACGCTGCTGGGGTCTATCGTGTCCCATTCTTCCGCTGGCTCTCCGCCCACCCGCCCACACTCGAACACCTCACCCTTACTAAACTTTGCTCCGATGAGTATGAGTCTGCTGGCGCCCTCCTTTGCGCCCTCGGCCCATGCCTTCGCACCTTCAAGGTCTCCTTTAACAGAGTTAACATGGCGCTTGGTACATATTTTATCATGTCTAGTACCCCGTAGCTCATCCCCTCCCCTAGCCCACCCACTCTTACACGCCAACACCCATCTGCATACCCTCTGCATCACCCTATCTCAAGGCTCCATAAAATCGCCTGGAGTGCCCGTCCTCCTCACTTTGCTCGGCTCCGCCAACCCCGCACTTCGCTGTGTCACCCTTGAGCTCCTCGACGTTTACCATTATTTCCCCGAGGATGAATTGCGTGCCCTTGACGCCACCCTCACCCATGCACCCTCTCTCGAGTGCCTTCACATTGGGGTGCACACCCTATTCTACTCCAACTTGCGCGAGTTTGACCGTGCTGCAAGGGAATATATGCCCTACTGCTCGGAGAATGGGATCCTTGCTGGAGTGAACAGCCTGGACGTGAGGGACCACAACCGCACGAGAACCCCGGCGCATGGCAAGCTACAGCGTATTCTACTACTTTGACCGCTTCCCGGTGTGGTTTCCCCTACCAGTGGCTTTCCATCTATTTCGTGTTCTACCAATTGAGCTAGAAGAGTATTTGCATATTAACCGATCCGTACAATGGTCGAGCTTGAAGCAGAGGAGTTCGGTGTGTATTATCCGTGAGGAGGATACCACATTGAAAATATTGAACAACGTTAGATCTGCTGATGTCTTGAGAAATGAATCACATAAAATAGTCCGTCCGTCCGCTTACATAAGACTCGCCATCTCTTGCCAGTACCACGACCAACCGTCATACATTGCAACTGAGCTCATTGTGGCCATTGTTAAGCAGCTGGCTGATTCGGGCCCATCACCTCCTACACACATACCTCCGCAGGCTTGACCCCTACCTCATCTGATTCCCTGACATTTACAGCCTCCAAAAGTTTGTAGGCTAAAATTTGTAGCTGCCTTCCCCCATCTTGAAGAACTCTTCATGCGTAACATCGACCAGGACAAGTTTCAGTCGGGTGAGGCTGACAACCACTTTGGCGACCTACACCCGCCCCCGCCCCCGCCTTCATACCCTTACATGCACATCCAGCGTTGGGGCCTACTGTAGCCGGTTCCTTCGCTGGCTCTCCGCCCACCCGTCCCTGCTGGAATACCTTACCCTCACTGGAATTTGCGTCAATGAGCTCGAATACAGCGGCGCTCTCCTCTGCGCTCTCGGCCCGCACCTCTTCAACGTTTACAACACGGCGTTCGGTATGTAGATCTGACATATTCACTACCCTTCGGCTCACTTCCTCTCCTAGCCGGGCTATCCCAGCTGCTTCTGCACACCAACACCCAGCTGCACACCCTCCGCATTGCCCCGTTGCACGGCGCTGCCGACCGGCTTGGGCTACATCTCCTCACTCTGCTTGGTTCCACAGGCCCTGCACTCCGCTGTGTCACCATCGCGGCCTCGATGGTGGAGAGTGGCGTGCCGCTGACAGCGTTCCTTTGACTCCCTTCACATTGAAATGCACACCCCGCTGCTCGTTGACACGCGCAAGTTCTACCGTGCTGCAAGGAAGTGCATGCCCTATTGTTCATAGAATGGCGTTCTCGCCGGGCCTTGACGCGGAAGAACACGCATGCACAAGAACTCCGGCATATGGTACGCTGCAGCGCGTTCCACCGCTTTGACTACAACCCTCCAGTGCCACTGCTTCAACCGCGGACGCGTCCAGTCGAGGTCAATGAAGATTCAACACTATTCTTATATTTTCGCTCGCGACTGGAGTAGCGTGTTTTGAGACGCTTCTTTTGGGCCAGCCATGTCCGTAGTACGCGCGTCATGTCCTACAAACACAACTATCTTGCCACTTGCGCACGTCCCTACACGTTTGGCCTCATCCCATCGATATTCTCCTCCGCAGTATCCAAGAACTCGTAGTCGCCCTTCCCATCTTCAAACGTGGCCTCCACGTGTAGTGTTGATAATAAATTTGCGATGCTGGGATAGATAGCATGAGTATAGATCTAGACGGGAATATGGGAGCGCCGGCACACGGGGAACCGCAACATGCTTCAGCATCTTGGCCCGCCCCTCAGATGGATTTGAGTGTGCTGGTCGGTTCCTGGTCGCCACCTGTGTTGATTTGGGCCCGTTTAACACGCACAGCTGCTTTCATTATTTTGTATCACGGCAAGATGGAGTGAGTATTTTAACGGCATGCCTTGCTTGAGTTACAGGCTCTGGTTAGGCGAAATGTTGTGTGTTATGAGCCCATGTAGTACTGAAATTGTGATTATAACAAGGCAACACTGATCCAACACGACCATGGTGTATATTCCGTTCGAGCTCATTGGGCTCATCATTGAGCAGATGGCTGATTCCCCATCCGCTTTGCGTGCGTGCGCCCTTGTGTGCAAAGCCTGGGTTCCTGATGTCTTTCGTGTCTTGTTCCGCGAATTTACGCTCAAGTTCGACTTTACACTCCCTCTCCATGCCCGACCCTTTGAGGACATCCATGCTGGCCTCAGGTTTCCCCGTTATGTCCTCCGCCTCACTATGTGGATCAAGGGGGGTCCGCCGGCAGAGTTCAAAAACGCCGAGTCGCCTCCCTTTTCCTTCTTTAATAACGCTCGCAAAATAGTTCTCATCATCTCCGACCATCACGACTTCATATATCACCTCCACAGCACACACACCCAGCTCCGTGAGCTCTACCTCGCCTCGATCTTCTTCCCCAACACCCATGGCCTCCAAACACTTGTCGCCGGCTTCCCCAATCTTGAACGCCTGGGTGTAAGTCTGATGGGCCAGCCCCACCCCGCTCACACCGACGCTCATCTTGGTGATCTGCGGCCACCCTTACGTCTCCGCACCCTCATGTACGATAACTCTGCCGATGCCTGCCGTATCTCATTTCTCCATTGGCTTTCCATCCACCCACCCACACTCGAACACCTCACCCTCACGGGACTTTGCTCAGACCTCCAATCCACCGACGCGCTTCTTTGTACCCTCGGCCCACGCCTCCATACGCTTGGTGTTTCCTTCGATACTCATGTGACTCTCAGTGCGTGGATGCATCATGATTCATGCCCACCGATTCCTAATTCACCCTCTCTTAGCTTATCCCCTTTTGCGTACCAACACTCAACTGTACATCCTTCGCATCTCCCTACCACCCTATGACCCCCTTCAGCCCAGCTTGCATATCCCCCTCGCTCTGCTCGCCTCCAGCAGTCCCTCGCTCGCTGTGTTACCCTGGAGCTCTCCTTTTCCCACCAGAGCTTTGATGACCAGGACTGGGGCGCCCTCGACGCCACACTCGCCCGCCGTGCGCCCTCCCTTGAGTGCTTCCACGTAGTGATGAACACCTTGGGCGTCCTCGATATACATGAACTCCACCGCCAGGCAAAAAAACGCATGCCATACTGTTCGGAGAAGGGTATCTTTGCTGGGGTGGAGAGCATGTCAGGCCAGAACGAATATTTTTGCACAAGAATCCCGAAGCATGGGAGATTGCGGCACATTTCAACTCTTTGACCTACCACTTGCATTCATGAT
Source organism: Infundibulicybe gibba (assembly GCA_015501065.1). NCBI lineage: Eukaryota > Fungi > Basidiomycota > Agaricomycetes > Agaricales > Omphalinaceae > Infundibulicybe > Infundibulicybe gibba. The sequence continues at coordinate 1,951,192 of JADNYI010000001.1, forward strand.
TTACTATTCTCGCTCACTATTGGAGTGGCGCATTCTTGTTCTCTTGGCTGCCATGTTCATAATATCGGATGCATCGCACCCACCAGCTCAACGGCATGGAGCAGCTGTCCAACTCACCATCCATGCCGTGGGTAGTACATGCACGCAGATCTGTTGCTTCCTGTCCCCACACTCGTCTCGATACACAGGCGTGTCCGTTTTATGTGGTTCTAAAGTATAATTACGTCGAGGTGAGATGTATAAGTATACCGTTGTTGCACCACGGGAAGGTGGGTTCACGAGTAGGAGGCCAGCAGGCGTCGAATGCTTTATGTAATAATATTGAAATTCGCAAATGTTGAATTTGATTCGACACGGCGATGGCGTATATTCCGTTTGAGCTCATCGGGCTCATCATCGAGCAGCTGGCTGATTCTAGGCCTTCGTTATGTGCCTGTTCCCTCGTGTGCAAAGCCTGGGTTCCTGTCGTCTTCCGTGTCCTATTCCTCGGGTTTACGCTCAAGTTCGATTTTACCCTCCCTCCCCATGCCTGGAATTTCCTAGCCTTCACGCTGGTCTCAGATTCCCCCGCTATGTCCTCCGCCTCGCCGTAACGGTCGTGGGTGATCCGCCTGAATTCGAGAACGTCGAGTCGCTGCTTCCCTTTTCCTTTTTTAACAATTTCGCAGCATAGTTCTCATAATCGTCTCCCACTGGGACTTTATCTATCTCCTCCACCGCACCCACCCGCACCTTCGCAAGCTCCGGCTCGTCTCGACCTTCCCGAGCTCTCATGACCTCCGAGCATTTGTGGCCTGCTTCCCCGATCTTGAGCACCTCTTCTTGAGTCCATTGACCCCGGATGACCCTATCCATATTCAAGACGACCCTGGCAATTTGCAACCACCCCTGCGCCTCCACACGCTTGTATGTTACGCTTGCCCTAGTGATCCCTACTACATTTCATTTCTCCATTGGCTCTCCCTCCACCCACTCACGGTCGAGCGCCTCACCCTGCCCATCGGTCACTCGTCAGACCTCTAGACTACCAGTTCGTTCCTTTGCACCCTCGGTCCGCACCTCCGCACCCTTAATATCTCCTTCGGCACCTATGTTACTCTTGGTACGCAAATGTATCACGCACGCCGATCCCTAATTCACCTCCCTCCCTAGCCCACCCGCTTTTTCGCGTCAACATCCGCCTGCACACCCTCCGCATCACCTTACCACTTGATGACCTTCAACCTAGTCTACACATCCCCCTCGTTCTACTCGGCTCCGACAACCCCGCACTTCGCTGTGTCACCCTACGCCTCTCCCTCTATCACCAAAGTTTCGAAGACCAGGACTGGAGTGTCCTTGATGCCACGCTCGCCCGCCATGCGCCCTCTCTCGAGTGCTTCCACATAGTGACGGGTACCTTTGTCGATACGGATAAGCTCCATCGCGATTTAAGACAATGCATGTCCTACTGTGTGGAGAACGGCATCATTGCTGGGGTAGAAGGCATGCAAAAGTGCGAACACCTTTACATGACTCGAATCCCAGAACATGGGAGATTACAGCGCGTTTCCACTCTTTGACCCACCCACCACCTACGTGATTTACTATTTGTCGCTGGTCCAGTAGATTTGTCTAATACATCAATGAGATTTATCTGACCGACCCTCCCTTCCCCTTAAACCCAAGTTCATGTTGATATTTGTCGTTTCATCGGTACTAAAGACAGTTGCCGTTTTTGCATTCTCATATTGCTCACCATTGGAGTGACTTGTCCTCGGGAATGTCCCCCCCTTGGCTAGACACGCATTGCATATCCCCCAGCTCATGGCTTGGAGTATTCATCGCATGTTTTGCACGACGGTCCGAGTAGAAGATCAGAGGTCTAGACATATGTTATGTATTAGCTAAACATTTTGGTCTTGACATATCCAAATCCAGCAATCCACCTCCACGGCGTAACACCCAAATGCAACTCCCACTTGAACTCCTGGAGACCATCATCAGGCGGCTGGCAGACTCACGGAGTACACTGCGTGCATGTACACTGGTGTGCAAGGCCTGGCACCCTGCCGCACTCCGCGTCTTGTTCCGCGACTTTACGCTGCGCATTGCCCATTCTGATCGCCTTCACGCAGGTCTCGCGTTCCCCCATTATGTCTCCCGCCTCATCATCGGTGGCTCCTACCAACATGACCAGCCCGCGCGGTTCGGGGACGTCCTCCGGCTCTTCGACCATGTCAGCGCGATACGGGTCTCCGTCGTCCGCAGTGCTCGGCTTGTTCCCTTGCTGCCCTCCATATTTCCCCACCTCTGCGACCTCGATCTGTTTGTGATATCTTTCTCCGATGCTCGTAGCTTCCATGCGCTGATAGCCGCATTCTCCGATCTTGAGCACCTCTCCGTATTCGATATCGAGACACAAGAACCAAGATCGATGACCATCCGGGAAACCTGCTCCCACCCCCACATCTACACACACTCGTATATAGGAATTCAAACAAGCATCGCGTGCCGTTCCTCCGCTGGCTCTCGGCCCACCCTCCCATGCTCCAGCACATCACCCTCTACAACCTTGAGGAGAGTGAGCTCCAGTCCACCGGCACGTTCCTCCGTACGCTCGGCACGCACCTCCGCACCCTGGACATCGGGTTCACAGACCACTCCCCCACATCAGGTATACACATCCATTCTGCCCATCAAGCACTAACTCCCCCACAGCCCAGGCCGCTCGCCTATCACTGAGCACCAACACCCACCTGCAGGCGCTCCGCGTTTCATTCTCCGATATAAGCAGCCTCTCCAACCTGAGCATCCTCCTCGCCTTACTTGACGCCGACACCCCTGCGCTCCACTGTGTCATCCTCGAGCTCCCTTCTGGCCAGACAATCGGTACGCGGCTTGACGACCCGGAGTGGGGCGCTCTCGATGCCTTGCTCACCCGCTGCGCTCCCATGCTGAATTGCCTCCACATATACGCGTATGAACACCACCTGTTTGCATCTCCCGGCAAGCACGAACTGGAGCGCCTGGTGCTGGCGCAGATGCCGCATTGTGCGCAGAGCGGCGTCTTTGCTGGGATTGACTGGGTGAGTAACCATGGTGATACTAAGCCTCATGTGCGTAGACGGTAGGGCGTGTCGAGGGTTGAGATGAAAGCTTTTATCTGCTGCGTGCCTACACTCGAGCCCCGCGTCATAGTGGGTGCGTTACCTAGCAGCCTGTGGTGTCCTCGATGTGTGTTTTGGTATGATGCGTGCGGATGGGCGCATCAATTAATCTAGATAGTGAGTCGCCACTGGCGGTCCTACCTTGATTTCGGATTATGGATCTGGTAATATATGTGTGCTGACGATAAGGTATATAAAGGGACAACCATCTGATAAAACTTGAGGATGTATATCCCACTTGAACTCATCAAACCCATCGTGGAGCAGCTGGCCAGTTCGGGGTCGCGACGGGAGCTGCAATCGTGTTCGCTCGTGTGTAAAGCATGGACCCCCACTGTCTACGGTGTCATGTTCTATCGTTTCGGTATCCACGGCCACTGGCACGCCAAATTTAACCGCTTCATATGGGTGGATGTTTGTACAACATTCCCCCAATACGTCTCCCACCTCATCATCTGGGGTGCACTGACCACTGGGCTCCAGGATGCCTTACCCCTCTTGAAAAACATCCAAGCATTGCGGCTCCAGATCAGTAACTGCGCAGATTTCATTCGTGATGATTCGTCCTGCGCGCGTACCCTCGCCTCCGCACGCTCGATTTTGGCGGGTACAACGTCCCCATGGAAGGTGACCGCACCCGCTTCCTCCGCTTGCTTTCTGTCCACTCACCCGCATTCGAGCACCCCATCATACTCGACTCCGACGTCCCCGCGCTCCGTTGTATTACCCTTTTCTTCCCCGAAAAAACCTCGTTCAGGGGCCAAGAATGGCGCGCTCTCGACGTGATGCTTGCCCGCCGCGCGCCCGCCCTCGATTGCCTCCATAATAACACGGAGGACCGCCGAAATTGATGAGCTGGGACTCCATATACCCCGCTGTTCGCAGATGGGCATCTTCGCGGGGCCAGACATTTCGGGCGAAAACAGTCCCTCGAGAATTCCAGCGTATGGGAAGTTGCGGCACAGCCTGCCTCCTTGACTGAGGCCCCACAAGCTAGTTTTAATCGCCCATCATTACCCATGGGTTATGTCCCCTATAGCCTATCGGACACTGGCAGTGCTGTACTTGCCAAGATGGAACTGTGGTCTAGGGTTTGATGACAAAATATTTACTTATTTGATTTGTGACTGTAATCCGATAATTGAATTTGAACTTGACCCCGAATGTACGTTCCACTTGAGCTCATCGCGCTCATCGTCGAGCAGCTTGCCGGTTCAAGGTTGTGGCAAGACCTGCGATCGTGTTCGCTCGTGTGCAAAGCGTGGCTTCCCACTGTCTACCGTGCCCTATTCTACAAGCTCGACCTCTACCCTGACCGTCCTGGTAGTAACAGTCTCATCAAACTGAGTCCTGGTCTATCATTCCCTCACTACGTCTCCTCCCTCCTTATCCAGAGTTTCCTGGCCGGGGACGGCTTGGACGTCCTGCCCTTCTTCGACCGTGAAATATGACCACTCCATCCATGGTCGCCTCCTTCCGCGTATATAGTACCCTCACCTCCACACGCTCAATCTAATCTTAATCGACTTCCCCAGTGGACGCAGCCTCCAAGAATTCATCACTGCATTTCCCAATCTTGAAAACCTCGTCGTGTACCGGACGTGTTATCTTGTGGATTATCGACAATCAATCCGCCGATCTTCTCCCACCCCTGCGCCTCCGAAATCTTACTCTTTCTGCCATCAAGCCACACTCCACTAGTGCAGCCAACATTCGATTCTTCCACTGGCTTTCCGCCCATCCGCCCGCGCTTGAGCGCCTCATCGTCTACGATCTTACTCCCACTGAGTTTCAACCTGCTGGCGTGCTTATCCATGTTGTTAGCTCACACCTACGTAGCCTCAGGATCTGCCTTAAATTCCCCAAGCTATCATATGTAATACCCCACCCATTTGTAGGCACCAACACCCACTTGCACACTCTTGAAATCTCCGCCATGAACCCTACCCCTCCCCTCCATCTCCACACTCATCTTGTCATACTCGACTCCGATTCTCTTGCGCTCCGTTACGCCATGCTCGCCCGTCGCGCTCCCGCCCTCGAGTGCCTCAATATATTAGTGCGCCAGCTCTCAATAACGGGCAGACCCCAGTTCCCGGTGGGAGCACACATGCCGTACTGTTCCAAAAACGGCATATTCACTGGGGTAGTCGTCATGGCCACAACCGACACGACAGCGCCGACACATGGTAAGGTACGGTCTCATCAATAAATAGCCCGCACGACACTCTGCTTTCACGTTTCCTGTGTTGCTCACGTAAGAAGGCTAGTTAGAGTGTATTAGCTAAAAGTAATAGCGGTGGTCCTTTTGAATGCAACTCCCACTCGAACTCCTCGAGGTCATCATCAAGCAGCTGGCGGGCTCACGAAGTACGGTACGTGCGTGCACACTGGTATGCAGCGCTTGGAGCTCTGCCGCGCTCCACGTCTTGTTTCACGACTTCACCCTGCAAGTCGCCGGGTCTGGTGGCATCCACGCGGGCCTTGCATTCCCCCACTATGTCTCCTGTCTCGTTATCCGCGGTTCCTACGGATACGACCAATCTATCCACTTGAGAGATGTGTTGCGCCTCTTTGACCACGCCACCACAATCCGGGTCTCCTTCGTTCGCAGCGCCCAGCTCGCCCCGCTCCTGCCCCGCACTTTCCCCCACCTTCGCCATCTTGACCTCTTCGTGGTCTCGTTCCCTGATCCCCGCAGTTTGCATGCGCTAGTAGCTACCTTCCCCGGTCTTGAGCGTCTCTCCTTATCCGACATTGAGACAGAAGGGATCGAAAGGATCAACGACCATCCGGGGGACCTGCCCTCGCCCCCATGCTTTCGCACACTCGTATATATTAATTCCAACCAGCGTCGGGTCCCGTTCCTCCGCCAGCTCTCAGCCTGGCATCCACCCACGCTCCAGCACCTCACGCTGCTCAATATCCTCTCTGATGAGCTCGAGTCCATCGGTGCGCTCCTCCACTCCCTCGGCCCACACCTCCACAGCCTGGATATTTCATTCAAGGGTGCGCCCACGCCCAGTATGTGGATTCATGACCCCCGTCGAACGCTAACGCATCCCTTCCCAGCCCAGGTTGCCTATCTACATTTCTCCTCCAGAGTCCGCTTGCACACACTCCAGATATCCCTCGGTCACATGCACCATAACCTCGGGCTGAAAATCCCCCTTGCCCTACTCGAGGCAGACGCCCCGCGCTCCGCTGCATCGTACTAGAGCTCCCCTGGGACTCCCAATACAACAACCGACTCGACGCCCCCGAATGGGACACCCTTGACACCTTGCTGTCCCACCACGCCCCCGCTCTCGAGTGCTTCCATGCGTACTTGTATGACCCCTGCGTACCCGCGCGCTTCTCCAACAAAAACAAGATTCAGCGCCTGGTGCGAGCGCGCATGCCGCTTTGTATCCAGAATGGCGTCTTCACAGGGATAGATTTTCTGGATGGTCGTGGTACCAAGCCCCAGGTACATGGATAGTGGCGCATATTGGGATGGGGCGGACCTTGAGAGCAGCGTGTGAGCTTAATCTCGTCCTGATCGCCTTTCCAAAGCCCCCCAGCGTCCAAGTATTTATAGCGGCCTTGTCCGTCTCCGCTGCCCACCGGGTAGACGATGCTAACCCAAATCTCATACAACTATAATTCGCTTTTTTACCACATACTATTAGGATAGCTATGTACATATTCTCTAGTAAGGCATCTACCGATTGAGCGTCCTATACCGAATTCCGCCGCGCGCTCCGCCCTTTTGTTTTACCCCCAACGACCTCCCCACCAATAACCGCTGAAGGCAGGCGTCCCTCCTCCCCGAGCCGTTTCAGTATGTCCAGGGAAGCTTCATACCCTTTCCTCTGTATCTCCTCAAACTTGCCAAATTGCAGCGTGCCATACTGATTCCGATATGTAAGCGTCGCCACCAAAAGAGAGATCGGCACGCACCTCCTGCACAGGCATCGAGATATACAAGCATCCCTTTGCTACCTTTGCGTCCTCGAGCGTCTTTACGCTCGACACGCTACTCATCCAATCAACACTCACCCAGAAAAACAGACGAAAGACGCACTAGGCCAGCCGGCTCTGGATCTCGGTGATCGCGGGGACATGCCGCGCATTCGAAAATGGGTTCCACCGATTGATCAGCAACCACCATCCCGATATCGAATCACCAAAGTTGCGTGGTGAGTTGTCATCCAACTGCCCACAACTATCAGGACTGGACCAGCCCGCGGGGAAGTGAAGTGCTCACCGAACCGACGTCCGAGGCAAAAACCGCGCTCGCGCCCTTGGAGAACATTGCGGACACAGGCAGGTTGTCGACTAGTACGCGTATGCGGTCAGGTTCGATGATATAGATAGGAGGCACGCTTACTGTATCCACCGTCAACAAGCATACTTCCATTATCGCAAAGCGGAGGGAGCAGTCCCACCAGCGTCATCGATGCACCTATGCAGCCATGAAATAGTTAGTATATAGACACCGATAATGAATACGATGGAGACGTACGGATGAAGCGCCACGCATATCCTGTCTCGTGGATTTCCATCCGCGACGTCATGATGTTTGTGGTATTGCAGAAATACGGAAGCCACATATCCTCGATATGTAAATCATAAAACGTCTGTGTATATTGAGCTCCCGCGAATAAACACAGCCACCAGAACCTACTTTGTATATCGACCTGTTGAATTCGTGTCCCTGTAATTGATAAGTATGACAGCGGGTTACGAGAGGAAAGATATGTACCGTTGTATACGCCACAATAGGATACGTAACATCGGATAGAATCCGCCATATATTTCCCATCCTCCCACCAAACTGCTTCGTACGCCCAGAGCTTGAAATTAAATCGCCCTCGCGGGCATACAGCCCACCAATAAACGCGCCAATGCTCGTGCCTATTTACCTGTCACAAGAGCCCACCCGAAAATATCGCGATGGGGACGTACCGGCAATATGATCGATAGGAATGCTATATTCCTCCAACGCCTGGATTAGCCCCTATGACCAACCAAAATTATAAGCATGTCAGTGCCACGCCAACGGATTATCTACCAAGTGTGCAATTCCTCGTGCTCCACCACCACCCAGAACAAGACCTATCGAGCGTCCGCAGATGCGCCGCGCTAGCCGCGCAAAATCGTTCGTATGCGCTGGTCGCTGCGGGCGTAGGTCCGCGTTGCCACCACGGTACTTCTGGAACCCGCTCTGTACTTTGTCCTTGAGGTTTTTCAGTGCAGTGACTGCATCTGGGTCTTTCGGCATCGCCGCGGGCCTGGGAAGAGGCAATACTAGACCCTGATCCTGCGGTTAGAAAAAACGCAGAGCAGAGTGGTGTAGACGCACTGGGAGTTCAACGTGGATGTGCTGATGCACCCATGGCCGGTTCTATGATCAAAGTGGGTGAGCGTTGGAAGGGTGAATTTCTTATATGCTGACCTTGAGCCATTCTCTTGTTGAACCAGGCGCAACCGAACGATCGGGGTGGAGCAGTATGAGCTCCTTTCGTGCAGTGGTTTTCATCGACAAAAGTAGCCTCTCGTATTCACCTATAGCAGGGTCCTCACCCATCCCGACGATCATAACGCAATCCGCCTGCACAAAGCGAGGGAACCTTAGAGTTTGCCAGAGGAAATAGATCTACCACAGTACCTGGCGAATACACGTCTGCGTCCATGAGCTATTCACGGGCGAGTCCGCAACATACAACACCGTTCGGAACCGCTGCTCCTGGTCCGCGAGCCAACCTGCTGACTGTTCCAGTCAAACCTAAGCCCATACAACCCGTCATGGGGCGAACTTACCTTGAGTTTCCCCATACGTGTAAACGCATGGCGCCCGAGGTGGCTTGAGACGGAGGCCTGGTTAAGGTAAGACGTTGAAGCGCCGATGCTCCCAAGGGCGGCGTGCAGCTTCCGGGCAAACGCATCAACTGGGACATTCCGTGAAACGGGGAGCACGGCAACCGTCTTAAGATTGGTGTTATTGTACCCGAGCTCGGAGGTGGCGTTCCTCGCTTGTGCATTGGAAGAAGAATCGACCTCATCTCTCACTCGAGACGCGATCATACGAAGCAACCTGAAAGCAATTAGTTGAGAGAGGCTGCCATCCAGCGTTTACGCACTGTGCTGTGGTTTGGGGATTTCTACGTTCACGTCAGTTTACGGTTCAAGGGAACATGGAGCTCATAGAATTGAACACTCACCGAGCAGAGATCGCATTAAATAATGTTTTTGGCATTCTGATTAGCTCCGTATCGCGAATTGCATGCACAGTGTTGCGCCGCGGAGAGCTAGTGATGACATCAAGTTCACCAACGGAATCACCTTGTCCATATTCCCCCACAATCTTCACGCCACCCGCTTCGCTCTCGGAAATAGCCCTCAGACGCCCATTGATGACGATGTAGAAACTGTCACTTGCGTCGTTTGGTCTCCATAATACCTGGCCTGCATTGACCTGGGTCCAATCCAACGAAGCGTCGATGTGTAGCACTGCTCTATGATTAAACCTGATAGTGTGCATTTATCAGAAACTTACCCAAGGGAGAAAGCATAGATATTAGGCGTTTGGCTAGGGTCAGCAGCACGATTGGACGTTTCTCAAGCAGCCGTTCCAAGGCATGGGATGGTAGGAAACCGACATAGGTGTCCGTCTTCGCCTTGATATCAACATACGAAGCGGTGTTGCACAAAGACGCTAAAGGGGTGTGAGATAATGAAGAAAATGACACCTTTATCACTGACCAAGGTAGCCCGCTATTCCTCCTGGCTTAACCGTGAAAAGGAGCTTCTGTTGTGGTTGTTCAGGCTTTAAACCGGTCGGGTACACCTTCTCTGATTCGGGCTGCTCGGTTTTCATGTCTTCCGCGGTGCGGACTGGCGAAGGTAAAAAGATATCAAGAAACCCTTCAATTACATAGAACAATCCTTAAAAGTGATTTCACCAGAATTCTTTGTTATCCACTACAGAACGCACCTGTGTTCGAATCTCCTGCCCTGGCCAACGTAGCTCCAGCAGAGAAAAACAAAATTTCAACTTCATTATCAAGGCCACTCATATACCCACCAGCATTCACAACCGAAGAAGTCCCGCCTGTAACACTGCTTGAGGCGTCGTCGCCTATATCCAGCAAAGAGAGAGAGCCAAACGGCGACGAATATGGACCTGGAGAACGACGCGTGTCTACTGGGCGCATGGCGGGTGATGCTTCGTTCGAATCGGTGCCACTGAGGGGAGGTTGGAGCAGGCCAATCGATTTTGCGATGCAAGACATAACCTCGTCTCTCAAGTCAAACTCCTCGCTTGATAATCGAACTGGGGTTTGGCTTCGGCTTGGTCCAGCAGAGTCATCGAGCGCACGAGGGATGCGGGGCGTGTTTAGTATGCTAAAGGAGCGAGTGAGAGGTCGATGGCCATCGGTTGAGTGGTTAGTGGATATCAGCAGGTCACCAGCCTGAACAGAAGTTCGCGAGGGCCTCCCAGATGAAGAATTTGATTGCGATGGGAAGGATGGCGGGCGGGCAGCTTTTGGTAGTGTAGTGTGGGTGTTTACTTGGGGGGACATGGGAACAGGAGAATGGGAAAGACCGAAATAATCCGCATCAGATTCCGAAGACGTGGGGGCAACCGCATCAAAGCGCTGGCGTAGATATTGCAGGCCGCCCCCTTCGTAAAAGGAGGCAGGGAGTGGGTGACAAGCAATATCATTTATGGACTTCTCGGTGCGAAGAACCTCGCTCGTTAAGCCAAGATATTTATGGGCTGCGTTGAATGTCACACGAGAAAATCGTGTTAGGATCACTACCAACAAAAATATTGATACATGTACTTTCAAGCAACCGTGGAGGCACACACCTTGCACGATATGGCCAGTAGCTTTGGGGTATTTCTTTGTAAGACGACGGAACGCTTCAGCAGGTATTACCGCCAGAGTCGTATCTTCAGTTGCCCGAGCAACAACACTCTGAGGAAGTGACGGATTGTTAGTTGGGTTCCTGTGCTGGATGGGTGGTTCATCTTGAGGAGCTGGCGACACCGAGCCACTAGGGGAGAGGTTGCGCTTGGATGCACAGTCGACGCGTTCGAGGAGACGGAAGATCGGCGGGCATGATGACTGAGTCCCACACCCAAGTCGAATATTGATATGTTAGAGTTTTTTCGACTACGATCGTGTAGGGGTATTGCTGGACCATCATCAACAGCTGTACTATCGCAGGAAACTCCAGAGACCTCGTCTTGCCAGCTCATCTTCACATCTTCCGTGAAAAGGCTCAGAATAGTGAAGAGACTAGAAAGTGTACCACCGCTGCCTACTTCATTAAGCAGTTGATAGCCATTCATATCCTCGTCATCCCATAACCCTTGGTGGCCCTCTTGATTCTTCCCAGTTTGCGCAAAAACTTGAACAGTCCCATCTACGACGAAATAAAAGCTCTTATCCTGGTCGAATGACATACTGTCGCCTGCGATCAGTCTTCTTGTCTGTAAATGTCTTGCAAGTTCATGAAACACCTTCGCGAAAGATCAGATACAGACCGTGCACCCACACTTGTAAGGACGTACAGGTTTCTCTAGCTGATGGAATATAATAGGTCAATCGGGATTATTGATATGTAGTCACAACGCACAAATCCGAAGACGCGAACAGCCTGAAGGAAGTCGTCCAGGTAATTGTGGAACGGGGGTGGTGGATCTGGGGATTCGTTCATGGGATGTCTGGCATGCAAAGCAATAGATCTCCTTACCTGTGTTTACATCGGGGTGAAGCTCATTCACGTCGGGCTTGACCAGGGGCGGCTCCTTGAGTTGAGTGTAATCATTGAGATATCGGAATCGGATCCAATAGTTCAAGGCCACCGCGGAAAGGAAGAACATCACAGCAAACGACCAGAAATTCAGCTAGTAGAAAGCTATATGAATACTAGAGTCCTGGTCCTGCGACAATACCACACCCACCGTCAAGGTCATGGAGTATGACAGCACTGAATAGATCAGACGAGGGATGGTTATCGTAGCGAATGCAACCAATGATTTAGTCCATGATAGGAGCCATACTGACGATGCAATCAGCCAAAATAATACTTAGTGAAGGCAGAGCCAAAATCTAGAAGGATACGTACAGATTACCCAAAAGCAGGCAGATACCAGGGACACCAGAGGGTGCCTGTCCACATTTTCCAAGGTCTCCGTTGCCTCCATGGGATGAAACCGTCAGTTCCTCGACGGTAATTGCTGGGTCTTCACTAAGTCCTGGAACCAATTCACGATTATGTATAGAGTATGAGCGTAAGTGCAATGGAACGACGTCATACAAACACGAATCAAGAATACTCTGCCTGGGGAACACGTGCATAAGTGACCCACGCTAGGGCGAAGCCGACGGCCGGGACTCGGAGGCACGGCAGCATGGGCACTTAGATACGCTCGTCAATAGCAGGGAAGCGGTAACGAATACCATGAATGGCTTGTGTTTATATGAGCTTTAAGCACCCCCAGTTCACTAGTAACTACTTGTTGATACATGCCCTTCAAGTAAATTATAATTTTGCCTCACTCAAAACGAGTGCTCTGTAGAATCCTTTCCAATAGCCGATGTACTTGACGAGCCCGAAGAAACTGTTTGCAAGATCCTGTCAATATAATTGGCGCCGCTCCTGGCTTTTTGTCAGCACTTATCAGCAACATTAGCTTGATAATAATGGTACCATTTCTGGTGTGTCAGCACATCGCAGCCAATCTCTTTCTCTTTCCGTTGCACAAGGTCAACGTACGCCAACATTCCGTCATCCTTATACCTAGCAGCAAGCTCGGCTAGACACTCCATTAGTTTGTGACGGCGAAATATCAGAATAATACATGCCGGTGGCGGTAGCGTTGCTGTGTAAACCGGCCAGTGAAATCAATTGAAGTACAAAGCTGAAAGAAAGATGAGGCGGGCTATAGTAGAGATATTAATATACTATTACCCCTCTTTGGCCAAATCCCAAACGAATGACTTCAGGTCTGCGTCTACGGGCCTTCAGTCCAAAATGAGATTTGGAAATAAAAGGGGACTTGCCTGTAAATCCATGCTGCGACCAATTAAAGCTTGGGCTCAGGTTGTACACAAACCATCTGATTACGAGTATTGATAAAATCCCGAAGGCACAAATACAAGAATGGACTAACTTGCCAGGGTATTTTGCTCGAATTTTTCGTGCAAAGTACCGGGCCTGTTCCAGGTCGGGTGTCTTGGTTTCGAGCCACAGGAGATCCGAATATGGTGCGAAAGTCATGGCCCGTTTGATAGCGGCCTTGTACGTGGTTCATTTGGTAAAAACTGGTTGAGGTACAATATGCGCACCTCGACACCCCCAGTATAATGGTAATAGCCTTCCCGGGTGCGAGGGACTGGAGCGGAATTGAATACATGCTTGCAGGAACAGGGCGAACGGCCCACTCACGATCCCAGTCCCAAAATACAGGTTCGCCTAGTATATCCGCTGCGATCGCTCGAGCCTCGGTGACCGACTTGCTTGCAACAGCGGTGAGGTAGGACTGGAATGCTGCATCCTTATCGCTTATATTAGAGGTTTTGATAGATTGTTCGACCGCTAGATACTCAAATAAGTCGTAGTTGTTGGTTGAACCAGAGAATGTGTTACCTTGGTTGAATGTACACATCTTGTGGTCCTCAGTCCAACTTTTCTCAAGCTGATCCACCTCTGCACCAGTTGCGCCTCGGGCTTCGGCTTCATCTAATACTTGAGCGAGCCCCTTGGTACCCTTGGTCGTTGTCCCGAGTACAAACTCATGGTCGTTGACGTCCACAGTGGAAGATATGAGCTTCCCAGACTCTGAATCTGTCCGTGCAATTAGAAGCATCGTCGATTTGAGCATATCGAGTTGGAACCGTGCAGAAATTAGGCGAGAGACATGCGTCGAAGCCGGGACAAGAACCTTTCCTCCCAAATGCCCGCACTACACAGTTAAATCCAGTTAAACGGGGTTCCTTTTCTTGGATATTACATCAAGGTCTTACTTTCTTGCCACCGTGCAATTGGTCTTCGAGATGAATAGCAGCTGCGCCCTATAACAACTTAGTATTTGTTTCCAGCAGAAATTCCACGCGGACAGACTTACCGATTCAGCAAATAACTTGACGAGTTTCATAACAGCCGAGAGACCGCCGTGTCTAATAGAATTGGGAATTATTCTGAGAACCAGCGTGTTTAAACTAGCTAGCTTACCCCGTATCGGCGTCAGCAATGATTGGCCGAAGATAGTCAACATATTCCATCTTTGCTCTTTGTTCTTTTGTTGCGGACATGCGTTCATCATAATGCTTTCGGTCATGAAGTTGCTGGGCACGAAATATTCGATGCACTTGATTGGGTACGGTGGTGTATGGATAATCTCTGATTTCCGCGTGGCTGTAGGGGGCGAAGGAAAGATTAATTGACTTACCCTAGATCTGGACCAACTTCGTTGTTCCCCGTTGTAAGCACGCTCGAGGCTGCCCAACCAGAAACATACACGATTTCTTGATGACGCGCCATTTGTGTCATTTGCACGGGATCAATAGCTCCCATGGTATGCACCGGTGTCCCAGCTTCTGCAGCCTTAGATAGGACACCAAATAGCTTGTCCGCGAGGAGAGTTGATGGAAGGGGCTGCACAGGAAGCGAACCTTGCTTGGAAGCAACGGCAGAGGGTGAGTATGACCGCTTTATCGCGGCAAACCTAGGCAAGTCAAAGAACCCAGCCATTTCCGATGTTCTTTCTTCGAATTGTGTAGCCTCTTCCTCGATGGAAGGTGGTTGGATTGGAAGGGCTGGGTGGGCGGAGGACATCGTTCGAGCAAGACTAGGACGAAGCACAGACATTCTTGCACGCAAATACATTGCGTGCTTGGTAAATTGTGGCCTGAATGAGAAAATAGAGATTCGGAGCACCCAAAATTTGCCACAGGTGGTGTAAGACTGTACTTAAGAGCAGGCGAGTCGGCCGATATTAACCGGCAGCTATGTATGACAAACCGATTAGTCTGCCTTTTTTGGAACGGATCTAACTGACCTCCCCCACCATGTACAGTCAGACCAGATGGAAGATAGTCGTTCCTATCGTATTCTATATTGCCCAGCCGTCTCAACTTGCCGTGGCGCCACACATCGCACTATTTCAATGCCGGGAAATGCTGAGGAGATTTAACCAAGCCGGAAGTGTCAATTCTTGCCCGAGTCTCAGCATTTGTTCAAAACCCGAGGAATCGTCGAGCGTCACCCGGACTCGGCCTACTCCAATTCTTCCTGTTAGCTGGCATCGAACATGAAGCGCCTAAACGCCCGAACCTTTGGCCAAGTTATTCTATCTTGGCACTAAAAGTTGTCTTGAATGCCATACTTGATATCAAGCGCAGGTTTATCTGACAACCCCCGATGCATACCCATCCTACGCCACTGTGTCTTCTAGAATACTTCAGGCTTGGGCGCCGCATGGCGGGCATGCCGAGTTCCTTCAATGATCTCATCAAGACAGTTGCACCATTTCAACACCGCACCGAACCATTGTAAATTCAAGCCCCCACGTATACTTGGTAAGTGTTTGTACCGCAACTAGTAGTCGCATTCAAGGGTTTGGGTCATATCGGCCTCCTTAGTGCTATGCAAATGGGTTTCTTCGAACTTCTACAGCGGTAGAAGGATGGAATGATCCTTTGGGGTACTATAAGACCGACGGGCATTTGCGGCGCGTGAGCTTGTGCGGGCGGTACGGCAAGTATAAAATTAACTTAAACTCTTGAATCCGAAGGCTCAATGCGCAGGATCTTGGGCTCACACGACACACCCCCATAAACTGAACGATGATACTGCCAATGACGTGGAATAGCAACTCGGTGAACACATGAATTTCTGTCTACCACCGGTCCGAGTTGGGGTACTACCCAACCACTCTGCATCTAGTATATCTACCTCCGCAAGAATCCCCTGCGGCTTCTAATCAGATAAAATAAATTTCCCACTATCTTTATCACGGCCTTGTTTCAAGACTGGTAATGAGCGCTAGATCGACCTTGAATCATTTCATAACTTGCAAAACTTTCTGTTGTAATGAGTTCCTTGAAGTCGGACGTGTGCCTGCCACTGTGCGTTTCATGCGCATTCGAATTCGCCCTAATGCGGAACACCCTTCCTTTTTGCGTCTGGTTCTTCGAAACAGCGTTCTCCGATGTTGGAACCTGTTAAATCGCCAATTGTAAACGGCGAGTGAGGATGACTCGGCGGTAGTTCTGCCACATCCGCATAAGTTTCACGTCACGTCAGTCTGACCCGGGCCTGCTGTTTTCTTTTCGGCCCATTTGTCAAAACATAAAAATAGAATTGTGGGTCGACTTCGTCTACAATATGCGAAATGCACTTAAGGCCAGTTTCTCCAGGAGTATCGTCCAATACCATACAGATGATGTCCCAGTCTTCTTTGACCGTCCCCAAGCCAACACTCATGCATGCCTCGCTGGCACATATTTCACCAGACATGAAAGCATTTGATGACGTTCTCCACCACGCGTTCCTTGGGTACCCTTCCCATCCCAGGGCGAAAACCATCCGTCTCCCTGCCGAAATTCTTCTCATCATCCGAGCATACCTCTTCCCTATCATCACGCAATCCCTCATCGTACAGTCCGCATCAGCTCTTACACAATACGAAACCTCCTTGCGCGACCTCCTATGCCAGGACTGTATCTTGTACAATGAAGAAATATATGGACCTGACGTTTGGACCTGGGAACAGTTTTCAGGCGCCTGCGCGTGCATGGAAATGGGTGTCCAGCCCTCCCCTCGCATAAGTTCCACCCCTAAACCAAACGATACGAACCCCCAGCAATTCAACAACGCTCAGCATTGGTTGGAACATCATCTCTCGTGCCAGGCGCGCCTCATGAGTGGGTGCGATACATCCGACATCTGGGCCACCATCGCAAACGCATTGTATGCCTATGGCTGCGAGGTTGTTAATAACAATAGCAGTAAATCCATCGCCCAGCGCCAGCGGAATTCCTCACTTCCTCAATCAGAGTATCAATGGGACGGGGATATCCTTATGGTTGCTGCGACTAGGTCGGCAATCGGACAATGCGAGCACGAAGGGATTGGAGAAGCCGGTCCCGTTGGGGATAGGTGGAGGGCCCAGGTGATTCTAAACCGCGCCGATCGCGACCTTGGCCTTTCCTCGCATTATCAGTATGTCTTCGGTGATGCCAAACCTCGGTTTCATCCGCCGATAGCCCTAACGTGCCCGGAGACTAAATCCACCATGGAAAGTTTACCACATCACCACTTCCCATTCCATATAGCGGCTTTCCTCTTTCAGTCCTTGAATGCTGTGCTTGCTATCTTTGCAGCATCCATATCACTCCCATTCACCATCACAACACTCTCCTCACTCTCTTGTGCTATTATTCGACACCCGCATCGCTGAGAATTATTTAGAGGCACAGGCCACCTACCGTGCAACCATGCAGCATGTTCCCCCACACCCAACCCACGGACTTTCCCAGGTCATTTGACATCGCACCACACTTCCTAGCTGTATTATTTTTGACCATGATCCATAACGTACTCCTTATAGCCTCAACCCCACGGATTTCTCCGACGCCCTCTTTTTGCTGTAGAACACTCATACATTTTCATAATCAAAATAATATCGCTTTCATGCGTTACCTGGTAAATGTTAATTTTGCGCTTCAAAGGCAATTTTCCAAGAACAGCCATCCATCAACGGGTAACCGGTAATCACCACGCATTATGTAGTGGCATGCGTGTCATCGGTTGCGCGCGCCCCAACCCAACCCAACCCGATCCCCAGGCGTCTGATTCTCATTGCTAGGCTGGCGCTAGATCCGAACACAATCACAGCACACCCAGGTGGCAGGCCCCGCCCGCTCGAAGGCAATAGAAACGAAGATCGCCTCGTCAAGTACTCCCGAATCACATGAACCATGGAAATGGCAAGCAATGAACGATTATGAAGTAGATCACCGCAAAATCTGCGCCTTCCAATTGGTCCAATATGCTCTTATTTTAAGAGCTACACATAGTCTTGGTTCGACTGCTCAGGTCATTCCTGTCGGACCGACTATAAGCAAGCAATGCGTATTGGAACAAGTGACCAAGTGGAGCATTGGATTCGAACATTTCAGTCACTGGGCCTGGGCACATCAACATCTTTCGCGTAAGTAATGTCGCGAGAAAAGTCCATGCAGACCATCGGCCCAGAAACTGGAATCAAGGGTGAGTATCTCCATCACGTTCGCTTAACCACGTACCTTGCCAAGCAACAGTTTCCAAAGTGTTGTTTATAAATAAGTTACTGAAGATCGGCGCCGGGTTAATAAATTAATCAATGTCTGTTCTACTCATAATGCTAATGTTCGCTCAACCATTGTTCATACAACAACAGAAGATAGCATCAATGGTAAGGACGAGCAAATATTTGCTCTAGCTACATAAATGGATGGGTATGGCGTCAAATAAAACCGGGATTGAGTGGAGCACAGGGAAGCCAGAGTCGTAAGGGATGATAGAGGGTGATGGAGACATGATGAGGGATCATGATTAGTACCACGGTTAAAAATATAAAGCCGAAATTGGACGCAGGGGGTTAGGGATAAATCATGGAGCAAATATGGGCAGAGTAGAAAATGTGCGTTTGATGAGAGGAGAACATGTAAGGGTACATAAAGAATACTATGGGTTCGGAGTCGGTAAGCAATGGCTGGTGGCGGTGGAGTCGAGGGACTCACAATGAAATGAATCTAATGCACAATGTGCTGATGAAAGCTGAGGAGCAAAAGGGCATCCTCGATTTTGATGCCAGCGAAACGGGTGGCGGTAACTTTTTCTGGTTGGCCATAGGAAGCGTGGTCAAAGGTGGCAACACTTAAACTTGTCAATGTCATGTGTGATGCCGGCACTGATGGTGGGGATGGAGATAATTCAGGCGAAGGTGTAACGGCTTCTTGGTAATCATCCTCGCTGCCCAGGTCAGAATGTAGACCATGCAAATCGTCGTCATACTCGAAATCCATCTCCATAGACTCATCGTTTGACGAGGAGGAGAGGAATGAAGGGGTCCCAGAGCGTGAGACGGATGTAGAGTATGTGTTATGTCCATGATAGCCGTCATCGTCATCATCATCTGCACTACTGCCTCGTTTGGCCCGCTTTCTCGCGGTTTGACGGAGGTTACGGAACCAATTAGTCACTTTTCCGACATCCCTGTGTAAAAAAAAAATGTCAGGCTCTTACACCAACAGTAAAATGACAGCTAACGCACATCCCAATTTCCAAAGCGAGGGAAGTGCGTTCTTCAATGGAGGGCGTCGGTGTCTTTGTGAATAAATCCTTCAAGGCATCAAGCTGATATGGTTCTGGCCGTGAGCGCCGAGTCCTCGATAATGAGCTGGATGAGCCGCCATAGGGAGTTGAGCTACGATGGGTAGCCCCCGTGAGTCATCCATAGACGAAGAGACACTAGGTGACCTAAAGAGTCGATGGGGAAGAGCGGCTGAAGGGTGACGAATACCACCAAGACCCAATGACGGGTGATTGGAAGGTGGCGGGAAAGCCGAGTATGTACGAGAATCAGATGGGTGATCACTAGATCCTCGGTTGGATGTCACCACAACGACATCAGTATCATCTTCCCTGCGTTTTTTGGCAAGACTGCGCTGGTTTTGAAACCAATTTGTGATACTCTGATAGCGCCTGGGATTATGTCAGTCACCTGTCACGGAGGAAAGGAAACACCATAACGCTTACATTCCAATACGTTCAGAAAGGACCTGTCGCTGATCCGTAGTGGGATGTGGATTAAGGTTGTACAGCTTTCTGAGCTCTTCTGTTTGTTCAGGTGTAGGCCGCATGCGCATCCTGCGGGGCATGTTCTCAGTGTCTGGAAGGAATCGTGACTGTTCAGGATTGGCTGAATAAAATGGTAGGGTTCGAGAAGTTTGGGTCAAACGACGATCATCTGGGTGTGCTTGAGTGTCGTCGTGATATTTGTCGAGCCTGAGGTGTTCACGGGAGGTCGATGATGATGTCGAACTGACGGGGGCTGATATTGATGCAGGTTCGTATATGTTTCCACGAGTTTTTTTCTTCGAAGATGCTCTTTTATTCTGAAACCAAGCATTAACGGTCTTTGTCTCCCTTGACAGCATGTAAGCAAACGAAGTAGCAAATGAGAAGTAAGACAAACACACATTCCAAGACGTTCTGCCAAAGAAGCGCGCTGATCCAAGGGAGGATGTTCATTTTTATCATACAGGTCATTTAGTGCTGCTAATTGAGCAGGGGAATGACGGTGACGGGGTTTCTTTGGTCTGTCTTTCTGGATATCCAGGTCGTGGATGTCATTTTGGGGAGGGAGTATGGGGGAATGAGGCCAAGAGTCAAAGGAGGGATCCATTCTGGGAGAGTGAAGGAGGGTGTTTCAAAGCGAGGGTGCGATAATTACAAAGGAGCATTTATGAGCTGAGCTGATAACCTTTTGGGAATCTAAACGGTGATATGTGTATAAGCTCACTTTCCCACGTCCACCTTCCTCTTTGGGAAACTAAAATAAAAACAGCAGCGATCGGGTTGGCGCCGCATCTGACTCCGGCTGACCCATGCTGCCTTGTTACCACAGCTCGGCAGCCCCGATGGTCATTCCATAGATGATGCCAATGGCTCATGATTATCATGCTGTTTCACAGCTATGAGGATTCCCCGACATTCTCTGTCTCCTATGCACTCGGTGCGGTCTGCATCAATTGCCAATAAGTTGTTCTCAGAGTTCGCTTGCCCTTACATGTCGCATGAGGTTGACTACCATATCGGGAAACTGCATGATAATTGCAATGATCGACTGCATAATATGTTCAGACATGACGAACAGTATGATGTTACGGTATCAATCTTCCGGATTCATTCGCTCCCTTCCCAGACTATAAGCAACGACAATTTCCCCGTGCATTCCATGCCGGGCGACATCGAACCACATCCCGAGTGTTTGTGCACAGACTAAATGAACCAGTTCCCCGGCCCATTTATATTAGTTTCCGCCGGCAGACTGCTTTAGCGGAGGTAGGTCGGCCCAAGTTTGCAGGGTGTGTCAAATTGAACAACAAACCCATCCCTGTGTGTGGAAGGTGGCAACCTCATCAAGTAACTCTGACCCAATATCAGAAACATAGCTCGGTAGTGTAATGTAAATAAGTAAAAGAGACTCCGGTAAAATAGGTGATAATCCAAATTGCAAATTCCTCGCTTGCGTTCACGATGTTTCCCGCTCTTGGTCGATGTTCTTTATCCAAGCACCAATGGATCCTCTGCTCCAACTCAGTTGTGAGTAGTCAGCTAAGGGCCATGGAAGGTACTTACAAAAATCCCTCGTGTCTCAAAAATACAGCACGCTTCGTCCCTTTACTCCAAAGCGGATGGCATATGACAAAGTGGTGATGGTGGCAGCGTGACCTGCGAATTTAGTATCACCAGGGTGACGTCTCGACAGGATTCACGGTACCTCGAATGAAACATCCCCCAAAATATATCCTATCCAAGTTGTACTTTTCGGCATTCATATATCTGAAGATGTATTGTCAGTGCTTTTGGTTGATCAACCTACACCAGATGACACTCACGCAATTTGGCCAATATTATTCGAAACAGCATATAACAGACTCTTGCTGATGTCTTCAGGGGAATACTGTTTTTTTCCACCTCCCTTCTTGAACACCTTGCCGAAAGAACTTGCGATCACGGTCGATTTGAGCCCAAGCCTATTATAGTCTTGGCCATATATATCCCCAACAAGCATGTCTACAGAAGCATTGTCACCCTTCTCAGAAAAAGCAAGCATCTCTTCCAAGAAACATCAGAAACAGTCTAACTAATAAAACAGAACGCACCATCAAAGGAAGTAGCCGGTGTGAGCAAGCTCAGCAAGCCCCAAAGCGTGCCACCACCCAAACTTGTCCCACTGACACGCTCAAATCCACCATCTTCATCGACCTTGATGATTGATACACCAGACCCAATATTTACAAGGAGACAAGGGAGCTGTGGAGCTGGATTTGTTTCAAATGTAACGCCGAATTTCGGTGGGTCTGGACTTGGTCGTTCCAATATGCCACTGGTGCCAGTCGCGGGTAGTCCGGACTTGGGGCCTGTAGGGCCCATATGCTGAGAGGCGGATTGGATGAGTTCGTCGGAGAAATAGTAAACTTCGTCTGGGATGAAGGTAAAGAACTTGAGGCCTTCGATGATACATTCCATCTCGTCCTCTCTTCGCACTTCAACGTGAAGCTGGTCGGTAAATAGCTCATAGAATCTGTGCGCACCGCCGCCCGTGGCCATGATCTTCACCCCCTTCCTCATCTCTTCTATTGATACTTGGTTGACTTGAGCAGACCGCTCAATCAAGGCTTGTATGAACTCGACACATTCGTGGATATTGTCTGTTTCGAACCGTTCAAAGTTCAAAGACCCACCCGGAAAATGTTGTGATGTGCGCCGTAGAAATGTCTCTCGTAGCAGTCCGTCATCCAGCCCCGATAGGCCATTAGCGGCTTGGTTCTGGGGGTCCAATATCAGTGGTGTTAGTGCCCCGCTCTTGAAGGCGGAAGACGAGGGGGATTGGCTGATGTGTTCATCAGAGGGCGATATAGATCGGGGTGTAGATATAGAGCTGGCACTTGAGCCTCGGGTGGCGGCGATAGACGGTGATGAAGGGGGCTCAGGAGATCGAGTAAAATACACAACTTTTGCTAAAGAGCCACCGACCTAATTTCTATGGTGTAGGTTTGGCGCAATGCAGGATGAATGAGCGACTCACGTCTACTGCAATGTGTGATACTGGTTCGATATAATTAGGAAGGTAAATGCCGCGACTATCTCGGGTCTAACACCTATTATTCAACAATCTCATGCGTCGAGAAATGCTAGTTTACCTCCGGGGACTCTTCTGACAAAATAACTGCCCCTCTTGTGTCAACATGGATGACTTTCGCGGATGGGATAGAAGGCGCCGGCATGGATGGGGATTACGATTGTCTTGGGGACTTCGGCCTGTTTATATTTCCCCAAAGTCTCAGTTTTTGGGAGATCAGAGTATTGTCGTTCGATTCAGATGGGGTCTGGTTTATGATACGACCTTCGATGTTTAAAACCGACCGGTAAGACTAGGTTATATATACCGGCTTTTCCGACAAATGTGTGGTGGGTAACACCATTAGACCCATTACACCAATACAGCCCGGGACCCTGATGATGTTGGACTGTATGGACGGTCATAGCCGTAGCCGGAACCCGCGGAGGCATCATAAATCAGGCCCTCCATGATCGGGATATAGCGGCATCCCGGTGTATACATAGACGAAAGAAAAAAATCCATATCCAAATGTTGAACAACAGACTGGAAGATATCTATTAACCGCCGACGGCAGCGAGGACAAGATCACAGGCCTCTTGCTTTTCCGCTCTCACAGCAAGCTCTAAGGTTACACCTTCACCTCGCGAGAATGTCATTCGACAACGCGCAAGCACCTTCCCGCCCCCACCTGCTACCAATCCAGATAATTGGAGGGTGTGAACCGAAGTTGAGGATGGCACCTCGGTCCCGCCAAGCGCCTCCATGTTCAAGACTTCGATAATGGA
This sequence comes from Infundibulicybe gibba, assembly GCA_015501065.1. Classification (NCBI taxonomy): domain Eukaryota; kingdom Fungi; phylum Basidiomycota; class Agaricomycetes; order Agaricales; family Omphalinaceae; genus Infundibulicybe; species Infundibulicybe gibba. The sequence goes on from JADNYI010000001.1 coordinate 1,975,023, forward strand.
ATCACAGGCAGCTAGGCAGGATAAGGATAAGTCGTATGTAGGGTTGAGTGTATAACGGGCAGGTGTTACATACCTTTAATGCTTTCCATCGCAGACAGTGCGAATGTTTCCGTTGCACTCGGACCAGCCTTGAGCCTATCCCACTCCGATCCAAACGTTGTATAGCTGGGGATAATGTAATCCCCACCAGCGCTGAGTTCGACTTCCTCAAGTTGATATTCATCTTCATAGCCTTCCTCCTCTGGTTCGCCGGTTGAAGGATCAAGTTCCTTACTCACGAATTTGAGTGTACACTGGAATGACGCAGTGACATATTGTTCAGGTATTTCACGAGTAAACGAGACATAGACGATGTTGGGTGATGTAGCGGCGGTAAGGGCGGGTAGTGGAATAATGAAATCTTCTGTTAGACCAGCATCGTCTGTCTGAGCTTGCATGATAACCGAGACCTGCTCGAGCACAGTGTCTGGTAGTGTGTTCGATACATTGAACTAGGAACGCGTTCAGCACCTATCTTAGATTATGATAAAACTACCAACCTGGAAGACAACATGTTCCTTGAATATGTGTTTGACGCACGTAACTTGATATTCCGTCTCGCTCTCCGTTAGTGGTACAGGTTTTGCGCTACTGTTAAGAATGGGGCCGTATGCGGACAGCTCTGGGACTTCGGCCAGCTGCTGAGTATAGGCTGATTGTTTTTCAGCCTCTGACATCGGCGGTGGAGCAGCTGACATCTTCTGAGAGCTAGGAACGCCAATAGTATCCAAAGTACTGGGTCCTAGGGGATGGGTGTTAACCAGAATATATAAGGTCGAGAGCTAGGTATGGACTTACGGGCCGCATCCTGGGCAGCTTGCGCGCGGCTGATTTTGGGCACCGAAGACACATCAAATGGCTCTGTAGCGGCGGCTGCATCATTAACGTATGCCACCAGTTTTGATTCCAGAGCAGCCAGAGAAAAAACAGATTCTAGTGTTAAAACATACATAAGCTTGTAGTCGATCCGAATATGCAGTGATTAGACCGACCTTCTTTCACGTAGGCATCAGCCAAGGGTTCTTCCTGGAAGACCCTAAGATAAAGGGCAGCGCGATCACGGACTTCATCATCAACATCGTCCAAACATCTATACTATTCATCACAACTCAACTTCTCGGGCAAGAGATATGAATTATACCTATTCAACAATACACCAATGCTCTTACGAAGACCCAGATCGATGGAGTTGACACCAAACTTGGCCAGACTACCGACGGCTGCCGCTCTGACAGTGGCATTTTCTAGAACCACTCGATTGTAGATGAACCGGATGTACTTGGCCGGCTGTGGAGACTTCGGCCCTTCCATTCCAAGAAGATGAAGGATGCGAACAGACAGCTTGGTGAACTCGCAGTCCTCGATGAATTCACATAGGTGGGATAGCGCCTGTTCCTTGCATTCACCAATGTACTTGATCATGTCGAATATCGCCTCCACGACAGCCCGTTTGAAATCGTAGCCGCCTTCGTCACGGAGAACGCCAGAAAGGAATGCGAGCATGGATGCATGTTTGGTGGGGAATTTAAGGCAGAGGGAGCGAATGGCATCAACAATAATAACTTTGAATTCGTCGCTAATTTCAGTCATAAATCCAGTAATCTGTTTGATTAGGCGATCCACAGAGGCTTCATTACCAGTCTAAACGAAGATCAGCGAAATTGCGCACAAGAGATAAAAACATACCTTGAGCAGGGTAGTAATTGCATAGGTGGCAACACTTCGGTTGGGATCTGTAATGAGACTTTCCAAATCAACATTGCAGGTCGCCACACTAGCAGGATGTGATAGAGCAGTGCAGCAAGGGTACGAGTAGCAGCAAACTTGAGAACAGGCTTGGGTGAAGACAAGAATAATTGGAGGACTTGATGGCAGCTGTAAGTTTCAGCGAATGAATTTAAGGACATTCATACCAGAAATCGATTTTGTCAATTGAGACGGCTGGGCATTCTTCATTTCACAAATCGCGCGAGCAGCCTCGAAATTAACCATGTCACTTTTATGACGCAACCAACCTTCGAGTAAATCGACCATCTGTTTTTGTACGCTGGCATAATGTATTAGAATATTAAACAGGAATAGATAGGTATCACGCACTTGGGGTCCTCTTCAATTACTTTCGCTGCGTAACGGATGAGCATACAAAGAGCCATTGGATTCTTCAACGTGGTTCCAGCACCAGATTTCCCACCGCCAAGTTGTTGGATCATTTTAGTTATTGCCATCCGGTCCTGCTGGCGAATGAGATACAAAAGACCCAGAGCATGATATTGTGCGATGTAGCTGGACGAGGCAAATGTCTGTGGTCCAGCGACCTGGCCTCCCGACGCGCCGAAACCTAAATACGAGCTCCCAGAACCCCCGGAGAAAAAGCTAGATGATGATTTCGAGTTGACGGCCTCCTGCGCCTCATTTACCCATCGTTTTACGACGTCCTTGGCAGCCGGGAACAAATGGTATGCAGATACTAGCGCGGCCGTCGAGATAGCCGGGTTGCGATCGACAATGGCGGCTTTGAAAAAGCGTTCCACGCCTTGCGCCATAGAAGGCTTCAGTCGCCTGGTCAGTCTCGCGACAGGACAAAATTGACGCGACATACATCGATAATTCGACACAGCGCACGGATGGCATTAGGCCGATATATAACCTCGGAATTGGGCTGCATATCCTTCATTATACTGCTCGTAACCATGATCACATCCTCCGCCGTGGTCGCTAACTCTTTGATCGCCAAATAGACAGCTTGTCGCAGAGCACTCTAGGTTCAATGAGCGGTCGTAAAGTGTGAACCCAAAAAGTTGCGTACATCCTTATGCTGGAACAATTTTGTAGTACCAAAGAATAGCGTAGTCGCCTCCTGCGTCCCAAACGTTTCCCCCACATACAACAGGTAGACGATCCGTGTCAGGAGGGCTCGACATTTCCGGGGACTGATGGGTGATTCATTGAAGACACGGGCTTCCTGGATAATTGTGGTTTTATTGTTATAATAGGAGCTGAGACCACTCTCATCTCCTTTTTGGACGGGAAAGCCAGAGCGAATGAAGTCATGGCTTGGATAGTAGGTCAGCTGTGCGTTGGCGGAAATGTAATGAATATGGTGGACGTGGAATCTTTGTTTAGTGTGGTTGGTCAGTGTTTGGCAGAGGCTTTCCATTGAAACTTGCCCCAAGTTCAGAACAATTTGAATTTGAAGGTTCCCCCAAATATACATTGAACAACTGTCTTAATTTATAATTCGTACTACAAACATGATACGTGTACCTAAGTTCGGGTACTGCACGTGCAGCTGGTGCAGTGGGTAGCTGAAATGATCCCAAGAATTGGTAGTCAAAATAGCCACCTAGGCAACTAGCCACAAACGCAGCGCCCTCTCCATCCCGCGCGCCCTCAACAGAACTGCACGGGCAGGTTCAGATTGAAGTGGGGGATAGGAGGACAACAAATTCCGAGACGTAGGACCCAGGGATAGAATATAACACACAGCAAGAGGCGGGGTGGTGGATGTAACAATGGAATGGAGGTAGCAAGTGATGGAAGAAAAAAACTGGATAGGAACGAGAATCATGAGATTAGAGATCCAAAGAAGTATCTACGGGCGCGGGTGGGGAACATGTACGAGGGACATGTATGTATTGGTAAATATAAGGGGAGTATGAGCGGTCACCCGTGCCCACCAAGGAGTAAAAGCCAGAGTGACGTGAAAGAAAAGGCGTCCGTGTTGGTAGAAGGCAAGTGTAAGCCATGTTATGTTGGTAGTGTAATGTAGGATGGATAGCACATCTTTCCCGGAAACTGCAACATCCAGACGAAGGCCGATTGGCGGACCACGGGGTGAAAGGTGAAGGTCATGTGCGACGCGATGGCCAGGGGAGAATGAGAGAGTGGAAGCCGTGAGCAAACTGATTTAGAACCGGCGATACCGGGCGTGCCCCAACCGATCCTATCCTCCTGCCCACACTCCCCGATAATGCAACCTGCGAACTCCAAATATGCGAGTTCCGCCAAACACCGTAAGCAACCGCCCCAAACCTGTGATTGAGTGAATCTCTTGTACATCTACCATCCACCCCCCAATATTTGCCCCATTCAGGCATACGCGAAAAAAAACACCAAGTTGCCGGATATCATTTACCAAAGTTCTGCCTCACGTCCTCGTGTGCGTTGTTGGCCTACGGCGCCCGGGCCTGCCTGTTGCGCCTGACGAGTATGAGAGCGAAGCCTGGTTAGATGATGAGTACAGATATAGTAGCCCGGTGGAAGGAACTAACATTCGGTCGCTTGCACGATGATCATCCTCCTCCTGAACAACCTTTCTCCTAGTCTTGGAGTTACTTCCACCGGCAGCATCGTCTTGCGCATTACGCTGAACACTCCAATCGAAGACATAGTCGTATTGGAAATTCTCGCGCACGAACAGGTCCCGGAAAAGCTTGCGGAGGTAGGAGTAATCAGGTTTGTCGTCAAAGCGGAGAGCACGGGTGTAATTGAGGAAGATGCCAAATTCGTTGGGGAACCCACGGCATAGAAGGTCGGTGGGTGTCGTCATCTTCTTCTCCATGATGCGGTCGTATTTCTGCTTCTTGGTGGCAGCTTTGAGACCCTGCCAGGGGAGGGCTCCACGGAGGAAGTACATCAAGACGTATGCGAGTGACTCCAGATCATCACGGCGGGCCTGTTCGACGCCCAAATGGGTGTTGATAGAGGTATAACGGGCAGTACCAGTCAAGTTCTTGTTCTCTCTGTATGGAATATGCAAGTGGGTCTTCGGGTCCCGGAACTTCTTGGCCAAACCAAAATCAATGACGTTAACCTGGTTGCCACGCTTTCCAATTCCCATCAAGAAGTTGTCTGGCTTGATGTCACGATGGATGAAGTTACGGGAGTGGATGTATTCAATACGAGAAATCTAAGGGTGATGATTAGTAACCAAGGAAGATACGCGAACCCCCCAGCCTTGTGACTCACCAATTGGTCGGCGAGAAGGAGAACGGTCTTGAGACTAAATTTGCGACTGCAGAAATTGAAGAGATCTTCTAGGGACGGCCCCAAGAGGTCGAGGACCATAGCATTGTAATCGCATTCAGTACCGTACCAACGGACAAAGGGGACCCCAACACCGCCGGCCAAGGTCTTGTAAACTTTGGACTCGTATTCGAGCTGAGGGTGTTTGGCTTTGACAGATTCAAGCTTGATGGCAACCTCTTCACCAGAGATGATATTGATTCCAAGGTAGATGTCACCTGAGCGGTTTGTCAGACGGGATATCATGCACAACCCAGCAAGCCACGCACCAAAAGAACCAGAACCAATCTTTTTGCCTAACCTGTATTTACCGCCAACGCGGAGGTCCATTCTGTTGGTGTTTGAATTTTCTGCCATCGAACTATTAAGAGGTTTGGGGGAGAAAACTGCGGAAAAAGGCGAGGGTGAGCTTTGGTAAATCGACGACGACAAATGTAGAGGGAGAAGAGAAGTAGGGGGGTGTGAAAGCCAAGCTCAAAGGAGTTTTTCTAGTGTCTAGGGGCAGGTAGCTGTGTGGATCAGACGCTGTCAGGCTTAAGTGTAATGTGATGCAGGTGGCTGACAATGAAGTGTGGCGAAGGGTATTTAAGCCGGTATCACCTGAGGTGCCCCGGCTAAGCGAACTAATGTGGGGACAATGGAATTAAAGCCAACCCGCCACGTTTGTGTAATTCGCCTTGCAACAACAAGGAGGATGCCTCAAGGCGCCGAAGAATGGTTCGATTTCTGAAGCCTGGAAAGGAAAGGGAGAGAAGCGAGGACACTTACTGAGAGATTATGGGGAGAGAAAAGAAGATGGTGCAAATGGAGGAGGGGGAAGATAAAGAGTCGTTACGAGGAGTGGTAGGAGGACAAGCAAGGAAGAGAGCGGACAAGGACCTAAACAAGCTGTGGAGCGGAGATTAAAATCAATCGATGAATCAGTCAGGCCGGAAGTCAGATGAATTCCCTTCAGCACGATTATAACCATATGTATGTTTTTTTATTCCTATTTCCTTTTCTCCCCATCACTATTGACAAGCTTGACAGTCCATGCTTGCCCCATCGATCGCCATGCGACAATTTAATTCGTAACAGAAATACGTGTTCTGGTACTAAGTCAAACCCTTGGCCATCAGACCCCCCACCCTGGCCCTATTTTGATGGCACAGTTGAAGGGGTAATTCTACCGTATTCACCTCCATACTACCCGCCACGTCTTGATCTGAGCATCAAGACCGTCGGTGATTATCGCCTACATTTTCGTTCCGTATTTCCGATCGGCCTGTTGGTACCCATAAGTTAGCCCCAGTTCACACCAGCCTACCTGACATCAAATTCCGGAGCGCTGCCGGGCGGATACAATAACTGACACCAAATACCTAAATGACTCTCAGACCACCTCAAACCTGTGCCGCTTTTCATTTGATTCCATCCGGACCCGTTCATGATGTCGGGCCTTTCACTTATCGTGCCAGACCCTAAATGTAGCAGTGATTGAGCTGGGGATTTTCACCACTCCCGCCCGTGATTGGTTTATTGAGTAGCGGATCACTCGCGGAAAAAACCAATTATAAGAGTTGCGAACCTTGCGGTACATGAATTTGTAGTGATGGATGAACCTTGAAAATTTGATGATATCTTTCATTGGGACCAGAGTCTGATGTGCTCAAGGTCGAGGCAGCACTAAACAGTGACACTCGGGCTAGGCGTTATTTACCTAAGCCCAGTTGAGTTGCTGGATATAGACAGGGGTGATGATGGATTCAGATGCCAACAGACTTCCCATCTTCCCATCGTTGCTGTCGTCCGGGCTATAGCATTCCCTGGTCTTGGGTCTGGTTTCCACTCGTTATATTCATCAGGTCTTTGTCGACCATCCACTCTCTCTAGTCTCATTCCGTCGAATCCATTTTCGGTTCCCATTCGTTCAAGAACCAACCTCAACACTCTGCCCCCTCCCAAGTTTTTTTGGGAATAACCACAAGTCCATATGGCGTACCGTCAGAACCACGATCCTTATTACCGGCCGCAGCAGAACACTCAATACACTCAGCAATATTCTCCAAACTATGGCAACACTGGTGCTGCTGTGGACTATCCTCCAACTAACAATTATCAGCACGGCGACTACGATTCTCAATCCAACTGGGATGCTAAATCATACCAGAGCAGCCATGCCGGCTCCCAAGCACACCTCAACCCGTACGAGATGTCTCAAGTTAACAATATCCCCCGGTGCCAATACCCTATCAGCAGAACTATCCTCCTATGCAGCAACAACGCCCCGGGATGTATCGGGATGCTAGTAGTGCAGGATATTCGGTCGCCAGGGAGAAGATGATGAAGCGCAGGTCCGTTCGTCAAGTCGAGCTCTTTCGCGGGAATCTCGTTCTGGATATGCAAGTGCCCTCTCATATCGTGCCAGCGGGAAAACAAGATATCGAGGAGATGTCCAAGATGCGCTACACCGCGGCAACCTGTGACCCCGACGACTTCATGTCCTCCAGGTACTCGCTACGGCCATATCTGCTCGGACGTGAAACGGAATTGTTCATTGTGATGACCATGTATAATGAGGACGAGGTACTTTTTGTCCGGACCATGAATGCGTAGGTGCTATCTTGGTTTCAAAAATTAGCTCCCCCTCACCGACTCCAGCGTTATCAAGAATGTTGCGCACTTGTGTAGCAGGGGTCGATCCAAAATGTGGGGACCTGAGGGTTGGAAGAAAGTGGTTGTGTGTGTGGTGTCTGATGGTCGAAACAAAGTTAACAAACGAACCCTTCAAGTTCTCAGCCTGGTGCGCCTGACCTTTATCACATCCACCTGATGGGCGCTGATCCTCGACCCTGGTTAGATGGGCGTTTATCAGGAAGGTATTGCAAAGGACTCTGTTGCGGGCAAGGATGTTACTGCCCATATCTTTGAGTAAGATTCAGGTACTTTCTCGCGCCCTGTATTTACCCTCTCTCAGGTACACGTCAAGCGTCGTTGTCACCGATTCTGGCGAGGTTTCCCCAGGGCAGTGCCCCGTCCAAATCCTTTTCTGCTTGAAGGAGCAAAACAAGAAAAAGTTGAATAGTCACCGGTGGTTTTTCAATGCATTTGGTCCCCTCATTAAACCCAACGGTACGACCCCTCCTTCCACCTAGAGTCCTAATATTCATTCGCGAAACAGTCTGTGTACTCCTCGATGTTGGCACCAAACCAACTGGTACTTCCATATACGAACTTTGGAAATGTAAGTCTCCGTTTGTAGATAATCCCGACAATTATTCATTGTTTCAAAAGGCTTCGACAAGCACTCCAATGTCGGAGGCGCCTGTGGGGAGTAAGGCTGCCCCTTCCGTATTATTTTATTCCCCTGACAGTTCCCTCCAGGATCTGTGTTGATACCGGTCGGGGATGTTCTCTCCTCCTTACCAGCCCCCTGGCAGCCTCCCAAAACTTTGAGGTACGATCACAGCTATCCTTCATCAAACATACCTCACAGGACATTTTTAGTACAAGATGTCTAATATTCTTGACAAGCCTTTGGAGGTAACTCCTTGTCCTACCACCATATCACTTTCTTAACTTGAATAGAGCGTGTTCGGCTACATTAGTGTCCTCCCCGGCGCTTTTAGCGCATACCGATACAGAGCTTTATTGAATGGACCAGATGGCAAGGGGCCTTTGGCGTCGTACTTCAAGGGAGAGACCATGCACGGTGGTTCTAGCGATGCAGGTCTATTTGGTAAGAATCTCGGTGTTCAAATCGTATTGTTTTGACTGACGCTTTCACACAGAGGTGACTATATCCTGTACAATATGTGGATCATCTAATTCTTCTTGTCCAGAGAAATATGTATCTCGCAGAAGATCGTATCCTGTGCTTCGAGATCGTCACCAAGAAACGTGAAGGATGGATGTTGGTCACAGCCATCAGTTACTGTGGACTTCGCTAACTTTCTGCAGTCTCAAATACGTGAAGAGCGCAAAGGCCTCAACTGACGTGCCCGCATCGGTAGTTGGCCGCTCTTCACATCAAGCTCATAGTTCTGATTTTTGCTAGGTTCCTGAGTTCATATCTCAACGCCGGCGCTGGCTCAATGGCTCCCTCTTCGCCTCGATCCACGCAACGGTTTTCTGGTTCAGAATTTGGACATCCGGACAAAATTTCTTCCGCAAGATCGTTCTACAGGTACCTAACTCTACATTCCACATTACCTTGAATCTCGTTAAAGGGTTACCCCGTAGTTCGAATTCATCTATAATGCTATTCAGCTTATATTTACTTGGACGTCTCTCGCTAATTTCTATCTGGCTTTCTTTTTCGTGGGCTTCCTTATGCTTTCGCGCCAGCCTTCCCTGCTAATTGTTTACGCTAGCTTGTCTCCTCAGCGACTGCGGATTCAAAAACAGATGCTTTCAATTTCCTTAGTGCGGGTGCCGGCAAGAATGTCTTTGAAATTTTCCTCAACCTCTACATCGGTCTCCTCTTCGTTGTCCTGGTTTGTTCTCTTGGTAACAGGCCCCAGGTTCGTTCTTTCTCGCTTATCTTTAGATAGCGGAGACCTTACCATGTCTGCACAGGGTTCTCGCTGGACCTATATGATAGCCATTATACTCTTCGGTCTTTGCAACATAATCACCACATGGTGTGCTGGATACACTGTTTATCTGGCCGTTCCGCACGATGTTGCTGGATGGAAAAATCTCCCAGAGTTCGTTTTTCCATTCTCGCATTGGCAAACAATGCTGAACATTCCACAGATTGCTTAAAACCAACCGAACCCTACAGGAAATCGCTATTGCCCTGCTCGCAACATACGGGCTCTACTTCATCAGCTCCTTCATGCACTTCGAGCCATGGCACATGTTCACCAGCTTCGTCCAGTACATGTTCCTCCTCCCGTCCTACGTCAATATCCTCATGATGTACGCCATGTGCAATCTCCACGACGTCACATGGGGCACCAAGGGTGATAATGGCGCGGCCAAGGACCTCGGCGGAGCGAAGAAGGTCAAGGGTGATGATGGGAAGGAGTTTATGGAGGTCGAGCTGCCCACTGCGCGGGAGGACGTTGATCAGCTCTGGGCTGCATCCCGCGCTGCGCTAAAAGTTAGACCCCCCGAAGAGAAGGAGCACCGTGATGCGGCCACGAAGCAGGCCGATCATGATAGAAATAGCAGAACCAACGTCGTTTTGGCTTGGGTCGGTTCCAACATGTGCGTTACATTCGTGATGACAATGCCTTTGTGAACTAAGACTTCTTCCAGGGTGATGATTTTAGTCTTCACGTCAAATGCATTTACGAAATGGGTTGCCGAACACGTCGAAACCTCCAAAGACACCGCATTCAACCCATACCTAACTTTCTTATTCATTGCCTTGTGCGTATATGTATTCTCACTCTATGCATTGTTGACACCCCTCTCAGCGCTGGCCTCTCTGCGATCCGTTTTGCCGGATCAACGTTGTACCTCATCTTCCGTTTGTTCGGTCATTAAATTGCCTGGCTCCACCTATCCTTCGATTTGAATACCTTTCTGTACTCGGAAGACCAACTAATTTACGATGTATTGTTATGATACCCTTTCGTCTTACTCATGATCAAATTGATTTTGTTTCGTGGCCCATATCTGCCCGCAGCCCAGGCATAAACTTCCATTGGTTAGGATTGTAAACCATTGAAGAGCAAGTGGATAGGAGATACAGTGAGAGAAACATGCGCAAAGATTAAGGTAAGATGTGGATAAATGCCTCTGGTTCCAATGAATCACTAGTCATGATCAAGCCCATGGTATGGGTATGAAAGCGCCGACCCCAGCTTCGGTGAAACAATCTCGAATTGCGATACATCGAAGCTTGGTCGGGTTTCTTCAGAGTCTCTCGAGGATGCCATCGACCTCCGGGGGGATATCGATCGCGTCGACGGCGCTGGTGGCGAGGATGAATCAGTAGGTGAGAACGCACTCCTGGACACCAGCGGCTGGTCGGGGGTGATCGTGTTCCGTGGGTTGATGAATTGTTCTGGTATCTGTGGGCTGGGTGGAATTTCGGGTGGGGGGACGTGACAGACCCCCGAGAGGATCCAAAATTAAGCACGCTTGGTCGTCTGGGGCGTCCCGTAGCTGAGCCAGGACGTTCAAGGCTTGGACGTTGCTCAGGAGCGGCGTTCTGTTGAGAACCGCCGGATGCCGACTTCCAACTCTTTAAAATGGACTTTCGAACGCTCATTTTTTCTTTCTCTGGGACCGGGGGGAGATGTTGGGGGGACGGAGGTCGTGTTCGACCAGAAGGACGACGAGTAGGGTAAGGAGATTCTTGGTCAAAATGCAAACGATCAAGAGATGGATCTCCCCGCTTGTGTAGCATTTGCGCCGCAACTATGGGGGGATGAGAGGTTGGAGTTGTTCGACCCGAAACTGATGGCGTTAGAGGATTGGGGTTCGCCAGGTGTTCCTGGGACTGCCGAGATGGTGGGGGCTGGGGCGGAAACTTTCCAAATGTAGGTGTGGTAGGAATATGGTTGACTGGAGGAAGGTCCAATTCATCCTGTGACGGACGTGATGGGCGGGATGGGGGTCGAGATGGTGGGAGTGGGGGGAGTTGAGGAGATGATCTTCCGGCGGAAGACGGGGGTTGATGTTGAGTGGGCGAGGGACCAAGTGTGGGAGAGGGTGTGGTGGGGGAGGTCCAGAGATGGAATTTTTATTAGTTTTCCGCCATAGCTTACTGATACTTTTGACTGCCATCAAAGTGGTGCGGTTACTTGGTTTAGTAACAGGCTCCTCGCCAGTAATCGAGTCAGCCGAAAATCGACTAGTTGTTGCTGAACTACGGGCACGATTGTACGTCGATTGCTGCATGCTCTGTGTCATTATGTCTAGTGAAACGGCTGGACTATGCCCATTGACGTCATGTTCCCAGTAAGTTGATTGTCTTGAACTGCCACTGGCTTCTGCAGCAGACGGGTACCGGCCAAACGGATCAGGAGAAAGGGGATGATGGGGGCCTCCGAGGAGGGACTTGACTTCCCAAAATTGGGATTCAAACCAGGGTAAGCTGCTTGCTCTTCTTCAAGCTCCCTCCTCCGACTTTCAGTTTCTGTTGAAATATCGGCAGGGGATCTTGACACTGAGTAGGATTTGGGTGCTGAGGTCGTAACGCCATTCACAGCGAGTCGGGGAGGAGAGGGTGGAGCATTCACCGGTCGAGTAGCAGGTGGGCCAGAAGCAGTGTCATCCCCATGGAGGGAAGCAAATGGAACCGCCGGCCATGCTGCCGACTGATCTCGATGGCTATACAGAATTGGTCATAAATTATGAATTAATGAGGGGAAATCTTACGAATTGCGGTCGTCGAATTCAATGTGCTGTGGGAGTCGGGGTGATGGAGGGTAAAAATCTGCGTTTAACATGCCATTTGATGAAAGGGAGAGACCGGCGGGCGAATGTGGGGAAAGGGTTGCGGAACTGAAGCTCGAGTTGGGATCCTCCTCGAGGTCGGCTTTCAACATTCGGGGCGACAACTGTGCCATGGTCTGCTATCTCGCTTAATTCAGACGTCAAAAGGTTCAATATATATTGCTCACGTACCCGCTCGATCTCATCCAGTTGAGCCTTCATCAAATATTGACTCCGTCGTCGATCATGAGGGTCATCGTCATCAAACTAGTCGCTCATTAGAATTACAAAATGACAAGTTGTCATCACTCACCTCTTCAGTTGGATCTAGACCAAGGTCTATGTCATCGAAAACAGCGCCGCCTCGCTTCTCTGATTCCTCAGGACTACGAACACGGTTATACACTTTTTCATCATCCTCATTACTGCTTTCCGTTTTCGAGCCTGCTCTGGTATATCTTCTGGGGAGCTGTGCAGATAAGCAAGACTGACGCTCCCTGCACTACTAGGCATAGGACTAGCCTCCGCAGGGACAACCAATTCTACCGACTTAACGGCGGCATTGGAGGTGGGGGGAGCAGGAACATCAGACGAGGGGACAGGAGCAAGAACCAATGGGGGTGGGATATGTTTCTTGCTCGTGGGTGACGAAGAGCGTTTCTTCACAGCGTTCGGGGGAGACGATGGGATACTCAAAGACAAGTGAGGACGCGACATCTGCTCTAGAAGCTTGTGAACTTCGTCCTCTTCTTTCTCCCCAAATGGCCCCTCATCCAATTCAGATATCTGTGAGGAGGATAAGTCAGATGCGGCTAGAGAGAGGTCGGTAATGTTGGGGTCCATGCTAGACCGCGAACGTCTAGGATTGGAAGCTTGTAAATCGGCCCAGGTATCAGCATCAGAGCCAAACACCTCGCCCAGGGGGTCCACGCTTGGGGGGATTGAGGCAACGCGGGTCGTCGCATCCTCCGCAAAATCCTCCTCGTCATCTTCCTCGTTTAGTGACTCGGTATCAGTAAGAGGCATGTACCCGGTCTTCTCCGATTCCGCATCGTTTATCTTCTCGATGCTTCCATTCACAAGGGGAGAAGACAACAAGGAGATCGGGCTGGCTGTTTGCTGCCGGCCAGTTATAAGGTGAATGGGCGGATTTCTAACCTCCGGTCCATCCTCACCATCCGCACTCTCAGATATACTCATCTTCCGCCCTGTCCTGCTCTCAGCACGTTTGGCATGGTTCATCCTTCGACTTCGTATCCACGGCTCGTACCACGTCGCCTTCCGCTGGTCAATGTCGAATTCAACCTTCGCGAGAACGGGTATAATGGATGGGGAGTTGAGGCCAGGTAAGTCAAAAGACTGGGCACGCGCAGCGGAGTCTTTGACAAACGAAGGTGACGTGTAAGACGTATCGGGTGTTTCTGGTTCGGATAGGGATATCGACGATGAGGATGGAGGAGCAGACTTTGTATTGGAATGAAGGTCAGAACTGGTTGACGGCGTAGACGGAGAGGGGGTGAAGGGGTATGATATTGCAGGGTGCTGACCCGCCTCGGAACCTACTGCAGAGATCAATGGTCGTAATGGGTGGTTACCGGACTCTTGGGGTAGATATGGGGTAGAACGTCCTCCAGTACCAAGGGCACCAAACATATGGGGTGTTGGGCTTCGTGAGGGAAGCAGTATTGGGTCGTCGTGCTGTTCCGCTTTCATGACGCGACCCCATACATGCTTCCAAATGTCGTCTGAGATGCGTGGGCCTGGTTCCTCAAGACCATCCAATTGGGTACCCATGTTGGGTGTAGATGAAACCAAATACAGAATCATTCCGGTAGTGTTGGGTAGTGCATATTCCTTTGCTATAGCCCCTAATTGTGACTGGAGCGTGGAATGTACCGGAACAAGGGTGCCACGTCGGAACTGGGTATGATATCCAGATGCGCTGGGTGGGGGCGGCGTGAGTTCAGAGTTGTCGAATGAATCAGAATCATGAGGAAGATCCAGAGGGGGAATAACATGCAGGAGGTATTTAGAAGTAGTCGGGACATATGAGTTCATAGTATTCGAGGCCATGGAAGGTGTTGGTGAGCGTCGAAATTGATCCATGGAGCCAGTAGAGCCTTGGTAGGATGATGATACGAATGTGTTTGGGCTGTGGACGGCTGGCATAGGCATTGATACACCAAGAGCGTTGGCGAGCTTTGCAAGACGATGGGGGGGCAAAGGAGCTTTTGGAGGTCCCCATGTAGGAGATAACGTCGCAGTAGTGGGCGACAGGTGGGAAGGCCGGGGCGTTCCGTGGCTGTTTGACATGATGGGCAGTCAGTGAAGTTCGCGGAGGGCCACCGCCCAGGATTACAGATCCAAGAAGGTTTTATAAAAAAAGTCGCAAATCAACAGATGCTCGATGCTGGTAAACGCAGTGTTATAACATTAACTCTAATGTTTCGTGATGCCGCGTCGCTGTCCTGTTCAGAACCTGATTGGTTTCACTTGTCAGCTGGTTTGATAAACCGCCGCCCCCCATGGATAGTAGAAATAACTGACCAAAGCCTTCTACTACACCCAAGGAGTCCGCCGGAGGACAGCTGTGAAGGGGAAAAGCCGAGGAACACCAGCCCTGAAGGTGGTTTGAGAAGGGGATGGGTGTTGTTGTTCTTTCCTGGCTGAAACAAACAACACGCCCCTCAACCAACATTGTGATGGTGCCTCGAACATATGTCAATCCCCTTCACGTCTTTTCGTTTCGCGCATCCCCGACTGATGCATGGACTACACACTAAACGTGTTGATGGTGTCCACAGTCCCCTCCGGACCACAACTGTGTTCTTCGCATTGCTCAAACTTATTGGAACCGAAGGATTCGTATTGTCATTAATATTGTAAAATCAGGCACCCAACCAGGGATTGATCCAGCTGAGAAGAAAAGAATATTACATATGATTTAATTAAGTTCTCGGAGATCCCGAAACCAGCGTTCGTTGATGATGGCCTGAGGTTTCAGCCCAATATAAGCTTGGGTTATAAAATTCCCCGGCATTGGTCAGTTCGAATTCTACATAGTACCGTCAGATTGCTTTTGTGTTCCATTCGAAAAGTTTGTGGTCTCCTTGACACTGACAGACCACCTCTGGGTGAGTACTCTCCTAAATCAATACACCCGTAGCTATTACGCACTTCTATAAACTATTTTCATCACAACCTCCATGTCTATCAATGACCAATCTCATTCGCAGCCCAATAATGACCTACCAATCGATGTTGATCTATTGAAAGATATTGCCAAAAAGTCTCTTGTCGACGCTCTCAACTCGGTAGGTATATCATAGCCAGTTTTTTCTGGCACACACGCTCAGCAGCCATGATGGCACCTAGGTTAATGGGGCAAAAACCCTCGTCCTTGACGCGTCCCTCGCAGGCCCGCTAGGCTTGGTAACTGAGGTTGCTCTCCTCAAGGTGTTTGTCCATAGCAGTTCTGGTCAAGTTGGCGACACTTAGAATCACAATCCTAGCATCATGGTGTGGATAAAATGTTCTGGCTTGAGCCTGGCCCACTCACAGCAACCACCTCCAACATCGTTTACCTCTCCCGCCCCCACATAAAGAACGTCAAGATCATCGCTGGTACCCTCCCCCAAGTCCCTTGTTCTGCTAACCGAAGGTGTTGACGCTGCAGTTTAGATCATATCAAACGTCATGCTCGGGAATCCGCAACACATACATACACCCTATTTCTTGTCCCGCGCATTTCGACACTTGTCTCACGTATCTTAGAAGAAGAGGCTGTTCTTGGTGACATCACCATCTCCTCATACAATCTACAATGGATCCCCTTGGCAGATGATGTGATATCGTTGGAAAATGAAAGTACTGTGAGGCAACTGTGGGTTGTGCGTCCAATCTCAATATCTCCTCGTCCATGATTTGTATATTTATCGACGGCCAGGATGGTGATGAATCGGTTATATTCGATTCGGCACAAGCGCTCTTGACGCTCCAAAGATTACATGGTTTATTTCCACGCATTGTTGGGAAAGGTGACTACGCCGCCGTATATACGTTCTCCATTTCCCCACCTACCTCTTGCTCACTCATCCGTCTATAGCGCCTTGCTACCCTCCTTACTAGCTCAAAAGCCTCCTCGAATGGACCCACATCTACGGCGAATAGCCACAGCCCTTCCGAGACTGTCGACAGCCTAATCATTCTCGATCGTCGGGTTGATATGATAACACCCTTCCTTACGCAACTCACATACGAGGGTCTCATTGACGAAGTTATTGGGATTAAGAATTGTCCGTCCTTCCCCCCTTTAGTCGGCGCATATCATCTTATTTCCATCGAGCTCACGTAGAAGTCCCTGCATCCCTGCTCGTCCAGCCTACGCCCCAGGAACCACGCCTGGCGCCCTGGGTGCTCCAAACTCGGCCCCGCCTTCAACCTCTGCGGCTCCCGCGCCAGTAGCGACTCTGAAGAAGGAGAATAAAAAGAAACACCTTCTAACAACCACAACAGACCCCCTGTTCGCCGAACTGAGGGACCTAAATTTTTCATCTGTAGGAAAGAGGCTCAACATGGCCGCGAGGAGGTGGATGAGGATTACAAGGTATGCCCTCTACCCCGGGGTCGCAAGCACTAATGATATTGGGCAGACAAATTTACAAACGAAAACGGTGGCCAATTAAGAGACTTTGTTGGTAAACTGGGTGGGTTACAGGCGGAACACCAAGCATTGCGACTGCGTATGTGGCTACGATTATATTCACTCCTACCGTTTATGTGTTATAGATACCGGCCTCTCGGAACTTCTCGTCCCAGCAACCAGAACAGACCTCTTTAATAAATCTTTGGAAATCCAGCAAAGTGAGCCAGGCCATAGAATCCTAGAATAGTGATTGGCTAAAATTTCACCAAGATCTCCTCGCTTCTTACGAAGTTTCGGCGCAGGTCGCCGCCATCGAAGATTTGGTCTGCCAAGGCGCAGATATGCAAACGATACTGAGACTCCTGTGCCTGGCAAGTATTACGGCTGGGGGTATCAAAGCCAAATCATTGGAAAATATCAAGAGGGAAATTCTTCAGGTCCGTGGCTTATTTTCCCTTCCTGTCCTCGCACACAAGGCCCTGGAGACTAAAACGTGCTTCCCACTCCTCAGTCATATGGATACAACTTCCTCCCACTCCTTCTCTCCCTCTCTGCACCCCCTCTCGCGATCCTACTCCCCACGCCGCTCCCAGCATCAACGCCACCTGAGGTGGTAGCATTGAAATACCCCTTTGCAGGGTTGCGCAAGTCCCTTCGTTTATTGATTGATGATAATCCCGAGGCCTTGGACGAGGTAGAAAACGACATCAGTTTTGTATATTCGGGCTATGCGCCGATTAGTGTACGGCTCGTACAATGTGTTGCGCAGAAAGGGGGCGTCATTAGCAACCCAGCAGAGAAGGAAAAAGATAAAGATAAGGGAAAAGGTAAAGATAAAGATAAAGGTAAGGCAAAGGATGGGGCCAGTGGAGAGGGTCCTGAGGGTGGCGACCCAGCCGTCGACGCAGGAGGCCTACCGACGGGAAAGGTACAAGCCCACCCCATCGTGGGATGGAAGGGGTTTGAGGACGTGGTGGCCACTATCCCCGGGGAGACAGTAGATATAATTCAGTCAGGTTCGGGTGGGGGAGTACCCTCCCCTGCGTCATTACGTGAGTACCAGAAGCCACAATCATGTCTGTGGATTTTTATTTTCTCCCGTGGACATAGTGCGTCCACATGAGCAGACGACCACGACAATCGTGTTCTTCTTGGGCGGCGTAACATATACCGAGATTGCAGCATTGAGATGGGTGGGACGCCAGAACCGAGGTAAGCGGTTGAAGGCACCCTCAATTCTGAGAGTCGAGGCAATAGAAGACTAACTCGTCCTTCTTGATTTGTAGGTCGGAAATTCATGATTGCCACCACGGGAATCGTCAGCGGTTCAAGCATCATAGATAGTATATCCGGTTTATCGGCCACCAAGCTGGCGGGAGCCAAGCCTGGTGGTATCTGAAGCCTGGGGAATTATGCAATCGTATCCCGTTTTGTGCGCACTTTTCCGTGAAGATGACAGAGCCCATAAGACTTATGACACAGAGTGAGATACTTGGTGCTTCTCCTCTCATGAAGCACATGGACTTGAGAGTTGTGGTGTTTTGACCGACTTACGGAATCAGAGAATAGTAACGTGCACCCATGCTTGTGGGGGGTGAATTATAGTTTGCGGTATACTCCTTCGGGGAAGCAGGTCCTCGTTGCGCGTCTTGCCATCAACGCGTCGACGCGTTATTTATTTGTCCGTGACGATTGTACCCCAGACACCTGCGGAACGGAATGAAGCAACGGATACAATACTAAGCCCTGAGGCCAAAGCCATTGTCTTATTGTAAAAGAGCTTTATATATCATGAAACAACGAGGCTTCCACTTCCAGGCTTGTCCCCTTTCTCTTCACCTGCCTTCGGTCCTCGCAATTATATTATTGTATCCCTAGTAGCCGGATGCTGAATGTAAGCCTGTCCAAAAACTGGCAAAAGCATGTGCTCGCTTCTAAATCAGGGGTCATATGCCAGTCGCTATCATTAACTATATAAGTATGTGGATTGATGACCCATGGGTCAAGTACATCTAATTTCGATGCAGAAGGGCTCGTATCCATCCGATTCCGTTGACGGGTCGGCCCTCTGTCCTTTCGGTCTATCTATATCCCCATTGAACCTAATTTGAACACATCATCACAGAGGTGCGCGAAGGAACTACTTGATGATATCAGGGGGGGGAAATGAGGGGAAATAGGGGTCCCCGGAGTGGCGGGGGGCCACATATCCACGATCGAAGCCCTGTCACTTTGAATACCCTCGTAAATATAAGTTCCGCACCTTGAGCAGAAATGCGACTCTAAGTCTCTTCCCTCCTCCCACAACGGCGCCTCCCTAAAAAATTTCTTGCGGTTTATTCTTCATCTAGCTCTCTCAGGCACGAGCATTTTTCAATCGTATTTTTGCTACCTGGTTGATGTTGGTTTTATTTTAGCGACTCAGCGTTGGTTTCCTATTTCATCGTCTCCAGCTGTGCAATTGCTCCTGTAGCAATTGGTCCATCGACACTAATCCACATAATCATTATCATCTTGGACAATGGCTCCAGTTGTTGAGGGAAGAGAGGCTCCACCAAAAAAGGGTACGTGCGCGGTAGTTTTTTTTCTTCACAAAAAGAACAACCCGCTTTAATTATTCGCTTGCACCATAGTCAAGTCCGTTGGGGGGCCGAAGAAAAAAATGACCGTGTTCAACAAATATATGGTGGGTATCTTGCCCTTGCCAAGCAACATGGAACGCAATTGATCTCGACCTAATAGAAATCGGAGATGGCTCGTCTCAAGGAAGAAGAACCGGACATGCCGCACAGGGAAAGGTGGATGTCAATGTCACCCCGCTCCGGAACATCATCTAATTTATTTTGGGTTAAACAAGGTTCAAGCAGGCAACCACGAACTGGAAAAACGCCAAAGAGAATCCGAAGAGAGCTGCTTGAAGATTGCACCCCAATTCGCGGGTCCACTTCCACGGAGGGTCCGAGGGTTTGGCGGCCATGCTCCATCCCCCCATATATCCGTCAGGTACCATACAGTGTCATTTGTAATGTTAGTTCTTGCTCCTGTTCGCTGTTGCTACAACCCTCACGCATTGCTTTCGGTTATCCTGAATTATGTGTTATTATGACATTTATCTTATTCTTATTAAGACCAAGTCATCGCCGCCCGGATACAACCAGATGCGAGGACCACATGCGTCGTATATCACGGATCAAGTGCGGTTACCGAGGTTTACTGCTAGGCCTAACCACGTACGACGATGGCTACGGAAAAAATGGATTTCGCGGTTACCTTTGAGCTTAATGTTTCACCTCTTGAGCGAATCAAGCGATCGATGGCGGACGTCCAAGAACGGTATCCAAAGGTATAGGATTCATTATCGTATTCTGCGGCGGAGCTGATGAGGATTTACAGGCCCATGAGATGGAGGCATTGAAGAATATTCGTTGCATTTACGCGAATGAGGGGGGGCGCGTGAAATTTGAGGTGCAGGTGTCAGAAAATCTCTGTAACGCTCGTGTGAGTCTGGCGTCAAGCAATCTGCCACCGATCCTGTCACCAAATGTCTAAACTGGAATGGGATTGTTTGTAGAAGGTTCTGCATGGATCTGCTGCAGTACTTATTTTCGACATGTGTTCCAGTGCCGCCATGGTCGTGATTTCGAGACCAGGCTTTTGGGCCATTGGGTGGGTAATTATCATTCCATGAGAGTTCCGTCGTGACGTGGTTTGGTAGGCATGGATCAAACAAAGCACAGTTCGTTGGCGTGTCGAGAAATCTCAACACAACGGTTGTACGGCCCGCATTAATCGGTTCCAGTGTATGTGTCACAGTTTCCCCACTCCATATCAGCGCGCGAAACGCATTGTTACAATGCACGATGCACGATAAAACCTCGAGAAAGTTATTGGGGCATGGTCTTCATGACATGGTTAATCTCGCAACCACATCCCGAGCGCCAAAGCTTTGATCAGGAAAGGAATCGGAGAGGGTGGGAGTGCATTGAGAGGTGGCAGCAATGACAGAAAACTACTTTTCAGGATGTTATAGGACATACCCCATTTGGTAAATTGACCCCTATTTGCTGTCGCCTCGTGACCATGATTGAGACAATTCCCGGAGCAGCACAACACGGAGCAGTCCTGGAATGGGAGCCAATGTGGAATCACGTTTAGCGCCAGCGCCTTATCAGCCAGGGCTCGCATTTCCAGCACCTTGACGATCTCCTCTGTTCTCTGCCTTTTGTCCTCTTCCCTCATCTCTTTGCTGTTGGTTGCTTCTTCAGAGTCTCCCTGCTGCCCCCCGGTTCGAATATCATTCAAATTAGAGACTCCATAGACATATTGCCTCAAGGCACAAGGCTTTACAATGAGCCATCCGCATGACATCGATAACGAAGAGACCTTCCTCCACTTTGACCCTTTTGAAGGAACTGTTGGTTCGCCGCAATTGCCTACATTTGCCCGAGTCGAGACGAATGTAGACCGCCCTAGAAATATGGATTCAATTGATTCATCACAGTGGGGCGGGCGTGGAATGGCGGATGCGTTAGTTAGCGGTAAAGGGAAGGAACCTACCAAGCCCATTCCCATGCCGATCGCTGCTCCTATCGTAGACGACCTCTTTGAGATGTCGCCAGCCAGCTCCGGTTGCGCATCAAGTGCGATGTCTACTCATGGTGCCCAGCTCCACCGCCCCTCCCCGTCGATCCCGTCATACTTTCACCCAATGACATCGTCTGATGACTGTCAACAGTGTTCCACATCGTTTACAGATTTCGTTCAGGTCGGGCCTTCTTATACAGGCGAGCATCCACCTGGGGGTGCCTCGTCCGGTTCCGGGAAAGGAAAGGGGAGGGAGCTCCCCCCTATCTTACCTCCTTTGACGTTCACTCCGACTGAATTCACGTCCAGTGACGATATTTGGCGGTCGTCAGAAATGCCCCCGGAGACTCCGGGGCCTTCTTCATACGGGTCGACGTATGGGCTAGGCGTGCAGATGGAGGACCACAATAAACCCTCTGAGGTATC
This sequence comes from Infundibulicybe gibba, assembly GCA_015501065.1. NCBI lineage: Eukaryota > Fungi > Basidiomycota > Agaricomycetes > Agaricales > Omphalinaceae > Infundibulicybe > Infundibulicybe gibba. The sequence continues at coordinate 1,997,116 of JADNYI010000001.1, forward strand.
TCCTCTCCCACTGGTCGGGACAAGTACCATGGCGTCCGTTGAGAGCATTCTCAATCGAATTCCGTCTCGCCGCCGCTCTCTCTCTAATCTCTCCACCCACTCGAGCGGGTCGCTCGCTGCGCGATCCATGTCTAGAATGAAAGTGAAATTTAATCCATCTGGATTTCATAGCAACCTTGCCCGCAAGCTCTTATTTAGAAAGCATGAACAAACGCCTGATCCATCAGCTCGACAGCCTGAAGGGGCGCTACTAGGATTGGATGGTTTCCGGGAAGAATTCTCATCCCATTTCAGCGCTCCCCTTCCAGACGATTTATACCTGGGAACCCAGTCCCTACCCAGGGGATTTTCCATCTCGAAGCCTATTCCCCTGAGGGGAAAGGGCCGTTCTAATTCATCCCCATTACCATTTTCCGCGTTGGATTACGTTCCTATTGCATCAACTGATATATTCACACCCATACCGATCATCACGCCCAATTATTTCGACGAGGTACTCCCCCAGGAACTCAGGATACGGATTTTAAATGCCTTGGTCATCTTACATGAGACCGATCACCAGAAGCTGGCATCAGATGAACATTGGACAGCGAACAGAGCATCATCAACCAAGAACCAATGGGTCGGTCGGGCAAGAGGCATGCGTGAGTTGGTAAAGTTCAGCCGAGTAGGTGTCAACCGTGATCGACATCGTCTTGCCCAATTAACCCCTTGCTCCTAGGTGTCCAAGTCATGGCGATCATTAGTCTTCGATGGCCAGTTGTGGACGGATTTAGATCTTAGCATGTTTCCTGGCATGCCCCAGTCGTTGTTTTTGCGATTCACCAAGATTGGAGGTCCTTTCATCGCGGACTCTCAACGTTGCTGGCCATGTCTATTTGGAGCCCGAAACCATGTTAGCTGCGACGGAGAATCTGTGCCCTCCGCTGATACCTCATGGCGACTCGTCATACACCCAACTTACTAATATCAACTTCCAAGGTTGTTCTGCTATATCCACCCGTTCCATCCATCATCTCCTGGTTCGATCGCGCTACCTGGAAAAACTCTGCCTGAAGGGACTCAATGCCGTCACAAATACTACCTGCGACATTATTTCTGCCTATTGCCCCCGTCTCACAACGCTGAACATGAGCCGATGTCCGAACATGGACGCCGAAGGTATTCAAAGGCTTGCCGCTGCCGCCGTGGCACGCGGCGAGAACCTCATGCTGAAGGAGCTCCGGTTATCGGGCCTGAAGCACGTAAACGACAGCATGATGTCTTTGCTTGGGAAAGCAGCACCATACTTGGAGGTACTTGATCTGAGTTACGTCCGCCAACTGCACAATTCAGCGCTGGACGCCTTTGTGGCGTGCGACGAGGCGGGGGTCCCAATAACCGGAACAATCACATTGTCCGCTAAGGATCTTGGTCGCGAACAGAATGATTCTAGAAAATATCGAAGGCGGATCACCAGACTTCGCCATTTGTCAGTATCATTCTGTGTCCTGTTGACAGATATTGCCTGTGCCAACTTGGCACATGTCGTCCCACAGCTCCAGTTCCTGGAGTTGGCAGGAATTGGGGCAGATCTCCACGATGACGGCCTCATTCGGCTGTTGGACACAACGCCTTTGATCAAGCGGCTTGACTTGGAAGATGCCTCCAGTATCACCGATGCCGTCCTCGCGGTTCTCACGCCCAGCTCTCCTGTCCCACCGTTGCCGACTGTCCACAAGCAGGTTGGAAGTACGCACGAACCGGAAACTGGTCACGCTTTGGAGCACCTCATTATTTCATACGCCACCAATTTGTCCGACGACATGCTTCTCGCGCTTATGCGTAGTTGTACCCGCTTGACCGTCCTTGAAGCTGACAACACCCGTATTGGTTCAGCTGTATTGCGCGAATTTATCCGCCTTAGTCGCAAACGTACCCTTGCAGGCGCGAGCGTCGTTGTGATTGATTGCAGGGGAATAGGGGAATCCACGGTGAAAGACCTGACCACAGCGACTCGCCCGAGAATGGGGTGGCGCGCGTACGATGCTCGCAGGCTACGGTACCTCGATGCCAGGGATGGTAACGAAGAAGACCTAAAGATCGGGCAGGATGAGTGTGACGAGAAGCGTGTGGTGCTCAAGTCGTTTTATTCCTGGCAGACGGTAGACGCTGTCAAGGCCTCCCGGGAGAAGCGCCGCAGAGCAACTTCTCGGAGGGCTGGGACCGATGGTTCAGGAGATGGTGATGATACCGCAGGTGGCTCGACAAAGTGGTGGTCCCCAGGCGGGCGACGCAACTCGGGGTCTGGCAGGAACTCACCCCTCACACTGAACGAAATGAATAGCGATGGCTGTATATTGATGTAAGGCAAGAACTCGTCCCGTGTATTTTCCTCCCTGTGGTTTATGACAAACTTACGATGAACGCTGACTGTACTATTAAATTAATCCCTCATGTCGCACCTATTTAACCTGCTGTACTCTCGTCTTAGCTTTGCTCTTGTATATGGTTGAACGCATATTATAATCATTACTTAACAGAATGAGGGGTTTATGTTACTGATTTCCGGGCCTTCTTTTTGGTCTTTTTCGAGGTTTTTGAACGTTTTGGGGCGCCCATTTGTGTTGGATCCGCTGTGAGGGGGGTTGCCGGCCGGGACGGTGAGCCGTGGGTGTCATCACCCTGCTTTTTTCTCTTCGCGCCAGCAGCAGGCCCAGGTGGAGCACTAGGCATATCGGGCATACTGCTTTCGTCGCCGTAACCTGAAATGGTGAGTGATAGTCGAGTGGGCAGGGAAAAACCTACCAGCAAAGGGATCAATGGTGGGGCGGCGTTTCCTACTCGTGGACTCAATGGGTTCAGTATCGGAAACTAGAAGCCTGCCCTTCCCTTTGAGATCTGTTACGTTGGGGCCCTGGGCGTCAACGTCCATCCCCCCATCTGAGTCACCACCGTCACCGAAAACTTCTAGCTCCTCTTCTTCGCTTTCCTCCGCGTCCCTCTCCTTCAGATTTTTTTCATACCTTGCCCTTTCCAGCATTTTTGCTGTCACCTTGGTTGGAACTCGAACATCCGAAGTCGACGATTCTGATACTGTGTGTATTGGCATTGTCGTATTTTTGGCCTGGGTGATAGCATGCTTGATAAAACGGCCCGCGGCCTCCTTGTCGATCCCTCCCGGTTCTGTGAATGGGTTAATTGAATGATAAAGAAAGCCGAGTAGCGTGGGGAGGCACTTGGGGGCGGATTCTCCGCTTTCGAAATTTTTTCAAAGTATCTTCGAACCCGATCCTAGTGCACATAAGTTGCTAGATTCAATTTTTACGGTGTCATATACAGAATAGCCTTACTAATTCTGGAACCACAGGATGTGTCCTCGGGTCAACGCCTTTTGACTTGAGATAGGCTGGTAGAATTTAATTACACTAAATCGATATAAGTTGACGCGTACGCACTAAAAACTAGATCGTATATCAGATATGGCAGAACTGTCTGCAGTTTAGCCCGCTGAAGCGGTTCAAGGTTAGCCGTGGTCTCTGGGAGTGTGCGCGAGAAGAGGGGCTCCAGGAGGGTGTCGAGTTCGTCGAGGGAAGTGTTTAGCGTGGCGATCTTCCCCAGGAGTTTTTTGGTGTCACTCGCCATCCCTTTCGATGAAGGAGAATGATGGCAAATGTCAGGGCCAGTCTGACATCAATCCAATTGAACGCTTTGGGCCTCGAAAAACAACAAGCAAAAATACGCCTCTTGTTCATGGTCAGTCACTCAGTGTGCTTTACACAGTTTTAGACTCATAATAATCACTGGCTTTCTGACAGTCTTCAGAACTCAGGTACACCGCAAATACACAACTTGAGCATCGTGGGTCGCTTTTTCTTTGCCTGACGCAGAGTATTTAATATTTCTGCAGTCCATGCTCGATACACTGGCACTGGTGCGCTCTTGCTCACTCGCTTGGGATTCGGACGCTCAGGTTTATTGTAATGTAGGACATGCGGACTTGACCAAATAGTAGGTCTTCTCCTTGTCAAATGAGCTCGGATGTATGACAGTGCCCAAGCGACTGGCTCACTCATCAACACCGTGATACGCTTGCATCCATTGTTGGACACCCGACCCTCACCTCTTACCTTGCCATCGCAGATGGGGAATCCATTGGGAGGGTCAAGTTTGAGATGACCGAGGTACGCACGCCGCCACCACTGCTCCACATTTTTGTCAGCATATTGATGGGTTGACAACCAGCGAATGCTTCAGCCGTGCGGCCCGCCCCCGCGCAAGGACGACGACTGACAGGACCGTCATCTGTGACAGACCCACAACAGGTCCTTCATTGACAGGTCCTTGATAGGTGGTTGCATTTCGACGCAGAGTAGATACATATACACTGTTTTATATACATAAAACAGCTGGGATCACCCATTGCGGTTTGTGCGAAAGTTTTGTCATGATGAGACGGTTACAATTCAGGAAACCGTGAGTAAGAAGCGGAATGATTTTTCATCAGCCCGATGAATTCAAACATATTTACAGCGCCACCAACAGCTAGCCTTCGGCAGCTACACCACTCTGACAGATCCATATGCTCCCGACAAACAGTCTTGCTTTACTTTGAATATACTCTTCCTCAATCACCTTTCCTTCACTTTCCGGTAGTTAACCAAAGCAACAACACCCCCTTTATAACATATATCCCTATTAACTGTCCTAGGCCACAAAGACCATTGCGCTAGCCACAACAAAGTGCTTCCGGACCCATTGCCCAAGTACTATCCTATATAGCATTGGTTAGTCTCCGATAACAATGGCTTCGACGTCTGCTGCACGTCCTGTTTCGCACCTACCATCACCTCCCTCATCTGCATCTCCTGTCGCCGATCACTTTACTTTGTCGCAACGCCGCCCCCAGGTTGCATCACACTATCGCCCTTTTTCCATTGTTTCCAGCTCTTCTAACGACGATTCTTGTCCCCCTCTCCAACGCAAGCCACGTCCGCTATCGCTTGCCCGACCATTCTCATCTAGCAACCTCAGTGCTCTTGCAACTATGGGCTTCAACTTCAAAGATATTGGAGGAGGAAGGGATAAGGAGCACTCTCGTTTAAGGAAGGTTTCCGATTCCCATAAAGCCCGGCCCAGTCCCCTTGCCAGAACCACCTCATCTACTTCCGTGGCTTTGGACCGGCCATCATCATCCTCTGGTGGCCGTTTCATCAACAAGATCAAGAAGAAGAAATCTTTCGTCTCTCTCTTCACTGATGTCACCAGCAATCCCCCGGGGCCAGTACCGCCCCCATCAGGATCTCCAAATCCCCTCGTTGAAGAGCAAGAGGAACCTGCTCCACATACAAAACCCGAGCAGAGGGACGAGGAAGATGATTACGAGGTCACTGATAGATTTGTGCGGAAAAACATATGGATAAAGCGCAATAGCATGAAGCTCCACCCCTACCCCTCTGAGGCCCCATACATGCAAGCTTATGACCCTATTCTTCTCGAAAAGTGTGTAATATTTTGTATAGGAGGAGCTCATTACTCATCGCCTCCCAGTGACCGGCAAACGGACATGCTTCTCCGTCGCCTCAATCCTTCTGGGTCGCCAAGCTTCCACGACTATGGTCAGATACCACCATCCAAGATCCTCGACTTGGGCTGTGGCCAAGGCCATTGGATCCTAGAAGCTGCCACCGCTTGGCCCCAATCTCACGTTACTGGTCTGGATCTTGTAAATGTTTCTCTCCCCTCTTGTGAGAATGTCGAAAATTTGCAGTTTGTACGGGGCAATTTGTGGGTCCTTTTCATTTGATCCGTTTGTCCCTGACACGATTCCTCTATCCAGCCTCAAATTCCAACTACCCTTCCAGGATAACTCCTTTGACCTGGTCAGGATGGCTAATCTCACGCTCTGCATCCCCTATGGCAAATGGAATTTCGTGCTTTCGGAAGTCCAGCGTGTGCTGACGATCGGTGGTCGGCTAGAATTGATCGATGATCAGATCTTCTTCCCCTATGGGCCGCCTCCAGATACATTTGCTTCCACTTCGTCCTCAGGGGCCGCCGCTGCTACCATCGTGCCGGGTTCCTCGTACCTTGATCTCGATGACGACGAGGATGACTACGAGGGCTCTACTGAAGGCGAAGACAACGATGAAGCATCCCTCAACACTGTCTCAACATTGATTAGTGACGGCAATACATCATCGTCTTCTCTATCGTACGAGAAACTCAAACAAACCCTTATTGCACAAATAGATGAAACCGCATCACAGTTGCCATCACCTCCATTGTCATCATCCATCCAGTTATCCCTTGATGACCCGGAGACTCCAACCCTAGCTGATTCCGCCCTCTCTCCGCGCTCATCGTCATGGGAAGACCGAGTCTCCATGTCCCGAGACGTCGAAAAGGTCTTTGAAGATATGTTAAACCAGAAATTTGGCATCCACCCGCGTCCTTCGGAGTTTCTACTGGATACCATGAATGTTGTATTTGGCAATGGCAATGCAACTAAAATGAAGAGTATGCATCTCAAATTAGCTCCCAGAGACGAGTACGTCTCCGTCCCGGTGTCTGGTGGGCCTGGGACCGAGTTGGAGACCGATCCGGCTATACCGGGAGGAAGGAAGCCCTGGATTACTATCGAATGGGAGAAAAAGGGACACAAACTGGACAGACGCAGCAAGCCAGATAGCTCTGAACATCTAGTTGAAGAGCCAATCGTCACTTCTACCCACATTCCCGAACGGATAAGCCCCAAAGCCGCGGGCCGCCTTGGAATATCATACACGACTATTGTTGAAAGCCCTTCAAAGCCAAACCGTTCCCGCCCTGCGTCTATTTCATCAATAATATCCCGACCCCCCAGCTCGCCACCTCCTCAACCTCAAGGGTTGATACTCTGGCCTTCGACCTTTATTCCATTATCATCATCCGAACTAGAAATGCATGCATGTAAACATGTTCATGCTCTATTGGGATGTAAACCCGCGCTCGCCGAGTATGTGCAAAGTCATACCGATGAGGAGGGCACCAGGCTCGTTAGTGACGATGAATTTGAGGAATCCATTTGGCAATATGAATGGTTGGTTTACTCGCATAAATTTTTTTTATTAAAAATAACGTGTCTTCACTCTAGTTTCCGCCGCGAGCGCTTTAATTGGCGTTCAAACGTACCTGAATCTGGCTTGGATTTGGACTCTCCTACAGAATATATTGTCATTTCCAACTCTCCATCCCGCAGCAACACATCTAAATCAAGCCTCGACCTTTCCAGTCCAAAGAAACCTGTAGATTCTTCTGAAGGACCGTATCCCCCCGATGAGCTCACCCATGTGCGAACTTTCCGTGTATACGAAGCGGTGAAAACTACTGCCTATACAACCAACTGTTTGTTGTTCCCCCGCGCACCGCCTCCCGTCCAACAGGTCGTTGTCACTGCCACCTTCACCCAGCCCGCCGATATAATTCTGCGGTCGAGTGGATTTTTCCTCAAACATGTATTAGTATTCAGTGGCTCCCAGCCCCCCACCCTCCTTTTTTCGTTCTGATTTCAGCCATCGAGTCTTTCGCTCTTTGATTAACTGCTCTCCGCCGCATTGCATGTAGATTACCCTAGATGCTACTCCCCTCGTCAGCATGTTTTACTTTACAATCCCGCTGCCCGACGCACATTCCTTTGTTGACGACACTGCATTCCCTTGAATTATTACCACTCAACTGGATTTTATAGCTACCGTCTGTACAATAATAATTCCCAGTACCTGTAAACGCAACAAATATTATAATATCTGAGCGATGACCAGCGTCCAAGATTCAGCTAAATAAGTAGATAAAATGATTGTCTCCTATCTTTTTTTTTTGGTCCACCCACAGGAGATATTGGTGATCCATTCTCGTATCGCATGGGCCAAACTGCGTGTTTCCGGCCCATCCAAACTTGAATACATGTTTTGGACCTCGCGGTCTGAATAAGCATGAAAGCTGACGTCGCCCGTACGCGTAGGCCCACTGCATTAATATCCCTTTCAAACCGACACCACTACCATGCCTGATACATTTGTGCAATCATTTACACATCTCAAAGACAGACCAAAGGCTGATCGTGCACTTCCGATGCTCCAGCGGGTTGCCTCGCTCGTCAAGCCAATAATGCGGAAACATAATTGGGTCCTTCCAGTACTAGCTGAGTTTTTCCCAGATAGTGATAATCTTGTTGGTGGGTACACGCATTGCAGAGTTTGGCATATTATTATTGACTGGTCCACATATGCCAGGACTGAGTGCGTCCCCATTGTTTAACGGCTCGAGCCCTGTGTTGATTCGGTTGGTTGGTCATCACTCAAGATGTCAATATGGGGCAGCAAATATTGCTCAGGCTTCGTCCCGCCCACGCGCCTGATGCGTTTTACGAGGAGGAAGATGTTGTCCAGGTTATGCTCCATGAGGTGCGAATCTTGATCTAAACATCATCACGTCGCATATGACCAGCCTCCACAGCTGACACACAACGTACACGGACCCCATGACGACAAATTCTATAAATTTCTATCCGGACTTCAGGACGAATACGACCAGCTTCAACAGTCCGGGTATGCTGGAGAGGGTTTCTTCTCCAAGGGCCAGCGGCTGGGAGTGAACGTATCCCATGACCTCCCACCACACCTTGCACGCACCAAGACTCTTGAAGCGGCTGAGAAGCGCAGGCAGGTATCAAAGATCTTAGGCACCGGTCAGAATAAGTTGGGAGGCCGCCTCATCATGAAGAACATGACCCCTGCTCAAATGGCAGCCCAAGTAGGTTTTGTGTACTTCCATTTGACGCCAGGCTAATATTTTCAAGGCAGCAGAGAGGAGGGCCCGAGACGAGAAGGCGTGTGCCTCTGGAGCGGTGGCTGAACGTGAGGCTTCCAAGGCTGCGAAGGAGAGCATCAAAGACAGGATCATAGACTTGACCCAAGACGATTCTGATTCCGAGGTCATTATTTTGGACCAAGCTGCACCTGGTCCCCCGCGCGAACCCCGGTCCACTTCAACCTCGACATCGTTGATCCCACCCCCCTTGTCCGAACAAAAACGCGCTCGTGGAAAACCTCTTACGCAACCTCAACTAACTCCAACTATGGAAACATTGATACCTTCACAGTGGGAATGTCAAATCTGCACCCTGCTGAACCAAGCCCACGTGTTGCAATGTGATGCCTGCCTTACCCGGAAACCCCTTGACGATGCTACTGGATGGGTATGCTTTAATTGCGGCTTGACTGGTATGCCGCATGAATACTGGACATGTCAGTCTTGTGGTGTTATGAAGGCTGAGAGCTAAATCCCCACGTCGTAGTGTTGAATCTCACGTCCATCTTGCGAAGGGTACCACAGCATGTATACTCATCTTTAACATCTACGGGAGCAATGTCATCTTCAATATCTTTATATCAGTTTGTGTATCTGTTTCCACTGTTTCCAAAAACGTCGGTGCGTTCGCTTCTAACTCTTCCACGAGAAGCACATCTTCAGGCGTACTTCAGCTGCATAATGCTAAGGAGAGGAAGTGCGATACCTTGTACAGCTGTGAGAAAGAGTGACATTGTAACCCCATTTCTGACTGTCAGTGCTATCAGCGCAAATTTCGGGGATTCCATGGTGCTGGATCGCAACGCTAAACATAGCACCCCAATTAACGCTGGTATCAAGGACGGATCAAAAACCTTGAACATTTATTACAGCAATGCTTGCAAATGTATCGTGAGTACCTACGATATCAGCGCCCAAGATGACATCTGCATCTATATCTCCATCCAACCATGACCGTAGTTGGGGGATAATTCTGGGTCTAACGATATGGCCCAATCTAGGTGGACGCACTGGACCCTTGGATGCGCGGATGATAAATCTCATCAAGTAAAATGTGAAATAGAAGCCAGATTTATTGACAATGACTTACTACAAGGTAGGCCAATATTCTCACGACAACGCTGGAGGACAGTTCCATTGACATCTGTCATCCACAGAGAAGAATTCAGTGCAGAAAAGGTCTGAAGACTGGCCACGGTGATGCCCAGAAATCCGGCCCCAGATCCCAATTCGAGGACCCTCTTTCCTTGGACTAGTTCTGATATATATGAGGGTTGGTATCAATCACCTTGTAAAGCGAGCTTGATGGTACCAGGACGTAAAATAAGATACTGAGCCAGAAGGAAACCAGCCCGCCAAGTTCGCAGACCGGTTGTTCCGCTTTCAATTGTGGTGCGGGACTCAAATAACGTTGTGGTCTTCAATCGTGCCATATCAACGCTTTCGGATTCTTGAGTCATATGAGGATCGCCTTCCAGGTTCCAAAAGTGAGTAACATATGATGGGGATGGGGGTGCTCGGAGTGGAAGGCCAAGGTCACAGGTCCGGCCAAACATATGGGGTTGTGGGGGGCCGAGCGCACTGGTGTATGTTGGCACGGGCAACATGGAAAGGACGTGGCTAACATACGGCCCGGAATGTGGCATCAATTCCACATAGTAATCATATATTCTTGAATCGATCTCAAATTCCTTCAAGGCCCAACCGTTGCGTTATCCATAAACAGGAAGGAACGTGCGTACCTCTATGCTCTCTAAGTGAGTGATGGCCCATTTCCAGAAGTTCTTTTGGTATTCGCGTGAGGGAGGGTAGTCCCGGATATGTGAATTTAGTAGAATGAAGTTGATTAGAAAATCATGGACCAGAACGGGGGATATGTTAGCGGGAAAGCAAAGACGGTTAGGAGGGGTTAGTGAAGAAAATCCCCGCAATAGTTCAAAAAGATCTCGAGGGATATTTTCTTCGGCGACGTCCATTGATTTGAACCAAGCATAATCTAATCTGGAGGCTCGAGAATTGAAATGCTAGCTGGAATGACCGGCCTTAAAGTGATTGCACGTGACCGCCTAAATTCTGCAAATTTTTCACTTACCGTAACCTCTAGAGTCCAATGCTCGCTCACCTCCGCTTGGCCTCACGACCTGTCCGATCATGTTCAAGACCGCTACCACGCCTTGAATGTCGCAAACTATCATCATCACTCCTGAGACAATCCTCTCTTGCACCGGAACCTCCTTCCGAGGAGCCAGAACCAGCCCTCGAGGCAATTGCGGAGGCCCCCGAATCCCAAGGAGGATTGGGGGAGGAAGTCACCAAACCAGAGACTTACAATGAATTCATTGAGGCGATTGGAGCCAGCTTCAAGAATGCTCAGCCACGTAATTGGCTTGGTGGTGAAGTAGTTGAGTTCGTCTCGCATTGCTGCATCTCAGCAACAGAACATCTAACTCCCACATAGCCTTTTCCCATGAACCCATCTTTTAGACCACCTGCTCCGATATCGGACGCACAGCGCTCAAGAATTTATGCCGAGTTCATGATGGATCCTGAAACCAATAGTGTTCGAGCCCTGTCACAGCGATATCATTTGAGCTTGAAGCGTGTTGACGCGATTTTGCGGTTGAAGGGCCTGGAAAATGCATGGATTAAGGTTCGTACACCATTTATGTATTCACAACCATCCTATTGGTGGTCGTATGATGATTCAAAATCGATTAGTCTTTAAGTCGCCTCACGGACATGGTTACAATTATAAAATACATTTTCTGATCTTCTATCTTGTATTCTCACAACATCCTTACTAACTTTGTTTCTTTTGCAGGTATATCATCATATTCGTAGCTTGTCATTGACTAACGCTTTAATCGATTTTTTCCTTTCTCTATCAGGAGGTGGGTAACGCTCCTGTAGTAGCTGTTCATCGTTTCTTTGATGAGTTTATTTTCATTCGCGACATGGAAGTAACCCGTGGTGCCTTACATCACTCGGGTATTGGTTACGATCAATTTCAACCCCATCTGACTTGATACTTTTCCCATCGCTCATACGCATATGCTTACTCTCCATTCTGCAGGGCAAAACTATCCAAACCGGTTTCACTCAGGGTATGGAGAAGATTCTTGGTGTTAAACAGGATGAAGATGTCAGGAACTCACTTGCTAATGGCCAGCACGACTGGACAAGATATGATGTGCACGAAGCTGATACACTCGAAGAAGAGGAGAAACGTGATGCATCGCGACAAAGATATCAACGTCTCTACTGGGAGTCTGTTCCTGAGGATGGTCGGGTTAGTTGATTCTTTCCTTCCATCTTCCATAGATTCGATCTCGCCTCCAGGAACCCATTGTACCCGCGTCTTTGGAGGATGCCAAAAAGAAAGCGCGAAACTTCAGAAAGATGGATGAGAGCCTCAAATCCATGCCGAAAGTAATGCCTCGGATTAAAGACACAGACACTATCAAAACACCCCGCCACAAAGTTCAAATCTCCACGAAGCCCGGCCGTCCTACCATTCGATTCGTGGACGTGGGGGGCAAATTCGTTGACCTTGATGAGCGACTGCACCGTATCGCACGCGCTGAGCGACGCTCGAAAATCAAGGAGAAGAAGTCGGTGGAAAAGAAATCTTTTGGGTCGGAAAGGCGTGCTCATTAATAATACTGTTTATTTCAACCATCATTGCATTCATGTTCTTACACACTACCCCACAATCGTATTTTGCTAATATGCGAACCGGAAATCTAGTCGTTGATTTCCTACATCCTTGGTCGTCTCAAGATATTCCTGTCTCTCCTGGAAAATTCATGCTCAAGCCGAGAATATGAATTGAGAGATATTGGCATTTCCCACCTTCAAGCTCCACTTGTTCCAGATAGCATCCCTGCGTCTGTTGATTGTTGTGTAGAAGAAATATGTGCCGATGTACAGAACAATGTTCATTATGGTTATTGCAATGAGAACACGATTTCCTCGTTTATCTGAAATTTTAATAAGAATCAATATAATCAGATGGGTGGAACCTCACAAAGGGGCTGTTAATCGAGAAGCGCGTTCGTTTTGCAAAAATTGGTGTCATGATATAGCGACTTACCTTGTCGTCTGACCGGTAGATGTTTGCCTAGAGATACAACCACTATCAGCAGGCGAGTCCATCAATGATGAACGGACACATACATAGACGATTGCACCAGCTTGCACGAACATATTGTAGGCGCTGAAATCAAAATACTTAACTTGGTGCAATTTGTTCACCAGAGCTTGACAAACCTCGCTGATATTGTCCTGCATGTATCAGTAATGAGCTTGATTCGCCCACTAAAAAGTGGTGGTGCTGACCTTGTTCGCACACTATTCGAATTCCTGGAGGCCCAGGCAACCTGGATAGGGTGGACGTATGGATATCCAGTGATGAGCGACACCACCGCGAAATAAACCCATTGGGAGGTGTTGCTGTCGAATGTATAAAGCGCGATGAGGAGAGGCAGAGCCCATAACTGTAACACAATTGTGGTGATGAAACGGCTATTAATAACCTCGCTAAGATAGCAGACGAGAGGTAGCAGGACCATTCCGAGCACAGTCGAAGGGATCGTGAGGAGATTCGTTTGGGTTGTATTGAAACCTAGGTTGCGAAGGGACAAGGTGAGGTATGTCTGCGGTGGTCCCACCGGAACTGAAGCGCCAACATTCAGTCATTAATCCTTGGAATACGCGGGTTGAAACCCTAACTGACTCATGTGGACAATTCCAAGGATATAGAGGGGCCAGAGTCTCCAATCTATGAGTGCCTCGTAGATCATTTTTACGCTCATTCCTTGACGATTATGCATATCCGATTTCGTGGGGTCATCTCGAAGAATTCTAGTTTTGAATTATTTGGCGTCATTGATGAGATTATTATTTGACTATCACTGACCTGTTGACTATGATAGTTTCTTCACTATTGAGTATATCAGAATCACAAATTATGTAGGTTCGGACGGATGACGTACCGAGCATTGAACCATCCATTTGGCCTATACCATGCCTTGGTTTGCGTCGGCCCAGGAGGCATCATGAACCAAGAAATGGCACCGATAACAAAGGTAAAGAGACCCTCCAGAAGGAATAGATATCTCCAGCCTTCCTTCCCGCCCACTCCTCGTAGTTGGAGAATCCCAGTCGCGAAGAAGGCGCCGACAATAACGGCCAAATAGTTGGAGACCCAGAAGAAGGCCAGTCGAATGGGAACTAGGCGATCTCAGTCACTGATTCGGACAGGAGGGGCAGTGCTCACGTTCTGTCTTGGTGTAATAATATGATAGATATAACACGACATCAGGTATGAAACCTCCTTGGAGGAATCCCAATAGAAATCTTCGAAGTTAAGCAGAAGACCAACATGTCTTAAAGGCAGCTACCTTGTCACAAGGAAGGAGGTCCTCCCTGTCAACCAGAACTGGCCGAGCGCGACGATGCTCCACAGCATCATCTATAATCAAGTTGCTATAGGTCAAGATGGCCTCCGATTCAAGGCCGATGTACCTGAGCTGGAATCCAAACATCTGGTCCGACCCGCTTCGAGATGAGCTGCGAGGGCAGTTCTGATAGCCTCTGTTAGACGTTGAGTATATGACTGAATATGCTATTGACCTGCGATGAGGAATGACAATCTAGCCAGGATGTTTCCAAGATTGAAGTCGTCCGTGGTCAGGTTGAGGTCGTCCAGAAAATTGTCAGAATTCGCTTGGGAAATGTTGCTCCTGTCAATGTCAAGTGCGAAAAACATCAAAGAGCTCCACATCAGAACTCGATAGTCGATCTTTCGGACAATGCGCTGCTGTGGATGAGGGTGTATTGGTTGTGTTATTTTCGGAATACATACAATTTCTTCTCTCCAGGTCCATCGAGCAGCAGGATCGAATCTATGAGTATTTTCATATTCTTTTGGTGGACGATAGACTTCCAAGGTGGCTGGGTCGTCGAATACGGATGGTTGCGTGGCAATGGAATCTAGATCCCGCGGGGGTTGTCTCCATCTCTTCCAGAGCCCAGCTGGTCTATTGTCCAGCGGTTTGGTAGTTAGAAAATCATCCTCAGCAATGGAAGTCTCAACGGGGCTGAAACCACCCTTGTCACTTGCACTATCGGTCGGTGAAGGAAGCATCCCTGATTTCGGAGGGGCCAAGGTGAACATAGTGTTATCTTACCTAAATAGCTGGACGAGATGTATCAATCATCTAATATTGCGCACCGCCAGCTCAAGATTGCGCGATTGGAGTGGTCGGCGAGTTTATACATATAGACTTGGCAGGTGACCATACGGATGTTAAAAATGACTTCAAGACCAATTAGGACGCAATTAGCTTCCCCCCTAGGAGCTGAGGATACCCTGCGGGGTTATATCGTATCAGATAAGTTGGTCACCGGCGAGGCATGCCACGTCCCTGTCCTCGCTCGTTGTGAAGCGCCAGACGGAGCCTTCGGGCCAGGATTTTGCTAAGAATAATGGTTTGAGACGGCAAGCTGGTACATGAAGTGGACATACAGCTTCGCTCTGGGGGTTTCTCACAGTCTCATCGATACTCAAAATCAAGCAGGCTGCCTCGGCAGCACTGCTAACGGCATTGGTCTTGATAAGACTTGGCTCCCACACGAACGCGTCCATGTTATTTCGCACGCCCGATGCGCCATCAACATCGACACCGAACCATTTCTCCCCACTGGCATGTTTCATTCGCAATTTGTTGAGAATGTCTGTGGAATCGAGGCCCGCGTTGTCGCATATCTGTCTTGGAATGATCTCGAGGGCTTTTGTGAATGCAGTCATCACCTATGGATGGATGAGCGTGTATCCGGATGAATGCAGACAACTCTATCTATTGGTGCATCAGTATCGCCGCGTTCGCCTCCTGGGGGAAATATGCAAACTTCGATTGTTCCTCCTCCCGCCACAACCTCGCCATTCTTGTTTCGCAACCATGATGGCATCATGTAAACTCCTCTCGATCTCTTTAATGAATTGCTCCGCACAGCCGCGGAGCACAAGTGTGCAAATTTTAGCTCTGGGACATTCTTCAAACATATTACATCGTTCGCCTCCAATTTGTCGCTCGTCAAATGCGCCGCATGTCCCAAGGTGCTCCCGGGAGATGTCTGGGTGTGTTGGTTGTGTTGTTCCGCTGACTGCTTGCACTGCTCTTCGAAGGTCACCAGCAGCAACGCGGCCGACACAAAAAATATCACAATCAGGAAACCACTGGGTCGCCAGATCCCGAGGCAGACTTACTGGACCCTGTCCGGGATAAGATGGTACCCGCTCGGGGAGTTGCAATCTCGGATTTTTCCGGTGAGAACCCCCTGGCTTTCTCCAACCCCTTGCTGGTTCGGTCACAGTCACGTGTCACACAAGGCCCGACGAGAGGCTGGACTGTAACCTCTGGTGCCTCCGCTTGGCCTCACGACCTGTCCGATCATGTTCAAGACCGTTACCATACTTTGAATGTCGCAGCTTAGCTATCATCATTGCTCCTGAGACGATCCCCCTTACACCGGGGCCCCCGGATGGATTGGGGGGAAAGTCACCAAACCAGAGACTTACAATGAATTGGAGCCAGCTTCAAGAATGCTCAGCCACGGAATTGGCTTGGTGGTAAAGTAGTTGAGTTCATCTCGCATTGCTGCATCTTAACAACAGAATATCTAATGCCCACCCGGATTAAAGACACGAGCACTGAACACCCCGCCACAAAGTTCAAATCTCCACAAAGTTCGGCCGTCCTACCATTCGATTCGTGGGCCTTGATGAGTGACTGCACCGTATCGCACGTGCTGAGCGACGCTCGAAAATCAAGGAGAAGTCGGCAGAAAAGAAATCCCTTATATTGGAAAGGCGTGCTCATTAATACTGCTTATTTCCATCAATTCATGTTCCACACACTACCCCACAATCTGCTAATATGCGAACCGGAAAATCCAGTCGTTGATTTCCTACGTCCTTGGTCGTCTCAAGATATTCCTGTCTCTCCTGGAAAATTCATGCTCAAGCCGAGAATATGAATTGAGAGATATTGGCATTTCCCACCTTCAAGCTCCACTTGTTCCAGATAGCATCCCTGCGTCTGTTGATTGTTGTGTAGAAGAAATATGTGCCGATGTACAGAACAATGTTCATTATGGTTATTGCAATGAGGACGCGATTCCCCCGTTTATCTGGAAATTTTTAGTAAGAATCGCTAATGAAATAGGCGAAACCTCACAAAGGGGCTGTTGACCAAGGGCGCGTCCATTTTATATAAAAAATTGGTGTCATGATATAGCGACTTACTTTGTCGTCTGTCCGGTAGATGTTTGCCTAGAGATACGGCCCTATCAGCGGGCGAGTCTATCAATGACAAATGGACATACATAGATGATTCCACCAGCTTGCACGAACATATTATAAACGCTAGGTTTAAAATGCTCAACTTGGTGCAATTTGTTCACCAGAGCTTGACAAACCTCGCTGATATTGTCCTGTATGTATCATTAATGAGGTTGGTTCACTCTCTGTGGGGTGGTGATGCTGACCTGGTTCGCACACTATTCGAATTCCTGGAGGCCCAGGCAACCTGGATAGGGTGGGTGTATGGATATCCAGTGATGAGCGACACCACCGCGAAATAAACCCATTGGAGGTGTTGCTGTCGAATGTATAAAGCGCGATGAGGAGAGGCAGAGCCCATAACTGTAACACAATTGTGGCGACGAAACGGCTATCGACAATCTCGCTAAAATAGCAGATGAGGGGTAACAAAACCATTCCAAGCACGGTTGAAGGGACAGTGAGGAGATTCGTTTGGGTTGTGTTGAAACCTAGGTTGCGAAGGGACAAGGTGAGGTATGTTTGTGGTGGTCCCACCGGAACTGAAGTGTTAACATTCGGCCATTAGTGCTTGGAAAGTGCAGACCAAAAACCAACTGACTTAAGTGGACAATTCCAAGGATATAGAGGGGCCAGAGTCTCCAATCTATGAGTGCCTCGTAGATCATTTTTATACTCATTCCTTGGCGATTATGCATATCCGATTTCGTGGGGTCATCTCGAAGAATTCTAGATTGGAATTAGTATTTGGCGCCAATGGGATTCTAGTTTTACTAACCTGTTGACCATGATAGTTCTTCACTATTGGGTATATCAGAACAAAAATATATATAGGTTCGGACGGGTAACGTACCGGGCATTGAACCATCCATTTGGCCTATACCATGCCTTGGTTTGCGTCGGCCCAGGAGGCATCATGAACCAAGAAATGGCACCGATAACAAAGGTAAAGAGCCCTCCAGAAGGAATAGATATCTCCAGCCCTCCTTCCCCCACTCCTCGTAGTTGGAGAATCCCAGTCGCGAGGAAGGCGCCGACAATAACGGCCAAATAGTTGGAGACCCAGAAGAAGGCCAGTCGAATGGGAACTAGGCGATATCAGTCACTGATTTGGACGGAGGGGCAGTGCTCACGTTCTGTCTTGGTGTAATAATAGGACAGATATAACACGACATCAGGTATGAAACCTCCTTGGAGGAACCCAATAGAAATCTTCGAAGTTAAGTAGAAGCCAACATGTCTTAAAGGCAGCTACCTTGTCACAAGGAAGGAGGTCCTCCCTGTCAGCCAGAACTGGCCGAGCGCGACGATGCTCCACAGCATCATCTATAATCAAGTCGCTTAGGTCAAGATGCCTCCAATTCAAGGCCGATGTACCTGAGCTGGAATCCAAACATCTGGTCCGACCCGCTTCGAGATGAGCTGTGAGGGCAGTTCTGATCCCCTTGTGTTAGATGTTGAATATGTGACTGAATACACTATTGACCTGCGATGAGGAATGACAGCCTGGCCAGGATGTTCCAAGATTGAAGTCGTCCGTGGTCAGATTGAGGTCGTCCAGAAAATTGTCAGAATTCGCTTGGGAAATGTTGCTCCTGTCAATGTCAAGGGCGAAAAACATCAAAGAGCTCCACATCAAATCGATAGTCGATCTTTCGGACAATGCGCTATACCGTGGATGAGGATGTATTCATTGTGCTATTTTCGGAACAACATACAATTTCTTCTCTCCAGGTCCATCGAGCAGCAGGATCGAATCTATGGGCATTTTCATATTCCTTTGGTGGACGATAGACTTCCAAGGTGGCTGGGTCGTCGAATACGGATGGTTG
Organism: Infundibulicybe gibba; assembly: GCA_015501065.1. Lineage (NCBI taxonomy): Eukaryota > Fungi > Basidiomycota > Agaricomycetes > Agaricales > Omphalinaceae > Infundibulicybe > Infundibulicybe gibba. The sequence continues at coordinate 2,016,121 of JADNYI010000001.1, forward strand.
CGTGGCAATGGAATCTAGATCCCGCGGGGGTTGTCTCCATCTCTTCCAAAGTCCACCCGGTTCATTGTCCGGCGGTTTGGTAGTTAGAAAATCATCCTCAGCAATGGAAGTCTCAACGGGGCTGAAACCACCCTTGTCACTTGCACTATCGGTCGGTGAAGGAAGCATCCCTGATTCTGGAGGGGCCAAGGTGCGGGAACATAGTGTTATCTCACCTAAATAGCTGAACGAGATGTATCAATCATCTAATATTGCGCACCGCCAACTCAAAATTGCGCGATTGGAGTGATCAGCAAGTATATGCATATAGACTTGGCAGGTGACCATACGGACGTTAAAAATGACTTCGAGATACAATTAGCTTCTTTTCTAGGAACTGAGGACACGCTACACGGTTGTATCATATCAGATGTGGCGGTCACCGGCGGGGCATGCCACGCCCTCGTCCCCGAAGTGCTCGCTGTGCAGCGCCAGGCGGAGCCTTCGGGCCAGGATTTTGCTAAGAATAATGGTTTGAGACGGCAAACTGGTACATGAAGTGGACATACAGCTTCGCTCTGGGGGTTTCTCACAGTCTCATCGATACTCAAAATCAAGCAGGCTGCCTCGGCAGCACTGCTAACGGCATTGGTCTTGATAAGACTTGGCTCCCACACGAACGCGTCCATGTTATTTCGCACGCCCGATGCGCCATCAACATCGACACCGAACCATTTCTCCCCACTGGCATGTTTCATTCGCAATTTGTTGAGAATGTCTGTGGAATCGAGGCCCGCGTTGTCGCATATCTGTCTTGGAATGATCTCGAGGGCTTTTGCGAATGCAGTCATCACGAGCTGTAGTTTCCCAGGAATGGATAGGGCATGTTTCCGGATGAATGCAGACAACTCCATCTATCGATGTATCAGTATCATCGTATTCACCTCCTAGGAGAAATATGCAAACCTCAATTGCTCCTCCTCCCGCCACAACCTCGCCATTTTTGACGGCTCGTTTCACAACCATGATGGCATCATGTAAACTCCTCTCGACCTCTTCAATGAATTGCTCCGCACCGCCGCGGAGCATAAGTGTACATGTTTTAGCTTTTGGGCATTCTTCGAATACGTTATATCGTTCGCCTCCAATTTGTCGCTCGTCAAATGCACCGCATGTTCCAAGGTGCTCCCGGGAGATGTCTGAGCATGTTGATTGTATTGCTCCACCGACTGCTTGCACTACCCTTCGAAGGTCACCAGCAGCAACGCGGCCGGCACAGAAGATATCGCGATCAGCAAACCACTGGGTCGCCAGATCCCCGATGGGCAACTTGCTGAGGACGACCTTAGCACCCGTCTTCTCAATGGCTTCCAGTTTTCTGTAGATGATCTCCCATTCCGCATCAACGATGGCTTGGTAATCAGAAACGGCGTCCACTCGGACTTCCGCATTGTCTTTCTCAGCTTTGAGCTCAAGTTCGACATTGAGGCAGAGTATGAGGGGGTCCTTGAATTGTTTGGGTTGTTGCTCTGCACCTGCATATGTAAATGTCTTTTTGAATGCAACACCTTTGACGAGAAGCGAGTCTTGCATGCCGCCCCCGGCGATTTTTTTTACCCCAATCAATGACTCATCCAAATCGTTTTGGTCAAGACATAACACGGCCTCCACGACCATGTTCGAGAAGAATGGCTTTTCGGAATGAATCAACTTTGAGGACATTGAAGTTGATGCACATTTCATGAGCAAAGATCGGAAACGCCTGCAATTGGTTTGGTTAGTTCTCTATGCATGGAGAATGCATCATACTCTGGATCTGATTTATCAACCGTGATTTGCATTTCCTTTATCCGATCGATGGCCTACAGGAATCAATAAATTTGCGAGCCTAGGAAATGGGTGACGCGTACGAGTTGCGACGCTTTTCGGAAACCTTTCATGATGATGTGCGGGCTGACACCTTCTTCGATGAACCCTTTTACCTCCTTAAGGAGCTGTGCTGCTAACAGCACAACACTAGTCGTCCCATCACCAACCTCCGCATCTTGTGCGCGCGCAATGTCAACCAATGTACGAGCGGCAGGGTGGACGATATCAAGTAGCTTAAGGATTGTAGCACCATCGTTAGTGATCTGGGCCTCGCCGCGGTCTGAAACAATTAGTTTATCCATTCCTCGGGGCCCTAGGGTGCTCGACAATGTTTCTGCGATTGCGAGGCACGCCGCGATATTTGAAAGCAGTTGCGGATTTCCCTGAGAAGTATCGGTACCTTCCCGGAGGAGGACCACCGTAGGTTGCTACAAATTTTAAATGTTACTCTCTGAGGATGTTTAGTGTTTTCTCACCATTGGGAGGCCGCGTTGCATTTTGTGTGTTGAGTTAGATTGTGAAAGGCGATTATCTTGAGTCGCTCCAGTGTAATTGCTAGCTTGGTCTTGTTTGTTTCACGCGTCGCGTTTGGTCGTGTCGAGTCAATTTCAAACGCGTTTAGACTTGCACTAACATATAAAATTCATCCTACTTATGCCGGACATGGAAACTTCTGGTGGCCCCTCTGGGCTATTCTTTGCTGGATCGGACGAGGACGAGGAGGTCATCCGTACACAACTCCCTGAAAAACTGGCTGCATCTTCATTGGTAGACGATCGTCGCGACGTACCGCCAATACCAGCGGAAGGCCTTTTTCTGGCTGACAGTGGGGACGAGGAGGATTTCTTGCAGCTTGGATGTTCGCCACAGAAACGGTCAGCAAGGTCTCAGGATCCTGATTACGACAGTGACATCAATGCCCCCATATTTGACGCGCCTCGAGCTTCGAGCGTAAGTGCTACATCGGAACATATATCAATATCTTCTGGATCTTCGACCCCTGAGAGGCAGAAAAATATTGCACCTCCTACAAAAAAGCGCCGCCTATTGTCTCCACCTAAACCTCTGGAGGCGCCGGCGCCCAATTTGCGCAGCTATCTCGGTGATATCCTGATACCAAATGCGTGGAGCAATGTTTCGGGAAAGGGATACGTCAAGAGAAATGACTCTTTCAAGATACAGCGCGATATACAGGACACCGATAGTAAACCTTTCAAGAAGCGGAAAACTACCAATGATCTTGTCGTCAGTCTGGTTAATACTCGCGGTTTTGGTCTGTACTCCATCCATTTCTGGGTGAAATGTGCTAACACGCTGCTAGAGTTTGGCCGGCTTCCCACCGAGGACTCGACCTGGATATCAGCACTATTAGATTTGGGTGAGGGATATCTTTCCGTCATGTATTGCACATATAACATTATGTTTTAGGCATTATAGAATTTCAGGGAATTATGACCGATTGCCCAGATAAACTTACTACTGGAGCCGATCTCATCATTACTCTTCGCGCGTTTCTCCTCCCCTCTGCTTTTAGGCCGCCTTCTGTATCGAAGGAGGATCAAAAACTCAGGATTAATGAAGATGCTATAACAGAGGATGAAAAGTGAGTTCATTATAACCCCGAATACAACATAACCCAATCCCAGTGAAAGGAAGCTTCAGGGGCGCAAAAATGCCATCGTCAAGTTATTTGATATTATTGGTTTGAAGCCTCAAGCGGGTGCAAATTTGACTGGGAGGAAATCAGATGAGCAAATACAGGATGACGTTATGAAGCATGCAGCACGACGCAAACCCAACAAGATAAAAGAAGTTGTCGGTGATGGTGAAGAAATCGAGGTTGAGGATGGAGAAGAGCTGTCGGGGAATGACCTTGATATGATATACAAGAGGTCAGACCCGTGAATCTCGCTGTACAGAAAATTTTAACAGGAAGAATAGGGCACAATTTCATGACCGTACCATGGGCGAGATGGAACCTGCCGATAGCTTCACCCTCACTTTGCGCGGCTATCAAAAACAAGCACTATTGTTTGTCCTTCTATGTGTCTCAGGTCTGGTATACTGAAGTTATCCAATAGTTGGATGCACTCACTAGAGACCGGAAAAATGGATGCTCGTGAAGCATCCTCTATGCATCCACTGTGGAGCGAGTATGTTTACTGCCCCCTTCCCCTTCGGTGGTTGTTGATACCATCACTAGGTATGTCTTCCCTCAAGAACCCTGCGCAGAAGGGGAACCCATTGACCTGACGGCGGACGACAAATTCTTTTACTTTAATCCTTACTCCGGGGAGCTTAGCCTACAATTTCCCAAGGCTGAGAGGAATTGTAGAGGGGGAATACTTGCGTATGTTTCTCACATTTATCTCGGATGATCACAGCCTAATGCGATTCAAAGCGATGGTGATGTTCCTTCATATTGCCTTGGTTTTAATTATTGATACCAGAGCATGGTGGGATGATTCTCTAGAAAGTGCGTATTTAAGTAATCCCCTCTAGTGGATCTTAACATTTCTTGTAGTGGGCATGGGCAAGACGATAATGCTGTCCGCCCTCATTCAAACAAACCTTCCGACCGCCAGTGAATTTATCGAGGAACCAACTGCACCATCAAAGAAGCGACAGATCAAATTAAACAGCGCTTTTCGAATTGTACCCCGAAAAGAAGCGAAAAAAGCTGCTCTGCCTTCAGCTACGTTGATAGTTGCACCCACGTCTCTGTTATCACAATGGTCCGAAGAAATCCAACGATCCAGCAAACCGGGATCTGTCGACGTCATGATATGGCATGGCCAAAACAGACTCGACTTGGAATCATTCATTGAGAGGGACGGTGATGATGATGACGACGACGACGACGTGATGAAACCAATTAAAGTGGTCATCACGTCATATGGCGTCCTGGCATCAGAACATAGCAAACCGGATAAACCTGGAATGGCAAAATCACCAGTGTTTGAAAGTGAGCTTCGGTTTTGGAATGGGATCGATGCTAACAGGAGGCATTCTCTTAGTTGATTGGCTAAGGATTGTCCTCGACGAGGCGCATTCATGTAAATCCCGCACAAGCAAAACTGCGAAAGCTGTCTATGCCCTCCAGGCGCGGAGGCGGTGGGCTGTCACTGGTGAAGACCACCAGTTTTACCCCGAAACTACCAACTTATCTTCCCAGGTACCCCAATCGTCAACAAGCTGGAGGACTTGTTCTCTCTACTGTACAGCTGTTTCTTCCCCGTTCTTAATTGCCCTGACTAATCAATCCACGACGCAGAAAATTCCTAAACTTCAAACCTTGGTCCAACTTTTCCTTTTTCCGCTCGTTCGTTCCCTAGTTGTCGTTGATTTGCGTGTCCTGACATCGGGATAGGTTTATAACGCTACCATTTCTGGCTCATGATCCCAAGGCCATTGAGGTGGTTCAAATTATCTTGGAAAGTATACTCCTCAGGCGAGAGAAGACTATGCGCGATACCGATGGGAATCGAATTGTAGAACTCCCTTCAAAAGAGGTAGGTTCCCGTCGGGGTGAGCGCCCTAGCCAACTCTGACGCCCCATTATGTATAGGTCACAGTCGAGAACTTAGAATTCTCACCGCTTGAGCGCAAAATATATGATTCAATTTATTTATCAGCGAAACGTAGTTTCGAGCAGTTAAATGCTAAAGGTCTCGTGAGCAAAAATTATACCCATATTTTAGCCATGATAATGAGGTCGGATCCCCTCGATTATCTATACTTCTATCTACTTACTTTATTTCGTTAGACTGAGACGGGCAGTCCTCCACCCCAGTCTTGTTCTAACTTCCGATAATAACCAGTCGGAGATAAAGAGTGATACAGTGGATTTGAATGAACTCATCAAACGTTTCACAGGCAGCGATGAGGGTGGTTCGAAAAATGCCTTCGCTGAAGATGTTGTGCTAAAGCTCGCCAGCGAAGAAGTTTCGGAGTGCCCCATCTGCATGGATGTGATGGACGCCCCCATGATATTACCGGAGTGTATGCACAAATGGTTGGTCACCCTCGTCTCGTCAAATAATTCGCCTGAATCGGCTTTCAGCTGCAAAGATTGCATTCTTGCGTACATTGCTACATGTGAAGAAAAAGGCGACGTTCCCCGCTGTCCAACATGCTCATGTGGTCATTTAAAGGTTGTTTACGATCTCCCGCCTCAAAAAATTTCTACTCACTACCGCTAGGGAAAGGAGCTCCTTGAGGTTGTGCGAAAAGCAGACGCCTCGGGCTTGAAATCCCAGGAGGTCGTTTTGCGACGAAATGACTTCCAATCCTCCATCAAATTGCAAGCATTGGTCCAAAATCTACGTACATCTAATTCTCTATATATCGTTTTCAGTAACACCAACGAGTTCCCTAGAGAGGCTTCGTGACCAAGATCCATGTTTCCGCGCTGTGGTGTTTTCCCAGTTCACTAGCTTTCTTGATCTCATCCAACTGGTCCTGAAACGGGAAGGTTATGAGCACTACCGTTTTGATGGCTCAATGGATGTGAAGAAAAGAACAGCCGCCATCTCCGAGTTCAAGGCGCCGTCAAGGAAACCCAAGGTGCTCATTGTCAGCTTGAAGGCAGGCGGTGTCGGACTCAATGTCAGTTCCTCGTGTTCTTGGATCAGTAGCTATTTACTTAGCACGCTTCTCTCTGCACAGCTCACAACTGCAAACCATGTATTTATGGCGAGCCTATTTTTGTGTGGGTTCGCCATTATGTTGACGCTTGTATACCCTCATAGATGGATTGTTGGTGGAATGCGGCCACTGAAAACCAAGGTGAACCTACCCCTGTGTTAACCATCACCTCCATTTATAATTATGATTCATTGCCTAGCCATCGACCGTGTTCACCGAATCGGCCAAGAGAAAACCGTCTATGTAAAACACTTCATTGTAAGTTTAATAATCAGCCTGACTTATCCATCCCAAGTTTATAATGTTATAGGTTAGCAACACGATTGAGTCGCGGATTTTACGGATACAGAAACGCAAGACCGCGATCGTGAAAGAGGCATTCAAGGGAAGTGGGTCGTCAGCTAAAGGTCCTGACACCGATCCAGACAGCATTGAGAACTTGAAGATCATGTTTGGCGATGAAAGTCTCGATATCTGAGACCTGAAGGCCTGTACACGACCACCCACATGTATAACTTGCATCAAGTTCGTGATACCAAAACTACCCAATCCCTGTCCTCATCCCAGAATCTAAAATAGGCTGCCGCCCACCACGCCTTGTGATTGAATCAGGCCCGCGAATACCTACCAAATACGCCAGTCACTAGACATTTGTCGCGTCGCCATAGCCATCGTCTGTTGCATATCTGCCCCATCAACCTATGTGGAAGCTCACCCCGCTATGATACTCGCCCAATTGATACCTCCAAGCGGCACACCCATACTGCCGATAGACCAAAGATTTGCTAGACTGTATCATATTCCACACTACCTCCGATGAATATCCATTCTCCACTCCCCACCGAAAATCGCGTTGCGTTCAATCTGCACGTAGAAATATGTGCCACTGAGCACACCTACTAGTTCAAGCCATTTTTAGGACAACGGCCGCTTGACCATATGGCCGAAACCTCTTCGAAAGAGGAGGCTAGCAACGAATCTTCTACCGTTGCATGACCACCAAAGCAATCAAGACGGATACAAGGACTTTAATATGGACGGGAGGATCATGAATACAGGCTGTTCGCTCACAGCGCTTTTCAGGTACATAGGACATGAAGAATAGATACGTTCATGGGCTTATTACATATGGAATATGTTATTGCGATAATGGGCTCCGCGTGTGGTGATGTAATATGTATAGATATATGACTATGCGGTTGGAAGGGAATGTGATCGTGGGGGATCGAGGAGGCGAAAGATGAGTGCTGAGCAGCGAGATCGAAAGAAGGAAATACATCTATTGATGGTGAATTCCAGCCGCCGCTTCAGCTCGCGACACCTCCTCCTGTAGGGCATCTCGTCCCTCTTCGAGCCAACGGCAGTACTCAACCGCGCGGAAGAGCACTCCACTCTTGCCTTTGGTTTGCCCCTTCCCGCGGCTACCGCTCCCCTTTGGTCTCCCTCGCGTTGGCATCCCTATACCAGGTGCACCAGCTGGTGCAAGTAAACTGATCAACTGAGCGTAGCCGTCGCGGATGGCATTACGGCGCTTTTGTTCGGACATAATATGATTGAGCCGCTTTTGGGGTGTCGATAACAGCGGCTTTGAACGGGGCGTTCCTTGGGCCAGGTTCGACTTGTCAATTCCGTTCGTAAAGGTCGGCGAGGTCGTTGAAGATGAATCTGACGTGGTGCTGTGGGCGCGATTGACGCCCATCCCATCGAAATCATAGGATGACTCTTCAGGGGGTGGATTATGCAACATGTGTGCCCTGGAGGTGGATGATCGTGTGGTGGGCTTTGCGCGCGTTGAGGTTGACGGTTCAGGGCGGTGTTGAGATGGGGATTGGAATAGGGTGCTAGGGAATTGGGGATATATTCATTGTATGGGGGTTCCTTGTTTTCAAAATCCCAGGTATATGTGCCGAAATTATCAAGGAAGCCAAAGATGTCGGTAGTCTCAGCTGGAGAGAAGAGATCTGCGGAGGATGGCAGAGGTGGTGGGTTGGGGAAGAGATTCGAGAGAGAAGGATCGAATGTGAATTCGAAATCTGAAAAAGGGACTGGGGGATGGAGGGGGGAATTGGACATGGTGAAGTTGTACTGGAGGTTAGGAGACGAGCGCGCTACATGTTTATGTTAAAAGTGAGATAGACCCGGGTGTCGGGTTACCTCGAACCGGAATGTTTATCTAATGGGATCACGGCATAGTCCGGGGAGGTGCCGGAGGGAGACCGCGCAATTGCCCTCCGTGTGCTTGCCGCTTACTGCTGAAATGTCGGCCCTCCCCACAGACGAACCGGCCCAAGACGCACCGCCGTCGATCGATACTCAACAATTGCAACAACAATTACAGCAGCAGCACCCACAGCAGGATGTTAATGTTCAGTCCATACAGCCCGGCCAGAGTATCTCAACCCCTTCAGACACCGGCCGCAAACGTAGGTTCCGAGTCTCCCATCTCATTTCCCCTCTTGCCGACCGGTTCCTGACCTCTCTTTGATCGCCAGCCAAAGCACCGTCCGTCCGCAGAGCATGTGTAGCATGTCACTCTGGAAAAACAAGATGCAGCGAGGTCTTGCCTTGCCAGGTCCGTCCGGCATCACACTTTCTCCTCCCCTTCATAACCAACTTCCCTCCTCACCAGAGCTGTCTCAAGAGGGGTCTTGGGGCAACATGTGCTTATCCTGACCCAGATGCCCAAGATCATCAGACGCATCACACGCCTGGTACGTCAGATGCCTCTGGTTGCCAACCCACCCTCTTCTCATCCGCCGCCGTATCTAGCCCCGGCTGTCCAATCGTTCGCTCCGCCACCAATGTACGCCACCATACAAGGAACTCCCAATCTATCTCACCAACAATACTATGATTACAACGGTACCTTCACTGGGGCCTCAACGTCAACATTCCGCCCCAACAAACGGCCTCGCAACCTCACAGAAGAAGAAGCCGCTGCCATCACACGTAACTTCAGTCGCGGCGACTTTTACGTCGGTAACAGTGCCCCTGTCCGCATAGACCCTCGGCTGCCTGTTCGCCTTACGCTCGGTGAAGGCGATCACGTTCATTTCACTGTTGGCGAGGCTCTCCTCTAAGTCCCGCTATTTATTCTTGGCTTTGTGGATCTATGGCTCTCATATCTATGTCGTATCTTGTTTCACCATCTTGTAGCGCCCCCATCTTCTTTGCTGTAAGACTTGTAATCACTGGATGGATGTTGTGATGCCTATACTCGAAACATGTTCTAAATTGATGTAGGTCTCTTGTACAAGAGCATGTTAACTCCCAAAAAGGTCGTCCTTGTCCAACCGTTTAACAGCCTTCCTGATTTAGGGAAGGAAACTGCCATCAATGCATAGATACCCATGTGGTCTCAAGCTGTTGACCCACTCACAAGACATTTACGCGGAGATATAACTACATGTTACCATGGATTCAGTTCAAAAATACTGAGATGGAAGCCAAATTCCACAGCCCACTGGTTCCTACCAGTAACGACGCATGGCGGACCATGGCAAGCGATCAGTGACTCGTGGACTTGGGAATATTTCTGCTTGTTGTCATATAATCATATGCCGTTATCAATTTAATCAATCTCAACACATCTGCTTGAATATACACCCTATTCCTATCTATGATATTTTCCCGCTGACAACAGAACAACTATACTATGCACCCAGGACCGGGGTGCCGGGTGGCTCAAGCCGTGATGCTATTCAACACCCAATATCTACCTCATCAAATACTAAAATTGGTAATAGGAGAGAGGACCCATATTTGTTCTTGTTACCCTTCCATGCTTCCGACCAACAAACCATAATCTAGTTGATGATCGAAGCCTAGACTCTGCCAAAACTTTCAACAATCTGAATTGCGAAATCTCAGTAATATCAATGGTGATAATCCTAGCCCCTAAGCCCCAAAGTTCTCATATCACACACCCTCCTCTGTGCCCGAGCCTTATTTGAGTTCGCACCTTCGGAATTCTGTCAGACATGATATGGGGACGAGCCCTCACTTGATAATCGATGTTCAGCTGCTAGCGCAGCTGCCAATGAAGTAAATCTAGATGTGGCCGGGTCGGCATACAGAGTTTTCGTGGTGTGCTCAATTCCATCTATACGCGGCTAGATAATTACCAGCCAAAGCTGCTACGTCTACAAGATTCTAGGCACAAAATTTTGGGATATCCCTTTCGTCCGTTGATTGGCAGCTTAGTAAATGGGTTGATTGAATGTGCAAAATACTCATAATCTATTGAGTTTATTGCTGGGAATCTTTGGCGGGCTTAGGACTCGGGGAGCGTCCAAGTAGACGCCGGATCGCCCCTGAATTATATTGAATTCATAATTGCCAAATATAGAATCTTGTCACGAGGAAGCGGCCAATTACACAAACGGGTGCCATCCGTTCTGGTCAGCTTGTGTTTAGTTAGAGCTCTTCCCGATCTACCTACCTAAATCTTTCAAATACCTTCATCCCTCTCGTAACCCCCATAACCCGCCACACATCTACACGAGGCTCTTAGTTTCGCCATTCTTATTCCTCAATCGCGGGGTAACAGAGGTGGCTGACAATCTAAAGGAGAGGAGGCAGAGGTCACTACTCGAGACGCGCGGTGAATTGTCAACTCGCTATTGGTATAAGGACATCCGGATACTATGGTGAGCACTGGGCCCTTTACTATATCAAATCACCGTCGATCTGATTGACTTGACCATTGAATGTAGTCGGACTCGCATCATCAAGATCCCGAGGAATTCTATGTTAAACAGGATAGAATCGGTATATCACATTTATTTCCGCCAGCTTAATTTTTGATGCCGACATCACATAGGCAAGGGATCCTTCGGTGAAGTCTACAAAGGGTACTCCATCCTTATGTCCCCTATTCTCAAGAGTTTACCGCATCCTCTTTTAGATATGATAAGAGGACGCAAAAGACCGTAGCCATCAAGATAATTGATCTCGAGAGTGCTGAAGATGAGATTGAAGACATCCAACAGGAGATTCAGATTCTTTCCCAGCTAGATTCGCCTCATGTTACAAAGTTCGTTCGTATTGGGCCGTTCTTGAACGTAGGAGAATTGACAAGAGAATACATCAAGGTATCACGGATCTTACCTCAAAGGATCTAATCTCTGGATAGTTATGGAGTGGGTACTAAAGAATACTCGTTGATTCTCATTAAGCACACCTCTTCAGGTATTGCTCCGGTGGTTCATGTTCAGATCTTGTGTGTATCTCGTCTATTTGTCCGTTTGAAAAAATCTTATAGCCTCTTAGATGAAACCTGGTGTGTTCCGGGAGGAGTATATCGCGATCATAGTCAGGGAACTACTCCGAGGATTAGAATATCTCCATACTGAGGGTAAACTTCATCGCGACATCAAAGGCAGGCCCCACACGCTTTCATGTCGGTGCCACATATTGATGTTCTTATCTTAGCTGCCAACATTTTATTATCATCAGGAGGTGAAGTCAAGTTAGCCGATTTTGGGGTATCGGGCCAGCTTTCTGGGACGCTATCCGCGAAGAAAAATACCTTTGTGGGGACCCCTTACTGGATGTCACCAGAAGTTATCAAACAAAGTGGATATGACCACAAAGCCGACATATGGAGCCTAGGTATCACTGCAATTGAATTAGCGAAGGGCGAACCACCATACGCAGAACTTCATCCCATGAAGGTGGGATTTACGAGGCTCGAGTGATCGTATCGGTTGACGTGCTCATGCAGGTATTGTTTTTGATTCCAAAAAACCCTCCTCCTGTTCTCGATGGGAACTTTTCGAAGCCCTTCCGGGAATTTGTTGCATATTGCCTACAGCGCGATCCTCGAGAGGTGTGTCGCTAGTCTTCTTTTCCTTCAGTTTGCCAAACTGTTGGACTTCAGCGCCCGACAGCACGAGAACTTTTGAAACATAAGTTCGTTAAAATGGCCAGGAAGACTAGCTATCTAACCGAGCTCATTGATCGCCACGAGAGATGGAAAGCGGAAGGGGGTGAGCGGCAAGATGACGATGAACGCGATGCTGTGGCTGAAGTGTAAATCGACGTCAATTGTTTCCATGGACGCCGTATTGATATGGTCAACTAGAGCATCCAATGGAGATCCCGAAGACCTATGGGACTTTGGTACAGTTCGCCATGCCAGCCGGCAAGCAACAGTTGGGCGCTCGCAGAACCATGTTCAGGTGTCAGGACCTCCGTTAACATGGGAGAACAACGGCACAGCCCGATCTGACGGTTCCAGTACCTCGTCTGCCACTCGGCATGGCTCTGGGTCCTCGGGATCGTCAAAATACGGCTCTTCTATTAATACCAAGGGCGAGCTGCCGCCCCTGCCCCCGTCAGCTCCGCCAACACCGAAAAGATTTGACCAATCGACGGTAAGACATATGCCCGCCGAGGGCACCGTCTCTAGCCAGCGTACAATTCATAAGGAACCCTCCGATGAATACGAGGATTACGATGATCAATACGTGGATGATCCTGCTCGAGCCGACGGATTACAGCAGAAGACTGCTGAGCTGCTGTTAGATGACGAACTGCCGGATACAACGATGCTTGACTCTGTGGTCTTACCCGCCATTGCTTCTGTGGGTACTTGGATTATCACCCCCTCGTTTTCACTGATCCGTGGCATGAATTATATAGCTCTTTCCCAGAGTGTCATCGCAAGAAGCTCGCGTGGCTCTCAGCTCGCTTCAGCGTGCATTTACTGAAGCTGAACGAATTATCCCCGGGGTGACACTGGAGCTGGTCAACGAGATTGTTGATTCAGTGGAGCATGTTGAGGATGAGAGATGAATGGACACGTCGCTGCAAGTATTCCCCCCAAGCCATTAGTTACAATCCGCTCCATCTATCATTACCCAAGACAATGTCATTAATTCGTGTATCTAAACCACTTTCACTATCCCATTCAGCACACTCTGATCCTGTAACCCCCCATATTTTGTAATCGCAATCATAGCACGAGTATGCTCACTCTAGCTAGTGTCCGTATGCTGTACATGGGTTTGTTTTTTCTTGCTTGTGCCTTTCTTCTTGGTGCGTACCACCTTTATTGGTTGCGGAGTCGTGCTTCGAACATCTACCCCAGGGATGTCATAGGCAGGAAAAGCACTTGATGCTTGAGGGGTTAGGGTCCCACCGCTTGGACTCGAAACCGGTACATCTTGGTGCGATATCGGGGGAAGCCGTGCAGCTGCACCGTTTGGCATTTCCCCATCCCTTTCGATAACGAATGTCCGAGTTGAGAAAGATTGGGTCGCGGTTCGTAACGATGACGGCCGGTTATCATTTGCATCTGTGCAAGTGTTGAGTGTTGATCAGGAACCTTGCAGGGAGCAACAAACCTGGGAGAATTGATGGCATGCCTTCTAGTTGCACGACGGGGATGGTATCCACATCGTGGACAACAGATTTTTGGGATCGGTCGTCGATAATGTAGTAAGGGTCGTCTCGCAATTGAGCCATCCGCTCGGCTTTACGCTTTGGTTCTGGTTAGAGAGAGCAGGAGCCAATATTTTAACACCTACACGCTCAATTTCTTCCCTCTCTTCCGGCGTCTCGTTTTCATACACCAATTGATCTGATATCAGTTCCTCTTGCGGCTTTTGCCTCTTTCCACTTTTCGTCTTGATGCCATTGACCTCGTTGACTTCTTTTCCTTTCCCTTTCTTCACCTTTTTCGAGGATTTCCCCTTCTTTTCCAATAGCTCGCTTGGTTCTATTACCTTCGCTTCCGGAGGCGGTGGAACAATCCATGCGTCAAGATCCAAACCGTCTGGGATTGGGACACTCGCTTGCGCATTCAAGGCAACGGGGTTGAGTTCGTGTATCGCGAAAAGGGGTTGGATGAGATACAGGCTCTTAGGGAAACGCGGTTGATTGGTTGCTATGGGATCAAAAACTGAAGAGGTCGCGATTGGCTGCGACTTTGGTCGGTGGGCATGGAGATCGGCCTGAATGAAATTGAAAAGTTGAAGTGAATTTGCTGCCTGCATATTTGATTGTCATGAAAGGTATTTGTAATAGAAAGTATGTGACAAACACGTTCTTGAACCTCGATGTATGGGTTGCGAGAAAGTTGGCTGAGACGAGAAACAACTGTTTCCACTGCCCCGTTGAGTTCTGCTAAGTCATCGTCATCCCACCGTTGAGCTACCTCAGCTGCCCAATATCCGAATATCTTGGTAGCTGCTTGAATGTAAACCGCAATAATATCAGGGGAGAGGTTCGTAATTTCGGGTTGTAGAAGATAAGGAAGAAGTTTATGGGGGTCGGCCAGTTCACTGCAACCCGATAAGAATAATAAGCTGATTGGAGGCTAAAATATGGTACCTGCAATATTCGCCACATATCCAAGCGGCAGCCCACAGGACTTCTGAACAAGCCTCTTCATCTTGTGCATTTCGGAGTATCGCATCCTCGTTCAATAGCGTGTGCATCAATTTAACGGCATAGCGCCTTGCAGCACGGACTCGACCCACAACATCCACAAGCTGATCCCGTATTTCTGGGCCAACAGGGGCATTGGCAACATGTGCCAAGTCTACGAGAACGGAGAGATACCACTCAAAGTTGGTGACGTGATCGTAGGTGGACTGTGAGCAAATATTCAATATTCGTTGAGCGAGAATAAGTCGATATGATGGCGATTGACTGGGCGATGCATACGCTACGGTATTCCCAGGAGAAGTAGGAATTTGGTTCAGCGATTGGGTGGCTGTGGATGGTGCGGCCGAGGTGGCGTCCGGGACAAGGTGGGAAAGAAGTTGTTGGACAATAGATTGGAGGTTTTCTCGGTTAACCTAAATAGAAGGTCAGTACAGGCAATTCCTCCAGGATTCATGAGGAATACCATGGCAGACACTAAATCTAAAGCGCGCATGCGAATACTGATATCTTGGTCATTCACGCTTGTAAGAATCGTATCTTGGTACTCGGCTACCAGATGAGGATGCGAGGGAACAATTTTAGCCATCGCTAATAGTGCAATATATTTCACTAGTGTGCAACGCATCAGTGAAGCTCGAAAAATGGGAGTAGTGATACTAACGGTTTTGATCTGAGTCTTGAATGAAGGCAGCCAGTTTAGATACACACGTCCTCGCAAGTGAGTCCCCAGATGACCCTTGAAGCATTCCCCCGATGATAGCGGTATGGACACATTCATAAAGCAATGAAATAGCCTGAGTGGTAGAAATGAGCTCTGTTATTGGGGGTTGCAACTTTCTAACGAGCCGAGGCTCGTGCGGTGAAAGAGATCCAAACTGGTTTGCGGTCGAGTCAGCTGGGGGAGTCAGTGGCTCAGAGGCGTCTCACGAGCTTGATGATTTTGATGAGCATCCAGTTATTCGAGGATGTCGTTAATAGCTGAAAAAGTTGGGGAGCGAGCGACAGATATTCCCGAGGATTGTGTCGGGAAAGTTCACAGAGCACATTCACTGTTGCTGCCACCACACCTATAATAATGCGATTGGTGGGGTGCCCTGTGTTAGCGATGCCTAGGCGCACCAGGATCAGGATCTTCAAGTTTCTCTTCAAGACGCGTCCGGGCACTCTGAATAGCTTCTGGGTATTTTGTGATTATTTTATAGAGCGCAAGAATAGCTCTTTTCCGTATATGAGCACGCGAGTGATTCAGCATAGCGATGAGCTCTGGGGTGAGATCCCGTCCTAAATCTGGAGTTGTAATATGAGCGATCCCGTTTAGTGTTACCGCAACATCCGCCGGCGCAGAGCTCAAGTCCTGGAAATATATATAGCGAAACAAAGGTAGAGAAAACGTTGGCTCACTTTCTTGAGGAGATTTGTGGTCAGCATTAGCACGTCGGTATCTTGTTGGAAGGACTGGACCGCAGCGAGGTACCCAACGCTTTTGAGATGGAATCGGGGAGATGACATGACTTCTACGACATGGAAAGAGGCCCAGCTCATATCATATCCAAGCATATCCAACTATGACGATGAATTCCAGGTGGCAGATGCGAACAAACATGCAACTCACATAGGTGAGTTTCAAGACGGCGCCCGCCTTCAACTCCATGTCATCACTCTTAATTTCAGACCTGATTTCGTCGACGGCTTTTGCTATGAATTTCGATTCGTCCTTCTTGTTGGCACGAAGCCCTCTGATCAGATCCTGAAGCGTCCTCTCCCACATTAGGAATATCCGGTTGGTGTGAAGATGTTTGATATTCTGAAGGGTTGTCCGGTAGGCTTCGCCTATGCGAGTCTTACCTTGACAGCAAGTGGGGTCCGGAGTTCGTTAGTAATAGTATTGAGTAATGTTTATCATTGCCTTGTTTGGATCCCATACAAAAAAACAACATACGCTGACCTCAGTGCGGTAGTGACATCTGACCCTACTCAATCGCAATTCTAGCTTGCTGCCCTATTCACAAGCCCCGTAAAGCGAAAAGGTCTCCTTCTCAAGAGTAGGAATTTATGTGGTGCTTCTGTTGTAGGCTGGGCAGCCGTCGCGCCCGTTCAATCATCCACGCCAGACACAAAAATGATCAAGCCACTTCATCCTAGCCCGGACCCGTCGCTAACCCGATCCTATATATATTATATTCATCTGAAAGATAGATCTACTCGTCATGCATCATCTCATGCTTCTGGCAATCAGTCAAAATTGCTTCCGGTGGTGGGCCCTATCCACACATCGATCACAACTCCACAACTTATCCGCAAGCGATGAGATATTCATACCCCCATCAATTACTAGTTCACTTCGTGTAAACGAGACAGCAAGCAATGAAACATCATAAATACTGGGCCAACTGCTACGCATCCTTTTCCTTGTCCACCGTGCCTCCTACTCGAATCCGAAATGCCTGCGAGAATCACCGTTCCCCTATCACAGGAGAAGACAATGAAGGTGCCAAGATGGGGAGACGCCGAATTGGATAGGGAGTCCAGCTTCCAACTTGGCAACTTCTGTGTTAACGAGCCTCGGCCTATGAAAGTGGTTGTGATTGGTGCCGGATATAGCGGTTCGCATTTGCATTTCCCCCTAGAGCGTGCCGTGAATTGATCAATCCCTAGGTATCATAGCTGGAATTCGGTAAGTTCTTCCCAATACGAAATACCCATGTAACATTCGTTCAATTAGCTACCGCCAAAAGATTCAGAACCTGGACTTGACGATATACGAATCTAACGCAGGTGTTGGCGGGACGTGGTTCGCTAACAAATATCCCGTTAGTATGCTGGCAGCTGCTATCAACCACCAACATCATTGATATTTAATCACCAAGGGTCTTGCATGTGATGTTCCTTCTCACGTGGTATGCATTTGCTTATTCGCATCGATAAGCAAATTGTTGAATCATTTGGTACACTAGTACCAGCTTACTTTCGCCGAGAAGGTAATATTCCACTTCGCACAGAAGTTGGTTCTGACATGTTTGTTACCAGACAGATTGGTCCGCATTCTACGCGCCTGGTCCCGAGATTCGAGGCTATCTGGAGAGTGTGGTTGATAAATTCAAGTTGTTGCCCTACATTAAGCTTGAACACCGTGTTGTCCGAGCTGAATACTCTGAACCCAAGGGCAAGTGGCGTCTCACTATCAGGAGAAAGCGAAGCGCTTTGGTTGACCAGGGGGGGAAATGGGACTGGGCGGTTGATTTTGAAGAGTTTGAAGATACAGCGGATGTCGTATTTTCCGGAGCGGGAGCGTTAAGCCGTTGGTCCTGGCCAGATATTGCGGGTTTGGACTCCTTTGGTGGAAAATTGATCCATAGCGCTGACTGGGATACCGGTGAGGGATCCGGAGCTGGCTGGGAGGAGACCGTCAAGAGCTGGGGGGACAAAAATGTTGCCGTAATTGGGGTCGTAAGTCATTGATCATTTTCAGCTATGGTCCCATGGCTAATATTTCCTAGGGATCAACCGCGCTCCAAATTGTACCTGCGCTCCAGCCTAAGGTTAAACATCTTGTAAACTATGTTCGAGGCCAGACATGGCTTGCAGCCCCGATGCTCAAAGAGCGACTGCTCCAGCTTTCGGGAGGAAAAGAAGTGACCAATTGTGAGTCCACCCTTGGTTGCTGACTGGACATCACGGATGTAATCCTCCTTTCCCTTAGACTTCTTCACACCAGAGGATAAGAAATCTTTCGAGGACCCAGAATATTACAAGACTTTTAGACGAGACATAGAGTCTCATTTAAATGTGGGTGCACACTCCACAATTCCTATGAATCCAAGATTTAATCCTTCTATTAGGCGGGACATGGCCTAACCATTCGAAATAGCGAGATGCAGATTGGTGCCCGAGCCCAGTTTAAAGAAGATATGGTGTGCAGGTTGGAGAAGAAACCATGGATCGCCGACTATCGTAAGCAATTTGTGTATACTAAAACGGGACCGGCGTAAATTTTGCGTAACAGTCGTGCCTGATTTCGCAGTCGGCTGCCGCAGAATCACACCTGGACCAGGTTATTTGGAAGCTTTATGTGAAGAAAATGTAAGTTACCAAACTGTCGAATTCCACTAAACCTCACCCCGGATAGGTCGATTTCGTTCCTACGCCTATCCATCGGATCACCCCTACCGGAATTGAAACGATCGATGGTGATACCCAAGATCTTGACATCATCATCTGTGCAACTGGTAACCTCTCATCCTATCACGCAGACCCCAGCGCTTAATTTATATGGGTAGGGTTTGAAACTTCCTATAAAATGCCTTTTCCCGTCATTGGACGAAAGGGTGTCACCTTGAATGAAAAATACGATCCCCACCCTCGAACATACCTTTCAGTTGCCGTGGATGGGTTTCCAAACTGGTTCCAAGGATTGGGGCCCAACGGGTGTTTGGGGGCAGGATCACTCCTTCTCCTAATAGAAAGACAGGTGGATTATGCAGTTGCAGCCACATTGAAACTCCAGCGTGAAAGGCTCAAGAGCATTGAGGTGAAAAAAGAGGCGGTTGATGATTTCGATGAGTATTTGGAGGTGAATAATCATCTGACACTCCTGAAGAACAAAACACTGAAAGCGCTCCCTAGCACTATTTCAAAACGGTATTTCGAAACGTTCCTCCTTATGTTTTCCGGACTTAATTAAAGTGCTAGTCTGTCTTCAGCGAGCAATGTCGAACCTGGTACAAAATGGGTAAGGAGGATGGTCGGGTAGTTGCTCTCTGGCCTGGTACGTACCTGGAAATAAAGACTACCCAGGCTGGCCTCAAATTGACTTCTTGGCAGGTTCCGCGTTGCATGCAACACATGCCCTTGCGAATCCTCGCTGGGAAGATTTCAATTTTGAGCCTCTGAATGGTAGCGCCAACAGGTTCCATTGGTTGGGGGATGGTCATTCCGTAGCTGATAAAGATTCAAAAGCCGATAGTACGACCCCGCACTATCTCGTACTTTCATAGCTGATCGCAGTCTTGCTTATCTAGAGGCCTGGTACCTCAAAAACGAGAACATTGACTTCCCACCCGGTAGGCTTCAAGTTTATCCCGCGAACCCAGAAATCTTATTGATACCGGCAGTTCCGATATAAGATGTAGATGACAGTGGGTAATTTATGAAAAGATGTGAATGCGTATCAATAGTATCAATAATCCGTGCGCATCCGAAAGAAATAGATCTGCCATTTCGTTCGCTTTGTCGTGAATTCAATTTTACCTCCCTCAAACTTCATTGATATTTTACAGGCCTATCCGATACTGTAAAACCCAGCCATCTGCAGCTTTTCTCTGTTTCTTCGTTGAATGCTATTGCGAGCGGCCTCACCCATCAAAAAAGTGACGGACGACGGGATGGTCTTGCCATCGAAGCATGCATCGGCTGTTACTTATCTCTCGCGCACATCATATTGATTAAACGTCCTAATGGTATTTTTAGGTCATGAGGCCTTTCCAGTCATTCTCCAATTCGCCAAAAGGGTCAAGCGGAGACGGAATGTAACAACCAAGGAATCATGCGCCTAATTCATCCAAAAATACTACTACCATGACCCAATTGAAATTAACAGTTTGGGAACATTCGGCGAAACGAATAGCCAAAATCGGTCCTAGACCACCACCAGCCTATTTGATGACGGCATATACCGCTGGTTTTCGTCTACTACCCACCGTTTTGGTTCTCAGGAGAAACGTTCCTGCTGGCTACTGAATAGTAGCAACGACCCCACGCGCTTCGGGTTCCGGTTAATCCCCCAACGCTCACTCAAACGCCACGTGCCCCTCTTCCTGACGATCATACTGTTTGAGTTCAAACAAACCGGGAATGGGGTTTATGCGTACCAATCCACAGCAATCCACATCCATATTTACCCCGACTCTTGAAAGCAACCACGAAACTTGAAAGGGAGTCCCATTAGTACCATGCCCTCCGCCGTAGAGTCGACCCCATTGAACCCAACAACTGTGGATAGGAATGGCCTCAAACATGATCAGTTTCAACTAGGTGATTTCTGTGTTGATCAACCGCGGCGTATGAAGGTGGCTGCCATCGGTGCTGGCTACAGTGGTTCGTGACTACCCCCTGTGTGTATGTTTATTACATATTTGATTTCAGGTATCATGGCTGGAATTCGGTCAGTGAAGGTAGCAATGATTGAAACATACTGCTCATCGATGTTTAGATTCCGCCAAAAAGTTCAAAACCTGGACTTAACTATCTATGAATCCAACGCTGGGGTTGGCGGGACATGGCTAGTCAATAAGTACCCTGTATGTGAGGACGAAAGTATAGATAAAGCTCACTATTGAACCGAACTTGAAGGGGCTTGCTTGTGACATCCCGTCCCATGCTGTATGTCTGCTTGGCTTTCTTGCGTATATTTGTAAACTCATGAAACATTATATATAGTATCAGCTGTTGTATGAAGAAAAGGTTATTTCGGTGATCGTCGCTGTTTCCTCTTACATATTTTCTCCCTTATAGAAGGACTGGTCTGCGTTCTATTCACCTGGTCCGGAAATATTGGGTTACCTGGAGGGCGTCGTCGACAAATATAAGTTGCAGCCTTACATCAAGCTCCAACATCGAGTTATGCGGGCCGAATACTCCGAGCCTGAGGGGAAATGGCATCTCACTATACGGAAACGACGTGTCCCACCAACAGACAAGAATGAGAAATGGGATTGGGACACCGATTTCGAGGAGTTCGAGGATGTTGTGGACGTGGTGTTCGCCGGGCTAGGAGCTCTGAACCGCTGGACCTGGCCGGACATTAAGGGTCTGGAAACATTCAAGGGTAAATTGATTCATAGTGCCGATTGGGACACTGGTGAGGGTGCTGGCGGTGGGTGGGAGGACACTGTCAAGAGCTGGGGTGACAAGAATGTTGCTGTTATTGGGGTTGTGAGTCATTGCCTCCCCCGCAGTCACATTACCTATGAGCTATTTCGTTTGGGCAGGGGTCAACTGCTCTTCAGATTGTGCCTGCACTTCAGCCCAAAGTCAAGCATCTTGTGAATTATGTTCGAGGAAAGACGTGGATTACTGCCTCCATCCTTAAGGAGCGGCTTGTCGAGATGGCCGGAGGGAAGGATGTACCGAATTGTACGTTCCGTGGCTGGCGTGGCCGCTACTCGCCATGATAAGCCTTCCGCCAGATCATTTTACAGAGGAAGATAGAGAGTCCTTCAAGGATCCCGAATATTATCAGCAATTCAGGCGGGAGATAGAATCATATTTAAATGTGGGTACTGTCCTATTGCACATTCCGTTACTCTTACTATGCATTGTTCTGGTTAGTCTGCACATGCTATGACCATCCGTAACAGCCCCATGCAAACGGAAGTCAGGGCAGCATTTCGGGTCGACATGCTCAAAAAATTGGAGAAGAAGCCATGGATTGCTGACCATCGTCAGTCGATCAAAATAACAATTTTTTGGGGTCTAACGGTTTTCAGTGATGCCAAACTTCCCTGTGTGTTGCCGTCGACTGACGCCCGGACCGGGTTACCTGGAAGCCTTGTGTGAAGACAATGTCGGCACTATATACCGGCTTGAATGCCCCAGACATTGACATTGTATTTTTAGGTTGATTTCGTCCCGACACCCATCCAAGAAGTAACACCGACTGGTATTGTAACGACCGATGGAACACTCCAAGAATTTGATGCTATTGTTTGCGCCACTGGTGGGTGAAGCTGTATCAATATTTGATTGAGCTTAATAGGCGATGTGTTATGACAGGATTTGATACTTCATATAAACTCTTTTTCCCTGTGGTCGGGCGGAATGGTGTCCTTCTAAACGAGAAATATGACCCATATCCACGTACATACCTGTCGGTCGCCGTCGACGGATTTCCAAACTGGTTCCAATCCCTTGGACCTAATGGTGGTTTAGGCGCTGGATCGCTGCTTATTCTTATGCAAAGTCAGGTGAATTATGCTGTAGAAGCAACTCTGAAACTCCAGCGCGAGCGCTTGAAGAGCATGGAGGTCAAAAAAGAAGCGGTGGATGATTTCGATGAGTATCTAGAGGTAATTAATTTAACAACAATCATATTCACAATTAATTGAATTCGTAACGGAGTAGCATTATTTCCAGACGGTATTATCATCTAATCTTATTCAATTCCTCTATCTTGACATTCCCCAGACCGTTTTTAGCGACAAATGCCGGAGTTGGTATAAACTTGGCAAGGAGGAAGGTCGAGTTGTGGCATTGTGGCCTGGTAAGCTATGCAATATCAGACAGCCGTACCCAGAATAAACTCTGCTTCCAGGCTCCGTACTACATTCAACTCATGCGCTTGCGCACCCCCGCTGGGAGGATTACCACCTCGAACCAATGGATGGAGTTCGCAATAGATTTCATTGGCTCGGAGATGGGGATTCACTTGCTGATAAAGACCCACTTGGTGACAGTAAGTCGTCCCATTCTTTCCGCGGGTCAACCTGTTCAAAGGATGCGCTTAGAGGCCTGGTATCTTGATAGTATTGATTTCCCCCCAGTGCGTACCTGTTATTCGTGCCCACCTAACGCGTCTCAATAATGGAATAGTTCCTAGGCCTGAGTCTGGGATATATATATATTTGGGTTATTAAACTTCAGAATGACAGTCATGCTATGCATTAACAGTTCAGAAACCTTGACTTAAGTGAAAATTCCACCCACCAATGACCTCAGCCTAGCTACCAGTTACTCCCAACCCTCTTTCCCGCCTCCACACAATCCCCGACGCTTACACCCCCCACCCCAGCACCAATCACCTCTAACTGATTCCCCCAACCACCTTCATTCATGCTACTACTTAGTACTGATTTCATATCCCTGATACGTTCCAAATGCCCAGGCATTAAAGTGGGTATGCATCTCTCGTTCCTGTGGACCCTCCAGGCCGCGGGAGAGGGCAAAGGACGCTGCAAATGTGTCTGAAGATGCTCCAGGATAGTAGGGAGGGATAGTGGCTGAGGCGATAGCGGGTATGGGCCACCAAGCATTACCGTTAACTTCGTAATCCCAGGAGAGTCTTGTTCGTGCAATGAGCTAGAATCAAATACTGTGCCCAGTATACCAAGGCCCCCTGAGTAATCATGTGCAGGTCGGGGAACCAGATAACCGAAACCCGGTGGGTGTATTTCTGAGGGCGCTTGTGTGAAGACCAGGTTTACAACCGTGACTGATGAGAGAGGTTCGCAAAGAGGTGTGGTAGGGTATGGGTTCGGGGTATCAGCGCATTAAGAGTTGGGAGGGGGAGAGCAGATACGATGTGACTGGGGGAAATGGGGGGGTTGGAATCAATATTTATCTAGAAAGTATTAGCGGCCGACCGTCGGAAAATGAACACAACGTACAAAAAGCTTGTTACCAGGTTGAATATGAATAGACTGGACTGGTGTGCTCTTAAGGATGCGAATATTCGACTTGGAGGATATGGATTTCTCCAGTGCACGCGTCAAAGTTTCCATGCCGTCCTTGAACGAATACACCGATACCCCATCCATCAAACGCAACGTATCACCCAACACATAGTCATCCGGGCTACCTGACTTCCCGGGAAGGAAAAGGCCACGTATGACACTACCCCAGCCTTTTTCCTCGGCTTCCCAAACGGTTGGAAATGCCGCACGTATACTGAGGTTGCGAGAATCCGAGGCATATATTCCATGAACCAAGGCACTTCCGAATGTGCGGGAGAAGGATTCGCCGAAACGTCTGGTCATGAAAGAGTCAAGCGATTCATCCGTAGCGGTTGAGGGCCTGTTCGAAAAGCTGAAAACCTCGCGGAGGACTGCTGGAAGTAGTATAGGCCCGAGTTTAGAGGATAGCAGAGCCCTCAGTGTAGTTGGGATTTCAACTATTCCCGCTGTCCCAGGGAGGTGAAGGAACCGTACTTTGGACGCAGGTGCTGACTTCGAAGTGGTAATTACTGAATTGGTGAGACCGAGCAAATGTACCTGCTTATTTATGGCATTCCCTCTGGACGAACGCGAATCGGACGTACGAGTTCGAGCACTGATTTTGCATTGGGTCTAAGTGTGCGTGGACCCGCCTCCAGGATAGCGCTCCGGTCACCTATCATAATTTTTTCGCTCCGTACCCACCCGCCAAGGCGGCACTTCTTTTCTATGAGCGTTATTAAAGATCCAGGAAAACGTTGAGATAGATGGAATGCAGATGATAGGCCAGTCAATCCACCGCCCAGTATGGCGATGTGTCTTGGGGGCATGTCTATGGCAGTTTACGCGGTTGGTTGGTACTAGTAAGCACCGGAACGCCAAATATTCAGTTTGGTTGCATCCCTTTACACTAAGCGACGGTGATGATGATGCAAGTAACTCGGACGACCGACGCTTCGGCGGCTGTTTTTATCCAGTGCTATTGCCAAACGTCCAAATGGGTGAGTCATCCACCATTCACGTGGACCCTGAACCCCCTCTCTGACTTTGCAATGAGGTGGCTCCTTTCCCCGATCCGATATTTACACAACAGATCATTCTCAATGTCTCGACGTTCCCGCTCTTTCTCTCCAGCCCCAAGATCTCCAAAGCGTCCCAGGATCGACCATAGCCCCCTCTCTTCAGAAGATTTCAAGGATGGTGTTGTTTTGGCACCTATGGTCCGTTCGGGCGCCCGTGCGTCAAGATCTGAATTTACTTCCACAATAAAGTACCGATAATATGTCAGTCCCGACCCGTCTTTTTGCTTTAAAGCATGGCGCGACTCTTGTCTGGGGACCGGAAATGGTCGATAAAGCGATCTTGCATGCTGAGCGGGTCGTTGATCGTACGTATTTTGGTTTCTATTATAAAGCTATTCAATGCACTAAACGCCAGCGCAGCTATAACCGGCGTAGTTTCATATAATGGGAAATCTCGCGCAATGTTTACAACGCACCCCGTCGAGAAACCATTCTTCATTTACCAACTTGGTTCATCAGATCCCGAGCTTGCAGTCCAGGCTGCAAAAAAAGTCATGAGTGATGTCTCTGGAATAGATTTGAACTGCGGCTGTCCAAAACCATTTTCGACACATTCTGGGATGGGCGCCGCGCTCCTTACCAACCCTGATTTACTATGCTCCATTCTCACCGCGCTGAGAAGGGAGATGCCACCTCATATAACGGTATCAGCGAAAATACGGCTCTTGCCATCGCAGCAAGACACACTAAAACTCGTCGAAAGGATCGTGAACACGGGAATCAGTGCATTAACAGTGCATTGTAGGACACGGAATATGAGGGATAGGGACAGAGCCATGATAGAGAGGCTGGGTGAGATCGTGGATCATGTGCGGGGAATGGGGAGCAATATTGCTGTCATTGAGAATGGTGATTGCCTTGGCGCAGAAGATGCCAAACGCGTGCGTGAAACTACCGGTTAGTGATGCCACCACTGCAAACCTACGCAACAGACTAAAGGTGCCAAGGTGCCCACTCTGTGATGATTGCCCGAGCAGCAGAGGCCAATCCTTCGTGCTTTTCGCGCACACCTCTTCAAGATGTTGAAAAGACGCTTGCACCAGCATATATCCGCTTGGTATGCTTACTCTCTTGACAGGAAAATATATCTTACCCAACACCGCACCTAGGGAAAATACCTTGATAACCACTGGGGCCTGACCAAATTCTGTGTCGCGCAATTTAAAGCTGCCCATGTCTCGGTGAAGAAAGCTGACGCGGTCAAATTTCGTCAGGCCCTCGCACAGGCTAAAGATTATGCTGGAATGGAAAGCGTCGTTGGGTCTTGGACAGGCGAGGATGAGTTTCTATCAATAAAAGAGGCGATCGAAGCGCGTCCCATATGGGGCGCCAAGCAATCAGTCAAACAGTCCCCGACACCAGCCAAGGAAGCGGAGGTCCGAACGCCCCAGGGAACCCATAATCCTGAATCCCCTGGTTCTGGTGCGCCATTTATGCCTGGAAATAGACACCAGCCAATCCCATCGATAATATCTGGCCATGACGCCCTAACCCCTACCCCAGGCGGTGGTATATCGTCGCCTAGGTATGATATTTTATACACCTTTTCCGCATTTATAATGAATGAATGAATGATGCATGCAATGCACCTATAATTTGATTTTAATTTGATTTTATATTCTTTACATCTCACTTTCAACCTCTCCCCCGTGTTTTACCCGACACACTTCATGTACCTGCCCTCAATACTTTCTCTTATCTCCAACGCAACCACACCTTGGCCTTTCCTCAGATATACACCCGACGTGCACTCTGACATTGCAAGCCGAGCCTTGGGCGCCTTCACATTGCTTTTGAGGGGTAAGAGCCAGTTAGAAGCAGGAAAAATAGGCCTAGTCTAACGAAGGGAACCCTGTGAGTGCGGGAGCGGGAGTGGTGAGACGGTGGTTATTTGCATAATCTTTGAGGAGGTGCGGGAGCAATTGTTTGTGCCAGATCAATGTGGGGGTCGTAGCAACATCGATCGAATTGACCTTTCCGGTAATCCTGAAGCCCACGACGTCACTCGTGGGTGATAATCGCTGAGATATTGACGATGTGTGGGTAAAACTCCGCCTCCAGTGGTAATGGGAAAGTACGTTATTCTTTCGAGTTCCCACTAGTATCTGCGGCTGCCGCTGACCATCGAACGTTTGAACTCGAAGGGATGGCTCCACGCGGTAGGATTCATCTTGAAATATCTCGTGAGTGGGATCTGTGCTCGACCCCCCAGGCTTATATATAAGAAGAGTTGCGCAATCGGAACTAGGGAGACATTTTTCATTAACATGGTCGCTTCGAACGTTCCATCCAGCAACGCGAATTCGACTACCACCAACGGAAATGGCTCCAAAAACGACGACCAATTCCAATTGGGAAATTTCTGTGTGGACCAACCGCGACCTATGAAAGTGGCTGCCATTGGTGCTGGCTACAGCGGTCCGTGACTATCCCTCGTGTGTGTGCCGCTCATTACACATGGGATTTCAGGTATTATGGCGGGCATTCGGTCAGCTAGGGAAACGCAGGAGGAATTGAACATGTCTCACTGATATCTAGATTCCGCCAAAAAGTCCAAAACCTGAATTTGACTATCTATGAATCCAACGCTGGGATTGGTGGGACATGGCTTGTCAATAAATACCCTGTACGTGGTTAAGAACAAACGCACAGACAAAGCTCACTATTAAACTTGAAGGGAGCTGCCTGTGACGCCCCGTCCCACACAGTATGCCAGTATGCTACTTTCTGTGCCTCCGTTGGCTTACAAAACCCAGTACCAACTATTATACGAAGAAAAGGTCATTTTTGACAGTAGTCACCCTTCCCACTCACATATTTTCTCCCATATAGGAGGATTGGTCGGGATTTTATTCACCTGGTCCGGAAATATTGGGTTATCTGGAGGGCGTGGTCGACAAATACAAGCTGCGGCCATACATCAAGCTCCAACATCGAGTTATGCGGGCCGAATACTCCGAACCTGAGGGGAAATGGCATCTCACTATACGGAAACGACGTGTCCCACCAACAGACAAGAATGAGAAATGGGATTGGGACACCGATTTCGAGGAGTTCGAGGATGTTGTGGACGTGGTGTTCGCCGGACTAGGGTGTCTGAGTCGTTGGTCCTGGCCGGACATTAAGGGTCTGGAAACATTCAAGGGTAAATTGATTCATAGTGCCGATTGGGACACTGGTGAGGGTGCTGGCGGTGGGTGGGAGGACACTGTCAAGAGCTGGGGTGACAAGAATGTTGCTGTTGTTGGGGTTGTGAGTCACGACCTTCCCCACATTGCCCATGGGCTAATTTCATTTGGGCAGGGGTCAACTGCTCTTCAGATTGTGCCTGCACTTCAGCCCAAAGTCAAGCATCTTGTGAATTATGTTCGGGGAAAAACATGGGTCACATCCTCTATCCTCAAGGAACAGCTTATTAAGCTGCTCGGGGGGATATACCTGTCAACTGTATGTTCTGTGGCTACCATGGCCGCTCGCAATGATAGATGTTCTCCCAGGCCTTTTTACCAAGGAGAACAGAGAGGCCTTCAAGGATCCTAAATATTATCAAAAGTTCAGGCGAGAGATTGAATCCGAGCTGAATGTGGGCGCTATCCTGTTGCGCATTTCGCCACTTTCATGCGTTATCCTGGTTAGGCTGGACATCCCTTGACCATACGGGATAGCCCTATGCAAGTGAGGCCCGCGCAGAATTCCACGCAGATATGATCAAGAGATTGGAGAAGAAGCCGTGGATTGCTGATCATCGTCAGTTGCTCGAAATATCATTTTGAAATCTAGTAATGGTTTTCAGTGATACCAAACTTCTCCGTGTGCTGCCGTCGAATAACACCTGGGCCGGGTTATCTGGAGGCCTTGTGCGAAGACAATGTCAGCACTGAAACATATCGTAAATATTATCCTGACATTGACATTGGATTTTAGGCCGATTTTGTTCCGACGCTCATCCAAGAAGTCACACCAACAGGTATTATGACGACTGATGGGAAGCTCCGAGAATTTGACGTATCGTTTGTGCCACCGGTGAGTGGGGGCACACTACTTCCAGCTAGTTGATGTCTGACAATCGCCGCAGGGTTTGATACCGACTATAAACCTCCTTTCCCTGTCGTTGGGCGGAATGGTGTCCTTCTAAGCGACAAATATGAACCACACGCACAAGCATACCTATCGGTTGCTGTCGATGGATTCCCGAACTGGTTCCAATCTCTTGGGCCTAACGGTGGTTTAGGCGCGGGGGCCTTCCTCCTCCCCATGGAATGTCAGGTAAATTATGCTGTGGCAGCAACTCTGAAACTCCAGCGTGAGCACTTGAAGAGCATAGAAGTCAAGAAAGAGGCGGTGGATGATTTCAACGAGTACGTGGAGGTAATTAATTCAGCAATGATATCACGTCCACAATTAATTGAATTCGCGACGAAATAGCATTATTTCAAGACGGTACTTTCGCTTTACTCTATCCAATTTCTCCATCCTGACACTCCCCAGACTGTGTTCAGTGAAAAATGCCGGAGCTGGTACAAAGCCGGAAAGGAGGAAGGCCGAGTAGTGGCATTATGGCCTGGTAAGCCTACGCAGCGAAATATAGTCTTATCCTGAATAAAATATTTTTTTAGGTTCTGTGTTACATTCTATTCATGCCCTGGCACACCCTCGATGGGAGGATTTCAACTACGAACCAATGAGTGGAGTTCGCAATAGATTTCATTGGCTTGGGGATGGAGATTCACTCGCTGATAAGGACCCACTTGGCGACAGTGAGTTGTCGCAATTATTCAATTGACCGATCCGCTCAAAACATGAGTTCAGAGGCTTGGTATCTTGATACTGTTGATTTCCCCCCCAGTACGTGCTTGGCAAGGTGCTACTCAATACGGATACTGATAACGGAATAGTTCCCAAGGCCTGAAGCCTGGCATATATCTATGTCAGATTGTGAAAATTTACAGTAAACCATGTTCAAGTTGCACCCGATTCGTATCTGGAATCGCCCTGAATTCTACTTATTCCCAGCCCTTTTTTTTACTTCTTCAGCGCCGCCGCTTGTATACTTCAGCGTTTCAACTTCCAACCCAAGCACTGAACCTCCAGATAGTTTTCTCAGCCACCATTTATATTGAGTGTTTTATATTGAGTGTAGCACCCGTGACAGCGTCGCATACCACATTTGGAATGCGGTCCTCATTGGCAAGCAGGTATATTTTCTTTTTTACACCAAGTTGTATTACATAGCGCTACATACCTACCCACACATGCATATCGTGCGAGTTCCGCTAGGGCGTACGCTTCCGCGCTTTCTACAATTCTACAATTTACGCTTCCCACTTAACACCAACCCTATAACTTTCGTGGGCTTCCGAGCCGGATAGTGCTTGGCCTAGAGTGATTGTGTATCTCATCCCTACGGATCCCCAGAGGGCCAGGGGCACCGCAAACGCACCCAGAGGCAGGACGATGCAGCGACGGCCATCGCCACATTGAAATCTACACGATGAATTTAAAATACTGGATTCCGCTGGCACGAGTGTCGAGATCGACACCAGCCAATCCCGCGGTATTGGCAATGCCAAGTATCTAGTCTTAATATGTTGGCGGTCTCTTTCCTAGTGACAGGCGGCATGCACATTCTTGCCACCCATGTATCTCATTCAAAGTAATGCAATATGGACCATGGTGGATATACTATGCCATCATGATTTCTGCGTCTACTACGATCTATATTTGGTTCTATATACATTACACTTCGCTCTCCTCAATATCAACTAATTCCCGCCCCTCCTCTACCATCTCCCCGTTTTTACATCCAATAGTCTTTACAACGCCCCGTGTATCAGCTCTCAGCACTGTCTCGGTTTTCATGCTTTCCAATACCACCACAACTTGGCCCTTCTCGACTGTATCCCCAACGCGTACCTTGACCTCCACCACTAAACTGGGCATCGGTGCCCGCAATGCGCCCTTGGTTGCTCCCAGCACATCACCCTCCAGGGACGAGAGCCAGTTGGGAGCAGGAAGGACAAGCGTTGTCTTACGTCCTCCAATAAATATATGCAGACGTTCCACAGAGCTAGCAGAATGGGGCCCGGTGAGTGTGGGAGCGGGAGGTTGTGAGACGATAGTCGTTTGCATGACCTCGGAGCTCAAGGTCGTTGAGAGGGTTGTCGGTGTTAGCAGCTGGGCGGGTACGGAGGCAAATGTGGTGGACGAGTGAGGAGTTTGTATGGTAATGTCGAATAGGCTCTTTGTTGGATCTGAAATAATGTTGGCCACAACTGTCTCGCCAGTCTCGGTTTGGAATGTCACTGTGCGATCATATTTGTCACCCCCAAATCGACGGGAGGAGAGCGACGTCCAGGGCGACTGAATAGTTGGATGAGTACGGCTGGGATGGTCCCGCAGCACGACGAATAGCGCGGCCTGGGCGAGCAGCTCTGGGCTCGAATCTTGAACGGGCGGAAATAGCTCGTCAAAATGTTTCTGTATGCAGAGTTAGATATGATCAAACGACAATTAGGTCAGCTTACTGGGATAAACCCAGTTTCCACTTCTTCGTCAATAAATGCCTTGTTACCAGCCAACGTTCTCAAAAACTCCACATTCGTTGATACGCCGACAACGTGATATTCATCCAATGCCTTCCTCAACATCCTCAGTGCTTCGGTCCTATCACGTCCGTGCACCACGACCTTCGCGATCATCGGGTCATAGAATACGCCAATCTGCGAGCCCTGGGTAAAACCTTGCTCAATACGCAATGAGGGTGAGATATTGGTCGACGAGAGTGTTGGTGTTAGGTTTGAACCTGGAGCTGATGATACAGCGATGGGGGGGTGAGGGGATGCGAAAATATGAGTGGGGGTCGGGGTGGAGAGATACAAGAGGGGGCCTGAATCTGGGAGGAAATTGTTTCTTGGGTTTTCTGCATATATACGAGCTTCAAATGCATGCCCAACAAGGGGGATACAAGATTGGACGAGAGGGAGCGGGTTGCCAGCGGCTACTTCAAGTTGCCATTCAACAAGGTCAAGTCCGGTGACCATCTCGGTGACGGGGTGCTCGACCTGCAACCTGGTATTCCTGATGAGGTATTGTCAGCTATACAGACGCAAGTTGGGATAGCCTTTAATTACATTTCCATGAAGTAGAACTTGGAGGTGTCATTATCAAAAATGAACTCGACCGTTCCAGCGCCGACGTAATTGACCGCTTTTGCGGCAGCTATTGCTTTCGCACTAAGATCTGCCGAAGTTCTGGAGACAAGCCAGGAGCGGGTGCCTAGCGCCCTTGAATATTTGATTGCCTCGGCACGACAGGAGCCTCACCTCTTCGATAATCTTTTGATTTCGTCTCTGGACCGAACAATCTCTTTCCCACAAACTGACAACACCGTCAAGCATGTCCGCGAAGACTTGAACCTCTACATGTCTAGGCCTCTCGATGTACTTCTCTACCAAGACAGTATCATTTCCAAAAGCTTTGAGAGATTCCCGTTGCGCTGAAGACAGTGCCTCTTGGAAAGCAGCTTGGGTAGGAGTAGTCACCACGCGCATGCCTTTGCCACCACCGCCATGAATGGCCTTGATAAGCACGGGGAATCCTGGGGGAGTGTTGAGTCTTTGTGGGAACAACGGAATGAGGAGTGATTACCTATTTTCTCCGCCTGCTCATACAGGAACTGGGGGTCTTGATTCTCACCGTGATAACCAGGCACGCAGGGTACATTCGCGGCTTATTCGGAAGAATCTGAGTATATTGGTTGTAGGTTCGATGTGCGCGGGCATACCTAACATAATGTTCTTCGACTCGCTATAGTCGATTTTGGTTAATAATTAACGGGGGTTTGTTGGACAGCATGCCTTTTAGAGCCCATACTAACGATAGCACTCGCCGGCGGGCCAATGAAGACGATTCCCTCTCGTGCCAACTGTTCTGAGAATTTTGCGTTTTCACTCAGGAAGCCATATCTACAACGCAACGCGTTAATAGTTCTAAAGATGAGGCAAAATGCTATTACCCAGGGTGAACTGCCTGTAAACTCCCAGTTAGAATTGCGGTAAGAATGAGTACCATGGACACCCACCTGCGCCCCACTGCGATGACAGACATCAATAATTTTGTCCATCCTGAGCTAATGCGGATTCAGATATCACTTCTCGCACGAAAGCTCTCTAGTGGACGAACATAACTCTCAGCCGAAGGTGCGGGGCCAATGCAATATGCTTCGTCTGCCTTTGTAAAACATAAGCCTCGGAGGGGTTGTAGAAACTACGAAGAGCTCACCATCCTCACGTGAAGGGCATCTCTGTCCACTTCACTGTATACCGCGACCGTCTTAATTCCAAGCTTCTTCGCTGTCCGGATCACCCGACAAGCAATTTCTCCTCTAGTTAACTATAAGGCAGGAATCCGGCGGGGGCAAATACCTAACATACCGATTTGCAATTAATATCTTGTCGAAGTGAGGCTTGCGAGAAGTGACAGATACTGTGCATCTCAGGACCACGTTCCATGATGGATATGCCAACCCAACGTACCCGGACTCTCCGACGCGAATCCTCTCTCCGATGGTGGCGCCCACGATACTTCCGACTTTATTGTCCTTGGGGGTCGTGTGAGGTTGAGTGATGACACCTGGCGTATACTAGAAATATGTGGGGCTTGAACTCGGCTTGCAACCGATACATTCCGACCAAAGATTGGGATTCGACGGGATGCGGCGACTGCGGTGCGGTTTGTAGGTATCATGGTCAGCGGTTAGAATGCTCTATGTGTGTCGAACGAGAATGTTCGGGATCGATTCGTGAGGCGTCCTTGGCCCTTGTGCGGCGGACCATCCAATGACTTTTGGCGACGAGATCCGTGTCACATGATCTGGGGTAATAACCATGTGACCTAAATTTAATTCCTGACGCAACCACACCCGATCCGGGCCGATCAGCACACCCACTGTACTCGACTTAAGACGCAATTGTAGGGATGCTCAAGCACAAGTAACAAGAAAGAGGAAAAAGTAGCGGTCCAGTCATGATAATCATACTGGGGTCCAAATAGGGTGATCTAGTCAATATAATATCTGAATCTAAAGAATGTCCTTATCCATGAGGAAGGTAGAAATATAATTACACGAGAAGATAATGTCCCGCAGATGGCACACCCACTAAATGAGGGTGTCCATTCACATGATGATGCAATCCTTACCATCCTTACCCTTCGCACTACCTCCGTCTCCATCTCCAGCCGCTCGGTGAAGACAGAGCCTGGACCTCCAGGCTGATGCATTGGCTGATTCTGAGAACCCTTTAGCCGCTGCGCAGCCCGTTTGTCGCCTAGATCTGCGGCGCGTTTATAGTAGGATATGGATCTATTAGTATGACAATCTTAGTCAGACGCGAAGTAGCGTTAAGGAATGTACTTACTCCGACATATTCGCCACGGTGCCAATCCCACTTCGAGGAAGTACCCAACAGCGTACATTGCTTTGGCCAATCCTGCCTCAGCAGCTTTTGTGCCCAAAGGAACGCTTCTGTGTCGGACTGTGGCAACACTCCTGGGGATCCGACGAGGTACCATGCTGTCAAAGCAAAGCACGCATCACGGTGGTTTTGCTGAGCAGCAATGTTCTGGATATCATAAAATGAGATGAGACAGGATACACGAACAATAATCCAGGAACATACATAGTAATGGATTGATAGAGCTGGATCTTGTGGACACCCCATCTTTCCATATTCGTAACATTCTCCCAACCGGTAGGCACTAGGTGCATATCCCAGTTCAGCGGCCTGTGCCAGGAGTTCGGTTGAATACTCGTAGTCCACGAAAACCACGTTATCGATGCCTCGCTCATGCAATAGCGCGAGCTCGTGGAGTGCATGTGGAAATTCTGCTGTCGCATGTTCCGCGCTCCGCTTTAGCCATTTTACACCTTCCTTCGGCCTCTTTGACAATGAAAGCTCTCCATTCAGCTCTGCGATCCCTAAGCGATACATTGCACCTGGGTGGAGTGCTGCTGCGGCCTTGCGAAAAAATTGTAGCGCTTTAGCAGATTCACGTCTGCAACCCCAGCCATTCTCGCAACATGTCCCAGCTCGGTATGATGCGTCGGGGTGTCCGTGTTTTGCAGCGAGCACAAATAATGGGTAAGCCCTATCAAAATCCTGCTTATTTTTGACCGTGCCGATGCCATTGGCGTAGCAGTCAGCCAAAAAATACTGCGATGCTGGGTGACCCCGATCGGCGAGACGTTTGAGAAGTGAGGTGGCCTCCCGGACAAGATCCTCCCGTTTCTCCATAGCTTTCTCTACCTGAAGCAGGTTCCCAGGGGTTTCCGGGGGTATGGGTAATGATTTGGACGCATCAATCATGAAAACTGCGAATTCAAACTGCAGGTCTGGATCTTGAGTCTTCTTTGCATTGGCGCGATATAGCTCCAGAGTCCGCTCATGGGAAAGAAGGGCGGCTTGTTTGCCGGGTCGGAGATGAGAGTGGTCAAGAATAGGGCCGGGTGGTGGTGAAGGGGCTCGAAGCGATTGGGAAGCGACGGAGTTGGATGCATAGTCACCCCCCGGGACATACGATGAAGGGGGCCCATGATGAGGACCATTGATATGATTATTGTTGGCATTCCCGTGGAAGAAATCGTCAGGATCCTGGTCCTGGTCTGGTGATGGTGTTAGGTTGCCCTGGTCATATTCATCTGGTTCTTGTTCGTATTCCACGGGCTCTTGCTGCTGGTGTATCGGAGGTCGAGGAAGGTCTCTTGAAGGTCTGGTACGAGGTTGATCTGATTGCTGTTGGTATTGGTACTGTGGTTCATTTTGATAATGAGCTTCCTGGTCAGTTTGGTATTGCTCCTGACCCGCAATGTCTCTGGAGAAAGAACGACGGGGTTGGTAGCCCTGCTGTTGTTCCTGCTGATGATACGAGTTTGGACCAGGTGGATGCTGGTTCTGCTGAGTGTACATGGTGGTTCGGGTTGATGACACCTGACAGACACTTGATGGTATGAGAGGTGGATGTGAAAACCAAGTACCAATTGGGCACGTTCCTTTTTCGGCACACGCGTTTATTCATACAGCGTCGTACTCCAGGGAAATCATTATCCTTACATATTCAAAGGACTAAATTAGTAGTTCTGATGGTATTCCTCGCTCCTTTACCTCACCGTAGCTGCATGTAGCAGGTCTCGCTCAATCTCCGCGCTGGACTGACGGCCGTAACGATAGGCCCAGCAACATTAATATTTACACGGCTGATTTGTATTTATTATATTTGGAGGAATATGCTATATTGAGCCCTG
The DNA here is from genome assembly GCA_015501065.1 of Infundibulicybe gibba. Lineage (NCBI taxonomy): Eukaryota > Fungi > Basidiomycota > Agaricomycetes > Agaricales > Omphalinaceae > Infundibulicybe > Infundibulicybe gibba. The sequence goes on from JADNYI010000001.1 coordinate 2,052,816, forward strand.
CATAGATTGATGGTTGTAGTCGCAGCAAAAACAACACTCTGGGTTATACAGTGACGACCTTATCACGATAGTTGGCTCTCATTTGTTCAAGCGGGACTCCACCAACGGCGCATACACCTGATCAGCTGAATCTAACCAACTAACCGGTCAACAGCAACCATGCAATCCCTTCGGACGCGCAAGTCCCAAGCTCCCCGTCGGGGCCAGGGTCGCTCTGGAGGCGCTACAAAGCTGGCAAAGCCGGGCGCGGGCCCCACCCCGCGTCCTGGAAAATCTCGGGTTGACGATAAGATGAAGAAACGCATGTCCATGCGATATGCAGATATATCAAGTCCCACTGAATTAAACGGGGTCCCCCCAATGCCCACCGCCATGATCCCTGGTAGAAATTATCTTGGGAGGGTATTGGAAGATGAGGTGGTTGGGGACCGGACAAACATTGAAGAAGAAGCGAGGGTCGTAAATGATGATAAGAAATTGTTGGATGATGAAGCCTTTGACCCAGAGGCCTGTGAGTCCCTACTTATTGAAATATAACACGTCTGAAATATATCATCATACTTTCAGTTTTAAAACTCAAGACAGCGAATTCCACGGAGGCAGAAATCAAGTCGTTGCAATCGTCGCTCCACGGCGCAAAAGCAGACACAGCGACTGAACTGCAGCGCAACGTGTTCAAAAAGTGTTTCAGGTGTTCAATCCCTTTTACTCTTGCTCATGATGAATATATATAGCTACGCCGAATTTGTCCTCATTTCCAAAGAAATCTCTACCTTGGAAAACGAAATGCTTGAGCTCAAAGAGTCAATATCCGAGTATAAATCAATGCCATCTCTACTACATGTCCCCGACCCTACTTCGAGCTCAAGCTCTTCCATATCGACTTACCGACGTTCTTCCGTTGCGGACCTCCGTATTATGTATTTTAACCAGATGCAAGCCCTCCACGCTCAAATTGAAGGCTCTGCTAAATTTGCACCCACAACCCCTGGGAGGCATGTGGTTGCAGAAATAGATGGCGTGTTTTCATTGAACGCAGCCACCTACAAGGTTATGGGTAATGTCAAATTCGTGGTCCTCGACGATGCGGTCTTGGTAGCCAAGAAACGACGGCGGGCGGCAGCAGGGGATAGAAACGGGGGGCCAAGCGAAGGCAAGCTTGTTGCAGAGAGGATTTGGCCCTTGAATGACATGCTGGTTTTGGATACAAAGGATTCGCCAAGTAGGCCATTTTATATCATGCTTACATTTTACTCAACCCCGTGTATAGGTATGACCAATGTATTTAAAATCAGGTCAGGTAAGGAAACACACGTCTACCGGACGGATACGCCAACGGAGAAAAAGGCTCTGCTTCAACAATTCCGTCATGTCGCAGCCGAGCTTGCCTCTAAGAAGCGGAAGGAACGTGAAGGGGAACATGAGCGGCGAAAGAGTATGTGGCAGGGAGCGGTGATGTATGCTCACTCCTGCTTTGGCTCTGCATCCATCCGCTCAAGTTATTCGTCATAGAAAAGTTCCGTTGTACCACCCGTGCCTGATTGGATGGCTGATCTAGCGCAGCGGTCTGGTGAAACGGCAAGTGTTGATGCAAAGGAAAAAGCGGAGCGAGATGCGCGATGGACAAGTGATTGGGCTGATGATTTGACTGTCGCGATTGCGTTGCGCGAATGGACCAAAGCAGTAACTCTAATAGAAGAAGGTAAGCCTCAGCCTTCGACTGACCTGACCCTGACTCTGAAAGTGTTTTGTAGGCAGACTTAAGCTATCCACTACCCCACCACTTGCATTAAAACTCCCAGCCCTCACTACACAACTAATCACATCATTACTTGCATCACTGGCCCTCACTACGAATCGTAAATCGACTTCCGTCTTTTTGATTTCTTTGCTTCTCCGGCTGGATGCTGGTCTGGCTGCGCGGACCACTTTCTTGGATATGCGTTCCCAGGTTCTGAAGAATCTCGTCCGCAAGATCAAATTCGAAGGCCATATTGGGGCATACGTCGGTGATTTGACAATAGTGTATTTCACCGGATTGAAGCATTCGGCTGATTGGTTCTTGGCAAGTTTTAAAGAGAACACCGCCTCCAGTAGTATGTCCTCCTGAATCTCCGTTTCGTCGCGGCTCACTATTTTTAGGTTTGATCGAATGGACCAAAACCCAGCTTGAGGACTATGCCGAGATGTTTAGAAGACAGGTATATACCTCTGATGTCGACCCGAAGGTGGTTGAGGAGGCCTTGCAAATCACCCATTCCCAGAGCAAAAAGGTTTGATTTACATTTACCTACTTCTCTCAGTATCCTGATATTTTATCCAGCTTTTACAAGAATATGGACTTGACTTCCGTTTCTACCTGGCTGAGATCCTGGTCCAAAACCCTAAAGAGAAGGATGTGGTCAAGCCAGCTCGACCAGCCACCACAATATTCCGGCCCCAACAAGCCCCCCAGATATCTGAGGCGCCTGTACCAACCAACCGCATACGAACACCCAACCCCCCACCAGAGCGACCAGAAACCCCGCCAATATCCGCGCATCCCTCTCTATCAACATCTTCGTCTACGCGATCGATAGCGACAGCTCGTACACCCTCAAGCGCCTCCTCATACAACCCAACGTCCGCAGGTTCGCAACCACCCTACCGCAGCCGCACTCCGGTCTCCAATACGAACGTCCCTGTTCCCGCGTCCCCTCCTCTGCCAATCGCGGCTCCAACCCCAAGGCACACGAGGACTCCGCCTCCAGGTGGGTCGCCTTTACGTGCAGGAGGCCGCGAGCGACCCCCGAGGGCAATACGGGGCAGCCCTGCACCACCTCCGCGATCAACAAACCGACCAGGTAGTTCGCTAAATCAGCGTCCCCCGCCAGCAGCCGTACCGCAGCGAGAGGGTATGATATAAGTTAGTCTAGTAACATAGCAATACCAGTAATAATTATTCACGAACCAACGGATCAAGTTTTGCCGGAATAGGTGCCCAGATTCAATGTCGGAAAATAAGTTGCAATTTCTGCTTTTAACGACACCCACCATACTACCACACGTAGAGTATCAAGGCCTAAAGGTACCAGGTGCTAAAGAGCATAACAACAATATTACGACTGTATAAGCAGGACACCACCCCACAGACCACTAGCCGCTTATTTCACATTACGCTTCTTGAGGTTCCCATCATCCTTCTTCTCATCACCTGCAGCCGCGACGGGTGCAGCATCAGTCTTTTTCTTGTCATCAGGGGTAGGGGCATCAGTCTTTTTGGAGGACTGAAATGCAATGAGCACCGAGAAACAGAGGTTATAACAAAACTGACTTTGGTAACAACGGGTTTCGACTGTCCGCCAATGAGGCCGAAGAGAGCACCTAGCATGCCGAAGAGAGTGAATAAAGCACCAGCAAGAGCGGCACCAGTCTCAGGGTGAGTCTTGAAGGCAAGGAGAGGATCGAGCTTGGCGAGGTCAACGAAGGTCAAAACTTTCTGGCGGATAAATGTAACGGGGTCATCCTTGAAAGCGGGGGTTCATCATCCTCATCATCTTCAGTGGTTTCAGGCTTGTCTGTAGCGACCTCGAGGGTTTCTTGACCTCGAAGGTCTCGGCGGCGAACTTCTTGGCGTCCTCAACAGAGTGACCAACATACAAGTTATCGAAGAGGATGTCCTCAGTCATGGTCCAGAGTTCAATACCGACACCACCCTAAAACCAATCATGAGTACTAGTCGACACTGGCGCAAAAATGCTCACAATCTTGCTAAGGGTCTTGATGGGAGTGAGGTCCTCGTAGAAGTTGGGGTTGGGGATCTTGCGCGGGGCCCATTCACCCTTGTATGCGGGGTTATCAATCATGGGAGCAAACCATTTGCCTTTGTAGTCAGGGTTGGCCTTGAAGGGACTATAATTCAAAGTAAATTGGACTGTCGTTTGGTGAGCAGGATGCTGCATACCGTTTCCATTCACCACATCCAGGAGCCTCGGTACATTTGGGGTTCGCGACAGTCGGGGCAATCCAGTCACCATCTTCCTCATCATCCCACTCTTCGGGTTTGGTGGCATCTAAGGCAAACATTCAGTACCAAAGGCAGTCTGAGTTGAGCGGGCGTACCAGGGTCAGGGATAGTCGATGGTTCATCATCCAACCAGCCCTCGGGTTTGGTGGCATCCTCATCCAAAATTTCGTATGGCGCGTCCTCATCCCAGTCATCAGGCTAGTATTATCCTGCGTGAGGACAGCTACCAACACAAATGAATGCTAACCTTGGAGGCGTCGGGGTCCGCAATCGTCTTCTCGTCGACCCAGTAGAGGGCTTGGAATCCTCAGGGTCATCAATTTCTTTGGGTGGATTAACAGCTGGCTCGAAGTCTTCGAGAGGCTTCCTGTCTTGTCGCTCTCGCCATTGAAGAGGACATTGTAAGTGTTATTAGGGCTGAAGACATGTTAGTTGGTTACTAAGAGGCGCACAGGTATACGTACTGGACTATAAGAGTATACAAGTTGGTTAATTTCTCGATAGTGGGACGAGGGGGGATCTTGAGATGTTTCTCCTCCGTTTCGCCTGTCTTGGGGCTCTTGTAACGGAAGATGAAGTGTACCTATGAAATAATATTATAAAATCGCCTAAGCAGATGTGTTCACCAGACGCGTACCTTGGTACCAGGGCATGTGAGATCAGGTCCAAACATGATAACCCAAGGGGTGGTGTCCGAAAACTCCTTTCCGCTGGTCTGGAAACCGTCTTCGAGAAGTTTGACATATCCACCACCACAGTTCCCGCCCTTTTGGTATTTTACCTCGTATTGCACAACAAGAGGCTTGTCAGCAAAGGCAATGGGTTTGGCGAAAGGAGCGGAGATAGCATGGTGGGCAGCCTTGCTTTTGGCAACAAGACCCTTGTCACCCTCGATGGCGGAAATAGACGGGTCCTCGACATCCCATTGGCCGACGTAACTGAATGTCTCACCGCCAACCGGTGTCTTTTTGGTGGCCTCGGAAGGTGTCCAGCGCTCGGCCCAGTCGTCAGTGAATTGCTCAATGAAAGGAGCTTTGATCTCAGTGGGCTATGACATTTTAACATTAATTTATACTTTCGGCGAACGTCATCTGAGAAGTACATACGGTGAAAGTGGGTTTCGGGGCGGCGTCGGTTTGGGCCAACGCGCCCGAGGCAGCGATGGCAATGACAGAGAGCGCTACGCTTCGCATGGTGGTACGAAGGGCCGGATGAAGTATGAAACAGGAAGGCTAGGAGCGAGTGGGTGGAATGAGGTGTAAATTCGACGAAAGCAGAGGACGTGTTCCTAAATACTTTATTTCGGGTCCCGCATACGTGGCAATATTCTGGTAACTACCAATCTCCCACACTCCACGTGAGCACGGTTAACTCAACACTGATTCGCCGCAATATCCGCTAGGCATCCCAGATTGCAAGACAACAAAATATTCATTATAGGGGGTCTAATCATTTGATATATATTTCATCCAAGTAGGTCTGCATGCCCAGAGGCCGATAGCGCGAGCTGTAAACACGTCCCATCAGAGGATGCGCAACGTGTCCAACCCAGCTTACTCACCACAAACTCGTCGTCCAAATATTTTGACACGGCTATCTGTTCGCCGAGGCCCTTCCTTCGGCGGGTTTTTAACACAAGATCTCTTGCGAGCGCCTGACCAGATGCTGGCTCAAGTGGCCGAAGCTTGATGCTTGTGTCCGTGGGATCGCCTACTTCATGATTAACCCACACGAAACGCCTCGTGTGAAAGCCATCACTGACCTGGCACAATTGACCAATGGTCAAATACTTGTAGGCAGAATGCTTGTCCTTGTGTGGCCGTACGCAGATCGGTTTCAAAGCCATTCGCGTCGATCACTGGAATAAGAGCTTTGACTGTATATAATGGAGATCCCGCCTTTGGTATGTCTTGTGTTACATGTCCACGTCGGCGGGCGAGGACAGTATACACTGCTGATATACAGTCAGCTGGTGCCTGAACCTCAACATAATAGATAGGTTCCATCAGCCGGGGGGTGGCCTAGAAGCTCGTGAGTTCGACATAAATCCGGATGGAAATCCAATACCATTAAGAATGATGAATAGCAAACTCGTCGGGCGGTTGGCACAATCTGCCCACCACCGCGGAAGATAGGTTCCTGTGCTAGCGTGGCATCCAAAAGGCGGAATTTCACATTGCGCATCGCTAAAACCTGTCCATCAATTGATGTTATTTTGTGAAAGAGAAACAACCCTACGCTCGTCACATAGAGGGCCCTCACGGGCGCCCCACTGGAAGCCCTGTTTAATGTGTTCTTTAACTGTGCCTAGCAGCTTCTTATCTATCTGAATAGAAGTTTAGATCACAATATCAAAATACAATCAAAACCATCCACCTGAGAGGGGAGAGTATCATCAAGGAGGATATTCGCGCCATTTTCGTCAGGCCCGAAGGCCCATATTGACCGAGAGGCCAGCAGATCCCATTGGTATTTCTCCTGGAAGAAATTACCCGATCCTTGGCAGGCATTCGCATATTGACGCGGCCCCGTTCAATGTCTTCTGCAACACCTCGTTCTAATGGCTCTGCGATCATGGTGATTTTGTTTCTACCATTCAATTAGTTCGCATGCGTGGAATAACTAGGGAAAACTTACTTCTTGTTTGGGGTGTCGGCATAGCATTTTAGTGCACTGGTTTCCAGTACCGTCTCGCAGAACTTCGTAACAGGGTCTGAGACCTTGATCTCAATTTCGGAAAATAGTCGACGAAGGTCATGCATGACACAGTCGAGATACAGTTCGCCAGTCCCAATGACAACGTGTTCACCACTTTCCTCAACTTTCGTTGACAGCAGGGGATAGGATTTGTTGACACTTCGCAGCCCAGACAACATTTTGGGAAGCTCAGAAGGCGCAATAGGCTCAATGGCGATTTTCAGGACTGATTGTGTCATATGTTTTATCGGCCGGAATATGTGCAAGTCCTCGTCAATATCCACGGACGCCAGAGTTGCTGATTTCGATATGGATGCGTCGACACCACCAATTAGGACAAGATTTCCAGCGGGTATTTCGATAGCTGGGATTTGATACCTAGCCATAAAATTAAAGCTTGCCGATGATCAGCACAAAAGTAGTACCTTGATTCACTAATCCAGAGATCTTCTACGGTGGCTTTAAGCATATCTTCCTCGTCCTCTGGCGAATAACCTTCGCCGAGGACTTTGATCTCCATTCCCTTTTTCAGAGTACCGCTCATGACACGCCCGAAGGCATGGAAGGATTGAGCATCTGAGGTGTGATAAAGTTTGGTAATTTGGACCATGACCGGTCCCTCAGCGTCGCAAGCTTTCATCGATGCCACCAGCTCTGAAGTCTGAGGACCGCTATATGTCCCAGTGATCTAAATTGTCCATTAGTAATTGGCCCCCATGTATTGGGTTGGTAATACCTTCGTGTCAGCACCAGTGACAGGTGAGGGGATATGTTCTGCAATAACATCCACCAGACCCGTCGAGGTCCCAAAGAATTGGTCTAGTACAACCTTCAGCAGAGGCCTGACGTCCATCTTATACATGATGGGCTTAAGCTGAATTCCCAATCCAAAGAGTGTTTCCTTCAGCATCTCTGTTTCCTCGCTGAGGACGTTACTGTAGAGTTTATACAGTGGTTCCAGGATGAAGTGTACGAATGTTCGGTTAGTTTCAGGATCGGCTTGTTTACGAGTAAATTTGCGAGTGTCGTCATTAAAGTAAATGTCTCCCCACAGGCGGTCAGCAAATGATTTCACATCCACAGATCCTATGAAGAAGGTGAGAAAACAGACGAGAAAGAATAAATTCACTGTACCACATGTGTCGGCGTACATCTGTGCAAATGAACGGAGTGTGAAACACCAATTCATGTCAGTGCTCGCAAATGCGACATTCCCATTCTCAGGACTAAGTCTCAGTTCTGGATCGGGGTCAATGGCACTGTAGAATCTCAATAAGCATATAGTTCAAATAGTTCAAATACGCAAGTCCTAACGCGATGAACGTGTTAATCTCTTCAATTGTGTGCTTGATCTTGTAGTATGCGTCGGCAGGCTTGATTCGCAGCTCGAGAATGAGTCTATCAATTTTATTTACGACAAGCGTAATTTTGACACCCTCCTGGAGTGCATGACGGAGCACGGATTCCGTCCCAACCATGAGCTAATATGGGAATATTAAGAGACGCGTCAGATGAAAGCAAAACACTCACGCCCTCTACAACATCAACAACTAGTAGGATCCCATCAACCAAACGAATAGCAGCCGCTACCTCGTCAACGAAGTTGACATGACCTGGCGTGTCTATGAAATGAACCAGGTGGGATTTTCCTGAGGTCGTTGAGAGCACAAGGGACATCGGAGATGATTTAATCGAAATCTCGCGTTCCCTTGACAGAATATGTGTATCCGTGTAGCGGACCTGTACCAGGCCATGAAAAATGGATAACTACAGGAATAGCAAATGGCGTACTGGTTTATCCGCGTCCCATATCAGTTTGTGAGTCTCGAATACGAGCATATCCATCAAAGCCGTTTTCCCATGATGCAGATGCCCCACGACTGCGACGTTCCGAATCATTTCTGGGAAACTCATCATGTTCAGTAGAAACCTGCGAAATTTCACAGTTCATAAATACCCCAAGCCAATGGGATAAATGTTACCCTTTATCAAAGCGTGTCTCCGGCATATCCTTCTCCACTACCGTCCATTTTCGTACCTTTATTGGCGCTATGATAGGCTCAGACAGTGGCTGGGCGTCTTCCTCCTGAACGAGGGTCTCCACGTCGGGGCCATATACGTCCGATGCTGACGGATAATACTGTTTGTCTTCATGAAGGACGACCGCGTTGTGCACAGGTTCTAGTGAATTAAATGGCTGTTGGAGTGATTAGACTCTCTGTGGGCAGGTTGCCACGAACCATCTATTTCCATAAGCGCATTCTCTTCATTGACCTGCATTGCATCATCGTCGTAGCCTTGTAAGGGCGCAGATTCGGGCTGTGGGACGAATCGGTTTTGGGGGACCTCTTCTTCGTCGTCCGAGTCCAGATCAGCACCAATATAGTTTCCAAACTCGTCGTAGTCCTCGAAGGAAGCCATATTCTAAGGAAATGTTGGAGGTGTGTGAAGCGTAGGTAGATGTAATTCTAGCGTCGAATAGCCCAAGCTGAGATGGGTGCGAGACTTGGAATTGCGAGCCTGACGCGGTCACGATTGAGCAGAAGAACGCGAAATATTTTAAAACTCCGGCCGATCACTCTTCAATTCATTGAAATGATGTTGCTGATTCTACCTCGACACAATCCTCCCGAATCCCTTGCGACTGCTACATCCATGTCCGGCTTATCTGATGATACTCTGAGAAAGGTCTTGCCCCCGGTCTGCTATCCTTTACTGTCTCAATAGATCCGTCGCGTCCAGATCCTTGTCCAAATTCAACAGACCGCGATTCAATCACAAAGGGCACTTAATGCCTCGCTACAACAGTCCGCCTCCAAAGATCGCGAACGGCGCATCCTACAACTCACAATAAGCGAGATCAGCCAAATGAGCGGTAATGTCAACATGTATAAGGGTGTTGGCAAAATGTGCGAAGCAGACTAGCTTCTCCAATTTGAAGATTTATCTCCCCTAGGTTTATGATGACCCCCCGGAAAGCCATGGAAGATGAGCTCAAATCCCAGGAAAAGGAATTGACCGATGATATTAACAGCCTCAATAAGAAGGTCAGGAGAAATCTCTCTGCTCCGCATGTTGTTATCAATCCCTCCACAGTCAAAATTCCTCGAGAAACAGTTCAACGACGCGCAGTCACAGCTCCGCGACATTGTAAGTGTACCAAAATATATTGGCTTTTCACTCAGGCTGCCTTTTAGTTCCATCATGCACCAAAACAGCAGTGAACGCCTGTTACTTACAATGGCCCCTCGTTCCCTTGCCCACACTGAAGCGTTGATATGTAACAATAATTTGGAATACTATTCGTGTCGTAGATTCGAAACTTTTAAGTATGCACGATATCCGCAATAGCATTCTCTCTTAAGGCTACTCGTAGCCCCCCGATCTGGGAAATGGGAGATGGACCATACGCGTGCTTTCATTAAGCACACTCTATGTGCTGGTCGTGTGTCTAATAATAGAGCAATCATCGTCTTGCGTATCGAATGTAGCGGGATGCAACTAGAAAAAGATTCAGTATGTTGCCTATGAATTCCGAAAAATTGGCCCTTACGGATGGTAATTATAAGATTGAAAACTAAAAGTGCAGTGGTTAGTGGCCTGGATGGCGAAGAGATTGATGAACGGACCAAAGAAAGCAAAGAGAATGAAGGCATCCCGCCATCTATGCGAGTATTGGACATTCAAAGGTACGAAGAAGTCATCGCCGGTTTTGTATTGACAATATCGGCAGGCCGTTGTGTCATTTGGGTTATCAATGTATCCCCCAATGGTTTGAACGAATTCATTAGCCCAGGTCATGCATGTTTGACCAGAAGGTGGATCAAATATAGCGAATTCGTCACTCTTGCATTTGATAACAAGACCGCTAGAGTGGGGTCAGGGATTTGTAGGAGTGGAAGATCAGAAGACGGACTGAAGTTCGGTAGAAAGCATAGCGGCAAGTGTACGCGTGAAGGGGTCAAGTTGGTAAAGCCAACTCTTCCAGAAACCAAGGAGGGTTGGGTATGGAATGGTTATACCACAGAAGGTGGTGAGTATGAGGACGATAGGTGGGTTGAATAAAACAGCAACCTGGCATATGGATTATTAATTGAGGCCAGAAGCATTGGCAGGGAGTGGGCCTACCTGGACGCTCGGAGAAAAGGCAGCAATGAGTTGGCCCAAAGACACACCAAAGATCATCATGAATATGATAATCAAAAGTTGGAACCCTGTGCCATTCGTCCCAGCGCTTCCCTGCCCAAAACCAATAGGATACACCTAGAGATGGTCAAGATAATTGTTTATTTAAGACTGATTGGACATACCATAAGAAGCCAATATATAATACCACAGCCAATGCTGTACGGGATTTCACCGAGGAGCTGTCCAATAGCGAATGCATACGGTGAATACATGCGGCTCGAGGATTCTAAAATAGTGGGTTAGTGCCAGCCGCAGATCTTTGCCCTCCATAAAACGCACCTCGGATAAAAATTGCTTCACAACGTCAGCTGGTGTTCAAGAAATGGTGTTCAACCACTTACTTCGGTTTAAAATGAACAGGGGTACTATTTGCACCATTACAATTGCCGGCAAAAAGGTTACCCAGAAGCTATTGAAAATCGAGCTTCAGTCGTCGAATATTCGCAAAGGAACAAAAACTTACATGGAGAAGACTCGGAATTGAAGCTCTCGTGCACTGTTACCCAACTGCAAGAAGGAAAGCGACACAAACAAGGAGACGAATGAACACAAAAAGACGCGAGTGAAGATGTAATCTGGGGATCTCCACAATGCAACATTATTCCTCTTTACGACGACTCGTAGCTGATAGAGGAAAGAAGTGGCATCTACATGAAATTATCAACCGCCGCAAATGTTACTGGAGTTTGTTTGGCCACTTACAAGTACTCATTCCCTGCTTATTGGTTGGCGGATGGGCTAACGCGTTGCTCTTGATGGCATTGATTTCGTCTTGAACTTGCTTGTATTCCGGAGATTCCAGCCAGTGGTCTTTCCAATCGGGTCACCAACACGAGGGCTTACACCGCTCCAATAGCTTCCAGCATATACTCAGCTGGGTTTACATTAGGCGGACAGTGGGCACCATGCCGGGCGAAGTACTGGCGAACAATGTTTGAATCTTGACCAATATCCCCAAAGTAGACTGTTTCCCCGCCTGTCTCGAGGAGGAGCAATCGGTCGAAGCTCTCGAATAACAAGGAAGATGGCTGATGAATGGTGCAAAGGATAGCCTGGCCTTGGTCGGCGAGTTTTCTCAGGAAGCGCACGAGATTCCAAGCACTCTGTGCGTCGAGGCCGGATGTCGGCTCGTCCAGGAAAAGTAAAAGCTCGGGCTTGCTTGCGAGTTCAACACCAATGGTCAAACGCTTACGCGCTTCCATTCCGAGACTAAAGACCAGTGCCTCCGCGAGGTCCTGGAGTTCTAGAAGTTCGATCATCTCTTCAACGTAGGCATCTTTTTCCTCTTGAGAGACAGACTCGGGCTGCCGTAGGTAGGCGGAGAATCGCATTGCTTCCCGGACAGTGGCAGTGCCTATGAACGAGATAAGGTTAACAAAGTCCACCACCGAATCCGGCGAAATCATTACCTTCATGTACATCCATTTGCTCGGCTGTACCAGTTCAGCCGCCTATATAGAAATACATAGTAGAGCAACATACCATAAGCCGTGCCGCGGGCGAAATCCGAATCCAGGGGGCGTCCATCCACAAGAACATCCCCAGAAATAACACCAATATTTTTGCGTTGGGCCAACACATCTAAGCAGGTCGTTTTACCTATGATGGTATTTAGCTCCATACGCGTGTCAAGGCCCTGAACTGCCTTACCAGCACCACTCGCGCCCATGAGGGCCGTAAGGGTTCCCGGCTTGACGTATCCATAAACATCGTGAAGAAGACGAAGTGGCCCATTAGGTGATGGTACATGATAATTCAAACGTTCCCATGTGAAGGTCTTCCGCTCAGGGGCAATATCTCTGCATCGCGGTTAGTATGCAAAGCGAATCAATTTTTTTCAATGTCCCAACCTTTTAGGACCTCGTGTAATATTTTCTGTGTCCGATGCTTGTTTTCCGTGCCTCTCGGCTCTCTTTTCGCGGAGGATTTCATTCCTCCTCTTAGTATCCTCGTTTTCTTTGGCAAAAATCTTGATCGATAGATCAGACCCATATTGCTGTGCCGGTGCCTATTAGGAACATTCATTTCAAAACCAACTTGAACACCTACGGGATAAAATTCCAGCGCCAAGATTTGTGTGATCTGAAACAGAAGGACATAGCCAACTAGAACAAGGAAATTGCGTCTCCAAGATCATTGACATCGAGGCCGTAGCCAGCTGATAAGTAAGAGGCTCCGGATATCATATTGCTTCCACGCTCCGCGCCAAATAACGTGCATACTTGTTGGGGCCCAGTCCAGCGCTAGATGATAGGCTTGATCTCGCGGAATACCGACGAGCAATAAAAACACTTACGGGTATTTTGAAAGTCCAAAGGCATTTCTTGGAACAACAGCATTACCATCGCAAACTACCTGTATTGAAGCTCTGATTGGTTTTTGGACTTGTGGGTCAACAAACACATGGCACGCACCGATATACGCTTGAACTCGTTCTCCATGCATGCTTGCCAGCCTAAGATTCGGGGCGACATTAGGAGGGAACCAAGGAATTCAATCATGCATACCATAAGCAATAGGGTTGATATAATACTGCTCGAGTTGTCAGCACGGGTTCAACAAGGTGGAAGCTGCAACGTACAATCCAGAATAACCATCTTTTCATACTTGCCACAGGAATCATATAGCCGGCATATTCAACACTGGACCAGGACCTAAGACCGCACCCAGGAAATAGGAATATGAATGAGACTTACAAGTTTGGAATAAAAAACACGGCCAGTCGAAATGCAGAGTGGAAGTCGTGGCACATGAGACCAAATGTCCTGAAAAAGCCTTGCATAACCAGATATGCGGTATAATTGATGAGATGAAATGTCCAGAAAGCACCAGCAGAGGGGTGAAGGCCTGACATGAAGTATACAATGATGTTAAACACCAATATTCGTACGGCGGAGAATGGGACATCTGAGAGAGTATTTGCCAAGGCTGTCGCAGAGGACCGGTACATGCTATATCCACTCTGTAACGCGATGGGTTAATGAATCACTATGGAAAGAACAGACGCACTTGTTTCCGGAGGATCGGTCGTCCTAGCATCATCATTGGCATCTGAAACGACATAAATATCTTGGATACATATATAGGTCAAGACTCGCACCTCTGCGAATGCCTCCAGGCAGGTTGTAAGCAGAGCTGCGAAGATAACACTGTAATATTTAAATTAGGAAGCAGTTCGGCGAATAATTCTAACACAGTATACCTTCCCCTTGTGAATGTGCCATTGGATGTGAGTGGCTGTTTGTAGAATGCACCACCTATCACAAATGCAAGCACCTAGGAATAATGCGCGAATTCCATAAACGAACAAACAGCATCCTATCAGGTGGACTTACAAAGCAAAGTGTGTAACTGGTGTATAGCTGGAATTTATCTTGAATGCGCATCTGGAATCGCCGTACGGTCAAGGCCCACACTTGGCCCATGAAGCCGCGTGTGTAGGGGCTACTTTGAGATACGCCCTTCTTCTTGTCTGCGGCCACCGCAGCACGGAACGCTTCCTGATCAGTTCGTTCTGTCTCCATCAGAATTTTATATTTTTCACGGGCAGAATTGTCTTTATCGGCATAGCTGGATAGTTGATACGCCCTCTCAAGAGCTTGTGGAGAAGAGGGCACATCACGCATGGAACGGCTGGGCGCAAACTGACGTTCATTCGGGTCAGTGCAGCCAGTCAGGTAATCAGCGGTGCTTTGGCGGGGAAGGGCCCTATATCCAAGGTTTTCGAAGTATGCTCGGGCTTCGGAGGGCGGGCCATAGAATACTTGGCGGCCCTCGTCTAGAACCATCACCTTGTCAAACAAGTCGTAAATCCCCTCACCGGCCTGGTAGCTAAAAAAATAGTTAGAATGCTCGGGCAATAAGTCTCCTAAGGCTCACAAAGTGGCAAACGTGGTTTGTCCCAGGACATCTGTCATGACTCGAAGAGATTTGACAAAATCAAGGGCGGTGGACGCGTCTAGTCCACGGGTTGAATTATCCCAACACTGGACGCGCGCGCGAGTAGCCATCATTTCAGCAATACTAACTCGCTTCCTCTCCCCACCAGATACCCCACGAACAAACTCATCTCCGACCAGTGTTTGTTTTGTGTGTGATATATTAAGCATACGGAGGAGTGTGTCTTGCACTTCGCTGTCAAATTCCTTTCGTGACACGCCTGGCAGGCGACCGTTCGGTCCGGGCGTTTTCCTTCAGAGAAATTGATTCATGCAATATTTAGGAAAGTGCTGGACGTACGTGGACAGCGCGAATGCTAGAGTCTGCGCGACAGTAAGGGTAGCGATATGATGTCGTCTAGCAACAACATGAGACCGAGGATGACACGTTAAATAGCAGAGGACCACCGACCTTCTTGGTTGTAAACCACCTCACCCTTGTAATGTTTCTCCATTTCTTGTGCATCGATTCCAGCATAAAGCACCTCGCCAGAGACATTGACGTAGCCGCTTCTCTGATTAGCAATCGCCTTCAAGAACGTCGTGCAACCCGAGCCTGGACAGCCAAGAACGAGGCACATTTCTCCTGGCTTCAAAACCCCGGATGACCTGGTCACCTCAATCAACTGCTAAGTATAAAAAATATTGAATGGGACGAACTTGTGCAAAATCGTTCTAGTTGGTTGGGGTTTCATGGGAAGGAAATGTGAAATTAAACCCCAAATCCACAAGAGCGGTCCAACAAAAAACATGATTATAGCACCTATTCTTCATGTCTCAGTATAATCTAACACGAATATGAGACAAAATACAAACCGCCAAGTGTCCCGACATAGATCTTGTGCAGACAAATTAGAAATGCCATTGATACCATCAGTCTCTCCAAGATCACATACCTTACTATTGATCCCACCCGCAACTTCAACTTGCAAATTTTCCCAGGTAACACCAACATGCTAAGTTCATTGTCAGTCTGGGGAAGTCAGATTAAATAACACATCGCTCAACCTTGTGTTTGATCCCGGCCTTCTGGTTGGCATCATTTGACGATGACAGATAGTCACGAAGGTTGAAGACATGCGAGCCATCTGACACGCCCTTCTCCACATCGTGCGTCGTGTTCAAAGTAGACTTCGAATCTCGTTGCTTGGCCTGATCTGAGCGAGCACTCAATCTCCTGGAGAGAGCGTTGAACTCCTGCTCAGCACGATGAACATCCACCGCCTGAGATGAAATCGCGGCAGTCGTGCTTTTTTCTGGGTCGCGTAATTCAACCTGATGCCCGTCCGAATCATAGAGCGCTTCCACTCCGGGGGGAGAGTTAGTCATTGGCAAGAGAGCGGCGGGTATGAGGGAATTTGTAAATGCTCTCTTCCACCGAAACCCCTTTATACGTGTTTGCGTACATACAACGAGACTAAATTGATCATTCGGGGGGACCTGTTCACCGGTCCGGCGCTTGATCCCAGCAGGGCACCGAAATTCCTCACGGAATTTACCAAACTAAGTATCGAACATCCAATAAATTCAGCCGGGGCCCTCTGTTTGCTGATGAATACACCTTAGGTGTCGCCGTGATGGACTCATGTCGAGTCATTCAAAAACGCGGAGGGTCCTTTGTCAGCTCCTCCGGCCCCGAAGCGCAAAATTTGAACCATTAATGTCGACATGCCTTGTTTTTGATGACTGGTCTCTCGCAATTCGAAGACTCCATGGGGAAATTTGAAACATGCATATTCCTCAACGGCCTCCGCAAAATATACGCCGTTTACATAAAAATGGGGTCGGTTATGGCCCTGTGTGCGGCATACCGTATGTACTTGTAGGATCAACCCACAACGTTGCTTCGGCACTCGTGCTCCCAGGGGGCACTCTAGCCGGAAGAATCCGAGACATCAACTGCCCACGATGGGTAGCAAAAACGGTCCCGGGGTCCAATTAGCAAGAGCTTGCCTTAAAGGGATAATCTATCTATGGTTATAAATCTACTCTTGGTGGTGTTGTCCATTGACTTTGCTTCCAAACAACCACACATTATCCCACACGTTCCCCGCCACCGTCGACACGAAGTGTTTTCACCTGCGTAGTTTCGGCCAGCTCTCACCATGGATAACGAATTTATGCGACTATGGCAGGTTCTCCATGAACTTAGTGAGCAACTTACCCACAACCAAAGACTCACCAACGACCTTCGCAGCCAAGCGGGTGCTCTCAAGGTGCGTCCTACTTCTCCCATTTTTCCATTCATCTTATGGTGCCGTTTCTCGCATTCTTATAGGAAGGCGCGACACATGCGGGGTCTGGATTTGCACTCAGGAGATATAACACAGATATCTCAAAAGGTGCGCTTGTGTTCTGATGATATCACCGAATTCCATTCAATCAGAAGTTAGAATCATTCGAGTCCGAGGTGGAGCGTATGAACGCCCAAATAATCATCGAAAATCAGACCCTGCTGCATGAAAACAAACAGCTGAGCGTGTTGCTGAAAGAATATGAATCTACGATGGAAACCATCATGGGGAAATTCCGGAATCATGCTGTACGCCATTATGCCTCACTTCCCAATGCCAGTCGTAATTAATATAGCAGGCGCTCGTCAGCTCGCAGCTCAACAGCACGAACTCACACTCACGCGGCATTATGAGGGACTCCTTCTCGCACGCGAAACCCAGAGCCTTTCAACGGACCTGACCTCCTCGACGAACGTTTCGCGCTCCCTGCAGCGCCTGTCACATCACCTCCGCGGGCTCCTCCGCTCTATGGCAGGCGAACACCTCGATGACGATCCATCTTCACACTTCGACCCCGAGTTTGATGGCGCCGGTTTTGTCGACCCAGCTGAATTACATCTGCTGCTCGAGGCTCTGGAGGAAAAGTGTGGCCCAGACTCAGGCGACTGGACCATGGATCGGGAAAGCGAAATAACGCGACTGGAACGAGAAAACGAGGACCTGAGGCGGATGCTATGCATCGACCCCGAAAGCATTGCTACGAGCGGTGTTACAGTGGATGTGCATCGCGTGGAGAGTGGACGGTTTTCGACGTTCTTGTCAAGTTCATCTAGACGTGCACCTTCGCAACACGGGAGTGGGGACGGCTGGAATGGGCGGCCTCTCTCGTATTGGGACGGGAATGGAAACGGAAACGGGAATGGGAACGGGAATGGGAATGGGCAGCCTCAGCAAATGTATCAAATTCCGACACAGCAACAGCAGGCGGCAGGTGCTCCCCTGCAGCGAGCGATGGAACTGCAACCAGGGATGCGGATGGGGACGCAGGTGCGGAGACCGGGTATGTTTGGGGCTGGCCAACGCGGCACCGGCATAGGTCGAGGTCGGGGAGGCGGGCCATCGTACCTGTGGCAATCTGTCGACTGATGAATCGTATTTAGAGATGTCTATCTTATTTTATTGTACACCTCACTCTGGCCAAACATTTTTTTACATATCAGTTGGAATTTCGGCTACACTGTTTACCCCGTTCCGCTTCCCGAGATTGTTACCTCGTGTACAACATCCAACCATGCCTGGCTTGGACACTCTTCCTAGTGAATTATATTCCGCCATTCTTGACCAGCTCCCATCCGAATTCCTCCAAGAGGGTTGCTTATCGCTCACCCGCTGTCTCCCCAATGCACCCATCCCCCAATTCCATCTTTTCCAGTGTGTCAGGCTGAAGAGCTCTGACCAGGTTCTCAAATTCTACCGTCGGCTTCGCACAGGACCCGATTCAGCAGTATCATGGGTGCAGGATTTCTCTCTGGAAGCGTGGAACGCGGACGCCGAGATTGTCATTGATCTCATACGATTGCTGCCCAGACTCAGATCCCTTAATGTGTTTATTGGACCGAGCAATTTCAACCCGGAGCGTCTGGTGGAGATATTCAGCACGCCCATTCCGGGGCTGAAGCGCCTCTCCTTGCGGTTCCGTCCATAGTGAGTAGCCTGCCCACCTACTATGAATGCACTTCTGACTTAGGATCAGTGTCCAACGGGCAACTTATTTCCAGTTCCTCAAGGTGCATCCATATTCACTCTCATAAGATGTCTACCAAATACCTAGTGTAGGGATCATATTTCGACTCTACTCTCGTTGGGCTCTCAAAGTGGCCATCAATCACGTCCCTGGAAGCCCTATCCATTGTCCAGGATGCACTAGACCCAGCTTCCGCGCCCACTCAAGCTTTCGCCCAGCCCCTAGTCTTCTTCGAGCTCGAAAAGTGCCTACCAATCCTCCTGCGATCCCTGCAGCCCACGCAGCTCGCCGCGTTCCGATTGCGCCTCCCCCTACGCACCACTACACGCAGTCTCACAGCTGTCCCGCACGCCCTCCCCTGCGCCACGCTCCTCGATTTTTCCACATGTGGGATCACCGAGCCAGATGTGGACGTATTGCTCGCCCGGTTCTACCGCACGCAGCACCTCGTACTGGACGGGTGCCCCGTCATCTTCGGGCGCAGGCGCGATGAGTGGAAGATGCTGGGCAAGAGATGCGCGCTCGTGGGTGTGCAGAGAGCGAAACAGAGAGAGCGCAGACTTGGACTCTGGTTCGAAGAGGTCCGCGCACAGTTGGCTGCTGCTGCTGCCACCGCCGCCAGCACCGAAGTAAACGAAGAAGCCACTGAAACCACCGACGCGAAAGGGAAAAGGGGCCGCAAGGGGCTCGCCGCGTCCACCATATCTATCCGCACGCACCAGTCGCGTGCATCTAGCTCCGCGTCCGACCCGCCCAACTTGAAAGCGCCAAAGGTACGCGTGCTGCCCCCATTCCCACGCTTACGTTCCCTCTGCGCGACGTCCACACAGCTGAACGCGGAGATGCATGCCACGGTGCGCCGGGAATTCGAGGCCGGGTGGATCGAGGGTCTGGCTCAGCTCGCTGCGACGCGCGCGCGGCTGCGGCAGTCACACAAGAACGGTGTGCGAGTGATGGTTATCGTGGATCCTGCCCCTGGTGATAGCGACGTAGGGCAGGCAATGGGGTACGACGGGCTCGAGGATGTGGGTGTGGAGGAGTTCACGAGATTCAGTGGCGAGGATGGCGATGTGCACCCGCTGCTGTGTTTGGCGGGGCCAGGACGCGGGGATGAGCACCTGCCTGGGTGTGCGCACGCGCTAGGGTGGGATGTCTGGGAGAACGACTGGTGAGTGCGTCCCGCTGATTTGCGATTATGATCTTGTCATCCTGACATGGCAAGCAGGTAGGGTTAGGATACCTGGACCTCAACTTTGAGTGGGCTCAACGATTATAATCGAAAATGGGCCCACATTATCTATCAGATTATAATCGATGAACACGAGTCCCCTCGCAACGACATCCGGGGATGCTGAACAGCCCACAAAGCAACCACAGCACACCCCACGATCATAGATCCCCGGAACGTACCGCCCAGGAGCTACGACACCTTACCTCCGGTCCTGGGGAATTCAAACTTTTGGGGTGCGGGCATATCCCCGGACTGCATCTCCCGTTGCAAGGCAATTTGGGGTGGGGGCGCGGGGTGTTTAATATAGCCGGGCTCAAAAGGTGATTGCCGGGCCTAACCCCCTTCCCCCGCAGCCCACCGCGTGCGTGTGGAGCTGGGCGGGAGAACCACATTTGATTCAGACGATCGGTGGGTCCCGTTGTCGCGAATGGCGTTGTCTGAGGTCATACAGCAGCACCTGCCCTTCCTCTAGACCCCCCTATTCCTGTGTCGATTCCTGGATTCCTTGGTTCCCAAATTCCCTAGCTCCCTCGTTCCCTGGCTCCCTGGCCTTCTTGTGCGCTTCCCAGGCCTCCTTCCCTTCTAACACGGCGAGCGCCGAGCTAAGTGTCTCACATCGCAATTCCTAAGCACGTTTGTATGTTATCCGGGTGTCCCCGCAGCGCAGCTGGGAGAGGAACATTCATGTACCGTGTATCACTCCAGCGCCGCGGCGGTGCACTCCAAGCCAATCCGCAGCTCAGACAACGCCCGGCCCACCTGGGAACCAGCCACCCGCGCCCCACAGCCATGGCCCCAAGCTCATGCAGCCCCTACCCTCCCTCCATAGCCCCAAGCTTCGATCCCCACCCGCCATGGGAGATGCCGGGGAGTCGGTTCTCCCGGGCCCAAGCTTCCTCTTTTTCTCCCCTTCCTCTTCGATCTAAATGAACAAAGGCGGGAGGACGCCTGAGTGTGTATCTAGTAATTATTATTGGCATCTGGTAAATTTGGAACGGCACTCCCCGATCGCGATCATGGAGAACCCCTGGCTTCGCCCCACGCCAGGGGCGAGATACACTAATAGCTGGTGCTGCTGCTGCACTAGGACGGGGACAGGGCCTGCAGGCAGGCCGCAGATCCCAGGAATTGGACTTGGCTGCAGATCCCAGTGGCGGCAGTGCGGTGCGTGACGCCGGAGAGATGCGGCAATTGGCAGGGGTCGAGTCAGGCTGCGTCGGGTCTGGGGCTATATTTGCAGCCAGGACTCAAAAGCAGGTGTGTTGCCTATGGTCATGATGTGAGACACATTGCAGTGACAGTGTCAGTGTCAATACTTGTTTAGATGATAGCAGATCACTGGGTGATCCACCATTCGCGGGGCGGGGTTTGCCGGGAGGCGGGTTCGAGATCACCTGATGTACGCCACCGCCAGCGCTGGGTGCCGTGGGCTGAAATTATCAGCCAATGCTGTTGAGATTACGCATGTGGGTGTGGGCGTGCGTGCCCATGGGCACCGTCCGGTGTAAT
This sequence comes from Infundibulicybe gibba, assembly GCA_015501065.1. NCBI lineage: Eukaryota > Fungi > Basidiomycota > Agaricomycetes > Agaricales > Omphalinaceae > Infundibulicybe > Infundibulicybe gibba. The sequence goes on from JADNYI010000001.1 coordinate 2,074,363, forward strand.
GGGACGAGCCAGCGTTCCAGTCGCGAATCAAGCGGGTCACGTCGTCCACCATGCATCCCACTGCAACTCCCGCTGAAACCTGATGATGACGCGGTACATCTGGTATCCAGTACATCATGTATCACGTATCACGTATCGTATAGCCCCCAAGATGTTGCCAATTCCAACCGCAGCTGCAACTGATCGATATCGTCGGGTGACTCAAGTCTGCCATGCTTGATGATCATGATCATGCATATGCCCGAGACCCGGGGTGAAACCTGACGATGACGCCTGCGGCATACCTGAGCTTGAGTTTAAGCTTGATGTCCGAGTCCAATCGCGTATTGCGCATCATGCATCACGCACCATGATACACGTAATATCTGTAGCTGGGTGATAGCCTGATTGCTGCCAGTGGTTTCGTGATTGTAGTAATATGGTTGCTTGATACCAGTATCAATAAGTAGCATGGGCGCCCCGCCCGTCTGACACTCATGCCGCGTAGCAGTAGGGATATATATACACGAGCGAGAGGTCACGACGTGTAACGGGTTGATGACTCTCGCCTGACGCGCGATGTTGTGTATTGTATGTAGCCCGCCCCATAGTATGATGCATGCAACACAGCACACTACTACTAGAACAACACTCCTCAGCTCTCGTCCGCCTTCCCGAGTAACGCCCCAACCTCCGAGGCGCGCAGCGCCCCCGCGTCCCCGCGTGCGCCGCACAACATCATCGCCACGCCGTCTTTCACAACGGCTCTTACAGGTTCACGCGCGCCCCATCCCGCACGGGGCGTCCAAACAGCGAGATGGCACCCCCAGTGCACGAGCGCGGTGCGCGCGAGGGGCGCGGGCGTAGGCGCATAGGTGCGGATGAAGGCGTGCAGCATTGATTTTGCCGGTGATGAGGATGGCACTGTAAGGGAGGAGGGCGCGAAGCGATCCAGCAGGTCGAGCTCGGCGCAGAACTGCCCAATGTCGTGTGCCGGGAGGCCAGGCTTGGCGAGCTCCCAGTCGATTACATAGATTGTGTATGTGTCGGTAGATGTAGGGGCGAGCATGATATTTCCGGGCCAAAAGTCGCCCATTACCCATGCGCCGGTAGCTGGGGCAGCGAGGACCGCCTTTTGCGTGTCGCGTGCGACCTCACTTATGGCGGCGATGTCGCCTTCTCCGAGCTCATGTGCAAGCGGGGGGTCTGCGAGCGCGGGGACGCCGTCGCCGTGCAGTGTTGTGGAGACGCGGCCGTGGGTGACCCACCCAGAGATCCTCTTGGCTTCCTCGACTGCCTCTGTTTCCATCTTTTTCACCTCTTCGTCTGTTTCGCTTTCGGCTGTGGCCCAAGCGGTGCCATGTAGGGCGCGCAGCCACGCACCCAGCGCGATGCCGATGCGGGTGGCCAGAGGCGCATTGATGCTCCCGGCCATCATGGCTTCTTTCAGCTGCATGCTGGCTACGCCGGTGTCTTCTAGTATGAGCACGTGCGCATGGTGGTCGTACAGAGTACTGCCGGCACGCGGACGTCGATGCCTTCTCCCAGCTTTTCTCCGAGTTCATGCTCACGGCCGAGCCATGATCGTACGCAGCGCAAGGCGTGTGCTTCGCCCGCCTGACGTGCGAGCGAAATCGGGATGTGTGGATTGTCTTTTACGTGTGGCTGCGCGTATTTTATGATGACGCTCGCTGCGCCTGCATGTGGGGCCACGAGTATGGCGCGAAAGGTGTGGCTCCCGGTGCCGCCGGAGAGAGATGTGATGTGTGCCGGGGAGGGTGCGGCAAAGGGTGTGTGGAGGAGATAGGCATGTACGCCTGCGATGGTTGTTAGGTCTGACATGGTGGTATGCTATTCACATGGGTCCTGCCTCGTGTATTATATGTACTACGGAGCTTGGCCAATGCACACTCTGACTCGAGAGATAAATATAGGGTGCTGGTATACCCCATTGGACCGGAGGTGCCGTACGGGAGTACTAAGCTGGTATGTTATCGCATCAGCCATCGATACTAGTTTACGTGGTATCATCTAGGCGAGTACCATGATCGCACCAATTAGCTTGCCGGCGTTAGTGGCGATAAGGGACAGCGCCAGTGATGGAGACAATGAGACGAAACTGGGGTGGTCTACTTGGGTGAGGTAGGCTTTAGAGGTTCCAATGCTGACATCATCCGTGATGTGTCAAAAGATGGGACGCCCGATCCCAGATCTGCCTCGAGGCCAGGCTCGGAATGGATAAGTATCCGCTCGGCTTGGTCACCCAATTCCCCCCTTGTCCCCTCCTTTTTCATGCTCGCTGTCCATCCCGCCCCTTTACCCGCTCCCCACAGACATCGTCCCCGCGGAAGATCCACTCAGGTCTCCAGGATCGCCCTTGCTCGGAAATTATCGGAGGAACGGGTCTGGCCGGAGAAACCACATGTCGACCCGCCTCTCCCGCCCCCCACCCTCAACGACCAGCTCCACATCGCTTACGCCCTCGACGACCTCCCCCGTGCCCGCATGATCCTCCTCCAGATCCGAGGCATCCACGTCACATCCCCCTCCGACCCCCGTGTGGCCACCGTCACCGACGCCGACTTTGACGCCATATTTGTGCCGCACCCCCTCACCGTCCCCCCTCACCTCCTCTGCGAGCCCAGTCCTGAACAGACACGACGTGGCGACCGCCTCAAGCGCTGCCAGCAGGTATGGGAAGAGGAGAAGCGCAGGATGAGAGAAGAGTGTGACGTTGGCAGGCGCAGAAAGGAGGAAAAACGCCGCCTCATCGAGCACCGAAAACCACGCATTGCTCCTGCCAACCCCCGCAACGTCGTCTCCTACTCTGCCCTCGTCTCTTCCTCCTCTGCCGGCCCCTCCACAGCCCCCGCCTTTGTCTACGACTGTATGCCCCGCACAATCCCCCCTCCTCCTCGCCTCACCGCACTCCCCCTTCGCCCTACCACCCCCCGCACACCGCCCCCGCCCCCTCGAACGATCTACGACGACTCTCATACCGTCTCCTTCCAGGCCGTCCTCCAGGCCATGCACGGCCCCCTCTTCCCCTTCACGCTTGCAGAGCAGCGTCGCACCACTCCCAGTCGTGACCGTAACGAGGCCCGTCAGACAGAGCTCCTCGACACACTCCTACGCGACGTCGAGCACGCTACAGGCAGCAAGGGCAAAGGCAAAGCCCGTCAGGTCTCGCGCCCCGATGACTGCAAGGCTTGCCGTGCTGCCGTCAGTGTTTCCAGACCAGCCCGGCGCTGGTACCCCTTTAGCCGCAGACGCGACAGCGGGGCGTCCTCTTCTAGCAGTAGTGGGAGCAGCACTGCGGGCTCGATATGGTCCATGTCCACCTCCCCTGCATCCTCGCCGCCCCACAAGAGCTGGTTCAGGCCACACGACCCCGAGGCGCAGTCCCCACTGCGCCATTCCTGTCTCCCACACGCACGCACACGCCTCCACACTCCCGTTCCACTCGCTTGTACACCCCTCGCACCCGCTTCTCCTCCCTGTACCCCCACACCTTGTCCCGCATCCCCCTGCCTATCACCACCCCCACCCGTTGTCCAGCCCCTCACGCGCCTCCTCACCCTCGCCCGCGCATTCCAGATAGCATACATATCCGCGGCCCAATTCTCCGTCGCAGCGTCCACAGATCGATGGGACGAACGCCCCGTCAATGTTCCCCCTATGCCCTCGCGCGCCTCGGAGCGCGGCAAGCTGCGTCCCCCGGGATACCGTGCTCCCGCTGCCCAAGTGCGTGTGCTATGCGGCCCGGCTGTACGCGCGGGCGCGCGCGTAGGGATGTACACCGAGGAGGAGGACAACGAGTTTGTGGTGCCGCGCCAGGACCCATTGGAGGTCGTGCACCCGTCGATGCGGTATACGCTTGCGCTCACCCCCACGGATCCGCGACCTACCCTCCGTGATGACGATGACGCCGAGTATCCCCTGGAGGAAGAGGAAGAGGTGATTGAATGCGAGTACGAGCTGCGCGTGCTGTACCCCCCAGTCGTGCAGTGCAAACGCACGCCGCTCCCAAACCCACTCCCATACACCCTACACTTCAAACCACACCCTGCGCCCACACGTCCACCCACTGCACGCCGCTCCCTCTCCCCCTGCCACTCCCACTCGTACTCCTTCGTCTCATCCGCGGCTGCGGCTGCCTACGCTGACACTCCCCGTATGCTGAACCCGCGCGCGCGGCTCGTCGCGAACCCGCTCCTCCTGCGCCAGCGCGCCTTGCACAACGCCCTCGTGCGTGGTGCGGCGGCCGCGGGTGTCCCCGTGCATCGCGTGGCGGGCGAGGGCGAAGTCTGGGCAGGCCGTGAGCGTGTGGTGGGGGTCGCGTGGGAGGGTCGCGGGGGGAGCGCGTTGCGCTGGGGCGCACTTTGAACGTTGATGGTGATTCTTTTGGTGTTGCTTTGAGATTCGCTTTGGTCGCTTTGCTTTGCTTTGACGGTTTTTTTTGCTGGTTTTGGTGTTCATGTTACATGCCTCGCTATCATACTTGTTCTCTTTCGCTCTTTCTGGTCCCCCTTCTCCCACCCCGCAGCGACCTCCCTCCCTATTTCGCGCTTATTCCATTATGGTTTCCCCTACGCATACATATTCTAATCTTGTATATCACATCCCAGACAGACAAACAGACGCACAGACATATTTAGATGGCTGCGAATGTATATCGTTATTGTGCCCGACTTGTATCCCCGCGCCCGATTCTAATCCTACTGCTAATCCGATCCCGGTCACCTGAAATCTCCCGCGTAACCAACAAGGATATGCAAATATGGTCCCATGCCTAAGCGAACCGTTGCCGCCCCAACGCTTTGAAAATTTTTTTTTTTCATTTTTTCGTTTGTTCTGGGCGCATAATTTGTATGCCCACCCCAGGGTCGGGGGCAGCGTGTGCATGTGCCCGGCCGGACCCAAGACCCAGGTTCATTTTGCTTTTTCTCCCGGGGTTGCTAGCACCGGCTGGCACCTCGATTGGAATATGTGAGTCAGCCCCATGCTCCGAGTCGGGCTGTACCATACTATACTACTAGCGTGTTGTGCGGATATTACGCCTGTGCGTGCTCGGGCTCGGAAATGAGATTCTCATCATGACTTGCCTGAAAGCGCTGAGCTCGGACTCCGGAGCTGATTGGCGTGGGTATCGACCCCGCTTTGAGTCGGGTAGCGCTGGTGATGATGTTGGCAAGTTATGAGTGTGTATGTACTGTATATACTTATGGTGGCCCTAAGTCCGAGTCGGGTAGGGATCTCGTGTCTGCATACGTAGAGTACACGGGGTGGTGCTATGTGGAATTGTTGGGGAGCTCTCAGTCAGCATCTCGAGATTCCACCCGCGCTGGAGTCCCAGCGGCCTACCACTGGCTGGGCGACGTGGGAGCCCACGCGTCCAGTGGAGTGTGCTGGAGTCAACGTTGGTGCTGCGTTGGCGCCGCAAGCCCACTGGGCTTCGGTTGCAGTCAGAATCCCAGCGCTCAAACTCAGATTTCCCAGGCGCGCAGATCATCCCAGTTTTGGCAACCAGAACTTGAGATCGCGCCCCAGAGGGGTGGGAATCACGATTGGGGCTTAAGCGCCGGTGGAGCACTGGAGTGAGGCTGGAGTCAGTGCTGGTGCTGGCGTGGTGTGGTACTATTGCGCCATTGCGCTGCTCCGCGTGTCGGCCAATTCACATTGTTATTCACTGCGATCGATTGCGTGCGTGGGTAAGCACGAAGATCTCAGTTCGATGTTGGGTGCCTGGTGGGCGCGCTCCAACGGGCTTGTTGGTGTGGTGCCATGGGATGTTATTGTGTTGAGTTCCGTGTCTTGGAATGCAAGGTCGCATGCGGGTTTCGCAATTGGAGCGTTATCGAATGCGGCACTACCTTGGCCCTGGTAGCGAAAATATCGCACGTTCGGGCTCCGGGTCTCAGTCATGAATACACCGGATATGCAGACCCTCCTTGTAATTGTCTGGTGTGGTGCACTGATGCCCGGCTTGGTACGGTAGGGATAATAGTCATCAATATTACCTAGTACCTCCCCGGGCTCCGAGCCTTGGTCAGAACAGCGCAAGATTGCCCGCGTCGATCTAGTAATTGGCTTTCGACGCCGCTTGACCAGGGGGGTATTTGCCCATATTAGCTTTGCAGCACTTCAGCCCCACCATGCCAACCGAACAATCCCTTGGCCCACACCCGGTCCGTCCGTCCACCACCCAAAAAGGCCCTCCCATGTCGCCAGCAACTGAACTGAACCTGAAACTCAGGCTTGAAGCTTGACACCTCATGTATTAACTAAGGCACGACCCCAGAGCAACCCTAGCACAGCGCGACAGGCCGCAGACCCACCCCATGTTGTTTCGGTTGCAAGGCCCCAGCTCCAGCGTCAAGGTGCTCTTGTCGGCAACGAGGCAGTCGGAAAGGTCAGCCTCTCTCCTAAAGCTTCGCCTCCTTTCACACCAGATCACACCAAGACATCCTTATGCACTGCATTCGCAGGAGGCGTGTTCGCGGAGGTGCGTCACTTGGGGCGGCGGCGCTGTGCTGATGTATATTCACCCCAGGCACCCAGGAACGTGATATGCGATCGATATACCCGCGAGATCGAGGTGCGGGGAAGTACAAGGATGCGTTTGGAGTTGCAGGACACCGCAGGACATGGGGAGTACGTGAGGATGCGCCCACTCGCGTATCTAGGCACCGGCGCATTTATGATGTGTTTTGCGCTAGACCAGGCAGAATCCTTGGGGAATATAGAAGAGCAGGCATGTCGCATCTCATGTTTATATTTGATGTATGGTAATGGCCATTATACGGCGTGTAGTGGATGCATGAGGTAGAGTACTTCAAGGTTAGGGCTCCTGTTGTGCTGGTTGGGTGCAAAGCGGACCTGAGAAGCCAGGACGAAGCGGTAGGGAAGCTGGTTACTCATGACGAAGTACACTATGTCATTACACATCCGGAATCGTGCATAATCCATTTGTACAGGCCACGAGCGTCGCCCAACGTATTGGCGCGAAAGCATACAAGGAGTGCTCGGCCAAGACAGGAGAAGGCGTGCAAGAGGTGTTTGAGACGGCTGCATTTCAGGCCTTGGAGACCCAGAGGCTGAGATCTGTTATTCGGAGGGTAACTAGTAATTGTGTGGTTGCGTAACGCGCAGGGACGTGTCGTTATATGGGTTCCACATATGGCTACGCGCTCGTTGGGTCGAAAGTTCGAATTCCCGCTTGGTGTTGCGTGCGCCGGGGTGAAACAATGTCATACAACAAAAATGTAACAGGTGGTGCGATCGGCAGAACTACTCATGTTTGATCGTATTCCACGCTTGGCGTCAACGTGGGTAGTGCGGGTGATGTGGCTGTTGGGATCCGGGATGCTGCATCATGGCGGGAGAAATATAGCCCGCGACCGAGGTGTATCCGGCGGCTCGAAGGCCGGGGTATACATTGCATTGCGCCATTAGGAACCCATCACGGAACCACGGTGCGGCGTGTTGGCCACTGACTGAAGTATTAGAAAGTGCGGGCTGTGGGCCAAATCAGGTAGATCAGTAGCATCAGCGTGTAGGTATACGCGAGGGGGAAGATTACCCTCATTGGAGATATCACCAATTGTCGGGAACAGTATCTGATTAGTGAAAACGTTGGGGAGATCACGGGAAGATAGATCCGCTCTTGGTGCCATAAAGCTGGCAACGTGTCGATACAGTTTGACGACATATAGCCAGGAGCGCAGCGTGCATTACGACAATGTCAATCTATTTCCCTGCGTGTGGAGTCAAGATCTGACCAATCGCCTGTGTGCCCCCGCAGATCAGAAAGAGGAACCACCACGAAGTCGAGCCTGGAACTGGGGTGGTGAATGGTGTGAAATGCCAGATACTTGGGATCCTGATAGAAAGTGGTGACTCGTGCTTCTTCGCAGATAACGGGCTCGACACCGCGACAAGCAGGGTCATATGCACACCACGATGCACACTTTCAGAATCAGAGATGAAAGGAAGATTAGAGCTGGGGCTGTGCGGCTTCTTTATGTCGACATCAAGATCCACGATGATTGTTATCTCCCATTGGTATAGTGGACAAGAGCCCCATCGAGGACATCACTCTCACACCCGCAGCCATCAAAAACGGCTTGTAAATAGCAACCTTGGGCCTCGAGTTATAAGCACCACGCCAAATCGAGAACATGTCATTGTGTTTGTAATAATAAAGGGGCGAGTAGACATGCGGCCGCGTAAAGGGGTAAGCTGGGGTAGGCGAGGCGACCTCAAAACGTCGAGCTGGGGAGTGGTGATTGTGGATTTGGCGCTGGGAACGTGTTGAGCAGAAGTTGCCCTGAATTATGTTGGTTGTGGTGCAGCAAGCAAGGCCACGCCCCAGTGTGTTCGTTAAAAGGATAGTCCATGAGTCAATAGTCCTTCAATTGGTGATAGATTGACGAAGCGCTTGGGAATTGACAAGGTGCCCAAACCGGTAACGGTTCTGGCTCAAGGGGTGGTTTGCCACGTGCGTACTGGCCGTATTTGTCTATGTTAGCATCTCAGCGCTTCAGCCTCGCAGCTCAATAATTCCTTTTCGAGTCCGAGTCCACTCTTCGGTTGTTCCCCAAAATTACCTCAGATTGGGCACGACGCACGCCCACAACACACACAGCTAAGGACAGGAATCGCCTTCAGGCTAGGATAAGAATTCCACCGCACACCATTACATAATGCAGCAGCCCTAGCACAGCATGGTGTCTAACACCTGTCCGGGTGATCACTCCCCAGGCTCCCTTTCCCGCCACGGCTACACCTTGCCTGTTGAATGATAATGTCTCCCAACAAACGTCTCAATTTTAAAATAACGATAGTGGGGGATGGTGCAATCGGAAAGGTCAACTCAATTAGGTATACTCTCCACGAAAATAGTCTCGCTCACGAAACCTCAGACATCTCTATGCACCGTTTTTGCGACGGGAAATTTCCCAGAAGTATGTCACTATCTATCCCTATCATGTTTTATCCGCTATAACATCCCTGCCAGATATACACGCCGGTCGTTTGCGAAAACTATACCTGCGACGTTGTGTTGGATGGGGTCTCTGTTGACGTCACTTTATGGGATACTGCAGGCCAATGCGAGCCGACCGCCTACGCCCTCTTTGCTACGCCGATGTCGATGCGATCCTCCTTTGTTTTGCTGTGAACAATCAAGATTCATTCGAGAACATTGAAGAGAAGGTGCTGATCCATCCATTTTGTTATCACAATTCTTGAACGCCGTTACCACAAATTGCAGTGGTCGCCTGAGCTCAACCACTACTGCCCCGCGGCTCCCGTTATACTCGTCGGATGCAAAGCAGACCTGAGGGAGATCGAAAGGAGATTGACGAGTTGGCGCGAATTGACCAGCGGTTTGTGACTCTTGAAGAGGTAGATTGCTTCTTTTTGCATCCCTGTTTGATTGTTCACGCGGTGTGCCTCTGCAAAGGCTATGGAAATTGCACAGCGACGCGGTGCAAGGGAATATCGAGAATGCTCCGCCAAGACAGGAACTGGGGTGCATGAGGCATTTGAAGCTGCCGCCTCTGAAGCTCTGAGGATTCGAAATCGAAAATCGACAGTGCGGAAATTGACTAACCAATGTGTTATTTTGTAGGAACGTGGTTATGTATTCAATAATTGTATGTTCTTTTTCCCTATTCCATTCGTACCAGTCAGTCCAGAATTGTGTATTGTGTTGCAACAATGTATAATCATCATTCTTATTAGTGGCTCCAGTACTGATGTCATAGCTCTATTTCACAAATGGGATCCGCTCGGCGCTGGCCTATCTTCCAACCCCGCGGTTCCTGTGTGATCATACATATACCGCACACCATCCAAAATGTAGTTGATATTGAATATTATTAAATGATGCCAAAAGCTAACAGCGGGATTTTTAATACCACCTTCCAAAATTTGAACCTTTACGTTTTTGTGTATACGTTCCTCACTCGCTACATGTCCAAGCCACAAGATGTTAATGTGACAATAGTGGGGGATGGCTCATGTGGGAAGGTTCGACCCAGCGCGAATACCTTCCACTGCACTACGCTCATCCAACCTAGACATGTCTTTGCAGAGTCTTTGCCACTGGGACATTCGAGCAGGTGTGCACTTCATGCCAGTAGCAACTCCAAAGCTAACTCATTTCTAGATGTTCATACCAACTATTTACCATGACTATTCCTGCGACGCCACATCCGACGGGGTTCCTATCCGCATGAGTCTGCGGGATACCGCGGGACAAGAAGAATACGACCGCCTGCGTCCACTGTCCTATCAGGGCGCCAGCGTTATCCTCATGTGTTTTGCCGTCAACAACTCCGATTCACTTGAGAATATTGAGGAAAAGGTACCGTGTGTATATCCCCTTCTGGGCTTGGAAGTACTGATTGCACGTATTACAGTGGATTAAGGAAACAACCCATTATGCGCAGGGAGTCCCAGTCATCCTCGTGGGATGTAAAGCAGATCTGAGGGGGGATCAACGTGAAATAGACGACCTAAAGAGACTAGGCCAACAGTTCGTTAGTCATGACGAAGTATTTTTTCCTTCGTTTTCACTTGTGATGTTGCGTTTACCTGGGTTCTTAGGCTGTGGCTGTCGCGCAGAAGATTGGGGCAAAAGGCTATCAAGAATGCTCTGCCAAGGCAAATACCGGAGTGGATGAGTTGTTTGAATCGGCTGCGCGTGAGGCGCTGCGATTTTTAAATGCTCCGAAGAAGAAATCCATCACGCGGAGGTTGATCTCTAAGCCTAAATGCGTTGTGCTATGAGATTTTAGCAAGAGTGAATGGGTACATCCCTGCTCACTCGCTATAGCTACCAATTTCTTGTCGTATTTATAATTTTGGATCCAAGTTCATCTGACTAGCACGATTATTGTCTATGCCATCATGTCATAGCACTGACAAACAAAAGCCCACTATTACGGTAAGCTATCCACGTTTAGCCATCACTTCCAGTCCGTCACTGAATCTAGCGGGACTCGGTAGTATTTAATATGCAGCGCCCAACATTTATCAGTAGGCTTGACGCTGGCTGATTCGCTATGGACAATCAGTAGTTGTCTATTCTATGAAATCGGACAACCGTGAATCTTGTGTTTGAGGTACACATCACTGGCAGGGTAGTCATACAATGATGTCAGTGGCCATCATCCGCTCAGGACCACTTTAGACTTGTAAGCAATCATGGATGATGGATTACCTCAGGCTGTGCGGCCATGCAGGTGGGGTACGACAACATAGGCTGTACACCGCCGCCAGCATCCAACATAACAAGTCCACTGGTTCTTCCTTCGTTTTTCTCCATAGATTCAATGCATTCCACATCTAAACATGACTTCAGGATTTCAGTGATAGGGGATGGGGCGGTAGGCAAGGTCAGTGAATAAATAGTATTTCCCTTACCGAAGCACTCAAAAGACACATGTTAGACATGGTTGCTGAGCATCTTTGCTGGAATAGAGGCACTTATATCCCTCTTGCCGCATTTGTGTCAACCTATAAATTGACCCCTTTTCAGACCTGGATACCTACTGCCTGCGAGAATAGAAGATGTCATGTCACCCTCGACGGGGTTCATGTTACTCTCACTTTATGCGACACCTCTGGTCAAGAGTACTATGACAAATTGCGAATCCTTACCTACCTCAAGTCCGACGTCATCCTCCTTTGTTTTGCCGTGGATAACCGCACTTCTTTCAGGAACATTGAGGACAAGGTTTTTATTCCACATCTTGGGATATTACATTTCATATCTATATTTCAGTGGATTGCGAAGTTAAACAATACTATCCCACAACACCCATTATCCTTGTTGGCTGCAAGGCGGACTTGAGGCAAGACCAGAAGTTGCAATGGTCTGATGATTCAAGCTCAAGTATAACTCTGATGATCATGATTATGTTACTTACGAAGAGGTGATCCACCTGCCATTTGACTTTCGTGCTAGGTCGACTAAACATTCGCTAGGGGATGGCGCTTGCTCAGAAGATCAGTGCGGAGCAATACTGTGAGTGTTCGGCCGAAACGGGTGAAGGTATTGATGAGGTATTCGAGTATGCTACTCGCGAGGCACTGAATGCTCAGACTCAAGACACAAGATGGACGTGTATCATCTCATAGGGCATACAGACTACGTTATCGTTTGGGACATGTATTGGACTTATTTATATTCTAGTTTCGCATTCGCATTTACATGGGCTTGGTGCGGACATTGTAGTAATAAATTCCCTATCAATCAATGTAGTTGTTCACCAACATGCTGCATCTGGGGTGTGTCATGAGAACCTGAAGGCTGTGTTTATTCAGGCTCAGGGTTTATCCAAATGCCTTCTCAGCCGCTGCACTCATAATGATACGGCGGAAAAAGGCCTCCCAAGACTCGCGAGAATGAAAGTCGTCGCTGTGGGCAATGGGGCCGTTGGCAAGGTATCTCGAACTCAGCTGCAATTCACCATTCAAACTAACCGCAGGAAGACCTGCCTGCTGGCCTCTTTTGCCCGTGGACAGTTCCCCGATGTGGGTTGTCAAACTTGCCTAACTAGCAATTAACGCTTCTAATTAGGAATTTATCCCAACGATTTTTGAAAATTATATTGCGGAGCACACATTGGATGGTGTAACAGTCGAGGTCAGTTTATGGGACACTGCTGGGCAAGAGGAATACGAGCGTTTGCGATTACTGTCGTATGATGGAGCTCATGTTATCCTCATTTGTTTTGCCGTGGACGACCAGGACTCATTCAATGACGTCCAAGAAAAGGTGCGACTATATATAATTGTGTTCACCTAACTGAGCTCCGTCAAATGGGCAGTGGATTTCTGAAGTAATACATCATGCTCCTGGTGTACCTATACTCCTTGTGGGTTGCAAACAAGACCTGAGAGATCAGAGGGAAGCGATTGAATACCTCCAACGGGTGGGACAACGTTTTGTAACGGTTGAAGAGGTAGGAAGATGTGATTGTGATGAGGCTCCTTGGCTGATTTTTGGAGCAGGCAACCACAGCCGCGCGGGGAATTGGCGCAAAGGAATATTTGGAATGCTCAGCCCGGAGGGGTGTTGGTGTTGCCGAGGTTTTCTCGCAAGCCACGCGTGCGTTTTGGAGCTCAAGCTCAGCGAGAAAAGGGTCCCGTACCTCGAAATGTGTCATTTTTTAGGCAAATATATTTTGTTTTTAGATTTGGCCTCAACACATTGGCATCGGCGAGAATGCGGCGCCAGTAGATTGAGCGAAGTGACGTGGAGGATTCAGCGGGGGGCCTGGTCGCGATACATACCATTGATGGGTCCCAATATCGAGTTAGTAAGGAATCATATTAAATTGGGCGGATAAAGGACCGACCAACATCGACCAAGAGTAAAAACGTTAGTTGTGGGCGGATTAAACAAAATGATGAATTGGACCTATGTCCAAGCTATTCCGGTGGATCTGGGAAAGGTCGTAAGGGCCCAGGCAGTTTGATAAACCATTCAGGCCTCAGGCCTCAGGGTTCATACCTTTTAATGCTTAACCAGCTCCGAGTTGGCAAGAGGATGCAACGGAGAAAGACCCCACAGCCTACAAGATGAATCTTGTGGCTGTAGCAATGTGGGTGTTGGCAAGGTAAGTATATTAAATTCTATCAAGCACAAGCCCTCGCAGTCATTTAACGCAGAGTCCAGACTAATCTGGTGACTTATTTTGCTCATGGGCAGCATCCTGATGTCAGTTCAATATCGGAATATAGTAGTAGTATCCAGATATCGATTCACCTCACCCATCAGGAGTTTGTCCCAGTTATAATCGAAAACTATACCAAGAAGCACATTGCAGATGGAATGCCAATTGAGACGACCTTGTGGGATACTGTGGGGCAGGAGGTGTACGAGCATACCCGAGTCTCACCATATAATGGCGCAAATGTTGTCCTTATTTGCTTCGCTGTGGATGATCTGACTTCGTTTCAAGATGCTCAAGGCAGGGTATGTTTACATTCGACTACTGGGACTGTAGGAATTCACATTCGAAGACAGTGGGTATCTGAAGTGGGACGATTTGCTCCTCAAGCATTGGGCCTCCTTGTCGGTTGTAAACAGGACCTGAGAGAGGATAAATGGACATCTGAGGATCTACAACGAAGGGGACAACGCTTTGTAACGATCGAAGAGGTATTGGCAGTGACACCGATAGTACATACCCCCACTCATTCATACACCAGGCTACAAAAGTCGCCCAAGAAATGGTATGAAGGGATATCTCGAGTGTTCGGCTTTGAGGGGTATTGGTGTTGCTGAGGTTTTCTCGCAGGCCGTACGTGTATTTTGGGCCTCGGGCTCCAAGGGAACGAAAGAGCCCCACACCTCAAAATGTGTTATCTGTTAGATATTCGATTGCAATACATACCACATATAGATTGGTTCAGTGAGAAGCAATGCGAATGGATAGAGCAAAAAGTGATGTAAGATTCATTAACATCGACCATGAAGTAAGAAGCTTGTGGGTGAAGGACAGAATAGTGGTTGCTAGAGCTGGCCTATAGTGTTCAGCGTCTTTTTGGACCCCGGCCTTCGTCTGGTCCAGGGGATATTCGCCTCTTCTATATAGATCCAACTAGAATATAAGCAGATTCTAGTAGGCCTCGCATGAGACTTACCGGGAACCACGATCTTCAGGCTCTCCACTTGGGGTTCTCCCTCCAACGTCTTTATTGTTGCCTCCATAATCTAGCCCATCGACTGCTGGCGCATTTCCGTCTCGATCCTTATATTTATTCTGATTCCGAGGTCCGGTTGGCACCCCTGGTGGTAGCGGTGAGGCAGGTCTCACAGGTACTGGTGGTGGGACTTTGGCAACATCAGGTAACAGGGAAAGGGTAGAATATTACACGTCATCCAACCGCCGGAAATGGATTCAAGTAATTAAACGTACCACCGTCACCGCGTATATGCCTCCCCGCCCGCGTCCCCTTCCCGGAAAGCCTCGCCCACGTACCCCCTGATTAATTCCGCGACCACGATAAGGAACGGCTGGGGCTGCGCGGGGCGCTGGGGGACTGGGGTTGGGTTGGCTGGGGCATCTATATTTGGGTACATTTGTTGTCCCATCTGATTCTGGTCCTAATCACCGCTGCATGAGCTACGCGAATGGCCGCGCGCTGAAATAAAGAACTATCCCAAACACAAACCTGCATTCCGAAATCACCTGAGATTCCCATGTTCATCATTCCGCCTGACCCCGGTCCATTAAACCCATCTTGCATCATACCAACAGTATTACCAAGATGCTCTGGTGTGCCATTGCCCCCAATCCCAACACCAACATTTCCAGGTTGACCTTGGCCGCTATCCTGTACTTGCATCATGCCCCGCCCATCTACACCCATCATCGCACGATTGTCCACTTGCATCATCGCTCCCCCCATATTCATGTCACCATTCATCCCCATACCCATTGGTCCCATCATACCAGACATATCCATCATGACTCCAGGCCCCATCATCCCACCATTTGCCCCCGCATTATTCATCATCGCTGAGGTCCCCGTCATGACCATTTGTCGGACTTCGGGAGGAAGGGCAGTCAATTGGTCTTCAGGCATGCCTGAAAATGTCTAGCAACACCGAGGAAAAGTCATTTAGAAACCGGGAGAACACGGACTAGCAAAGCATGGAGTGTGCGCTCACAAGAACGTTTGCTTTCAGCACATTAGCTACCTCTCCTAGCTCTCTTCGCCGGTAACAATATGCTTCCCAAGAGAGCTCATCGAAGCCGTAATTAAACCAGTCGCTTATGTCTGAGCCGGGTTTCCGCCAGGGCTTTTCTGACATAGCTCCCAAATCTACCTCAAGAATAGAACGGCCATCGAATATCCCAACAGCATTTGGGTCGATGGTGGGATGTGACAGTGGGGCTGTTACTGGGGGGAGCGATGATAAATCCACACCATTCTCGTCCCGTGGAGGTTCCGATGTTTGGTGGGGTTGGTTTTGGGGTAGTTGGTTTTGTGTTGGTTGTAGGACACTCGGCGACGGTGTATGTTGCGCGGAGACAGTAGAGGATACAGGCACAGGCTGGGATTGGGACTGGCTTTGAGATGCGGGAGCTTTGCTTGGTGTTACAGAAACACCCCCGCGTTGTATGGGTGTGTATTCCGTGGTTAATGATGGCTGGGGGGCTATAGGCTGCCGGTGAGATGCAACCGTGTCACGTATGTAAACCGCAAACCTTTTGGTTGGGCGGGTTGTGACGCACTTGGTACTCGATTAGTAGGTGGCTTAGAAGCGCTGCCCTGCCTGAGGGAATATACATTAGTCTGGGACTACGCTCTCCAAGTTGAATAACGTTGTACCGGAAGTCAAGGGACCGGGAAGGTTGATCCATGATAATTTCAATATCCTATACGGTTTAGCTATCATTGAAATGGTCGAAAACATAGTCTGAAACTCACATCATCTTCCTCCTCCTCCTCTGTCTCGTCGCCAAGTTCAACCTCCTCCTCTTCCTCTTCTTCTGCAGCCACGCCGGTTTTACTTGAAAGGCCCCCCGGAAGACCCTCAGCCTGAGCTTCCAAGTCATGAATTAATCCATTGGACGATTGCGCCGTCTCCTCTGGTATTCTGACAATGAATATGTTTAATGGCCAGCCACGGCGCAGTTCGAGAAAACTCACGGTTGGGACACTAACGGATCACCCACAATGCAACATTGTTAAAATATTGTTATTTGAAGAATAAAAATACAAAGCGACGCCTCATTCGAGAAGGTAAAATGGGTTCTCTGATTCTCACCAGCTGTGGGTCTTTCGGGTTCAGCAATCGGTGCGCCTCCGTACAAGAATTCGTCATCATCGTCCCTATATTCCGGGTAAGCTTTTCGACTAGATGATGAAAACGAAGACTGACATGGTTGAGCAGTTTATTTAAGCCAGGCAGAGACAGACCACGGTTTGAGGAAGAGAAGGGTGACTTTGTGACTACATGTCACTTCTCCCAAACGGAACTTGGCTTGACGCGAATATCTACTGAACTGGTGTTCGAAACATTTCATGGCTTCAATCTCTCAATATCATTTCAACGCTCAAGCCAACCCCCGAGCTCTAAAATTCAATGGTCAAACTCAAGACGCGCATGTTGGTCGGAGGATATATATATGTGACACGCCCGCGCGGGGCTCGGGAATGGCGGCTAAAAGTCAATAGGATTATATCATATCATATAATTCACTCGATTGGTTTGGGTGGTATCACACCCTCATACCACTGAATCCTTGTCCGATTCCTCCACCCTTTTCGTAAGCCCTCCAATGTTCGAGCTAGTCGTCCACCACTCGCTTCGCTGAGAACCCCTGCAAGTTGTGTAGCTGGCGCGCTTAGCAAACCCACGATCTGTGCCCGTAACGTATCCAACGTCGGCAGCTTGGAAACATCCCTAACGCTATCCGGCAGGAAAACGCGACCATCAATCAAGGCCCCAACCAATTTTAGTTCCGGTTCCAGAATTGCTCGCATCCGCTTCACCCTCCTCCCAGGGTTGCGGGATCGGCGTTCTTTTCCTCCAACTCTCTCTTGAGTTCTTCTGGTGTTTTGGGTTTCCGCGGAGGGACGCCACGGTCCAATGCCCGCAAAATAGCGTTCATTTGGGGCGGGTCAAATGATGGAAGAGACAACACTGCGAATCCACCATTGGTACCATCCAGCATACGCTCCACCTCTTCCAGGTTAATGTTAGGTAGATCGCGCAGAGCAGCGCCAATATGCTGGTTCGAATTACTGTCAGAGAGGGTTGGGTGTAATTGCCACTGGCCAGGGGATGCTAGCGACGGCGTATTGCGGTTGAACGCAGTAAGGATATCCCGACGAAGCTTTATGAGCCTCTGCGCGCTAAAATCGTTATGGTGAAGGAAAATGAGGGGGGATGATGTGCTGGCGCTCAATATTTTCGTATACCAGTTGTACTGGAACGCTTTTTTATCCCGAAAGACGCGAGGAAGGTGTTTTCCGGGAAGAATTTTGGCTGGTTTGACCGAGATCGCGTAATTGCGGGAATTTGAGGGTATCCGCGGTGTTGAGGATGCCAGCCATGGTATAGGCCGTAGGAAACACCGGGAGAGCATTTGAAAGTTTTGGACGAGTGGTGGTGTCACACAATAAGTCACAACGCTGCACTGGTGTAAGGACCGGGCCAGGGGCGTCCAAAACACTCATGCTTTCATTACATGGCTGGAAAAGATTATGATAATATGGTATTACAACGTAAAACTAAATCTCATCCCGCAAGCAGAACTCCCAAGTCCGATCTTCACCAGCCTCCCCTGTCCGGCCAGTGCCATGTGCTCGTTCACCTTTCGTCATTCGATGCTCGTAGCCATTCCATGCATCTCGGTAGAATACATAAGATCTTAGGAGAATAAAGCGGGGTTGGGTGGGGTGCTACCAGATGTTGGTAGTGGCGGTTCTTCGCCAAACGTGGAACGTCCCTAGGGGGCAAAGTTAAACGGTGCCGATTACAGAAGTGGGCCAGAGATTACCATAGTGTATATGGAGGAACATTGCGAAGGGTGACTAGTATAGTCCCCCTTGCCTGGGTGGATTCTCTTTGGGATAGTCCAGCGTCAAAGCCCTCCGTGTCTTGTGTTTGGTTCGTTCCGTTGAGTTCATCTTGCCCAGCTCTATCGCCTTCGTTTTCTTCGTCATCGTCGTCGTCGTCGTCGTCGCATCTATTTTTTCTTCCGCGAGGCATCGTATACGATGGGATAGGCCCCAGAGAAAGGATCGAGCAGCCGACCGCAGAAACCCTAGGAGAAGGACTTGATTTGACCGAATGTTTCTATCCTGATCGTAATTCCCATCCCTTGACGCGCATTGAGTCTGCCGTTGAGGCATTAGTTATCCCACTCACCAGCATGCGGGAAATTCCACACCACTCGATCCCACTTTCTTCGCTTCAATGCGCCGATTTTGTCAAGCCGCGTCGCATCAACACCGAAAATAATTTCAACACCCTTCTCCCGGAGGTCCCCCACTATACCTGAGCATCAGGGTACTTTTTATAACATTCGTCCTCAGTATCATAAGCTGTTGCAGTGACATTTTTGGCAGGAAGATATTGAAGTTCCAGCGGAGCTTCGTGAACCAGGGCCCGAGCGAACGAAAAATTTCCCTCCCCAATCAGGAGGATTCTATCGTTGATCGGAAAGGGATGGTGGGCTTCCGTGTGGAACTGTGCCTTTCTTTACCCCTTAAGCCTGGACCTGCTGAAGATGCTGATCTCCGTTTATCTTGGTGGCCATCTTGCCTTTGCTTTTGTTTTTGTTCTGCGACCTGGGAGGAATGTTTTGCCTTTTCCTTTGCTTTGAGGCGTGATTGCTGCGATTGCAAAGCCGCTTTGAGAGTTTTATTTGACTTGCCCATCCCACTTGTCGATCTCGGGATATCTGTCAAACTTATTTGGATCGTGTTTGGATCCGGGCCAACACACCAGCAACCAAAGCCAGAATTCACCATGTGGCATGTGGTAATCCGTAAAGTGCCACGTCCATCTTATCCTTGGTTTAAACTGTAACCACTTGTATCCACTTCGATTCAGAACATACCCCCCATACACCACTCGTTCGTTCGTTCAAAAAATCAAACAAGATGGTTCGTCGTCCCTTCTGTTGACTGACTTTTGAATACAATTGGTCTTAGCCTACTGAATTCGAAATGCGCCAACGGAACGCTAAATTCGCGAAAGATGCTCGCGATGGTAAAAAACCAACACATCTGTCACGACAAGAAAAGCTTGCCAAGCGCAGTCCCATTAGTATTTGGGCACTGGGCGCGGTTATATTCGTGGTCATTGGTGGAGGTATGTCTCGCTTGCGCCGCTTTCCCGGGTGCAACTCAAAGACTTCTAGTGGTATTCGAGCTTGTGCGAATAATGTTCCTATAAAATCTCCCTGCCATTGGGCAGTTTATTCTTATCAATGCGGAGCACCTATATCTTACCACACCACCTGTACATCACCTGGTCGCAATCCTATTTCATGCTTCACTATATAATATCAGGTCCTGACAGACGGAATCGTTTATACATGAAATTAATCATCACCAGAAGCACTTGCAGCACTAACACTCATACTTTGGCTCCTCATGCTACCTCCTGCCGATGCCTTCTCTTTTTCCTTTTCTTCAATACTGCTGGCACCATGCGTACTCTCAATTCCCTCCATTGCGTCACCCTCCAACTCTTTCTCGTCAACTTTGATCTCATCTCCTGCCCATATCCGCATCGTTGGCTGCCAGACCATCACGATGTTGTCTTCTGACGTGCTTGTGGCTGTCCAGCTCTCCCCTTCTCCGGGCGCCCAGCAGAAATCTGTTGGGCGAGCAGTATGGCCTAAAATAATAGGCACACTGGTTGAGTAACACGTAAAATTTCGGTCAGATAGTATATACCTCCGTGACAAAACAGTAACTCAGGGGGCCCATCCTCTTGGTCATCTGGCGTTTGTTCTTGACCGATCAATGATAGATCCCACACATTAATTCTTCTGTCGCTCGAGGCAGAGGCAAAGATGGTTGGGTTGTGGGGTGACCATGCAAGATGAAGAACCTCGTCGGTATGAGATTCAAAGACGTGTAGCTTTTTGGTCGGAGACCGCATGTCATGAAGGATTGCACTCTGATAATTGCTAAGTGTTCATTGCCAGAGGAAGGAGTGAACGGGCTGCACCTTATCAGCACTCCCGGTTACAAGAAGATGCTCAGCGGCAGGGCTGAATGCAACAGCAAATATTTCCCGCTCGTGAGCTTGTATTTTGGTTTGGGCATCCAAAGGTGCCCTGGTGTCCCAACTGGCATGAAAGATTAATTTGCGAAGACGACGAAGAGTTGCTTAGCCCTACATCATGAGCATTTTGTCATCCCCAACGCTGGCAAACATATTCTCGTTTGTGGGATGCCAATCTACATCCTGGGGAGACGTCAATATGCTTCCCATCTCTGGAGAGTAGAATTCGCACCCCAACAACTGATGTATGACCGCGAAATACATTGGTGGGCTCGATGGTTGTCTTTGCTTTGAATACGAGTTGACATCCCTATTTCTGTGTTTGCAATGCGACTCTGTGGATAATAGCAGATTCTTACCAGTGACAAACGGTCATGTCCTCTGAAGCACCCAGTACATGGCCAGCCTTGACGGGGTTCCAAGCCAAACCGTATCTAAAGGGATGAGCAAAGGCTGGAGAAAGCTAGTTTCATCAAAAACATACCCTTCGCGATTTTGTCCAACCAACCGGATATCAGGCTTGCAAACACCACCCCTCTCTGGCTCACTGGAATGTTTCGTCCGATCAAATACTAAGACTTCCCCAGAGATAGTTTTTGTAGCAATCAAATCAGGGTTCTGTGGCATGTACCGAGCCCGATTGACCTCGCCAGTATGGTTGATTTTCTGAATAATTTGAATGCGCGGAGCGGGGGGAATCGTATGGCCTCCAAGTTCACCACGTTCATCATCATAGTCCGCGCGATCCAGCTTATCTGCGCCAGCCGATTCGTCGCGCTTTGGAATTTGGACAGTAGCTATCTGAGATAGTCTTGCGCTTGACCAGACGTATGGGTACCAAGCAGGAGGCGATGGGTATTATATGGTTTATTTGGGGGGCTGATAAGGAATCAGGACCCAAAAGGTGAGGGCCACCGTGAAACTCACGATTCCTTGTCAGGAAACCACTGGCAGGTCAAACTGGGCCAGTCGAGCGCGTGAGTGATCACTACATCATAAAGGTAGGGTGCGTTCTTCTTCCTTTAGATGAGGGGCATGAGAGTGCTTTATTAGATGGACAACACTGCTCACCATGTTTTATATTCCTTTAAATCGCCCACAGGTCATGTTCGCACAAGGCACCTGGTTCAATGTGATTCAAGTTCTTACCTCATTGATCAGCTTATTCTCCTCCTCCGCTGCTAAATCGTCCTCAACCTCCATTTGAGGTTCATAGTACCCGCGGTTTATTCGAAATACGGAGCAAGTCTGGTAAGTTTGGAAAAAGTTCGTTTGAAGCGGTCCTCAAGGAATGAGGATGAATCCCAACATGGAAATTGACGCGACGCGCCATCTCCCACGGTCTCTGACATGCACGGGAGAACGCAATGTGCCACGCAAAAAGTCAAGCTCTGGAATCCATATATGTATTACTACCCAGAACTCCATACACAGACTCCTTTTAGGTTGGGTTTTTGAGTGTAGGAGAACTCGTTAGGCGCTATTGTACTTGATAGCTCTCAAGCAAATGAAATCTAATAAACAGGAGAAATGGTATAAAGTTATGAAGCCTTGTCCCATTTTGCCAGCAGCTTCTCAAGGTCAAAGCGAGGATCCTCGGGATCCGAAACAACTAGGAGGGAATTGTTAGCATGGTGAACGGTCATGACGCGATTTCGGAAGAGGTATTGGCGTATCAACCGCGAAGTGGAACTTTGAGCAGGAATTAGCTACTCACCACTTGTGTCTTTGGCAGCCTCCTGTTGTTTTTTCCATGCATCTTTCGCTTCTGCGATTAACCTTTCCCTATCATGCGCTGCGTGCTCTAATTTGTGCTGGTTATGAGCACCCTGCAGTGTCCGGAGGTGGTA
This sequence comes from Infundibulicybe gibba, assembly GCA_015501065.1. NCBI lineage: Eukaryota > Fungi > Basidiomycota > Agaricomycetes > Agaricales > Omphalinaceae > Infundibulicybe > Infundibulicybe gibba. Next base: position 2,096,971 of record JADNYI010000001.1, read on the forward strand.
CCAGCCATAGACGACGCCGCTGAAGAGGGCAGTATACCGGGCAACCTAAGAGAGCTTTAGGGCATGTCAAGACCAATTTAAAGCCGAGGTCATACGTTAACGGTTGACGACGCCATGTTTTGGATATTTTCTAGTTGGTGCTCCTGAAAGATGGCAGATAAACGGCCCTGGTGCTATTGTCGGGTGAGTACGAAGCCCGCTGTCAAAAATACGAAGTAATGTGCTTACCAGCTCGATTTGTTGATTGAGGCAATTGGTGACCGTGAAAGTCCAACGGAGAATTTCGGTAGGCAATTAGGTAAGCATGATTTTTGTCGAGTAGTGTGGTTTCGCTGTCGCCGGGGCTTGTTTGATGCCCATAGCCACCCAGATTCAGCCTTCGCGGATACCATGCCTTGCTTTGGCTCAAACCCTCCAGTCGTTCATGTGCAGTGGAACTCATGCTTGCCTCTCAATGTTGAACATTGAGCCCCGATCTGCGTGGGGGTATTTTTATCTTCAAATTGCGGATCGGAAGGCCGACGGACAATACTTTGGATCTATGGCTCCAAGCGTCAACCTGGGTTCTGAGTTACTATCATGGCAGACTCTATTTCGTCCACCTTTCACAGGGGCAGCTGCTTTTGTGGTTCGGTCTCTTACGAGGTCAAAGGAACTCCCATCATGAGTGCATATTGCCATTGCACATTATGCCAGAGGTTAAATGGTAAGTTATTCCCAAACGCAAGCTGGATATTTTGATTGACAATGTCAGGATCCGCATTCATACACACCCTCCACTTCCCCTCATCCAGTTTCTCGTGGACCCATCCTGCACCGCAGAACGCAGTCCTTGATTCATATAGCGTCCATGGGAAGCCATGGAAAATCCGCTGGCGATGCAGGCAGTGTGGGTCCACGGCTGCCTCCCATAATATTCAAAAAGACAAGTGGAGTGTATGGGGTGCGCAGTTGGAACGGGGTGTCGATGGTAAAATATTGGATTGGAATTTGCTGAGACCGACCGCACATATGTTTTATACAACTCGAATGCTGGATATCGACGATGAATTAGATAAGTGGGAAGGGTATCCAGAACAATCATCGAGAATACAATGAATTACTGGTGTTAGTAGTAGCCTGTGCCTATGTAGAAGTCCACGTTATGGTTGTCATCCTCCAAGCTCTAATGGTTACATAAATTTGAGGACTGACTCTGCTTGGGCGGCGACATGTGACGTCAAATGTCTCTGACCCAATTTCAAGATTTTGATTCCATCTGTCACTTCAGAAACGAAATACAAGCAAACAGACAGCTACCCACAGAGTGCAGGGCATTCCATCATATGTCAATGTTTCGCGCTTCTCCCTGGGTGACTTACGAACCTAACCAGCAACAAACTAATCCGGCCTCAGCCAACGATATGGACGATGACTTGAATAATATGGACGCCCCTCAAATATCTACTCTTCGGGAAGAGGAGACCCCACCTCCCCAGCGGACCAGCTCTAGTAATAAGAGGGCAAAAGTAACCAAAGCCAAGGCATCTGAGTATTCGGCGTGGGCCCGCCCAGTTCACAAAACGCCGAACACAGAAGAAGAATACGATGACCCGGAGGAGGAAGAGGACCAACTTATTGACGACGACGATGACGAGCTTATGAAACCCACACCACCCTCGGCACTACAAGCTCGCATGGATCTTACATTGAAGAAGAAAGCATCGAGCAAAAGAAAACCTAGAAAGACTGAGAAACGAGTGGCGGAGGAGGAGAGGAAGGCCCGGGAAAAGGTTTTGCACGCGACCGCCGCCAGCCTCGCACCAACTATGACTTGTTTTGAAGCCACACCTTCGGAAACATACGAAGATCGTGTGCACCTCAACCCAGGTAATGTTGTCATGAACGAGCAAGATGCTCCGAAAACCATGTCATCCAAGAAGAAGGCCTCCCCTCGGAAAGCAACAGCAGCGTCAGTTCGGGTCAAGGTCAAAGTTCCCCCAAAGTGGGTATTTTAAATATTAATCAGAATTAGTGTCGATAAACTCTATCAGGCCCAAGGCTACAGCAATCCCAATCCATGTCGAAGATCTAGCCCCTATGAGCGAAGGTCAGATCTTATCCTTTCACAGCCAGCATGTTGCTCATATAATGTGAAATAGGTACTCCCGCGTCATCACCTCCAGCCCATTTCGATGCCAATACCCCGGAGCCCGAAAATACTGGTTCGCACACCCCACTGATCCCTGGGAAGACGGTGCTATGGAGAACGCTCCTCATCCGCTTTATCCTCTTCCTTCCAAGCCCTTCCCTGTACAACCCCCACCCAAGATTCCACTGGATTCGCCCCTATAATCCCTCTGGACAGGAGCCTTAAGAAGGTCCGTCATTGGCGGACTGCGCACCGGAAATACGAGGCATCGCTGGAGGCCGTTGGTTTGCAAGGTCGTGGGTCGGTGAGAAGGACTCGGACTTCGCGTCGGCAGTCGCTGCATCCACAGCATTGGCCAAAGGGGACGATAAGCAGCGGGGTTTGGAGTGTTGCGCTCCCGAAATTGCCAACCATGTCTATATCTGCGCCGGTGGCCGGACGGTCGGGGAAGTCAAAAGCATCCAAGGCAAATTCATCTATAGCGGCTTCTGCTGTTCCATCCCGGGACGGATCCAGCGTCCCAGACGCGGTTCCGCCTGTTGGTCCAGTCCGAGCACCTACAAAAATGCGGATTCTACAGCTGGCACCCGGATCTGAAGCTGGTGATTCAGACATGGCTGTCTTTCCAGAATCTTAGAAATCAATTATACCCGTGTTTAGTTATGCTTTGGAACCCACCCGTGTATATTTATTCGCTTGATTTTCTATGTTATCGGGTTGTGAAGTGATCCCGAAAAGGAAACACCGTTCTGTGTGACGACTTTGTGTCGGTGTCAGTTCCGACTTATCAGTCTGGCACGTATAACGCCTCTCTGGCCTATTGAACGCCAGACTCATACCCACCACTCCTGCAATGTCCAACAACTCTCCCCAAATTTCTGATGCAGAAAGTGTGGGAACGATAGTCAACAAGGGCTCGGCGTGGATCAGTGCCAGAACGAGTGAACGCGGTCGGTTGATATGGTTATTTCACGGGTCACTTGAATCTTAACGGGTTCATTCTTCAGCTGTAGCACATCAGACAGTAGCCTCCGATCCGAAATATAAGAAGTATGCCCAGCAAGTCGAGAAGTGTCTCAACTCGTTTGACAATGTCCATGAATGGGCGGATTGTATCGCATTCTTGAAGCAGCTTCTGAAGGTCAGAAGGCGCCTCCATGCACTGCTGAGCTCTGTTAAACGATGCACATCCTCCCGAATTTCAGACCTTCCAGTCTTACATGCAGTTCAAAGAGATCCCTCGCAAACTAATTGTGGCCAAACGACTGTCGCAATGCCTCAATCCAGCACTGCCAACAGGTGTTCACCAACGCGCCCTCGACGTGTACGCTCACATACTTGCCGTTCTCGGAGTGAGTGGTGTTGAAATTTACGAGGTTGAATGATCTCATGGGGTCGTTAACAGTCGGAGGGCTTGAAACGCGATTTGGCGCTCTGGTCATCTGGATTGTTTCCTTTCTTCGAGTATGCGGCGACATCCGTGAAGGTATGTTCCAATGATAGAATTTCCACCCGCTAATTCCATACATAGCCTACACTCCTCAACTTGTACGATACACACTATCTGCCACTCCAGGCAGGATTACGCCCTATCATGAAATCGTTTACGCTGGCATTGCTCCCCGGTCTTGAGGAAGAAACGGGGGAGTTTTTTGAAAAGGTGGGGTGGGTATGAGTCGTGATTGTATAGGTGCTGATATGCAGTAGGTCTTGAGCTTGCTTGATAAGCTCTCGGGAACCGTTTCACCATCATTCTTCTTCCAAAATATCTGGCTGGTGATGTTGACAACCCCTTCCGCGAGAGGCACATCCATTAATTTCCTTGTCCGCCGTTTACCTCGCTTGAATGCGGATGAAGGTACGGCATACCTTGTACATTTGGCCTCATCTCAGCCATGATATAGACATAACCGAGGTGGTAGGCCGTGACATTGGCCTGATGATTCGAGCATTTGCCGCGGCACTTGAAGATGAGAACCTCCTTGTTCGGCGGGGGGCGCTTGACCTCCTTCTGCAAACCATGAGGGTTGATAGCACTGCTATCCGAAAAGCCCAAACCGATGATCGAGCGATCCTCATGCGCGCCGCGACTAGCGTTGTTCTACGACGCGATTTATCTCTTAACAGGCGCTTATATACTTGGCTACTTGGGCCGGACGAGAAGAGCGAACGCCAAGTTGCCTATTTAAGAGAACACGCCTTGGGGCTCCTGACGGACACCTTGAAGGTAGGGTAGTTTCATTATAACTACTATCGCACTTATTTGTATTTCAGAACGAAATGGAATCTCCATCCGGCGAATATTCGGAGACGAGGCCGTTTAAAATATTTATATCCCTATTGGATAAATGGGAAGTTGGTGCTGCCCTCACCGAAATACTGGTGTACGACGCGTTCAAGGCCATCAAGCATCTTATTGAAAACCCTTCTGATGGGGGCGAGGATGTTTGTTTTCTCATACTAATTTTGTATGGTGCTTTTTAATCCAGTTTAGGTGACTATGACAGCCAGTACTTTATATGAAGCCATTGAGCCACATACAATTTGGAAAAAACTCATTGGGGCACTTTTCCAGGAAATCGTGGGAGATGGTACCCAGTGTGAGGTCAGTGCTCCCAGATTTTCAAAGTCACACCAGCCACTTAACGGATCCCAGGCGATAAACATGGTTCGGTTTATCCTAAAGACGTTCTCCCAAGACGAGGAAATTCAAACGATTCACCTGCCCATCATTTTTGTGGCGATTGCTGAGCTCTTACAGGCAAGGTAGTACTTATGCCCTTTGAATTCTCTCCTCATGACCATTGTACAGTTCCAAATTCAACACGATAGCATCAGAGCATGTTCGCCATCGATTCAGGCTTGTTTAAGTCTGCAAGAGGAATTATTACGGCAAATACCCCATACTGCTCTTATGCAACGCCCCGACATGACGGATGAGATACAAGTCACAACTGCTTCCCAAGGACCATACCAGTTTGCTTGCACGTTCTATAAAATTGAACCGATTGCTCTAGTACCAGGTCTGGATGACCCCGCTGCATTGCCTTTCGCATCTGCGTTTGAGAATGGGATAGCCCTGAGTCTTAGTTGTGCTCAAGGCCTGTCAGAAAATCCCGCGGGTAGCACCCACTTATGGGCGGTCCTCTCCCAAGCGCTTTTGCTCCTTGACAGGCTTGTAGGGAGACTTCGAACAACCGTGACTTTATCTTGGAATCCAAACCAATGGCTAGCGCTGATATTACAGACCCTCGAAAACAAGGTGGGTACTTCACCCTTTCCCCCCTCAGCTTCAGCTCAGGTCATCGCAGTCTGCCACCTTTAAAATTGTTGACCGGATCATAGCTCTGGTGGTTTCTATGCAACAGATATCTGGACTCCAGCCCCCATTATCCATTGACGACCGCCCAACCATGTACAAAATGGTTACCAAGCTCCTTTTATATTTGAGGCCTAATTATTCAACATACCACGCTCGTGCTGTCAACTTGATTTGGTCGTTAGAGGCTGCGACCAAGCGAGCGCATGTCGAGGCCATTTTGGCACAGTCTATGAATTCTCCAGAATATCGTAATGTATACGAATCATATGAAGCGTTTGGGATATTTTGGAGGCTAACAGGTGAGAAAGTAGCCCCCATTCACCGATCACCAACCAACCTAGTATTAGAGGATAATCTTCTTCCTGGGTTCCGATTCAAAATACCCATGATGATTGTATTGGACACCCTTAAGAGTGATGATCCATGTCTTCGGCGAATTGGAGAAACGTGGATGCGCTGCAGTCTAAAATCTTATCTACGGTATATGATCCTTTTTTCTCAATTCGCATTATCTCATTTATCCAGAGTGCTTGATCCCATTTTGTTCGAATTATTGGATCCTTCTATACGCCGTGCCCCAACGACGACTAAAATACGAGGGCGGGAGCTGCAGACGTTCGTATACGAACGCCCCTTTGACCAGCGGTATATCAACCATCTTCTGGAGATGCTCTTATCCATCGTGCGTTTTGGAGGACAAGGCTTCACAAAATCAGCGCGCTCTTCCCCAATCAGGCGTTCCCATCATGCTGGCTTGGTTCAACGGGTAGAATCAGGTGAGCAATGGTTACAGATGACCAGGAATAAATTGATACATCCCCTATAGGCGGGCTTACAGACCCCGATGCCAGCTATCTCGATGCTGCCATTGTCATTCTTACCAGGTAAGTTCTTATAGTGTATTGTTACACCTGATGGGCCTCACTCCGGACAGATTTTTGCTGTCAGAACCTAAACCATCACTGACTGCTACCGTGCACCCCGGAAATCTCGCAATACAATCGACGGCTGTCGACTTGCTACAGGTTCTCATTGCGCGTGGGGAGATTGATCTCACAACAATCGAAGCTGTTGAAGCAATAGTCATCGGAAAACTATATTTCTGCGTCCACGTCGACCGGCTTGATCTGCAAAATAAATTGTTACACCTTCTCCACTCTCTCATATCCGCTTCGATATTACACGAAGATGTATCGCCACCACGAGTAGCTGCAGGTCGGACCGACGATGGCTCAATGGACGTCCCTGGCAACTCAGATAACGAACAAGACCCGGGGACACGAGGCTATTCTGTTAATGCGTTGTTGATCCAGACACTAATGGATGGAATCAGTATTCGAACAAATAGACCGGTCCTACAGCACTGGCTTGATTTTGTCCTGATGGCCGTTCCTCAATTCCAACCTGCTCTGCAAACCGTGGTTACCCCGATGAACGACTGCATCTGCAAGCAGCTGCTTGCTTTACTGGTGGATCTAATACAATCATCAAGCGTTGAAGAGCAGGATAATGACACTGTGTCTTCCGCAACAGATGCAGAGTTCATTATGCTTTTGAATGGACTCGAGCGCTTAATTCTCATAAGCCTTGCATATACCTCAGAACCAAGCTCGGCAGAGGATGAAACCAGCACTACTGAGAAATCTGGATCAGAAACCACTGGCCTACTTGGGTATGTTTCCAATGTCTTTAGCTCCGATAACGTCCATCATATGGCCGAAGAGCAACTTACTGTGCGTTTACACCAAGGCATATTTCTTTCGATCTATTAACATATACCAACGTTAGGCCAAATCGCCCGGTTACCGGTCGCTTCATGATGGTATTCGCGTGTTGTACACCCTTTGGGCTTCCACAAAATGGACCGCAGTCGAGAGCACATCACCAAAAAACGAGTCCCTTGCGTTGATATTCGGTAGGGCACGTTTGAGATGTCGGCGAGTCATCGAGCACCTCTTCAGGGTGCAATCAGCTGAGGTTCTCGAATCACTGGTCGATTGCTGGAGCCGGGATTCCCCCCTTGTCAGTATTGCTCTAATAAGCTAGGTATACAAAGCTAATGCCGTCTAGGGTCCATCAGTGGTGCACGATCCAGATGCTGCATTCGAACTTGTGGATATTTTAATCGCCAATGCCCATAATACTGTCCATTTAGTGTGCGAAAGTATATCCTGTCGCACCTCTGGGTCACTTGAAAAAAGTAAAAAGCAAGTCATTAACCCGAATCTGTGAGTTTACTCAAGAATTCAGGCATCCCATCGCTAATCTATCCACTTTCAGGACTGATCTGGTGCTATTTCAGTTCCTGGAGCAATATCTCACAAGACTAGAAGGACCTTTAGCCTTCCAAGTTTGGCCGAGATTTTTGCATTTGGTTAAGGAAATTATCGGACCAAAAGAGTTCAAGCAACAGAACTTCCCAATGCTCAGGTAAGCACGGATAACATAAGAGGGGCACTTGTAAATTTATTTTTGCCCAGGTGTTTGACCATTTTGGCGGAAAAATTGACACAAAACACAGTGGTTGAAGATAGACGTGTGCGAAAAGAACTTCAGGTATATCCCTCACACATTCCTATATTAAGCGATTCATAATTGCTGGGGATAGGAAAACTTCGCGAAACTCCTAGACACCTGTGTTACTCACGTCGGTCGTTCTGCAGATCAGACATCTTGGATAAGGCGAAGTGCAAGAGATTCATCGGTCACAAACGGCAGGGATTCACCTATCCCCCGCAATGGTAATTGAATAATATTCATGTTAGGTTTCATCCTGATTGTTCATAGCAGAGGCCAAATTCGATGAAAAGCTTAATGCAAGCACCACCTCCCTTCCCACAGACACTTTGCGGCCCAGTGCATCCAGTGAACTGGCCAATCAGGTTCGCGCCACATATGATCTAAATTTACCGTGACTCTCAAATATTCTGAATAGATAACCGCTTTCATAGCCTCGTCCACCCTCCCTAATCTTAGGAAATTCTTGATAGAATCTGACAAAGTAGCGAGTGCTTGCAACAATATCATTTACTACATTGTAAACCCCGCAATGAAGGGAAGAACAAGGTCAGTTTCCGGACCTACAAACCTCCCTACACCCTGACCATGTCATAGACCTCTAGAAGTGGACGAGATTGTGATAGGAATTCTCAGGGAAATGTCTCGAATCCCTGCCGCCTTGAAAGTGTGGCGGGCGCCAGTCACTGAACTTCTGAATGACACTCGAGTTTTTAATGGGACCTCCAGCGCCGCTGAAAAGTGGAAACCAATTATAAGAGCCTTGTTTGATTCAGACAAGACCGCATTCTCTGAGTTGCTCGGTGAGTCAAGTTTGTATTGAATATGTACAAATTACCTACTGATCGTGCGTGCGACGTCCTCAAGGCAAAGTTGCGACTGCCCCCTCCGCTAATATCTTCACAAACCGGGAGTATGAGATGCTGCTCAGATCATTGAATGTTCGACGGCTATCGTTCGTCCTGTTCACAGCCGATAAAAACCACTTCATCACACAATTGCCTACCATCCTGGAAAAATTGGTTGATATTTTACGCAATGTAACTGCGCCAATTGTACAAAGCGAGGTATTTCTCTGTATCCGAGTCCTCCTATGCCGGTTATCCGCCCACAATCTTACGAGCTTCTGGCCTGTACTATTGACGGAACTGGTATGTGCACCAATCGTGCGTGTTCGGCCTTTGCTTACTTCGGGGTAGTATCGAATATTCGAGCAAATGATGGGCAGTCTCCCCCCTGATGGATCTGAAGATCTGCAGCTAATACTTTCCGCGAGCAAATGCCTCGACACCTTATTGGTTCTACAAACTGAGGAATTCCAGATGTGAGGCTTCCTTCCTCACTCCCCCTCCCAGTTAATAAACGGTACCACCAAAGGCACCAATGGATTTTCATTACCGACACGGTGGATGCTGTCTATCGCCCAGATGGACTATTCCCTGAGGCTATGCTCGATCTCCTGGCCGAAATTGCAGGAAATTTACCTGCTGGGGTAGGTGGCCAGTATTCCCCATTGCTCTGCTAACCGGTACACAATACAGGCATCCGCAATCCACAATGGAAGTGTGAACAGCGGGCCCAGCCATCTCGCCTTTCCAAGTCAGCGCCCTATGCGGAGGCCTCTACTGAATTCGCTGCGGCAGATTGACAGCGTCCGCGATCTGGTTCCCTTCTTTTCGAATGTCAGCGTTGCGTCATACGAGAGTGTCTATGGTAGCGGTGGAAATATCGACTGGGAGGCTGTAGAGCAGGGGATCATGGACGATATGTTTGACGGTCGCTGATACTGACTCGTAATTTTTTGTTTCCTATCTATTACTGTGTTTTGACATGCTATAGCAGATAACTGGAGAGCTAGTTAAGAAAGGGTGGTTGAACCCCATCGGACGCACGGACATAAGGTATACATTGGCTAGTCGAGGACCTTATCCAACCATGAACGACAAAATGATAAGTATATGGAACTGGTATAGCATATAATACGATTAAAAATCTCCCCAATTGCGACGGAATTTGTACTGCATCCGGCTCTAGTTAGCATTCTAAGTTCAATGTCAATAGGCGTGAAAGTAGGCAGTACCTTGTATGGCAAATTTTTCCTGAGGGCAATATGACATGTTAATGAATCGTTTAACGCGAATGCAGGAGCACCTACCGCATCTTATCGCTGGGGTCACGGGGAGGCTTATACCCCCGCTCGCCAGTACCCCACTCGCCCTTCGCATTTGGTTCAAATTGAGCACCCCGGTATTTCTGCTCAGGGGCCTGCTTTTCAGGTGGGGTAACACGAGTGACCTTGGGTTTGGGTGCTGAGGGGGGGTCTTGGGGCGGCTGTTCAGGCGTGATTTGCTCGTCATGGGGTGGTTTGGTATGGGCACTTGAGCAGCGTCTTGGTGAATGGGTGTGGCATCCTCGTGCTTTTGACCAGGAACTGGCTCGCCATGAGACTGGAGGACCTCTTCCACGCTAATCCCTTGGTACGAGCCTCTCGCTCGGCTTCTTTAGTTCAATGGCTTCATGATGGGCGAAGTGTTCGAGATCCTCAGGGTGATTATACGATTCATCCGTTTGCGTTTCGGGTGTTGAATGGTATTTTTCTTTCCAAAGGGTCAACTAGTTGATCGAGTCTAAGCAAATGGTGAACGCGTTACCTTCATGATGGAGGAAAAACTCTGAATTGGGAACGTAAAATGAGTAGAAATATATGAGGGAAGAACTGACGGACCGCTCTCAATGTCATAATGGTGACCCTCTGCACCGAGCGCGTCGAAGTTTGGAAGCCCGTCCAGTCCGACTTTCTCAAATTCCTCAGGTGTCACCCTACCTCCTTATTTCCGTCAAGGATATGGAGTACACTGTTTACAATATGGTCGGCTTTCAATTGGTGTTCAACGTCATCCTTGAGTGGTGTCAGGGTGCATATGTGATTTCGTCCGTGGTTCTGCATACCTTGGATTTTTTCTGGGAGTAGACGTGGTGAACACCTAAATAGCTTCAATCTCCTCTCGATCCCAGAAACCGTCGCTGGAAAAGTTTGGAACTGCGGCATGTATACTTCAAAAGGCTGACCTACCGATTCAAGTCATGAAGTTGGAAAAAGCTTCTTATGTCGAAGGCATCACTATTGTTAGCTAAGTATCGGCTTCACCTAGAAGTCAATATGGAATGTACATGTGATGCTCCGACGACATCTATGTCTGCGGTGAGCCTCGAACTATATATGTTGCATGATCGAAACATACGTGTCGTTGTGCATATTGCTGGATGTTTCACCCTCCGCAGGCCCGGAATGGTGGTCTCCGTGTCCAATAACGCTCCTTGCGAGAAGCAGTAGAGACAGGCTGGCGACTGACTTCATGGTTGTGCCAAGGCAAGGTGTCGAATGTGTTCCTACAGGATTCGTCTGGAGCTTGAGGGTCCCTCTCACAATTGGCTTTGTCAGCAGCTCCCACATGTGTAAACGAGCATTCGCCGTTGGACGGATTCATTCTTGGAATTGTTCATCTCAGGTCAGTTCCCAGTCGCGATCGGCCAACGGTGTACATTGCATCAGCAATTCATGGGTCTTCGTCGAAATCAAGTCTATCCCCAATGGCGGCCCCTCTAAAATTTCTCTCGTGATTTAGCGCTCAGCATTGATATCTGACCGGAACGCGACGCACCCCCGGGCATTGATCTCCTAGCATGTTTGTTAATGTCTAAGCAAATACGTGCTTATGGCAGCCCTATGATGCTATGTGGGCGGCATGGGCTTTTTTTTGCATATTGACCAATAGTTCTCTTGGCTTTAGCGTTATGTCTTGCGAGCTGACGCCATACGCCCAATTTAGTGTCCGGCCTCGGTCAACCAGTGCTGACGAATGAGTATCTTCGTTGCGCGTTCTTCGTTATCTTTGCGTCAGTGGTGCAGGCCGCAGCACTAGTGTCTCCGGTGGTTTCAAGCGGCAATGCTTTGGTCAAGCATCTCCGGTAAGAAGCAAGCAGTCAGCACTTACTCGAGATTCAAAGCGACCATTGACCCCCTCGTCGTGAGCGGCCTGCGGCTGCTTATTTTCTATGCTTCTGTCTACCGCCAACCAGACTCGGAAACAGCCTTAGCCAGCTTTCTGCTCTATAGTTTATGAATAATTTATAAGCATTCCTGGTCGAGGGCTTTGAGCGACTCCTTGCTAGGCTGAATGGACTGGCAACCATATCTCAATCGAGTATAGGCGCAACTGTGTTTCACACCCAGATCAAAGTATGGGAGTCGTGATTGTGGCAGCTGTCAGCATTCCTGCGGGCTGTAACATTGCCTCGGGTATGGATAAGAATCTCCGGCATACCATACAGCCCTCGGCGACGATACTTGATACGAGTCGTTTACCCCGCAGCACCAATCAGCATAGGTGGGCCGGGAAAGTGGTCGCCGAGGTACCATCACTGGGCTGTCATAATACAACACTCGAGTCGAACACTAGTACTATATGTGCCGTAAGATAAAGCATTCCCGTCAATCGAAAACCTTTGTAGGCCTGTCCAATCGCGTACTTGGCTCCACATGCAGAAACTTTAGCTTCTGTTCCCTGGCATTGGCACACCTTTATATTTATTATCTACTTGGAATATTTTTAGCATTAAATTATCCCTGGAACCCGAGTAGGAAAAAAGAATGAGTAAGTATCTGAAGTGTCAGTACAGAAGGAATGTGAAGGTTGTGGGGTTTCGATTACACGTGTAGGTACATATCCTTCTCACAGCAGAGTCCACGCGGCAGTTATTACACTGATGATCGAACCCAAACCCCATGTGTAGTTCACTAGGAATGGTTTGTGGATGCAGCGCTGTTGGTGGCTGCGGGGAAGGCAGTAGGGTGGACTTGAGAAGGACCATCCCACCGTTGATCGTGCTATATGATGGTCCGCTCGGCGATGCCACTACTTGGGTGTGAATAGTCTTCGCTCCAACATACAACTGACCAAGGGCATTGAGGCCGCCATCCTGATCCAAGAGGTCTAAGAAGCATGGTGAGAACAGATAGCGAAGCAAAAATGGCACGCCTCACTATAATGGAGCCCCGCTTTCGGGCGCTATTGTGGCCGTTATTAAAAACGGAGACAACGGGACTATGATTTTCCAAACTTACAAATATCCAAACCAGGCATATCGCTCGACAAAGTCTTGGCCGTCCATGTAAGTAGTGGTGGCATTCAAGAAATCGGCCACAACTGGAGGGCGTTTAGGTGGCCCTGAAGAAGTAAGAACACCGTCACATACCCGTGTCATTCGAAGAAGTCTCTGCAAATTCTGTTACCCAGAGGGGATGCTGGGGGAAGGTACCATGCATCTGTCCAAGGTAATCCAGGAAGCTTCCTACCCCCGAACCGTACCAGTGGAACGGAATGAAATCAAATGTACAGTTCGTGCAAGCCGCCATGAAATCCTTCAACCACGGAATCCCGGTTGGTGCAGCTGTGACAGCGGGTGCTCCTAGGCGGACACCTGTCTGCTTCAATGGCTGGATGTACTGCATCCACAACGCTGCCGCCATGGTGGCGTTCATATTGGATTCGTTAACGAAATCGGGTTCATTAAAGCCCTTCAAAATCCTTTATTGATGGGTTACTTAAATTATGTTGTGAAACCTACAAGCATGACTTTGGCTCCTTGAGTTTTGATTGAAGTACCGATGTTATTAATACTCCCTCCACCCCATTGCATTGGAACGTATGCAAGGTTGGATTCTGCAATGTAATCGAGAGGGAGGGAACCCCAATCGTAAATCCAAGTAATGACACTTTTGGTTTGGTTAGCATTAACCAGGTCTCCAGGTGTGTCCCCTGCGGCGAATGCGAGGCCACGTTTGGCATTTTTACCATCCGCGAGGGATGGGGAGACGAACAAGGCCAAAGAGCACCAGATGGATATCGGAAAGAACATTGGGAGCCAAGGGGGGTCGAAAAGAAGGACAACGATTAAACGAACAAGTCGATTATTTATGCTCCCTCAACAGCTCTCAACTGCCACCGGAAGCAAGAAGCGGAGGAGAAATCCTGACAGCCCGTGAGACGGATAGACAGGGCGAACTGTCGAGGCAGTCACAATTTTGCAGATAACAGAGAAGCCAGGGGATGTGATCCGGCATCACCAGCCAGCTTTGATTTTAACGATGGCAAAAGCAATTGGTGTCATCCCAGCCAGATGAGGGTAGAGTTAAGGTTGGGTGGGGGAGTAGGGAAAGACATCAGCCCTAGAAATGTCGCTTTTCGTAGGTTTACCTGGCGCGGTGAGACGCCGACAGGTTGACAGGTAAAATCAAAAAGATTACAATAGCCTCATCCGTCCGCCTTGCCGGCCATTGATTTTTTGACAGTTCCTAGATCATCGAGATGCGATCACGAACGGAGCGATTATTACGAAGAAGCCGGAGGGGCCAGAAAGACCGTGCGGGGGAGATATCCACTTGACGGGAAATCAATCGATAAAAATGACCATGGGATTTGGGAGCTGGAAATATCATTTACCAGATGAGAAACAAGTGTTGGTGCACTGGTGGACCATGGCTCATGATGTCAATCGTGAATACTGGAATACGTTTGCTGACAATGGTGGGAACGAGAGATCATCAATGTGACACTACATATTATAATCCCATAAAAAAGTTGAACATTGCGCTGTCTTGCCGAGGCTGATCAAAGTCGGTACATGTGGCTCGGCGATATTTGATAGCCACTCCACTAGCCCCCCCTGGGATTAGGAATCAGAATCGGTTTGTTATCGTGATGTATTCTCAGCCCCTAAACTCATGGAGAAATGGGCTAATGGGTGAAATAAAAAGATTTGGGCTCGCGAGCTCCGAATATCAAGGTTATTCGAGGATGCTTGTGTGAGGCAAGGTAGCCCACGATCCCGGAAGCATCGAGGAATTGATGGCACTTGGTAGTCTACGAGTGGCGCTGTATGCTGGTGACGGATAACGTTCCTTGCCACGTGTGACGCATAATAACATTAAATTTTGAAATCAAGCCGGCGGCCCCGTCGGGTAGCCTTGTCCCTAATTAGAGGCTTGAATAAACAACGCAAAAACATCGGAAGTATTGCACAGGTGGGTGAGTCAACGCTTTCTGCGAGAACCTCGCAAATCCACGTATCCGAGCATACTGGAGGACTCGGAATCCCAAAAATTGAAACGAGTCATGGTGACACTGCGGCAGTAGCCCGATCTTGGTCTGCTGGGCTCGGTGCTTCCTCATGGGGCTGGGGAGTCCGGGTAAAAGTATAGAGTGTAAGCACTCAGGCCGTGGCTATGGCAATATGCTTGCGTCAGGTTTTAGGCAAAGGAGCTGACAGGTCGTTCAGATGCAACTGAGTTGTAATGGGAAACATCATTTCCGCGCCGATGATTGTCATTACTCAGCGAAACGCGTTCTCTCAATATAGAACCGGCCGAATCTTGTGGAAACATAAAAGGTTCCAGTGAGTGAGTAGCTAGTAGTCAATCTCATCCCCCACATTGTTGCTCTGCTCATGGCTGACACCCCCGCCGACGCAGCGACTTTGTACGACGTGGAAGAGCGTCGAATCGAACCCCACGACGCGAGCTTCTTCAATAGCGCGGCTCCATCGATCTTGTCTCAGACGGTGGACGTGAATCGCGCTGAGCAGGAATTCAGTGCCCTTTCCAGGCAGCTGAGTGTCCGCTCAAATGAGGCTAGGCGGCAAGAATCGAAGGCCACTCTGACGGCGAGCAGTCACAAGATATCGAGAAGGGAGAAAAACACGACTCGATGTCTTTGATCTCCGTGACTATTTGACCTCGTCGAACAATGCCAACCAGAATGCCGGGATCAAGCACAAGGTGAGAGGAAATTTTGATTCCATCCGATCACAGACTGACAGTGAATTCAGCATGTCGGTGTTACCTGGGAGGACTTGCAAGTTAACGTTGCAGGTGGGATGGACAGTAAAGTATGTACCCTTATGGCTTAGAGCCCCGGCAGAATTCCTGATTTATTCTGTAGCTTTATGTTGGGACGCTCGGTGGTCTGTTCTTTTGAATCCCCCACACAACTTGGAGTATACTGAAATAGCGCTCAGGGGCTGTAATAGGATTTTTTATTGGCCCCCTTCTCTGGATCTGGAGTTTCATCTCTCCACTCCTCAACAAAAAACACCAACAGACCAGAACGATTCTACACAAGTTCGTTATATCTACCATTTGTGTTTTAGGTGGCAGCACTAAACTAAAGTCAAGATCGTCCGGTGTTTTAAAGCCGGGAGAAATGTGCCTCGTTCTTGGTTGTCCGGGCTCGGGTTGTACAACATTTTTGAAGACGATCGCCAATCAGAGAGAAGGCTATGCCAATGTCTCGGGAGAGGTGCTATACGCCGGAATTAACGCACAGGAAATGGAGAAACATTACAAGGGCGAGGTGGTTTACAACCAAGAAGGTCAGTAATCTTCCGAATCCACCGTTTGAGAGGTCTCACGTTATCGCCAGACGATATCCATATTGCCACCTTGACTGTCGCGCAAACACTAGCATTCGCACTATCTACGTGCGTTTATACGTTTTTAGATATTACATGAATTAAGCTTCCTTTTATAGGAAAACACCCGGACCGAATGGTCGCCTCCCAGGCGTGACACGAAAGGAATTTGACAATGAGGTGCAGGACACGCTCCTTCGTATGCTCAATATTTCACACACCAAGCAAACTCTGGTCGGAGATGAATTCGTCCGTGGCGTGTCTGGTGGGGAGCGAAAGCGTGTCAGTATTGCCGAAATGATGGCTACTCGCGCACGCGTTCAGTGTTGGGATAATTCAACTCGAGGTTTGGACGCATCGACTGCTCTTGATTTCGCAAAGTGCCTCAGAATCATGACGGATGTCCTCGGACAAACTACATTTGTAACTCTGTAAGTCTTAAGAAGTGTAACACCCAAGCGACTCTGACCATTGTTATCAGATACCAGGCTGGCGAGGGTATTTATGACCTATTTGACAAAGTGATGGTGTTGGATCAGGGTCGACAGGTGTTCTATGGCCCGCCTTCCGAAGCCCGAGCATATTTCGAGCGCCTCGGATATAAAGCCCTCCCTCGCCAGAGCACCCCGGATTACCTGACTGGCTGCACTGACCCGAATGAACGTCAATTTGCGTCTGGCCGCTCCGCCAATGATACACCCTCTTCGCCCCAAGGTCTTGAGAACGCGTACCAATTATCCAGTTACGCCGGCGAAATTGATTCTGCTCGCAAAAAATACAAGGTCTTAATGGAGACGGAACGAACTGACCAGGAAGCATTCCGAGCCGCGGTAGCCGCAGATAAGAAGAGGGGCGTCTCTAAAAACAGCCCCTACACCCTTGGCTTCCTGGGCCAGGTGCGAGCTCTGACTGTGCGACAATTCCAAATGCGCCTTCAGGATAAATTTCAACTGTATACCAGCTACATGCTTTCCACCGTGAGTTTAATTCACATGAAACCGTATACCCGGCTCATCAACTCCGCGTTATCTTTTTTTAGGCACTTGCGTTTGTGATAGGCGCTGCGTATTACAAGCAGCCACTCACGTCCGCTGGCGCATTCACAAGGGGAAGGTATGCCGCATGTGGTTATCCGTGGAGTATGATTGCTAATTAAGAAATTAGTGTCGTTTTCGCCGCTCTCCTCACGACATGTCTGGATGCATTTGGAGAGGCGCGTATATCATTTTATGTTTCCAGAACTGCCCCCTTATCCAATATTTCTAGATGCCAATGCAGATGCTCGGACGACCAATCCTCCGGAAACAGGTATGCTAGCATCCTCGCCGTATTTCGTCGGCTCATTTCTTGCAGACCAGTTACAGCATGTACCGACCCTCGGCAATAGCCTTAGCAAACACCATCTCGGATTTCCCATTCTCCGCTCTGCGTGTGCTATTATTCAACATTGTCGTATACTTTTTATCGGGGCTTCAACGTTCTGCCGGTGCCTTCTTCACTTTCCATATCTTCAACTACATAGCGTACCTCGCTATGCAAGGTTTTTTCAGAACCTTTGGTCTTATGTGTCAAAATTTCGACTCGGCATTCCGACTTGCTGTGTTCTTTATCCCCAATTTGTGAGTTATATCCTTGTCCTTTTAGATATTGTTTGACAGCATTTTTCAGTGTTCAATATACAGGTTACATCATTCCTGTCGGAAGTATGAAGCGATGGCTATTCTGGATTGTGAGTGAAATGTTAATAAGCCGGGCGCCAGCTAACTGCTTTAATAGTATTATGTCAATCCCATTGCTTATGGTAAGCGTGACCAGGTTCTTTAGTTCTCCCTCCTGACATCGCTTGGAAATATAGCTTGGCAAGCATGCATGGAGAATGAATTCATGCGCATTTCGGTATGTCCCGTATCCACCACCAGTCCGACAGTCCCAGAAACCTAATTTCTATGCAGCTAACTTGCGATGGCAACTCTGTTGTTCCGAGAAATGGTTTCGGCCTTTCAAAATATCCGTATGTATTTCTTATGCCGCCTAGCATGATCTTGACACCCTTCACTTAGCGCTGAACTCGGCCCTAATCAAGCGTGTACACTACCTGGTTCAGAGGGCGGAAGTAACATTATATCTGGATCCTCCTACCTATCCGCGGGTTACGGACTTGATATAAGTGATCTCTGGCGGCGCAATTTCCTGGTATTGGTCGGTTTCGTCCTCCTATTCCAGCTCACCCAAATTTTGGCCCTGGAATTCTACCCTGTAAGCACTATTTCTTATTTGGTAATATATTTTCCTAATATATTGGCACAGCAATATGGGTTTGATCTGTCGGTCAACATTTTCGCGAGGGAAAGCGAGGACTCCAAGAAGAGGAATCAAGCCCTTCGTGAAAAGAAAGCCCAAAGGCAGGAGAAGCGGACATTGCAAGACACAGAGAGAGCCGTGAAGGCACCCAAAACGTGGGTACCTCAGGGTTTGATCACTGTGCGTGTTCCAGTCTGCTAACAATTTTTTTTAGGGATTTCACCGTAGAACGAAAGACCTTTACATGGGAGGGTTTGAATTATCATGTCCCGACCCCAAGCGGGCCACGCCGACTCCTTCACGACGTGTATGGATATGTCAAACCGGGAACGCTCACAGCCCTTATGGGTGCGAGTGGTGCTGGTAAGACAAATTACGGAAGTTTTATATTGATTTGAACTAAACACTACCAAAGGTAAAACGACGTGCCTTGATGTTTTGGCTCAGCGCAAAAACATTGGTGTTATTTCCGGCGATGTCCTCGTTGATGGACGTCCTTTGAATTCAGATTTCGCCCGTGGTACGGCTTATGGTACGTATTTCCTCGCCTTAAAAACTCCATTACTGAACAATGGTTCAGCTGAGCAGATGGATGTACACGAAGGTAGCTCTTTTACTGGATCCAACCATGACAATTGCCAATGATGTATCACTTTAGGCACTGCCACCGTTCGGGAAGCAATGCGATTCTCCGCCTACCTAAGGCAACCTGCATCAATCTCTCAACAAGAAAAAGATGCCTACGTGGAAGAAATGATCGAACTTCTGGAACTCCAGGACCTCGCAGAAGCTTTAGTTTTCAGCCTTGGCGTGGAAGCACGTAAACGTCTGACCATCGGTGTGGAGCTGGCGAGCAAGCCTGAGCTTTTGCTCTTCCTTGACGAACCAACCTCCGGTCTCGACGCACAGAGTGCATGGAACCTCGTCCGCTTCTTGAGAAAGCTTGCTGACCAGGGCCAGGCCATTCTCTGCACCATTCACCAGCCATCTTCCTTGCTATTCGAGAGCTTTGATCGATTACTCCTCCTCGAGAGAGGTGGAGAGACTGTCTACTTTGGGGATATTGGTCAAGATTCGAACATCATCCGCGAATACTTCGCACGACATGGTGCACACTGCCCCCCAAATGTCAATCCGGCCGAATACATGCTGGAGGCGATTGGTGCAGGCGTAAGCCCCCGCGTCGGCGACCACGATTGGAAAGACTTTTGGCTAGAATCCCCGGAATATCAGCAAGTCAGGGACGAAATCAACACCATCAAGCGCAACGCCTTGGCACGCCCGCAAGCAGATAGCAAGGAGATGAGTACATGTAAGTAGCCTGGCAGATTCCGAAGAGCCTCATGGCTAACATCCAACCTTCATAGATGCAACCTCCTTCCTCTACCAATTGAAGGTCGTCGTCCAACGTAACAATATTG
The DNA here is from genome assembly GCA_015501065.1 of Infundibulicybe gibba. Lineage (NCBI taxonomy): Eukaryota > Fungi > Basidiomycota > Agaricomycetes > Agaricales > Omphalinaceae > Infundibulicybe > Infundibulicybe gibba. The sequence goes on from JADNYI010000001.1 coordinate 2,117,132, forward strand.
CCTTGTGGAGGTCCCCCGACTACATCTTTACCCGCATGTTTGTGACCGCCTTCGTTCCCTCTTGGTGTCACTCTCCTTCTTGCGGCTGGGCGATAGTGCCCGGGAGCTCCAATTCCGAGTTTTCTCCATGTAAGTTTTCGCATTACGGTAATCAACTAACATCTAACAATGGTTGATAGCTTTTGGGTGACAATTCTACCAGCAGTTGTCATGGCTCAAATAGAGCCCCTGTTCATTTTCAATCGAAGTGAGTCGCTGGACATTATACTATTGGATAAAAGCTGATAGATTATAAAGGAATTTTCATTCGGGGTATGTCTGACGGAAGTCAGGATAATTTAGCAGGCACTAACTCGCAATTTCAGAATCCTCAAGTCGCATATACTCGCCATACGTATTTGCTATTGGACAATTGCTTGGAGAGATTCCATACAGCGTCCTTTGTGGAATCATATATTGGGTTCTCATGGTACTGTTTGCTAGCTTCTTGTAATGGAATTGCCCTAATCATTTCCAGGTCTATCCTACCGGCTTTGGGCAAGGAAGTGCTGGAACTAATGGCACAGGATTCCAACTCTTGATCATTATATTCATGATGGTCTTTGGTGTAACTTTGGGTCAACTCGTCGCTGCGTTTTCACCAAGTGTCCAGGTAAGATTTTTCTGTCATATTCCGGTGTTGGCTAATGCGTATATCCCAGGTTGCTGTCCTATTTAACCCATTTATCGGCCTAGTGCTTGCCACCTTCTGCGGTGTGACTATTCCATATCCAACAATGATCAGCTTCTGGAGGAGCTGGATTTACCAGCTCGACCCTTATACGCGCACTCTTGCTGCCATGGTTTCGACTGAGCTCCAGTTCGTTTCATGATCTTTCCCTTCCACATAATTCTGATCTCGATTCCAGTGGTCTCATGATCAAATGCCGGAGCGACGAGTTTGCCATATTTGATCCACCAGCCGGCCAAACGTGCGGAACCTGGGCCAATGACTTTGCTAGCACCATTGGAGGCTATATCGACAACGCAACCGATACGATCGCATGTCGATACTGTCAATACCGAACCGGCGATGACTTCTTCGTACCCTTAAATATTCAATACTCGCAGAGATGGCGAGATGCCTTTATCCTCTTTTCTTTCTTTGGTGCGTTATTCGGTCTTCCCGTTCGTTCCGATTGCTAACCCGGCCTTGTCATCTAGTTTTCAACCTTATAATTACTATCAGTGAGAGCCCTCATCTCGAATACACAAACAGCTTACTGACTCCATCTCCAGTTGCATCTCGTTACCTTAGATACGCAAAACGATGATCGCAGTTACTTCGCCGACCATTTCCCTTTACAATATACCGTCCTAATCAGCATCAACAACATACAACGCCTTAGATCATATCCTACACAGTCACGACCCGTATTCGAATCAAGACCCATGTATATATATTATACACATTGCATTAGAACTAGGCTCACTTGTAACCCAAGGTTTCTGCTATGTATTTGTGCTTCAGCAATGTAGACAACGGCAAGAATAGACATTATTTTAGCGTCAGCGATAAAATATAGATGGAACACTACAGCACAGTGTATTGGTATGAGACCAGTGTTCAACGTCGAACACCCACTGTTGTCGATCGTCGACGCGTCGCTAATGCTGCTGTTCCCTCCCGAATTGGATCATACCAAAGCATTGCTTTCAAGTCCACCAGTCTCGTGGGGCGTAAGCGCACAATTCAATCACAAGCGCTATTCGCTATGATGGGAGGATTCCACTACGAATAAGGCGAGTAGGAAAAGAAACCCCAAGGAATGTTCAATTGTTTTAATTCGAAGGGGTTATCCTAGCAGCCCGCTCAATCGCAGTGTCATCACAACACCATAAAACGGCACACTGCGGGAAACACGGCGCACACCCACCCCTCCAACCGGAAGAGTGGTTCGTCTACCCAGGCTACTGCCGAGGTAGATTTAAATCTGTTTAGTCTCCACTAGAACGCGACCCCCTGCACATAAATATTTGAACGGCCGATCCGCTGGTAGCGGCCTGGGTTGGGAAGGTTGAGGGTGGGGTTCGGCGCGGCGATGACACTAGTGGGCGAAAAACGCCAGGCTGCGGGGGGATCATGCCATAAAAAGCGAAAAGTATACTAACAGGTTGAGGAGCGGTGGGGCGGGTCTGCTGGCTTCAAGGAAGAGGGGTTAGATTTTAGGAGATGGGTATCAAGGCGCAGCCCTGGGCCCAAGCACTGTCCAAGTCTTAGCCCACGCGGTCACAAGTTATTGCATATACCAGAGCGATGTTACCTTGTTGTAGCACTGAGCATTGTCCCGGGCCACGGTGGTACTAAATACCCAGTAAACCACAAGCCGGGGCAACGCGGTGCGATGCTAACACGATCAAACACGCGCTTGGGCTTCGGGAGTGTTGCGCAAGATAATATCGAATACAACAGTCCGATGATGGCTGTAAATACTTACAGGTATATGATATACAAATCTGCTAATATATTCCATTCAAAGCCAGTTCGATCTCGAGTGCGAGTTCCTCATCATCGTCCAGGTTACAATCTGCGTACAACTGGGTGTACATTAGTAAAATGAGATATAGAAGTGACGGTAGGATGCGCACGCTTAGATCAACATCCTCTGGTCTGACCGAGAATGTTTTCTGCGGTGAAGCTGACTGATACCTAGGGGTAGGCGACGCAGGAGGATGCGGATGTGAAGACTGATACTGTTGTGTTTTTGCGGGACTGCTCCTCGGAGGGGTGGTCGGTTCGAAAGGGATAGGCGGGTAAAGAGGTTTAGGTTGAAATTTGGGGCGGCTGGGGGAAGTGCGGCTCTCCACGGGCGCACGTGCAGTCTGGGTGTGATAGCTACGCGATGCGAATGGCTGAGGTATCGGCGGCATTGACTCAGGGGGGGCAGCGGTCCTTCGCGCCTTGGGCGGGCTCTCGCCCGTCACTGGCATTCTGTTTTTAGACCCGGACTGTATAACCTCCTCGTCCACATCCATACTCCTCTCCGGCTCTAGCATCTGTCGCTTCACCTTCGCCTCAAGTTCTTCCCAGTCAGGCTCTGGGACCAGTGCCATCCTGGTGCCCAGATTGGCCTGCGCGTCTGCGCCGTCGTTTCCCACGTCGCCACTGTGGCCCTTGACGTATTCAAACTTCACGGGCTGTCTGCGGTGCTTGCGCAGGGCGATGTGGGCGGCGATACAGCGGATAATGCCGAGGTTTTTCACGGGCGTGCCGGAGGCGGTCTTGAAGTTTTTGCGTTCCCATGTTGGGAGCCAGTCGTTGACGCCTAAGGCATGGTCAGATACAGCAAAACCATTGGAAGGGATCATACATTGCATCGAGTATTGAGAATCGGATCGGATTAGCAAAGGGTTCTTGCTAATCCGGGTGGTTTCGAAAACACGCAGGATCGCCTGTATAGATAATTGGTGACTATAATGAGTATCAAGGGATGGTGACGCACAATCAGTTCGCGCGGTTATTTGTTTGCGCACCAGGACACCGCTCCGCGATATTGCTTGATACATAGGTTATTAGTGCCTAAATTAGGCCAACTACAGGCTACTCACCGAGGATCATCATGCCCCCACCACACACCAACGCCTGCGACGGCACCAGACTGCCCATTTGATTTACATGCTCCATCAGTATAAACGATATCTGTGGCATCCTCATTACCCCCATCATTCTCGTCGATCGACCCATAGGCACGCTTTTTGCCATGATCGGGCACGGTGGGTGCTACCGACACTTGCGACAGCGATGACGCGAGCGCCATAGTACTCCACGCCGCGCTCGACCTTGAAGCCTGCACCCCGCTGGTTGACGCAGACGAGATCGATTCGAGGCTGGGCTGGGGGCTCGCCTCTGTCGCGAGCCGACCACCGGCGAAATCCTCCGCGTCTTGAGCGTTGAGGAATCTTTTGTAGCGAGCGCCGAGGAAGCCTTTGACCTGGGCTTCGCAATCTTCCCTATATTTCAGTGAACAGGTATCATCGAATCAGTTCAAAGAAACCGGGACATAAAATTAGGACAGCATTCGCAATTCTTTGTAAGGACTGACCAAGTCAGGAATACGCCGACCTCCCTTCCACGATTAACAGCATAATACCCGCCTTTTGGACCAGACATCGTTGGCGGGATAGTATCGATTGGCTGATGTGCTCAGAGAATGGGATTGAGTCTGGGAAGATGGAGGGCGGAAGGAAGGAGTATGGGTCCTCAGTGATCTGAGGGATTGATAAAGGCGGGCCACGCTGAGTCCTGACTCGGACGGCAGAGTCACTGTCACTGTTGGAGAATGAATTTAGCCAATGGCGTGGGGGTCATTTAGACTTTGGTTGTGACAAGGTAATCGCGACAGTCACGTGTACGAGTAACCTCTTGTGACTCGGCCACCCAAGTCACATTACCGCGTTGTCGACGCGTTTCAACTTGGCTCCCAATTGGCAACATGGATCTGATCTGACTCTGAGGCGTAGCGTTTACGACGCGCCTTTGGGTACCCTAACGATAGCTCAATGGCTAAGGCACCATAACTTATACCAGGGGACGACGCGAGCAACATCAGAACCTCACACAAAAGGTTGTATATTCCATGGGTCCTTCGACGAACACCCAAAAAATTATCCGAAAACAAAAGGCTTCCATGTGACAAGATTACCATTTCTCCTGCCTCGCGCTTCGTAATTGTGTACACCATTCGCCTGGCGGCACATGCCCTTCGAGGTATCTCTTAATTCTGTGAGTCATTAATATACAGGTATGTTCTTGTAGAGCCACCCTTTATTGGTGGCTCGGGTAAGGGCGACATACTGTGGCGCATACCTGTCCGTGGTGAGTGCGCCACTCGGAGACCACGATAACACGGACCTACAGTACAGCTTCACCTCGACCCCGAATTGAGACGAACGAGGTAATCGATGAGGTGTAATTTCCAGAAACACTATATTCAACGAGGTGCGCCAAAGACGCATTCGAAACCTCATGCCCGAGGATCACCAGGTATAGGGTGGATATGATCTCACGGCCCTAGGGAGACAAGGCCAACAGACAGATGTTTCGAAATATCAGATTGCTGATATTCCTGTCTTGATTGGTACATAGAGCGTGCCCCCAATTGTCTACCGTGAGTTGGCAGCGAGACGTTTGATGGGACTTTTGTCATATCCTGTCAGTGCCAGGATTGAAGCCAGGGTGCATCACCCGTGGCTGCCTATCGGCTATCGGTCCCTCCCCCAAACCCTTGAAGGCGAGTCAACGGGCCTCAGCAGCGACCAGCACTGAGCATCCCCATCATGTCTTGTTCCTATTCGGGAAACAGAGGGCCTCGTGTTTGGGGGAAAATCCTGAACGCGGGACTCACGTGACTAACCTAGGCCATTTTCGGGATGCCTTGTGCCCGGAAAAGGCAATACCGCGGCAAAAGAGGCACGGGACGACCGAATGTGGACAAAGCGACGACCGAATTGGGGCATGGCCTTGTCGACGAGTTTGGGATTCTGTTGGGAGGGAGAAGATATTCGGGTGTCCCTTGGTGTATATAACCTGCAGAACAATGGAGCATGCTGTCCCAGCACTCTTCGCAGTCCTCGAGCTCTCTGATCTCTTGCTTCATTCTCAAGAACAATTGTCCCAACACAATCAGTTCCTAGCCGATCCCCACGCTATTATTCTCCATTCTCGGCGAAGCTCCTGCACCAGTATATTAATACTCCCTGCCGCTCTTGTGGTCCCTCGTCCGGTTACCACCCCCCATATCCATCAAGCATCCTCTAATTCTGTGTTAATTTTTTAATACACCTCCCTAATTGCACCATGTCTTCCTACTCATACACCGTCCCCGCATCCCCCACCTACGGCTTCTTTCCCACCGGTGCCACGTCGCCCAACGCATTCGCGTCCTTCCAACAGTCGCCCCGTGATAGCCATGCGATGTACGCCTCATTCGGCGCATCCATATCCGGCCAGCAGCGACAGAATAGCACCCAATCGTCCTCACAGGGACAGGGATCGTTGAAGAAGTCACGCAAGTAACTGCGCACACGTGCTCTTCAAGTTATCTATAGAGTGGAGGTGTTACGACCAATTATGAACGACGACGCCGACGACCGTGTGTCGAGACTCCCCTTCGGGAGTGGGTTGATGGATTCGCAACAATAGGGTTGAAGGATAGAGGAAAGGGATCAGGATGACGGCGAGTGCTGAGCGCTCTGCTGCCTATGGTCGTTCAAAATGTCACATATGGACACCGCACATACCCCCTGACACGACTGTTTTACTACACATATATCATAGTGTCCCCCCAATGTATCGCATACCGTCTCGCTGTATATTGCAACGAATTTTGTTTTCCAAAACTGTTATCTGTGATCGAGTCCATTCCAATGTCATGCATGTGACACTTGCATTTCCAATTTCAATCCTCCCCCATCCGGCTTGTGCTTTTTTTCAGGTCGTAATCAAAGACCACGACATGGCTCCACCAAGAGGCACAGGCCCTTCGTCGTCGTTGTCCCCAGCGTCCACAGCTCACTCCCTCTCTCTCCTCGCCGAGTACACCCACACACTCGACTCACTTCCACTCGACCTCTCCCGCAACTTTGCAGACCTCCGCGAGCTTGACGCAGTCCTTTCATCCTCCACGTCCTCCATTACAACCAAAATCACCTCCCTCACCCACATGATCGAGCAGGGCAGAGCACCAAAGGAGGAGCGTCTTTGGCTCCTCGCCGAGATCGCAGAGGAGGCCACACGTCTCAAATTAGGCGGCGAAGACAAGATCCGCGTAGCCTGCCAGGCCGCGGACAATCTCAAGTCCCATGCAAGCCATATGAGGACTTTAGCAGAGCATATACCAGGCTTTGATGCCAATACACTCAACAGAAAGACATCCTACCCCCATGTGGCAGCCGGATCTTTCATGCCCACGAATTCGCTAAGGGGGTTCGGGGGGGAGGGGTGTATTCGGATCCCTGCTTGTGAGCGCCCCCGATCCCAGCCCCGCAAAGAGGGAAAGGACAACGAGGGACGAGGACCTTGATATTCCCCATCCGCGATCTCCAAAGAAAGGCAGAAACTCGGACAGGAATCGTAACGGTTCCCGGGCCAAAAAGTGCGCATATTGATTCGTATGGTGTGCTCGGCTATTGACCATGAAGCTGTAGAAACGACCGAGCTGCATCACCAGCCGAATCCCTACTCTCCGTCGTATCCCATATTCAGCCACAAAATAACGCTAGCAGCTCCCGCTCCGGCGGCGGCTCACGCAACAACAACAGTAACAACAATAGCAACACTAGTACCAACCATCCCAATGTCACCAACGTCGCCTCCGCCCCCAAACGCCCCCGATTATCTGCTAGCACAAACAACCACTCTAATACCAACGGCGCACGCAACTCCTCTCAAACACATGATCATTACCCACATCCCGATTCTCACCACACCTCTGGCGCGGGTGGTAACGGGAACTCACACTCGGGAGCCCACACCAATGGCAACTCCAGGCGCGACGCGTTCAATGTACCTCCATCCTCGTCGGCACACCCATCCCTACCCCCACCATACCATCCGCCAAATGGGTCCGGCACCCATGGGCACCACACACACCACACCATCCCGCCGGGTGGGTACGATCTCCAGCACTCGCTCACGCCGGATTGGAACCCCCCGAGCGCACACCAGCTGGAGGGCCCCGGAATGCCCGTGGCACGGGGTTCCTCCGCGCTACCTGGGCTCGGGCTCGGGCATGGTGTCAGCAGCATTGGTATGAGCCTCAGCACCAGTGGGGGTGGGGGGAATGCAAGTGTGAATGGAGCGAACGGCGGCGGAACAGATGCGGGGACGGAGGCCGGGGATGGCGAGGCGGATGGCGACGATAAGACATACTGTATATGTGATACGGTGAGCTATGGGGAGATGATTGCCTGTGATGATAATCAGTGCGAAAAGGAATGGGTGTGTTACCCTTTTGGTGTTCGTCCAAGATATATGCTAATCACGCTGCTTCAGTTCCATCTAACGTGTATTGGGCTCACCGTCCCGCCCGAGGGTCGGTGGTTCTGCGAGAGTTGTCTCGCCAGGAAAAACGCCAAACGTTCCAACCGCACAGGCAAGAGGAAGTCAGCCGCAAACAGGTCTGGGGCGCGTGCAGGGTGAGGGCGTGCAGGGCGCCTGCGTGTAGTGAGAGTGGTGCTTCAGATTGGTATAAACACGATGAAAGGAAATGTATATTATTATTGGTAATTACATTGCAGTCGGAGCGCCACCATTCACTTGTTGACTTTTTTTTTTTTTTTTTTTTTTCCGTTTTTGTTTTTGGGGCTGATGGCGGACAGGGATGTGGAGCAGTTGGCGATGAGAATAAAGGGACCTGTTTCTCACCACGTAGGCTTGTCTAGAACAGTCCGGGGGTAGTTGGATGGCCGCCCCGCGTCTTCCCCGCATCTGTAATAAAACACCACCACGGATGTACGCCAATGTCATGTCAGCCAGTTAAATCAGTTTCGACTCAATTATAAGTACACGGGCGGAGGTACACACGAACGTGCTGACCTGGGTCTTGCCAAGGGCCCGCCGCCTTCTCCCCGCCCGCCCTATAAACCCCACGCAACCCCATGCCTGGTTGTGGTATCCGAAGCAGCCACTTGGCCGTGTACTCCGGGTGAAGGTACGTATTCCATTCCACCCACACGGCCTTTATGTGTAAGACTGCAGACGTGATTATGATAGTAGACCAAGCTAATGATACTGATCACTGCGGGGTGATTGCCTTGTCTCTATTACTCATCCTGTCCTTGGGCCGGGCTGTGTTATGAGATCTCGGGGAGACTCGAATCTTCACATGTTTAGTTCACCAGATCAGCAATGTATATAAGAGGCTATCCGTCTTTCCACGCCCCAACCGCCCTGACATGTCAATTGGCGATATCTATATAAACGCCCTAGGAGCAGCACCGAGTCCATCCCAAGGCAACAGATGGCGTCCAAGACCCTCATTCTTATTGTATCTGTAGCGCTCGCAGCGGTAGCACAGACCACCTTCCAGCCTCTGGGCGTCCCGTTCCGGTCCCCTGTGACAGTTGCACCGAACTTTGCAGCGAATGTGATCTTCTCCAACCTCACCACCCCGCGCGGCATCGCCTTCGATGCGAGCCAGAACCTGCTGGTCGTTGAGCGCGGGTTCGGCGTAACGGCGTTCACCCGCGTCTCGACGCCGAGCGCAGGGTGGGAGCGCAAAGTGGTGGTGCGAATGCGGGTCTGACGCAGGGGATACAGGTTGACGGAAACAAGCTGTATGTGAGCAGCGCCACAGCAGCACTTGTGTATTCGTATGACGCCGCAACCAAAACGGTAGCGAGCACGACGCCATACGCCATTGTTGACGGCATCCCGGGCGACGGAGGTTTGTCTGTTCCTTGCTCCAGCTAAACCACAAGCTCACCTGCATATGTAGAGCTTACGACGCACACCCTCCAACTCGAATATGACTCCACCGGGGTGGCCGTTGCGCTCCTCATCGCTTCGGGGCCCAAAACAAACATCGACCCCACCGCGCGCGACCCCGCCTCGGGGCGTTCTCAGATCCGGCGTTTCGTCTTCCCCACAATCGCCATCACCATCTTCCCCCCTCCCGCGATTCCGTGGTCGTCCGGGCAGGTCATCGCCTTTGGCATCCGCAACCCCGCGGGCTTCGCGTTTTCACCGCTCCCCTCGATAACACCCGTATCCACCAGATCCCTCTACGTCGTAGAGAACGGCGCGTCTATTGACGGGCTTGTCAATTTCACAGCGGCGTTTGTGAACGATAACCCCGCGGACGAGCTCGAGCTGGTGACTTACTCAACGGCGAGCCCGAGCCTCACGGCAGCGCCCCCATTTTTCGGGTTCCCGGATTGCACGACGCTGTGGAACCCGAATGCAGATCCCGTGGGCGTGCCGCAGTACGCCGGGCTGACGCGGGGGGCCCAGTTTAGCTTACAGCTGGATGCTACCCGGAATGATGCGTGGTGCAGAGTTGCTGCGAATAATAAGCCCCTGCGCTGAGCTTCCAGTGTGTTCCTCTATTCACTGACGCGTCTGGAAAGTGGCTGAATTTCTTGTGCCCTAGGCGCATTCAGTGCCCCTCGATATCAAGTTTTACAATGCACCAATTGCGTCGAGTATTACCTCCCTGCCTGCAACACTCAACAACCATGCATTTGTGTCTTTCCATGGCTCGTTTGACCGCACCCCTCCCACTGGCTATGGTGTCGTACAGTAAGTCTCCAACCTAGTTGAAGTATATCGTTTGCCCATTTACCACGTCCGCTCAGGTTCCAGCCAGGGGGCTCCATTATAAGCACGTCATTGGGGTACTCATTCGTTGTCCAGGCCACGAACCTCAATACCTGTCCGGGTACCTGCATCCGCCCCGTCGGCCTCGCATTCAGTGCCGATGGTAAGCTCTATGTGAGCAGTGACTCCAGTGGAGAGGTACGTCATCTTCGCGTTTGTAACGAGATGACGCTAAGTGCTATTCTAGCTCTTCGTGATTCAGCGCAGCCCGCTGACTCCAGCCCCGACGGCGGGTCCAATCCCCACCCCCACGTCGTAAGTTATAACCAAGCTGGGGGACAGTGCAATAATATGTGTATACTATTTATACATAAATTTGAAGTATCATCAGAACAATATGATATGCTTGACAACCAAAAGAGGGATCCAGGCTCGTCGGACTTTCCGGGAGCTTCTCGGCGAGGGGGATAGTTCACACCCGGAGACATCGTAACCACCAACATGCCAAGATATAGCTTGGCGGGTACTGGGCTGTGTCGCCGATACCTCCCATTACCATATGACATAGGGATCGTTCTAGAATCCTGGTTGCGACACTTGTTTTGCATCACGGCTTTGGGCTTTTGTTGTAAACGATGAAGGGTTAAAAGTTTATGACGATACCCGAACAAAATTGATTCCGTTATGGAGCACCGGTTTACACGCGAGCCACGATCGCCGTGCAGCCGCTGATGAGCTCCAACTTTCTGTATAGTCAAGCTAGATAACACTTATAAGAGTATTACGAGTATTGCGTACTACGTGCGTCATGATCGTGATGGTCAGTGCGCGCCGCCGGATGACCCAAGTGGGAACGACAGCGGACCGGCACCATCCGAATTCCGACTTGGTTTACGGTCACGGTGTCGGATGCAGCGGATGCAGTCTTGTTTAACATGGCGTCCACTCCAACAGAACTACATCTCCCGCCCAACTTTCCGTATCCAATAAAGGTCCTCTCTATCGACGCCCAATCACCCACTTCTATCGCACGCGGCACGCGACTTATAAGCTATTCTTTCGTCCATCTCGCTGCTGCGCCTGATGCACAACCAGAAACCCGGTTTGGCACCTGGGATTCAGCGATTGAAGGAACAGTGCACGAATGGCGATTCAAAGTCGGAGACATCATCTCACATCGAAGAGCAAAGGAAAAGCCCGCCGTCTTGGTGATAGAACCATGTAAACACGGCATGCAGCTTGGCGGGCTTTGCGTGCTCTGCGGAAAGGATATGACAAAGTAACTTGTCTTGTCATGTCATTCTATTCATGGTGTTTACAACCCCAGTTTTGATTATACAGGCTTCTCCGATGCCTCCCGCGCGTCCATCCAAATGACCCATTCGGCGTTCGGTCCCACTGTATCACTCGAGGAAGCTCAGCGTATCGAGCGAGAAACCGCCGAGCACCTGCTAAAGTCTCAAAAACTCTCTCTCATTGTCGATCTCGACCAAACCATCGTACATGCCACGGTTGATCCTACGGTTGGCGAGTGGATATCTGAGGGCGAAGCCTGGGAGGCAAGGCAGGCCAAGCGAGCATCGTCGAGCAAAGTGAGCTCTGGCGATTCAGAAGACAGCCCATCGGATTCAGAAGACGAGTGCAATCCGAATTGGGAGGCCCTAAAGGATGTCAAGAAGTTTCGCCTGGGGCCCGAGTCCTTTGGGACCCCATCTCGCGGGCCACACAAGGCGAAAGGCAAGAACAAGGTGATAGAAAACGAGGGGTGTATGTATTATATTAAGCCTAGGTGTGTTCGCCCTTATCAGGCTAGTACTGGTCACTTAACCAATACAGGCCTGGATGGAAGGACTTCCTAAGGGAAACCGCAACAAAGTATGAAATGCATGTCTACACGATGGGCACTCGGGCATACGCCGAAGAGGTTTGTGCTGCAATTGATCCTGATGGCAAAATATTTGGTGGTCGTCTGCTGAGCCGGGACGAAAGTGGAAGTATGTCCCTCCATAATATTGTGGTATTCAATTGACTGATGGTGTGTTTTTCAGGCCTCACCCAAAAAAGTTTGCAAAGATTGTTTCCTTGTGATACATCGATGGTGGTTATAATTGACGACCGAGCTGATGTTTGGGAGTGGAGTCCAAACCTAGTTAAAGTTATACCTTGTTCGTGGATATGTTTAGAGCAAATATTCCCATCTCATCCCCCTCACAGATGACTTTTTCATTGGCATCGGAGACATCAACTCAACCTTCTTGCCCAAACTTGAACCTTTGGTGGTTTCAACTCCCCCAGAAGAAGTTCCATCCGAAACCAAGGGACCTCCACATTCCGCCAATGGAGCCGACGATCCAAAATCCACGGCTACCGATCCACCCCCAACAGCAGAAGCGCTAACACCTACTGAAACACTACTATCTCCTGAAGACAGGGAAAATGCCGAGTTGCGTGCAAAAGCAATGCTCACACAAAACTCGCTGGCCTTAGAAGCTCAATTGGAAGAGCGTCCTCTGGCCAAGAAGCAGGAGGAGCTTCAAATCGCTACAGCGGCGCCCGGTGTACCACCTCACGGCGAACAGCAACCGCCTAATGCTGATAGCCAAGCGACGTCCAAGGCTATCGATAGCGATACTGAAGCGACAGTTACCAAGTCCGAAAAGCCGATCCAAAAGGCGTTGTTAAAGAATGATGATTTTGAACTCCAACGACTGGGAAAGGTTTAACCTCACATCTTCTCATGGGTATCTCCGAATTAATTCATATCCCAGCTCTTGGATGAAGTACACCGCCAGTTTTTCAGCGCATATGAAACCCGACCATCGGAGAGCCACAAGCGAAAAACGGGTTCCTCAAATAAACGGGAGATCTCACAGGTTTCCTACGATGTCACGGTGAGGTTGGAGAGCTAGCATATTCCGCTATTTTCCTCATGGCCTTCTAGAGAATTATTCCACGCATGCGATCAGAGGTTTTGGATGGCACCCATATCCTATTCTCAAGCGTTATCCCCCTCGATACCAAACCAGAATCAGCGGAATATTGGCGGTTAGCCCTTATGTTTGGCGCGCAGTGTTCCACGGAGTTGACAACCGAAGTCACTCATGTTGTCGCCGCTAAGGTTGGATAATCTATTGAACCATTCCTAAACTAATAGGCTTTTTTTTTAGCGTGGTACTGTGAAAGTCGATAAGGCCAGAAAACAGGGTGGGACCAAGATTGTATGGTTGAAATGGTTCACAGACTCTGTTGCACTGTGGAAGCGCCAAGATGAAGCTCCATATCTACTGGATGAGCCCGCGGTGGCCGGTCCGAGTTCAAGTCCGATTCAGGAGCTTCAGCAAATATCATCTGATCCCGATCCCGACGATGATGATTGGGACCTGGAGCCGACGGAGAGCAAAGTTGGAGGACCCTTAGAACTGGACGAAATTGATTGGAACGATATTAATGACGAAGTAGAGGCTGCAATGAATGAAAGCGATGACGATGACGATGGCCGCAGTGATAGAAGCGGGATTCGAAGTGGAAACGCATCAGAGGACGAGTGGATGTCAGAGGGTACAAACAGCGTAAACAGGTTGGCGCAGGACTTGCCTCCGTTTTCCTCTTGACGTATTGTGCCATTGTATTAACAACCCGTTTTCATATAAAACAGCAGCGTCAATAACACACCCAAGCTGAAGCGTAAACGATTACGTAGCGTGACACCTTCGGACATGGGGATGAACGGGGCTACAAGAGACGTGCTTCGCTCCCCACTTGCAAAACGAAAGAAACTCGCTGCTGATCGCTCAGGTTATTCGCGGCTGAAAGAAACTATCAGTGCAGATGATCTGCAAGAATCCAGTGGCACCGACGAAGACGGCAGCCACCCAAAAGCAGTGCCCAGCGGGGGTAGCCCAACGCTTGACGAGGCCATGGAAGAAGAGGAAGAGGACGGCGAAGAGGAGGAAGAAGATGACTTTCTCGCGCGTGAGTTGGAGGCAGAGTGGGGATAGGGCGCCCCACATGTGGTTTCAGCTTGCGTGGGTCGGCTAGCATTGGTTATCATGTGTGCTTATTTGCTGTGCGGTTTCTTATTATCATTCGTATTGTTCATTGTAATACTTTAGTCCTCCTACATCCCTTGCGCTGGGGTCGCTGCAATATCACGAATCATGCATGATGAACATTTCAACCGATGTCCTAGCCGGTCTGACGACCTTGCACTTGTTTACAGTCACACGGAAATAGCAACGTGGTGCTAATTAGCTTCGATCTAGAGTCCAACAAAAGTCAAAACCATTTGACTTGGCCGTTGGGGCGACCTTCCGAATCCCAATGGATGGAGAACGGAGTCAGAGGCAGAGCATAATTACTCCTCGGCCCTAAGATATAAATAAGTTTTCATTAGCTCTCCTCATCTGAACCCTCGGAACTATCGGCAGTATTTACACATTCGATGGGGTGTCCATCTAGATGTGCGCAGTACATCTTCCAAAGCTTCCCCACGGATACACCGGTGATATCGCGGAAGAGATGTTTGTGATACTTCCTGTCTTTCATACACGCGTTGATTTGCTGGACAATCCCCCTCCCGTGCTGTTCCTCGATCCAATCAAGGAAATATGCGGTGGTTTGGTACCCAGCATCCCACTTGCGGCCCCCAGTGCGTGTCCAGTGAGGGGGGACAAGATCGGAATGTAAGCGGACATAATCTGTGATGTAATATATATTAACTCGGGATCCTTGGACAATCGCCCATAGATCGAAGGCTTGCCTGCAACGCCTTCAATTAAACCACCAGGGCAGGTATCTATGGCGTTGTACTGGAAGCAGTGGACAACTTCGTGAACAAGCACGCCCATAATCTCATTATGGGCCCGACTGGCAGACCTCTTGATATGGTCAAGCGAAAAATGTATTTCTTTATGCGTATGCGTTCCGGTAGTGTACGCAACACCGTCCATTGAGCGCAGGACCAGGAGAATTGATTCAACGCTTTATGGATTCATGTCCAGTAATAAAGTCAGTTTATTCAAAACAATAAACATCGGATCAAATCGTAGGGAAGACTGACTATGTTGGTACGGTCTCGGGAGTGTAGAGCCACTTGAAGCTCGCTAGGACGGCTTCGCGTAGCGCTTTGGTTGGTCGAACGCTGTCAAAGAAAATAACCGCGCCTTCATGGGAGAGGTCGTCAACGCGGATGTTGAGTTTCGGGACTGGCCATGTTGGTTCGGGTTTCGGGATTGGGGAAACAGGGGGTGGTGCCATCAATCCTGGACTATCAGTGCTTTTACTAGTATCCAAGGTCTCGCAGATTAACCTGTTTGTTCTATAAACCAGCTACACAGGTTCAAGAGAGAGAGATTTGTTAAGCTCAGGGGCAATATCAGGAAACAACATCAAGCTGCATTTCCTTATGGAGATGCAGCGGGACAGTAAATTGGATTCGACACTGATAGAACTACCGCTGCCTACTGAGCGCCCAATATCCAGCGCCGGCGCCAGAGCCCACTTGTACCATGGGGGAGATTGCTGGGGACACTGAAGCATTTTTTCACCCGGCGGATGCGTACATCTGGCACCACCAGCTGGTGTAAATAATAGCCCCAACTTGTGAAATCCAAGTTGGCCCATAGCGAGCCGTTGGATCTGGCTCACATCCAGGCACCATAAAAAGAGAATTGGGAGCAACTCACCGATACGAAGCCAACTCCTTTACCTTCAAATCCTACTTCAAGTTGTGGCCCACAAACCCATGGAGTCAGTCCAGCTTGTTCGGATGCTCGCGAGTAGTCCCGTGTTAGGGGGAGGGCCCAAGGGGGCCATCGGCGATCCAGAAGACATTGAGGGTGCTAACATCCCAAAACCTCGGCTCGCCTAGGCCCCGATGAGGCTTGCCTGAAACTAGCCGCTCGACATTGGACGCACCACAACGATGATCCAAGACGCCATGGCTTGATAAGCCAGAAGATCTCTTCTGGCGATTGGTGAGTATGGGAGAATTATTCAGAATGGGGAGCGGAACCGGTTCCAAGATGAGTGTGTGTATGGTTGTGTGACTGATTTCGCTGTTTCGTTCTCGGCGCGTGCGCCCGTGTTCCAGGGGAATGTGATTTTATCTTCATCTCGGACGGCCCCCCCGATCCACAAGACGACAGTTGGGGTAATACTCCCTCAATGATTGGGGTACCCTGGCCAATCGACTGTGAGCATGTCATTAACATGGAGATAGAGAACATAAAATTAGATCCCTATCTTCTTCCTTCACTGCAGCGAGGCCATATCCGTGTGCTGATATTTCCTTGCTTGGTATGAAGCATATCTGATTAATACGTCCGTATACTTGCGCATTTTAAAGAGGAATATTTGGACGGCGTATACGACATAGCAGGATGGAGAATTCCATGCCGTTTGAGGTATAGACACTACCCGTATGTGATCGCTGTACACAGCTATTGTTAATAATCGGTAATCACGGTCAAAGGCTAGTCCACTGGAGTTGACTGAATGGCCGTAGGCCCATGGTAATGGGAATGGCCATATTCCTATTTCTATTTTTGACACTTGTGGGACTAAAATAGGCCATTTTGAGTGGGGGTTCCGAGCCATCGGCGGATAAAGTCACTACCCCATATCGTTCAAGTCCTTGCTAGCCTGTGATAGTGGGATTCACATATTTTAAACACGGTCCGAAGAAAAAAACTCAAACGCACAGGAGCACATAATAGGGGAATTCGGCATCACATGACGGACTCGGAGCCCACCGTCGAGGGAAGGTTCAGGTTGTCACTGTCAGTTGGTATTAATAGGTGGGCCACAAGCTGTGAGAAGATCCGGCCTGTTGCATACAGCTTACAAAGACCAAGTTCTGGGAGACTCGAGGAAGACCTCCCTCGGAAACAAGAAAAGAAGAAAACGTGGTAACCAAATACAAAACACGAGCATGATCACCACCGTGCCCCATATATTACCGACTTCGACCATGTGGCAATATGTCGGCCGACTGGGATAGGTAGGCTAGGGGGGTAAATCCGCGTGGTCTGGATGATGCGCAACGCCAGTGACGCGTAGGGATAGAGATGTCGCGCTTTTATACATCTTCACACGGTTCCACGGAGCAATATCATATGATGGTTGTGATCAAAATCTACTGACATTGCTTCCGAGGCCGAAGTTATATATCCAGCCGGAACCGAGACGCACGACTAAGTTCCAAGATGAGAGGCGGAGAGATTCCCCCCCGGGTCCTATTAATTTTGCTATTTACATAGGAAGGCCAAGCTAGGAAGGGAACGCAAGTACTTAACAACTAGACTCCGCACGAGAAACGTGGAGATTGTTTGGAAGGTCTTCGCTTGAGCCGTGATTGGACCTGCGCAGTTATCTGCCAATCCAGTTATATTTATGCTTCATTCTCCCAAGGTGGAGTCAAGTAGAAGGCCGATGATGCGACGCAAGAATTTCGAACCGAACGTTAATATTCTAATTCATAGAGATTATGGTGCAAACTTGTGACAAAAGTGTTTATGTGAGAGGGTATCACGAATGCGCCTTCCACTTTTTGCAATTGCGTAGGGTAAGTTCTACATATATCAGCTATAATACAGATAAATTAGTGCCAATAGCAGCAGACTTCAAAAAGAACTGACGTCTAATCATACATCGTGTTTATATCAGGGTAACTTGGGGTCAGGTAGGGTCATGGAATTTTTCGGTGTTCCTGGAACCGTTATATCAGATAAGGAGAAGTGCTATGGCTGGAACGACTGACTGGAACGTGTGTAGTTTCGTGATCAACGTGGACAAAGGCCCTCTCTACGTTTGGTAAAACCTCGATTTTGTCCTGAAGTTTTTGGCTAAGGTCGTGGGCCTTCCATAGGGGGGTGTTAGCATCCATAACAACGTCGATTTCAACAAAGTAGTCCTGAATAGAATGCGTTTCTAATTTGTACTCGGGATGATCAAAACTGACGTACGGGTCCACTCTACGATTTTAGTAAGTATAGGCTGTCATTATATGGAGTGCGAAACTGACATGATATGCCCGAACGGTATCTATCTTTTCGATCTCATCACTGAAAATCGTAGCCTTGTAAATCAAGAGCTGCAAGAAGTCGTGGGGTGCGGATTTCCCAGCCAACAGTTCGAATTGTCCGTAGATAGTACGTCCCCACGCGACGATCACTCCCAAGGCGATCTACGGATGATTAGAAGCTGCTACCTGAACGTCACCTAGAGGACCCTTACAATGATAGCCCCCATGGGATCAAGGTCTTCGCCGAGGAATGAGCAGGGACACATAAACTAATTGCTGAGGACTCACACCATCGTAATTTACTTCCCCCCGTTGACATGAGAATACCTGGTTCGGTTCAGATGCATAGAAGCTATAACAGTTGCTTGGCGTACCAAATGAGTTGATCCATAGATCATTTCTATGGTCTTCCCATAAAACATGTACTTGGCTGGATTTCTTCCGAAGAGAGAAGCAGTAAACAAATAGCAGGAATTTCACAGCTGTTGTTGCGACTAAGGTGGGGTGGTAATATAGCTTACGGAGTACTTACCGAGTGCGGCTCCGACAGCAATGATAGAGGGTAGATGAAAATCTTGTAGATCATCATTGCTCTTTGTTATCAGCGAACGAGCTGATTCAACAATGACGACGAGATTGACCGAGCCCATTCTAGAAGGGGATTAAAGGCGGTTAGGTTTGTGGATATCGTGTGATACATACAAAAAGCCTGGCCATGAGATATGTCAACTTTGGGGGCACATGGAGAAGAAGTGACGCACCATAAACAATATTACCAATTGTCTCTAACCGAGCGCCCCCAACGGGCCAGGCATTAACATCAAGCTTTGCGGCCTTTTTGTGAAGCCAAAACAGTAGGACATTACTCCCAATATCGAAGATAGAATCAATGCCTGTTGCTAACAACGACAATGACAACGATGAGATGGCGGCATATACTGCGGAAAACAATTAAAATAGGGATGGACTTTGCAAAGAAAAACCCTACACTGAAGTATGCATAAACTAAAATTGGCAATAAGACTGGCCCACACCGCGATTTTTACCTATATCCGGATGGTGTCAGTGACACTGGCGCATGGCAGTGGATGCTACCCGCGTGAGAGCCGAAATACTCACAGGTAGGCGCGCAGCGGCTTCCTCGACCTTGGCCTCGTTGGTGTGGTCTTCCATTGGTTTCAATAGAGAGGTAATGAGCTGTAGATTATATGCAATTTAATCCTAGTTCAAGTTACCGGTAGGCTTGGCTCACATTATTCTGTTTCCGCTGGTACTTGGCTACGCGCTTGCCCATTTTTCGCCGACGTAATGTAGCAATTTCCTGCTCGGTGAGGATGCCATCACTTATTTGATATGGGTCTTTGTTGCCATCGCTCGACGATGTCGAAGCCCTCTCGATGTCGACGGCCTTTAGATCATATGGTTGATCGCTGGTTGAAGCGGCTACCACTGTGTCGGAGGGCTGTGACGGTTAACGCCGATTAGGAGGCGATAGTCGCAAAAGATGCAAAGACTCACTCCTGGAGCTACCGATGTCTTGGACGTTGACGGCGAGGAGCCTTGGTCGTCTACCATAACGTCCTGGGATTCAAGAGAGAGGTGGAAATATGTGGTCGAAGAAAACCGGTGAGTGGTGGGAAGAACCGAAAGAGTGGATAGGGCCAAAATCTGATCAACCCAATCTTCCAAATCAATCCAGAGTGGATACCACTCGCTTGGATTCCGAGTTTCTGGTTCAGAGGGGAGCTTGTCCAAAGTTCAGACGGAAAAACACAACGAAGGAAAATAGGTGTGCGAAGTGATACGATGTTGGTGACAGAGAAACAAGGGGGCACACCCACTTGTTTCTTTTGGCTGATTTGACCGCTCTGATTCGTGCTCCGTCTCAAACCTAGTTGGGATCTGAGATCCGCCAATGGCTGGGAATTATGCAAGCCAATTCGGGCACCTGCAGTCCATGGAACCCCTCCTTGGAGAAAGAGCGGCTACAGCTTGCTCGTCAATGTGGAGTGCCCACAGCCTCCAAATGCTGTATTCCGGCGCCCCGGGGGAGAGGAGAGAAAGCCGGATGTTATTAATCCATTTATGACTCTACCATGTCTCTGGAAGATCGACCACATGATCGAGGTCGAGATGGGTGAGATGGAACGAGGACAGGGATTTGGGACATCCAACCCGCGCCGCTGAGGCGGAGTTTGAAATAAGATGTTCGACGGTTTGGGCGCAAGTCCACATCTCGTAGAATGGCTTCCCCAGCTCAAACTCCCCAGTACTCTTGTAACATTATAGTATATCTATACATATTGCCATCCTCACTCTAACTGAACTCTAACCGGACCCTAACCGAACCTAACAGCTAACTAAAATCCGACCGAACCCTAACCACAAACCCTAACCAGCTAAATTGCCATTTAGGCGCCGCTTTCAGCGGCGCGGGTTGGAAATCCGGGATTTGGTCCTCCAGGGACAACCAACGTCACTGGTCTCACTCTTTTTCATGAACAACAACCGTGAAGCCGAGGGCATTGCAGCCTTACTGCCTCTTATTCTTGTCCTTGTGGTGCTCTTGTAATTATCACACCTGTCAGTTCTAAACGGCGGCTAATGGGCGTTATTCAGCACTGCGGCTCTCTTCTGGTGTATGATTTCTTCGTGCATGGGTACTCCAATTCGTGAGGCCATCGCGAATTTATGGGAGTGCGCTGTTCTGAGCTCCAGGGCGGGGGAGGGGCTGGGCGCAAGGAGGAGGGGAAGGTTCCGAGAAGATGAAATTTGGGAAATGGAAAGTCGGGGACGGTGAAACTCATGGTCAGTACCTGGTGAAATCTAGGCCGCTCCTTGACTGAAAAGTATGCTGTATGACCTTATAAGAATATCACATGCGTCGACGATCCCAGCCACAGGTGGCTGACGTCGACGATCGGCCTCTCTCATTTTTCCTATAAATACCCCGCCTCTTTCGTTTTTCGTTCCCGCCCATCTTTCTTCTAAACCCCCACCATCCCTATCTACACTTGATTTTTACCCACACACTATCACACAAAATGAAGATATCTTCCAGCTCTTCGATTATATTTGCAACCCTAGCAATATCGTCATCATCTTCGAGTCTCGCTGCCCCCACGGGTGACACTTCACACTCTGAGGGCACCATGGCCAGTTCAAGTAGTAACCATCAGCTTGCTACCCGCCACGACGCTACATCTACGAGACCTTTTGGGCGTTCTGATCTGCGCGATAATGAGGACGACGAGCAGCCTAAATTATCAACGAGATACCCTGGTAAGGGATTCTCGCCGATGCCCTCGTGCTTACTCATAAAGCCATGTTAGATGCCGGGTTGGAGGAACGCGATGACCTTCTTGACTCTCTTCTATGCCCGATGTTGGGTCTTATACCGGGTGCCATGTCATTGGTGGGTACCATACCGGTTCTCGGGGGTACCATCAAATGTCCCACAAGCACCGCTGCTTCTGCTGAGTCTGTGGGCGATGGTCCCGCCACTGTTGAGCAGATCCAAAGTGCCCTTGCCAGTGCATCCAGTGCACTTCTCTCTCAGGCGTCAAACCTTCCTGTATCTCCGCCCATCTCGTTGCCCAATCCTCCTTTAGTCCCCATCTCTGCGGTCTTAGGCGCGGCTCCTGTTCCTGTTCCAACTGTTGCCCAAGGCGTTCTAGCAAGGGATGTTGCTCCCACGGAGCCCTCCGCTGCTCCCACACCTCCGTCTGCTCCTGCCAGTGCCCCGGGGACTCCATCTCCATCTGCGCCGCCGAATACGCCTAAGCCTCCCAGCCCCCCTGCACCAGGCGTACCCGCCCCGCCTGCAAATGCTCCTGGTGCGGTGACTAGTAAAGCTCCTGTTCCCCTCCCGGTCGGCGGTTCTGGGTCTGCATAATGATAATAGGATAGGAAGGGGCTCGCGCACATTTGTTTGATTCTTGTACCCAATGCCAATATTGATACCTTTGCCCATACATGACGCGCATATATTCACAAACGACGTGCGGTCGCACTCACAGCTATGATTAGATTTGACCACGTGCATTGGGAAAAAAAGTTTGACAATTGACACTGATCGCAACCAGTATACTGTTGGTTTCAATGGGCGCTGTCAGGGTGTTTGGCATCAGTAAATTAATACCACCATAAGCACCGGGACCCTCCCGAAACTCTTCAGTCAAGGGCTGCCATGCCCCGCTCTCGTCCTCAACCACTGACCAACACCGCACTGGGCCGCCCAAACTCGACTGAGTATACACTTACACCGCGAACACCGCACTCGCGTTCAGGAAGGGCGGAGGAAGGCCTCACTGAGATTGAATTGCAGGCCATTCGGGAGACAGACGACGACTACAGGAGTGTGGGGGAGCAGCAGGCGGAGCCTCTGCTTGCCTCTTCTGCCAGTGATAGTTTCCCTCCGAGTGGGTTTAGAAATCAAGGAGATGATTACACCGGGGCGAAGCACAAGGCATGGAGTGGACTCACGCCCTCGGTGATGCTATCGCGGCTCCCGTTAGTTCTGGGCTCCATGGTTGCGTTCTTGCTCCTCGTGTTGACTGTTGTGTCGTACCAAAAACCTGATGTCCTGGAGAAGTATGTTGGTTCCAAGGTTACTCCATCACCAACTCCAGTCGGGACGCCATCTAAACCTGACGAAGACCTCGTGGCACCACCCACCACCACGCCCCCGTTCACAGTCACGATTCCAATATTCTATCTTACAAGAATTACACCACATTTCCTCTTCTCCCTTCACAATACGCTATCGAATGCGGAAAACTTAATTCGGGATACATGGCCCACGGGGACTACTGGGAGCCACATGATATGGGCACCCTGGATGTGGTGCACCATGACGATATGACCAACTACCATCTACCGGAGGGTGAGATGACAACGGTGTGCAAGAGTACCATCACTTACATGCTCGGTGGTGATGTCGGCCTGCTTGCTGACCTTGCATTAATGGCCCAGGCTGCAGCCCTTGCTCGCGAGGTGAGCTTTCACGCACACAAAATTTTATGCGTTTAGCTTAGTATGTTGCAGCGGAACCGGACGTTCTTGGTCGATGATACATATTGGAACCGCGGCAAGTGGGTAAATCTGCCAGGGATTTTGAGAATGAGTGTCTAACTTCTGGTGTAGGTGGACAGACCACTTTCAGGATGTTCGCAGTCGCCAACCAGGTCCAGACCTGGGTGTAGAGCCCCTCCCCCAGAAGGTATGTTAATCCCATCTACTCGACATGGGCGGAACGAATTCATCTCTTCGTAGAATTGGTGGCTTGCCCCCGACTCGCTAGGTAAGTAAATGGTCATTTTGCTTTCCGCATGGCTAAACTCTAAGTATGTGCAGACACTGGGTAAATAAGCCGGCCATCTGTCCCATTCCCCAATAACAATATTACACAGGTCATCAATTCTGGGACCGCGAAATACCATTTCGGTCATGCCTTCTCCAATCATTATGAGGACCCGTACGTTTTCTATCTATTTGTAAATCCATCAACCCACCGGTTACAGATATTCACACCAGCTGAATCGATTTATCCCGATTTATGATTATGCTCTCAAGTCCTTCACCGAAACCATCAGGCCTAACTCTCAGAACGCCCGTCTGATTCGATCGGCACGCACGGAATTGGCTAATATCATGGCAAAACTCAACCCGGACCGAAATGAGTCTGAGGACCTACCATACATCGCGACCCATATCCGGTATGGGGACAGAAAGCCCATCTCGTTCAACTATCATGGCGCGTATATTCCGATCCCGGAGTATGTGAGGGCGGTCCAAGACACCTGGGCCCGGCTGAGGCAGAATTCAACGCTGAAGCCTGTTACCTATGTTGCGTCTGACTCTCCCACCGCGCTCAGCGAGTTTATGCTGTCCTTCTTCGCGAACGAAACGTTCTCGCTTTCGCAGAGCGGGGACCCCAACCTGCGGGCCCTGGCGAGCAAGGAGGAATATTTCCAACACAATTTCAGTATGCTGGACGACCAAACCCGAATTACGGCCACCAGGGGCATGGTCATCGACTTTGCATTGATGAGTGGTATGTGGGCGTGGGACGGCGAAATTATCCCCGATGCCATCGTTTGCGCCATGGGGTACGAATCTCGCCCACTCGCATCCAAACCATACGCTTACCCGATTAACCCCTAGTGCAAATGCATGTAAAATGGCGGCCGTGGGCTTGGGCTGGGAACGGGCCTTCGGTAAGGTTGACAAGATGGGAAATATCGACAACGAGAATAAGCGGTGGGTCGAGATTGACCAGAAGGGGCATATAGTGCCTGTCTGGCGGCCGTTCGAGTTATTCTAGGCAGTGGTGACGCCTCCTCGCATGATTTTTGGGTGTTGTAGTGGGCAAAAACTATAGTAATCTCTGTTGTTTGATCTCTTCGCTTGGTTGCTGGTGCTATGGTGGAAGAACTCTCCTGATGGAATACGGCGAGCATGTAATACTATTTGGGATATTGCAGGAAAAAATCATGGTGGCACTGTTAGCACATCTGATGTCGGTTCAATGGTCTAGTGGTTATGATTTCTGTCTCACATTTGTTGATCACAGAAGGTCTCCAGTTCGATCCTGGATTGAACCAATTTTTGGCATTCCATCAGCCATGTTTGCAAATATACCATTCTCCTGCGATATTTTCTTCTGGCGCGGTTATCTCTACCTTCAGGATTGGTTTATGAACACTGAAACGAGAGCATGTGGCAGTCGTGCATAACCGCTAACAAAGACGAATTATAGATTTATCTAGCTGGTAATTGGTTTATGATTTCTATTCTTCTACTTCCGGCTGGAGTAGCACCCCCTCTAATTGCATATCATAGATCGTGATTCTTCCAAAGAAATCCGAGCTTTCCTCGAAAATGAATTTCAGCGCATCCGCACCATGTTCAATAAGTCCAGCAGTGACAATGTCGAAAGATTGTCGTCGATTAACGTCTTCAGGGTATACATTGTACAGAGGCTGCCAATCCTTCTTAGAGGTAGCGTCCCCCGCCGCTGGCTGTCTGAGGCATGATATTGGATTGAACAGCGGGTTCCGACAAAACCGCCTTGGAATGTCAAATGCAGCCAGCGGGGGGAAACTTTCTGGGGAATGCAATCTGAATGAACTGCGGGAGGCCCTGGGGATCGTCGTCAGATACCTTTAGAGTTTAGTATGGCGACTGGGTACCTGTGGGACGTCCAACACGTCTCTGGGTCGCCATCAATGAGGCACTTCTTCCCGACAGATTTGTTTAATGTTGAGCTAACTCTGGGACCGGCTGAGATGTTAAGCCGATGTTGATGAACGACAGACAAACTTGATTGTCGTTTCCGGTCCCAGAAGTGGTACCAGATCTCCAGACATCGTGGTCTTATAACACTCTGGTCTACCAGGCTGGCGATGTTAATAAATATAGATAAATGCCGTGGGAAAACCCCTTTCCAATTTGCATTCTCTCCTCAAGTGCTCAATTTGGCGCTCTTAAGCGCTCTTTCCAATATCGATCATCGCCCATCTACCAACGAAATGGCGGCACGAATTCCCAGTTGGCTGTCCAGAACACAATCACCGAAATACCAGAGTGAGGTACTTCAGACTTTAGCTGAGCGCGAGTTGAAGCGCGAACAAGCGCGTTCAGCCTCACGGCGTAAATCTGGTACCAATAAACCCAGTACAGCCCCCCATCGCGCTTTTCCATCAACTTTAGGATCCCTAGGACCCAGCCCAAAGAGATCTATGATTCCGATCATTATGCGGTAAATATAGGAAACCAACCCGAGAATCACCCTCGCAATCGTTATTATGAATTAGAGCCATATGACCGAACTCGCGTTATTGTTGAAAGCGGGGCTTGTGGCAAGGAGTTCAATGGTACCAGCAGAGAGGCAGGACAAGGAAGATATTTGAATGCGAGCTGGGTGCTCGAGCGCTTCGGACACAAGTGGTGGATCGCGGCACAGGCGCCACTACCTAACACTGTCCACTCATTTCTGAGTTTGATCCTTCAGCCAATTTCGCAGCCGCCGAAATCGCTCAGCGCCTCTGCCCCCGGCCCACCCCCGAAGACCAGCCGCGTCCGGACGGTGGTTCAACTGACCCAGAATGTCGAAGGTGGCCGCAGGAAAGCCGACGAATATTTCCCCAGTAACATTGGGCAGTCCTTTATCGTTCCCGCGGATGGTGGCTGCCCTTCTCCCGCTCTCAGGGTCACCCTCCGCGCTCGTAAGGTGATAGCAGATGCGCGCTGCGTCCAGAGCACAGTATCCATCCTCCCTCTTACCACCCCAAAATCCCCGCCGATTGAAAGTGGTGACGGTGTCGCTTCGGAGGCGGAAGAGGATAGTCATGGAGTAAATCACGACGAGGGTATTGAATTCCAGCATCTGTTATACATGTCTTGGCCCGATCACGGAGTCCCAGAGCCCGAAGATCGCGCAAGCTTATTGGCGTTTTTGCGCCTTGCAGACGAAATGAACCGGGGTCCCCCAAGCACGGCGCAATCTGAATTAGATCCTGATCCCCCAATCATAGTCGGCTGTTCAGCAGGAATTGGGCGAACGGGTTCCTTCATCGCACTCTCATCTCTCCTCCGTTCCTGTGGCTTGCTCCCTGCTCCCGCTTCGCCATGTCCAACCTCCGCCTTGCCCTCGTCGCCCCTGGGGCAACTTCCCCCTCAGTTTGAAGAGGACCTTGTGTCTCAAGAGATCGACTCGTTACGCGAGCAGCGGCCTGGGATGGTGCAGAGGAGGGAGCAGGTTATCCTCATATATGAAGCTCTTATATCTGCATTGCAACTTGAAGCGCCCAGTAATGGCCAATAAACTTTCAGTTTCGTGTCACGAGTTACGGGATGGGACGGTCTCCAGCTATTGTTCCCTCCCTCCATTTCGATACGCAAGTACTCTAACATTTGTAAAACAGCCACAACCCTGCAGCGAAAAATTAAAGGACAGTTTTGGGGTACTGACCTCCCGATCTATCAGGTCGGACCGACCCAGAGAGACCTTGAACCTAATAATTTTCTGGTGTTCCTGTACCATATAAATTCACAACTGGGTAATGTCATTCCGTGAATTTCCTTCTTTATCATACGCATGACACGCGTTCATGACCGTCCGATTTCAACAACAGCGCCGGCCGGACTTGCCGCCTGCTGGCTCGGTGGCGTGATCATATCTATTGTCATCTGGTCCACGGTTATCATACCTTCGCCAGCCCGACGAGAAAATGTGTATGTTTTGAGTAGCTCCGGATCACCAGCTTCAAATGACGTGCGAACCAGTGCTGACCTATCAGTATACCTGCGAGCATGATGTTATCCTCATCTGTTCGTAATATTCGGTTAAGGGTATCTCAACTCGCCCGTCAACTATCAACCAGCCAACGGCCTACCATGTCATTCCCATCTACTGTGGAGGCGATAGCAATTTCCAAGGTCAGTCTAGGCGTGTGTGATGCTCGCGCCCTCTCATCTCGCGAAAGCCCGGGGATTTTGATGTTATTGAGAAAACTACGCTCCCTTTCCCCAAAGTCAATGCGGGGGATATCGTTGTCAAGGTAAGATCCATGAATGCCCATTGTCTTGCTTTTGAATCTGAAAAGTTGTAGGTTGAATATGCGGGGGTCAACTTTATCGACACATACTACCGGTGGGATTTGTTCACTGATGATATGAGGGATCGATTAAATGGCTCCGTAGGAAGGGCTTCTACCCATTGAAAGAATTACCGGCTGTTCTGGGGAAAGAAACGGCTGGGACGATCGTTGCTCTGCCCAGCGACGAAAGTACTGTAAACCATTCAGTCTTCAAGCAACGCAATTATGCTGTTGGTGGACGCGTAGCGGTGGTAGGACGCCCTCGAATATACCAAAGATTGGATACTCAATATGAATAGGATTTCTTGGGGACCCACGCGACATATATATCTGTACCTTGGAAGAACGTATACCCCGTCCCCGCCTCCGTATCGAATCTCACTGCCGCCGCAAGCCTTGTGCAAGCTATCACAGCGGTAACATTCTTTGAGGAATCATATCATGTCAAGAAGGGCGATATTATTCTTGTTCACACAGTTGCTGGTGGCCTTGGCCTTCTCTTTGCCCAACTCGCGAGGCACATTGGCGCAACCGTGATTGGTACTACTTCTACAAAGGAAAAGGCTGAAATTGCTAAAGCCAATGGAGCCGACCACGTTATATTGTATCCTGTCGAGGATACAGTCCAACGGGTCCTTGAAATTACCAATGGTGAAGGGGTGCATGCCGTGTTTGATGGTGTTGGCAAAGACACGTATGTTGAGCATTTCCAAATCTACGTCAAGACGATGGCTTTAACTTGCGCGTAGGTTCGATGACAATTTCAAACTCATAAGACGGAAGGGCACCATCGTCTCTGTGGGCAATGCATCAGGCGCAGTCGCCCCATTCCCGCCCCTGAAGTTGATAGAAAAGAATGTTAAACTCCTTCGTCCCACGTATGTCGCCAATTCGTCTGTCATAGTTTCTACTCACACATTGGCCGTAGCATGAACAACTATGTTTACACTCCAGAGGAGGCTCATTATTATGGAACCAAGCTATTCGACCTTATTTCACGAGGCATCCTCAAGATCCATGTTTTCAAAGAATATCCCTTCACAGCCGAAGGTGTGCAACAGGCCCAACGGGATCTGACTGGAGGAAAAACGACGGGAAAGTTGGTGATCAAGGTGTCCGACTAAAATGGCGGCAAGCCTAGTATCGCTCATGGAGGAGTCAGCTTGCTGTGTAAACAACTGTAGTCGTCAGAGCTTGGTGCGGTGTGTATGTTAGTTAACTCCCTTGACATCTTTCTACGGTTCGATGCCGGAATTTCAGGAAGCCGGTCAGTATCTCAACAAGAAAGCGGGCATTGTTTTTTTGGGGTGGTGTTCCATGGGGACCATGGTCATTCCATGCGTGGAATGATCGGGCTTCCTACGGAGCCTAACGTTAGACAGAGATGGGGATAGCAATAAGTGGGTTAGATCACCCACTAGTTGGATTCAAGGGCCGTCTAGTTCTTCGGAAGTACCAAAATAGAGGTCTCTGAAATAGTTTGGTTGTTTGTGGTTGGCATAGTGGTCCATCAAGGGGGGTATGCATCAATGTCGTTAGGCAATAGATCATCTCCGAGTTCTCGGTGGTAATGTCCAGGTGACGAGGAATCTGGATTGTATGAGAGTGATGATGGGAAAAGTATAAGCATCATTTTTCAAAATTCAGTATTCTGTAGCTTTGCAAGAATGCAATGCTGTGAGTGACTTGGTGATGGCGGAAGAATCAAAAAATTACCGCCGCCACTACCCAGGTAGCTTATGTAAGGGCGCAGCAAATGCAGAGATTGTTCAAGGCTTGTTCAAGTCCACGCGTATACTCGATAGTTTGATCTTCGGGGACCGGATTATCAGTACACACCACTCCATGGAAATTGCGGATAGACATAAACGTTAATCGAAACCGAAAAAACCATCCTCAACGCCCGCCCGATCTCGCACTCCCCAACAATCGCTGCGATTAGACCTGTTACTACTGGTAGTTTGGTATAGGTTCGGAGACATTCAAATCGTTGTCCATTGGAGGGTTAATGTGTACATTTAGTGCAATATGGATAATAAAGAAGTGCCCAAACCTCGAAGGCCCCTGCCGACCCCAGGCGCCAGCCCGGCACAGAGGCCAAATACACCAGTCCTTGGAATATCCGCTCCCGTACCAGCTGCAAGTTTTTATTCAGCCCATCGAGCCCCTCCACTTCCAACGCGCCCACTCAATGTTGGCTCAAGTCATACAGCGTATGTAGCTCCACAAGAACCGCCACCAAATTATAGCTCGGGGATTAACCCTCCTGGATTTCGTGAACCTGAACTCGTCAACGAAGACATGGTGGTAGAACCCACAGATCCATCCTCCACCCTTGTACCCCAGAACAATGTACGGGGGTGGACCGACAGAATGGGCCAGATCCCATACGAATCAGGATGGCAAGAGACAAACACATGGGATCAATATACTACAACCACATCAGATTGGGCAGGGGGGAGCATGGGATTTGACCCAATGGACTATATGTCAACTAACACCAAGAGTTTGGCTGAATTCGTCATCGATGGAAGGGTCCCCACGAAGAAACGCATTGGTGGGACGCCTCTGAACGCGAGAGGGCACAACGTCCGGGGCCGGGAATGTTACCACCTGTCCTTGCAGACGAGTTGCACAATCCTGATCACTCATTATTCTCCGTGAGCGTAACTTCACCTGAAATTCGAATACCGGCCCCACCTGCCCCGCACCACCGACTGATCCAAAGGACGCTACGCCCCCGCCCCAGCCCTCTGCGACGTCTTCCTCTAATATGCCATCAAGCGCGCCGGCTCCAATCTTCGTTCCTCCAACGGAAGAGGATGTCCGAACCGCCGTACCTCACCCAAACGCTTACTATTGTCCAAAAGAAAACGGATGGATCATCTTGAGCTGGAAGTCATCTTCTGTTGCCCCGCCCCTTGCAAATTCATTCCAAAAATCCCCCCACCCCCCATTGCCCGATCAAAATCGGCGAAAATTAACCTCGTCCTGCATTGGTGATGGAGAGCAGCCCTTTGGCCAAAACAACAAAACACATCATTTTCATAAATATCCAAAAGCCGTGGATTCTCATAAACTTACGCCTCCTTTTTATCGGGATGATTGGGAAATCAACCCGAATGTCAAGCAAAAACGACGAGCTGGAACGATTATATTGGGGGAGGCGGACCTCCGAAAAATGAAGAGCGATAATGATGATATGGAGAAGGAATGTGACTTGGGAGATGAAGGAAGATCTTTGGATCTCTATATCTGCTGCCAGTGCTCATTTTATTGCGTTGCGTCTGGGGTTATTCCCGGCGTGATAACCCGCAAGTTCTTTGACGAATTTGTGAAAGACAAGAGAGGCAGCCCTCCCCCTGGTAAGACCGGAGAACAAGCTGTAGTGCTTGCCTTGGAAACATTCCTATTGTAAGCCAGGTTTTAGTGTCTTGGTACCCGCTCACATGGCCCAGGATCCTTGAAAATCGATTGTGGAAGGGTGAAGGCCGCATGCTCAAAATTACCCGCACCGGTGGTTTTCAAAATAAAATCGGCTGGAATCCGAACGTGTGGGTTACAGCATTCTCGTTTTGATGTTGATTCGACTTATTTCCATGACAGGAAGCGTATCTTTGAGATATTGGGCTTTATAGAAGAGGTTGGAGGCAAAGACCTAGTGCTACTCCCCCCTCCCACCGAACCAATAAACCCCACCGGAAAACAAAATCGCAGGAAACTACTGCGTGCCTGGGTGGAAATAAGTGCTTGGCTGGTCGATTTTCGACGTGTTCATGGTAAATTGACTTGCAACCGTGCCTGATTCACTGTATCTTACCGAGCATACAGCGGCACAACTGAAGGATCAAAGGGCTCATAAACTGTCTGTCACAATTGACAGCGCTCGGGAAATGTATCAGTTAGCTATCGGCGCCCACCCGGATCAAGGTTCGTCTTATATTCTGTGATATAGCTGGTGCTATATCCTATATGATTAGTTCCAAGAGGAGAACTCTCGAGCACTTTGATGATTGCATTAGGTCAATATCAGAAAGAGTGGCAAAGCTTTGGGCTAACTCCAACATCGTATTCACCCGGTCAGAAAAGCTTAATCAATCATCCAGTCCCTTGACTGATACACCCAAATCTAGATCTACTTGGTTTCGGCTACCTGGCACAGTGTCGTTGTGATCCTGCGGGGACGCTATCTTACTTTACTAATTTGTCCAATTTCGTGAAAATCATGGAGGAATTGGCGAGTTGTCCACCCCAACTCCAGGAGCTCCTTGTTGCGGAAAAATCTCGAGATCGCTTTACAACCGATGACATCGTATCAGCCGCCACTGTTCTTGGTTTTGGGCTAAATGGTCCATTAAGAGTGGAATTTGACTTGGATATTCCAGACGAATTCATCGAGAATGCGTGGAAAGATTGCGTCAAACGGTCATGGAAAGATCCCCTCTCTTCCGACCTCCACCGTGATGCGAATGCTGCTCTCAAGATCATCGCGGAAGCAAGAGGAAGCCATGGACTGCGAAAGATTTGGGAGGCGGGTAAAGACAGACTCATGACCCCAGACCGCGCATACGACACACTGGAAATTCCGAAGGATGTTGATGATAATATGGTAATAACGGTGTATACCATGAGGGTGAGTGAACCGATCAGGTCGTAGCGTCCTGAATTGATGAATATCTTGATGCACAGCTCGAGGAACAACCCTTGCAAATGGATAAGATGCGAGAGGCCCTCACGGTAATCGCTGAGGTCCGGGATAGTGAACGTTTGCGCCAGTTCCTCTCTTCTGGCCAAGATCGTATGCAAACAGACCATCCTTAAATACCATTTCTCACATTTTACCACAGCTGGAGATATCGTCACCCCCATCCGCCCCGATTTGCCAAGAGGACTAAACCAACTGGGCAATACATGCTATCTAAATTCTTTACTACAGGTGCGTGTATTTTTGGATTCGGCTCAGACTAAGTAGGCTGAGGCTTGTATATAGTATTTTTATACTATCAAAGATCTACGAGAGGCCGTAACTCCCATGGCGAAGCTAGATCTCAAGTCCCTCGATGATGACAAATTATCAGAGGATGATATCAAACGCCACCGTGTGGGTGGTAGGCTTGTTACACGGCGGGAAATTATTCGGTCCAAGAAATGCGGGTGACGTTTCATCTAAAGCTATCGACATATCTCATGGAGGAAATTATAGTCATCAGCCAACTAGCTGAGCTTTTTTTCCACATGGAATATTGTGAAACCGGTGCCGTTACACCGACGGTTGAACTGGCGAAGCTTGCTCTTGTAACATCTCGCGACGAGGAAGAGGATGAGGTGGGCGAGGGTGGAACAGACTCCTCAAATGATACTGATGCTACCCTGGTCGAGGATGGGCCCTCCAGGTCGCACGTCACTGATACATCACCAGGGCCCTCGCAGAGCTCCGTTCTAGGAAAACGCCCACGCGATGTCGGTAGAAGGCAGAGCGAAATGGACGTCGACAGTCCTGGATCTGAGTCCCCTAAAGACAAGGATGGATTCGTTATGGTACATGGACCCCAGTCGTCGCGGTTATCTGAAGAAACAGCCACACCAAGCTCTTCGAAACTCCCTGAGGCTTCTACATCCACCCTGGTTCCCGATAATAGTATGGATGTTGATTTGCGGACTACTTCAGAGCCTCCGAAGGCGCCTGCGCTCCCGCCGAGAAGGCCTGCCCCAGTTTCCGATTCAGTGATGATGTTCGGTAAGTGATGGACCCACCAGACATATAACGAAACTGATGACAAACAGGCAAGCAACACGACGTCGCAGAATGCATGGATAATTGCATGTTTCAGATAGAAACTGCTCTCCTCAAATTTGATGGCATGAGTGACTCCCCGAATGAGAACGCCGAGAAGACAAGTGTAGTAAAACGGTTTGTGGCCCTGCTCCCACTATATAATGATTATTGAAACCACCCAGATTGTTTTATGGAACAATTCGACAACGACTGACTGGTATCGACCAACAATCACCCGCGCGCGAAAAGGAGATTTATTCTCTCATCTACCCGTAAATGTGATCAACGATGGGGTAGATATATATGATGGGCTAAGCGGATATTTCGACGACGTCGTTGACTTCGAGGGGAAGAAAGCAAGAATGGAGGTTTCATTAGTTGATCTTCCTCCAATTCTGCAAATACAACTCCAGGTAAGAAACATATTCCCGGTAGCTACCATGCTAATTGTCTGATTCTCAGAGAGTTCAATTCAATCGCGACACACTCCAGCCGTACAAATCACAAGCTTACGTGAAATTTGGCGAAACAATCTATATGGATCGATTTATGGATCATGCCGACCCTCAGAAGAAGGCCCAGTCGAAAGCCATTCAATCGGAACTTAATTTATGCCGGGAGCGAGTGCGCACCCTAGTTGAAAGCAAGGTATGTCAATGGCTATTTTCTGTGTTTACAGCTAACCACGAAAATAGGATGGCCCATTACTCACGTCGCTTGAGCATACTAGCAAGTTTTTGTCCAAGCTAGAAGGTCCTGCATTGCCGGAAGTTGATGAAGAACTAATTCTCCACTTAACTTCCGAGCAAGCTGTCGTCAAAGACGAAATTGATCAACTACGCACCCGCATTAGCCAACTCAAGTATGATTTAGAAGCGGTTTGGAAAGATAACACTGAGGTGGCATACGAGCTCACATCCGTCTTTATCCACCGCGGCTCTTCCCCATCCTGGGGGCACTACTTCTTTTACTCACGGCACCTCCCCGAATCCCCTGACTCCTGGTTCAAATATAACGATTCAGACGTTAGTGTTATTTC
The DNA here is from genome assembly GCA_015501065.1 of Infundibulicybe gibba. NCBI lineage: Eukaryota > Fungi > Basidiomycota > Agaricomycetes > Agaricales > Omphalinaceae > Infundibulicybe > Infundibulicybe gibba. Next base: position 2,151,869 of record JADNYI010000001.1, read on the forward strand.
CAAGGATGAGGTATTGGCAGATACGACTGGATCGACCGCTAATCCCTACCTGGTGCGTTTTTGTTCATAAACTCTGACATGGTCTGATGTGGTTGGCAGCTTGTCTTCGCCCGTAAGGGCTCGGAAGTCATGGATACAGTCAAACGATTTGACCCCTCAAAACTCGAATCGACATGAGCGACCCTAATATATATTTTAAGCCCTCCTACATTCATCTGTAGCCTACTCATTTTGCATCAACTAGCATTGTTGTATGTTGTAACTAATACCCACCGCATTCTGGCTTGAGGTCAAGAGCAACCTTGGAAATGTATATATTATATCATTATCGTCCAGGGACCAGGAAAGACGCTTGAAGGCTCTAGATAATTTCACAGTAACCGCACCTAATGGGATAAGGTAGTGCGAAATGATTTAGGAACCTGCCATCCGAGTCTCCCCTGCTGACTCCAGAATTAAGGAATCGCAGGAAGGGTTTTCGCTAACTTAGGCTTTAATCCACACAACAGCGCAATAGATACCGAGAGGCTCTAAATATGTGGGGTATAGCGACCTAACTGAATAGTCCTGCAAATGCTAGGAGTTGAATTTGAGTTGAATCGAACTTGCAATCGAGGAGTATCACATACACGTCCACGCCTGCCTCAGACATCATTCATTCAAGTTATCTCGGCTCCTGGGAGGTAGTATTGGGGCCGGCGTCGTTGGCCTGACTCTCAGGTTGCGGTTGGTCTTGACCACTGGCGCTCCCCGCTGAGGTCGTCGATTCAAGTGAATCGAGGAGTTGGTCCAATTCCCCTAATACTTTATCTAATTTACTTTCAACCCCACTCGCTACCCCGTTGGCATCGTCGAGGCGTGCCAACAATACTGCAATCTCAGAATCGTCAAGGTTGGCTGTGTCCTGAGATAGGAGGGAATGAATTTGGGCGATATCTTCATCCATACTTCCGACCATTAGAATATAAATTGTACAGCTTTCGTGAAGAGTTGCGCGAAGGTGTTTACTAAGTACTGAGGCTTCAAGTTGGAGCTCGTCGCTCGAGGGTAAGTCACGGTGAAATCCTATAGGGGCACATACCGGATATAGGGCCGCGCCACAAATGAATTGAGAGTCAAGAAATGATTTCACTCCGCCCATACCTCACCTCGCTCATTGAATCACTTCCCCCCCATCCTATAGAGCAACACGTCCTTCATGACCTCATTACAAAAACACTAGAGCAATCCAAGAACAAATCATCTTCGGAAAACCGGAAAAGCCACTGGGAGTACTTGCTCAAGAATGAAATCTTCAACCTCGCGGTATGGCAGCTTCAAAATATTTCATCCCCCTGCTCATTATCGTATAGACAACCGAGGGCGACGCGCTCAAGGAGAAAGACACTGCCTATTATGATAAACTACGAGATATGCTGGATGTTGTGCTGACTTTCACAGAGCTAGGTGTGTGTTTAAACAAATCTGTTGTCAACTTATTGATGACCTTGCAAAGATGCTTGTGAACAGCCGTTCCCATTTACCGTTCTTCAAGACCTCTTGGAAACTCAGACTATCACCTCGTGTTCTGAAATATTTTCGTGGATTGAGGCACGCGCGGATAGACTTACTGAAGGGATGGTCCCTCAGAAAGGAAAGGCCCTTATCCTCCTGCGGACGCTGAACGACCTCCTCCGCCGCCTTTCAAAAATGGGCTCGACCACCATATTTTGTGGTCGAATATTGACATTCCTTAGTGGGGTGTTTCCGCTTGGGGAGCGAAGTGGAGTGAATCTTCGAGGTGAATATGGCCCAACCTGGGAAGGGGTGAAGGACATGCGGCAATCTGGAGAGGAGAAAATGGATGTAGTTGAAGTCCAGCCACCGGAAGAGGGCGCTGGTGAGAAAATGCAGGTTGACTCGGAGGAATCGAAAAGGACAATGGAAAAACGATCGGACCAGAAGAAAGAAGGTATGCTCGTACTCTTGATGCATAACGAAATGGTGGTTTATAGTGCCTCGAGATTTTTACAACACTTTCTGGTCATTGCAGCTTCCATTCTCCAAGCCGCCCATATTCAGCCAAAAGAATGGTTTCGACGAATTCCGTGATGCGGTTAACAAGGTTCTTCCCGTGCTGAAGGAGGCCACCGCCAAGGAGAGAGCTATGATGGGCAGTCGAGTCGTCACAGGCGCTTCATCACTCAAACGAAAGCGAGAGCCAGATTCAGAAGACGCGAATTCCAACGAATATTTCTTTGCTAAATTCCTTACCAGCCCGGAGCTATTAGATCTTGAAGTTAGGGCGCGTGCTTCTTCGTCAGGCGTTGGCTAATGTACTGGTTCAGATTGCAGACATGCATTTCAGACGGCAGTTCCTATTCCAATTGCTTATCCTACTCAATCACCTTTTAACATTCACAAAGGCAGCCAAAGCGGTGTGGTCATCGCCGCGCAACCGGTCCCTACAGATGGAATTTACTCTTGAGGGCCCTGATGCGCAATGGGTGCAAGAAACAGTGAACAAAGCGATGGAGGAGCTTCGACAAACAACTCCGAGCGGTCGGGCCTTCGCGGAAACTGTTGCTGTTATTCTCGAACGGGAGAAAAACTGGGTCAAATGGAAAAATGAGCTTTGTTCGCCATTTGACAAGGAGCGGTGGAGCGTTGAACTCGACGGGAAGAAAGTTGGCCTGCTCGAAGCCACTCGGGACGCTCGAGAGCGAATGAAAAACCCTCCACCAGATTGGGAATGGAGATTGGGTTCAGAACCGTTGACCGAGATATGGGATATGGGATACAGAGACTTGCATGATTTACAAAACCCCTTCCAGTATGAGACCCACTTATCAAAGTCATCCAATTTTCTGATCCCTTTATAGGCCAGGCGATGTTAAAGATTTTGTCAAAAAGATCAAACAGGAGGATTCTCGCATCGAACTGAGGAAGAAGACACTTGCCAAAGCAGCAGAGCGAGTCGCGCTTGCACAAGCCAAAGCGGCAGCAGCGGCCGCACCACCCCCACCCCCACCTGCACAGACACCCTCGTCCGACGAAGCTATGGTCACTGAAACCCAGGAGAATCCCGTACGGACATCTGATTCGGATATCCCAGCTATCAGTGTAAATGGGGTCCCACCCACCCCTGCTAATAACATATCGGGTTCCCCCATTCACCCGTCCCTCCCCGCAAGGCCAGCTATGTCGCCGAAACCGTCCTCATCGGCACAGGACGGGACCGGTGCCGCCGTACCTACTACCAAGCCTGTGGTATCGTCGTCACCTGCACCCACGGTACCACCCGCCCCGCCCACACTCCTCAATGATGATCTACTCTCGAAATACGAAGAAGTAATGTCATAGATTCTCCGTGATTGATGCGTCTAACTATTTTTTGCCATTGTAGAACAAGCAACGTTGGGCATGGCTCACGCTCCGAACGGCCCGTGATCAGCACCTACAGCACTTTGGTAAAATCGGGACTGGTGACATCGAGCTCCTCGCGCAAGAAATTGAGAAGGAACAACAGGAAAAGACAAAGATTCACAAGCCTGAAGACACATTACCCATAACTGCTGTGTTATCTGTGGAGGAACAGAGAACCGAAAGCCCGATAAATTCCGTGGCTGCTCCCAGTGTATCACAGGCGCAAGGGGGTGCACCAGCTAAGATAGATGTAGAAGGGGATGTGAAGATGGAGGACCAATAATCGATTCTTCCCCGTAAAGTGCCAATCGCCACGTTGATTCTACCAAGTATTGGTAGGCGAACATAAAACCATGAGGTTTACACACGTACCTGTAACACAGCGCACATTCGCGCGGACCTGCGTAGTAATGACCGAGTATGATAAACCACATATGCGAGCGCGTGATCGAACAGATTCTCCTATTCCATCGTGAATGATCCGATAAAGCTCGAGTACAAGCACAAAAATCTCCTCAAAAACTACTCTTCCTCGCTTCCCAAGTTTTCTACAATATTCACTATGGCGGAACAAACTCCTCTAAGAGTGCGTGCTGATTTGCTGCATCTTAAATGATCCCTAAACCACAAGGTAGAGGGTGCTTGTGACAGGGGGCGCAGGCTACATTGGTCTCCTTCTTTTCTTTTTGCGAGGAACAGCGCCGCTAATGCTAGCGCCTTTGGCTACTCAGGATCACACGTCATTTACGCCTTGCAAAAAACGCGACGCTACAAAGTCATCTCGTTGGATAACTACCATAATTCCTATCCAGCCGTCTTTGGGAGGATATCCCAGCTTTCGAAATCAGAATTACCCGAAAACCCGACCCAACTTGAAATCGAAACAACTGAAGTTGACTCATACCAATGTGATCTTACGCAGCCTGATCAAATCAGGTCGGTGTTCGACAAGTTTGGTAAAGGAGGGATATGGGGTGTTATCCATATTGCAGTAAGTTTCGGGAACAATGAGTTATTGTCGTCTCATATGATCTTCAAGGCATACAAAGCTGTCGGGGAATCGACGGAAATTCCTCTGACTTACTACGCCAATAATGTTGCTGCTACAATCTCACTGCTACAAATCATGTCAGATTACGATTGCCTCCGAATCGTGTACTCTTCCTCCGCGACGGTCTATGGGACGCCTCCTGTAATTCCGATCCCTGAAACGACGAGGCTGAAGGCCGACAGCCCTTACGGGAAAACCAAGGTGATGGCAGAAATAATCATTGATGACTTATGTCATGGTGTGTCAAGCATCTAGCGCGATCAGGGCTGCTTTTGACAATGTTTTAGCTGATCAACGATGGCGGGGAATTTCACTGAGATATTTTAAGTAGGCAGTTATTCCTGGGCATTGACCCTATATGTTAACATCCAACCCAGTCCGGCTGGTGCCCACCCGTCTGGTCTCATTGGGGAGGAGCCTCGGGGTCGGCCAGGAAACCTCCTTCCACTGCTCGCACATATGGCCGTTGGCCGCGTCAAAGACTCGACTCTCAAGGTTTTTGGAAATGACTATCCAACCCCGTATGCCCTGCGTACCTATCACTTTTTCCGTTTCTAAAGGATACCTAGAGATGGTACCTGCGTTCGCGACTATCTCCACGTGCTCGATTTGGCATCTGGTCATCTCCTAGCTCTTGACGCACTGGACCGGGAGTCGAAAGTATTCGGTGCCGCTCCGGAGGCGCACTTCAAGGCTTTTAATCTTGGAAAAGGGAAAGGTATGAGTGTTCTGCAAATCGTGGACGCCATGCGCCGAGCAACCGGGTTTGACTACAAATATGAGATCATTGGCCGTCGGTACGTTTTAGCCCGCCGAAATGGGGTTTGTGATAACACAATATTTCAGACGTGGGGATGTTCCCGATTTGACAGCTGATCCCTCTCTTGCTGAGAAGGAATTAGGTTTCAGCGCACCCCACGACTTGGAAACGATGTGTAAGGATCTTTGGAACTGGCAAACAAAGAACCTCACGGGATACGGAGAGCAATGAGGCTGGTTATCATACTACCTATCCACTTCGCCCATTATTGTCTGTTGTGGACAATCAAGAGCAGTCAAACTCTTCGTTTAATTTGGTCCCGTTCTTGCTTTGCTAGTCATTGTTTAACATAATCGACCGCTTATATATAGATCATCCATCATAGAATATCAGGTCCCACTGCATGATAATCCTGCGAAGTTGGGTCATGTTGGTATACGTATGTTTTAAGGACCCTGTATACGAATACTACTCATCAATACTTCTAGAATGCGTGGTTCTACAACATAATTGTTTCCAATCACATCGCCTATCACCTACATGAGGTTCTCCCTACCAAAGGGCGACGGACACAAATGGAGAATAGAACTAAAGAATGCCATGTCACTCAATCAGCGTGGTTGGATCGAATCAATTGCTTTACAGTGAACTTCGCCTCACGACACTGCCCAGCGGCCCCGTTCCGTGAGAATAACATACCATGCCAGAAACTTGCCAGCACTTACACTATGCTCTCATTGGAATGGCAAATAAGTTCTTCCAGCCGGAACCCCACTTCCCGCTTCTCGGGGACCTGTGACCTAAGAGGTCCGTAATAATATACGGTAGGATAGGCATTAGCCAATCTATCTCCTCAGCACAAGCTCCTGTGCTGTTGTGCAATCAAACACTTTGAGCCATGACCAGGTCATTTTGAAAACCCGGCTATCACGCGGGGCTTCGAAGTGAGCTTCTTGACACCATTTACATCCCTTTGGCTGTTTTTTTCGTTGTATGTCAACAACCCCGATTGGGATGGCTGAATATGTACCAAGGGAGAATATTTCCCGCTGACCCATATATAGAGGGCCTCCAAGCTTTGGAGCAACAGGGAACTTGACACCAATCAGCATGGCATTTGGCATTCTTGGTAAAAACGCGTTTTTCTACTCGGCCTTGCGGGTTTTGACAATAGTGGCTTCTTAAGAGGACAAGCACTTGGAAGACGTTCCCGGGACTGCTCTCCTGTCGGACTGGGTATTATTCGTGGGCATCAGGTAAGCGACATCAACCTTTTGGCGGGACGGATAATATATTATCTTTGGCAAACAGGTTAACATTGACGATGCCACAGGCCTCAAGAGGGGTCTGGGCGTAATTCGCATATTGTGCTTATCCCACAACCGTCGGATGACCCCAACGACCCGTATGTTTCGCGGTGTCACACCGCCCGCGCATATATGAATTTTTCCTTTAGGTTGAATTGGCCAAGATGGAAGAAGGAAGCGTGTTTCTGGACTCTGTTTGTGTTGCTGCCTTGCCAATATTCGCCTCATCTGAATAACCCTAGGGCATTTGCTGCTTCACTTGATGGTGCATTATCGCCCATGGTGGGACCAGGTTATTTCCTTCTCTCCGCGCAGTTTGGAGTTAGCGTGGACGAGGTTGCCTCGAGCTTCGGTGCCATACTCCTAGGCCTTGCCTGTTTCATGTAAGGGATTCAACCGCTACTTCAAACGCACCGTTTATTTATTCCCCATCTAGGCTCTTTCAAAATACACTAGCCGTAAAGTTCGGCCATCGGATTGTGTACATTAGCTCCGTCACATTGGTCTGTTGCTCTGATTTCGCTGATCTTGGGGCCCAGCCTGACGTATGCCTTCTATCCCCAGATGTTCATTTCTTGCATTTGGTGTGCGGTGAGCCCAAATATGGCGTCCATCCGCGCGTCCCGCGTTTTCCAGGGTTTCGGAATGTCAGCCCTCCAAAGGTATGTTCAAGGTCACAAAGTTTGGGATCCCCAAGCTCATCAATCGACACCCAATTCGAAGCCTCGTCGCGTCAACTATTGAACAAATATATTTGTAAGCGGATTAATAGTTGAACCGCCTGGAGCCTAACCACTCCCAAGCGTCCATGAACGTGGAAGCCGATCAGTCATATGGAGCTTCTCCATCATGGCCGGTATCACACTGTGCGTTGATTACCACTGACATAACGAAATCCCACCTGATTAAATAATACTTATTCTGAATAGGGGCCCTTTACTCTATAGCTATGTCATACAAAATCTCTCTTGGCAGATGGGGTTCTGGTTCGTCACAATCCCGTTGGGGATTGCCGTTCTGCTCGTCTTTTTCTTCGTACCGGAGGTGACGACATCTGAGATTGACATCATTCTTAATTCTGAAATTTCGTCTCAGACCACGTATGACCGCAAAATTGCAAATCAGGAAAAAGAGCGAGTTTCACCTACTGATAACGGCAGTTCGGATAAGGACACGTCTGCATCTGAGCGAGCGGTTTCTCCAAGTATCAAAAGGCCAACTTACGTATCCCAGTTGAAAATCTGGAGCGGCACGTACAGCAACGTCAACCTCATCAAATTGTTCCTCCGTCCCTTCCCTTTCTTATTTTCGCCAGTGGTAAGAAAATTCAATTTTCTATGCGGGTCAATTATGAATGAATACCGCACAGACCTGGTTCATTTTTCTGGTCCATGGAATGCAGACAGTGTGGCTTAGTGCGCTTAAATTCTGCCATTCAAGATCAGTTGCTCACCATTTTCGCAGGTCTCCTGCCGATATGCTCTTCGACCATCTTTACGTTGGAATACAATTTTACCGCTTCCCAGATTGTAGGACGCAACCAAATATCACATTTAAATATCTAACTCTTTTTTCAGGGGCTCACCAATCTCGGCGGGATTGTGGGCATTATCATTGCGATGTGTGTAACGGGCCCCTTGACAGACTGGGGGACTGTTTGGTTGGCCCGATTGAATAAGGGGATATACGAGCCTGAATTCCGTATCCTTTTCATATCTTCTATGCTTTTTGGCGTCTTTGGATATGCAGGCTGGGCAGGTATGTTCTGAACCTCTCATTATTTATAACATTCCTAAATTTGGTCAATAAGTTGGGACCACCCACTCCATGCCTTGGATCGGAGCAGTCGCGTGCATCACGTAGGAACTTGATTATAATTTATCATAGCCCGAATTAAAATCACACTTCCCTAGGATGGCTAATTTTAGCATGGTGGTATCCGGAGCCGCAGCAGTAACCTACCTCCTGGACACGCACGGTACAGATGCGCTACATGTCCTCGCTCTTAGCAACTTCCTCAAGAATATTGTGTTGTACGGCTTTACGTTCTTTGCAAACGGCATGGTGCTCCACCGAGGCGTGAAAGTATCACTCCTTATCCTTGCCGCATGTCAAGCATTCTGCTGGTTGGCATCCTTCCCAATGTATATCTACGGAAAGAAGGTCAGGTCATATGTAAGCACAAATATTTCTATCCGATGTTTCTGCTAATAAGGTTCCTCGTTTACCAGATCGCGAGACATCCGCATCTATTCATCGTCTCCGCGGAAAATCTGGATCGGCCAAGCCGGAATGAGTAGACGCGGCGGGTTTACGAACTAAGGCCTAAAGACCATACATATGATTTCCCTCTCCATTTCTCTCATCCCACATTGTATACTATACACACTGTATATACACCGATTATGCTTTTAACGTTGCCATACTTGTGCTTGTGACCGACCCTATCTGCACTCATGAGTAGTAAACACTGGTACTTCCTATTTGAATTGTCAGGGCCCCGACACTTCTATCGGCGCGCTCCATTATGATGGTGCGCGGGTGAAAAAGATCTCCCAATTACAAGTTAATCTCGATCAATATTACGCAATACCCCACGCGACCACAGCGCCACTGGGAGAATACTAAATAGGATCCGGAAAACAAATACAAGTCTCCTCAGTCTATTTTTAGTTCGTGAGCAAAACATATCACATGAAGATATTGAAACATAGAAAACATCGCAATCAAAAATATCAATGCTAAGTATCACAGTATGGTCACTACTAATCTGTGCCTTTAAAGTATCGCACGACAATCAAACTGGGGGATTGGCGTTGGGGCCGGGACTTGGTCCTAAACACATCAACCCGCGGCGGCTACCCATCGAGTACAGTGCGGTGACGTCCAGGTCTCCTGGGTCCTTGGAGATGTGGCATAGATATTGTTGCTGGTTCCAGCGTCCATCTTCTTAAGAGACTCATGCGGTTACCCTCACCCTGCACTCAAGGCAGTGAGAGGCGAACAGCAGGTGTTGGTTGTTATCGGGAACGCATGGGCGAAAGTTCTACTAGGTCTCTCAAATTAGTCTCCAAAGTCTGGGCTATACTTGACTATTATTTCACTAGTTACAGGTAATATTATCATGGGCAGCATGCAACCAGGGGTAATAGAGGTACCAATCACGATTTTGGCTGTGATTGAGCGTGACGGAATAACCCATCCCAACTTAGTGAATGAAGCAAGCTAATACTCAGGCCTGCAAGTTTTCTACTCCATTTGGCCTCGGACTCTGGTGCTTGTTGAGTCCGCGACCTAACGCTTTGGTAGTAGGCACAACAAAAATCGATGGTACTCTATCATTGTTCGAATAGGTTGAAGCTGAGATATTTGTTTACCTCGTTGAAATATCCTGGCGAAAGAAACGTACATAGCTATGGAACAATCTCAGGTCCATTCCAAATATCAAAGGGCAGGCAAAAGTGATACATATCACTGAGTCTTCTGAATCTTTCTCGCTCTTCCCTCACCTCGGCTCGACATTTCTGTGCTTCCTCCTCGCTTGCGAGTCCCTCGGCCCACTCCAGTACACAGTTCACAATTTCAACCGGCAAGCGAGGCTCAAGGGTTTCGCGAACCGCCCCGTGAATCCATGCACGTTGTTGTGGTGGTACCTGAGCGGTGGAGATAATTGGTGGAATATCAGGGTCCACGAGGAAGAACGCGATAACCGTCTGTTGGCCCGTCTTGGAGCGGTCGGCCAACGTAAAAGAAGACTGACGGTGTTGGTAGATGTTGGGGAAGACAATTCCGAGGCCTGGGCGCACCGGCACGGAGCCAATGTGTTGATGGCATGCATCTCCATCCTGGAGTCCCCATGTGCGCAAGGTTGCGCCAGTGTCACCGGCAGGAAACCCACGGGGATATGTGACCGCCATGCGAAATTGAAGGTTGCTAGAGGTGAGGTTTTCCTGTTGGAGGTATTAAACGGTTAATAGGTGTGAGAGCGAATGAAGGTGAACGAACAAAAGTAAGGAAGTGCAAACCGCAAGCAACTATTCTTTCATTCCTCATGCCTTCAACGTGCCACAGCGAGCCAGGGAACCCTGAGTTGCCCGGTTCCTGAACATGATTATCGCTTTGGAGCATCGGGCGGAAAAATGTTCTTACGAGTTTCATCTCTTCGACGTGGACAAATATCTGGAGTGTTCTTCCACGAAGATTGACTTTCAACCTTCTCTTCTCCAATCCGCCTTGGTACCCGGTTATTGGGACATCCGGAAATTCAATTGGACGATGCATTATCCAGTGCCTCATCTCTCGCTCGTATTCTACCCAACCGCCTTCGTCGTCGGAGAACTCGGGCGCTTCGGGCTCTTCCCATTGATTGTACCTGCATGGTCCTGGGATGCGTTGGCTGAGTGGGTTATTCCGGTGCAGATCTGTCAGCACATGTTCAAATAAAGGAATAAACGAGGAGAGAAGGTCAGATAGGCGGTCATAAATCAATGTGTGGTCCGGGTGGAGGTTGTTGATATATGAGGCAAATCTTACACAGGAATGAGGCTCCAGGGGCACAACGACTTCAGAAGGTAGAAGGGCGAAACGCGAAGACAATGTGTAGATATCGGAGGATGGGGTGGGGAGAATGGCTTGTGGAGTTTGGTAGCGTGGAGATGAAACCAAGGTTTGACCATAAACGAGCGGATGCAAATGGTAATCGATGAGCGGAACAATGATATTATCCATATGGCGAGGGGCATGCCCCCGCAGGGAATCAAGGGAGGATAGCAAAGGTCCCGGGTCGAGTAACAAAGTATCAGATTCCCATATACGCTCGAAGCATGATACTTGGCTGGTATTGGCGGTGTCAATGATGGGTCCACGAACAAGGACATGATGAGGTCACCATTGGTTCTCATTATCTCGCAATGAGGTATACCCAGCCAGTTCGTCGATTACGTATTGAATCTGATAGGCCGTTAGGCCTCAAGCGGGTATACTGTTCAGCCAACCAGCACTGACTTGCCTGGTTCTCGGACAAATCAACCAGAGACGATGCTGAAGGGGTTCGCACTTTGTATTTGCGTTTCTTGGCTTGATTTAACCACCTAACCCGTACATTTGGGTCCTTGTACGCATGCCACCAATCTGGTGCTCTCCGCAGCTCTGAAGAGAGCATGGACATGGCTAGATCCGCAAGCTATCACAGAACAACCGATCACCATGAGTCCAAGGCGTGCAGGTTTCTCCGAAACTAGTAAGGTGGGCATACAGTTCTCGGTTCGTCTGTTGAAATAAACGCTTGATGTGATAGGTATGCGAGGCTGAAAAGCAGCCCCTCAATCTCACCTCCGACTCCACCAAGATAATGGAGACCAAATACAAATGGATGTCGATAGCCTATGTCACTTGGCATCCCCTAGTAGCGCTCGTATGAGTAATGATGTTGAAGAGCAGGGCAGTGGGAGGTTAGCGGCTGCTAACAGCTCCGGGTCTCAGTTCTCACTGCCAGCGCCTGGCATTTGATCGCGCGCTCGTGACCAGCTGGGAATACAGGCGTGATCGGTTGATCATTCAACGTTGCGTTCAAGAATCAACAGTCAACTTGAACTTGGAACCAAACTACTTCATTATCACCCACCTATCGAGAAACCGTTTCCATCGAGAATGGTATATGATTACTCAAATAGCGGCGTCTCCTTATCTAAACACTTTAACCCAGTCGCAATGGGAAGTTAAGATGTCCGGTTCCCGCGGGGTGCCCTACTTTTTCAATAAGGAGACCCAGGCGTCTGTTTGGGAGGCTCCTCTGAACTTACCCAGGAGCAAATCCAGCAACTCCCAGGCGCTGAACATCTCGCCGGATCTAGTGCCAAGTCAAGTGGAGGTGGTGGAAAGGTTGACCAGGTTCGAGCTAGTCATCTCTTGGTAAAACACAGTGGGAGTAGAAGACCATCGAGTTGGAAGGAGGTAAGTTCAATGCCTCTAGTCGCAGTATCGGTAATTTACCGGCGCAGGCAAACATCACTCGTTCTAAGGAAGAAGCGATCGAAATTTTGCGAGGATATCAAGCACAAATCAATGGGTCCCCCGAGACCTTCGCAGATCTCGCTGGAAAGCATTCAGATTGCTCTTCTCATTCTAATGCCGGCGACCTGGGGTGGTTTGGACGTAAACAAATGCAAAAACCATTCGAGGATGCGGCTTATGGTTTGAAAGTTGGTCAAATCAGTGACGTGATCAGCTCGGATAGCGGTGTCCATCTGGTCATGCGAACTGGATAATGGTTCGTAAGTTGAATATGGAAGAGGGGTGTAATTTGCTGTGTACAAATAATATATGTTTTCCAGACAACCTTTCTCTCCACTGGGCGTCTCGCTGGGCACCTGGCCTTGCGGCTTGTGTGCGTTACTTATCGTGCATCTCAACCCACATGTTGTGTGCAAGTGCTCTAAACCCTCGGTACTAGCTCCTTTCTATGTCATCCAAGATGAATGATCGTAGACTTCCACCAATGGGAAGGTTGAGCGCTTGAGCGTTAAAACGTTCCCAATGCTCCCTAGCGCTGTTCTTTCTCGGTTTAACCGCATGTCTTGTGGCCTTGCGGCATATCACAGACTGTGTCCATTTGCAGCGGAATTTCAACAAGCTCATAGATATAAATGATGCATGCTCGTTGTATAGCTCGATAATCCTCGCACCACATCACAAAATGGTATGTAGATCCGATCGTCTTTTCTCCTAGGTCGCTAATTCCTTCTCAAAGTCAAACTGGACTATCAAAATGTCGAATACACGGGGTCTGCCATACTATTACAACTCAACGAGAAGAAATCCTCGTGGAATCCACCACCTGGTGTTCCCGCCCACCATTACATGGACGGGTACCTAAAAGACGCAGCCAAGGCAAGCTCTTTGAATTCGGCGGTCTACTGGGACAAGTCCGAGTAGCCATTTACTCGTTAAACACAAAGAAAGTAGGAAGCTAAGAAGTTGGATGGGGTTTGTTTTTATCCTTAGTTGTAAAGAGCCAGTCCTGATGGCTTCATCAGAGTGCGGTCAAGACCACAAAAGAGGAAGCTATAAAGCTCGCAAAGGGGTATCTCGCTAGGATCAATGGAGTGGAGGGCGGGAGAAACTCTGACGACGCCAGGAATATGTTCGCCAAACTTACCAGGGAACATTCTGACTGCGCTTCTGGCGCACGCGGTGGGGACCTCGGCTGGTTCGACCGTGGCCAAATGGAAGCAGAATTTGAACGCGCGGCGTATTCACTGTCCATCCGGGAGATCAGCGATATTGTCTTGACGGCCAGCGGGGTGCATTTGATCATGAAGACTGGAGGCGCTGTTCATGCAATGAAGACTTTGGAGGAAGGCTCAGTTCTCAGAGCTAACTTGGCTTCCGTAAATACCAAGCTTAGCCAACATCATACAATGGACGAGGGAAAGAGGAACAAACCCGAAGATACTGTTGACACTGCAGCCGGTAAGTATCCCACTAGCATCCGAGAATTACTACAATTCATAAATATGCTCCTAGACGGGCCGGATACTGAAACCACTGCCACCGCCACCGTCAAGCAACGTGACACTTTGGCGGAGGGTAGCTCCCATGACAGTACAGGGTCTGGGCCCAAGAGGGAAGGAGGCATAGTCCAGCAAGTCGTGGATGGGAGTGAGCGAATTCCCGATGAGATGGCGAAAGCACCAGAGGATGGTAAGCCTAATTCTCAGCATTACTCGCCGGAAAGTTAGAAGCTGACGTGTTCGAACCAGTTATGCTCAAGGCTGGCATGATGGGCGATGCCGCCGCCATTGCTATCAAGGAACGTGAGACTGAGGAGGAGAAACGCAAGGGGCCCGCGGTCAAGGAGGAGTGTAAGACTGCTGTAGTCAAAGGGGAACACAAAGAACTCGTGGTTAAGGAGGAGCGCAAGGTCACAGAGGGGCATAAACAGATTGACGCTTCCGCGGAGGATAATCAACCTAATGAAGAGGAGGAATCTGGGTCGGACGGCGGATCCGATCATGGCAGCACGAAGCCTAGGCCCAAGAAGAAAAAAGGCTTCGTTCGGCGAGCTATGAGTAAAGTACTTGGCAAGACGACGAAAGCACCAGAGGATGGTATGTCTAATGCTCAGCATTACGCACCAAAGGAAGCTGACGATTTAAACCAGGTACGTTCCAGACTGGCACGGAGGGCGGGGGCACCGCCACTGTTACCAAGGATCATCAGGCGGAGGAGAAAAAGCGCAAGAAGCGCGAGGCCGACACCAACGCCACCCCCGGTGCGCAAGGCAAGGCCAACGCTAATGCATCACTATCACACCAGGGAGGCTAACACTGATACTGCCGCTGCTATCGTACAAAGCGAGGAAAACGCTGATGTCGTCGCTCTCACGAAAGGCGAGGCCAACGCTGGTGCTGCTACCATCACACAAGGCAATGAAAATGCTGCCACCGCCGCTGCTACGCAAGGCGAGGAAAATGCGATGCCGCCGCCATCACGCAAAGAGAGGCCAACACTGATGCTGCTACCATCACACAAAACAACGAAAATGCTAACGCCGCCGCCACACAAGGGGAAGGAAATGCTGATGCCGCCGCCGCCGCGCAAAGCAGGGCCAATGCTGAAACCATCGCCGTCACGCAACGCAAAGCAAATGATGATACCGCCGTCACCACGCATGGTGAGGCCAACCCCGATGCTGCCACCATTACACAAGGCAATGAAAATGTCAACGCTGCCGCCGCCACACGAGGCGAAGCCAACACTAACACCGCCGCCACCACCACCACGCAAGGTGAAGCTAACGTTGATACTGCCACCACACAAGGAGAGGGAAATGCTGACACCATGCAAGGCGGGGTCAATGCTGATGCTGATGTTGTTGCTGATGTTGATGTTGTCACGCAAGGCGAGGTCAACGCTGATGCTGCCACCACCACGCAGGGCAGAGCCAGCGCTGATGCCGTTGCCGTCATACAGGGTGGCGCAAATGCTGACGCCACGCAAGGCAAGGCTGATGCTGACGCCGGCGCCGCACAAGGCAAGGCTGATGTTGATGCTGACGCCGCGCATGGCAAGGCTGATGCTGACGCCACTGCCGCCACGTAAAGCGAGACCAAACCCTAATGTTTGCTATAATCCAGCTCAAGACACGGCACCGTTGTTTGTGCCATGTAGTGGTTGTGCACTATTTATGGACGCCACTGTACCTCCCTAAATGCTCTCTTTATGATACATCCATACTCCATCATGATGCAAATCTCGTAAGTGAGATTCGCAACCCCCACTTCCCTGGTTAAATGGAGTGCAATGAGGGATCATCGAAGCGAGGTGAGTTTCCTGCTTTGAGTCTAAGTCTCGGTCGCAGTATCAGCGGCCGCATGCTTTAAGGAGGGAAATTAAATCCTGTAGTGCCATTGGAAAAGGGCTCCAAGCGGCGATTTGCAATTTTCCTAATGACTGACACCAGACACGATCCCCGATTCTTGGTCATCTGGTCATATGAACTGGATAACAGTTCATGAATGGAATACAGAGGTAATTTTACTGCGTATAAATTATTATAGTGTTTTCCAAAAAACTTTTCCCTCTGCGGGGCATTTCGCCTTGCGGTTTGCACGCGTCGCATCGGGTTTCAACCTACACGCTATGTACAGGTGCTCTAAACCCTCAGCACCAATCCCCTTCTCCAGATCCAAGATAGATGATCGTGGACTCCCATCGATGGGAAGGTCGAGCGTTCAAGCGCTCCCCACTGGCGACCAGCGCCATTCCCCCGCAGTTGAATTGCTTCCGACATATAAACGATGAAAGCTAATTGCATGGCCAGCAATCCTCGTACCACATCACGAAATGGTACGCAGACAGAATCACCCCCATCCCTTGACTAACCTATAGTTTTTCAAAAAGTCAGACTGGACTATTAAAATGTCGGTACCCGGGGCGTGCCATACTATTACAATTCAAAAACGAAGAAATCCTCGTGGGATCCACCAGCCGGTGCTGCGCAGGCTATCCGAGAATTACCTGGAGCGGTCCAGGATTACCTTGGAGACATTGCCAAGGTCAAGATCTTCCAATCCGGCGGTCTACTGGGGCAGGTCCGAGCAGCCATTTGCTCATCAAACACAAGACAGTAGAAAGCCAAGAACTTAAATGGGGTCGGTTCTCATCTTCATTTGTAAAGGGCTGGCCTTGACAATTTTGCCAGGAAAATCAAGATTAAGAAAGAGGAAGCCATAAAACTCGCAAGGGGATATCTCGACGAGATCAATGGGGTGGAGGGCGGGAGAGACTCTGACGAAGCCAGGACTGTCTTCGTCGAACTTGCCGAAAAACACTCGAATTGCGCTTCTAGGATACGTGGTGGGGACCTTGGCTGGTTCGACCGCGACCAAATGGAAGCGGAATTCGAGCGCGTAGCGTATGCACTACCTATCGGAAAGATCAGTGATATTGTCTCGACGGCTAGCGGCGTGCATCTGATCATGAAAACCGGAGGCGCTGTTCATGTCACGAAGGCCCCGAAGGGCATGTCCACTACCACCAACTCGAAGCGCAAGGCCGATGCTACTGCCGACCAGCGCGATGTCCAGGCGCGATAAGGGAAAGGAGTCTACCTCGGACCAAGGGTTGCGGAACCGGGGGAGCGCAAGGCTGGGGGGCGAGGGGTATAGCTGAGAGATTCAGTTTTAGTCTTTTAGTACGGCTTTTGACTTGTGAATAGCATCAGACTACGTTTTGTTGGTAGTGGTAGGTTGACTTCTCCTGACAGCCTCCATGTATCATAATTTATATCGCCGTCCTCCTCTCTTCAGCAAGTCGAAAAAAGGACTTTGGTTCCGCTAGGGAAACAAAGCCCTCCCACTCTAGCCATAGGTACCCTAAATGTCAGTGACAGGGTGACAGTGAAAGTTCAAAGAATCATAAGTACAGATGATCAATCTGGATATCGGTGCCAGAGGCAACTGTGGGATCGTCCCTAGGCCTAGCTACACACCCCAAATCGAAAGACGTCGAAGGCGACATGGCGGGCATTAGCTGACGCCATGTAAGTAATACATTCCTCTTGCCCAAACCTATTTTACATCCGCCCAATGGCACCCCAATTTCACCTGACATACCATAACGATTATCTCCGAAAAGCCTTTGCGCCCCCAATATTGATATAGCAGCTATTCCGATATCCTCCGCCTCCCCAAATCTACTCGTGTCTCTCGGTAATACCCCTATGTACATTCATCCTTTCATCGCACTCTTCTTGCCTATTCTACAGGAGCCCCCAAATTTCCTGGTGTCCCGATAGACCCCATCTTCCCAAATGTTCTCTCGATGATACCCCAATTTCAGCAATTCTTGTCTTGCTCCTCGATACAAGTTTCCAAATCCACCAGTGTAGGTGTAGTCATTCGCTGACCCCCCGTTTTCCCGGTGCTGCCACACCTCGCAAGCAAGGCGTCGACCCTCGCCAACATGCGATCAAATGTCCAAGGAATCACCGCATTACCGGAAGACGTCAAAAGGACGCGCAGAGGACAGTCGATAGTATAATAAGGCAGCACCAACACCACACCCACCCACGCTGTAGAACGCAGGCATCCCACACACATACTCCCAACTCAACAGACATTGACCAAGAATATTCCAAACCCAGAGTCCCGAATTAGAGAATAATACTCTAATATGGTGCGTATTCCCAGCCGCTTGTTCAGTCCAGCGCCGGAAACGCGCTGTGGCGCGAAACAACCCAGTAGGAGAGTCGCGCTGACCGATTTACCAGCCGAGCAGGAATCCAACCTGGAGAGTGCAGATGTCGAGCTCGCGCGGGCTGCCATACTTCTACTCCCCCACGCTTGGGATTTCGTCCTGGGATGTGCCCAGTGAGCTGAGTGCCGAGGACGTGCAGAAGTTGCCTGGTGCAATGTTCCTCAAGGGGATGGACCAACCCAAGATACACCACCTCTCCGGCACGCAAAGCTTAGAGGAGCAGGCGCGCGTTAGCCACATCCTGTTCAAGCATACACAAAGCAGGAATCCAAACAAGAAGAGGGTACGTTCTTTTTTGTTATTTTGTGAAGCGGGTGGTAATGGAAACTGGCAGAACACAGAACAACGGACGCGCTCCGAGGTGCTCAGTATCGCCCAGAAATATATCAAGGAATTAAATGGGAGCAGCGCTGCATTTGCAAAACTTGCAAAGGAGATCTCTGACTGCTCGTCGTACGCGCGCGGAGGCGATATGGGGTGGTTCACGTACGGGCAGCTACAGAACGACTTTGAAAAAGAGGCATTCAAGCTGAAGATCGGGGAGATTAGCGCAGCACCCATAGAGACCGCGAGCGGGGTGCATCTCATCTTGAAGACGGGCGGAGTGGTCAAGTCAGCTGTAACAGAACGCCATAATGGTGAGATGACTAGCAGTCCGGCGGCTACAACGCCTTTGGCAGTGACCAAACACATCGCTGAGGCGGATGGAGGTGTAACTCCCAAGAGTGGAAGCCCGGGGCTGGCGAGCGAAAAAGTGGCAGGCGACGCTGGTAAGCCGGGCAAGACGACCAGCAGTCAGGTTACAACGCCTTCGGTAGTGACTAAACACATCGCTGAGGCGGATGGGGGTGCAACTCCCAAGGGCGGGAGTGTTGGGAAGCTCACTAGCACGGACGCCGCTGCGGGGGCGGGGGTGGTGGGCGAAAAAGTGATGGGCGACGCTGGTAGACCGAG
This sequence comes from Infundibulicybe gibba, assembly GCA_015501065.1. Lineage (NCBI taxonomy): Eukaryota > Fungi > Basidiomycota > Agaricomycetes > Agaricales > Omphalinaceae > Infundibulicybe > Infundibulicybe gibba. The sequence continues at coordinate 2,171,106 of JADNYI010000001.1, forward strand.
CAGATCCCCCACTGGAAGTGTCCGCGTCCGAAAGGACTCTTACAAAAACGGCACTAGCAGTTCGGCGGCCAGGACGCGAACGGCAGTAAGCACTGCCAGTCCCAAGTTGGCAAATAGCCCCAGGAGGAATGGCTCTACCTAGGATGGTAAAACGGATGACCCGGTGGTATGTGGGCTGGGATAGAAATTGCGATTTGGTTTTTATGATAGAGTCATACCTTTGATAGGTTTTCGGAGTTGGTATTTCCATGATCATGATGTATTTATTTTTGAGGCCTCGACTCGGTTATGAACATTTATATTTATGATCACCTGCTTTACTTATAATTACCGCATGGTCCGACCCAGGACCCACAGCGTATGTTTTCAAAGCGATTTCAATGGGGATTTGGATTGAGCGGCGTGAAGAACTTGGGGACCGGAGGAAGCGGACAACGTCAACCGCTTATCTACTTAAAGGCTTCCACCCAGACCCTACCCTGGTCCCTGGCCCGCCCCCCTCCGAAAATCGCCCACATTCTCTGCAGCGCCCACAACCTCAAAACCGACACGACCTCAGAGGCAACCGGTGCACTATAGCAGTCGCCTGACCGCAATCAAACTCAGCAGCTGACAGCTTTACACGCAACAACAGTCCCACTAGCCTTATGTCTCCCCAAACTGGACATGCAGTCCCATATGCATGGCCGGATCTGGTTATCAGTCCAGTCGCATGGTCTGTTGCAACGCTCGCTATCCTTCTCACAGCCCTCTACCATCGCTCGAAATCACATCCCACGCCAACCACGAAGCCAGTCCCAGCCGCCGTGCCTCCGCGCAAGATGCAGTCTAGAATAGTGACATACGACCCTAGGACCGCGCCCGATATCAAGGTGTCCAAGATACTCCTCCATCCAATCAAGGTGCGTTCTCAGTCTTGTCTCGAGCGGCCCCATCGGCATCGTGCATATGGGCCCATAGCAGCAGTGGCAGTGGCAGTGGCAGTGGCAGTTGCAACTGGGGCATGTGGCAGGCGATCTAGAGCGTCAATCTCCCCCATCGATGATCCCAGGCTGCCCCGCGGGTGCTACGGCATCTACGACACTCATGTTGATTCACTCCCACATTCCTGTGTAGAGCTGCCGAGGAACCGCCGTCCAGTCCGTGCCGTACAGTCCCGAAGGTTTGGAGGTGCGTCGACGCTCGAGTTTCGACGACCCCCGCGCTCAGCATTCCTGTACGCTAGAATGACAGGAAATGGTGCATCTCTGATGTAGCTACTAATGTCGTCCTCACCGCGCGTGAGCTCCCCAAGGTGCGCCGCGTTTGCATGCCGCCATTATGTATCAACTAATATTGTTATTAGATGGTTCTCGTATCCCCCGTCATTTCTCCCGACCCCACCTCTCCCCACAAAGGATCCCTCATCGTAAACTTCCCGCCCGAGTCGGGCTGCGAGTCGTTTTCTGTACCGCTTCAACCAACAGAAGAATACCTCAAGAACTGGCAAATGTATGTCCCTCCACCCGCAATGCGCACGCGTACTGACTCCCGACAGCCTCCCGAACATCACCCTCTGGACCTCCGATATGGATGCCTACATCTGTCAGTCTGAGCCTCCGACCGCACGCACACCGTCCGAGATCTTGAGCGCCTACTTTGGAAAGTCCGTGTACTTGTTGTACAAGGGCCCGCGCCCGCGACCCGTAGATCCCACGACGGATTTCCCCGAGCTGCAGGCGACGGCGGTGTTTCAGGATGGGTACCCGCTGCTCGTGCTCTCAGAAGAGAGTATGGGTAGGGTGGAAGAGGAGATCAAGTCACGCGTGGGGACGATGGGGGTACGAGAGGCCTGGAAGGACGCCAAGGTCCCCATTGAAAGGTAATCCTGCCTCACGGTTCCTTGTGTCATATTCCCTGACGCACATACGTACCACTGTGCAGGTTTAGGCCAAACATTGTAATTAAAGGTGGAGGGCCATTCGCCGAGGACATGTGGGAAGAAATCGCCATCGGTAGCGAAACCGCGCCAGGGATCACCCTTGTATCGAAATGCGCCCGGTGCCTCGTACGTCGTACCGCCCGCTTCGCTATTACGTTCTGACTTGCGCCACAGCTCCCCAATGTTAGCCCAGACACAGGCGAACGGGACCCTGCGGTCCCGTACAAGATTCTGATGAAATTCCGTACCGGCATCGACCCCGCTGACAAGATGAAGCCATGCGTAGGGTGCAATGCGGTCCCGGCTGCGAGTGGCGTCGTGAGCGTTGGTGATGTGGTTATTGTGCGGCGTCAGTTTGTGTAGACGGGGCAGGGAAGTGATATCGTACCACCACAAATTATTCGTAAGTAAAATGTCGATCGCAGGGTACCCCGAGAAACATGGAGAATGTAGATGAACTATGCGTAGCTATAGCTACTCCATATACACATGTCAGTCATTGCGGGGCGGGTAGACCCGTTAGGAATCCTCCCCGCAGTCTCTAAAGTGATTCTTACTCAGTCAACATCTCAGCGCCCTTGCATACGCAAGGCTGCAAAGATCTGCACGGATGCGCCACATCTGAGTAGGAGACCAGGATGGGACGGGCGCCTGAGTTACTAAATTAGTCATTTCTACGCACGGAAGGTGCGGCCCCATCGGGATGATAAAGACAAAGGACCTCTGTCTGCGGCGGACGAGTCAGCGGGCGAGGTGATTCTGCCACAGCCGCGGGAGCCAAGTATTATTCCGGCCATTCCCCGGTGCTATTGCGTATGACACAACTATCAGCATGAAGAGATTCGGATCATGCTAGTGCTGGTGCTGATGGTATATACGTAGGCGAGACCCAAGGTGCGCCCAGCTGGAGGGGAGGACCGGGTGAGATGGATATATTGTGGGTGAATGTGTAACAGATGGCTAGGCACGGGAGATCTGGACGGCGAGATCTCCTGGGCACGTGACATGGATATGTTGTGCAACTTCGCGCCAAGCGTCCGGTAAAATTCGTAGAGTTGATTTCATCAGTCCACGACAAACGACGTCGAGCTCATCACATTCCAAAGTCTCCCCCTCCGTCGTCTCCCGGGCCTCGAGCTCGAAGCATGGCAAAAGCAAAATGGAATGTATTCGGGGGAACACACTCGACCGCAGCGACAGCCGCTGCCATCCCAACTGCAACTACCATTCCAGCCACAACCAAGCCTTCCCCTGCTGTGCCCTCTGCAGATGCCAAGAAGTTTGGTCTCGAGAATGTGAGTCCGATATGTCCCCCCTTCATAGGCATCTTATTCAATCTGCCGCCTAGTTTGGCAATACCTGGTTAGTCCCAGCCCAGTCCCTGTCTGCTCGATATTTACAATCTGTTCATACAGTTATGCCAACTCGGTCATACAGGCACTTTACTTTTGTACTCCATTCAGAGATCTTGTACTCCAATCCTCGGATCATTCCTCCCCCACCCCCGCCGCCGCACATCCCACGCGAAAGCTAGAGCCCAAGACACCCACATCTCACGATGCCCCGCCCGCACCACCTCTCTTCACCATCCCCTCATCGCCTCCCACCCTCTTCTCTGCCCTTCGCTCACTCTTCCTCTATATTTCGTCCCATCCCGCAGAAAAGGGCACTGTCGCCCCCCGCGCCTTTATCGACAAACTCAGGGAGGTTACAGACCTCTTCCGCTCCACTATGCATCAGGACGCACACGAATTTCTTAACTACCTTCTCAACAAGATCGTCGAGGAGGTCGAGGAAGAGCGCAAGCATTTCCAGAATGCCACGCCACCCGAAGACAGTGCGTTTCCCATTCACTTTCTGCCTTGCGGCGAATTAATTTCCGCAGTGTCCAACTCTATCACCACCCTTCCCTCGCAGCCGCCCACTATTATCACCGCGACTACAAGTTCCAATTCCGGAACATCCCCTCAGGACGCCACTCTTGTCCATCGATTATTTGAGGGTGTGTTGACTAGTGAAACACGCTGCTTGACTTGTGAAACAGTGCGTCCTCACCCCCCGCCTTGCTGTCACTATCATATTGATGTCTGTCACTTTAGGTATCATCTCGGGACGAGTCCTTCCTCGATCTCTCGATCGATATTGAGCAGAATTCAAGTGTGACTGCATGCCTTCGCCAATTTAGTGCGAGTGAAATGCTGTGTCAAAGAAACAAATTCTTTTGCGACTCATGTTGTGATCTGCAAGAGGCGGAGAAGCGGTTTGTCCCTGCCACTCAAACCTGCCGCATGACATCACTCACTAATCGTCCCTCAGCATGAAGATCAAGAAACTCCCAAACGTCCTCGCCCTTCACTTAAAGCGATTCAAGTATCAAGAAGATGTCCAAAGGTACATCAAGCTCGCTTATCGTGTTGCATTTCCTTTCGAGCTCCGGCTGTTCAACACTGTAGACGATATGGATAATGCAGATAGGCTATACAATCTATTCGGCATAGTTGTCCACATCGGAAAGTACGTCAATTGCATACCTCATGGGAATGGGTAGCTCATGTGGATTCCTAGCGGCCCACACCATGGCCATTATGTTTCTATTATCAAGACTCTTGGTGCCTGGCTGGTCTTTGACGACGATAATGTATATCCCATTTCGGAAAACGATATCCCAAAATACTTTGGCGACTCCAATTCGGGTTCCGCGTATGTATTGTATTATCAAGCTGCCGATATTGACCTCGCCGGCCTCGGCCTACATATCCTCCCCACTCAGCCTGCGTTTTCAGCGGCAGTAGCTCATGTAGACCCATCCATCCCGGAATCTCCAGCCCCTGCAATGCCCCCTGGTCTGGTGCACCACGAAGAGGGTGATATCTCCGACTTGAGCGATCCACCATTCCCGATGACGCCGTCTCCAGCCATGCCGGCACCCCTGCACATGTCTCCCAAGCGCGAAAAGGCTACCAATTTTCAACCAGAGGGCATGGCGACGTCAGCAGCAGGTTCGGATCTCGGGGAGCTGTCATCAATAAACACCCAGGTGGTTGGGCTTGGGATTAGCGGCAGTGAGACGGGTAACTCGTCACCAGTCATACCACCCAAGATAGGAAAGACGCCCCGGCTATTCGCTGGCATGCGTAGAACGCCGTCATTGAACGCACGGACGAGTGTTGAGGCAGCGGCTGGCGCTGTAGGAGTGGATAGTCGGAAGTCACTGGCGGAAAGGACACCTCGCTCAATAGCATCTTCGCCTGCGCTGTCGTCAGGGCATGCGGATGGGGCAGAGGACAATCAGCCTCCTCCTGTTCCCCGGTGCCACATATACATGGAGATCGGAACGGCAAGGAAAAGGAGTTGGAGAAAGGTGATAAGGAGAAGGGCAAGGGTAAAGACAAGGTGAAGAAAGAGAAGGACCCAGAGAAGAAATCAAATACGTGGTTCGGGAAACGGAAGAGTGTCAAGGACAAGTCGCGTGCCGAGAATTCGTTATCAGATTTGTCGTCGTCGCCCCAGATGCCTTCCAGCTTACATTCGAGAGCGGCAACAGCAGGGGACGAAACACAATCGTCATCGTCATCTCATTGGCATAAGACCTCGCGGACGTCGACAGAGAAGTCGCGGCAGCCCTCAGAGCCTGGACCAACCCCAGGCCACTCCAGTTCTGCGCAACATCCCACTATAAGGCCAAAATCTAGCATCGGAGCGCTATTGGGTATTTCAAATCGTCGAAGCAACGGGTACGAAACTCCCTCGGCCGGGTCAGCGACCTCTTCTATGGCATCAATATCCCATCGCGAGCCCACCCTGCCTGCCCCCCTCCCACCACCCTCGCTCCCACACGCATCCGCATCCACCCCCGTGTCCCCGGTCGTACACGAATTTCCGCCCCCACGCAAGTCTTCTCTCGCCACGTCCAAGGCCTTCCAGCAAATATCCCAGTCCCCTATATTCACACAGCACAAAAAATCACTCTCGGGCCTCCGTGACGAGCTCACGCCCCCGCGCCCCGCGACGGCAGGCGCACACTCTGAAATCTCAGAATCGTTGCGACCGCTCCCGCCCGTGCCCCCGATACCGCAGAACCTCAGACGTGCGTCGCACGATGTGCAGCGGGGAAAAGGGTACCAGGCCGCCAGCCCAATTATTGCCAATGGGATCACAAACGGGGTGGCGCACCGGCACGACCCTGAGTTGGATGCGATGCCGGAGATGCGCGCGAACCAGTTGGCAGCATCTACTGACTCACCGGGGCTCGTATCGTTCTCGGGCTCGGCAAATCACAGCGCGGCGAGTAGTAACACTACCGCGAGCTCGGGTGCCAAACGCGCGGGGCGCAAGCTGAGCCTGTCCACACCAATGAAGCTCGGGTTCGGGCGCAAAGACAAGGAGAAGGAAAGGGAGAAGGAGAAGGAAGGGCACGAACGGGAGAAGCACAAGGCGCCAAGCGCGTTTGTGCATTCGATCTCGCGGTTCTGATGTATGTTTTATCTGCCCTCGCTGTGTGCTATAATGCATGCATGGACTGGGATATGTATTTCGCTGTTGTTCTTGGTTAGATATTTACTACCCGCCGTGGAGCGACGTTGTTTTCCGAGTTAATCTGTCATTTTATTACCATGTCTCCACTTCTATGTCATTTATATATGGGGCTGTCGCTGAAAGTTGAATCAAGATCATTGTATAGTGCATCTACATAGTAGTACCATACTCTTGTAATAATATATGGTTCGGAAAATTGACCGTGTTGACCCCAGCTAAATCTGAATAATTGGATATTTGGCGCCGGCGGGCGCTCGTATTGATCTACCCATGATGCGCCCTACTCGAAATTGGTGATAGAGTTGATAGAGTTTTTCTGATACAAATGTGATTGGATATTGATACAAACGGATTTAAGGATGGTAGGAGATGGATGAATCGATGATGTATGATGGCTACAAGATCTGTGAGATCAACGCCCGACACTGATCAGAGCGTGTATTAATATAAAGCAGCGGCGGGCAAAAACAAACGTTCTGTCCTCCTTCATTCACTGTGGAGGAACGCCTGACTCCGCTTCCACTGCGCGAACCGCGCATCGGGCTGTATCATCTGGGCGAAATCCAGGATGCGGATCTTCATCTCGTCCTCCGCCGCGATGCACACCCTTCCGATACTCTCATCCCACGTAATCGCCGCGACGCCGCCTTGCTGGTACACCTGCTGGACGTGCTGTGGCATCTTGAGCGACGAATAAACATTCCACGGCATTGGGTGGCGTTCCCTCCTTGTGACAGGCTCAGCGGTGTCCACCTTGGGAACGGGGTAGTCTGTGTACTGGATCTCGGGGTTGATGTACCGCCGGAGGCTGACGAGCGAGGGCGCGTCCTTGCGATCCTCGGAGGAGATGGTGTACATGAGGGCGCGATACGCGCCCGGCAGAACATGTGTGACGTGCGGCGTGCTCACATGAAACGACTGGTCTGTTACATGGTCCAGGTTGTAGAAATACCGCGTCTCAGCGGCGCGGGTGGTTGTCGCGGGAATCTCAAAGTGTGCGGGCCAGATGACGTGGTGTGCGACCCCGATGGGGTCGACCGTGCGGAAGAATATGGAGATGGGAGGGGGTGGGCCGTTCATGTGCCGTAGCTTGGGCTGGTCGCCCGTGGTACCTGGGATGCCGTAGTCGGAGATGTGGAAGCTCACAGCGTTTTTATCCTGGATGGTGTAGATGTCCTTTGCGTGGCGGAGGGTCATGCCGCCACCCTCCGGAGCGTCGAATATTTCAACTAGGTGCAATTTGGAGGTAGGGCTGGTGGTTATCGTTCGCACGACCAAAATGTCTTTTTGCCCTGGCAGAATCCGGATGGCCTCGATGCGATGTGGCTATTTAAGATGGCGTTCAATTATGGTGACTAACAAGAAGTTAGCAATGAGTGACTGACCTGTCCGACATGCGGATGATATTGACCGCAGATCATGGTTGAGATAACATTGCTCGTCAGATCAATGATGACGACCTCATCAGGTTGCTGAGCAACAGCCAAATAGGGCATGCCATTGAAATCGAATAACGAGAGGCTCTCGATGTGCAAATCAGCTTCCAAATACGCCACCTCAAGGAATGGTGGGGGCTGGCTAGCCGCACGTTTAACAAATTCTGCGGACCCAGGTACAACTTGGGGATCAACTAGAAGCTCGAGCGAGTCCAGCGATATGTGCAAGCACATTGATTCGTAACAAAAGGGAGCCGGTGGGTCGATAGTCGTTCGATAGCTATAGTCTGATGGATCAACGCTACGCGATGAAAGAGGTCAGTGTATATGTTCGTGTTATTTATTGGAAGCTTCATACCCGCACGGTGTGTCATTCTTGAAAGTCCTCCGCACATATGCAACCATTATCCCCTGCCGGTCATTGAACTTCATATACTTGGCCTGGAGGTTATATACTTTTGCGCCAGTAGGAAAGCGCGCCAACGCTCGATGTCCCTTTGGATGGTCCAAGGCGAACACGGTGAGATAGAATCGATAACTCGAGGAGTCTTTTACGGAAGCTACAAGGTATTTCCCACCAGGTAGCAGCTTCATGTCTAGGATCTTGTAATGTGCCATCACTAGCTGACGGCTAAAGATATTAGGGTAGGTTCTTCGCCAGTTGTCATCCAGAGATATGGCGCGAGTAACGAGTTGCTCGACTTCAAAATCGGTCGCTTGGAGGGAGTAGCGAAAGCTTGGTCGAATGGGTGGCATAGGGATGTTCATGCGCTCCAGGAAACGCTTCCAAATAATCGGTTCGTGGGTGAGCAAGAAAAATGCCTTATTGACCTGGTGGATCGATATGAGTGTGTGTGATGCGTTGGAAAATCTCGCTACTCACCCGTCGTAGACATATAATATCCTCAATGCAGAGGTGAACGAAAATGTGGTCAACGTGGACATCAAGTGAAAGTCGAAGAATAAAACAATTAGAGGTTCTCTTGAACCTAGAGAGCAAAAAGTTGGGAAGATAAGCAGCTAACGCGGGCATGTTTTGGGCGGGTCGTTAGGAATGTGTTAGTGTCCAGCACTTAACGATGGATGGGGGCGGTGCAGGTGCGCACAACTCAAGAGGCCATGAATTTATCTCAACTTCAACAACCTGTAACTTGGCATGCTCCGGAGTTTGAGAAGCAAAACTCTTGTATTTTGAAAACAAGGGCTTTGTTTTTCCCCCTCACCCTAAAAAAGGTGATAGCGTGAAGAGAAGGGTTTCCGGGTTTGTACTTCGATAGACAGGGCTCCTGGGATGTGAGGACCATCCTGCCAGAGTATCTGGAATAGATAATATTCACAGACAGATTAGTCCAGGTCTGGATGCTAGATGCAGCAATTTTCTGGATTGTTTAAATCTTATCGCAAATATTTACAAGTATTTTCCATACGCCATGGTACCAAATAGGTGCAATAATACACCATGCGCCACCGCCCAAGCTGCAGGGACTTGCTTGACGAGTAATCTACAGGTCATCAAGTTGCGCCCATACATAATCCTTACGGAATCTTGAAGGGATCATGATGTCTCCTGAGAATAATTCATGCAGATCTTGTCCCCAAATTGCCAGACTAACAGGTTCCGGTGTCCTCATGTCTGGACTGCATATAAATTTAATAAAGTTGATGTTCGAAATGACGAATAGTGACGAACATATCAATATCGTTGTAGGGTCGGCCCGATTGCAATCACAACGTTGCAGTAACACTTCCTACTTATCGATGTGGAAGCAATAACTAATACATGATCGAATGACGTCAAGACTGATGTCATAGATATCCTCAAAGTTGGAGCGAATTTGTTTTTTTATAGGACTTTGGGATTAACAATAATAATATATAAATTTCGTCTAAAACTTGTAAACCTACCAAATTATAATTATAATTATTCTGCGCCAATGTGCAAGGGATTTTTGCTCACCTGGTCTTCCGTGTACCCCAACTCCTTCAGGATACCACCCAGCTCGCCTTGCTTCATCCCGGCTTTCTCCCCTGCTACTGCAGCCACCTGGCCAGGGGGACCTGCGCATGCGAAGTGAGGTTGGAAGCATTGTGGATCTCGTAGAACGTACCACAAACGAAGACCTTGATCTTGTCTTGGAGCGAGGCCGGGCCGACATGCTGTTTAATCACATCTGCCGAAATAAAACCAGTTGGGCCTAAAACACGATTAAACCAGGACTTGGGCATAAATTGGGTCTCCTTTACCGCGCCATTCGCCCTCGGGGGTGTCGACAAGATAAACTACATCAAATGTATTGGGATATTTCTTTTTCAAGGTGTCGAATTCTTCTTTCAAGAGAATATCCTTTTCTGTAACGTTTGAAAACAGGAGTTTGAACTTGGTTTTGTTCAGTTTGTTTGATAGTGCGTGGGTAAGGATTTGATAGAGCGGGGTGCTGATCCACCCCATGAGGGAGAGGTATCGCAGACACAGACGAACTCACATGCCACTCCCTCCGCCAATGAGCGCGACCTCATCAAACTCATTGTCTGCAGTAGAATGTTTTGGAGGTCGTATTGGGGTTGTGCACGCAACACATACCTTTGTATGGAAACTTGGATATGGCCCTTTGATGGAAAGGCTGTCTCCTTCCTGCAACAGCTGTGAGATTACGGGCGGAGGTGAACACCATGTAACCTACCTTGAGGGGTGGATATGTTTGGAAGCATTGCCGTTATCATATCTCTTGATCAGGAATGTGAGCTCTCCCTTTGCGTCTGGTGCCGAGATGGGGGTGTAGGGACGAATAATGGGTTTGCCTTGAGCATTTTTCAGCGCTTCGGGGTCGGAAGCCTTGACCACGACGCACGATGCAACCGGCATGAGGGATGCGTCGTTGTTTGGGAGCTCAAAGATAAACCTGCATGATTAATTTAAATCCAGCGGGTGGTCAAAAGGTAGCGGGCTGGTGTACTTGGCTGTGTTATGATTGTACGGCTCAATCTTTTTCAGTTTGAAATCAACGAATTTTTCGGGGTCGAGAGGACTCTTTTCTTGTTTCATAGTTGTCTTGCCTGTATAATCCATATACCAATACCCCCCCATACCGGCTACACCGGCACCGAGGAGGTAGAAGGGCAGGTTGGACTGCTTTTTGGCTGACGTCACCCCCGTAGACGCGTACCGACGAGAACCCGCCGCCGCCTAGTCACATATAAGCAAGTGAATGAGATGAAACGACTGATCACCTACGAATGAACGGGCGGTAGCTGCAGCTCGGAAGAATGACATCGAAAAATGTTTTGTTCAAGTTTGGAGGTTTTTTTTTGAAATTGTTGGCTTCGGCTGTGGGACCGTTGTATGTAATTGCTAAACATAACCGCACAGCATAGCAAGTCTGGCTAAGCGAGCCTGCATTGCGTCATACCGAGATATCTTACCTTGACAAGAAAACTCCATGGAAATGGCCATGGGAACTCAGAAGGGAAATACCATTTGATGCGGACAAATACCCGCTTTTGTATTTAGTTTTTGCGTATTTTTTAGAGGTATAACTGGGGGTGGAGCGGCAATCAGTGTGATCCAATTCCAAGACCGCCGCTGGGTACCCACTTCAGACCTTCCAGCTTCGTTTGCACCACTATCGCACGTCCTCTCGCCGCTCTATTTTATCTTTCCCCTTGATTCAGTGGTTGTCATTATACGACGCTGTCGACATGTCGTTCGTCAAGCTCAGCATCTTTGGAACCTCGTTTGAGGTAACGCCTGGATCACACCCAGCATCATAGCATTATGCTCACCGAATCTTTCTAATAGGTTACTACACGTTATGTTGATCTCCAACCGGTGGGAATGGGTGAGCCTAATTCTCATTTCGATCTCTGAGATGTTCATGATTCACTGTGTATCCAGGCGCTTTCGGATTAGTATGGTATGTCAGAATTTGACCCCTTCTGCCTTGATCAACGACTAACATGCACAGCTCGGCGAAGGACCAGCTTAAGGGGTCATCAGTAGCGATTAAGAAGATCATGAAACCTTTTAGCACGCCGGTGCTGAGCAAACGGACATACCGAGAACTCAAGCTCTTGAAGCACATTCAACATGAAAACGTATGTCCCACAAAGCTCATGTATTCTATCTCCATTCATTCCTACCCTATTTGCAGATCATCAGCCTGGACGATGTCTTCATATCTCCATTGGAGGACTTGTAATTCATTCACGCTTTTTTCAAATTTCCAACCTCACCCTGCCACGACAGGTATTTCGTCACTGAGCTTCTTGGAACCGATCTACATCGTTTGCTCACCTCAAGGCCTCTCGAAAGCAATTCATCCAATATTTCCTTTATCAAATTCTAGTACGAATGACCAATCTACCTTACTCTCGTAATTGCTCATTAATACGCTCAGCGCGGGCTCAAATACGTTCACTCTGCTGGTGTTGTTCATCGAGACCTTGTAAGTTGGAGATGCCTTTCAATCCGTTTTACCTCAAACTTGAACCCCCAAGAAACCCAGCAACATCCTCGTCAATGAAAACTGTGATCTCAAGGTTGCAGCTTCGCCACATCTCCTGCAGCCATTCTCTCATGCTTGATTAGATATGTGACTTCGGCCTTGCGCGTATTCAAGATCCTCAAATGACTGGCTATGTCTCGACGCGGTACTACCGTGCACCAGAAATCATGTTGACCTGGCAAAAGTACGACGTCGCTGTGGATATCTGGAGTACGGGGTGCATTTTCGCAGAGATGCTGGAGGGGAAACCCTTGTTCCCAGGGAAAGATCGTACGTTATGATTTTTGTCGCCCACTGCCACTTGACTCATTCCTTCTAATTTGTACAGACGTTAATCAGTTTTCCATCATCACGGAGTTGTTAGGTACACCTCCAGATGATGTCATCGAGACTATTTGCAGTGAAAACGTCAGTGATCGTTTGATCAACGGATTAGATAAAATCATTAAAACCTCACCCTCTTTCCACAACAGACACTTCGTTTCGTTCAAAGCTTACCGAAGAGAGAAAGGGTCCCATTCAGTCAAAAACTTCACACGTCAGACCCCGATGGTTGGTCCATCACCTGTGTTCCGTGTTCGCGTGACCGATACAACTATAGCACTTGACCTACTTGAGAAAATGCTGGTCTTTGACCCGCGGAAACGAATAGACGCAACCGAATCCCTGGCGCACGAATATGTTCCCCCTACCATGACCCAACAGATGAGCCCGTTGCTGGCGAGATATTTGATTGGAGCTTCAATGATGCCGACCTTCCAGTGGACACATGGAAAGTCATGATGTATGCTGAGATCTTAGGTGGGAAATCCCCATATATATGTGAATGAACTTCATGACAATGTATGTTAGATTTCCATCAAGTGGAACCATCCACATCCAATGCCGGTATCCCGGAAGGCGCACTAGCTGGTCCCGAAAACGACGATATTCCGCCCCAATCTGTCTTGTCGGCATCAAAGTAATCAACAAATGATCTGTATCACAATTGTATCAATGAACCCTACTCTCAATCCCATTTTGGCCTGCCCACTCTCTTGTCCCTTTGATTTCAACGGCCTCCAAATTATTGGGTTCGACCTCCTAGACGATCATCCCTTTCTTAGACGGGCAGTTGTTTAAACGTAGCACCATTTCATACCGTCCCACAGATATTCTCGATCCTTTCCCCCGTAACCGATTCATCCTGGAATCACACCCTTGATTGCGGCCACGTTGTATGTTCACTTATTAACATTTTGAGATCCTGCTATTGTAGTTTGTATGTCCGTGGTAGGTTAGGTACCATTCAAGAAGGAAGATGTAACCCCATCAATGTATACACGAACGGGTACATAGACTACTATCAATTATTTCTCTTCGGTTTTGTCATCAATTTGATAACGGATGGAAAGGGTTGGGCCGCCACGACAACAGTGCATACAACTTTTCACTTCAGACCTGTTGCACATTCAATAAATTATTGGCCCAGGGACTGGGTATAGTTACAAGTCTCGGTTTTCTGAAGATACCAGGTCTTTTCCCATCGGCTGTCGTGGATTAGGAATTTACCCGTTCAATCGCAGCGTAACATGGCGCGTCGCCGGCCAAGCGCTTTTGAGGTGTCCTTTCCCGAGGAAGCTGGAGAACTCTTGGGAGTGGGGAGCCCAACAGTGGCATCAGGGTCTGTTATATCTAACACAAGGAGTTCTACGGGTTCTTGTACTTTGGTTGGATCCACCACCCAGAAACGGAAAACCGAACATTATGGTCCTGAAGCGCGCGTGAGCTATATTTTCTCCCCCTTGTTAATCTTGGGATCGCTATGACACAATAATAGCCCCCAAAGCGAAAGCAGCTACCACCTGGTGAGATGGCTGCACTACTAATTCGATGACACCATCTGACATATAAGTGGCAGCCGAATTCTACGTGCCTCGCGAGGAGGAGGTCCGAGAATCGGGCGATCTTGTCGTGGCTGGAGAGACTCAGGACGAGGGATACGATCCCAACGAAGATGGTCAAGCTATCAAGCCCACCCGCATTTTGACTGATTTTTCATTCTTCGATGTAAAACATCTGAACGAGCTCGTCTCACTAAGCGTCCTCGATGGAGAAGGAGCGGACGACTGCGAGATGCACGGTGCGGGGCTGGTTCTCCCAAATTCTCTCAACGAGGAAGACGACGGACAAGAGGATGGGATTGACGATGAGCCGATGTATGTTCGACTTGGGACCATATTGTGCGTCGTGGTTGATTATACCAAAGAATCCGAGTGAGCAAAATTCATTTGTTCGTTGGACTATTTACATACTGTTATGGATGGACGATTAGGCCATTCTGTGTGGAGACGCAGTATGCCTGGTATATTCTGCGTATGCCATCGACGTTATATCAACCTATGTTCCAACACTATTATTCCCCACGTCGGATCGCTCAGCTCATAATTTCATCGGCTCTTGCCCGACCTCAACAAAGTTTTTCGTCTTTCATCAGAGTGTTTACGCAGAAAGTGGATATCTTTGGTAGAACCTATCAGAATGGAGATCCATGGGATTCTGTTTGTATATGCACATAGGTAATTTTACAAAGCAAGCTAATAATTCTCCGGATGCAGCTACTCGAACTTCAAGAAGCTTTGACGGAATGTGTGGAATCTCGGAGGATCAGGGAAATCCCAATTATCCAACACCTACTCAAGGCTGCCCCTCCACCCCCAGAAAAATTGCGGAAAGCAATGCTCGTCGCTCCAAGGAATCGACGTTTCCCGCCACTTCTAGCCCTCGTAAGGAATCCCGATCTTGCTGTATTGAAGCCCGAGAATCAAAATCCTACTCATGTGACACCCCGGATTGCTGCCTTAGCCCAGGGCCTTATCCGCGAGAATCTCGTCGTGGTTGGGCCACCCCCATCCCCCAAGAATAAGAATATTCTGGAAATACAGAGGCAAAAGATTCGTGACCGTGTTTGTGAATTGCTCAAGTGGGCGCACCGTTTCAAGGAGATTGACTACCGCCGTGAGGATCGCCTCTCATATACCTCGAGATTTCTTAAAGCCGTCACCATTAACGGAGAAGTTTATAAGGTGATCGTTCTCCCTTTGCTCATCAATGACTTGTTGATGGTGGAGTAACAGCCAGGCGATATCGTGGTTATGCCTATCGGTGAAGCCGATGGCAAGGAGCCGCCTCCATTACCAGGAGGCCCCAATGAAGTTCCACTCACTGCTACAATCCAACAGTATTTCTGGTGTGTTTTTGTCATTAATTTTTTATTCAGAGTCTGATGTGATGCAGGTTTGCAAAGATAATATTCATTCGGCATGATGAACAGACGGCGCACGTACAGTGGCTAGAACATGGGTCACAGATCCTGCTGCAAGAACTCGCGCATCCACAGGAGTTGTTTATACACGAACATTGCAGCCCGGTCCCTCTCCAGGCGATTGTTGGAAAGGTACCTGTCCACCTTCGACCAAAAAACCAGGACGCCGTTCCATATGATGAATTCTTTTATAAGTATTTACCTCACATCGATTTCCACCATTGAATATTCAAACCTAACATAGATTTGTTTATAACAAATTCTTGTGCACATTTACATCGATCGACCCTGTCCGGAATTCCATTCATGGAGATCCACCAAATAATTGCCCAGTCTGTTCTCTAATCATCGAGCGCGCCGAGGAATCGTTCGCCCAGGAACTAAAGGATGAAAATGGGGTTACGGATGGAGTTGAGTATCGGGGCCAAAAGTACCATTGTCACGACTTCGTCCTTTTCCGCTCGTCCAAGGGCCCAGCTCACATTGGGTACGTGATCGACATATCATTCCCAAAACGGGAGTCGACACATGCTCCAGTTACTTTGGTACTACAGAGGGTTGGACGGATTACTGATATCGCAGGAATTTTGCCAATAAACTCTGTCAAAGATGAGGTAGTAGACCCGACTATATTTCGTGCACAGCCGCAGCATCTAATCTCCCCGATCAGCGACATGTCTTCTTGACGGAAGAGCGGGTTACCATTCTTCTCGATGATCTCATCCGTGTTTGCTTTGTGTTTCCGAAGGGATATATCACCGACCTACCGACATGGATCACCCTTTCACCCGATAACTTCTATATTCAGTACACATTCCCAACAGTTAAACCTGTCCGATGGAGCGAGAAACGCCCCTTGGATGGATCTAACCTCGCTATATGTGCCTACTGTTGCCAAGAAAGACTGGACTTTGGGCGAAAAACAGAAGATTTCGTGGCCTATCACAGGGACCACGGCCTAAGAGCTCTGGATCTATTTGGGGGAGTTGGAGCCTTCAGTCATGGACTATCGGAGGGGAGCGGGTGCATGCATGTTACACATTCAATAGAGGTATCGCCAAGCGCCGCGAGGACTTTTAAGTACACCAAAATCTCCCCGAATGTAAAACAGCTCATAACCTTTTGGTAGAAAAAATTCGCCAGACACAATTGTCTATAACCAATGCGCAAATATCATCCTTCGTCATGCCATCAAATCCCACCAAGGTCTTCACACTGAGACGCCCAAACAACTCTTTGACCTAAAAACTCCCATTCCCGTGCCACCGATGCCGGGTGAAATTGATCTGTTGGTCTCAGGACTTCCATGGTATCTCTGTTTCTCTGAGGCTGAGCACAACTAACTCCCCCCCCAGCCAGTCACATTCCGCTCTCAACATGTATAAAATGGCCGACGATGTTAAGAGTAATTTGTTATTAACGACATTATCGTATCTAGATTACCTGAAGTACCCGAAGTACTTTTACGCGGAGAATGTTCCAGGGTTTCTCAACTACAGTCTCAATGCCACCCAGGCTGGGCTTTACCGGGTTGAGGGAGGCCTACCAATGGGTGGCCTCAAACTGCTTGTTCGTGCGCTATTGGATATGGGGTAGTTGCTCGTGCTATTCCACGTTTCCAAAGCTAATATCACTCAGATATCAAATCAGGTTTGGGCTCCTACAGGCTGGTCATTATGGTACCCCGCAAAGTCGGGTTCGATTCTTTATCATCGGAGCACAGGAGGGTTTTTCCTTACCTGAGCTTCCTCAACCCACCCATGACTTTCCTCCCGTACATGGATTACATATCAAAATGCCTCAAGGTGGGTCCATCCATCCAATTAGAACAAC
This sequence comes from Infundibulicybe gibba, assembly GCA_015501065.1. Classification (NCBI taxonomy): domain Eukaryota; kingdom Fungi; phylum Basidiomycota; class Agaricomycetes; order Agaricales; family Omphalinaceae; genus Infundibulicybe; species Infundibulicybe gibba. The sequence continues at coordinate 2,188,638 of JADNYI010000001.1, forward strand.
GATTGGCGTGGCCTCCCACCCACCCGTGACTATCGACGACGCCATTGGCGATCTACCACGGTTCGATTGGTAGGTAATCTATTCACTGAATCTGAGCCAGAACGCTAATTATCCATATATTATATTAGGAAGAGCCCAAACCTTCAACGTGAATCTGAAGCAAAGCAGCGAGAAAGGCTTCAACGAGAGCTCAGGATACCTGCTTTAGTGTGCAAGAGATCAGAACCTCACTGTGGTTATCAGGGCGTTGTTCCTTATCATTGCGAACCGAAGACCTCATACCAGGTGGGCGCAAGAAAACAACCAACTCTGGACCTACAACACTTCACAAAGTGCCTCTTGCCCAAAAAGGTTGACCGGTGAGAATATGCATATTATGTCCATTCACAGATATAACCAATCCTCAAGAGTTGTCTCCATCCCCATGGAGGCACTGGCAGATTACCGATGTCAGTCCGCTCGAGTTTCCACTATTTGCTACGGATCTAATATCCAGCTGGTAGCTCTACGACCTGACCAGTATGAATGGCAATTCGCCAACCCATCTTCATCGGTTGCGCGAGCCAACTACCGGCCTGGTATGTGGCCTGACCGGTCTTAAGAAACTCCCCCATAGCTGACGTCCCAGGACTGTATGGGCGCCTTGACCAAAATGGGTATTTCCCCACCACTGTCACCAATGTCGATCCGACTGCAAAACAGAGCAGAGTGATAAATCCATATGTGCGTGACGACAGCCTCGTTCCCCTAGGTTGGTGCTAATTGGCCTCGTGTCAGTGCAAGCGCATGGTTACTGTCCGAGAATTGGCTCGATCTCAAGGTTTCCCAGATTGTTTTGTGTTTGAGGCAATGGCGGTAGTGTTATAACAGTAGGCCGCCCATGCACCTACAAACCAATGAGTTGGTTCATCTTACATCATTATTTTAGATGCACAGGCAGATTGGCAACGCAGTGCCATGGCCTGTAGCCAGAGCATTGGGGCGGGAGCTTCGCGCTACGATCTTCAAGAAATGGTTGGAACGCAGAGAAGACTCAAGCGACAGTGAGAGTGATGTTATGGAGGTTGACTGATTATCGGTCCGATGCTACCATCGTCTACCCCTTTTCCATTCCCAGATTGATACAAGATTACAACAATAAACTAGTTATGTATAATTTCTATCTGGGCCAGCTCACTTGGATGCTGGGAGGTCACAGAGCTAGTGAGAAACTATCAGTTCCTTGTCGTGAAATCAATCGCGCCAGGTTTACCATCGTCCTCCGAAACCTCTACCCGACCCACACGACTTCCGAACAGGAATTGCATCCAACAAGATGCTGGTCGCGCTCCATCTCCTCGTGTTGTATTCTGTAAAACCCACCACAGCGGCACGTATAGCGCCATGCACCCGGGCCCTCATCTCCCTGGCTATCACCATCTTCGCCTTCAAACTCCTCGAGGGAAATCACTTGCGCGGGGCGCGGCCCTGCGGTAAACACGCGCCCATTCATCGCCCTATCATATTCTATCCGTAAACCTGGTCCACGAGGGTGCGGTATGCCTGCTGGATCACGGTAATACTACTTGAGGGCTCGGGCAGTGTGGGGCGAGTTCGATGTTTATCAGGATGAGATTGTAATAATTTGCGATGGTAGGCAGCTTTTATCTCGGCGCTGGAAGCATGGTGTGATATTGAAAGGAGTTGGTAGTAATCCACGGACTGTCCTGAGGAATCCAGTTTGACCTATTGTAAGGATGTGTCAGCGGATCAACCACCCGCAAATTACGATAAATCAAATAGTCCACCCATCACGTGAGCGCTACGATCAAGTTACCGCTCTCCGCTCCTACAAACCCTGTGGACTCTATTTTATAGTTTCAACTTCCAGGCTCTGTCAGAGTTAGCGGTCGTGCATGGGGAATTAACGTGCTTTTAGTTAACCCGTACGATATGTATGAACCTATCGTATGGGTCATAAGCCCGGGGCCCACGACAAGGGAGCACGAGGAAGGTGACGACTTGCGAGTCGCACCTTCCGCCCCCGGGATAGAGGAATGACGCACCTGCGTTATGTATTGTGTATCATAAAGCTGAAATTTTTGAGGGGATGACCTACCGAATCGGAGCATCCAAAACAACTCCTTGCCCTTGGGGGTCGTAAAATTATAATGAATACCCAGGGTACAAATTAGGGAAAGGCGCGTCCGCGTAAATCCTGGATGATCACCAGGAGAAGGGATTGTCACACTGAATGAGTAAAAGTGTTATCATAAGAGATCCTTGAGAGCCAGTCGGAGTATTGCCAGTACGCCCCAGCACAGAAACAAGAAGACCTCCCAGGAGCCAGTTAGAGCCAGAAAAAAGCCCCAGACCCAGAACAAGACGCGCAAAGGATAATAGCCAACTAGCCGGAGACCCAAGAGTCAGGACAATACGGAATCCGACTAAGTTTTAAGCCAGGAGCGCCGGTGGACCCACAGAGCTGAGAGTTTAAAAATGTAGTAGCCATCTAGCAAGCAAGTCCAGTAAGCCCCAAAGACGCGTGTTGCAAGCTTTTTATCAGCACAGATATCGTTGCCTCAGAGGAGCGAGTGCACAAGCAAGGTTGAACGGCCCCCCAGGTCGGTCGTCCGAAGTTCCCAGATTGGCAAAAATGATAGGCCAGGTCTGATGTGAAATCCTCTAGATTAGCCCTGACCACACTCTTGTATGATGGTCGATGCAACAGAAGGGAGCCAGCATAGGGTCTAGACTCTGAGGTATGCGTTTATGAAAGCCAAGGATTTTCCATGGTTTCGTGGTCGAGTGTTTTGGGAGGTGGAATTGGTACCCTGTCCTGGTATGTGGCTCGCGATACACGTCGAAAAGCTGGTGAAAATACAAAGGCACTGTGTCGAGGGAATGGGGAGGATAAATACCAGTCCTCAAAATGTAGGGAATTTATAGAAATTGAATCGTGTGGGTGGTGATGCACGCCCATCGTTTCGAAGGTTATGGTGATCAAGCCCTCGATGTGAATGATTGGAATTTCTCTGGTCGCCGGCGGAATTCTCAGAAAGGAAAAACACCAAAGTCCTGGTACGCCCGAAGTAGCAAGTGATGAGATTGGTCATAGTCTTCCTCTTCTCGCTTGCTTCGGACTCTGAATGTCGCCCACAGGAATAATAGGTAGAATGAATCATTCGCTGTCAGCTGGAATCCAAAACTGTGATGTGTGCACAATAATTATATGCGCGTTTGTCTGGCGAGACCTATCTTCGTTGTCTGGGTAAGATGAAGAAAATTACACGTCTGAAGACTTCGGAGTCAAAAGGTGTCGCGTGCCATGGCACTATCAGATCTGGACTCTTCAGTAGGTATGAAGTGTGGCGCGTAAAGTCAAGCAGAAATGGAAAGTACCTGCCACATCCTCCACGCGGTTGTGATGCCCAGCAGACAGGCCTGGGGTTTGTTGGGCGCGCATGGACCCACGAATACGTGAGCTGTAGAATGTAACAGATGAGAGACAACCTGCTACTGAGGCAGCGTGAATATTTTGAAGCAGCATGAATTTCTTGAGCCACTTATACCATTCGAACAATGATCTGCAGCGCCCCCGAGACTCCGAGTTGCCCTTGCATTCCAATGACGATATGAAACTGAGCCAAAAGATAGCCGCGTAAAGCGCCCAACGACTAGGGGGTTGCGGGCGCTTAGATATACAGTTTACAACTTGCCGCCCACTCGCGAACTGGGCGGGGACCAAATTGGTCGGAATGTCCCAAGGTAATGGGTAGCGGATATCCAAGAGACACACGTGTCCACAGGCGAGTCATCCAACACCGGGGAGGCTTGACATTGGGGAACACCGGTACATTCTCCTGCGCCACGAAGGCACGTTGCAAGTCAGCACAGGATATCGAGGTGACGAAGTGATGGTTCCGCAGCAAACTCGTGTGATGGAGAGCAAAATGGGTAGTCGGGTTATTTCACAGGTTTGCCGGGTTCCTGTTGCGTCCACCAACAGCCGGATATAGGTTGTGATTGCACGTTCCACCATGTTGATGGTCCTCTAGTAAATTACCGCATACGTATCATCCTCAAGAAATGGGCTCTGAGACGGAAAAACATGGTTTCATTGTCCAGAAACAAGATCGGTAAATGTTAGTAGTCTAGCTAGCCAACGAAATCATCAAAATGCGGAACAGCGGCTGACAATGCCCGAGTCGGCGCTTACTGGTATGGAGCTAGGTGCTCGTCACGTAAAAGGAGAAATGTACTGGAGCAGGCTACAACACCCAGAGTAAATCTCTCGGCATGTTTCGACTTTTCGCGATGGGCAGTGGCAATGTTATAGCAACCCAAGTGACGTGATAAGTATTTCAGTATTGGAGTGACAGAATGTATTGGAAGGCCAGTGTTAGCCGCCACTGGATGATCGGCTATATACCTTTTTGAGCCAAACAAATTCGCTGGTGGCAGCCTCCTCTGTTCTTGTTCCTGTGCACCCACCCTCCTTTGACATTGCTTTCGACTTTCAATATATTTTTCCGCAGGCGTCTGTATGGAGACCCCAGCATTGGTTCTTGTCCCACCAACGCCTTTGAAATTCACTTCTAGCACTACCCCATCACCGTCAAGTACCTCGACGGCACCGACTTCTTTTTCCCAATCAAGATTTTCGAATATCGAGCAGGAGCGTACCTCTTCCGAAACTACAATTTTTTCAATATATTCCATGTACGGTGACGAGCAATCAAACCGAGGGAGCTGGTCGGCTTCGCCAGCCAGTCCAGACCGAAGATCAAAGGATGTAAATGGTGCACCCACCGTAAACTTAACGCTTCCTGACAACTACCACAATTCATTCTTTAAATCTAATGGATTTCCAACGAACGAAATTGCGTTTTATGATCCAGATGTGCCCAAATCACCTCCCCCAACACGGACGATCGATCTCACCAAAGCAGCACTGGCGGCGACTGGCGCCCCCCCTGTCAATGGAACCTCCCGGAACTCATATATTAACCCACGGCCTCTTCAACCCATTCCCCTCACCGTCATTGCGCGGAATCCAAGATTCAGCAGACGATCATCGACTGTCCAACGGCCATAGTTACCGGATGGGCAACTTAGCTACGTCCCCCTCTGCTCCCGGTCCATCAAAACCGAGACCACCATCTGCAAGCCCCTCGCGCAATTCGCGAGGGTCCTCTCGGAGTATGCTACATCGTCGGTCTGACCCTCCGTCGGGGGAGCTGCCTCCATTGCCGCCTCCAACACAAAGTACTCCATACTCTACTCCTCTACGGCCAGCCCCCCCAACAGCACCACATGCCGCGGGCAGCATGTCCTGCCTCTGAAACACGCTCCCAACCTAAACTCCCCATCAAGTATGACGTCCCTCGTTCCCTCCGAAGGCGAAGATATGGATGCATTTCATGTCCGAAATACGTATGCTCAATTGGAAGCATCAGGCGTAAAGGGTGATGGATATGAGGAGGGTGTGGAGAGGACAAGGGCACGCGTCGGCCCAAGTCGAACAAGCCAACAGAACGCGGAAGCAGCCGTGGGTGACGGCAAGGAGAAAACCCGCGAGCTGGACCCGAGAGAAATCCAGACGTTAGCAAGCTTGGATCGGTGCGTATTCCAAACCAACCCCCACGTGGTTTTCATCCATATTTTTGTCATAGATATGGCTTCTTCACAGTCCCTTCACATGACCGACTGGTCCTCCTTACGTCTACCCCGCTGCTGAAACGATTATCTCAGAGCTCAGCCGCATCAACCGCAACGTCATCTAAGATTACATCCCTCGAGGCGTTGCCCTCTATCTCACGTCCGCCCAAAGAGGCTTCCCGTATCGCCAAGTGGACGCGGATGGTCCAGCCTCTGTCCCGGGACCAAGGCGGGAACGTAGAGACATGGCGAATCATGCCTTCCAAGGAATCCAAACTACGCTCGCGTACGTACAAGGGTATTCCTGATCGCTGGAGAGGGGCCACCTGGGAGCTTTTACTATCTCGGTTTTCCAAATTGAGCATGCGGGAGATGGCTACTTTGACTAGAGAATATCACGATGCGCTGGATAAGCCCTCGACATATGATATCCAGATTGACTTGGATGTTCCTCGCACAATTAGCGGTCATGTCATGTTCCGGACGAGATACGGAGCTGGGTATGTGGGCTGCCACCCTCCATTACCTTATGCTGACTAGACATCATAGACAACGTTCGCTCTTTCACGTCCTCCATTGCTTTTCCCTCCGGTGCGATACATGTGGATATGTCCAAGGAATGGGTCCCATTGCTGCCACGCTCCTGTGTTACTTCGAGCCCGAGCGCGTTTATGCATCCCTCGTCCGATTACACGATGCCTACTCCATGCACACCGTTTTCAGTCCAGGCTTTCCGGGCCTCCTCGAAGCTATTTACATCCAAGAGCGCATTACAGAACAAATGATGCCTAATGTATACGCCGCTTCAAAAAACACATGATATCCACCACGTCGTACGCGACAAAGTGGTACATCACACTGTTTGCTAACTCTGTGCCATTCCAGACTCAATTGAGGCTGTGGGACGTATTTTTGTTGGAGGGATACGACGTGTTTATTGCCGTCGCCGTCGCAATTGTATGGGTTTATCGCGGTGCGCTCTCTTTCTGCCGGGTTCTACCCCCAACTAAATATATTTGTGGTAGATCATATAACATCTGCATCAGCCAATTTCGAAACCATTCTATCTCTCCTTTCCTCATTCTTTGTCCCCGAAGATGAAGATATTCTTCTCGGATGGATGGAGAAGACACTTGGAGACAAGAAGCTCAGAGCCAACATAACTCAATGGCGCAACGACTGGAGAGCTCTTGTCGCTTCAGGGAAGGACGGTGCAGCATTGCTATAACACATATTATCATTATTCGTAACGTATACTTAATTTCACCCGTGCCCTCATTGCTTCCGCCTTGCTCCCATCTTCCCCTTGCCCGCCCTCTTGGTTTATCCACCTACTATACATTCTACTAACCGTGCCCTTCATTTCCTGCGTCACCTACACATGTTCCTCACACTCCCTCCTCACCTGGGTCACGAGCACCCACCCTTGTTCCCTATCGCCTCGCATGATCATCTTTATATATTTGGACATACTCATAAAGCATACATGTGTACACTGCGCAATGAATTCATCATTCCTTTGTTCGCCGCACCGCGCGTTGTGATGGTCTTGCGCACAGGGGCTGGGTTCACTCGTGCTCAACGGGTAACAAAAAATGGGGTACAGGTATTCATTCTTTCGGTTTTAATTTGTACAGACGCAACCCTAGTCTATGGAGGTATGAAGAGCAGCTGAAATATCAATAACTCTGATATATACGTTTTATTTATTTATTTCTTAAGCAAAGCGGGAGGGGTAAGGCCAGCAGATAGGCCCTTGTCGCCTGCGAAGGTAGCGCCAGTTCCAGCAAGCTCTTCTCTAAAAAGATGACACTAGTCAGAACTGGACACAGAAAATCCGGAATAACCTACTCAATGCGGAGCAGGGTATTATATTTGGCAACGCGCTCGCTTCTGGCAGGTGCTCCAGTCTTGATCTGGCCGACACCGAGCGCAACAGAAAGATCGGCGATGACAGTATTTTCGGTTTCTCCACTGCGGTGTGAGATCATGACACCCCAACCGTCAGACTGAGCAAGTTGAGCGCTAACAATCGGAAATGATAAGTGGCAGTGCTGGTCAATATGTGGGTTATACATACGCTTGGATAGACTCAGAGATTGTGCCGATTTGGTTAACCTGTCGAAATTTGGTAAAAGGCTACTGGTGTCATGGACTCGGGTATAATCACCTTCAGGAGAAGCCCGTTGCAAGCCTTCTTCTCGATAGCAGTCTTGATTCTCAGTGGGTTGGTGACTGTGAGGTCGTCGCCAACGATTTGAATGCCGCTCTGCTTAGTGAAGTGAGTCCACGCATCCCAATCATCTTGGTCGAAGGGATCTTCGATGGAAACAATTGGGTATTTCTTGACATAGCTCAGATAGAGGTCTGCAAGCTGAACACCGGTGATCCATTTGCTAGGATCCGAGTTCGGGTTTTTGAAATCCAAGTCGTATTTGCCCTCCTTATAGAACTCTGAGGAGGCGACATCGAGGGCAATTTTGATTTTCCCTTCGTATCCAGCCTTCTTGATAGCCTCAGAGAGGAGCTCGAGGGATTCATCAGCGCCTGATACGTTGGGGGCAAATCCACCCTCATCACCGACGTTGACAGCTGCCAGTGATGGGTTGTCAACTACGAAAATAAGAAACATTTTGACAACTGACCATCGATGCCGTACTTGGCGCTGATGACTTTTTTGAGGGTGTGGTAAGTCTCGGTACCAATTTTCATCGCTTCAGTGAAAGAAGTCGCTCCGGTGGGAAGAAGCATGAATTCCTGGAACGCGAGCTTGTTTCCGGCGTGGGATCCACCGTTGATAACATTGAACGCAGGGCATGGCAGAACAAAGGGGGCCTTGATACCAGCAAGGTCAGCAAGGTGCTGGTACAGGGGGACACCCTTCTCAGCAGCAGCAGCCTCAGAAACGGCGATAGAGACGCCAAGGATGGCGTTAGCTCCGAGTTTTCCCTTGTTAGAGGTACCGTCGAGCTTGATGAGGAAGTCATCAATCTCTTTTTGGGCAGTTACTTTGAGGCCTGCTTTGATCAGTTCGGGAGCAATAATGTCGTTAACGTTAGCGACGGCTTTGCTGACACCTGTTGATAAGTTTTCGCGTTAGCTTGCGAGGAGGGAGTTGGTAATATGGCGCGTACCTTTCCCAACATATGCATTCTTGTCATTGTCGCGGAGCTCGACGGCCTCGTGGATTCCGGTGGATGCACCAGATGGGACGGCGGCGCGGAAGCGGCCTGGGAAGTGGCAGAGTTGTTAGATCGGTTAAGATCATAGCTCAGCCAAATTACCTTTCCCGGTGTGAACATCGACCTCGACGGTAGGGTTACCCCGAGAGTCGAAAATCTAGACACCCCCGGGGCCTTGAACTCCCACTCGAAGGAATTACAAAAAGAACACGATACCTGACGGGCATGGATTTTTGTGATAGACATGATATGGTGGTAGTGGTTCTGTGAGAAATGGGGAGGTAGATAATCGATCGCGGTCTTAGGGTAATGATCACAATATTCCCACGGGACGATGGAGGAAAGGTGGGTAATTATCCAAGGCGCTCCGAATGTTTCCGTCCAGCCTAAGGTACTACATCCATGCGAATCCATTAGTATACTATCCAGTCCGCAAGGGTTTAGACATTCTTGCGAGCGTGTGCGATAATTAGCTGAACTCTTATATTCATTTCCAGAGCCAACCGAAGCGCTACAAGAACATAACAGAAATGTGCCTGTCGACGCCTAACGGTTAATTCCAGTGACGTGAAATGACAGTAATACGATCGTACCAGATCGCGCTTCCCCGGAATACTATCCCACTCATACTGAGGTCTTGTCTTTGGCTCGCTTCCGACCTTCACCGCGTTTGCCCACCGGCAGCGATTTAAGCAGTGCAGCCTTACTGCGGTTTTTATTCTTCACATTCGCGTTCGAGTAGAAATTTTCTGCTTTCCGCTAGGCGACACGTTGGATGGTCACTAAAACAGGATGCGAACCCAAGTAGATTGATGTACCTTATTGGTTTTCATTCGTGCTTGTTTCTTTTTTGCAGAGGGAGCATCGCTAGTGTCACCTTCTGGATCGTGTAAGCTGGTCAGTAAGGAAGATAACCCGGGTGAAAGATAACAGACCGTTATCGCTAGCAATGATGTCGTTACCGTCTTCATCAACGTTCGGAATTGGTTCTGTTATTCCTTCAAAGACATCATCCCAGGTTAACTCTTCCTCCTCCTCTGTTCATCTTCATCGATGTGCTCGCTGTCCACGGCCTCACCATCGTCTTCATCTGCCACTGCTTCGGTTTCTAGGGGCTGGATATCTTCCGCTACAAAATTGTTTTTTTGCATGATAGAGCCGAGATTTTGTGTCACCCCGCGTACTTCACCCTCGAGGTCCCCTTTGCCTTTGCCTTTCACATCGACTTTTCCCTTGTTTTTGATCTTTGATATTTTTGCTTCGGCTTTTTGAGCTCTTCCGTTCGCTCAGGTGGTGGTACGAAGAAGGGTATCCGCCCCCTGACCCAATCGCTCAGCACAATTTTTGCGACCGAGTCTAAGTCGGGTTCCCCGTGTTTTAATAGACGCCCCTTCATACGAGCGAGTTTGTCCAAGAATTCTTCAGGTGTCCAATTCTGTGAAGGGTCTTCAGGGAGTGGGACGCCATATGTGCGGGAAAGATATATAGGTTTGACTCGTTCCATTAATGCAGGAATGTGGTCGGAAGGAGTTGGAAGAGCTTCGACTCGGACGACACCTTTAAGCACAGTGGATGTTTGGGAATCATGAGCAGATGTAGGAACGATCCCAGGGCAATCAATAAGATATATCCTTCTAGTAAGTGTGATATATTGCCAACCTAGCTTTGAAATTAGTGGTGCGCCGAACTTGAATGGATGGAACGCACTTTGGTTTCGCCGGGACAGGCGCAACGCGGCAGACCTTGCCACTTTTAAGGGTGTTAATGACACTACTTTTGCCTACATTAGGGTATCCAATGAAGCCAACAGATATTTGTTTTTTATCGGAATGTAGTTGGGCAAACTGGCGAAGTAGTTGGATCAAGGAGCCTTTGCCAAAGGAATGGTTAGGGGAAGCATGGAAGGCTATTGTAGGGTAGCGTGGAGTAAGATGTTTGATATATCTGGCCTGGTTCGGGGATTAAATTGCCATGATCAAAAAGACGATGAGACGAGTGACACACTGTAACCCAATTGGGCACCAAATCGCACTTGTTGATAATGAGTACGACCTGCTTATGCGCCTTTTCTTTCTTGACGTATTCGAGGACAGATTCACATATAGTACCCAACGGATCACGGGCATCCAGAATATGAAGAATTACATCCGAAGAGTCGATGACCTTGTACAGTTCACCGTAAATTCTCCGTGAGGTACCCTTGGCATATATTGGCTCGTTGTAATCCGCATGAGTCTGAGTATCCACCAGCGAGGACGCCATGGCTCTGTATCCAGTTAGTACATATACGGGAATTATTGGGGTTGCCTCACCTATGACACCCAGGCCTGATTCATGCGCTGCTCTGCTGCCTCCTCTGCCGCCGCTGCGCCAAGTTTGCTAAGCTCTTCGAACGTTCCAGCCTCGATCCTCGCTTTCTTGCGCTGCGCCTTGGGACCAAAGGTCTCAGAAAACGGCTCGGTCTCGACTATATGGGAACGCTATGATAAGAGAATCATTTTGAGGTTCAGAGGGCGACCGGATAGCCATACCTTTCGGGTGTTCGGATTTGCGGCATCATCTAAAAGTGCCATCGGAAGCTTGTTCCGACGCAAGAGGACAGAGTAAGGATCGTTTTTCTTCTCTGAAAGACCGGTGCGGAAATGATCCAGCGCGGTTTGAGAAATAACTCTGGTATTCCCTGCGACAATAATTCAATTGTGACGATTCAAACTGTTGATCGGGATAGCCCTACCAAACCATCGTTTGTCTGGTTGAACCCGCCCCGGTTTAGTCTCGTCCTCGCCCTTTTGAAAAGCGGCAGCCTGGATAATTTTTCCATCTTTATCTCGTACGGGTTTGCCCCCGTTGAGCATCTTCAGTCGAGCGACTTGTTTCGCATTGCGGTAGAAATTCTCTCCCTTGACCTTCGCAAGGGAGACCTTAGAGGATGAGGAAGACCGTGTCTTTGTGGATGAACTAGATTTTTTGATTGGTGCCATCCTTGCGATCGGTGACCCCACCCAAGTTCCAGTTTCTAAAACAAAATTTACGATCTGATACTTCTCACGATCGCAAGACTGATCTACAAAAATGCTTCTCTTTGCATTGAGCATTGAGCAATACAACCAAGGCACAAAAACAGGAAAGACATCAAGATGTGGTATAGTATACCCCGTCAAATAATTAGATTCAAGCTTGGGTTCAGAATACATGTGTACGAGGGGAACAAATGTGCCAGTAAAAATCGACATGCCGGTCCCTATCGAATTGGTCGAACCGACACTTCCTAGACTGGAGGACCACTCTTGAAAGATCAGGACTCCAGAGAGTCACTGGCACTGTCATCGACGGTGAATGATCTACATCGCGCAGCGTGGCATTTCTTTCGTGAGGAGAGTTGGATAAAAATCAAGGGTTTATATAGCATCGGGTAATCACAGGTTCCCACGTTCACGTGCCAACGCAGACTTCCGCCGAGCAATTTTGGCCACCGTCTTTCGCCAACAGCAACTTGTTATTCTTGGAAATTGGAACTATGCTGCGGGCGTGTTTAGCACAGGGTATGTTTTGAAGTTACACCGGATTTCTGAATTATAACGCGTACGCAATAGCGTCGCGTTCCGCCCCCGCTCGTTCCATACCTCGGCTGGGATCCAAGCCGAAACCTCTCGCAAACATATTGCACGCGCAGTGAAGAAGTCCAATAACATAAAGAAGGAGGAGCGGTGGCGGCGAGAAAATGCTAATCGGCCAAGCGTAGTTCTGGGTACCAGGCCCGATGATGACACCAAATGGCAGAACTGTGACCTCGCCAAAATATTGGTAGATGAACAGGAGCTGATTTCTGGTCCCGGACTACACCCCACAGAACAGCCAGTGGGGACCGTGTATCTACCGACGCAACTGAGCTTCGGCGTTGGAGAAACCGAGAAAAGAATGCTTTTCAGGGATCTTCCGATACTGTCTGCTGAGGCATATGTGCCCGACAACACTCCTCATTATTCTTCATCATTCCTGGAATCAAAACATTCCGAGGGCACACAGCGGGAGTTGTTCAAAGCCAACGCGTTCGCCAAAGTTCTCGACCTCCGCAACGCGAGCGCCGGGGGAATTGCCTATGAAAATCGCCGGCGAATCATTCTCGCATTTTCTGAGCCCGCGAACCCATTTGACCCAGGGCGGTCCGAGGTGCAAGGTAAATCCCTTCATTATAATATTTATGTCTGCTGAACAAGCGCCTTATTAGCCGCACTCCTCACTTATAAAATTCGAAATCTCTGGACCCATCTTACAAACTTCAAGAGAGATATTGGCAATCGCAGGGGCCTTCGTCACCTGGTACACCAAAGGGCCAAGGTCCTAAAATACTTGAAACGCCTCGACCGTGACCGCTACGAAACAGTTCTGGAACGCTTAGCCTTGGAGCCAGAAAGCGTGGAGGGAGAGCTGGTTGTATAATTTGCCTCGCTTGCTTACTCTCAATCCATTATTGTGGTCAGTCCCTCGAGCCCCAGACGCTTGGAATTTGTGCATTGGAACTCTGGCATGTTAACATCGGTACTAAATACCAAATATCGGCTACATGGCCCCGGGGATTATATACGATAGAGATACAATAATGGCACCCAAGAGAGGACCTCATTAAGGATTTCGTAAGTGGACTTATGTGAAACGAGGAGAATTATGCTGTTGATGATTTAAGTGGGAAACGAACGAACGTCCCAACCGGTAGACGATCATTAATGGGGGAAGCTCCATATTGTATGTAATAATGCCTGTTTAATTCGGGCTCCTCAATATCATGGCTGAGAAACATGATCAGCGAGCGAGGGATAGAGCAAACTATCAACGCACCGGGTCAAGTGCTCCAGCATAAGAGTTAGGCTGGTCGCTTCGCGCTCCTCAGGCAAATCGCGGCACTGGACGCAAAGATAAATTTTGGGGACCTTAGGGGTTTTTGCAGTGCTCGAATGGCGGCGCATAAGATCGGCAAACGATGCTATTCCCAATTCAGGCTCTAAAGTGATATCTGGTTCTTCCTCCGTGCGAGAGCTTTCTGCCTCTGCTGCCGTCATTGTTGTGAAAGGGGTGGTTGCGCTAAGCGAGTGATTTTCGGCGTGATGTTTGATCTTGAGAATAGCACCGTGTTATTCGCTGGTTAAATAAGAAACGAAGGATAAATACCATATCTCGCCATCCAAATACAGGGGAGATAGAGCTCCGGGAATATTTCAGGCAATCACGACATGCAAAGTACGTGTCAAGAGTGTCCATCTGTTGTACTGTTGCAGTTTTGGGGTCCTGACCAGCCGCTCGAATAACAGCAGCTGCGCGCTCGCTGAGAACCTTGTCGAGGTAGAGGTATTTGCTAGACCATTTGGTACGGTTTCTTGAATGGTAAAGGAGCCGTGTGGAATCATCCTTCTGCGAGGCAGTATATGGAGAAAACCAAAGACTATGTTGCGCACGTGTCAAACAGGTGTGTCCCAAAACACCTGGGTAAAATAATAGGTTAACATCGAGGCATCCAAAGTCGGAATCGTCTGAGTTATCGCTGTAATCGCTGAACCCGGCATAATCGTTGCGGCAACCGCGACACTGAAAGACGGTTGTGGCAAGATTTAATTTGGTCTGGAACTCATCTTCAGACATGCTTGGGATGTCATCATCGTCCTCCCAGTCGCCGTAGTCAGGGCAACCCATGGGCATGAATATTTGACTAAACTTCCGCGATTCGATAGTGACGTTAAGTCGTTGGTGTACGTCACGCTTCCAGTCTTCGATCATGGTGGGTAACGTGGACACGATATCACTGAAGCTGGCTTCAGTAACCTCGACCTCAGAGGGCTTTTCGAGTATCGCTTTTACAGGTGGAAAATCGCAGAAGTCAACGGGCTCCGGCAGGAGCTCGGTGCACGGTAAACGACCATTCTTGTAAGCCCGGAGAATTTTAATCGCTGTGCGTTTGCGCTCAATAACAAGAGCGGCATGCTCGCGACGAAGCCTTTCTCCGCGCATCTTTTGCATGAATTCTAACATTGGTTGTTCGATATTTTTCCACACTATGAGAATAAATCAAGATGCAGACCGGATAAGGAATCAATGCAACCTACCACGGTCGGTAAGACGAGCGGGTTTATTGACGAGCTTGTGTTCTTCCAAGCACTCAGGGTATTGGATACTTTCGATCTCGAAGCCCCACCCCAGGTCTGTTAACTTGGAAATGATACTACCGGGTCATCAGGAAGGGTATCATTTTCACCGAGAGGTGGCACGTACGCTGCTCGCCTGTCATCCCTCATCCGCTGAAGTTCAATACTTCGGTCTTGTGTTTGTTCCTTGGCCCATATCTCGCACAGAACAGCGTGCTGGACAACATATAAAACATAAATCAGAGCAACGTATCCAATACCTACCTTCGATACCGCTTGTAAATATTGCCCCCGTTGCGCAACAAAGGCACTTCGTTCTTCCTCTCCTTTGAGAGCTTCATACTGGGCACGTACCTTTTCGAAGTCTTGGTGGAGATATTCTCGCCGGTATCTTTCTGCAAACGTGTAAATTCATTGATGGTAAAAGTATCCTAAGCACCATACTAGCTGGACGGTGCGGGATTAATGTCTCCACAATATTGAGGTGGTGAACATCGCGCATGCTATACAGGATGTATTTCATCAGATATCCTATCTCTAGTTTGGTGGACTTACTGTTCCTTCGCGCACTTGCCGCATATTCGAACACGAAGCTTCCACTCGGCATTCCTGACACCAGTTGTAAAACAGAACTATGTTTGGGTTAATTAACGGTTCCGCGGAAATCATGTTAAATTTGTACATGGCAGTGCGGGTCGAAGACAAGGTTGACCCATTGGGGCTCAGTCATTTCTGGAGGACAAGGTGGTAGGCCAGGGATACTCTCCAGCGCGGACCTCCAAACGGTGGTTGATGAGCGATGCATCAACATTCTTCTAAATTCCTTTGTCATGCGCGCAAGCTTCAACAGTTCGTACGGTCTGAGGCGACCAAAAATCTATGAGGAAAGAATAAGCGCGGAGAAGGGACCACAAGCGATGAGTTTTCTTACCTCAAAAAGAACATCAATTGGAAGATCAAGTAATCCAGCAAGTCTCCCGAGCTTTCCTTTCCCTTTCCTTGATTGCTCTCGCAGTATCAGAGTACTTGAAATTCCTTCATCTCTGACGTCGTTGGGTGGCTCGACATCGATACCTGATCCCTCGGATTTGCGTTTTTTCTTGGGTGGGGACACAATCTTTTCGGAACTAGCTCCGGATCTCGTTTTCATAGCGCATAGACGAAACTAATGGGTAAGGGGACGATGGTGGAGGTTTTAAGACAAGATACGGATGACGGAGCGGAGGCGGGCCTTGCCCAACCCTTAATGCATGCACATGACCTATTGTTTTATCTCAACCCATTCAATTTAGATCAGAGTCACGGTTCATTAAAAATTATCATCCCTAGCTTTGGCTTTGTGCGCGATGGTCTCCATTTCTCAAATCGCGGAATGTCTATCTTCTACATTGAGCCCGAATACCAACATTAGGATCGCGGCAGAATTGAAATTGGCGGAATATTTGGTGTCACCAGGTCCGTCCATTTCAAACCTGTATACATGGATAATCACTTACTGTTGTTCAACAGACGCTGGCTTAGCATTATCTCAACTTGTGCTATCCCAGCAGACCGAGATATCCCTCCGTCAGATAAGCTAATCGCGTTCTGGTGCAGGTATACCATATCTCAACTTTATTTCTAACCAGCACTCGGCGACCATTATCCTACGGAAGTACGTGACAGAAAGATGGTCTCCAGTCTTCCCTACTTTTAGAGGATCCGCTCCACCAGTCGAGGTGTGTGAACCTCATAAATTCGTGTCGTCTTTAAGGATTCTGACTATTTCATAGATCAAGTCTCAAATACGGTTGGCTGTATTCCACGGCCTCTCCGACCCCGATCGGAAAATCCGCACTCTCTGTGTAAGTATTCCTTCAAACTTGCCAACTAAACTGTCATCTCATACCCTTATGATATAGGCACATGTCTTATCTTCGATGGCGCACTGTGACTGGCCCGACGAATATCCTGAGCTATTGAAATCACTCATTGGTCTCTTATCGTCCAATTCGCCGGAATCGGTGCATGGGGCGATGCAAGTCTTTACCGAATTTATCAAGTCCGATTTGACGGAAGATCAAATACTTCCCGTTCTCCGTGAACTGCTACCTGTCCTCCTTGCTATTTTGGGTTCGCCTGAGGTATTACTTGACATACAGTTTGTATTCTCAGTTTAACTCACTCGCTGGCGTTTAGGCCCACACAGCCCCTACTCGTGCCCGGACGGTATCAGTCTTCCGCCAATGCATCACTGCCCTGTTTATGGTCAAGGATCAACATCCTCAAGCGGTCAAGGAAGCCATTGCATCTGTGCTTCCTGTCTGGTTAGAGGCATTTAAAGTTCTCTTAAATATGGACCCACAACAGGATGTCGCCAATACGGGGAATTGGGATGGTTTGACGGTGCGGACACAAATATTCAAGGTACATGCTCACATAAAACATTTCCCAACCGTTTACTTCAGCTTGTGACCCTTAGACCCTGGATACCGTTCATACTTCATTCCCTCGAGCTCTGACGCCATACCTCAGGGACTTTTTAACATCATCTCTCAACCACCTTCAGGCGCTTTATCCAACCTTCAACCACTACTACTTATCTTCAATAGACAGCATCCCGCGCTCATCGGAGGATGAATCTATCGAACTACCTCAACTCATTTGCCCAATCACTGACTTTGTAGCGGCCGTCACCCGGGGCGGCAAGGCGAAAGACTGGTTCGAAACAGAGAACCTCACGAATCTAATTTTGGCTGTGTTCAACTTCGTGCAGATGACAAATGAAGATGTACGTCGGTGCGCAATATGCAGTAGGCATCTTGTTAAACGTACTTGAAGGAAGACACATGGACCACCAATGCAAATGCTTTCGTTGCACAGGAGGAGGATGAGACCTTAACGTACAGCATTCGGGTAGCAGGATTTGATCTGCTTGGGGTAAGCTATCTCTACATATCATACGTGTTATTTACGAGCTCTCTCAGTGTCTTGTTGATCGAACTCCAGCTCAAACCGTAACCCAGTTCCAATCCACCATTCAGCACGTCGTTCAATCGTCGCAGCAGTCTCGGGATTCCGGAAATAATGACTGGTAAGATCAATGTCCATCCTGGCGCCCTTGATAATTGTGTAGGTGGAGACCCTTAGAAGCAGCATTAGCGGCCATTGGTTCTCAAGCCGAGGCAATAATGGATTGCATAGAAGACGAACAAGATTCTGGTCGTGCAAAACCAATTGATATTGAACATCTACTAAGCGATGTTATCCCCTCTTTGCTCGGCCTCTCAGGTAACGGGATTCGCTTTGTATTTTGTTGTGCTACATTAAATTTGACACCATCACAGAGTTTCCCTTCCTCCAGGGAAGAGGCTTCGTATTCGCCAGCCAATACACAAAACTTCTTCCGTTGCAGCTGTCAGGCCGGTACCTTGATGCTGCAGTGCAGGTTATCGAGGCCACCGAGGCCGGGATCCCCGTAAAAATATCAGCCGTCAAAGCGATCCATAAGTGTGTCGTAATTTTAATTTCGCGTTAGGCCTAACGATTGCTTAGTTTCTGCCAAGGCGGAGACGACTCTGCATTAACGCCGTTCGTTGTGCGCATCACAAAGGACTTGGGCCCATTTCTAATGATGACTTCGGATGATACTCTATCCCTTGTCCTAGAGACTTTGTCGGTCGTTCTGGAGGTCGAACAAGGCAAATGGCTAACCGTCGAGCTGGCGGACACGTTAGTACTCGCGGTGTTAGATATATGGCATAAAAATAACAAAGGTACTAATTCATCACATATCACCGGATTACACCTGGCTCAACTTTTTCCAGATCCCATATTTCTCTCGATCTTGACAGATATTTTGGAATCTCTTGCATCATCGTCGGTCCCCGGACTATACGAAACAGTTGTCAAACAAGCATTACCTGCATTGAACAACGCGTTAGGGAGCGCCACCACACAGGAGTCATGGATCGCCTCGTCCGCAATCGAGCTTGTCAGTAGTCTGGTGAAAGGGTCACCGGACGGCGGCCTAGGCGATGGTTTCTTCGCGCTAATAGCGCCAAATCTATTTAAATGCCTCGGGGAAGCGGAGGATCGAGATATTCTGCAGGTACTTGACATCTGCCATTCTGCTTTCCGTGTTTAAATTTTACTCGCTCTAGAATGGTATCGCATGCCTCACTTTGGTTATCCGAAAAGATTGCAATCAACTTATTTCATGGCGTGACGCGGAAGGGAGGAGCGGTCTGGATTATGTCCTCAAACTTGTTGCGAAATTATTGGAGAATCAGGACGAGTCGGGAGGGCTTGTTATCGGTGACTTAATTATCCATCTCCTCCGCAGGGCTGGTGAGGCAGTCCTTCCTGTACTGCCCCAGCTGCTGCAAGCCATGGTAGCACGGATGATGACAGCTAAAACGGCTACATTCCTACAGGTATTGTCGAATCAACCAAGAATAAAAGTAATCACTAATACTGTGTTTTTTGTTGCTAGAGCCTCATCATCCCATTCGCCTTTCTTGTCAATCATCAACGGGATACCGTGCTCTCACTCCTGGAAACAACCACTGTCCAAAATCGATCGGGCTTGGATGTGCTCATCCAAACGTGGTGTGAGAATGCAGAAACATTCCAAGGTTTCTGGCCTGCCCGCATCAGTACCATGGGACTATCGCAGCTGTTTGCTGCAGAGCGCCCATCCTTGCAAAATTTAATGGTAAAAGGAGATATTATCGTGAAGCCTGAGACGAAGAATGGTGAGCCAGCCCTGACTGTTTTTCGCTTCGTTTTCGTGCTCAATGTTCGCAAGTCATCATGACGCGGTCGCGCACGAAAACGAGTACGCATCTAGATCCACGTCGAGATATTTTCTGATGCACGGTATACGTATTACAGCCCCACACGAGTTCACCTCGATACCGTTCCCGGTGAAGGCCCTAAAAATCCTCCTCCGTGATGTACACTCGGGGGGCGAGGCAGCCACATTCGCTGCGCAAGGCGATACCTATGACGTGGATTCCGATGATGGTGTACGTATATTTTGTTGCTCCTCTAGCACATGTTCACGTTGCTCAGGATGAGGACTGGACCGAAGAGGAAAAAGCAAACCAAGGGTTCAAGGAGGACGAATTTGCATTCTTGTCTGAAATGATTGGCCCGAAGGGCATGGCATTTGATAACGACGACGTACTCGATGAAAGTGATGATGAAGATCTCAAGAACGACCCTATCTCCCAGATGGATATGCAGGTAGGTGATCAATTATTTCTGCTGTGAATCGCCTAACAATGTCACTCCGAAGGCGCACTTGGTCTCATTCTTCCGTGAGTGTGCCGCGCGAAACACGGGCAACTTTGCGGCAGTGGTCGAGCAGTTATCCGCAGAAGAAATGGTTGTTATTAGACAAGCTGTAAAAGGGCAGTAAACCCTCTATAATAATGTTCCCTGTCTACCACGAGCGATACACTTTAGCTGAATCCTGACATATGAGAGTGTGATAAAATCAAGAATATAATAAATAGAGGGAACTATTTCAAAAACCTTCCTTGCCCAAATCCCACTCCCTCACAGAACCCCGTTTTTTATACTCAATCTCCATAATACTAACACCTTCTCCACCCCACCTGTCACTGACACCCGACGATGTCCCAGGCTTCCTATCCTTCAGCTTCTCACTTGTCAAACCCAATCTCTCCATCCTCTTCTTCTCTTCCTTATCTTCTCTGCGAATTTTGATCAACTCCAGCATGGCATCCCAACCTTCAAATTCAGCATTGTTGATTAGACCTGTTGCAGGGACTTTGGGGGCTGCGAGCGGGGCCACATCAAGTCGGGGGTCATATGATTCCTCGAAGTACTTATCCATTTTGGATGGAAGCTGCACCGCAGGGTCGGGTCCAGGTGTTGGAGAACGGGATGGGGAGCAGGACATAGTTTGAGTGTTGGCAGTCGCAGAAGACGAGCCAGCTTTGTGCCGCTTGGAGGATAATACCCGCTCTGGCAGGGCTGGTGGGGTCGGCTTATCGTCGTCCTGGTGGGGTTCGAAAGGGCTGGCTCGTTTACTATAAGTTTCATCAGGACTTGGTGATCGGAGTCGCTTCTTGGAACTCGAGTGCTTTAGGGAGTGGGCTGGTGACGGCGAACGAAGCCGCTGTTCGGGAGATAGCGAGCGGGAGGGTCGTCGTGACCTATGAGAGCGATGATGGTGGCGATGATGGTGGCGTCGGTGTCGGGAAGAGCCTTCAACCGAAACACTATCTCCAACGGGGGAGCGACTGCGAGAGTGATGGGGGGAAGAATGTGAAGATGACCTCTTGTGTTCTGAACGCCCATGGCGCTTCTCCGAATGGCGTCCACTACTTTTGTGTCGGCCATGTGAGTGAGCTCGCCTCGATGACCGATGACCTTCGTGTCGTCGAGATGAAGAACCGGTTTCATGAGCGTGGGACCGCTTGTCATCCTTATCTTTTCGATGCTCTCTTGAGCGTGATCTCGAAGGAGACCTTCGACGCCTGGACCTCCAAGTATCCTGGTCATCGTCCTCTTCTTCCTCGTAGCTCTCCCATTTCTTGCGCTTTCGTGACCTATCGGCGGTTTTTCCGTCCCATCTGTCCCAGCATTCATCCTCGCTTCCCCGTGCCCTCCTGTGACCAGACCTCCTGAGCCTTTCTGCCGCAGCTGCCTCTTCTGCCCGGGCTCTTCTCTCCCTCCTTTCTTGCTCTTCTCTTCACGTTTGACCTCCTGTGCAGCCTGAGCTTGAGCCCGTAATATCGTCTTGTTGTGGTCATCAGTGCTACGAATGATGTTGGACAAGAACCGCTTGTTTGTCCTGGGTGCATTACTATCTGACCTGACGATAGTGTAATCAGATACAACCCAAAATACATAGTTGATTAGAAACTAGCCACGCACATTCCGTTTGTTGGAAGATAGGCGCGGATACCATGTTCGCCGTAGCGCTCGGCTTTCTTCTTGGCCTCTTTCAGAATGAGCTCAGCTACATGCCGATCGAGGTCGCTGTCTGTAACGGTGTTCGAGACGGACGATCCCATGGAGGCGCGGACTAGATTTGACACGACGGAGGACAGCGACGAAGACATTGAAATTGTGGTAGATGGGCGTCTTCAAGGCTCCTTCGGGGTTGCTGGCTGCTTATGTTAGTCATAAATAAAGGTCAAGTCACGTTGCCACCATTCACTCAGTCCGTCATTCAAGACATATCGTTGATCTACAAAGCCTTGACTTGCAAAGTTCTACTTGCCTACTCCCCGCAAATTACAGTGGACTTGTTTCAGCAACCTGCGCCCTAGCCGGATTGGAAATTTATTTCCCATACCCTGGACTCCACTGCGAACGTGAAAGGCTGGCACCTGCCTCCCAACTCCTACCATAAGTGACTTGGCAGGACCAAGTTCCAACCACACGCCTGCAGGCCTGCGATATAACGTATCCTTGCAGTTCATTGATATTTCTACATATATTCAAATCGTATTTGTGCGAGGGTCGCCTTCCGTGGGTCTTTTATCATTCTGCACTCGCCAAATGACTCGTGTTTTTTTATTTATATTATCGTGGCTCTCTTTCTCGTTCAATGCTGTTGCAAGAAACTTCCGGAACCTAAATTGTTCACTATTCGTTGTCACTCCTGCAGGCAGAATTGAGCTTTGATCCAAAAACTGCAAAGGCCAGAACCTTGATTGTTTCTTATCATGAGAATCACGATCACGACCGTTTTGTTTTGAGCTGCTAGAACCGGAACGGTATTGTCGTCTATATATAAGTATCCCACATGCAAGGAAAAAAACGACCGAAGCCAGTCCAAAATGACTCAAAAATGCGGTGGTCTGTCATTGATCGGTATCAAAATGAATCTCAACTTTCATCCACCGATCAACGTCTCAGCCGCTGAGGCTACATGTGATGCATGCCCTAAGGTGTCCTGTTTGCCGCGAAGACTAGGCTAGATCGGCGAGGGATGCTGGTGAATTAAGACTATTCAAGCTCTAGGTCAGCCCCAGCGCAGTGTGTAATGGGTTACACGCCTCCTTTTCCACCTTCAGGAATAATCTTGGGGATGTTGCGCAGGATACGTAGGTGTCTCGGCGCCGCAACAGCCACGTTGGGCTCCCACCGTAGCACCTCGTCGTCCTGAATTGCTCAAATACATAGCTTCCCTTCAATTCCTCGCCCACCCGTGGGTCCTCGCAATGTTGGTTCAAGGTCCCCAACACCTGCAGGAACATATGCTTTTTCGCATCGAACCGGAGCTCTACGTGTCGGAGCTCATGGCACAGCTCTTGGGGATCAACGACCAATCGGGTGATACGCGGGCACTTCTGCAGCCAGTCGCATGCAGTAGGCACACTGACGTTGCAAATGAGGATGAGATCTATGAGTAAAATTTCTAGTCGCACAAGGGCATGGTTCCGTCGAGAAGGCGTTCTGATCCAGGGGGATTGCAGCGGGTGACGTGCCGAGACAGCCGACGTTAAGTGGGTCATGGTCGTCAATATGAAAACCGTGAGATGCCATAGTACGGTGGTATAGGCGTGTAGGCTTGAGTGGGGAGATATGTTGTAGATTGAGTGACGTACGTGGTAAATCAATCCCGGATCGTGCATAGGACAACATAGAAGAGATTCTGCGGACAGCCGAGTAATATGTGTCGCAGCATAAGCGGGACCACCGCAGTGGCCATGTCCGCGGATAGCAAGGCCGAGAAAGTAAGTAACATGATATTAGTGCCTTCAGTACGGACAACACCTATTGGGGGTGGAAGTAAGCATGTAGGGTGCCGTGAGTGAGAGATGATCGCGTCCGAACTCCCAGTCTCCGAGTCTGCCGCATATCATGGACGACCCGCCGTAAACCTGCTTGAATCATACGCCCAGCCGGCGCGGGAACGATCCATGCGCGGTTTCCGCCGATCACGCACGCACAACGGACAAAACCATACTGGCTTGTTCACAATCATGTTCATGAGTTCTCCGGGTACCGTTATTCGTCCCAGCAGCAGGATATCGATCCCCGCCCTGAGGTCAAGCTCCGAGGGGTGGAAGAAGCGGCCCAGGGCGCCGTCAATCAAGGGTCACCGTGAAACGGCCGCTGGAGTCGTTCTAGCTGTGCGAAGATATCGAGAATATAGTTGTCTACCATAATGCGATATCTGAGCCGAAGTTTAGGGGTAAATAAGGGGCCCGCGCGCTCCCGACGACACGTCCGGTTGGGATGTTTCGCAAGGGAAGCAAGGTGGTGTAATTTGTTACTGCAAATTGTGAAAGCCCGGGGCCTGTGTGAGAACCTCTGCTCGTTGGTCGGCAATGGCAAACACAAGCCCGGGTTTTAGTCCGACCGTTTCGAGTTCAATTGGAGTTGATCTTGGTCAACACCGGCCCGCGTTTTTCCATTAGAGCGCTCTGTTCAGTATCCAACATGGCCCGGGCAATAAATTGACCAATACTTAAATCTGTCCTAAACCCATATATGCATTTTAAATTCAACAGTATGTAATGAAATAACGATTGAACCCAGCTATGCAAGCACGGCGGTGCGAAACTAATAATAGACATCCAGAATAAATAACGGGATCCCTCTTGACCGACGTCATGACGAATCCAAGCTGTCTGCTCCGAGGGGATCTGTTGCCAACGCGAAGTGATAAATACTAAGCGTTAATCAAATGTGCAATGAGATCGGCGAGGTCGATGGTAGATTGGTGTTTTTCGTAGCCCCGCCAGTGCTCCGGCGCACGGCACGGCACGGATTACATGCCCCGATTCACACTTTCAGGCATAACCCGAGGGAAACTGCGTGGAATACCTGCATGCTTTGCTGTAAAAGGCACGTTGGACTCCCACCTCGTTGCCCTGGATTGCTCAAACACGTATCTCCCCTTCGACACCTCGTTTACCCGTGGGACCTCGTGATGCTGATCCAGGATCTCCACCACTCGCAGGCACGGGTGGGTGTGGGCGATCGCATCGAGCAGGAGTTCGAGATGCCCTGCTTTGACGTGCGGCTTGTAGTACGCTAGCTGATCCATAACCAATCGGGTAATGCGCGGGAAATTCTGCAACCAGGCGCATGCGATAGGTATATTGATATTGTAAATGAGGGCGGGGTCTATAACCAATTCTACCACTTGCATGAGCGGATGATTACCTTCGGTGGGATTAATGAGTTGGACCCCGGGGGCCACCCGGAGTGCGGCGAACGCCACGTCCAGAGACACAGCTGGCGTGAGGCGTAGGGTGTCCAATATAGTCAAGATATGGGAGAGCTCGAGAATATGAAAATTCCGCTGTTTCGCAGAATGGTGCATGCATATAGATCTGAGCTGGGGCGTGTTCATAGTCTGGATGACGTGAATGATGAACCCAGGATCCGCACGAAGTGAGTAGAGGTTTGGGAGGTTCGGGAGCGAGATTTTTCCCATATCCCACATGCATTCAATAACAGTAAGCCTAGTAATATTGATCGCCGCAGCAAACACAAGCGGGAGCACCGCAGCGGCCACATCCGCGGGAAGCTCAACGGAGAAGGTGAGCGAGGTGATACTAGACGCCTGTATGACGGACAGTGTCCAGGGAGAACAGGGCGGGAGAAGCAGGATGGGAGAGCATATGTAGAATGCTGTAACCGAGGCAGCTCGGGAAGCTTGAGGCGACAGCTGGATGACAGGTGCTTGCGACCCCTGTTTACGATCGCGTCTGAATTCCCAGTCCCTTCCGCACATCGTGAGAGGCGGGCGGTTTCCGAACCCTCGCGACACTGCCTGGACAACGCGCCGCAACCCCGACCGGTGCGGGAAGAAGGTATACGCGCTTGTCATATGATGGCTGCCAGCGATACGGATGGAGCCGCAGGACTTGCTCACAATCGTGTTTATGAGGTCTCCGAATATCGCAACCCACTTCAGAAGCAGGTTATCCTTTCCTGAGGTATACTTTTCCAAGGGACCGAAAAATAGGACGACTTCACTGATGGAAGGCTGTCGCGAAAAAAACCGCTGGAGCCGTTCCAGTTGTCTGAAGAGGTTACGCGCTGTGATATCAACGAAGAACCTCCGCGCTGGAACTGGAGGGTAAATGAGGAGCCCGGAAAGGACATCCACAAGGCTTCCATCCAAAGGTATCCTGCACAATGCATTGGGATCTGTGTATGTGAGACCATGGTTCGCGAAAAATATTGGCAGGGAGCTCTGGTTGAGGCGTTTCGAAAGTAGGGCAAGGGAGTACAATTCGTTGTTCAAGTTATCGAAACCTAGGATCTGTATGAGTACCTCATTGGGCAGGTCGAGGAGCGAGGCAGGCATATTTCCAATATCAGACTTTGTGACTGACCAAGGTAAACTTGAAGGTCGTTTGTCAAAAAAACAAGCGCCGGCCTGCCATGTGCATGATCGCCCACTGCAGCCCTGACTGCCTGACTGACCGGGAGTCACCACACCCGGACTGGGACCCTGAGTTTGGCTTCGTTTGCCATATGCAGAGTCCAAACCATTGGGCTACCCGCCCCTCCAAACTAATTATCAGCCTACTGACTTGCTTCCGCTGATAGAAAGGCCAAAATCCGATCAATTCAGGATGAAGCTACATAATTTCTTAATAGATAAAACAAATCAATAGTTTACGGTAGGATATGTATAGGGCAATCATATGTCATTTTCATCTTCTTTGGTCCCATATGGACCGTCCGTTATTCGTTGTTCATTGGAGCGAATATGGCGTGGCAACATTGCACGGCGAAATCAAAATGGAGGCAAAAATCCGGGAGCTGGTGGATATATCCGCGTCTCCCGCCCTCAAACCTTGAGTAATCAATCCGAAAATAGAGTTGGGTGGCGATAAGCGTTATGGATTAGGTGGGATGAGGTAAGGCGGGCATCAAAAAAGGCGTGGGGACGAATGCAAGGGGCACAAGGGTAGGTAGAGAAGCAGTGGGCGTAAATGGTTGAGATGTCGAAAGGGGATGCGGTAGATGATACAGTAATGAATTGGTTGGTTCGTAAGATCGTAAAATTCGGGGTCGTTGGATTGCAGGTAGGAGGGTCGTATCGTCGTGTCGAAGTTCGCAAGCGCAAGGCAAAGGGCTAATCGCGCATGAGATTTAAAGTCGCCGTGGATTTCACGCGAGGATAAGTTTCAAAGAGAACAGGGTCACCCCGCTATGAGATGAGCGGGCGCGCGTCAGTCATGTGAAATTCTGGATGTGATGTATCGAAATCTGCTTACCATCATTGAGCGAAATAGTGCTATGTCGTGTGTGATTCGCAAGGTGATACCCCGGAATGCACAAGCAATCTTGAGCGCTGGCAGTTGCGTGTGTGCCTCACCACCAGCCCACACGTGCACGGAAATAACTGAAAGGGATGGTCGCGTTTTGATGGTTTCCAGGACGGGTTGCAGCGCGGTATCCTTGTCGATGCTAAATGCTAGATGCTGTAATGTACTCGGCAATTTCCTATAAATCAATGGCGATGTCCACGGGTGCTCTAGTTTGATCTCCTGCAGCCGCGTGCATTTGTGAATGGCCGACACATGCTCCTGTAATTGGCAAGCAGGAAGCGAAAGGGAGGAGAGGGATTGGCTGTGCGATGCAACCAAGAAATCAAGGAAATGGGCAGGAGGCTCCCTCTCTAGTTCAAGGACGCGGAGGGTCTGAGCCGAATTATGGAGAAGCCACTTCATGAAATCTATCGACGGCGGGGTTTGGAAATTAACCCGTAACTGTTCAAGCGAGCATGGAAAAGGCTGGTGAGTGATGGAAGGGAGTTGGGGTGGGGTACCACTAATTGTCAGGGACTTGAGAGTGGTCCAAACATCCAAGAGCTGAATGATCGAACTCTGATTCTCGGACCAATTATCGAAGCGAAGTGCGGTGATGTTGGGCCCAGACCTGAGCGAGGCGAGTGTGCTCTGATCGAAAAGGGGAGCTGGCCGTCGCATGCGAGCCAAATCCGGAGCACCGACGACATCCTCTCCAGGCGTTGCACAGCCATACAGTGCCAGATCGAGTTCATACAAACGAGGACAAAGGAGCACAGCGCGGGCAAACGATGACTCCGGGAGGCTAAAGGGCTGGTTATTGTCCATGATGACCCTCAAGCGCACCACTGAATCTCCGAGGGCGCGGCCACGTTCAGTGGAACGGTCAACGGCCGCTTGGAATGCATTGCAGGCTGGACCTGATCGAAGAGTTACGCGAGTGAATAGGAGCTTCTGCACTGGCAGGGACCACCGCTTGCACACGAGAGAACAATCCTGAAGGAGCCGGTCGTTGGGCTCAAGCGCATCTGTGTAATACGCGGCTTCAACGATGGCAAGAACGAGTTCAAGGGGAAGCTGCGGGACACGCGACGGCGCGCGTTGGGGCCTCGAGGTAAGCTCGGCGGGCTGATGGCGGGGCACAATGAATGAAATGGAGAGAAGTTTGGACAGATGAAAAGGAATACGTGAAGGGGAATGTCCGGCGTTAAGGAAACCCATGGTGGTGGAAGGCAAAACGGCCAGCGGGGGGGGGGGGGAAATGGAATACGCAGCGCCAGGCTGTGAACGGTATTTATACAAAGTCTATGTCGAGTCGAAACCAATTCAACCCATAGCCTGAGTTCGTTCCGTCTGTAGATCTCAGATTTGAAACAACAAAAGGTGCCAGATAATTACATCGATCGTGGGAATATCCGGGCTATCGGTCCATACCTGCTTTTTTCTCCCACCGACAGCGATCGAGTCAGCTCGGTGAGCAGGTCCGTGGCATTTATTATTGTCCCTCCCAGTCCGGTGCGTCATAGGTAGGGCAGCTTTCCACCTTTTGTCTTGCTATCGATATCGACCACGGAGCACATCCACTCCACCCGGATCTTACGTCTTTCCCCCTGTGGTGTTTTTACGAAAGCTTTTACTCGACAGCAATGGCGAGGATACACATCATTTTGCAACTGCCATATCATATTGCAGTGAACATTGACACCAGCATTTTGCGAGGTACCAACTGTTTCAACGCAGCACTTGATGCATGATGATTGGCCCGTCCTGACTCCTTGTTGTTATGTTACCTCCTCAAAAGGCAATGCATCCCGCCGAGCTGCCGTGAGAACACCTGGCAGCAACCCAATCGAGTCAGTTCACTAATCCGGACGGAAATCAGCTAAACTCGGCCAGTGTGGTTAGGGAAGCTAAAATTAAAATAAATCTTGGACAGCACAACATTCCGGCAACTTGTATGTATAAGAGATGATTGCTGCGGGCGATGGCGAGCGACGGGCTTCCGTCATCACAGCATTTTTTCTCAGTCCGGGCCACCATCGGCGAGGTAACATCTCCTGGGTTTTGCTGTAAAATTGTATAACAATGTATTGGTATCTCCGGGGGTCCTGGTCTTCCAAGCGTTCCTTTAACCTCATGGCAGACTGACCTTCGAATGGTATGCCTCCATCCTCCTCGGACGCTTTTGCCGTAACTTGTATAGATATTCCCAGTCATATTATTACCATCTTCAGAGGATACGGGGCACCCTCAAGCTTTCAAACAAGCTAAGTTGTTTCCTCTTCGCCCTTAATTGATTCTAGGATATGGTCTGATGCCCGCGATGGTGCGCCGGGTAGTCTAACGCATACCCGTCGCGATCTACCTTTATACTCATAGATTTGACAAAATCTTGCATCGGCCATGTCAGTAGGCTCCCATCTTACCTCATCCATTTCACATCGCGGGTTTGAATCATCCGCATTTTCGCATTGACTAAGAAAATGAATGCCGCCTCACGACTCAGCGTTGTACGTTGACTGTTTGCCCAGAGACCACTCATTTTACATGTGCTTCCCTTTCCCAGGTGAACTCCACATTGCGCCCGTCACCCAAATTATCTCCTCGACATCTGTAAGCGGGACCATGTGCAACCCTGCTTCTCAGGGCATCAGACCCGTCATTTCCCACTGGGCGCGCCGTACCCGTCCGTAAGAGAACACACCAATGTCGACATTCACCATACGTCGATGCCAGTTGCCATGAAATCCCTACCCCTGACTCAGGAGACCGCGATGTTGGCGCGAAGGATACCGGCGCTTATCTCTCCATGCTCTTGGCCCCCTCTATCAACGCAGATGCGACTTGCGGGTGCCGAATTCGTCTTATTGCTGGCGGCGTTCTCTTTTTCATTTCTCTCAAAATATGTGTTCCACCATCAATCACTTCATCGTCGCCCCAAATCCTGAGATGATACCTGGCCGTTGCGAGCCATTCCAAACCAGCTTCCATGATCCACGCACAAGCCACGGGGGGCCATCAGCAACCGTATCGCCGAGACAAATCAAAGTGAGACGCAACTGCGTTCAATTCTATCATACAAGCGTCTCTCTGATCCTCACCAGGAATCGGCGTGTTTGGATTCTAACCACGTTACAAAGAAAGCCCACTTTGGGGTAATAGCCACATTAATCTTAATCTTGTTACCTCAGAATCCCCGGACGTCAGCAACGGGGCGCCGCATGAGTGTTTGAGTCTGAACGTGTCTATTTAAGCAAATTATTCATATCAATCAGGGAGAAGGTAATAACTTGGGAGTCCCCGCGGACCACGCGCCTACGATACAACATCCCGCCACTCATATATAGGCCAGACTCCACGTTCTGGGGTTGTGATGGTGGCCCCGGGTCGGTTCTATATGTTGCATGCCTGCCTCTCAGTGCTAATATTATGTTCGCTTTACAGCAGTGCGTGTTATCGTAATGTCCATAAATTATTGGGTATATTAGCAATGAAGATATTACAATGCCTAAGGTGTAACAAACAATACGTGGTAGTCCGCCAAAACACAAATGCAGTCCCATTTAGCAAAAAACCAAGACAGGGATGTCATGTGTCCAATACATTACACAGCAAAACCATACTGCATATAATTTTAGTTTCGCCTAGGGTGAGAGTAGTTATCGGTCTCTTACCTGAGTGTTGGATTCCGTCGTGGAGGTTGAGAGCGCCGATATCCTCCGCGGAAGGGGCTTAACAACTGGGTCGTCAAACGGATTCTGGTCTGCGAAGGGGTCCTTTGGGGATGACAGGTCCACCAACACGGACGAGGAGACAGAAGACCGATCGGAGACACTCAGCTGTGAGTCCGTGGACAGCTTCACCGTGCCACCCGCGTTGACGACGGGTCCCCAATACGGGTCATCCGAGACGGTATATGTCGTGGCGCCGCTCGCCCGCAGTGCCGATGAATATCCTGAACCGGGGGACGTGAGGCTGGGTTCATCCAAGAATGGCACCGGTTTCTTTCTGACAATCGATGGTGAATTGATGCTCGGGACCTGAACCTCCGCCATATCGCTGGCATCATTTGTGGTTGGTGGCTTCGCGCGTTCAACCTGGGATGTATCGATTTGCGTAGGGTAAGCGGTGAGATTTGGAGCAACCTGGATCTTCTTCCAGGCCCGTTGTCGACGTCGGCGTCGCAAGAGATAGCAGGAAAGAAGGAGAGCAATGAAAAGCGCCAATACACTACCAACTACAGCCCCAACGATACCTCCAACCTTACTCGGGCCACTAGCGTTGGGAGGGCCAGTGGGGAGACCACCGCTGTGGGGGACATCAGTAGAATTTCGGGATGGGGTACGTTAAATCATACCCAAGTACGGTGGTGTATGTTTCCGCGATTGTCGTTATGCTTGTTCTTGTGTGGCCGTTGGAAACAATGATTGAAGTTGAAGTAGAAGACGAAGTGAATACAGATGTTGTGGGTCCATTATCCACAACCCTACGTGAATGATTATCAGAAGGTGAGGGGTTTTAGAGGCTAAAATAGGCTCACTTGACGTCGCCCGGGGTTTTGGTGTGGGCGACGTTGTGGTACCGGGGGTGTTTGTTGGTGCACTGGATGCAGCGTTTACGTTATTGGGCGTCATGGTAGGGACGTTTGGGAGCAAGCCCAACTTAGGGACCAACGGATTATTAGCAGGATTAGTCTCTACAGATTCATTAACATTAGGAATATATTATAGCAATCATGATTTTACCCGAGCTACCGGCATCTGTGGTTGTAGATGGTGCTGGGGCGATGGCATTAGGTGGGCTGGCACCTACATGGGCCATGTTCACGAACGGCGGGTATATATTAAATACGATGGCGCACCTGAGTTACTATTTGGAGAACCTGTGCCATTGGGCAGGGGGCTATCCGTATTCTTGCCATTTGGCGGGGTGTCGGTTCCCGAACTGTTGGCTACATTTGTGTTAGCGGGTGGGGCTGCAGACATCATATGAGTTAGCGAGCTATTTATAATCCCATTCGGTCTCGAGTTACCTTTAGGGGCATCGGTCGGAACTGATCCCTTGGTAGTACCCCCAGCCACTGGTGGTGTGGCACCGGGGCTTTCATGGTTGGCGCTCCCTTCATTCGCGCCACCTTGGTTGGAGGGGTCAGCACCTCCGCTATTGCCTGGGGGCTGAGTTGGTTTGTTACCCGCATTCCCTGGCATGGTGGTCGTTTTACTGGGCTCTTCGGTTCCCGTTGCCGCGCCTTTGTCCGAGTTATTACCACCTTGGTTGGGGGGGTCGACACCTCCATTGCTGCCTGGGAGCTGAGCTGGTTTGGTACTCGTATTTTCTGATGCGGTGGTCGTCTCACTAGGCTTTGTTTCTGAGGTCACGTCTTTGCCTGGGCTATTACCACCTTGATTGGGGGGGTTGACACCTCCATTACTGCCTGGGAGCTGAGCTGGTTTGGTACTCGTATTTTCTGATGCGGTGGTCGTCTCATTAGGCTTTGTTTCTGAGGTCACGTCTTTGCCTGAGCTATTACCACCTTGGTTGGGGGGGTTGACACCTCCATTACTGCCTGGGAGCTGAGCCGGTTTGGTACTCGTATTTTTTGATGCGGTGGTCGTCTCATTAGGCTTTGTTTCTGAGGCCGCGTCCCCGCCCGAGCTATTACCACCTTGGTTGGGGTTCCCACCGCTGGGTAGAGGGGGAGCACCCTTTTCTGGGGGTCCTGCATCTGTCCCGCCCTTTCTTGGGGGTCCAGCGTCTGTCCCGTCGGAGTTTCCACTATCATCGTCGCTCTTTCCACCGCTGGGCGAAGGAGGGGTACCATTTCCAGCGTCTTTCCCGCCGGGGTTTCCACCGTCATGATCGCTCTTTCCACTATTGTCGGGCGGAGGAGTGGCACTCGGACCCTTGCCTGCGATATTTGTCCCACTAGGGCTCCCATTGTCCGGCGGGTGCTTGTCACTGTGACCAGGCGGAGGGTTCGTGGAGGTGGTGGCCGAGTTCTTGCCTGCACCATTGGTCTCCGACGGGGGATGCTTCCCGCCACCAATTGCTACACCTATAGATACCCCACCAGAGCTTCCGACACCGAGATGCCCATGTAAATCGCCGATATTCCCCGAAACACCCAAGATGCCATTATTGTCAGAGCCGGACTGCGTAGGTTTGGGTTGGGCGACCGTGGATGTTTCACCTTGGGATGGCTTCTCCTTCTGTGGGCCGCCGTGCTTATTTGATGATGAACCATTGGTAGTGCTAGGTTTGCCATGACCCCCAGTTTGCTCTATAGGGTTCGAAGTAGATACGCTAGTACCAAGCTGAGAGGTAGATACAGGGCCCCCTCCTAGTGCAGATTCTGTTAGCTGACGGCACCACTTGAGGCTGTACCTCCTTACCATGTTCGCCATGTTTCTTGCTGTTTGAACTGGTTGGGGTAGCACTAGGCCCGTTGCCACGAGCCGGGGGCTCGGAAGTCAGACTTGGAACTGAGGGTTCACTAGACGACTTGATTGTTTTCCCACCATTGGACCCAACATGCTTCACGCTAGCTGTGGCGGTGGCTTCAGTATTACTCCCCGCACTCCCCGGGGGATTGTTAGAATTTCCGCCATGAGCGCCGTGACCTCCGGGAGCCGGGGTTGTGTCTGCGCCTCCAGCGCCCGACGAAGCAGTCGCGCTATCCGAAGTAGCCTTGGGAGAAGAACTCCCAATCTTGGAGGGCCGACCCCCTCGCTGAGGCTTCCCTGATTGAGGAGAATCACTCGCCTTTCCCGCATTTCCAGAGACTGACGCGGAGGCTGGCTGTGCGGGAGTTGTGGAGGGCTCTGGGCTCGGGGTTTTCTCCGACTGTGGGGGAGGTGTGCTAGTGGTCGGAGCAGACGTTGCAGCGGGGGCGGAAGGACGCTTGTGGGAAGCGCCTGGTTTGGCTTGCGTTGACGGAGATGAGGTCGGTGGGTCTTGACTCGGCTCATTGTTATTAGAGGCCTTGCTTGTATTGGAGACTTTTATAACAGGGATAAGCAGAGAGAAAAAATATAAGGGACACGGATTTTGTACTAACCACCCGTACCTGAGGAGCCTGGAGGTACAGCCGACCCCGTAGGCGAATCTTTTCCAACAGTAGGTTCACTTTGCGTAGTAGCCTTCGCAGAAGAGTCTGCGGGAATGGACGAGTTGATGATTTTCCCACCATTCGATCCAACTTGCTTCACACTAGTTGAAACGCTGGCACCAACATCATTGCCCGCATTCCCCGAGGGATTACTGGAAGCCAAAGTAGGACCTGCGCCGTCGGCACCCGACGAAACAGTCGTACCGGGCGAAGTCGCCTTTGGGGAAGAATTCCCGATCTGGGAGGGTCGACCCCCCTGCTGAGGTTTCTCTGATTGCGGAGAAGCGCCCGCCTTTCCTGCGTTTCCAGAGGCTGGTGTAGAGACTGACTGCACTGGAGTTGTGGGGGGTTCGGTACTTGGGGTTTTCTCCGGCTGTGGGGGAGGTATGTTAGCGGGCGGAGGAGTAGCCGTTGTTGCAGTGGGCACAGAGGGGTTCTTGGGAGAAGCGCCTGGTTGCTTGGATGATGCCTGGTTTCCCTCTTTGACTTGTGTTGATGGTGATGAAGCCGGTGAGTCGGGGGTGTTTCCGGCTGGTCCATTGTTATTAGGAGCCTTGTTCGTATTGGAGGCTTTTACAACGGGTATAAGCCGGGAATAAAAATATGAGGAACATGGATCTTGTACTCACTCTCCCCACCCGCGCTTGGAGAACCCGGAGCGGCCGGCCCCGTAGGTGAAGCTTTCGCAACAGCAGGTTCACTCTGCGTCGTAGCCTTTGCAGGAGGATCTACAAGGGTGAATAGTTACTAGGGATGTCCGGGAAGTGGAGGGATAGAGGAACACTAACTGGTATTGTCATGCTGCGTTGCGGCTTGTTGTGTGGCTGGCGTCACCTGTGGCTGAGAGGTCTTCGTGGGAGGAGTGTTGTTGTTGGGCGCATTCTGAGGAGAGCTCGCGGCCTCTGTAGGCCACCAACTGAATATCAATAATAGATAAAGACTGATCGTCCTCACTATTGTTCTGACTGTTATCCGTAGGTTTGTCATTTGCTGGTGAGGGTGCCGCAGTGGGCTTTGATAAAGAAGGACTAGGGTCAGCTGGAGCTCCTGTTTGCTTTCCCGAAACACCTAATAATACAGGACGGTTAGTACGTGTTACTCAAACAGGACGAGAACTAGAAAGTGCTCACCGCCAGCGGTAGGAGCTGATCCACCTTTCGCCTGTGGGCTCGTCGCCTCCCGGCGCCAGCCTGCTGCTTGTCCGAAGGGGGGCATATCAAGGACGGATAGAGGGAAAGTAGGAGTCGATGGTGGTAGGTGTCAAACCCGCAAGCCATTCATCCTATACGCGGTGGACATCATCAATCATTTCAAAGTACATCGCATTGATGTGTAGAGAGTTACGACCTCACAACTCACGCCCATCGTTACCAAACGCAGAGATCCGGCAGGTGATTAAGAAGTAAAAATAACCTAGAAGGCGATGAGCACGCCACATGTCGGGCAGCGCATCGCGGCCTGCAGACATAAAGTGCCCCCCCTCATCAAGCGGAAATAGCCCAAAAATTTCAGCTCAAACCCCCTACATGGACGTTTTAGCCGAGCCTAGAACATGCAAGCTGTTCCAGCAGCATAGTTTCGGGGTAGTGAATCTGATTCAGCATCTCGAATCTGTCAGCGTCATGATCAAGGTAGCGACGTACCGCTGGGCCACAACATTTCTGGTTGCAATTGTAGTAATCACAAACCGGATTGTGATGTAGGTGGGACCCCATAGATGTCACCAACGGTGGCAAGCGTAAAAATAGTCAACATATGATTCTGACCCATGTAACAGTATCCATTACTTAGCCTGGGGCCATCAATCAAATGCTTGTCCAGGTTATGTAAGCTCACGCTGCAACCCGCTATTTGGATCTCTTTGAAGGATTCTCCACGTTCAAACGCCCAAACTCAAGTCAGCGCTCAGCCGATACAAATAGTATCAATACTCATATCAATCTTCACCGACGTACCACGCACATTACTTCTCACATAACAGCTTGCTCTCATAACATAGTACTTCCCAGAAGTATTTTTGATTCCTCCGGCGCGAATTCGCACATTCGCCGGAAACAACACTCTCACTGGTCTTCTGAATCTCAGGTCGGATATATATACACCAGCCACCCATATATAGACGATGCTGAATACAATTTAGACAGACATCCCCACGCACCCAGTCAGCCACCTGCTCCGGCTTACTGTCTGTACTCCGCTCATTGACGCCGATTTGGCTGCTCCCAGTAAGATGTTGAACTGCAAATTCACCGGATTGTCTACCCCAAATGCGACCAGATACACAACGCCAACGACTGGTGTCACTGGAAAGAATTGCGCGGGCGGTGTCGATGTATGACGAGGCAGATGGGGATAATGCTGGTGCTGAAAACAAGGGTACGGTACGTGTTGGCCTGGATCGATAGATGAAGTGGGGTGTGTGTAGGAATGGAAGAGGAAGATACCAACGACAGGGGCGACAACGAGCATAAGAGCTGGGGAGAAGACCCGCCAGCCAATCGAGGACTATATCACGCAGCAGTACGATATCTATCAAAGCCAAATCAGATATATGCCTGGGCCGAGACAGGTAACGCCAGCCCAGCAGCCGCATTCAATATATTCACCGCCCTACTTTGAAGACTTTGCTCCTGATACGCTAATGGGCTAGATAGGATCTGGGAATTCTGTGACTTGAGATTTATACACTATACGCGTCCGTCGCCAGATGGAAACATTCGGGAAAATCACGAACACAGGTTCTAACTTCTAAGGGCCGATGGCGAGCATGCTTGAACCTGTTCGGTATCAGACCATCTCCTTGTTCGCGAATTCAAATCACTCCAATCTCTCTGTGTCGACCTCTGGCATCTCGGCACCAACTTGATCGGCCCTCGGACTCATTTTACAACTGTATACATTTACCAGGATACATCAGATATCAGCAATAAATGTTAGTTCCTGCCTTGTCATACCTCGCTTTGATTTTCGTGGGAGGCGAGATCGCCGAGACAGTAGGTTTGGCGGTGCCCAATCTTCCTGGGTCCACTTCGGATGTCGATGTGATTTGGAGTTCGGAGGTTCATGGAAGATAATTTTGCTGAAGCCATGTCAACGAGTTCAACACAACCAGGCCATAGTGAAAGACAATTAGGCCGGCGACCGTCCCCTCCCCGGCAGAAAGTTTTTTGAGAATCCTTGTGTCACGAAGATTGTCGATTCTCCTCAGTCTTCGGAGAAAGGGTGGTTACGAGTCTAGGAGACAATCATTCAAGTTGTGGCGCAGGCAGCTCGCGTATGCCGCTCCGATTGCAATGGAGTCAGGCAACCCAGAGTCCCAGACTATTGGAGGAGGATATGCAGATATCGATTGGTGCACCTATTCTGTCACTTGACTCAGAATACCATCAGTATGGATACGGGCTAAGCATGCGAATTTGAATGCTGAAACATGGGTCAACGTGACTATTCTGCAAAAAATATCGCGCCACGCCAGGGCGTTCGTACCGTTGTGGACGACCAACTTGAAACTTTGATATAGCAGCTGAATATCAACAATAGAATGCGAACAGAAAGTCGAAAATGCATATTGTTTGCTCCTGGGAAATGATGCTCACCGTTCAGAACATCGTTATAATCCATAGTAGCAATGCCCAATCATACAGGCAGTCGCAGACCAGCTTATGGTGAAAGTCATTAATCCGTCCCCCACACCATATCTTCGCCGTGCACACAAACTAAAACCCTATGATGGTTCTACCACAGCGACGAGGCGAGGGGCCTCGGAGCTACTCACACACATGAATGAGGGAGACACACCAATGGGCATACAGGATCGCGAATCCGAGGCGCTGAACACAATCGCTTTAATATCGGGGGGAGGTGCTTGATGGTAATACGGAGGTGGGAAAGGTTGTTTCTGCTTTGAAGAGGGAAATCGTAGCGGACTTGTGAGCATAGACGAGTCGAGCGCTTTTACAGCTAGTGCTGACCGTGGTACTCTCGGCGCTTCCGGGCACTAGGTCATAGCCCCTGCCAGAGTTAATAATCAAAACTAATGATCCCCGCCTTCAATCGGGCTGCAGGCTGGACTCCGGTGGAAGCTGCTTATCAGGAAGGTGAATTCTCTACCATTTGGAGTTACCCACATGGCTGAGGGATGCTAATAAACACATAAAATCAAGAATCCAAAACGTTAGACATACCACTTTAATATTGAGAGGGGTACACTTAATGGTAATACGAGGGGTGGCATGCTTTGATTTAAAGAGGGGAATGGATTTGTGGGCATAAACGAATTGTGCACTTTAACCGTGATTCAAGGAACAAGGTGCGTCATAGCGCTGCCCTCATCTGAACTCCGGTCTCTGAACACCATCAAGAGCCAAAATAAGAAGAGAGTCCCACCGACCAATGTCCACTCGTTTATGTGGAAAGGGTTGATGGGGCCGATGTTTCCTCGCTGAGAACGACGTCACACCGAGCCAGCGGTTAGTGTCAAGTGATGGGAAAGCGGCAACTTGATACAGGCTCTCTCCGTGAGTCCCGCGGGTGCAAAATTGTCATGGGTGGGGTTCCCCACATAACACGGGACTAGGAATGTTGCTTGGTGCTGCCTGGGTGCCTCTGAATAGTTAACATTGGCGTGTGGATTTATGAACATTAAAGGGACGCTGCTTGCGCCACGAAGGATGAGCGCGCGGCATGGTCCGGTGCCTTCATAGTCCGCTCCAATAGGTACGGAGGAACCGTCACGGCCGTCGAACCGTGGTTTCTTATATATGGTCATATTGTCTTCGCCCGGATATGTCGCTGATGGCTCCAGAGTATGGTCATTGGTGCTTCAGCGACTTCTAATAGTAATACCTTGCTTGTTCAGGTTCGTTCTTTGTTCCGAGAGTAGCCGGCGGCCTCATGAGCTTCTCAAAAGAAAGACCTGTGAGTCGAGCTAACCATTCTGGCTGGATGAGAAGTCATCGATGGAGGAGGAATACAGGACGCAACGGCGGTATGTTGCTAGATAGCATCAGTGGGTTCTATAGAAGCAGGTATCACGATATATCACCCAGACAACGGCCGGTTGAAATTAAAGATTACAGAGATCTGGGATGACCCAAGCGTTTATTGGGCTTCGCTCACGTGTCCATACCTCTCACATGTGGTGTAATGGAACCTTCTTCGATTTCTTCTCCCTGACTGCCGTCTCGTATATTTTATATCTCTCTTAACTGTACTCTCACAAGTAACACTTTAATCCTTCTTCACTTTCCCCGGCACATATTCCCCAATATTCACCCCCAAACGATATGGCCAAGCCGAAACACGAACCGAATCGTCGCAGATCCCTCTCAGATCCCCTCGCAGCAGCTCTACTTCCTCCGCCCAATGAGTCTCTCCTAGAGCGTGAGCAGAGACTCAAGGCAGAGCATGACGCTAAGAAGATCAGTGATGGTATTGATGAAATGATTAGACAAGAGCGCAGTGAGAGGAAGAAATCGAGGGCGGAGGTTAATGTGTTACTTCTTGGACAGTCGGAGTCTGGCAAGAGTACTACCCTGAAACGTGAGCGTCATTTCTCCGTCTTATTCTATGAGCGACAACGGAGTGGCCATGCGCGCTATCTATCGCCTCTGGGGCCTCGCACAACGCCGTTACACCTCTGCTCCATTTGGGAATTACTCCTGTGAGTCGCGTCCTGAGATTGTCATGCGTACCGCGATCTTCCATTCATATTACATCCCAGCTCCCAGCCTCACCGTCGTAATGTCAAACCAACGCGTTCGCATACACTTCATTAACTTTCACACGGTTGCCCCGAAATTATAGAGGGATTTATATGGCCACTCCGGGATTCCCATACCTCCTGCCTTGGGCGTGACTAATTTTTCTCCAACAGAATTTCAACTCCTGCATACGCCTGCTGCCTTCCACGCAGAACGTATTGCGTGGCGAGCGGTAATATATCTGAATTTAGTAAGGTCTATCAGAAGGTGTGCGACCCTTTGGCCGAGATAGACTCGCTCTTCCGATGTAACTCATCCTTGGTCGCATAGAATACTAGATGCGCTTTCTCCCGAAACCGAGGCGACAGATGACCATGATGACGCCGACTCTCTGGAAACCGCGTCCGTCATTATTTCATCCTCTGGTAGACCTCCTTCAGCGATATCTGGTACCAAAGTGCCTAACTATGAGGCCTATCGTCGACGGCTTGAACCACTTGTGGAGCTGGAGGATCGGCTGATTCGCCTCTTGTCTGCGCCAGATCAGGATGAGGCCACACAACTAGGCCCGTCCCATCCGAACTGGGAGAATTACGCCAATTACTTGATGAGCCAAAACGGGAGTATCAACATGGCCATGGCCTCAAGTGCCCCAAATTCACGACCATCGCCGACATTATTTATCCCTCAACGAAAGGGATCATATTCTTCCCCTGTATCCCCTGTTGCCGGAGGAGAAGCATCTTCAAGCAGCCAGGTCTCACCAACTAACTCGACTGGCCGATCGAAGCGAAAAGCAAAGAAGTGGCCGTTCACACATCCACGAATTGGAAAAAAGCATTCGCCCTTGGGGGGAAAGCCAAGAGCCCCAAAACCCCACATACAGGAGAAATCGAGGGGTGGTGGGAAGACCCTGATGATCCTGTTCATGTTCTAAACGCTTGTGCTCCCGCTATGCTGGAACTGTGGAGGGACCCAATGGTGAGAAAGCGGCTAAACGAAAAGAGGTTGCGGCTAGAGGAAAGCAGTGGATTGTAAGCATTGGTTTTCAATCTCAATACTGGTGAGAGATTAACTAATCAAACCCAACTACACTAGCTATCTGGACGAGATACCGAGGATCACGGCAAAGAAATATATCCCGATAGACGGTTTGTGCATAGCGTGATATTTCTCGTTCATGAAACTCAGCTTCTTGATGTAGCCGATGTTTTGAAAGCCCGACTTAAGACGATGGGGGTCGTCGAGCACACGTTCTCAATCTCCTCCGGCAGCAATCGGGGCGTAGAGTGGAAAATCTACGACGTGGCGGCGCAAGGAACCAGCGACAGGCCTGGGCTCCATATTTTGAGGATGGTACGAACCTTATCCCACTTGTTCACCAGTTTTTGACAGATGGTGCATTAGTCAACGCCATTATCTTTCTCGCACCGATCTCGGCATTTGATCAAGTCCGTCTATGTGCAAATTGACGTACATTTAAGCTGATCCAGATGTTCCACTAGGTCTTGACGGAGGTAAATACGTTCCAAGCTTCTATCTCGTTCCTTTTCCGATCCCTCATTTCCCGAAGGATCCGAAAGTAAATCGTCTGGAAGACTCGCTTTTGTTGTGGAAAGCCGTTGTCTCCAACAAATTACTTGCGAACGTGAACATTGTCCTCTTCTTGAACAAATGCGATCTTCTGCAGGTAATGTGCCTTGATACGTACCCTGGACTACTGTTAATGTGCTATGAAGGCCAAGCTCGACGCTGGTGTTAGGTTAAACCACCATATGATCACCTACGGCGATCGGCCTAACGACTATGGTTCCGTATCGAAATGTGACAAACATTGCTTTTGCACCTGTTTTTCTCTTTTGACACTGGGAATCTAGACTTCCGAAACAAGTTTGGGGCTATTCATCAAACGTTTACACCAAACAAGGAACGGGAACTTTACAGTTGGTGCATTTAAGTTCTCTCGTTTTCCATGTTAACTCGTCTGGCAGTCCACCTCACAGCAGTCACAGACACACGACGAACGGTGACGATCATTGCAACAGGTGGGTTAGCAACATCAGGGCCCGGAAATTTATTTATCGACCCTTCTCTTGTTTTCTAGTTCGAGATATTATTATCAAAGGCAACCTCAGAAATATGCGTCTTGTCTAAATCTAAAACGCCAGCGTGCGCCCTTCCTCACCACTTCCCTTTGATGAACTCTGC
This sequence comes from Infundibulicybe gibba, assembly GCA_015501065.1. Classification (NCBI taxonomy): domain Eukaryota; kingdom Fungi; phylum Basidiomycota; class Agaricomycetes; order Agaricales; family Omphalinaceae; genus Infundibulicybe; species Infundibulicybe gibba. The sequence goes on from JADNYI010000001.1 coordinate 2,230,857, forward strand.
AATTTTTACCTGTATTCTGCACATGCTCTGCTTGCCATAATTTTCGCATTTCCTGCACCCCTCGCACCCACTTCCTACATTTTTCAGCCTGTTTATCAGTTGCTTTCTGTATGCTACTGCTGATCCTACACTTTGCATACTTTACCATCAATCCTCGTGCTATAATCCCCCTGCCAAGTTTAATGCCCTTAGCTGCTTTACAACAAGAGATCCACATCCTTCCGTACTACTAATGAACAGGGTCAGCGCCCTAGCTTTCTAATCAAATAATCAAAATCGATAATTTCGTATTATGTCAGAAATATTTTGTTTCAAGCGCTCACATGCTGCGAACTGTATCTGCTTTTGCGAGGTTCGCCGATATACGCAAAGCGTATAATCTCCACCAGGGCATCCCAAAATATTCAATTTCATCTCCCATTCTCCATCTGCGCACAATGGCTACCACACATGAATCCCTTACCATCGTTTCCACTCCGCGTATGTGGACCGGTTCCAATACCACAATAGGCCACTAAACCGAAGTTTCGATTTTGCAGATGCGCCCGCTGCGATTGGACCATATTCGCAGGCGATCAAGGTTGGCGACCTTCTCTTCTGCTCAGGATGCATACCCCTGGACCCAACCACAGCCCAAGTGGTCGACGGAGGCATCGCAGCCCAAACTGAGCAAGCAATGAAGAATCTCAAGACTGTCGTAGAGGCGGGGGGATCCGCATTGGGAAAGGTCGTCAAGACTACTGTAATTATCACTCGCAAACGCTTCGTGACATGAGCTCATGTGGCACCAAACAGGTCTTCTTGAAATCCATGGATGACTTCGCAACTGTCAACGGAATCTACGCGAAAGTTTTCGGAGATCATAAACCTGCCAGATCTGCCGTTGAAGTTGCGCGTTTGCCCAAAGATGTTCTTGTGGAAGTTGAGTGTATCGCGAGGTGCGTTGGTGTAGATGACGCAAACAAGACAAGCCGGCTCTGATGCGTTATCTGGTTCTGGATTATTTTCTTAGTTTGAAATGATCCGGGTGTGTTGAAGTGGAGGACACCAAAAAGATTCAAAACAGTAGACTCAAACCATATTCGTGTGGACGAACCTCACCCCTCCGGGGATAAATAAATCATATCTGCGCAGAATTTGGATTGATCTTCTCTAATATCTCACATCTCTTCGATGACCGCTTTCAATCTTGTTTCATCAAGAATCTCAAAGCCTTTCTCAGGTGTGACCTGAAATAGCATTAAGATACTCAAACCTAACACACGCGGACATCAACTTACCTGCGCCAGCTGGACATTGTGTTGATCCAGCTTCTCTTCCATCACTTGTTTCAGCACGCGTAGGGTGAGCAGCTGAGCTTCCTTGAGTGTCATTTGCTGCACCAAACCGATTAGAACAGGGATTTGATAAATATTTATGATATGTACTTTGTGCCACTTATCTTGCAATTCGCTCTGTGCCGCCTCTGAGCCGGATCCGATCGCTTTTGCGTCATAGCGGACAAATGTGCCAGAGGGATCAGTATGGTATCTGTACTCTATTACAATCATATGGGAAGGGTAAACAGATAGGACTCACAGTTGTGGGCCTAGCTCATCAATTCCGGCGATGAGCAGGGCAACCCCGAATGGCCGGCTCATCATTGCTTCCTCGTCGTGTACACTCTCACCAAATCTTAGAGCTAGATCGCACACAGCCTGTGTTACACTTTCCACTTTGATTTTCTCATCGTATGTGAAGGAGTGATTCTGTGCTGTCACCCGCGCGTGGTCGATCATGGTACGAGCATCGGCGGTCAACCCGGACATTGCACAGCCAAGATGAGAATCAATCTCCATTATCTTTTCGATGGAGCTGGATTCGAGAAGAGGAGACTGGACCCGCTTTTCCACAGCTAAGACGACGCCTGTCGGGGTACGGATGCCGACTGTTGTGGAGCCTAGCTATACAAAACGGTGTGACTTAGAATCCTGGATAGAAGTAGGCAAGATGCACTTTAATGGCTTCAATGGCATATTCGACTATGCTCATCATGATCAGGTGAGAGTGAGATAGCAGGCCTCATAGTACCATCGCGAACACGTACCTTGGAAGAGACGGCCCTCGGGTGAGAAGGTGTTGACACCTCGATCTGTGGAGATTCAACATCGACAGGGGGTATTTTGGATAATTCCTGTTCACATACCATACTCTGAACGCGTCAAGAACATCTTTTAAGTTGGTAGGAGAAGGGGAAGTGATAGTAGACTCTGGATTCATCTCGACGCGCGTTCAGACAAACGTGGGAATAGATTGCCCCTTGTGTACACGCACCAGGCAGCTGAATTCGTCTGGACTCTGTTTTACTACTACGGTACGTACAGCAATGAGGGAAATCAGCATGGAATAGCGAACTACTGGGCCGTAAATTCAGCAACAAATTACATCTATGTAGGGCTACATCGATGCGAGGATACATTTAAGTAAGGGATCCGAAATCAGTCCTCGATGCATGAGGCATCCGATTTGTCCAAACCACAACCATGTCAATTCCTGCTCTTAGTCCTGCAGATCTCCAATCCATCCTACAGTTCACGATTGGTATCGCCCGCAATGCAGGGAAACTGATCCTCGAAGGATCGGAGGCGATACAATCCGCATCCTCAAAAGTCTCCGATGTTGGCGAGAAAAAGAACTCTGTTGATTTAGTCACAGAATTTGACGTTCGCGTCGAGGAACTCGTGAAAAAAGAGATTGGGATCAAGTACCCAAAATTCAAATTGTACGACATCGTCTCTCTTGTTAGTACATACATCACTGATGGTGGAAGCAGCATTGGGGAGGAATCGTATTCAGCCGGTTCGCGTCCACCCCTTACTGATGAGCCCACATTTTGTGTTGACCCTATCGGTAAGCTAAGAGCTTGAACGCCATCACTCAGTTCCAACACTGATAACTGGTTCTTTAGACGGTACAACCAATTTTGTACATGGGTTCCCGTTCGTGTGCATCTCTCTTGGATTGATATACAAACGGCGGCCTGTTCTTGGAGTCATATACAATCCATTCCTGGATCATCTTGTATGTGGTATGCTGCACATGATATCGGTCTGTCATTCATTCATCAGGTGCTAGTATACTGGAATCACCAACCAGGGATCTTATCTCACTCGCGGCATCAATTCCAAACCATCCAGGTTGCCACTGTCATCTCCACCTAAACCCCTCCCGTCTATTTCTCAGGCGTTGCTGGGTTTGCCTTTTGCTTCCTTTCATCGCTGATCTACTGATCACCCGGAAAATAGCCGTGGAATGGGGCTCAGATCGCACTCAAAATACCATGTCTACAAAAGCGGGCTCGTTTCACCGGCTTGCCGGTGACCCAGCGCAGGGAGTCCTGGGTGGCAAAATGGCCCATTCCTTAAGATCTATGGGCAGCGCGGCGTTAAATTTTGCTATGGTGGCTCAGGGGGGCTTGACCTATACTGGTGCTATTGGTCCAGCAGTTTACGTAGCCAAACTGACATTAGTTTGCAGGGAAATTGGGTGCTGGCCGTGGGATGTCTGTGCGGGGATTGTGATCGCACAAGAAGCAGGTGGTGTCACTGTTGGGTCCCATGGCCATTTTACTTCCACGGTCTCATCAAAGGCGTTCGGGGATGTAACCGAGGATGTATTAACAGGACGAAAATATGTTGTGATCAGAGCTATCGGAGACACACCGGTATGTCTATTTTTCTTACCCTAAGCTAGAAAAGTGTTTAATAATGTGTCCAGACGGAAAGGGGTAGTGATGCGCAGAAAAGGATCATTGAGGAGTTTTACGCAACTGTGGAGGAAGCTGAACCCAACTGAAGTTCTAATGTAAAACTACCTCGATTTCAGCACCATTGGTCCCCGCGCAATGCCCACCAGAAACATGACCTCCCAAGCGGCGATTGAGATGAATAGCAGAAATCCATATCGATCCTGGACTGTTTACAATCGAACAGTCACAATATCTTATCCTCTTTAACACCCATCCTTCCCCATGAGGATATGTGTATCCACTCCGTGTTGCTCTCTTTTTTTCCAGAATGCCTTTCACCACCACAGACCGGACCGATAGGCGGACCGTTTACTATCAGCTGACGATGGTTCTACTCCGGCCTCTCAATTTATGCAGGGGGCCGTGGGGCATAATCATTGTTTAAAGCATTCGCAGGTGTGAGTCGCAATCGTGAAGTGTGACTACGCTCTGCTTCTGTTTTCCCCCGCCTCCTGTGTACTTTCCTGGATTGGATTGAATAGTGATGGCGAGAGCTGTCCCAACGAATCGTAGAGCAATTCAACTTGCTATCTTCATTGCCTTTGGTAAAGGATCAACAAAATTGTGTAGGATGAAATTTAATCAGTCCCTGCAGGAGGTGAATGTCTCCATTCGGTTTTAGTCTCCCAAATCTGTGCGTCTGTTCCTGTCTTATGTTTCGCTCCCTCCGCTCATGTTTCTTCTTTGGTTCAAAGGACATAGCTCGCGGTGTAAGGTTTCCTATTTGGATATGACATTGGTGTTATCTCGGTGCGTGTTGGCCCTCGATCGTTTTCATTCCTTTCCAATCGTTTGTATACGGCAGGGATGTCTCATCATGCCTGACTTCATTCGCCGATTCGGTGAGATGGACGCGAATGGGGAGTTTTTCCTATCAAGCTCCCGGCAGTCAATCATCACTTCCCTCCTCTCTGCGGGGTGAGTTGCACCATTCCATCTTAGACGTGTATAACCTAACACCAGTTGATCATGTTAGAACATTCGTGTGAGTTTCCAGAGCCTGCTTCAATGATGTATAATTCAATTCGGCTTCCCTTTAAGCGGTGCTCTTGCTCAGGCATTCACCTCGGACCGATTCGGACGCCGAGGTTCCATTTTAATTTGGGCGGCAATTTTCACCATCGGTGTTATTATACAGACAGCGACCGGATTCTCAATTGTGCAAATCACCATTGGGCGGTTCGTAGCAGGTTTGGGTGTAGGCGCTCTGTCAGGTACATCACTAGTAACTTGTTCTGTAGAGGTTATTGACTGATAATCCTTACAGCGATTGTGCCGTTAGTGCAACTTCACAATGGTGAACATACTTCCGTCACTGAAAGAATAATCTAGACTTTACAATGGTGAAACCGCTCCAAAGGCTTTGCGGGGTACATTATTGGTATTGTACCAACTCCAAATTATTATGGGGTAAAGATTCATATTTCTTGAGGCATGAATACATATTCACCTTTTACTAGAATTTTCCTGAGCTACATCCTCGATCTCGCAACTCACACCGTAAAAAACTCTGCCTCTTGGAGGGTCCCGGTCGGCTTGCAGCTCGTTTGGGGCCTCATTCTGCTGTCTGGGATATTCTTTTTGCCTGAATCACCGTATGTCATGTTTTATCAAGGCATTGTATATTTATTGAATATGCTCTAGCCGTCACCTTTTGGGGACTGGGAGAATTGATGAAGCACGGAAGGTGGTCGCGGAACTGAATGGAGTTCCTATCGATGACCCGCTGGTGGAAGAAAGCATTGAAGAACTCAACTACGGCATCCAAGAAGAGAACAGGGGTGGGAAAGCAACATGGATGGAGTGCTTCTCGTCCAGAAATAATTTATGGAAGCGAACGGGCAACGGGATGATGTTGCAATTCATCCAACAATTAAACGGCCAGAATTTCTATTGTTGGTGGCCCATTTTTTGATATTATTCTATGGCTTATACTCATCATTCAGATTACTATGGAGATACATTCTTTCAAAGTGCTGGGACAGAGTATGTGTGCTTTTGCTATCCGTTATACAACCCAAAGTTATGTCGATCCAAGATTATCACCGTATGTAATCCAAGTTATTCTTGGGGCAGTATCAGTTGTTGGAACCATACCGGCGTTGGTATGTTTGGATACTCTTCGTCTGACCGTCAGCTCAACATTCTGTCTAGTATTTAATTGAAACATGGGGTCGTCGTCGGGTAAGAAATTTCTTCGGGCCTAGATATTTCACTCAAAATCCGACATTAGTCTCTTCTTTCCGGAGCACTAATGGAAGCCGCCTGCTCTCTTATTGTGCGTTCAGCTTTGAACATACCTCGGGTGGGCTCTGCTGACTCCTTGTAGGCAGGACTTGTCGGACACTATACATTAGCACCCACGGGCACTCCCAAAGATCAGCTTTCTCCACGGAATCGTTCAGGCGGTATGTATCCTCTAACTCAAATTCGCATCGCAAGCCCAGTTCCAATCCTTCCTTCTAGGTGATGTGCTCATTGCATTCGCTGTCCTGCATGTATTTTCCTTCTCAATATTCTGGGGCCCCACACCGTGAGTATCCAACATAGCCCGCAAATCTCCATACTAAATTTAAAAAAAACAGATGGGTTTACCTTGGTAAATCTCCCCCCCCCCGTCAACCGCTTATTTTCTCATGTCTTTTAGGCGAATCGTTCCCCCTCAGAGTCCGACCTAAGTCCATTGCACTGGGTAGTGCGACGAATTGGCTATGGAACTTCCTCCTTTCGTTCTTTGCGCCTAGAATTGCTGCCAAGTAAATGCTTCGTGATAACCCTGAGCAAGACTAACCTCTGTCTCAAGGATCGGACCTCTTATATTACTCATATTCTTTGGCATGTTGATGTTTGGGTACGTGTATGTGTATCTTTTCATCCCGGAGACCAAGGGGCTATCCCTGGAAGAGGTAAGGAGTCGGTTGACGAACTGCCTGGACTATCTCATGAATGCTTTGGTGGATAGGTTGATGAAATGTACCGTGCGGGGGTCAAGCCCTGGAATTCGGCGGGATGGAGGCCTCAGCTCATCGAGAAACTTCGCGAGAAAGAACCACACAAACGCATCAGCGACGAAGAAAAGGAACAGGCGCCTACTATATGACACCAGTAGTCATCATAACGAAATAGCAAGTTGACGAAATCTGTATATTTACAATATAGTTACTTTTTTCACATACCAACGCTACATAAGTACACCCCCACGATCACGCCAGTGTCACCTTGCCCTGCCCCGATATAAATGGTATGACAAACGCTCCCGCGTCCACGTTCAAGGTGGAAGTAGGCTTCAGAAGTGTGACACCGGATATAGCAGCTGTTTGTTGAATGATGAGTCGCCCATTTGGCGCGCTGGCAGCAGTCGTTACGCCATCAGGTGTTGGTGTGATGGTAACTGCAACAGTTCGAGCTGTTGGGTTGTACTCGATCAATGAGAATGCTCCCGCATCCAAGGTGAGGAGAGCTCCGAGAGGCGCAATGAACACGCGACGCCGGACTGAATCACGGATTTGAACCTGCACAGTTGGTGAAGTGGACAAAACATTCCCGCCGAAGGCCTGCCAACCAAAGGTGGGGTGGTTAATGATAAATGCACCGATTCCCATGGAATGTCCGGAAAAGTTGGGGCCATAGTCCCCAGAATAACCGTCCCATTTCAAGGTATCCGCGAAGGAATGGAAAGACGCTGCCGCAAAACCGCCTTGGTCGATGTTTGAGAGAGGGCCGCTTAAGCCAGCATATCCCACGCGCAACAGGTAATAGTCTGAGGGTGATGACTGGAAAGCAGATATAACGGGTAGTGCGTTCAAACCGCTACCGTAGTGGTGAATCTGGCGTTCAATTCGTTGTAGCTTGCCGCCGTAGATGTTATCCCTGATTGGTATAAGAATAACGTCGCAGGCATGAGTATGATACTTACCAATAACGGCGGGCATTGCCATTGTAACCCCAGTGGGGAATGAGGGGCTGATATGCCAGGATAGAATTGAGAGCGTTGGTAGCTGTCGCTGTGAAGTTGAAATATTGACTCCAGGCATAAACACCCTCCTGGCCGGTCGAATCCCACGCCATTTCTGAACCAAATCTAGCCCAATTGAATTAGCGGGTCCATATGTATTGGTTTTCAAACTTACGGATAACGCTCCTTTGACCATGCCGTCGCGCGGGTCTTCATCCTACTCTCGACCAGGGTAGCATTTGCGGTCAACCCCTCGCGTTTGAGATCATCTAATAGTAACCTAAAAACTGTTTCGCCCATTAATCCGTCTCCAGCGAAGCCAACTCGTCCACCAGTCATAGATGTTACAGTGAGAACCGCCTGGTTGATGTACCACTGCCACGTATGGGTCTTCACTAGGGCAGGGTAATTGCGAGCAACTCGGTAAAGCGCCCAATAAGCAGCAGTGACATGGACATAATCATATGCACGGTCAATCGCGAAAGATGCCGCTTGGTTCCAAGACCACCAATTTCCCCAGTTAATGCTCGTCGGATAGACATAACTGGGGACTAGGGCTGGTTGATAGAAGTAAACAGACTAGGGCAGCATTTGAGAAGATGGTTATGTGTGACGAAAAATGAAGAGCACCTTTTTAACAGTCCCTATATAGACGATCCAATTAGCATTACTCTTTGCTAAAGGAATCGACAAGGATATTTACCATCGCTATTCTGTAGAGAACCCCATAATGTTTGGCTAATGAATTGCTCCAATTTTGTGACTTCTGCGGCATTCGGTTGTGCGTATTGTTTCATGGTAGCAGCAAGCCAAGAGCCAGCACCAGCTTCATCACTGAGGCCAGGGATCCAAGCTCTCGGATCATCCTTTACGATGGCATTGACCTCCCGATCATAGCTGATGACTGAAGGAGATCGTTTGAAAGGATCTGTAGAGGACTGGAACCATTGGGATGTCGTCAAGAAATTCCCTAAGTTCCCTAGAGTCTGCGTTGCACCGTTCGTAACATAATAATGGATAGTTTGAACAGTGCCGTCGGCATAGGTTATGGTTAAGCGTGCTCGTCCCCATATGTGGCTTGTTATTGTGTATCCGACCCACCCCGCTGTCTTTGCATCGGCGTTGGTGGCCCATGTTAGTGCGCCGGTAGGGCTTACGCTGATGGAGGCAACAGCGGATGAGGCTTGTAGGAACAGCTTTCCGGCCTGATCTGTGGGCAGGATATAGCCGGGAATACCAACGGCAAGGGGAACACCAGCCCCGTGAACTGTGTCCTCAATCGTTCGAATTGAAGAAGCAAGTCGGAACTGAATACCATAGGTGCGTGTTTGATGGGGTTGTAGGATCGCCGATGTGGGGGCATTCCACGGTGTTACCTGCGCCCATTCATTTTGAGCGTATGCTAGTGTATGGAATTGCCATTCATATAAGCCCTCAAACGTCTGGGACTGGTAGAAGGGGGTCGCCGAAGTTGATTCGGGTAGGAAACGCCATCCTTCTAAGGGAGACTTGCCAACGGGCAAGACAACAAGAGGAGGAAGGGTCCCTAGAAGTGGTGTGACCTGAACGTAGCCCGCGTCTTGGCCAATATATGGATCGAATAGACTGCAGAGTTCGTTGGTTTGGGCCGCTGTCCTGCCTGTAAATATCTATTTCCCCCAAGTCAGTAAGGTCTCGGGGGCACTTCGCGCTAAACATACATTGTTGAATTCCAGGGGCGCTCCAAGCGCTCCAATTTCGACTGCTACCGTTTGCGGGTTGTTAACGTCGAAGAGTAGCTGGAGCTGGTTGTCCTGGAGGACCCAGCGACGAGTGATGTTCAAGAGGGATCCCGACGGTAAAGTAGGCGCAAGATTTGCAGCCGCGAGGGTAGAGCCAGATGCGGCTAGAGGAGTAACTGGGCGGCGGGCAGTCGAGGTGTCCCCACTCACCCAGGCGGTAGAGCCTGATTTGCGGGCCCGGAAAGTGATGTCCCCTAAATGGTAATTTTTATTGTTCTGCCGTGCCGTCATTTGATCGGCTGGTATGAAGTCAAAGGCAGAATTCAACGACCGGGGTTTCAGAGAATACAATGTTTGTGAGTCTTTGACCAGTTGCATGGCAAAAACTGAGGTGTTGAAAGATAGAAATCCATCGGCGAGGCCAAGAGTCCCAGTTTGTCCGAGAACTAGATTCGTTTGCGTGAGAAGGAGGAAGCCACCAAGGGCAAGCTGAGGAAAAAGACTAATAATACAAATGTTAACTGAAACTACGAAGGTTAGTCAATGAAAAACCCACCTTCTCATTTTCAAGGAGCCTTGGAAGAAAAATCGAGGATTGGGGGTCGGAACCTGTGTTTGACGTCAATTATAAGGGAGCTACCTTGAACGCGTGAAATCGAAGCAATAGTGACATCCACATCCTGACGCATAAACATTGAACTCATGACATTGAAGCATATGCGACAATAGCATCCTGATCCGTGAATCACAAGTTGTGTCAGTTCTCCACAATGCGGATGCAGAATGAGTTCCACGACTGTATTATACTCTTTGGCTGATTATGAGCCAATAGCGGATCATGATCCAGTGGTCACTATGATGATTCGCTCAATGGCTGAGGGATGGATATTTGTTTGGTGTTTCGCCACCAAGCCATAGACCAGGAAACCCAAACAATGAAATACTACGTCTGTAACAGCGGCACCCTCCCCAATATACTAGTAAGCTTAAGTGCATCATGTGTTAATACCGACAAAACCACGCCCTACCCTGGAAAATGCATGCATTTCGGAGGAATTCAAGTCCAACTTTATCTCGTATTCACTCCAACCCTATCATGACACGCCCCGAAACGGTGCTTATGCGGTTCTGTTCAGACCAACCATACTCACAATCAATCCTCGAGGAAGTCATGTTCATCAGAAGACCAATATACGTGCGTTTTTCAGACAACGGACTCACATTGGCGGACCGCGCAAGTGAACGTAGCTTCCCCTCGGCCCTCTGCGGCCCGGCGTACTCTTTGGTTGTTGTCCTCAAGTTGAACCCTTGGTCGTTACGAGCACGACTCATGGTCCCCCGCGGGTCTAGGGCTTGTCACCTTGAAACCCCCAAGCAATCTGACATCCCTAACATTTCTGAGTATCAGGTTTTTGCGTGAATATCAGAATCATTGTTGGTAAATTTCCCTCGAGAATCCTTGACTTGATATTTTCGATCTGCGCGTGAGTATCAAAGCTCGAGACGACCGGACAGCGGACACCCAAAATCCTCAGTGCGCAAAATATGACCTGCTCGCTGGTGCAATCGCAGCTTTAGTCAAGCTGACCCCCTGACTTCCGAGGCTGGGAGTATGTTTAGAGTTGGCCCTGGCAATAACTTCGAGGCCTGGATATAATCCGTCTCCCACCGTAGATGTTTTCATGCTCTTCGTAGAATAGACTATTCCAACTGTTGGAGAATAAGAATACTAATGTGCATCGTAAAATGCAAAACCATTTACATAAGAATTTTATCAAGCATCAAGCATCTTTAGCAACAGCTGATGTGACGTAACGCGTTTTTGGACGTAGCACCAGCAACTGAGACCCAACTGGTGGTATCATCTAGGCATGCCAACCCATCAACAGTCACCTATTTCACCCAATCCTCCTCGGTGGCAGTCCAGCTCAGATCCAACCTCCATTCATGTCCCTGGGCTTGATACCACGGCGTCGGTCCATGACCAGATCGACCAGATCGAGCAACTGATCACCATCAAGCTTCAGGTAAAGCACTGCATTGCAGGGTTAAACATGTGTACTCAAGCTCTGTAATTGAAGAATATCGACGAGAATTTCTCAAAAATTCACAATCTTTTGGCCAATACATTATTGCCTGCTGTGAAGCGATATGCGGTTGGGACTGAACCCGTAAGGGAGGCCGCGAAGGTAGGCAGTGCTTTATATGGGTCTTATCCGGGTGCTTTAACTAATGAGGTGAAAGTTCTGGACCTCGTTCTATGAACAAGCAGCTCAAATACACATTCCAACCTACGACGATTACTCCACAACCAACGAACAACCCCCAGAACACGAAGAATATGATGCTACCGCGACCGATTCGCGGCCTACGGAGGAGGTCACCATTACACAAACCCAGGATGACGGGCCGAGTATCAGTTCAAATGAAAGTTCATTTATGCCCGGACAGGCCGCGTTCTCCTCTACCCCCGCTACAGCGCGACTAGCAACTAAATACCATAGTTTCATGAGTGAAACATCTGATGACCCTTCGTGGTCAGCCTCTATGGAAACACCCCACCCAACACCACCGCCCAACCCACCACCTCCAAGTCCACAGCAAAGTCGGAGCAATAAGGGCAAAGGGAAAGACTCGGCACAACCATTGCTTCGGAATGTGTTGAAACGCACCCTCTTATCAGCAAGCGATATATCATCATCCGATGTTGGATTGCACAGTCTGTCACCATCTAAATCAAAGAGGAAGCCGAAAACTCCCGTTCCCAAAGCATTTAACCCATACCTACCACCGGAAACCGACCCAGATGATTGGGATGGTATTGTCGACCTGCAGGATTCCCCCCTCACAACCCCCCGCCGCTCAGGATACTCGACACGTCGGAATCCTGCTACCCCGGACCAAGACTCCGACGATGATTCGTTCGATGGCCTACCTTCTGGAATGTCACCCCCAGTTCTGATGTCGCCTGCGCGTCCGCCGAGATCGCTGGCGGAATTAGGACTGGTTGGATTGAAACAGACACCTAGTAAACAGGCTTCTGCTCGAATCAAGCGAGACATCCTTGCCGATATTCAGCGACAGAGTGGAGTAAAGGAAGCGCGTAAGATATATGGCTATAGTCACGGAAGCGGCGGCGGAGAATCTAGTATGAGCACTATACCTACACCACCTTCTCTCTCTCGATATCACCGCCCAGATAGTAGTGACGACGAGAGCGCGGGAGGCGATGCAAGCTTGGAAAGCATGATGAGACGCGTGGCTTTGAATATACCACCAGGTTCGGGGGCGACGGGTTCGACTCCTGGGTTGCGCCTACGGCCGCGCTCGACATTCACCAAATTAGAACCCACGGAATCCAGTTCAACTCCCGTTTACAAACCAGCAGAAGCGGTGACACCTGGCGCGGACCTCATAGAATTCCCTGAAGATTTTGTAAATCCGGGCAGTGATTCGGACTCGGACTCGCTGGATGAGGTTAACAATACCGCCCATCCCTCCGCGGCTTTCCTGATGGCATCAAGAGGTGTCGCAGGGGCCGACGACTCCTTTGGATCCTCGAATCATTCAGACTCGCCGACGGAAGAGGATGCTGATCTTGCGTTAGCGCCTGTCCACCCTTTTGCGCAAGTCGTTGAGGATGATGGGTTTGACGATTCCTTCGACGACGATGGGTTCCAGGTGACCGAGGGGGGACCCCCGGAGGAGACTTTGTTTGGCGTACCTCCTGCTGAAAGGGTGAGGATGGAGAACGCTCAGCTGAAGATGCTGGGTGAGGGGTTGCTGCAAACGAGAGGGCCGGTTGCCAGTGGTAGCCACCCAGAGGAAACCCCAACCCCAGCGAATTGGCCGCGATAGCACATCGCTTCCGTGGACATTGGCAATGGGACCTTTGTAGCACTCTTGTAGCAATATTATATATAATATATATGACGTGTACAGTTGACAATGGTCGAGTGGGATATGGTATACATGAATTAAATGGGATTAATAGTGATCAAAAGTTAAAATAGTGGGTCACGCGATGGCGTTGGCCCGATCCAATAAACCTCGGACCCGCTGGCTCAAATGATCCGCCTCCATTTTCCGTGCCCACACCTGATGAGCCGGTGTTTTCTTCCTAGGCATCCAAACCTTCCCACCCTTGCCCTGTTCCCCGCGCATGGTAGCGTTGCGTACTGAAAGATCGACAACGCGGGGGGAGGATGAAAATTTGATGACATCTCGGTAGAGGAGCTTTGTTTCCGTTGCCAGGGAGAGTATGGTTGTAGGCGGGCGTGGGGTATCTGATTCCGAGTCTGAATCGGAGTCTGAAAGGCTGGACGGCTCGAGTGGAGGAGTTGGCATGCGAGAAAGCGGCTGCGCTAGAGGAGGTAATGCTTCGATCTCGCGGAGGAGATCTTGGCCCTTGAGGTACGAGTTTTCAGTGCGAAGGAATCGAACAGTTCCGCGAAGGGCGTCAATCTAGAAATAGTAGCTTAAATATGTGGAGGGTAGCCTAACAGAAATACATACTTGTTCCAGTAGATGAGATGTCTCCAGGTTACCTTCGACAGGGCCAGGCTCAACCTCCGGCACGGGAGCACCCGATACTGAAGTTAATAATATCAGTTGGGAAAAGTTTGACTCTAAACAACGCTACTTTTACCTTGCCGTTCATGGCCAACCATCGCGGTCTTGAGCTTAGCATTGTCCTGTTCCAAAGTATCCAGATCTGTTTGGAGCTGTTCCATGGCTTCTTCATAGGCGCGCTCTTGTTTCCTAGCCTTCGAGAGCTCGCTCTCGAGATCGGTGATGGTGTCGGCTTGTTTTTTGACGGCCTCCATGCGACGATCCATCAATTCGATTTTAACAGAAGATTCTTGAATGCTCTGCTCTTTTGCCTTGAGAGTACGAACCAACCCTTGCATCTCGTCATTGAGCTGAGACAATTTCCTTTCCGCCTCGACATTAATCGCCATGCTCGCTTTGATCTCTTCAATTCTGGTAACCCATGGTGCAATACCCGAGACTAGGCATTAAGTGTCAGTGAAAATCTCGTTAGTGTTGGGGGATTACTTTTTAGAACGTTTTCTGATTCCATCGCAAGAGGTAGGAGCTTGCCTCCCTCATATATGAGTTGAGTGATTGACAGGGCAATGGCTTCCCACATGGATGCGCCAGGCTTTAGGTCCTTGGCGACGGTGGACGAAGCCGTCTGTTTCACGAAAGAGAGGATAGTAGTCAACTGGAATGATGTTTTCGAACTTCGGACGTCGCTAAGGTGAGGCATCACTTGCTGTGCCAGCTGAGCAGGAGATTAGCGAGTTGAACGGTGGATATCGTATTTCCTACACACCGAGATTCCAAAATTAACCAGTTCAGCAATGAAGTTGTTCAAACCTTTCATTTGTGGAACAAGATGTAGTTTGAGTGCTGAGTTGTCCAGTACTAGGTCTTCCAAGCGCTTCGTTAACTTCCTAATTATATGTTCTGTGAATATTCTCGACGCAAGGGAAAACTGCCCACTTGGATAGGACTTTAGCACCCTTGCATTGATCTAGGAGGCCTTGTAATGGAGCAAGTAATTCGGTTTCGATGTTGTAGCCACCCATGTCTAGAACGGCGTCTGGGACAACTATTGTGGGCGAATATACACAAGAAAACAAATGGAATACGCACCCTCATCTTGAATAATATTCGATATAGATGTTTTTGTGAGCCCTATAGAAGCAGCGAACATGTCGAGGTCATGATCGTAGGACATCACATAGCCAATCTCTCTTTCCCCAATGTCGTGCTCAAAGATGTCGAAATATGTCTCCGCTAAATGGTCAAATTGAGCTTGAATTCTGCATATACGAGTGAGCATATTGTGTATCCAGAGAATATCAACGCACTTGGCAATGTCGCTTACACACTCCATTTCCCTAAATTCATCTCGCCGGAGCAGATCGATATGCATATCAAGGCGCTTCTCCATTGGCGCGATCTCGGGATAAATTCGGCCAATATTGAGGAATGATTCTACATCGCATTTGCGAAGAACAGCGGCGAAACGTTTGCACAGAACTGATAGCCCTGAAATACGGCTTTTCATCTGCAGAGGGCGTTATTATCCGACAGACATTTTGGGCTGCTCAGACATACCTCGCACACGCCTACAAGAATTTCTGAAACTGGTCCATCTAGCGATTCTGGTAAACCATAGGTTTGTGCGACAACGGTGTTAATTAAATCCGCCTTGTATGCCAAACGTTGGAAGAAGAGATAACAGCTCGTTGCATCACTATCCGACTCGACGTATATTTGAGGAAGGTAGGGCTAGAGTTTGTTGAGATTGGTTCTGTCAATGGTTGAAAGAGATGTACTTGAATAATGTTGAGGAGTTCCCTGGTTTCTTTGGCCTCCAGTTTCTTGATCTCGAGTTCAATATTCTTAGCTTGGTTCTTGGATGCAGACGATTGTAGTTTGAGATTCAGGGACATCATCGCTGCCGTCTGTGATGCAGCAGTCGCAGATTCGTGTTGGGCTGTCTGGGTTTGTGTCCGTAATTGATCCAGTTCGCTAAAACGACAGTCACTACTTGATATGATATTTTGGGGAAATAACATACTTTTGTAGTTGGAAGACCAATTCTCTAAATTGTCCGATGGTATTCTCGAGATCCTGGCAGCCTTCTTCTAGCAACTCAATCTTATGCGCGTATTCTCTGATCTGGGTATCCCGTTTTTCTATGGGAGAATGTTAGACAGGGAAGACAACAACAATGTGAAATAGACGTACCAAGATCCTCATGGAGCCCCTTCTCCGTTTCTATATGATTTTCCTCGAGTTCGTCATTCAACTCCTTGAGTGATTCGAGATCCTCGATGGTAATACGCATTTCTTCGATTTTCTAAATACAAGTCAAGTGAAAATGTCCAGGGATGTATTACATGGACTCACCTCTCCGAGTACGAGGTTACGCTCCGTCAGCTGCACCAACAAGTCTTCTGCCTCCAAGCATCATCTATCTGGAGTTTCAAATCTTCAATTTGAATTTCAGCATTTGTGAGCTTAATCAAAGTTGACTCGTATTGGGCTTTAGAGCATAACAGTTAAGATAAGTGATAACATGTGTGCAAAATACGCACACTGGAGATCATCAACTCCAACAATATCTTTCTCCATTTCAGATATTCGTCGCCGCTGCTCTTGCTCCGTTTCTTGAGACAAGTCCGCAGGCTGTCGCACATCTAAACAACGGATAAATATAGTAGGGGGATGGTCTAACCGTATGAGAGCTTCTTTGAGGCGTTCGTTTTGCTTCTCAAGCTGAATATACGCTAATGAACCCTTGCCGGTGGTTGTGGGGGCATCTGCTCCGTCGGGGGCTGCTTGACTTTATAAGACCAAGAATATAAAGAGACCAAAACAGCGCACCATCACCATCCTTCAGCACGCCCATCTCAACCTCGGTCACGGCTAATTTCTCTTTGACTTCCTCTAACTCGGCCTCGGCAATTTCGGCTCTTTCCTCAGCCACCTCTTTATCCAACATAGCCATCTCTAATTGTTCTTGAGTGTCCAGCATTCGCGTTTCTGCAAGTTGCGAGAGTTGTTGCGCCTCGGCGAGTTCACGACGCGCTGCGATAAGTTCGGTGTGTTGCGAATTGAGCTTAGCTTGCAACTTTGGGCGGAGCGCAACAAAAGATTCTGCATCCGATAGTCGTGTCTCAAGTTCACGGACGTGCCGCGCATCATCGGCGCGTTTAGCTTCTAGAACCCGGATTTTAGCTCGTAATTCCTGGATTTCTTGATCGTCTTGGACGCGAGGCTGCAATCACAGTTAGTCATACACAATTATTTTATTGAAAATGAATCAGATCCACCGTAAATGTATTGATGGGTGAAGGAGGGAGGGATGGTGCTTTAGGGATTGTAGGAGAGTTCTGGGGAGATGGAGATGCACCGTGCGGCGGCAACGCGAGTGGCGAGGAGGTACGCTGCACGATATTTCCACTCGGAGAGCTGGCATAAACACGAGATGCATGTTCAGTATTTCGCGGACTGGGGCTAGAGGGGACAGGAGAATCTTGTGACCGAGTGGGGCGAAGGGATATCGACTTGCGGGCTTGCAATGAGCCCGGGGAAACACGTTTGGTGGGTGAATTTAGTCCTGGTCTGGGTGCCCGGGCTGTGGTCGGAGGAGGAGCGGCTAGATGTTTAGCCGGACTTTGCGAACGGGGTGATCCATTCCTGGGTGATGGATTAGAGGATGCCGATGAACGGAAGGAATTCGAGCGACCAACGCCAGTGCTTGGCGTTCGCTGGTGTCCTGCAGCACGAATCGCAGGTGCGGGCCGCTAATCACGTTCATATCAATGGATAGGACTTTAACTGAAGGTACATACCACGCTTGGACCCCCATCAATTTCCGAGCCATGCATGCTCTTTACTTGACTTTGGCGAATGAAGACGCCATATCCCATCTTGCAGTTGAAATACGAAGTTCCATTTACAGAACCATCATTCTTACCATTCTTCTCTGAGAGCTCTACCCCTACCCATGTTCCTGTAGAAAAAGACGTTGCCCCAATAAACCGCACCACGCCGCGACCTTGTGGTATGGTCACGATGGTACCAAGGGATGGCTCCATCTCCGAACAGGGCTCCTGGTTAACGTCCTACGCGAGTGGAAGGGCGGCCAGAGAGGTTTTTCGCCTAACAAATAGTACTAGGCTCCCGAAACGTTTGCTTTGATGTTTGACCACTGTTCAATGTCCAAGACTCTGGACTCACCATGGCAGGTTCGCCTGTTACCTATTGGGTGACGTTTGGTTTCGACGGGGGCGCCAAATATTGATCCATCTATGCTATTGACGTCACGGTTAAAACTTGAATGTGTTCAGTGTTCAGAATCAAACGTTCACTCGCTACATGAGCACTGTCTAAATTAATAATAACGCTTCACGATCTTCGCGCACTCAATACATATTCTAGTGGCCTGGCATGCTACCTTCGGCCCTAGCGGGGAGGGACTAATCTTAAAGAACCTGAAACTCAACGAGCCCCGCTTCACCGGAATCCCACAATCGAAGGAACCCAAAGCCTGCCTGCTTTCTTTTATATAATTGAATTGGTCAATAGCTCCTGGAAATGAATTGAAGCATACCCAATGTCAATAAATTCCTGTAGCGTGCGCTCTTTGCCATTCACTAGACTCATCATGTTTATGTCCTGATGATAGCGTCTGACACTCCCCATGCCATAGTTTGATAGGAGTGGTTCAGGCGCCTACGCACGTAGCGCATTGTTAGCGGCTTAAATGAAAATTATTGAGGATAATACTAACCTGCTTAAAATTTGACGCCTCGCTCCACCCCGAACGGGGTGATGCAGCACAAATCCATCTGCAAATTGCCAATGAGTCACAAGAAGAAGGATGTAAGGCTGAGAATCACGAATAAGGAGGTGGCTTCCTGGTTTGGTAGCTTGGCGGACGTTAGCAAGAATCTTCAAGCAATCTGCATCAGGCCAATCATGTCTTAAAACAAGTTTGTTAGGGATCGTCACCTCCAATTCGAGTACTCACAAAACATGTCGGAGCTAGGCACACGCCTACATCAGCCTACTTATGCGAAGATATAAAAAAACATACATAATAGAAGTCACAGTGCTTCACAGGCACTTCCTTGAAGAAATCAATGGAGACGAATTCAACCTTCCCTTCTTGCATCGCCCCGGGAAATTCTTTGGCCCAGAGCTTCGCGAAAGGGCAACCCTGAGTTTGAAATAATTACAGAGTGGGTCGAAATCGCTTTACCTCTTTCCCTTGGTCGATTACGGGGGGTGTATCCTGTAAGATGACCTTCAGGTGGGGAAACGCCGTGAGTAGTGCAAGTGTTGCATGACCATTACCCCCGCCGACATCGCAAATGGTAGTTTGAGGGGGTAAATCTGACCAAATTTCGACTGGATGATAAAAGCATTAGTCATTCGTGCAAGTGGCATTCCACATGCACCAGCTTACTTTTTGGGAGCATTGCTCCACCCGTCACTTCAGCCCAGCCCACCATAGCTTGGGCAAATCGCTACGAGGCGTTGATGAGGATGGGAAGGTGGATATTCGCACTCGAACTTACGTCCGTAAGCTTTAGTCCTTCTGGCTAGGCTATGTTAGGCCCAGAAAACAAATTGTGATATAAAATTCACCGTTTTATAAAATTCAAAAAGCGATATTCCATGTGCTCGACGAAATGCGGCATCCTCTGGAAGTGAAGAATTTGCAGATTTGGGATCTGATAACGCCTCACTCAGGTATCCGGATGACTTGAATGGCTCGTCAGCGCTGTCGAATTTTAGTCCAGCCACATAAACGACAGAAGAAAATCTTACATGTGTCCAATAAGGCCAGAAACAGGGTCATTCGATAGAAGCTTCATACTAAGACGATTATTGGCAAAAAATTTCGTTTCACTGTATGGCAATAGGAAATATCAATATGGTTGAATGAAGGTGTAACTTAATGACCAGCCTTCTGTATAGCAGTGTTTCGTCGCAAGGAGACGCAAAACACGGGACAACTTGTCAATATTGAGCCCAGATTCTTGAGCAAGCTGTTTGACATGTACGCCTTCAGGTTTGTTCAGTAATCGGTCGGAGATCTTAGCCTCGACGACCACACGTAGGCATGCCGATTCTTCAAACTGGTTTGTTTATCAATATGTGCCCTAGGAAAGGTCTTTCATACACACCCCATATGATTTCTGTTGGGCGAAGGGGTGATGGTTATAACAGGGAAGCTGATGATGGGTCAGCAAATTGGCTCACATTGGTAATCACATGGCCTGGGCTTGCGACTGTGAAGCATAATTGGGCACAAGCAGCCTCAATTGTGCGCACCGCATCAGCCAGCGCGCGGGGAATCTTGTCAGGCTGGTCGAATGGACCAACGGCGACTGAGTCTAGAGAGGGTACGGAGTGGCCCTCAGCCGCATATTCTGATATAACGACCTTCACGGCAGCAGAGATCATATCGCTCAGAGCCGTGATTTGAGCATTTCCATTCGACATCATGTTAGGGGAGGACATTACAGTAGAAGGTGGGTTTCAACTTGACGTTGGGCCAATGGATACTAGTTTATAATCATTTTTTGGTTCTATCCACACTTGAAGTCGTCGCAATTTACAATCAAGATGGACTTACTCATAGTTATGACTTCTCGGCACGACTGGTGATTGCGCGGACCACGAAAAACCATTCGGATGATGGAACGATTCGTTTAGATCTCTATGGACTAAGTTCCGATCAACAGGGATCATCATTTCTCGTGTCAAAACTGGGCGGCCCGCCCGGCTACTAATTTGGCTTGTTGGAGGCATTGCATTCTGCGCTTGTGTAAGGTTCTGATAAGCCGTGTCATCGAATATCCTTGCCGGAGATGTTCTCTCTTAATATTGCACTCATATGTGTGCGACGACCCATTGCCAGTGTACGGTTATAGATTGATGCACACTGCGCACCCCACTGCGGGGTTTCAACTTCGCGCGTGCGTTTTTACAGCCGTTTCGGGAATTCTTGTCCGGCGTACCGATCACACCCGAAAAATCCAGAAAATAAAAAAATTCAGAAAAATAAAAGAAATTGTCCAGCCCGCTCGAATACGTCTATATCATACACTATACTATGATTTATCGGCCAATTAGTGTTGATATGAGGCAGAGAACACTACAACTACTCGATCAGGGGTGGAATCCGCTCGAAATCGCAGCGGTTCTCGGTGTATCATCAAGAAGCATTAATCACTGGTCCGACAACTACGACATGCACGGATGTATGAATCCTCCACCATTTCTGCGAGGTCGACGACGTATCTTGAATGGAGAAGCAACTGCTGAGTTTCGGGAGCCCATCCAAGAGACACTATGCCTGTATCTCGACGAAATTTAGGAACGGCTACTTCTCTATCATGATTTGGCCACAGCGCTGCACGACGATCTTCGCGATGGGCTCACTCGAAAACTCATGAAACGAGCAGCTGCCGAGAGGGATTATGCGTTACGTGCAAGATGGATGTATGAGGTCCTCACAACATACACCCTGATCAGATGGTGGCTCTGGATGAGTCGAGCACAGATGGGAGGACCCTCATTCGAAGGTATGGGTGTGCAATGCAAGGTGAAAACCCAGTGTTGGATGTATCCCTCAACAGAGGGATCCAGTTGGTGGTACTCACGTCGTTTGGTGTTGACTTGACAGTATTCATCACTATCTGATTCCTCCATGTCTTGCTTCATATGTAGAGGCGGCTGGATTCGGCCTCTGTATTTCTCTATCATCTCAGGGATTTCGGGATACTGATCAAGTCGAGGTGCTTTTTTTGCGCAAGCGACGACAGCGGGATCGCTCAGATGCTCATCTTCAAGATTTGGGCCAGGAGACGACAGAAATTTCAGAAAAACATCATCAGAACCTTCGTCCATGATAAATACGAGTAGAAAGAATGTATATCATAGCAGAAAAGCGGCTTCCATGATTTTTCTGAATATTTTGAATATTTTTATTTTTTGGATTTTTCGGGTATGATCGGTACGCCGGACAAGAATTCCCGAAACGGCTGTAGGGCCCACTGAATAATCTGAATTGGTTTCCCGCCAATCTCCTGCAGTAAGCAGACCAAAAGAATGATATTAATCGTTCTATCTATTTGATCTAAATCCAGGCATTAACATTTTAACACTCATATAAACATGAGGGACTCGGACTTGGTCTTGAAGCCAAAATACTGCCAACAAGTATCAGCCCTCTAGATCTTATCCGTTATCGTCAGTTGCGGCAGCTATGACTCTCCAGGATATACAACGCCTCAGAGAAATCATCAACAGCTCATTGGATTCTCTGGAGCGACTCTATACCTCAAGCTCCTTAAATTTCCCTTCTCTTGACGAATCCTATGTCCATAATTCGGAGGAAGAAACGTTATCCGCATCCCCCCCGGCAGCTGAAGCCATCAACCTAATTATTTCCGCAACTTACCAACTGATGAGCACTGTTCGCCATCCATTTCTGACACTTGCGAATGCATCAACAGTCGTACGCTCACCCTACATCTACAGCTATAACTACTACAGATAAATAACAATTCACTATCTCATCAGTACCACCTCCCAGCATGCCTGCGTGTCGCAGAGAAATTCAATGTTCCTGAAATCTTGCGCGAGGCAGGTCCTTCCGGTCTCACAGTAGGTGCCATTGCAGAAGAGGCCGGAATAGAGGTATCCAAACTAGGTCTGACACTCTTAACTTCGTTGAAAGCACATGGCGGCTAATTTGAACTTGAAAAGGTCGAGTTATGAGACTTTTAGCAACTCACCATATCTTTCGTGAAATAGAACCCGACCGCTTTGCTAATAACCGGATATCATCCTACTTCGACACAGGAAACAAGAGTGTTTTGCTCCGGTTAGGGTTAGTCTTCCAGGATTTCACTCGGAATATTTTTTACTCACCACTGCATCAAAATCAACTCTCATTCAGGCTGACTGATAAGTACAATGATGGACTCGGAGCGGCAGCCGCTGGGTACATTGGAACAACGTGAGCGACACTCTGTTCCCCGCCCAGCACATTGTTGAGCCAAAGCTTCCTATGACCAGCACAGATGACGGCTTTAAAGCGTCCAGTTACCTTCTAGAACACCTGGAGGACAGTGAATTTGGTCGGAGTTTTTCCGCGAATAAAGCAGCTTTCCAGAAAGCATTCTCAACAGACCAAGTTTATTTTTCCTGGTTGGAAAATGCAGATAACCGATACCGCCTAAAGCGTTACATGGCTTGTATCCGGGGAACATCGCTATGGGACGACCCAGGCGCCATCTTGCGTGGTAAGCTACCCATAGTGATACCAAACTAGACCTCTGAAACTAATCTCCACAACAGCATTTGATTGGGGTTCTCTGGCAAAAGGCAGTCTCATTGTCGATGTTGGGGGCGGGTCAGGTTTCCCCGCAATGGTGGTAGCAAGGGCACATCCGGAATTGAAAATTATCATTCAAGATCGTGAATCAGTTAAAGTTGAAGGGATGAAGGTAGATCACCTCCTAGGATATATTTATTTGGTGTTGAATAGTATTTTAGATTTGGCAGAATTCATTTCCGCTTGCACTCAGCTCTGGGCAAGTCACCTTTCAAGGCAGGTTTCCTTCCCAAAATGAATCTCTACCGTCACTAACATTTACTATCCAGTGCACAATTTCTTTGAGCCCCAGCCACCCAATAGAGCTTCTATCTTTTTAGTTCGGACAGTGTGTCACGATTGGCCCGATGATCGCGTCGTCAAACTTTTACGGAACCTTCGTACGGGGGTGTGTATCCCCAATGCGAAGCTCATTCTGGCTGACTACGTTATACCATATGCATGCCCTACGATGCCCGCCGGCCCGAACCAATCCCCTGCCACGGTCGGCAATGAACCCGATCAAGTTCAACCCCAACCCCTTTTAGCTAACCTGGGAAAAGCCAGTGCAAACGCATATTTCATTGACATGACAGTAAGCTTCGATGCAATATCAGATGAGTATCACATATGAACATCACTAAAATATAGATGCAAGTGCTCTTGAATGGCCAGGAACGAACACTGCTACACCAGATTCGACTTGCATCCCAGGCGGGGTGGCGAGTTATCTCGACGACCAAAATCCCAAATTCTCATTTTGGGTACATAATCGCTGAGCCAGCCGAAACAATACTAGGTAATCACGTATAGCGTTTTTACAGCACAGTGGCTCCGCATTGGACAATACAAATTGTATTTTAGAGGGTGAAGCTATCGGTTCGGCGCATGCCTGACCATAAATCATTCCTTACTGTTCCGAACTTTAGATGGAACTGGCTGCATGGCTTGAACCCACCGGCAAGCCAGCTACGCCTTCTTGGGACAGAACAAGAGATGTATCAAATGCTCAATAGGACTGCCAAAGTATACATAATACTCTCATATCAGTTGAAAGTTTCGTGTCCAAGTTGTGCCGTGAGGCAAATCAGCTCCAAGTCGCCTTATTCCTTCGCGCTGACATGTTTCAGGTAACTCAAATTCAATACCCCTGATGGGGATCCTTTTCGATATCAAAACCAGTAAATACGTGGTAGTAGAGCTTCGGTCAGACAATGATATTGCCGAAGGCCACTATTGTCTCCACCACTGTGTAACAACATCCCACGCACTAATGCAGGAGAATCAGAAGGCAGGACTCGGAACTATCAATCGTAATGATATTGAGATCTATTACATGTGGATTATGCAAGGCGCCATAGTACCAAGATATCAAATATTCTGGTTTAAGGCCTCGTATGGTAAGTCGGCCTTCAGCTCTGCCTTCTAGGGTTTTGCGGTGGGGATCCACTGCTGTTGTAGCCAAAGTCAGATTGACAACTCAAGTGACCGTGCCGCTCCGGCCCAAGCAAATAATGTTTGCTTGGCCCTTGAGGTTGAACAAATAATTGAAATGGTCAAGGCTGACTTGGGATAAGACATGATCACAGTATTGTTGTAAGAACCACATTACTCAAATGCTCGTGGGCCAATGGCAATGCTAAGCAGTAGGTGAAGTAGTATACGCGCCAAGACGGAGTGGAGTGGGGCCAGAAAAATCGTTTCTGTTTGTTCGGCATTGACACCGAAGCCAAATATGCATGGTGGTCAGATGTGTTATCATTGTATCACTATCATGGTACCAATCTGGGTCCGGCTCTGTCATGTAGGAAGCCGCGATATGCGACTTGTCTAACGCCGACCCAAAATCAATGGAGAAACCTGGCCGAAGGTTTCTGCCGGTCTGGTTGAATTCTGATTTTCTTGGCACCCAAGCTGGCCGCCGGTATAGATTGTCGGGATGAATTGTATCCATATTACGTAACGATATCTGTGTCCCTAGTGTTTATCGGCTCGCTAGGCAGTAAATCCAGTTGACATGTCGGTGGATATATGGGTACCGTATGAAGGTGCGACACTGCGATACCTGTCCTAGCTTAGACCTCATCTCCGCTGAAGCAGGTCCCACATTTCCAACCTGAATTGGCCTAACTCGAACTCGATAATCCGCATGGGGACCATCCCCATAATCACCACCTAACCTCAATCTATGACCGAATCTATTTGTTTGTAATTCCATGGCCATAACGAATATAGAATACGGAAACACTATGACCTTAGCTTCCGACGTGGAAGGGGGTGCAGGAACTCATTAAAGGTTCAAACACCTGTTTTCTGATCAAATGATGGTACGGCGATGAGTCTCTCAGGTTCCCGCTGCAAATCTGCTGCGGCCTGATGATCTGCAATAATATAAAGGGGGTTTGACAAAATATGAGTTTACGATTCCAAGATCAACTTTCAATATCCAACGTTGAACAGCTATCGTCAAGTTCAATGGCTGATATTGTCACAGGATACGCTCATTTGTGCGTTCGATTGGGCTTCTATTCACTGGAATTATGTCTAACGTTCTATCTTGGTAGGGTTGGAAATTACAAATTCCAAACATCCAATTATGTGTTATATATATACGATCACCGTGCGTGTCCAGTGGTTGGCCAAAATTTAATTTTCGATCAATAATTCGCTGTAGTTCTCACCCTATCAGATGAGGTGAACTGGGTTTTTTCAATGACGCCAATTACATCTCACGTACCCTCCGTCTTTGAGGTTGAAAAAATCTGGTCCCAACCGTTCACTCTCGCAAATCTATTGTTTTATATCAACCGATACATCACCCATTGCCAATTCATCATCCTTCAAGTCGGTGAGTTATTTATTTCTAGCATAATATGTTCAATTTTTGATATGTTCTAACGCAACCCAAAGAATTCCATGAAACCACCTGGTCAATTTCAGTACGTGAATCGGATTTTCGAATTGTCATATGTCTAATTGGTGTTGGTAGATGTGACCCCTCTCAACCTTACGACCTCGAATAAATTCTCACCGCATTAAAAATTACAGGTGCGATCGTTATGTAAAATTTGCTGGAGCAACAACCATGTGTTTGGTAACTAGTTCGTCCATTCATTCTACGTTGAGTTATGCAGCCTTTTTGAAAGGAGTTTCCTGAGCAGTTGCCGAATGTGAGCTTCCGCCCACTGCCACTAGTACAGTCATCATATTGCACTGACCTTCAATTAAAAGTGACCATGATCCTTCGAGTCTATGCACTTTACCTCGGTAATCGCTACATATTGGGATTTCTCTTGACTGTACTCACAGGTCAAGTAATCATGATGGCCTTGGCTATTCGGGTTGGTGTTCGTATGTAGCTTACCTCAGGATTGGTGCTAATTGTTATACTAACTATCGTTAGGCGTCCCATTACCCCCTGGTTTCCCAGGTAAATTGGCCTACTGAAATTCATGTGAGGGTGTGCGTCGTTATTCTGATGCTTTATTATTCTTTCAGGTTGCGTGCTCACTGGAAAGAATACATGGATTGGTATGTGTTGTCAATTGGCTTTCAGGTCGTATCCTGATACCCATATGCCTGAAAACCTTAGCCGCCCTCTGGGCGGCTCCACTTGTTACGGACTCATGCATTTTCTTCTTAACCTTATGGAGGACACTCCAATACAGAAGACAACTCTCCATCCGTGTCAGGTATGTCATCCAATTGCGGCCATCATCTTTACCGACCTTGCTTGAATTTTCAGCGCAATGGAAATCATCCTTCGTGATGGGACAATGTATTTCTTTGCGATCTTCAGTGCGAATCTTATGAATTGCCTCATTTACTTGGTGAGTATTTCCCCCGCACGTATCCCATCGTACCCATGGTTCTCCTTACTAGTTCGTTACGGAAGACCTGAAGGCAGTCGGTGCAAGGTAGGCTGCGGTTATCCGGATCCATAAGCTGATTAATTGATCGGGCTGGAATTTGAAAGTTTCAGTCAGATATTGACTGCAATCTTGATTTCCCGCTTACAACTCAATCTCCGTCAGCTCAATCCACAGACACCTAAAGTTTCAGCTCCCCCGAGGGTACACCCATATAACTCTCAGCCAATAACAACACAGACTACAACTTTCTTCACCGTTGGAAATCTTGGAGAAGAGCTAGAGGGGTTGGACTTCAATCAGCCGAATCAGGATTCATCTACAGATGCTGAAGTAACAGAGTATGAGTTGAGAAGCTTGGGCGGCTAAATTGACGACGTAACGTCCAAATAAGACATTATGATATTGATCTTGAAGTCGCAGCCATGGAAGACATTCGCTAAGAGGAGTAAACCAGTAACTTGAACAGGTCCCACACATACAATACTCCGTGATGATCAAAAACTTGTTGGGCGGTATCCTCTGATTCCGAACAGGCGCGCATGCTTTGTGATACCAGCCAGGGCGGGCTAACAACGCTACGTGTACCCACTACCATGCATTCGGCCCATAACCATCATCATTAATATAGTTTATATCGTAGGTCAGAGAATTCTAACTACTCGCGACAGCCCCAACTTTGAGTTAGTAGCTACTGCCCTGAACGTCCAAGTAGACGCTCCCGCGGCTCCCAATTTCGAAGGGGTACCGGAGACAGCCTATGCACTTATAATGGGTGCAGGCCTAGCAATCTTATGGCTGCCATTAGCCATGGCCCTCGCTAGGTTAAGTGAGAGTCGTGATTGTTGATCGTAGGTCCGTGGACTCGGATGTGGATGAGACTGGCGTCTTGCTGATATGCGAGATCTTGCCCGTTCCGATGGGACTTTCAAGCTTTTAATTTTTCCCAGGAATTTCCTTGAGCACACCACAGTGAAATCACTACAGGGAAAGGATCAAAGTGGAGAAACGCGGACCAGATGGGCTAGCAGAGTACGAGGCACAGGCGCGGTGGGGGGAAGAGGGGACAATAGGATGTAATGCGATGAGCGGATCCGGCCAGGATGGTGTGTTGACGCGGTGTGCTTTCCCAGCCAACACCTTGGCTTCCTTTCGACCTGAGCCACCCAGAGTCCCAGACTGCTGTGTAGGTGACTATTCTCCATCCAGCCATTTTCTCATAGGAGAAACGACTAAGCTACCTACGCCGCGACCTCGAATCGTGTTGTAGTTCCCGAAAATTCCCGTGACAACTATAGCTAGTTTCCAAAATTGAGGAGGTTTATGAAAAGAGTACCGGTATCCGTGGTGGTTCAATATCAACGCAGGTGTCGACGTCACTGGCATGCAACACATGTCACGTCCACCGAGTCCGAGATCAAATTATGCGGCCCTGCAATTCCGGGTTGATCAACGTTTAACCCCCAACACTACCAGGGGCCAGCAGTTTGCCACCAAGCTCACGCAGCTTGGCTACTTTTTATCACTTTGAACACCTGCGCAACAAGCTATTACACTTAAAAAGCCATTTGTTCTTATGAAGCTAAGCTAGTTACTAGGTGCTACCGTCCTGGGGACGCTAGTGGAGGGGGGATTTATCTATTTGTTATTAAAGCACCCGGAATTCAATGAGTCCCGCTTCGCCGGAATCCCACAGTCGGATGAAGCCAAAGCCCGTCTTCTCGCTGTTGGGTGAATTTATTGATTGAAGACTCCCAAAAACAGGTCAATGTACATACCCAATGTCAATGAATTCCTGCAATGTGCGTTCTTTGCTATTCAACAGGTTCATCATATTTATATCTTGCTGATAACGTCTGACACTCCCCATTCCATAGTTTGATAATAGCGGCTCGGGTGCCTATACGCATTGTTAACAACAGCGGCGGGATGGGGTGTTGAAGGTAACTCTGGCCTGTTTAAACATTGACGCTTCGCTTCTGTCCCGAACGGGGTGGTGCAGCACAAATTCATCTATAATTACTCAGCAATGGTGAGACGACTGGAAACATGGAGAGTCACGGATGAGGAGGCGGCTTCCTGGCTTAGTCGCTTGGCGGATGTTGGTGAGAATCTTTAGGCACTCCGCATCAGGCCAGTCATGCCTTGGACGAATTCGTTAGGAGCATTTGCCTCGAATTCGGGTACTTACAGGACATGTCGAAGCTGAGTAAAAAATAGACATGATGTTAGCCTTATTCGAAGATCAAATAATTCTGAACGTACGTAGTACAAGTCACAATGCTTCGCGGGAACTTCGTTGAAGAAATCAATTGGGATGAAATCAACTTTCCCTTCTCGCACAGCCTCAGGAAGTTCTTTGGCCCAGAGCTTTGCACAACCTGAGTTCGAACAGCCACGAAACCAGCCGCAAATACCTTACCTCTTTTCCTTGGTCCATCACGGACGACGTGTCTTGTAAAATTATTTTTAGATGGGGGAATGCCCTGAGCAGCCCGAGTGTTGCGTGACCATTGCCACCGCCAACATCACAAATAGTTGTTTGAGGAGGTAAATCTGACCAAATTTCAACTGGAAGTTGTATCAATTATTTGTGCAAGTGTGGAATTCCATGGGCGCTACCGCACTTGTTGAGAGCATCGCGCCACCCGTCACCTTGCCCCAGCCTACCATGGCTTGAGCGAATCGCTACCGAGTGGCGATCAGCACGGAGAAAAATGCACCCATGTCCGCTTACATCTGCGCGCTTTTGTTCCCCAGGCTGATCGCATGGTTGGATCAGGGAAGTGAATGGAGAGATCAAAATTTACCATTTTGTAAAATTCAAAGATCGACATTCCATGGGCTCGACGGAATGGGGCGTCACCAGGAAGTGATGAACTTGCAGATGTGGGATCCGATAGTGTTTCGTTCAAGCACGCAGACGACTTGAATACCTCATCAGTCCTATTGGATTTTAAACAAGTAATATTTACGAAGAGAGGGTGCCCTACATGTGCCCTACAAGGCCAGAAACAGGATCGTTCGATAGGAGCTTCATGCTGAGACGATTATTGGCGAAAACATTTGGCTTCACTAAAAGTAATAGGAAACATCAACAAGACTGAGCGAAAATAGAACCCAATGACCGGCCTTCTGTATAACAGTGCTTTGTTGCAAGGAGACGCAGGACGCGGGCCAACTTGTCGGTATCAAGTCCAGATTCTTGAGCGAGTTGTTTAACATGTACGCCTTCCGGTTTGTTCAATAAACGGTCGGAAATCTTAGCCTCGACGGCCACGAGTAGACAAGCTGGTTCTTCAAACTAGTCTACTTATTAACACATACTCAGCAACAGGAGTGCATCGTACATACCTCATATGATTTCTGTTGGGGGGTTAAGGCAGCCCGACTGGCTTGAACGGAGGGGAACGATGATGAACGTCAAATTATCTCACATTTGTAATCACATGACCTGGACTGGCAACAGTGAAACACAACTGGGCGCAAGCAGCCTCAATCGTGCGCACAGCATCCGCTAGTGCGCGGGGTACCTTGTCTGGCTGATCGAATGGACCGACAGCAGTCGAGTCTAGAGATGGTACCGAATAACCCGAGTTGTGTATTCCGATATAACCACGCTAACGGCAGTGGAGATCATGTTGCTCAGAGCCGTGATTTGGGCATTTCCATTGGACATCAGGGTGGTGTTGGGCGAGGACATCACTGCAGGTTCGGTATGGGTTTCAATTTGACACTGGGTCATCAGCTTCTTAGTTATAGTTTTCAAATGCTTTCTATAATTGGTACAATCCCTCGGTCACTTACTAGGCGTTCCGTTACCCCCCGTTACCCAGATAAATTGGCCTACTGGGATCTATATGAAGGTGCATGCAATTATTATGATGTGACATCACCCCCCCAGGTTGTGCTCACTGGAAAGTATGCATGGATTGGTATGTGTCGTCGATCGGCTTTCAGGCCGTGTTCTGATACCCATATGCGTGAAAACCTTAGTAGTCGCGTTCCGGGTGGCTCCGCTCATCGCGGACTCGTGTGTTCTTCTTGAGACTTGACCCTATGGAGGACATCCCGATACAGATGACAGCATGGCACCTTCTGTGTCGGGTATTATAGTTATCGTCTTTATTATGTAATTTACATCTTTGCAATCCTTCAGCGCGACTGTCTCACCTACTTCCTTGATTTCTCGCTCGTAACTCGATCTCCGTCAACTCAATCCACAGACGCTCAAAGATTCAGCTCCCCGCAAGGGTCGCCGGTCGGGTATGTTTATACAGCTCTCGGCTAGTGATGATGAGGTCGAGAATGCACTACCATTTTCTTCACTGTTGGAAATTTGAAACAGAACTAGAGGCATTGGGCCTCAACCAGCTGAGTTAGGACTCATCAAAGACGGTGGGTCACAAGGACTGATGGTTGTATAGAACTATCGCTGTTATTTATATTTATCAGTCACTAGGACCACCTAAATTATGGCAGTGTAAAGTTCCCCCGAGCCTGCGATGTGCATCCAGCGCAAACCGTATCAATTGATCCGAGGATTTAATAACCATTCCGATCCTTATTTGTTTGATCTTCAGCCAAGGTATTCACCGCCAAGGGCGACCTCTAACCATGTTCGGGCCGTGGCAGTTGGTACATGTGACGGGTGAATGGTAAGTGCAGTACCTAGAATAAACTTATAGCTCACGAAATGTCTTTGAGGCAGGCCAGAAAACCACGAGGATTTCCACGCGGTGTAGCTGACATTCGCCAGCTCTGCAACTCAATTGAACTTATCCGCAACGAACATGCACGCTTGGTGGCTATATATTTAACAACTCATCCGAACATTGCAGTTTCAGACGGTGAAATCGTTGCGGGGAAACCAACGATTCCGTCACATCAGTTAACATTCATCTTGATCAATATCACCCACAAGAGGGGTAGACCGGCAACTTTGAACACATACATAGTACAATTGCAATGTTCCGTGATGATCGAAAAGCCGAGCGCGTCACAGGCGCGTGTCTTGTGATAGTAATGTACCAGCCATTGGTGGCCAATAACGCTACGTATACTCGTTATCATGCGTTCGTGTCATCATAACATGCAGCTATATAGTGAGCCAGAGAATTCTAACCACTCGAAACGGCCCCAAGTAGCCACCGCCGTAGACGCCCAAGCAGACCTCCCGCGACTCCCAGTTCCGAAAGAATGTTGGAGACAGATGTACTTATAATTGGTGCAGGCCCTAGCGGCCTCATGGCTGCCATGGCCCTTGCTAAGCTGGGAGTGAAGGTCATGATTGTTGATCGTAGGTCTGCGGATATTATACCTTGCGTGGCCTTGAGTAGTAAGTCTAATTTCGAGTATCTAGATATCCTGGCCAATTATACGGAAACGCTGACGGATTGCAACCAAGAACTTTGGAAATTTGGCAAAGTTATGGCATTCTTGAAAAATTTCTACCAAGAGCCGTATACGTCCACGCGCTGGTATGGAAACCAACCACATTGAATTATTAGTTGAAGTTGAAAAGCAGAGTTTTTCAAGGTGACTTATGAACGAAACAAGGGCAGCGGAAGTGGCCTAACCCGTAGTCCACCAATAGCAAATGTCGTCGTCCCAAGCCGTTATCCTTTTGAAATGGCGGCCTGCATTGAAGACATAGAGGGTGCCCTGCGCGATGCATTGGCAGAGACTGCCCATAGTGTCGTTCAACCAGCCTGGCCACTTTCCATCCACCTTAGGGATGGTAATGACGAATCAATACATCCAGTGACGGTAAGGGGATTAGACCGTCGAATAGATTAAAATGTACAGCTGATATATATATTACCAGGTGGTCCTACAATCCTTCAGTAATCACACGATGACCTTGAACAAAGATGCCACTAGTTTGAGCATCTCACCACACAATACAATCCAGA
This sequence comes from Infundibulicybe gibba, assembly GCA_015501065.1. Taxonomy (NCBI): domain Eukaryota; kingdom Fungi; phylum Basidiomycota; class Agaricomycetes; order Agaricales; family Omphalinaceae; genus Infundibulicybe; species Infundibulicybe gibba. The sequence goes on from JADNYI010000001.1 coordinate 2,264,022, forward strand.
CCGTGCGGGCAAAATATGTCATTGGTGCAGATGGTAAGCTTCTGAGAGTGTTGCTGACATTGCAATATCAACCAGTGGCGCAGGTGCTCACTCGTGGGTTCGGCGCCAAATAAATGTTGCCATGGAAGGTGACCGTACAGGTTTGTCCATTTCTAAATTTCAGATGGCTTGATTCTTATTTAATTTTTAGAATATATTTGGGGAGTGGTGGACGCCCATGTAAAAACCAACTTTCCCGATTTTCGATTCAAATGTGTTATTCAGGCAGCCTCTGGAGCTATCATTGTGATTATCTGATGATACCAGTATCTTCCATTTGAGGCCGATGTAACATGTAGGCAATCCCTCGGGAAGAAGAAAAGGTCCGATTTTATGTGCAGCTTTCCGTGGAAGAAATACTTCCAACCATGCATAAGCGACTTAACATGGCGGAGCTTCCTCCACACATCGCGCGCATGAAAATATTGGAGGTAAGGCTTTAATATATGGATGGGGGGAGGCTAATGACTGTCAGCGTGCTACAGAAGGCCTAAAGCCATACCACATTGAATTTGTGCATGTATTTTGGTCTACCATCTTTTCAGGTACGGTAATGCCTGACTTCACGTTTGGAATAGCTTGATTCGTACAACTTTGTCAGTTTCTCAAAAAATTGCTTCACACTTTTCTTTGAAAAACCGAATTTTTATCGTTGGAGATGCATGCCACACACATTCCCCCAAGGCTGCGCAAGGCGCCAATGCGTCAATGGGGGATGCTCACAACTTGGGTATGCGTCCGAAGCGTACGAGTTCAACTGACCCCTGACAACCCAAAAGCTTGGAAGATTTCATGGGTGCTTCGGGGATACGCTAGTCCATCACTGCTAGAGACATACGAAGAAGAGCGGCGAAAATATGCTTTCGAACTCATTGAGTTAGACAAGGAGCTTGCAAAATCCCTTGACGGTCAAGCTGCTTCTGTGTACCAACGGTGAGTAGTGAAACAAGAAATAAATTTATTGGTATCTGATCAACCTGGATAGTCTCTTGCATAAACAGAACATGTTTACATCGTACGTTTCGATAGAGTTTTAGGGCTCCCTATTCCTGATTACCTCAAATTACAGCGGAATAGGTATCTGTTATACATCTCGACTTTCTATTCCAGCCGGGGATACACATTTCTCGCACCTTCAGAGTGGCGTTCGATTGCCGCCCCACCCAATCACTCGGGTTGGAGACTGGCATCCTGCTGATATTCAAGATCTTGCCCGTTCCGATGGGGCTTTCAAGCTTCTAATATTTCCTGGGGATTTCCTTGAAAGCACCGTGGTGGAGTCAATACACGATCTTGCAGCCCACCTGGATCTACTCATTCCAGAGATAACCTCCGGGCGGTTGGTTATTTACACCATTTTGAACAGCCAAAAAGCAGATGTGTGCTGGAATGAACTACCGTGGCAATCATGGAAGAGGTCAGTGGATTCCAAAATTCAAACACAAAGTTCCTGACCCACATGTTCACCCATATAGTGTCTACGTCACTGATTCGAACATGGATATCTACACAAGTTTTGGCATTCCCAATTCTGGAGCTGGGGTACTTGTGCGACCGGATGGATACATTTCATTAACCACGGGGCTTGGGATTGATCACGTCCAGGGAATAGCGAAATTTTTACGCAGGCTATAGAACTACGACGGATGTACGAATGATTTGAATGCACCACAAAGTTCTCACCCGAGTCCATTGGAACATCAAGTCACTTAAGTAGGTTGCCGGGTGTTCTTCGCCTCGGTTTCATCCATATAGAATTAATGAACATCGTGTTGATAAGGTGCGGGGCCCCGGTTGCAGGACGTCAATACATATATAGATAGTGATCTTGAGAATAGTACCATGAGCGCGGGACTGGAGTGAATATACGTTTGCGTGTGAACAAGGTGTTTGGCATGTCACCAGAATGGTGTGCTGGTGCGATGCACTAACGTTTTGGCTCCCTTGTCGACCTGAGGTGAATGACAGCCACCCAGACTGGAGTAGGATGAGTTGTTGCTGTGTAGGTGATGGTTGACTATACCTCTGCTGCACATAACTGCGGCGCCGCCATTCCTCAATCCTCAAAGAGCTCTCTGCCTAACCATTTCTCATAGAAGAGACGGGTAAACTACATGGCGCTTCGATCGTGTTATGTTATGGTTCCTGCGATAATTATGACTGGTTTTTAAAATTGAGGAGACTTATGAAAAGAGTGCCGGTATTCTGATTCATGGTTGTGTGGACGTCGGCGTGATGCGACACATGTCACGTCCACCTCGATCAAATAATGCGGCCCTGTAATTCCGGGTTGGTCACCAACCCCAGCAATTACCACACCAAGTTCATGCAACTTGGCCACTCTTTGTCACTTTAAGCACCCGCGCAACAACTCAATATAGGTAGTTTAGAAGGATTCTGTGAGTTTTTACTCTACTGTTCTCCGTTCCGGCCGGGTCGCGTTCAGGTACTGTGTTCTTGGTTTGCTAACATTCGTCAACATGCCAGACTCTAAAAGTCAAGGTTTGGTGGATGGACCAGTGCTATTGAAATGTTCGCTCAACAAAACTCGACGTTTCGACCGGGTCCTCGCTTTACCCCGGGTATGTGTCGAGCGTCTATCATATTCGTTAACTATCTGATATCACCTAGGTGGAGGTGCATCTGGCTCGCGAGGATCGGATACCGACACTGAGCGAGATTATCGTTCTGCCTCCAGATCGGAGCCGTCTTCAAATACACGCAGATCAAGAGGACCTAACGGCACGACAAGCCCGGAAGGTCAGATGAACGGTTCTATAGAAACCTTTTCCGATCCCGCACCCCCCATCCCTTATTGGTCGGCCAAGAGACACCTTACGTGCGGTAACCCTACTCCTGGACCCCCTGGTCCGCGAAGCCAGTCCCTTGGCGTGGATCAGCCCCGGGAAAACTTAAGACGGCCAATGCCGCACTCGTTTTGTGTCTCAATATCGATGTGGACCCTCCTGACATCATCAAAACGAACCCATGCGCAGTACTGGAGTGCTGGGTTGACCCACATACGATGCCCTCACACAAGGCTCTTGAGGCTATTGGATCCAATCTCCAGCACCAATTCGAAGGGCTCAGTCTCAAAATCAGCTACAAACCCATCCTGGATCCCTCGCAAGAGGATCTGAAGCGATTTTGCACGACTTTGCGAAATCAGTCGAAAGATGACGCTATCTTATTTTACTACAACGGTCATGGTGTCCCTAAGCCCACTGCCAGCGGGGAATTGTGGTGTTTCAACCGAACCTATACCCAATATATCCCCGTTTCGTTACAGGAGGTCCAAGGATGGTTAGGCTCGCCCGGGGTCTACATCTGGGATTGCTCTGCGGCTGGCCATCTCCTCCAAAATTTCAACACCTTTGCTGAACGCCGGGATCATGAAATTAACATGATGCAAGGAGGGTATCTTGACGGGACTCAACCGATGATGAATTCACTACAGTTGGCAGCTTGTGCTGCCAACGAACAACTACCATCGTGCCCTGAACTCCCAGCAGATATATTTACGTCCTGTCTCACGTCCCCCATTGACATCGCCCTTCGGTATTTCATCATGAATCATCAGCTTCCAAATAATATTACCGCCGATATGGTAATGCAGTTGCCTGGGGACCTGAAAGATCGGCGTACACCCCTTGGGGAGCTGAACTGGATATTCACAGCCATTACTGACACAATCGCATGGACAACATTCTCTCGCGATATCTTTACTCGCCTTTATAGATGCGATCTCTTAATTGCCTCGTTATTCAGGAATTTCCTGCTCGCCGAACGAATTATGAAGAATTATCACTGCACACCTCATACTTACCCCCCTCTTCCACCAACCAACACACATCCTCTATGGGCGACCTGGGATCTAGCGGTTGACACTTGTCTCCGACAGCTCCCGGAGCTCCTCTATAAAACATCAGATCCTGCGGCGAACACCCCGTCATCTAATTCCGGGAATTTATCCAACCGCACCGGACAGAATCACAAACAGGATAGAGGAAATACACCAAAGCCTAATGAAAAGCCTTACGCTTATGTCCCCAGTCGTTTCTTCGCTGATCAACTCACAGCATTCGAAGTCTGGATTTCTCGCGGCGGATCTGCCCTTACGAAAAGAGGTCCAATGTCTCTCCCCCCTGCGGGAGATAGATATTCAGGTGAACCTACAAACGGACGCCATGAGGATGATGGAGTGCAGGAGCCTCATCTTGTTCCGCGGAAACCTCCCGACCAACTCCCCATCGTTTTGCAAGTTCTCCTATCTCAACCTCACCGCCTCCGTGCCCTCATCCTTTTATCCCAATTCGTTGACCTTGGCCCCTGGGCTGTCCATCTCGTTTTGACGATCGGCATTTTCCCATACATCTCCAAACTTCTTTTAGCTCCTGGCCAGGATCTCAGGCCAGTCTTAATATTCATCTGGGCACGCATCTTAGCCGTCGACCCCAGTGTTCAGACTGATCTTTTCAATACCCAGGGGTATAGATATTTCTCCAATGTTCTTGGAACAAGAGACGACGACCTCCTCCCTAATAGTTCTGAACATAAAGCCATGTGTTCGTTTATTCTAGCTGCCGTGTCCCGCGATTTTCCTCATGGCCAGACCGCTTGCTGGACTGAACGTGTCTTCGACAATTGTTATGATCGCCTCGAGGAGCCGGACTTCCTGCTGCGCCAATGGACTGCACTATGTATCGCACAAATGTGGGATTCGAACGATACAATCAAGGTATATGGTGTAGACCGGGGAACTCAGGATATGCTGATTCGCATCCTCTTGGATGATTCAGCTGAAGTTCGCTGCGCGGCGCTATACGCTCTTGGTACATTCATGGGTGCCAGTGGCTCTTCAGATCCCGATAAACAAGGTGGCGGTGGATCGGGGTCAATGCACCAACTCGACGAGAGGGATCACTTTAGAATGGAAGTAGCCGTAGCAACTGGTGCTACACTCGCAATCAAAGATGATGCTAGCCCAATGTGCAGGAAGGAACTCCTCGTCGTCATCAGTTGCCTAGTAAAGGAGTGGCGCGGATACTTTGTTGTCTGCGCTTGGTTGTACTGGGAAGAGGACAGGAAATGGAGATCCGGATCAGGTGGACACTATCACCCTCAAAACCTTGAAGAAGATATCACGAACCACGCCATTGGGGAATGGCTGGATGGATTTGGTGATGATGAGCTCTTGAGAGAAGAAAATCGAGTCCTCCTCTCCTCTTTCTTCACCATTTTTGTTGTATTGTTGGATCTTTCCGTCGATCCGTATCATGAAGTCGCAACTAACGCTCAAACCATCGTCGACTATATCATGGCCCTTCTTCTCGAGTCTCCTTATACCCGACTTGAATCCAGCTCGCTTGATATACCCCCTACACTACCTACCGACCGAAAGGCTTCCCCGCAGATGAGCGGGGCACGCTCGCGCGTCACCTCTCTACAATCCTCTCCTTCCTTCAGCTCAGGCCCGCCTCACCTGGAGCACTGCGGCCTAATATCTCACGAAGCGAAACGATGACAAGCTCCATTTCAAGTGGTGTCACGAACACCATACGGCGAACATCCTCCTTCGCAAATGCGCTCAAAACACTCGCAAATGGCATAGCCTTCCCTCTACCGAGGATGGCCGAGCGTCACCCGCACCTGGAACCAATGTGCCAATGGGGTTGGATCTTCTAGACGTATCACGACCACCATCACCAAATTTGAATGTCGCCCAATACACCTCTCCATACTCTCGCCCACCCACACCCCAAAATGCGATGCGAGCCACCGCTCCTCCCCCCCCTACCAATGAGTATCAATCACCACCCGATTTCCTCCCCCGCCACGTCATGGAAGCGCTTATGGAAGAAGATATGGAACGCCTGCGAGCACGGCGGCGGGCGGGGATCCATCCTCGAAGGCAACATCACCATCACCATCACCACCCTCATCTCACCGGGGGCTCGCTCCCTAGCCCCAGCAACAGTACTTTCTCGATGGACTCCACCGGCAGCAGTGTTATTTTAGGACTGGGGACTGGTGCAGGCATTCGTGATGCGTTACCATTGAAGAGCACTTTCTTCGACTGGTGTTGTGAATACTTCAAAGAACCCCAAATGCGTGTACGTCTCGAACCTTCCTTGCACCATAAATCTTTTTAAAAATGCGAACTGTAGCAAACAGAACCCGACGAGCCGGGTAGTGTGCAATATAACTACCAGGTGTGGAGGCAGCAGCGGAATGAGCAAATCAACGTCGAAACCCAATCCCAAGCTAGAGTTGCAGGTATGTAGTCACAAATTACGCGACCCCCCATCAATTCATTGGAAATCTATAGCCGAATGTCGATGGGATCGACCTGTAGCCACACTTCATGTGTCTGGGTATCCACTCACCATGGCCTTCCATTCCTATGACCAACATCTCATGGTAGCAAACGAGTCGGACATGATAACGTATCCCTATCAAACCCCTTTTTATCGCATATATTAACAGCTTTTTCAGTGTTTGGGATTGGTCTCAGCGCAAACGGTTGAATTATTTCTGCAATGGCAACGCCCGTGGAACAAGTATCACATCTCTTCAGATTATCAACCAAGATGTTGGTGGTATTATTCTCACAGGCGCTGGTACGTCCCCAACGCCACCCACCAGTTGGTATTAACATTGGAATCTAGCCGATGGCGTTATTCGCTTGTTCCGGAATTATGATCCTTGTACTGACCAAGGGCCAGTTCAAATGGTCAGCGCATTCCGCGGGTTAAACGAGGTCGTCCAAATGAAACAAGGGAGCGGCGTTGTATTGGACTGGAAACAATCTTCCGGCGATCTCCTCGTTGGTGGAGATTCTCGTGTCATCAAGTTATGGGATGCACAAACCGAGACACCAGGGCAGGTAATTATCATTACCCGTTTGCAATTCTATTTTACTTACTCTCGCAGGATTTCGATACGAAATCAGACAGCCCTGTGACAGCCATCACATCCGAACAGGGGTCATCCCAGACATTCCTAGCAAGCTTTGCAGATGGAGAGATTAAACTCTTTGACAGACGCATGGGAGAGGCAGATTTGACTGTCCGATCATATTTTGAACACAGTTCATGGGTGCAAAATGTTAGATGGCATCCAACGATGAGCAATTCCTTCCTGTCAGCCAGGTATTTTCATTTCAACCCTTATCACGACATTTTCCTGATGGCTTCCAGTCTGGATGGCGAAGTCAAACTCTGGGATATTCGCGGACCTCCAACGACCCTTAAAACATGGGCTCTGCACTCCGGTGGCCTTTCCGCTTTCGATACCCATCCAGGCACTGGTGTTTTTGCTGCGTAAGCTGACAGCACCATGCGTTCTCAACTTCGCTCACACATGTCATAGGAGCTCCGCCATCACCCCAACTAACTGGAGATCACAACGCATCATAGTTCAATCCTTCGATCAAATACCACCGTTGTCTGCTTTTAATATCTCGACAGGACTCACTATGAATCCAGTTAGGACCCTGCCATCACCTTTCCTGCCGCGATCCAGCTCGCTTGTGTTCCATCCGACTGAAATGCTATATGGTATTGGGGAGCCCGATGGCAACAGTAAGTCGGAATATTCCCCTCACGATACCCATCACCGACCTTTTTCCAGTCAGAATCATGGGTTGCAAGATCACTCCGAGTTAGATAAATCTCTGTTAGACATGACACCATGTACAAATTTCGTCACTACGAGAGACCTGAGGCCTCTCATTATATATAGATAGCTAATTCTTAACTTACATAGCCTTGTTCATCTATATCTTCGCTTAGGAATGTCAAAGAGCCTTCGAATGTCAATGAGTCAGGCCTATCGGACCGTGCCAGCAGTCCCTGAGTGTCTCGTCATGTTTGGTTTACATGTTTGGCTGTACACCTCACCACTAATATCGTCTAAAACGACCATTACGAGGTGGCAACCGCCGAGCATACAGCTCTCAACCACAAGGAATCGGAAAGAACTGGCAGACTACAAAAGCCGTTGACGAACATAAACGGGCTGTGGTTATCGCCCGCGCTACACTCATGGTTAGAGCGGATGCAAACGAACCTGTGAGTCGTTGCCACATGGATTACCGTTTTAATCCTTCAGCCACCTGAATCCATCTCGGACCGCTCTCCTCCAGTTGAACGACAAAAAGGAAACAACGAAGAAGAAACTTGCATTCAAGAAGAAGACAACCACAAGCGGTGTCTGGCCTTGTAAAATTAATGGCTGTAATAAACAATTCGCCGGGAGGCTGATCTCAAACGGCACCAGCGGACCACGAAGTTGCACTCGCTGCCTAGCTTGTTAGTGTATCCCTCCAAAGATGTTGAATGCTAAACCTACGAGATCATATATAGTGCGTGTCCACAATGCGATGCTACATTCACTCGGGTATGTGTGCTAGATAACTTGTTGGTGGATGATATTAAACATATACAGACCGATGCTCTAAGGAGGCATCAGAAGTCCAGGCATGTCACTTGACGGGTTGCATGGCTAAGGGGTTAACAACTATCTTCCCACAGACACAACGGCGTCGTCCTTGAACCGTCTGAGCAAGAGGGCGGCGAGGATGAAGGGGCACGGTCCTCAGGCTCGCAATCTAGGGGTAGTAGTACGGCACCTTCCTCAAAGGGTAAGGAAAAGGCGCCTCCATTTCCCAGACTGTACAAACCCATCCAGGCCCACCAATGACCTCCACTGGCCCTTCAAGTTACTATCGACAACATACCGCGACCACAACTCGTGGGTATATTGATTATTGTTTTATCCCGCATCCTAACGGTTGCATCCTAGCCTTTATTCCTCCCGACCCCTTCAAACCATCATGGATCCTCAGTATGCCCACGTTGGAATTCCAACATCCGCCACCAGAATGAATGCAACTTGGACATACCCACACCCGTGGCACGACAATCACCCATTACCAATGGGGCCTATCAGTTATCACCCTCCACCAGGACACGCTATTTATTACCCACCAACGTCACACTATAGGACGGCCGTTCCAGAAACCCAGCCACCGGGACAGAATACCCCTGGTGGGGATTCGAATCCCCAGAGGAACTTGGATCAAAGCCAGACAACAACCAAGGACCCTCGAGAAGCCACCAAAACTGGACGCTCAGCAGAGCCCGACCAATGTGAAAACCCCCCCTTCATTGATCCATCACTCTCAACTACCCCGGCTCCCTCTAACCAGTTGACAGACGAACAAGTAAAAGCCATATCCCTTGAAATCACACAAGCCGCAATGAAGGCTGTTCTGGAATCAGCTCGACTTGAATCTGAAAGTGGAGGCTCTCACACGCCAGATGGCGTCGCGTCAGAAGGGCGAACTTCCCAGCAGCCCTCTGAAGCTGATGCGAACGCTGGTGGGGAAGAGGCCGATGAGGAGCAGGTCGTAGCAGAATTACAGCCCGTGAAAGATCAGATCAGTAATTTGCGTGGATATAGCACCCCTCTCCAACGACCGGAGCCGATGGAGCACATGCTTACGGAGGATGGAGAACCCATGTTGAACCCAGGTCTGTCGCCATACATGCCCTTCGTAAGAGTGCTCACGTGTCATCTTCAGCTGAGCTCTTGACACAGGTAAGCAGCAGATGCGAAATCGAAGAATTGCTTTGCTCAGAAAGATCCAGGAATCCCTGGCATCTCCGCCACCGTCATAGTAGCATACTACATCCACCCCCTCATGACTTTTTATATTTCGTACTTCAACCTGTATCGTTAATTGCTTCACGAGTTTTTATGGATATACCTCAGCATCCCGATTGTAGCCGGCAATAAAATACTATCAGCTAATTACGTTTCGTTTATCTATTGACGATTGGTCATTTATTGTTGAAATAAAAATTACAGCATAGCGGTAACGTGCCATATATCATTGTTGAGAATGACAGTGATAGTTGATACAGTATGCAAGTTTATGTATCCAATTTAAAGCACCTTCACCTTCGGCCACTTGTACTGGGGACCAACCTAACATACCCCGTCAAGAATTGGCTTGCCTCCATGGCAAAAACGACATACCTGTCCAACACACATCCCACCAAGCTTGTGACCAACCTCAACACACTCATCGAGCGACTTCCCCGCAACCAAGCCGCCCAGGAAGCCTCCCGCGAACGCGTCTCCCGCACCGTTAGTATCAACGATCTCATCATCCGACAGCGCGTGGACAGCAAACACTTGAGGGCTGTCGGGCGCCGAAGCAGACACGAGGACCGTCGAGTCTGCGCCTTGCGTGATCACGACGACGCGGGGGTTGTTGGCGTTGGCCTTGGGGAGCAGCGCGATCGCCTTCGCCACGGCAGGGATGTCCTTTGGATTCGGGAGCCCTTGGCTGTTGCCCAGGATTCGGCCTCGGACTCGTTTCCAATGATGATATCACAATAAGGAATGATCTGATCCAGCTGCGAGCCGAAGAATTGGGGGATGAACGGTGCCGAGAAGTTCAGAACGAATTTCTTGGACGCCCATTGTCAATTCGGAATATGCCACAGATGGGGAGCGCACTGACCTTGCCAGCAGCGGTAACTTTCTTGCTAAGCTCCAGAGCACAGACAATTCCATGAGTCAAGAAGTACCCCTCAACATAGAAGATCTTGGCCGCCTCAACCAGGGGTGCGACCTGTGGCGATGACAAGTGGGATTGATCGAATTTCTCCGCAACCCGCAAGGTGGTGACAAGAGAACTGAGAGATATCTCGCTCAGGCGCCAATTGTGGGCATGAAATCAACATACCGATGGTGGCCCGTGATGATTACAGCACAGGCACCCGTCTTCTCACCCTTCTTGACTTGGTAGACCTCGTCGAGGCCCTCCCGCTTGTTCGCGGCCTTGAGCTGTTCGGCCAGCTCATCGTCGCCGACACATCCAGTGTAGACGACGGAGCCTGGGGGGAGGATGTACTGGGTGATGGCGATGGTCAATGATCAGCGATGGGATATTCATCCACTTGGGGACTCACAGCAGCCCCGCGAGCCGAGTTTTGGGAAGCGCCTCCCGCGACATATGTGACCTTGTGCTCTTTCACGAGCTCCTCGTAGCTGGACCAGATATCAGAATGGCCCTTATTATGTTATCCATGCACGTACATCGGAGCGTGTTTTTCCTCAGCCAAGATAGCATCGTTGGCTTTCAGATCATACTTCTTCAACAGCGCCTCCCCTTGGGTCACTTGCATGTCGAGCAGGGGGTTGCCCATGCAGAAGAGGGAGTATGAGGCGGCCATAGTGGTTGTTGTAAGGAGGGGAGATCGTATTCACAACCTATAGAAACCCAGGATTACATATATATGTATATGATCATCGATTGAGGCGATCAGTAATCTAATCGCGATCGATGCATTCACGAGCGAATCAGCCACTATCCGCAAGCCCATTGGGCCGCACACCCCCCCGTGTCCAATGTTCGTTGCCGGTGATAAAGTCTCCACGAACAATCTTGGACCTCGACACAACGCGTTCATTTTTCTCCACCTTCACATATATGCCCTCTACGCGCCCGTCCCAAAACACCGATTTCCTTTGAACCATGCTTCGCAGGTCATGTTCGCTTGGAAGGGGACCCTCATATAACACAGGAACGAGGTGTATTGTAGTCGGTGCGAGCAAGCGCTGGAGGGTGCCCCTATCAGCCCAGGACTGGGTAGTCCGGTCGTAAAAGTCAAACGCAATAAAGTGGTCCGGTAGGCGGCTGTAGGGAATGGAATGGGTCGCAAACATCCATTCCCCGAAGAGGATGTAGCGCTCGGGAAAATGTGGATCTCGCCCTAGTAGCGCACGTAGTTCCTCCTCATGGCGCTCCACCCACAAACCCAATTTTTTGAATTGCTCATGGGAAGAGGAGTCAACATAATGAGACCGGTTTTGAACAATGATTTTAGCACGGTCGGAGGAAAGCGAAAAGCCCATATTCGCGCCATCGATTTTCTCTGTGATATTTACCTGTCCCGAAATCGACGAGAGATCTGTGGTGTTCACCACATCATCCGAGGTAGCAGCACCTAGATTGATCAGGTGTGATGTACGAGGGAACTTGAAAATAGTTATCGGCGGGGACAGTCGGCGTACTAGTTCCTCTGCGGCAGCGAAAGAGCGTATGATAAAGATAGCCTTGAATCCTTCCTTCAAAGTCGGCCTAACAAAGTCTTTGTGCATCTGCTGAACTGCATTCCGTACGCGGGAACCAGGCGGCAAGGTGGGATGGCCGGCGCGCATCTGCGCACGAGACGAACACAGGTCACGGTCGTAATCGAACCAGATGCACGCTGGGGTAGAAGCCCAGTTTGAAGCCAACTGTAGCCAGCTCTTCCTATCGCTAACCGGGGTGTTACATCTATCCAACAGCACGCGCCCTTTCGCCCGGCCAATTTCTGTCTCGCAGGCGGATCGACTGCCTGTATCATCTTGAGAAATATGGGTCCAGCCCGCGGGGTCTCTGGAGAGAAGAGCCTTGGAAAACCACGATTTTCCCGAGCCGGGGAGACCAACCAATATGAACAAGTCATGCTTGTCTCCCTGCTCCCCTTCGACCTCCAACGAGCATGGAGGAGGCTCAGATGGGAGGTCAGGGTAAACAGATTGACGTTTCCATATCGTGCTGCACCATTTCGAAACAAATGCCTCCTGCTGTGGGGTTTCGAGACTCCCAGGTCGGATATTCCGAAGCAGCGCGATAGCCTCGGCTGCTGGGAGCTCAGGCTGACACTGGGTGTATTGTGGTAATTTGAACCCAAACGCTGCTAAATAACACGCTGCGACGGTCCCTGCGCGACCCTTCCCACCCCCGCAGTGAATCAGCATGGGAAGATTATTTCCATCACTTATCAAATTCAAAACGACGTCCATCTGTTCGATGGATGGAGGGTGGAAGTTTGCGATGGGGAGGAACGTATTCCGAATCGTCTTGTGGCGAAACCACGCGCTTGGAAGCGGCTCCTCTTCTGTGAGTGTCAAAACGTGGCGGATACCGAGATGGGGCGAAGCAAGCGCGTCTATATCTTCCTCACAGCGAGGAGTTGACATGATGGCAATATGGTAGGGGATCAACCAGCGAAAGAAGCGGGGAAGTTCGTAGAATCTCGAGCCTGGGATTGGAACCTGGAAGCGGTGTCGAGATTCCAAGTGCAACGTGGGTGTGATATTGGCGTCCTTCAGGAGGCATCGTAACCGCTCAGACCACGGTGTTAAGAGTATGGACGATAACTCGGCGGGTATTTGTTGAACATCTTCTGGCAGGAGAAGCGGGCCCCACTCGGTTCCTTTGGACGCTTGAATCAATTTCTTTACAGAGTAAGACTCAAGCTTCTCATCCTGAGAGCGCTCAAACGCGCAAGCAAAGGCAAGCATAGCAAGTTTCGTCTGGCCACCTAAAAGCGCGGAATCTCCAAGTCGAAGAAATCCCCTCGGGGAATCGGGAAGGATTGCGGCTAGATTTGTGCTAAACGAGATCGCATTGTGATATTGCCGCCAGAGATGGAGGGTAAAAGCAAGATGGTCGAGAAAGTCGGGTGTGGGGTTTGCGGGAAACTGGCCCGGGAGCAACGAATCGATACCCTTATCCATGGTATGGTCGTCATGATTCGACAGGGTGATGTGGAAATGCTTCGGGGGGAGCCCAAACTGCTTCCGGAGTTGTTGACCTGCAGCCCAGACGATCACGACAAAATAGACACCTGTTTTCGATTTGCTGCCAACACCAGCGCTAAACACAGAATCGGTGTCCACCTTCAACTTCTCCGTATTGACGCCCCCAAGCTCCTTCAGCTCGGCTTTGGAGATTAGTGTGATATGATATGCTTTGCGGGTGGGAAGAGCAGATGCAAGGATTTGTGGGTTTGCCTCCCACGCGGTTTGAGCAAGCTGATTTACAAGGGCCCCGGCAAGGGCCACAACACCGTGGTTGGTTTGGAGAGACATATCGAGCGGGGCGCTGATTCTGGGTGGAATGTTGAAGACAAATTCATGAGATTTGACTTGGATTAATCTATCCACCCGGATCCGAGGCTGTATCGGTCGGCCATTGAGTCAGTTGGAACAAACATTCTAGGAGTCACGGAACATGAATGTGAACTCGAAGGCGACAAACACTGGTTCACAATAAATGGTCTTCTGACAAGACCGTAACCGTGATGCTCGGCAAGGCCATCTCGGCTTGCGTAGGATCAACTCGAGCCACTCATTCAGCCAGAACCCCAAGTGAGAGGCTACAACAGAATCTAATATAGGTATCTACAGTACAAAATAATGTCCAATCCAATCACTTTGTCAAATCGGGTGAGAAATAACCACGGATGGTGGTTGAGCAAAAGTCGTGAATAATCGTGAAACCTTCCATGAAATTTAGGCGTTGACGAGGGGCCCCGATAGCCGTCACCACGGCGGGCGGCACTGATGGCGCGGATGAGGATAACAACAGTGATAAAGGTCACTAGAATCCTGTGGGATGCATGAGCTTAATTTCAGGCTGATAAATTCTTGTGATTACCAGATAACCCAGGCAAATCCCTCCAAAGCATTGAGCTGATTGCAATACACGAATGTTGCTTGAGTTCTACAACATGCTTGTGAGCTGAGGCATGCGTTCTGTAGATCGTCACGTACTTGCAGTTCAACCCGCCGCCAAGCATCTGTGTCACAGCAGCAGCGCCCGCCGTCCACATTATCCAGGTGAAGAAGAGGCTGTATGTTATATTGTCAGACCAAAGTTCAACATGGAGCCCGGAACTAAACGCACAAGATGAGGTGGGAAGCAATGCTGGTGAGCACGGAGCCCCCAGGCGAGTGGAGGAACAACACAAGGTAGAAGGTGGAGAAGGCTATTGTCCAGGTGGAGCAAAATAGGATAAACCGGACTCGATCGCGTTCAGAGATGTTGAGGTAATTGTGGTGTGCATTGAAACGGGATGTAAGCCATGCGGCAAGTGCGAGCTGAAGGCACCCCATTATCAGTGCCCATCACCGATAAAAGCGAAGATGGAAGATACCTCGATGATGGCGAAGAAAATCAGGAGCCCAAAGGTAACTATGGCGCTTGTCAATATTATAGCTTGACAAAAATGGAGTGGAAAGACATACTCGGGTGGCCTCTTTTGACATGCGAGTCCATAGACATTGTTGGGTACAATATTTCGTTTTTTTGAGGTCGTATATTCAGGTGGGGGTCGTGAAGCGAAATACAAGACGTAGCGTGAGCGTATAAATGCTATTCCAAGGTGGTCAGATTCAAAATTCAACCATTGACGTCACCCTGGCCGATCCCCCCCAGTTTCACACAGTCAAACATTGCGTCATCTTGATTACGGCTCAAACGATGGTACTAAGATGTGTAGGGCACCTCAAAAACTGTCCTGCTTCACCTTCGCCCATTCGCCTTGTTTCCAGTCGTTATAAGCTTTGGAGTTCTTCAGCCACTCAATCAAGTTCCTTCTCTCAACCTTTGTCCCCTTATCCGAGCTCTCTAGTTTAACCTTTTGCCCTTCTATCATTTCCCAGCGTTGTTCCTTGACAGTCACCAGTCCGTCCTTCAACTCGTCCGCGCCTAATATCACGGCGAAGGGCACCTCGTCCTTTTCACCAGCAGCAAACTGGGTCGGCAGTTTTGGCTTGGTTTTTGCCAGGAAATCAGTCTACGTTCGGAGGGTCTTCTTCAGTTGTTCCGATGCAGAGTTCGTTAAACTTACCTTGATTCCTGCTTCTCTCAGCTCGCTAACCAGCTGCACGCGCTGTTCCAGCAAACCATCCCCAGCAGCCATAACATAGACCATGGTATCCATGCTCCTCATTCCCCGCTCCACCCACTTGGGCCACACGATCGCGAATATCCTGTCCAGCCCAATACTCACACCCACACACGGCACATCCATTTTGGCCTTCTTCTTCGGATCCCCCGAAGCAGCCACAGCGAATGCGCCAACGAGCCCGTCGTAGCGGCCACCCGCCGCGATCGAGCCCACGCCAACCTGGGACTCATCGATCTCCTCTTCCTCCTCGGCACCCCCGGTCTTTTTGGGCACTTTCTTTTTGGGTTTGGGCAATACCACGGGAGTCGGGGTAGGGGCAGTGTTCTCGGCATCTGCTGGCGGCGAGATGAACACGTTGGTAGAGACGAAGCCCGGAGGCGCAGAGGCTTCAACGATGGCTTCGTATATTATTCCGGTGTAGTAGTCGAGACCGCGAGCGAGTGAGAGGTCGAATGAAATCTTACACGTCGTCAGCTAGTGTTTGGTCTATTCGAAAGGATAAGACATCTACCTTGTCCAAGACCCGATATGCTTTCAAAAACGTAAACAGTAAAGACATGTCCGATAGCCCCTGCTTCGCGCTGGCGTTTGCCATCAAATTCGAATCTGCCTCCAGCTGCTTAAGCAGGTCAGGGCCTCCTGTAGACGTTGTCAACACCTAATACCCATTCCGTGGCATCGGAAAAGAGACTACGCGCCCTTGTGCTTTACATACTCTCCAATGCGATCCGCAATGGCGGGATCCAGCCCTTTTTCCACCGTCATCTCCTTTTTCACTTCAGCCCAAGGAAGCTATCAATATATGAGTGTTGTGGTAAAGCAGGTAGTTGAAACGCTGACCTTGTCGAGTTTATCAACCGCAGATGAGATTGTCCGGATTTTGTCCTGGGGAACACCACAGACTTCGAATATACCATCTAGAATTTTGCGGTGATTTATCTGTGAACGATTGTCAGAGGGATATGAGAAAATACGGACAGAGTGTACCTTGATGGTAAACTCGCCAACATCCAAGCGCGAAAGGATGGTACACAGTAGCGAGATAAT
Source organism: Infundibulicybe gibba (assembly GCA_015501065.1). Taxonomy (NCBI): domain Eukaryota; kingdom Fungi; phylum Basidiomycota; class Agaricomycetes; order Agaricales; family Omphalinaceae; genus Infundibulicybe; species Infundibulicybe gibba. The sequence continues at coordinate 2,280,869 of JADNYI010000001.1, forward strand.
CTCTCCATCGGGGATCATAGGATCCCAGGCCCCAGAGATATCAAAGTCCTACCCCCAGCAATCAGACCAAGATGAATAAACGTCGTGTGTATCGCTCACAGCTTGTGAAAACTCGCGCATCCGCCCCTTTGACATAACCGGGTTATCCCTCCGGTATACCTTGCCTACCTGCCACAACTTGGAGTGCGCATTCGTGCCGCCCGTCATAGCCAGGTACCGCGCCAGAGGAACGGTGTGGTCATATCGCAGTGCGAGCTGCTCCCCGCCCTGATCCAGGAGATCGTAAATGAGCTTCGCGTCCTCGCCATATTTATCCGTAAGAACGTCCTTGCGCTCGAACACGGGCGTGTCTAGACACGACCCGCCGTACGTCGTGAACACGTCCTTCACGAGGCGCTCGATCTGCTCGCGACAGTACATCTCCGCAGGCTCATAGTCGCGTGTTCCCTGCGATATGGAAGCGATTTTCAGAGACACTGGCAGCAGACACCCGCGCAGAAAAACCCACCGACCTTGGCGGTTTTCAGCAATAGCCTCTCTTTCTTCTTAGCACCATCCTTCCCGGTATCATCAGCCTCCTCCTTGCTCTTGCCCTTTTCCTTCGCCTTGGCAGCAGCCTGCGCGATCCCGACCTGCTTCTGCAGCTCCCCAAGCTTTTTCTTTGCCTCTTCCAGTAAACCCGATTCCGCCCCCTGCAGCCGCAGGTCATTCACCAGCGCCCGCTGGGCCGCGAGTTGCTCCGTCAAACCCACGTCCACCGATGGGGATCCTGCAGATGTCGACATGGCGCGTCTGGTATTAGGGTGAGTGATGCCGTTCCCTGATAAGATGAGATATAGTGGATAAGAGGGTAATCGATGGGCGGCACGGAGGCGTTGCCGGAGGAACATAAATATTCGGAATTTGGGGTTGATGTATGACGACCGTGCGTGATCAGGATTGTGCAGGAATGTCGGCCCGGGAAATTGCCGTCACCCTAATCTGATCAACACTCACTACATACCACTATGCATACTGGACGTATTTGGAATGGTAATCGCGCACCGATAAGATTCTCGTGGACTACATTATGCTCGTAGCGACATAGCTGCGTCATTGGAACGCCCGCAGACGGTAGCTGAGTAATGGAAACTAAGACTCTGGTAACTTGGCCCGCCTCCGTGCATTACCCAACAAGCACCTGCCATCCCCTTTCTATTATTAACTACGAGGTCCTCTGTGAAGGAGGAAGGCGGGCGAGGTGTCTCGCGAACGTAATACGCACATATGAAAACTTATTATAATGTCGACAAGGTCTCCATACCTTACTATCTCAACTAATCTCACCGGAGGAGCCTGCATGTGGGAAGAGCACAGATGGATTTTGTGGGAGCTTCCTCTGTCCTAATAATGAAGTAGTAGGATGTCTATTATTTAGCCTGTGGGTATTTATCCGGTGTACATAAATATTATTTGTGAAATGATGTTCGAATTTTTGGATGGAAAATCGGTAAAGGATGCGCCTGCGGGGAAAAATCTCAGACAAAGATACCTGGAGCTGATTGTGGTGACGATTCACCTCAGTGTTAAATACATATTCTAGTTCTGCATGAGCTAATTGAGACCCAAATTCTAAGAACATGCTCACTGTCAAGGGGCAGGACGGAACTGTCCGAGAAAAGTAGGAAGAGATATTTCAAAGTTTCGCTCTATTGCACAAATGGATGAATCAAAGGCAGATCGGATGGCATCAACAGGTAGAAGCTCACGAGGAAAAATGTCTCCATTTTATCGTCATGCCCTACCGATATATTGTCAACATTCAAAACGGTTGCGTAACCTCCCGAGTCCATGCGGCAATATTTCTCGATGGCTTTGAAAATACTCCATCCCTGGTCCCGGTATTGCTCGTCGCCTGTAAGTCGATAAGCAATAAAGAGGGACTCGATGGTCTCAGGCCTTAGCAGAACAGAAATGAATCAAATGATACCCAGGTTTGAATGTTGAATAAATACCTAAGCATGTATCGCGCATCGTATGGCGGTGTTTCGCCCGGCCTAGAGAATGTAAGGGGAGTAGCGAGCCATCAAATTGTATCAGGACATACCGAGCGCCTTTGATATACCAATCGGTTGGTATCAGTGAATTATCCAATTTGTCGCTTGGAATTCGGAAATGAACGATTTCGGGGGAGAGTCCTCTGGATCGAAATAAGCAGCTAAACCGGCACGTCCTGGATGAATGTTGCCTACGTATTGGTATCATGAGTTGCGACACAAGTCTTCAATAACTCTTCCCCCGTCTTCCAATCACGATTTCCGGATTCCGAAAGTTCCTCCGGACGAGGAGGAATGGAAACAGGACGAGACAATGCTCCCGTTGTAGTAGCTCCAAGCATTAGAGATCCCGCCAGAAAACAGACGAGATGATCCTGTTTTGGCGATAACCTCCATGACCTATAGACGCATGTCAGAGCATGCCACATTTAAACCAGGGATAGGCCCAATCAAACTGACAATTGACCGGTCTGTAAACGCTCAGGGACCAATTCAGAAGTGTATGTTAGGCGTGAGGTTTTGCTCTTTCTGATTAGGTGTGTGTGTATGGCTGTCATAGCATCATCGTACATCTTGGGTACCACTTGAGAATTATGTGGTCAAAATGGAACAGGTAAACCCACCTCTCGATAGCCATCCTCTGAGGAATTCTGAAACCCAATCCTCTTAAGTGTGGGAGCACTCTACAGCGAGTGATACTCACCGTTTGTAGATATTGCTTTCTGCGAAACGTCAGCTCAGAACATGAGAGCATCGAGGACTTACAATAAATATTCATAATAAGAATCCCCACGCGATCCGAGTGAGATAGTCGATGTCATATATTGACCCTCGTCCATACTATTAAATCCGCTCAGCCTATCTCCAGTTACAGAGGTTGAATACAAACTGCATATAGACGGATGCAAGAGCGTGGGGCAACCTGGCAGATTTTATCACGCGCATGACCTACGGATATCAGAGTAGCGCCAACGACCCCTCGCCGAAGGACGTACCTGCTCTGCCTTTTCCCAGTACTTCTGGTCCTTGGTTAGGATACTGAGATAGCGAAGTTCGAGCTGGAGTGTTGCGGCTTCGGAGGTACTTACAAGACCCGGAAGGTCCTTCGTATGAAGTCCTTTCTGTTGGCTCAAGTTTATAAGAGGATGCGGTAAGCCAGAGTCTGTATCGAACGCAGGGAGCATCCTATCCGCAAGCTCGGTCGCCTTTTCCAGATAAATCGGATCATATGAGGAGAGGTGGTATGCCGAAAGGAGACCGCCTAGTACGCGGATGGTTGTCTGGATGGCACGAATTAGGTTTCGAATGAGTTAGAGTAAGCAACCCACTTCAAAAACACTGAAGGCGTCATCACGGTCGAAAGATAGCTTATTGGCGACCCAGCTTCTCGCACGTAGATATTCACTCTGTAGGCCCATTAATTGCATAGTGTCGATTGAGTCCACGACCATGTATCCGATCCCCCCAGCATCTGTCAAATTAGAACCCTTCTGAGATAGAGGGTGGTATTCATCGTCACCCATGGCATCCCGCTCTAATATTACGTCAGTATAAGCGCTTAGCAGTTGCAGGACAGCGTGTCCTACCGTACGCAAGCCACGCGTGCTGGAGTTAGTGCGCTATCAGCCACTAGACTGAAGTACGACCATCTTACATACCTTGAAAGCATGGACCACCGCGTCGCGCTTGGCTACATCAGCAGGAGTTGAGTACTCTTCGTATTTCACATGTTGTGGCTCTTGATAACCAATCCAGGAATCAAATAAATTACGAAGGATGTCAGGATTCTATCCTTCATGAGCCTACGCACAGTAGAAGCACAAAATCAAGGACGAACCAAATAGAAAAAAATTGATACAGTCACCAGGACGGGTATCAAAATGTACTTGAAATTTCTAAAAGTGAAATCAAAATCAAAATCCGACTCCGTGCCCGGCTCAGGCTAAACCGTTGGATGGCAGGTGACACCGTGAGCTGGTGGCTTCTTCACCGCAGGAAAGACATACCAGGTCCTGATTCGCGTCATATTCCTGACCCTCTGTCTTGCTATTCTTGGTGTTGCGCTTGCGAAGCCGTGGCTCGGCCATGTCCAGTTGGTGTTGTGGATGCAACTTAAGGGTCGCTATAGCATCGGTGACGCCAGGCGCTGAGCAGTGAGCGCTGATTCCCAGGTTCCCGTGACGTTGAACTATTTACCCCAGGGGATGTCGCTTCCGAATCTAAACATGCTTTGACAGCCGTGGCTGTGCAGAATCCAGCGCATGTACGGTGACGTACCAATACGGTCATTGAACGAGAGGATGATCCTGAGATTTCGATGAGGTGTGAATAATTGAAGTGGGTTGGATTCATCTTTAGGGAGGAAGTCGAAAGAAGCTGACAATCACTGGTGATGAGAACGCTGGTCATAATATATCGTCTTCAGGTTTATAACATGATTCGACACAGGTTCCTCGAAGTCGGCGTAGAACCTAGGCGAAGTCAAACGAGCTACAGACTATCAGCTGGTCAGGAATGATCGCTGAGCAAGGCCGGTCTCTAGCTGAGCAGTAAGCCATCACTAGACGTTTTTTGTGTACGCTCTGTTACTGCATAGACCAAGTTTCCAAACAAACCCGCACCGGTAACCTAATGCAGCGTAGTTGAGTCTGTGCGGACCCGCTCCAGGACCGGGACCCCTTGAACATGCGTTTTCTGTAGGTGAATATTCCGCGGTCGGGGCGCATCTGACGTGCGTGGTAGGTCGCACTATAAATCCTTGGCCTGCGCATTTGGGGCAGAGAAATTGTTCGCAGAACATGTCAATGCTTCGGCTGCGGAGAATTGTATGGCCGTTGGCGAACTTGCATTTGAATTATTTTGGTTTTGGTATCGTGCTGAGAAGCGAAAGTAAAGAAAGGCAATCTCCGACCGATTATATTGGGTATAACACATGAGTGTAATAATTGTAATTATATGGCACCAATGGTAATCGTACTTATCTGACCACTGTAAGGTAACCTGAATTAATAAGGGAAAAAACATGTAGAATTATTGGCGAAGGATGGGGAATATTCATCGGGGAGGACAATTAATGGTAGGCAATGCGGTTCATCCCGCTGACTAGGTTGTTCATGACATTCTGGACGGGTTTAAATTTGGATACCCCACACCTCTCGCTCTCGATGTGTTGACACAAGCCGCTCAGCGTCGAATAGCGCAACTTGCATGTGCTTAATGGGCATATGTAGATCTTGGCCTGGTGGCGAGGGCTCGCGAGGTGTTGATTCAACGCCGAGAGAGTGCGGTAGGTGTTGTGGCAGAGATAACATTCGTAGTTGTAGCCATTCCAGGCTACCTCGGTAGCGGAGTAGTTCACGTCGCTGGAGCCCGTGAGCAGGCGGGATGGGTCGGTGATGATGTGGTTCCGGTCTAATTGTTGAACAGCACGATTGATAATGGTGCGGTTGAGTCCTGAGCGACACGTTCCTGCTTCAAGGTGGAGTAACATGGCTGAACGGGATACAAAGCCTTGTTGACACCCAGGACAAATCACATCCTTTGGACGATGGATAGATGAATTGAGGTGCTATATTGGCGAAGGATAAATTTCCGTTGGGAGGGTATGACATATGTGAATACTACTAACCGCATTCAGGTTGTTCTCCGACTGGAAAAGGCGGTCGCAGGACACGCAATAATGGTGAACGGGGGATTGTCGATAATGCTCATCCAACCCATATTTATTGCGGAAAACCCGGCGGCAAGAATGGCAGTAATAGTGGGAGTCTTCATAGTGGTCTTCGAGCTCTTCACTGTCGTAGAAATGCTGATTGCAATATTGGCAGTAGTCGTGGTGGGGGCTTTGCACCCAATGTTCTTTCAATCCATGGAAAGTTTGAAAGGCGCGGTCGCAGTCGGGACAGTAGTAGGTCATTCTATGAATTATGAGAAGAAACGTGAGAGAAAGACAGTATTAGGTGACTTACGCGTATTTAGAGAGTTTGACGCGAACTTTGGTGTCTTGGAAATGCACTTGAAAGTATTCTCGGACGCGGTAATGCAAAGTTAGGGGATTAAATATGGATGATCGGAGTTCTAATTACCCCAATTAGTCCAAATTTAGACATTCAATATCAATATTCAAGCTCGCGACGCGATGGTTGATATTCCGTATGTGCGAGTCCGCAGTCGATTATTTCGACGCGAATACCTTGTTTACACCAAGCAAAAACGTATCAGGTCGAATGTCTCCATGCTCGGAAACGCAAATCAGCAGAAATATCACCAAAACGGGCTGCAAAAAGTTGCATGTTCGCAAGCATTTCATCAAAGTCACCCTAATATATGGGTTTGAATGATCGCCCACCCTTAGTGCTACCATATCCTATAGTACAATGAATGTTCATGATTGCAAAATGAATAATCACTCCTGAGACAACCTGCAGCTCCACGCTTCATATTGCTTGGGCGTTTTGCATATCCATTCGAGACTCGAGACTAGGGTTTTCCTACATCTCCCCATTGAGTATCAAGAACAAGCGACCAGAAGCTCATCTTTCCCGCGTTGGTGACTTCGTTGATGCCACCTGCTGGAAAGTGTGACCGACGAAATGATGAAGGCGGGTGGTGGGCGGGGGAGAGGGGAAAGGGAATATGGGCAAAATTACGGATGAAAAATGGCCGATCTTTGTTAGGGGAGGTCAAGAAATTGGGAGAGAATCAATGAAAGGCGATTCGCTTCATTCCATTGACAAGATCGTCCATGGCCTCCCGGACGGCCCTGAATTTGAATACACCACACTTCTCGCTCTCGATGTGTTGGCACAGCCCACTGAGCGTCGAACAACGCAATTTGCACGTGTTTAACGGGCATATGTAAATCTTGGCCTGGTGACGAGGGCTCGCGAGGTGTTGATTCAATGCCAGGAGCGTGCGGTAGGTGTTGTGGCAAAAGTAGCACTCGTAACTGTACCCATTCCAGGCTGCATCGGTAGCGGAGTATTCCACATTGACCGAGCCCGTGAGTAGCCGGGATGGGTCAGTGATGATATGGTTTCGGTCATATTGCTGGATAATACGATCGATAGTCTTGCGATTGAGTCCGGAGCGGCATGTCCCCGCCTCAAGATGAAGTATCATGGCCGAACGGGACACAAAGCCTTGTTGACATCCAGGGCAAATAACATCTTTGGGACAATGGATGGATGACCTGAGGTGCTGTAGATATTGAGGTGAGTTATACTCACAGGGCAAGCGTTTGGATATTACGACTAACCGTATTCAAGTTGCTTTCTGACCGAAAGAGGCGATCACATGATGCGCAGTAATGGTGAGCAGGGGACTGTCGATAATGTTCCGTCAATCCATATTCGCTGCGGAAAACTCTGCGGCAAGTAGGGCAGTAGTAATGGCAATCCTCATAGTGTTCCTCGAGATCCTCTTCATCCTGGAAGTGTTCGTCGCAGTATTGGCAGTAATCGTGGTAACGACTTTGCACCCAATGCTCTTTTAATCCCTTGAATGACGAAAAATCAATTTCACAGTCTCCGCAATAGTTGTGAAGGCTCGAGTTCAGGAGATGCTGCCGGAGGGCGTGATGCGTGTTGAAGTAGCGGTCGCAATCGTCACAGTAAGCCATCCTAGAGATAGTGAGGAGGGAGATAGGGGGCATCATAGGAAACTCACATGTACTGGTGCGAACGTGGTCTCGAAAGTGGGTGATCTTGGATGGGTCAAAGGGCAGCAGGTTAGGGGGTTAAATATAATGCTGATCGGAACTCCAATGATCCCTAATCGCGTGGAAATTCAAATTTAGACGGGTTCACCGTTCGCTTACAGTCTGGGAATGGAACCCCAAAAGTGAATCTGGACCTCAATTGTGATCGCTGGTGCTCAACACGAGGGATACTCGCGGCTCTGGCCGTTTGGGTTAGCCTGACTGTGTACCAGCAAACACAAGTCCCGTCAGCAGAAGTGAATGATTCGATATCACTTGATCCATGAGATATACACGCGTTATTCAAGATTGAGTCGAAGGTCATTAGTCGCCAGTAAGTGCTGCGGACTGCGCGATCGAAAGTCCGGGGTTTGTCTTGGCAAACGCTTATAAGAACCTTCAGACCTTCAGGGTCGAGAAGCGGACGCTATGATATTTAGTCGGTTGGCCTCAGTGTGGGAGGTCCCAAAGGCCAAATGCAACATTGATCGGGCGACAGCTACTGTCTAGTTGATGTATTATGGGCCGACGAATTGGATAGCGAGCAACTCGGCGGCCCTCGTATTTGCATACTTTCCGAAGGCACGGGGGACCGGGGTTCAACCAAGATGTGGCTAGGGCTGGCTCCGGCTGGGGAGTCGGGCGCAAAAATAGTGGGGCAGCGGCAATATCGCACTTGGAGCTAATGTGATGGCGTAGTCGTCATCAAGCTGATGCCTTGCTGTGGGTTAAGGAATAGCACGGCAGTCTCGATACTCCCAGCCGCACAAAATCGCTTTCACACCCTCCTGGCCTCTTGGTGCGGGTAGCCTTGGATGTAGGCCAGGTAATGACCCAAGTGAGGCTGAATCCCCCCGCGTGTAAGTGCAAAATACTCGGGTGGTAGTTTCATAATTGAAATTAATGGGGGCGCAGTTTTCCAGTCGATGCCTCAACTACGGTGTCCAGGGCTGAAAACAGGCAGTCTTCACTTTTGATGCGTTGGCGCGGCCCACTGAGTGTCAAGTAGGATGATTGGTATATGTTTGGTGGGCATATTTAAATACTAGCCTAGTGGCGAGGGCTCGTGAGGTGTTGATTCAACGATGAGAGTGGTAGACAGCAAAGGTAGTACTCATAGCTATAGCTGTTCCAAGCGGCCTCGGTGGTGGAGTATTCTACGACATCTGAGTACATAAAGCGGGATGGGTTGGTGATAATGTGGTTTTGGACATATGTATTACTGGACAATACAGCAAGTAGCAGCCTTGTGATTGGTTCCTGAGCGGCGTGCCCTCGGACCATGGGCAGACGACCCGAGATGCTACAGACATTGAAGTGAGTCGGGTCATACTCACAAGTCAGACACGGATATGGCTAACTGTATTCAGGTTGCTCTCCGACTGGAAGTGGCGGTCACATGGAGCACAGTAGTAGTGAGCAGGGGATTGCCGATAATGCTCCTTCAATCCGTGTTTGGTTTGAAGGACTCTGCGACAAGTAGGGCAGTAGTGATGGGAACGTTCATAGTGTTTTTGAGGTCTTGTTCATCCTGAAAGTGTTGGTCGCAGTATTGGCAGTAATCGTGGTAGAGGCTTTGCACCCATGCTCTTTCAATGCCTCGAACGACCGAAAATCGATTTCACAATCTTCACAGTAGTTGTGAAGGCTCGAGTCCAGGAGATGTTGCAGCAAAGCGCGGCGCGTGTTGAAGTGGCGGTCACAATTGTCGCAGTAAGCCATCTCGAGAATAGTGAGAGGGAGCAGGGGAAGAAGGGGCCACGTAAAACTCACATCTATTGGTGTTGAAGACGGGCTTGAGAGTGGCCATGAAAGTTGGGGGGTCAAGTAAGATAATCAATGTTCTCGAGTTGCTGCGGAAGTTCGAATTTAGCTAAGGCTGCCACGACCCAGAACCAGCACTTACGGAGTCAGGAATCTGGGGATAGGATCCCAAAGCGAATCTGGACCTCAATAGCAACCCCTGGTATTCGACGCGAGGATACTCTGCTTGGGTCGGTTTGCTCTTATAAGGCAAAGGCGTGTCATACTCATGGGTGCGAGTCCCGTCGATGGAATGATGATTCTAAATTTGGCGCCACTTGATCCATGAGGTATACACGTGTCATTCAAAGAGATTGAGTCGAAGGCCATCAGTCAGTGCTGCGCACAGCACGATCGAAAATCCGGAGTTCGTGTTAGTGAATATCCGAGAGCACCACCTAGGCTCTAGGGTCGAACCTAGGGAAGAGACGCCCCATCCTCATGAGTGAATGACTAGGCAGCGGAGTGATAGATGAAGAGAATGGTCGTTGTCTACTAGTTGATGATTGTGGAATGAGAAATGACATAGCAAGCAGCTCAACGGCCCTCACCTATTTGCACCTCCAAGCTGTCACGGATGTGGCCAGGAAACCAAATCCTCCCCAGGCGCAGGTGCAAAAATAGTAAGGCGGCGGCAATATCGCAACTGGGGTTGATGGGGTTGGTGTCAAACTGATGCCTCACAACTAAAGTTTCCGGTCTATGGCGTCCAGGGCTACCAAAAAACAGGGAGTCGAACGTCAATGCATCATGCACCAAGCACAGGCGTGCCATGCATATTCGTGTTCGTTGTTTGTCCCCTCGTGTGGGGTTGCAGGTCGGAGCTCCAATTACTCCAATCGCCGCGGGGGTTTAAACGTCCAAATTGGGTGGCTAACAATCCCCCAACAATGCGGGTGGCTCTGGCTATTTCAGTTGGAAGTCAACATGACTCGAAGACCTTGCTTATATTGAGTAAAAATGTCCCAGTACTTGTTCATGTAAATCCCACACCAAATGAGCGGCGCAAAGTCCCATGTACGCAGTGCCATTTAGCTAGTTAGCCCTGGTGCAGTTGTATTGTGCACACAATAGTACAATAACAATAAATGATGGTCTTGATTCTTGGATTTTAAATTAAGACATGAGGCAGCAGTGAACACATTGGTAGTCATCACAATACCAGATCATGATTGCAAACGAGAATACACCGGCTTGTTTACTGTACCCTCCCAGAGGTTCACCACTCCCGTCATTTCGTCACAACTTGGGTATATATACTATACTACCAGCAGCTTCTTGCTTCAAGTTTCTTCAAACACTTTGCAGATTCATAATCATTCAATACTAGCCTTCTGTAACTTTCCCCACATCTCCAGATTGGGGAGAACAGAATCTTATCTTCCACACCTTAGGTGGGTTCGCGGTTCACTGGTGTAACTTGCTAAAAAGTGTGACTGACGAAATGGCGGGAGTGGCAAACCTCTGGGGGGATATAGCAAACAAGAGAGGATGGAGAGCGAGGGAAGGGAAGGAGTGTGGGCGAAATTACAAGCTAACTTCCGAGGCGATGTCGTAGAGTTGGAGGGGAATCAATGGAAGGCGATTCGATTCATTCCACTGACGAGATTGTCCATGACCCGCCGGACGGGTCTGAATTTGAGTACCCCACACCTCTCGCTCTCAATGTGCTGGCACAGCCCACTGAGTGTTGAGTAGCGCGATCGGCATGTGTTTAATGGGCATACGTAGATACTGTCCTGGTGGCGAGGGCTCGCGAGGTGTTGATTCAACGACGAGAGTGCGCGGTAGGTGTTATGGCAAAGGTAGCACTCATATTTGGAGCCATTCCAGGCCGCGTTGGTGGCGGAATATGAATACTCCACACCGCCCGAGCCTGTGAGTAGGCGGGATGGGTCGGTGATGATGTGGTTCTGATCGTATTGCTGGACAATACGATTTACAGTGCCACGATCAATTCCTGAGCGGCATGTCCCCGCTTCAAGGTGGAGTAACATGGCTGAGCGAGACACAAAGCCCTGTTGACATCCAGGGCAGATAACATCTTTGGGACAATGTATGGCCGACCTAAGGTGCTGCACATATCGACGTGAGTCATACTGGCAAGTCAGACATACGGATATGACTGACTGCGTTCAAATTGCTCTCAGACTGAAAGTGGCGATTGCATGGCGCGCAGTAGTGGTGAGCAGGGGACTGTCGATAATGTTCTGTTAATCCGCGCTCGGTGTGGAAACTCTGTGGCACATAGAGCAGGGGTGGTGATAATTTTCATAGTGTATCTTGAGATCGTCTTCGTTCCAGAAGTGGTCGTCGCAGTACTGACAGTAATTGTGGTTGAAGCTTTGGACCCAATGTTCCTTCAACCCATTAGGGGTTTGAAAGTCAATTTCACAGTCTTTACAATAGTTGTGACGGCTCGAGTCGAGGAAATGTTGACGGAGAGCATAGTGGGTGTTGAAACCGCGGTTGCAATTGTCGCAGTAAGCCATCTTCAGGATTGTGAGAGAGGGGAAAGGGGGATAATATAAAACTTACATGTATTGGGCGGAAAGTGGGCTTGAAAGTGGTCATTGTGAGGGCTAGGGGGTTAAATATGATGATAATCGGAGTTCTAACTATCTCAAGTCACTGCGGGGGTTCTAATTTAGATGCGCCCCAGAACCAGCACTTACAGAGCCGGGCATCTGGGAATAAAACCCCAGAGTGAACATAAACCCCAATAGATGCCTGGAATTCGACATGAGGGATACTCACAGTTCTGCTATTTGAGTCGGTCTGACTCGAGCGGTCTATTCTTATAAGGCAAAGGTGTCCCCACGCCCATGGACGCGGCCCCCGTCGATGGTTCGGTATCACTTGATCCATGAGGTATACATGCGTTATTCAACGTGTATTGGGGTAGGTTGAGTCGAAGGTCATCAGCTGATGCTGCGCACCGCGCGATCGAAAATCCGGGGTTTGGCGATAAACATTCGAGAACACTATCCAGGCTCTCGGGTCGAGGAATACTTAGACCCCTCACTGTCCTCGCAAACCGAGGAATGGCTCCCGTTCTCGCTCTCCGTCCCAGCGCAAGGAACACGGGCCGAATCAGGACTTGGCCAGAAGTGCTGTGCAAGTACAACAATGGTTGGGCGGATAATAGAGTCATTGGCTGGGGAGCCGAATCTTTCCCAGGCGCAGGCTTAAAATAGCAGGGCAGCGGCAATATCGCAGCTGGGGTTAACGGGTTGTTATTGAGCTGGGTCTCACGTTTAGGAAGAGCATAGCAAACATCTTAATGTTTAACCACCAGGTGCAGGAAACGTTCAAGAGTGTCCGCACCCATAGGTGCGATTAGATAGTTAACAGCCGGGATTAATGGGGATGCGGTAGTCGAGTCGATGCCCCGATAATGACGCCTGAGACTAGAAGCTGGGAATTGAGTGTTAGGCGTGAGGTACCCATTTTAGACGCTTGTCTGGATAGAGTAGCGGGGATATATCATCAGTATATGAATATATTCGCATCCATCCAAGATATGAAGTTCGGAAGAGCCACCTACCAATTGAATTGATGCCGAATCGAAAGGGACTGAACCTGATTCGGAACGCAATAGGAGACAATTAAACTCGTCAGCAGCGATCCCGTTCCTCGACTGTGGTTTGGCCCGTACCACGTATAGGTTTGTGTTTGGACTGCTCAGAGCTGGAGGAACATCAGGAACATCATCGGCATATCATGATCACTCGATTTGTCACAAACTGTTGCAAAAACAAGCCGTGACTTTCAACATATCTGCAATAAGCGCCGACCCCAGCAAATTCCCCACAATCCCCAGACGCACACATACTCAATTTCGGACGTTCTGGGTGGCCAGGCGACCTAAGATTTGTTCAAAGGTTCGTTGATTTTCAGATACTGCGGAGAGGGGTCGTAACCACATTTGCCGCAGCGCTTGCGACATCAGCACCGTTGCCAGTTGGATTCCCCCCAATCTCCGAGTACAAAGGAATTCAGTTGAGGACGTTCCACGTAGCCCACAGGGCGCAGATTGGCCGATTTTCAGCATTGCAAAAACGAGCCAAGGAAACAACGACCACGACGCGTCCCACACCCTCTCAGGAGTAACTTCATCTCTTCCTGCGAGTCATGGCGCCCAACTTTTTCTCCAAACTCGTAAAATCGCCCACAGCACACCTACGGGAGCGCACAGACCACTCATTCGAGTCTTCGCGGAGCAGCGGCTCTCCTGTGTCGCCCACTCGGGCTCGGGCGAGTGGTGATGCCGCGGAAAGCACCGAGTCTGGGTTCAGTACGAAATCAAGCCACCAGCCCGCCTCCACCACAACTTCGGGTGTGCCTACTATAAACACAAGCACGGCTACTGTCAACACATCTGACTCTGGGAGCACCCACCCAAGCGTAACGGTAGTGCCGCCGTCGCCGCTCGTGGCACATGCAGACCTTTCGCATTCGAGTTCTGAGAGGAATATGACGCCCAAGCAGGTTGATGGTCTTCCAGACGGAGACGCGGGGATGGGCAGCCTTGGAAAATTCGTCCGTGCGGCATCGAATGCAGCTTGGGGCTCACAGGTATCTCTGTCGGATGTTCCTACGCCTACTATACCACACCGGCCAACGACCCCAAAACGCTCGCCCTCGCCCTCGCGGCCTGTGACTCCAAGCTCATCGCACAAACGCGAAGCGACGAAGCCCCAGGGATCGCCCATGGCCAATGGCAACCTTGCTCTGCCCAACGAAAAAGAAGTGCGCCGACAGGCTTCAAATAGGTCCCTCAACCCGCCCGCGCCCATATCTACTTCCCCCAACCGCAGTGCCACTGCACCTGCACCACGCCGCGACCCTGAGGACGCCGAAGCTGATGGCAGCATCTACACAACTATGACACCGATTGTCGAGTCCCCCACGGCGATCCAACCTCCGCAGTACCCTGATGTGCGCACCCCCGACACCGCCACGCAGAACACGCAACACAGACATTCCTCAGCGCAACCCCGCGTGACACGGACTCCGTCTCTGTGATCTCCACTGCGACCAACGGGCAGCCCAAGGACAAGAAGCGTCCATGGCGTCGCGCGACGGCCGCACGCAAGCCCACAGGCCTTGCAAGTGCTATCGCTGCGTCTGGGCTCGCGATGGCGAACCCGAGCTTCTCCTCGGCGCAACAGGCGCAATTCGCTACGCCCCCTCCCGTGCCGCCCCTCCCGCCACGCGCAAACACCGCACGCAAGATGTCCGGGCCTGGTTCCCGCGCGCCGTGTCGCGCTCGCCCACGGCATCGTCAAAACACACAAAACAGGGCTCGGCGGATGGTCCCCCGGCGCATCAAGGACACGCGTAACGGGTGGGCGCAGACGCACGTCGGTGTCGGTGCACAGCGATAATAATTCGGAGTATTATGATTACTATGGCGAGGACGGGAGCTTCAATGGAGAAGATTCGAACGATGAGGGAGATTCGTCGGATTTGGATATTGGGGAAGAGGATATTCCCGTTACGGGCTTTGCGGTGGCGAGCAATAAGCGCAATGCGGATTTCCATGAGTTGTTCCCGAGTATACCTGAAGCCGATTACCTTATTGAAGGTACAAATCTCGTGTTGGTTATTGGTTCTTGGCTTATTCTTGGCAGATTATGGGTGCGCGCTGCAGAGAGAGATTCTGATTCAAGGGCGGATATACATCTCGGAAAACCACATCTGCTTCCACGCCAACATATTTGGATGGATCACCGACGTGCGTTCCCCCTTCTCTCATTCATTCTTCTTCATCGCTAACCCCAACACCTGTAGTTGTCGATCCCGATCTACGAGATCACCTGCCTGGAGAAGAGGATGACGGCGTTCGTGATCCCAAATGCGATCCAAATCACCACGCGGCAGGCCAAGTACACATTCGCATCGTTCCTCTCGCGGGACACCACCTTTGACGTGATCCACAACATCTGGCGCCTCGCGCGCCCGGGAGACACCGCAAGCATCGAGTCGGGTGTGAGTGACGACGCTCCACGCGGGCTGGGTGTGCCTCAGGGCATGCCTTCCGGCCTCGGCGCGGAGAAAGCGGTGAAGAAGGCGACGCAGTGTGCATGCGGAAAGGCGGGCCAACATTTTAGCGAGACTGCGCTCGAGGCAGTTATGCCCGGCACGCCGGATCGGATCCACAATCTGTGGTTCGCAAGCGGGTTCATCAAGGATTTCATGGCCGTCAATCAGAAGCTACTCGGTACGTGCACCCACTTACCCTCTATATACTGCTCACCCACCCCACAGACATCCAAATCTCGGACTGGACACCGACGGCGCCAGGGTCCACGCTGTTGGCACGCAACATGTCGTACATCAAGCCGCTGAACGGGAGCCTGGGCCCGAAGCAGACCAAGTGCGAGATCCGCGACGAGACGGTGCACGCGGACTTTGACGATTACGTGAGCACGCTGACGACGACGCGCACCCCGGATGTGCCGAGCGGGGGCGTGTTTGCGGTGAAGACGCGCACGTGCATTATGTGGGCGAGCGCGGTGTCGTCCAGGATCATAGTGACGACGCAGGTCGAGTGGACAGGACGCAGTTTCATCAAGGGTGAGTTTTCTTATATTGTTGGGTTGGTGTGTGTGTTGAGAGAAAATGCAGGAATCATTGAACGCTCGGCGATTGATGGCCAGAAGGTGTACCACGCGGACCTGGATAAGGCAATGCGGGCGTATATCCAAGAACACCGCTCCGAGTTTATCCCCGAGGGCGTGGACGTAGCTGCCATCGCGCTCGAAGAGGCCGGGGCTCCCCCTAGCGCCGGGCTTGATGGGCCCAACGGAACGCGGAGCGTCGGCGATGGCGCATCCTCAGACGAGCTAAAGAAGACGCGGGAGAAGGAGCGCAACCAGCGTGGGCTGCAGTGGGCGTGGGACACGTTCGATGGGGCGTCGCAGGTCGCGCGACAAAGCACGCGTGGAGCGCTCGAGCTGATCCGGGACGGGTGGGAGCAGTCGTCGTCGACGACGATCCTGTACTTTGTTATCGTGCTCCTGGTGCTGAGCAATGTGTGGACACTCATGCGAATCGGGTCGCGCGAGGAGGCAGGGCGCAGGAAGGAGATGAAGAAGATCGAGGAGCGCGAGAAGTGGGTGCAGGGTGTGGTGACGGCCGTATGGGAAGAGCTGTCCTCGTCGGGGGTGGGACGCGGGGTTCCAGGGCAGGCGCATGGGGTACCAGCGCCTGCGCCTGGGGTGGTGGGCGAAAGAGATGGAGGCGCTCCAGGGAACGCTAGATGCGATCGAGGCGCGCGTCCGCGAAATCCGGGGTAGCATACGCGAGGTGGAGAGCCTGAAGAACCTGGACTGATCCTGGCAGGGCATTTATGGTATGATATGGGTTGTGGTCGCGCGGCTGTTTATGGTTATGATGATTATGTGCATAGGATTTAGAGTATACCATGTCCTTCGCTAGTTGCTTGCTCTTTACTTACTTACACGCTGTTATGGACGAAACTATATACGACTCGGATGGGCCAAAATTTTACTTTCACATCGCGAGCAAACTTAACTCTACTTTATTAGATATATCCACTCTAGTGATACCCGTACTACTAATCGACCATCTAAGTGAGGAATGATACATTTACATAGCAGCATGCTGTCGTCCTGGGGACCTGGGGTCTGTAGTCATCCTTGGGGCTTAGGTGGAGTGATCGAGCAGCGATCGAGCTCGAGGTCAAATTTGCCCGACCCTGACTTTATTGAAATTTGAATTGCCCCCGGTGAACGTGCATTATTTTCCAATGTAAAATGTCAGCTTTTCAAAACTCTCGTTACAACCAAACAGCAGAAGTAGCAGTAGATAGATTGCGCAATGGGGTGTACCCCGGTGTAGTTATGTAAAACACTCCTTAATGAATTTTAAGATTAGGGTATAGGGCGTCAGCGTCACCTGCGGCCGAGCCCACACAGCGCAAGGGCAGCCTTCATGATATCCTCATCAGGACCTGGCGCCTTTGCCTCGCCCCACCTCGGTGGTGGAGGCGCCCCCAGAGAGTCTGGCTCGCTGTCCGTGCTTGCGCCCTCCACCCCACCGGGTTCGTGATGCTGGTGCTGGCGATGCTGCTGGTGGTGTGCGCGGGCACGACGACGCGCAGAAGACTCAGCCTTGTCCGCACGGCGCGCGGCAGCACAGGCCCACTCGAGGGTGCGGCGGTTGCAGGTGGGGGGGATGTACTCGGTGGGGGTGGGCTAGCGGGGACGGGGGGTGAAGAGGGCATGTTGTCCCATATGCTGGCGTGCGGGTTGGGGAGCCGGGTGGGAGTGCGTTGGACGTACGCGCGCAGCTCGGAGCGTGAGGCAACGTGGTCGAGGGAGGGACGCGTGGAGGGGGAAGTAGTAGGAGTGGGGGCGAGGTGGGGGTACGGCTACCAGTGCTGCTGGCGATGGTGTTGATAGTGCTGGCCCCTACACTGCTGGTGTTTTGGAGGGCGACTTTGCGCTCTGTCTGGCGTTTGTTTTGAACCAGATGGTGACCGACTTGATCTCCCTGCGGACGATGAGTAGGTGGTATTATGGCGTGATAAAAACGTGCTTACATTCCCCCGGACTGAGCTACGGCCTCGCGTTCGAGCCGAGATGGATGTGAGTTTTGGTGGAAGAGGTGCTCGAGCATGGTGAGCTGGACATTGGTGAATCGTTTGCGCCTGCGGCGAGTAAGACTAAGTGAAGATGCAGCGGCATCGTCTGATGATACACTGGTTGTGGAGGACGTGCGGGACAGCGAGGGGGTATAGTGGTTCATGGTGGGGGGTGTGAAGGGAGCGCGGGGGGTATTTATGGGGGCTAGGGTCGACGTGCCCCGTTGGCCGGCAAATGAGCGTGATCAACAACCAAACATGTCGCGTACCGCCAATCACGTCACGTGTACGCGTTCCGTCGCACGAGCCAAGCCGAGGCCCGGAAGCAAATTAATTTGATTACTGTCTCGCGTGGTACGGGCGTGATTTATGAAGAGGACACTGTCGCAGGCTACGAAACCCAGGGACTACCGAATCATCAATACCACAAATTCCTCCCAAAACAATAACTCAAACAGGAACTCGAGTCAACCTTCAATCCCTCCTTACCCTGGGCGATACTGACCACCGTTTGCACAGCCAACAATTGTACAAAGTCACTAGAGAGCCGTAAACGCCAGGTACGTCTTAGTTGTCAATCAATCCTCGTCCCTGAATACTCATTCCTCGTAGCTGTCTTGAAACACCCCGCCGCCGGTTTGAACTCTGGGCGATATTAACCACCAGCCACGGCGTCATGACCAATTGCACGAAGTCAGATCTCGGATGGTGCGATTGCGCCGCATGATGCAGCTTGTACTTGTATAACAGAGGGATGCGCCACATCTCGGTTAAAGAATCGCTAGTAAAAACTCTATCTGACATACTCTAATATATATATTGACCTTGCTCTCGGATATTTATAGATAGGCAGATACCCCCAATCACCCTCGCGAGTATGGCCGGCCACTATTCACAGACACGATCAGGTCACTTGCGACCTCCGGCTTAACACCCGCAACCCGCCCGATCAATTTGATTATCGCCCACCGAGACGCTGACCTCTCTGGCCTTAAATGGATGGTAGTCACCATGGAATCCTCCCACGCCTGCCTTTGCGCAAGTCGCACGACGACCATGAATTCACATATTTGCTTCACAAAGTCAGCTTCATAGACAAACTCACTGAACACACCTCATGTAATCAAATATGCAGCGCCAATGACCGAGTACGCGGCGGCGGACTTAATCATCATTGTGATGAGGGAGTGTATGTACCCCCAGATGCGTGGCCCGCGAGAGTGCGGTGCCAGTGAATGATGAGACGGACGAGAATGAGGATGGTAAGGGTAATGCCAGTGCCGAACATGAGGGCGTAGTATGCGGTGGCCCAGGCAAAGATGTGCGGCCCTCCAAGGAGCGCAATGTGTGAAATAGGGCGTGCAAAGGAGATGACGAGGAAGATACTAGTGATAAAGCCAGAAACTAGTGTAAGGACCGAGCAGAGGATAACCAGGTATGCTACCCGCCGACTAACAAAGGACCATACCACCCAGCAGCGCCAGATCTATCAAAGCTGAATTAGATATGCGTCCACCAGTGGAAAACATGTACCATAAATAGGTCAGACAGGACTAGTAGGTACGTCTCGGCTTTTAGTCGATCCTGATGAATATTCATATCGTCGTCCCCTTAGGTGAATGCCTAATTTTTTGAAGCCCTCTTTTCGGTGATACTGGCTTCCCTCGAGAATATTTTTATTCCTCTTACGCAGGTTCGTGTATGTTTCTCAAACCAACAAGCACGTAAATTAAAATATAGATAAGGTATGCAATAAAATTTAGGCAGACGCCCCAATCACTCCTCATGCATATGGTCAGTCACTATTCACTTGCTATTCACAGTACGAAATACTATTTAAATATAATTTACTAGGAGATGCGTTCCGCATGGTATAGGATAGCGTTCAGAATTGCTCTAATTGTCCAAAGTACACAATCTGGCCACTCGCACCCTCCTCCGGCTTACCACCTGCCATCCGGTCACTATCGAAATCGATTTGACTATCGCTCATCGAGACATTGATCTCCCCGGCCTTAAAATGTATGGTGGTGACGGTGTCTTCCTCCCATGCCCTCCCGTGCGCAAGCCGCACAACAATCAGATATTCGGTTATTTGCTTCGCAAAGTCAGCTTCGCATTACGGAAGATAAATTGACAACACACCCGTGCGGCAGTCGCCGCATCCGCGAATAGCAAACTCAACGGGCTGCCCATCCCAAATGCGATCAAACATGCGATGCCAATGACCGAGAACGCGGCGGAGGGCTCAATAATCATTGTGATGACGGATGTGTATTCTTGCCCGTATCCATTACCGGAAATCGCGCGGGTGCGGTGTCTGAATACGATGAGACGGATAAGGATGAGAATAGTGACAACGACGCCATTGGCGAATCTGAGGGTGTAATAGGTGGTAACCCAAGCAAGGTTGTGCCCTCCAAGCAGTGCAAGGTGCGAATTGGGGTGCGCATAAGTAATGAAGAGGAATGTACCGGTGATGAAGGAAAAGATGACCATGAGCGACGGGAAGAGGATGACAAGGTATGCCATGCGTCGACCAACGGAGGACCATATCACCCAGCAGCGCCAGATCTACCGGAATCAGATCAGACATGCATCCACCACTGATAGGCCGAGCATTAGGTGTGTACCATAAATAAGTTCGATAGAACTAGTGCTGCTAACTGAGCAGCCACATTCAGTAAATTCACCGCGCCGCCAACGGCTCGCTGCTTGTAATATGACCATGGCCCCCCGGGGAAGCTCTTGTTGTCCACGAAGACGAGCTCCATGAGGTGTGCCTGCGCCACCTGCATCGTAGTTGATACGAGGAATAACACTGTCAGGAATGGAAGCAGGAAAGCATAGACACGTCGTGCACTGCGTCGACGCCAAAGGTAGTGGGTTGCAATGGCATATAAGACCGCTTGGATGCCTATATCCAAGGCTGATTATTAACATGATGGACGGGAGGGGGAGGGCAGTACCATATCCGACACCTGAGATGAAGTCGCTGGAGAGGAAGTAGCGCTCGCTGTTGAGTGCGTCCGCAGACTCTTGTGGTGCTGCCATTAGCAAGTCCCCGCTACTTGGTAGGGCGTACGAGGGCCCAGATACTTAGCACAGTACGGTGTGGGTATTTATACAAGCCAACGGTTAAACTTTTTTGACAGACTGGCGGTGAATTTGACACTGTCTGATGGTTTCCCATAAACTGTTCAGTGCCATTACTGTATCATGAATCATAGCGAATCGACGATTGGGCTAAGTTTACACGCACTAGCAGTAGACTTGGCCAGCTGGGAGATAGTAATTACATGATGCAGTCCAATTCTTGAACGCTGGGTCCCATTGCTCATAGAGCTGTCCCATATATCATGGTTGTCAACAATCTGGCGGCCGAATGTTTTCGCAAAGCCATGGAACAGCACACCAAATTGACCAAGAGGTCAGTTTTGATTATATTGCATATGGATATTCACACCTGAACCATCGTAAAATGAAGAGGTAAGCCGTCTATGATGGGGTGACACCACTCTAAACCCAATTACCCAATTTTAACCCATGATGCCTGATGGGCGTTATTGGCAAGCCAATGGACTTGAGGCTGTCCGATCCCCGGCTGAAACCTGTAAGCTTATATTTAGGCAACGTACAGACTACTAGTGTCCCCCATTTGTGCTGGGGACAATACTACACTGGGCCTGACACAATGCGTTGTATGGCATCTGCTATTCCGAGCCTTTCGCCCTAACCTGCCGTGCGGGGAGTGTAAGAAGTTATATATCATTACGCTGGTACTCTGCCGGATCACTCTCAAAGTCCAACCGAAAGCTTTGGCATGCTCGACAGGCTGACACTCAGGAGCTCGTTTGACGCATCGTTGTGGCGGATAATGATTGAGTCTGTATGTCTAATATCCCACGTGTTGCAAGGATTTGGTGGCTATCATCAGTAAATTGTGGGAGATCTGGTTTGGCCTGGCAGTTCTCACCAGGGATGACCAAGTTGGTAACGGTTCATAACCCTCTGGCCAGGGCTGGCCAGACCTCAACCCAGCTGGTAATTCAATGGTGAGCATGACACCAAGTTGTAGGTGGATCGAGAAGGTAGAACCAAGATTCAGGATACGTTACAAGTCAACACGATTCTGGTGAGACATTTCAATCCTTGGCCAGACCGTTTCAACCAAGATCACAACGATTAACCGTTGAATCCGAGTCATCTAGTATGCGCACTATATTCATCATCGTCTACTCCGAGTCATCCAACTGAGCTCCCGCCATCTGATCGAGCGTCCTCATGTCAGATATAGCTCTCTCCCTTCGGTTCCTCGTTAGTAGTTACCCTCCGAGCCCTTATTGTTCACCACCGCACCAGTACCTTTATGGTGGGTACAATCCTGGATAAACTTTGCGATCATGCCCAATCCGACTAGATACTCTACACAATCAATGGCAAACAAAGTGGAGCACTGATAGGAACAGATAAGAACCGATCCGCACCTAAACATGCCTTTCTTCTCATACTACAACATTCATTCGCAACAGCACTCCATCAGATACCACTCAGCAAGGAAAGCCATCAATGGCATGTCTGTTGAGCACAAATCCCTCTCGGGATTACTGCTTGCGGTATTAGGACAGTGGTGAGTCGGCGCTCTTGAGTATCACTTATATACTATCCTAATTCTCCGCCCTGGATTGCTAGTTAAGATTGGCAATAGCACCCATCGGTACATGGTGCGTGATTGCAGGTATCGTTTCCCTAACCTACTGTGATAATTTCATTTGCTGATGATTTCCATTAGTAGTTGTACCGTGTACGGCTTGCGCCACACCTTTACTAGTAGTATAGGCACCCTAACGATTTTCAGCTGAATTCTAGAGATACCGGTCTGAGGCAAGCTTGAAGCAACCAGCAGGTGGAATCGGTGAGTTTGTCCGTTCTCGTATTACCCAACACATTTTCTAACGTCTATCATAGGCGCAGCCTCGTTTTGACTGCTGGTGTAAATAAAGCATCTCGCTCACCAGCGACATTGATGCTTGCAGCACAGCGAGAGGCGAAGGAGGGCCATTGTTAGGAACCTTTCATGTAATTGTACATTTACCCATTGTATGGCACCGACCATGGGCTTTGAGGCCCAATGCAATGTACTCGATTTTTGATTCCATTGATATTGTGTGAAATTATAGTACCTACATAGCGAGTGGACGGCGATGACAAAGCTATCGGTATTGGTTGAGATCCCAATCTCCGGCCATAATCTTCATGCATTCCAACTAGCTTACAAGGTCTTGCCAGACGATGCCATCGTTGCATGGCTGGGATTGATGGCCAGAGGGTACCAGGATGAAAAAAGTGACGAGCCGTTTCCAGCCATTTCCAGCCATTTCAATGGGGCCTGGAATCTGGTGTGGGATGGCAAGGCTGGCGGTGGATGGAAACCCTTTCAGCCACGTTCCAATGCCATATCAGGATATCCCTAATTTGCTGATGATTTTAGGAGTGGATTTGCGGTTGCTGCTTTGGGCCAAAAATTTTCACACGTGCCATATGCTATATCCAATACATGAGCTCAGTAATCTGAACCAGCCTCGGGTTCTTGTACATGGCATCTTTAGGACCCATATCAGGCCTGAAACGAGGGCACTAGCACTAGGGTGGCATACGGGCTGGGAGGAGGAATAGAGATTCGGAACACATTTAAGCCCCAATATTACATAACAACCACCGATGTCCGTGCGCTTCTTGATAGGATCGGTGTCTTTATCCGCCAAATATTTACCGTACACATCGCTTTTGAATCTTGCTTACTGTTCTACAAACATACGGTGTATTTGGGCTATCGCAGTGGACTTCAAGCTGCGAAACAGGAATTCAAGGGCGCATTCACCCCTTTCCCTTACTTTGGGCGGGACCAATCGCTAGTTTTACAACGTCACTAGAATCCACAGCTGACAATGTACGAAACTACTGTAAGACTATAGTCCCAAGCGCGTCTCGGCTTTTGCATGATCAATCGATCAAGCCTTTTCGCTGAACATTCATAGCGTCGTCTCCTTAGTTGAATCTCCGGTTTTTAATTGGGGCCATCCCTTCAGTGATACCGACTTTTCTCGGGGATATTTTGATTCCTCCCACACGAGTTCGTGCGTATCTCTCAAAACTACAAGCGCATAAATTGATAATATAGATAAGATGCGCGATAAGGTTTGGGCAGACGCTCCCCATCATTAATCATTCATGGTATGAAACTCCATTTAAATATCATTTACACATAGATAAAGAAGTACATCCCGCATAGTAAAAGACAAACGTTCCGAATCGTTCGGCTGGTTATCACAAGTACACAATCTGGCCACTCACGCCCTCGTCCGGCTTAACATCTACCATCCGCTCACTGTCGAGATCAATTTGACTGTCACTCCTTGAGACGTCGGCCCCCCTGGCCCTGAAGTGTATGCTAGTCACTGTGTCCTCCTCCCACGCCTGCCCTTGCGCAAGCCGTACGATGATCAGACATTCGTTTGTTTGCTTTGCAATCTCAGCTGCATGGACGTGGAAGATAAATTTATGGCAGCTCACCTGCGCGGCGGTCGCCGCATTCGCAAATAGCAAACTCAATGGGCTCCCTATCCCATATGTGATCAAACATGCGGTGCCAATAACTGAATACACGGCGGAGGACTCGATAATCATTGTGATGATAGATGTATATTCTTTCCCGTGCGCGTTACCAGAAAGAATTGCCTGGGTGTGGCGCTTATGTGCAATGAGGCGGATGAGGATGAGAATGGTGACGATAATACCAGTGCCGAATCTGAGGGTGTAGTATGTGGTAGCCCATGCGAAGTTGTGCGCCCCAAGGAGTGCAAGGCGCGAAGTGGGGTGCGCATAAGTAATGAAGAGGAATGTACCGGTGATAAAGGAAAAGGCGACCATGAGGGACGGGAAGAGGATGACAAGGTATGCCATGCGTCGGCCAACAGAGGACCATATCACCCAGCAGCGCCAGATCTATCGGAATCAGATCAGATATGCACCCACCAATGGATCAAGCACTAGGTGCGTACCATAAATAGGTTGGACAGAACGCCAATCACCCAAAGAGAGGAAGGCTATTTGAGGAGTACCAGAAGCAGCAAGCCTATTCGGTTTGACCGGGTGGGGACTGGACGGCGAGCACTGGCAGGCGAGGACGGTGAATTCCGCTATAGCAACGCGACGGGGGGCTTGGCTTACCTGTACGTAGATGAAGAGATAAACCATATGAGATGACGCTCTGAAGCTCATTTTATGCTGCTTGATGATGCTGGCGCCATCGCGGATTCGGCAGACCTGAAACTATCAGATCTCTATGCTAGAAGCTTATATTTAGGCGAGTATTGGCATTCGGGCCAGAGAGTAAGCACTCACCAGTGTTGGCCTAACGTCCCTCGCTTAGTATAAAAATGCCTGAGTAGCGGAGCCCTGTTATGTTTATTAGCTGTGAACGACACCACACCCGCATCGTACATCCGTTATTCCTCCAAAGCGTACGGTTTACTATGCGAATATGAAGAATTTATATATCATCAGACTCTGTTGGATCGTCCCCGGAGCTTGACCCGAAGCTTCGGCGTATTTGGCAAGTTGATACTGATGGATTGTCAAGAAGTTGGAAGAACTCGCTCGGTGCATCTTTGCGGTAAATAATGATAATGATTGTAATACGCCACACGTTGTCAAGAACTTGATGGCTATTGCAAGAGTGGATTCGCAATTGTCATGTTGGTCCCCAGTTTTTCACACCCTCGTGTCCGACTTGGATGCCACTGGTTCGCCCTATAGAAAGCATACTAGTGGTGACATATTGATCACGTGTCCCACGGCGGGTTGAGCAGCCGCATTGACCGAGAAGACTCAAGAGAGACTGTTAACAAAGCCTTGGTCGCGTGCAAACAGGCTAGCCATTCACTATTATTGGGATCAGCACTCGCACGTAATATAAACAGGAGCCACTCATAATAATACCCTTGTCAACTAGTGCACTTCTTAATGGTGGTACGCCTACCACTTGATAGAAGCTGTCTATTTGGGGCTTCCCGTGAAAGTTGAAGAATTCGGACAAGCCGTGGGTTCCCCCACCAACTCCTTGAATGTTCGCAGATAGACAGGGGGGCCTTGCACTATTTCTAAACGATCCGGGGGCAAATGGACCAGTTTCAGGTTCTTGTCCGTGGCACATGCTTTGAGGCCCAGATTAAGTTCGGCTAAAGAGTTTTGCGCCTTGTAAACTTGACTTGAATTTGGGCGTGCTGGCACGCGCGGGGGTTCTAGCGCACGAATGAACCTCATCCTTTGTGTAACTCTCCAAGTTGGACCCGGGATGGCGTGGCGACGCTAGTACTAATATTGTTCATACCAATAGCGTGTGCCTATGGGTATGGTGGTAAAATTGTGCTTACATTCCTCCAGACCGGGTCACGGCCCCTTCCCGAGTCGCGCTCAAACCAGAAGAGGTACCCGAACATAGTGAGCTGAATGTTCGTGAATCGCTTGCGCCTGCAGCTGGTAAGACCGATTGGCGGTACAGTCGCATCATCTTCTGGTGATGCACTACTAGTTATACAGGATGTCACGATGCGGGTCAGCAAGGGCATTGCCGGTTTGGATGGGAGTCAACAACCAAACACACCACGCGCCCAATTTAAATTTCAAATCAGTACTATTAGTATGATCACTGGACGATAACGCACTGGAAGCCGACGCTGTCAGCCACGTCGTGAGTTGAAACAGCCTGCAATTCACTATCAAGCTAGTTCACTCCAGTCAATTCCAGTCGACCAGCCCAGTCATCCAAATCTCCACCAACTCAAGCACCAACATCTCCCACATCCGTTTGCACGTCATCATTCCGTAAATCCCCCGCATGAGCACACCCCACCCGTTGCTCGTAACAACCATTATGTTCATGCACTTTTTCAAGTACAAGATAGGATTGGTGTCTTTCTCCGCCAAATATCCATTGTGCGCACTCCTAGGCTTTTAATCTCTCACTGTTCCACAAAAAGATAGTGACTGGGTGGAGGAGAGTACATAAATGTAGACATTCAAATTTTGGAAGTTGGAAATTTGCTGAGACTGAGTTAGCAGATTGGTGACGCTGTCGAGAAAAGACAAGGGTTCGTCGGCGGTTCGAGCGGGGATTCAAGGATACATTTAACAAATCAACCCTGGCTCCTTTTTCTTTGGGCGATACTGGCCATTGATTGCAATGTCACTAAAACTTACTAAAAAACTATGGCTGACCATGTACGAAGCCACTGGGGGGCAATCCCAGGTACTTAATCGATCCTGAGATCAAGCCTTGAGCTTGAATATTTAATTCATATCATCGTCTCCTCAAGTGAATGTCTAATTTTTCGAGGCCCTGCCATCGGCGATACCGGCTTCCCTTGGAGATATTGTCCTCCTCCCATGCGAGATCGTGCACGTCTCTCCAACCTGTGCATAAATTAATAATATAGATAGGATGTGCCGTGGGATTTAGGCGGATGCCTCGATCACTCCCCATACATATGGTCAGTCACTAGTTCACAGTACGAAATCCTATTTAATATAATTTACACTTAGGTAGGGAGATGCATTTCGCATAATAGAAGATAGACGTTCCGGATTTTGCTGATTATCTCAAGTACACAATCTGGCCGCTCACGCCCTCCTCCGGCTTACCACCTGCCATCTGCTCACTGTCGAGATCGATTTGACTATCGCTCATCGAGATAGTATTGACCTCCCTGGCCTTGAAATGTATGGTCGTCACCGTGTCCTCCTCCCATGCCCTCCCGTGCGCAAGCCGCACGATAATCAGATATTCATTTATTTGCTTCGCAAAGTCAGCTTCACGCCACAAAAAGTAAATTCACAACACACCTGCGCGGCCGTCGCCGCATCCGCGAATACCAAACTCAATGGGCTACCCATCCCAAATGTGATCAAACACGCAGTGCCAATGACTGAGTACGCGGCGGAGGATTCGATCATCATTGTGATGATGGATGTATATTCTTGCCCATACCCGTTACCAGAAATCGCGCGGGTGTGGCGCCTGAATTTGATGAGACGAACAAGGATGAAATAGTGATGACGATGCCAGTGCCGAATCTGAGGGTGTAATAGGTGGTAGCCCATGCGAGGTTGTGCCCCCGAGAAGTGCAAGATGTGAAGTAGGGTGCGCATAGGTAATGAAGAGGAATACACCGGTGATGAAGGAAAAGGTGACCATGAGGGACGGGAAGAGGATGACAAGGTATGCCATGCGTCGACCAACGGAGGACCATATCACCCAGCAGCGCCAGATCTACCGGAATCAGATCAGACATGCACCCACCAACGAATCGAGCACCAGGTGTGTACCATAAATAGGTTGGATAGAATTAGCACCGTTAACTGAGAGGCCGCATTTAGCAAATTCACCACGCCGCCAACGGCCCGCTGCTTGTAATATGCCATGGCCCCCCAGGGAAGCTCTTGTTGTCCACGAAGACGAGCTCCATGAGGTGGGCTTGTGCCACCTGCGTCGTAGTTGATACAAGGAATAATATCGTCAGGAATGGAAGCAGGAAGGCATAGACACGTCGTGCACTGCGTCGGCGCCAAAGGTAATAGGTTGCAATTGCATATAACACCGCTTGGATGCCTATATTCAAGGCCGGTTATCAACATAGCAGGCGGAAGGGGAGGGCAGTACCATATCCGACACCTGAGATGAAGTCGCTGGAGAGGAAGTAGCGCTCGCTGTTGAGTGCGTCTGCAGACTCTTGTGGTGCTGCCATTAGCAAGTCCTTGCTACTTAGTAGGGTGTACGAGGGCTCAGATATCACAGTATCGTATAGGTATTTATACACAAACCAGTACCATTTAATCTGATCAAACCTCAAAGTCATCTTTGACAGATTGGCAGTGAATTTGGACACCATCTGATAGTTTCCCAAGAACTGATCAGCCTATCGTTAGCGCGTCATGAATGAAGCCCAATCGTCAATAAGTAGTAGACTCGGGGGTCTGAGAGGTACGTGGGTCCTGAACTCCGGGTTTCATATGCAAGTATCCCATACACCATGATTATCAGCAACCTAGGAGTAAAATATTTTCGCAAAATCATGGAACAGCACACGGAATTGACCAAGAGATTAATTTTAGTTACACGATATATGGGTGATGTAAACCAGGCCAGTCGGAGTCGTCACAATCAGTGCTCATTCCCAACACCCTTGCCAAGTATACCTGATACTTGATGATATAGATGCCCCACCCAAGTCCGAGGTTCTTAGATCATTATTTGAAGCTTCATAAACTCGAATTTGGGCACGCAGATCGCCCTGCTGTCAGACTTGAAATCACATGGCGATATGATATTATTAGCAACTTCAATTACAAGATTATTTCAGGAGGAACTCACCAGCAAGCATTAAACCCGTTTGATTCGATCGGGCGGGTGGCAAGTGGTGGTGGGCGGGGACAGTGAATTCCGCCATAGCGACGCGACAAGGGAGTCGGGTTACCCACACCTAGGCGAAGAGATAAACCATACTATGGGATGACGCCACTCCAATACTAGCCTGTGATGTTTGATGGCGCCACTGGCAGCACTCAGATCACGGGTCAACGGCCTCGAGGTCGTCAGATCTCTGTTTAGA
Organism: Infundibulicybe gibba; assembly: GCA_015501065.1. Lineage (NCBI taxonomy): Eukaryota > Fungi > Basidiomycota > Agaricomycetes > Agaricales > Omphalinaceae > Infundibulicybe > Infundibulicybe gibba. Next base: position 2,310,689 of record JADNYI010000001.1, read on the forward strand.
ACTTGCAAACTTATATTTGAGCTAGTGTTAGCATACCAACCATCACCCAGTGTCCCTTGTTGGTGCGGAAAGGGCTGAGTAGTAAGACCCAGCGATGTTCACTGACCGAGGACAAGGCCACATTCACACTGGGCCGCGTCCTTCGCGCTGATCTGCCGTGTAGGAAATGCGGGAATTTATATATCATCAGGTTCTATTGGATCGTCCCAAAGGTCAACCCGAAGATTTGGCATATCTGACAGGCTGATACTGATGGTTTGTCAAGAAGTCGAAAGAATTCGTTTCGGCGCGTTGCCAAAGACTTAGCGGCTATTTTAAGAGTGGATTTGCGGATGCCATTTTCGTCCCTAAAATTTTACACTTTCATATCTGACTTGGATGCGATTAGTTTGCCCTATAAAAAGCGTACCAGTGGTGGTGGTATATTGATCCAATGGCTGATTTTTTCCGGGTTGTGGATGACACACCGGGCAGCCGCACCGGCCGGCGAGAGAGACCACTGCCACACGCAGGGGCCAACCTTGTCAACTAGAATACTTGATGCTTGATGGTACGCCTATACACCACTGACAATAGGCGCCATCATGAACTCTGCTGGCGAAGCTGTTCAAAGGTGTTATTTGGAGCGTCTCGTAAACTGGATTTGTGGGTAATCTGAGCCAGCCTCGGGCTCCTGTCCATAGCGTATGCTTTGGGACTCGAATCGAGTTTGAAGTGAAGGCGCTAGCGCTGGCTGAATGGCATACGGGCTTGGAGGGAGGAAGAATATTATTCCTAATAAGTAGAGGTTCGTCACGTTTGCAAATTTGGCCGTGATCCCGATTACATAAACGTCCACAAGTCTGCATCCGCCTCCATACTTGAAGCCAATTAGTATGCACTGGAAATCAATCCTATCAGCCATCCTCGCCGACCATCCTAAATCCACAGGTTAGCTCTTTGTAGTAACACTAGCAAACCACTAACCCGATCGGGTCTAGTCATCCAAATCGCCACCACTGACTCGCACACTGGCGCGCCACGCGTGCGCTCACACATCTTCCGCAAGTTCCTCGCAGCAGCACAGGCCCCGCACCTCCCCCTGCTCGTGACGACCACCGACATCCGCGCGCCCAAGGTCGCGCAGCTCCTCGCCAGTCCCAGAGTCGAGGTGGTGTGGTGGATCCCCGACGCGCAAACGCAGTTCCGCATCGCTGGTGCTGCGCGACTCGTCCCGCACCCCGCGCACGAGTTGTACCCCCAGTGCGCCGCGGTGTTGGCGGACAAAGGGGCGGGAGGGGGCGTGGGAGCACTGGCAAGGGAGAGCTTCGACTGGCCCGCAGAGGCGGAGCGTGTGTTTGCAAGCCTCAGTCCGTACACGCGCGCGTCGTGGTGCAAGCCTGTCCCTGGGTCGCCGCTTAGCAACCCGGAGGAGGCCCGGGGGTGGCCTGAGCAAGTCGATGCGCCTGGGGAGCAGTGGGACGCTGCGCTGCGGAACTTTGCACTGCTGGTGGTAGACCCTGATGACGTGGACGTTGTCGAGTTGGGCGTGGTACCGAATCGCCGGACGCGGTTTTGGATCCGGGATGGCGAGTGGGCTGAGCAGGCGCTGGTCCCGTAGAGCGGGCCGACAATTCCGGCTCCGGCTCGAGAATGCGGGCCCAGGCTCGCTCGAATTTTCGATAACCCCGTACCAGCAGCGACCGAACTTGTACCAGCAGATATTTTTTTGTAGCACATATATACAAGATCCACAATACGCAAATGGCGAGACAAGACAAGCACAGCAGAACAAGCACGGATATAAAAAAGAATAAGTAAATACCAGGTGGGCAGATGCCCTACGCCCGGAGTTTTTTCCTCCCGCCCTCTGCGTCCTCGTCGGCAGCGGTAGCGTCGTCAACGACCTCTTCAATGCCGCGCTTCTTGGTGGTGGGCGTTTCGGGCTCCTCGGCGTACTCCGAGTCGTCGTCGTCACCCTCGCCCTCTTCTTCCTCTTCTGCAAGTGCTTCTGGCGCCTCGGGCTGCGGGTAACCTCTAGTTAGTAGCAGCCCCATGGGCAAGAATGAGCACGTACGTCGCCAAGTAGGAGTGCTGTTAGGCCCTTGCCGCCCGAAGCCTGTACATTACGTGGGGTCAGCATGGAACAATCAACCAAGGGCAAGCGAATTACCTGCTCTTCTTCGCCCTCCCCTTCATCTTCCTCTTCTTCTTCGCAGTTACCCCTCCAGCCTACAATGACATGAGCCGCGCAGTGCAATAAAACAAGACGGGACATACATGCGCCCCCTCCTCATGCTCGTCTTCAGGATCAATGTCCTCGTACTCGTCGCTCTCCTCACCGTCGAGTCCGGGCTGGGCGTCTTCCGCTGGCGCCGGGACGGACTTGTCGGGCTTTTCGCCGGAGGCAGCGGCAGGGTGGTGAATGCCGTTGGTGTGTTCGGGGGCGACGGGCTCAGCAACGTCTGTCATGCTCTTTGAATTTAATCTGGTGTGGTAGTGTTGTGTTGTGTGGGTGGGGGCGAGTTGGGAGTGGAGGTAAGTAGTAAGCGAGTTGGGTGGGTTGGTTGGGACGGCCCTGGACGCTGGGTGGACCCGGTGCGCGTGCGTGGCCTGTGAATGTTCGAATCTGAACCTGGGAGGGAGAGAACATCAGAAGTGATGAGAGAGAGATCAGAGATGGGATCAGATTTCGGGCAGGAGTGTGTCTCTGTTAGTATATCGGTTAGTACACGCGCCTGTCATGGCAAGCCGTGCGCGCGAAAGCTGGGTTCGACTCCCAGACAGAGAGAATTCGAAATTTTTTTTTGCGTTGGTGGGAAGTTGGTATCGCTCATGATCAGCCAATGACGATCATGATATCATGATATGATCAATGGGCTGCACAGCGATAACGGCCTTGTGTGATTTCCGAGCAGGGGGGCCCTGCTCCTTGCCAGTCCCAGTCATATCACACGAGAGGGTGCTGCGTTCATAGTGTCTAATACAGCTTGTTTTGCATCAGAACGGGCATGTGAGCGCGGGGGTAGTCCGCTGATAACATGACAGGGTGATGGGTCAGCTAAAAAGTTTGCCTGGATACGGCCTCGCAACCTGGCTTGGGGGTGACGGATTCAGTCTATCGCTCGAATACGGGTACCGAAGAGAACTTTGGGAAGCACAGGAATGAATATTGGCGAGGTGGCAGCAAGTCTGCAGGGTATTTTCTCACAGAGAGTAATTTTACGTTGGATATGTTATTATGAGTTTAGGGCCCCGCTTTCTGACTCTGACCGAAACCACCACCGTATTCGTATTCGTATTCGTATTCACTTTACTTTCGAGACCACACCGCCAACACTCCTTTTCATAGGACTGCACCTGCAGAAATATCAAATTCACCAGCCAGCACAGTATTCTCATTGTGTTTGTTTCACGGCCTCGAGGCAGCGGTGCCTCCAGGTTCCAGATCCACTCGTGCCTCTTGCGCTTCGAAGCCCTCAGCCCTCGAACTCCATCCATCCATCCATTCCCCGCTTTCTTTGTCGTCGTCCTTGCCATCGCTCACCCGACAGACACCGACGTTAGACTCCTTTAACCCGCCCAGCCCTCCTCGAGGTGCATGACAAGCATCGTCCGCCCGGCCTCGCCACACAGCTCGCACGTCATCCCCCCGAATAAAAAATTCCGCACCGTGCTCGGATTTGGCCCCCTCTTCAAAGACACCGACCCACGCCCCACATTCACCCGCAACAGCGCAGATACTGCCAGGAGCTACTCCTACCACAAGAAACCCAGGCCCAGCATCGCCAGCAGCACATTCTTCCGGCCACAGCAGGGTAATATCCAGAGCCAGAACACACCCGCCGTTGATCCCGCGCCATCGGAAAACATGACTGTTGAATCTGCCGTACACTCGCACCCCGCGAGGCGCCCTCCTATGCGCATGGACACCCAGGACGGCCCGTGGAGCGTCAGCGTTGCAGAGACGCCGCATGACGCCCGTTCATACAGCCTTTACATAAAGAGTGCGTCCTGTCACACCCCTCTTCCTCTTTAAACCCGTGTGGCATTCATACTGACACGGCCTTCCCCCTTACGCAGCACCGACACATAATCTTACACTCACACGCACAGCGATGGAGATCGTCGAGCTCGACCACAAGCTGCGCGATGCCCACCCTACCACCTCCATCCCCGCACTCCCCATCGACGCCCTCACCCTCCCCGCTCCGCCCCCCAAGCGCAAATCCACCTTTCTCAACACCCTCTCCCGCCTTGCCTCACCCACAGCAAAGTCAGGCCGCTCGGCCGCGCGCCGTGCCACTAATTCCAGCATCAGTATCAGCACAAATGCAACCCCGCTGACATCCCCCTCGGGCGAGCTCGGGGACCCGTTTACGTCCTTTGCCACGAATGCGGAAGGGGAAGAGGCACCAGCGCCATCAAAGAACAGCACCGGTGTCGCAGCGTACCTTACTACCGTGTCCAACACCGCCGCATTACGCCAGGCACGCGTGTGGAAGCGCTTCGTGCGGGTGCGCACGGACGACTTGGAGAGCGTGCGGGTCGAGCGTGCGATCAAGCGTGTGCGCTCCGACATCGCGGCGCATGTGGGGCTCGACAAGGAGAAGGAGAAGGAGCCACCCGCAGTGGAGAGCACGGACCCGAGCGCGACGCCCAGTGAGACGGCAAGTGTTGCAAATGAGCAGGTGGTGTCCAATGGATCCGCGCATGCTACCGCCGTGGACCTCACTGGGGACGCACCCGAGACGCATTCGATTCCCGAGGCGGATGTGGAATTCATCGCAAAAGCGCTAGACCAGGCGGAAGCAGAAGAAGAAGCAGACAAAGAAGAACGGAAAGAAGAAGAGAATATAACTGCTAAAGAAACTATCACTACTAAAGCTAAAATATCCGACGTCCGCCCTCACCCGCCGCGGAGCAGCCTCCGCCACCAACGCCCACGGAGCTCCCCGCGCGGATGCAGCGCTCGCAGTCCGCGGACCCAGACAAATCCTCGCGCATCTCGCGTGCCTTTGCCTCGTCCACGCCCACACCCACCGACACGGCCTCGCAGACCGAAGATGAGTCGTCCGTCTCCACTACCTCCGCACGGAAGAAGACCAAGCGCACACGTGCGCGCTCAAGCGACGGCGCGCCCAAGGAGGCGCGGCGCTCACAGCGCAAGGTCGTGATCGACGACTTTGAGATGATGCGGGTGCTTGGGAAAGGCTGTGCAGGCAAGGTGCTGCTGGTGAAGCACAAGTCAACCGCGGACCTCTATGCGCTCAAGGCCATCACTAAGCGTCATGTGCTGGCGCACCAGGAGCTTCACACACCCTCACGGAGCAGGCGGTGTTGAAGCGCATGGCGGCCGAGTCGAAGGACCCATTTGTGGTGAAGCTGTGGTGGAGCTTCCATGATAAGGAGAACCTGTTCCTCGTTATGGTAGCCTCTCTCTTTCTTCCTCTGTTGTATCGCCTGCTAATGTGCCGCGGCACAGGACTTCCACCCGGGGGTGACCTAGCGACGCAGCTCGCACGATGGGGCCGCCTCGGGCGCGACCGCGCGCGGTTCTACGCCGCCGAGATCGTCGAGGGTGTCGAGGGGCTGCACGCTGCGGGTGTCATCTATCGCGATCTCAAGCCCGAGAACATTCTCATTGGCGCAGACGGGCACATCGTGCTCACAGACTTTGGGCTCTCGAAGGAATTCCCACGCGCACCACCGCCATCACCGCGCCCTCTACGCCCTCGGCCTCACGCACCGAGTTCTACGCGCCCCCCGCGAGCCCCGGGGGGCTGGGGTGCCGGCAGCGCCGCCGTGGATGCGGGCAGAGAAGGGCGGTGAGGTTGCATCGGGATGGCCGGGACAGCCAGTGGGCCAGAGCGATGCGACGAGCACATTTTGCGGGACGGCAGAGTATCTTGCCCCCGAGGTCATACAGGGGCTGCCATACAGTTACGAGGTCGACTGGTGGAGCTTTGGCACGATGTTATACGAGATGCTTACCGGGATCGTAAGTGTTTTGTATATTTTTGTGTACCAGGGCTGATGCATACGGGGGGCAGACGCCGTTTTGGGCGAACAATCACTCGGACATGTATGTGCGGGTGTTGCAGGACGAGCTGCAGTTCCCAGACGATAGAGCGATTGATCAGGATACGAAAGCTTGATACGTGGGGTGCGTACCGCGCTGCGTTTTGTTTTGTTGTAGAGGTGGTGCTGAGACTTGCGTGTTATGTAGCTGTTACAGCGCAATCCGGGGCTGCGGATGTGCGAGCCGAGGATCAAGCGGCACCCATATTTCTCAATGATGTACGTGCGCCCTGCCCGTGTTTCGCGTTTATTCGCTGATGCTTAGTTACAGAGACTGGTCGCATGTGTATTACAAGCGCTATATACGTGAGTGGCCCTCTGCTCTGCATATATTTTGCTGACTCCATTTCCCCCCCCTACCCACAGCCCCATACATCCCCCAATTGACCCATCTAACGCAAGCGACACGCAGAACTTTGACGACACATTCTTGGACATGGAGCCGTGCTGACGAATTCACCGAGGCAGACCAGGAGCAGGCAGACACGGACCAGGAGCTGGAACATGCGGGCACGGGCACAGACACGGACCGCACAGGGACAGGGACGGGTACAGGGACAGACGGGGAAGACTCCAACACCACACCGTCGCAATCGCGCAGTTCGTCGATCCGGCCGCAGCCGCAGCCCACGCCGGACGAGCTCGTGGATGTGTTTGACGGGTACTCGTTCAAGGGACGCCTTTCTGTGCTCATTGACGGGGACTCGGAGGAGGAAGAAGAGTCGGCGAGCGAGGAGGATGAGGGTGGGATCCTTGGGGAGTTGGAGGCGGAGACGCTGATAGTTGCGGAGCTTGAGAAGCCCCAGGTGGATGCTGGTGCAAATGTGGATGCGGATGTGGATGCAGCGCCGTTGGAGGTGGAAGAGGAGGTGCAGGAACCGAAGACGCCCGAGGCGCGCCCAGTGGTTACCCTGGATATCCCCGAGCCCGTTACAGAGCTGGATGTCCCTGCTGATGAGCCTGACACGCCCGCTGCGGTGCCACCTACACCTGCACCTGCGCCAGTTGTCGAGCCACCCCTACCTGCACCGCCCACGCCCGTCGAGGCCACACCCCGGAAGAGCAAGGATCTGCCTGCTCCTACGGTACAGGACACTGCTGCGCCCATACTCCCAGAGAAGACGTTGCCGCTCAAAGCGGTTCCCCGCCCAGCGAATGGGCGCGCGGCCCGCCCACGGAGAGAAAAGTCGGGCGTCCCGGCGCTGGACAAGTACCTGTCCGACCATGTTGACGAGGATGCCAATCTCACTGAGCGCGAGGACGATGAGGACGATGATTGGGATATCGTGGAGGCGGTGGATGGGGAGGACCGGAATGGTGCGAAAGGGACGAGCCTGTTTGCGCGCGGAGTAGTGGACCGGTACCGCCTTGCGGTGTTCCGTAAGGCGTCGACGCCGACGCAGCGTACGCGCCCTGTGCCGCGCTCCGTGTCGGGGATGTCGAAGGACTCTGAGGTGACCGTGTCTGAAACGGCAACGGAGTCGCCCAGCCCCACACAGCGGCGCGGGCGCAACCCCGGTCTTGGAGGGTTCCGCAAGCAGCGGCAGTTCCTCGGCCCGAAGACGCCCCCGTCATCGTTCTCGAGCAAGTCCAGCAGGACGGCCAAGTCGATGAGCCAGTCGCAGTCTGGGTCAAATACACTCTCTGCTGCGTCGACTGCATCCAGCGGCGGGTTCCTCACGCCGTCGCCGTCACTTGGCGGGACGGGCCCCGAATCGCCGTCATTGAAGAGCAAGGAGTCTGCGATTTCGGTAGGCACGCGGAGTATGTCGTCGGACCAGTCCGGGAGCCCTCCCGCGCCGGAACGGGAACGTGGGAAGGGTCCGGCGCAGGCGCAGACACATCAGAACCAGAACCATGAGGAACCGGAGAAGAATAAGAATAGGAAGCTGAAGAAGTATAAGGAGAACGCAGAGAAGGTGTTTTCGCTGTTCTCCTCGCCACGGCAACCATCGTGATTACCCACCCGCCACACCGCGGTGCCCCCTGGTGGGGCCTGTCCGGGCTTACGTTGTCGTGTTGTTGCTCACTACTACTAATAACCTATGCGCCTCGAACTATTTCGCCGCCCACCACGATGTGCGTGCGGTCCACATTCATTCCCTTATCTCGTCTCGTTATATTGTTGTCCATGCTCGAACACAAGCAAATCACATTCCACACTAGATCGCTCTTTTTTTCTAATATCAATCACTATTATCGGATTAACTTCATTTTTGGTGTATACACACGTTCCTTTGCTTGGGCCGTAATAAAAGTATTCTGACCTGCGACTCTGGGGCGGCTCCTGTAGTCGAGGATCTGCAATCAGCCCTTCCCGCTTATACCGGGAATGGGCCGAGTCTGATCTGAAGTCGAGCCATAGACGGAGGATAGTCGCGCTATCTATAAGCTGGCAGACGGTTTCATCATTCATTTCATCGCCATATATACGGTTTGTTGTTCCAATCTGCCATGGTGAATGTTGGACAGCGGACATTGAGGGTACCACCATGGTCCGCACTAGGCGACCTGCCTGCTGCTCCACAAAAAAACAAAGAGGAGTCCCCTGCAGGGTAGGGTCATTTGAGACCTGGGAGAAACATTTATAGGTTCCGGTGGTACCTGTGCTACTTTTAGAGCGCACAAACAGATGGTTGCACTCCTGGATCTAGCCTTGCGGCGTGTGGCAGTCCAGTTGCGGATAATTTTATGATTCACTTTCTTCCCTCCTCCATCACATCCACCACGTATTTGCGTGTTCTCCACTCCCCCTATGCCCCGCGAAAACAGCTTCACTGATTCTGAGGGGCGGTCCCTTACCCCAGACCTCGAGGACGAAATGGAGAACGACGTCTTTGGGCTCGACGGCGCGCGCCCTGTCTCGCCAACATTCTCCCAGCACTCCCACCCCCCCGTCGTCGTGGTCGAGCCTAGCGCAGCGACCGTTGCCATGCACGCCCTGCGATCTGCCTCACGGCAGTCCCGGCGTGTGGAGTCACGGGCGACCAATCGTGCCCCGCCAGCAGTGGTATCGACGACGACCCCCCTAGAGCGGTTCCGCCGTGCGGTGAGGAAGATCATGGCGATGCATCGTGGGACGTCGTTGCTCGCAGGCACCGCTGGTATGGCGGGCGCAGAGCCCGGTGTCGACCCCCGCCGTGCATCGGCTGATGCTGCATATGGCCACATACATCAGGACTGTGTGATTGAGGTGGTGGATTACTCGGCTGTTCGCAGCAGTTTTGGGCGCATGACGAATCGCGAGTTTGTCAATCTTATGGGTGATCACAAAGCGAGTGAGCGTGAGCCATGGGTAAAGGCCCGATGGATCAATATTGGCGGGATGAGCTGGGATGTTATAAAAGCCGTCTCTCTGCGATATGGTATGTGATTTATATGATTTTTTATACGATCATTGTGTCTAAAATCAAATTTTCGTTGTCTAGATCTGCATCCCTTGGCGCTGGAGGACATTTTCCACACACGGAGCCAGACCCGCTCAAAAGCTGATTACTACCCTCGCCATCTTTTCCTCCGCATCCTATGCCACGAACTTGGAGAAGACGAAGGGTTCGAACTGGCGGGATCATCTGCCGCTTCCGGATCAACCTTGACAGGAGGCCCCCGCTCATCGTCGCCCCTCCCCATGGATGAAAAGCGTGGCTCACCTGGCCTCGAAGACGATCCCACTGTGTATGGAAGCCCGCCCATGTCCCGCCAATCAACATCCAAGCACAGAAGACGTGGGCCTATCCTCCCACACAACATGAATGATCTGGACGCCATGCTTGGCAAAGCTGACACTGGATCGAAGTCCGCGTTGGCTGGGCTCATCAAACAGCAAGGGGCCGTGAGTGTGCTGTTGACTCATGTGGTGGTTCTCGGCTCATTGTGAATAGGCTGCCGCAGAGCGTGAAAAACAAGCTGAGGCTCAGGTTAGCCTTGAGGCCCTGAAGAAGGTCTGTTCTCATGCATTGTGTATGGGCGCTCAATTAATGGTGCTTCGATTGTACAGGGCGAGCGAGTGCCTGTGAATGTCTCGCCCATGTACATCTTCTTGTTCCGAGACGGTACTCAAAGCTCCTTTCTTCCCAGACGCCTGACTCAATGTTCCATTTACGCAGGCACGGTCATTTCGATCCACCCTAAACCAGATTTGAACTTGACTGCTCCCATAACCCGACGTCTCCACCAACGTGATACTGGACTGCGAACTTCGGCTGATGCTTCCCTCCTTGTTCATGCATTGCTCGACCTTAGTTGGTGATTCCCCGCGTCGTTCCGATTCAACCTGACCTTTTATTCCAGTCGTCGACAAGGCCCTCGAGGTTATTGATGAATACCACACCAAAATCAACAAATTCGAGCGTGCCATCCTTCTCAAACCACAAATGAAAACTGTCCGCTACTGCATGTTCTCACCCTCTCCGCATCTCACACTAGCCTGACACTGTGACAGTGCACATCCTTTCCGGTGACCTCATCCTCCACAAGCGCACAATGGAACCAATCAAAACTCTTATTTATGGGCTGCGGCGCTACGACCTCGATCGCTGTGCCGCACTCGTCGACACCAGCGACCCATCCAAGGCGAATATCAAAATTGTGGGCTTCATGAGTCACAAATCCAAGATCTACTGTATGCATGGCTTCATCTGCCCTCCCCTTGTTCATTAATTCGGATGCCAGGCCGATGTATTTGACCACATGGAGTACATATTAACGAGCTTGGACATGTTTGCTGGGATTGCGGAGAATTTGATCAACTATACCTTCAATGTGAGTTTGTACATAGCTGGTCGTGGGGAAGTAGCTGACAGGCCCCGCTTAGCTTGCGTCTTATGAGATGAATGAAGTCATGTAGGTCTCCCATTCAATGGCTGTCTGGTTCTATTGGATCTCAGGCGCCGACTGACACTGCTACGATCATCTTCCTTCCATTGACGCTCCTGACTGGATATTTCGTAAGCGCCTCGTATCTCGGGCACAAGCCACATATTCACATTTACGCAGGGAATGAACTTTGACAATATGTGGACTATTCATCACGGCCACACTGATGTAGTGTACGTCCGGCGACCATGCCCCTAACAACCGCTTACACTTTTGCTAGGTTCTGGGCTATCGCGCTCCCCGTCATGGCGATCGTGTTGCCTATATTCATACTACCCGATCTCAAGCGCATACTCCACTACATTCAGAAGAAGATGGCCACCAAGAAAGCAGTCAAGGTACCCCTCTCCCGCCAATCTGTATCATTGTTAACGCTTCTGTAGACCTACAAGCAAGCATAGATGTTACATCTTCCCCACATTTCCCCCTCATTCGTCTCAGTATATTAGTATGCAAACCTCCATTTCATGGTTCTATTGGTCACCATCTGGGATATCACGGACATGGATAGACACATCTATCCCGCGCTCTCGTTTCATGCTTCACGGTCTGTCGTCCGCTGTCTGAGCCGATTAACATCTGTCATTTCTGCATATATCTATATATAATCAATCCACTGCTATGCTTACATTTGAAATGTATGTTATTTATGCTAGGTCATGGACCTGCACCTTCTACCTCTGGCGCCAGCACGAAGTGCGGCGCATCTATGCCTTCTTGCTCGCACACACAACACTGCTATTGCTCAAACTTGATATACTAAGTACGTATGGCAAGGGCACATTTCACAGAGAGCATGTTCGTGGATAATGAGAACCCCCTTGGGAGACCATGAATGCGTCGTGTAAACCGTTTATGTGTTTTAATGCTCGATTCTAGGTGTATGGGTTTGCCTCTGGCGCTGCCGAACGGTATTGTTCTATTATTGTGCCGGTCGACAAGCACCCTTGTCTGCCCACTACACTCTTCGCTGGGGTACACAACAGCCCGGACCGATATGTATTACCCCGGGCCTCACCATCAACGCTAGGATTGTTTATTCCTGTCCTCATCCGCCCCATCATCGCGAGCTCTGCACCCATGCAATTCTTGCCTACCGCACGAGTAGGGATACACATACGTTATCACAATAATCACCAAGCCCTCCGCGATGCCCCCGGTCGCCGGGGCCGGGTATGACTCATCTGGGTTGCATATCCCAATGAATTCACCATTTTCAGCTACGGCGGTCGTCTGGCGGGTGTTTTAGTGCTTGGGTATGGAGCTAGCTTGTGAAGTAAAAATGACAATGCCTGAACACCGTGCGGGTTGCGCGGGCAGGCGTGGGATGAGGATACCATACATTGGCAGGGGGTCAACATCCCGATAAGCTGGGTGCCGATACTACTAGTAAGCCAGAGTAAGCGCACGAGTGGCCGGATCATGCGTTGTAAGACCCAGTTGAGCAACTGGGGCCCGCCTAACCTCTGTTATATCCAACGCTGCTAATTTATCAATACTGCAAGGCGAATTCATTTCTTTCTGAGCGTGTTGAATATTGTGTGATATCAGGAACTAGGTTTGGGGGTATCAGGGGCGTGCCCATATCCCTCGGGGAGCATCTGTTTCACTTTTATGGTCTCGGCCGGCTTAGGGCCTGGTCAATATATATTATGAATTGAGGGCAGGGCCCATTGCAACACCTTCGTGCCTTTCAATCTGCGCTTCTAGTAGAGTCTGTAGGGAGGCTTCGAAATCACGGAAAGATCGGTAGTCGCGCATTCCTTTGAGTTCCCGAGAATCCATGGTTGACAATAATTCCTTGCAATGGATGAATGATTGCGCATCCTGTGGATTCCGCTCGATCCATGCATACAGCGCTTTGAAGAATGAATCAAACGCCTCCCTGTTGTAGCGATTCCATCCACTACCAGTGCATAAATACTTGATGCCATCGCCCATTCGGAATCGCGAATCCAGGAAGGCCATAAAATCGCGGACAGGTGGGTGGTATTGGAGCGCTTCGTCAAGTTCATGGGACGCCAGTTGAGAAGTCAAGGGTACCCAGCAGTGGCTGGGAAGGTCCGCATCCTCAGGATGCTGATCCATCCATGCATATAACACGTTGAAAATAGAATTGAGGTCCTCATCGGTGAATATTTTTAGGTTCTTGAATACATTCCACACCTCCATTGGAATTTTGGTCGAGTCCGTCCACCGCCCCTCCGATAAAAGATTCCGGAAGAGGATTGCCCTTTGCCAAATCACCTCTTCGAGCTGTATCTGCTCTGCTGGTCCATATGCTATGCGCTGAAGCCGATCAAAATTTTCAATGAATGGCCATAATGAAGGCGTTTGGTAGTGGGAGGAATTCAAAGCACGTATAAGATGCTCCAAGACAATAAAACACTGATTAAATGACATAGCCATTTTGGGGCGCAGGTATCTCATGGCGATGATATCGCGCTTGACGTGGCCCTTCACCTTGGTGGCTCTGGAACGTCGGGTTGTGTTAAAAATGATTTGATCACCGCCGCGCTGGACGTCCTGTGGCAAGGTCTTGTAACATATTCTCACCCATACCCTCAACTAAGACTTCGTCCTCGACGTCTTGTAGGCAAAGGCATATCTGGCGCGCCATGTTCAGGCTGTGTGAGTAAGTCTCATCAAGCCAGGTAAGCGCACGTCCGGTGTAGGTCCGGAGCGCAGACGAGCTAGAAAAGAACTCAAGCTCCAAGGATGCCCAATCCGATACCTTCGAGTCAGCCGAGAGCGGAAACAACCAAGTGACCAGATGGAGGACTGCTAGTGACTGTGGTGACTTGAGTGCGAACAAGGCAGGATGATCCATGTACCAGCCAAAATAATAGTGTCGAATGATAGCAACATATTGGAATGCGGGCGCCGAGGTCGTAACCACCAGAAAGGTAAAACCAACCCCAATTAGTACTGTGACAGGAATCGAGACCTTCATATTAAGGCCCTGTAGAAAATCGATGAGGCCAACGAAGAAGAGGATCAGCCCCAGCCCTAAGAGGATGGGAAGGGCGCTGAGAAGTCCATGACCCTGCACCGCAAGAGTGCGTCATAACGGAATTGGCGCATAGCAGTGCCTCCTTGGGGGGTTTGGAGATATCCTGCTGGTAGTGCCGGAGCCATTGCTTGCACAGGATCCCGACCAACCCGGCGGTGAGACTGAACGTCAAGCTTAGAACCAGAGAGTGTTAATGCGGAGGGAGGATGAGGAGGGCGTGAATGATAGCGGTTCCGTGAGATTTCCCCCTGTGAGTTGGCGGATATATTCGATAGAATGTGATTAGTCATATCTGGGGATCGGTTGGAGCAATTTGTACGACTCTACAGTGAATGCGGTGACGACAGCAGAGAATAGACCAGCCTTATCAGTCGAGGTCAGTACGAGTATGATGCATATCAGACTATGGACACACGAAGGTGAGGAGCGAATCGATTTCGCTGTTCCACCCCCCACAAAACTCCTTGTCGAATTGGCCTGCCTTTTCGTAACTTTCTTCCAGTGATCCCCGTCATGATTGGTGGGTTTTAATGGATAATAAGATTACCGGAATGCCAAACCCGTGATGACTGCTGGAAAGGTGGGCCTGTGCGGAATTTCGTTTGGTGAATTAAACCCAAATAATGGCTCAGCATTTACCGGAAGTGATGGGCTCGGCCCTGGGTTGCCAAGCTCAGTGATAGGGGGGGACCTAGAAGCCGCCCCCACGACGTCAGCAGTGGGGGAAGAAGGCCTAGGGGCCGCCTCTGCCGCAACCTGGATGACCGGCCGTAGGAGCTGCTGGTGGTTGTTGGTCTATTGCTAGATGAAATAGCCACTGAGTTGGTTGAATTGATACTCACCATAATGCAAGGGGACGGAAATAGGTTGAGGATACGTACTGGGTGGCATATACAAGATGATTTACCTTATAACGTCGCTCATGGAAATCACGACGTAATCTCACGAACGCACTGCCACAAACGCATGTAGGTCTGGGAAATGCCCACAGAATGTCATAATGATAGCGTGAGCGGTTTAGTTGCAAGCGATCACTTTCTGGCACCTGGAAGCAGAGGATGATGTGGGAACGTTGGGTTTTGACTACCCTCTTCCAGCTTCTGCATCTAGTACGAGCCGTTTGGGGCTGCAACGCCCTGCAAGTCAGTAAATATCATAGCAATACAGGGGAGAATTCAGTTTAGATACCTTGAACTGTTAGTGTAAGAAGTTTGAGAAAAACTGAGGTCATGGCAACCGAGCATGGCTTCTTGATGGGAGTGATTCTACTTATCTACCAGATTCCATCCCTGGGACAATGATAACACGCTCATAGCTCCGTTTTGGTTCCTAATTGATTTGGGCGTTCAATATAACTCATCATCCTAACATATGCCGTCCGGTAACTTGTTCAAGTGCTGTGGAACAACAACATTAGCAATGGGGGCATATCAAAGTGGTGCACCCACAACCGAGACATCGAGTCTACCTTCATGACTATAACAAGGTGCAAATCCAGCAAAAAAGTAACACTGGAAGAACACCAAACTTGTTCGTAGTTGATAACAACGTTCGGATACATGTGTGGTATTCGGATCCACTCAAACCTCGTCTTGGACTTTTTGTTATTTAATATTGTATTCGGCATAAATCCTTGGTATCGATGCTATTACTCCGTGTCAGTCGTTGGCTTTCCATTCAGTCAACAACTAAATCCAGGCTTACCGAGCGTCTTCCCAAGGTAGTTATTGGTGTCATATGACTCAAGCATATATCAACCCCAGGCGGGATTTGCACATTATCATACTATATGATAAATAACCCCACTGTCCTCTTCGACACCGGCGCTTACCATGGCGGGTTGGTGATGGAATAGTTGGGAAGAGCACAGGTTTGTTGAGCTTGGGTGTATCTACTGGAATTTTAGGGAATTTGATCAATCATATATACAGAGGGGGTACACGCTTGTCATCACCATGATCGTCGAGTCCTTCGCAGTGTTCTCGATTGTTGGCACCGCATGTGTAATCATTTCTGGGCTGGGCCACCCAGTAAGTTTGCCATTTTCAGCTGCGGGGATTTCGTTGCAGGTATGTTCGGCGGCATTACCCTCTGTGGGTACGAAACTGACTTTGCGGAAGCAAATTTGCGAATACATGATTATCTTGCGAGTTGCGCGCGGGCAGAGATGGGAGGAGGACACTGTGACTAGCATACATTTCAAGGCCAGGGAGGTCAACATCTCGATGAATGGTAGCCAGGTTGGTGATGGCTCGGAGCCGGATGCAGACAATAAGCCGGAGTAGATGTGCGAGGAATGGAATCAGAGTAATTGGCGTATTTGTTAATATCTCTTATCTATACATGATTGACATACAAGAACGAGGTTTCCGCCACTGGTCGATATGGTGTATTTCTACTGTTGGGTTTGAGAAGAAAAACCAGAAACCTGGTATCGTCGGAGGGATTTCAAGGTGGCTAGGGAGGTTGAAAAGGAGTATGTAGAGTGAAGTTCTTAGCTTCGCCTCAGTGAACATTTGAAACGGAGGTCATGAAAAATCTAGAGCCAGGCTTTGGAACACCCGCCTCTGCTGGCTCAAACAAACAAAACACACAATACAGTTCACTGAATCATAATTGTGATCACTGGTTGCCCCATGCCACAACCATCCCCCTCTACCACATCGTCTTTCCTCTGAAGGTATGGAATCGACAATCGACATCACTTTCCGGATTCTACTACTGACAAAGGATCGTCGCAGCTGAGCTCAAATAAAAATGCGCCAAAAATAAAGGGCGCGTAACTGGACAACCATTATGACCCGGCCCATCCACCCTCTCACGGTGACACCAAGGCGATAAGGCTGGTTTACCAAGCACATCCAAAACTTGAAGATGGGCGTTTCCACGTCGTTTGCCCCAGCACCTCAGTGTTATCCGGAATATTGCGGACACGAACAGACAACATGCTATCCCGTGTTCTTGTTTCGCGCTTCTCGGTCTATTGCTTACCGCCCAGATCAATTATCGTCTGCTCTTTCTTCGTACATAATCCATTGGTGCGTTCAGTCATTTGGAAAATCGCTAGTAATTGGTATGTCCCTTTCGCTAGGAATAAATATCACAGTGATTGTTGATCAATGACAACATGACGGCTATTGACATCTCGGCGAATTCGACGTGGCAGCAGTCCCTCCATCGACACACACCAGGCCCGTGGGGAGCTATACCTCTTCTAGTTAACCGTCGAATGGTGGCTGATCGATCATTAACAGCAACTTGCGTCGGAGGTGGGGCGGAGACTCGAAATGCCCTGGCACTTCATGAGAATGCTGGTTAGTATGGGACCCGGGCGTCGGCGTTCTGATAACCTGGGGGATAAGGATCATGATAGTATGCACAAGAGCATGTAGACAAACCTTGAAGGACTTGGAGATGGTAAAATTATCACAGGAATAGAGCAACTGTGATGTTGAGCTCGAAATGATACATCAATACTTCAGTGCCAACTTTATGATTGTACAGGATTCAGACTCCGAGTTAGACTCGAGGCGGTCGACTCGGAACTATAACAGTTATACGGTAAAGTATTGAACGATTTTCTTCAATCAACCTAGGGACTGGTTCGAGTCTAACTCCGAGTCGCCCAAACAGGTTTAACACTAACTAACATACTCAACTTGATACTACCATTTGGCAGCGGCGGGGCACAGGATACTGCAGCCAATTGTTGTTCATCTTCGTGGGATGGCCCCAGTTTGTGGGCCCTACATTTATGGAGATCGCTCTGGCGTACGCGCGATATTTTTGGGCGCAGCAATCACTATGATTAACATTTGGCACGTAATTGATCTAAGGGAGCCGGATGATTGAACCATGATTTTTTCCGAATGCTCCCCCTATCTGGGTGCCTAGGTTTGTGTATAAATCACTCGTAGTATCCAATCCACTGAATCCCAAGTCCTACCTGGCATGGCACCATCCACTGTACCACAGGAGTCTGCCGCGGCGATCACCCATGAACGCTATTATCTCGCCTGTGACTTCATCTCAGGCACCGGATATGGTACGCACTCCCCCCATCCGTTCATTTCGCCTCAAGTGACTGTGAAATATAGGTGTCCAGGCAGTGCTATTTGCTATCTGCACGTTCTACCTCTGGCGCGAGCGCAAAGTGCGGCGCATCTATGCCTTCCTCCTCCCATTCACAGCGCTGCTATTCCTTTTATCCACCTTAGTGCAGGTGGCACAAGCGCATCTCACAGAGCTCGCGTTCGTGGATAATAAGAACTTCCCTGGGGGTCCGTGGGCGTATCACCAGGACAGCCTCGGCGGTGTGTCGAACCTACTGAATGTGTGTGGCCGGCTAGTGTCATTACTCCTGTCAAACATATTTATGGTACGTATCTTGGTGCTTCACCCGGGTGTTCATAATTTGACTCTAGTAGACTTGGCGCTGCTGGGTGATATGGGTCTCCGCTGGCCGACACATAGCATGTCTGGTCATCTCCCTCCCAGTCCTCATGATCATTGTCTCGCTCATCACCGACATCTTCCTCTTGATTTCTTTCACACACCCTGATTCATCTATCCCGTTCATCAGTGGGGCACGCATCACACCCTGGGCCGACACGTACTACACCCTCATCTTTTGCACTGGGATTGTCGTCACCGTTCTCATCCTCATCCGCCTCATCATGCACAGACGCCGTGCTCGCGCGAATCTTTCCCATGCGCACGCAGGGGGGTACCTGTCTATCATTACAATTATCGTCGAGTCCTTCGCAGTATTCTCGATTGTTGGTGCGGGTGTGTGATCACGACTGGGGTGGGTAGCCCGGCGAGTTTGCCGTTCTCAGCATGACGATTTCCATGCAGGTATGTTCAGGTGCTTGATTCTCTGCTGGGTATGGAGCTGACTTTGTGAAGCAAATATGTGAATACCTGATCATCATACGGGTTGCGCGCGGGAGAGCGTGGAAGGAAGATACTATCGTGACCACAATACGTTTTAGGGCCAAGGAGGTCGAAGTTCGATGAGTGACAGTCAAATCGATGTCGATAGTCAGGCATAGATACCGAGCCGAAGCAGATGCGTGAGGAACGGAATCGTGTGTGAAATCATGTATAGATAGTTTCTTGACCACACCCATGGGGTGTCTACTAATTATAGGGTCCATGGCTTGAATCTGCTTTATCCATGCGTGAATGACTCAGATATCTGATAACGGAATTTCCATCACTGACCGGTACACATGTTTGGTCGGAGAGACTTGCCCTCCGAACGAATCAAAAAACCTGGTATCGATAACGGGTTTGTGGAGCAGCGGGCGGGTTAGCGTAAAAGGGCAGCTTATTTCAACGCGAGATGATTTAAGTCACTGACATCAGAAAACACGGGATGGATAAGCTTGGTCTATAATGCGATGCTGATACGTTGGTGAGGTGCTATTCAACGAGCATCGCCAAGCAGTTATCAGTGGTGTAGGCCCGTGTCATATCTCTCGCTTCAATTGAGCGTCAATCCTGGTTGAGAATTCATCTACGTTGGTTATTAGCCACACGCGGCACTAGAAATAGGTACCGACGAGGGCGATGGTAAGTGAGAGCTAAGAGCTTGACCCCCGGGCCCGCTGTCGCTGCAGAACTTGAAAGAGGCGAAGTGGTAGCTGGGCTTTGGAATGCCCGCCTTCGCCGGCTTAAACAAACAACAGACGCACAGTTGGAAATTTGGGCCTGGGTCATCCAACACTGCGCACTGTGATTACTGGCTGCCACATGCTACTCTCAAGGGCCACATAATGCACTTGAATTTATCCCGCTTTCCACTCCTTGCCGCTCTCCTCTCATCATTTGTCTATGCCAACACTGAAATAATCAATTTCTCAGCACCGCAGTACCCCACGCCTCTACGCGCCACCTCCAACTGGTTCGTTCCCATTCCCGTGACAACAGAGTCTTCAATCCTGATCATGGCATAGGCCGGTGCTGAGCAGATCTCTTGCGGAGGGGGCATTCAATATCTCTGGTGCTCCTTACGGAGTTTCCTTGCAAGAGGCATGCCAGAGCGCCTTGCACGCCCAACGTCCTACTAGGGCTATGTGCCCATATGAATTGTGGTTAGTGCTCGATCTGTCCGACAGGAAATGGGCGTCATTTTCGAAGTTCACATTGAGAGCATCGTGGCCCGCGTCGGTGCGTGTTTTTCACAGACCATTCATCCCACAGACCGAGATGTTTGCATTATCTAGTTCCCTGCGGATATCGACATCAAGCTGCACGACTCGGATACCTTGATCGAATCCTTCCCGGAACCCTGCCCCTGCCAACTTCGGATGGCCTGGATGTCCGCCGCCATGCTTATGCCCGAGTTGGTGTTAGGAACACTGGTGTGCTAACTCCCGGATACACCCCGCGGGACTTCGAGATCCCACCTGTTCCGGTGTTCTTGATTTGGAACCACTCTATTTCGGTGTCCTGCCTGCGTCTCTCGCGCCAACGGTCGCGTTTGTGGTTGCTGTGGTTGTGTTATGTGGCTTATGGCTTCCTCGCATCAACGGGTTCATTTCTCGAGCTGCTCAGCAGGCCAAGACGGAGGTTGCCTCGAAGCATAAACACGATTGAATATTGTGTTGTGAGAGGGAGCGCACACCTCAAGTCGATCACGTTGTACGATTTTCACTGTGATATATGTATTATCATAGCTAAAGGATCAGACAAACTTCCGGAGAATATTAGTGCGAACCCCGCTCATTTTTAGTCGCCTCATGCATTCACGTAAAAAGCAGGCTGAAAATATAATGGGTGATCTATCATTGAAGTTCCGTCACTCCTCTCCCTCCTCGCATCATCCTGCCTTCAAAACACTGCGTTAGCGATCACCTTGAAGGACGGATCTACAACAAACGAGCTGGGTCCCATTCGTCTTACTACGGGGCCTCCCCACTTCAGGCGATGAAGGCATTGGATGTCTATTCTTTGCAGACTTGACAAGCAGTACGCCCATAGTAACGCAGATCATGCCGAGACGCGCAACTTGGTGCCACGATATTACCACCAAAGTTGCGACCCGGACCCATTCGTCGTCATTGCCCTGGGCTCATTGAACGGCGATTCCTGCCGAACTCCTGTTCCGAGGTTATTGATTTAGAAACAATACACCTTACGGGCTTGTATGAAACTCAACGAGCCCTCGACTACTGTTTGCCCCAAACGCGTCTATTGAATTATTGAATGACAGCGGTAGCCACGCGATCGAACATACTCACGATGCAGATCGTCGCAGTTAGCTCATCACTTGTTCAGTACCACGTCTGCGTGCCGCCGGATAAATTCGAGAGTGCTATGGTCCGTTCGGAAGCGCCAGCACCTTGTGGATTCGTTCATATCATGCGATCTCTATTCAATAGTATGATTGATTATGCCACAGAAGTAGCCACTTTTCGATGTGATCAGTCGATCCAGCAATCAGCAGCAGCAAGTAGTGGTGGATTGAATTCTTGGAATATATACCTCGCGGCCTGGGATTTCTCAGGATCAGTGATGATCAAGTCATTCCCAAACAATTCGGATTAACTTCAAGTGACATCAAAACATTGGTGCAATGGCGGGATTGCTAATAAGCTAGTCTACTAAGTACATCCAAACATTGAAGATGGTGGTTTTCACGTCGTTCGCATTAGCCCCAGCGCATACGCGGAATATTACGGACATGAATAAACAGCATGCCTATCCCGTGCTCTCATTTCGCGCTTCTCGGTCTATCGCTCACCGCTCGGATCAAATGCTCTGCCCTTTCTTCCTATATAATCCATCACTGCGCTCCTTCCGTTGCCGGCGCCGCTGGGAATAAATATTACAGTGATCGTTGATGACGGCTGTTGACATCTCAGCGAAGTCGAGATGACATTGACAGCGGTCCCCTTTCACTTTGACACATGTCAGGCCTGTGGGGGCTATACCTCTTCTGGTTGACATCAAACGGTGGTCGATTGTTATCAGGAACTCTGTCAGAGATAAGGCTAAAATTTGAAATGCCTAGCATTTCAATGCTGGTTAGTATGGGGCCTGGGTGTCAGTATCCTGATAACCTGAGGGCCCACAGATAATGATGATGTGCAGGTTATGCCGAGAGCATGTAGACAAACCTTGAGAGACTTGGAGGTGGTAAAATTATCACAGAAATAGAGATGCCGAGCGATCGAGCTTGACGTGATACATCAGTGCCACTATTCTTGGACGGGTCATTCAGACTCCAAAATCCAAACTCGTAGGTTTGGGACTCTTGAAATATCACGATGTACAGCCTACCAATAGCATCGACGAGCCCTCATGGAATTTACATGGGACACGCACCGTGATGCACGATTTCGAAGATGCTACCATTCGCACAGCCCGACGCAACCCTGCCACTCATCTTCATGGCATAGCCCCAATTTGTGGGTCCTACACTCGCGGAGATCGCCCTGATATCCACGTGATATCTCCGGGCGCGACAACCACTATGATCAACATTCACACAACTTGGGGTCCAATCATGATACGAGGAAGCTGGACGAGTTTGTTCCGAATACCTTCTGAGAGCTTGGGCCTGTGTATAAATTGCCCGCAATAGCCAATCCATTGGATCCCCAAATCCCACCTGGCATGGCACTGGCATCCGCCGTACCGCAAGAGTCTGCGACTGCGGTTACCCATGAACGCTATTATCTCGCCTGTGACTTCATCTCAGGAACCGGATATGGTACACTCCCCTTGAGTATCCATCCGTTTCGCCTATGACCGTGAAATATAGGTGTTCAAGCAGTGTTATTCTCTGTCTGCGCGTTCTACCTCTGGCGCCAGCGCAAAGTGCGGCCCATCTATGCCTTCCTCCTTGCATACACCACATTGTTATTCCTTGCGTCCACCTTGGTGCAGGTGGCACAAGCGCATCTCACGGAGCTCGCGTTCGTGGATAATAAGAACTTCCCTGGGGGGCCATGGGCATATCACCAGAACAGCCTCGGTGGAGTGACAAACCTACTGAATGTGTGCGCCCGATTGACGCTGTTGCTCCCGTCGAATGTATTTATGGTATGTATCTCGGTGCTTCACCCGGGTGTTCATAATCTGACTCTAGTAGACCTGGCGCTGCTGGGTGGTATGGGTCTCCGCCGGCCGACGCGTAGCATGTCTGGTCATTTCCCTCCCAGTCCTCATGATCATTGTCTCCCTGATCACCGACACCTTCCTCTTCATCTCTTACACGCACCCTGATTCACACATCGCACACGTCGGGGGGTCACATGGCTTCATTTGGTCCAACGTGTACTGCTCCCTAGTCTTCAGCACTGGCATTATTGTCACTATTTTCATCCTCATCCGCCTCATCATACATAGGCGCCGCATTCGCGCGAGTCTATCCCATGCGCACGGAGGGGTCGGATATCTGTCTGTCATGACAATCATCGTCGAGTCCTTCGCAGTGTTCTCAATTGTTGGCGCCCTATGTGTGATCGCGACTGGAGTGGGTAGCCCGGCAAGTTTGCCGTTTTCCGCTGCGACGATTTCATTGCAGGTATGTTCGGGTGCTTGATTCTCTGTCGGGTATGGAGCTGACTCGTGAAGCAAATATGTGAATACCTGATCATCCTGCGGGTTGCGCGCGGAGAGGCGTGGAAGGAGGACACCATCACAACCGCCATACATTTTAGGGCCAGAGAGGTCGAACTTGAGATCTCAATGAGTGATAGCCAAATCGATGTCAATAGGCAGGGTGCAGACACTAAGCCGGAGCAGATGCGCGAGGAGCGGAGTCATGCATAGAATCGTGTATAGATAGCTACCTGACATCTATGAGGTGTCTGTTAATTATAAAGTCTTGTATCTATTTATTCGTGCATGAATGATTCAGATATTCGACAACGGAGTTTTCGTCACTGGCCGGTACCCGCGTGTTCAGTTTGAGAGACCCGTAGCGAACTTGTATTGGGGGGGATCAAAGAACCTGGTATCGTCAAGGAGTTTGTGGAGCAACACGCAGATTAAAAAAATGGAACATCAAAGAGCATCAGAAAACATGATCGGCCTTACAATGACGGGGGGCCAGGACAATATATAAGCTTGGTCTAAGATGCGATGCTGATACATTGGTAAGGACCACAAGGTACTATGTCCGTGTAAAAAAATGCTGTCATCGTCCAGTCAATGAGCGCCACCACGACCGCCTCGCCCGTTCCGCATGCCCCTCTTCAATAACATTATTCTCCCTGATTACTTTTAGGAACACGCTCTCCAGGAGGCCTTCTCTACAGTGTACTCGGAGAAGCCACCATCCGCAGAAAGCAGGTGGAAGAGCTGCGCCAGCGTGGGGCCATTCCGAGTTTCGATTGGGACTTCAAGCGCGTCGCGACATCATCCGCCATCCGCGAGCCGGGTACGCGGGACATGAGTGCTTGCGCCCTGACGACGTCCTCGCGCGTCCGGCAGCTGAAATGCACATCGTATGTTGGGTAGCGGGCGAGAGGGACTCTGTGGTGCCAATTGCTGTTGGTATCCAAGTTAGTTATTGGTTACCCCAGGCTGTTGTTCGATGTGACATACCTAACAGTCGGGATGCAAGAATTCCGACTTCGTTAGCCAAAGCGGAGGCCTCTTCCATGGAATCTGGGGGTTCATTAAACTATGTTTGCTTCCGACAACCTAGAAAGCTTACGAGTTGTTATGATGACGCTTTCCCGATCGCTACGTGACGCAGAGTGTGCCACATCTCTCGCTTCATTCGAGCGTCAATCCCGGTTGAGAATTCATCTATGAGAAGCACTGGTGGATTTCCTTAAAAAAATCAGGTCAGGTTCATTGATATCACGCGGGGCTAGAATAGTACCGATGAGGCGATGGCAAGCGAGAGCTTCCGCTGATTTCCACCAGATAGTTTGCTTGCTAGCCTGTCAGCATACATGTCGAGGACGTCCCCTTGAGGACAGCTTCACGCTCTGGTTGAGAGGTTCCCCCCACCCAGCCCTTTGAGGCGGCCGTAGATTTGGAGATGCTCGCGTACCGTGAGCTGGGAGTCGATGGCAGTGAACTGGGGGCAAACGCCCAGGGATGTGCGGGCAATTCTCGGGAAGCGGGTTACGGACGTGTTGTTGATCAACACGTCACCTGAGTCAGGCATAATATCGCCACCTGCGCTATCATAGATAGTGAAATGGGGCAGTCTGATACTCACGAATGATATTGAATGTCGTCGTTTTCCCCGCTCCGTTTGGACCAAGCATTGCAAATACCGTGTTTTGGGACAAAGCGAAGTTGACATCGTCGACAACCTTGTTACCACCAAAGGTTTTGGAAATATTCATGACCTGAAGCAAGGCGTCGGGGCTCTTGGATTCGTCGGGGAGATTGTCCAAACTGCCTCCACTTTTCTGGACCACTTTTCGTTGGCGCCATGCGAAAGTGGAGCCGGATTCGACCCAGATGAGGATGGGGAGCAAGAATAACGGGTACAACAAAAGGTAGACGATCGGGCCGCCGAACCTCATCAAGGAGCCCAAGGATGATGTTGTAACAGGGTCATTACCATTACAGAGAAGGAGAATAGGTTGATGGAGACAAAGCCAGCTCGGATCTAGAAAACTGATTAGGCCCCGCTAAGGGATAAGGGTAATACGTACCACACTTGCCACTGGCGAAATTAAGGAAAATGTAAAATGAATGATAGTGATGGAGTGTGCTGCAGTGGAGGTCTTAGCGAATGTGAGAACAAGGAGATAACTCGAGACATAGAGCTATAAGTAGATGAATAGCTAGAAGAACACATAATATTTTTCACCCACCAAAAACATGACAATTTGGTAGCTGCCATTGCAGCAAACGCGGCAAGCGGGGATGCGACGATCAGGGAAACACAATAGGAGAAAAGAGCACCAGTGATTCCATAAAGTACCAAAATGAACCACTTGGCGGATTTTAGCTATGGGGGCGTGGCGCTGGATCAAGACTCACGAAGAAACCAAGACCACTAAATCTACTCGTTGCCGCTCCAAGCACGATAATAACTACTGTGGCAATAATAACGGATATCATGGTGTCGAACATGAGGTGACCAAGCCACAATCCAATGGGATTGGTTAGGCCATTCGAGAACTGCATGGCTTGCACCGACGTTCGTCTCTCCTTCGTGACATAAAGAGCAAAGAATGCTGGGTAAACGGCCTAGACGCGTGTCAAAAAAATACCTCACTGAATCGAGAAAGTTACGAACCATCGCCGCGCCGAAGAATATGATCCATTTGAGACCGGATAGAGATCCAGAAAGCACCGGAGGGAATTCTTCATAGTTAGCCCGGATAATAGTCGCCGAATTCGCGGCTGTAGACGATGAATTGAGGGCTTGGTTGTACAAAATGTTAGACACGAGATTGAGCATCGATGGCCCGGTGAACCCAGGTGGTGTAGCCTCCCACGCAAAGAGCGATGCTCCCGAGTTTGGATCAATGGAGACCCCGCCGATTGATATGTTACGATAGTTCTGCTTGATGTAGTCAACAAAGGAAGAGTTGTCATTTACACTCTGCGTGGGGAAGAACTGGGTGCTGTTGCCAAGAGTTGAGATAATATTTGGAGGGGCGGCCACGACACGGAACTCAAGCGGTGCGAAGGTTGTAGTAATATTTGAGAATGTCGGTAGGTAGAGCGGCAGGGACACTGGCGGTTCGAATTTCCTGACGCAAGTCGGATTGGGGGAATTTTTGACAAGTAACAATGGGATTGTCGAACCCGCAACAGCGATTCCAATTGTGAGTAAGGGTGTCAGCCAACTCCGGCGAGCGACGAGGAACCTCTTGCGAAGGATCGTAAGCGCTTGGTTGAGAGGGGATGTCGGCTTGCTATTGGAAAGGTTCATAACAGCTCGAGGAGACTCTTGAATGGGGGCAACGAGTGAGGAATTGCTCGAACTGTCCACAGCGCCAGGGTTTTGTTTGGCCATTAGGCTGAGGAAGATATCTTCGATTGAGGTTCCCAGGATATCATACGAAGCGATGTTGTAGGTCGATTTTTCGCTGTCAAGGAGGTGAAGGACCCGTTCGACGACAACAGTATCCTTTGATCTCAGGTGGTAGCAAGTTTGTTGAGGAGAGGTGGTCGTTGTTTGCGTCTGGGGCGCTATCGTGTGGACGGCTTCCAAAAGCTCACCAGATGATGCTTTCTCAGCTACAACCGGAGAATTAAAAGTGACCAGAATGGAGTACCCGTCGCCAAGATCACGTTTCAGGGAGACTGGTGTACCGTCCGCGATAAGTTTCCCTGGAGCGGCCAAAATCGCAATGTGGTCAGCCAAGAGATCGGCTTCATCCAAGAACTGGAGATCAAATAGCATCGTAAGCAAATATCAGAGATAAATTGAGGCGCATACATGAGTTGTGAAAACGATGGTTCGTTCCTCCCTGTATGATGTCAGAGTGCGCCAAATAGCACGTCGGCTGAGAGGGTCAACACCGGAGGTACATTCATCAACCAAAACGACTTCAAAATCATCAGCAAGGATCCAATCATGCACAGCTCTCTTACTCTTCGAACCACCGATCAGCCCTATCGCCAACTGTAGTTTGCGCTTTTGCCCCCCTGAGAGCGTTGCCGAATTAGCATTAATTTTTGACTGCAGGTCACAGTCGCGAAGGAGCTGCTCCAGATCTTCTTGAGAAGATGAAGCGTCCGTCCATTTCACAGCGCGCCATACCCGGAGAGTTTGGAGGCAGGATAATTCTGGAATTAGGACATTCTTTTGTGGAACGATTCCAATCGTTCCGCGCGGCGGCCGCGAAACCCCTCCCTCAAACACAATCTTACCGCTCGTGCGACTAGCCAAACCACCAATGATGGATAGCGCCGTCGATTTACCTGCCCTATAACGCGCCAGTGAATTAGAACATTTGCAGCACGATGAGACAAACGCAAGCACCCATTAGAACCTAACAATACGTATATACCATGCTTAGGATATTGATCGTCAGGTCTGCGATCGCCGTTACAAGTGATGTTTTGGGACGAAAGCGGGATGTCTGGAAAGTCTTGTTCAAGTTTTGGACAGAAATCGCTAGTCCGTCAGCGAGTTCTTGCGTGACCTGGGGTTTCCTTCTGAACCAGCGCCGCCCTGTTGATGGTTCACGAGCATCATAAAGTTTCCTCTCAAGTACCAAGCCAAGATATGGCCATAAAAATATATCAATCTGGATTATGTGTTAGTGGCGTAAGTGTGAGGAGTAGGCTGCTCACAATCGCGGCAATAAGAATCGGCAACAACCGAAGACCGCGATCCGGATCGGGTTGGAGGAGACTAGCACCAAGTTGGTGGCCTTCAAATCCAGCGACTGAACGAATCGCAAAAATATAATAGCCAGGAGGGAAGATGATGGAGAAGATGAAGGCTGCTCCGGTCGATGCTGATTTGAAGACTAGCGCAATAATAGCAAGGATGATACCCAAGAATGTGGTGATAACGGCCGCCAACTGAGGCTCTTGCCGAATGGGGCGGCAACAAAAAACGCCCAGCTGGCCAGGCTGAGCCCCAAAACGATATGCAGAATTGTGATCAGAACCCCGTTCGTCATTGAATAGATGCGGAAATGCCATGTTACCCCAACGATGATCCAAGCGGGAAGATATGCAAGAGAAATGCTGAGATGCCAGGAGCTGCACCAGAAATTAGTCAATTGTGGTTGGGTGGCACGGGATCTTACATGACCCTAGCGGAGTCAAGGAGACCCATTGCTTTCATATGTTCCGTGAGAAGAGTGGCTCTATCACCAGCGACAGCGCCTGGTAGCTGGTACGCGATGCCATATAACAGATGAAGCTGAAATGTTTCGGTAAGCGCAACGAGGATAAGGAAATGCACACCTACAAAGCAAGGACAATGAGGTCTGATATGCCTGAGATATAGCCTGCAACAACCCATTATGCTTCCGACATGACCGAAATCATCAACCCGACGTACTTAGTCTCGTATCGAGGGCCTGTTCCTCATTGGTTTCCTGCGAAAAGGGCCACTCTAATGGCACAGGTACTTGTATGCCAGTCTGGAGCTCAATGATTGCCTTGAAGGGAGGGGATTAACTATTAGTGAATGGGCTGGGAATGTGAGTATGCTACCTACTTGGTCGATGGCCCATTGAATCGGTAATATTCGTTTCTCATAATCACTCTTGTGGCCAATCACATCGATGTAAAAAAGCCCAGGATCCGCAATAATGGTGTAATTCACAGATCGGGGGGTTCCCCCTGTATTGGAGGGGATATCCTCGAATGAGACAGCGGCATAACACTCTGAGAATCCGTTGAAATTCTGAGGACAAGCGGGTGGGATATCGGCGGGCGAGTTTACACGCCGGAAAGCATTAGCTTGTTTGCTCGTGAAAGATTTTGTCATATGGGATATAATTTCCTGAGGGGTTGGTTTGCTGGTGCCATTCGTGCCATCGGCCCACATAAGCGGCAGAGAACCATCAAACTGACTCGAAGGGAATACACCGGGATGGGGTCTCCAATTCCAAACTGCCTCCTCCATCAGATCCTGCATGAATGTAGAGCGACAACCGACATACATTGTTGGGCTTGTTGAAAAACACCATGGCTACAGCCAGGAACACCCCATAGGCCACGGGCAGGATAAAGCATCTCAAACATTCAACTAGCATCGACATTTGTTAGGATACGGATCGAATAAAGTGTGTGAGAAACGCACAAATGGGTGCTTGGTGAGGATGATCCAGTTCTTGTGAAAGAGGGCCCCAAACTGTCGCCAGAAAAGCCGGGGCATACTTGAGTGAAAGCCTGAAGGAATGAAGAGGAGAGTGTACTAATAGATGGAAATGTGGATCGGCAGCATAATCCAATGGTACTGGAAGGACAGCAGCATCATATTCTAATGGACAGGCAGCTGTTGATCAAGTGTGTGTATGTTTTGCATTTCGCCGATGGGCATAACCAGACCGGTTGCCGGGTCAGCAGGAACGATCGCTCGGCAGGGCGATTCGATCAGGGGTTGCACCCAAATTTGCCGGCCACCGCGAGCCAACCACCTTGCGTCCCACCACACGTCCAAGTCTGCCCAAACTGCGCAGCAGAATGTGTGTATTCATACATACGACAAGTAAAGTATAGAATTTCCATACTTATCTGTGGTCGGTGTCAGCCATCCGCGTCACACGCCAGTCCACGGACGTAACGACATCACTCAGTTACCACAAATTGAACTTGATTCTTGATCACGGACCATGCACGCCGCGACATCTACAAAGGTAGTTTTATATTTTGATGCCTTTCCGCAACCAAACCGACCACTATTAGACGCAAGAGGCGCGTGTTGCCGCATTGCAAGCAGAAATTGACGGGCTCCAGGCTATGCTAGGGTTTGACCATCCACCCACCCCTAAGAATGGGGATCACTACATAAAATAACCTACTCCGCAGCAAAGATGCCGACGCGGAACGTATAGTCAAACGTCATATCAAACTTCTCCATGAATACAATGAGACAAAAGATGCAACCCAGGCAAGTATTCAAATGTGTGCAAATCCGGACGCATGTGTATTTATTTCTATCCAGATTCTTATCGGAAGAGTGAGTGCATCATGCGCCTGGAACGAAAGATGGCTGAACCAGGATAGCTTGCTACACTAAAAGAAACAACTGTTCGCCAGATTCATAAAGATTTGGAACTTGACGATGTTGGCGAGTAATAAATGGCATTAATATATGTGCACTCCAGCTGTCTTATTCTGTAGAATAAATCCAGCTTGTCCCAGATCCCGCCCAGATCCCAGCCACCCTTCCTGTATATGAGCTGACCGCATGAGGCCATATTTTCGCTGGTCGGCCAACATCAGCCGTCGTACCAAGACCCAAGTTCCCATGTTCGTTCCAGCCCCAACCCCAAACTCCCATTTCTGCGCCCGATTGCAGGGAAACCAAGACATGCTCAGTCCCACATGCAATACCCTTTACTGCGCGCGTAGGCGGTGCAAATGGCAACTCAACGGGATAGAACCCTGACTGCGCCGGGAAACTTGGCCAAGTTGGCCATGTGAATGGCTCCCAGAAGCCAGAATATCCGTGCAACCATTGGTAACCACAACTGCGTAGGTTCCATTCCATGTACAACCCACGATACGAACGTCAGCCAGTTCGCTGATCTGACCGATCTGACCTTTCTTATCGGAACCCCAGCCTAGGACACGACCAGATGCGAGTAAGAAGGCCGAGTGTTGACTGCCAAGAGCGGAAGACACAACAGCATCATCCGCTTGGCTGAGGAATAAGATCCTTGGGGTTGGCGCGAACAATGCGGGGCGGCCGTCACTATTTATAATTTGACCAAGCTGCCCATGTCTAGATGAACCCCAGCCAGCCAAGAAAGTGGTGACCGAGCTATCTGCCCAAGCTGCCCGCAAGTGTACAACAGCATGATGTTGTCCCGAGCACAGCGATTCGATTGTAAGTGATGCATCTTTGAGGCTTTTGCCATGTATATGGAGGTGGTCGAAGCTGACATTATGAAATATGCTAGCTGCGTTTGGCCCCTTCCCTCTGCGTTTCAGGCCCCCGATCCCCAAATCCCCGAAATCATCTGCCCCCATCGATATTAATATATCTGAATGCCCTGGGGAAGAGAAGGTGATGTAGGTGGTTTCCCATGCGGCCGCAACGTGCTTGTAAATATATCTCCGCGACGGGTCGCCCCCCAATGGAATCTCAAGTTGATGGAAAACTGAGCTCAGGCCGCCATTGCGCTGGACGTCTGACATGTAGCTAGGGCCCAATTGCCCCGCTCTCCCATCCCCACAACCCCATAGCTGAATAGCGAGACCAGTGGCTTCATCAATAACCTCCAGAAGAATCAGGGTGTGATTTGCACCGCATGCAATGTCAAGGACACGATTTGTGTTTGGGGGAAGAATACCACTTGGATGGCCGAAAAATGAACATCTTTGGAATCTGTTGGAATCCTCCAATGAGCCGCTGGCTAGTTGGCCATGGGCGTTAGACCCGCAAGACAAAAGGCTCATGGCTGAGTGCCAAACCACAAAACTGGAGGTGGTCCAGGCCAGTATGAAGATTAGATAAGCTTCAGGCACACGTGTTGTCGCGTCGGACCGCGACTGCACGAGGCTGAACAATTCAATTCGACCGACCCTATCCACGACATGCAGTGCATTTCCTATCTTTGTACTCATCCAAACGCCTCATTGCGCCCCCGTTTGCTTCTCATGAATTGACGACTATCACGACAGAGGCTCAGCTACTTCCGACCTACTCACGGGCCGCCCAACCAACACTACCTATCCCCAGTCCAATGATGTACATGATGCGAGACACATCGATATTCCCGGCGGATCAGGATAGCAGCCAGTTCCCTGCCACTCTTCCCCCATATATTGCGGCTGTTGTTGTGAGTTTTTCGCGATTCCCCCGTTTCTTGTGTTTTTACGACTTTTGCAGTTTGAAACTTTCTTATACGGACTATATTTTATTTTGTTTTTCATTGCAGTCTTCGTGCTCCGCCACAGTCCTATTCGTATGCCCCGCCTCCACAGCGTTCTTATAATCTCGGCGGTCTTGATGTTCTCCCTTGCTACGCCGACATGGTTTATACCCTCATTCTTCTCTTCGGCAGGGTGTTTGGTGACGGGAGCTTGAAGTTCCGGAATCTATATCCCAAATATGCCATGTATGTAACCAACAAGTGCGTAGCAATGCCAGTCAATCTCTTTGCACCCTCATCTCGATTTTCTCGTTAGTGTCATCGCCGACTCCCTTCTAGTAAGATATTCAACCCCAGTGTTGACTCCCCCCTCAATTTCAACAGCTGTATCGTTGCTACATGATCTGGGGTCGCAATAATTATGTCCTAATGGGCCCCTCATGCTTCTCATCGCAGCCACGGGTGAGGCATTTTCTCAGCCCTACCTGTTTCTTCCTAAGTTGATCTGAACAGTTTGCGGTTATATATTTGAGGGCGCGACACCAGAGCTTTCCAGACACTCATGGATCTATCTCTCAATGACCTTTGCCTTCAACGTTGGTGTCACGACATTGGCCGGTGTGTCCCATCATTACTGTTACTACGGTGCATAGCTAATTTTAGTTAGCTGGGCGTATCTGGTGGATCGGGTATAAAGCACGCAGAATATTGGGGGAGGAAATTGCACGACAATACAATTCGACAATTGCGATCCTGTGCGCCCCGATTTCCCATTTTACAAGAGCCCTCCTCACCCTCCGAATAACTAACAGCGTAGAATCAGGAATAGTATACTCGATATACGTTACGCTTGATTTAGCGTTCCAATATTATCCGAGCGTCAATGTAGGTTCGCCCGATTGCCGACAAGTAACTTGGCGCTAAATATAAACAGGTCATTCTTGATACTGGCCTAATCCAGGTTGTCGTAAGCCGATTCCCATACGGGGAGGGGAAATATTCACCCCTGATGTAGGGAATAATGCCCACCCTCCTGATTGTTCAAGTCGGGCTGGGGCGCGCAACGCAAGATATGGATGCAACCATCAGCGCAATGCGTTTCGCGGCTGGTGTGAAAACGAATAATGCTGACGCAAACCCCGATAGTGGTGGACAAGGTGGTGAGCAAGAAGTAAGTGTCTCTGAACCCGGTACCAGGCGAGGGAAAGTCTTTTCCCCAGAAGTAAACTTGAACTTGAGTTCGGAGAGCTTAGAAAGGCAATCAGCGCTCCAGGAACGGCCGTCAGCGAGATCATTGGGGCTTCGGACCGGCATAATACCCAGTTCAGGTTCCGGGATCGGCGGATCAACAACGGCACTCTACAGCCCGACAACGAACGATACGTCGGCCACTCCTGAAACAAGGACATTGGGTTTGAGGCCTTCCCAGACTGTGCCTTGACTCCCAAAAGTTCCAAATCTTTCACCCGCTCACTCTCACGCGGACAGTCGGCTACCCGCTCTGCCACCCCAGCTAATCTTACCCCAAAAAGCTCTACTCCTCTCTGTGGTCCAAGGTGACTATTTACCGGAGGGGGCGGGAGATTCGGGGGACACTGAAGAAAGCGAGGCGTTGGTGCCCATGAAGGAAAGCGTGATAGAGGAAGATTTAGAACAGGGCGTGGTGGAAGACCCTTCATGGCTGGGCGGGCCGAGGGGAGATAAGAAGTTAGGAGGGAATGGCGATGCTGGATAACACCCTCGTCAGGGACGCGAACTTTCGCCCCCTTGCAGCCGCTACTGAGGTACCAGATACGACATGGATGTGGTTGGAATTCTACAGATTGCTGCTTGGACCTGAACATTTACGCCGCATGTACACTTCACTACTTGAGAACCTTGTTACGAAATAATTTTCACATTTCATACATTGCACAAGTGATTTACCCTACTGCCCCGGGTAGTGGAATTATGGAGCGCTGTGGGAGCTCCCCCTGATTCGCGCCCATAAGGAAACGTCTCTTGCCCGGATGCTGTGTAGTTGTTGAAAGAAAATCCGAGACGGAGTGCCAAGATCTCCAGCATTCCGTTCATCGGTTGCTTCGAGCAGTCACAAGGCCTGTTCCTTGAAACTTCAGAGACAGGTTGGGAAGTAAAACAAATAATTAATATGACATTCGTGTGGCAGGCCTGCCCCGTATGCTTGGGTCAATTTCGACAAATTCCCCAAGACGACATGGTTTGGACTCTGATCCATCTTAGCATTTTCGGACTTAGACTCTATCAACATAATGATGTCGGCTTCTCCTCACTACTCGGGGTCAGTGACAGACCCCACACGCGCATTGTTTGGTCGTCACTATTTCAGGATGGCTGGTTGACAGTGGTAGGTAGGTACATGAGCGGTGCCTTTTTAGTACTAGTGCGTCTAGAGTCGACTCTGGATTTACCAGTCATGGGTGATCATCATTCGCCCCATCATCACGCTCCCGTGATCCCACGGATCGGCATTTCACGTTTACCATCGGGGTCGAAACTTCCGCACGTTTACCACTCAGCACCCAACACCGCCTGGTGTGGTTGGTCCGACTAGCAAGCTAGCCCACTATCAAATATCGAAAAGATACTATTGGAGCACATTAGACGAAAATAAAGCCCCCGGCGTTTTCTGGAAATGCTGTGCGTATCCTGGGTGGTAGATACAACTAAGACGAGTCGCTTCACTCCACAGTGGTGGGTCACTAAAGAATTTCCGAAGCAAATGCGCTTCCGGACTACAAGGTGAAAAGTAGTTTAAGACTCTCAGGACTCAGGTAGGGATGCGGCTGGAACTGTCGCAGCGTGTACTGTGGACAAAACACCCTATCGAAGCTGATGCCAGTTTTGCTCTCATGTATTACGTTGTGATAATGATGGGCATTTACTGCCCTCCTTATAGTATGTCTCACCCTCTCCTTGAAATGTTACCAATGATGCCAGTGGTCAGCTGGGGGTCGTTTTCTCACCACCAGCACCAAACGTAACTCAGTTGCATTATTTTTCCAGACTACTTTCGAGCATATAGGATGTTTCAACCTGACAGGACCGCCACAATCACGGCTAATAAAAGGATGTGTAACATATCTCTTATTTCCGTGGCCCGTGGGGGATATGTTGGATTCTGTTTTATACCCGTGCTCCTCGGTGTACACTGGCCCTTGTAATTTCATTGACCGTTAAGATGGTCATGGATCACGGAACAGCGGCAAATAGGGACTTGAATACCGTGTACGCCGTTGGCAAATTTTAAGCCCAAAGCCCAAAGGGCGTTTAGATTTCTCCACTCTATTTGCGATATTCAAACCTGATTGTATTTTGGATGTTCTTACCCACGGAAATAGCAATATCTATTTATATATCAGGTGAAACGAAAGAGTGGTGCCCTCAAGAACCTCCGCTTGATGTCGGTGGGATGGGATTGAATAATATTAGCAGAACACAAGTATCATAATTAGGCTATCAATGACAGGATCAAAGTCAGGTGGACCTTCCCGAGGGCTGCGGACCCTCAATCAAACGCCAGTGGTTTCCGGAAAGTGATATTTCCAGAACAAGACTATCCGCTTCCAGTCCGGGGATCGCACGAATGCGGTGGTACAGTTCGTGGTATAAAAGTGATACCAACCTCGCACTAAAAACCAACAAACCCACCTGGTTTACTATCTCAAGGATTAACTCTTTGCGACATAACAAAATTCAGACATGTTTTACCGCACAATCGTCGCACTCTCCTTGTTATTCACCATCGGTGTGGCCAACGTAGGGGCAGCGGTCGTATGTATTTTATGGCCTTCGTCTCACCATAATACTGACCTGTTCACTCAAAGACACAGGCGCCGACACCAACACCATCACCGACGCCAACACCGACGTCTTTCGTCCTGCCTTCCCAGACATCCATTGCGTTCCTAAGAACCGCGTGCGGATGGTCATCCTCAGCAAGAGGGCACCCAACATCACAAACGAAGAATTCAGCATATACTGGGCAAATTCCCACTCCAAGCTCTTCTCGTCCCTTGCAATTGTGAAAAAGAATCTTTTGAAATATGAACAGGTTAGCCTGGTGGCTTTATTGATCCAAGAGGGAAAGCTTACCATAATATAGGCCCACACCAACTTACCATTCATCCCGTCAATAAACGCTATTGGCTTCCCTACTGCGAGTGGGATGGTGTTGCTGTCCTTGAGGCCACAAGCTTCGAAAAAATTCTCGGGTAAGATTCCATCGCGATGCCGTCTCAAGTTCATCGGACTGATTATTTCCCAAGATTTTCGAGGACGAAGAATATAAAACCCGAGTTATCCCTGACGAGCTTAAATTTGCTGATAGACCTGCCTGCCAGTTCCTTCCCTTCGACCTCTTTGAAGTACTCCCCAAACAGCATTCCCGTGAAATCGGGGCATGATGGGATATATTTATTCTCTAGCATAGTTTAAATTAGATTTTACACCTTTACGTACCATTAAATATTATGTTCGATTGCAGACATCATTCCAATTTGTGACGCTTGTGTAGTAAACAACCAAAGCTTGGGCGAACCGTCCCCACAAACTCAAACGCTGATTGGCTCACCCATAAAGCTTTGAAGTATTGTTTACTATTTAATCGAGGTCCCTGGATAGACAAACTCATTGAGCCCATGACCGCAGCCCGCAAGCCAAGTAAACACGTAGTTAATTCCACTAAAATGCAGGCAGCCAAGGAAAATATCACTCACAGGATCTAACGACGATGATCGCTTTGCACTGGGTTGATTCGGACGGCATTGAACGGCACAACTTCATCTTGTTGCAGCTGAAGACTGAATAGGTTTGCCGACCGATCGATGTAACTGAAGAGAGTAACTGTCAAGATCAAACATTTACAAGAATAGCTGCAAGCTATCGCCATGTAATCAAGACTCAGGTTTCTATGTTTGGTACTGTGTGTGTCGGCCGGTTTTATTGGAGGTGCCTAAATGCGAACATTCTCCACGACATAGAGCTGTGTTAGCAAATCGTTTCCAGGCCCAAGTGGACACGATCGCGGGAAACACACGCAGCCCCATGGGATCAGAAACGATGTTGCCATGATCTATGACGCAATGTTATCTGGCGATGGTTAGATATGAAAAAGTTTTCAACTCTCCGATTATAGTACAAGCTCACAGTGTTGAGGCTTATTTGGTGAACTGGGGGAGCGCTTTTGGGCAAACCACATAGAGAGACAACACATGTTTCGAACAAGGGCCGAACCCACAGCAGGAGGGTTGTCGCAGTGAGTGAAGAGCTCCTGATGGTACAATTCAATTCCTCGCTCTCGCGACGAAGGTGACATGACTGCCACTGCGATTGATCTCTCCGCATATGAAAACGGTTTGGTGGTGATCAACACGAACATGAAGATGATGAGCCATTATTGATACAAGAAATTTCATAACGAGGTACTTATGACGTGCAGGCATGTAATCCTACAAAACAACTGGGGGCACTAATCTGTCCGGATCTGGTAATCCGGACGTCCTGAATCCAAATGTAGAGTTTTCTTTCGGGACCAGACGTGCACATGTTACATCGGCTTGGCTGGGAGTTGGGTCAACAGGACGCCATGGCGCTTTTTGAGTGTTACTCGATGGCGAGAAAATTTATCATCGGGGGAAAAGCGAGCTTTAGTTAGCGTTAATTATGCTTGATGCTGTTAGAACTGGAGAAAGATATGAACCTGGATGGGCCGACTTGGTCACCCTCCCAGCGTCGGTCAGTTTCTGGAGATGTTAGCCAGTTTGTTGCTTAAATCATAGATTTGGACCAACATACTTTGAGCGTATAGACACGATTGCCCTCATCGTCCAGGGTATACATCAAGTGCATCTTGGCAGTTTTGATATCCTTGAGCGGGAAGGACCAGGGCACTGGACAGTCACGCAGATATCATTTTTTTCGCAGTGTGAGAAAAAGGTGTCACGTGCCATTATTCTACGCGAGTGACGCTGACGCTGGGATGGTGACTCTGATGACATCCCAAGTGAATATTTGAATATATCGAATACCGGCTGCCCATTCCCTTCAAGTTTCTAGATCCTGCATAGGTCTACATAAACAAGCAGCCCGCCACAACCGACACGCCCTAAGTTCGACCTTCCCGATGATGTCATGCTTATAGAAGTCAGGTACGTAGTACCTTCCCCCCAGCTACGTCTATTTAGGAAATGTGCATCGTGTGTCGTTCCATATAATGTCGGACAGGGCTAGTGCCGGCCCTCTAACAAGAAAATGATGGTAAGGATGGGTACAGATAGCCTATAGGTAGCCTGAAGTCGGCTAGCATGGTGGGTTGGCGAAAGCCCATGCTCTAAAAATCCGGGATCCGAGGTGGATGCTGGCGGATGGATGGATATCGGCTCTTGTAGCCCTGTGCGCACAGCTGCATCAGTCAGTGTCTGATTCGTCACAACATTACTTTAGTCATCTCATATGACCATCGACATGTATATATATGCAGCTCGCAAGCCTCGCTTCAATTAACCGCAATCTCCAACTTTCCGCACTACTTGAATACTTGCGATGCCTGTTCAAGAAATCAAATCGTTGCAGGAGTTCAAAGACGTGGTAAGTACCCTACCCCGAGTGGACGCCGCGGCCCTCAGTGACTCGGGCTTGTGTAGATTAACAGTGACTCAATTTCTGTCTTTGACTTTTGGGCAACATGGTGTGGCCCATGCAAAGTTATGGGACCCATCTTCGAGAAATTTTCCGAAGAGATAACATCGATTAAATTCTGCAAAGTTGATATCGACACACAAACCGAGATTGCGCAAGAAATGGGAATACGATCAGTTTGTCACCCATCCGCTCATATAGGTCGACGATGCTGACACTGAGTATCCAGATCCCTGCCTTCATAACTTTCCAGGCGGGCGAAAAGCGTATGGAGATGGCTGGAGCAAACCCCAAAAATCTCAAGGTTCGTGGTTTGATGAGCCGTAAAGCGTCTTTTGATCAGTTTCTCTCCAAGGCCATGCTCGATGCTTCCGCTTAATTTTTATTCGTCCTCACTCATATATACTTTATCCCCTATATATACGCCTTGATCAACGTTAAATGAAGCTGTGTACTAACTTGAAGGGTCTGTCGACTCAGAAACCGGCCCTATGGATTTTTGTCCCAATGATGGATTTGAAAGGTCTACCGCTGAACATTGAACGTTGAACGCTGATATCAGGTCAACAAACAAATTAGGGGAGCCACTTGGCGAATCTGCGGATTGATTCTCCAGCGCTGAGTCAGTTCCGAGGGGAAGGTTATATTAATATGGGGCACCGACCAGCGGTCGATTGGCTAATATTTAATATAGTTATTTATTCGACTATTGGTCGCTACCCTCCTGTGCTCGAATGGGGTATATACAATATACTGGGATCCATTTGTTTGCTTCGACGCGCCCAGCTCTATTTGGATGATGATTGGACTACCCCATGTGACTAACCCCCACTTGTGAGTTGTGGCCCTTGTCGAAAGTGGGGCATATGATGCGTGCTATGTATGTGGATACATATCAGGATTGAAATGTTGAAAAATATTGAGAAATTGTCCCACACTCTCCCAAAATATATGCTTGAGAGGAAATTTTGGCGAAATGTATATACGCTGAATGCCCATACCCTTCAAGAGCCTTCAAACCTCAAGCTTCAAGTTTCTAGATCCCATAGACCTACTTATAAGCGCCCCACTTTCCCAGTGATGTCATAAATCAGGTACGCAATGAATGTTTGAGCGTTTGAGCAGGCAGGCACAGGAGTACTCCCCCCAACCTAGCCGCTTCCGTAAAATTAAGTGGATCGTCCCCACGTAATACCGGAGAAGGCCCTAGGCCTTCTCTTACCTACTACTAGGTAAAAGAGATAGTTGGAGCAAACCCCGGGGGTCTTCAGGTTTGTGGTTTGACGAGCTGAAAAGCGCCTCAAATTAATCCGATTGTCTCAAGACCATGCTTCGGGCTGCTCAAGAAGCCGTTTGATTTCCCCCCGTCCCCTCACTCATACACACTCCATCTCTTGCATGTATCCCTTGATTTTAAATGAAAGCTGTGTGCACTGGCTGGAAGGGTCACTCAGAAATTGGCCTGGTGGATTTTTGTCCTAGTTTGGGGGGATGGTAGATTCGAAAGGTCTTTTCCCAGTAATGTCATAACTCAGGTACGCAATAATTACAACAGTTTCTGAACAACAAATTTTTGAAAAAGTATGTTCGCACCGCACAAAACCGCGAAATGTTCACATGTCGTCACACCATTGGTTGGACACCTGGTAATCACAATTGATAGTTACGCGGTGGGATCCGATGAGCAAAATGTAGCGGAATGCGATTGGGGCGATGACGTCACCACCGACTCGGCACGGTGTAGTAGTGGCTTGTAGTGGCTAGAACTTCATTCATCTCACCCAGCGACAAATTATAGACATAGAATTCTCTACTGTAGGACGATGTATCTAGTACCTATTAGCATGTATATGAGGATTTTGTAAGAACTATACATATAATCCATTATTGGAAATAATGTGCAAGGTTCTAGCCACATGTATTACTTTTTGTACGCCACTGTACTGCAGTGTTACATCCATAAATGAATGAGGCACGGGAGAGAATTTTTAGATCTACTCAATGGCTTCATATGCATCATTTCGCCTCAAAAAAAGGAACCATTGTCGAGAGTCGCATTTATTACGGACATTCATCGAGTACTTTTGGCAATTTCCAGCTACTTATTTTTATAGAGATTTAAAGGTGCTTTTTGGCCATTTCGGGACGGCGTCACGCCACGCACGTTCGCCGACAGTGTCTCCTACCTTACCTTATGTAGTCCTGCACATACAGCTGCATCAGTCATTATCTGATTCATCACATCATCGCTTTAGTCATCTCATGTGATCATCTGCATATATATCATGCAGATCAACCACAATCTCCAACTTTCCGCACTACTACTTCAATACTCACAATGGTTCAAGAAATCAACTCGCTGCAAGAGTTCAAAGACGTGGTAAGTACCCTGCTTCGAGTGGACATAGAGACCCTGACTTGGGCTTGTGTAGATCAACAACGGCTCAGTCTCTGTCATTGACTTTTGGGCAGCATGGTGTGGCCCATGCAGAGTCATATCGCCCGTCTTCGACGAATTATCTAAAAATATAACATCGATTAAATTCTACAAAGTTGATATCGACGCGCAACCCGACATCGCGCAAGAAGTGGGAATACGATCTGTTTGTCATCCATCGCTCATGACATAGGCCGACGATCCTGACACCGAGTATCCAGATCCCCGCCTTCAAGGTTTTCAAGAACGGCAACAAGGTCGACGAGTTAGTTGGAGCAGACCCCCGAGGCCTTACGGTTCGTGGTTTGATGAATTGAATAATGCCTTGAAATTAATGGATTTCTTCCAAAGACCATGGTTAACAAGAGTTTTTAAACCGCCGTTTAATTTTCCCTCATCCCCTCACTCATACATACTTTACCCCTTACACATATGCCTTGATCGAAATTAAATGAAGCTGTGTACACTAACTTCAAGGGCCTTGTCGACTTTCATCCCAGTTTGATATATGAAAAGGTCTACCGTTCAACATTGAATGTTGAATCAAGTCGGGGGAGCCACTCGGAAAATCTGCGGACTGATTCTTCAAGCTTCGGGCTTCAGCTTCAGTCTCTAAGATGCCGCCGTGTAAGGAATATTAATGTAACTTCCCTCTTGGGGTGGCCCGTGCTCCCGCTTGCGGCCCTTTTCCATATCCTTGGGTGTTGGTAACAGCTCGTCGTTGTATGGAGCGTGAACTCGACACTTGTTCACCCACTGTGAATCCACCTGAATTAACTTAGCTAGCTATGACACTTTGCAATTGCTTCAGGTCGTACCAACCTAGGCAATCTTCGCAATACTACAGTAATAATGCAATCGAACCGCGGGCACTGCAAGATATACAAGCGGCATTATGATCTCTCCGAAATTTCTAGCATGGTGACAACTATGACCATGGAGGGCATGGGGAGGGGTCGTGGGGCATCAGAGTACTCGAGGGAGGTGGGCAGGAAATGTTCAAGTTGGTGGTTATATCATTGAGCGTTAAGCTTAGCTGCCCCCACGGACCGTCACGGGCTCGGCCGGGTGAGTTGTTCGATTATGATGGAACGTCACCGGGACTGTCCTATAAGGAGACATACCGGAAGTTTAAGAAGGCTAACTCGCAAGCTGCCCTCGCAAACCTATTGCTCCCATGAGTTCGAAGGTGCTTCGAATCCAAGTCATTTCGCGACCAAATGCATCTAAATAAAACGGGTCGTCCGCCGTGGCACAGGGAAATCATGCTCGGCATCAAACTTCGTGGTCACCTGTGGTTATTTGGATGCACTTAACAAAGAACGGGATGGCGGTGCGCCGGCGCGGACACATGACATGGGAAAGGGCGCATTCCGAGGTATCGCCATCGGTGAATTTGACTGGGGGTGTTGGACTCGCCCTGGTAGTTCCACTCCCAGGATGTTCGTATCATTATCGGTGGTGTGCTATTGCTTGCCTCGGTCATTTCATCCATGTGGTTAATCGAAGGCATGAGCACTAGGCTGTTAACATATAAATAGGATTAGTATTCTTTCGTCGTTGATAGGCCTTCCGTAAGAATTGATCGAGGCTGCCGAGGTGAGCACAAAGCGCCAGTTATAGATGATAGAGCGCACGCGGACGAGGCTGTCCTACTGCGTAATGGAGTGAGCTGTCATAGTACGATATGGAACAATGGATTTAGGAGACTAATCTATAATTTCCAGCATGGTGTGAACGTAGTTATTTTGTGCTAACCCAGCCGATTTGGTATAGCTTATAGCCGCCTTCATCAGCCCTCCCCACGTTGTGCTGTCTACCCGTTTCCTCTCGATCTAAAATTGCTAACATGTACTCGTGGGCTACATCGAAGGTAGGAAAATCTTGGCTGATGTCAGGGAAGAGATCATCAACAGTCATATCCATCCCTTCATGTCTCCCTATGGTCCTCATAGGGATGACCAACCAGAAGCTGCCACCTTTACGCCCAGTCGCTGGGCGGGTCAGGAGTCGTTCGACACATTGCTTGATCCATTTGGCGTGTTCAGGGTGGTAGATCACATCCGCTGCCAGTATCACGTCGAATTCAACATCGAGCGGGGCCACGTAGTTGGGATTCTCCCAATCGAGCGGTTGGACATCAATAGGTGGCAAAGTGGTAGTGGATGTTGGGAAGTTTGCATTTATGTTGATTTTGAGATTGGCAAGGACGTCAGGGTGATAATCTGTCGCAATTATAGTCGATGAGTCCTGGAGCAACTTTGTAGCAACGATACTGAGCAGGCCGGTGCCCGCGCCCAGTTCTAAAACTCGGAAAGCGTCCCTTCGACCGTGCGAGGGTAAGAATTTCGATGGCGAAGCGCAAATCCTC
This sequence comes from Infundibulicybe gibba, assembly GCA_015501065.1. Taxonomy (NCBI): domain Eukaryota; kingdom Fungi; phylum Basidiomycota; class Agaricomycetes; order Agaricales; family Omphalinaceae; genus Infundibulicybe; species Infundibulicybe gibba. Next base: position 2,354,548 of record JADNYI010000001.1, read on the forward strand.
TCTGCTAGTAAAATCGAACTAGCCCAACTCTGTAAGCCTACAGACGTGTGATCTTGGCTGGACAACGGGGCATCGTTCAATTCTACCCGGACGGTTGAACCACCTTCAGAGGGGAAGGAGAAGGAACGGGTCACAGACCCCTCTGCTTCATCCTCGTCACCCATGAACGCGGATAAAACCGACGTGGCATCGTCGAGGATCTGCATACGTGCCAGGGTCTCGCTCTCGGGAAGAGAAGCATTTATCCACTGGTCGGACCGTGAAATAAATCCAGTCACCCATTTGATAGCGAACCCAAGTTCAAATGGGTCCCCCCGGAGGATCTCGAGCTGTTCAGATGTATCGCCCCTGGTATGGTTGCGTTGAGGTGGCCCTAAATTGGCTAAGCTCTCTTCGACGATGTCGTCGTTTGATTCGTCTTCCGCCGAAGCATATCCAGAGTCGGGTACGGAATCGTCATGTATGTTTCGAAGAGTGGTACGTCTCTTGATCGAGAGGCTTGATGGGAGCGGACGAGAGGAAGGGGGCCAATATAGGTTCCGCAAGCTTTGAAGTGCCGCGGATATACTTTGGGCGGAGTGGCGTCCAAGCGCGATCAGCGGGGGAAGCGAGGATGTCGGGGAAAATTGTGGTAACGCATAAGATGGATTAGGGAGTTCCATGTTTATTTTATTTTGAGGATATATCCCAGGAAAATCGAAATCTATGAGGATGGACCAAAAAAAATCAGATAAGTCGTTCTAGGTTATCGTCTAGGGTTTATTCTATATTGGAATTAAGAGAGAAGTCTAAGCAGCGAGGGGTGTACCCAAGCCGCTATTGCACAAGGACAGGCATTGCGGAGGATTGGAAAGAAAAACTATTGCGAGGCGAAGGGGACCTCGCGCCCAAAAAATTAATTTAAAGCGCCGTAACACGTGGTCGAATGCCGTAGTTAAATAGGTGTAAACATCCTGATATGTCGCATTTTTGGTCATCTCCCGCCTCCGGACCTGATTCAGCGATAACTCCTAGCCGCCGTTATGTCGCAGGGGATCAGTGTAACATACGAAATAAATCCACCCGCTGGTTCCAGCTATGGGGATCTTACTCGCTCTAACACTTTAACTTTCTCGCTTAAAAGCGCTCTCGATAAAGGTTATGATGAATACTATGCCGCACTAAGAGATGCAATCGAATCAGCAAGGGGCGATGTTGGGAACGAGTTAACCGCGTGGAGAGATGCTGTTGGAAAAGCGGAATTGAAGAAGGAAACAAAGAAGACTTTGAAGTACGATGAGGTTGACGAGGATGAGGACGAATAGTGAGCATTTTTGTATTCCCACTACACGCTCCACTCTGAATAGTTTTAGATATAAACCACGCGCTAGGAGTAGCCTAATTGCTCCGCTTCTCCTTGCCCCTCGGTCGCTCGCGAATGACCATCTTATTACTATTTTTGGGTCCTTTAGGACCAGGCTTTCTTGTCCTGGTACCTTTGGTTCCCCAGCCCCAGATGGAAACGGGATGTTTATTGGACTTGGACTTTCCACGCCCACCACCATGGGGATGATCGTTCCTATGGATAAATCTGAGTGTGCAATTGAAATCGAGGGATGTAGGTAACATACGCGTTCATCGCAACACCACGAACCGAGGGCCTCCATCCTAACCAGCGTGATCTTCCTGCTTTTCCTAAATGTCTATTTTTCCACAAGGGATTGAGACCTTCCCGACAGTCGCACAACAGTCTTGCAGCACTTTTCGCACTTCTCCGCTCTGGAGTCGTACTTGAGTATAGCGCCCAGATTCTTCGTGGGCAATAACTTGACCAAAAGAGCCTGCAGACCGAACGAGAATACCGGGTCCTTGAGGTGACAATGCAATGTTATGAACGACTGTGCCAGGAGGGATAAGGCGCAAGGGTAGCACGTTTCCAGGTTTCAGCGTCATCGTTCGCAGTATACCAAGCGCGAGGGACTGTGCGGATGATTCGGCGGTAGTAATCTCAGCCCCGGGGTTTTCGCCGTTATCTTTCTGCACTAGCTTCTTTTCCTTCTCGCTCGAAATATCTAGGCCGGGTACGAAGCCATCAGGAATGCCTTGCCTAAAACTCTGCACCTGGTCCCCGGCTCGCATGCCTTCTGTCGCAACAATGTAACTCCACTTTGATTTCCCCTCTGCGGTAGGGTCACGGTTCATCAAAAGCGCGATGTGAGCGGAACGACCGGGGTCGTACTCAATCCGTACGACGTCGTGCACGCCCGGTTCTTGCCGCATGAAATCAAGCGTTCGTATCCGCTGTTTGTGTCCCCCTCCGCGGTGACGAACGGTGATGTGACCATGCGCGTTTCTTCCACCCGTCTTCCGTTTAGGAATAGTGAGTAGTCGTACTGGTCGACCTTCATATAGGTGGGGGTTCAGAGGTCTCCGTAGATGTCGAATACCGGGTGTTACAGGCTTGTAGGTTTTGAATATGGCTGCAGTGCGAGTTAAGGCTGTCTCCATTTCAGTGTTTTTTGTATTCTTCCAGACTTCGGTTGCATAGGCGGAGACCTGCATCCGCGACGTGTTGGAACATTTCTTCTAAGAGCCGACGCGAGCTGCGCTCCTGGGAGTGGAATGCAGGTCCGAAGCAGACCTGTGCTACTGCTTCGAACTGAAGCCAACATTTGCGTTCAGCTTGCAACCGGGTGGAGAGAATTCAAGAAAAGTTGGGCTTTGTTTGGTCACCTAGAAAGTCTCTTCCTCCTGACCCTCGCAAAATTTCCAGCATGGTATGCGTGAATCTGCAACAGCGCATAGGAATATGTTTTACTCTCATAGTCTATGCAAATATCTACAGGCACCTCTGAGCTTCGGGATATCACAAAAATGGAGCGCATCGGTTGGTGCACTGAATACGCGTCGCGTCCAGTAACTTATCTCAAAGTCCAGGTGCTCATTCTCATATCCATGGACTTGGCTTGGACGATCGACTGGAACCACGCGCAAACTCTCAAGGAATGGTTGGCCAAGCCAAAGCCAGGAAAGCCGCCGGTATGATTCTCAAGATGGTTCAGGAAGGTCGAATTGCCGGGCGGGCAATGCTGTTTGCTGGGCCTCCATCGACCGGGAAAACCGCTATTGCCCTTGGTTCGTGCTTGCTGTTGCTCAAGGTCGTAATCCCTACTGAATTGATCGTACTAGGTATGGCACAAAACCTAGGACCAGATGTGCCATTTACAATGATCGCTGCAAGCGAGGTTTTCTCCTTGTCGATGTCTAAAACTGAGGCTCTCACCCAAGCATTTCGAAGGAGCATTGGTGTCCGTATCAAAGAGGAAACGGAGTTGATCGAGGGAGAAGTTGTAGAAATCCAAATTGACCGCAGTCTCACAGGGGTTGGTTCCTCGTTCATTCACTCGAGTTTATTTGTTCATGGTTCTCCGATAGGCGACGAAAACCGGAAAGCTTACAATTAAAACGACAGACATGGAAACAATATATGACCTGGGAACAAAAATGATCGATGCTCTGTCCAAAGAAAAGGTCCTAGCAGGTGACATTGTCGCCATCGATAAAACGTCTGGGAAAATAACGAAACTCGGTCGCTCTTTTGCCCGTTCACGGGACTATGATGCAATGGGTGCCGATGTGCGTTGCCGCAGTTTGTATGACGCGGATTCTCTCGCTCATAATATATCCTCCGGTAGACAAAATTCGTGCAATGCCCGGAGGGGGAAATTCAAAAACGCAAGGAAGTTGTACACACAGTCTCGCTTCATGAGATAGATGTCATCAACAGCCGTACGCAAGGATTTTTGGCTCTTTTCGCTGGTGACACCGGCGAGATTAAACCCGAGCTGCGAAATCAGATCAACACGAAAGTTGGGGAATGGCGCGAGGAAGGGAAAGCTGAGATTATCCCTGGTGTGGGTTCCCTCATAGAACATTTCCCGTGTGCCAAGTTCACATGTCAACCACATAGGTTCTCTTTATCGACGAGGTTCACATGCTTGACATCGAGTGCTTCTCCTTCTTAAACCGTGCTCTGGAAAATGAGCTCTCCCCCCTGGTGATTATGGCTTCAAATCGCGGGATGTCCCGTATTCGCGGCACTAGATTCCGTAGTCCCCACGGTCTCCCAGTGGATTTACTCGATCGGGTTTTGATTGTTAGCACCAAACCATATCTTGAGGAAGATATACAGCAAATTATAGAGATCCGGTGACTGGATTGCCTGCCTGTTAGTCTATTATCTAACAATCATCGATAGGTGTCAAGAGGAAGATGTTACCCTTACGGGAGGCGCGAAGAATGTCTTGACCTCAATGGCGATGGAAACGACCCTGCGGTATGCTCTCAATCTTATTTCGTGTGCACAAGTAGTTGCTCGGAAGCGAAAAGCGGAGTCAGTCGATGTGGAGGATTTACGCAGGGCTTATACATATTTCATGGATGAGAAGCGAAGTGTCCAGTGGTTAAAAGAGCAGCAAGGCTCACTCGTTTTTGAGGAGATAGGTGGGGAGGGAGACAATCCAGACGACTTGATGGATTCCTCGTCATGAGAGACTACGAATTCGTCAGCCATTTCGCCATTTCTCATGCCCCATTTAATGAAACTGTATATAGGTTTACATCTGCGTAGTTGACGAGGTCATACCAGGGCCTGGCTCCAGGTTGTCTAATTTAAGTTCTAATACCCAGTGTACTCACCGACCGTCAAAAACTTATTCCGGGGCGTGACGTTGAATTCGAAGCTATGATCCTTCTCTCCTAATCACACCGCCTCACATTCTGTTGCCGAATACAACAAAGAATGAAGACTGGTCAGCCAAAACCGGACCCTAGCCGCCATCGTCACCGCTTGTCTTGCCTTGGCTGCACTCCAAATGGGACATCGCTTCAAGAGCGGCTCACGGTAAACAAAGCTGTTTCGTTTTCATCAATTCTGAACGTAAGTTCCGACAAAAATACCAACCCCGATGTATCGCCGTGGACCTCATTTAAGACATGGGGTACCTCACGTGGAGAAGTTTCGGCTGATATGTCAGTCGTATTTCTATTTTTCACTCGTCTTATTTCCATCCGCGATAGATGTCGGTCCCGGGGACGCTTGCTAAGACCTCGGAGCTTTGCTCATTTCGTGTCCTCTGACTTCCTCATATCACATGGCGGCTCCGCCTTCGTAGGAATTTGTCCATTTGGGCGACGTAATGGAATTCGTTGCTCCCATCTAACGTTCGTATTTTTGTAATCTGGTGCTGGCATTCGGTCCGCGTATGAGCCTGGAAATGTACAAATATCGGGGCTGGACGCCCCAAAGTTGGCAATCCACAAGAAAACTATTCAACAGAATGAACTCGGTGAGTCCCCGACCGACTCGATCAACCAATGTTAATGATTGTGCAGAACCATGGCAGAACCTCGGCTCAGACACCTCTCAAGTCTACAGTCAAATTGGCGCGCACTGTCCGCAATTCCGTACGTTCCCTTGCGTCCAATGTGCTTCGTGAATTCTTAACAGCATTGTAGATTGCGAGCTCAACACGTAGTAGCACATCAGTATGTCGCGTGCAAAGCTCGCTTGACCACAACTAATTATATTGATGACAATTCAGACCTATCTGGATGACGACAATAGCTTCATACAGGTAAATATAATTCATTCAGTGTCTCTCCTTCTTGTCCTGACGAGCAACCCAGAGCTCCTACAATCCACATGCTATTATCGTCTCTCTTGAGGGCATGACCCAGGCAAATCCACCAGAGGTACGGGTTTCAATCCACAGGTGGAACGCCACTAACAAGGTCTTTTCAGGATGACATGATTGACTGGGAAGACAGGGCCTGGGGGTCCCCTCCGCCGAGCAAAAGGAATTGGGGACTATCCTTGTTCTCGCGGAAACATTAGCCTGGCCTGGGAAAACCTTTTCTAGTGGCCCGGCGTACACTATTTATATATTTATTCCACCAACTCTTGTACCAATCCATATAATTTTGCCTCCAAGTCCGATATCCACGAATTTGGGCCGATTGCATTTGACAAGCGAAATGAACCTTCATTTCATCTTATATGTTATTCCCAGCAATACTAGTTCTCAAGTCCTCGCATACAATAAGTGCTACGCACGCCACCCCTACAATAGATAACTTAATGTCTATTAAAGATATATAAAATGCTAGCGATCGACCTGCGAAGACGTACTAAGCCTGCACTCCTTGGGGCGTAACTTGATAAGTGGCCTGAAGGGGCTTGCTAAGTGGAGGCCGGCGGGTCTATCTAGCCCACTGCGTTGCTTCTTAGGAACGGGGACGTTAACCCTTTCGAGGATTCGGAGCATACGCATTGGGACCTACTCCGTACTGGGTGATAGATAGCCTTGATGCTTATACCGGGTGCTGTTGATGAAGGTTATGCCGGCGGAGGTAGGTTGATTACTTGACGAGCGAAATGAGCCTTCATTTGAAGGCGGACCGCCACACTGGTACATTACCATTGACAGAATCGCTGATACATTGCGAAATGTTGCAGAATCGAATGATGAATTTGGCCCGGAGTGGATCTACAGCAAGGCCCGGCCACGGGCCGGATCTCGCTCTTTGCGCATATTTTCCTGGGCCGGGAGCAGCTATACAGTTGCACTCAGCCACAAGGCTTACACAATCCAGATCTATACAAATTTCCCGCACCGTCGTCCAAGCCATTCTTCATCATGTCGACCGACCTCCAGTGGCTCCTCCTACGCGTTCGTTTACTGCATTTTAGGCTTATTATGCTCCCGCTGAGCTTGTGATGAAATTTACAGAAAAACAACTCGTTCATCGTGAAACGAGTCGTCGAAGGACCCGTCTTTTCCAGGGAGCCCGTGCGTGCGTCTGATCTCTGGGTTGGCTTGATCTGATGAAGGACTACGAAACAGGGTAACCTCCGCAACCTTCACTCGCACAAATTCTCCGGATTGGCCAACACTAAGGTCTGAATGGGTTAGTTTGGAATGGATATATAACGCTGATGGATTGCGCTTTCCAGACTATCCACGTTGCCGATTCACCAACCGGTATCCAGATTGTGACTCGCAAAACCAAAGGGTCATCAGGTGGCGTTGCATCCTCCCGTGCTGTTTCCACTGTCCGCCCACGATCGGGCAGCCGCCGCGCACTTGGTGTTGCTGCTGCGCCTGCCAAGCGTGGATACCGACCCGACCTCCGCACCGTGAGTGCCTTTTCTACCCTCCTTTTTTTTCCTATTTTTCTCTGTGTGTGGCTGGATCCCCAAAACGCACTCTCGTTAGAACCCACTGGAACACTTTTGTGTATGAAGGTTGGGCGTGGACATGTTTGCAATATGAAACCCGTTCATCGGAACTGATCAAATTCCGGTGGATAACTCGCCTTGTCGCTATCGGACCCCGTTCGTTGCATGCCGCGGAGGCTCCGACTCATTGGCGATCACATTCTTCTTCTCTTAGTTCATTATTCGTTATCTAGCGAAGCCAGTAGCTTTAGCCTAGAAGCATCGCTGACGTGTTATTTTTGGCAGGCGACCCTCGCTCGCGTATCTGCCCTCCTCGCCGCCCAAAAAGAGCCTAAGCCTACACCCACTAAGAAGCCCCGGGGCAGGAAAGCAAAGGCTGCTGCTACATCAGAAGCTTAGGGTTGACACTGCCCCAGATTCATCATCCATACACATGTGTCTATGTACGAATATATGCAGCCATATGGAATCGTCGCGCCGCGCATCGGAACTAAGGAGCATTTGGAATTGTGTTTCGGTTGTGAGTGGTCAAGTGGATTTGGGATACGGATATGTTGTACACTGTTCATACAAACGGCTTTGGAGGTGCCTGGTGTTCAAGACCGCAATCCCCGAAGCTAGAATTATACACCAAGGCCCTTCCCAGCAGGTTGAGCGATCCTTCCACCCGCTCCAAAACCTTTCCCGTTCTGAGCATGCTCTCTTGTGGGCCTTGTCATCTCTCCCTTGGAATGTGCGAGTTCTTTCAGTTTACTCTCATTATCATGATGTTTTCTCTCTTTCTTCAACGGAATTTCCTCTTCGGCATGAACGTGCGGGTGTACTTGTTCCTCGCCACCGGGGGGTGCAGGGCGGGGATAATCCAATATCTCTTCGGCAGGCGAAACAGGCTCTGCAGTCGCGACCTCCCTTCAAAGCATTGCACTTCAGCATGCCATAAGTAATGCGTACATCTACTTACGGAGTATGGGCTGGTTTGGGCCTAGTCGTTGTCGACAAGCGCCTGCCCCCAACTTTAACTGGTTAAAATGCGGGTTAGCCGATATACTACAGGTATTCGGTAGCTACTGACCTGCGGGGGGATGCTGAATGGAGACAGTGTCTACCATTATCGCTGGTATGTTTACTTGGAGCAAGAACCCTTCGCACGTATCGGGAGCTCAGAGAACAACCCCAGCCTGAGCGGACGTGAGACAACCACACGTGCACTGATTGTTTATGTCGTGATCTCCACTCCACTCCATCACCGCCCTGGTTGGTGCTAGCAGCTACTCCTTCGGTTCCCATCCATTGGTTAAGCCGGACTCCAGGCCCACTGGGGATGCTTTTTGAAACTGCGCAACAACGCACCCTCTCGCGGATAGCTAGGCTTTATTCCAAGGAACACTAATTATTAGACTTGGAAGTCAAATTTGATGTGCATCCCGAGCTGCGTAAGGCTGTCTATTATGTATCGAACCATTGTTTCAGCGCGTCGGTGGCGCAACTGCAGTCGCAGGACTGGCGTGCCTACGCTAAATTACATCTCTACTCCCAGAACCCACGCTGTTATATGCTCATGACCACGTACTCATATCATGATATCCGACCCAAGCTTAGGCGAGGTAAATTATAGTTATTAAGATCAGTCAGCTCACGACAGCAGGGCCCAGGCTCTACCGCACACATGAAATAGTGAGACCGAACAAGAACCCACAAAATTTACACCTTTATTTCCCCATATGTAGAAGAACTAGTCACAAGTCTGAACTGTCTTGGCAAGCAGCCCGCCTCGTCGCGCACCCGATGGAATTTCCGAGTTACCTTTAGCCGGTTTGGACAACGGCCCATCCCCGCCAGCCCTTTATGCTCATTGCGGTTCATGTGTCTGCAGAAGTCCATCGCTACATTTCCCAAGCCCTATGTACCTCGCCCCAAAATAGCTACCTACCAGATCCACGCTACAATCCTCCCGCGCTGCTAGGCGCCCAGCGGTGCATGGTCAGATCCATTTCAAGTGCGCGATCGTCACACTCTGTAGCACAGACGCTCAGATTCAATTGGCATAGAGACGGCTAGGTCGTGAGCCACGTTATTCTGTAGGCTAAAAATGGGATTAACCAACCCGACGCATAATTCGCGCACAACCCAGTTTGAAGCGCAGATGGCCGCTACCCCGATGACGTGAGTGGGATACTCCATATGTCGGATATCATTCGAGGTTTCCCGGTTTGGGGCCCAATGCGATGGTATCGGTTTTTCTTGTATGGTTCCTGGCCACCATTGTGCCATTTATGTATGCCTCCCCCCCAGAATTTAAAAAAAAATCGCCCCAATTTCAGCTCGGCCGACTGTGCTATGCAGGTCACAAATGCTAAATAACACCATGCATCACGAATACTTAATAGTACTGGTATTTAGCGCTCAAGCAAAGGTGGTCGTGTGCAAAGTAGATTCTCTGAGTGTTTGGCCACCACGGCTCCCTTGGGCTGTTGCTGCATACTGAATGGATGAGGTTCAATGAGCTGACTGGTTGGTACACGTACGCGTCAGCATGCTGAACACCATTTACCGCTGCAAACATTGGGTCATATTCTAGGAGCTAGGCCCTAATTTGATGTATCCACCCACCCGGGCATACCTAAATTAATTGGGTGTTCCTTATGATCGTGTCTACGCGTGGTACTTCAAAATACGGGTGGCACCCCAATTTTCATCGAGTTTTTTTTTTAGCTCCATGTTTGGTTCCGGCTACCACACCAGACACCCCCAAATACGCACCAATACGAGAGCCAAGGTCCAACCCAAGCCAGCGCGGCCGATAGCCGACACGCCGCTGAAGTGAAATACTTGCCCAATATGGATATATCGCAATTTACACAATTCATAGTCCGCAATTCACATTTCACTCGCATATCGCTTGTGCAGATAAGTTATCCGAGTGCTCCATTTCAGCGCAAACAGGAACAATGTAGTTTGTAGGCGGTGCGATTAGCATTTTGGTGATATAATGCAAGCGACCTGATTGGGTGGGACGATATGCAGATAGGTGGCGCGATTTGCAATCAAGGCACAATCTGGGGCTTTGGTGGTGGTTTAGACAGGTCATGTTCTCGCGGCGGGGCACCTAAGGTGCTATCAGTGTCATCGGCGCATCACTATCACATCATCCACGCTCAGCATTATCTTTGCTGGGCGCGCACACGCACCTGCTGAGTTGGAGTTGAGCGAGATCATGCATGTGATATCCAAATTTCACACACGGCTTGCGCCTCCGCCTCTCGTCGCTTGGTTCTTGGGTTCCGCGCGGCGGGCTGGTTCGTTAGCCATGAGCGCGACGATTACCCTGCCCCTCCGCCCACTACATCAGCCGTTCGCCGCTAGCGCCTGGCGTACTCCGATGGAATGCGCTAGAAGAGGCTCTTTTCATGAAACGCCGAAGTGTTGGTGAACGGAGTAGCCTAGAGGTGCTTGCGACACAGGGTTTGATGCCATCTATCCATATCAAATTAACTGTGATTTGCATTTCCCGAGATGCTGAGAGTATATTATCGTGCCGCCCTGTTATGGGTAGGCGCTACGCTAATTTTTTTTTAGCAGCATGTGGAAAATAGGCGAAGACTTGCCTAGGCCATAACGGAACCACCCAGAACCTGAGTCTGGATGACAGAGTAGCAATACAGCAATACAGCCAAACGAAGTTGAAACGGCTTACGTCGACTGCGGGACCAGGCCAGAGGTTCGTAACACCATTAAATTATCAGAATTTCATAAGTGCGGATGTAAACTGCCCACGGATAGGAGCCCACCACGCCTACAAGATGGCGCAATCAATATTGGCATCTATGCTCGGGCGGCCTTGATCAAATACCCCAGCTCGGGGGATACGCGGTGCACGATCATGGGGAAAACATCGACTTCTTCTCTAAGTGTCTGACCTGATATGTATATAGGGATCACCGTGTGATGGTTCGTCCACGGATGCATGGTATGATCCGATCGGGATCTGAGCGAGTGTGAGAGACTGTGAGATACTATGCGCACCACCGTGCAGGCAGGGTGGTCGTGGGCATACGAGTGTCTGCACATCTCAGGTAATTCGAGGCAAGGATCGGGGAGCGGGAACCCGGCGCGGTTATCCGAGTTGGCAGGCGAACTTACCATTACGCCCCGACCTGAAGTTTCTCAGAGTGGCCGAGTATCGAGCCAGGATTCTGTCGGGTCCATAAGACCACCCAGGGACACTCGCGCGATTGTGAAGGAGACGGCGTTTCGTGATACCGCAGCCGATAGAATGTACTATTCGCGCGATACACCACTACATGATTGAATTGGACCAGACGTTCGGATACAGACACCCGGGGGACTGAGCAGTCGGGCTCGCGTAACAGGGTGAGACGCGGAGCTGCAGGGCCTGAGGAACATGATACCTTCCACGGTTCAACTCGAGGCCAAACCCACGGGACGGCGCCGTCATGATGTGCAGGTCCAACAGCGGGTAATAAGCCGCAACTTGAGTCGCATCATCGATAATTAACATATTTCCGCCACCACCATCGCAGCATCACGACATTGCATATTGCCCGTGTGGGTCCAATGATCATGCCGCAATTCGTGTCACCGCCCTGATTCCTGATTCCTGATTCCTGATTCTTGATTCCTGTTGATTCTGCATTTGGGTCATGGGACCCGGGTACTGGTGGGGTTCTTAATTAGACATAATGAATTCCGATGCCAGTGCCACCCGCGCGCGTGGCAGGACCCTCACTGCGCAGTACACAGCGCAACGCTTACCGGGTGCATGGGTGGGCGAAGGCCAGAGAGTCAGATTGCGTGATAACCTGAGCTGTGCGTGTGAACGCGCGTAGCCAAGAGCGGGTGTTGCAGGGCACGACGTCGCCAGGCGTGGTTGTGATGTGGTGTCGGGTTGTCACCAATCCCAGACCTGGAGAGACGGCAGATTAGATCAGATAGGTGTTGGGATTTCAAACATTCCTTGTCCATTGCAAAAAAAAAAAATGGTCTCCACTGAGGCGATAGAATTGGCGGCAAGTTGAGGCTTCTGATAACACCGCTATTGGGTGCCTTGGGTCTTGAGTGATTTCGGCCCATTGTTTCTCTTTTAGCAAGCCCTTGTGGATTCTTTCACGTGGAGGCGAGCGTCTGCGGCAGTACTTGAAACTGGAGTGGTGGAGTTCGACCTGATCGGCCCGGCACTTGCAGCGACATAATTGGTTACCAGCGCGCTATTAATGGTGTGTTTAAAAGTCCAAGTGGCAGATGGGCTTCGTATCGCTCTTTTTTCTTCTTCTCGCGAGTCCTAGTTTCCAGAAGATTTAATGGAGGTAGGACGTACGCTTGGCTGTATAGAGCCGATTTCCGCATGCAACGGATCCATACACATTCAAGTTTGTCTAGATTTCGCAACCCGCGGCATCCAGAACTCTTTCGATCTGTCATACCGTAATACAATGAGCATTGCTAGCCGCTGTCGAGAACGCCCACTAGAGCCTGGGGAACTCAGCGATGCATGCATACTAGGACCCGACCCGATCCTCGTCAAATCATCATGACATATAAATAGCCCCCGAATCCCGAGATCTGGGACCCCATCCGACACCCAGCCCAGGTTGAGCCGCACCAATATTAATGTGGTAAATATACCACTGTATGACTAGTGTCAAACACTAAACGCCTATACTCCAAGGATAGCATAGCTCACCCCGGGCCTCGGGTGGGTGGTGCTAGTCGTAGCAGTGATGACATGGTACAACTCTTGAACATGGGGTTCCGTACTCTGCCCTCCCCGTCTCCGAGCCTCGTAGGGCTTCTAGCGCAAGGTCGGGCGAACCGGGCAGTCCGATATGGAAACGAACATCTTTTATGCGGCTCCCGGAAGGACTCCAGCCCTAGCCGCCCATCCACGGTTGAAAAGATGACTGTTGGGGCTATGGTATCTATCTAGAGTAACTTACAAAAGGGATGAGATGGCATTGTGGCGGGGGTGTTCTTGACAGTACAACCTAGCGGCTGTGCCGGGGCCCCGGTTGTTGGATCTTCCCCATGTCAATGTCATGACTCACATCAGACACTTGTCAAAATCCCGATCTGAGCAGACCATCGTGCATTTGTCCTTATCGTGAGGAGGTGTCGCGGTGAAGCCGCGCGTAAAGTGTTTTGGTAATAGTATCATATCGTATATATAATGTATATAGGTAGTGGTGTAACGTATGTATGTATAACCGGAACAAAATGGATGTGTACAGTGCAAAAGTGCGGAAGGGAGCCGAAGTGAATTGAATTGAATCCAGCCGAAAACCAAAGATGAAGAAGTACATACAGTCAGGCGGCGAAAGGAAGGGTTATATGCGAGAAGTGGTGGCGGCAAAGAAGTGATGGAGACACAACACACAACACGCGGGAACAACAAAAGAATGGTGAAGCAAAGAAGCCAAGCAGCAACGGAACTTGAAGGGGAAATCCGGTGGGTTAAATAAAGACGGAGACAGGATGTGCAATCCACATGACCAATTTGAGACAAAGAGGATCATAGCAGATGATGTAGAGGAAGGACACGGGTGCGGGAAACAGCGCCTGCGCAATGGGAATAGATAGAGGGAAGGCACGAGCTAAGCTCTGAAACTGTTCAGACTGACATCCTTAGGAAGGACATAGTCTTTGTGCACCCGCATGTGCTGGCCGAGGTTGTCGTGCCTGCTAAAATCCTTGCCGCAGCCAGGATAAGGGCACTTGTGTGCTATATCGCTGTCAGCCGGTGTCAAAATGAAAAGTCCAGGCACGCACGTTTCTCGTAAGTATGGATGCTCCGGACATGGCGCTTGAGATGCTCGCCGCGCGCAAAGCATTTCCCGCAGCCGTCGACCTCGCACATGTACGTGCGTACGCCCTTGGAGGCGGTGCCGAGGGTGCTGCGGGCACGGCCGGCAGGGAACTCGACACGACGAAGGGAGGCGGCGGTGGGGACCCGGCGGCCGCGAGATTTTTTGGTGAGGTTCGGAACAGGAACAGGGACGGGGAGGACGGCTGCGATGCGGGATGGGCGGCGGCGGATGGAGGGGTAGGTGGGAGACTCGCAAGGTGAATCAGGGGTGTGTCGATTATAAGGGGGGAGTGCGGTCTGGGATGCAGAGGCCGCGGAGTAGGAATAAGGTGTGTAGCGGGTTGGGGACGGACCAGGCCGATGGCGAAGGGAGTACGAGGAAGAAGGGAGGTCGACAGAGTGGCGGTAGCGGAGAGTGAATTCACCGTCGCGGTCGTTGTCGTCTTCGAAATCAGGATCGTCGTCGTCATCTTCTTCGAGATCGTCGCCGCTGTATGACGACGGGCGACTGGGCGGGAGGTCGTACGGCACCTCTTCCTCGCCCGAGTCAGTACTGGGGTGGGGCTGGAACTGGGACAAAATGACGGGGGACGCTGAGGCGGTGGAAGGGGTGGCGGCGGCGGCAGCAGCGGCCAGGGCGAGATCAAAGTCGATGTCATCGTCGCCGTCTGCATCAAGGTCAGGTGATGCACTTCCGGCGACGTATCGGGGATCAACAGCAGCATAGGTGGTGGTGTCGACGTAGGAAGTGTCTGTGTAGTACTGCTGCTGCTGGTACTGATAGGCGACGTGGGGGTTGTGGGGAACGTGACCTGCGGAGAGGTCGTACTGGTGGTAGGGATACTTCACGGGGGCATGTTGTGAGGGCACGACGGGGGACCAGGGGAGGGCTGGGTACTCGTAGCAGGAATAATCAAAGTACGTCGTCGGGGACATTGCTTGAGCAAATCGTATTCTCGTTCTTTGGTCTGCATTTGAAGGCAGCAGGGATTGCAAATCGGAGGACCCTTGGCACGGGTGTGATCTGTCCAGATTCGGAAGCGAGCATTATAGATCGATCACCTTAAGCTCAGAACCAGTTCACCTGCTCAATCCTAGATCCAACCCTAACCCCGGCCATCAAACATCCCCATCACTTTTTTTTTTTTTCTCTCAATAAATTTCGTCCTCTCTGATCCACAGGGTACCTCTCCTTCCCAAAAAGGGTCTCCCACTTTTCAAATCTCTCCCAAACTCCCGCAATCCATCATCCACCGATTAAATGCAGGCACCATTCTCTGCCTTTTTTCTCGGCATACTCCGGCCCACCCCTGGTCGGCGCGGATGGAGGCCCATGGACGCACTCCCAGTTCCATCGCAATGGCACTGGACCACGGGTCGCGTCTCCGATGCAATTCGGCTGGCCAGAAGCCTGACCCGTTCCGGGTTTCACGTATTTGACAACGCAACACCGCGGGTCTCAGTCATCGGCTTCCCCACACTCCACGGCCGGGGCACTCGGTGATGCCCGTAGCTTACTCGCCGCAGTAGATACTCGACATGCATTGTGGAGCCACGTTGGAGATATCGTGACATGGGGTTGTAGTATTCATTATGAGCATTGTCGACGCCTATAATTGTCATGACAAGCACAATCCCTCGAATGCTCATCCCTACATGTGGACTGCGAGTGTGCATTTGTCACCCTCAACTGCTGATGCGCGTTGCCAGTCCAACGCCTCATAGCCTAACAATGCTTGGTACCAGCCTAGCCGGTCGCGCACCGGTTCCTTTGCCGCCGCGTCGCATCACATCATATGCACCCTTGTTGGGTAGGTCCCGGGTTGCCAGCGTTAGCCATGCCATAGAGTTGACACCCCTGCCCCATCCGACCCGGTGCCCAGAAAATGAAACAAAAATGAAAACGCAATTCGGACTGCAATGGCTAAATGTAAAAGCAGCCAATGAGGGACATCGAATCTTCACAGCCCTCTGCCTCTCCCCTATCGTTCTGTCACATGGAGTGTGTTCTGAACCGCCCAGCCCTTGTCTCACCTAACACACCAGCTTCTGGCTAATCTTGGAGGCCCATCGCGGGCCCTGTAATCGCACGGACGTCATTTTTCTTCACACCCGTAGAGGCGTCCAAACAGATCCCCGCGGCGGTACCAAGATGTGGTATGCCTCGACCTCGGAACCGATCCCCGCGACTTCCATGACCATGTTCTCGACTCTTAGCGGGATTCCGGCATGCCGGAGTAATGTGCATAACGAATTCATGCGGGCCCGGCCACGTTGTTCGCGTTTGTCTCCACCTGCTAGTTCGGGGCGAGAGAGGTATCTGATGGGTGGTAATTGTCCCTGGCAGACAAGGATGGATAGCTAGCCGGGGGCGCGAGCGACCTCTACGACGCCCGATCATCAGGAGCCCATTTGCAACTGACGAGACAATAGCCATCAGCACGTTGTACGTACTCATCGCCGCACGCCGTCTGGATCGAGACGTCGGCAACCCCCCGCAGGGGCACGGGTGGCCCCGACTAATAAAAAACGAGTGAGGTCGGGGCTGTTACAGGGCCACACGTCTAGGGAAACAAGCCTCCACTTTCTTGATCGTCATGTTTGGTCGCCGGAGGAAAGCAGGGATGTCAAGGAATATATGACCCGTGAGGAGGGATTGTATAGAATGGTGAAAGGGGGGATACCCGCTCTGATCGTCGTGCGAACTCAAGCGTTGTCAACTGTCGTAGGGGGAGGACGGCAGGTCTGATGCACTTTGGTTATTGGTCGTGCAAAGGCGGGGGTCGCGGGCGCCGCGCGTCGGGGGAGGGGGGTATCGGAAAGCCCAGAGAACAAAGTGTCTACACCGGCAAATCCTTTCGGTGGGGATGTCAAGTACGTTTGAGCTGCCAGAGGGTAGAGGTAGGCCGGGCCGGGCAGGACAACATGCGCCGGGGGTTGATGTTATATTGAGGTCCCGGAGCCCTGGACATGCACCAATAATGGGTAATTGTTTCACGTTCCATTGAAATCCCTCAACAGCCACCTGACAAGACCCACTGGGCGAAAAAGGGGAATGTCTTGCGTAAGTACCGCTAAAA
Organism: Infundibulicybe gibba; assembly: GCA_015501065.1. Taxonomy (NCBI): domain Eukaryota; kingdom Fungi; phylum Basidiomycota; class Agaricomycetes; order Agaricales; family Omphalinaceae; genus Infundibulicybe; species Infundibulicybe gibba. The sequence goes on from JADNYI010000001.1 coordinate 2,371,667, forward strand.
TGGAATTACTATGTGTATAAGTCGAGGGAGGGCAGCCCCCACCTCATATGTGGCGGCAAGGCTCATTATGAAACATGTTTCCTGTCTTTCTCGACGAACGTGGATGTGGAGCCAGGACTCGGTTCGGTGCGGGTTGTCTACCTTGTTGACTGGGCGGAACATGACAAGGAGATAACCGCCTGTCAGGGCACGCAGGGTGCACCGGGGTGGTGGTATGCGGCATGCCGTTTCCATGGCCCAGCAGACACAGCTTGGAAAGCCAGCAGCTCATAGGCTCAGCGGTTATAGTAGAAGGGGACTGGAAATGAGCTCCATGCACCGACGGTCTTCGTTTTGGCAGCGTTTCAACCGTTATCATCAGGGACACGCAAGCACGTTTGGAGCTGTCGCGGCGGTTCGAGAATGGATGTAGTAAACACATCTCACTTGAAGGGGATACCAGCCTGGCGTGTTCCGATACGACACAATATTTTCCTCCGTTCGGGGCAGCACAGTGCCCTTGCTTGTCATACTACCAACAAGGCAGCCTCCAGTTACGTATATTCGCTGTGTTCTGGAAGGAATGGTGAACCGCCTTGACAGGTTTTGCGCAGGTGGGCTGTTCGCTCCAGGCCAGGTGGTTGGTTATCTCTTTTCGGGCCGTCCAGCACCAATGGTCCCTGGTGCAGAGAACGGTTTCTGAAATTCCGTAACTTGATCGCTGTGCGACGATGTACGTTGCTGGAAGGAGATACAAGATGCTCGCAGGACCGCACCTTAACGCCAAATGGGTCACTCCACCTGACGCCCTGAGAACAGAAGCGCTCAGATGGATGATGAATTGGCTTCGAGATATTTGCGAGCAATCCCCAGAAGCGGGAGTTCTTGTGATAAACTTCGGCATGGATTCAGAGTATTGTGTGACCTTGAAAACGGCTGGCTGAGTGGATAAAAGCTGGGTCATGAAGCGTATGGGGATGCTCGTCAAGTCCCCCAAATCAATAGCCCACGAGTTTTGCCACGCGTGGCAAGAAGTGGGGCTGATGAAGATGTCCTTCAATTTGGATGGATCTAGGTAAAGGAATCACGCGAAGGTTGATGGTTCGGGCTCATTTCCACTGTCGAAGCCCTATCGAATCATCCCACAAAAATGAAGCCAAGTTCTCTATCGAAGTGAAATAAAATGGGCTCACCACGGCAAGGGCCGTACGACAGGAAGTCTTGAGGTTGGTGGACACTGGCACGACAGTGTAACTTTTCTCTAACAAGGGAAAGCAAGTGTGACGCGCATATGAACCAGTAACGTACCGAGAAAGTTTCATCGACACGATATCATTTCCAGGCCAAGATGCTATGGTATGGAGTATTGAGACTATGCCCAAGGAGTGTTTGACGCCGAGCAGGATTATGGAATGTTATGTCAAGTTTTCGCTTGGTGGACGCTAACCCAATGCTTCTGGCCCACAATCGGGGGCATTGACAGAATTTTAATTTGTAGACCGATCATTTCACCAGGCGCAAGGAAATCTATCCACAGGCCTGGCCTGATGATAGTTTTAATGGACCTTGATTGCATGCCCTGCATGAGCACCATCAACATATTCATATTAATCATGAGGTAGGCATGTGCGTTATAACGAAAACCCACCCAAGCGCCTTTGGGATTGGAAAATGTCGAACCATCACCGATTCGATTTGAGTCTCTGGGCCACGAGGATGACGCGGAGGATCCCGGGATGGGTATTTCCAAAGCCGGGGATTATCGAGGTGTGGTGGTGGCCCGAGACCGCATTCCAGATTGGAAGCGATGTATTTCACCCGTTCACCGGCTCGGCCTATTCATGGGCCAGCGACGTTATCGATGGCTAGTGTGACGCCCGGAATGGTCAAAGGTATTCCGAACTGACTATTCCTAGGACCCAATATATCCGCTATGGGGAACAAGTTCGACAGGACGCACGGATATCTCCATTTAGTACCGTTGGTTGTCCCGTTCCGATATTACAGGTGTTGAGTTGCTGGGGATGCATGGATATGGATTTAAATGTTGATTGAGATACCGAAACCAGGTAACATTGGCTGGTTCCCTAGGGAGCGAAATGGGACGTCGTCTCATGGCATCTCGTTCCGTCATTGAGGGCGATGCACATGGTATGCATCTCCATTGAGTGGCCTCTTCGAAACATCCTTCCTGTCAAGACGAACGAGTATCTATCCCACATATGCTGGTTAGCATATATTAAATCCAAGGCATCGTGGCACTGCAGTCGCAGCTTGAGAGGATATCCAAAGATGGTTGACTAATGGTTCGCCCGCCATTTGGGCCTGGTGGGCTAATACCAATAGGCCGGCTTACGCTTAAGTTAGTGTCCAGGTCGATCTTGGTAACGGAAATTTTGTGGTGCCGTTTTATTGTTATTTCCACCCCCATGAGTTGATTTCGGGGTGAGAGCGTGGAGGAGCAGGCTGGATTTCATCATGGGTGCAATAACAAGTTGCAACGTCTGTGAATTTCGTCAATGCGGCTGATGCCACTGGGGAGTGAATCACATAATCACTCACCCAACCTCTCAGGCCTAGGTCATATATCTATATTCAAGGTCGATAAGGCCGTCGGGGTTCGCTTCTCAGCGCCTGTGAACCTTCCAGGATCGCGTCCGGTCATGGGTCCCACTGGTGTGAATTGCGTGATTTTTAGAAGTGCACGCGTATATGTTCGCGGGAGAAGTGTGTTTATGTGATGGGAAAGATGTGATGCGGGAAATTGATAACGCTGGACATGCGTAAAACACGCCTTCATTTCGATTTTGGAACAATCGGATCGAAATTCGAATGTGCTAGCGAACTGATTAAATATACACATTGGTTCATTTCGCAGGCCCACTTGCAATTTACAGGCATGCGCACGGGTGCTGGAGCACATGGGCAATAATTAAATATATCAAGGCTAAAACGATTTCAGCTGAGTGCATGACCGTTAATACATATATGAGGCTAGAGAAATTTCACCTCGTGTTTTGATCTCCAGCTAGATGCGAACCATAATCGTCTGATGGTAACTTTGAATAACCGCCAATTCTGGAAAATCGAAAATGTGGAATGGGACCTGGCTAGTCTCGTTCCCGACGTTATAGAGCAATGACTCTCAAGCGCTCTGACATCAATAAGCGGAGTTTGTAGTCGGAGGCAAAAATCGTGAAAATTCCCGCGCATGATATTGCTCTATAACGTCTGGTGCAATTCGACCGTAAAGTGTAGGGACGGTGACAGCGTGACATTTTGAACGGTGGTTCTCACCATGTTGAGCACATTATTACATTCGAACTTGGGCGTAGGTTACAGTAGGTTACCATTGTTATTATTATTTGAGAGACTACATCTAGGGTACCTTTCGCATTTTATTCCCGCCAAACCCATGCTGCAGCTTGCTGGTAACAATCTCTACACACAGGTCACTGAGAATTTTAACTACTGCTATGTGAACTCATAGCTCTACACCGCTCACGCGAATGATTGTATGCGCGAAAGAAATGTTCAGTAGGGACATTGTCTTACCCTCAATTTAACCACTATGCTGAGCCAGCATGCATTTTCAGCATGATAACAAGCGATAATGTTGTGTTACTGATTGTGACTCATAGTGACATTCCGTTACCATGTCACCGTCCCTACACTTTCCCATCAAATTGCACCAGATGTTAGGGATAGCACCTCTACGAACGTTTTTAAGGTTTTTTTGCCTCCGACTTTGATCTCCGCTGGTGCTGTCCGAATCCCTAACAGCTGGGTACGAGATTAGGACCTGGCAGAATCTTGACCGGAATCATGATGAGACTCGGATCTTCGCGGAGTTCTAACCGACAAAATCGCGTTGGATGCAGCACTAAAATCGTCCCGCAAGAGAAACCAGAAGCCCCATAGATGCTAGAAGGGACCAACTATGATACCATAATGAGACCCATATATATAACAGAGCTATTTCGCTTCCGCACAGCTGTAAAGGATTTCTGATGTGGGGAAAATTGAAATGATCTCTGCCAACATTGATGAGGCCACTTGAAGTTGGGGACAAGCAAAATATGATATCATTCGGGCCGGAAGCCGATAGCGGTTAACGCCTGCAGGTGGTATCAGAGCGAGCCTGGTGATTGTAATAGCATGAATAGGCGGAAGACGGGCGAGGGACAGTTGGAGCACCTTCGGGGTTGAGAGGATCCAGACTTGTGGAATTTGGTGACTCACATAAGGTACATCTTCCGTCACGCGCGGAAACTCATATTTCTGTGGTCGTGGCTGTGCCCCAAAATTGCGCTGCAAGCCCTGCAAAAGCTTATCGGTCGATGGGTAAAGATCCGCAATAAAGATATAATATATCACCGGCATCCTAATACGCGTAATGCAGCTCCAGAGACAAGAAAAATAGCGTTAGTATGATATGTGCCAATTGTTGAGTGAAATCAGATGGAATTGCAGTGGGTATAGATAGCATCGGCAATAGATGCTGGTGGCGATCCCCTGAATCAAGCCTCCACTAATATACACGTGGTATACGGATGGATGGAATGTGTGTACCGAGGAGGGGTCGGACGAGATTAGGCTGATGGCATATGTCAAGAAAGTTACATAAAGAGCCGAAACAATAAAACACCCTATACCATATAAGCGCCTCACTGAACGTTGATTTACAAGCATTTGATCTCGAGCCTTGCTCACAGCCGGTGTATAGTAAGTAGTGGAAGGACGCCTGTGTTTGTATTTTCTGTATCATCACCTGGGGAAGTCATTTGACGAGCTGGGTGTTTATAACATGAAAACCTATCCGCTAGCGCCCCCGTTTTGCCTTCGAGTCCACCATGAGAGAAATGGTCGCCTGGTATGAGCACCCAGGCTGTGGTGTGGTAACTAATGAACTCTGACCGTTGCTGGTAGTGCAGTAGTGGTGGAGCTAGATGGATGGCACAGCGACAAGCAATTGATTTCCCCCTGAGTCGAGACACGTGGTGGTGTGAAGAAAAAAATGCTTCCGCCCAAATACCCCAACGACTCAGGGGCTCGCCCATCCTCCTACCTTTGCCCGCGTCATCGACCACATTCCCTGTGCAGTTTTATTATTCGGACACAAACCTTCATCAGCCCCCAGGAATACTGTATCAAGGTATGCTCTTGGTGTTTGCTGCGAGCGCGGAGTTAAAAAAGTAATAATTATTATTGCCCCTGTCCCAGCTCTGCTCGTCATTCACCATGGTCCTTGTACACAAATTAAAGCAGATGGAAGAGTTAGACATCGAACAGTTCAGAAGCAATGAGCAGGAGAATATTGCTCTCCCACAGAGCGGGAACGAAGAGGTACGTTTGGGCGGCCCCGTCATTCACTTCCGCAGCCACTCATAATCCGCGTGAACCACACCAAGAATGCGGCGTGCCCCCCGCCTCTATCAGCCAAGGGCAATGCAAAAGCTCTATCTCCACCCCGCCGACCGCTCACACGATCTCAAACCGGTCGGGTAATGAAGCGGAGGCATCGTGACGACAGCCCCGACCAGGTAGCACAAAAGCCGCCTCCTCCTCGCAAGAGAGCAAGATCAGCAAGAAAACCTTCCTCTGATAAATCAGGGGAGAACACAGTAGTCGAGAAGTCTACAGCGTCTCTACCGCCAAATTCCCCGAACGCCGAGCCAGCTAATTCTGACATCACACCATCACATCACTCCGGACTGACTTTTCTGGAGTCTTCATCTTCCTCTTCGAGTGTCACGGATGACAATCGAGCGTCCAAGTCCAGAGCGGTTTTACCCGTACCTGTACCCAACTTGACAAAAAAAAGTCGTGGGAGGCGCGTACCCACGGCGCTAGTTCCCGATAAAGACGGCGAGCAAAAAGCCACGCGCTTATATGTTTGTGATGTTGACGGATGTGGGAAATGCTTTAACCGCGGCGAGCATCTCAAACGGCATATACGCTCCATCCATACACACGAGAAACGTTTGTTTCGTTTTATGCCTCCTATATTCCGCGTCTAATATAGCGCCCATAGCCTTCAAGTGCTCATACCCAGCCTGCGACAAATTTTTCAATCGACATGATAACCTCCTGCAACATCTCAAAGTTCATAAAGAGCTCGCGAATCCCCAACCTTCTTACCCAGATGTCAGCACAGCCCCGGTCCCGGCCCTATCACAACCCCGTCTATACCCCCCACTCGAGGAAACCCATGAGAATATTTCCATTCAATTGAGCCGGTCACACTATCACCAACAGGGTTCATTTCCGACATATTCGACGACCACTCCGTATGGTTCAATTTAGAAAACACCGGATTCGCAACCAATATGGCTGTGTCGTCATTACGAACCGAGCTCCCGCTTTCACCATCTACGCACCGCCCACATGACCTGGCCAACCCTATGCTCCACCCCATCTGTTGAGGGGTCATCCTCACACTCAGCTTTATACATACATCCCTCATCCATTCGACAGGATTTCCCGACCAGTATGCATAAATTTTAGGCCGGTGGATTCTCGAAGTTATGCCTATCATTCCTTTCACGACCAATACACCGCACCACCCATGCATCCCAGCTGTATTCTAACATCTTTGTAGTGCTGCCACCTCAAACTATTTACCATGTTTTACCGCTCAGCATCACCTTATTAATATCATCACAAACCCACCTTAACACCGCAGCTGCATACCATACAAAACGTAAGTCGGGCGCCCAGACCCTAGGGGTAATCTGGGCGGTGACAAGGGTATGGTAGTTTATCACATGAGCAGAACTTGAAGGTTAAATGTTATTATTAAGACTAGGGCACCAGCAACAGTGAGCACTATCAGTAACTCCATAAGTGTATCATTGTATTATTACAGCGCTAAGTAGTGCATGGATACACAGGGTATAGGCTATTGTAGGAAAGATCAGAGCGAGAGGGCATGGCATGTGTACCAAATAAAATGACATGGGCGAGCAAGTGGGATAGATGTGTAAAATCGATGCGGTGAGGAGGCATCGCCCGTGCTATGCGTCATCCGTCATAATGGCAAAGAACTCCTGCTCGTTTATCTCCCCATCCTGATCCAGGTCAAACTCGTCAATCATGGCTTGTCTGAGATGAAACAGTTGGTTATGGCGTGAAGGTCAACTAAATTCGATCGACTTACAGCTCGTCATCCTCCAGGCGATCTCCTATTTCTTTCGCAACGCGACGCAGATTGCGCAAGCTGATTTTCCCTGTGTTATCGTCGTCGAATAGTTGGAAGGCGCGTCTGATTTCCTCCATGGGGTCACGCGCCAATATCCGTTCGCTCACTACAAGTTCATGTCAATCGGAGGGTTTGGGAATAGGCCAAAGATTAGGAACGCGTAGAGCTGATTTGCCTTCGACACGTTCCGGCGGCATAACGCGTCTGAACCCAGAAAACTCACTAATTTTCGCGAAATCCTCAAAATCCATGAGTCCATTCCCATGCCCTCCTGTTTTGTCGTGATCCCTCAACAATTTTAACACTTCTGCCTTCTTCATATCAAACCCCAACGCCCGCATCGCGACCTTGAGTTCGTGGTAGTCGATGCACCCATCCTTGTCCGTATCAAAAAGCTCGAATGCTTCCTTGATTTCCTGTTTCTGCTCGTCCGAGAGCTCGGGGCGCGGGTGCGTCCGTCGCTTTGCTTTTTGTGCGGCTGATGAAGTATACATGGATGAATTTTGGAAACAACAACCACGCCGCCAACAGCTTTGTTTACCAATAACGTCCAATGAAACCAAATAGATTACATAATCAGTTTGTGCTGGGCACCATACCAGTCCGGGTTGCTCTCGAGCAAACCGTGTCCATGGCACCTCGAAAGTCGCGTTCCCATTCCCGTGAGGGATCCCCATCCCCAACTATTCGCTTACCTCATGACGCGGAACCTATCTCCGAGGCACAATACTTTCAAAAAAGTGATGAATTCCGAATCTGGTTGAAAGAGGAGAAACGGAAGGTATGTTCCAGCCTATTAGAAGCCCACGGACACATATCCTAACGGTTATTCAGTATTTTGACGAGCTTTCAGGAGAGAGAGCGCGGAGGTGGGCATAATGAATCTATTTACCCATGGATCCTCAATGCCCAACAGTTATTTTCGCAAGTTCGTCAAGGTATCATCACAGATTTTATGTTGCCCGCCTTCAAAATATGGTATTCACACAAGTGCACCCAGGCATGGAATAGAGGGAAACTAGACAGTATGATCTCAATCTCTTACTATGTTCCAGCCAGTGAACTTTTCGAATTTCAGAATCGTTATACGCCGGCGTCGATCCATCCACAGTATCCGCCAAAACTCAAACGGCATACAAGTGGTCCTTTGCAGATAAGAGTTCCCGCGTGGATGCAGATGCCCTCGAGGCCGCTCGCGCCCAAGTCGGTGCGGCGACGTACGGGCGCGACACGGCCCCTTCACGGGGCGGCGGCAAGGTGCAAGGGCCTTCAATGCCGTCCGCCTCAGATTTGGCGCTTGCGCGTGAAATGACGTCCGAGAACTATCAGACCGAGAGGAGCTACAAGCGGAAGAGGGAAAAGGCAGAGGACCGAGAGCGAATTGAAGACCTGGTTGGGCCGCGTGAGGTAGGAAGAGAGGGAATGCTCGAGAAGAAACGAATGAAGCGGGATGGTGATCGTGCGTTTAGGGAAAAGGGGGACGATGGATTCGAGGCAGACGAATCGACATTGTTGGGTACTGGAAGCAGCTTTAAGGACGAGTACGGCTCATTTATCTCATGCATCAGTTATTACCTCATCTCCGTGATATAGAATCGCTAAAAGGGATGCCTCACGGAAGCGGTTTGAACAGAAATCTGGGAAGGAAGATAAAGCAGCCGCTGTGCGCGAGCGAGTGACCGTCTTCAAGGAAAAGGAAAAAGTAGGCCCATTCCACACTTGAAGCCAACTACTGACGATTTCGCCAGGCTACTATGGACATGTTCCAGCAACTGGCTAAGCAAAGATTTGGATGAAAGGAATTGCCTCAATGGGACAGTAACAGCTAATTATGTGGTTGATTTCCAGCCATGCAAAGTTGATGTACCAATACCAGCATGATTTGTATATTTTATCTCCATTCGTTTGTAATTCGCTGTCGCTTCATCAGATCCGCATAGTGTTCCTCCCTCAGGCACTCAATCTCTTGGAGTCGGCTTATCGGTGTGAACAATGACCTCCCCAAATTGATCAAGATTCCAAAAAATATTTATTTCACGAGATAAATGGGCTGTCAAGTATTTCCTAGCTCCTCTTGACTTCACCGGATCCTCAACTGAGATCCAACGTGTACCTGCATAAAGTCTGTGAGTTGCAGGCTCTGTCATGGCACTGATAACTGACACAGTGGGGACATCAGACTGTTTTAACCCTGTGATGGGAATGGGAATGCCGAGTTTTCCACCAATTGTAGCCGCCCTGGCACGAGGATTAATTTGATAGATAAGATGTACGGAGCTGGTATGATTTACCGAAGGAACACATCTGTACTGATCAGATCTAGCTCGCCGAATGGAATGATGTCCAGCGATGCTGTCGCGCCTTGCGGCAGGAGGACATTACCGAATGTGCCAGAATTTTTCGTGCCGAGGGGAGGGACAACCACAGGTTTGGAGAAGGTCTGATCGAAGGTTGCGAACACGGTGCCGTTCAGACCCGCAGAGCTCATAACGCGGTCGATGGTCAGCTCAAAGATCAGAGGATTTTTGGCTATTGGATATTTGAGGGACAAGGACAATACCACGCGGGTCATCACCCACCATCAAAATTGACACTAGCGAGAGTGTTAGCCGGACTGCATGCATCAAATAATTCTGACTCACGAAATGATATTGGTGGTCAGTGAGTCGAGCTATTAAAATAAATGTTAAAGGGAAGTAATTGCATGGGAAGGACCCGCCTACAGTAATAAACGCATTGATGTCCTTGACAAGGCCCACCTGCAAGGCGTTGATGACCTCGCCGACAAAGTTGGGGTCGCTTGTGGACTGTGGAAGGGCCCTAACACAGGCAAGGAAGAACCCAAGCAGAGTGAACAAGAATGTGTCAATGCGAGCCATTTTAATAAAGAGCAACGCGAGTGAGGTTGAGATATCCGACACCACTGGTGAATCCGAGCATCCCCAAAGTCCATTATATACTGGCCTGCGAACGGGTATTGCATAACGATCCTTGGGAATGGTTTACCGAGCATGCGAAACAATCATCATATGACCAGCGGGAAGTATACCAGAATTGGCAGGCGGAATTGCGGCCATAGTTGATGCTTCAAGGTGGCTCAGAGGCCATTGGCTGAGCTGACTCTTGAAATACCCCATGACCCCGATACAACGGTGCAAATCAGATCAAGGCTTCAAGAGACACTTTTGTGTATTTATCCCAAGACACAACGGATGCAGATTGAAATGCACGTGAAAATGTCATAAAAGGAAGTGTGCGACGACAAGTCCAAATTAAGCATTGACCCCCACAGCCTCGTGGAACATCGCCACGCCCGTTTCTTGCAAAACGACTCAACCGCAAACTTGGTATCAAACATCATGGGACGGTGGACACAATACGACGAAGTCTATCTTGTTCTTTGGCAAATCGGTGTACAATGGCTAACATGGTCGGAGATAGGATACATACCGTCTGCCAGAGGGGATGACTCGGACAGGCTACGATGCTGACACCGGTCGCTACTATTTCACGGACAAACATGGCGGCGTTTGGCAGGGCGAAGAGGGGGCTGAGTTTGGTGAAATGACGCGGGGTTCGGCTCTCTCATCACCTTGAATTCCATTCTCATCGTGCAATTGTAGTTTCTGATGCACCTTCCAGCTCTTCTGGTGATGAGCAGCACGGCAGAGATATTGAAGAAGCCCCCACACGACCGGATGGTTATCAGCTGCTTGCTACAAACTCTGTAAGCAAGCCTAGAATGTATCCGAATAACTTCCTGAATCAGCTTCTGCGAACCCACAGGCTACAATGGCACACAAACAAGATATTAATGCTGCAGCGTACCGGACCCTGCTGCCCTTCTTCCTCATTGTTGGCGTAGCCCTCCTTCTCATCTGGCGTCTGGTTCTTTCACCAGGCCTCGCATCTCCGGTAGAAATGTGTCCAAGTGGAACAATTGGCCACTGGGTCCATCCAGGCGATACCTGTTGGGATATTTCAGCAACCTACAAATGCTCGTTAGAAGCCTTCAAAGCGCTCAATCCCAAAATTGATTGCGAATCACTCATGCCAGGCACCACTGTTTGTGTTCCCGGCCCACCTCTGTCAGGATAAATGTAAATTGTATGCTCTCACCCGTCTCCTGCACCGTGTTACAATACTTGATAATTCTGATCTCCTATCACTATATTACACTTCATCTGTAGAATGGGACTATTGGATATATTATTTATTGTTTGATAGATCCAAATTGGAGGCCCACACCCCATTCCACTAACGCGGAGATTCATTCCAATTGCATTCTATTAAACGTTTGAATAAATAGACCATCATCGGGGTATCATGCTCGAGAGCAAAGTGGATCCAATTCTTATTCGGAATCAGAGCCAGATCCAGCAGAATCCCCTTCTCCATCTGACATAGAGGTAAATCCCAACTGGGGCGAACAGCCTGGACTGGATGGCTTACCGCTGGCTACGTCATCTACTGATACACTGGCCTGGGCTCGAGACTTCTGGATCATTTGACGAAGTTCGTGGTCATCCGCGGGGATGATATCGAGAACCGTCTCCCCGTTCTTATCTTTAATCCTGTACACAAATAGTCTGGGCACCACGAGAGCGTTGTATAGGGTGATGAGGACATACGTTGTATCAGCACCGGCGTCGAGTAAGCTCGATACTATATGTTTCCGAAGTTCCTTGTGCCCCAAGGCGATGGCGAGATGGAGTGGGGTAGCCTTGTCGATTCTATTCAGTGGATCAACATCACAGCCGTCGTCCGATAAGATGTGCTCGAGAACATCAGTTGATCCGTGGGCGACTCTGGTATTGGTAAGGTAAGCAATGGGATGCTTAGATTGGACTCACGCGTTGTGGAGTGCTGATAACAGAGTCTATCAGAATATACGAAATGAAAAAGCAAGTGCATCGTACGGGTGTTCCCCAAGCTATCGAACCGACTTGTTCAGCACCGGTTCATTAGGATCAATCGAGGCATACCAACCCATCTTGGCAATTGATGTCGTAGCCCCCCTTCTTGAGTACATCCAAGATCAGATCCTCGTTATCTGAGCGCGCTGCGGCGAGGAGACGTTCATCTGGTGAATTGGCGGATGGTTTGAGCGGCTAACCCTGCGGGTTTCCAAAGGACACACACTATTGCTTGCACCAGAGGACTCCATTCAATTCCAGAGTAAGGAGGGGCGAGTTGGATTCGAGGGTTCTAGTATAATAATATTTCGGGGTTGTTCAGTGATGGTCCTTGCCTGAGTTCGGTAATCGAGGCGTCTGGTATAAATAGCTGTTGTGTTCTCGCGCCTACATATTGTATTCCAGACCTCTTTCCGCCGCTCTGCTCGTATTCGAAAATGGTAAATTTCTATGCATCAGGCCCAGTCCTTGGTTTACCAAGACTCGGATAGTCTGAATCTTTATACGAAATTATAGAAGAGGGGCCTGCTTCGTGCGTTTCGCGCACTCAAATCAAAGACGACGAAGACAAGCCGTGTTGGGTTGTTGTCAAAACATCCACGACGCGCCGTAAATTCTCCAAAGAACCCCACGATATCATAAAGGAGCTACGCATTTTGTCCCGTGTATCTCATATCAACGTCTGTGATTTGGAACCCCAAGTCATGACGCTCATGTTTAATGATCGCCTAGATTATCGAGATTTCTAATTATTCGTCCAACAGGCATGATAAAACACTGAGCATATGGATGCCGTTCATCCCCATGTCTCTTTCACAGCTCCTAGAGTCTCCTTCGTTTTCCCCACATCGTTCGCCGCTAGCAGGGAATGACGATCAGCACGATCCAGAGCTTTTCGAAATCGTGGCAAAATCTATTCTATTCCAGATCTTGTCTGCTCTGACGTACCTCCACGATGACGAGCGAAGGATCGCGCACCGGGATATTAAACCTAATAATATCATGCTCGACGCTGACGGCTGCGTTAAACTGATAGATTTCGGGATCGCACGCAGCGAAACTGACAGCGAAGACGATAGATCCGGGGATCTCTGGCCTGAGCCCTCAGACAGGCTGTACTTTGAGGTATCGACAGGGTACGAATCTCAGTGGCGTTGGTCGTTTATTGTCTACTACTACTCGACATGCGCAGGCCGTACCGTGCCCCCGAACTCCTTTTCGGCACGCGATCCTATGATGCCACGACTATCGATCTCTGGAGCCTCGGGGCCACTTTTGCAGAGTTTTTCACACCCCTGAAGCTGGTCCTCGAGGATGAGGATGAATATGACTGCATGGCGCAGGAGGGGTCCGATCAGAAAAATATACCTCGACCGTTTATCCTGCCCGAACATCCAGACGGGGTGGGTGCTACATGGTCGCGGGGGACATTGTTCAACGGGGAGCGCGGGGAGATCGGCCTGGCTTGGAGTATCTTCAAATTGTTAGGATCGCCCTCGCGAGATAATTGGCCAGTACGTCCCGTTTAAAATAGTTGGTGTCCAATCTACTTGAACATGAATACGAACAGGATTTTGATGATTTACCCGGTGCGAAGCATGTATCGTTCCTAGACGCACAACCCGCGCCACTCCCCTCTGTCCTTCCCAATCTATCACTTGGGGATGACCCAGTCGAACTCCTCTCGCACAACCCGCCTACCGCCATGGCCGCATCGGCCTTGGATCTTTTGAATCGGTTTCTGGTCTACCCACCGTCGCTGCGGCTGAAGGCATCTCAGGCTCTCACCCACCCGTGGCTCCTGGCAGGCCATGCCAGGCTCGTTCCCGTTGGTTATACCGAGGGGGTAACACATAATTCCACGTCACATTGGAAAGGCAAGACCCTTGGGGAGTGGATAAAAATCCTGATTCTGGAGGCTGGAACAAGTGGTCGGTCGAGAGGTGATATTGATACTGGGATTACAGAATAGCATAATATAAATACAAGGTGCTGTATTCATAACAAGAAATCAAGAGAACTATGTCACATTCACGGACTTGGATATGGAGGACGTTAATACATGGTTGTCAATAGATATGCCTGGATCATGAATGAGACCAAACGAATGGATAAAAAATGCTGGGCTTACTCTGTGTTGCATTTGCGGTCTTGTAAATGCCGATCAAGCGATGGCTCAGTTCGAACATATCATTACTGGGAGATGGTTAGGGTGTTGAGGTAGGTGGTAAAATTTTAGGAACGTACCGGAGGGAGATGATGATAAACTGGGCGTTCTTAGTGCGGTCCTTGATGTAGTTGGCGACGATTGAGACATTTCTAAAGTCTAGTGCAGCATCGATTTCATCCATGAAGTACAGAGGCGTGGGCTTGAAGACATGGAGGGCAAAGACCAGTGCCAACGAGCTCAATGTCTACCGGACGAAGATGAGAGTATGTTTGTAGTGGAGGGGGCTGGCTTACCTTTTCTCCACCGGAGAGGTTGGAAATGTTTTTCCAGCTCTTCTTAGGAGGCATAACACTGAAAATAATGCCTTCGGAGAAAGGATCGAGGCTGTCGACCAGCTCCAGTTCGGCGTTACCACCAAGCGTAATCATCTGAGAAGGGGCATCAATACGGTTCGTCACAAAATGGCTGAACTGTACCTGGTACATCTCTTTCAGTTTTAGTGAAATAAGATTGAAACCAGCCATGAACTCGTCCAGGCGTTGTTTCCTCAGACCATCGTATTTCTGCTTTTGATCGTCCCTTTGTTTGGTGACTCTCTCCAGATCGTGAACGCGATTGTCGAACTCCTCCTTGCGCTTCTTATACTCTTTCAGAACACTCAGGTCAGGTTTCGCATTTTTTAGTTGTTCTGGGTTGGGGTTGGTTGGAGCAATAAACAATATTTGGACTAAGGTGACATACCATCAAGTAATTCAACAGTTGCAGATAGTTCTCGTTTCTTGAATTTGGAGAGTTCTTCAGCGCTGTAGACGTGCAACTCATAGGATGGGGTGTGGTCCCGATCATTTTTCCGTTTCGACGGGCCGGGCTCATCCTGTTCAGGTGCATCCCCTTGTTTATTTTCATCTCCATCTTCTTCCTCAGCCTCGTCGTCGTCATCATCACTAGTATGGGGTGAGATACATGTTGTTTATGAGGAAAAGATTTCATACTCGATTTCCTCCAGCGTCAAGCTGTCGTGCTTGGTCTGCCAATGTTCCATGATTTGTCCATTTTCTTTTGACTCTTTCTCTGTGTCGCTTATTGATTGCTTGAGAGCCATCTGGTGATTCCCATTAGTGCGGTTCGTGTAGAAAGGTGGTAATAAAACAAACCTCTTTCTGCCTAAAACCTTGGATTTTTTCGTCCTTTTCATCGAGCTCGGCCTTGAGGTTTTCCAAATCCTCCTTCGAGTTTTCGGCCGCGGCTTGGGCGGCTTCAACTTTGCCGCGAAGCTCGGCGACATAAGTGTCCAATTCCTTGAGTTGTCCTTCCAGCTCCTTGAGGTCCGCATCGACCTCTTTAATCGAAGTCTGGTAGCCTTCAATGACGGTTTCGAGTCTAGCGCTGTCCTTCTCCGCCTTTGCTTTCGCGACCTCAGCCTTTGTGATCTCATCATTCGCGATGTTTATATGCAGCTTGATACCATCGACCTTGGATTTTTGAGTGAGAAGTCTGGCGCCTCCGATGTCTAGAATCTTCTTCTCTAAATCTTTAATCGCTTGCTCGATTTTCCCAGACTTCGCATGAAGTGCTTCGAGTTCCTCAGTGGATGAGGCGATTTCCGCGTCTAGAGTAGAAATACGAGCCACATCCTGTGCATTAGGCTTGCTCGCCGCCCTAGAAAATGGTGAGCCTTTGCGCTTATGAATGACCCCAGGGAAACTCACTTAAGATCTCGCACACGTTTCTCAGCCTCAGCGATTCGCTTCTTGCCATTCTCGATATCCAACCCGAGTTTGTGGACAGCCATCTCAATCTCGGGTCCTGATTTTTGGAGACGATCCAACTCCGCCTCCGCTGTGTGAAGTTCCTGCATGGCAGCCTCAAGACGGCGAGTCGCTTCCTCGCTATCCTGTTCGTACTCTCTGAGCACCTCAGGTCTAACGGCATCGGCGGCTAGTTTCGAGCTCATGCCACCCCTGATTGGCTGCGAACCACCACCCGACATTGTTCCTGCTATATCAATCAGCTGGCCAGTGAGAGTAACGACCCGCCACCGTTTCTGGCCAAATGCAATGCGATTAGCTTGGTCCATATTCTCGGCCACAAGGGTGTTGCCTATCGCCTTGTAGAACGCGGGTGCAAAACGGGGCTCCTTGGGTTTGATGAGATCAAACAGCCGGGGAACGTTCTCAGGTGTTGCAATTTTTTCCATCCCATGGGTTTGGGTAATTTTCTCGAGGACCATAAACGATGCTCGTCCAACGTTTTGAGAGCGGAGGTACTCGATACAGGCCTGGCCTTGGTCAACTTTGTCAACAACCATATGATGCAGCGAACCACAAGCGGTTGAAATTGCTACGTCATATTTATCCGGGATGGTCCCAAGACTCCCTAGGCGGCCCTAGTGAATGGTCAATCACAGTATGGGACAGGGAAGGAGGTTCCCTACGTGGAATCCGGATATACGCCCAGCATTTTTGAGTCGAGTGAGACTATCAAGAACCCTGTTTTGGGATCGATTATCTGCTTGGGAGGCCTTCGCTTCCTCAACTTTGTGTCGAGACGATGATGCTTTCGTCTTCCACTCTTGTACATTGGCTTGACATTGCTATATGCCTGTTAGCCAACAGCAGCCTAACGGGAGTAGGAACCATACCTTAAGCTTGTTCTGGGCATTGGCTATCTCCTGTTGAAGATTGGACTTGCTTGTCCGATGACGAGTTTGTTCTTGAAGCTGGGGGATGTTAGAGGACATGCTCATGCTCTGTCAAATGGTCCCCACCTTGACTTCCAGGTCACTTTGGAGCTGTGTGAGGGTTTCCGAAGCCTCCCGGCTTGATTCCCCAATAGCGGCCGCCTTTTTGGCCAGGGCATCACGTTCGCTGGAAGCAACATCGACTTCAGCCTGTTTCTTGTTGATTTTGGCCGTCCAAGGTTGTAGCTCCTTCTGCTTAACCTCGATTTGGTCGTGGAAGACTTGAGTCTTGTCTATCAAAATTTTCAGCACGAGAGCACCGATTAAACAAGCATTGCAAGAACCTTTCAGGCTATCTCGGATGCCCTCCAAGACCTTTTCTTCTGCAATAAGCGAGGCTTCGTGATCCTCAACCTTGGTCTTTTCCCTGCTCATCTTTTCAGAACTATCCTCGATGGCACGCAGCGCTTTGTTCATGGCGGCGGTGTCCTAGTTCTGATAATGAGCACCCCCCACTAACGCAAGAAGAAGAAACGTACATCCTGTAAGGACTTGTTCAGCTTTTTAGATTTGCTGGCTGTATGCTTGCGCCGCTCCTGCAGACCCACTTCCCGCTTCTCATGGGATGCAAGGTCCTCTGTAGCCTCAGCTGCTGCCGCTTGCACTTCCTGTTACAAAATACAATAAATTCGACGCCTGATCGGTGAGGGGAAAGCAACATCATAAGCCTTTTCACGTTTTTGATAATGCTCATGCAACAACTCTAGATGTGCGATGTCGTCCTTGTTCCGGTCCGTCTCTTCTGCCAATTCCCTTTTAAATCCTTCCTGCGATGGGAACTCAACATCAATAGAAAAGCGACGGGTGACGCAATACACTGACCATCTTCACATTAAGCTTGTCCTCGTTGACAAGACATTGCCACAACAGGAATTGCCAATATTTGGAACGGGCGCGAACGTGGTCATTATGAAGTCGGAGGTAATCCTCAGCTTCCCTCTTCTTATTTTCAAGAGCACTCTTCTCCTTCTCCACGATCCGCAGCCTGTTCAGTTTCTCACCCCGCTCCTCCTGGAGCCTCTCCATGTCTACCATGGCTTCTTCAATCGGTTCTTTGTATTTGGATGTCCCAATAATATCCTCAAGGTATTCAAGCAAACCCTCGTCATGTTCATTTTGGGCCTTGGGTCTCATTTGCGCAATGGATTCTACTTCACCCTGGAGAAAAAGAGTTAGACAAGAAAAGATGATCAAAGGATTAAGACCTGAAGGATAAGGAAGCGCTTATGATCAAGGTCAATTCCGCGTCCCTTCAGCAAATTCTGGACCTCAGTGAATGTGCTCGATCTGCATTAATGGTGTATCTGCTTGTATTATTCTTGAATGCTTGGCGAGTAACTACAAGCTGTGAGCCTGGGACAACCCGGAAGGCATCAGGCCCAGGCTGGATATTATGACGTTAGTTGGCTACCTCAAATTTGGACGGTCCGGCGCACCAAATCAAAAATATCCCGAAAATGCACTTCGACGCTACATTCATCAAGATTTGGATAACGTGCTGAGTTGTGTATGAGTTCAGATAATTTGCCCTGCCGCATTTTAGAGGCTCGGTAACCAAAGACGAATAATAGCGCATCAATAGTGTTCGATTTGCCGGACCCATTAGGACCAACAATGGAAGAAAAGGACTGCAAGAAATAAGGTGAGTACACGTACCTCATGCGTGATGCAGGACATACCTTATGGAAAGGTCCGATCTCCTGCCTCCCCGCATAACTCTTGAAGTTTACAAGTGCCATTTTATGGATGACGAGGCGGGATTTAGGACCCGTATCTTCTGGAACCGGTGGTGGCAAAGTTGAGGGCGCGGGCATGGACGGGGGATCAAATAAGGACTTTTCTTCTTCTTCTGCCTCCACTCTCCCTTCATTGCTGTCCACAGCTTCTCCTTCCGCCTCCTCCTTTCCTTCCTCCTCCTCTTCCACCTCACCCTTCACCTCCTCTTCATCTTTCACTTCCACTTCCTCTTCCTCCTCTTCTTCCGGCTGTTCCACCTTCACACTCTCTTTCCTGACCCTGGCAGCAGGTTTGGCTTTTCTAGACGACCTATCGGCGAGCACAGGTTTGGTGACCAACTCGTCCTCGGAGTTATCATCAGAAGCATCATCGCTTGCCTGAGGTAGGGGCTGAGGGGTAGAATCCTCCTGCTTGGATGCCCTACGCGTCGAAACGCGGCCTAACGACCTCGCACCGGTGCGAGCTGGAAGAGAAGTTCGGCCTACGCTGGAGTCAACTTCCGGCTGGAGCTGTGCGCGTGAATTTGGTTTACGTGAACCAGAGGATCCTGTGTTCAAGGAGGCACGGGTGCTCCGAGGTTTGGGCGCTTTTGCAGGAGGCATTTCGTTATCTGTAACTTGCTTCTTCCCACCTCTTGCTTTGCTTGTCGCCCTAACTGCTCGTTCTTTGGTTTTGGGCTTTAATTCCTCCTGTTCCTCCTCAGACTCGTCGACAACATCTTCCTGTTCCTGTTCCTCCTCCCTTGGCTTCTTTGTGCGAGACGAGGGTCGCGCTCTCTTGACAGGGGGCTCCGGTGAGCTCTCTTCCTCTGAACCTGACTCTGGGACATCTGGAAGCGATATTTTGGCCCGAGAAGATGGTCTTCGCGTGGAAGAGCCCCTAGCCATCCCCGGCCCCGTTGAAGGTCCCCTACGAGCCTTTGCAGCTGGTTTGATCGTGGTCTCGTCCTCTAGACCTGGGTTGTTGGTGGAAGCTCTCTTGCGTTTGGATGGTAATGTTTCTGGAACTGGCTCCACAGAAGCCCGAGCTGTGCGCGATGACCTTCGAGGAGGCATGGTATAGTCGGGAAGCCAGATGAATGCCAAATACCGACACTCTCAGATGGTGATGGGAAATAGGAATACTAAAACGCGACCTGTCACACAATCTGTCACAGCCATGATGCATGTATGAGGGCTCGGCGAGTCGGCCCCCCTGAGGTTCATCAGGTCGAGTCAGTTTCGACCAGGTGGACGAGGGAAAAAAATGAACCCCAGGTGGTGGGCGTTGAATATCGCGCAGTTTAAATATTGAATACAACGTCCATGATAAAACCTCCCACTAGTGCCCCCCCTTCGAATCGTGAATTCCCCCACGACACTGGCAGACATCAAGATGGTGATCGGCTCCAAAGTTACCTGGCGCACTTCAGATTATGGGCTTTATATACCCTACCTGTATCGGTCTAGAGGACGCATTTTATGTGCTCACTGCTCCGTATCAAGGTAACCGTGGAGCCCCATGGACTCGGAAGTTCAAGCAACCCCTAGATCTAGAGATCAAAAATCATGTGGACATTTCACCACGGATGCATGTCGATTTTTACTGTTTCGTTCGACGCGCAACATACTAGATTATCGTCCAGAGCTCGGATCTATTGGCACTAAGCGCCAAACAATGATCCAAGCTGCCTCCTGTTGCGGTACTAGTACGACCATGGCGATGGCAGCTGTCACGTGTCTCCAGTTGGATACGCTCTGGAACTTGAATCTAAATTGAATTCTGTGACCAACTGTCGAAACGTTCTAGGAATTCTGGGCTACCTCACGCGACATACATGCGATACCCTGGGAGGAGATTTCTATCGCTCTCCCTCTGAAACTTTTGGCGCCTTGAAGCTAAACTCGACTCCAGTTTCAAAACTAGTTTATTACGATGCCCATCGCAAATGTGGTCAGTCCTCCGTATCTCCGCCTTTAACCTCGTGTAACTCAGCGGCCTTCAAGGAGGACTCCGATGAGTATTGGAGTGCCGAGGAGGAAATTGATGATGACGATTGGTTTATGGATGGTGGATTCAACATTGTATCTTTCCAACAAAGGCTCACCCCCATTGAAACATTAGCCACCGAGCAAATGCAACATGCAGGATCTCGCCTTGAACCCCGGGGGACAAGTATATTTTCCAAATGCTCTATGTCTTTGTTCTAATGCATAGGAATGGTAGTCGGCCACAGTTCTCCACGCCCAGCCCCGGATCTCCCAATGGGGAGACTAGTGCACACACGTCGCTGCGACGCCCGCGCAGCGGAGGTTGTGATTCCAGTACGAGAGACTCGGAAAGATTTGACCCCCGGCCAAGCGGACCAGGGCCTCGGCTCAAGGTTCGTAGAAACCTCTGTTTGATTGCCGGTATATCTCATCAATACTCTCAGATTCCGGAAGCAAAGATTTTATAACACCTTTTAAACGTCTGCCTCCGAAATCCGTTGGCACGCCCGCGAGTCGCATGGCTCGCATGCAAGAAGCGTTCAGCGATTATCTTAAGCTTGTACGTCATGCCGTAATAATATGGTCAGCTCCTCATAATCATTACAGGGGAACGGTCAGGGTGGGTTAACCACCGGGCTATATGACGATGCTACGGAATCAATTGCGTCTACTCAACCATCACCAACTGAGTTCACGTCCCGGAACCCACTCACGGCTAGTTGGTCGGCAACATCATTTACATCCACTGTCGTGGATGACTCGTTGAGCCCAAGTCCATCCTTCAAAAGCATTGGGAAGCAACCAGCCCAGCCGCGACCTACATCGATATTGCAATTCAGGTCTCGAGTAATAAAGGCAGCCACTTGAAGCCAACTCCTTCGAAGCCAGCTCCTCAAGCCAGCTCCTCAAAGCCGGCTCTCCCAGCCCAAGGTGATCTCTTGGAATCATGCATCGGGCGTGATTTGGACCCGTTCATTATTGCACATAGCGATACTGTTCAGCAACTTTTGGACAAGCACAATATTTCGTGGGGTGTTCAGTATGAACTTGCCCGCGGAATCACAACCAAGGCGTGGGACTGGTCCGACATTGAGGGAAAAATCAGCGGCCTGGTTGGAACTAATGCCGAATCTGCCCACCTGGTCTCTGATATTATTCGAGGCCGACCGCGGCGCGATGTTGTACATAACTTTCCATTTGGTGAGTGTTGGCGTAATGTGCCTGGTCAATGTAGATTAATGAAAATTCAGGCAAGAGCTAGATCGGGAGCAGCTTGCAATAATGGAGAATCGCTCCCGTGGTCTCGGACTCATGGGGGAATGGCACGGCGATCCAGATTGGCATGGAGGTCGGATTCAGCAAATTGCACGATTGCAGAAGGACGATGGCGAATATAGTATACGCCTCGAGCCGCTGGAGAAACGTCGATCTCACTATTATGCTCGCTGTCATGGGTCTCGCCGAATCATACAACTCCGTGTACCGGATGCGCTTTTAAAGAGCGACATGAAATTGATTCGGGATTTCATGGCCCAGAAATTTATATTGCTGGGTCGTGTTTTTGTCCCGTTCGTGGCCAAGGAAGGTAGCCTGTATCTCGTGGAAACCTCGGAGGATTGGCGTCGCCAGAACAATATGCTGTGCGGCGATCAATATAGGGTTTCATTTCATGAGTTTATCCATCAACATAACCCACTGGATCTAAACGGGAAATCTGTAGGCTGATTATATCGTCATTTGATATTCAACTAACAAATTATTAGCCTATCAGAAAATGGATCACCCGCTTCGTTATAGGGCTATCGAACTCAGTTCCTGCCCTCGAATTTGACCGACAGGATATTTATTTCACCGCGGACGACAGTGAGTTGTCTGTTTCCCTTGAAATAATTATTAACACCTCGATAGTTGCTCCCCTCGGCGTATGCGACGATATAAATGACCCGCCGCCGGAAATGATTATGACGGATGGCTGTGGCTTCATTAACGAGGCGGCCGCAATCCTCATTGCGCGGAAAATTGGTATGGCTTCTCGGCCTACGGCAGTCCAAGGGCGGTGTATGGGCTCGAAGGGGCTTTGGATTATCCACCCCAATGATACTAGCCCCCAGCCCAAAATATGGATCCGGAAATCTCAGAAAAAGATAAACCATCATGAACCAGCGGGCCGCCATTTACGCATTTTTAATCTTCTTCGGACTTCCCATGCGCCTGCTCCGACCCAAATATCGAATCAGTCAATTTTGAACATGTCATACAACGGCGTGCCTTTCGAAGTGCTGGAGAAATTTCTGGTGGATGGTCTCGACGATCTAGTAACACCATTTCTGGGTTGGGACAAGCCGCATCGACGGTATTACTGTGGAACGCCATTAACAAGGCTGGTAATGTGTCCCGGACGCGGATCCAACGGATCGCGGCCGATTTCAGCCGTGTTTTGGGATACACAGGCCACGGCTACGACCGTGAAGAGGACAACGACCTGCTTTCCTCCCAAGATAGTGCCCCAGTTGATATGGACGACCAGGCCTACATCGTTCAATCGGGCCGTAAACCGTACAGCGGTAGTGGGTTGATTATCTTCGCATTTATAAAATAACGATTAATTGTGGTGTTGCTAGTACCTGTTACATTGCATGAAACGGCGCTGGAGCTTGTGCAAGCAGGGTTCCATCCAGCATCCTCTCCTTTCCTCCGTGGCAAAATCGGATACATTATTGAGCAGGCCATCAAGAGTGTCACCGAAAAGTGCCGCATTCCACTACCGGAATCCTTTTCGGCTTTCATCGTTCCAGGTAGGCACCCCCCATTCTCCCACCTCACCCACTCATTCCCGCGGGGAAAAACAGATCCTCTTGGTATTTTGGAAGAAGGCCAAGTATATTATCGATCGTCACAACCGTTCAAAGACCCGAAAACCGAGAGGCTTTTCGATACTATTACAGGGAACATTCTGGTAGGAAATCTCCGCCTTTTGATTCCGAGTTAAATTCAAATCCGTCCCCCTTCATAGCTCGGCCGGTATGTTATAGCCTAAATTCGGTGCCACCACTTATGTGATGTAGATATCCTATTCGTCTTCTCTCGGACATGCAAAAGGTAGTTGTTTGCTGTCGCTACTGAGCCGGCTCGGCTGATGCGGCCAATATGTATAGGTTGTTGCCGTTGATATCCCGGAACTACGGGATTGGACAGATGTTCTCATTGTATCAACGCAAGGTCACGAAGTTTAGCAAGTTTACTGAGTGGTGGAGGTCAGTTTGAGATTCACGCCTAGCCCAACGTTCTAACGCGACCTATAGATGTCGATGGAGGTGCGTCGAACCCTGACCATTAAAACCTGTGCCAACGGCATTTTTTCGTTCACCTAAAGATGCTCCCTTCGGCATAATGCATCCCGAGATTGTAGAGCCGTTCCAGAATCAGGAATTCACTGATATGCCCCCCAAATTCTTCGAGGAGAATTTCCAGGACACAAGGGACATTGAGAAGGTTCCGGCTTTCTTGAAGCGTATTTCGGGGCTCCCCCCAAACAAATTGCAAAAGAATTTCAGTATGCGGTCCTGTTTGGCCTGGACGATGCGCAAGTTGGTTTATATTCAAACTTCCATGATTATTCCGTATGGAAGTATGGGTATTCCGATCCGAGATCGATCCGCCTGGCATACATGTATGTGACCCTGTTGGATTGTTCAAGATTCTTGACACCATGAAAATAGGTTTGCGACGCTTCTTGATTCGAGTAAGAGCGGACACCGCCTCAAGATGGAATCTTCGAAAAGACAGAGAAATTTGGTGATCAGATCCCGGAACCTCAATCGTCCCAAACACCACAACAGGACGCTCTGACGCGCAATCCGAATATATCTACACAAGCTTTCAGAGGCAGCCCAGAAGCGCGGAAAAGCTCATCTGAATGCTTACGCCAGTCTCTTTAGCCCCAAGAAGACCGTGGACCCTCATCTGGCCGCACCGTACGAGCTAGCAACGGCGTACGCAACGAAATGCTGGGACTCTCATAAATTCAAGTTGCCTTGCGAGGAAATGACCATTTTACGCCGACGCGTTCGCACCCTTCAGGAGCAATGGGCGGCCGCCTGTGCCAAGTCGCGGCCCTCCGCGACGAAGAAACAGAGTTCCTCTAAAGCCAACCACACCGCGATGGTTGCAGCCACTCGGGCCTTCCACGAACCCCTCCCAGAGGTATCTACCATTCCCAACGTCAAAGAAATCCTGGCTTCCTTCGCATTCGTCGAGTCGGAGTCGTTTGCGTTCGAGGTAGCATTCCAGGATCTTTGCATCCTCAAGGCCCGCTCTTCCTCAGGTGGTATCGCTCCCTTAACTCGACAATTTGATGAATGCAGGACCATACCAACGTCGTATCTTCGAGCAATCGCACGGCACAATGAAGACCAAGCGTAACACTTCGACCCCCGCGTGGGTTATACTACTCCTATATCAAGTTCATGATTTCAAGTTCAAATTTATTCCGGGCTTTTCGTGCACTCTCTATATTGATTCCAGCTGCCAGGCAACCAGTGTAATGATAATAATAGTATACTAGTCTAATGTGAAGGTCAGAGATCGAGTTAAATATTACGCGTTCTTGTAATTGTCCATAATAGCTAAATATGTACCCTGTATATACTATAGATTTGAATGATATAGTGAATGCAACAGCGTCTATGTATAGTTGAGCTCAAGGTGCGGGAGCTTGCGTTCCAAATTGGGATTTAAACATCTCACAACATCAGCAAATTAGGGATATCCTGATATGGCATTGGAACGTGGCTGAAAGGGTTGCCATCCACCGCCAGCATTGCCATCCTACACCAGATTCCAGACCCCATTTAAATGGCTGGAAATGGCTGGAAACGGCTCGTCACTTTTTTCATCCTGGTACCCTCTGGCCATCAATCCCAGCCATGCAACGATGGCATCGTCTGGCAAGACCTTGTAAGCTAGTTGGAATGCATGAAGATTATGGCCGGAGATTGGGATCCCAACCAATACTGATAGCTTCGTCACCACCATCCACTCGCTAGGTACTATAATTTTACACAATATTAATGAAAATCAAAAATCGAGTACATTGCATTGGGCCCCAAAGCCCATCATCGATGCCATACAATGGGTAAATGTACAATTACATGAAAGGTTCTTAACGATGACCCTCCTTTGCCGCTCACTGTGCCGCAAGTCGGCTGTGCATCAATATCGCTGGTAAGTGAGATGCGGGATTTCTAGATGATGGTCCAGGAAATACACATTTACGTCAAAATCAGTACTAATCAATAATGATCATAGACGTGAGAATGCGAACACATACTTATTCCACCAACCAAGGAGATTCTTGGTGAATCATTTGGCATCATCCTCGAAAAAATCAATTATAAAATTATAGAGGCCTTGATAGTCGAAATTGTGATGAATGTCGGTCCATTGGGGAGTATTAGTAAGGGCGAAATACAACTAGAGGCAGCTACCAGTGATGACGACCGTCGACGGAGGATGTGAGACGAAATAACGCACCTGTCCAGCTGCATATGCAATAGCCTCACGGCGTGGGGTAACTTTCCTATTCATACGGAGTGTTGTTGCAACGTTTGTTCGAGTTGCTGGTTGCTTTGACTTCTTCCTCGGAGGTGCTGGTGTTGTTGGCGCTAAATAGTGTTACCACCTAAGTTTGAATTCCATGCCCAAGGGGTCACGGAAACGCCTTTGCGAGCCCAGCTACCAACCCAGGTCATTTTAATCAGTAATTGATATTCAATAATTAAAATCTATGGCGCGCACATTTTCTTCCCTAGGATTTCTGTATTGAATCCTTGTAGGTCACGGAACTGCCTTTTGTACCTCGCTAACTGGACCACAGTGTCAGATTTGTTTCAAAGCTCAAATCATCCTTGTCGGGCTCAGCACCATGACATGTCATCAATGGACTGTTGGATTGAGGCCTAGGAGTGAGGTTGGGGAAGGGATGGATATGAGGAAATTTTCTACCCCGTCGACATCTTATTGTGTTTGCCATCTCCGAAATTGAACAAGGTTTGGTGGTGTTCTCCATTTTTGTGGATATGGGCTCTGAACTCATGACCAACTGGCAAATCCCATTAGTATTAGACTCGTTTTCCGGCTACTTTCTAAACAGTATCCTTTGCGTCGTGTGCCAGGCGTTCCAACCCTCAGCTTCACCATGGTCCATCATATTACCTGTGGACGACGATGAATATGATATGGATGATGATGACCTGGACGACGATTATTCAGATGGTTGTGCATCTTTGTAGTCAAACTTTGGTCAAAGTGTGAGTAGTATTGAATAACACTGAATTCGTCGAAGTTTGAACTTTGGAGACCAAGCCACCAGCAGCCACCAGCCTGGTGGAGGCCTGGCCAAGGGTTGCAACGTCTTACCAATATTGTAACGGCTTGAAACGGACATTGAATCTTCTTTCTGTCTTCCCAATCTACCTGTGACTTGGCGCCGTACTCGCCATTAAGCTACCAGCTGGGCTGAAGTCTGGCCAGGGCTGGTCAGAGGGTTGTGAACTGTCACCGGCTCGGTCATTACTGGTGAGAACTACCAGGCCAAACCAGATCTCCCACAATTTACTGATGAACAACTTGGAGAACGGTCACTACGTAGTACACTCATTTGCACGTTGTTTGATTTTCCTCTGCCTAGGGTGATCCGATCAGCCCACTGCCATCGAAACGTTGAAAACGCAACCGACTTCCGGTGCTAAACGGTTGCTCATAAAATTGACAGACATGTCACATCATTGAACCCCCCCAGGGCCTAACTTGATTTCTATTCCTTCAGATTTGAGCTCTTATCTACCCGAACTGTGAGCAACAAGCCTGTTCATCATTCATGGGTTGCCTGTGATCTTCAGGAATCAAAAATCAGGACCTCGCCCCAGAAACACCGTGACCAAATGGGTTCCGGTGGACACTGGCGTTTACTCCCGCATCGTGATGAAATCAATTCCTTCCTTGCGCAATGGTTAGCCTCCGTAGAATGGGCATGAGTGACCGAAACTCCCTACTGCCCTTGTAGCCCTGTGCTAATTGGCGAATCTAAGCAAAGCATGGGTATCTACCCGAACTGTGAGCAACAAGCCTGTTCATCATTCACGGATTGCCTCTGATCTTTGGGGATTAGAAATCGCCAACCTCGCCTCAGAAGTGCCAGCAATGCCCGTGGCCTATCTGGTTCCGTCGGACACTGGCGTTTACTCCCATACGAAACCAACCCCTTCCTTGCCTCGAGAAGGTTATCTTCCATAGGATGGACATAGATGTTATATTATTACAATACTGCCGCATCTACCCCCAAGAGGGGGCCCGGGAGCGTTGCATGTCACCCGCGGTAGAATAAGCATGCCCATCGAGGTACATTTATTGGACGAGTTCCGGGTTTTGGGGAGGCACCTGGAGTTGAAACGTCCAAAACTATCCCTACCCTATTTAACTTGTTGCCTGTCCATGGTACGCCCCCTCCATCCCACCCTATTGCGTTATTCGAGAGTCAGCGACGCAATGTGGCCAAACTGGTGATATTTTCCGATGCTACGCCGTCCCCTCATTTGCAAACAATATCAAACTGACCCCCAACCTCAAACGCGCATCTTGAGCTTGGTCCCTCCCAATATCCCCCCGAGGCTCGGGAATAGGTAACCACGGGTACAATCCAGACTTATCCCACCTGATTTATTGCCAGAAATTTGGGGCAACGTTACCATCTCGGTCTTCTGCTGCATTCGAATTTCGAGTCTGGCAACCATCACAAAATCGCAAGCCATGGCATCTTCCCATCATGTATCCAGACCATAATATGTTAGAGATAAGCAGGTTCTAAAATCCCAAATCAGTCCTTTCCCAAGGCACCCTAGCCCATGCCAAATTTCTCAATACAAACGACGTCAAAAGAAAAAAAAACAAATTCAGTTGAACGTCCATACCTGCGATCACCAGGATCGGTTAAATTGCCCTCTAGGCGGCGAAGAACTGTCCGACTTGACGTCTAATTTGGTCATCAGTGTAATACATTCTTCAATTACAAACCGCCATTCCAATGGGTGCTCAAATTCAAATTCGAACCCGATGTTGTACCACCAGCAGCTTTATATCGCCGTGCTTGCGAACAGTGGAACTCCCTTCAAGTCCGAGATCACTTGGTAACCATACGCTATGATACTGGTATGCATGTGTTTGCTACATTTGATGTGTATCATTGCTGAGATGATGATCAGATATTGTAAGAAGCAGCTGTCATACTTCATGGCTTTTCGATACTCCTATTTAACAGACTCTACCACCCACCCTGGATTCCGTCATCGACGCTGAGCAGTCGCCCATCCACTTTAGGCGCCTAAGCCGCTGCAGGTGCAACGTACACTAATGGCTGCGCCAGGACACACGTTCATCTCCGCTAAACTTGAAGCCGTCATCATCGACCTCGAGGGAGTTGAATTTGCTAAAATTGTAACCATTGGATTCCTCTCTCTCACGAGTCCGTCACCACAATCTCAACTCTAAATCCCAACTCACCATTCACACAGTATATGAATACCTCATTACGCTTGATCAAGAGATTGAATACTTCTGGGCCGGTGCTTGGACATCCTCCCGGGTTCTATTCTTCCTCGTGTGTTATCCTCTCGGCCTCAGTTCCTCAACTGTTGATCATATACTAAATAGAACCGGTATCTGTCGCCAATTGTTAGTATGTAAGTCCTTGTTCGTGCCTCCATAGATCTATTTGACGCGTTATCGGTTAGTGTTACACTCATGTGTGCGTTCCTCTTTCGTTTGTCCGTGTCCAAAAACCTTGAAAACTCACTCGGATCAAGGTTATACTCCCTTGAGCCCCTCGATGCAGGTGAGTGCGACATCCCACTAGCTGGCCGTCTCACCTACTCGGAACTCCTCATTGCAGCTGTGAGCTATATCAATCTATCAACCCTCCCCCCCTGCACCACTACCCACCTCAACCCCCTTCTCATACAGCTGTGCCAATACAATTCAAGCTGCATTTTTATTCAATATTGTTGGGATCTGCATCGTTCAAGGTACACCAATTGCCAAATCGTGATGGTTATTTTTACCAAGCTGAGCCCATAGGGATACACGCCATCCGAGTCTGGTATATTTTCTGTGACAGTAGGCGCGTCCGGGCCCTTGTTCTCGGGAGTTTCGTGGCCTCCATCACCACATCGTTATATTTTATCTATATATCGGCAGGGGAGGCCCAGATCTTCCCACCTAGTGCTCACCAGATTGGATGTTTATTCGTAATACCCAAACACTTCTGGCGCAACTTTTTGCCGTCGTTGGCTTTCCATGTGAGTGAACACCACTTCAGGATGATAAATGCTCAATGACACTTAGACATTCTTGTATATTCTAACTGCATACCGTGCATTGAGGAATCGCCGTGTGTTCAAATACGCACCCGTTATGAAGCGCCTTGTCAGGGAGTGCGCTCTACTTGTATTCAAAGATTTAGATCCATAGCTGAAACGTTCGCAAGCGGCGGTCTGTTTTACGTCGTAATCCTCAGTAAGGACCCCTTCATTGAAGAAAAGATAGCGTCATAATATCTTCAATTTCTTAGTCTCCGTCGGTTTCGTCTCCATTGGTTCATTCATTCGTGATCCAAGGGTGAAGCTCCAATAATTATGAGGAAACCACTCCCACTAACTGTGAAGTATGTAGATCCATATACCAGCAACACTTTCGAAGTACTCCTGACACATCTTCCAACTGATCCCTGAGCTGATCTGACTTAGTTTCCTCCTGGCCAGCACCTCCATCGCCACGTCCCGCCTACTCTTCAGCATCCACTCCCTAGCGACGCACATTGGCTCGGACTCCGCATGGCTGTTGAATAATGCTGAGCTGAGCCGTGTGGGATGGAAACAGGGCGCACATGAAGGCGAGATTATCGTCGAACGCCGTTCGGCATATGACGATGACGACAAAGAATCGGCTAGGAGCGTCCCCTTCCTCAAAATGTCACGGGTGGGTGTTTTCGAATGGTGATGGGATTACTCGATTTTCGGTCAGTACCTAGACATCTTGAGATCCTGGAACGTGGGGTGAATCCGTACGACTCATACTGACACGTTGAGCGATGGCTCGTTCTACGCTCCTACTTTCGCTTTCAATATTACTATGGACTGTTGTCATCCCACTATATTTAGAATGGTGAATTGTATTATTCGGGGCCATGGGGTACTTGGGGGGCTAGAATTGCTCATCGAGCAATGTCAAGGGAAAAAGTCCTGCAAACAGGGCAAGTTTCATGCCTACTATCCTCATGGCCATCCATCACGGTCACCTGTCTTGAATGTTTCTTTTTAAAATCCATTTGTTCAACGACGGACGCGATGGTACCCGTCGACCAAGGACCCAAGCCACAGCGTTACAAATGCATGTACTACAGCATACCGCTAGCTAGGTGTACTACTAGTATGGAGACGTCTAGCAAGGCGGGATAGTTACTAATACTACTGGAGTGTATAGTCTAAGGAGGCTGTATGGTATGCACTAATCTACTTTACCATGGGAGTTGGAACAGAGTGGAGTTGAAAGCGAAGGCATTGGGATTCTTTTCAAGGAACTCAGAGATCCATGCGAGCTGTCGAGTGGACCCCTCGAAACTGCCCTCGGTAAAACATTTTGAGCGGTTGAACCTACTAGGACACGAGAACAGGATGTGTTTCTATGCTCCGAGGGGCATACCGAAGGCTCGCTTGGGTGGAAATCGCGACGATAATCCCCCAATTAGGACATAAACAGTGGACAGTCTGATGATCCCTGCAGCGAGGGCATCGTCATCCCTAACTTCACTCAAGATAGATCTGCCTTTGGTATGGGTTGGCCCGAATCAGCAAATCGGGTATTACTGGGGGGAGCTAGCCAGTGATCCATAGTAGTCTATAGTGTATCATAGTGGTCCATAGTGTCTTTAGTTTTGTTGATCCGGGGAGGAAAGCACGTCCTTTGGAAGCCCGATGATCCTGCTCCCGCGATACGATCGTGACCGAAAATTGTCTTTCCAATGGAGGATTATGTTGCTTGTAGATTGGGCCCAGGCAAATGCAAATGAAACATCTTGGGGTATCGTATAGTGGAATGCAACTTAGCTAGTTCATCGACGAAACCATTTTGAGGGATCCTGTCAATAGGGGCAATCAAAGGTACTGATTCCAGGGCACGATATTCAAGCGCTCAAACCCACTGGCGGTCCTGATTCCTTACGCCCCCGCTTCGCACTAGTGTACATAGTCCCACCATACTTGTGAATAGCAAAACTCCCTTCGAGGTAACCATGGCACGCCTGGTATGCTTACCACATTTGACACTGGCGTTACGGTTAAAAAAACACCCACACTCCGAGTGATCATCAGTCAAGCTAGTCAACTTGCCCCGAGGCGACGAGAATAATCTGGTTGCCGATAATTATACATCCCTTGCCAAACCGCCGTTCCATGGGGGCCCAAATTCAAATTCAAACCCGATCCTATGCGCCAGCAGCTTTACACCGTCATGGTCGTGAACGGTGGAATTCCCTCCAAGCCCGAGATCACTTGGTAACCATACGCCATGGTATTGGTATACTTGATGTCGCAGTGCATCGCTATTGAGACGTGATAGCCTCCAGATGTTGTAAGAAGCAGCTTCTATACCCCATGTCCCTTCGATGGTCCTATTTAACGGACTCGCTCGCCCCTTATCGACGCTGAGCAGTCCCCATCCACTTCAGGCGCCTAAGCCGCTGCAGGTGCAACGTACACTAATGGCTGCGCCAGGACATACGCTCATCTCCGCTAAACTTGAAGCTGCCATCATCGACCTCGAGGGAGTTGAAGTTGCTAAAATTGTAACCATTGTATTTTTCTGCCTCACGGGTCTGTCACCACAACTTCAACTCTAAAACCTCAGCTCACCACATGCACATCGCACAGTATATGAGCACCTTATTACGCTTGATCAAGAGATTGAATACTTCTGGTCTGGTGCTTGGACATCCTCCCGGGTTCTATTCTTCCTCGTGTGTTGTCCCTCCAGCCTCAGTTTCCTGATCACTAACTACACGCTGAGTAGAACCGGTATCTATCGCCGATCACTAACATGTAAAATTCTCCTTCACACCACAACATATTTGTTTGACACATTAGCGGTTAGCGTTATCGTCATGTGTGCGTTCCTCTTTCATCTGTCCGTGACCCAAAACCTTGAAAACTCACCTGGGTCAAGGTTTTTTTCCTTTGCACTCCTCGATACAGGTGGGTGTGACACCCCGCCGGCTGATCGTCTCACCTACTCCTCATTGTAGCTGTAAGCCATATTGGTCTCCTCCACATCACTGCCCACCCCAACTCCCTTCTCGTACAGCTGCGCCGATACACTTCAAGCTGCATTCTTATTAGATATTGTTGGGGTCACTATTATTCAAGGTACACCTATTGCAAATCGTGATCGTTATCTTGACCAAATCCGAGCTATAGGAATACACGTCATCCGGGTCTGGTACATTTTCTATGACAGTAAACGCGTCCGGGTCCTCATTCTTGGGAGTTTCATGGCCTCCTTCATTACATCGTTGTACTTTATCCTTGCATCAGCATCAGATGCCCGGATCGTCCCATTCTTCCAGATGGGATGTTTCACCCAGGGAATTAAACAATTCTGGCGCATCTTTTTGCCGTCATTGGTTCTCCACGTGAGTGAGCACCACTTCAGCATAGCAAATGCTCAATGGCACTTAGACATTCTTGTATATCTTAACTGTATATCGTGCATTGAGGAATCGTCGCGCATTCAAGCGCGCACCTATTATGAAGCGTCTTGTCAGAGAGTGTGTTCTACTTGTATTCAAAGACTT
This sequence comes from Infundibulicybe gibba, assembly GCA_015501065.1. Classification (NCBI taxonomy): domain Eukaryota; kingdom Fungi; phylum Basidiomycota; class Agaricomycetes; order Agaricales; family Omphalinaceae; genus Infundibulicybe; species Infundibulicybe gibba. Next base: position 2,405,278 of record JADNYI010000001.1, read on the forward strand.
ATAGCTGAAACGTTCACAAGCGGCGGTCTATTTTACTTCGTAATCTTCAGTAAGGATCCCCTCATCGAAGGATAACGTCATAATACCTCCAATTTTCTAGTCTCCGTCAGTGTTGTCTCCATTGGCTCATTCCTTCGTGACCCAAGGGTGAGGCTCCAATACTTATGAGAATACCCCTTTTGCTGACGATAGCGTAGATCAATACACCAGCAGTGTTCTCGAGGTATTTCTGACGCACCCACCAATTGATCCCCGCTGACCCTGCTTAGTTTCCACTTGGCTAGCACCTCCATCGCCACATCCCGCTTGCTCTTCAGCATCCACTCCCTAGCAGCACACATTGGCTCGGATTCCGCATGGCTGTTGAACAATGCTGAGTTGAGCCGTGTAGGATGGAAACAGGGCGCACACGAAGGCGAGATCATTGTCGAACGCTGTTCGGCATATGACGATGACGACGAGGAATCGGCCAAGAGCGTCCACCCCGTCAAAATATCACGGGTGGGTGTTTTCGAATGATAACAGAGTAAGTCGATTCTCGGCCAGTACTGGACCTCTTTGGGGCGTTGGATAAATTTGTATGATCCGTGTTGACGATTGCTTTACGCTCCTTTGTCTTCTCCAAATGTATGTACCTACACTTTTAACACCGTAGACCGTTGTCATCGTCACCCCACAATATTTAGAATAGTGAATGGTATTATTCGAGGCCATGGCGTATTCGGGGGCTAGAATCCCCTATACAAGCAACGTCGAGGGAAAAAGTCCCACAAACAGGGCCTGGTATTCTCATGACCATCCGTCACCCGTCAATGTTTCAACGTTTAACGTTCAACATTCAACGATGCCTTCGAAACGAAAAACTGCGACCTTCCACTAGCAGTAATTTGTGCATTTCCGACCCGCTAGCATTCCCAATAGGAACACGAGCGCTCAAACTTGAACCCACTGGCAGTCCCGACCCCTACGCTCCCGCTTCACACTATTATTATGCTTGTGAATAGTGAAACTCCCTCCCGGATCAATTGGTAACCATACATACGCCTGGATACTTACCACATTTGACATCACTGAGACGTGTGGTAAACAGGTGTGGTAATCGGAAGTACATAGCTTCTATAAACCCATCAATCAAAATTGGGACCAGGGAGTCTTCTGACAGTGAACGAACGTTTGAACAATACAACTACACTACATATCCCTTCGATGCTCCCATTTAACGCGATTTAGACACCATCATTGCCTTTTGGATTTCTTCATCATCGACGCTGAGCAGTCGTCCCGTCCACCTTTAGGCTCCCGAGCCGCCCCAGGTGCCACACACACTAATGGCTGCGCCAACGTTCAGCCCCGCCCAAATTGAAGCCTTCGTTGTTAGCCTTGAAGGAGCTGAACTTGCCAGGATTGTAACTATTCTATTTTTCTGCCTCACGAGTCCGTCGTTATGATGACCTTACCTCTAAAATTCCAACTCACTACGCTGATAGTATATGAATACCTCATCACGCTTGACCAGGAGATTGAATACTTCTGGGCTGGTGCTTGGACATCTTCTCGGATTCTGTTCTTTCTCGTAAGTTGTCCCTCTGCCCCAATCCCTAACCACTAATCATTGATATGTAGAACCGGTATCTATCACCAATGATTAGCGTGTAAGTTCCAGATCCTCATGTCCCACAGTATTTTTGATACATCAGTGGTTAGCGTTACAATTATGTGTTGGTCCCTCTTTCGTTTATTCGCGTTCAATCTTGAATAACAATCTGGATAAAGGCTTTTCTCCCTCAAATCCCTCGAAACAGGTGAGTATTGATACCCTGTTGACTGTCAATTTCACTTATTCCTCATTGCAGTTGTGAGTTATATGATCACTCTTCTCCACACCACCACCCACCCCAACCTCCTCATGCAGCTGTACCAAGACCATCCAAGCTGCATTTCTATTAAATATCACAGGGATCTGTATTATTCAAGGTACATCAATTACCAAGTTATAATGGTTTTTTGACCAAGCTGAGCCCATAGGGATACACGTCGTCCGAGTCTGGTATATTTTCTGCGACAGTCGGCGCATTCGAATCCTCATCCTTGGGGGTTTCGTGACCTCCATCATCACATCGCTGTACTTTATCTACATCACAGCACAGGGGGTCGACATCCTCACATACCCTACGACTCTCCACCTTATTGGATGTCATGTCGCAAGACCCCAGCACTTCTGGCGCAGCTTTTTTCCCTCATTGATTCTTCATGTGAGCAAACACCACTCCAGCTTTGAGATAAATAAGCGCTTAATGGCGCTTAGACGTTTCTGTATATCCTAACTGCATACCGTGCGTTAAGGAATCGTCGCATATTCAAGCAAGCACCAGTTATGAAGCGCCTTGTCAGAGAGTGCGTTCTACTTGCATCCGAGCGCCTAGATTGCTAGCTGAAATTCACAAGTGGCGGTTTGTTCTACTTTGTGGTCTTTTGTAAGAGCTTTTCGCTAGCGGGGGATAAAATCATAACGTCCCTAATTTCCTAGTCTCCGTTGGTTTTGCTTCTGTTGGCTCGTTCCTTCATGATCCAAGGGTGAGGCCCCAATAATCATGAAAACATCTCTCCCACTAACTATAACATAGATCAATATACCAGCAACACTCTCGAGGTACTCCAATACACCCGCTAATTAATCCCCCGCTGACCCGACCTACTAGCTTCCTCTTGGCCAGCACCTCCATCGCTACGTCCCGCCTGCTCTTCAGTATACATTCACTGGCGGCGCACGTCGGCTCGGACTCCGCATGGCTGTTAAACAACGCTGAGCTGAGCCGCGTGGGATGGAAACAGGGCGCACACGAAGGCGAGATCATCATCGAGCGCTTTTCCGCAGATGATGATGACGACGAGGAATCGGCCAAGAGCGTCCGGTCCATCAAAATGTCACGGGTGGGTGTTTTCGAATGGTGACGGGGTAATTCGATTCTCGACCATTTGTACACGAACCTCTTTAGGATATTGGGTAAATTTGTACGATCCGGCGTGTTGGCGACTGGACAATTCCTTGCCCCTTACGCTCCTTCATCTATGATCTCTAAATATACGTACTTACGCTTTAATTTTATGGACCATTATTATCTCATTGTATTCAGAATGGTGACTGGTATTATTTGAGGATATCCAAATACAATAAAATTCCAGAATGTGTGGGTGATGTAATGATTGTGGGTACTATGGGTTGGATTTGTACGGATAGTATGTGAATTACTGTGTCGATAGGTTACTGAATGTGGCCATGAATCCCGGAGTATTTGAAAATAGGATACTTATCGTACACATGTAGGCTGAATAGACGGGTGGGGGGGTAGGATCCAATTCAAAGTCGGCATCATAGTCGTGTTATCATTCCGAGTGCACCAATGAGCGCACCAGCAAATCCCAGGACGACAGTGGGCCATATTTCCTTGGGAATGCTCGCAGTACCTCCATTATAAAAGGGAGTAAAGGAAGCGGCCGTTGGAGCGCTCTTAAAGGCACCTACACCTCCTGTCCCCCCACCGGTCAGGTTGGCACCATTGGGCTTAAAATAGCGTCAGTCCATATCCACTTCAAATATTGAATAGACACGGCTTACCCCAATTGGCCGCGAATCATCATCAAATGCGCAGACGTTTGACTTGCACAGACACTTTCCAGCGATAGGGTCCCAAAACGGTGTCGAACAATTTGTGGGCACTACAAATGATGAGCATCTGATGGAACCAGCGACACGCAACATGACTCACGTCGGAATCGCGTCTGTCCTTCCTGTTGCGGGGGGTTTGGGTTGTCAATGGTCGGCAAAAATTGGGGACAACCATACTAAAATGGAATGAATTAAGGAGCCGGCGGCAGGGGACATTAAATGGCATGACGTACGCAAGTGAAGAACGGGAAATCAGGAAAGCCGCAGTATGATAGGAGATCCTCTTGGTTCTGTGGTATCCCATTGCATATCCGGGTGGATGGATCAACTTCTGGGGAACTGCACTTCAAGGAGCTGATGGATCCAAGCTGAGACACAGGGACAGGGTGTCGGACCCAATCAAGCAGCTGTTCATTTGATACAATCCAGACTATGCGGGTGAGCTCCCGAGCGCGAGAAGGGGAGACAAACGCACCGTTCTGTTGCTCCTGGGCCCAGTCAAGGAATATGTTTATCATGTCAATGGTGGAATTTTGAGCATTAACACCAGGATATGTACGCTAGAGCCAATCCGCCATAAATAGATGCGTAGTTAATTTTAATCACTGACGAACCGATAGATGAATGGGATGAGTATATAAGCCGATAGGTTGTCGATTGCCGTTATAGTGATCATTGAACGTTTTCATCATGTATTCGAGAGTCGCTGTATCATTCGGTCTGTTTGCGCCGTTGGCGTTGTCTCTTGTTACCATTATTAGCTTACCAAACGACACAATCGGAATTTAGAACAACTCACAGCCAGGGATCCATCAAATGTGGCCCGGCGGCACCGGCATTATCGAAGAATGCATACATAGGGATCTCCCAAAGCCCGGGAAGCTTCGGTTCCCCCTGGCACGTCCCTGGGACGGTTAAGCAGTTGTTCGCCATCCCGTTATCCAGGGTGTACGGCCAATAGGCGTCCGTATCCGGGTCCGTGACGGGAACAGCCGCTGTGGCACTCGAATCATACGTGAAACGCGACTTGTACAAAAGTTTCAGCGTGTCGGCCGTGTAGTTGAGGAAGGGGGCCCGGAAACCCTTCATCGCAGTCATAGGGATCCCTGCGAGCGCGTTGAGAGCGATAAGATTCCCGTTGATCTCTTCGGCGGGGGCGAGCCGACATGATTCATGCTATTAATGCGCGTGAGGTTAATATGTCACGAACATCAAAAAATGCACGCGTACGTGTGATCCGCAATTTCATTTCCAGCGACGTACCAATCTATGTAAATAACACGAAATTAGGTGCGCAGAGGACGATTACGAGGCCACCTACCTGTGACGAGTGTGTAATTTGTGTAGCTGAGGGATGTAAAATAGGTCATCTTGGGCTGGCACCCGTTGGGGTTTTTCCGTTGAGCGAGAAATTGGTTAATTGCATCTAGGGTGTATGACTGAACAGCATCGTCCGCGGTGAATACGATAAATTGTGGCACGTCCTCCTGCGTTGCACAAATGTCAGCAAGATATATGCGGGAATATTGGCGCGTAACGACGAAACGGTCGGGGTAGTTCGAATCAGAATCCTGCTCGGCTGAATATTTGTGAAGCAAGGGGGGTAGTACTCACGGGCTTCAGACCTCCTGGCGGGTTTGTACTCGCGCAATTACAATTCGGTAGTTGGCACCTCGCCGGGTCGCACGAGTATCCAGCAGCCTGGGGGCTGCTGATAGCCCCAGAGATCCCTCCGTCCTGAGCAAAAACCAAGAGCGGTCCGAGGGCGAGCAGCGCGTAGTATGTCAATCCCAGCATCATCCCAGTAGTAGACGGAAGTTGCTCGTTTGGACGAAACGCCAACCGGTGAAGAACCAAGAATGAAGAAAAGAGAAACCGGGGGGCCTTGAAATGTGGGAGAACTAAATTGGAGTCTAAGTAGTGAGGAGGGTCTTCATAAATTAATTGCCGACGCATTAGGTCAGCTCATTGAGGCTGGTCTTCTGGCGTCGATTGCATCGCCAAGCCCGAGGCCGACCGACCATTACATGCGTATACGTATGTCAGTAATGGGTCGCGCTGCAGCTGGCGTTTTCGTCTATATCAAATTCCTTGATGCTGGCGAGCCAAAAGACTAAACGGCTATCATTGAATTGATCATCCCTGACAAGCATTGCAATTTCAACTTGCGGTTGAAGATCTTGCTTGTTATTGTATCTCTTCCAGGTCATTGACTTTTCGGCAGCCTGATCAGCCACAAAATGCGGATCAAGTGAAATGAAATATTTCAAAGCGTCGGGCGTTTGTGCCCCGCCCACTAAAGACACTGCGATTATTATGTAGGGTAGGAAAGGTGGTATAAATATCATAATGACCTTGTGAAAAGCGTATTGATGATCATAACCCACCCCCAGCCTCCAATGCACAATTCCAATCTAAGCCCCATCCAATTCAGGGAGATGCACCGCCCCCAGCCACGCTAGCACAATCTCTACTCGCGGACCATGCAGGGGGATGTTAATCGGCACCGCTTTCTTCTTGTTCCCGGGCACCGAGACCTTGTCCGCGGCCGCCTTCTCCGCTCTCTCCCGCTGGCGATTCGCAACAGGCGATAGCAGCATGCGTGCACAATCCAATGCCTCTACTGCATTAGCCCGTACGCCACCCGCACTCGGTGGCGGCGTGCCATGATCGGGGCCGTATGACGGCACAGAGGAGACAGAAGCCCACGAGTTACTGCTGAGGCTGTTCATGCGAGGCGTCGAGGATGACGACGACGCCTGCGTGTCGTACCCTTCCCCAGGATAATGGTCGGGAAGAGTGGGTGTGGGCGAGGTACAGCGGGGGGCCTCGATGGCGAGTCGACCCTTGCCGCGTGGAGCGGAAAGCGAGTGAGGTTGAACCCCGTTGCGCCATCCGGCCGCGAGACGTTCTAAGATCTCGATGAACTCGGCCTGTCCCATGGAGCGCGGAGGGAGGAAGACAGGGTACCCCTCTAGCCCGTCAACTAGGGACGCGGTGCGTACAAAGGTGGGAAGGATGGACATGAAGTCCGCGAGCATGAGATAGCAGATGAGCACGCTGAAGTGTGACTCCACAAGGAGGGGATGATATGTCGTGAACATGGACGGAGCGTCCATCCGGGGCGGTGGTGCGCTCGCGTGGTTCCCAGGTCGCATTGATTCAGAAAGGAGGAACGCGTGTTCAGTACGCTGTGCGATATCCCCACCTGAGGTGTTGTTGGCTGATTCAAGCGTATCAAAGTGCGCAAGGAACCGCTCATGGTCGCGCAAGCTTTTCTTCAGCAGGGCAGTTATTTGTTCCCGGAACCTCGTCTCGCCCAACGCCTCCCGATACGCCATGAGCTTTGGCCCATCAGCCTTGCCCAGCGGCCCCTCAGGGTTCCCCATCTCCACTCCGCCGAATTTTCCATTCTCGATGTAGCACAGGCGCAACTCGGCACCGTCCACGATGGAACCTTGCGAATCCCCTCGAGCTTCAGTACGGATGTTTCAATCATGAACACGGCCTGCTGCAGGTAAGCTGCACCCCTCAGAAACAATAGCTGCGGTTCAATCGGCTCGGGCGCATTTGGTAGGACGGAAGGGTGCAGGACGGGGGGACCACCGTCGGGTGCGTCGCCACCATTCTCCGAACCCATGACACTGGTGCCATCCGGGGGCGCCTGGCCATTGGTATGTTTGTGGGCGTTCGCCTTCCGCTTCTTTCCACCGCGCCCATTGCGTAAATCTCCCTGTCCGTTGGTTCTGTGTGCCATCTTCGCTTTTCGGGCAGCCCTCGCTTCTTTAAGAGCATATGTAAAATCTTTCGTAGCTTGTGGATATTCGTCCCGGAAACAGTGTACAATGCCACGCGTGCGGTAAAATTCGAGTCGTTGGGGCTGAGCCGCGATCAGCTCGTCTAATATTTTCGTCGTTGTCGATTCGGCCAATTGCCTGGATATCCGTTACTATAGCGTCTATAAAGGAAAGAGACGCAACAAACCGTGAAGGGATCTTTTCATGGAAGAAATGTACATATTTTGCGTCGATATCGTTTGGTTCTGCTCATCCTCGTCAGTAAAACCTCTCAACTCAATCAAGCACCCGCACCGTTCTTTAAAACCCTCTCTGCTACATCATCAAATACACTCCCTCCTTGCATAACCATCACACTCGATGCAATCTCATCCGTCTTGTATGCCTGAGCGAGCTTCTGTACCGCGAGCGCCCGTAATCGGTGCACCCTCATCGCCGACATCGCAACATTTCGCCCCCCTCCCGCCGGATTCCCGAGCAAGTTGATACCTAGAGACTGTGCAGTAGCCCACGGACTATTATTCGTATTGGGTCCGCCGCGAATCGAGCCGAGCTCAGCCGCCGATAAGCCGGAGGACGCACGCACGGAGAGCTCAGCAGCCTCGTCGATGAGCCGGCGGATGGATGTGACCTGCGGAACACACCCGGATCAATGGGAGGCGGGGTGGCTTTCCCGGGTTTTGGGGTGGGAAATGAGGGCGGCGGGGGCAAAGATGAGAACGTATTGCGGGGGGACTCGGGCGGAGAATAGTCCCCCAATGTCAAATATCCCCGGTCGCGCTGTTTGCTGGCGGCAGTAGTTATAGGTGGGGGCAAGAAGCGCGTCTCCGGGGCTGTTAATGTGGCCGGGTCTAAATTCAAAACAAGAAGAGACTCGAGGAGCTCGAGTGGAAGTTGGAGCCAAGGACCCTGCGTGAGGTTAAGTATTTTCACGACATCTCGGACAATTCAAGCCAGACAAACATGATAGGAGCTGATATAGCGCCAGTGTTTATTTCTGCTGATGCATAAGACGGGGGGACGCCCATCCGGGTCTGGGACCTCAGGAGCTTTGGACTTCAGTGCGGCTTCTTTTGCTTTTGCCGACTTTTTCGGTTTTCTCTTTTTCTTCTTTTTTTGGATATCTCCCTGGACTCTGTCTCGTGTTCCGTGCTCAGCGTAGGAGAAGCATCTCCAGATGGACTTGAGGACTCGGTGGGTGTCAAGATTTCGGATGAGCTGATTTCGAGGTTGTCGACCGCCGGCATGGATGCAAGACTGTGAGAGGGAGGCATAAGAGGAGCCAAGAGCATTACTGAGTGTGCTGGAGTACTTGAAGGGGAACCGACGATGACAAAATATAACTGCTCAATCGGACGTTCGCAAATTTTGGTGTGGTTTTCTCACGAGCCCAAGCAACACTTTCATTGTCATAGTCCACCCCATACCACCGCACATACCCTGTGGCAAATAGTGTTTGGGCAATCCCAGCTCAACTTACTACAATTCAACATCGGTCGCCGGCAGCACCTGGTCATCTAATATTAATAATACATGTCAGTTCATGTCACCATTCAGCCAAAGTCATTAGGTCTGCGTTCTCCCCAGGCCCTGTCATCCCCATGTGGGGTGGTTTTGTCTCGTGGCTCTCTCTTGACGTTGCTGAACCACTTCCGTCATGCCCTGCGCCAATCCGCCTACCACCGACATCCATCACATGTTGTTACATTCGTGGAAACCTGTGTATCCCTAAACGCGGCTTGCTTTGTCTCCGGGTTTTGTCTGCAAATGCGCTGAGCACAGCATTGGCTCGGCCCCGTCTCGGTGTGATTGAACCCAATGGTATCAATCACGCATCACGGGTCACCTGTTGCCGGGGCCCGCCTCATCCATATCTCCCAATGATAGTCTGTATGGGCCCATCCGAATCATGCGTATACCAACGACAGATCACCAGCTATCATGATCAGCCGATTGGTTCTATTGAGATGGGATCGTTGTGTTTGCCATTGGTGTTTTACTTGGCTGCTACCAAGTATATCTCGTTATGGTGGTGCACGACAACACAATAACAAGTGCTCGTCCGCGATCTCTTCACTTTTTCCACTAACCCCATCAATCGCGCCCTCGCACGGGACGATCCCCTGTATCCATGTGGACCTCACCCAGGAGCTCTAGCCCAAGGGCCTTTATTGCGTACGCGCTCTCCGACCACCTCATCACCATGATCTGATAGGTTTGATCTGGGGTGGCTACAGTTACGGCCGACTCTGTGCCTCTCTGCACCCGCGTGCTTCTTGGATCCCTTGTCCAGCTGCCGCGGCTTGGTCCATAGCAGCATGATACAAGAAAAATATATCCAGGAGACGCAGACGGGAAGTTGCGACTTCGGCATTCACCCTCGAATCATGGACAATGGTACACCATCGCTATTACCAAGACGGTCAGAGCTTCCGAACCTTGGGAAGCCCCGCAGGTGTTCTATTCCATTCTCACACCCACTGATAACTTACTGCTTCAAGTTATGTCTTCCATCGCAGATAAAAATGCGGCCTGATACGAACAAGTAACCAGTGCCTCCACTTTTCTATACTTATTATTATCCCATCGAAGTTTGCACGAATCGAGGGCGTGGATTCGGGGTAGAAGCGCTGTCTTCTCTTAGATATGTTGGAGAAATATAACTGCGGTGATTACCATAAACCTTGGATGTGCGCTTATCGTGGAGCCCCTGGTAGGTGCTCCATTTTCTCTAGACCGAATCAAGAATGTTATTTGGAGCGTCTCAGCTCAGTACAGGACGATCTCTACATCCCCCCCGACGCTGACGACACTTGTAGTTGGAAGTGGAGAGATGAGGGTATTCTAACCTAAGCTTGACAGCGCTGTCCCGAAGCCCCAATCGATAGGACGTTCGTCATTTGAACGAAACTCATGATTGGCGCATACCGCTGCTGTATCGATATGGTACACACTCCATTTACTCTAGATCGAATCGAGAATGGTATTTGGAGCGTCTCAGCTTGAACATGAGCGTGGAGCATCCCAGACATCTACCCTTCCCACCCCGACGCTGAGGAAACTCATGGATTGGGGCCCTCGTTCTTTGAATCTTGTTGGAAACCCACTTGGATATGGGAATAGAGAGGCGAGCCCATTCTAGCTCAAATATGACAGCGCGTTCCGAAGCCCAGTCGATAAGACGTTCGCCACCCGGACGAAACCTATGATTGGTACACACCATCGCCGTATCGCCTTACCAAATGCGTATCCCCTTATCATGCAGCGCCACCCATCGTCGCACCAGGGCCACACCGGGTGAAGTCGAAGCAATTTTCGTCCTGCCGCCCTACAGAAGGCGCAACCCCACATATCTCCAAAATTTTACACAACCAAGCATTAAATTTCGGCCGGATTACCTCTGCGTAGATGTACTAGGCCGCTGTGAGCAGTACCCGCACTTCACACGATGTGGAAAAAACGAGCTTCATCTTATCAGATCCAGAGTCTGATATCGGGACTTAATCCTTCTTCCATCGGGCGCATGCCTACTTGGAATTTTCCGTCTCTTTTTACCTATGCCCAGTGCCTACTCGTGGATATAGAGTTGATGGCCGTTGCCCGACGTCCACCATGGAGCCGAAGCGAACGCGTTACGCCAATTACACCCGAATCCACATCTTGCTCTGAGTGTCCACTTCTATAGGGTATCACAATCAACCACCCTAAAGTTATTGCTCCCCAATCCTACCATCCCACGCCCGCGCCCAGGCTCTTGGCGCCACACGCGAACAACCGTGGACATGCCCATACATGGCACATCAGCGGCCCTTGTCCTCCCAATCCAGCCCTTAGCACGTCAAATCTACTTATAACCCGCATGGAGGTAAGTATGTGTCAATTCTATTCCAATACCGAGCCGTCGTATACCGCGCAATCACCCCCAGGTTCGGCCTTGGCTGCGACGCACAGTTCCCTTCAAGTACTGCGAGGGTTAACTCCAGCGTCAATTTTCCGACCCAGATATGCTTCGCCACCATGAGGCCTTCTCTCTGTACCTCTTCTGATATTTGGATGGAAGAATCGCAGGGCTCACAAACTCACCCCGCCGCCTCGCTCATCCGGTCCGTACTAGCGGTCGGAATGGCCCGAGTCTGTGGTTTGGAAGGGGTCATGGCGTCATCCGACGCCCTGCATGTCACAGAATACTGAATAGACTCGTACCGAATACGCCGTAGCACTGGGAGCTTGCAAGAATAGTGTCCGTCCCGTACCCCCCACAAAACAGCCCCGGACCAGATATATGGCGCAGGGTCGGAGTCTCCTCAACAAGATGCCTCTGCGGTTGGCCTCCGGGGTTTGTTTCCGGTGCATTGGAAGCCGATCGGTGCTAATCATCTGTTCATTTCACAGCTGCGTGTATATCAGATTTCATGTAAATCAGTCGATTTGCTAAAAGATCCCATCATCGAAAGCCACCCTTGATATAAGCGGGGTATCCAAAAAAAGTATGCTCGGGGGAATCTGTGACATATAATCCGGGGCATGACTCGCCAGACAGACAAGTAGGCCGAGAGGAGCAGACATGGGTTCCATCGCGGGCGAGGGCTCGTAGGGGCAATCCGTGGGCTGTTTGCCAGGATATGGAATTGGAGCCTTAATTTGGACGTCTGGGCGGGGATATCAAAGACGAAGTATGCGGAGCGCCCTCGGCTAGACGGGATGTGAGGTAGGAGATCTTGAGTCAATTTATTCGGTGGTGTAACGGCACAGTGGAAAATATCGGAGGTAACATGTGCCTGACAGGGATGTCTTGGGCGGGCGGAAATTGTGGGAGGATCTTGGGTTATTAATTTCTCTGGTGTTACAATGGCATGGTAGAGAGTGTCGGGGGCGAAATATTGGGAAGCACCCCCAATGTTCATACTTACATATAAAAGTCTAGGGTATAGCTGGGAGTCTTGGGTTTAATATGCCTCGTGGTGCAACGAGGCCACAGCCGCGAGGAATTTGGATGGTAAACACACCTCCAGGCCGCGAGATAGGTCCTCGCATGAATGTATTGAGTAGTTGAGCTGAAAGCATACAATGTTAACACCATCATAAGTCGTCTAAATATTAGCTTACAACGGTGGGGGATAAATGCGTAGGTGCAGGTTCCAGGGGGGAATCTCACACCGCCTGCCATGTCAGCCACGTTGAGGACATGATCTAGGTCTAAGGACTGGCCTCAAAAACGGTGAGGAGGCATTTTCTGGCAATAAAAGACAGGGGGATGGTAAGAGGAGGAAGAAAGTCCAGGATACCAAACCAAAACAATATTGAGGACCAATAGTACAACTGTCGTGCTACCGGTTCAATATTCAATATTGGGGCTTTGGCCACAACAGCGGGCGGCGCCCGAAATGGCAACATCCTTGACTTTTTCAGCGAAACTTACCGACTTGTTTGGGATTATTTTCATGACCCAGTATGGGAATATGCGCTTGGACCACTTGGGCATGAATTGTTCTATTTCGCATACTTATTTCTTATCGAGCTGTTTGGATTTTATCGCAAGACTCTGGGCTGGCATGGAAAACATGGACAGTTAGAAGGCTTTGAATAGATATTGGCGCGACGACCCCAGTGTTAAGAATGGGGAGACAGAGATTTGGGAGGCAGAGGTTATGGAGAGGTTCGTCCCCTACTTGCTCATGTGCGTATAACCAAGAGACCCCAGAAGAACCCCCTACGCCTATGACACTGACGAAGGAGATGGTTTATGAATAGGGGGATGCTAGCAAGTTGGCATGGGGAACATTTCAAGCTCTCGCCGAGGTCACCAGGTCGCTCACATTCATAGTTGGCGATAGCACCCTTGCCATCAGTTTGATTGTTGGGTGGCCCGGGGATTCCATATAGAATGTAGGGCGAATCTGCGAACCCAAGTTTAGGCTCCAATCACCTGCCGTCACCTTTCTCAATCTGATCTGGTGAATCATTAAAGATGGTCACCAAATGTTGGGCATGTATGTTGGAAAAGATAAGGCCGTCAAATCAGAGTCTTGTCACGCAGTCAGGGATTCTATGTAGAGTGGGGCAGGTCTATCGTTGAGCCCTCCAACACCTGCTGCCGCCTTCTAATCTGATCTGACATCCTGCACCAAAAGATTTGGTTACCAAACGTCTCCATTGGCTTCAAGTAACAGATATCGCTTCGTTGATACATCCATTTGACTGAACAACAGAAGTGACAATAGAACCGCAATTGTGAACATTTTCGAGCGGATATTAATAGCTTGCCAATAATAACTCGAAACTCAACGCCGAGGGCTTTCCATTCTCCTGACATACAATGTTATTCCCGAAAAATTTCACCATTGTATGAGAGGACGATCAGACATACCATCCGGGGCCGCGGTTGATGGACAGGGAACCCTAGCGAGACACAAGCAAGATACACCCCAGATCACTGGAATCAGATTGCGGCGATGGGGGGGCAAACGTGTGCCAACAATAACCCAATCGTGGTCGCACGGTGTGATTAAGGTTGAGTGGGGCACTGCGTCTGGGAAGTGAAGCTACTGTGGCGGTTACGGGTTTTCGCACTGGTTGTGGGGCGTGGACACATTGCTGTGTGTGGTAGCGGGTGATTGCGGATGGCGTGGCAGCTACAGGCGGGCTGCATCATATCTATTCCACTGCGACAATAATGGCACCACTGGTAGCGTCAATTCGATTCCAGCACCCAGACCCGCTACCATTCCAGGGTTCTCCCTGTTTCCGACTTCTAAGCGGCTGAGAGCAAATGGGGCTCGCCTCCTCGGTGTCAGGCTGAACGATATCCGCAGATACCCACCAGCCAATTATGCGAAATGCGATCACCGTACTTATCTAGCCTACGGCTAGATTTAATACCGCCCTAAATGGACGCAGGCCCCAGATCCCGCACGATAGGGGTGCCGCAGACGCCGGGGCGCACGGATGTGGTTTCGAGGGGATAAACAAAACTACGGCAAGTGTGTAGAGGCTTATACTGGCAGCTGGGGTTTGAGCCTGTCGCATCAGTAAGGGTGGCGCGTTGCATGTGTGTGGGTAGACATTTGGACCATGGGTCTGGTATTTCCCGCCTGGCGTGCGAGCATTGATGACGGTGCCTATAACACCATGGGTGCACAGGGCTGCAGCGGACAAGGACACACGACTACCATGATCTTCACCATTCGACTTCACCTCGAAGCTGGGCGGGGCCCGCGTCCACTCGGCAATTTACGCAGCACAGAATTCAGCGATCCATGATTCCATCATCAGTACCACACATCACATCATCCAAACACAGTCGAAGCACGAAGCCTACTCAATTGCAGAAGCCCCCGATAACAACCACTCACATTCGTTCGTATTCATTCCCTGGCATATTCCCACCCATGTCGAGCGAATGGGCCTTCGAACTCGAACTCGAACCCGAAGCCAGCGAGAAATGGGGTGCTGCTCGCTGCCATCAGCACCCCCGTTCTGTGTCCAAATCCGATCACGCAGATGCGATATGCTGAGTGTAGGTGTCGTGAATCAATACATCTCCTTGCAGCGACGCGGCGTCATGATTCGGTAGGCTATACAACAGGCCGAAGCAAGCGCACCACCCCGATCCCAGCCCTTATCGATAGGAAGCGCGAAGAGTGTAGCTTGCTGAGCGCTGATCACTCATCGAACATCATGAGCTAGCTGGTCGAATGACGACACTGTCATCTCAACCCACTTATCCCCGGCCTTCCCTTCGCAGGTCCCACGTCCAGCGCCTTCGGCAATTCATTCACGAGCATCTATTGGGGTGGTCAGTATTCCTGCCACTCGTCCTCCTATCTACAGCCCGATATGTCCCGCGCTGCTGGCGCCCCAAACACCGCAAACCCCTGAGTACCGCTACCCCAGCCAATCCGCTACCCCAGATTTTATTCCGGCAAGCTGTATTCGGCGTTTGCAAAAATTGGGAAGGGGCCCTGTGAACACGGCAGCGTTGAAGTAATTCCACCGCTCGTGCTTCCTTTACCTCGGGCGCGGCCCCCTCCGGCCTGTAACCCACGGGCGCTCAACGGTTGGATGCTAGACGCCTACCACCGATTCGTCGAAATCTTCCGCCAGCATGGGCGGGCGCGCCTCTCTGGTCACGACACAATTTAAACCTGTGGGATATTTATCACGTTTCGTCGGTGCAGCCTCCCAGCCAGAAAATACACAAACCGCCCGGCGCTACCCTGCTCTGGGCAACCACCTCCAATAATTGAGTAGCAACTGCTGACCGGTTGAGCTTAAACGTTTACATATTCGAGCACTGACCGAACAAAAGGTACGATCACATCATTCCCGCATCGTGCTCTGAGTCATGGCGACCGCACCAGGGTGGGCGGGCCCATCTGGTCCCTTGCTACTGGCATGACGCTACTATTGCGTCAATCTACACACCACGACCCATTGTCCACCCAAACCCAGTCAACCACCCTTAATAATTGAGTAGCCATCGAACCGTCAAAGCTCGAACTGTGAATGTTTGAACACCGAGCCACCAACCAGACAGAACCCACGATTAGATCGCTATCGCACCGTGCTCACGGGTCATGACGGCGGGCGGGTCCACTTGGTCCCCAGCTACAGCATGACGCTGCTATGGCGTCAATTTACACGCTGTGACTTGTTGTTCGCCGCCCGAACCCGGGTGTATCCCACATACCCCAGCCAATGCTACAAAAACAGTGTACCCCAGCATGATCAAAATCCCAATCCACCATAATTTCAGCCCATCGCTGCACCTCGCCATCGCAGTCGCATCCCCACCCCTCATGCCGAGCAAGATCACGTAAGCCCCGCCAGGGGAAGCCCGGGCCCGGGCCCAAAACATCCTGCTCCGAATCGCGATCCGGGGTCCAGTGTGAACGCCGGAATGAATTGCCGCTGCCCGCTTGTCATGGTCGAAATTTTCTTGTGGCCACGCACATGGTTGGTTTTCGCCATTTTTCGTCACCCATTTGCAATTCAAATTCATTTACACTCATCCATTTACACTCGCTTGTGTTGGGTTCAGTAACCAGTTTGAAGATTGGACGTGTGACTGTGATGCAATCGTGATTCATGTTCGTGCCAGCCGTGTGTATCAGTTATGCAGAAATATGTTTGCTGCTATGCCGACATACCCAGGCTTACGTGGCCCTGAACGCTTTTTACTCATCCGTTGTGGGTGCTGCGATAAGCGGGTTGACGCATTCCACCCGGCGTGTTGCGCACGCATTTGCGCCAAGTCGCGTATACTCCCCTCCGCATGGCCACAAACCATTTGACCACGCCCATGACGCAATTGGAGGATGCAAAAACAGAAACAGACACAAAAACAACATAGGAACACTGTGACCTGGCCAGCACGACTCAAGAATCGGAGGCTCGGAGAGTCGCCAAAATTAGCCCAATCACTGGCACCTTACCCGCTCGCTCGCTCGGACCGCATTCCACTTGAAGCCAGCCTTTTTTAGGGGTAATCTGATCATGGACGACCAATGCAAGTGACATTCTATCTTGGCCCACCCCATGATATCACAGTGCAGAAGGGGGGAAAGAGGGAATAGACTCGCACCGGATGCCGTTGTTCTGGGCCTTTTGCGCCGTGGTCCTGGGCTGCCAGCTGGTGCCACTGCTAGTCCTGGCGCTAGCGCGAGTGCTGGTGTTCTCGGGTGGTCGGGTCGGGTCGGGTTCGGGCTGCGCTACACGCACGAAACAAACGCAGAATTGCACAACGACAGGTGGACCCACACCTGCTTCGGGAGACAAATACCTCCCGCCCAGGCTCAGGGCCAACGCGACACAAAGCAAACTCTGCCTATCTTCGTGCGAACCTTGCACCTGAGGCGAGCCTGGGAGATAAGCAGGTAGCCTTGCTCGCTGAGCATTAATGTGATGACATACGTGGTACCTGGTACCCGAGCCTGTGGTCATCATGACGCGGGATACGTACATTGTACGTGCGCGCTATCTGCCGGGCGTGCCCTGGGATATACTTGGGTGGAGGCAATATGAAGGACTAGCCTGCGAGGGTGCCTGGGATGTCATGATGCCGTGATGGCGCATTGGGTGGATACCAACCCATACGGCAGCGCCCCGCCCTGAGTGCACTACGCTCGGCGCCGCGTCGAGGTGGCGCAAAGGTGGAGCGCGCGCGTCTGGACTCTCTGGAGGCGACATATTGTGATCAGCACGCCCCTCGAGTAGCACCAGCCCTGGGCCATACATGGCAGCCCAGAATACGCCCTATCGGCGCCCACCCCAAGGCCGCAGGGCTCGCGCGTGTCAAGGCTTATTTCTCGCATCAATCCGGGATTCGGGGTGGTACGGGCGTTGGAGTCGGTCCGCTGTGGGGTACGCTGGGGTAATTACGCCATGATAGAGTCCATGACTTCCCGAAAGCGCCTCACCTTGCCCAGGGTGCCAGAGCACAATACGCCGGGATCAACGCTCCTCGCCACACATCAATGATAATGACTAGCGCGATATCGCTTGTGCCCAGGCCTGCTCGGGATCACGGAGTTGCGCTGCTCAATTGTAACCAACGTGCGGGGATATTTATAGAGAACTATGCTTGTTCATACAAGCGAGCGGTGCGGGTTTTTACATAGTGATAATAAATGGGACCGGCGCGATCCTGGGTGGGATCATTTTGGGGCAGTTACCCTGGCTTGCTTATCGCTATCGGTTGGGAAAGAGAGTCAGGCAAAGAAGCAGGCTTCGGCCGTGGGTGCGATATGGTTCGGCCGTCAGTGTGCAAGTCATAATGAATATGTAATGAGTGAATCACGACAAGGTTATCCCGGGCACAGTCGGGGGCGGGAGATGAGTGTGCCGGAAGCGAGCCGCGGGCTCCGTGCGCCCCGGAGAGCGCGGTTGTCGCGTAGGGGGCGGGGGGTGAATCGCTTGAGAGTGGGACGTGGCGCCATGTGAGATGCCGGTGGATAAGAGAGTGATCGTCAGTATGTGGAGGGACAAGTGGGATGATGGAGCCCAGATTTGGAAGTGGAGGAAGAGGAAGGTCGGTGCCGGGGCTCGCTGTCGTGATGATGGCGTGAGTAGGAGATTTGAGATGGGGATCTGGGACCGGATTTGGACAAGACAAGTGGTGATAAGAGCGATGCCCAACGTGGGAGATAGGACAGGGTCAGATCCGATCGGGGAGTGGAGCGCACACGGCTGGCTCCATGGATATTCTTTTTTTTTTTATGCCCAGACCGAGGAAAGTGATATTTGTTTCGAGACATGAGACGGTTTCCGTAGTTGCCTTTCCCCCCAAATGCCCTACTCTGTACCATCCCCTGCTCCTGCTCCCCTCCCCATACATTCGCACGGTCATCCAGGCCACCGTCGCTCCTACTCTGATGAGCGCGGCCCAGGCGCCTTCGCCCCCCTCGGCCTCCTCCCCCGCCGCACTCGCCCGGCCCCCCCACGAACTGGCCCCATTAAATTCCACTTTCGCAACGACGAATCAGGCCATGACGACGACGACGACGACGACGAAGATGGCTCATCTTCCTCGTCCCACGATGACATCAGCAACATCACGCCCGCCCTCAAGATCAAACCCAACAATTCGTTCAAGCTCTCCCTCAACACAGAGGGCATCTCCCCCCCGCCTCCCTCCTTCCTCAAGCGGGTCCCCTTTCCCCGATCCTCCCCCCGCACATCCCCATCGCCGTCCCCGCTCCCCTCCCCCGTCTACCCGCCCCGCCCCAGCGTCTCCCGCACCTCGTCCACCCCCATCCTCCTCTCCAACGGCAAGCCCCTAAAATCATCCCTAAAATCGTCGTTGTCCTCCCCCCACATCCCCCTCCCAGATTCCCAAAAGACATCCCATCTCCGTGCCCGCTCTGCCCCATCCACCCCCCACATCGACTCCCCTTCCCGCCCCTCCTCCCCCATCACCCCCAAAAATGTCCACTTTGCATCCAAAGAAGACGGTGGCCTCGAGACAGTCCGTCTCTTCAGCCGCTCCGCACGCCCTGCTTCCGTTTCCCGCACCAGCGGTGAAGACACCGAGACAGAAACCGAGACAGAACAGGCTACCACCTCTTCCTACCGCCCCGCCTCCGCCGCCTTCCCCTTCCCGCACATCCCGTCCCCGCTTGCTGCCACCGCCTACGAGCTGCACCCCACCACCACCTCTCCCATCCCTCTCTGCTCCCGCCGCCGCACGCGCACATCCACCTCGAGTCGCTGACATTCTCCTCTACCCCGCCCGCCCTCATCGGCGCCCTTCTCGTACGCAACCTCGCCTACGAGAAACAGGTGGCCGTCCGCTTCACCCTCGACGACTGGCAGACCACCTCCGAGGTCGCCGCCACGCACGCAGCCTCCCTCCCCGGCCTTCCCCCCACCTTCCCTCTCCCCGCGGCAGCCGCGCCTTCGACGACCCTCGGCGATCTCGCCGCGGGCAGCGTGGGATGGGACCGCTTCGTGTTCCGCATACGTTTAGAGGACTACGCCACACGCTTAGACGAACGCACCCTGTGGCTCGTCGCGCGCTACCGCCCCGGCCGCGATGGCGCGGAGTGGTGGGATAACAACACAGGCGCGAATTACCGCGTCGGATTCCGTGTCGGTGGTCCCACTCTACCTGGTACGTCCCGTTCTTCCCTCCGCTTCTGCTGTACTCATTATACTATTGCAGCTTCACCGTCGACGTCCCCCCCGCTATCATCTTCGCCCCCGCTCTCCACGCCTCCCGCACAGCGCTCCATAGCCCCGCGCTCGTACTCGACCTCCTCCATCACCTTTCCCTCCTTCTCCCCCGCCACGCTCGCGCCGGCACACACCACCTCTGCCTCGCCCCCCTCCACCCCTTCGCCCCACTCCCCATCCTCGTCCTCTCCCACCTCGACCCCCACATCTACCGCGCTCCCGACGCCCACCGAGTCCCCCGTACACACGCTGCACACCGCCGCGTACACCGCCGCCGCGGCGCACAGCACGATCTCACGGCTAAAAAAGCTGAACCTGAAGAACTACGCCGCGCCCGCACCCCCTGCTCATATTCTCCCACCCACCAGCACCGCTGGCCCCGCTGCGAGTGCCCAGGCGGGCGTGCGCTGGCCGTGGGGCGCCGCCACCGGGCCCGGCTCCAGCCCTGCGAAGGAAGTAGAGAGCATCCGCATGGGCGGGACGGCTGTGACCGCGGAGGGCGGGGTCGACCCCGAGTCGGTCGTTTACGAGGCGTTCGTGAGGAAGTGGTGTTTCGCGGGGGGCGTGGGCGTGTAGATGTCCTGCTGCTTGCCTTGCCTTGCTTGTTTTTTTGGTCGAGAGGAAAGATGAAAAGAAGAGGTATTTATGATGCTATATGAAATTTTGAATCTGGATCGCCGTCTTTTTTCTGCTTGGTTTTTGTGTACATCTACCGTGGCTCTCCCTCTCTCCTTTTGTCCCCGTCTATCTGTTTATCTCTCCCTCTCCGTTTCTGCCCATTTTTTTTTGCTCACATACTTATCCCTCATGCTCACTCTACCTTTATCCCTCCCACCAAAATCAGCCGCACGGACGGTCAGCAGCCATTTTCTCCATCTTGTCTACTACATCCATAGCTACATCCCATTCCATCCCATTCCATCCCATCCACTGCACCCAGCCGCACCCATATTATACACCACATACACCGTTTCACGTCCAGTTGGTATCGATATACACGGTACACAATACAATGCAATGCAGCACGTTTGTCCGAAGCATGTGTGCGGGCTTGGTGCTTAGTGCTCACCGGCCACCCAGGATCAGCGGGGCCTTTATCCGAGTCGTGTTCGAGTTATTATTAATTATACAAATACCCTCGCTTGAATCTATGTAATTAAGCGCCTCCCCAGCCCCCCCTCACAGCAACAGACGAAACCTGGGGATGGACACCGGGGGTGCAGATCCTGACTCACCCACTCACCGGACCCCAGGGCCTTACGGCACCCCCCCACGGCGACTCTAAACCCAATCACACATCCATCACCACGCTCGCTTCCATCGTACGGCAACACCTGCACATCAGGCGCCCGACGTGCAGCGTGCCCGGCTGCGTGGGACATGGGAACGTTCGGCCGAACGGGGCTGCCCAGATCAGGCCTCCACATCATCCACGCGCCCCGCTCAATAAAGTGCTGTGCATTGTTACACGGTAATAATATGATGGGCACCCCGTTTGGAGCAACTAGCGGTAATTGCAATTGACTGGAGCCACAGGTCCCGGCCCTGGCATCAAGATCCACCCCTGGGGTCGAACCATCAGACGCTGGCGCTCCAGCAGACCCTAGCGACGCCCAGTCGCGACTAGAACTCCCTTCGACGGGGCACAAAGTATGGGTTGTCTTAATTACATGCGCTTCGCGATGCCGTACGGTCGTGACAGCAGCTGTCACGGTAAGATCAGGAGCCTGGGTTCTGGAATCTCGCAGCAGAACGTCTGCTCCGCCTCCACGCGCTTGTTCGGCTGCCTGCGCGTGTGATGTCATATTTGCGTCATTCATGGCGTCGTCTTGACGGGGCCAGTGGGTGGGCTAGCGGGCACTTGGGGAATGTGGGACGGGGGAGGAGGCTGGGGCACGTTCCCCAGGGCTAACGTTGGGGTAATTGGGCTGGCCGTACGCTGGCGCGGATGAGACGAGGGTTTATGTATTACCCTCCCGCTCCAGAAATTAATATTGCCACAACGGAATGATCTGAAGCTCGGTAACCTCTCGTAGCGGCGTAAATAATCCACGCCTATGCTCTCACCCACGTCAAAGTACCGTACCGATCGAACGGCTCATCGGCCCATCGTCCAATCCTCCATCGGCAACGGACGTGAAATAATATGTTCCCAGTGATCTTCTAGCATCTTCCAGCAATCCCGGGTCTCCTGTTGATCGTTGCAGCAGAATGATGTTTGATAAATTAAGCACGATACCAGTATCCAGGCGTTTATCACCACACGGCCCACCGGCCCATCGCCCAGCCCACCAAACGATAGTGAGCGCGAAATAATGCCCCGGCCAATGATCGTATCGCATCACGCCCAGCCGCCGGCGTTACCTAGGCAAATTCATTCTCGCTGTGCAGCAACCAGCACGACCGGCGGCGCACGCACCTACCCCGTGACGCAGCACCTGTTCCGACCACAAGACCCACGGGGAGACAGCAAGTAGATAGCAACAGCAGGGCAACCCGACACCTGCTTATCGCAGCCATCACCAAAGACCCTGGCGCACAGGGAGAATCAAGGCAGCGTATGGTGTTTCTTATGTTTACTGCTTTGGTCTTGCTTCGCGCCAGACCCGAGCCGCGATAACAGATAAATCAACGTCTGGATCGTTGGGAGGGAACCCGGCGCGAATGCGCTGTAGGGTCTGATAACATGGTGTCTTCTGTGTTGCATGTCATGATTCCTCCAGAGCCGGGTGGATCATCTCCATCGTAATCGCAACCACAGCTGCAACAAGAGCTGATTCTATTTGAACTGCAGTTACAATCATGATCACAATCATAACCAGTTGCAACGAGACCCGATTTCATTTGACCCCTCCTACGATCGATCGGCGGGGATGAACATAAACAACAACAGATAATGAACGATGTCGTTCTATTTTTCGTGTTTAAGCAGTTGATCTTGCTTCGCGTCCAACCCGAGCCACGATAACAGATAGATGAACGGCTGGATCGCTGGGAGGAAACCCGGCACAAGTGTGTGAGCGCACTACAGGGTTTGATAACATGTTATCTTCTGCGTTGCATGTCATCCAGAGCCGGGTGGATATCTTCATCCCATCCGCAGTTATAACCATAATCACAATGCAACCAGCCGCAACGAGAGCCCGATTCCATTTGAATCCCCCACAATCGATCGGCGGGAATGAACATGAGCGACATATAATAAATGATGCCGTTCTATTTTTCACGTTCAAGCCAGCCGGGGTGGTACCCAGCCGCCGCTCTTGCTGCTGGGGAAAACCCGGCTTGTCGTCCCGAATCGCGCCTGATTACCGGTGGGCTATCATAGCTGGACACCCGGTATCAGATAAGTACCGACTCCATCTCGCAGACCTGGCAGGTTCATCTTCCTATCGCTCGCCGAACCGGACGAATGTGTGTATATGATGGACACGGTCTTGGATCCTGACTCCTAAGGCTGTGCGCCTTATCAGGCAACCGCAACGGCTGATTGGCACCCGGATGTCTCCCTGGTGGGTGTGTCGCAGGGGTGTTGCGGCATGTGGTGCGTGTACAGACGATGTGGTGGCCCTGGGGCGCCCCGCAAGTGCCTCCAGGCATGCACCAAGCCAAAAAGTCGCAGTATCTCGGGTGGGAATTATGATATTGTGGTGGGAGCGCGATAGGAAGCGGGGCCAAAGGGGCTGGGCAACATCCGGGGAAGAGCACGCAGTCAGTAGATAGGCAGCGGGTAGGACACCTGATGTGCCCATGCGGCGCGTTGAGTGGACGTGATAGGTGGCTAGTGTGTATCAGCTAGGGAGGATGCGCCCGTATACAGCTTGCCCTCGGGGCGCGAGTCTATCTTGGTAGGGGCGTGGCATACCCACTGACACGAAGTGGGAGCGAAGAGAAGAAAGGGCTGTTTGCGTCGGACGTAGTTCCCATTCCACGCTTATTGAGCCCCACAATCGGGGTAGAACATTCCATCATTGATTTGCGAGTATATCGTATAATATGGTGATGTCTAGATGGATTTGATCCCGTTTTAGCATTGGGCAACGACTGAGGTTGTTGGTTTGGGCATAGCAACGTTGCACCTTGGTGGGAGATGTAAATCCTGCAAGCGGCCCAAGCAGCCGGAATTCTTCAGTATGGCCTGCGGTCTGATACGCGGACCCTATTTAATTCACCCGTCCTGCATTAGATTTCGACGCTTCGTGTGTATACACAGATATGGTGAGAGGGACATCACTACACGCGGTAGGTCAGTTGCTCACTGTACCTAATGTACGCCACCAAATTTCAAATCCCACCTCGAGAGTTGCCGGTAGAGCTGTGTTCCAAACGCATGGCACACCACCTGACTCGAACAAGCATCAATCACGGTTGAACTCTCAGGGTGTGCTGAGCCTGAATTTTTATCTCCCATCGTTAGGAAGTGTGACTGTAATTCCTGGGATGTATAAAAGAAGCTCGTGCATGAGAGAACGCCCCAGAAATAGCATAGCGAGACGGAAAGTGACTTGTATGTTTTCGAACCTGGGAGAAGCAGTTGTTTCTTTCTTTTTCTCGGCCGGTGGAGGCATGAGGGCGAACTTTGATGCGTGAATGTTTCGTTTATTTGCGTGCGAACAAAGAGATAATACTTCTCCCGTTGCGGTGTTTGAGGATTATGGTGTTTTGGGTTTTAGGTTCCATATTCGGGACCTGAACACGGGTGTGAGGCTGGGAAGGCCCTGACGCGCTGGGTGGTCAAATGACCAAGGGGACAAAGGTACCACAAACGTCGGGATTCCCTATGGGTAAATGTGATTACGCGTCGGTCAGCGTGACCTGTCAAGCAATTTTTAAGCTGGATCTGTACAGAATTGGAAGAAGCCATGAACATTAATAAGGGACTTACCGATCGTATCTCCACCAATCAATATGGATTCCATGTCACTCTGGGAAGCTGAGCTTGAACACTATCCCTTCCCACAAAGTTGGCCAACTGCGAGGGTCGCACAGCATTTCTTTGTGCAGCATTGTGCTGACGGAATCAATTTCGAGGGATTAAGCGATGGAAGGTGTCGAAACAAAGCGTGCTGGGATGGCGCATAAATCTGCCGACTCGGAGGACTCCGTATATGCTTCGCGAACTGTCTCCGATCTCGGGTAATTATTCTGACATAGCTACCGGCGGCGAGAGTGCCCAAAATGGGCCTAACGAACCAACGAAGGAACGAAATGAAGCGATGGAACACCCGAAGCGGGGCCGCCACGTTGGTTATAAATGTGTCTGTAACCAAATGGGATATCACAAAACGAGTAATGTGTGATTATCAGGAGAGAAAATGCATACCGACCACGCCAGCTATGCGTAGGATAATCACTCAGCGCCTGAGTACACAGTGTGGAGGGAGCTGGCGCTGTTGGGCAGGGCCGGGCTGGTGGTCAACTAACGGATATGGCACTGCATTTGACTAGTGGGGTCAAATTTCAAGCCCAAACGGCAATTTTTTTCCTAGATGTCAGATCAAGCAGTGCCCCAGTACGAAAAATCTAGAGCATTGGCCAATCACCTTAAACACTCCCATGCAAGTGGCCCCTTTATAAAAGTCACACGAACTACAAGCATCGATGGAACGTTCGAAAAGACTGAGAAATTAAAGTTGGAGACCAGCTTCTCTGTGCACCAACGTCCGGGAATTAGCCGTAAATACTAGAAGATAGAGACACAATAGGACACAATGCCAGGATGGGAGAGCGTTTGTTTGTTGATGCTGAGGATGTCCTCTATTCCAATTAGGAACAAAGATAGACAAAGCAAGGGTGTTGGGCCGACTCGGATGGTCTGTCCGTTTGATCCATAGACAAACCTAGGTTGCTCAGCCTAGCCCAGCCCCACAACCTCATTTACCACGGTCTTCATGGAAGATGATTATCGCTTTTTTCTGACTCCAAAGGGGTCAAGGTAGAACTAGATCAGCCTTATTTTTTGGGGTTGTGATACCCCCAGGGAGTTTGGTATGCTCGAGGCTTATCATAATGAAACACACCCTGAGGCCTGATGACTTGATTTCATGGGTTGCCTAGCCAGAGTCCAATCAATCATTATAACTTGAGCAGCCTACGTCTTCTCCCAGGCCCTTCGGTGCGGGTCCCAGTATGGGTAGGTTCGCCTGGGTTCGTTTCTCATGTATCTTCACTTATACCCCATCAGGCCATCTCTTGCTGCATAGATAGACAAAGACAATGGAAACATGCCACGATAGGTCACCATGCCTCCAGGGTGATCGATCATTCGCACCAACGACCCCTACCCGACAAATATGTCTGAAATAGGATGGGCTCCCTTGGTCCTGAAGGGATTCCCGGTTACTCCCATAAGTGAAGTGAAATATGGGGGCTTGCTCTTCTAAATGAACAATCCAGGAAGTACGCATGAATAGTCACTCTCACGTCATACACAATCTGATGGATGACGACTTGTAGGGTATCTCGTCCGCCTTCCTCCACTATCAAGGCACGTTTAGCTTACTCCAAGCCCACCTTTGCTAGCCTTTTGGTTCACTCTTGCTATATTTATCGGAAGAACCAGATATCTATGTTCAAGGTTTCCAAGTGACGGAAGCCCCTGAAGGCGCAGATCACTTCGACAAGGATACACTATTCTCCCACCCGTATCCTGGACGTGAGTTATCGAAGGACGCTATGCACTGCGTTATTTTAAGGGTGTGTTATCAAGCCTCGGCCAGTTCCATCGATTTTCGGACTTTCGCGCTTCATATACTCACGGTTCATGCCCCAACTGCTTGTATTTCCACTGTCAATCAGTTCCATATTCACAAGCCCCAGCATCCATAAGGTCACATCCTCATCAAGACGGTTTTACATAGTATGTACGTTTCTACACGCACTCAGGGAATGTGGCTTATCTTTATAAATGCACCAATGCAGGTCGTACGTCATCAAATATTCGCGAAGGAGACCCTCCAGAAGCGATAGCCTGGAGAGGGTTTTTTGGTCCTGATGAAAGACAGCTTCTCTGTTGATTGGAACGAAGATTCGGACGCCAATAAGATATTTGATTTTCGTCTCCAAACGACTAGGTAGTGTCAATCGCGCCAAAGTGGTAATATTCTCTCATCCGTACTCTCGACGTGGGTTATCGAAGAGTCGATAGATGTGACGACACTTCCTGATTATGTCTCGGCCGGTCCCATCCATATCCAACATTCAAATATGTGCTTCGTGTGTTCGATGCCCTGGACCTCATGGCCGAGTCTTTATATCCGCTGATAACTCAGTATTTGTAAGTGCTGTATGGAACAACATATCTATTACTAGAACCCTCTGATATGCTTCACACCATAGGACAGTCTCCACAAGGTTGAGTTTTTCCTTGATACGTGGCGCGTCCAGGCCAGATTACAAGGTGGATATAGTCGTGAGGAACCTCCACCTCATACAGATGATTTCGGAGGTGAAAATTAGTAGTATCTCCAATGCTTCAACTGGGAGGCTTATGTACAGAAATTACCCAAACATCGCTATTATCACCGAGGGGGGAAACACTGTGGTCCAACCACAGATTTGACCCTTCGGCATCTCTATCACCTGCCCCGCCCCATTTCAAAGCCTTAATTGGGTGTTTTACTGCCCCTGCCAATATACCTTTGACTACCCGCCGCCGCGCGGACCACTACGGCTTACAGGCCTACAGACCTACAAACTGTATATAGAGCTATGTAAATCTTTGAACCTACATAGCCGCTTACGTATTGATAGACTTTCTATTCTTACAAAAGTGCACTTTCAGATGCACACTAGGGCAGTTGCACGTTTGCCTCTTCCGCCTTGGCATACTTCCCTCATCTGCTGCGTCTTGCTGACAATGGGAGTCCAGGGGGACACATAGAAATCCAAGCAAGGTCTCGGCAGCTAGAATCCTGGGTAGTCCGAGCGGTAACCAAGCAGCTCCAAATAGTTTGACGTGCTCTTGCCCGAAATGTCAAATGTGTTGCCATCTTGGGCTACGAACGCCATTCACGTTTCGAAGCTATAAAGCACTCCATATTCTTTCCTGGTTTACTATATCCCTGCTTTTATTCCTTCCTCCGTGCCAGCAATTTAATGGCCTCTTTAACTCTCTCCCCGCTCTGCCCCTCGTCGGCAGATTCCCTCACTCCGTCGGGTTTTTGACGGGGTTTCCAGTATTTCTTGTAAGTACATCAGGGTGATTTGAAGATGTATCGAAAGACCACAATCCAAACCCAGGAATACCTCGCCAATCATATATACGCTGTCTTATCACCCGCTATTGTCCTGGTCTAGGTGCGACCGGCACCACGCTACATAATGTCAGCCACTTTGTTCATAACTGAATGCAGACAATGAACAATAACTTTTGGAATTTATTTCTGTCAACGTATCCTCCCGACACTCTTGTACGCTAACGTCCAGAAGCCCACGATCACATTAACGATGTGACAAACGAGGACACTCTCGCTCAATATTTTGCCAACAATATCTTCTATCACTTCACTACCAGACAACCTAAATAACCGAAGGCCCAAAAACATGAAATGGTAAAATATCATCCTCCCGGGGCTGGCAGGAGATAACAATGGCGTATATATGAATAGATGCCCTCTCGCGACGCAACGAATGGCCCCGGATATGAGCCCCCGTATGAAACTCCTAAACGTGCAGGTGTGTTGAAGGTAAACCACCCTGCTCGTAACCGACACGAGAAATAAGGAATATCCCCTGAAGTCCATGATTTGAACCACTTGTAATCACATTAACACATTACTCGCCAGCCCAACTTTGGCCCCAACCTAACGAGGGCACTCCTGCTAGGCGCACATGCCTATGGTGTCCTCCATAAGTTGAAATAATCCCTCCATATCCTCTACTGCACCACCGCCCCTAGAGAAATTAGACAATCCCCCGCTGTCTTGCATCTACCTCCCATACAAAGACACTCTCGCTTGGATCCACCGCTGGTACCTTCCGCTCTGCCATAACGCCTCCGGATAATTGGACAACCTAGGACCCGCCCATTCCTGGTTTGTATCATAGCTATAGCATAGTAGCACCACCCGATACAACGAAATCACTTTAGATCCCGATTCCATCCTTCCGCGGACCAACATATCTTCGCCGCTACGGATCTCTCCCCTAGTAGATTCCTTCCCCGTCACCCTTGCCCCTTCCGTAACTGATCTGTCCAGCGATGCTCTGGATTGTATATTGTCACGGTAAACATACATTGCCCTCCGGGTCTTAGGACCCCCGGGCCGCTCGTAAACGACGCGGGGGGTGAACTTGGAAAATATCTCCCAGAGTCCACGAATTCAACCCCTCCATGAACCAGAATTCGAACCAGCTATAATCACATTAACGCACCACTCGCCAGCTTAACTGGGCCGGCCCAACCTGACATATCTATACCAGGGCACTCTTGTTAGATACGCATGCCTGCCTGCGATATCTTCCCATGACCTCTACCGCCCTTAGACAAATTAAACAATCCCCCATCCTACACCCTCGCATTCCTTCCCCTCCCGCAACTGACCTGTCAAGCGATGTTCAAGATTGTATATCGTAACGATAAACATGCCCCACCTTTCGGGCCTCACGCGCACACTTTTGGTGACAAATGGGTCATTGACGTAGGTCTACTTCCGGCGCGTTAATAACAACAGCCTCCAGAAGCCAACCGTGGTAGGAGTCTCATTGGGGAGACCAAGGCCCCCAATTTCATACTCTACATCCCGCTTGCGAACTGTCAGCATGTCACCCGCAACAGCCCATGTTGAAACACCCCCTACGACCTCGAGATGAATAAGTGGACTTTCCCTAGATTAGTTACGTTACCGGTATGCAACCCCTGGTATGGTCCCCTAAAGCAAACCATACCCTCACTAACCCCCTCCATAATTCATTACAAGAACCCCTGGCCCTTATTCCAAGCATGTTCGATGTGAATGGCCCATTTCTGAACATCAATTGACTTGTACGAATGAAAATGTACAACATCCGATCTGGAGCGGCGACCGTAACACATCCTCACACGCCTCGCTACCCGCAGATCGTCGGGGTTGTGGCCAACAACCCACTCAAGTCAAACTCGGAGGATGCGCAAATGCCATACCAGGAGAACGCATTGATTAGAATAGCTCCGCGTTAAATGATAGGTAGGAGGGAACTGGAACTCCTCGGTTGAACGACGGGTGGAGCAGAAGTGTTGATATTCAATATTAAGGTCAAGGGCTCCCGAAGTCGCGGCTCCCCAACGAAATAGAAAATGATAGGGAGACGGAGACCGTGCCCCATCGAAGGGACGGTAATGATAGTATATAATAGTACATTGTTTGGTATCCGTGGCCCAGGGCGCCAACCGTCAAATATTGGCGGTGACTCTATGTTCGGATAGGAAGCACTCCGGGTCTGAGTCAAACTCCCTTTCTCCGTCTGGCCCAGATTCCCCAAAAATAACATAACGCCAATTAAATTCGTAATATCTTCATCTTCATCGTGATCTGGATGGGAGTATGGGTGAGAATCGGACATGGCAATATTGTCAACAAAGTGCACTGCCTACCATTAGCATTTCTTCATCTAATCGGACTTTGATTGTTGTTCGTGCATGATAGCCGTTGCTTGCGCCCAGCGATCCGACTCTCCTTTCACAGTCGCCTCCCAGTCCCCACTGCGATCCCGATCGCACGGAAGGCACACGCAACGGTTATCACCCAACACCTTCCATGCAAGCGAAGGGCAGGGGGACCCAGCGACGAGGATCAGAAGCACCTCAAGCCGCGGACAAGAATCAAGGATGTCGTGCAGCACCGGTGTCACCGCGCTGAATTTGTCGTTTCCTAGGCGGAATCCCAGATGGGTCAGGTACGGCATGGAGTCAAACCCACTCCACGTCGACCACGCGCTCCAGTGGTCTGTGATTTCGAGATGGGTGACGTGTGAAAAGAGGGGAAGGCGGAAATTGACGCTGGCGCGTGTTGTGCTGTCCATTCTTGTGGCATTTAGGGACAGATGTTGGGGCTGAAGGTCAGTTATGCCTTTCAGGGACAGCGAGTCTACGGGCCAGGACGCCAAGTGGGTGAGTCCTGTACAAACGTGCAAGATGCGCTCAGCGTGGTCGCGCCTGACTAGGCCTGACAAGCAGAGTTTCTTGACGTGGGTAGCACAGAAGGATGGCTTGGCCTCAACGGCGAGGAGGAATTTCTCAGCAGTCTTGGGTTCGTAGAGCGTGACGGAATCGTAAAGCATTGGCTGTATCCTGGGCCTGTTAAGAATGTGCACTAGAAAGAAGGAAATTCAATTTACCAGACCTGCACACGTCGTGCCACGAGGATTAAGCTGGGAATCATGTCGGGGTGTTCGTTCGACACCAATTCAAATATCATTCGTTCAATTTCATAGGGGAGCCGGGCAACCCTTCGCGTAGCTGGAGAAGCGTGTTGATGGAATAAGAAACGGTTCAAGTAGGTGAAAGGCCAAACATTCGGAATGAGGCGCATCGTGAATTACAGTGGGTAGAAACTGGGGATCATGTTGAGGGATGACGATGGCTTTAGATATGTACTTGAAGCTGATGCCATTCAGGGTAAAAGATTGGACAATAACCAGTCATAAACGGACCACGGTACGGAGTGCATACTCAGGGTGGCGATGGATCGGACGGGATGAAGTCTTCCGCCGCACTCGGGCCATACCCGTGGATGTAAAAGGCGGAATACGTTCGTTCATTCTTCATTCCCGTGATCTTAATCGCATCCGCGACAAGGCATTCAAATATGAAACTACATATTGCTCAAGACAATTAGAACAATGCAGAGCGGTATTGTGAATATTAGCCCACCTGGAGGCATGGAAGTGACCACCCTAGCATTGCAGGTTCCCCTGGGATCAAGAAAACACCGCTTTCAGCAAGTTCCCATCCTGTCCACGATGTTGAAGGGGTGAAGAGGTGAGCGACAGAGGCCCGAAAACATTTGTTGGGAGATGGGAGATAACCAGTAAGTATGTTATTGTTTATACATTCATTCCGGGTATACGCGCGAACAAACTTGGAACTACATAGGTGAATGTCCTGGAGTGACATGCCTTCACTTGCCACCCACTGTGGCTGTCATCAAGTTATAACAAGATTCATTGCGCTAGTCAGCATTAAGTATGAGGCCAGACCGACGATCCAGCTGGGCAAGCCACAGGCACCTGCAAGGTTATTGTACAGCAGATAGTTGAGCGCTTCTCCAAAGTACATTCCGGTCGGCACCGGCACATTAAAATAACATTCAGGTTGACGGTGGATTCTGCAAGGATGTTATATTGCCCAAATTGCCCCCACCTCCCAATGTGCCATCTGAATGACAACAAGGAAGATGGTAAAGAACTCGTCTTTGTTTTTATTTGATGAGTACAGATGAAGGAACATATAGGCGGGGCTGTCTATCCTTCTTCTGGCTTCTATATATAAAAAACTGCGAAAGCATTAGCTGTGTAGAGATTTAATGAAATGGATACCATACTGAGAGACAATGATTTATGCTGTCGGGTACAGTTCTTCCTTGGTGCTTATCCCTGTGTCATAAAAAAATAAAATAAGAATCAGTTGGTATGCTCTGCTTGCCCTGTTGCAAAAACGCACCAAGTTCTTCCCGCACACCCTTGAGCTCCTCTAGATATGCCTGGTATTGTTGCTTGTTCTCCACTTTTTCCCGAATACCCTCAAATACGCGAACGGCAGTCGAGTAGTCGTTGACACGCCGGGCTGCCCTCAAAGCGGCCTCAACAACGGCAGTCGAGGGGACGAGATCATGCGCAAAGCAATTGTTCAGCCCGCGCTGGACTTCAAATAGATCCTCCGCATTCTTGAAAAAGTCGACATATCGTTCCGAAAAGGATTCAAATGTCTCTTGAGCATGCGAACTGGACGGGCGGGTAAGGAGTGGAGAAAAACGGGGTGCCCGTGTAGCCAAGGAAGGACGGGCAGCAGTGCGAAGAACTGTAGACAACAATTGGCTGCGCATGGTGTTGCTGATCTGTTGGTGGTAGGAGAAACGGTGAAGTGTTTGTCGGAAGGTCGGGTACGTCCGGACAAGGCAAACCCAAACACATGCAACGTTCGTTGTTTGGGGGTGGCAAGCCTGGGCGGCCTGGACCCTACAAAAACGTTCAACACCCGTCCAACGCCCACTCCGATTGCCACCATATATGTTTAAATTGCGTCCTGAAGGCTGAGCGCTGAGCGCGCTAGTTTTCTGGAATTTAGAACAGGTTTTCTCCCCCAGCATTAGCATCAGCCAAGCACAAAGTGCCCCAGAGTCCAAATAAAGAAGGATATTCTGAGCCATCACACAGGGGAACTATATTACAATGCTAACCAGTGTCTTTGGGATCATTTGCATAGCGGTTTGCCTTGACGCCTAGGTCAGCTCGGTGATTTGCCGCATTTGGACCACGGCCGTTGTATTCGTGCGACGTGCGGCTGATGCGTACACAAACACAGCCCCTGCCACCACAGCCAAAATACTCGGCCCTCCCACGCTGACAGAACGAGGTTGATCGGGCGTCTCACTTCCTATGTTGCCTTGTACTCTAAGTCCGTACCTCCTGATCACTTCCAGGGACTAGACACGCTTGCTGCTGCTACTGGGTCCTGGGGGGGTGCAGGTAAATGGGCCCCGGCCCCGGCTTCCTGACGAACCGTTGACTCGGTGGATTGAAGCACCGAGACGAGTATTTATCCAGGATGAACCGCAAAGGATAATCACACAAATGCCCAACAAAACAGTAGCATTCTCAAATACACCAACTGATTCCTTCGCCCCCCCCCCCAGAACAAGAATATCCTGGCTCTTGTCACATATAAAAACATATCTCCACCAACCCCTGCTATATTGTGCTATTCACCCTCCGAAACCAAGCTCCAACTAGCAATGCAGCATGTGTCCACGCTAGGCCATGAGGGCTACTCGGACGGACTTAAATAGTCGGCCCTTGTTCTCTTGGGCACAGCGCGATTAAATTTAGCGTGATCGCTTTCCCGGGGCGAACAATATGCCTACTATTCGGGACAATAGACATGTACATCCCAGCGCCCATTAATCATTTGTGATCGTCGTCATACATCTCTAATTGCACCGCCCTTTGCTCTACGTCATTTTGCATGCACCGGATCACTCAGCCTGAGGCACACAGAATTCTCCATGTTATGACGAAAGGGGCTCTATTCTAGGACCACCGGAATGTCGTCAGAGTCGTCGTTTTTATGTATAGACGAAGAAGTGCATTTGTCTTATCCGCAATCCTAAGCCTCACGTTCCGATCCGGGACCGATCCGTCTGTTACATCCGCGTGGTCAGGTGACCGTTTGATTCCCACATTGTTAGGAACTGCCAGTGGGGCTTTTTATCGTTGAACTTGAAGGACAAGCGTGAACCATGCCATGCCAAAGTTATTGCCAAAGTCAAGGCCTGGCGGGTGTGCAAGCACTGGTGATTGGCATTCTGCCGCATTCAGGACCAAAACCATTGCTGAGTCAGGCAGTGCCGTTGCCATCAGACACAGCCACTTATAGCCCCTCCCCCCCGTATCGTGGCCGGGCGATGACTCGGCAACGCTTTCTTTCCCTGAGGCTTCCCAAGGCGCGGCAGGAGCCCATATTTAACAAGCATGAGATTTTCCGGTCAGTATCACATCAATCCCGCCGACTTGTCAGGGTCTACCGCGTCCGCAATCAAACTTCCCTCACCAGCTTACACATACCTTTATAAATGGAGAACTCTGGAGCATACTCTGATGGTTCCGTCCCATTCAACTATACTCTCGATATGAGCACACCCCTATATGACGAGCAAATTTTCGCGGCCGGGGGTAGCTCGGCACCATATTCGTATCCTCCCCGGCGGCGCATGTCAATGGGCATCCGAAAGAAAAGCCCGGAATCGATGCTCCCACTCGATGCCCCCACGCAGCCCCGCACTTACAGGGTAGCGTCGTCCACGTCAAGGAAGACCATTCCCGCATTTTTTGCCAACCGAAGGGGCCCTCACTCCCATCCCTCCGACGAGGAGGAGGACGAACTCACGGAGGAACCGCCTGCGTCTAACGCAACAGAGCAAGAGAAGATCGAATGGAAACGTCGGCAGAACACGTTGGCAGCACGTCGCAGCCGCAAGCGCAAGCTTATTCACCAACAGCATCTCGAGGAAAACGTTGAACGCCTCACAGTAGAGATGGAATTATGGAGGACCCGAGCCTTGACGCTTAAAGGCCTCCTTCACAGCCATGGAATTGCTTGCCCAGACTTCACCGACTAGATATTGTGCCAGATCAACGCTCTTCCGTCCTCAGGCTAGTAAACAAGAGATAAAACCGTCTCCCATATTAAGCACTATCCAACTGCTATCCCGTGAGTAGCTCCACTGTTAGGATTCTTCCAGCAAACTTACTGTTTACCAGAGCATCTGCGGCAGGTCCGACGATCCGCAGCTGTGAAATTGAGAACAAGCCACACCAGAGTAGCTCCTACTATAGGACGACACACGCTATGCCCTCACATCCTTGATGTTTCTGTAACCTATTGGCTATGCCACACATCCCGCCTGAACGCTTCCCATCTCCCTGTTCATATCGAACGCGTTTTTAACTGCTTTGTCACACCTGTCCAACTTTTGATTATATTTATATGGATACTATATTTTATTAGGGGGGTCTATATGTCTTGAACTATTATATGTCTGAATTCGTATCTATATCACGATTTTTCATCCTATTTATTGAGTATGTGAACTTCACGGAGATGGGGCGGGAGTGGGCGGCAAGCGCTTAGCGGACTGACACTGTGACAGGAGGCGCCGCGAACCACGTGGGCAGCGGTATGTAAGCTATAAAAATCCACGACTGCTTATTTTGGCAACCAGTTTTGGACCTTGGTGGTGACCAATTGCAGTCTTGTGATTCTTGGAATTTGAAGTGACTGATGATATCCAGATTAATCCTGTCTGGTCGACTACGATCATCCTCAGGTTATCTGATCTCAAGGCGAAACATGTCTTCCGCGGCTTTCATTCTCCCCTTCGACCACCAGTCTTCGGGCGACGTGGCTCCTGGCTTGGACCCGGCTAAGCTCTGGTCTGTTACTCCCTCCGGCGACAAACCCCCTAAGGTTGGAACGACGCGTATCTTTTACAACACCCCGGAATCCAAGGTGACTGCCATCTCGTCTCTCGGAGAAAAATTCCCGTCCAAGTCTGGCGATGCGAGGCGCGAGGTTGTGAGGAAATCGGTTGGGAGCGCGGTGAAGGACCTCAAAGCAATCGACGGCATCAAGGAGGTATCTATTGATGCTTCAACAGACCCGCATGCTGCTGGTAAGTGGATTTCAACTATATCCATGTTATGCACCCATTTATGTATTTCCTAGCGGTTGCTGCCTATCTGGCACTCTACAAATTTACGTTAAAGACATCTCCCCCGTCTCCATTCAACCCCAACCAAAAAGAGCCCATTCCTGAAAAGCTCAGCTTCACTCCCATCCAACCATCCAAGGAATGGGAACGAGGCACCGTTTACGCGAAGGCTCAGAACCTTGCCCGCACGGCACGTCAGTTTCTACCCATAAATACTCATATTGACGTGAGTTTGCGGTCCACAGCTGATGGAACTCCCTGCGAATATGATGACCCCAACGGTATATACGTTCCCGACCTTTTGGCTTCGTTTATCTAATGAATGATTCTCAAGGCCTTCACGGAACGTGTGAAGAAGGAATTCTCTGGTCTCGCTAATGTGGAAATTTTTGTTCGCGATGAGGGTTAGTCATTATGTTTCTAGTTGACATCCCGCCTGATTTCTTCCAATCTTAGCGTGGGCGGCGGAGAAGAACATGGTATACTATTTAAAAATCGGAGTTCCATTCCCGCTAACCCGATATTCCAATGCTAGAACACCTTCCTTTCAGTTACCCATGGCACTTCTGAGCCAGCCAAGTTCCTCGAAATGTGAGGATGTTCATATGCTGTGTTGAACTCTATTAATACAGGCTTTTTTCCAGCCACTACAAGGGTGCATCATCACCGAATGCTCAACCTCTTGCATTTGTTGGGAAAGGTATCACCTTTGATTCAGGCGGTATTAGCTTGAAGCCCGGAGCCGTAAGTACGCTTCCACTAGGTACAGCCTTGGACTTATTTGGTTCGCTCAGGGCATGAAACTAATGCGGGGCGATATGGGTATGTGGCTGGAAGTCTATCGTAGTTTAGCGCATAACCGATCCACATCACAGGCGGAGCTGCGACTGTTGTTTCGGCCGCACTGGCCATCGCGCAATTGAAAATCCCGTAACGTTTTATACCTCCGATGTTGACACAATGCTAAAGGCTGTGTTTTTTAAGGATTAACCTCATTGTGTGCACTCCACTGACAGAGAACATGCCCGGTCCGAGCGCTACGAAGCCCGGTGATATGTACGTCTATCTATCATTCCGTACTGCCTGAACTCTCACAATTTTTCAGCGTCTATGCGATGAACGGAAAATCGGTCGAAGTTGATAATACCGATGCCGAAGGCCGGCTTGTCCTCTCTGGTAGGTTTCATCCACCCACGGATATCAAAACTCAAACTGCGACATACAGATGCCATCTATTACACATCCACAACGTATAAGCCTCACACGCTGATTGATGTGGCGACATTAACGGGGTGATTGTGGCCCCATGACATACCTTTTTTTACTGATTCAATTTGGACTTTAGCGCCATGGTCATCGCGTTGGGCGAGGTCTTCTCGGGCGTGTTCTCGGTAAAACATAAAACAACATATCATTCTGCCAGACTTGCGGCTGACTGCTACTCAAATGTTAGACATCTGACTCACTCTGGGAACAGCTCCATGCAGCGGGTGAAATAGAATACGACCGTTTCTGGCGCATGCCCCTTGACGAAGATTTTAATCCCCAGATCCATTCTTCCAACGCTGATCTTCAAAATGTGGTACTCTCGGTTGAGAACGTATGGTACATGCTAACATGTATTCCCAATTAAGACTGGTGGTAGACCCGGCGGAAGCATCACTGCTGCACTCTTCCTGAAGCCTTTCGCCGATGGGATTGAGGCCGAGGATGGAAAGGAGCCCGCTATGAAGTGGGCTCACATCGATATTGCGGGCACAATGGAGGCTCGTGCTTTTGTTATGACGGCGTGACTCTTGCTGACCGCCTTCATTGCAGGCCACACGGCCAACACCGTACCTAGAGAAGGGTATGACTGGCCGCCCCGTCAGGTAAGTATACACATGTGTTGTATTATACGACACTACAATGATTTTCTAGGGGTCTTGTTGAGTATGCTCGCCGCCTCGCAAATAACTGAGGAGAGTGGGATGGACTTGAATTGTGAATATTATGTTTTGTATGATAGGAATTTGAATGGATATGATGGTCATCGCACTTTGACCAACGCCTAGCGCTTAGCATTTATGGGGTCAAAGTCACACAATAATACGCAGGGGAGGTATGGTATAATACAGCAGTAGAGTGTACGATATCGACTAGTTCGAGAAATACGATACAAAGCAATAGGAAACATATTTTAGAAGCCGAGCTGCTCCACAAAATTCTGCCAGGTGGAGTCGAGCGCCGGAGGATTTACGCTCATAGCAGGCGTCGAATATGACATCTGCATCTGCCCCAGGTGGGGCTCGTACACATGGTCGACAATTTGAACATTTTGAACATATTGTGGAGGCGGCTCCCGCTGGGTTATGGGCGTGGCTGATATAAATGGAAAATCATTAATCATGGTCAACGCTGCGGGGTTATCAAAATTCCGCATGTCCTGAGCGAGGGTGGGATGGATGCCCTCGTCCCCAGGGCTTGTTATTGAATAGGAGTTCATGACATCGGCGAATAGTTCTGATGGTGGTGTGGTGTATGGCACCGCAGATGCGGACGTATCAATGTGTGATATCAGCCGCGTTTCCCCGCCTAAACGGTCGACCTCTGACAGCAGCATGGTTATGTTACCTGTCTCGGGTGATGAGAGCATTTCATGTGCTTGACGACAAAGACTTTGAACAACTTCCTAAACATGGAAATCGCTTAGTGGGGAATTCATTTCGGGATGGAGAATCAATTGACTTGCCAGATTTTGGGCGGCAGAACGGCACGTGAGGGAGGCTTCTTGGAAAAAGTTGGAAAGTGAACTTAATTCATCGAATGCGGAGGGTGCCATTTTGGAAGTTGGGGCTCGTGAAATTAAGGAACACATGACAACCTGGGGTAGCGATTAGAAGCTTATCAGGAGGCACTTGGTTTGTAGGACATACTCCTGCGGACAATGCTATAGACCAGGGGAGGTTGTCTCTGGCCAGATACTGGGGCACGCGAGTCCATGTAATTTGTAGTGCACGGATGATCCTCCACGCAGAGCGGTATGCAGCAACTACAGACGGTGTATAACGGTGTTGAGCGAGATCTTCGGGTCGATCGCGAAGAGCCCTGGCAAAATATGGTTGATGGAGCTTTAAAAGCGCTAGAAGGGTTGGTAAGTGACGATAACGGCCCCATAGCAGGGGTAGACCCACTCCATTCCTTGACGGATAACGTTAACCACCGGTGAATATATACCGACTGGGGTTGCTTTGGCTCTTCTTTTGTGCAATCTGGCTGCAGTTGGAGGGGGACATAGAAATCCCGGATTTTGCGATCATGATTCAAAATTGTGGAATATGGAGATGCCCTGGAGCCAAATACAGTTGTTATAACCGTGTGGACCAATACTGTATACTTTTGAATCCACAGGTGAACTATAATAAAACGTGTTGGAAAATGGGAATTTAGAATACAAGATACTTGCATTCAATCTCTTTTGTATTACCGGGCGCATTCAAGCCCACGGGGAAATCACAGCCAATGTAGGCCGCAAGTATGTTTGGCGGTCTGCCGAAATAAAAGGACTATCGCGGTACCGCTCAACGGAGTATGGAATGAAATGATGGGGCAGCCCACCGTCCAGGTATCCAAAACGAAGAGCTGCCAAAACACATTGCTGCGGCGGTGTGATAGCTCCGAAGGTAACTCCCAACGAGGTCCATTGGTATCTAAAAAATAAGAGGAATGTATTGATTAAGGGAGGAAATATACATACGAAGTCCAATCTAATCATTAGCGGGGTCAATGAGCAGTAGTTAAGAAAAAGATGGGAGGTAACGTACAACATGGCTTAACCGCACAGCGTGGCCGATGTACATCCAAGCCAGGTTGGAATCAAATGGCTCTTGATCATGAAGTTGAAGATAATGGGCCATATGCATCTTCCAGGACGTTTGAAAATATTACAAAAGCTTGTCCGCGAAACTTACCAATATCTGCACTGACATTAATGTTGGCCTTCGGATGGGCGGACAAAAGCTCAAGCATATTCGAGATAGGCAGAAGTATTCGTGGGCCTCCGCAGAATATGGATGGTTTTCATTGTCAAAAAGCGCTGCGATAGCGAAAATGATAAAAAGCAGTGAAAGTGATTGATGGCTTCGCAGGGTGTCGAATGACCTGAGAACGAATGAGAACGAATCATACACCATTGTATTTCATCGCTCACTCAGATCGATATATGATTGCCAATGTTTCATCAAGCAATTCTGTTCGCTGTAAAGGGGTGTACCTGCAAAAGATTTCATCAAAACACCTTTAGAATTGAGCGCTGAATCTTACATGTATTTTCCATGTTCTAAATATATTTCACATAGCCGGACCGCCTCGGAAAGCTGTGGGAGGAAATCAAAAATTTCGCGTCCCAAATCAACATCGACGGTCTCTGCGTCTAAACACCCAGCCTGAAGTATGCGAGTGGATAGTCGGGGAAGTTCAACCATATTTGTCATGTTCCCCGCTCCAGATCGCGCCTAAAAACAATAAGAATAGACCGTGGTGATATATCTTTTGGCTTACCCGGATCAAGTACTGCCGTGCTTTGGTGAGAAAAAGTCATCGGATGTACGGGAAACACACCTCTGTACGGGCAGTACCTCCCATGTAGGTGATTTCCCCATATGAACCAATTCTCAAGGTACCTGCTACATTAGTTCATATGGAAGTTATCAGCAGGTATGGACATCCATACCAAATGAATCCACCTCGTCCACTTCCTCATCAGGCAATTTGCTAGTTCCTTCTTCGATATTTGAAGGGCGGGTTATACGATTTGGTGCTCGGGTACTAACTGGATTCTGTATTAATGACGACCGAAGTCCATCTTGCGGAACCAACAACGGATGAGGGGAAGATGATACTGATTCTTGAAGTGTCCTTAGGGCATCCTCTAGTTCTCGAATCCGAGTGGATAATGACTCTATACGGTCATGAAGTTCTTCCGTATTGGCGAGAACCATGCGGTTTCCCTTTCCTGTTGTGAGACTTCCTGTGATCACTAAGCTTGCTTCTGATGACGGAACAATGGGGAAACGAGTATACCATCTGGACAGATAGAGCCACACCCTCGGGATACAC
Organism: Infundibulicybe gibba; assembly: GCA_015501065.1. Classification (NCBI taxonomy): domain Eukaryota; kingdom Fungi; phylum Basidiomycota; class Agaricomycetes; order Agaricales; family Omphalinaceae; genus Infundibulicybe; species Infundibulicybe gibba. The sequence continues at coordinate 2,446,917 of JADNYI010000001.1, forward strand.
ATTTCTCGCAAGGAACCTAACCTGCACGTCAATTCACAACGAGCGCTATATGGGCATTGGCGCCTACGTTGCGATCACAGCGAAGTTTGAGCCTTCGACATTCAGCACAAGATGTTGGTCTAACATGATCCTGACTCATGAGCGACTTATCCCCGGTAGATGGAAAGGCACGCACACTCTACCAGGACGCCGCCGCGTCGTGGGTTCTTTTTCTTTCTCGCGACCCATTCAGGACCCAGGATGCAGGTGTTAATACCAACCTATTTCCAAAAAATCCACCAGGCGAGAGGTCAGAAAACCCGTGGATGTTGGTTTTGAATTAGGAAGACTAGAAGATTTGTGTGCAAGCAGACCGACGGCTGCTGCCAATCATTTGGTGGGGTACCCATCCCAGTTCCTGTGACTGTCTGATGCAGCTTCCTGGAACGTCGGAAGTAATACATTCTCACATCACGTGGTTTCATTTCCTGTCGCGGTTGGCGCCCGGAATAAATTAACAAGCGTAATGCCTGTTATTATCGTGGAGTACATTTATGTATTCGTGCTTGAAGTGGTACTCCACCAAGCCCCTCAATGCCATAGTAATTCGGCCCCCATTCTACTCATTATTATAACATAATGTGCTCAAAATTGAAATTCTAGGATCGTATGGCATCCAGATGTCAAGGGAAAATGATGGACAGATGTTCAAGCTCAAAGCTCATAAGATACTCAATTTTTAATCATTCGCTGGGTTTTCACGCAGATCCACCCCATCGGATATGTAGGCACCCTCGGATCACCCTGCAAACCTGGGCTTTCATTACCACTTTGATAACTTCCACTCCAAAATGGGTTAATGCCATCGCCGGGTTGATCTTCCCAGCTAATCGCTTCCGGTGCGGTACTGGGAGGTATTTAAGGTGGGATGCCTCATGTTCAGTCCCACATCGCGCGACATGTCTGCACCCGACTCTGAAAAGTTGCCAAACGGCCTCAACATCAGGCTCAATGCACCTCTCAAAGATGATCAATATCCTGACTTCACTAAAACTACCTCCCCCCGTGGCGATACTACCGACTCATTTAATCTGGACGAGATTATCCCACCCCCACATCCGCGTCGGCACCGCACCCTCGTCCTCTGTTTTGATGGCACCGGTGAGTTATCAATCTCTTCACATGGATTGTTGATACCAATGCGATTGACAATGTAGGGGACCAATTCGACGATGACGTAGGTACAACGTTTAGCTGTTCGCTTCCCTAGTTGACTGGGGCTCTGTAATATCAAGAACTCTAATATCGTCAACTTCTTCTCGCTGCTGAAGAAAGACGATTCATCACAGCAGTTGGTGTATTATCAGGTTAGCTCATTGATGTCGATTTCATCTCGCACGTGGAAACTCAATCTGCGCAGGCCGGAATTGGCACCTACACTATCCCGCAAATAGCGAAGCCGATGATGGCAAAGATGCACAAGGCCATGGACACTATGGTAGGGGTCCACCTTGATGCACATGTCATGAGTGAGTATCTGCAGATTTTAGGATAATGCCGGTGGCTGATTTTTTTAAAGGCGGATATGAATTTCTCATGCAAAATTGTATGTGATATATTTATATTTGCATGCTTCAACGTTAACCTCCCACTTCGGCAGACGAAGCTGGCGATAAGATATCTATTTTTGGTGCGTCTACCTATGCCTTTGGGGTCGTTTGATTCTTACCGCTGCAATAGGCTTCTCCCGGGGTGCATGTATGTGCCGATTCCCATGTTCTTGTTTCATGTCTCATTCCGGATGCGTGTAGATACCGCCAGAGCACTGGGTGGCATGTACGTTATATCATTACGATTGATGAATTATTATTAATGGGTACTTGCTGCTAGGATCCATAAGGTTCGATATTACGAATATAGCTCCCAATTTACGAAATGTAATGGGCAATACAGGTTGGGTTACTTCCGAAATGTAACCATCAGCAAGTACCATTTGCGTACAAGATGTACTCCAGAGAGGATGAAATCGGATGGCGCCAGAGCACTGCATTTAAAAAAGCCTTCTCTATCGATGTAGATATTGATTTGGTTGGCGTGTGGTAAGCCATTTGCGCTATCAAATCACCGTCGCTTATGTTTCATTGACGACCCCTAGGGATACCGTTGGCTCAGTGGGCGTGATTCCAAAACGGTTACCATTTACGACATCGAACACGCATGTAAAACACTTCCGCCACGCTATTGCCTTGGACGAGCGCCGGGTACGGTTCAAACCTAACTTCTGGAACCGTCCTGCGCCGGGCCAGGTCCACCGCGGTACAAAGCGAGGGGATATGCCCAAGTCCCGTCCAAAGCCACACCATGAAATGACCATGAAGGAACTTGAGCGCCACTACTCGGATGGTGGAGAACATCTGACAAACGTAGAGGAGGTATGGTTTGCTGGGTGTCATTGCGGTAAGATCCCTTATCACGCCTCGCCACGAACATGTTTTCACTAGCCCAAAAGATGTTGGAGGTGGCGCAGTGAAAAACGAGATCCACAACAACCTCGCGCGTATTCCCCTCCGTTGGATGGTCCGCCAATGCTTCCTGCTTAACACTGGCATCCTCTTTCACAAGGAAATGATGAAAGGGATAGGGATGGACCCTGACATGCTTTATCCAAAAGTTTTACCACGCCCGCCGCCTCTCACCGCCCATGGCCAACTCCCATCCGCGAGTACTGCGGGTACAGCTAGAACGTTAGTGGGCGGTACGTATGTGGATGGTCCGCGTTTTCGGAGCGAAGAGGAGGAAGATCTTGAGGACGCGCTGTGCAAGATCCACGATATGCTAAATATCTCGAAATCATGGTGGCTCCTCGAGCTTATTCCTCAAAAATTGAGATATCAAATGGATGATGATAACTGGGTCCGAAAATTTTCGTGAGTAGCACTGTAATACATTTGCCAACAGGACTCACGCGCAAAAGGATCAACCGCGGCCGTGGTCGAGCTATCCCACGACAAAAGACAGAAGGTATTAAAATACACCGTACAGTCAAGATCAGGATGGAAGCGGAAGATTTGAAAGGGGGCAAATATAAACCGAAGGCCAAATTGTTTGACGATGCCCGCCTTGAGTGGGTGGATTGATTGTAGCGTGGCGTGGAAGACCTGTATTTTTTTACCACCGCATTGCGAAACTTTGTATTGATATACCTAATGCGCATCCTGGTAGTTTGTTTTGATCACCCACTTACTAGTAGCTGTACTAAATACACATAATTCTTTGTTGGCGTTGCTCTCAAGTCATGTCGCCTTCAGGAAACAACATCAACAAATATTCCGAGCGAGTCGATGCCACTGACAATCACTGGCTTTGACTAGCGGCCCGCACGCAACGGGAAAAAATACCTCCCGGACCGCCCAAGGGACCGCCGATCCACGATACGCTGCTCGACATTATACTCTTAATTCTCGTGACCAAGCTCTCTGCCGTCATGATCTTCTTTTCTCCGCGTAATTCACCCGAAGTCATGATTCACCACCACTATCATGTGGATAGACAGTCCTTCTAGTTGTGATTGGTCTGCTATTGCTGCAGCTAATTCCATTCAAAAACCCGTACGACGTGATGCTTAGTCCAATTTGCTGCTCCCATCCCAGAATGTTATTTCTCAAACGTACAGTTCTCTTGGCCCAGATGGGCTGGGGTGTTTCTGCATGGAACACGTTCGTCGTGCCGCATGCACCTGGTCAAGTCGACGATACTCCCGCCCTCCTCGCTGCACTGCCAAAATTTAGCACAAATGCGACAATTCTTTTCCGAGAGGGAGTCACGTACAATATATTCACCCCGGTTAAATTTCCCGCATTGAACAATGTGGAAGTACGGATTGAAGGTAATTTGACGTATCCCAAAGATATAGCTACCGTCCAAGGTGAGTAAGACAATTATATGCCAAGAGCCGTGAAATGAAATACGGACCAGCCATTGTCGGATCCTCGGTAAGCCCTATGCAAAACGTTCGTGAACAACCTCGGAACACTTACCCCGATCTAGTCATTCCCTGGGGCATGGTATTTCATATCTAGCAACCACCAAGGCTAGTCATTAATGTGGAATTATAGGTTTTCCTTTACTGGGGGTAACAATGTCACCCTCCGTGGTTCTCTCGACCCTCGATGGGGTTGGGTCGATGGCCACGGCCAAGCAGTAAGTCGCCATTCAAACCTTGAGCACGGAAGATCACAACGCCTATTCGAAGTGGTGGGACGCTAACCAGCAAGTTAATCGACCCACGGCTGGGCTTTCAGCAAAATATCAAATGGGGTGATTCGGGATATGAAACTCTGGAAGGTTCGTCCTTGGTCATACAAATTATCACACACTTTGAACGTGCACAGCCTGTTGCCTGGAATTTCGCAACCAGTGGTTCTTCCAATCTTCATGCTTTCAATAACAAAATTGTGGCTGTGTCGGACACCAATGTAATTCCATCCCTCTTCCATTCTGATTGTTTGATTTAATTTCGGCATAGTCATTCCCCTTTAACACGTAAGTTCATTATCCTATTCTTGCAACAGTCAGCGCCCAATCCCCATGATAGTGATGGTTAGTCGACTTGTGGTTGAACCATATGATGCTTTGATCTTGATTCCTCCCAGGATTCTCTGCTGGCGGCAAGAACATGCTGTTTGAAAACAATCACGTCCAGAACGGGACGACTGTCTCACCGTTGGTAACGGCGCCCAGAATATACACTTCAGGTAGGTCAGGTGCTACACGCGGTAAAGTGCCTGACATTTGATTACAGAGATTCATATTGCGAGGGCGGCCACGGGCTTTCTATTGGATCACTGGGCAAAGGTGGACAGGTTTCGGATGTCCAAGATGTATTGTACGTATCGTGTTTGTCGACGACATGGCTTACTCAACAATGCAACTATAATCAAGGATGGAGAATGTTGTCATGGTGAGTGTGGTGCTGTCCAATACATGGGTCAAGTTCAAACCCCTCAAAAAATAGAACAACACATTGTATGGAGCACGGTTCAAAAGTTGGACCGGGGGGAATGGTCTCGCCCGAAAGTGCGCCTGTTGCTCTCCGCATCTCCATATATCTTCTAACCGCCCTCTCGCCGACAGCATCACTTGGAGAAATATCCGATTCCTCGACGTGCCTTTCCCAGTGAGTGATTTCAACTATTCGCTATCAAAGATTGACATTGCATAGATTTATGTCACTCAAAAGTATGTCGCTTTCCGCTTATGTCCTACTTTTCTAAAAGACTTTTCCCAGTTACTGGGATCAGGGGGTAGGCTGATTGCGACCCGGGGTTGACGAATCCCCCTGATGACTTCACTGAAATAGGTCGGCCCACGGCCCAACACGACAAGCACCAATAATACGCATATTCAAGATTTTTTGTTTGAGGACTTCACGGGGGTCATACGAGAGTAAGTGCGGACGATCTATTATTCCGTACGTGTCGGTTTACGGATGACATCTTACTTCAGTGAGCCATATGTGGAGGGAAGCTGCGTGACAGATCCTTGTTGGTGAGCTAATCCAATATAGACTTATGAATACCTTCATTGAACCTCTCTTTACAAGGTATTTACCCGCAGGAAGTTGTGGTTCTTGATCTCTATCCCGGTACAGGTGAGTAATAAGTACGGGTGCGCAACCTCCTGAAACCCGCTCATGGCGTATCATGATACCAGCAACAAACGTCTTGGCTAAGAATATCGTTGGCCGGACACAAACGGGGGCTCCTGCAGCCGCGATGTGTGATCCTACCACCGTGAGGACGACCTATTGATGCACTTGCTTCCTTCTGACAATAGCATAGGTGACAAATGATGTTGGCTTCAAATGCTGGGACGGATTGTTCATCCCTACACGAGCCGGAATCTAGGGAATTTTACTCCGCGAATAATACATGAATAGTTCGCATGTATATATTAAATAGGAGAGCATGGGGTGTGAAAATAATTGGGATCATACAGAGTACAGTCGGTAAAAGAGGACGGAAATAGGGTGTATCCGATAAGCCAAGTGAATGACCTGTGTATCTAAGACCTCTCGCCCCTGAGACGCCTGGCCAAAGCAAGGTCCTTGGGTTGACTGAGGAAAAGTTAGACAAATACCGAGACACAGGTATGAAGACCCACATTGTAACACCTATGGAATAAATATGATTAGTATAAGAGATAGGGGAGGGTCAAGGGCACACGTACGTTTAGCATGGATGGCAGCCAAATTGGTGTCCTCGAACAACGAGACAAGATAGGCCTCTGCGGCCTCCTGAAGGGCCATGACGGCAGAGGATTGGAACCGCAAATCGGTCTTTGCATGGAGGTTAGATGTGCCACTACCGTAGTGGAGCCTTATGTCTCACCTTGAAGTCTTGGGCGATTTCACGAACAAGACGCTGGAAGGGAAGCTTCCTGATGAGGAGTTCGGTAGATTTCTGGTAACGTCTGATTTCACGGAGAGCGACGGTTCCGGGGCGGAATCTGTGTGGCTTCTTTACACCGCCGGTAGCAGTCTAGCGTGGGAGGGCAACGTTGGCAACGGCTGAGTCATTGTGAGCGGTGGTGGCTTACCTGCGCTGTCTTCCTTGCTGCCTTGGTCGCAAGTTGTTTGCGAGGTGCTTTACCTATGAAGAAAGTTGCATTTTAGAACAACATATATGATATGGTGCAACAAACAACGGACCTCCGGTGGATTTCCGGGCAGTTTGCTAGACGTTGGCGTTGGCGTGAAGGTATTGAAAGAATATAAGGGGCACTGACCTTAGTGCGAGCCATAGGTACGTACTTACGGACTTGTTGCGAATTTAGACTGTGCTTGGACGATGTTTGAGGAAAGGGAGTGACAGGAAGGTGGTGGGCGGGAAGAGAGGGGCGTTGATGGATTCGAAAGCACAGAAACCCTCAAACAACTTGGAGATTCTCACGGTTGACAAAGACGCACGAGCCACCAGAATCCGAGCTCATTTTGACTTGGAAGATTGCCCGGGACCGCAAACTTGCAAATATCGCTGCATTCCGGCTGCAACTTGGCCCAAGAATCGCTATGGTTTTGGTGCGTGTCCTGCTGTCATCTATGTGACGTCCAGAGGCCCAATTCTATCACGAAATATATCCCGCTGGGTTGGATGGAGTTGCAATTCCCCGCATTGCCACATCGCTCGGCATTCTCCGAACCATCTTGGGTTCCAGGGTCCGACCACATAGAACAAATCTCCGTAAGTTCAGAGTAGAAGACGTGAACAGGTGGCCAACTCCAGTGAGCCTCAGCGCCCACTCCAGATAGCCTTATACGAACACATATGCCCATCCCCTTATACGAATGTGGAACTACCGTGTTTCGTCCGAGTCCCAGCAACCTCAACCCCGATCATGATTCATCTGTGAGACTTAGGGAATGATATCCCAAATCGAATCCGTTTCGCATATGTTGACAGGTAACAATGTTGGTGTTTTTTTTTATTTAGAAAAGATACTGATTAGCGCCCCCGATGGGCAAGTATAAAAAGCTATGTGGAATCGCGGTAAAAACTGCGTCCAACTCACCGTTGTCCTACCTCGTTAGACATAGTGAGGACATCTCCAACCCCCACCTCAATCAACAGATCCCAGACATTTGCCATGTTCTCAAAGACAATTGTCACGTTGTGCCTCTTCGCCGTGGGGGTCTTGAATGTCGCAGCGACTGTATGTAGTAGCTGGATTTTTGGTTCCGATATCTGACTCTTTTTCATAAAGCCTCATCATAGCCCGTCTCCGACCCTCTACACTTCGACGGCCCAGCCTTCAGCCTCAGGGATGCCCGTTGCTTTCCGCAAGGATCGCGTCCGCCTCGCATTTTACCTTACGAGGCGGGACAACTACACTCACGAGGAGTGGAGCGAATATTGGGCCAATACACACTCCAAAATATTCACATCCATCCCCATTGTGCAAAAGAATCTTCTTCGGTACGAGCAGGTATGCTACTCCAGGCATTCTCCCTGTGCAATTTACTCACCAATACCATCCCCATAGGCCCATGTCAATGAGACGACCACTGCAGCATTCCAGGCTCTTGGCTTCCCCATTGCAACTTATGATGGGGTCGCCATATTCGAGCCACCAGCTTCGACAAGCTTCTGGAGGTTTGTGATTTTTTAAGCCCACCAGTGTTGTATTAAACCGCGAAATCGCAGATTTTCTCCAGCGATGACTACAAGAATATAGCAATACCTAACGAATCCATTTTTGTGGACCGTCCGAAAGGCCTTGCGCTCCCATTCGATATCATCGAGTTTATCGACAGGGATTCCGATTAAGAATTTCTACCAGCGCTAGATAATCTATGACCGTCGTCCCACACGAGATTATATTCAACTATCGCTGTTTAGAATTATAAATTTACTATAAATTCAAGTTGCCATCCCCGGTGTCCGTATAAAGCACAACTGAGCTGGCGCATCTATATAAAGTGGAACTGCGCAAGTAAGCACATCCTAACTTGCTAATTTGGAACCAAAGCCGCATAGTACGTGATTAGTTTGATTGATCATCAGTTATCTCGGACGTACGTACAATCAACCGATTACATCGCAATGGGGCATAAACCCATTCGCCGAGCCCCAGACTATGGATGATGGGTCCATATGAGTTATTGTTCGTGGTATCAGCAGCCCGTAGGCAGGCTAGATACGAGGATGTTCCATTACTTATAGTAGGAATAGATCATGGTATAATAAGAAAGTATCGCATGTCAGTGACTAGTAGTTCTGGTCAAAGCCAACAAAATCATGACTTTGAAGATAGGTCATTATCAGCGTGATTTATTCTGGTGAACCGCAAGTAGTATATTTTAGTTCCAATATTATTCGGCAGGTCGGGTTCTTCACTGTTTGCCGTCCTCAACATCATCCGCACCTATTGCGAGGGCGGTGGAATTATTACACTTACCTCCTGGGACCTCGGGTGATACCTCCATGAATAGCAGGGCCGCCCTGTCGCCTAAAACGGCAGAACCTCTATTCCACTCATTAGCATCAATCACCGGTGAGGCCCGTTTCAAAATTTACGGTCCCATCAGCGGCAGCCTAGTGATGTCAACGGGCAACCTATGTGTCCGAACCCACCTGGGTGGTGAGCGGGCCATGGGTTTCAGGTTTTCACCCGGGGTACCTCAAAATCAATTTCGGTGTCTTCGGTGAGTCTTCCTGATGGGTTTGCGCCGAGCGTAGGAACATTTCTCGATGGACCGACCATTAGGATTGTGGTTCTCAGAAAGTCTATCGTCGCTTGTCATACCTACTGGGTAGGTATGGATTATGCTAAGGGTAGAGACGGACGCACCCGCACCCGCACCCGCACACACCTCGTGGGGCGTTACTGCGCGTATTTCATTGCCTGCTAACATTACTCACTATTTTCACTCTGAGCACAAATAAATTTGCTCTACGATCATTACTCAACCAGCGGCTGGTTATGGGGATGGTGTGCGCCGCGCTGACCAACGACCGAACATTCCGCGTAGATGAAAAATATAAGAATGGAACAGATGGAAAAATGGCTCTCATACCCATTCCTATAACAGATATGCCCCATCAACACCACTCCACGAACTTGTCTTCTGGCATCCCATTCCGCAAAGACCGTGTCCGCTTCATCCTCCTCGTCAAGAGGAAAGAGGGAATTACCAACGAGGAATTCAGTGAATACTGGGCGAACTCACATGCGAGGCTCTTCTCGTCGGTGCCCATCGTGAAGCAAAACCTTCTAAAATACGAGCAGGTGAATACGCGGCGATACGGCTGAATTCTTGAGCGTGATGCTGATAGACGGACCTCCAGGCTCACACAAACGAACAAACCATTCCGCTGATTAATTCCATTGGTTTCCCGACTGCCAAATGGGACGGTATTGCCGTCCTCGAAGCCACAAGCTATGACAAGATCCTTGCTGTACGCACCTGTTTCCGTGGTGGTGATTACGGACAGAGTACTAACAATGATCTAGATTTTCGACAGCGAGGAGTACAAGAATATTGTGATTCCCGATGAACTCAAGTTTTCCGACCGGGATGCAGGCTTGGCACTTCCTTTGGATCTTCTCGAAGTGATAAATCACAACTGAGCCCTGGGGGAAATAATAGTATTGATCTTGTAGCATAATGAATTTCAGCCAAATATTTCCTGATTTAAAGAAACGCCCTTGCCCCCGATTTGCAATTTTGGCTTGAACGAAGCCTGCCCAGGCCCATAGGTATTAGAATTGGACGCTGTTAAGTTGGCCTGGGCGCATAATTCCATGACCATTGATCGGGGCTTGACGGTTTGTTGGCTCCGAACAGGGGATATAATATTTCTTTCCCGACCGAGTTTCCACAAATTTCCCGCATGGTTGTTTTTTGGATTGACAGCGTGGGGATGAGGCAAGCAAGCTCACATTTTGCACGCAGGGTGCTCCTAGATACTATGATGCGTCTGTGACATACTCTCATGCCAGATCTCGAGCGCTTTTCCAGCTGCAGTTTTGGCGTGTCAGATTGCGTGACACGCTAACCAGTGGTAGCTAGTTTTTCGTTCAGCGGCTTCGTTTCCTCTCCTGACTGCCCACACGACGTGCAAAAACCAGGCTGGCTGCTATTACACTTATTACCACTGCCTACCGCCCAAGGGTTGACCACTTTCAAGCAGTTTGTGAACATCCTGGGCAAATTTTCAGTTCGGGTAATTTGTAAGCTCCCCGAGCGATTTTAGGCGGCTTGAGAGCGCCCTGAGCAATTTAGGCGATTCTGGTGGTGTACGAGCGCCCTGAGCGGTTTTTAGGCGGTTGGTAGGCCCCGCCAGAGGTACTAGTTCAGGCGGCTCGAGCGATTGGTGAGCACCCCGGGTGTCCCAATTCATCGGTGTCCCGAGCGATATTGGGCTTCAAGGAAAGCTGTGAGCACCCCTTCCACCCTTGGGGTAGGTGGTTTGGATAGCTGTAGCCTGTAAGCTTCCTGAGTAGTTCGCTAGTGAGTTCGGGCCAGTTAAGCATTTCAACATTAGTTATTGACACTGAAGGGGAATTACTGGTAGCGATTACACGAGTGGAGTATGGTGAAAATCGGAGGACCTCCTGAGGCTCTAGCCTGAGGATGCGAGGGAATCCGATGGTGGCTGGAGGTTGACATAAGAGGCAGAAAAGAGAGAATTCCCGCCCCGTCGCTGACTCATCACACAGACAATTTAGGATCATCAACGGGTACAACCTCCATTCCACCATCCATCTACGAGGCCCATTTCAAACCTTGCGATCCCGTCAGCGGCGGCCTAGTGATGCTAATAGGCAACCTGCATGCATCTTGAAGCTCCCCGTACCCACGAGCGTGGGTGGTCCACGGGTTTCAGGTTTTCGCCTCGGGGCACCTTAAAGTCGGATTTCATTGCCTTAGGTGAGTTGTCCTGGTGCTTGAGCGGCCGAGCGCAGGAGTGTTTCTGGATTGACTGACTGCCAATTTCAACAGGATCGTGGCTGCCAGAAAATTTGTCGTCGCCTGTCGTACACGCTAGGCGGGTATGGGTTTTGCTAAGGGCGGGACACCCGCCGCACCCACGCATACCCCCGCCGTGTGAGGTACCACTGCACGTGCTTTATTGTCCGTTAACACCACCATTTTGGCTCTGAGAACATTGCTCCGCAGTCATTACTCAACTAACGGCCGGCCATGGTAGCAACGGTGTGTATCACGCTGACCAGCAACCGAGTGCTCCACATAGATGGGAGTATATAAGGATAGTACCATATGAACGATATCCATTCCTATAACAGATAATGCAAAACCAACCCACGAACTTGCCTTCTGGCATCCCTTTCCGCAAAGACCGTGTCCGTCTCGTCCTCCTCATCAAGAGGAAAGAGGGAATCACCAACGAGGAGTTCAGTGAATACTGGGCGAACTCACATGCAAGACTCTTCTCGTCGGTGCCCATCGTGAAGCAGAATCTTCTGAAATACGAGCAGGTGAATGCGCGGCGATACGGCTGAATTCTTGAGCATGATGCTGATGGGCGGGCCTCCAGGCTCACATGAACGAGCAACCCGTAAATTCCATTGGGTTCCCAGCTGCCAAATGGGATGGTATTGCTGTCTTCGAAGCTACAAGCTATGACAAGATCCTGGCTGTACGCACCTATTTCCATGGTGGCGATTACGAGCAGAACATTGAAATGATCTAGATCTTCGACAGTGAAGAGTACAAGAATACTGTGATCCCAGATGAGCTCAGGTTCGTCGACCGGGATGCGTGCTGGCGCTGGGCCCTTTCGATCTCCTCGAGGTGATAGATCGCAACTAGGCTCTGGAGGGAAATTACATTGATTTCCGTAGCATAGTGAATTTCAACCAGATATTTCCGGTTTGAGGAAACATCCTTACCTCCAATCAATTTGAAAGAAGCCTGCTTATTCCCTGAAAACACTATCAAAACTGCTCGGGAAAATGTAGAATGATCGATCCACTGACATGCCGTCGGCTGGCCGGAGCGCATAATTCCGCGACTGGGGCCCTGATAATTTGTTGGCTCGCAGGGATATTTCTTCCTCAAGTGCCGAGTGCCCGCGAATCCCCTACATGACTTTCAAGTTTTGAAAGTTGCAATCATGATGCGCCGTTGGCGCTTTCACCGCGGGCCAGTCAGCGATGCGGGGCCGGAGCAAAAAAAGCCATAGTTTAGGGCCCTCCTGGATGCTATGACGGATTTGTGATGCACTCTTGTGTCAGACTAGAGTTCGAGCGCCCGAGGCCGCCAGCAGCAAGTTGCGCGACCGGATTTAACGGCTTGTGCTATTGTGGCATTATAAATTGAAATTTGGTGGACTCAGAACTCTGCGGAAGCAACTTTCTAAGCACATCCCAACTTACTAATTTGGGATTGGAACTACGTGCTGACTGATCATTGGGATCTCGAGTGCGCGTGCAGTCGACCGATCACACCGCAGTAGGATATGAATGAACCCATTCATTGAGTTCTAGACTGATTATGAATGAAGGTCTATATGAGTTGGTCGCGTCAGCATTGAACTCATGGATAGGCTAGATACGAGTATGTTAGGAATAGGTCATCATGGCATAGAATTCTACCTGAAATAATGGACCCCTTGAGAATAAGAAAGTGTCCCGTGCCATTGCCAGTGGCCAGTAGTTCTGGTGAGAGCCAGCAGAATCATGACCTTGAAGACATAAAATTATCTAATACAACTTACTCTGGTGGAGCGCACTGGCGGGTCGCATATTTTTAGCTGTAATGTTATTCAGCATGATACAGAGACGCTGTCAGACTCCTTACTGCTTGCTGATAGCCGAGCCCTCAGCTCCTACTGATCATCCATGCCTACTACGAGTAGGTGGAGGAATCATTACACTCACCTCCTGAAACCTCGGGTGATACCCCCGTGATCCCTCCCGCCCAAAATTTCAAGGGTGGAACCTTCACTCCACCTGCCATTCGTCGGCGAAACCTGTCCCAAAATTCGCGGTCCCGCCAGCGGCGGCCTAATAACGTTAGCAGGAAATTCACGTGTATCCTGAAGCTACCAACACAGGGTTTCACCTAGGGCACCTCAAAACCAATTTCCAGTGTCTTGGGTCATTATTTTTGGTGTTTGGCGGTTGGGCGCAGGAGTGTTCTTGATTGACTGACCAATTTCACCAGGATTGTGGCTCTCAGAAAGTCCATCATACTAGGCGGGTGCGGGTTTTGTTGAGGGTGGGATAGACATACCTGCACCTACGTGTGTCCCCATGAAGCACTACTGCGCCTGTTTCATCGCCCGTTAACATTGTCATTTTGACTTGGAGCATGAGTCACTTTACTCCAGCCATCATTCAATCGGCGGCTAGCCATGGAGTGGTGTGCGCCGCGCCAGCCGACAATCGGATATTCTGCGTAGATGAAAAAATATAAGAATGGCACTGTATGGACGAATGGCCCTCATATCCATTCCTATAACAGATCATGCACCACCAATACCAACCCACGAACTTACCTTCTGGCATCCCATTCCGCAAAGACCGTGTCCGCCTCATCCTCCTCAGCAAGAGGAAAGAGGGAATTACCAATGAGGAGTTCAGTGAATACTGGGCGAACTCACATGCGAGGCTCTTCTCGTCGGTGCCCATCGTGAGGCAAAATCTTCTGAAATACGAACAGGTGAATACACAACGATACGGACCCCCGAATAGGATACTGACGGTTGAATCTTTAGGCTCACACCAGCGAGCAAACCATTCCGCTGATTAATTCCATTGGTTTCTCGACTGCCAAATGGGATGGTATTGCTGTCTTCGAAGCTACAAGCTATGACAAGATCCTCGCTGTACGCACCTGTTTCCATAGTGGCGGCTACGGACGGAGTACTAACCACTGATCTAGATTTTCGACAGCGAGGAGTACAAGAATATTGTGATTCCTGACGAGCTCAAGTTTGCCGACCGGGATGCAAACCTGATGCTCCCTTTGGATCTTCTTGAAGTGATAAATCATAACTAAGCCCCCGGGGGAATAGTAGTATCAATCTTCGTAGCATAGTAAATTTCGACCAGATATTTCCTGATCTACTGTAAAGAAGTATCCTTACCCCTAATCGATTTGCAGTTATTTTGACTTGGTTCCTATTAGTTCCAGAACACTATCACAATATTGGGACTCACGCCCAAATTGCTCAGAAATGTGCCGAGTTTCTTCCCGCATATTTCTCCTTCAAGATTGTAATGCGCCGTTACCCGTCATGGGCTAGGATAGGAAAAGTCACATTTGTATGTCTGGATGGCCGCGGTGGATTTATGACGTACTCACATGTCAGACCAGAGTTCGAGGGCTCGAAGTGCCAACAGCAAATTGCAGCTTTGGCGTTCTGATCGCAATCAGATTTAGGTCTGTGACATGTGACACACCACCAATGACGGCGCAACGCGTTATGTATGTCATCACGTGCCAAGAGTTTTTGGTGGAGTCCAGGTCGGCGTAGCCAGTTTTTTGTTCAACGGCCCCGTCTCTTCTTCTCAACTGCCCGCCTGGTGTGCGAACGCCAAGTTGGCTGCTATTACACTTATTACCACTGAAATACATCCACCATGGGTTACATTCCACAGCAATCGCTTGATAATCTAAAAAAGTATTCGTATAAGGGCGTAGATAAGTGAATAAGTTGCGAACCTCTGTTCAATTCTTGAATTCTTACCGCACCCCAAAGATCGCTGCTATCTCGTTATGTTTTGAGTCCGTTTTGGAGTTGGCTCGT
Organism: Infundibulicybe gibba; assembly: GCA_015501065.1. Lineage (NCBI taxonomy): Eukaryota > Fungi > Basidiomycota > Agaricomycetes > Agaricales > Omphalinaceae > Infundibulicybe > Infundibulicybe gibba. The sequence goes on from JADNYI010000001.1 coordinate 2,462,174, forward strand.
CACGCTCTTCCCGCTCTCTGTGGCCCCGAATACAGTAATTTGCTGTCGCTTCCTCCAACGGCGATTTTACTGAGTACATCAATCAGATCACGTTGACTGGACTCACTATAGTCATATTTAATTTCTTCACGATGCTGTGCTATGACCCGCTGTATTTGACACAAAAAGGAGGCGCAACTGGTCCACCGCAGTGGATTTATTTTACGTGCGTTCCAATCTCCATGATGTTTTTTGAGGTTCAAGTTTGAGGTGTTAATTCGCAGTTGGGGGGTTGGACTATTCCTATATCAGAGCCTAGATTCCATTGATGGGTATGGTACAACAGCATTCAGAGATATATTAATCATTGACATGGGAATTTAGCAAACAAGCCCGGCGCACTGGTATGGCGGGACCATTGGGGGAAATGTTTGACCATGGTATTCCATTTCTCCTTAGACATATACATCAAGGCTAACTTGGTTCGACAAGGCTGTGATGCATTGAACACTACTGTGAGTTTGTGGAGCTCACCTATTAATACCTTTTTAGTTCTAACCGTATTGCGTTGATAGCTTGAAGTTATTCTTGCTGCCCACGCTCTAAATCTCGGACGCTCATGGTGGACCATTGCTTCCCAAATCGCCACGCTAGCTAACTTCTATCTAACCACTTGGGAGGAATACCACACTGGTATGACTACCTATCTTGAGCGTAACATGTTAACATCAATATCTTAGGTCAACTATACCTTGGTGTTTGTTCCGGCCCGGTGGAAGGTATTATTATGATTATAATGATCTATATGATTACGGGGATCTGTGGTGAGTGTCTTTTGATTGGTGGTAGCCCTCGATTTCCCATATTACAGGCCCCACATTTTGGGATAAGGGTATCCTAACTGTGACACGACTCGACCACGTACCTTTGGTCAATAAGCTACCCAATATTGGTCTCAACGAAGCTTTTATGGTTTTTGGAGCTTTCGGCCTAGCATTCAACATATATTCAAGTTACATGAACGTTCGTCATGCAACCAAGGGCACCGGCAAATCGACAATCCGCCCCCTTTTATTTTTACTACCGTTCGCCGTGCCTGCTGGTATTCAAATTGCTTGGCTATCTCAACCAGAATTCAACCACTCCGCTATAATCAATTCTGCGACTTTTATTCCATTTTTGTGCGCCTGGGGGCTCCAATTCGCGCATCAAGTCGGCCGGATGATCCTGGCGCATGTCACCAGCACACCATTCCCATGTTGGGATTGGATCTGGATTTGGAGCATTATTGGCGCTGTTGACGCCAATCTACCTCATATTCTTGGAAGGTATTTGATTCTTTCCCACCTCATATCATGGTTGCTTTAGTGACAACACCCTAGACCACCTGTCATCCAAACGTCGTCGCGAAATACCGCCCTCTTTGTTTGGGCCACCTTGATCATCTCATTGGTCCTATACGCACGGTTCTGCACGCTCGTAATAAAGGACATTACAAATCACCTCGGCATCGCTTGTTTTACGGTTAGGAAAAGAGACGAAAATGGCGTTTGGCGGTATAAGAGTGTCCCAGGAGAGACCGGCAAAAAGTCTTAATTATGTATCCAGCTATATTCTACGAACCCCAGTCACGCTAATGGTCTACACGAGTACCCATTTATTCCCATAGGCAGTGCTAAATTTGAATAGATCCCAGTTCGAATGGACTCCGAGCCACTCTGGCGCAGCACTGATAGCTCCATCGCCCTATGGATTCTACAACCAATCCTGACATCCCCTGAAATGCATTGATATGAGATGTGTATGGCTTGATAACTTGGGCAAGTATCTGCGAGTTTTGTGTGATTAGTACTAGTGCTGGTACGTCGGTTGAGCCACAGCTATTTTTACATCAACCTAGGATAATGACCAAGTGCACGTGGAATCTAGGCGATCATGGCATCTTGGTCTAAGACCCTTCTAACCCCACCAAAACTGCGGGCCTTGTACAGCTCTTTAAATAACTACTGTGATGCACGAGTAACAATCAGTGCGCGGTCCCACGTTACGATCATTCTGAGGAATGTCATCTTTCGAGGGATAAACGGGGACTGACATGACCACGAGAGTTCTTTCCCCGTCGTTTCACGGCTAACTCTTCGAGCTGGCACACCCTGCAATTATGCATGGCTATCCTTTATACCTAATCATCTTCCTTCTGGTGGTCTGTGCTGGGGGTCGGGCTCCGACACTAATGTTGCATAAGTAAGTCCGAACTGTTTCATCCAAGTGGGACCTAGGTGACAGGGACTTTAGTGGTTCTCTTCTCAGCGAGGGCTCGAACAACGATATCCCTGAGCACGCGGTTCTGTAAGCTGCTCTATATTCATTCGAGGGCTAGTCTGATGATCATCAGAACGAGTTTCAGTCCAAGGAAAGGCCCCGATCCTCGGCCAACTACAGCCACATCGTCTAGCCCTTCAGCAACGTCGACACCGAGTTCATCTACTAACAAGACGCCTGTTATTGCGGGCGCATTGGCTGGGGGCGTGGTTGTGCTGGCGTGTGTGCTTACCATCACCCTCGTTCACCGGAAGCAACGGCGGAAACTAAGAGCCCTTAAACATGAAATTGATCCCATTGAGGACCCTACAGGTGAGGTTTGCGCTCGTACATCATTCAAATTTAACACAGATATAGGACCTCATATCCTCCCTGACCCATTCATGGCATACCCCCAGAATGTGCACTTCGGGCCGGGCGTCCCACAGCAAAACCCGCCTGGGACCAGCGTGTCCGGTCAGACCGCCACAGAATTGGGGGTCCCTCGTATCACAATCACAAATGAAGATGGGACGACAGGTCGTCCTCTTTCATTAACGAGCAATGCGGATCACCGGTTTAGTCGATACACCGATGCAAAACCACTAGGCTTGACACTGACGACGGCAAATCCTCACCGGAGTTCACGGACCCTCCATTAGCGCCATCTGTAGAGCTTCAACAGATGCACCCGGCGGTAGAGAGCCAGGACAGAATAGCTGATTTACGAAGCCAGGTCATCGTGTCTGCTTCCGACGCTGACCGGGTGGCCGAATTGCAGCGCCAGATTGACCAGTTGAGCCGGGAAAACGAACGGCTACGACACTCGGGCCTCGACGCTCCCCCTGCCTATGACAGCACCCGATAGCACTAGCCAGGCTGAACGTAGTCGGACGATTACTCCATTGTACAACCGGTTGTCACAGTAATCCTTAAATGTGACTTCACAGGACCAGGAGAAGATAGCATTTTTAGCCGGCATTAAGCCAATCATTTTTAAGCCAATTTGAGAGGAATTGGCATTGGAAGACCGGACTACATATACAAATGAATACAGACATGATAACGCCGCGTTCGCTACTTCCTGGCGAAAGTGATCTTAAAGAATCCGTCAGCCGGTGAAGAGGGTGGATGGCAGATATCCCAACCTTGATCTTGTTCTCACCATCCAACTTGTAGTTGTGTAATGCGTCTTTGGCGACTCCCGCACTCCCCTCGTCGATGAACTCGACGAAGCGATGTCCTTTTTGGTAGGAATAAGACGGACTTCGTATAAATTTGGGTACCTAAAGAACGGTCAATGACGGAATCTGGCAGTATGTCATTTTCACAGACTGGTGGAATAATGCCAGGAGTTGATCCTTTGTGATGCTTTCTGGGAGATTTTGCAAGAATAGAATTTTGTTTGGAGGGAGGTATTCGTCCGGCATTTGGACATTTGGCCGCTTGGACGGGGCCACGGCAGCTGCCCATCGACTGGTTGGGATTAGTAAAAAAAAATGGAAAAGCTCTCAAGATGGAAAATTACTTGCTGTGCCATCCGCTTCGCCCTGAATTTCTGTTTCAAGGGATTTGTGTAGCGAGTTTTTCCTGTGAGAATGGATGAGCAGGGTACCCAAGAAGCTGCGCCATTGGGTACTTTTATGTTCGTCTCGTCTCGTTTTATGTTCGTCATAATTATTTGCATCTATCTTCCTTACAACAGCGTCCGATCTTGTCCGTGCAAATGAGATTTGCTGGCGATGGTTTGGATCAGTCGCGCAGAACACGGTATCAGCACATACCATGGGCTTGGAATACAGCGGAAATCTCTGCACATCCTTCATTGCCTTCTTTGCGATGTCCGGCGACGCAAACGACACGAACGCTTGCCCCCGCATCCGCAGATTACCATGTGCCACCACATCCAAGACTTCCCCATACGATTTGAAAAGACCCCGGAGTGATGCTTTCAAGACTGCGATACACGACGTTAGTGCGAGTTTGGGAAATATTATTCGTGGGGAAATACCTTCGGGCTTTATCTTCTCGTTGAGATTTTGGATGTACAGCGTCTCGCATGCGTTTTCGGGTTCTTCAACCGGGCGGGAGCTTCTGGCGGAGGAGCTTCGGCTGCAGGTTCGGATGGCGCCGCAATCACGCCCTCCATGGGGGCGTCTGCGATCGGAGATGCGGCGGAAACCTCAGCCATTGTGGTAACTTTGATTAGCTTGAGCCTTGGATGAGGTCAAAGGTTGGAATAGAATAATCTATTTGATTGTGTTATTTTGCAAAGTCGATAGCCATCGAGCGTTGAAAGAGTTTAATATTGCGACCCTGTCGATTACTTCTGGCACAATTGAATCAATTGGTGCAAACCATGTCCATTCCGATTCTTAAACCAGTGGGATAGATATACAACTACTCGAACCAGGCTGAACCACTTGAGGCATTAAACCTACCTATCTCCTGCTTCATCGTAGACATACTCCCCGTAAACCGGTCTCCACACCTTTTCCCTCGCTCTCTCCCTCACATCCTCCTTCCTCCATCCCTTCTTCCCTTCCGCCCACGGCCCACCAGCGCTCCCTTCCTCCACAGCACATTCCGCGACAGCAACTGCCACCTCAAAATTGACTCCTGGCGCATCACCGATATCGGGGAGCAATGCGTAATCAGGGTTCTTAAGTGCAGGTGCTAGCGATGCGAGCCGTTGGGCACCCGCTATAATCATCGTGTCCGTCATGTTGCGAGATTGGGAGAGCATGGAACCAAACCCGAGGCCAGGGTAGATTAACGCATCTAGAATGGCGAGAGTGTTACTGAAAATATCGATGAAGCTGAAAATAAAATTTACTGTTGCATTCCGCAATGCTGGAAGAAGTGGGTGTCAGTGATAAGCCCGTCCGGAAACCCAGATGACGCACATAAATTCTTTGCCACCCATTTTAACACTCTCAAATGGGCTTCCAGTCGCTACTAATGCTTTTCCGTTTGTCCATTCATTTGCGTCTTTCGGGTGCACCTCCACCAATTTACTTGGGTTTGACAGGGGTAATATAATGGGCCTATCGCAGCCTGCCGCCATGCTTCTGACCACATCTTCTGTGAAGGCACCTGCGTGTGTTGAACACCCCACTAGCACTGTCGGTTTCACTGTCTTCACTGTCTCCAAGAGCCCTATACCGTCCCCATCTCGTGAGAATTCATCCCACCCATTTCGTTTGTCCTTGGTGTTCTGTACAATCAGACCGTCGCGATCGACGAGCCAAAACCTCTTGTTCGCCTCGGCACGCGTAATCCCATCGGTCGTCACCATTGCATCGCGGAGCTGATGGGTGATCCCCAGTCCAGCTGATCCAGCACCGTAAATGACATAGCGCTGATTCGACAGAGGCCCTGTTTTCGCCACACCGATCGCGGCCATAACACAGGCCAGGGTCACTGCGCCTGTTCCCTGGCTTCAGGGGTATGAGCGCTTGGGCTTACAAGTTTATCATCAAATGCACTCACATATCATCGTTGAACACGGCATGTGAATCGCGATATCGCTGGAGGAGCCGCTGCGCATTCGTGACACCAAAGTCCTCAAAGTGGAGGAGGCTATTCGGCAGATGCTTGCGGATAAGCTGCACAAACCTGGGGCGCTGTCAGACACACAAGGACCTTGGACGGCGCACAAACGATCGTACTTGTCGATAAATTTATCATATTCCTCGCCACGTATTCGTTTTCGGGCCATCCCTAGAGGTTTTATCAGTACGTTGTTTCGTGGGGTAGACATATACGGACCACATAGAGTGGGTCATCCAGAAGTCCCTGATTGTTTGTGCCAACGTCGAGTACGACACTAAGGGACTTGGAAGGATCCAGCCCTCCAATGGATCTAATGGACCCTCAGTTTCGGAGGTCTGGAAAGTGGTAATATAGGTCACTAACGTGTATATCACCGATTTTGCGGAAGAAATCTACATGAACATTGGTTATTATTAAACCAGTGAATTGATGAACAGGCTTACGCCAATTCCCTATAGCTCCAAATTAGCTGTTGGAGAACAGATACTTGACTAGGAATAAAGACTCACACCACGCCTGATCCCAATCCCCAAGATCGCCTCCGCGTCTGTGCATACTACCAAATCGATTTCCCTCCCCTTGATCTGTTCCAAAAAGTCTGCCTCCATTGAATCTTGGTCGGGGAACGTAAGATATAGCCCTTCGCTCCTTCTGAATAGATGTGAATAATTTGCGATTGCATCCGCCTCCGTTGGGGTATAGATTATCGGTACCAGCTCCTTCAAATTTCTCTCCAGAAGCGTATAATACAGCACCCAATTTTGATCTTTTAAGCTCTGCATAAAGGAGTTCTTGCGGATGGGGCTCTCATGGCCTGGAGTTGGTCATATGCACGTTTGCATTGATCGTCGATGGTGTTGACCCGTGAGGGGAGACGGCCTATAAGCCCGAAAGCCTTGCGTTCTGCCAGAGTAAACGCAGTGCCTTTGTTGAATCGCGGGCTTGTAAGCAAACCATCTCCTCGTAGAGAAACACGAAATCGTGGCTTTGGAGGCATAGTGGTGCTATTCTGCATTTGAAGCCTGGGTCGCCGGTTTGTTTAAGTAGGGTAAGCCTGCAGCTTGCGGGGCTGGATAAGGGCTGGGGCTACTTGAGGAAATACAGATCGTGGTGTTCCAAAAATATCATTATGACGTAATATACGGCCCACACCGCCGCCGCCGGCTTGAATAATTCCTATATGCCTTTCTGAAGTGAGGGAGGAAATGATTTCAATATGCATTATCTTCAAAGTGTCCAGAGGGATTCCAAATTTCCAAAAACCGACGATCATTGAATTGTCCATCGCCAGCTCCCAGTGTTCACTTCATTACGTCGGTAATACGGGCCGAAAACATTCGATATTGTTGATTGTAATGAAATTCCTGGGTCAGGTAACTTTCCATGCCGCCGGTATGCAGTAGTATGAACGCAGTGTGCTTCGAGTTCGAGGATAATCGGAGATTAATATCGCCCGCATTAAATGGCTGAGGCCTGAGGCTTGGGGATCACCTCAGGTTCCCCCGTGAATTGTCATCTCGTGGAGCGCTTTCGAGTGATTTAGAATGACCACATTTGTGTGTATTTGCTTGCCAACGCCTACCTTCAGATTCAGGTTCGTCCAAGTTTCGGACGCGTCAGCCTGGGTAAAAACATTATTGGTTTATCACCATAATCCATCAGCGCTTCAACATCGAACCGGCTGGCTCTCAATCTCAGCAGCTCACTGGCCCAGGACGAGCAACCAAGTCAGCTGATCCATAAATCAGCGCGAGGCATCCGCAGCGTCGCTGGTGGTTCAAAATTAGCACGTCGCCGGGACAATCGGTGAGGAAGGACTGGGAAGTTGGAATACAGTTGGTAGAATCACGCCCATATGACACATATGATGCATGTGCGTGAGTATTCACTGCCATATATATTTTATAATACCACCAACGGCTTATCGTTACCACCGCTGAACGTCGTCAACAATCTAGAGGAACGCACAACATCTTCGCGCCCACCATTTTTATCCTATCATACCAAAAATAGTGCAGCCGACCTGTACATACCGCAGCAGTCTTATGCTTGCTTCACACGCAAGTTTCATGGCTCCGTCTTTATTGTGCACACGATCTGTCAAAACTTTCCCAGACATATCGCTGCTAATGGGTCACCGGACACCCTAAAGGCCCTAATCGTACTAATTATAATCCAGCAATAACAACGCCCGCTAAATCGCCTGGCCAAATATGCATATCTGGGAGGAAGCATTGGCTGAGTGACGCAATAGACTCCCCCCTCCACACTGCTCCACTCTACTCACAGTACAAGAAATCGCCAAGTGGTGCGGGTACTATGGCTGCCACTGCCTCTCCAGACACAAAACAATCTCCACCGTTCCGCCGCACACCAACAGGCGCAGGCGCCGAGCCTGGTATAGACCCCCGCGACCACGACGCCGCAGAGCACTACGCGCACTTCAAGGAAGAATGTGTGATCGATATCATCGATTACTCTAGTGAACATGTCGAGTTCAGAAGACTGGGAAATGAGGAGGCTATACAAGTCATGCGTGCACCCGTGCCGAATGACGGTGGTAAGCAGAGAGTACGGTGGATCAATATTGGAGGAATAGACTGGGGTGTTTTGAGCGCGGTTGCGCTTCGTTACAGTGCGTATCCTATAATTTCATGTCATGGCTGTATTGTGGTTGATTTACGAACCCCACATGAAGACCTGCATTCTCTCGCCCTGGAAGATGTATTGCATGAACAGGGCCACAACCTGACCAAGGCAGATTACTACCCAGCACACTTGTTCCTACGCGTTCTCTGCCATACACTCGAGCCAGAGGGTGCCGAACACGACGAAAATGTTTCGGAGTTCCCCCTTTCGCCAACAAACTCTCACAGTGGTGATCTTAGTCAAGCAGAAAAAGCCGACGCGGGTAGGACGAAACATAGTGAGGAAGCGCGCACGAGAAAGGGGATGCCCCACAGACATGTCGAGGGCCAGATTGAAGTGAGTTTAGGCAGGCGATTCACAGGCTTGAGTGGGTTCCGTAAGGCCGTTCGTCATTCCCATTTTCGTTGAAACTGGATGCTAAAATAGTTGTGAACAGGCTCGCCAGGAACGCATTATGCATATCCATGCACTGACAAAAGGCGACCGTGTTAATGTTAAACACGAGCCCATGTTTATATTTCTGACCCCAGACGGTGCGTTACTATTCTTGAAAAGTCTTTACAATATTTAAAGCGGGGCCAACTGGTAGGAACGGTGATCTCGCTTCGTCCAACGCCGAGTCTGGACTTCACAGCGCCAATTTCTGAGAGGCTGCGCCAGAATAATTCTGTTCTTCGTGAATCAGAGGATGCATCGCTATTGCTCGAGGGTATTCTTGATCTTGGTGTGTTCTTTTCATTTCTCATAGTGTACCGGCTGAGACCGCGAGTTAGTGGTCGATAAAATATTAGAGGTTATGGATGAATACCAGGACAAAATTCACAATCTCGAACACAATATCCTCCTCAGATCGAGTATGAGTACCGTCAGGAGCCGTATGTTCATTCACGCCTCCCATTCCCGGAATTCACAAATCCCCAGTGCACATTCTCTCGGGCGACCTCATAATGAACAAGCGCACTCTTGAGCCAATCCGCACAATGATATATGGTCTGAGGCGCTACGATGAAGATAGATGCGCTGCCCTCTCGACGAATCGGGTATTCTTTGGCGACGACACCGGCGGAGGAGCGGGGGGACCTACTGGGGACGTCAAACCGCATCTGGCAAAGAGTCGAAGGATGATAACGGGAAAGGATATCTGAGTTATAAAACCAAGGTCTATTTGGTCAGTCTCGCTTCTGTACCCCCTGGGGGCGAGGTTAATATCGGGATCGCAGGCCGATGTACAGGACCATATGGATTTTGTCTTGACAAGCCTTGACATGTTTGCTGGGATTTCGGAAAACCTTATCAATTATGGGTTCAACGTGTGTTGTTGGTTGCCTAGTATTATCGCCCACTGATGGATATATGACAAGATGGCTTCTTACGAAACAATGAAGTGATGTGGGTTCTGCTCGGTATACTGCGTGATGATATGCTAACCAGTTGCAGGCGCCGCTTAACACTCGCAACCATCATATTCCTTCCACTGACGTTACTGACTGGCTACTTTGTGCGCCTCTTCCTCGCTCTTGATAAATAAGCTCACCCTGTTATGGCAGGGCATGAACTTTAAGCCATTTCCGGCCGCCGACAACCATTCTGATCTGCTGTGGGTAAACACTTTGCTTCGCGTGTCATGATGTCTGATCCCGAGTGCAGATTCTGGGAGATCGCGCTGCCTGTCATGGCTGTCCTGGTACCCATCTTTATGTGGTCTGATATCGTCAAGTTGGTGCATTATCTGAACAAGAGGATGACGATAAGGGAAATCGGCAAGGTACCCGAATCTAATCATTGTGCAGCCTCGATCCGCGGTTAAATTGCCATGGCTTAGAAATTCAAGACAAGGCAGACATGGCCCGAAGGGCCAAGGGGCCGATAATACAAGGGTCGATGACCGGAGATCGTGGACTTTGGAGGCTTGGTCATGTTTAATTGAGGCGCGAGGCATAATGCCGTGTCCGTAGGCGCTGTAGGCATGACTGTACTGCTACGAATTCGGAATAGGTAATTCAAAACGGTTTCGCGCTCACGGCATTATTGCTCTTTGCGAATGCCCATTGGTAGAGTTGAGCTTGGCAGTAGACGGCTTCTGTGGCCCTCCGTGGTGGTGTTATTACAACACGTATTGGCGGCCGATCCGGAACGCTCGAGCCTCGAGGCATGCAGGGCATTAGCTTGCGGTCGCCGCAATGTTGAGGGATGTGCCTGCGATCACAGCCCCAGGGGCTATCAAGGTTGTGTAGTCGGAGGCCAACTTGATTGATTACACCGAAGTGAACTATGGATTTCGAAGGTCTTCTGAGGACAGAACGAGGGACATGAATTCCCCAAAAGGAGAAACTCTCCGGGCCCTGTGTTAGGAATTCGCGGGAGATGGGGCTAGATTAGGCGAGAAGCACTCCACCGTGTGGAAAATGAATGACATCAATGCTGAATGAGGTCAGGGCTGGGGAGCCGCGCTGGACTGTAATGGGCCAGATATCATGAGAACCCAGATTCATGAGAATACACGTTGGAGATGCTCATGAGAAACATCGACTCCTACCCATACTCTGGGAGTTGGATTGACGACTATCAGCGTATATTGGAGATTTGATGCAGATGGACCAATGATGGCACATGTTCGTTGTAAAATAACAAGTGTAAATAAACACAGGACCGACCGGTAACTACTTTCGACAGTTTGGATTTGCGCCAGACTTTTTCCCTTGTCTCCCCTCCCCTCTGCTGCGTGGGCTCAGATTGCCTGCAGTCCGGTCACTCCTTTCCTCGTGCACTTCAAGGTGGTTTGATTTCTCTTATTCTGCGGCGGGCTGCACCAGATCCCCCAAATTTGGCTCACTCAACTCACTTGCCTGTCCGTTTCTAGGCCACTCATTGCATTCACAGTACTCTTACTGTGAACCTAATCACGAAGTTTCCTTTCAATGCCGTTGCGTGGTCTTTTCACAAGAAAAAACAAATCCTCGAAAGCGAGTCAGGATGCCCAAGGCTCGAGTAACTCCAGCGCCAACGCTGACATCGATTCCACAACCTCCTCCCCGACGACAGAATACATCACTGCCGACAAGGCACTACCGTCAAGTCCAAATGGCAAAGGCGCCTCCTCGTCAGGCGTAGTGTCCTCAAATAAACTACGCATGCCTTTTGGCCGCAGAAAGACGCCTGCGGCCAAGATATCTCCAATACCCCCCAATAGCGACCTCATGGACCTAGACGGGCTTCCGCGTCCTGCGTATCTGGCGCGCAATAGCACTAGTGCTGCGTCAGACACCGATGTCCAGGACACTCGGCGGCTTCGGCCACCCCCATCAAAATCGGCCATTTTCGCAGCATACGGAGACCCCAACAGTGCGCTGTCAACACGTTCCCTCCCAAACCAAGAAGCATACACACAATTCGGACCCCCAACCCCACCGCCACCTGTACCCAAGAAGCCTTCCCTCTTCTCCTGGTCAAAGTCGCCTTCTTCAACCTCCTCTCACGCCTCAAATGTCCAGGATACCCCACGACCTTCTCTTGCCCCCACCCTGGAATTATCACCCCAATCCGATGCTTCTTCATTCAATTTGAAATCCTTCCGTCATGTCCGCCCCCCATCCCCCGATACCTCTCTTTCAGCCCCTCCCATACCACGGCCCAGGGGTCCCAGCTTTACCTCAGAATCATCTCAACGCATATCTGTTGCTGCTTTTAGGGAAGCTCAAGCAAGACGCAGTCTTGCTGGTTCTCCGGTTCCATCAGTCCGGTCGCCGAGCCCTCTTCCCCAGCCCTCCCAACCACATTCTTTAATGATAATAATCGCGGGCGTGCCAGTCCCCGTTTGCAGTCTCCCCCATCAGGGTCATCCCCTGCTCACCGTTACGAAATGCACAGACGATCAAGGACAACTTCTGACTTTGACTCTGACTCGGATGAATCATCTGAAGAAGAGCAAGATTCAGATAACAGTGGTCACAAGCCTGGAGGACTAGGTCGTAAAGGTACTGTCACCCAGCGCAAGACGTCGGAAAGCTTTACCACGCGTATGGGCAACAAGGCCAAATCGGAGGCTGGCCATGGCTCTGCCCCTTCACGAAGGCCTAATTATGTGCCTCCCCCAAGGTCCCATCTGGTTATATCTTGTCGTCGCAGCCCCTTTCTGGTGGGCCCTCCGAACCCCGGCCTCAATCAACGCTGGAGGTTTATAGCAGTGGTCTCAGGCCACGTGCAAGCGTGTCCACCAGCGCGTTGACTCCGAGTGCTGCTGCCAAGAGGGCTAGCATCATCTCCGCAACTCTCGGTAAGCAAGTTCTTGTGACTTTTATGAATGCTGAGCAAATCGTATTAATATAGATGGGATATCCCGTTCTCGTCATACTCGGGACTCATCGATTTCATCTAACCCAACCATTACATCCCGCTCTAATGCCACATCTATTAACCCACGGCGCGACGCAGATTCAGACTCGGAAGATGACGCACCTCTTGCCACGCTTGTCGCTCCCCGTAGACCTGGAAGTGCCATGTCTTCGGCATCAAACCCAGGCTCCACTCGCTCCCGTGGCGGTCCTAAACCACTTATCGACATCAAGGAACTAACTTCGGGTAAACGGCCACAAGAGACTCTATGTCCCGCAAGTCCAATGATGGTTTCACTTCTGGCGCGACCCTGCTTTCTGGCGCAAGGGCGCTGTCGGCATCACCACCACCATTAAAGTCGCCAATCGTGTCTTCTTCGCCTCCGGGTAAATTCGTATCTCCACCATCATCGCCTGTGAGGAACTCGAGGCCTTTGATATCGCCTTCTGAGTCTTCGTCATCCGGGTCGAGGAACCCCTTCCGTCAAGGGACTGACAGCAGCGTCTTGTCTTCTAATCCCGAACCGAGGAGAGATGTTATCACTGAAAGACTTACGCGAGTTGTTCAGTCCAAGGTTGGCTCGGGATCAAGCTCAGGCTCCGGGACTGGTAAAGAGAACGACCGAAGTGCCACTACCTCTCCTCCGGCGAACGCGCCAATTCCGCGGACAAAAGCCCCCGTCCAGCGGCTGCGTTCCACTAGCATATTCTCATCTGTTAGTAGCGACGCTGCTGGTGATTCCGGCTCCCATCGCGTCAGCGACCCACACGATGAAGATCTCGCTAGTCTGCTTGGTGCCAGTATCCGCCTAATTTCGAAGAATGGAGAATCCGAGTCCGAGTCCGATTCTGAGTCCGAGTCCGATTCTGACGATACTGAATCAGAGAAGGATAAGAAGTCCCAACCGCCAGCAGATCGGATTGCGCCAATTCCGATTAAACAGCGAGCGCCGCCCCCGGCATTTAGTGTCACATCACGGCCGCAGCAGCCTAGAGGTGCCGCTACTCCCACTAACAGCGCCACTAGTCCCACCACAAGTCGAGAGCCTCTCACAACTCGACAGAGAAGCAGCACCCTCCTTCCCTCCTCGGCAACATCCTCAACTTTCAGCAGTTCCACCACGCGGACCTCTATCTTGAAAGACTCGCCCAGCCCGAGTAGTGCCAGCACGATCGGAATGTCCACCGCGGAACGCTCAAGCGCACAGAAATCACCCTCGAGCACCGCAAGCCCTGGTACTAGACAGCGGAGCACCACCATGTTGCCATTGATGTCAACCAGTTCGCCCTCCTCCATCGGGGGGATCCCGACGCCCACTAAGCCCTTTGCCAAACGTCGCGAAAGCCCAGCCAGTTCAACAGGCGATTCGGGCAGCAGCCGCGCGCCGCTCACACCGAGAGATGGTAGCGAGCTGGGTGTACGAGGCGGAGAGCGAGCTATAAAGAAGGAGGAGTGGAGTAGTGGAGTTAGTGGGCTGGGTATGAACGGGGCAAGGCCGGGCGGGCATATTAAGAGACGGAGTGTGAGCTTCGAAGACGATATGCGAGATATGCTTCCTGGGAATGACAAGGCAGAGACTCATGGGCGAGGAGAAACCAGGAGAAACGAACGGCGGCGGAGCGAGGCCAAGGCAGCTATTGAGGTTTGTTTTAATTTATTGCATTTATTGATTATTGCTCATGATCCACGTAGCTTGGAAACGTCATTAATGGACGCGGACCCATCGTCGACGAGGATGATGACGAAGACGACCTGCCCATTAATCAGACAATCGGCTCGCGGATGTCTGCTATGAACCCGATGATGGGTATGGGCGCTCCTATGGCCATGCCCATGGGCGGCTTCGGTGCCACGCCTCCGGTAGGACCAGGCTGGAACATGAATGGGTGGCAGTCGCCACCTCAGAACCCTCAGATGTTGTCCCCTGCTCAATTTATGATCCCACAACCGGCAGACCCTACCTTCCTCGCGGCACACCAGCAGGCGATGTTGTACGCGAAGCAGGCATATCAGATGGCCGTTGCTCAACAGCTATGGCCGCTGCCGGAGACGAGTGGGAGCGCGGATCGGCGGTAGGTGGATTTGGCGGGGGAAGCACATATGGCGGAGGTAGTGTATACGGTGGCAGTCAGTCCGTCATTGCACCATCCTACGGTATGGGGATGGGATGGGCAATATGGCGCACAATTGGTCCACTGGATCCGTCGTTATGCCCGCATCGAGCTCGCGCTCTATGTATGGAGGTGGGGCCCGTAGCGAGTATGGTGGAGGTGGTGGGGGTGGGGGCGGCTGGAACTCTTCGCGGAGTTCATACGGGGAAGCATTTGGACCTTCCCCCGATCGATATAGCAAAGCCGGTATGAACCAAGGCAGGCCCAGCCATAATCCGAGGGATTCAGGGTATTTCCCGCCTGTCCCGCCGATCCCGCAAGGTGCGAATAGTCCTACAGCGCGAGGGTCGCCGAGATCACGAACGGCTAGCCAGCCGGCCAACCCCACTCGCGGCGGTGTTCGTAGAGCGCCACCGCCGTCCAGCTGGAAGCCGAGTCCCTGAGAGTGGGTCATGGACGTTGTTATACTTCATCATTCCACCCTCCCGCTGTTGTCTCTCCTTCTTTCGTTTGGTCTTTCTGGAGTGGACAAGCATCTTCGCAGGGAGCGATATGCACAGCAAAAATAATAATTATCATTACAAATCCAGCATTTTGGACGTCTAATTATCCTCATTGTACTTTTTGCATACTCACGCATGATACCTATCATACCAACCCCCCTCACCTTCCTTCCATTCCAGCCATCACACCAATTGAATTGAATGCAGCACGGTAGACGTTTTGATTGCATCGACGTTTAGAAGTGGAGGATATGGTGCCTCGATGCCCGAGGCTTCGCGAGGTTGGTTGTTCATTTGATTGTGTTCTACTGGCATCAGCCACATATCATAAACCGAGAAACTAAGATACCAGATAGCACAATTCGCTAATACAAATAATACAGGTGAGCCCGATTAAACTGAGCCGGTTAACGTCGGGAGAGTCGAATGAATGTCGGCATCATCCAGGGCCTTGCTGCGACTGGAAATGGAACTGAGGGGTAAGCGCTCATTCAAGTCCCTGCCGTAGCCCCATAGAGGCTACCTGCTAGACTCACATGTCGTCAGCACCGTGCTCGCCGGGCGAAATTGAGACAGTCTCTTCGCTGTCATGCGACGTGCCGGAGATGGAAGTCGGGCTGCTCTTCGACCCATTGATACTCTCATGCTTCTCTACACGCGTGCCATCCTTCGCGATGCCACAAGCCCTGGAGTGTCGAGTTTTAGCTTTGTAGTGCGAAGCGGGGATTAAAGTATTAATCCTACGAGACGATCTGTGCCCAGTAGCTGTCGGGCTCGAATTCGTACGCGAATGAGCCGCCAAAGTCGGCGTCCAGCTGCGATGCGGGGATAAGCTCGAGAAGGTCTGGGTTGAATCGCATCTGCGACATGGAGGGTGTTTGTGAGGGTCAATGCGTGCGGGGGCGCGGGGAGAACCGACCTTGTCCCGGGTGACGGGGTCGAGGAAGGGGGATATCCCTTGTAGAAGAAGTTTAGGAGCATGGGGAGGTTGACTACGAGTGCCCGCCCGAGGGTCTCGACATAGTGCTGCTGTAATATGTGAAGCACCTAGGAGATGAAAGGGTCAAACCGAGTTGTTTCACTTGACTTTGAGAACAGACTGACCTTGCGGGCTACTGATATCGAGGGGTTTGTCCGCAGGGTGGTTGATTTATAATCTACAAGAATGACGACGGATTCTTGACCAGGGGGCATCAAATCTTTTGCTCGCTCTCTAGAATGTATAGTGAATATCCATTGCGGTGATCAAGATGGTAAACTTCACGGACAGGCACCAGACTAAATGACGAAGCTGTCGGGGGCCCGTTGGGGTGTTCTCTCGGCCAGGTCGCATGTAAATTATTGGTCGTCCGTCCTTGTCGAAACCATTGACGATTCTAGCGTTGCGGTATCAGCCAAAAAAAAATGTAACAGATAGGGGTGAAATACACATTTTCCCTGTTTCGCTCTCGATTTTGACTTCATCCGGGGGAATAAGGTCAGGCTGGAAATCCCTCCGCCACTCAATGGTAGCCTTAATACGCTTTTGGGCATCTGCAAAGCTCCACTTTGATGCGCGCATGTAGCGTGGCATCGTATCTGGCCTATCGAGCCATCGTAATTCCCATGGGTAATATGGATCTGTATCGGGAAGGATGAGTGTGTTTGTGTACTGCGCCGACGGGACAAATGAGCCGCTGTAAGTACAAGGATCTATAAGTAAAATAGCAAACTCGGCTGACAGACCTCACGTAGGGCCTTGATTTGTGCGGCCTGTTCCTCCGTGTAGTTGTGTACAGGCCCAATTTTAGTTCCGGCCTCCGGGGATGTGAGAACTTGCTGTGTTTTGGTAGTCATGGGTGTTGGGGCGGTCAAGTGGGATGTGATGAATGGGTGTGACTCGGGCCTTTGTTCAAAATGTTCGAAGGGTCAAAGGCGCGGGTGGGAGCCTCGGCATGATATCCTTGCCCATATGGGAACCTGAAGCATTCTTTAGCGACTCGGATCAGCTCCCGGCCAGAGATTACCAAATGTTCCAGGGGAAGTGTTGCGCAATACGGGTGCCGAAAGTGTTGGCCCCTATGTAACTATCAGAGTATCAAAGTTTCAACAATGTAACCTGAGTATAGAATTCTGGAATTCAACAACGTTGGTTATTCACGGGCCCTGGGGCGTAACGTGCGCGCGACCCGAATCGTTCCCGAATGTTCTACTGACGTCGGATGCGATATAATGCTGTAATGGAGTGCATCAATCCAATAAATTTGAAGGTTTACCGAAATTTAATACTATAACGTGCCAGGATCCTGCATGTGTCAAACCATCAGGCAAATATGCCAAGTTCGGTTGGATGTTCATTGTACATAAGTGCCAGCAAGGCCATTTCCGAAGCCGAGTGTGATTTGGATGTTGCAACCTGTATATACTTGATACCTGATCCTGAAAATCTGCGTCGGATCTAGTAGTCAATTTGGTTCCTTTCGTGTTAGCAATAATCAATTACTCAAATCAAGGGATGTGGTAGTAACCGCTGTGCGCCCGCGCCGCCGCCGGATTGCGGCGCAACCCGCCCGTTGAGCGTCACAGCACGTGGACGGAGCTGTATGGAGCTGTCCCGTGTCCAATGCCTGTGGATTCATTAGGCATAAATCTCACATATACATGGTCAGCTGCGGGCTACAGGCTGCCCGTTGGCCATATGTTGTAATCGAGCGTGTGGGTGACGCATGGTCATGGTCATTATGGATTTGTGAAAACGTCACGGAAACCGAATATGTGTTTTTTTTTCCGGTTGGATTACTAAATGCGGGAATATACCGGGGGTCCAACTGGTTTGTGAGGCCTCCAGCCTCATTCTGCACCACATTGGCACTGTCCCAACATTGGGTCCTTCGTCACAAGCTTCCCGACCCCCTTCTTCTTCCTCGATACTTGGTAGAAGATCGTTCAAGTTCACCATTAACACTAGGGCGACCTAGTTCCTTGTTCATAAGGATTGTTCCGTCATGGATTACCGTGGAGATCAACGTCCTCCCCGCGCAGCTCGACCTGGCCAACAACATCAACAGTCTTACCCTACCTCACCCGCACCTCAATATACAGACAGTCCGTATTCTAATAGACCACATTTCCCCCAGCAGGACGGCTCCCGAGGTGGTGTGTCATTCCAGAACACAGAGCGTGGCGACCGTCATGGGCCTCTCGATACCCAACGGCAACGCACTATGCCTTCGGCATACCAGAATCAAATGTCCCCTCCCATCGATGCAGAGAACGCCGACTACCACGACCCCTCCCGCGTTGGCCGGAAAAAGAGTCTCGTCAAACCTGATCGAGAGAAAATCGAGCCTGGTCATCGACAATGGCATTATCGCAGCCATGTGGCCCAGCTCGAGGAAGAAGGTTCGGGACGTGTAGGCGTTCTGCCCTCGAGTACGCATCATTAACATTATATTACTTCATCTCACACTCAATTGCACAGCAACCGGAAACTATCCACAGCGGGGCGATCTTCGAAGGGGAAGGTCCTTTTTAGGTCGCGAAGAGGATGTCCATGAATCGGGGCTTGCTCTATTCAAACGTGGGGCAACCCTACGTCGTAGACGAACACTACCCTCTTCAACACCGGCCCCAGCACCTCCCGAACCTAAAAAGCGGTTTTGCTTAGGAAATACACCAGGTCCCAGTGGCCCATGGATGATTTATTGTTATGCCCTTACCTGTCTTATTCCCCCGTTCCTTCTGAGATCTTGCGGTATGTTGATTTGTCATTCCGTCAACCAAGATTCCAGCTCATGAGTCGACAGGCATCAGTACCCCAGAGCAGCAGCGGGCATGGCGTGAGAAGATGGGCCTCGTTAGCATTATCCTGGTGCTAATGGCTGGCGTTGGTTTCCTTACCTTCGGATTCACGGAGAGCGTTTGCGGCACTCCCCCCAACCGCTTTCATGGCGGTGCCATCGGCGACAATTTCATTGGAATAGTTCGGTGGTCATTCATGGATATGACTATGACTTCTCAAAGTTTAAGCATCCCAAAACTGCGACAGTCTTTGATGGGGGATCTAACCCAGTCCTTCAGCCAGAATGGCACCTCGGTGGAAATGACGCATCATTCTTGTTCCAGAAGACAAACCAGAATTGTCGGGGAATCATCTCAAAGTCAGGAACCTCAAGCATAACTGGAAGTGGTACCAATCTCAACTGGTACTTTCCCTGCAACATTTACAACCAATTCGGGACCTCGGGTGTCAATAACACCAATTACGAAGTCCCCTTTTCGTGTCATATCACGACTGGCGCTCGGAACCAATTTAGGTTACTGAAACCCCAAGGCCAAGTGTACTACACCTGGGCGGATGTCCGGAATTCGAAGCGAAATCTTGCTGTTTATGAGTCGTGAGTGATATAGCCAACCATCCTCGCCTAACGTCATAACTCTAGTCATATAGGACTGTTCTTGATCTCAATCTTTTGCAGTGGCTAAGCCGGGCTCAAGTAAACTATCCGTCTATGTTCGATGCTATGAAAACTGCAAACGGGACATTCAACGGGAAGGATCTCACTATGCTGCTTGTGCGAACAAGCCAGCAGAATATCGGCCACTGTCTTCAGGACCTCGTAACAATCGGTTTCATCGACACAAACAGCATCGGCTGCGTTGCCTCTGAAGTTGTCCTTTATCTTTCCCTCGTCTTCATCATTGGCGTGGTTGCCATCCGATTCGTTATGGCCGTCATGTTCCAATGGTTCTTCTCTTGGAAACTCGGCAACTTCCCGCGCGAAACCTATGAGCAGCGGATGCAACGGTCTGCTGAGATCGAGAACTGGTCCAACAATATTTACACCGCTGCTCCAAGCGAATACCGCCCGAACGTCAGCAAGAATGGCTTGAGGCCAGGCAAAAACAACCGAAAGACTTTCCTTCCGAGCCATTCCCGCTTCACTCCCGCAGAGAATATACTCAAAGGTGGACAGAGGCCGACCACAGCTTATGGAATGCTCGACTCGTCGACCAACTTCAAGCGTTCCACGATGTATTCAGCGTCAGCCAAAAGTGGAATGAAGGGAACGCCCCCAGAGTCACCGAGCAGGCAATCTAGGAGCACCACGTCGTTCGCCGCTGATAGCATGGCCCGTGGTACCTTCGTCGAGACTCCATGCCCCTTCCCGCTGAACAATGTCGTTCCGCAGCCCCCTCCTGACTATGAACCTTTCAACTTCCCTCTGGCCCACACAATGTGCTTGGTTACCGCTTATTCGGAGTCTGTGGAGGGTCTTCGAACGACACTTGATTCCCTTGCGACGACGGACTACCCTAACAGCCATAAAGTAATCCTTGTTATCGCCGATGGTATGGTCAAAGGTTCCGGAAACGATTTGACTACCCCCGAAATCTGCTGTCGATGATGAAGGAATTTGTCATTGCTCCTCAGGATGTTGAACCCCACTCATATGTTGCCATCGCCGATGGACACAAGCGGCAAATATGGCTAAAGTCTATGCTGGTTCTACGACTATGATGACGCAACCATTGAGCGCTCCAAACAGCAACGTGTCCCATCGTTCTTGTGGCCAAATGTGGAAATCCTCTAGAGGCTGGAGACGCCAAACCGGGAAATCGAGGCAAGCGGGACAGTCAGATCGTGTTAATGGCCTTCTTACAGAAGGTTATGTTTGACGAACGGATGACTACGTTCGAGTACGAGTTCTTCAATTCCCTGTGGAGGGTGACGGGCGTCAGCCCCGACCACTACGAGATGGTGCTCTGTGTAGATGCCGATACCAAAGTCTTCCCGGATTCTTTGACCAGGATGGTAAGCTGCATGGTGCACGATGAAGAGATCATGGGACTTTGCGGAGAAACAAAGATTGCAAACAAGGCAGAGACGTTCGTAACCATGATGCAAGGTATACTATACTCTTCTTCCGTTCATTCGTCAGCTTAACCAGTACAACAGTGTTTGAATATTACATCTCTCACCATATGACGAAGGCCTTCGAGTCGATGTTTGGTGGTGTCACTTGCTTGCCCGGTTGTTTCAGCATGTATCGAATCAAAGCCCCCAAAGGCGACACTGGGTATTGGGTCCCCATCTTCGCAAACCCGGATATCGTCGAACATTACTCCGAGAACGTCGTCGACACTCTACACAAGAAGAACCTGCTGTTGCTTGGTGAAGATCGGTATTTGACAACACTCATGCTCAAGACATTCCCCAAGCGCAAGAACATGTTCTGTCCCCAAGCGGTCTGCAAGACTGTCGTCCCTGACACCTTCCGCGTTCTTCTGTCTCAACGTCGCCGTTGGATTAACTCGACCATCCATAACCTCGCTGAGCTACTATTGGTACGAGATCTCTGCGGAACCTTCTGTTTCTCCATGCAATTCGTCGTCGGCATGGAACTTGCCGGTACCCTGGTTTTGCCCGCCGCCATAGCCTTCACATTATACCTTATTATATCCTCAGCTATCCCTGGTGGAGCTAATACCACCATCCCCCTTGTTTTGCTGGCCATCGTCCTGGGTCTCCCTGGTATTTTGATTGTCGTGACCTCTCGAAAGGTCGCGTACATTGGTTGGATGTTGGTCTACCTGATTTCGCTTCCCATCTGGAACGGAATCCTCCCTGCTTATGCATTCTGGCACTTTGACGATTTCTCGTGGGGTCAGACGAGAAAGGTCGAAGGGGACACTGGTGGAGATCATGGAGACAAGGAGGGAGAATTCGACTCAACACACATCGTGATGAAGCGATGGGCTGAATTTGAACGAGATCGTCGCTGGAAGAGTGGAACCCAGTCTAGGGATTCTACCTATTATGAGAAAAAGTATGAGAATTCACGCGTTCTAATTCAATTATCTGACTTGTTCTTAGGACTGATAGCAACCGTTATTCAATGGCCTCAAATTCGGACGTCACACATCCTCCTTCAAATGGCTTTGACGCGAATACTCTGGATTCCTCGAATTTCTCTCAACGACCCCGCCATGATAGCAATGCGCTGTTGATGCTTCCAGCCCCGCTCTCTGTCAGCCGTCCGCCAATGTCATCCTCCTCGACAGTTGGCATATCGCGCTCGAGTGAAGACAATTACAATTCCGATACGGCATCCGGATCTCATCAACGATTGATCCCAAGCCCACATTCCAGCGAGTCTTACGAGAATACACCCCGCTATGTTACTCCCACATCTCAATATGAATCGCCAGCTCTACGAACTCAGCCTGGTGTAAATACACGGTCTCCCGTCATCCAGCAACCCTTCCCTGAAACTCACAATCCCTTCCGAGTGGTGGCACAGTCGCCAACATCGTACGAGGAGGTGCAAGCGTTTAACCCAGATTTAGATGACGTGAACGGTGCCTATGTGCCACGCACGTCCAGTAGATCTGGGGTGCGTTTGACGGACAGCGGGCCAGTCCCTGGGCCTGAAGGTGTTCGTCGTGTGTCAAGACCGTCCGCCCGGAGACCCTCGTCGCAAGC
Source organism: Infundibulicybe gibba (assembly GCA_015501065.1). NCBI lineage: Eukaryota > Fungi > Basidiomycota > Agaricomycetes > Agaricales > Omphalinaceae > Infundibulicybe > Infundibulicybe gibba. The sequence continues at coordinate 2,485,069 of JADNYI010000001.1, forward strand.
TACTCCGACTCAGAACCGTTACTCGCGCAGCTCAGCAGCCTACACTCTTCCACCAGGTGCTGCACCGCCCCAACCCAATTATGGCCCCAATTAACAAAGAACACTTACTCACCGGACATTTGTTATAAGCACATTTTCCCCTAGTTTCTTCTTGTTCTGCATTTATAGGACAATCGCCGGCAGCCCATTATTGATTCCTATCTCGATTACCCGCCGTTTTGGATGGAGTCAATTCTTTCACCATCCACTGCATGTTTACGATATGTCATGACAGTCCTTTCTGAGATTATTTTATCAGCATTATGCGACATAATACAGACTCTCATTCGATACCAGACTCAAATTAGATTGTGATGAACATGTACCGTAGACATTGGGTATGATGGTTTGACAGGCGGGCCGGGTCCCGGCGTTTGTTTGGTGTTGACAAATAGTCAACCAGCAGGTTCCGTGACAGTAGGCAACTTCAAGCAACCCTTGTTTTCTTGAATTCGCCTCTCGCTTTGCCCACCATGGCGGCTGTATCACTGTCATCCTCGCCGATAACACAAGTTTCGCAGATTCCGACACACACGAATCTTCAACCACAGCTGCTCACCCGGTTGTTCCTCGACCTTCGTGGTCGTCGGTTTGAGGTCGACCGGGAAACCATTATGAACTTGCCGGAATCAGTGCTTCTCTGTCTCTTCCCTAATGGACTGGTCCTTAGTCGACAAAGTGTCGCCCTTTCAGACGGAGGAGGGGATGAGGAGGATGAAGAGGTGTACGGTGTTGATGTGAGCGGCGTCCTGTCCACACCGCGAGTGGCAACCGACCAACTCCCATAGTTTGACCCAGAGTGTTTTTCATATGTACTGTCATTCTTCCGGAATGCTTCAGAAACCTTTTACGGAACGGCGACATCACCAGGCCTGCTCAGCGCTCAGCAACATCTCCTCGAAGGGTCGCCCAATGACTTCAACCCAGCGGGCTCGCAGAACCCGTTGCTATCGAAACAGGCTATCATTGTCCTCCGGGAGGAGCTCGAGTATTTCTCTATCCCTCCCAGGGATGGAGCGGCTGCTACGGATCAAAATGGGATCGCCAACGAGCCCTTGGTTGACATTAAACGGCGGTCGGGCGACTACCTGATGGAAAAACGAAATATCTTCACGGCCCTCCAACGGAATGTGAATAAGGAAAATAATGTCGCTGAGCAGCATCTTATAGATATGCTTTGTATGAGGTATGCAGGGGAATACTCGGATTCTCGTCCATCCTATTAACTGCTAAATTTAAGCGGTTTTGATCGTGAAGACGAATGGGGCTTCCGTGCTCTTGAGCCCTCGCGCTGCTGTATATCATCCATCGCTCTTGTCCTCTTGAAGACCGGAATCAATCACCACCCGAATGGCGATAAACCGGTTGATGTCGACCAACATCAGATGGCGACTGCTCAGAAGCTTCTTCTTTTCTGGAGGAAGCCTGCGGTAAGTATATAGTCCCTATTATTTGACCACTCTCCCTGATCTGTGTTCCAGCGAAAGTGTTGGTGGGATGGCATTGACATCGAGCTTCCGGGCTCTGATGAGGGGGCCGCCAAGACAGTGAAGCTATGGGCCCGCCGGGTGTGGACCCTTGAGCTTAGTTTGGTGCGTGCTCGCTTTCTCGGCTGTTTCGCTTCTTGAACTGTAAGAGCAGGTTTAGTGGTTTACGACCTGCCATGCTCTCCATTTACGTTTGGTGCTCTCGAGTAGACGCGCCGCCACCTGGATACCCCCTTTACGCATGAGTTGCACGACAGCATTCTATATTCTGTACACCAAAATCAGGAAACGGTTGGCGTCCGGCCGTTTCCCCGCATTGCAGATCTGCTTTGTCGATTGAGGAGCACATGCAATATATTACTTTGGATTGAGTGTTTGACACGTTGGGCAGGGCCCCAGTCGACAATATTGCACACCCCTTAATTATCACGGCCATGAGGTCTTTCTGCTTTGTTCGTGCATGAATGCTAGATAGTTCCCTTTGTCTGTTGGTGCTGCCCACGGTCACCATGTCCCCGCTAGTGACCGCTACTCGGTATCATCGTGTGCTACGGCCTGACGTCAAGATCCTGATGGATACCAAATAAATCCCCTTATAACCCCGTGAGGAAGTGCAATCGTTGTGTGCGACCGGCTGATTTCCCTTACCGACGCGAAACGACTTAAGGCCCAGAGCTACTGACCTGGCTGCAGTTATATACCTTTTTCTTCTACCGCGACATACATTGTGTCTGCTATTCCCCGTTCTTTCTTGCTGCTTATGCCTTGAGGAATCCTCGAGGCCTTTTCCATCGATTGCCAGGTCAGCTTTAGGCCAACAGCATCCTACAGCATCCGCTTGCCTTTCTTTCACTTGTTTCACAACCATGCCCTCATCTTCCAAACCTCCGTCATACTCCTCAGCTCTTCGTGAAGAGTACGAGAAGATTCTCGACCACTCCACGTCCCACGGCAAGTCGGAGCATAAGCGGGACAGGAAAATCCGATCAACTGATTCCACGGTATCCCGGAGTGACTCAGTTGCATCCGATGCTTTGAAAAGCATTGCCGGCGATAAGATTCGACGGGGGCGATGTGCTCCTGGATACCTTCAGCAGGTCGCTCGGAGTGGAGAGATTGAAGCCCTGGACAAGAGTAACCGAAAGGTTACGCTCATTGATGGTCCAGAAGCCACAAAGTTTTACGAGAAGTATCTTAGGTGAGCCTTCGGACTTGTCTGGTTGATATTAACTGTGCTGAACAAGCCAGTGAACATTCTGCTGGTGTTAATAAAATAGAGCGCTCCAAATCCGATGGTGACCTGCCTCTGCCCGAACCTGCCTCAATACCAGCTGTGGTATTTGCGGTGACCGCGATAGATGCAGGACGGAAGGTTGTTGATTATTATATGACATGGAGAGGCAAGAAGGTGAGCGTTGCACTGCGGCTAAATATATTTGCGTTCCTAATATGCTATAGGATCCGACAAACCATCTGCGGGGTGTGTTCAAGAAATAATGCATTCAGATTATAGCATAACATAGGCTCTTGCTATGATAGGTTCCGATCGGCGACAAAGCATGCTGGACGCTGAATTCAAGGATGTGGCAAGGTCATTGGACAAGGCTTTCAAACGCGGATCGTTCGTACTTTAACACAGTCCCATAATTGTCGCTGATTGTATTTCAATAGGAGTCTCCGTAGCGTGGCCTCCGCACCGTCGTCCTCAAAACACGCAGAAAATAAGAAATCCCGTACCGAATCAAAATCAAAGTCACACAAATCCTCACATTCTCCGACTGAACCACCCGCTGAATCGTCGACTCGACATGCGACACAGTCAGCTGGGATACCGTCAGTTGTCCAGGCCGATTCTCCTGCGTATGCTTTCTCTGCGTTCTATATGGAATTTCCTTTGTTTATAACGATGTTCAATAGCGAAGCAAGATCGAGTGTGGTTTCCCTTCCCCTTCTCAATATGATTCGTGGTGTCCCTCTCAGCCACCGAAGTGGGCTCTATTCTTTCTATAGCCAGCGTTTTTTTAATGCCCCCAATAGTGCCCCTGCGTGTCACCAACCCAGATACTGCATCGATGTAAGGTCGTCACCATCATGTTTAATCGCGTTACTTACTATTACTTGTAGTTTATCAGCAGGTATGGCTCCCTTTGCTGTTTTCTATCTTAATCCATAACGTGGCGGTAGACACCATTGTTGAAGAGCCGACCCAGATCGAGGTGGCAGACCAAGGTATGTCTGTTACATCTTGAGATATCTGAGTATTAAACACGGTGGTAGGAGCTCCGAACCCGGAACGACCTCTTACACCTGCATCAGTGACTCCAAGCTCCGCCACTGATGAGTCAAAGTCAGTTTTTGACATTGCTTCAAGCTCGAGGTGTCTGATCACAAATTTTAGCACTGGAACCCTCATAAGCGAGAAACCCATCGTCCCTAGCCACGCATCTTCAGAAACATCGCGACACCGACATCATGGGAAGCGACACAGGAGCGACGATGCATCTAGCAAACACTCGCGTCGGAGTAGAAAAGACTCTGATGGTAGTTCCTCTATCGACATTGTCATCGTTCTTCTTGATGAGGATGTAGATACAAAGAGCGACGATACTTGGCACGGGTAAGTTTGTTGGTTCTAACACGGCAACATAACACTCACGCCATCCAGCCTGGAAAGGCGTGCCTCAAAGGGCCCCGTCAGGAAGCCCTCCCAGACCGCTTCGCCCTGGAGCGGGCCTCTCGCGCACGCGGACCTGACATATCGGTCCCCGATGCGTCTCGCAGTAATCGAATCAGATGATTCCGATTCCTCCGACGATGAATGGAAGGATTCCCCCGTCGTGCCTCTCGGGTCACTCATGGCGGCGCTTTCATCGACCTCAGAACCTTCCGTTAACTTTTTATCATCAGTTCCAACGATAAATTATCCACACACTCCTTCAATGATGGGCAGCCCAGCGCCCCATGCACACCACATGGTGTACAGCAGCCCTTACGTTCCGGCAACACCACTCCAAGTATCTTCGCCCTACGCTCCGGCAACACCGCTTCAAGTGTTGTCGCCATACGCTCCGGCAGCATCACTCCAGGTGTCGTCGCCATACGCTCCAGCAACGCCACTCCATGTATCTTCACCCTATCCTCCAGCTTGGGGGACGCCGTTAGGAACGTCTCTCTCCCCGCTTCCCCGATCAAACTCTCGCACCAGCTCAATCATGAGCTATCACAGTCCATACACACCACCGTATTAGTTCCAGTAATTTGTCTCGCTTTTGCTATGTGCTTTGATTGTTATGTGTTATTGTAAATCCTGCTGGCTAGTTTTATTTCATGACATTATGTTAATATAATGGTTGTATTGGGTGACAAGGTATCGTTGTGTGGTTCATCAAAAGCGTGCGTACGAACCACATGGTGAACCGATGAAGTCTGGACACGAACTTACGATTGACATGGGGCTGGGTTAGCGATGTTTGTTTAACTGGGTTCTGCCAAACATACCCAGTTCCGCAATATTTGGAAGTTTAGTAGACTCGTCCCCAGTCGGCTCACAAGCTCTGGTGTGACTGTCACCCGTGAGCGTTACTAGCCACATGACAAGACAAAAAAGACGGGCGAGCTTGTGAGCCGACTGGGCGGACTCGGGCCTGTTTTGGCGGGAAGTGGATTTCCCCGCCATTCTTGATGGGCTGACTTCGTCGAAAATAGTGGCTACATCTCAAAAAAAGCGCTCAAACTTGATATATATAAAATTGTTTTTAAGAGAAACGAGATTGAATGGTATAGGCAAGCTTTTACTTTTTTTTTCGAGAACAGTCCCCTCAAACCAATACCACGCTCGCACTCAAGTCCGTCAAAATTTTTGTAAAAAATTTGTATACTCCATTGTATACTAGTGGCTTAAATTTTGATTTTTCGTATACCCATCGTGGGGACTTTTTTTCGAGATTGAGGCCGTTTTTTGCTCAAGTCGGCCCATCAAGACTGGCGGGAAAAACAATGATCACACAAAACAGCTACGAGACAGCCCAGCCGGCTTCGCAAGTGTGCTCGCCAACCGTGTTTATCACGGGAGCACATTATGTAATTGCGAAGCCGGATGGGGACGAGCCTAGAAGTTTAGCGTCAGTGAAGATGAACCCGCGAAGAGTCACGCAGAGATAAACGCATGGCTTTGTAGGCGTGGGAATCTCTCATTCCTGTCCCTCAACCACGTCCTACAAGCCATTCCTCAGCGTCATTATTCTCCGGTCATAATCAGCCCTTTCCCCAAACCACAAAATAATGATATTTTGTTAGATCTAAACTACATCCAGTGTAACCCTTCCTGTATGTACTTCGTCTAGAAAGCCTAGATCATCACGATGGCGAATTTTACCCCTTTTCATCATAAGTACCAGAGTTCCGGTCGTGACATTACCCTCACTTGAAAATCCAACACCTGGACCCACGAACTTTCGAGCATGGGAACGACGCCTCAACGGACACGGAAACATCGCAGTTGGGGTTCACTGGAACCGTCCGGAGGTCAAGAGCTTGATAGAGGATATGCTGCGTATGCATCGTGTGACGACAGCTTGCAGGAAGGAAGCCAACCACCTGATTTCGCTCGGTCAGCGCATCATGGGGTTAACCAACGCGTAATAGTCCTAGTACCGGAGACTGGAACATCAATTTACGGCTGGCACGGAATCGAAGCATCCAGGACTAACTTGGTGCCCTCATGCTCTATTCTGGTCTTATAGCTTATCTTAGCGATATCCTTTGTTGATGACGATAGTCTTTTGTTAAACCAGGTACTTCAATGGACGTCATTTGGATTCGTATCTGTCCAACGACTGGTGACATTTCATTTTCCACTGACCCTTTCAAATACGTCTACCTATCTTTCCCTGGCATCAAGGGCAGTGTGGTCCCATGCTAATCCCACGGCTCCGGGTATTGAGCGGAAGGTCCAAATTAAAAGACTCACGCCGATAAGATACAACCCCTCGAAGAACAAGCGCCCGGGTGGGTCATAGTATTTCCTTCAAGTATCCAAAGCCTCGTTGAAACCCGAATGGGGTTGAACCAGACGGCTGGGCATTCAATTTCAATCACGCGCAAGCCAATATTACGGCGTGGCGATTCGGATCCTCCACGAGTTCGTGATGCCTCGACTCAAAAAACTACCCACGCGCGACGAGGTGTGGGGAGTTCAATCACCTGATCCTTGCCGGTTTAGGGGGGCCCTGATTGGTCAAGTATAAGTATAGTGCAAAGTGGAACCAATGGCCTATCTACCTCCGATCTAGAAATGCCAGACACCGCTCCTACTGCTCCAAGTACTGCAACTAGCACCCAAAAAGCACCCAATGGCGTTCCTCTAGATTTTAAACACCCGTTAGACCCCCTAACACCTGACGAGGTGATGCAGACTATTTTAGCTCCCATGAACTTGCCTCTAATTTAGCGCAAGATCGTTGCCGTGTCTTTTGCGGTCCGACATTATACCGCCGCCCAAACAGACGTTAAGGCAATCAAGTTTATCACTTCGTACCTGTTACCCCCACCCAAAAAGGCTGTTCTTGCATATCTTGGCATACCATTAGTTCCTGGCGGCCAGCCGGAGCCACAAACTACGATTGTTAGGAAGGCAGAGGTTGATGTGAGCCACATGCTATCTGTCAATTGAATATTAGTCTCACGACCTGGAAATCGCTTGTCACACTTTTCAGTTCCTGGACGTCGTAAATGGGTATGAACTGTCTAGTTAATGTCTTCCACTCTAACCTCGATTTAGACGTTCATATAACGTGATTCTTTCATTCCAAAACTCAAAATGGACCGTAGACACATTCGAATTGCTGCCAGGAACTGTTCATCCGCAAATATCGGTTGAGGAACTTATTGATTGTGAAAGGATTGTGAGGGGGAATGCCCAGATCCAGAAACTAGCTAAAGATGTTGGTGAGTGTTGACTAGTCCCTCCGCGTTTTATATCTTATCAAATATTTAGGCATCCTCCCCGAGCAAATATTTTGTGATGGATGGTCCATAGGTTATGATGAACGGTTCCCACAACATCGGCGTATTCAACAAGCCTTGGTCTTTGCAAGATTCTCGGAGCATGATAACCTCTATGCTCATCCTATGGTAACATCTTTTCAATTACTGGGATGGGATGTACCGAAGCTGATGCTAATCCAGGACTTCGTTCCAATTATCGACGCGCATACTGAGGAGGTTCTCCACGTCGGTATGCCCTCATGTTCTTATCTGAAAGTATTTAATAAAGTCACCAACCTAGATTTCCCCTTGCACTATAAACAAACTCCAAGCAGTCCAAGGCTTCCGGTACCAACGACGGAGCCACCGCCGTTATCAACAGATTCTTTAGAATATGCTCAGCGAGGCCGCATCCCACCTCCTAGGAAGGCATTTGATTTCCTCCCCGATCTGATGAAGAAGACTGCCGAAGACTACAAGCCCAGAACTGACATTAAACCGCTTCACATCGTCCAACCTGAGGGTGTTAGCTTCAAGATGAATGGCAACGAGTTGGAATGGCAAAAATGGAAAATGCACATATGTACGCCTTTATAACCCCTTGCAAACTGTGTTAATAACCTCGCACTAGCCTTTACCCACCGCGAAGGGATAGCTCTTTCGACGATCACATATAACGACAATGGGGAAGTTCGCCCCATATTTTATCGCCTTTCTCTTGCGGAAATGGTTGTCCCGTATGGGGCGCCAGAGTACCCTCACCCCAGAAAGTTTGCGTTTGATGCGTAAGGAGTCTTCCCTTAGTATTCGCACCTTCTCATCATTTTTCAGCGGGGAGTATGGGATGGGCACAATGGCGAATGAGCTATCTTTGGGTTGTGATTGCTTGGGCCAAATTCATTATTTGGTTCGTCGCTTTGCCTTACAACTACGATAGTTAAATTAATTAATGAACTAACCAGCCAGGTTGTTTTGTCGCACACGACGGAAGCTCCATCAATATCAAAAATGTTATATGCATCCATGAGGAGGATTCTGGTGTTCTCTGGAAACATACCGACTATCGTCCGGGAGGGCGGTCGCAAACGGTCCGCCGACGCCGATTGGTCGTGAGTATGGTATGCACCCTCGCAAACTATGGTGGGTGTTTGTAATCTCGATATTTAAACCTAAAAAGTAATTTCAATTATCAGAGTATGTGTGGAATTATTTCTTCTATCAAGACGGAAGCATCGAGTTCGAGATCCGCCTCACTGGCATTCTTCAAGTCTATGTCTCCCAAGACGGCGAACCTAGTCCATACGGTGTCACTGTGGCCCCGAACGTTAACGCTCAGAATCATCAACATCTGTTCTCGGTTCGCGTTGACCCAATGGTGGATGGTCTATATAACACGGTCGTTGAATCGGATATTATCCCTCTCCCCGACGCCCCCACTGGTTCAGCCTCGAACTACGCTGGTAACGCCTTCATCTCGCAGGACAATGTTCTCAAGACAGAGACAGCACGTCCGTATGACTTTGAGAAGGAACGCCGCTGGAGAATCACCAACCCAGCTCGCAAGCATTATAGCTCAGGCCGGGATGTAGGGTACGTGGTGGGGATGAAGGGAGGTGTAACCCCAATGATGGCGAGACCTGATGGATGGGCTGCGAAGCGGGCTGCATTCATCACCCGCCCCTTTTGGGTTGTGCAGGATGTGGAAGGGGATAAAGGTGGTAGGATGTGGCCGTCGGGTAAATACGTACCACAGACGAGAGAAGAACCAGGAGATTCTGTTGGCCAATGGGTGAAAGGCCAGAAGAACGTGGATAATGAAGATATCTTGGTATATTTAACTGTTGGTACGTGTCAACCCGCCGCGAACGTGCTCGGGCAGACTGAAACGCCGTGCCAGGAACGACTCACATACCAAGACCAGAGGACTGGCCTGTGTAAGTACCCTGCCGTTCGATTCATATCCTAGTATAGCCCACTAATTATGTTGGTTACAGAATGCCCGTGGAACATCTGAGCGTAACGTTCAGACCGCAATCCTTCTTCAAACTCAATCCTAGCATGGACGTTCCCGGCGTCCGAGACCAACACAGCGTTCCGGCCTTCCCCGCGAACGAGGGAAACGGGCACGCATGCCCTTGTTGATGTGATCGTCTACCCTGGGGTCAGTGCTCAAGTTGAGGTTGGGCGAGTGTATATGTATTTTTAACCAATATTCACAACCTCAGTTGACACTTACACATGTAGCGTTTGATTACTAGTAACATGATACAAAATGATGCTCTAGCAACCCGAGTGATCTCTGATAATGAGCAGTAAGGCATGAAAGAAACTGGGAAGCACCTCGTTATAATTATTATTTTATTGCTGCATAACTGAACTCGGCCCCCGACATTTCCGGTTCCCCTTGGATCACAGGTAAGCGCTTTCTCCACAGGTAAACCCCCCTTCTCCACACAGCACTAGGCCAAACACTCCCAAATCCCGCCGCACCCGAAATCCACCCGAGATATCAAGAACATCACTTATGCGTCACTTGCGTCACTTATGCTATTATAGGCTATTGTTCATCCGAGCCCCCGTATCTTCGCCTAAACTTCGTGCCCCTGGGTCCTGATAGGACAAAGCGGGCCTGGACCCCGCCGAGTGGTATTCAACAATGATAGCTAACCAGTGACCATGGCGGTGTGATCGCAATGCCACAATGTAGTGCCACAGGTCGCGCACTGAATGGAAGGTTTGCTAACCATATCAAGCCGTCGGAGGATAAGCTGCCATGAATCCAAATTGGTCAAACGCCATGACTCATGTCACTCCTATGCCTCGGCTATATCATCATCACGCCAGTTTCGCCTTATCTGAGCGTGGTGTTGCAACCGCTCTTATCCTTGTTACTCTGTTCCACATCTCAGACATTATATTGTACTTCACCCTCAATTCTTCTTGCCTCCCACCATGACGTCCCTCTCATACACCGCCCAAATGCTTTCCCTCCGAACACAACCAGACACACCAAACAGTGATATGGAGAAGACCCGACAATCACCGACGTCGTTACTCCCGGTTTACACCAAAGACATACGTGCTTATGAGCACGAGCGACAACGAGCGAAGAAAGTCGCTGATACTGCGAAGATGCGGGAACGTAAGGTCAACCGCTGGCCGCTTGGGTTCTATGTCACTAAGAAAGGAACCTCGACTTCAGAGAAGAGCAAGCGCCCGCAAAGGGACGACGACGAGGGCTTGGCAAAGTTGGTGGAGAGTAAACGGGAACCCGGTAGCGAGTATGTGATCACAACCCCGGCTTCAAAGTTCGAAGTGAAGCTGGAGGACTTGCTCACTCCGCCGAAGCATCGCAAGAAGGGCAAGTCTATTTTAGGGTGTATGATGTCAACTCACCTTCTAGTTACAATAGAAACCGATTTTGAGGTTGTTCCCCATGTGCGCTCCGTCATTGCTTTGGATGATGATATCATCCGGGAGCCAGGTGTCGATGAAGGATGGGAGCATATCTCCAGCGATGAGGACCAGTCCGACGGCCCCAAGACCCCCTCTTATGCCACAGTCGTTTCCCTTTCTCGGGAGCAATCCATTTAGACCATTGCTCGCATTTTTAACATATGTACCACCGTATAATCCGTTCCGCAGTACAAGCAGATAGATGCTGGCGGAGGCTGTGGACTCTAGGCAGGGGAACTGTATAAATATTTCAATATATGATTAATGTAGACAACACAACTAGCTCCCGGCAGAACTTGGTGGCCAGGAGCTGGGATACCCATTCCTTCAAGCACAAGCACGATAGCAGTGACATGTGGGGCTGATGGTGATGAAGTTGGTGAAACGCTGCTGGACAGTGTACCCTAACGTCGAGCATCTGGGTGAGGTATTATTTTACAAACGAGCTAGTTGACCCTCCCCAGATTTTAGGCATGAATCCAATTGTGTTCTGGAATATCCGATGGGTGTTGCGATGGCCTCGGGGTGTCTGATCGATGGTGCTCCTTCCTTAAGACGACAAACGATACATAAATGAATCGGAAAATGCTCACGAATTTGGTCGTGACTGAGGGGTTAATCATTTGCACGTCTTACCACTAAAAACTTAATGGATGGCCGCCGGGTGGTTTTTTGCCGCCGCCATCGATTTTCCATACGGTGTTTGACCCTGGGGAGGATTCTCCTTGAGACTCGCCGGTCTCCTCGTTTGGAGTAGCTTCGCCCGCTGCCCGCAAGCTTGGTCTGACTCCCAGCGTAGAGCACAGGACCTTGTATCTCGAGCGAATCTGCCGCAGCAGTCTTGGTATATCGACGTCAGAAGCTGTCTCTGATGCGGATGGATTGACTCGGGGAAATTGTGATATCAATTCCAGAAGATGTCGGATGTGGTTGCTTGCGCGACTTGATGAAACAAAAGTTATGATCAGGAGCGGGGTGAGACGGTTTTGAACACACTCATCCAATCGATTCTGCTTGGCGAAAATGGCCTTCCACATCAACGCAAACCCCTCGTAGAACCCGATCTCCTCCCACATCTCAAAGCCTTTTTCCCTTCCCAGAGCCCTGCCTTCGATGAGACCATGTATACGGCCATGCGCGAACCCATCCTCGTATCCGGTATCATAGAAACTGGAGATCAACTCAGGGGACGCGATGAAGTGAAATGTAATCCAATGCGGACGTTTGTTCAAGGTGAACCAAGGATTCGATGTCAAAATCGTCGGCCATCGATGCTATAGGTTGAGGACTGCGTTTGTGGCTGCCCCTAAGGATCTGATCACATCCAGAGTCATACAAGGCCAAAGTGCGCGGGCATTTCCGAAGTGCCAATCCCAATTTGCCCTCCACCAAAACATCGACCTCAAGACTATCGATTGCTACGTAAGGCCCACGATGCAGAGCTACACGGGCTGTGCACAGTTTCTAGATGGTTCCCTGTTCGGGCAACGCTGATGAACTGAAGGCTGAAGCTGTATAGCCTGCGTTTAGAACAGCAGTCATGGCCTCCTCGTCGGCGGCTGCAGCGACGACCTCAATACAAGTTGGTGAGCTCAGCAGTAAGGGTATACTTTATATATATATTTAATTGCGCATCTCAGCTTTGCGAATACGCCCCCTTACCACCCAGGATTCGACCTCCATACCCATTCGCTTCCAACGCTCGGTCGTTCACGCGGCTTCCCCCACATCAGTATCAATCGAGTCTACGTCTGGTGCACCCTCTGGCACATCACCATCACCGTCTTCCACCCCATCAGCGAAAAAACAGTCCTTCTACTTTGACCAAGTCCACCCGCCCTCCACAACCCAATATGATCTCTTCACTTCCACCGCGCAACCCCTTGTTTCTCGCTTTATTGAGGGTTTCAATTGCACTATCCTAGCGTATGGACAGACCAACAGTGGCAAAACCTTCACCATGACAGGAATTGACCCAGACGGAGACCCCTCTAACCCTAACAACGGTATGGGGATCATACCCAGAGCCGCCTCAGACATATTCTCTCGGGCCAAACAGCTCAAGGATGAACGCGGCGGATCTTGGAGCTATAGCATTAAGGGCTCTTTCATCGAAATTTACAACGAGGACCTCATAGACCTATTAAGCCTTGACGACTCCACTGGTGGGAGGCGACAAGTCCAAATTAAAGACAAGGACGGCCATATCATATGGGGAGGCCTACGAGAGGTTGATGTTGGGAATTCGAGTGAGGTTATGACGTGAGTTCCGATTTATTGCTATGGACGTCCCTCACTCCTTGGCCGTCGAATAGGCTCATCCGCAAGGGGACATCTATCCGACGAACGAAGGAAACCGACATGAACGCACAATCATCTCGCTCCCATGCTATATTCTCCCTGACGCTCACTCAGAAGAAATTTATCGGTTCTGCAGCCCCAACACGCTCGCCTTCATCCTTCCCCCCTGGCGGTCGTTCACCCTCACGAATTACTCGCCCTGGCTCTATAGATTCAGGTGCCGGCTCTGCTTCTGCCAACCACGTGTCATTGCCACCGTTAGGTCGTCCAGGAACACCAAGTTTTGCTTCGGCTATAGGACAGGGAGGTGGACTGCGCCCTTCAAGTGCTCTAGGTCATGCCGGAGAGCGGTCGGATGGAAGCTCGGGTGGTGAAGACGTTGGGGAATGGGTTACTATTGTATCAAAATTCCATTTTGTTGATCTGGCTGGTTCTGAACGGGTGAGCATTTATCTTATTCGACCACTTGTTATACACTCATTTTCCAAAAGCTCAAGCGCACAGTCGCTGCCGGGGAGCGTATTAAGGAAGCTATATCCATAAATAGTGGGCTTTTAGCCTTGGGGAACGTCATCTCAGCCCTTGGAGACCCATCAAGGGCCAAGTCAAATACTGCGACCCATATACCGTATCGGGACTCCAAGCTTACACGATTGTTGCAAGACTCGCTTGGTGGGAATGCGCACACGCTTATGATTGCCTGCGTTAGCCCTGCTGAATGGAATGCGGCTGAGACTATTAACACTCTCAAGTATGCTAACCGGGCGAGAAATATCAAGAATCGTGCGGCATTGGACGAGCGAGAGGATGGTTGGGAAGATGTGGAACGGCTTCAAGGCACTGCGACCCCTCTACAAAAGGAGCTCCGAGTCATCAAGGATGGTGGTACTACTTCTAACTTGTCCGACCAGGCACCAGAGGTTGTTGAGGGTGCTGGTAAGAAAGTCCTCGCTCAAATGACGGAGCTTCAGAATAACTACGAGGACTTACGCGAGAAGTTCGTGGAGCGGACGGAGGAGCTGACGAGACTTCGCAGAGAACTCGGAGAGAAACACAGAGGGAGTTCTTCGGATGCAGTGGGGGGAACAACGAAATATGAGGAGATCGTTGGGCCAGTTATTGAGGAATATGAGAAGACGGTAGCGGCAATGGAGGCGGAGCTTAATCTGAATAGAGCGGCCTTGCGGCATACCAACGAGATGGTGGAGGAAAAGGAAGAGGAATTAGCTGCCGTTACGGAGCGACATGCTGCAACTGAGCTGTATGTTGACGAGTTGCGTACTCGACTGGCGGTAAAGGCCAAAGAGGCTGAACTTGAGGCCGGAATTGAAGCCAAACGTGCCGCGCGTGAAGCCAAGAACACCGGACACGGGACTGCACATGAATCTGCCCTATCTCAGGCTGCTAGCCCGGTGTCTCTAGACGAGTCCCCCCCACTGAAGTGCTAATTTAATTGGTTGCTCTGACGTTGTGCTCACAGTCACGTTTATAGTCCAAAATATGGGGAGTCATATCAGCAAGTTGGTAGCGCATCTCACAATGAGGATAGTAATATGATCAGCATGTCAATGCCTGTTGAGGTCGGACACCCTAGGTTGGTAACGGGCCTTCTCTCTTTCTTCCTATAACTTGAATGACTCCCAACTCAGGTCAATCCAAGAGGCTAATCCAGCTCGAAGCGTTCATGGCTTCAGCACTACTGGGTGAGACAATCCCCTGATTGTTGGTTTCTTTCTTCATAATATGGTTTCAAGCGATACTCCCCCCTTATCCCGCTCGGGCTCGCTTGACAATATCACGTATCCACAGCTTCCGGAGTACCGCGATCATGTCGCCACTCCACCATTGTCAGTGTCCGAGATAATACCCATGGATTGTGGCATGTTACCTTCGCGCCTACATCCCCCGATCCAGGGAACGCCTGGACGCCAGGTGCTGTCCTCCCAGAGATTGGACCAGGAAGAAGTAGGTGATGGAGACGGTCGGACGCAAGTCGGCTGGGTGGTCCCGTTTTCGCTCGACTCCCGCCTGAGCAAGTAGGCCCCATTGATTGCAGAGATTTTTGTTGGCTGTACTGATGATGTGGATAGCACACACCAACGAAACTCCGGGAAATCCTCTGCTAGAGTGCGTGGTGTTACCCATAACCTCGAAACCTGGTATGTCAATTGCGTGTTCAGTCACTGTAATTACATTAATTCCACCGCAAGTGGGGTACTCCCCTTTACGTCTCCCTCGAGCTCAAGCTCCGGCCATGATTCGCATCTACAGTTACCCGCTAACCCTCACCCTAATATTCCCTCATCTGTGAAGCCCCTACCCCCACAGGACGACCGACCATTCGATGACCATGGTTGGGTCGAATATCTCCTCCCAGACGAAAGCTTCTACTATGTACACCATACCCATCAAGTTGTTACTGACATGGACTTGAGCGACGAGAAGGTACTTGGTGATGTGATGGCTTACCTAGAGGACCACGATGATGTCATCCCCTCCGGGCAAGAATTCTGGCTGCGGGACATGGGATCCCGCAAGGGCAGCTTCGTTCCGCTCAGATGTTTGGTCGATCACGCGAAACAAAAGGTGGTGCTTAATTCACCGCGCGAGGCCAACGACGATGACCGTGAGTAAACAGTTTGGATAATCCAGCTCCTTAAGTTGGAATTCGTAACAACAGGGCTCGATGCGAAATATCGATATTGGTCCTTCATGGAGTCACATCCGGCCCACACATCCCTCCCATCAGACGCCCATCAAGATGCAATAAATTCTCTCAACTGGACTTCAACCAGTGCGTCCTGTAGTCCTGATCTCGGACGACATTTGGTTGACCACATTCCCTCTTGTAGCTGGGATACTTCCCCCCAACCATTCAGCTCCCGCACCATTCACTCCAGAAGAGTGTCAGAGCCTCGCTGCCCTCCTTCGATCGATCGGTATGCCATGTCTCCCACATCGAGCTGAAGCAGCCTGACAGCCTACCGCAGACAAACAAGAGGAGGCGCCCTTTCACACCAGCACGGTCTCGAGACCAGTAAGCGCGTCCCGACACAAGATCTATTTACATCATTCATCGAAACCCTAGTTTGTTGGCACCAATCCCATTCCCGCCCTGACAAGCCGTTACCTGCGGATGCTGGGCGCAATGGCCTGCGCCAGAGGGGCCACGCTATGCCCGTCTGCAGCAGTTCACTTGTACTGACGGTCATGATCTATGCCTGTCTGGCGGTGAGTGCAACAACCCCCGCACGTCCGTTCGCCAATCTGAGCACGGTGAAAGACTGCAATTAATCTGTGTCTATCCCAAACTTTCATGAGGATCGCTGGCATTGGGGCGATCCTCTCTTTGTTGTCCCCTGTGGTGTCGAATGTCGTGGCTGCTGTGCAATTTGAGGTGGGTAACGGATTTACGGCACCCTATACGAAAAGAGATATATTCTCGGTAAGCCCTACGAGACGCCCTAGAAATAGCATTAATATTTAATGGGCTGCCCACAGCTGAAAGTCGCAGATTCGCAATCCCCCGCCCCACTTCCCCGGCACATATCACTGTGGCAGGGGCTGAAATTTCGGCTGTACAAAATCTCCAGGCCCTCCGACACAACTCCAACAACTGGGTCGTGATTTCCAATGATAGCATTCCCCAGGCCTTTGCTATCTCCGCGGAATGTGACGGGGCAATTATGCGATATCTCATCACTTATAGAACACACCTGATCGATTGAGCGGGGTGGCTGGAGTTTCGATGGGTTAGGGGACGCGGGGAACGCCTTGAATTTACATAAGACGTGAATCTACAGATAGCCACCGGTGTTGATGTTGAACGTTAGCGCGCTTGGACCCGCCGCGTGTGAAATCTAAACTTGGCGACCTTGCTCTAGTATTGTCGCGGTGTGGATCGCTGTCAATTGGCCGAATCCCAAGCGGTGCGGGCCACCACAAGTTTGCAACGTTGTGTATCGTTGTGACGGCTCTTCACTCACTGTTGCTTATTTTTAGCCTGCTGTATGTAGTACTCGTACCCGAAAATATGGAAACGTGTGATGAACCATCTTATCTCTTGCCATTGTCGAATTCTAGTCCTCACAAGTCCGGGTACGTCGAAGCAAACGAGTAGAGGAGTTTATCAGTTGCCTCATCTAATTTATCAGCCATTGCACTAACATTTCCCCCCAAATTTTGTGTGTAGGATAGTCGAAATCGTCGGCCATCTATGCTAGTTGAGGACTGTGTTGCGGCTGCCCCTGAGTTTTAGGTTTGATCAGTACTGAGCACATTATTTTGAACTGCATCCCACACAAGGCCAAAGTGGTACTCGTGCGAATCCCGATTTTCTCGTGGAGTCCAAAATATCATTGAACTTGGGGCCCGGCTTACTCATTGCAATTGAAACATTAATCGTCTCTAGGGCTCCACTGATACATTGCAATACATATCACCGCACCGTAATGATGATCACAAAGATTCCGACGTCCAAGTGGTGCGCTCCAGCGGTTGTGCATTAGAGGCGCAATATCACCCCGACCAAATTTACACGAACAATTCTACCCCAGCTTTATTGTTACCACACTGCCCGAGTCCGCCTTTTTAGGAGTGAACTATCCTGGTGTATCGACCTGTTTCAGTGATTATCCAGCCTTGACGACCCCCCCAAGTAACCCAAATAACCCCTTATTACCTCACCCGGTTCCCCATCTCGAGGGCATATAACTGGTATCCATCTGTTGCAGCATAATCCCATCACCTTGGTGTGAGCCCCTCAATGAAGCAACTGTTGATGTATCGTTATTATAGCACCAGCGCTTGTTGGAGTAATATAAACCCGTGGAACACTTGGTTTATCGGTCCCGCACATGCCCACACACTCGTGCTGCGCCCATAGTCTCCATGTCAGCGTTGCCATACACATTTTCCGATGCTTATGGGTCTGTCGAAATTTGTGTCATACTTGCGGGCATCCTCAATGGATTCCTCGCTTCACAAATGATCTCTTACTTCCGTAGCTTTGGGCGTGATCCGATGGTGCTAAAGGCCTCGGTGAGTGATGCGAATTTTAGCGGATTGGCAACCTAACCTTGTCTGGTAAAGATCGCTTTGATATGGTATACTTTTACGTTCTCAAAAAGAGAGACAATTCATGACCGAATCAACTCAAGGGCCGCGACCTCCGCGAGTTTCGGGTGCTCATGCTGGATACTATACATACTAACTATGACGCAACACCAAGTACCCCTCATAGGAATAACCATCCCAGCAGGACTTTCAGCCGCAATCGCGCTCGATATCGTGGTACATTGTATGACGCAGGTTTGTTACCTGTGCCTATTCATTGGTATGAATCTCACATTCTGATAGGGGATCTACATCTACCGGATGTTCAAATTCAGCCATCAGATATGGCTCCTTATACCGTGCTGCGCGCTGGTTTTGTTCGAACTCGGATTGGCACTTGCCTGGGCAATAAGCGTGGCTCCACTGAGGAGTGGATTGTTAATCGCACTCTGGAGCTCGAAATTCAAATGGATCATCGATACACTCTTCGCAACAGGCGCGCTTTTGGATTTGGTAATAACAGTATCTATCTGTTATCAGTTGAGACAAAACCGGATATTGGGTTTGAAGAGGTTGGCTCTATGTAAACCCGATCGCTTTGGTCTAGGGACTGATTGTGTCTTAGAACCAAAGATCTCATCGACACTATCATCCGATGGACGATACGTGAGTGGCATAAAGGCTTAGCATTTGCCTCCCCTTTATAAAATATTGTTTTTGTAGAAAGTGGCCTGGTTACTTGGTACAAGCCCTCCAGCTGCAGTCAAACCGTTACTGACACCATTAATAGTCTCGTGGCCATCGTGGTTTTGATCACGGTATGTTATCGTGTTCATTTTTGGGATAGCTAATCCCCAGGCTCCTCAAAGTGGACAACTAATCCTACATCTAGTAAATATTCCCGGTCGAATCGCGACTGCAACTAATTCCTGTTTTCTAGATCTATGGCTGGGGATTAGTATATGTTTAACCGATTGTTAGTACCACCTTCACTTCAGTTTTGACTGACATCCTAATCGAATCCAAGGCTACGCAATGATGTTGATGGCGCTGTGGGTCTTTGGCGACTGCTTCGTCCATGTTTTCCTTGCTAATTCCCGGCAGAATGAATGGACGAATGCGTCTCAAGAACAAGGATCACGTCACGTTGACTAGTATTCACGTTGTGGGGGGTACCGACTCTACAAATGGTTCGAGTGAATTGAGCCGGCACCCGACCCCCACGCCGAAGTTCAAAGCATCAAATCTGGTTGCCGGAACTGGAGCAGGGGAAGTTGAACCCAAAGCATAAAATCTCGATTAGAGATAGCCGTATCTTCATGATCACTTATCATTATACTAATTTCTTAGCCAGGCCTACTATTTCATATTTTACTGCTTCGTTGGAAGAATATCATGAACGATCCATTCGAAGCAGCCTTGGGTTATCGTTACGTTGACTATTAGACTAAAAACCACACTGCTTCTAATACATCATACAAGATGCAATGTCGAATCCCATACCCCCACATCAACGACGAGAGCCACTATATCGCGCGAAGCAGATCCCCAGACCCTGGATGTCCATGACTGGGGATTGACTCTGGAACATATGCTACTGTTGCATCTTTGTGGACTATTTTTAATGTCACAATTTGTTGCAATCATCTCCGGGTCCCCCGGACCCCGCAATTCCCCCGCAATCATTCACGTTGCAGTGATGTGTATGATACACATTACTCGCCACAGCTCCGCTCCCACCATGCTACCCAAATCTGCCCCTTCAGGCCTTCAGAATTGAACTATAGTCTATACTGACTCCCTTTCTCCAATGTCGACGACCTGTTGTATGACTATCCAGCCCTGACGATCTTCAAATAACCCTTCATAACTGTAACCGGCACTATATGTCTATCGTGGCACAATGATCCTATCATTTTGATGCGAAGCAGCTGCTGATGCATCACTATTCACCAACGCTATATAAACCAGTGGAGCATCTGATCTATGCTTGCCCTGCGCAAGCCCAGGCAACCTTCGTGCTGCGTCTATCTTAATGTCAGCGTTGCCAACATTCTCCAATGCATATGGGTCCGTCGAAATTTGCATCATACTTGCGGGTATCCTCAATGGATTCCTTGCTTCTCAAATGATCTCCTACTTCCGTAGCGCCAGGCGCGACCTGATGATACTAAAAGCCTCGGTGAGTATTACACTAAACTTTTAGCAGATCGACGACCTAACCTTGCTTGGTAAAGATCGCTCTGATATGGTATACTTTTACGTTCTCGAACAAGGAGGTGTATTCATGACAGAACGAACTCAAGGGCTGCGACCACCACTAGTTTCGGGTGTGCCTGCTGGATACTATACGTGGTCACAATGACGCAACACCAAGTACCCATCACGGGAATAACTATCCCAGCTGCATTTTCAGTCGCAATCGTGCTCGATATTGTGGTGCATTGCACGACGCAGGTTTGCCACCCATGTCTATTCATTGATGCGAATCTCATATTCTGACAGGGAATCTACATCTACCGGATGTTCAAATTCGGCCGTCAGATATGGCTCCTCATACCGTGTTGCGCGCTGGTTCTATTCGAATTTGGATTGGCACTTACCTGGGCAATAAACGTGGCTCCGCTGAAGATAGGACTATTGATCGTAGCCCAGGATTTGAAATTCAAATGGATCATCGATTCACTCTTCGCCGCAGGCGCACTGCTGGATCTGATCATTACAACATCCATCTGTTATCAGTTGAAGCAGAACCGGATATCCGGTTTGAAGAGGTCTGCCCTAACGCAAACCCGGTCGCTTTGGTCCAGAAGCTGATTGTGTCTTAGAACCAAGGATCTGATCGATACTATCATCCGATGGACGATCCGTGAGTAGCATAAGATTCCATTCATGCCTCTCTTTTTTATAAAATATTTTGTAGAAAGTGGCCTGCTCACTTGGTACGAGTCTCCCAGCTGCGGTCAACCATTACTGACACCGTTAATAGTGTTGTGGCCATCGTGGTTCTGATTACGGTGCGCTGCCGTGTTCGTTCCTGGAACAACTAATTCTTAGCCTCCCCCAAGTGGACAATCAATCCTTCATCTAGTAAATATTCCGAACTGAAACACGATTGTAACTAACCCCTGGTTTCTAGATCTATGGCTGGGGATTAGCGTGTGTTTAACCGATTGTTAGTGTCACTTTCGCTTCAGTCTCGACTGGAATTCTAATTGAATTTAAGGCTACGCAATGATGTTGATGGCACTGTGGGTCTTCAGTGGCAACTGCCTCGTCCATATTTTCCTTGCTAATTCCCCGTAGAATGAATGGACGAATGCGCCTCAAGAGCAATACCAAGGATCATATCACGTTGACCGATATTCACATTGTCGGGGGTGGCGGTTTTACAGACGGCTCGAGTGAATTGAGCTGGCAACCAACCCCCACACCAAAGTTCAAATCATCAAATTCGGCTGCCGGAACCGGAACAGAGGGGTTTGGACCCAAGGCATAAATTTTCGATAGATGGCCATATTTATGTACGAGTGTATTTTTTATGACATTATAAAATATTATCTTCATAGAAAGTGACCTGGTTACCTGGCGCGAGTCCTCCAGCTGTGCCAGCGGCCAGCCGTTACTGGTACCATTAATAGTGTCGTGGCCATGGTTTTGGTCGCGGTACGTTACCATGTTCATTTCTAGGACAGCTAATTCCTCAAAGTGGGCGACGAATCCTACGTCTAGTAAATATTCCCAACTGAATCATGACCGCAACTAATCCCTGTCCTCTAGATCTACGGCTGAGGATTAGTATGTGTTCAACTGATTTTCTACAGACGGCTCGAGTGAACTGAGTCGTCCCCCGACCCCCACGCCGAAGTTCAAATCATCAAATCAGGCTGCCAGAACTAGAGCAGAGGGGCTTGGACCCAAGGCATAAATTTCCAATGGATGACCATATTTTCTAAGATTATTTATCACCATAATAAATTTTGTCTAGTAGGCTAAGCCTGTTCCACATCTTGCTGCTGCACACGGTGATGTCGTCCGATATCATCAACGGTCTGTCCGGAGTAGCCGTAGCCTTGTGTTATCTTGGCTAGGGACAACATTGCCTGGAACGAGTTCAACTAGCTTCCGATATATCCGCCGCATCATGGGGAATGCGATGTCAGAAACAGAACAACTTGTACTCAACGAGCACGAACCTCGAAATGTGAGCGGCCATGTGTTACACCAAACTATGGTAGATTGTTAGTAGTAATCTTGCTTGGTCAAGATCGCTTTGGCATGGTGCGCTTTCGTGTTCCCAAACAAGGAGATACGTTCAGAGGTACTATAAATTACAGGGCCGCGACCTACGCCAGTTTTGGGTGCTTATGCTAGATATTATACATACTCACGGTGATGCAGCACCAAGTACCTACTATAAACGCGCACCCCAGCAGAATTTCCAGCCGCAATCGTCCTCGATACTGTGGTACATTGTACGACACAGGTTTGTCACTCGTGCCGGTTCGTCGACGTTCCCTTGCTAATTCCCTGCAGGATGAAGGGCCGAATGCGCCTCAGGAACAACGCCGGGGATCTTATCACGTTGACCAGTATTCACGTTGTGGAGGGTACCGATTACGCCGAAGTTAAAATCATTAAATTTGGTTGTTGGAACCGGAGAAAAGGAGGTTGAACCCAAAGCATAAAATCTTGATTGGAGCCTCACAAAAGTAAATGTTATTATATAATCTTCTCAACATTCGTCAAACACGCCAATAACCAATTCTTTTTTGAAGAGTTAGTTAATGTCAAGCAATCTTCGTAATAGCCATTGGGTAGGTTCAAATTTTTCACCATCATCACCAGCAGCGTTGAGGGAGGGTCCTCACAGGTATGTTCATATTATGTAATAAATTTTACTTTTGGGAGGCACCAGTAAAAACCACACTGCTTCAAGTTCCAATACGTCTTACAGGATGCAATGTTGGAACACCCCATATCCACGGTAATCCACCACATCAACGATGAGAGCCACTATACTGCGCAAAGCAGATCCCCAAATCCTGGACGTCCATGACTGGGAAATTCACACAACTTGTTGCCATCATCTCCGGGGCCCCGCCTGCGATTCGCCCGCAATACATCACTGCAACGTGATGATGATCCAAGGAGTCTAATGTCTAAGTGGTGCGCCCCAACAGTTGCATCCTTCCACGTGGAGCACAATATCACTCACCACAGCTCCACTCCCACCACGCTACCCAAACCCGCCCTTCAGGATTGAATTATAGTCTAATATGCTGGTACGATGTCAACGGCCCATTGTATGACTATCCAGCCCTGACTATCTTCAAACAACTCTTCATTTCTATCGCTTGATTCCCTATCTTCGAGGAGGCATATAACTGTAGCTGGTATCCGTCTGTCATGACACAATCCCATCACCTTGATGCGAAGCCTTTGATGAAGCAGCTACTGATGTATCACTATTCAACAGCGCTATATAAACCTGTGGAAAATCTGATCTATACTTGCCCTGCGCAAACCCATACAATCGTGCTGCGTCTATAATCCCCATGTCTGAGCCAGCGTTGCCAACATTCTCCGTCGCATATGGGCCCATCGAAATTTGCGACATACTTGCGGGTATCCTCAATGGATTCCTTGCTTCCCAAATGATCTCTTACTTTCGTAGTCCCAGGCGCGATCCGATGATACTAAAAGCCTCGGTGAGTATTACACTAAACTTTTAGCAGATCGACGACCTAACCTTGCTTGGTAAAGATCGCTTTAATATGGTATGTATGCTTTTACGTTCTCGAACAAGGAGGTGTATTCATGACAGAACGAACTCAAGGGCTGCGACCACCGCTAGTTTCGGGTGCTCCTGCTGGATACTATACGTAGTCTCAATGACGCAACACCAAGTACCCATCACGGGAATAAGCATCCCGGTGGCATTTTCAATCGCAATCGTGCTCGATATTGTGGTGCATTGCATGACGCAGGTTTGCCACCCATGTCTGTTTATTGATGTGAATCTCATATTCTGATAGGGAATCTACATCTACCGGATGTTCAAATTTAGCCATCAAATATGGCTCCTCATACCGTGTTGCGCACTGGTTCTATTCGAATTTGGATTGGCACTTACCTGGGCAATAAACGTGGCTCCGCTGAAGATGGGATTATTGATCGTAGCTCAGGATTTGAAATTTACATGGATCATCGATACACTCTTCGCCGCAGGCGCACTGCTGGATCTGATCATTACAACATCCATCTGTTATCAGTTGAAGCAGAACCGGATATCCGGTTTGAAGAGGTCTGCCCCAACTTTGCAAACCCGATTGCTTTGGTCTAGAGGTTGATTCTATCTTAGAACCAAGGATCTGATCGACACTATCATCCGATGGACGATCCGTGAGTAGCATAAGATTCTATTCATGCCCCCCCCTCTTAGAAAATATTATTTTATAGAAAGTGGTCTGCTCACTTGGTACGAGTCTCCCAGGTGCGGTCGGCCGTTACTTAAATTGTTGATAGTGTCGTGGCCATCGTGGTTCTGATTACGGTGCGCTGCTCCGTTCATTCCTGGAACAACTAATCCTCAGGCTCCTCAAAGTGGACGACTAATCCCACGTCTAGTAAATATTCCGAACTGAATCATGATTGTAACTGATCCCTGTTTTCTAGATCTATGGCTGGGGATTAGTGTATGTTTGACTGATTGTTAGTGTCACCTTCGCTTCAGTTCC
This sequence comes from Infundibulicybe gibba, assembly GCA_015501065.1. Lineage (NCBI taxonomy): Eukaryota > Fungi > Basidiomycota > Agaricomycetes > Agaricales > Omphalinaceae > Infundibulicybe > Infundibulicybe gibba. The sequence continues at coordinate 2,510,132 of JADNYI010000001.1, forward strand.
GACTGGAACCCTAATCACCGTGACATTTAAGGCTACGCAATGATGTTGATGGCATTGTGGGTCTTCAATGGTGATTGCTTCATGTTTTCCTTGCTAATTCCCTGCAGAATGAATGGGCGAATGCGCCTCAAGAACAACGCCAAGGATCATATCACGTTGACTGATATTCACGTTGTCACTGACATTGTCAGGGGCAACGGTTTTACAGACGGCTCAAGTGAATTGAGTCGGCAACTAACCCCCGCGTCGAAGCTTAAATCATCAAATCCGGTTGCCAGAACCGGAACAGAGGGGTTTGGACCCAAGGCATAAATTTTCGATAAATGGCCATATTTATAACATTATCTCTCAGTATTCATTCACCCAAAGACTGTCCAGTCCCCGGAATCCTCTAGTTACCAATGTTCGCTTCTTCGGTCCCTTCTATCTTATCCTGATAATTTTATTGCTGAGCTCAGTCCCACTGCTCACTGTCTAGAGCCTGGCCCCTGAATATTGAATATTGAATACTCAATCACCTACGTGAGTGGTGCGGTTTGGCTATTTAGATTATTGGGGACTACCCGTGAGAAAATCACCATCCATGGGAATCCGATGGATATAAGTAGCACGTCTGCAACACCAGTTTGCGATAACGTTGCATAACAAGAACATAATCTCTGTACCATCCCTGCCGCCCTCAGCACCGCAAATGCAACAAAAATTCGATTTTATGCAGAAGAACGGTCTCGGGGCGCGCCCAGACCACTCGAAAGAAGCAAAACTCGTCCAAGTGCGCCCAACCGTCCCTCAAGACTATTGCAAGTCTGTTTCCGCCTCAGGCTACCCTAGTGCAAGAAGACCTCTCTGGTGCATTCTAATTGTCGCCAGACCCTGCGCCGCTTACACAGGTGCCTGAAAAAGCATCTGATGCGCCCAAACGGGCCAAACCGCCCAAAGCGTCGCACCACTCTCCCTCATCGCCCCTGGGACCCACAAAGCTGCAAGCGCACCCGGGAATCTGTTTTGGCCAAGGAAGAACATTTCGCAACGTGCCTTCTCGTCCAGACCGTCCACAGCTTTGCCCCCAGCCCCAGACTCACTGTTAATCTGTCTCTGCCTTAGATAGGCATCTTAGCAGCATCTCGCACCCCGCTGTCTCGTTTGCTGAAAATGCATGAGGGTTAGGGGTGCCACTGGCCTCCACCTTTGACCGCCCCTGGACCCTCGAAGCACCCATTCGCTATGTCGATCGACGTGCGCAATGGTGTTTCGAGGCGAGATGGGGAGACTTGAGGCGAGACACCCTCGAGTGTCTATATTACCCGCAAAATTGGTGCCTACCCTTACTCTCGCAATACCTGGTTTTGATGGGTATAGGTACGGGTACGATTTTTTTTACCGCCAGGGGTTACCCGCGCTCATCACTATGTAACAGCTGCAAAACTCCCTCAAAAACGGTGCCCCTACCTTCCCATTTAAAGGAGGAGGGTCTTTGGTGGGGCGTCGACACGTCGACACTAACACATTCTCTCACCATTCAAATATTAAGGGCTTACTTCCAAGCCGGGAACGTGCCGCCATCGCCACCCTCCAAGAGAGCAGGAGGTAGTTAATTCTCAAACAGTCTTCAACGACCACCCCCCAAACAACGTGTCGCACGCTCCCCTTGCTGATTCCCTGCAGGATGAATGGACGAATGTACCTCAAGAAAAACACTAAGGATCACATCACGTTGGCTAGTATTCACGTTATGGGGGGTATCAATTCTACAAGCTCAAGCGAATTGAGTCGGGCAACTTACCCCCAAAGTTCAAACCTTCAAATCCGGTTACCAGAACTAGAGAGGGGCTTGGACCCAAGGCATAAAATGATTAGAGATAATCGTATTCCTATGATCACTTCTCGCTATACTATTTATCTAGCTAGGCCTATTCCACATTTTGCTACTGCACACGCGGGGGCCGGTGCCGCGCTTCTCTGGGGGGATATCATCAGCGGTCTGTTCAGAGCCCCGGGTTATCTTGTCTAGGGACAACACTGCCTGGACAAGTTCAACCAGCTTCAAATACATCCACTGTATCATGGGGGATGCAATGTCGGAAACTCTGGATACCCGCAATAACTGTTGATTATCCTAGCCATGTGACACTCGCGTCCATGACGCGTCGTCCAGGATTACATCAACCATCGATTTTATCCTTGTACCACCATGTAGTGCACTGGCATCTCCGAGAACACGACAACGTCCCGTTCTGTTCGCACGACTCAGTGTAGCCGTTGGCCACAATAAGTTTCCATTGGTCTGATTACAGGGTTTCCTAAAAACCTTGAGAATGTCGAGAGAAAAAAAATGTAACGCTTCCCAAAAAGGAAAATTCAAGATAAGGTTTGATTGCATGCCTCCTGCAGATTCCCTCTAGACGTCGACGCGCCAACACCCACAACCATGAATGTGGTGACAAAAACTACTCCAATGCTTACTGGCTTAGTCCCCCGTCATATCCGGATTCCGCGACAATGATTGCCTGGTTGAAACGTTGAAGGTCAGGCATGAAGGCATGCTCCGTCTCTCGGTTGAATCCAGCGAGTCAAAATCTGACATCCACTCTACTCGAGCTCTCTGCGTCTCAACAGCCAGTCTATTGGTGGGCAACAATTTTCTACGGATTTGCCATGGTAACACCTCTACCCTCGTTCTATTGATTTGGCAGCTATGACCGCAATTTGGGACCTCTAGAGTTGTCGACGCCTTGATCACAACCCGACGGCCGACTCGGGATTAGTATGGTGTTTCCGTTCAGCCTACTTCCCTCTGGCACAGGCTATGGTCCTGGTTTTGTTTTTTTTGCGCTCCGTAAAGTCCTGCAAGATGTGGGCTCAGTCTTGAATTTACTATACGGTCATGGTAGCTACGATTACATGCAAATGTGTTTGAGACAAGGGGCAATGAAATCATACCTGACCAAGCCTTCAGTATCATCTTTGGACTACTCGAGCGCATCGTTTTTACGTATTAGAGTATTTTCTGTCACCATTCAGCTGTAGGTGTTGGCGCGTCGACGTCTGTGCAAGTCGCGGTATGCATGCAAAGTTCAAACCTTATTTCCAATTTTCCTTTTTGGGAAGCTACATCACATTTTTTTTATTTCGACATTCTCAAGGTTTTTAGGAAACCCTGTAATGATAACAAGCCCGAGCCTTGAAATGTGACATGACATGCGACATGCGTCAAGCACTGAGGCGAAGTAGACAGGCACTTCCTCGGACCTGTTAATTGGTTTGCTCAAAGCCCCCAGGATACCACTGAACTTGGAGCTTAATTGTCACGGTCATTTCCAGAGCTTCGCCCAGCAATCCGTCCATTATAACTACTCATCATCGCACTGGTGTCTGCCAACTTGTGCAACGATGATCTGTGGCGTCTTTCAAGTTATTGGATCCCACGTACAGCTGGCAATCCATGAATATCTCCATCATCTATGATGCGATCCTATTTGATGAACAGCTTTGATGTATCGCTATTCGCAGGCAGTCATTGGAATAATATAAACCAGTGACCAGTATTTGATCTACACCAGTCCCGCAAAAACCCACACAATCGTGCTACGCCCATAGTCTCTATGCCAGCGTTGCTATTCACATTCTCCAATGTTTATGGATCCCTCGAAATTTGTGTCATGCTTTCGGGTATCCTCAATGGATTCCTTGCTTCCCAAATGATCTCTTACTTCCGCAACTTCAGGCATGATCCAACGATACTGAAAGCTTCAGTGAGTGTTACATCAAACTTTGGCTGATTGGCGACCTAACCTGCTTGATAAAGATTGCTTTGATATGGTATGCTTTCACGTTCTCGAAAAAGGAGATATATTCATGACAGAACGAACTCAAGGGCTGCGAACATCGCTAGTTTCGGGTGCTCCTGCTGGATACTATACACGTTCACAATGACGCAACACCAAGCACCCCTCACGGAAATAAGTATCCCAACAGGATCATTTTCGGCCACGATCATGCTCGAGATCGTGGTACGTTGTATGACGCAGGTTTGTTGCCTGTGTCTGTTCATTGATATGAATCTCAATTCTAATAGGGGATCTACACCTACCGGATGTTCAAGTTCAGCCATCAGATATGGCTCCTCATACCATGCTGCGCGCTGGCTCTATTCGAATTTGGATTGGCGCTTACCTGGGCAACAAGCGTGGCCTCACTGAGGAATACATTGTTGATTGCAAGCTGGAGTTCGAAATTCAAATGGATCGTCGATGCACTATTCACAACAGGCGCACTTCTGGATCTGGTAATAACAACATCCATCTGTTATCAGTTGAAACAAAACCGGATATTAGGCTTGAAGAGGTCTGTCCTATGCAAGCCAATCACTTTGGTCTAGAGCCTGATTATATCTTAGAACCAAAGATCTCATCGACACCATCATTCGATGGACAATACGTGAGTGGTATAAGGTTCTCCTCGTCTCTTTTATAAAATATTATCCTCATAGAAAGTGGTCTAATTACTTGGTGCGAGTCCTCCAGCTGTGGTGAGCCGTTACTGATACCATTAGTAGCGTTGTGGCCATCGTAGTTTTGATCGTGGTACGTTACCATGTTCATTTTTAGGACAGCTAATCCTCAGCCTCTTCAAAGTGGGCGATTAATCCTACGTCTAGTAAATATCCCCAACTGAAGAGTCATGACCGCAACTAATCACTGTCCTCTAGATCTATGGCTGGGGATTAGTATGTGTTTAACTGATTGTTAGTAGTATCACTTTCGCTTCAGTTTTGACCAGCATCCTAATTGAACCCAAGGCTACGCAATGATGTTGATGGCGCTGTGGGTCTTTAGTGACCACCTCGTCCACGTTTTCTTCGCTAATTCCCTGCAGGATGAATGGCCGAATGCGCCTCAAGAACGACGCTGAAAATCATATCACGTTAACTACTAGTATTAGCATTGTGGGGGGTGCTACCAATTCTACACATGGCTCAAGCGAATTAAATCCGCAACTGGCCCCCATGCCGAAGTTCAAGCCTTCAAATCTGGTTACCAGAGCCGGAGCAGAGGAGTTTGGACTCAAGGCATAAATTAGAGACCGTCGTATCTCCACATGTCATTGCTGTGCCGCCACTGGGTATTTATCTATTCTAATTTTGTGTATTCTTTACAGCAGTGTCCGGAAGTTCGAGTTCATCCTTTTTTTTCTGAAAATCAGGAAGGCTGACACCTGAAGGCCTGACGGAGGAGTGGGGTGGGTGTTCGATGCACTTTCATGGTGATGTCACCCAATCGGAAACTCCCTTATATGGTAATCTCGAAAAAAAAAGTTCCCCGAAATCTCATTACTTTCGGACACCACAGTACTAGTAATGTTTCTATCATGATATCTACTTACAAGACAAGCAAATTCGACTTGAGATTTTCATAGGACCGGTCGAGAAATCCAAATTTAGACCAGTCGTGATAAAAGAAATGCGAGGCCGGAATGGGTAAGAAGCTCCATGCTAGTTGGGAAGGTATTTATGATCAGTATCAGCCTAAGCCGCCGCCTCAACGTTCAATACATGCGATCGATGATTAACAATCACCCGTAGCGAACCAATCGTTGACGCGTTTTTTCACGGGGTGGTACTTATCTCGATTCTGTCTCGGCTGCGCAGTCAAGGACAGTAGACATATCGCCATCAGGCAAGAGGCCTGGTCGCGATTTCGTGTTTCCAAATGAATTACAATTAGGATGCTTCCAAAGAGAATTAGAATCAAAGTTCATATTCGTACTCTCAAGCCCATTTCTTGACATCGTCGGCAGAAGGTCCCGCGGGATCGTCTGAAGCTGCAAGGTTGCATTGGTGAAACACCCTTACTTGATCTGGAGTGAATGCGCCAACAACAGTATGCAGGACTCCGCGGTTGTGGAATAGCACGAGATCTTTTTCTCGCCTGGAAGTGGGGCGTTGAGTCATGAACTTGTAACGACGGCTAGCCCAACTCACCAATCATGGGGGTAGACGAGTTGGGGGGCAATGGCGGGTCGCTGCATCTTATACAGTATATCTCGTACTTCTTTCAGATCGTTCAAATGGGCTCCATCAGGGTACAAAGCACCATCACGTTTGGCGCCTTCTGGAAGGGGTCCACAAAGAGTTCCGCAACACCACATGGGTGCACCTGGAAATGCAATTCCCCCGTTACCGGATTCTTCCACACCTGAGACCCACAATTCGTTTTAGTTTGTAGATACTAAAGCGATCCACTTACGATAGGGAACACTTTACACTTCGACTCTTCCCAGGGTGGGAGCTCGTTTAGTGGGAGTTCGAGGCCCTCTGACTCAATTCCGAGCCCAGTCGAGAGCGCGTGGGCTGGTGCCATCCAAACGTATGGGTGCGGAGAATACTTGACTCGGGACCTCACTGCAAGACTCTTCAATTCAGGAGGAAGAAGGTCGAACATCGTCCTTCCGGACACGAATGCGGTTGTCCCGAGTGGGACAGGTAACTCATCGCCTGTCCCATCCTCATATCTGCAAACCTGGCTGGGCCCTTTGGGGACAGTGATCCCATAGAGAGTGGTCACTCTGGGTGGCGACAAGTCGTAGAGGGCTGCGTCAATGTGCCAACGGTAGAATCGAGTGACACCTTTGGCCTCATCTTCTGGAGAGACCCGAGTCTTGTGGAACGTCGTGTGACTAGGGTGTTTGAGTTTAGCTTCGGCAAGTCCTTCATGATTATAGACTGTCCCATTCCCGATCAGCTGAACCTGGGGAACGCGCGGAATAGTCTTCAAGTCTGGATGAAGAATTGATTTCTTTGTTCCCTCAGTCTTGTTATTTCCGTGACCATAACTCTCTGAGTCAGGGTCGAACGCCTTGCGTCTTGGTCAGGTCACGATAAGTGATTCTGTAGTAGGAAATCGCACCTTTGTGAGGCTGTACTGTTGCTCAGGCGTCAGCGTTACATCCCGGAACAACAGGGCATCATGCTACGAGTGGCGATATGTCAACGATGGTTATCGCTCATGCATGGGTCCGAATACCTTATAAAGCGCCTCACGGATCTCCTTGAATTCCTCAGGACCCAGCACTCCTGGGTTGATGCCCTTCACTTCTCTGCCGAAGTCCGCGAATTTGGACGCATCTGCAGTCGCTGGGAGAGGGAGCGGGACAAGTTCGATAGCCATATGAATATTGGAGAATTAAAGAAAGGGGTATGGTGGGTCGTGCTCGATTGCGGTGCTTATATAGAACTGATGACGTTGAGCCATGTGGCTTTGTTATTCGGGGTAACATTCACGGATCCTGGCACGGCCCATGATCCAACCTAGCTCACAGAGGAAACAGCATACGTAGGCTCAGAAATCAATCAACACCCGTGCGACACATGGGCGATTTGGGACCATCTTTGACTAACAGCTGGTTTTATGGTTACATTTAATATATGTTTTAGCTGCAGGCATGGATTTCGTGATTTTGGGCATGTTGCATGGAGCATGAGCAGCAAATGACTAACATACAGTCGAGGCAGCGATGAAGATGTGCAGAAATAAATCACGCGAAATCCATCTAGATTGTAGTCTCGTACGGAACGGGCACGATTGTCTGCGGGGCATTTTGGGAGGTCGAAACGGTGCGTGATTCCCGTGGAAGGGCAGGGATCCGCCTCAGGTTGACACGCTCTGAATGATAGGATGAGAATGATAATGCAAATCACGGGGGATTGACTTACCGCCCTTCTCCTTTGCCTCTGCATGCGCATCATGGTTGTGTTTCACTCGGTCCAAAAACTCCTGTCGACATTTCGAGTGTCGGACGTGCTCAACACGCAGATTTACACGTTTCTCCATGTAGCGGTTTCCGACAACCTTGTAAACAATGACACCAACAGCGGCGGGGGTAACATTGTATATGATTCCAGTTCGTCTACAATCTTGGATCAGGAAAAGTAGGTAGGTCATGGCGCCTGTTACGCACCCATGGTAATACTTGTGGGGCATACCCTTTTGCTGGGCAGCGTTGGCTTTGATGTCAACAATATCTCCAACACGGTAGTTGATCAAGAAAGTCGACAGTTTAACGGGGCCATGTTCTAGAGAGAAGATCAGGTCGGGAATTTGTGCAAGTGCAGTGAATCGCACCCTTGAAGCCCCGCTTGAACATGTGGCGCGTACGCGCGCGGTAACCGAAGGAGTGAGGCATCTTGAGGGCTGAATTGGTAGTGAATACGGGGGTTCAAATATCCAAAGAATATCGGGCTTACGATGGGCGGGGTCGTTGTCGGTGGCGTGTAGCTGAAATCTCTGGATATCCGGATAAGGCCGAGTGGCTGGTGGTACTTTACAGTTGTGGCGCAAATCCTATCTTGTTTACCCTACTTTGTTTGGCGCCGTACGCCCTCTAATTTGTCGCTGAGCTCATCACAAGTCCTCCGTCGACTTCCTCAAGAAAAAAATGCCTAGGTAATATCCTCGATGTTCACCCTTGGAACACCCAGTTAACAAACATCCATAGGGCCCCGCGGAACCACAGCAAGACGTGAGCTTTTTCACTTCAAGATCCACTTTGTGTGGAGGGTTGCAATCGTGCTGATCAGTAGCCGTGCCCCATTACCATAACTTTACAGTTACAAGGTCCCCCGTCGACCATTCGAATCAGCTCGTCTCGATGCCGAGCTGAAGGTTGGCGTTTCCGATCTTGTCCATTTCTGTTGCTCACTGGACCAATCTAGCTTGCTGGAGAATATGGTCTCCGTAACAAACGCGAGATTTGGCGTATCGCCCTTATTCTATCCAAGATTCGTCGTGCTGCTCGTGAACTTCTCAAGCTCGACGACAAGGACCCTAAACGTCTCTTCGAGGGTAACGCTCTCATTCGCCGGCTTGTTCGTATTGGTGTACTCGATGAGGCACGCATGCGTCTCGATTACGTATTGGCCTTGAAGATCGAGGATTTCTTGGAGAGGAGGCTGCAGACCCAGGTTTTCAAAAGCGGATTAGCAAAAAGTATCCATCATGCCCGTACATTGATCAGGCAGAGACACATTCGGTAAGTAACAATATCTTCCATTCGGTAGCAACAACTCAAATATTCGAGCAGGGTCGGTAGGCAAATCGTGAATGTCCCATCCTTCGTGGTCCGTTTGGACTCCCAAAAACACATCGATTTCGCGTTAACATCGCCCTATGGCGGTGGCCGCCCTGGACGCGTCAAGCGCAAGCGCGCTGCTGCCGCTGCCAAGAAGGAAGAGGGTGGCGATGATGAAGAGGAGGAGTAAAGTGTTTGTAGTCTCTTGCATCATGATATGTATCGACGATACGGTTATGCAATTCCCTCACATGGCCCTACTGCAGTTACAGTGATCAAATATGCTACTGGTGACATGGGATGCTCCTGTCAATACTCGCATGGCTTTACGTTGCATACGACAGTGCCAAGGGCGTTGGGCAGCTTCTATCTTCCCCTTAACCAAAACTTTGGGTGTTGTCTGCTGATCACTATAGTGCCCGACAACCTAGACGTCTTCTATCTTCCCCTTAACTGCCCCAAGCCCTGGTTATTGTCTGTTGATCACCCAGCAGCCTAGACATCTTCCATCTGCCCCAACACCTGTCCTCCAGAAACAACGGATGGTATCAAATATTCATGGCGACGTGCGTGTGCAGGAGTCGTGTTCCTGAGGCTCCGCCTTCCTTCTGCTTGTGTATGGCTAAGCCAATTGAAGTATGCTCCATCTTTTTTCCCAGGTCACTCCGAAGCATGATCTATCGCCTGACAGTTTGGATGTTGTTTTCATGCTACCTAGACATAACGTCCGAAATGTTTTGTTCATTCTCCTTGGTTTTGATCGCGCGAGAAGTCAATCATTATCTTCGGTCCAATATGGAATCCATAAAACTCGCTTCGGTAGTCTCCCAAGTTCCACTGCATCTCGTTCGAACTCCCCTGCCTTGTACTCAGGTGTTGAAACATAGAATTCCATTTCACGATGCCCTACTACGGACCAGACGAGCCCGCAGAAACAATATTTCTTGAACGTACATTCATCGCTGGGGATTTCTTATCCGGCCTCGGATATGGTAATCCATTTATCAACCATGGAGGACATAACTAACCCGCAGGTTAGGTGTCCAACTAGTCTTGTTTACATCCTGCGCCCTTTTCCTTTGGGAGCAACGGAAGACCCGACGACAAGCTGTATACCTCCTTGTGTACATTACTCTCCTCCTCTTGGTGGAAACCCTCTTCGAGGCTGTTCAAGCACGCACAGTCCAGGTTATTTACATCGACAACCGCAACTATCCTGGTGGGCCATGGCAATATTTCCTTGACACGCAATACCTGGCGATCAACGTAATATTTTACGCAACCTTATTCGTATTGACATTCCTATCGGACCTGCTTGTGGTAAGATCGGCTACCCTCCCTGTATGGTATTTTTAAACATGATTGAGTAGCTTTGGCGCTGTTGGGTTATCTGGAACGCCTCTGGAAAGACTGTTGCATATCTTGTTACATTCTTCCCAGCACTGGTCTTGCTAGCATCCTTTGGTGCGATTTGATCCTCTCTCAAGCTGAAATCCCGTCCTAATATTCCTGGCTAGTTATGGGGACTCTTTGGACCCTACAATCCAGCCAGCCAGGCCTCTCGCTCTATAGCAGCCTACCGCTCGCCTACGGCCTATCATATTACATCCTCTCCCTTAGTGTCAATATCCTACTCACCATCCTGATTACCATCCGTCTCATTATGTACCGCCGAGCCCTGATGTCCACGCTCCCCACCGACCACGCTAAAAACTACATCTCTCTGGCCACTATAGTCGTCGAATCAGCCGCTATTTACTCGGCATTTGCACTCATGTTTATCATCACCTATGCCATCAACAATCCGATGAACCAGATTTTCCTTACTCTCGCCGGCTCAGCACAGGTGCGTATCTGATGTGCAAGTTATTTCCTCAAGTCTCGCTTAACGTCCATGTTCAGCAAATCGCAGGATACCTGATTATCTACCGGCTTGCCCAGGGGCGCGCCTGGAATAAAGAGGCACTGACAAAGCAAATCTCCACCATGAATTTTGATTCGCCGCAAAATCACACAAATACCACCCGGCATACAATGCTGGATTCAAGCATGGTGGAAACCCCTTCGTCGGGCGCGACGTTTACGTTGAAAAGTCGCGTGCTCCAGGGCGATTCGTTTGAATGATGGACACATACGATAAGGCATTGTTGAGAAGTTCAACTGACTCGATTGTTGGATATGGGGCTTCCAATTATTGTACCTACAACTGTCTCGCCATCTATATGTATCCAGAATAAAATTAATTTCTATCTCAGTATAATATTCCTCTAATTCAATAAGGGTTTGAGGCTCGAACCCTTATCAGATCAGACTGAGAGCTCCACGGTAGTCGTTGATGGTTGATGGTGGAATGTAAAAGTCTTGAGTACATAGTTAACAGACACTGTGCCTCATGACATGGTTTCCCGTAGGCACCATGATTTGGTGGAACTGGTCGGGAGCCTGTCCAAAGCTCTGGACCAATTCCACCCAATCATAGTGCCCAACTTGGGGTTCATCCAGTGTCTATGAATACTTGTTTGTCTAACAAATAAAATAGACCTCTCTCTGTCTGGGAGTCGAACCCAGCTTTCGCGCGGTCAGATGAATGACAGGCGCGTGTACTAACCGATATACTAACAGAGATGCGTTGATTTGCAAAAACTGCTTCTCAGGTAGTGTTTAAAATTATCTTGGGTGAGCTTGCTTGGTTCCAGCATCGTTCCCCAACAGTGCAGCAAGCGCGCGGAACAGGGGGATTCACGATCGGCTGATGCAAACCAGCATGCTTCGATCCTGCACCTATTGCAGTAATAACATGATTTATTTGTGCTATTCCCAGCCAAATGCTTTCCCGCACTGGCTTAACCGTCCGCAGACATTTCTTATCTTTGCATCGTCAACGTTCGCGACTGAAAATCTAATCCACCTTCCCTTCTCCCCGTCGTCCACCCCATCTCCGGAGAAGAATTTATCCGGGAGCGCTAGCACTCCCGTCTCCTCCACAAGTCTTTTGCATACCTCCTCGCTATCCCGGCCAACGAACGGGTGTTTCACAAATGCAAAATACCCCCCTTGCGAGCCGATCTCCCATCCAGATGGTAACTCATGCGCGAACACTTGGTGCCTCGCGCGTATTGCCTCTGCGCTTTCCTGTATAAACCCCCTTAGCGTAGGGAGCACACTTGCGAGCGCGATCTGAGCGACTCTTGGAGGGCAAATCTGTAGGCAGTCCAGAACAGCTTCCAATTGGATGAGAAGCGTGGGCGAGGCAACGATGGCTCCAAGTCGGTGACCGGGTATACAGTAGGATTTGGAGAATGAGAAAAGGTGTATTAGGTTGGACCTCCACAGGGGGTTGGCAAATAGAGAGTGGGGTGCCTTAGCTGGAGGCACGAAGTCCCGGTAGGTTTCATCGATGATGAGCGCTACATTCTTCTCCCGGGCGAGCTCAAGGAAGGAGAGAAGGAGAGAGGGAGGATAAATCGCACCTGTCTGCAATACCCCCATATTAGATGTTTTAGATAATAATGGAGAGGTCATACCGGGTTATTTGGAGTCACCAGGGCGATCGCCTTCGTTTTTGGTGTGATTAGATCCCGGCACCGCTCGACAGAGGGTATGAATCCATCTTCAGGAGTTGTCTGTAAGGGTACCGGCTTGATACCTAAGAGTGTCAAGTCCATTCTAATCTGGCATGAGATATCTTGGGGGTTGGAGTCCGGAAATTGACAAGAGCTTACTGATGATTAAAGTACCTAGCCCGCCGATATCAAATCTGACGCGTTGGAGTCGACAGGGGTACGTACCATGGCACAGGTAGAATCACCTCATCCCCCGCGTCCGCAAGTGTCATCACCGTACTCACAAAGGCCAGGCTACACCCCGCCGTCAACGCCACATCCTCCGAATCGACATCGGCTTTGTTACCATACACAACTTTCATCTCCTCTGCCAATGCCTTTCTGAGTGCTGGCTCGCCAACCACGGGACAGTACCCGAATGATGACGGGGAGGATGCAGCCGATATAAGGGCAGTTTGCATTAGTTTTGGGGGTGGAATTCCGGGGGCACCTTGGGACACATCGAGAAGGGGATGGGATGGGGTGGGCTTGTACTTAGCCGCCCAAACATAAGCCTGTGAGATGCTGTAACTCAGCGTTAGCTACGGGACATCTCATGATGCATGGGTCACTAACGGCGGAGGAATTGTATTTAACACACCACGGGAAAGCCTAAAGCCTAGAGCGGTAGACATGGTAGAGAGTGACTGTGGGTTTATTGTGGGTTGAGCAAGTTGCAGTCGATGGTGAGAATATCATGATTTTTATCGATCGGGCCGTCCAGCCGCCGAAATCACGACAGTATCCCACTCAGACAGCGACCCCAAGGGACTACAATTATAAATGCGGCATTAGAGGTGCATAGCTAGGTCCTAATTGCGCGTACCGCATGGCTATTTTGGTTGGGGCTTATTTGCTCCCTGAGCTCCCAATTCCAAGACTTAGCACGTATTCCTCCCTGCCCATTGCCTTCATTTCTTCGACGACCTCCCCAATCTTTTGAAACTCTTTCCATTCAATATCCTGCGTTCCATCTGGTGTATCTCCTATTTCAACTTCCTCAACGAACCTAACCTTCAACGCGAGCCATTGCATCCCTTTGACATTAGCGACGAATTCTTCCACATCATGCTTGTGTCCTTGTGCGTAGATGATGCCTGGGTATCCAAGTTTCGCGAACCCGCGAATGGAGAGGCTGCGAGACCATTCATGAAGAGAGCGACGCTTCGACGGGGCGATCAAGTGGTGCGAGGTGAATAGTGCGTGGAAGTGGGGAGCGGGTTGGGGTGGAGATACTGGGACTGCGGTACGCTTGTCCTGTGTATGTTCTGCGAGATGAGAATGCAAGAGAGGAAATAGTTGTAGGGAAATAAGCTGATACATCGGGTATGATCTGATGAAATTATATTTCATCTATTTAGCGGAAGCCATGCTAGGGTAGGGTACTTACTCGATATCCATGACATCTGTGCTGTTAACAACGTCCTTCCATCTTTCATCGTCAGCACGAGTGACATCGGGGCCCCTGACCTGCACGGTTGGGGGGCCCAAGAAACTATTCTCCTTCGCCTCGTTGGCCACAACACGGGGGAAATCAATCTCGAACCAGATGTTTGAGTTTTGAAGCGAACCTCTGATACGCGGCGGGGCTAGGTGATGGTTAATGAGCTCGGGAGTCCCGGATCCTGTCTCAAAGGAGGCGAGGAGTTGTTCCCAAACGTTGGTTTCAGCATTTGGGTCAAGGATTGTGATCGCTTCTCCACCAAGTAAGGATGACTGGATGAGTTGGAGTTCCGTCAGGTAAATAGACAAGATGTCGGGATCCATTCAAAGCAGTTGTCAGGTCAGGTTTGGGTAAGGCACATAGGGTGCATTGAATATTCTCATGGGGCTACCGAAGCCGATGAGATAGATGCCGAAGCTGTAGAGCATTTACAATCGTAGTATAAATAACCACAGCCCAGGTTGCAGTCAGAACGATTAGGATAAAACGTTCAAATTGCATCACAGATACTTGAGAAGAAATACATTTATACTACAACAACAATAGTTCACAGCGACGAGAATTAGAAACCTCCCAGACATCCATCAAGTCCTGACGGTTCTCGGAATGAGCTAGCTCTGCGGTCAAGGCTTGGCCGTAGTCTCTTCTTCTTGGGTGCCGTGGTTAGCTGTGACTGGGGCGTGTCCTTCGCCAGCGAAGGATCAGAAGGAGGGTGTGGTAGGAACGACAGTGCAAGGTCGAGTTCCTCCTGTGAGCGCGTGTGGGGTATTGGCGGGTATGCGTATGAGTCGAACGTAGCAGCCATAGGAGAGTGGGGCGTGGAGTAATAGCCGTAATGGTGCGCAGTGGGTGCTAAATTGGACATGAGCCTGGAGTGACGAAGCCCCCCCGACTCATCGGACTCGGACGACGACGAGCCAGACGAGGAGGTGGTATCGGGTATAAGGGATGGGGGCGAGGTTTGCTCAGGCTCGCACGCCTCAAACGCCCGAGGATGAAAGTAGCTTCCTTTCGGCTCCTCTGGCGCAGATGCCTGATCCCTATTCCGCCACGAATCAGAGCTACCCCGCTTATGCCGTGTCATATACACCCTTCCGCCCCTCTCAGGAAGGGCGCATGCGTTGGGAGCCACAGCAATCGGGGCGCGGTCGTAGGCAAATGGGGAGTGTGTCGTCGCAGTCGATGTCAATGTAGGTGTCGGTGGGAAATGCACATGGGGGGATTGGGGTTGAAATCCAATTACATGACATGATGCGAACGGCAATGCATTCGATGTAATGGTTGAGCGTCCGACTGTGATGGGGTCTTCAAAATGGGTCGGGGGGCCATACGAGAGTACACCATCTGCCGGGGAACAGGGGTCGTGGCACTCAGAGAGCACAGGCCAATCTATCGCGCTGGAAGAGGTCAGTTTTATAGGCAGCTGAGCATGTGATTTACTTCACCCGGGCGCGACTCACCTGGAAGAAGAATATCACCTTTCTCCTTGGAACAGGAGACCAGGATAAAAAGAGTATGCTAGTCCCAGAGGGTATTAGGAGGTCTTCTTCCAGCGCTTGGAGACGGTTGGTATTGATGGGAGTGGATATCAGTGGAGTGGGGATTGCATTATAGATTTGTGGGCTGCTCAATTTATGCTATTTGATCCAACGGCAGGCAAATAATGGAAACGTAACATATTGCAATCCGATCAGGCATCGTGATGAATTTCGGCCGTGATGAGTTCCTGGGCAGAAAACAAGCCCTGTAGTCAATTATCATAGCGGTGCAAATGCCAGAGAGGCATGGAGAATGGACGAAACAAATAGACCCCGGAACATACCAAGGTCAGGTGTTTCAGCCCTGACACATGGCGCTAGACGTCATAATAACGCCTGCAGTTGAACAAAAAAGGAGCAGGAAGCAATGTGCCGGGTGGCTAACATGCGGAACCCGGTGTGATTGCGGGTCGCTATCCGGTCTGTGTGTAGAATGCAGCCAAGATTACATGCACAATACACGAAATTGTGTTAATCAGAAGATGTAGCTCCATGACCCTATAAATTTCTCCTGTCAGTACCCACGATTTTCTAGAAAGAGGGCTTATCCCTCGGGATCCTAGTATCAACTCCACCCATCTTGAAAGCGAATGAAAAGGATGGGAACGGGCAAACGGGGAGAAGGTGGTGTGATCATCGATTGGGTAGGTTCACCAAAAACGACAATGCTTTGGGGGCCTAGGCTCCGCTGGTATTTCGGCTCTGCGATCCCGCCTGGAAAGAGTTGTCCAGAGCATCCCACCCTTATTCCTATTCGTAAAGAGCAGATCCTCAGGTGTCTCAACAACGGACGATGGATACGGGCTATGGTCATGCTCCTGAAACCCGATCATGGACACAGATTGCCAAAACTCGTGACTTAGTTTGTCGGCCGTTTGTGGGTAGTACTCCAAATCTATGGGCGAATTTGCCATCTGAGTGGGAATGCAAGAGGAACCGCGCGCAGGGTTGAGAATGTTATTAGCCAGTGGTAATGGTAGCGGGCGGGGGATAGGTTGTGAACGCTTCGAAGCGGGTCCTTGGGTGATACCATCGGGTGGGTGCAATGGGAGAGGCGGAAGGGCTTTCCAGATACCACGATTGGGGCCACTTTTTCGACCACCATTTCTGCTAACATTGCCTTCCTCTGCTACCGGAAATGAGGGTGCTAAAGGGTAGAGAGATCGAGGAGGTGGTGCCAAATGTGGCTTCTTGGAGCGGGGTTTCCTTGGCCCGAAATGGGCTCCTCGATCAACTTCCGTCGTCCTTAGAGACCATTGAAAGGGAGCCATAACTTTGTGTGGTGCTCTGTCCGTGGTGTTCGTTTGTGGCTCATGCTCCAATACTGCGGAAACAGACGGAGCTGACTTGAGGACACTGGTAGTTGGTTTTGCCGACCCACCCAATGTCGGCGATTCTACAGCGTTCGGAGAGATGGGGGTGGATGTGTATATATTAGGGGAACGGGTCGAGCGTGTTGGCATTAATCTGGCTGATGACAAGAGACGGACATGCACAGATGGCAATGGGGAGAATAAAGCGGTCAAGGTCGTAGAAAGTAAAGCCTGAATAGGATCGAGAGCCAGAGGTGCAGGCCGCTTCAAGGGGGGCCTCGGAGAGGCTGGATTACGCTTCTTGATGTTCAAAGGAGCTGGCTTTACCCTCGGTCTCATCAATGACATGGCGAATGGTCGTCAGAATAGAAGAAATTTGCCTTGACCAGCAAGGCAAGTGCGAACTAAGTGGGTGAGATTGGAGAGGTGAGATGCACAAAGCATAGTCACTTACACGAGTAAGGGAATGGAATTATCTAGCGGGCCAGCAAGCAAGGAAGTCAAAACGATCCTGGAGGTATAAAAGCGACGGATCATAACCCAGTACGGAGAGCTAGCCCGGATCTAATAAATCCAATATGGTGTTTCGCGTGGGCTGCAGTGTGCACCCAAGTCCTCTCGCGTATTTCGTAAGAATACGTGGTGCGATGGCGCTTCTATACTGATTTTGAATTCCAATTTGAAATGCATTCGTTTAACTATTGCAGAAAATACATTCACACTCACCGGGGGAGTCCAAGTTTGCATTGATATAGTGAGGCAATAAGGCTGCGCCTGGGCCAAGTCTGCCCAAACTAGAGCTGGTTTAGAATTCTGTTTATCAGGACATTGCACCACTGTCTCGTCCATCTGCAGTATGCGATACTAGGCGGTGATATTATAATGTTGTTGCAATTTGAGGAGCTGATTAATTGGTCAAGGGATATCTCCGTGCTACGACGTCCGAGTGGAAAAACAGTAGGTTTGGCGCCAATGTGGTCGCAAGGAAGAGAACTGTAGTCTGGACATGGTTCCCTAAGTAATGAACGGGTAATCCGGGCCAATCTCTTCAAGTTGACGCGCATCGTGACAGTCCTCACGATTCGTTGGAAATTTTTAGGTCAGCTTCTATGTAGTACCTTCATGCCCACCGTCCCCGAACTGAACAAAGCGGCTTGTGCTCAGAATGGAGACTATTGGTTATTTTGTCAAGACTCAGGAATCAAAAGATTCAGCCGCGTCCTGTGGTGCCGATCGGCATACTTAGGGGTCGGGGCTTGTGACATAAGCGAAGTAGGCCGAAGTATACGGCGGTGATTTCTCCTCTGATATAATATCTGGATACTTATGCCGCTCACTGCTTCAACCACCGCAGCATCGAAGAATGTATTCGACGATGACGACGATGACGGATGGGAGGATATGCCTGTTGTTCGTGAAGATGAATTCGCCAGCGGATTGGATAAGGAGGACCAGAAGAAGTACCATTACATGCCGTCTGCCAAAGGCGCTGGTGCCGCCAATGCGACTGGGAATCTCTTGGATGTCGATGATCGAGGAAACGAATGGCGCTCAAAAGTTGATCAGAATGAAAGCGAGTACACCAGGCTCCGGGTCAACGAAGAGGACGAGGCTGATGAGGTGCACTTGCGGACTAAATACCTATTTGATGAGGACAAGGCTATGACTCCGCTCAGTCAAATGCAAGCAACCAAGAACCTGCTAACGGAAGCCCAAAGAATCGCCTATGTTGGGCTCTGTGCTCTGACGAGCCGGGAGATGTCACAGAGCCTCAAGACCGTAAAGCGCAAAGAATTGAAAGCGGCGCTGGACAGCATGGACCTATGGGCAATGAAAATAATGGGGCGATTGTATTATCATATGGAACTTGAAACTCAAGGTGAATATTCGTTCCTGCTGTCCCTTCCTTCTTACCAGGTTGTTCAGGCTGAACTGCTTCGACAGAGCAGAAAATGATTGAAAGCTTAGCAGAGCATGGCGTGCAAGCGCTTGACCTCGTCCCTGCGTTGATGACCACACACACCGTCTCGAATCCGGAATATGATCCTGAGGAAGCCCGTAGGAAGGCGAATGAAGCACCGTCCGATATTCCTGATGATCACTCTGATGCCGAGTCACTCTCGGGTCAAACTATTGTTGCCCCTCTACCGCCAACAACGAACGATCCTACGGTCCTCCCGACAACCGCTACCTCCAAATCATTCCAGACTACTGCTAAAGTACTCGGAGATACTTCATCTGCCATTCCGGGAGTATCCACTTCACTTTCATCCACCGACGAAAAAGTTACCTTGGATATTCGGTGGACTGTTCTCTGCGATCTGTTCCTCATCCTCATCGCCGACAGTGTTTACGACGCAAGGTCGCGTGTGCTCCTTGAAAATGTAGCACAAAAGCTTGGGCTTGGATGGCTTGATCTTGTCAAGTTTGAAAGTCGCGTCACCGAGGCACTGGAGATACAGGAGGATGTGGAGAAGATGGAACAACAGGAGCTAATAGAAGGTCGACAGAAATCATCGAAGAAGTCCGATATATGATGCTCGGTCTTGCAACCCTTGGTATGTCTTCCTCTTGATAAATAAGGCGATTGATCTTAATTGGTCATAGGTGGAGGTCTGGTGATAGGACTATCGGCGGGACTATTGGCTCCAGTTATCGGCGCAGGTTTGGGTGCTGCTTTTACCACCATTGGGATTACTGGCACTACAGGCTTCCTGGCTGGCGCGGGCGGCGCGGCTGTGATTACTACAGGTGGTGTTTTGACTGGCTCAGGTATTGCTGTTCGGGGTATGGTGAATCGTACTCAGCAAGTGAGAACATTCGACATATTACCCCTGCATAACAATAAGCGGGTGAATTGTATACTCACTGTACCTGGGTATGGCTCCCATCTTTGAATGCATGTACTCGCTAACCTACCTTAGATTTATGTCTGGTATTCATGACGATGTACGGCTCCCTTTCAGTGTATTGGACCCCATCGTCGGGGATGTGTTCAGTGTTCTATGGGAGCCAGAAATGATTCGGGAAACTGGAAGTGCCCTGAAAATTCTGACTGGAGAGATATTGTCACAAATCGGTCTGACCGTTCTTCAAGCCACAGCAATGACTGCTCTCATGAGCGCACTTCAATGGCCAATCGGTTCGTTTTTACCCCTGCCTACTCTGCTGATTACTTATGGCCTCCACTAGTATTAACAAAGCTTGGCTATCTTATTGACAATCCCTGGAACAACGCCCTTGATCGCGCCAAGGCCGCGGGGCGTGTTTTGGCTGACGTTTTGATGCAAAGACACCTCGGCGTCCGACCCATCACCCTAATTGGCTTCTCGCTGGGTGCTCGTGTTATTTTTTATGCTCTCCTAGAAATCGCCAAACACAAAGCCTTTGGCATTGTTCAAGACGTTTTCCTCCTCGGTGCCACTCTCACAGTTCCATCACGGATATGGTGTGAAGCACGATCAATCGTATCCGGGCGTTTCGTCAACGGATTTGCCCGTAACGACTGGGTCCTTAATTATCTCTTCCGCGCTACTGGTGGTGGAGTGGGGACTGTGGCGGGGCTGAGGCCCGTCCTGGACGTCCCTGGATTGGAGAATGTTGATGTCACTGACAAGATTTCCGGACACATGAGTTATCGCGCATTCATGCCTCTTATCCTGGACCAACTTGGTTTCCCGGTTTCTGCGGATTACTTTGATGAGCCTGTGGTACGCAAATTAATTTGATATTCAAATGACGTATAGTTATCATGAGGGGCAGGAACCTGATTTCGAAGGCGATCGGATCGTGGTAAAGGAAGAAGAAACTGAGAAGAAGAAAGGGTGGTTTTCGAGTCGGAAGAAGAAACGACCTTCAGCTCCCCCAACTCCAGTTTCTCGACCGCCAACTTCATCACCGTTTGTGATGAAATCAGCAAAATCTGGATCTGAAGCCGCCGACGATGATCTCCCGCCCCGTCTATCCTCGGACGGAAAGGAGAAGCCCATGTCCCCGCCTCCTCCCGAAACCTTGTCACCCGATGGGGATTCACGCTCACAATCACAATCCGAACTCCCAATACACGCCGGGTTCGATTTAGCAGCGATGAAGGAAATACTGAAGGAGGGTCTCAAATCCGAAGATCTGGTCGTTCCACCGCAAATCCAGCCTCCCGCCTCTCCGACCGTCCCTTCCGACCGCCTTTCGCAACCTCCAGCATATTCAGCATCGCCTATCACTTTATCCTCACCAAACACGCCCGCTCCCTCGAAAACTCTAGGGCCTCGCTCAGTTTCACATTCCGATATGTCTGCCGCATTTTCGCGGTCAGTAAGTTTGGGCGAGATACAAATGAGGATCCATATTACCCCGCGCGCTCACGATCACAGGCGCCAGACTCCCCACAACAATCTTCGAGCGGTCCCTTGCATCAGTCGCCCGTCCAAACCCCAACTATGGCATTCGCTCGAACCGATAGTGCTTCGTGGATGGACTCTGCACCCACGCCCCAATCATCTTTCGGTTTAGATCCTTTCAATCCACCTGAGCTTTCATTCGGTACCGCGGACGGGTCGGTCATCACACCCCCCGCCGCAGACCCATGGGCCATCCCTGACTTTGGAAAGAAAAAGACTGGTAGCTACAGCGAAAATCCATGGTCATAGTGGACGATTCCTGACAAGAGTAATACACACATAACTCGGTTTGTTATTCTAGACTTTACATGAGAGGATTGTAGGAAACCCAATGTATCACAACATATTAGTACTGACGAGATAGGAAATAATACACGTCGCTGGCATACAAGCTATAGCAATAAAAGATGGATCGGGCTCAAAATTGCCGCCGTCTACATGAATGAGTGTCGTAACTCGAGATTGGGTCGATGATGGGAGGTGGGGTAGGCTGGATTTTTGAGCTGGGGGCGTGATGGGGAAGCAGCTCGTCCCAGACGGTGCTCTCTAATCCTGTCTTGACTCTCCAACCAGCCCCAGCATCACCTAACCATCTTGCTATGCGGTCTTCGTCTCCCAATTCACCCGCGTCATCTAAAACGTCTACCTCTCCTTTTCCCCACAGCGCTAGAACCGCCCACCCTACGACGATCATACCAGGCGGCCTCTGCTCCCCGGAGCTCTCCAGCGCCACGACCACATCCCGCAATGTTGAGGTCAGGACTCGCTGATCGGGCATCGAAGCGCGTTCGATTATAGCGATAGGTGTATGAGCAGGGTACCGCGCCCCGTCGCGTCTTGAAGATGCATCCTCTCCGGTGAGCGCGCTAACGACCTGTGCGAGGCGGGCGACACCCATGAGGATCACAAGGGTGCGGCCCCGCTCATAGCCCGGCAGCTGGACGTCTCTGCCTTTCCGCCCCACACCCGTGCACACTGTGAACGACTCCGCTACGCCCCGCTGGGTGACTGGAATTCCCGCAAACGTGGGGGCAGCTAGGGCGGAGCTGACACCTGGAATGACGAGGGGTTCAAAGCCATGGGAGCGGAAGTACAGCACCTCCTCTCCGGCGCGACCGTAAACTATAGGATCCCCTTGCTTGAGCTGTGAACGAGATTAGCGCCTGAGTTGCAGAGGTGGTTGAACCTACCCGAACTACTGTAGTCCCCGTTGGCAGCTTCAACTGCGGCTTCCATCATCTCATTCTGTGCGCCTTCAGCGTTGCCGGGGAATTTCCTTGCAATGCGAATCTGGACCCCTTTGGGTATTAATGCGAGGACAACGTCGGGGACAAGTTTATCAGCAAGTACGAGATCGGCGAGCTCCGTCAGAGCGGTATGGTTGCGATGGTAAGCAGAGAGGGATGTCCCGGGCCCGATCCTACCAGAAGGATGCGCCCAGGGGGATTGAGTGTTAGGGAATGCACGGATGGTACAGAATCACCGGTGAATGCAACGGGGATGCATTCGGCGGGGTTAATGGCTCTCCTGCCAAAACTTCGAGCATCTCCTCATCGGAAAGGGATGCAAGTTTCGAGATGGGCCAATATTCGCTGACCTGCGCGACCCACTTGGCCTTCCGCGAGATGCTCTCCCGTTCTGTCTCGGTTTCGCCGCGCAGGGGGACAGGTCGGTTGGGTGTCGTGTCGCTATCTTCCGATGTATCCCCTGCCACGTCATCCAGGGATTCATCCACGGGTTCCACGGGCTCCTTCACTGGGCGAGCGGCAACTTTGACCATCGCACGCATCCGTCCAATTTTCTCCGCGGCAGCACCAACTTCCCGAGGCAACCTCGATACAATTTCGCGCCTCACGCGACCTGCCAATCTACATCCCTGCCCGTTTGTGGTGACGCCTATCTGGAGTGCCGTCCGCTGCCCGGTTTCTGCATCCTCGAATCGATGGGTAGAGGTGAATGTGAAGTCGCATAGTTCGGGGATATCTGTGGTGTTTATGGGATATTATGTGACTTGCACACTCTGTGGATCTCTTCTGCAGACCGGCGGCTTCGTCGTCCAGTACCAATGACTGTATCTGTAATGCAAACAAGACTTATTCTTGTTCCTGCCGTGTTTGATAGATAATATTCGAGGGCTTGTGCATCTCTATCGCGGCCACCGTCGATGATCCGGGGATTTCATCCCAGTCAAGTACCACAAGTTGGGAGCGCTGGGCTCGCCATCGAAGCTCCTCGCATGCAGTCTGGAGACCACCCTTTGAGAGTACGATAACCGTTGAATCCGCTTCCAACGAAGAGAATGCCCGGGTAGCGGCGAGGGCCCCAGAGCCCAATATCAGAGTTACCCGATTCAGAAGTCGGAACGAGAGCAGGAGCGAGGCTCCTCCAGTGGGGAGGGGAAATGAGGGGTGGCTATCCATCTTTAGTCGTCGGAAAGTGCTGGCAGTTTATACTTCTTCTTAAGGACATCTTTCGTGGTGGGTCACTGCAAACCGGGACCTGACGTGCTGATGAGCAATACCGAGTTTTGTATTGCACAATGCAAATGTCATCGGACTTGTCATGACACGTGCCGTACCGAGAATTACATAGGAGGTGTTGACTTGACTCAAGAATAAATCCAGACTCTAGATCCCGTAGGGCAGGTCTGGGGACCGACAAGATATGGAGTTGCTGGATAATGATGCAGTGAGTTATCATCACCCATCATTATGAGAGACTCAACACTTTTAGTTCCTAGCGCGGCTTGCGAGCCTTTTCGAATCGACAAAAGAGCAGGGCACGATCTGGCTCACACATAAACGATGTATGCAGCGGATTCACCATCTGTTCTTTTGAATGAACCGTGTTCGGCTAGTCACTTATGAGGATGGGGATGTTGCAATGAAGAGCGAAGACGGATCGGATGACACCCGCGAATATCCATGTTTACTCCGGGCAACAGATGGCAAAAAGAATGCCTTTTCAACCAGAGTGGGGGCTATTTCCATGCGGTTCATTGGCAGCTGAACATCAGGCTCGTCTCTCGTTACAGATTAATTCCGGCCAACTCCCTGTGTTCCATGCCGCGTACAGCAGCCTACTCAAGGCATCCATGTCCACCCTTAAGAAACGGGACAAGAAACGCGAAAAGCTGCGATCAGAACAGACTGCACGACGTAGGAAGCTCATGAGCGATCCCGCTGTTATCGATGGGCCCAAACGCGGGAATGGGAGGAAAAAGAGGCAGAGACAAGTGAAGCTGGCGCTGAAGCAGCAGAAGTCTCAACAAAAGTTTAAAGAGAGGGAGGCGAAAGTAAAAGTCGAGAGTGCAGCAACATAGCCCATGTTCATATCATTGTTCAGTGAGGATAATTGCATGAAACATTTGGAATAAACTGGCATCCGAGGCCCCCAGCCCTTAATGGGCGGCGCTCACGACCTTCTACGCCTCCCCGCTCCGCGATTGAAGATACGATGGTGGATTCAAATGGCGAGAAAGCATTCGATGTATCACTCGGCCAGGCCCGTCGCGTCATAAATCTAGATTATGATAATTATAAAGTATTTTGATAGATTCATAAGCGGGGTGGGTAATCTGCTTCACCACATGGTCATATAAGAACAAACTCTTGGACGCCAAAAATCATTACTCACTTAGCCAACGACCTCGTAATCACTGCTCCGAGCGGCAGTATCTTTTGTGACCTGGTCTTTGATCCTTCGGTTGCGCAGTGGGATTTCGTCGTCGCCACCAGAGAAATTATCCTCGACCAACTCGACCAAATCCACATTGCATTATCCAGCACAGTGATGACCTCGGTAGCAGTTTCCCATGGATCCCTCCCCTTGCTCTGAGCTATGACATTGTGAACAAGGCCACACACCTCTCGCATAATTCTGTGAGCGGCGTCACCCTGTGCGCCCGCAAGACGTGAGATATCGCCAAAAAAGTCATCAATCATCTCCTGCGGAATGTCCCCGAACGAGGCACATAGCTCCCGGAAGTGGGATAAAGTCGAGGTCGCAGAAGTAAAGTCCACGGAGGGATACTCCGAATCCGCGCGTTGAATGTGGACGAGGCAAGCGAGCAGGTAGTTGACTGTATCAAATTCCTGGATGATGACCATCATGCTGTAAATGGAGTACAGCATCCCAGATGTTAACGCCGCTGTGGACAAATTATATGTCAGTGGTTTCCCTGAAGATAACCTTGAGATAATACCAATAGCCAGGCCTTTTATTTTCGATCGGGGCGCACCATCTCGCCGAAACCACAGTCGACCGGAAGTGTATTAGGGCGTGTACTAGTATGAAACTGAGAACGATGGGTAAACCGAGGTGACCGGATGCGTGAGATAGAATTCGGGTGAATCCTTAGGATTGACTGTGGCCTGGAGATGGCTCGCAGAGCGAGCATAGGCAGGAGGATGGTATTTGAGGTGAACAGGTTGTTAGTTTCAAGGATGCATAGCCGTGTTGACACCAGTTAGGATGAGAGGACAGCCGGCGGGATCACCGGCCCGGGATTGAAGTGGCAGGCCACGTGACACATGCTCAAGGTGGTTCGCGTCGCGCGCGGCGGTGATTCCATTCATCACCAACATACAAGGATCGACTCACGCTCAACCATCTTGGGTTCAAATTTACCAATGCCACAGGATCGGTCGACGACGCCCACCGGTATGCCATCGACTCCAAAGGCTTCTGCTCCATCATCGCCATCAAAGCAGATATCAGGGCTTCCAGAAGAAAGGGATGGACAATCATATTATCGTGACATACACATGGACACGGCCAAGGGGTTGACTGCGATGGGCGGCTACAATGATATCGGATGGGCACTGCCAAAGCATTGACTGCCAGCGGTGATGACATTAGAATGGAGACCGCAAGGGCTGGGACGACGATGAAGCAAGGGGCCTCCAGTTGTGGGAAAGAGAGCTGTTAGAAAGCTCAGAGGTCAGGCGGAAAGCGACGGTAGCCAATTGTGTGAGTCTTCTCTCATGTCACAAACGGTATATCCTAATCTGATTGTATCGTAGATTTCCTCGACTATTACTTCCAAACCCTCGGATATCTCGCATCTCGAAAAGAGAGGCGCGCCAAGTTCAATGAAGATACTGCTAAACGACAGCTTAAGCCCAATGAATACGCGAAAGAGTTCAAATCATATTGTGGTCGCGAACGTGTCCTACTTCGAAAGCGCCGGACAAAACTCCACGTCGACCAGTTTCATATCATTGCCCAGGTTGGTCAGGGAGGCTATGGTGAGGTATTCTTGGCCAGGAAGAAAGAGACAGGCGAGGTCTGTGCCCTCAAGAAAATGCGAAAGCGTACTCTATTCAAAATGGACGAGGTGCGTGGTCCGGCTGTATGTATGCGGCCTCGTTCCCCATGTTGCATTAGATCCGACATGTCCTGGTCGAGCGCGATATCCTCACTGCAACTAAGACACCCTGGCTCGTCCGTCTTCTTTACGCATTCCAAGATCCCGAATTTGTGTATCTCGCTATGGAATATGTTCCTGGTGGCGATTTCCGAACCCTGCTTAATAATTCCGGGGTGCTGAAGGAGGAACACGCCCGCTTTTACATCAGTGAAATGTTCGCCTCTGTGAACGAGTTGCATAAACTCGGGTACATCCATCGTGATCTCAAACCGGAGGTATGAAGTATTCAAGTCGGAAATAGCTTCTTGCTGACACATTCAAAGAATTTCTTGGTTGATGGCACTGGGCATGTCAAGCTCACGGACTTTGGGCTAGCAACAGGCGCTCTCAATCCAAAGAGGATTGAATCCATGAAAGTAAAGGTAAATAGTATCAATTTCTGGCTCGGCCTGTTTCAATACTTACTCTTCCCCAGCTTGATCAAGTGAAAAATACTCAAATCGTACATCGCTCAACCCTAGAACGTCGCTCTATCTACCGTTCCATCCGAAATGAGGCTCCTCGCACGGCTGATTCAATCGTTGGTTCCCCAGATTACATGGTCAGAATTCCTATAATTGCAAATTTGCTCGCGTTACTCATTCTAATAGGCCCCAGAAGTTCTCCGGGGCAAACCCTATTCCTACTCGGTGGACTACTGGTCCTTGGGATGCATCCTGTTTGAGTTCCTAGCTGGTTTCCCGCCGTTCAGTGGCAGTACGCCAGAGGAGACCTGGACCAATCTCAAAAATTGGACCAAGGTCCTCCGGAGGCCGGAGTATGATAAGCCAGAAGACCTCATTTTTAACCTCACGGACGTCGCGTGGGACGGCATCACACGGTTGGTCTATCCGTTCATTATTACCGTAACACTTACTGAAACTCTGAACCAGTCTCATTTCCCATTCAAGTGTCCGCTATTCCACCCTCACTCCAGTAACCCAACACCCCTTCTTCGCACGCGTCAAATGGGACGACCTCCGCGCTGTGCGTGCACCATTCGTCCCGGCCCTCGATTCGGAGGTCGACACTGGCTACTACGACGATTTCACCTCCATCGAGGATATGGCCAAATACGCGGAAGTGAAAGAGAAGCAGAAGAACGTCGACCGCGTCAGGGAGAAGGAGGAGCCCTTCAATCGCGGCGTCTGGGTTGGTTTCACGTTTGGCAAGAATGGGCCTGGTCCCAAGACGATTCTCGGTGGCGGCGGTTATGATGATAATGATAACACCCTCGCGACTATATTCTGAGTTTCTTTTCCACTCCATGGTCCTTTTCGTTCCTCTTTCTCTTTCTACAATCTTTGTTTCGCACCTCGGTTTGCTTAGAGAGCCGACCTCTTTTTCTTTCCTATCTCTGTACTAAGCCTAGGAATTAATACCCAAATACAGTGTTGTAATTGATAGAAGATACTTGTTATGTGAGAGCAACGCTACCCGCTGACTGCACTGGCAATACTAAGTAAGGCTCAACGGTGGAGAAAACGAGTGGAATTGGTTATATATTTAGATAGTTATTGTGTATGTTGTACTGTATGTTGTACTGTAGTCTTGTAGAGTACTTAGAGTGATTCTACGAAACTAATTGGACGTGATTACGTAATATGGAGCGGAATTATTCCAAGTCCCTAAGTGAAGCTTGCACTCCAACAATCGCAGTGGGAGGGCCAATGGTTAAAGGAGGAGATAGGTGGTATAGCCTGAGGATGAATCAATGATGGGATGCAATTTCGTTCCCCAACGGTTGACAAGCATAAACCCTGTTGTAAAGCTTGATTGCAACAATATTTCGATTACGCGTTCGAGTTTGAAGCTAGCCAATCTGTGAATAGCCCAGACGATTTTGGAATTGCCGCGGACCAACATTAAATCTGCCGCACTCGCACCTGCGACTATGGGACTCACGACTCTAGGAACTAAATGGGAGAATGCTCTTAAGATTATGTATATCCCGATCCTGCAACTCAGTCTGCCCAACGACCTGCACCGTCTTGTGCGGCAGGGTGCTTGGCAAGCCGTGCACTATCACAGTTGTGGTTGGTGCGGTCCCGAGGCGGGGTGAAGCGCTCGTGGGCCCGGACGCGACCAAAAAGGTCGTCATAGGCAGGGAAAAATGGTCCGAGTCAGTGGCGTTGAACTGTTTTCTCCGCGCGTTGAGCCTGGACATTCCCGAGTCACTGACAGTGGATATCCAAACAAATGCAACCCACAGGGCGAGGAGACCAACGGCGTAGCCTGTGGGAGGTATGAGGAGGAGGGGCCCCTGGATAAGGTAAACTCACAGCAAGGTTCGAGAGCGCACATTCCGGCCCAGGTAACTAGGAATAATTATGTTAGGTTCCCGTTTGGTATTGACATGGGCTTACACGAGTCCCTGTCAAAATTCCACTAAGAATCTTAAGTTAGTGGAGTTTTCCGGTTGGAACTGTAGTTCTCACTAGGAGCACGATTACGATAGCCACAGAACTTTAAGCATCAGTTCGACTGGGGTTCGCGATGAATCCACGCGAGGAGAGACACACCTTGTAAGCATTCCAGTCGCTATGGGCACAGTCATGTCAAATACCCTGGTGGAACAGTGGTGTGCTCACGGATGGTCAACCGGATTATCCTGTCAATCAAATGCCTCGTCCTACATGCACCGCTCAACTGAGTATCAGAAAATCGATTGAGCAAAACTACTGTACCGTTTGAGACCGTTCGACCGGCCCTGCATGAGATGGTACGTCATCGATACGGTGATGAACACGTCTACGAATGCACTAATCGTGAAGAATGAGGTGGTATCCCACACAATCTCTTGACCCAGCGTGGCTAGCTGCACTGCAGTGACTCCAGTGACGGCCACCCGCCCGATCCACGTAAACCCAAAGCCGAGCTCGAGGAACACCAAGATGCAGGAACACACCAGGAAGTAACGGTTGTGCCCGAATCGGTACATGCGGAAGATATATACCCCCTGAGTGGGGTGAGTGTGTGTGCATAGTGGACGAGGCGGAGTGGGGCTGCTTGCCTGCGCGGTGGCGTGCACGATGATCTCTAGTATGGCTCCCATCGAGAACCCAATGGGTATGATAATGCCGTAGGATGGTACGTCATACTGTGAGACGGTGAAGCTGTACAGCACCCAACAGTCCAACCCAAATTGCAGAAAACAACCCAGCCTGGAGTTGGGCGTTGAGCGTCGGCACACATACAACTGGTGCACACTCCGCAGAGAAGCACACGCACGTTATGATCGCAACCTGTGTGCGAAGCGTGAGTGTTCGGTGTCCGACTTGGCATGAATAGTATTATGCTGAAGGGTCTTACCGCACACTTCAAGAGAAGCGGATCCTTCTGGAATTTCGAGAAGTATGAACATGCTTGTACAGCAACGCACCCGACGAGTACAAATGAGATCAGGATGCAAAGGGTGAAGCCTGCCCAGGGCCCCGAGAACGATAAGGTTGGCATTGTTAGGCGATAGTCAGGGAGTTACAGACCCAGTCTACCCGGGTTCAGATTTTATGGCTCATGGCTCGTCTTCTTGCAATAAGAATCAACACCGGTGAGTGGTCAGCCGATCCGACCTATCGCTGTTCATCAGAGTTCGCGTGCCGCGGCATCAAAGGTGAAGTGGAGCACCAGGTAACAGGTTGTTGACTCGTCTTTGGTGAAGGGAGACGATCAGTCTTCCACGACAGGTCTCTGATATGATGGGATAATTATACCTCATAACAGGGAGCGGTGTGACACGGACTATAAATATTACTTGAGGTTGAGGGCCATCGCTATATGCGTGGCATATCCAAGTCAATTTTTTTTACATTATGAAACGTCCACAGTACGACTAGGCTATACCTCAGGCTGCTTAGCATGTAAGTTGACAGATGCAAGACCACTCACCGGCGACGTGTGAAGCAGGAGGGCGTTCTCGTGGATTGTTCGATCCGCTCAGGTACGCGATGAGTAGTTCAACAAGCTTAACAGCGGTAGCTTTTATACTAATCAGCAGGATGGTAATGTCATAGTACCGCAACGTGCAATAGTGGTCGCTCTTCTAATGTCGGCTCGGGCCAATGAGACTCGCCTTCATTAATGGTTCCAGCTAGCTAGAGTATAATGTATGATTTGGAATGTTTTACTTCTTTGACGGGGAGCTTCCCGACGGAGAAGCACAACATTGGGGGCAACAAGAGAGGGAAGGGAAGCGCAATCAGCGTAATCAGCGCAGCAGCCCAATATGTTTATTTATAAATCCCCGCGAAGATCAGGAGCGGCGGCGCGACGCCCCGATACACACGTAAATACTACGGTGCCAGAGGGCCCACAAACGGGGGCTGATACTTATACCCGTGATGTATCACCTCCAGCCGCGCCAGCCAGAGTCGCTGAGTCGCTGATGCAACAGAAACATGTACTGCCACTGTAGCAAAATGATGTATCATAATAACCCGTCCCCCCGGTATCACCGGTTCCAAAGCTATCAATCCGATCTGCGAGCTATAGTTATGGGAATTTGACTAAATAGAGGTTCTGAAGCAGCAAATCCAACTTCTGGGTGATACAATCAAGACTGGTATCAGTGTGGGGATGTCAATTATATCACTGGCAACTGCGGATGGCAGATAAGTGGATGAGATCCGGCTAAAAATAACACGGCTACTGAGCACAAGGATCTGCTGGCGTCATCAGGAAAAAACCTTACAGGGTTTCCTAAAAACCTTGAGAATGTCGAAAGAAAAAAATGTAAGGTGGCAGTTCCGAAAAAGGAAAATCAGCGAGTCGACGTCTGGGACATGATGTCATCTGCAGCAGTGCACATAATCAAACCTTAGCTCCAATTTTCCTTTTTTGGAAGCACTACCGTGCATTTTTTTCTTTCAATATTCTCAAGGTTTTTAGGAAACCCTGTAAAAACTCAGGCATTAAACTCCCAATCTTGATAGTAAAAGATGCGCTCGGGGGTACTTCTCGGCACTCTGATAATCCCAAAAGCTGATCTAGAGCACACATAGTCGTGAGGAGTAGCGACGCAGCGCCGGACATCAGGTCTCTTGGGGGATGCTACACTCCGAGTTGAAACTTGACCGGTGAGGATGATGTGAAAGTTGTGACCACTACGGCTTTTGCAGGTTGGCGGAGCAACCACTCCGTGGTGAATCTGGATTAAATCTGTGCGAATGAACATAGGTAGTGTATATACGGTCGGCGGTTGTCATCTGAGCGCATCCAATCTACCTGATTCGTCTTCCATTACCCCACCATAGATCGAATCTGCATTGAAATCATTCTTTTTGGCCATGCTTCTCCATCCCGATGTGCAGAGATGTACCAAAGCAGAAATTGATCATGTCGTTGGCAGGGTAATTCACAGAGGAGGTCGGGTGAAATTACACTAGCTTTGGTAAGCATCAAGACTAGCGCTGCTGATGCTACTAATTTGACAAGCCGGCCATTGCCTCAAACCATCGTGCGATAGTGGCAACCCTCCGGACCGACGCGTCGCTTTCGCCCAGCCTTAAATCTGGTCGGAGACGTATGTCCTCACGGGTGTACGCCATCGTGCGGTAACAGATCTCAAGTTTGGACTTCATGTATGGGGAAGCCGTCAACGATGGGGAGGTTTTTGGGTCGCAAGAGGCTGTAACGTCTAGTGGAGCAATAAATATTCAATGCGAGGAAGTCAAAGCTTGGGACACTCACTTTCAATCAAAACGACGTCGCCTCGCTTCACCCCCACAGCACCACTGATCCCGCCCCAAGCCTCAGCAACCTCTCGCCATGCCGTGAGCCTACACACGTTACCATCATCTCCCAAAATCAGCTTGAGGACAGAGACTTCTTTGCCAGCATCAACTCCTCTCTTGATCTGGATCGTGTCCGGACCTTCAACTTCTAACACAGCCAGTAACACGTTGAGCTTCCGACTCCCAGTGGGTCCAGCTGACGCCAAAGCTGCTAGCGACGTCAAGGAATGCAGATTAAAATGGAACGTCGGAAAACGGGCAATCGAGGATGCATCAGAGTAGTTGTACGATTGCGTATCCTCCTGCGTTTCATATTGCGTGTGGGTGCGGGATTTGGAAGTATCCAAAAATGTCATGTTTTGTCCACTCTGATCCACCCTGGATACGGTTGGGGGCCATGTAATAATAGTGTTGGTCTGATCTGGTTGGGCGATTTAGCCCGTCAAAACGGTAAATCAGAGTAATAAGCTCAGTACCTCCATCCGTCATGTCCTCGGAAAACCCTTCGGTCTCAAGAGCACTCTCATCGAAGATGATGTTCTGGTAAATTCGGGAGATTCTCCTGCTGACTGCATCTACTGTTGCGGGCGGAAGAATGGGGTGGGAGTGCGGTGAAATGGTTTGCCACTGGTATGAGTGCGCGTCTTCATGTAGTTCGCTGGCTGTGGGAGCACCAAGAAATATCCTGAACATTTATCCTCGTGGTTATTAATGAGCCATACGGAATTGTGAAGCCAGAGGCGCGTTGCGGTGGGGTACCTGGACGGAATGGACAAGTAACAAGTTGTAATCATGATGGGATAGGATGAGTATCAGCTGGAAGCATGTGCAAAACGTACACAAATAGCTCACAATCACCGCGCTTGTGTACACACAAGACTCTGAAGCGACGGCTGCAAAGGAGAGCCCTCACATGCCCGCGACGAGGGCGGTTTTGACTTGATAATCAATCTTCAGTTGGCCAGGGAATTTCAGTTACATGGGGTAGATAAATATACAGGCGTGTTATTATTGTAAATACACGTTGAGGTTCTTGAGAACATCAGTTGTTGCTAGGGAGTACTAGCTAGTGGTCCATAGTAGTCCATAGCGGCCATAGCTGTGTTTGGTTTTACTGATGAAATTGTACTTGCCAAGCTCCAAGAAGACACCCACGGACAGGTTAAGGCATATTATGCGTGCTTTTTGATGGCTAACACTGCTGGCACTGGGTTATTTTTCAGGGAGAAAAATGGGTGGGAAAAAATGTTTCATATCTTCACCAGGGTTTTTCTTGTAAACAAATGTAACATATTTAATTTAGAAAAATACTTGAAAAACAAAGACTTTTTCCAAAGTATTTGGGGCTGAAAAATCTGATAAAATACCATATGTTTTTCTTCAAGAGACCTGGAATAAAAATACTATATTTTGCATTTATATCTCTGTGAGAAAATCATTGGTTTATTGATTCATTTTTCTCAATGAATAGTTTTTCCCA
This sequence comes from Infundibulicybe gibba, assembly GCA_015501065.1. Taxonomy (NCBI): domain Eukaryota; kingdom Fungi; phylum Basidiomycota; class Agaricomycetes; order Agaricales; family Omphalinaceae; genus Infundibulicybe; species Infundibulicybe gibba. Next base: position 2,544,114 of record JADNYI010000001.1, read on the forward strand.
AATAAAAACCCATGGGAGACAAAGGGAAAAAACCCTTAATGGATTTTTCCCCAAGAAAAACAGATCAGTAAACCAAACATATTTCTTATAGAAAAATAAGGGAAAAATAAGATATTTTTATTCCAAGTCTCTTGAAGAGAAACATATGGTATTTTATCAAGTTTTTCAGCTCCAAACACTTTGAAAAAAGTCTTTGTTTTTCAAGTATTTTTCTAAATTAAATATGTTGCATTTGTTTACAAGAAAAACCCTGGTGAAGATATGAAACATTTTTTCCCACCCATTTTTCTCCCCAAAAAATAACCCAGCACCAGCAGTGTAAGCTCTCAGCATGCTCCCGGGCGCCGGTTTTGTTCCACCACTACTGGAATTTCTGTCAAACATATTCATAGCATCGATAGGGATGCATACCTGGACAGTCCGCCGCACACCCTCTTCTAAAGAAACCTTTGGTTCATAACCGAGGACTGACCGCATCAGGAAAACCCGATCCGGCCATATATCCATATATATCAGTAAATACCAGTATATACCAACACCTCCTATTTAGCAGCATTCAAGGTCTCAATATTTATTTATCTGGCTATTATCCCCCAAGCAATATTTTGCCTGTTTTTAGCACCATTATATCCTTGTATATCCACCAATGTGTCCCAATACTATTGTAATATCACTCTCATATCATCTTATAGGCCAGTTGATGTTAAAATATCCAAGAAATATCATGTATTATGGTTCATTGTCTAATCATACATGTATTCTACAGCTACATTATTACATATAGAAGTTGCAAAGGTGATGGTGGCAGAGGGTTGGATGGGGGCATAAATAGCGGTAGCAAAAACCTACAGTAGCGCTTGACTGGGGGACGGCACAACAGCGCAGCCGTGAAGCGCTGTAATGGGCGTGTGACAGCTGGCGAGTGTGGTAGGGCCCCGGAGAGCTGATGGGCATTCAGCGGTGGTGGAGGGTGCGAATCGATGGGCCGGGCGGGGGTGGGACGGCGCCTGTGGGTGACATGTCGGGCCCGCGGCGGGTATGGTGGTGTGCACAAGGGAGCGGCGGACGGCGCGAAAAGGCCGGGGAGTTGGTGGGCGTGCAATATTTGAACAGGGTGGCTGGGGGCTAGAGTGTGAGGGGCGTTAGAAAGCATTAGATGGGGGTGGTGAGCTGGACGTACGGCGTGGTGCGAGAATGCGGCAGGGGTGACAATGGTGGAACGACGGGGTTGCGGGGATAGGGGGTTGATGGGCATGGGCGTGACGTGGTGGGGACATGACAGTGGCAGAGGGTGCGAGGAGGCGGCGAGGGCTAGACGAGGATACAACAGCGGCCCAGCGGGAGGACGTCGCGCTGGCAATGAAGACAAGGGAGGCATTAGAACCCACGAATATGAAAGAGCGGGGGAAAAACTTGCCCCCATAGAACGATAGCGAATAATGCAGAGGAGAGCGTGGCTGAAGGTACGATGATGAGCCTGATGCACTGGAGAATGACGTGGCACAGCTGGAGGTGATGATGTGGCGCAGCAAGAAGCGTGAGCATTGAGGTAGAAATGACTCACGCTTAGATGAGGTACGTTGTGCCGCAGGAGGCGGGAGGCGGGAGGCAATGCGGCTGGAAAACAGGCATTGACGACGACGACGACAACGAGCAGAAAGGAGGATGCATTGTCAAAAGAAAAAAGTGGAACGATGTCGCTTGTTTGGCATTGAGCTCAACTGAGATTGAAATGACTTGGAAGATTTTCGACTCCAAGTGCATCAATATTAGTTCTGGTTGAATTATTTATGACTAAATAGTTTTGAATATCCCTGGACATTCCAAGGAAATAAATGCTGAGACTTTGAATACTAGTAAATAGTTCACCCCACCAATATATTGATGATATAAATATTCTAGCAGTACTCAACTTGTAAATAGCCATAAAATATCAGTAGTGGATAGTGATGTACACGGCCCGGCTCGGCCCAAAAGCCCCGGCTGCGGCTCGGCTTGTTGGGGCTAGGGCCTACCAGAATTCAAAGCCGGGCCATAAAAAACGGCTCGGCCTAAGCCCAGCTCGGCTCGGCCCAAGCCGCGGCCTGCCTGCAGATTGGGAGCAATTCAGCGAAGATTGAAAATTTTGAATGTACTTTAATACATGTCGGAATCCCCTTCGTCATTTAATACTATGGTATCTTCATTATCCTTAAGGCCTTCCACAAACCCATCCCAGCTTGTTTCATTCTCTAACTCACCGTCCAACTCTAAACTAGCACATGGTTCATCCCTAAATAGAAGATCACGTCGATAAATGCATTTTAAAAATTGTAATGCCTCGATGATATCTGCTTTGAGTCGAGTGCGCCGTTTACTGATTGTGATTCCCGCTGCTGAGAAAGCTCGTTCACTTGAAACCGATGATGCCATAATGGAAAGATAGTCTCGGGCGAGAGATGCCCACACAGGGTATCGATGAGCGTTATACTAGTATGTAATTCAGTTAATAAATTAGAAACAGAATCATTAGGAAACGACTCACGCCCCACCATTCAATAATAGGCAGTTCACCAACATGATCCTTCATGTCAAGATAACTACGAAATCCCGCAAGCCAGGGCTTATTAGTGTCTTGAGCCGTGGTCGTAGGTGCCTCGCGAACCTCCCCTTCGTCATCGGACGGTGGACGGAGGAGCTTATCTAATTTTCGGCGGGCAGACTTGCCACTTTGTGCCCGTATCTGCTGCGGGAGGGGATTCATACCATACATTTCAAGATGTCGTGCTTTGTACTAGGTAGGCAATTAGACTTGGTGTTCAATGCAAGCAGCCCGGATTAAACTTACTATCCCTTCCGCTTGTTCTAAAGTCTTGTGAAGAAGGACCTCGCCCCAGTATTTTCGTATATGTTCTTGCTTTTGGGAGGGGTCAAGTACTACCAAAGCATTGAGGGCGGTTCAATTACTACAAGTAAATGACGAGTACTCACACATCGCAAATGTATATGCTTCTGATTCTCCGGTTCGTTCATAGTATTCATTGATTTTCGCGAGGCCAGCATCCAAAGGGCCCACAAAATCCTCATATTTGTCTCGATTACGTCGTGAGGACCATGCCTTATGGAATGATTCAAGTGCTGGAAGGGCAAGATGGAGTGACGGCCCTTGGTCAGATGAGAACGCTTGTTGAGCATTGTCGGCATGCTGCGTGGTATCAATGTCAATAGAATACAGGTATAACTATTATGAACAGAAATTGCATACCACAAGGAGGTCAATAAATGACTGAACGCGAGTCCATTCCTCTGGTGTGAGTTGAAGATTGTCAATCTTTGTCCGCTTCGTTCGATCCTTCTCACTGCGGCCAAGCTCATAAATAAATATATCAATGCACTGGTATTGATGGTGTTAGAGCATGGGTCTTTGGTGAATACATACAAGTTGATATACCTCTTTGAGTGATTCTGCACGCTCAAGCATCACATATGTTGATGACCAGCGCACAGGCATGTCGAGCAGGAGTTGACGGTGGGGCTCATCCCCTAGCTCACGCTCCTGAATGTTAGCGAAAAGCTGCTTTCGTTTAGCTGAGGAGCGCTCCTAGTAGTATCGATTCATAGGGATCCATCATGTTGAGAATAGAATGTGCAACATACCTTGACACAAATGGAACGCACTAAGCCAACTTCATCGCGTTCATGTCCCCGACTAACTGATAACTCGGTATTGGGAACCGCTGGATTATAATGATGAGATTTGCTATGGGCCGAAATCAATGCCTGGGTAGCTAGATTAATGATATGCGCGAGACAGCGTATTCGCCGTTTCTTCCCATCGTATGGCTTCCCAGTCTTGGTGGTAATGTACGTGGCAAAATGAAACATCATCGTCGCATTGTTGCTTGCATTATCACATGTCACATATCCAACCTAAAACCATTTCACCATGCATGTTGGGCCTGGGGAGCGAGTACCACTAACCTTGTGGGCAATTTTCACCCGCACAACAATCTCGAAGAGGGCCTGGCCTAACCGCCTACCATTGTGGGCATTATTGAGGCGCGTGAATCCTAAAAGCGTCGATTGGACTTCCCACTTCCCGTTTTTATCCTCTGTCCATGATCCAGTGACTGCAAAATAGCCATCAGTGCTGGATGACTGCCACGCATCGCAAGTAAGATTTATTATCCCTGAAATGGCCGGGCTCTGTTCAAAGATAGTTAGAAGACCTAGAAACTCAGGTGCTATATTTGAATGGACTCACGTTAAGCCGATCCCGAAGGGCGATGAGTTGTTGCTTGAAGGTATCAATGATTTCCTGACGTGTTGCACGACGTTCTGGGATCTTGACACCATCGGTTGCTCGAGCCGCCACATAAATCATGTTTTGAAAGCTTGGGTGCTCAAGGGCTTGAATGGGCTTTAAACGATGAGCGAGAGTTAGTATTACAGATTATGTCAAAAATCAGGGCATACAGACCTGATCAGTCGAGACGAGCCATTCCACCGCAGCGTTACGAAAAAGCTTATCTGTATAGGGAATTATTTTCTCCTTGACAGGGATGGGTTTGAGATGTGTGTCAAGGCGGCTTTGGGTCTCAATCGTGACTTGTTCCCTTCGCTGCTTGGAGTCTTTGGGAAGCATGGATAGGAAGCAATTCTTCTCCGCCCACGTCTGATACACCCCCTACATACGAGCCATCCATGTCAAATGTCAGTCCTATAGAGCGACTATGCCAACGCTCACTTTGTGGAATGCTTCCATATGCCGCCGCATTGTTGTTACCTCATTTACAAACGGGACAGGTTTCTTATTGGATTTCCTGTTAAAAAGATAAGCAACCATAGGCAAATACACGATGAGACTTACGAGCAGATTCGGCAGTTGCGATGGTTTTTGCCACTGATTTTATAGGCAGTAGTGAAGAAATGATCGATGTCTCGTCCACGGTCTTCGCGCGATGATTTTGAGGGGGCGTCAACATCTTGAACATCAATATCTATAAGAAACCCATCAGCGTTAGTCAGATCCTCGGGCGGTACAAGGCCCGGAGAAGTTGGTGATGGCGGTGGTGGTGTGGCGTTACTGGGATGCAAAACCACTGGGAGGTTGGGTTAGAATCTTGTAGTTCGTATATAGATATCACAACGTACCTTGACCCGGACCCAAGGTCACCATTGGATTCACCTGAGTTGTCAAATCCCCGGTCCTGTCCATCCCAAGCAAGTCGCGTCCTGTATCAGCAACTGGCAACTTGGGATTCATCTCCTTCCCTATACGAGACATACTCAATTGATAGTAATTAGTTAATATAATCCGCCGCACCTTTTTTCTTGAACCGTGGTGGCGCTGCATTCTCGCCATTCTCGGAGATGCCAGGACCATTATCGTTCATTGGATTGTGGCGCTCAGCGGTTCCACTGTTGAAGGCAGTGGTGTTGACGGTCGCATGGCGGTTACTGCTGCGGTCCGATGGTGGTGGCAATGCACCAGGACGTGCACGCGACTTGAGCCTCGCAATGGGCTTCCCATCTTCATCAAGCTTATCGGCTTCAATCGAGGCTTGTAGCCTCTCGGTGACCTTGCGGCGATGCCCTCGACCTTCAGGTGCACCTATAATAGATTAGATCATATGAGATCTCATGTGAATGCACGTACTGGGCGGAGCAATGGTGTTTGACATGGGTATGGTATCGTCCGCGTCATGGAACCATGGGATATGAGCGGCATCAATGAGCTTGCCATCTGGACCTATGGCACATTGATTAGACATTGGGGAGAGTGAGGAAAGACGTATCTAGCGCGTTGATTTTATGCAAACCCGTGGCCTTGGCCCCACCCTCACAAGAGATCAAAGTGAATCGTCGAAGCCACAGTACTCGCGGCTTGTCGCGAGACCGTTGGCCAATGAATGCGGAGGGATCTTGATGGATACCGACGAATTTCAAATGATGCTCACCGACCTGGTCCGACTTGGACCAACCATCAGCGCCATCACATCCGCTAAATGATAAAACCCGTGAGCTCCAAGGGTAGGGAGTGTATACATTACTCACCTGATCTTTCCGGGCATGCTCCAGCAAGAATTTCAAAAAGAAAACGGGTGCGCAGCTCCCGAATCTTGATGCATTGGAAATTCGACTGTGAAACAGTCAGTCTCTCACCCATAGGAAGGGGCCGACTCGGTGTTGGTAGGCCATAGACCCGGGAAGACTCGGATTGTCGTTGGAACTTGGAGGTCAGTTGAGGACCGGCGTGATGGGGAGTGATGAGCCTCGCGAGAACCTTGCGAGGTATGGGCCATAAGGTGCTGGCCCGGCACACGTTGTTCGAACCACCAGCGTTGCCGCGGAATCTTCACGGAGTTTGAAGTTGGGTGGCAGCACTCAGCCCGGATCACATGGAAAGCCGCGGCCCCACGGCTCGGCCCAGGCCCAAGAAAACTGCCAGCCGAGCCACTGAGCCCCACAAGCCGGCACGACGGCTCGGTCAGGCCCGGCTCAATAGGGCCCGGTACTTCCGGCTTGACGGCTTGAGGCCGAGCTTTGTACATCACTAGTAGTGGATATTTATCAGTATTTGTGAGCCAATTACTGGATTTTATGTGATTACTTCAAATATCAATAAATTGGAACTATTTGGCAGATTCGGGTTTTCCTGATGCGAGCCTAGTGCCATCTCAGCATACAGTAAATGGAACTCAGGGTAATCAAACCTTCTCGATGCTGTACCATTGTGTCCCAGTAGCAAATCGGACGCTGAATCTGGTGAATTCGGTACTCGCCCCCGTAACATAGCTCCAAAGCTCTGACAGGATTGCCATAACCAACCCAACAATGCGAGGAATCTTCACAATACTTTTCTTTCCGTCGTCACCAAGCTCTTTCCACGCCATTCGCATAAAATTCCACTGAGGGACCGGTGACCCATTCGTAATGAAGAACGCTTGGCCAGCTACAAGATCGGGCTTGTCGTACAGTCGATCTGCAGCTAGTACATGTGCATATGCAGCATTACCAGCGTAAAGATAATCAACAAGGTTGGTGTTGTTGCCAATTTGGACATTCTGTCGGCCATCCTTCAAAACTTTGGCAAATCGCCAAATGAGCTGTTTATCCCCCTCACTGAAAGAATGATATCATCGTGATGAATGTGGTCAAATCAGCGGATGGTTACCCTGTCATTCCACATGGCCGCAGCGCGACGGTTCGCATCCCGTTCACACCATTTTCTTTCAAAATGAGACGCTCCCCAAGCGCTTTAGTATGATGGTATGCGTCGAAGCCTTTGGCAGGTATTTTTGCTTCATCCTCGGTGATTCCATTAAACTCCTCGCCCGTCCAAACTACACCCGTTGAAGATGTGTAGACAAGTTTTTTAATGCCTGCTTTCTGGCAAGCCGATATGATAACGCGGGTGCCATTCTCGTTGACCTTGTAGTATACTATGTCTGGTGGTAGTCCATGCACAGGGGAAGCCGTATGAATCACTACGGTTGGGTTGAACTGTTATTCAGCAACATTCAGGATTAGCCCTTTGTCACCAGAGATGTGAGAAATTATCGACCTCCTTTAGAACCTCGAGGAGGCGAGTCTCATCCCCAATGTCACCCGTGTACATCAGTATTCCTACACAAAACTTATATTGACTTATATAAGGTAAATAAGGTAAATAAGTGCAAAAAGCCACAAGACACACAAACTTATATCAGGCGTGTCCCTTTCTGGAAAAAGGTCAGGCAAACTTTTCCAAGCCTTATACAAGACTAACCATCTTATTTCAGGCATGTCCCTTTCTTATTTAAGTCAGACCAACTTGTATAAGGCATGTCCTTTTCTTGTACAAGCTTGTTTCATATTATAATTGCACTTATAGTATCTTAATTTGAGCTTGCTTCGGTCTTAAAACATACTAGTAATAGGTTCCAAATGTAATATATTGGCAGTACACTACACATGTAATAATCTATTACTAACTGCACCTGCAGAACGCGCGCGGCGCATACGAACAGCTGGCACTGTGAACAAGGTGATCAGCTTACCGTTCTCCTATGCCGCGCTGTCGTCCAGTCGACCCCCTCCACACCGCGCGGTCACCGTGTCGACATGCCTCGACGCCGCGGCTGCCCTGTCGCCGAGGCCTATAAACTAGCCTGTCGTCACTCCACTCTGATCCGCTCCGTCATATCGCGCTTGCGTCGCCGTCTCCCGGTGCCCCTGGTGGCACAGTCACTCCACCATACCCGTGTTGCCAATGGGCCACCTATTGCTTGTGCTAAGTGCGGGAACGTGGAGCATGTGCGAGTGCTTACTGTGTCCACCTGGGCGCCACGCTGGGCCCTATTTGCGACATCCTCGGCGTCACGCGCAGCATCCCTCACTATGAAGACGTGAGGTGGGCTGCAGGAAAGCATTAGAGTGGGGGAAATGAAGCTGGGGGAGTGGGCTTACCAGCTATAGGCGCGGGCACAAGCGTGTGTTGTGCCGTGTGGGGTGCGTCAGGGCTTGAGGTCATCTGGCAGGGGGGCACGTCCAGTCATCGGTTGCAGGGCAACGGTCAGATGTAAAAGCGCAGCTGTGGGCCGTGGTATGCTGTGAGTGACAACCAAAAGAGTAGTAGGTAAGTACTCACCGTGGTCCACGGCGTCCGCAGGTCCCAGCAATGGTGGGCAAACGAGGGAGTCAACAAGAAAAAGGGTGAGTGACGTGGCCGACGTTCAAGCGGAGTTCAAATGAACTTGGGACAATTTCCGTTGATTCGCCAAACGGTCACCAACACCCCCGCCACATGTTAACGTCGCCAACGCTGATAGGACACTGCGGCCTGTGGGGCAAACCAACAAACCAAGTGCTTCGCAGTTTGCGAGTGGGTGTCTTTAGTGCAGTGAAGGCCTGAATCTCCAAGAACTGTGGAGATCTTCGCAAGCTAAGGGAATGAACGCGAGACTCGAGAGCTCTAATGCGAAGGGGAAGTTGTATTATGCATGCTATGTGCGACTCTATATAAATCGGAGCTACGCGGGCATGAGGTAGTATGTATGTAATGTACGATAATCTGTAAGATAAGGAGAAACTATGCGATCACTATGGTAAAGATGCGATCTGAATCGCATCGAAAGCGCGATCTCCACGCGTACGAAGCGATCAGTGATCGCGCATTAGTCGCGCGATGCGAAGGTACGTACGGAAATTAGCTACAATGACTAGAAATAGATGCGAACTGATGCTAAACCATTACCATGCTTATCAACGCCTGCAGACGATGACCCTCCCAAGCGTTAGGAATTTCGTACGTGGTGAGTAGATTTCCAACTCCCTGTTGTGCCACTCAAGGTCCACTGACCGGGGTCGTAGGTGTAACATCCCCACAGAGTTGCACCTGGGGCTCGATCTGCATGCTCACACGACAAGACGAGACACCCGCACGCGACAAAATAGCACACCCGCATGCGACGGACACGGTACATGCGCGCGCGATGAGACGGTGCGCCCACATCTAATGAGAACGACGAGACGGCGCATCCACACGCGATGGGAAGACGTCCGCGTTCAACAAGACCCCGCATTCGCACACAACAAGACAGCGCGCCCGTGTGCAATGAGACGGCACATCCAATGTAACAAGACGGCGCATCTAAATGTAACACCACAGTGCGTCCACGCTCGCATACGCATGCGCCTGCGTTCATAGTGCTGACAGTTGATCGGGCACGCCCACACAACCGGCCGCTGGAGCGATATGACGATCGCGGGGGACGGCGAAGTTGCTCGCAGATGAGGGAATGCGGGCGCGACCAATTCCCGCTCAACCGCCGACACCCCCTGTCACCTCCCGCCTGCTAATTTCATCAATACCCGCGGACGACGGCCCTCCTGGGCATCAGGAATCTTATTCGACCATTGTAAGTAATTTTGATTCCCTCGAGACTCGGATCACCACTGAAGGAAGTGACGCGATAGGTACGTGCCACCACTCTCAAAGGGGAACGCCTCCGCGCACTGCGATGGGCTGATTACCTCGCCCACAGTCTGCTCGTGAGTGTGCGCCGCGCGTTAGTACAATAACTATGTAGCATACTATCAATATGCTCAATATATATATATTTCATTCAAACCTAACCACTCTAAGATCGAAGCAAGCTCAAAACCAGTTATTATAAGTACAACTATAATATGAATTGAACTTGTACAAGAAAGGGACATGCCTGGAATAAGTTAACTGGTCTTGCACAAGACTGGAAAAAGTTCAGATGAACTTTTTCAAGAAAGGGACATGCCTGATATCAGTGGGCTGGTCTTGTACAAGACTGGAATAAGTTTGCCTGACTTTTTCAAGAAAGGGACATGCCTGATATAAGTTTGCATGTCTTGTGGCTTATAATATTGACTTGTGGCTTATATATTGACTTGTGACTTATACTAGTCTTGTACAAGATACATGAAACTTGTACAAGGTAAATAAGTCCCAAGACAAAAATAAGTTGAATAAGGTCCAATAAGTTTTGTGTAATTTTACTGATGTAATACTTGACGCCGTCAGCCCTTCCATCCCCCACTGGTTCCACTAGGTCGAATACGGCAACGGATCTATCACCTCGTGAAACAAATGCATCCACTATGTGTGATCCAAGGAAACCAGCACCACCAATGATCAAATAGCTCCGTTCAGCCTCAGGTGATGATATTGTGGGTTTGTCGGGCATTTGGTTGTAACCGGCCCGGGTTTTAGCCGAATTGCAAGGCTGGCTGGGAGTCCCAGGGTCGGACTGCCTGATTTGGTTGCAACACATATTCGACAGTTTATGGGGCCCCACACAGACGGCTGCTTCAAGATGCAACCAAGACACCCTGGCTAGTCCATCTCCTATACTACGCATTCCAAGATCCCGATTTTGTGTATCCCGCTCGAGTGCCGAAGGGAAGAACATGCTCGCTTTTACATTAGTGAAATGTTCGCCTCTGTGAACAAGTTGCATCAACTCGGATACATCCATCGTGATCTCAAACCAGAGGTATGAGGTATTCAAGTCAAGAATGGCTTCTTGCTGACGCATTCCAAGAGTTTTTGATGGCACTGGGCGTGTCAAGCTCACGGACTTTGGGCTAGCAACTCAATCCCAAGAGGATTGAATCCATGAAAGTGAAGGTAAATGGTATTAATCCCCTGGCTCGGTCTATTTCAATACCCACTCTTTCCTAGCTCAATCAGGTGAAAAATACTCGAATCGTGCATCGCTCAACCCTAGAACGTCGCTCTACTATCTACCGTTCCATCCGAAATGAAGCTCCTCGCACGGCCGATTCAATCGTTGGTTGCCCAGGTTACGCCCTATAATTGCAAATTTACTCGCGTTACTCATTCCGATAGGCCCTAGGAGTTCTCGGCGAACCTGATTCCAACCCGGTGGATTACTGAGAATTAGATGTATCAACTGGAACTGGAAGCGTGTGCAAAACCTACGCAAATAGCTCACAATCACTGTGCCGCGTTTATAGAACTCTGAGAACCCCACAACCGCACACCGCAACAGTTACGAGGTTGGCAATTAGGGAGTGTCGAGTACATCTGCATAGTAAACCATATAGAGGATAGTATTGCAAGGGCGATACTACAGAATACCATTCATACTCTAACTCAAATTCAAGATTACTAGTTACTGGCCGAGAAATGGGTGCTGGACCTCGGGAGAGCGGGGAGTAATTGAGCACTGGAATGGCAATGGTTGCCTATTAAAAAAGTAAGATATATGTCCCGACTGAAAAAAAAATATGGGAGCCTCACACGATCAGTCCCATTGAAGTGTAATTCTCTCCCACTTCCACCTCCTGCCCATATTCGTCCACCGCCTTCGAGATGTTGAATGTTGCGAGGACAGACGAGGCTGCAATCCATAGCGTGGCCTCCGCCATCTGCTGACCAGGACACACACTGGAATGGCATTCAGCAGCGATCGTCATTCGAATGGTGGCAGAACCGACCGGCGACCATAGCCGAACGCAGGAGGCACTCCATCAATCAGGAGCCCATCAGCATCAATGAATCGCTCGGGAATGAATGAGTCCGGGCTGGCAAACACCCTCTCGTCGTGGGTGATGGCCCTGTTGCGCACTGGCATTAGCATTGACCATCAAGATCAAGTGGCCGTGCTGACCATATGTTGCTGAAGACAGCCGACCCTACAATGGGGAGGCGGTCATTCTTAGCAACAGATACTCAACATCTAGGGCCCTCACCCTTGGGAATGAGGTATCCATTATATTCATTATCCTCCATCACTGCGTGGGGAACACCTGAATGGACGTAAGAGGTCAAGCAATCAACATAAATCATTCTGTCCTCGCCTAATGGTGTGGGCGGGTGCCACCGCAACACCTCGCAGCAGATGGCTGCGACATATGGCAACAGGGGGCGATCTTCGAATGATGGTAGCCTGCCATTGACGCCAACAACGCGATCAATCTCTGCTTGGGCGCGCCTCTGCACGTCGGGATAGAGAACCATGGCCAAGAAGAATGACTTCAATGCAGATTCGACCTGTGGCAGGGGAGCAGGAGGCGAATCAGGTAGGAAGTTGGATGCACTCAGATGGTGATCACCGACCGTATGTATCCCAGCTATACTCATGAGCATAAACCTAATTCAGATTCATCATCAAGTGCCGGCTGCTCCACGAACCTGCGAATGCCGTGGTGGTCACAGCCTTGATGTCATCCTCACTGGCGTCGAGTGCGGAGTCCTCCAGGAGATCTGTCGTCCAGCACTGTGTTGCTACTCCTCGCGACTGCGCGTGCCCTGGATCAGCTCCGGGGGTCACCAGAGTGCTGAGAAGCACCCACGAGCGCATCCTTCACCAACATGATCGGGAGGTCTTCCAGCACTCTCGTCATCTCGCGGCACCGAGCTGCCACTCTCTTGAATCCAGCACCAGGGAACCATGATGGAAGATGTCGCACTGCCATCACATATTGAGTCCTTGCGCTGACATGCAGTGAAATGCGACGAGATGACCCACGGGATGGGAAGGCGAATAACAGGATAGCACCGAAGAAGACCTCTTCAGCAAGCATGTCCACTGCGGCCATGGACGCCTGAACGAGCTCGTCATTGTTCTGCATAACCCCATCACCATACATGGCAGTTGATATAATCGAAATAGTGAAGCTATGGGAATGGAATTAGGGGATGTTGTGGATGGGCGGGGATCACTGAAACACACTCTGTGAGGTGTGATGCGAACATCTCAGGAGTGTCCAATAGATTGCGCAGAAGATGCTGAGCCTGTGATTCTTGGGTCGGCTGGAATGAGAGCGCTCCCTGGGGACCGAATCTATGTGAGAATAGTCTTCGATGTTTCCGGAATCTGGGGTCATCATAGTGCATGAATGCCATGTCGAAGCCCCAGCCCATGACGTCGAGCATCTCGACCTGAGGTCGATCGGAATAGATGCGGGAGCGCTTCTGGAGCAGGTCGGCAGTGACCTTAGCTGAATTGGCGACCATGATGTGCCTGCCGAAGATATGGATGTGGATCAGATCGCCTAGGCGGACGATGAGTGTATGGTAGCGCGATGCGTGGATTTATGTACCGTGTTGCTTCGCCCATTCGAATGATTTTAACCATGGGCTTCGTCGCCTGAGGTTGAAGACATTGCCAATGAGTGGTAGAGGTCTAGGCCCAGGTGGGTAGGGGGAACTCGGAGAGGGTTTTCTAAGAAGACACAGGAGACAGGCAGCGGGGACCAGGAAGTAGATGAGCGTGGGGTAATCCAGAGTAGGCAGCATGATGTAGGTTGGGGCACGAGGGCAATCCGTTGAGACAGTATTGCGCGAAATAGTTCAGGTAGATATACCCCCCGCGGCGGGGCCGTAATCCGGTTGTATTTGCTGTGGCCTGTAGGGCAGATTTCATTACGCCTGGTCCCCGGACTTAGTGCAGTCAAAACTGGCACCTCTCCTCGGCCAATGCCCGATTATCATAGAAAAACCAGAAGTTATAATGTGTAATCTATACGTCACCATGCTCATTTTGTAGAGCAAAGTGGAAGCGTGAAAAGTCGAAGACCAAACGTTTTCCACAACTCCTTTAATGATAGTATGGAGCCATCAATAGACATCTGGTAATATCACAACGCAAGCTGCATGGTCGGATCAGCATCATATTACGTTCAGGAGGACAATGGAGCAGAAAGTGACTTGGTCGAATGAGTCTGAAATTAGTACCCAACGCTTGATTCTGTTTGATCCCATCCAAGGGGGAATCGGGATTGCGAGCCGTCAACCGAGGTAAGGGGTCACTTGGAATGTCTAAAAAATTGATAATGACAAATTTTGGGCTTTTTTGGCACATCTGGGACTCACTTTGGGTGCTTTGTACCTATTCTGGAGCAACTGTTAGTGTTCACAGTATATTTGGATAGCAGTATTTGGAAATCATTGTGAAGAAGACGCCGAGGTGCACGGAATGCAAGATTTCGTGAATTCGTTAGGAGACTCGTTTCATGAATCCCTGGGGCCCTGAGCGCGAGCCGTTGCCGAAAAAGGCCGTCAATAGTTGCCGTATGTATATCGATTCAGCCGTTGGGTGGTAGGGCAGAGGGTAAACCGCGGCAGAAACCCCACACCGTACCCATACCCACATACGCTGTGGTTCCCCCACCTCGTACCCCCCATTTTGCCTTGCAGCATCATTGCACGTGTCGATTGACGCGGCGAATGGGGGTGCGAGGGTGTGAGGGGAGGGTGGGATGGCCCTGGGATGGTGCGCGGGTATGTGTCGGGGAGCACCTACATATTAATCGCTTACACTATAAACACGACTCCGGTCTGGAGCAGTATTACTAGAGCACAACATTCCGCTTTCTAAATAACACCTTCGCAGTGCGCGGAAGGGTGCAGACGGGCCGAACCAGTCGACAGGAGGGCGCACGCCTTCCGTCTCCGTCCGCACATCATAGTGTAAGATAAGGTGAGCCAGTATGCATTTAAGCTCCAGAGCAGTGATGAACCAGCCAGGGCTCCTCACGAATGAGGGCAGCGTACTGTGGCTTCGCGGCGAAATGGAACAGGGCATGTGTAAACGTCTTTGCAGAGCGATTAGCAGACGACAAGGAAAAATGGATGGGCTGGTACCACTGAGGTGGAATGGAGTGCGGCGCAGTTCATATGCAACATGCGCAAGGCGAGCAATTCAGGAGTTTGTGCCAGCCCCGGCGCGGCGGCGTCCATCGGCGACCCGCCAGGCGAAGCCAGGTCGGAAAAGTACCCGAATTAGGGATACTTGCATTTTCACCGTCGGAAGCGGTACCATGTTTCTCCATATGTTTCCGCCGCTCCTCGATGAAGGGATGGAAGTGGCGATGGACGCGTCTTCTGGGACCTGATACCCTCGTGAACGCATAACCAACTAACCTTGGGTCCAATTCAGACGAAGGGTGCTATCAGAAGAAAGTATCATACGGTTTTAGGAAAGCGGGGAAGAGGTTGACGAAGATAGCCCCAAAGATGACATGGCTTGTAAACCGGATATTGATATCGCAATAGTCCTGGTTACGGCCTGCCCAGAAAGTAACCTAGGAGCTGGGACAGAATAGACCGAAGGGAGCCAACATACATAGTGGGAGGCCCATGAAGGGGCGGTCCATTACCCGACAGATAATGCACTTGCAGCAGGAATGGTGGTCCAATCTGGAAATCATTGCAGAGATCCGGGTCAAGATAAATAGAGGCCCGTACCTTGGTCTGAAAGTTCGCTATCTACTATGATATCATGAAACACTGCGGCCGTTTCATCGCACTCCAAGGTGATATGTGTCGTGACGAATTTCTTCCTGAAGGTATACTCAGATTGGAGGAGCTGGCGGAGTCCGACGCCCAGGTTCGAAATTCGTATTATATAGGGAGGGTAGTGACGCACGTCAAGCGTAGCGGCCCCCATGGACAGGACATGCTCAGGCGCAGTGCGCTGGTCCTCAAGCAGCTTATCTCCTGTCACAATTACGATCCAGCGGACCATTTGCGCTACTTTAAAAAACCGGCCCCGATACCAGGAGACCAACGCACGTCAGCCGTGAATGAGGATGATGGACAACCAGGGGTGTACCTTCTTATATCTAGCCTGCAATACGGAATTGTCGTTGAACCATACCAAAATGCAGCGCCTCCTAACATTCACAAGCGAGGTTCAAATTGAGACAAACAAACTTTCTGCGCGCGTCGCCTAATAATTATTGTCAACCTTTCCGAGGGGCCACTGTAGAAGCTGCCCCGATATCGTATCACCAACAATATAGCAAGAATCAAAAATTATAACGCGTAGCCCATATATCATTCATTGTTCATTTCGTAGAACAAAGATGGAAGTTTTGCATAACTCCTTTAATAATAGTACATACGGGGCTATCACGAGTCGGCAATATCGCAACGCAGGTGCAAGTGGTCATATCAGCGTTCTATTACGCTCAGGCGACTTCGTCCTGCTATACAACAAAGCGGAACCTTACCGGATGGGTCTGGAATTAGCGCCCACCGCTTGATCCCATCTAGTCTCAAGACAATTCAAACATATTGGAGTATCCCAAGTTGATAATCCCAGTTGTCAACGCCTACGTTATGCCCCAAGCTGACAGCTATACCTTTAGTGTCATAGTCATTTCCCTCTGCGGACCTGGCTCGCGTTTGCAATGTCGATGTCCAGGAATAAATTAGCTTGGTTTCAATCCATCATTGGGATTCATTGTTCATTCTGGTTTGGAGCAGTATTACTATAGCGCGACATTCCGTTTCCTAAATAACACCTTCGCAGAGCGCGAGGGCATGCAGGCGGGACCAAACCAGGTGTCGGGGGGACGCACACCTTCAACCTCCGTCCGCACGTCGTAGTGTAAGATCAAGTGCGCCAGCATGCATTTGAGCTCCAGGGCGGCGAGGAAGCGACCCGGGCTAGACCGTAAACTCTTTCAGTAAAGTGAGAAAATGCCCTAAAAATGAACACACCATGTATGCCGCCCACCGCCAAATCCCAGGTAGTCCAAGCCTGTGCTCGTGAGCCGGAGTCGCTTCTCGTCGGTCCTGGTGTTTTCGCCACCCTTTGCGAGCCGCTCACGCATCTTCGAGAAGCGGAACCCGTCAAAGTAGTTTGGGTTCTCGTACAAGGCGTCATCAAGGTGTATTGCAGTGGGTGCCGCGGTGATGATCGTCCCCGGAGGAACCACTGTCCCGTCGGAGAACGTGTACGGGACCATCGCGCGCCGGGGGAGGGCCACTGCACAATATGTATATGTTAACGCGCCTTGGGGGTAAAAGTGACTTACAGGCGCCAAGGCCATTGAGCCTCTGCGACTCTCGCAGGAACGAGTCGAGCTTCCAGCACTTCTCGAGGTTGCCCTTCCCCCATACGTTCTGGGATCCCGTGTGGATGTTTGCCTCGAGCTCCTCGCGGATGAGAACGGCGTATTGCGGCCTTGAGGCGAGATGGAATAAGGCATGTGTAAATGTCTTTGGAGTGCTATTAGCAGAAGACAGGGAAATGTGGGTGACCGGTACCATTGAGGTGGAATGGAGTGCCACGAAGTTTATGTTTAACATGCGCAGGGCCAGCGACTCGGGTGTCTGCGTGAGTCCCGGCGCGGCGGCGTCCATCAGCCAGTCAATCATGTTCGCCTGGCGCGAAGTCAGGTTAGGAAAGGAATCGAAAGTAGGATGCTTGCGTTTTCGCCGTTGGAAGCGGTACCATATTCCTCCATGTGTTTCCGCCGCTCCTCGATGAGGGGACGGAGGTGGCGGAGGACGCGTCTTCTGAGACCTGATATCCTTGTGAATGCACGGCCGGCTAATCTTGGGTCACCAACGTCAGGCGAGGAGGTACCTTGGAAGAAAATAACGTACGGTTTCAAGAAACTGGGGAAGAGGTTGATGAACATAGCCCAAAGATGACATGGCTTGTGAACTGGATATTGATATCGCAATAGTCCTGGTTGCGACCTACTCAAGAAGCAATCATGTGTTGAGAATTGGGACAGAATCGGCCGAAGGGGGACCGACGTACACAGTGGGAGGCCTACGAAGGAGCGGTTCATTGCCCGACATACAATTTGCGTGAATGTGCTTACAGCAGGAATGCTGGTCCAACCTAGAAATCATTAGCAGAGATCTCGATCAAGAGAAGCAGAAGCCCGTACCTCGGTCTGAAAGCTTGCTATCTATGATATCATGAAACGCTGCGACCGTCTCATCGAGGACCTCTGGGAAAATCCTCTCCAAGTTTTTGTTCAGCTCATTGCGGATCACGCCAAGGTGATATGTGTCATGGCGAATTTCTTCCCCCAGGGTATAATCAGCTTGAAGAAGCTGGGTAAAACGATGCGCGGCCTTAAAATTCATATTGCATGAGAAGGGGAATGACGCACATCAAGCATGGCGGCCTCCATGGACAGGACGTGCTCAGGCGCAGTACGCAGGTCCTCGAGCAGCTTTTCCCCTGTCACAATCACAAACCAACGGTCTATCTGCGCCACCTTAAACAAACGGCCCCGATACTAAGACAACCAGAGCATGCAGTGAGCAGGGAATGAGGATGGTGGAACAGCCAGGCACATACCTTCTTATACCCAGCCTGCAGCACGGAATTAGCATCGAGGGCATACTGAAAGGCACTGACATAGGATGTCAGTATTCCACCGTAACCAATAGCAGGAATGTCGCGCTTTGAGGATCAGTTTAGCACCATTCTTCATGTATTAACCCGAGTGACATACAATTTGGGAGTGATCGTGGATAGCCCGCCTCAACAACTTGAAAACAAGACCCAAAACAAGAACGACACCAAGCGTTATAGGATTGGGAAGAGTTTGTCCATGGGACTGCGTCAGGGATGGTGGTTGCGAAGATGTTCGCTTTCGTTCCATAAGTTCTTAAGGACCTATTGGGCGCCTGAATATCGAATATTAAATGTTAAGCGGTCAATACAAACCTATGGATCAATAAAGTATCCTTGAGACTTGCACACACTCGACTCCCCATATTTTGTGGATATCTTGAAGTGTACGGAGTAACCATAGTGCATACCATGTGCCAGCCCCGGCCGTCCCGCTGGTTAAAATTGAAGAACCTTGGACGGTGATTCATAGGTACAGGTTTCAAACTGGCTTGTATTCTACTCCCTCCATAGGAACAGAACTTGAAAAATCATGCCAAGGCTCGGTCATAGGCGCTTAATAACCATGTAAATCGTGATGGGTCCAATTAATTTTTCGTGAGAAACCGCACTGGTCAAATTTTGACTTTGGTGGGAGCGTATCCACGTACTCCCAACCACAACAACCAGCAAACCTACCTCAAGAAAATTCAACATTCAACATGGATGACGGTACGTCCAGCACCAACCAACTCGACGACGACCTCTTCAGTTGGTCTTTTCTTTGTCGGCGCACCACCAGTACATCAGTATTGTAAAAAAATCACCTACCTCGACCCAGCTTCCATGCACCTCATTTTACGAAATCTCATTCCTGGAAATGTTGTGGCCGTCAGCTCAAGGCTGACAGGACGTGGACCATGATAAATGTGCTCACAATCGTCGACGTGTTCTTTTCCGTGGATGGAACTACACCATTTTTCAACATTACACACCAGCCCCACTACGTTACCCCAACCCCTATATTCTTCCTCGCTATCCTCCACCGACCGCCTTAACCCCAACCTGACATATTTTCGCTTCTTCCCTTCACCTAACCAGCATGGCAATCCCAAGACATTGCGCCCACCAGTGGCATCAGTATTCCGACTCACGATGCAGGTTTGAACAATGGTACTCCCATCGTCACAGACGAACCTGGATGGAATTCGAATGGGGGTGATAGACGTTCCCCCGGTCGGGAAAGGGACCGCGGAGGAGATCCCCCAAGGCGGTCAAGCAGGAGCAGGAGCCCTGGGCAGGCCCGGGAAGGTGAACGAGGGTCAGTTTCTATTTCCACCCACCCGTCATCGCCACAAATACTTATCTTCTGGTGCAATTCTCATTTTGTTATCTCTAGCCATAACCCTGGAAATAATCTTCATGTCTCCGGTCTAAGCCATAAGATTGATACTCGCGACCTGGAAGCTGCCTTTGCAAAAATTGGTCGGGTTTGTATTATTTATTACTCCTCTGGTACACTGCTAACGTGTTTTCCTGTACAGGTTAAAAAAGCATCGGTCATGTATGACCCGCACACCCGCGAGTCCCGTGGTTTTGGTTTCGTGACAATGGAAACGGCAGAGGAGGCCGACGCGGCCATCACTGCGCTCAACACGACTGAATTGATGGGCAAGGTGATGAATGTTGAAAAGGTATGTACATCAATTTATATTTAGCTTTGGTAACTAACTGCCGTTACAAGGCTCGCCGTGGGCGCGCTAGAACTCCAACACCAGGCAGGTATTATGGCCCTCCCAAGCGTGGCGATTGTGAGCTATCTGTGCAAATTTTGCTCGCTAGAGCTGATGCTTTCAGCCGACACAGTTGAACGTCCCTATGATCCTCGGCCATACGACAGCCGCTATTCTCGTGACTACGATGATAGAGGTGGACGCGGCGGACGTGGTGGGCGGTACGATGACCACCGGGGTGGAGGGCGTGACTATGATCGTGGGCACCGTGATTATGATCGGGGTGACCGAGGTGATCGGGGCGACCGTGGTGATCGTGGGGGGTATGGTGGTGGACGCGACTATGATCGTGGAGGACGTTATGATGATAGAAGATATTAAAAGTGACCGTTCATTGATATGCTCCTCACATGTCTTATCTATGCTGTAATAAACACATTGGTCGATATACACATGTTTCAAGCCCAAAGTGTGACCACAATTTGGCATCATTTCAATCACAGCTTTGCTTCTGTTCAGACACTACGGTAACGCGCTTATGGCTTCAATATTCCATGTGGCTCATTGGTGGATAGATGTACAGGATATTCCTTGGTGCTTCCGATGGTGGAGACGCAAGTATCTGCCGTGGAGCCACAATACGCTGCCCTTAGCGAGGAGCTCGAGGCCAACATCCACGCAGAGTCGCAGGACGTATGGGATAAAGACAACCTCAAGAAGTGCTGGAAACTCGACTCATTCCTGCGCGAGTCGCAGGGGCTCAACGGTCTCGGCGCCGGTACGTAACATCCATAATCCGGGGGTGCGCTGACATATGTATTGCACAGTGTCCCTCCCGCGACGCGCGATGGTCCCGTACACATTCTCCGACGGGACGGTGATCCCGCCGGGGACGGTAATTATGGCGTCCATCGCGACACACCTTGACGACGTTATGGCCCAGACTATTTCGACGGGTTCCACTTGAGCGGCTTGCAGAGGGTGATGGAGACGCCAAGATCCATGAGAAGCCACTTCGTCTCACAAGCACGGGTGTGGACTACCTGGCATTTGGCAGATGTGTTCATTCTCAGGGTGTTGGCTTTTTACTGAAGGAGCTCATGGTCTAGTCTGGGCCGGTTCCTCGCCGCTCTGGAGCTCAAATGCATGCTAGCCACTTCATCTTGCACTACGACGTACGGGCAGAGACAGAAGGCATGCGCCCCCATCTCCACGCCCTCGCGCTCTGCGAGGATATTATTTAGGAAACCGAATGTCGCGGTATAGTAATCCGGCTCTGGTTTATGATCAGAATCAGCAATAAATCCCGAGAATGGATCGAAAATAAGCCAATTCATTCTTGGATATCAATGTTACAAATGCGAGCCAGCGATTTGGAGGGAAACAACTGTGACACTTGTTGCCGGGAAGGTATAATTGAATCTGTCAGCTTGGGGCATGGCGTAAGCATTGGCAACCGGGATGATCAACTCGGGATCCTCCAGCGTGTTTGAGACATTGAATTGTCCCGAGAGAGGATTAAGCGTCGGGGTACCAATTGATACGGTGTTCCACAGCCTGGTGGTCTGGAAATCTAGGGTGACGTATGCGGCGAGGTCGGCGGTTCCAGTGTTGGCAACCTAAGCAAGGGGATTATAAGCTCCAATACCCAATACAGCCGGGATGACGAACCTTCAGGAATACGACATTCGTTTCGTTGTTAAAGCTGGCGACCAGAAGAGGGGTGCAGTGTCTGGTGTTGACACTGGTGAAGTCGCTAAAACATGGGTTCCACGATTGATGCTGAACATCTAGACCCAGTCAAGTTCCGCTTCTCAATATTATGGGACGAAATTACCTCTTGAACATAATATGAGGTTGATCTGACCATGCGGCTAGCGTCATACGTTAAGATATCGGGTGTCCATTGGTAACCCCGTATGTTTTGGAAGCTATATCGTGGAAATTCAGCAAAAGGTTAGATCCAGACATCATATATCGTACGTCGGGGCATCTGGAAGGCCACGTAAGTCAGGGCGCTGATAAGCACGAAGAAATCATACAGGATGCAGCAAATACAACATCTGAATTGCGTTCCAGCCCTGTCATGAAGGCAGCTTCTGCAGCGGACCCTTGTAAAGTTGGAAAGGCCAGTCGGCCACTGGCCAAATCGCCAAGGACATTGGAAGTGTTAGTTGAAGTAACTACCGCAATTTCATCTCTGCTATTCCGCAGAACGATAAGTCTTACCAGCATATTCTCCAATAAAAATTGCGTCCCATTCCGTGGATAATCGTCGAACATGAAGGCCCCCGCCTCGAAAGCGACTGGGGTGCTGTACATATGGAAGTCGACTGAGAAATGGTGAGTTACAGTAACCAAAGATATTTGATATCGCACTTTTCTTGTAAGCTGGAGTCAATGCTGTCGATGGCAGAGTCGTCGCAAGGATCTCCATCTGAGGGAACTTCGCTTCTATCGCAGTCACGAACGCCTTCCAGCGGTATGCAGCATAACTACAAAAAACTTAGTAGAGTGTTCAACGAGTGGCAGAGCGCATACGATTCCGGTTGGAACTATTTTAATGTTAGTCATGTCATGGCCTATTTACTGTCCGGACTACTGACCATGTCTTCATTGCCACTGTTTCAACGAAAGCATATTAGAAGTCGAAAACGGCGGGCATTTCAGAAACGAACATTTCGATAAACCGTAAAGCATAGGGTTTGGTGCGACCCAAGCTGGCCCTCAATTTACCCCCTTTCGTGGTCTTTGAATCGCCGACGACAAATTCAATTTCGTCAAGGACGTCATCAATATACGGCTGCAAATCTGCTTCAGGGACCACAGGCCACGTGGAGGGATCAGAGAAGTTTGCGGTTGAAATACCAGACCATACACCTTGAAAAAATGTGCAGTATGAGCCTGCGCTTTGCAGGAATTAAACAAGTTCACAAACCTAAAATCGGCTCCTAACAAATGGTGAGAAGTTAGAAACGAATCCGTCTGCTTTGCAAAGATACTAACGGCACCAATATCTTCCGTCCAATCGAGGTATTCCAAGAACCCCTAGCGAAGGTAAGTCGGCATTTCACCTTCAATA
This sequence comes from Infundibulicybe gibba, assembly GCA_015501065.1. Taxonomy (NCBI): domain Eukaryota; kingdom Fungi; phylum Basidiomycota; class Agaricomycetes; order Agaricales; family Omphalinaceae; genus Infundibulicybe; species Infundibulicybe gibba. The sequence goes on from JADNYI010000001.1 coordinate 2,567,540, forward strand.
TTTATGGGGTGAAACCACGAACAAGTCCGTCGGTGTTTGCATATCCTGATTGCACCGATTAGTCCGGGAAATCATCACCATCACAATTGGACGAACCCCAATTACCAGCGCGCCCTGGTCGGTTTTCTAGCCTGATGTCGATGATTCAAAAATGTACCGTTAGCCCGCTACAATAACACATACGGCCCAATCGTTTCATTCCATTTCCATCGATTGTCAAAGCTCATGCCCTGGTTGGTAGTATTAGAATTCTGGAAAAAAAGGGGGGTATCAACACACCTCGATGTTGTTACCCCAGGGAACCTCCATATTGACGGTCGTGTAGCAGCAAGTGCCTCCGCCAGGTCGATCCGCATGCCATTCTCCCGGCCCATGAATGTTGGAGGGAATAGCGAGAAGAAGCCAAAGTGAATGGTCTTTCCGGCGGCGGATTTGCCATCCACAACAACGTTGAATACATTCTCATCCGTGGGGGCGGAGACGGTCGGCTGGAATGTGAATGTGAATTTCTTCCAATTCTTCGAGACACCTGTGACTGTCTTCGATGCGAAAGTGGTCCCCCGATTTGACTTGAGAGACACCGTGATTCCGCCACTGAATGTGTCGGATTTTGCGTAAAAAGATCCCGTATAAGTCCAGCCTTCCTGGACCTTGATACCTGCGCAGACAGTAAATCCCAGGTCACATAAAAACCTCAGTGGATAACCGTACCCCAGAATCCAGTGTTCTCAAATCCGACCGGACCAGTAACGGCGTTTGGCACCTGGACCTCGAGGCTGTTCGGCAGCGCCGCCGAAACGCCCGGGGTTTTCGCGGTAACTGATAGGCGCGCTCCATTGAAGGGCCGCCAGGCATTCAAACTAATGATGGAAACGTTTTGAATGGCCAAGGTATTTTGCGATGGGAAAAGAAGACGAACGCATTTTGGGTTCCTGGAATAGTTCCCTGGAAAGCGCGATTCTGTAAAAGCTCCGCTACAAGTAGGAGTGAGATATATGCGGAGGAATAATAGTAAGAGGAGCTGTACCATATAATCCTCCGTCCCCACTAATCCAATATCCACTGAGAGAGGGGGAAGAAGGATTGTATAAGCACCAACCTGTGATTGAGATCCTGCGAAGTGACAGAAGCGATTAGAGCCCTTGCCAATAGCTTAGAGAGCACTAACCTCCCACATCCATCCATACATTGTCGTTGGGATTTCATGCGTAATGTTTGTGGTTACTCTTAAGTTCAACGGGTTCGGGGCAACGAGAGTAGCCCAACTAGAGGCGATGAACGTAGCACACAGAGAAAGAGCGAGATTTCTGAGATGGCTTCGCATAACGGAAGACAGTGGACACTCACACAGCGCGTGTCCAATTCTCCCTTCCAATTCTCCCTTCTTATCTTAGCCAGATAGACACGTTAAGGGCCGAAATAAACGACTCCACTGGGCGGTCCGCGGTTGTGGGCTTACTATTCAAAAAAAACCCGCACACTGGTCTCCAAATGACTTCTCGAAGAATTGATTGGGGCGTGTGTGCTTAATTTGTTGTGAGAGGACCGCACAAGCACCATTGGTGTCGATCATGATGTGGTTGAGGTCGGCGCGGCTTCGGGTAACAGTTCCTTCGCAAAACCATACATTCGATTGGAGTAGAGAAAGAATAGTTTTTCCGCCACCTTCTGTATTTTTGGAAAATGCACCAAGTGATCATGGTCAAATCATGGTGATTACCAAGGGGCGGTCACCGGAAAAATCCCGGCATATCAACCACCCACCGATGGGTATCCAGCGAGTTGCGGGGTCCTAGCTGACCATTCTTATCAATCTATCACTGATAATCAGTTACATCTTTTCGATAATGAAATTGGCCCAAGTCTGATCATCTTCTCCGTTGCTCTTCCACTTGCCGCAGACTCAGTCTGTACTCTCTTCAAGTTAGTGCTCTCCCTCATTTCCAAACTCTACGATGTTTCCATCAGGGTGATTACCGTGGCGGTGTTGAGACTTGAGCGTCAAGTGTTTGGCCAAACCTGGCACCCGTACCCGATTGTTTGGATCTCTCAACTATACCCTTAGTTCGGAGCTCCTCGGATGTCACAAAAGCGTAACGCACCGAGGATGGGAAGTAGGCACGCAGCGGGATGCGTGTCGGAGGGGCACGTGCGACGCGCTTGGAGGCACTTGGAATTCAAGACGGGACTTGATGAATAACTTATAGATCACCACAAAACTTGGTAAAACTCATTTTTATTAGTATATAGGACTGCCTGTTGAGTATGGAGGGAAGTAATGGGGAAGGAGGTTAGTTCTGGGAAGTCTCCGAACTAATGGTAGATGACAGTACAGCCTGGTGGAGAAACATGGCCTAACCTCTTCAAGCCCCCTCAGACTCGCATCAGTCATCTCACCCAAAAAAACGTCCTAGAGGCCTCCTACAATTCCAAGTGCAAGGATTACCGTGTGGATCGTGGTATTGTTAGTCCCATATGAGTCCTCGGTGTATGATTGCGTGTCGTACAGCGGATGGAGTCTGGCTTCGAAAGCTCCACCCTGCGCGCTAGCCAAATCCATGCATTGCATAATTCCGGGCGCGGCTTCCCAGCTCCAATCATCTAGTCCCCTTCTAACCGCCCCAAAAATAGGAAGTAAAGCCTCTCTGCATCGTGCCTAGCTAGCGTGTCATCATTCGGGCCTTAACAGTAATTAATCACTTGCCCTCGACTCCTTTGGGGGTTCAAGTTGTCCCCCGGTCCTCAAAGTTTGGGATAAGGTGGAGCTGTCGGTACCACTAATCTATTTTTATCGCTCAACACCTTACGATATGAATCGTTGGGTGTTTACAGGTAATACATTCTCTGAAAACCACAAGGACTAAGTTCCGCTTCTATTTCATGCCAGCTGGTCTAATGTCGAGTCGAAGACCGCCAGCTGGGGAATACGTTCCGGGTCTTCATCAGACCCCACAATCTGGAGCAAGGAAACTGCACCGCTCACCACGCAATCGTGTCCTGGCAGTTCGCAATTGGTTCTACTAGTACCGTAAATATTTAGCGCAGATTACTTACCCGCGGAGTCCAGAGCGTATATTCAGCATAGTGTGATCAAGGTCTCACGAAGATGGCGGAAACATGCAACCGCAGCAAGAGCACCACACAAGACCACAACGACTGGTGTATAAGCTATCGCAAATTCGGGATATCGCACTGTCAGTTTGGCCATTTTACCCTTCCAGATCATACGATTTATGCAATCGTTCTATCGACTTTATTTAGATTCGTCCATATGGACCACCCGTTACCATAGGGAAGCTGGCGTTATTGTGAAAAATGACCACTGGCTCCTCGAGTAGGCTATTCGACATTGACACATCAGCCCATAATCATGTCTGTATGTAAGCCAGGCGATTTGAAGCCGGAGCGGCCAAACCTTTTTGGACACCTCGGTGCACCCGCTTGGGCGCCAGTTCCTCATGCCAACCCGCCCACGCGGTGACGTTGAAACCTGACATACCCGTAGTATTTTATTGCGATGGACACCAGCGGCATCTGTGGCCGGAAAAGCGGTGTCGTGTTGACTCCAGACCGTAACATAGGCCGGACGTTTCAGCGCTCACAGCGCTTCAGTCTGCGGCTCCTTCTAACCTGGGTCCTATGACTGTAGCTGATCTTATTCAATGATGATAATCCCGCCAGGTCATTGTGGTGTCCACCACGACACATCTTGACGACGTTATGTATGAGAGCCCAGACCACTTCGACGGATTCCGCTTCTCGAGGATGCGTGAGCGGCTCGCAGAGGGTGACGGGGACGCCAAGATCCATGAGAAGCCACTTCGCTTCACGAGCACGGGTGTGGACTACCTGGCATTTGGCGGTGGGAGGCATACATGGTGTGTTCACTCTCAGGGTGTTGGCCTTTTTACTGAAGGAGTTCATGGTCTAGTCTGGGCCGGTTCCTCGCCGCCCCGGAGCTCAAATGCATGCTAGCCTACCTCATCTTGCACTACGACGTGCGGGCGGAGACGGAAGGCGTGCGCCCCCCTGACGACTGGTTCGGCCCCATCTCCACGCCATCGCGCTCTGCGAGGATATTATTTAGGAAACCGAATGTCGCGGTATAGTAATCCAGCTCTGGTTTATGATCAGAATCAGCAATAAATCCCGAGAATGGATCGAAACTAGGCCAATGTATTCTTGGATATCACTGTTACAAATGCGAGCCCGCTATGTGGAGAGAAATGACTGTGACACTCGTCGCCGGGAATGTATAGTTGAATCTGTCAGCTTGGGGCATAGCGTAAGCATTGGCAACCGGGATGATCAACTCAGGATCCTCCAGCGTGTTTGAGACATTGAATTGTCCTGAGAGAGGATTGAGCGTTGGGGCGCCAATTGATACCGTGTTCAGCAGCCTGGTGGTTGGGAAGTCTAGGGTGATGTATGCGACGAGGTCGGCAGTTCCAGTATTGGAAACCTAAGTAGGGGGATTATAAGCTCCAACACCTAGCACAACCGGGTCAATGAACCTTGAGGAATACAACATTCGTTTCGTTATTGAAGCTGGCAACCCAGAAGAGGGGCGCAGTGTCTGGTGCTGATGTTGGTGAAGTCGCTAAACATGGGTTCCACGATTGACGCTGAACATCTAGACCTAGTCAGGTTCCGCCTCCCAGTATTATGGGATGAAATTACCTCCTGAACATAATATGACGTCGATCTGACCATACGGCTAGCATCAAACGTTAAAATGTCGGGCGTCCATTGATAGCCCCGTATATTTTGGAAGCTATATCGTGAAAGTTCAGCAAAAGGTTAGACCCAGACGTTATATATCATACGTCGGGGCGTCTGGAAGGCCACGTGAGTCAGGGCAGCGGCGCTGGTAAGTACGAAAAAATCTCACAGGATGCGGCAAATACAACATCTGAATTACGTTCCAGCCCTGTCATGAAGGCGGCTTCTGCAGCAGCCCCTTGTAGAGTTGGAAAGGCCAGTCGGCCACTGGGCAGATCCCCAAGGACATTGGAAGTGTTAGTCGAAGTAACTACCGGAGTTTCATCTCACATTATTCCGCAGAATGATAAATCTTACCGGCATATTCTCCAATGAAAAATTGTGTTCCATTCCGTGGATACTCGTCGAACATGAAGGCCCCCGCCTCGAAAGCGACTGGGGTGCTGTACATATGGAAGTCGACTGAGAAATGGTGAGCTAACAGTGACCAGAGATATCTGATATCGCACTTTTCTTGTAAGCTGGAGTCAATGCTGTCGATGGCAGAGTCGTCGCAAGGATCTCCATCTGAGGGAACTTCGCTTCTATCGCAGTCACGAACGCCTTCCAGCGGTATGCGGCATAGCTACAAAAACTTAGCAGGGCGTTCAACGAGTGGTAGAGCGCATACGATTCCGGTTGGAACTATTTTGATGTTAGTCATATCATGACTATTTACTGGACCACTAACCTGGTCTTCATTTCCACTGTTCAAGAACCAGAGCGTGTTAGGGGTAAATCGAAAATAGCGGGCATTTCAGCGACGAACATTTCAATAAACCGCAAAGCGTAGGGTTCCGTGCGACCCAAGCTGGCCCTTAATTTACCCCCTTTCGTTGTCTTTGAATCGCCGACGATGAATTCGATTTCATCGAGGACGTCATCAATATACGGCTGTAAGTCCGCTTGGGAACCACGGGCCACGTGGAGAGATCGGAGTAATTTGCGACTGCAATACCAGACCATACACCTTGAAAAAAATATGCGATGGGGACCTGTATTTCGCAAGAATCAAGCAAGTCCACGAACCTAAAATCGGCTCCTGGACAATGATGAGAAGTTAGAAATGAATCCGTTCTCCGTGCAAAGATACTGACGGCACCAATATCTTCTGCCCAGTTGAGGTATTCCAAGAGCCCCTAGACGACGGTAAGTTGGCATTTCACCTTCAATATTCATGGAGTGAAACCACGAACGAGTCCATCAGTGTTTGCATATCCTGGTCGCGCTGATTAGTTCGGGAAATCACTAGCATCACAATTGAACGAACCCCAATCGCCAGGGCGCCCTGGTCGGTTTTCGAGCCTGATGTCGATGATTCAAAAATGCACCGTTAATCCGCTACAATAACACATACGGCCCAATCGTTTCATTCCATTTCCATCGATTGTCAAAGCTCATTCCCTGGTTGATAGTATTCGAATTCTGAGGGGGGGGAAGGGGAGGTATCAACACACCTCGATATTGTTACCTCCGGGGAACCTCCATATTGACGGTCGTGTAGCAGCAAGCGCTTCCGCCAGGTCGATCCGCATGCCATTCTCCCGGCCCATGAATGTCGGAGGGAACAGCGAGAAGAAGCCAAAGTGAATGGTCTTTCCGGCGGCGGATTTGCCATCCACAACAACGTTGAATACATTCTCATCCGTGGGGGCGGAGACGGTCGGCTGGAATGTGAATGTGAATTTCTTCCAATTCTTCGAGACACCTGTGACTGTCTTCGATGCGAAAGTGGTCCCCCGATTTGACTTGAGAGACACCGTGATTCCGCCGTTGAATGTGTCGGATTTTGCATAAAACGACCCTGTATATGTCCAGCCTTCCTGGACTTTGATACCTGCGCAGACTGTAAATCCCGGGACACACGAAGAACCTCGAAGGATAACCATACCCCAGAATCCAGTGTTCTCAAATCCAACTGGGCCAGTAACGGCGCTTGGCACCTGGACCTCGAGGCTGTTCGGTAATGCTGCCGAAACGCCTGGGGTCCCCGCAGTAACCGATAGGCGTGCTCCACTAAAGGGTCGCCAGGCATTCAAGCTAACATTGAAAGCGCTTTTGAGTGACCGAGGGATTTCATGACGGATAAAGAATACAGACGCATTTTGGGTTCCTGGAATAGTTCCCTGGAAAGCGCGATTCTGTATAAGCTCAGCTACAAGTGTGAGTGAGATATATGCGAGGGGGTGATGACAAGAGAAGCTGTACCATATAATCCTCCGTCCCCACTGATTCAATGCCTGCTAAGAACTTGAGGGAAAAGAAGATTGTATGACCACCAACCTATGATTGAGATCCTGCGAAGTGACAGAAGCGATGAGACCCTCGCCAATAGCTTAGAGAGCACCAACCTCCCACATCCATCCATACAGTGTCGATGGAATTTCATGTGTAATGTTTGTCGTCAGCTTTAGGTTCAGCGCGTTCGGAGCAACGAGAGTTGCCCAACTGGAGGCAATGAACGTAGCACACAGAGAAAGAGCGAGATTTCTGAGATGGCTTCGCATAACGGAAGACAGCGGAAACTCATACAACGCGTGCCCAATTCTCCTCTTTATCTTAGCCAGATAGATACGTCGGGCCGCCAAGAGCTGAGATAAACGACCCCGCTGGCCTGGTACGGTCCGTGGTTGTGGGTTATTATTCAAAAACCCGACACTGGTCTCCAAATGACTTCTCGAAGAGTTGATTGGAGCGTAGTGCTTGATTCGCTGTGAGAGGACCGCACAAGCACCATCAGTACCGCGGTCATGATGTGGTGAAGTCGGCGCGGCGCGGGTGACTTCGGGTAATAGTTATTCGCAAAACCATACATTCGATTGGGGTAGGGAAAAAATAGTTTTTCCGCCACCTGTATTTTTGGAAATGTACCAAGTGATCATGGTCAAATCATGGTGAACCATGGCGGTGTTGAGACTCGAGTGCCAAGTGTTTGGCCAGCCTGGCACCGCACCCGATTGTTTGGATCTCTCAACCTACGGCCTGGTGGAGAAACATGGCCTAACCTCTTGCCCAGACTCCCATCAGTAAGCACCTCACCTCGCCCAAAAAAACGCCCTAGATGCCTCCTACAATTCCGAGTACAAGAACTACCTTGTGGATCATGGTGTTGTTAGCCCCATATGCTACAGTGTCATGAGTTCTCGGCGTATGATTGCGTGTCGTGGTACAGCGGATGGACTCTGGCTTCGAAAGTTCCACCCTACGCGCTGGCCAAATCCATTGCATAATTCCGGGCGCGGCTTCCCAGCTCCAATCATCTAATCCCTTTCCAACCGCCCCAAAAAATCGGAGGCAAAGCCCCTCTGCACCGTGCCTTGCCAGCGGGTCAGCATTCGGGCCTTAACATTGTAACATATCACTTGCCCTCGACTCTCTTGGGGGTTCAAGTTGTCCCCCGGTCCTCAAAGTCGTTTTGGGATAAGGTGGAGCTGTCGGTACCACTAATCTATTTTTATCGCTCAACACCTTACGATACGAGTCGTTGGGTGTTTACAGGTAATACATTCTCTGAAAACCGCAAAGACTAGTTCTGCTTCTAATTCCATGCCAGCTGGTCTAATGCCAAGCCGAAGACCACTAGTCGGGGCATACATTCCGGGCCCTCATCAGACCCCACAATCTGGAGCGGGAAACTGCGCTCCTCACCACGCATCGTGTCCTGGCAGTTTGCAATTGGTTCTACCTAAACATTTGCCTGATTCTCGCCCGCGAATCTAAGCGTATATTCAGCATAATGTGATCAAGGTCTCACGAAATGGCGGAAACATGCAACCGCAGCAAGAGCACCGCTTTTATCCTATATGCAATCGGTACGCATCCGTTTTGTTTTTTTTTGGACCCTCCTTGTGGACTCCGTTACCATGGGGAAGCTGGTGCTATCATTAAAAAAATAACCAGACTCCTCAGGTTGGTCTGGGCTGGCTATTCGACATCGACGTTCATTCTGCACGTCAGCCCGTAATCGTGTCCGTATGCATGCCAGGCGATTTGAGCCGGAGCGGCCAAACCTTTTTGGACACCTCAGTGCACCGCTTCGCCAGTTCCTCATGCCAACCCGCCCACGCGGTGACATTGAACTTGACATGCTCGTCGTCTTTTATCGCGATGGATACCGGCGGCATCTGTGGCCGGAAATGCGGTGTCGTGTTGACTCTAGACCGTAACCTACGCCGGACGTTTCAGCGCTCCCAGCGCTTCAGTCCGCAGCTCCTTCATACCTGAGTCCTATGACTGTAGCTGATCTTATTCGGTGTCGATCTTACAGCCTATTTATTCTGTTATATCCCATGCAGTTCAATTATAGCTGCCCGCTGCTTTCAATCCACGATAATGTATGAATAGATACCTCGTTGAAAGGCAGAGTAGATTAATATATTATTAAAATGAGTGTGGGTGTGGGATAGTACAGAAAGAAATACAACAACATAGTGAATGACAAATTAAACGAGATAACGTTCCGTCCTGAGATGAGACACGCTCATCTCTGCTTCGCCCATAACGGGCTCTCCCTCTCCCACGCCGCCCTCTCCAATAGTCACCGCAGCACGCACTGTAAATGCCCGCGTCTCGCGCTTCACGAAAAGGCGTGTGGGGATCGGAATCCATATCTTGAGGTACCATCCACGCCGCCCTGCGGTGCGGATCCAATCTGGTTCAATGTGCACCCCGCGCTGCGGCGCAAACGAGATCGGGGCGCCTGTCTCGTCGCGTGTGCGTGCACCGGTATACGCCGCGGTATATTGCGCGTCGAGGTCCGGCACGGCGTACGGAGCACGGGGGGTGCGTTTGGTAGTGCACTGGATATCGATGATGCCAATGCTTGGGAGGGCGAGCGGCGTGCTGTGCCAGCGCTGCGGGTCTTTAACAGTTAGGTTAATCTGCGCAGGCCACGAGACGTGATCTCTGAAATGAATAATGAATTAATTGATTGATGATGCGATGCAGGGGCGAGGGGAAGATGACGCACTCGTCGCCCATGTCCCAGATGACGAAATGGGGTTCTCGAAAAAGGAAATGGAGACGTCGAGATCGCTTGGGCCGAGGTGGGCGCAGCCCCAGTCGTCGGTGGTGGCGGTGGTGGCAGTGGTCAAAACGGGGGGTGCAACGTGGCGCTCGGTGGTATTAGGGCACAGGGACTGCAAGGGGACACCTGCTGACTTGCGCAACACCTTGCGCACAGGGATCTTGGAGCGGCCCTTCATTCGGGCACGGATCGTGTCAGCCTTCTTCGGCGGATCCTGGACGATGTCGAGGTCGGGGATTTCGGGGATGTGGGCCATGTCCACGGAGCAGCCCTGCTCGAGAAGCAGGTCCAATTCGGACTGGAGAGTCGGCGGTGGAACTGATGCTTTCTCCGGCATTTGTTTGAGCCGGTCCTTGAGTTTTTTCAGTGGGGCCTTGTAATTGGTGTCCCGGACGATGGGACGGATGGTTTCGATGGATGTGGTTGAGCTTGTGCGTTTTCTGACGCGTGAAATGGCTTTGGGGGCGTCCGCTGAAGTCACATCGTGGACACGTTTTCGGGGAGAACTCGTGGGGGTGGGATGTAAATCTGGAAATGAAGGTGCTGATGTGACGAGGAAGATGGATGGGGCGTCTGGCTGAGTTTTCAACGTCAGGCGCTGGGGGAAAGAACGTCGGGTATTGGGCGATTTGGTAGACATGCTTGGGGGATTTCAAGGAGAGTGTTGTGTGAGTTCAACAATAGATGTTGGGTTCAGAACGGAATAGAGTGGCGCATTTGGAATGAGACGACGACAAAAGCCTTTGTCACTTGGGCGTTCAAGTTGAAGATAATGTCCCATGATCCGGTCAACTGAAAGTAAGCAGCAAACATCAAATTTAACCAATAAGTACAATGAATACAACCTCCTAAGGTTAGGGTCTTTTGTTGTTCGCTTCCGCTCCGGCCCCGGGCCGTTTCCAATATTTCCTCGAATGAACATCGATATTACGTAATACACTACCCATGCTTGATAACGTCCAGACTTCGCAGGCTCAAACGTGATATAAAGACAGGCGCTCAGCAACCCGAACCAGGCTCCAGGAAACTCCGGGACAGCGAAACAGCGAAAGATCGCCGTGCTGCGGCCCCATGGCGCTGCTTGACGACCAGCGAACGCCGGCTGTCCCCACTTGTGATGAATAGAGTACAGTTGGGGGGGATTGCCATCATTCCTTGCCTACCGCAGCGCGCAGTATTCAATTTGTGCCGGGGATACAACGAGCGACGTTGCTCTGTCTCAGCACCGCATTATGCGCGGAATTCTCAATTTACTACTTAAGCTTGGAATATGGCAGCCATTGCCTCTTCACTTTTTCTACACTTTCTTCAGACCTGGTGTCCAAATCTTTTTATTACCTTCCTTCTTCATTTCCTTTGAATTTTACTTAATTTTCAATATGCTCTTTCCCGCCCCCCTGCTTGCGCTGGTCCTCTTCTCTGGTGCACAAAGCGCCTACGCAGGTTAGCCATAGCCTATTTGATTCCAACCCTCCGTGATGCTCACGCACAACAGCACCTGCATCCAACCCCAGCCAGCTTGGGAGCCTGCAGTGCAACATCGCGCGCATCAAAACAATCAAAGACCTCGCGGCGACCACCAAGGCCGTCAAAACGATCCCCACCAGTGATTCTACGGTGGCTACCGCCGTTGGCGCTGCCCAAGACGGGCTGACCTCTGCCCAAACGGCCGTGAACACAATTGTACAGGCACTGAAGACCGGCGCTGCCCCCCCTACCAGCGCACGCGACCAGGTAGGGGTTGGGCTCGGAGAGGCACAGGCGGCGCTTGACTCGATTACATCGTGAGCTTTTTGTGCCCGCATTCGAGGCGCTTGCTAATAAACCCTTGTTGAAGGACCGACAAGAAAGTTACCGCGGCTGTTACTAGCGCACAGCTGAATCTGAATAATACCATCACTGCCGGGCAACAGGTGCTCGACAGCTGCGGCTCTGGCGTGGTGTCGGCTGTTTGTCTCCGTCTGTCATTTATTTGACCAAGTTATTTACGATTTGACGTTTAGGGCGCGACTGGGACCACAACTGGTATTCCCCCTGTTATGGTTTGTCATTATGGCTGCCTGACATTCTTTAACCGAGTGATTTATTATGTGACATACAGACCGCAACCGGGACTGCAATTGCTATTCCTTCTGCCGTGGTTTGTTTTTATCGCTGTCTGCCATCTTTCGACCGAAAGATTCACCATGTGTTATGTAGAACGCAAGTGGAAATGCAACTGCTGCATCCTCCGCCGCACAGTGCGACCTCGCACGGCTGGTCACTGTCACGGGCCTCGCAGACACCACCGCTGCGGTGAGCAACATCAGCACCAATGATTCCGCAGTCGCTTCCGCCGTGTCCACCGCCCAGGACGGGCTCTCCTCCGCCCAGACGGCTATCGACACTATTGTGCAGGCGTTGAAGACTGGGGCTGCCCCCCTGCTGACGCGCGCGACCAGGTTGGGACTGGGCTCGGGGAGGCGCTGGCGGCACTCAACTCATCAACTCGTGAGTACTTTGCGGTCATATTATTTTTGTGGTTACTGATGGGGCGCAGGACTGATGCGGTGGTTACTACAGCTGTTGCGGCGCGCAAATCAAGCTGAATGATACCATCACCGCTGGGCAGCAAGTTATTCGATGATTGTGGCTCTGGGGTATGTCTCCACCTATCACGTATCTATTCGCATTGTTTATGGCTCAACGTTTAGGCAATGGGACTGCCACTGCGTTGTCTCCCGCTGAGGTTTGTCCACCCACAATATATGTTCACCCCAACTGACACAGACTCTACAGGCTTCAGCTGCGCAGTGCTCTATCGCACGATTGAGTATCGTCACAGGTCTCGCAGACACCACCGCCACAGTGAACAACATCAGCACCAGCGACCCCGCCGTCGCCTCCGCAGTGTCCACCGCCCAAGGCGGGCTGTCCGCCGCGCTGACGGCCATCGACACTATCGTGCAGGCGCTACAGGCCGGGGTTGCACCCCCCGCCGACGCGCGTGACCAGGTGGGGACTGGGCTCGGGGAGGCGCTAGCAGCACTCAACTCGATCAACTCGTGAGTACCTTGCGGTCACATTCTTGTATACTAATGGGCCGCAGGACTGACGCCGGGATCACCGCGGCTGTTGCGAACGCGCAGACCCAGCTGAACGACACTATCACCGCAGGGCAGCAAGTTGTCGACGACTGTGGCTCCGGACGGCGTCAGCACCGGCGGTACGTCTCTGTCTGTAATGTATTTGATTTACATCATTTATGGCTTGATGTGTAGGGTGTTACTGCGACCGCCACCGCTGCACCTTCCGCTGCACTTTCTGCTACGCCTTCCCTTGCACTTTCCGCCGAGGTTCGTCCACACCTAATATATGCTCGCCTCAATTGACACGCAGACCCCCATACAGGCCGCAATTGCATCTAGCTCCAGGTACATCTCCCATCCCCAGATCAAAAGCAGCTTCTAACCAGCCCATAGCTCCAACGCGGCATGCAACACCGCGCGCCTCGACACTGTGACCGACCTCGCGGCTACTACCAACGCGGTCAGCAAAATCAGCACCAGCGAAGCCGCCGTCGCCTCTGCCGTCCTACTTGCGCAGAGAGGGCTCACCTCTGCCCAGGCGGGCGTGGACGACATCATCCAGGCACTGCAGACCGGGGCCGCACCCCCCGCCGATGCGCGCGACCAGGTGGGGACTGGGCTCGGACAGGCACAGGCTGCGCTTGGGTCGATCAAGTCGTGAGTTTATTTGTGTTTACGTAGCGTGGCGTGGTGCTGATGGGATGCAGGAGCGACGCCGGGGTTACCGCCGCTGTAAGCTCTGCGCAGAAAGTGCTCACACTCACGATCAGCGCTGGGCAGCGGGTCCTTGACGACTGTGGCGGCTCTGGCGCCGCTTCGGCTTCAGCTTCAGTATCAGGATCCGTGGTATGTGTTCTTCCACTGTATTCTTGGTTCTTACGCTCATCTGATGTTAGGCGGTGACTGCGAAGGGTACCGCGGCGGCTGCGTCTTCTACCCAGGTCAGTTCTATGCGGAATGTGTTTGGCACCTGGCTCACATATTTTGATAGTTCTATGCTGTGCCGACGTTTACGGGGATGTAAGCCAGAACGCGGCTGATGCTGCTAGGAGCAACGTTGGTAGTAGTAGTGGTGGGGTGGTGGTGGTACAGTGGGCCCGACGCACAACATACTACGGCCTCTGTACTGCTGCTAGCTAATTACGATGGTAGACACATACTGTTTAGAATAGCTAGTATATGTAATAAATAATCAAATCAACATTCAAAATAATCGGCGTTCAAGCTGACATGACAGCTGCACAGTACTTAATCTGGGGGGCAACTCCTCGAGCGATGTGAGGGACCAACAAGCATCAATATTGATCGACACCTGTGGGGCGGGCGTGCCAATGGCCGTTGACCATCTACTACTAAGCTGCAGAAGACCACAACACCAAGTAAGCCGAGATGCTCTCTGCGAATATGCACACCCACGCGGATTCTTCTCCCTCAGTTGTCTCCATTCAGGTCCCCTAGGTACTGTCCAGTGTCAGCTTCAACAAAAACTATCTACAGCCTGAGCCGGCATACTAACCCAATTCAAACCTCAACTGATTCGAAATTGGGGCGAGTTGAGGCCCGAGAGTTCTATAACATAGCGATGTACTACTGGCACGACTGACGACTCAGCCGTCATTAGAAAGCAAGGTCACGGCAGAGTTTTGAAAAGCCGTGACGCGTAAACGCGAGTAAACGCGTGACCGTCACCCTTTCATTGGATCCTTGAAATTGGACGTCGATTGTCCAACGGGCAGAGCTCAGACATTGCGGCTCTTTGTGCTTGCTATTTTTCTTTTCGCCAACCACCGCACTTTTCTCCACTCTCGCGCGACTGGTCAGGAGCTGATTCTCTGCAAATTCAGGTTCACAACCTGCACATTTTTGCTTGCTCGAGCTCATTACTCTCACTTACTAGACTCATAAATAATAGACTCTTCGTTTTGAGGCTTTTGTGTGGCATCATTTGAACAGTACTAGACAGTGGTGTTAATTATGCCCAAATCCGGCCGAACAGGTAGTATATCACACATTCGTTAATCTGTATTGATTCGAATCTGGGACTCCAAGGTCCTAAACGAGCGGCTGCTCCAGGACGCTCCATTCCAAATGAAATCTTCTCCGAAATATTCAACTATTTTCAAGATTCTGCTGAGGTGGAGTCCTCCGAGTGCACGCGCGTCCTCTTCAAGCTTTCCCTTGTCAGCAGCTCCTTCCGTGCCGCATTGTGCCCCCGTCTCTTCAGTCATCTTGTGCTGGATGCAGATGACAAACGGACACCTCGCCCAATATTGCCTTTTGTTTAGCCCTCATAGATGGTGATATGCATGCCCGGTCCCTGGCAGCACACATTCGCACTTGCAAGATATACAACTGGTCGAGAAGGAACCCTGGCCCTCCAAAGCCGGCCACCATGCTTGTCATGATGTTCTGCTACGAGGCCCTACCCTGGGTCCCAACATCGAGTGCTTACAGCTCTCCTCCTCGGACATTACTAGGGGTTTTTGGAGGGTTATAGGCAGTCTTCCGAGGTTGAATACCCTCAAAATATGCCACGTGTCCTTTCGAGACGACATCCAGACTGAAGAGATTGACCGTATTGCGGGGCTACAAGCGATGAGTCTCACTATTTCGGATTCACAGGTGTTCTCCCCGGCGCTCTTGCCTCGGCCACTAAACCTAATAACGGTAACTGCATTGTCTGAACTGTCCTGCAATCTCAATACTCTCGACATACTTCTCACCGGTGGGTTTATTGACACCCTCGAAACCCTGACCATATCCGACCGTTCAGGAATCTGCATGCGGTCACTGTTGCGTGTCCTTCCCAAAGTCCCATCCGTTCATAAATTTAAAGTATGCTCCGAACCATTCACTGAAGGTCCTGAGGCTTTGCCCCAAGATTTTTCTACACTGCTGCCGAACCTACGCTCCCTCACATGCTACCACGCATTTTTAGCACTCCTGGCCCCTAGTAGGCCTCTTGTGAGCCTCAATGTTTTGGACGAGTACAGCCCCCCGTTGAATTTGAGTGCCATCTTGAGGTCCTATGGGCCAAATGCCACTAGCCTTGGCATCACATGCCTATACATCCCGTCAAACATATATCTCACCGCCGGCGGTTTCCCCCACCTACGTAAATTGGTGGTGGAGTTCCCCTCAGCTTGGTATATCGCCCGATTTGAACTTGGAATTCGAGGTCCTAAGACCACCGCGGGGTTGATGAAGGTAGGTCCAGCCAGTAAGCATACTGCCATCCAACAATAACTCAACCCACCCTGACAGTTCATCATTGACGCATGTGACAAGTGGGCAGGCAATCCCTCCATACAGCAACTACGTATAGCTATAGAACCCGGATTCGACCCAATGGACCTTGACCTTGCAATTCAGCACGCCGCACTTTCCGGGAGCCTATTACAGAAGTTCCCTGCTCTCCGGTGGTTCCAGCTTGGTGACCGTATCGAGTGGGAGCGATTGGCAGTAGATGAAGCATGGCGCGTGTTCGTCCCCATCAATAAGCGAGCACACATTGTCGAACAGTTTGAAGCTGGGGGTCCTCATGTGAGGGACCATGATGGATACCTCCGACGGTTGAACGCGAGCAATCTCCTCTGATGCTATCACATCTCACAGGATACAAACTTGATCGGAGGTACCATTTTATCAAACTACATGTCAATCCCTTACGTTCAAACTACCGAGGGATCGAAATCCGTCTTGTAGAACTTCCAGGAGCTCATAGCTTGGCTTGAATTTCAAATTGTGGGTCTTTATCTTCAATCTTGCACGCCCTGGCAAGAGTAGAACATATAATTTGAGATGACTACATACGTATTGTATAAACGTTCAAACGCTTTCAATGCCGACCCGGTGAACTTGAAAACACGATTATCTGTGTGTCGTTGTGAACTAAGTATAGCAATCCTCCAAGTCAGCGACAACCAATGACAGGCTGAATCATCAGGGCAGGGGAACACAACAAAGCGAGTTGAGACTCGACATGGCTCTTGAGAACGTGCGGTATGCAGTGCCCCCGGCGATTCGTAAAAAAAGTTCCGAATCGGTCCATCCGCCTCAGACTGGCTCACTCCGCCATCCGTTCATGTCATCAGGCCTTCTTCGAAGTCGAAGCCCTTGTATCAAACAATCATATACTGTTGCACTGTCCTTGGCATCATTTTCAAATCCACGCATCATCCAGCCACACGGATGCAATTCTTGGACACAAATTCTCAGTATCTGCCCCAGACTCTCAGGAAATGCCACAGCAGCCTTCACAGCCAGACGCCACGCGTCGCTGTCGCCTGGAGCTAGGGCCCCACGATGCGTCGACCAGGGCTGTCTGTACTGCCAGGCTGGTGAAGACACAAATACGATGATTAGAATCCACATCAGGATCCAATGATGTGTCCGAGGATGGGGAACCTAGGGAAGCAGTGGAGTGATCTTCATTTCCTTGCCTACCGCGGCATGCTCGTTGACGGGTGAACGTTTGAACTGTGATGATGATTTTGGATGTAGGACCTGTCTAGCGATACAGTACAGTATAGGGCTAATATCGATATTAGTATGATGATTAAATCGAGCAATTATTCAAATAATATGGGATTTTACACCGGCGACCTTGCCGTCACCTCCGCTGTTCGTACTGCACAAGTAGGGGTCTTGTAAGTGCAAGCGGGCGTATACGCTATCCCGCAGGCGCCGCAGACCAAGGCGGCCCCGCTGGTAGACCACGCGCGCAGGCTGGGAACGGGTTTGGACAGGTGCGGCTGCGCTTGGGCCGATCAAATTGTGGATATATTTGTGTTTGCGTGGCGTGATGTCGATGGAGTATAGGGCTAGCGACGGGACCGCTTCGTGACCTTGGTGCAGAAGACGCTCGCGGATATGATCACCGCCAGGGTGCAATGAGTCTCGATGGCGGTGGCAGTCCTGGCGCTACTTTGGCTTCGGCGCAAGCGTCTGTAGTGCGCATTCTCCGCCATATTCATGGGTTTTTGTGCTTATCTGGCGTTTAGTAGCGGCGGTGACGAGTGGTACCGCGATGGCTGTGCCTCCAAGTTCTATCCAGGCCTGTTCTGTGCGGATTGTGTTGTTTGGCGCGTTTTTAATGGTCTTACACCGACACAGTAGGCACAATGTTAATCCGCGGCGGGTTGGGTGATAAGCGACCTATGTGAGACAGGCCAAGACTATAACACCAAGTGAGTCGAGACGCTCTCTCCGTGAATATGCACACCACCTACATAAATTCTCCTCCCTTATCGCCTCCACTCCGGCGCCCCTAGATACGGTCCAATGTCAGCCTTTCTCCAACAAAAATAGACACGCGATGATTCGCGATCCTCGGGTCTAGCTGAGAGAAGCTGACCTTTGGGGAGTTGAATTTCCATCCGGGGCTTCCAAGCCTGATCCAAAACCTCAACGAACTCAACTCGAATTTTGACTCGACTCGAAATTGGGGCTTGAGTCGGGCGTAGCGATGTGTATGAGAGTAAGAAAGTGTGACGAGCAACCGTCACACTTTCTTTTCCAAACTCCACGCTGTTTACTGCGTAGAGTCAGCACCGCAGACGCTGTGGCCCTTCGTGCTCGCCTTTCCTCCCCCTCACAACTGATCGGGAGCCGATTCTCTGCCAACGGTGAACATTTCGAGGTCCAAGTGAGTTATTTTTTGGATCCACCGCGAGCGTCTTGGGAGTCGTGATCAATAAATTCGAATGCAGAGAGAACGTTCGAACTGTACCAAACAAGGGTATTAATTATGGGGGTCGGGCCAGATCGGTGAGTAAATCATATATTTATCAATCCATATTCATTCGAACCTGGGACTCTGAGATCCCGAACCCGCGGCCGTCTCAAGATGCCCTCCGACCATTCCAAACGAAATCTTCTTCGAGATCTTCAGCTATTTCCAAGTATCTAGCGAAATGGAACCTGCCGAGCGCAAACGCATCCTCTTCAAGCTTCCTTTGTCTGCAGCTCCTTCCGCACTGCATTGCTCCCCCATCTCTTTAGTCAACTTGTGCTGAACGCACCGAACCCCAGATCACCCCTAGTGTTGCCTTCTGCTTGGCTCTCATAGACGGTGATGTGCATGCTCGATCCCTGGCAGTACACGTTCGCACCTGCAGAATATCCTACTATCTCGGCCCCTCAACGCTGGCTGCTATGCCTGCCACGACGCGCTGCTACCAGGCCCTACCATGGATGCCCAAAATCGAATGCCTAGTGCTCTCCTTCTCAGACATTGACAAGAAGATTTGGAAGGTTATAGGCGGTCTTCCGATGCTTAAGACCCTCAAAATACACCATGTGTCCTTTCGGGGCGACATCCCGGTTGAGATGGACCATATTGCAGGGCTGCAAGTGTCGAGTCTCATAATAGAGCCACAGGTCTTCCCCTTTCCTCAATCACTAAACGTAGCTGTATTGTCTGAATTGTCCTGCGATCTCGACACTCTCAAGAAATTTCTCACTCGCGGACCCATTAGCGCCCTCAAAACCCTGAGCATAGACTCCCGTTCAGTATTCAGTATGCAGTCCTTGATGCAGGTCCTTTCCCAAATTCCATCTATTGATAATCTCACAATATGCTCCGAGCCATCCGTTGAAGGGCCTAAGGTTGTGCCCCGAGATTTTCCTGCACTGCTGCCAAACCTTCGCTCCCTCGCATGTCACCATGCGTTTTTAGCACTGCTAGCACCCGGCAGGCCTCTAGTGAACCTCAATGTTTGGGGCAGGGATGGCCCCCCGCTGAATCTGAGTGCCGCCCTGGGATCCCGTGGGTCAAACACCGCCAGCCTTGACATCACGCGTCTAGACATCCCGTTGGCCGTATATCTTACCGTTGGTCATCTCCCCCGCCTACATAAATTAACACTGGGGTTCTCACCAGCCTATACCGACCTACCTGGGTCTCCAGACCCTGGGACCACGACGGAACTAATGGAGGTAGGCCCAGCCGACTACACTGTTATCCAACCATAACTCAACCCATCCCCAACAGCTCATTGTTGACGCTTGTGACAAGTGGGCAGTCAACTCCTCTGTGCGGCGGCTATGCATAACTGCGGAAACAAGCTTCGATCCGATGGACCTCGACCTTGTCATGCAGCACACCATGCTTTTCGGGAGCCTATTACAGAAGTTCCCTGCTCTTCGGCGGTTCCGGCTTGGCTATCGTGTCAAGTGGGAGCGATTCGCGGTGGACGAGGAATGGCAGGTGTTTGTCCCTATCAAGTACCGAGCCGGTATTGTGGAAGAGTTTGAAGCTGGGGGTCCTGGTGTTGTGGACTATGATGGATATCTCCGGCGGTTGAGTACGAGCAATCTCCCCTGATGCCTCACTTTATAAGATGCAAATTTGATCGGAGGTGGTAAATTACCATTTCAACAAACTACAATCCCTTACATTCAAAATTACTGAGGGATCGAAATCCGTCTTGTGGAATTTACGACCTGGGCTGGTGGGTCTTGCTCACTTACAATTTGGGATGACTACGTACATACATATTGTACGTTCAACACTAAAGCCGACCCGATAGACTCGGACACGCGATCATCTGAGTATCATGTTGTGAACCATGGCAATGCTCCGCGACAGCTAGCAGGTAGAATCACCTGGGCAGCAGAATACAACAAAACGAGTCTCGACTTGACGCGGTCCTCATGAACGTGTGGCAACCCCACTATTAAGGATAAGTTTTTGAGTCCGCCCCATTCGCCTCGGACCGGCCCGTTCGGCCATGTCAATCAGGTCTTCTTCGAAGTCGAAGCCCCTCGTATCAAACCTTCATACACTGCCCTTGGCGTCTATTTTAATCCACGTATCATCCAACCACGCGAAGGCAATTCTCAGACACAAAAATTCACAGTATCTGCCCCAGACTCTCAGGAAATGCCACAGCAGTCTCGACAGACAGACGCCGTGCGTCACCGTCGCCTGGAGCTGGGGCTCCATGATGTTGATATCACATTGCACCCAGTGATGCGTCGACCAGGGTGTACTACCAGGCTCGCGAATACGCGAATACAACGATTACACACCCACAGGGTCTCACGTCAACGTTCAATGGTGTATCCGGGGACAGGGAACTTGGGGAAGGGGTATAATGATCTTCATTTCCTTGCCTACCAGCGGCCGGCTTGTCCGTTGGCACGCAAATTGTGCTGGTAATTCTGGGTCCAGGGTACTCAGGCTGCCTGTCTAGTGACACACTGCAACCGCGTCACACTACACGGCCGACATCGATATGAGCGTGATAATTGGATCAGGCGACTACTTAAACAGCTTGGGGTACAGGGATTTTCTCCATCCCCATCTTCCCTCTTCTTCGTTCGCAGCCTAGACCTGGTGTCTTTTCTTTATTCTCCTTCAATCCACCCATATTCTATTACTCCTTATCATCATGTTGTTCCCCGCGTCTCTCTTCACTCTTGTAGCTCTCGCCGCGAGCGTGCATATTACCTACGCAGGTTCGTCATATGTCCTCTCCCATCTCCAAGTCTTTGCCTACTCACCGCCTAACCAGCACCCACACGCGTCCCCCGCCAGATCGGGGGCTTGGCGTGCAACGTTGCGCGGTTGTCGACCGTCAAGAACCTCGCCGCCACAGCCAAGGCTGTCGGCCAGATCGACACCACTGATCCCGCAGTAGCGAGCGCTGTCTCAGACGCACAGACTGGGCTGGGGGGTGCCCAGTCTGGCATAAAGACCATCGCAAAGTCACTGCTCACGGGGCAGGCTGCCCCCGCGGACGCGCGTGACCAGGTCGCTACGGGCCTGGGGCAGGCGCAGACGGCGCTTAGTTCCATTTCGTCGTATGTTTTCTTTCGTTTATGTGTAGATGTTTGGCTGATAGGGTAAAGGACGGACGCGGGCGTTACTGCGGCCGTAGGTAGTGCACAGGAGAAGCTCACAAGCACTATGAATGCCGGGCAGCAGGTGCTCGACCAGTGCGGAGGCGGCGGTGCGGCTGCTGCATCTGCAACGGTAACTTGTTGTGCCCTTGGTTATTGTACCTTGCTCATTTACATTTAGGACGCGGCGACTGCTGCAACATCCGCGGCTGCTGAGGTTTGTTCACACAAATTATGTATTTGACATCCCACTCATGTGTACCACTTCTTAGGCCTCTGCTGCACCCGATGCCAGGTTTGAGCTAGCTAACTGTCGTCAAGTCTTAATCTAATCCATCCATCAACCCACCTACAGCGCAACCACGGCCCCAGCCACCCAAGCTGCCACTCTCAAATGTACACTCTACCCGCCTTCTCGCGAATAACATGCATACTAACACATGTTCATCGTAGCCACCAGTCACAAATCTGCGCGCCAGATCGGGATATCCCCTGCAACGTCTCACGCCTCAAAATCGTCGGCGCCATCGCAAGCGCCAAGAAGGACGTCGCCGCCGTTGGCACCGCTGGCTCCGCGTACTTCCCCCTCCCCCTTCTCCGCTTTGCTTCTACTGACCAAAATATCGCAGGGACCCCGCGGTAACCAACGCGACACAAGCTGCACAGGCCGGCCTCACGAGCGCGTCTGGAGGGATCGCCACGATCGCAAAAGCCATTCTAACGGGCCAGAACGCACCGGCTGCTGCGCGTGACCAGGTCGAGAGCGGGCTGCAGTCGGCGCAGAGCGCGCTCGCAGGGATCCAATCGTATGTCTACTCTTATTTCTCGTCAGGAATGTGCTAAAGAAGTACAGGACGGACCCGGCTGTGACAAGCGCGGTGACAAAGGCGCAAGGAGATGTGACGAATGCGCTTGCGGACGGCGCAGATGTGATAAGCCAGTGCAGTTCTGGCGCTGCCGCTGGGGGTGCTGCTGCCGGGGGTGCCGCTGCTGGAGGTGCTGCTGCTGGAGGTGCTGCCGCTGGTACGGGTGCTGCTGCCGGGGTGCTTGGAAAACTCAAGAGTGCAATTGGTCTCTAGTTATATGAACATTGAGAGACGCTAGCATGACTAGAGTACAATAGGATTGGGAGTAAAGATGTATTAGGATCAGGCTTAATGCCAATATTCCAGCTGTATCGAGGATATCTGAGTCGGGAACTGGGGATATCTCATAGATTTTACCAAAAGATTCCTATGAATTCCCCCCAAGGCGCGTGCTGGAAATTCCACGGCGGGATGATTCGGAATTAGCTTCACATCCGTGGGCTGGAAAGCTTAAGGGGCCGGGTAGTAGAACGAATGATCATATCCAATCGTCCTATCACGTTAGACCTCTCCAGCGTTTCTACTCGGGATACAAACACAGTCGCCGATTCTACTCTAGTTCGGGCAACGGCGGACCTGCCTTGTCCAAGAGTCCTCAACAATAAATGGGCATTGATATTGGGGATGGATGAATGAGGTCAACAGACGATCCATGGATCTTTCAGAGACGACACGCCAGGAATAACTCGGGGATTTCAACATGTTCAGATCTTAGACTACCATACTATTAAACATACAATCTTATCATACATCTGCCAACGCGTCGAAACCAAACGATACATGAGGATGTCGTGCGTGAATATGTCAATCGGGCCTGTAGCTCAGTACTGCCAGCGATGTTTACGCTGACAGCCTCTGACAGTGTCAGAGGCTGTCAGCGTAAACATTCGGCTGGTGAAAATCACACGACTAGAGTTCCAAAACGGGATCATCATTGATGACATCAATGATCAGAGGTAAGTAAGCCTGGGAAATATGAAGCTGATATTTTCTATCTGGTCCGTTATCAGTGCCATCATCCACGACCCAATCACCTAGTACGGTCTCCCGGTGGTTCCTGCATGACAGGTTGATGGTTGGCTGCGGGCCATAGTCAACGTCGCTCCGGTGACCCATTTCAAACATTCTATGTGCGGCCTGCTTATCTCCACACATTTTTTCCGCCCAATCAACCCTCCAAGATCAAGCTCCAGTAGGATGCGGCCAGGGTGACTAGAGATGGGATTCTGGACTGGATTCAGGGACTGAAGAAAGGAGAGGAGGCAAGGTACGCGCTCTTGTCCAGAGCTTGTATCTCGCCCCCTCCCCTTGAACTAGTGTCTACAACTTCGATCACCATCGGTTGGTGGGTTTGTCCATCTTTCAGCATATATGGATGGTGACGAGATCGACGCAGAAGAACCAGATCTCGTCATTGAACCCAATACTCCCTTCGTATCTAACGATTCCTGTGGGGTTAAAGTCAAACGTACAAATAAGGTTACTCCGAGTCGTTTCTTGATTTTATCATTGTGAAGCGACTGACTCTAATATATTCTATCGTCAGTCAAGCTCTCGGAGAGCTTAACGGATAGAATGTTTTTAGTGGTTGAAGTCGAGAAGGACGACGATGGTGTTCAGTTTGCGGATCTGGAGTCGGGCTGCACCCGAGTCAGCCACACATATCTTAGGAGGATGGTTTCAAATAAACATAAAATGCTACGACGGATGCTTCTTGGGCGCTTTGGGTGATAACAAACGAACGGGGTCCCTGATGATACAGGGTAGAATCACTGATGTCTCGTTTATTCCCTTCCGACCAGCATGCGAATCAGTAAGGGTTCATGAAATTGCAATGGCCAATCGATGATGGTGAGTCTAGATTGCAGACATGATTTTATTCGCATTTGGGAGGCTTTCAGCCACCACACACGGGGTGTTGGTCGCTCTACTAAGTAGAATCGCCCACTGCGCGCCACGTGGGGCTCGTGGGTGTGGGGGTCATTAATTGTAGCAGTAAAGGTGACGGCCTAGATCTAGCGGCCGTAGACACACTGGCAGTAGTCGCAACCGCCAAGAGGGAGTCTGTCTGGCTGAACGGTCGGACCGCTCAAGCGCTGGAATTCAATTGTTGAATCTACCAGTAAAACGGGTCTTTGGCAGCCACGAAGGGCAGGAGCTCCGTCCCTGACATCCCCTGCCCTTCAACCACTCCCGAGTCCTTGCCACACCCTTGCTAGCACCCCATTTCTTCATACGCAACGGCTGCGTCTCATCCCGCTCGTATAGGGGAGGATGATGCAAGCCCGCTTCGAGCCCGCAGGGTAGTCAACAGGCACCCAGCGTACCCCCGCTCGCTCGGCTATGTCGGTGCAGATGTCGAATGCAGTGCACTGCTGGCTGGGGTTCGTGACATCGACGAGAGGCTCTGAGGTGTGAAAGGATGCCATTTCGAACATCTGCGCGAAAGGTATCATAAGACCAACTATTATCATATCTGTATGCAACAAGGGGGGTCAGTGGTGTAATTCGATGGCGTGCGAGAATTCGAAGAACAGACTTGGAGAAATGTAGGCTCTGGAAGACAAACAAGAGAATATGGGTCATATAATCTGGACGCGTTTTTTTCGCGCCAGAATTAATCACATGACCACGCGTTTCCTTCACGATAATATTGATATCAACTTTAGACTTAAACCCCACTGAACCATTTGCCCTTCCAACCGGACCAGCAAACACGAGCGTCGGCCCACGCATCATGATCTAGGCCGAGACGAATTCTGTTCAATTTCAGGTGTCACACGACTCAGGTTCAACTGCTTCGCATAACATCTTCTATCTACAACGAGAGGAGCTTGACACTCCAAGTAAGCACTATTAGCAGATTCTTTTGTACCGCTTTGCGCCCCCGTTTTTTCGGCGGCTTGTGCTAATTGGGCAGTCCGATTACCCCAGTATGGCCTTTTGCCAGGCCCTCATACGTGGTGACGTGCATGCCCAGGCCCTAGCAGTCCATATCCATTACTGCAGCATATCGCGTGCCATATCTGCCAGGATGTACTACCAGGCCAGACACCATCATCAAACTTTTTATTCCATTCACCGCCAGCCGTTTCCCCTGCCTACGTAACCTCATCATGAAGTTCCCTCCGGATATTGATGAACTTCGAGCCCCAGGCCCCGAGGTAGGCTCAACCTATTACATTACTTAATAGTGGCTCAACCTGCTCATGACAGCTTATTGCTGACGCCTGTGACAAGGGGGCAGTCAATCCCTCCGTGCGGCAGCTGTATATTGCTATATATATAGGGTCCCCCTGACGAACCTTGCGTTGCAGTATACCGTACTTTCCGGGATCTTGTCGCGGACGTTTCCCGCTCTCCAGCGGTTCCAGCTCGACTACCCTGTCAGGTGGGAGCGATTTTCGGCGGATGAGGCATGGCGGGTGTCAGTCCTTGATGAATACCAAGCGAATATTGTTGCGCAGTTTAAATCTGGAGACCCTGGTGTGGTGGACTATGATGGAACCTCCAATGATTGAGCGCACGCGATGTTGCTTGACGCGAAGAGAGGTAGTAATTCTACTACCATTTCAATAAACTATAACCTCCGATATTCAGCGCTAGCGCCGACCGGGTGGACATGCGCGCCGTCACAATCATCTGAGTACTATCATGTCGCAAATTAAAATTTACAATGAACCATGGGAATCTTCTAAGCGACAGATAGTTAACAGGTAAGGTACTAGCCATCTGGGCAATAGAACACAATAGCATTAAGGCTGGACGCAATTCTTGAAAATAGGACATGCTCCATGTTATAGACATATACATCACACAGCGCATCTGGACTACACGGACAGCAACTACTCGTCTCACTGGACACCTCCCTTAGAATGGCTAACATGCCTAACAGTATACCATAGTACATACATTTGTAACGGAACCAAGGCTCATGGTCCTTGGTCGGCGGGTACCTCTGCGTCCGTCGTTAAATAAATGGATTAAAAAATAAAAATAAAGATCCAATTTGGGTAATGGCGGACCTTGTCCAAGTCCACATCCTCATCTACTATCCGCAAGCATGCCACATGGAACCTCGAGTCAGAATTTGATTAGCGTGGGTCTTGTGGGCTCCTGTGGGCGCCCAGCAAGCCATGTGAGTATCACATTATGATGAATCGGGATTCGATCAATGATGAGCCTTGCGGGCGCCCGGCTGGGATATCAGCATGTTTAAGTTTCTGATAATCGATAACCGCCTCCTTCAGCTGCGGAGGCCTAGGGTGATATATCATTACCGTTTGACGTATCGAAACTAAGCAATACGTGAATATGACAATCCTAAATAGTGAGAGAGTATAAACAGCGGAACATAATGAAAATGTGGGATAGCGACGCGAGAATCTGTGGTCGTAGCGAGAGGAATCCATTACGAGTCATTTATATATAGGTCTATCCACATACCGTCATTGCGTACGAACGAATGCGAGACACCGTGTGAATTAGCCATGCCCAGTGAGTGAAAGGTAGAAGCGACGCACCTCGTCGAGGGTGGATGGGAAGCACGTAACCTCAGGCTGGCGCAGACGTGCAAATAGCAGGTTAGACCGATATAGAACATCATCAATTACAGGTCCGTTGCTGAAATTCTGCGCTGTTGTATGAGATAGTAGCTACAAATAAAATGGGTCTTTGGCAGCCACGAGAGGCAGGAGTTCCGTCCCTGACATTCCCTGCGCCTTCAACCACTCCCGAGTCCTTGCCACACCCTTACTGCGGGCCCAATTCTTCATGCGTAATGGCTCTGAGTCATCGCGTTGGTATAGAGGGAGGATGATGCACGCCCGCTTCGAGCCCGCGGGGTAGTCGACAGGCACCCAGCGGGCCCCCGCCTTCTTGGCTATGTGTTTGCAGATGTCGAACGCAGTGCATTGTTGGCTGGGGTCTCTGACATCGTCGAGAGGCTTTGGGGTGTGATGAGATGCCATTTCGAACATCTGTGCGAAAGGTATCATGAGGCCGACTATAATCATATCTATGGCGAGGCAGGTCAGTGGCACAATTTAGTGGCAAGTTAGACGGACAGACTTGAGGAGATATGGTTTCTGGAAGACAAGGTGGATTTGAAGCGATCTAAGGGAAGCTTAGGCGTTGTAAGTGTAAGTCGGATGTGAGGACGGTTGACACTTGTGTTACATTGCGGGCGTGCACTGTGCAATGTGCATTCGTTTTGAAATCGAACATTCGGCTAGTGGAATCATGTGACCACAATTCCCACCTCAGATGCACGCGAGAGGGTTTGGAATTTGAAACTCGAAATTTCAATTTGACTTACATAGCCGCCGCATCATATCGACGAGTCTATTATTCCAACTTCTGAGTTCTCCATATCTTCCTGCTGCTTTACTCATTCCCGGACTCCAGCTTACGCTTTCCAGTTTATTTTCTTGGCAGCGTTGGTACCGTTGTGTTCATAACAGACATCAATCGTATTTCACCACACCACCTGGGCCCGCATAAGGCCGAGATAATGATGCAGTAGTATGCCGCGCAGGCGTGCAATTGCAAAAATTAAGGGTCCGCAGATGGGCCACGTTGTGGCAAATCGGAATTTGATTAGCGATGGCCCTTGTGGGCTCTTGTGGGTGCCCAGCAGGCCAGGTGAGTGCCACATTGGATGAACGAAGTTTGATTAGCGGTAGGCTCTATGGGCTCTTATGGACGCAAAGGCGCCAAGAGGCAAGCTGGTAATAAAGGACTATTCTCCTGATATTTTCTCTATCTGCTTCGTTATCAGTGTCATCATCCATGACCCAACCACCTACTACCCTTCTAGTGGTCCCTGCATGGGTCGATGGTCGTCTACAGGCCATAGTAAACGCTCCCGTGATACACCTGGAGCATTCGATGTACGGCCCAATTACGGCTTACCTTCACACATTTTTCCCGCCCAATCAATCTTTTATGATTAAACCCCAAGGGATGTTGAGGCCAGAGTATTACTCATTCGATACGACTGGCTTTAGCGATTTTCGTACCCAAGAAGATGCGCCGATGATGACTAGAGACGAGATTTTGGAATGGATTCGGGGATTGAAGGAAGGGGATGAGGTGGCGGAAACGCAGGCCGCCCTGGAACCGGTGACTACAATATTCGATCGCCACGGGCCAGTGGAGTTAGATATATTTCGGGACACGGATGGCGGCGAGAGTGACACGGAAGAACCGGATCCCGCTCTCGAGCCCAATACCTCCCTTGCATCCAACGATTCCTACGGAGTGGGGATCAAGCATACCAATAAAGGCATCCGCTATCCCGGTTTTATCATTGTGAAAGCAACCGAGAGCTTGAACGATGACAGAATATTACTGGTGGTTGAGGTCAAGAAGAGTGATGATGGTCAGGATGCAGCCCGACTCCAAATTCGGGAATATCTTGAGTTGGCTGCAAACAAACGTAGGGTGATGTTTTTGCAGGGATTACTCATCATGGGCGCTACAACAGAGTGCTATTTCCTGGATAGTTTGGACGATAACCCGGGTGGCATCAGCAATCCTGTTTATTTCCACACAACTGGCCCGCAGCTAAAAACGAGGCTCCACGAAATTGCGATAGCCAATTTGAATCAGTGATATGGGAAGTATCATATGGGTATGTGGCTTTCAGTCTTCACGCGCAACCCTGTATTGATCAGTCTGCTTATAGGATCACCAATCAAGGAAATAATTTCGTTTGTTGTATCACTCTGGCCGGTTACGTCGTTTGGTAGGGATAGAAATGGTCTATCATATTACGATGTTGTTGTGAACTCGGAAACTAGTATGAATGTAAGAAAATCCGCCGACGCTGTTAGCCGGCCCGGTGCGTAAGTATTGGGAGGAGGGCGTAGAAATAGCTCTGGGAAGACAAACAAGAGAATATTTATAATCTGGACGCGTTTTTAAATTTTCGCGCCAGAATTAATCACATGACCACGCGTTTCCTTCACGATGATATTGATATCAACTTTAAACGTAAACCACCGCGACACTGAACCATTTGCCCCAGCTCCAACCCGACCAGCAAACACGAGTGTCGACCCACGCATCCAGGCCAAGACGAAATCTGTTCGATTTCAGGTGTCACACGACTCAGGTTCAACTGCTTCGCATAACATCCTCCATCTACGACGAGAGGAGTTTAATACACTCCTCCAAGTAAGCGCTATTTCACATTAACGTTCGTGGCGCTTATTTTTTCCATACAGAGAGTCGATCAAAGGCCTTACTAACCTCACCACCCATTTATTTTCGTGCCGTGCGGCGTGGTTTTGGAGGCAGATCATGGTATCGGACTCTGGAGTGGCATTAGTTATGCTAAAATCTGGCTGGACAATAGGTGAGTCAACCGCGTGTTTATCAGTCGACGTTAATTCAAGCTTGGAAGGTCCCGAACACGCAACGACAAGACAATGTCCAATGATTCCGAACGAAATTTTCTTCGAAATATTCGGCCATATCGACACACGTGCCCTCCCCGAGCTGTCATTCGTCTGCAAGTTTTTTTGTACCGCTTTGCGCCCCCGTCTTTTTGGGCGGCTTGTGTTGGATGGAAAACTTGACTCCCCCGGCATGGCCTTTTGCTGGGCCCTCGTACATGGCGACATGCATGCCCAGGCCCTGGCAGTCCACATCCATAGCTGCAGTATGTCGCATGTGGTATCTACCAAGATGTACCGTCAGGCCCTACGCTGGGCACCCAACATCAAGATCTTACGGTTGTCCGACTCTTTAAATATTGGCAATGGGTTCTGGAGAATTATTGGTGGGCTCCAAAAGTTGACGAGTCTCACAATGTACTCGGTATCTTTTCGGGGTGACATACCGGCCAATGAGGTTGCCCACGTCGCAGGATTGCGGGTCTTGAGTCTTAATATTTCGAATTCCCGGGTGTTCTCCTTGCTTCAAGTGCTAAACTCAACTATGTTGTCTAGATTAAACTGCGATCCTAACTCCCTCGACACTCTCCTTGTTGGTGGGCCCGTTGAAACCCTCGAAACCCTGACTATATCAGACTCTGAGATCAACATACAGTCCATGCATATTACTTTTTCCAAGGTCCCATATATTCGCAAGCTCACAATCTACTCACACACTGAAGAAAATTCGACTGAGGTTGTGCCCCGAAGTTCTCCTACGCTACTACCAAACCTACAATCCCTTAAATGTTTTTTCCCACTCCTAGCGTTCCTGGCTCCCGGTAGGCCTCTTGTGAGCCTCCATGTTCTGGATGACGACAGCCCCCCTTTGGATCTGGGCACAATCCTAGGGTCCCATTCCCGTGGGCCGGATACCATCACCAGCTTGACATACCATCAACAATATATCTCACCGCCAGCCATTTCCCCTGCCTACGTAAACTAGTCCTGGGGTTCCCTCCAGATATTGAAGAGCTTAAAACCCCGGGCCCTGAGGCCACTACGAAACTGACGACGGTAGGCTCAACCAAACACATTATTCAACGGTGACTCAACTTGCGAGTCATGACAGCTCATTACTGATGCCTGTGACAAGTGGGCGGTCAACCCCTCGTGCAGCAGCTGCGTATTGCTATGTATACAGGGTTCCCCCTGACGGACCTTGCGCTGCAGCATACTATACTTTTCAGGATCCTGTTGAGGACGTTCCCTGCTCTCCTACAGTTCCAGCTCGACGACCCTGTCACGTGGAAGCGATTTTCGGTGGACGAGGCGTGGCGGGTGCTGGTTCCAGATAAATACCGAGAGGAAGTTGTTGCGCAGCTTAAAGCTGGAGACTATGATATGGTGGACCACGAAGGATACCTCTAACGGTTGAGTGCATGTGATCTCGCTTGACGCGAAGGGACGTAGTAATTCTACCTACTATTTCAGTAAACTATAATCCCCCATATTCAAAATTCAAAACTAGAGGGATTGTTCAACACTCGGCGCTAGTGCTGACCAGGTAACACGCGTCGTCGCGATCATCCGAGTATCATGTTACAAATTAAATGTACAATGAATCATGGAAATCCTCCAAGCGACAGATGGCTAACCGGTAAGGCATAGTCATTCGTGCAACAAAATACAATACCAAGTAAATTACGCAAAGCGCGCCTGCGGGGGGATCTGATTGCACATTTTACAGGACGTGACGCTGAGTGCTGCAGGTTGGTCAAACCTTTGTAAGGGGTTTTGGTGAACCTAGGGAAACTGTGACCAGCTTTAAATGCACGTCGGAGGGGCTCAATGAGCCAGTCCTGAACGGCGAATCAAGGAGATGCGCTACGAAACTGCATGCACATGTGGAAGACCTTTTACCTGGGCCGCAAGTAATAATAGGGATAACAGTGGGGTCAAAACATCCATGCCTGGAGCCGCGGGGGTAAAGGAAATAATCAACTATATTCTTAAGGCGGTCAAGTAACGGGCTGGGGAAGATGTTGAGAATTGAATTGGGGAATTCAACACTGGTGCCGTAATCTTTCAATATATATACACGATGGTCATATGTTTACGAATAGGCTGCCCGGGCGTTCTCAAGAATCATTATGAGATTTTCATTGACATTGGTGTACTGGGCTGAAAGGCTGGCCTGCAAATTTAGTCAGAGGGGTGTTCAACATTCAACCTAAATGGTTACGCACCGGCGCTTTGGCCGCCAATCCATTAAAGAATGGAGTAGCCACACTATCAAAGACTTCTATATCCACCGTAAAAAGAGTGCTAATTGTCGCGAAAGTTGCGTAGGCTTCCTCCTTGGCGTCGAATTGACCAAAGGTAGACCCCCACTTGGGTTGGAGGATGGCCTGGAGAATCGTGAGGATCGCTTGGCTATCAGAGTCTGAGATCGTCGGGGTTGCCTTGCAATTTATCCAATTAAATAATGAAGCGAAAAATATCATTTGTAGTAACCTTAGTGTCATCAATTCCGGTGTTGATGGCGGATACTATGTTGGCTATATCATTATGGACATTCTGTAATTTTACGCTGTTGAGCGTGTGTCTTTTCCATAGAGATAGAGCATACCATGACATCGGTGGGGGATGCGCCAGTGTTGGGGACCGCTACGATATGTGAGCGCCAGGTGTCCATTAATGCTGAAATTGCTATAATATCGTCCTCTATTTGTGCGACCGTGCGCTTGGCATTTGGGGCAGCAAAGGCTGTGAGGATGAGCGAAGCGAAGATGAAGATGATGGAGAACTGCATGTTGTCTGTCTCTGTTCTGTAGTTGTGAGAAGGCTGTTGCTTTATACCTCATCTGAATAGCAATTCCATCAAGATTGGTCATGTTATTTGAGGATAGAACCTGGTCCGGGGGCCTAAAAATACGGATTAAGACAAAGCACCATTTATTGGTCGCGCCGTGACTTTAACACAACATTCAGAGATTGCAGATGCGTGATCAACGGAGGATTATCGTGGGATGAGTTTATTGGCTTCGACCTTCTGGGACATCTATGGTTGGAGGGTAGTGCCTGGGTGATAGCTAGAGAGAACCTGTGACCACGAGTCGTGGTAAGTGCGATGGACGGGATCATTGCTCCGGCCCGACGTCCACGCGATGAAGTGTTAATTTTCCAACGCAGTGTGAACGTAGCCAAATGATTTGATGTTCGGATGCGAACCTGGAGTGGGGTATTATCGTCCATCAAGCTCTACTATCCCTAAATGCAAGGAGAAGGCAACCCGTGGGATATGAGAGATCGGTTAACGCTTGAGTTCTCTGCGCGGTCATCGGAGCGATGATTTTGGTTCTCCTTCACCCGTACCTGGAACTTTGGTTGTGGTATCGCGAGGGAACAGATCAGTCAGACTTGCTGCCTGTGTGACCTCAATTCGCCACTTCTATTCGTCCATCTGCTGATCCTTCAGGAGATCATCCCACCACTGGCACCTAATGTGAAGATTTCTATCAGCATCGAGGTAGTGCCCTGCCACCCGTGGGTCTGAACCAAGCAAGTTGAAGCAACTCGTGCCTAAAATTGTATCTAGTTTGCAACTGATAATGAAAGTTTCAAATATGCACACCATCATATAATAATTATTTGAGGCTACGAGGTTCGCCTAATCGTCAATTGGCAGCTCTTGCTTCGCGTCCTCAATGGAACCCCAAGCTTGTGCAGATTGAATACCGGGCCATGTGTAGACTGGTAAAATCCATTGATACAAGCCCGCTGCTGAAATTAGGCTGTTATTGGATCAGATAATGTCTATTGAAAACGAGCCCCCGCCTCTCAGCTATGTTGGAGCAGATGTCGGCTCATGCAGATGTCGAATGTGGTGCATCAGGATGCATCGTGATTCGTTGATTCGTTGGTTGGAGCCGCAGAAGTGAGAACCGTGTATGTATCTGTTTGTCTGTTCCATGCTTGCTTTACACGGTTACGCCCAATACTAGGCAGTGGGCGCTTGACGGTGATCACACATGCGCCACAGACGTTCGCACACGCACACTCAACAGAATGCGAATTCGCCTTTGCGACGCGGGTGCGTGTATTCCCACTTCAATGCCCCACACACGCAGTGAAAAAAATTCTCCAGTCCTCTCTCTGATGCCGCTACTGGTGAATGTGCTCAATAGCGATGTGCTAGCCTGGCTTCAAGTCATCGAGTCGCCGAAACCAGGTGGTGAGGGCTTCGCTCGCGATCCCGTCGAGCCAAAGTCATACACGTCTCCAGAGGAATCGAGTGCCACTTATTCCTGTCCTTATCCACTGATGCCAAGCGCGCTACCCTCTTCGGAGACCTGCGACGCCTGCCGAAAGGTGTGGCAGAGGAAAGAGCTACATTCTCCACGTCCTCAATGAAGTCTTTGAGGGCATAGAGAAGGCGAGCAATTCGGGCAGGGGATGATACTATGAGCCCCATGCCGCGAACTCATTGTAAGAGAATGCAAGTAAGCATGCGGAAGCCCTTCATCTGGGCTATAGTGATAATAGGGATAGCAATAGGGTCAAAACATCCACTACGAGTGAAGAAATAATAATGAAACTATAATTCTCAAGGCGGTCAAGTAACAAACAGGTTCGAATCCACGTTGAGATGTAAATTGAGGAAATGATTAAAGAAGCACCGCGACCTCCAAGTGCGTATACATGAATGTCATATATTTACTCATTGATGTAGGCTGCAATGGCATTCGTGAATCCCGTATTAAGAGCTCCCGCGAGGGTGGTGAACTGGGCTGCAAGGTCATTCTATAAATTCGATCAGAAGGGTCTTTAGCGTATCCACCTGAATTATTACACACCGGCTCTATGGCTCCCAAGATACTCACGAACGAGTCAGTAAACTGTTGGAGGCGTTCTAGATCTTCAAGAATGAGATCAGCAGGCCCGGTCCCACCATCTGCGAGAGCTTCAAATGCTGCACTCTTGTCAGCGATTCCATCCAAGGCAAACAGGAGCTTGGATTGGAGGTCTGTCTGGAGCATCGCGAAGATCGCTTGGCCGTCAGATTCCGAGGGTCGTGGGGTCGCCTTGTAATTCATTAAATCAAACAAGTAAAGAATATTATTTGTATTAACCTCGATATCATTAATGCTAATGCTCATGGCAGATCCTAGGTTGACTGTTTCGGCGTGGATAGTCTATAATTTCACGCTGCTGAGCGTGCACGTTTTCTTACGGGGATTAGGCGTACCAGTGCCGGAGGAGGGATCCACCAGTGCCGAATGCAGTGATGGCTGAGATCAGGTATCGTTTGCGCTGAAATTGCTGCAATATCCGCCTCAATTTGTGTGGTTGTGCGCTTGGCATGTGGGTGGCAAGGCCCATAAGGACAAGCGAGGCAAGGACGAAGACGATGGAGAACTGCATGTTGTCTGTTTCTGTTCTATAGTTGTGAGAGGGCTGGTGTTTTTATACCTCCGTTCATCGGCTGCAATTTAATAGCAATTCCGTAAAGATCGAGGCTTGTACTATCTAAGGGTAGAATTACGTCCACAGGAGAGTAGGAGGCCTAAAAATACGAGAATAAAGACAGATGAGATGAAGGAAAAATAATACTAGCTATTAGTTGCGTTGCAACTTTAACACGGTGGTCTGAAATGCTGCAGATGCGTGGTCAGCGGAGAATCGCCGTGGGATGGCTTTAGTAGTTTCGAGTACCTAGGGCATCCATGGTCGGAGGATAGTGCCTGTAGCATAGCAGGAGAACCCACGAACATGGGTTATAGTAAACGCGGTGGACAAAATATTTCTTCGTTTTCTCTGCGTGAATATAGCCAACTGATCTGTATGCTTAGGGTTAGACGTGAGCCTACAATGGGATACGATTAGTTCACATTTGTGCTTGGATCTGCGTGATTACCGGGATGACACGGACTCGGACATGGGTTTTGGTTTGCATCCTCAACTCGTACCTGGGACTTCGACTATGATATAGCAAGGGAACATATCAATCAGATTTTCAATTCACCCCATGACCCTAATTCTCCACTCCTGCTCATCCTCCATTGGGCCCTCAGAAAATCATCCCACCATCTAAGTTGAATGTGGAGGCTCCATCAGCATCAAGGTACCCCGCTACTCGCGGATCCAGACCGAGCAGCTCGTGTCTAAAATCGTACTCATTTTGTGACTAATAATGAAGATATGCGCACCATCACCTGGCCACTATAATGATTGTCTTGAAATCACGAAATTCAGTCGCCGGTCGTTGTTTGCTCTAAGCAGCGGCGCCAACGGAGTCGATTAAGTAAGGTCCGAGACGAGTTTCACTAATATCTTCTTTGACAACTTGTCGCTTGCACTATACGAGAACATAGAAACGATGGCACAAAACATTGAGCTAGTATTGGTCACGCTGCGACTTCAACACGGCGGTTCCAGTAAATGTCGCAAAAGGGCAGTCAGGAGAGAATTATCGTGAAGTAGCTTTGTTAATTTCGAATCTCGGGTCATTTGTAGTCAAAGAATAGCATCCGCGAGAACTTGGAACCATGACCAGGGCGAAGGGGAAAAGCGGGCCAAGAAAGGTTCAAATCTACGCGTTAGATTTAATTGAAAAAGTAAACGCCATCGCGATCCTTAAATGTGTATACGTGATGGTCATACATTTACAAGTTGGTGTAGGCCATAATGATGACCATGAAAGCTATATCAAGGCTAGTCTGGATAGCAGTGATCTGAGCTTGAAGATCGGCCTGTAAATTAGATCAGAGGGGTGTTGCGCATATCCACCCATGTAAATTATTACGCACCGGCTCAGCGGCAGCTAATGCAAGCAAGAACGCATCAGTACTCTTCTGGAGTTCTTGCATATCTTGGAGAATAAGAGGGGGGATATCGCCAACCGGCGGGGTATTCTGGAAGGCATTCCCTTTATCAACAATTTCGGCCAAGGCATTTAACATGCTGGGTTCGAGGAGCTGGGTAGCGAGCGCGAGGATTGTTTGGCCGTCGGATTCTGAAATGGGAAGTGGAGTCCCCTTGTAATTCATTAGACCAAAATAACGAAGCAATAAATATCATTTATAATAACCTGAATATCAGTAAGGCCGTTGTTAAAGGCGAATCCCAGGTTGACTATATCTTCGTGGATATTCTGTAATGTCACGCTGTTGAGCGTGTGTTTTTTCTACAGGTATAAGGCGTACCAGTGCTGCGCCGAGGGATCCGCCAGCGTTGGGGAATGCAGAAGTGTTTGCGGCCAAGACGCCCGCTTGTTTTGAAATTATTGCGATGTCGGCCTCTATCAGCGCGACCGTGCGCTTGGCGTTTGGGGCAGCAAAGCCTGCCAGGGCGAACGAAGCAAAGACGAGGATGGTAGAAAGCTGCATATTGTCTGTTCCCGTTGTTGGCTGTGAGAAGGCAGACACTTTTATGCTTCCATCACAGTCCTATTTCACCACCAGCTGCAATCAACTTTATTGCAATCAACATCAACGTCAATTCTATAAAGATCGCTCGCACCAGGATCCTGCCCAAAGGAGAATGGAAGACCTAAAAATACGAGAACGGCCAAACGATTCACATGCTTGAGAAGTGAGCCTGTAGTGCCAGGATATCATGATCGCCGTCTAGACACAAGGGAGGTGCAACCCTGCGGGATACGACTCGGAGCCGGCCAACACTAGCCGAAGCTTTTGAAGTCGCGTGGCGCTGCCAGTGTGGTGTTGCAAGAGAGCTGACCCGGGCCGATCAGATTTTGCCTTCCCATGTGACCTCAATTCGCTACTTCCGTTTGTTCTTGAAAGTTCACTCAAATTGGTCCTTCAGAAAATTGTCCCACCACTGGCATCTATTGTGAATATCTCTATCAACATCAAGGTACTCGATGCGTTTCCACCCACGGATCTGGGTTGATATTCAGTTTGCAGCTAATAATAACATTGACAGAACATTTGTTACCTGGCGCATACCATCTGCAATCACGAGAATCACTTAATCGTCAATTTCCGGGTCCCATTATATGATTATCTTCTTTTGCCAGGTACACGAGAACATGGAGCTTCTGCCCTGTGTTTCACTAGGGAGAAAAGGGAGGGGGAAGACGGAGAGCTCTCGGTTGCAGAATTCGATAGTTGGCAACCCATCACCTTGGTATGTGGTTCGCTTATCCATTCCACACCTGCCCACGCGCTACAGAACGCGACACAGAACAGTCAGAACTCAACACTGGTCACGCGCATGACACGAATATCCGTGGAGCTCAGGGCATGCCAGATGTATTCTGTCTTCTTCGCCGAGGTCATGTCCGTGTTACATTCTACATTTCGACTGGAATACATGCGCTGATAGACATAGGTAGACTCTACTGGTTCCAATTCCTCATTCCGTCAATCTGGAGTCGACACATACCATGGACATGACATTCAGTGCTACCCGAATAGTCACATAAAAACAACTGGGGCCACTCGATGAGAGATATTTGTAGGCAAGAGAGTGGATCACTGGGAAAAGTAGCAGTGCAACTTGCAGATGCTAATGGTGCCATGACAGCGTGGATGTCGCCGGTCCCGGGCGCGAGTTTGTCCCTGCTGCAGGCGACGGAAAACGAGCTACCGAGGTGCGTGCATTCCCACTTCAATTCCCCCACGCGAGCTGACAATGGTTCAGTAAAAACGAGCTCCCCCATCTTCCCTGCGGCGCTGCTACTCATCAAGGCCCTCGGCTCACCTGGGGACGCGCGCGGATTTATCAGGAGCGTGCATACGGCGTACCAGGAGCTTGCCGTCATCGGAGGCCCGAGGGTAGCCCTAGGCGTTCTCCATCTCGCATCGCATGTTGCCATCTACAGAGTCATCTATGCACCACATGCGATTATACATCTAACGCACTTGTATAAATACCACCATGCCTCATATCCTTATATATCCTCGCTCCCTGCCACATCGCGCTGCTGGAACACCAAATGTGAAACTATAATACCTTATGCATCCGTACACCCCCTGCAGTAAGTCACTGCGGTCCACCACCAACGTCACAACGTAACCGGCAGAGATGGAGTCAGAACGTACAGACTTCACGAAAGGGGAGACCCAACATCCTATCCCCACTCCTAACCACATGCACCCCGCCCGCAGTCGCGCCATCACCCATGCACACTCTCCATGAAACATAGCAGGGCATGCAAGACTGGATCTCTATGAACGCGCTCTCCGCCTGGTCGCGCACGTCCCGGCCTGCCAGAATCAGCGAAATCCCGCCGGTCTCCATTGATACTTCATGAACTTGAATTTTGGAGGGATTTAGTGGGCTGCCGGGCCAGTCCTGAACGTTCTGGGATTATGGCTAGGGCGAAAGAAATAATACAACTATGATTCTTGAGGCGGTCGGATGAGGGGCTAGGAAAGGTTCGAATCCACGTTGAAATGTAAGTCGACGAGCTACTACAATCCTAAGGGTGTACATGATGGTCATATATTTATGAGTAGGCCGCAATAGCGGTTGTGAAGGCTGCATCAATAGCGTTGTGGATATTAACGACCTGAGCTTGAAGGTCGGCCTGTAAACTGGATCAGAGGGGCGTTGAACTTATCCGCTCAAATTACACACTGGCTCGGTGGTAGTCAATGCAGACAAGAACGCATCAGCGCTCTTCTGGAGGTTTTGCAGGTCTTGAAGAATGAGAGTGGGGACCCTGCCAACTTCTGTGATAGCTTTGAAGGCCGCGCTTTCGTTACCGAGTTCGAACAAGGCAAACTGGATCCTGGGTTGGAACATCAGGAGAGTCGCAAGGATTACTTGACCATCGAATTCGGCGATAGGGAGTGATGTTCCCTTGTAATTCATTAAATCAAAATAATGAAGCGAAAAATATTGTTTATAGTAACCTTAACATCATTGGTACTGGAGTCAATGGCAGATCCCAGGTTGACTATATCGGCATGGATCGTCTATAATTACACGCTGCTGAGCATATGCTTTTCCCACAGGGATAGGGCATATTACCAGTACTTCAACGAGGGACCCAGAAAATTCGGAGGTGGTTGTGGACAAGGCTTCCGCTTGATCTGTAATTGTTGTAAGGTCCATCTCTATTTGTGCAACCGTACGCTTGGCATTTGGGGCAGCAAAGCCTGCGAGGGTGAGTGAGGCGAAGACGAAGATGATAGAAAACCGCATGTTGTACATTTCCGTTTTGTAGTTGTGGGGGGGCTAGTGCTTTTATACCTCTAATGTGACCTCACCCCATCGGCTGCAATCTAATTTTTGAATAGCGTTCCGTAAAGATCGCTCGCGCTGTCTGGGGATAGAATCTTATTCAGAGGGTGGAAGGCATAAAAATACAAAACAAAGAAGATGATGATTAAGATAAAGGCACAGAAAACCGGTTATTGGTCGCGCTGCGACTTTAATACGGTCCCAGTAAATGTCGCAGATGTCCGGTCAGCGGAGACATCAAAGTTAGGGCCAGGTCCAAACAAATAGTCAGAAGATAGTTCGTAGATCATTGCTGGAGAGCTCGCAGTTGGACCTGGCATGGGTTATAGTATTAGGCGGCCACTCCCAATGCAAGAGTGGCGGGAAAGATATTTCTTCAAATCCAGAAAGCTGAACGATGGACGTGGGGTGTTACTTGGTCTTTCCAACATTGAAACATTGATTTCTCGGTGTGAATAGTAGGCCAAACGATTCGCACAGTTATGGCAAGACGTGAGAGTCGTTCTTTGTTTGGGGGTCACAAATTCCGTCTCGTATATGATGAGTCAGCGGAATTCTGCTCGTTGCTCGCGTCGACGTCGGCCATCTTTGGACTAGGAACCACCTTGCATCCAGCCAAGAATTGCACGCCCAGGCCTCGGGAGCGCTTGCCTCAGGCTTTGCCCCATGCATGTCGCAGGACGGATGGCAACCTGGTGGACTGTTGATTTTTTCGTGTATCACGTTAACCCACCATTATGGAGATTCCGTTGAGCTTTTTGAACGCTATGGCCAACATAGTGTTCAAAAAGCTCAACGGAATCTCCATAATGGTGGGAAGACAGGGAACTCTCAATCGCGTATAGATTTATCAGGAGCTTGGAGTCGTTGCCATTGGGGGAACCCCCGCCCCTCCGCCATTTCCTGCCACTGGTGTACCAAACACGAAGTTATATGTAGTGCCTTGAGCCTTTTTACACGCACACGTTACTCAGCTGGCCTTGATCGCGGCATTCTGCAGGCAGCTATCAGCGCCATGGGATGAATCCATCCATTAATGCAAACGCCGAGCACCACCGCACGATTGTCGGCAACCCTTCGTTGCGGTTATGGCTCGTTTACTCGCTCCATTAATATTGCTGCTTATACATCACAAAGCGTGGGTGTGCGGATGAGAGCGTGTGTGGAAACCAAACTCGTCGATAAAATCAGACGCAATCCTTTGCGAAAAGAAAGGTTCGAATTCGCATTGAGATTTAAAACGAGGAAGTAAATACTGCTGCAATCCTTAAATGTGTATACGTGGTAGTTATACGAAGTGTTCAATGACGATTGAGAATACCGTATCAGTAATCATCTGAATATTGGTGACCTGACTTTGAAGGTCAGCCTGTGGATTCGATCAGAGGGGTGTGTAACATGCTATCTAAACCTAGTAAATTATTACGCACCGGCTCAATGTTAGTCAACGCAAGCATGAGCGAATCAGTACTCGTCTGGAGGTTTTTTATATCTTGAAGAAGAAGAGTGATGATTGCGTCGATCGGCGTGGTAGCGACAGCTTGGAAGGCTGCTTTTTTGTTAACAAGTCCGCCCACGGCTTCCTGGATCGCGGATCCGAGGCCCTGGAGATTCCTGATGATCGTTTGGCCGTCGGATTCGGAAACAGGAGCTGGAGTCCCCTTGTAATTCATTAGATCAAGGTGGCGGAGCAAAAAATATCATTTATGGTAACCTCGACATCATTGGTGCCACTGTCGATGATGGATCCCAGGCTGACTGCATCATTATGGATGCTCTGGAAATTCACGATGTTGAGTGTATATTTTTCCTACAGGGATAGGGTGTACCATTGCTTGAGCGATGGATCCACCAGTGTCGGGGAATACAGAAGCGGCTCTGGCTATGGTGAATGCTTGTTCTGCCATTGCTGAAAGATCCAAATCTATTTGTGCAACTGTGCGTTTAACATTCGGAGCGGCGAAAGTTGTGAGGGTAAGCGAGGCAAAAACGAGGATAATAGTAGAGAACTGCATGTTGTCTGTTTCCGTGCTGGGGTTGTAAGTGGGCTGGTGCTTTTATACCCCTGTTATGGCCCCGTTTCATTCTAAGTTAGTAGGAGGTTTAAAAATATGAGAACGACGAGATAAAGGCACAGAAACACGGCTATTGGTCGCGCTGCCAGTGACTTTAACGCGGTGGTCGTAGTAAATATCGCAGATGGACAATCAGCGGAGAATCATCATCGAGCCCCCGGCCATCCGTGGGTGGACAATAACGATTATAGCTAGAGAATCTGCGGGGTTGTAGTGCCAGGGCGCCACCGCCCAATGTAAGAGCGGTGGACAAAATATTCCTTCAGATCCAAAGGCCTAAACAAGGCGGTCCCCGTACATTGGTTTGATACCTACAGGTTCCGATGGACTCGGAGTATCATTTGGTCTTTCCAATGTTGAAACATTGATTTCTCGGTATGAATACAGCCAAGTAGTTCACATGCTTCAAGCTAGACGTGAGCAAGTACATTCCTAAACGGTGCATGATGTGATGACTAAGTGAAGAGGGAGTCTTGCTCCGCATTGGCAGGCATTGGCCTCCAAAGCCTCAGCCGTCGTTGGACCCCTTCGCACTCTCAGACTAATGGCCCTCCTATTCCTTCATGCGGCGCCTATCTCTCCCTTATCTCCAGCCAAGAATCGCACACTCAAGATTTTCCCGCCTCAATCCTGGAGGCTGGAACTTTCCCCCTTGACTAAAACTTATACGTATATACCCTCCCCAGGAATCGGACCGTTTTTTAGACCATGGAACCCTGTGAGGGCTTCCCTCCAAGCCTGCGTCCGTCGCACACATTTGAGGCTCAGGGTATTGATTCTAATATAAATCCTTTGGACGCTCAAACCCTGGCAATGCGCGCACTGGCAGCTCCTCTTCTGCTTCGTATACCCGCACCCCCACGCGCGACTCCGAGACTTAGGCTGATAGCTGACGGCGGAAACGAGCTCCCCAGTCCCCCTCGCGATGCCGTTACTCGTGGAGGCCCTCAATTCGTCGGAGGATGAGTAAAAATCCACCAGGAGTACGCATGTCGCGCACCAGGAGCTCGCAGCTATCGGGGGTATCTGCGATGCTCGAAATGTGGGAATCTATTATCTTTATCCCATGTATATCCATCTATTCATCCCACAATGCATTGCGCCACCAGCTATAATACTTTTCCCAACATCACTGCCGAGCGACGTGCACCTGAGCTGCGTTTGTCGTTGAATAAGTGAATTTTTTTCAAAGAAAACCCCCAGGTGCGTAGACTGAAATTTTGCTCAAAATTATTCATTGGCAAATAAACGAGATTCGTTCACCAACTGCTGTGTGCTTGATGTGACAGCATAGTCCGTATCTCATTATATGCTGGGATTTACATCGAGGAAACACTAAAATCTGCCGCGATCCTTAGATGTATACATGATGATCACTGTGCTTGTACGTAGACCCCAATGGCGGTCGTGAAGGCCGCATCGAGATTGTTCTGAATAGCAATGACCTGCGTTTCGAGGTCGGCCTGTAAACTCGATCAGAGAGGCGTTTAACGTATCCACCCAAATTATCACACACCGGCTCGGCGACAGTCGATATACGCAGGAACGAATCAATACTCTTCTGGAGATTTTCCAGATCTTGAAGAACGAGAGCAGTGACTCTGCCAGCTATCGTTCCGCCAACTATCGTGATAGTTTCGAAGGGGGCTACTTTG
Source organism: Infundibulicybe gibba (assembly GCA_015501065.1). NCBI lineage: Eukaryota > Fungi > Basidiomycota > Agaricomycetes > Agaricales > Omphalinaceae > Infundibulicybe > Infundibulicybe gibba. The sequence goes on from JADNYI010000001.1 coordinate 2,611,435, forward strand.
TCGACGAATTGAACCAGGACATTCAGGATCTTGGATTGGAGAGCCTGGAGAGCCGCGAGGATTGTTTGGCCGTCGGATTCTGCGACGGGAAGTGCAGTCGTCTTGCAATCCATTAAATCAGAATAATGAAGCAAAAATATCATTTGTACTAACCTCAACAACATTAGTACCGGCATTGATCGCGGATACCAGGCTGACTGCATCGTTATGGATAGCCTACGATTTCATGCCGTTGAGCAGATGTTTTTCTTGCAGGGACGGGGCGTACCACTACTGCGCTGAGGGGTCCGCCAGTGCTAGGGAATGCAGCAGTGGCTGAGCTCAAGGCGTCTGCTTGCGCTGAGATTGCTGCAATACCCGCCTCTATTTGTGCGGCTGTACGTTTGGCATTTGGGGCAGCACAACCTGTGAGGGCAAGCGAGGCAAAGATGAGGATGATAGAGAACTGCATATTGTCCGTTTCCGTTCTGTAGTTGTGAGAAGGTTGGTGCTTTTATACCTCTGCAGCAATCTCACTACCTCATTTGCAATCCAATTTTTAAACAACCCCGTAAAGATCGTTCGAGCAGAGTGCCTAAAAATACGATTGCACAGAAAATCTGCTATTGGTCGCTGCGACTTTAACACGGGGTCACAGTAAGTGTCGCAGATGGGCGATCAGCGGAGAATCATCCAACCTCTAGATCACGAACGATTGTAAAAGGTTATTGGTTCAACACCCACGTAATCGCTTGGGTCACTTGGTCTTTCCAACATACTGATCTCTCGATGCGAATATGGCCAAATGGTTCACATGCTCGACATTAAACAGGGGCCAGGAGTGTGATATTCAAAGCTTCCCGTCCGTCGGGTCTTCTCGAATGAATGCGACCCCGTGGGGTAGCTTCAGCAGAAAATCCCCAAACTTCTGGGACATCTGTTATGGGGAATAGTGCGTAGATCACCGCTGGAGAGCCCGCAACCACAGGTTATAGTACTAAAGCGCCATTGTTCAGTGTAAGAAACGTAGCGACCCCCGTGTATGGTTCGATACCCAGACGATCTGAGCAACTCGGGGTGTCACCTGGTCTTCCAACATTGAAACGTTGATTTCTCGGTGTGAATACGACCAAACTTCACATGCTTAAAATTAGATATGAGCCTGTAGTTCTTTGTAATTAAGGAGAGATCGAGGTACAAGAATGCGATCTGTGGGACATGACAGACTAGTCAGCACTTGGATCCGCGCGGTCATCGGAATATACGAACATGATTTTGCATCCTCCACGTACCTGTGATATGTCGCGAGAGCATAGATCAATCGGACTTTCAATCAGTCCCATGTGACCCCTGCCCATCTACCCATTGGCCCTTCAGAAAATCATCCTACCATCTAGCACGAAGATCCCCGCAGTACTAAAGTAGTACCCCACCACCCGCAGATCTGGGTCGAGGAACCTGTGCCTAAAATCTTACTCAGTTTTGCGACCAATAATGAAAATATGCGTGCCGGAACCATAATGATCATTTGCAACCACGAAACTCGTCCAATTGGGTCGATTTGCTCCAGGTAGTGCTGATGGATTCGGTTGAGGTGTGGGGTGGGTTCCACTATGTGAGCATTTTCTTTAGTAGGGTAAGAGCATAAAACGAATCACATTCTTTAAACTTTTCGATAGGGCCATACGGGGGTCTCATTAATTGTCTACTCGAGGGTCCGTCATACACCCGCATTTCGCACCACGTCTAGGGAGCCTGGAACATACTGAATATTAGCATGAAACCAGATACTAGTTCCACTCCACCGTTCATACCCTGCCCGCGGTCGTGCCAGTGTCCAGCATTCATGCGTTTCAATCAAGAGAAGGCCTACACACATCCTAGAGCCTGGTAGTGCTGCAGTGATTAGAGATGACGGCGATGGCGTTTTCCTGTGGATGGATCATGACAGTGTCCAGTCTTGGGGCCCTTGGAGGAACCAGGCTGAGGAGGTGGCTTCGAGCCGAATTCCAACCTGTGGTCATGTGATCAATGATCCTGGGTTGCTTCGGAGTCGGACCGCACAATTGCTCGGCGGTGCCGCAACCTTGGCTTTTACGTTCATCCACGACTGTCCATCCTGTTGAATATTATTCCTTTGGCACATCCTGCATGCATATGCGTCCACGCACCTATGGTTTATCCATCTCGAAATCTTGGTTGGCCCGGCCTAGCGGAATAGCCCAGGTATCAGAATCCATCACCATTGGCCCTTGGCCCGGGGGAAACAAATCGCGGCTAGCTGATATTGAGCGGCTGAAAGTGTCCGTCCATATGTCTCTGTGGGCCCATAAATTCTTCTTTACTTCAAAGGCTATTATTCTTGAAGCGTTGAGCCTGACTGTGCCATTGTTCTGCTCATTCGTCTTTATGATGCATCCTCATGAATATCATCTCTTCTATCAGGTGTGTGCGCCCACAAATCCATGAGTCGGAAGCCTAGCGCAGTAACCCAGAGTATCTTGGCCTTTTGGGAGAACAATTGCAGCGACGTATATTGAACGCTCGGTACGGGTGTGCATACGCCCCCATGGACCCACAAACGCTTCTATACTCCAGTATTCCTCTTCAAAAATCGGAGTGTTGTTAGCTCGGTAAGCCGCTAACGGTAAACACATGATGCTGTATTCCAAATTGTCTGGTTCCGTCCCACTTACTCGCCATGCGTCACGTGGAATCCTGGACCCGCAACGAGAACAAAAAGACATTCCATAAATAGCAGTTGGTTACGCGCGACATTTTGACATTTCGATCCCAGCGATGCTTTCCTAAACGTCCAAAATACAAAGAAAGGGTGTCTGATTTATCGGGTTGGTGTGCCTCATTTCCTTCCACCGTTCATCGGCCCCCTATTTAGCGGCCCTCGTGGTCGAGGCTCTCCACCGATCCATCGGATGATTCGCGGTGTCCGAAAGTAAAAACAAGAGAGGATGTCAGGTCCATATGACGTTAGGCCTGTAACAGCTTGTAACCCGCGGACAGGACAATAATAACATGCAGGCGCGCCCTTTTTGTGTCGGTAACGTGGCTGGCTTGCTTCGTCCTGTGGGTCCAGCATCAGATGCCATATAATCAAAGCACAAGTGCTAGCATTCCAGCATCTCTCCCCCTTTCGCTTCCTTTAAAGCACGCAGCGCGTGCGATCACCAATCAGGACTGGTACCTGCACCCACACACGTTTGCTGATCGTCCCGCCTTTGTCACCCCTTCCTTTGTCCTGTAGTCCATTATTAGCTCGCATTCCCCTCCCCTCATCTCCCATTCACCCACATATCACACGTAGAACCAATACGATCATGACCGCCCAGCAGCCCCAGCACGACGATGCCTCCGTGCTCAAGCCGCACCACATCCGCAACCTCATCCTCATCTTGCGCCAGGCGAATGCGCACTATAGCCGCGTTGCCGCAAGCGTGCGCCGCTCCCTCCGGCCCACACACCACGCCAAAATGCGCGCACAGCGCCTCGGGCTCGGGGTTAACACAGAAAAGGCCGTTGCCCTCGCTCACAAGCACGTCTCTGTCATCCCGCTCCCCATCCTCGATATCCCCACCCCCGCTCCGGACCCCGTCTTCCGCGCCCCGCCTGCACGCCCGCAACATCGGCCGATGTGGGGAATCATTCCCCTCCCAGACGTCGAGGCCGCCCTCGATGTCCCCGCCGACGAGGGAGACGCAACAGAGGCCTGGGATATGGAGATCATCCGCACAGGCGAGATCTCACCGCTTCGCATCGCAGACATCACGACCCCTCTGCCCGACGCGCCGGGCTCGGGCATGTCCATCTCTTCGGACTCGGATGTTTCCAACTCGAGTGGGCTCCCGACACCCGTAAGTCCCCTCTGATTTAGTGATTTCAGAAAGACGCTGATGATGATGGATGCAGGCCGATGCCCCGATTATGATCCGCATTAAACGCAAATCGGCGGAACTCGCTATGGAGCCCGTCGAGAGCGTTGAGAAACGCCCCAGGGTATGCACCTCCCGCATGTCTAGGCTTTATGAGGCTGATCATGGTTGTTTTAGTTCCTCAGAAAGAGCTTTGCGCAGCCTTTGACACAACAGCGCATCGCGCTGCGTTGCCGCCCCCCGGTCTGCTCCCCCTTTTAAGCTGCGTTTGTGGTTGAATTCTATGCACGTTTACATGACATCTATGACACTCGTTACTTCCGGACACTGTCCCTGTACCACCCGAACGCTGCCCTCGTTTTGCCTCCACCCTTTCCTAATTGTAATGGCGCCGCACGCCTGGTCTATTTCTCTGTGTCGGCGCGATGCTTTATTTTGTGGTTTAGTGCTTTTGGTATTCGTGGTCACCTGTATCTATTTCAAAAACATATGTAGCATGGTTTCAGATTCAATGGAGATGATTGCCTGGTTATATACAAAATGTTCCAGAACTCCCTCCTATTAGAAAGCTGGTTGACGATCCGTGCCCGCAAGTTGATCCCCACCCAACACCAAAATCGATCGGACGCAGATCCCGAGGCTATATAATACAACAATTGCAGAGCTAAACAGATATCAGGGTATCCCCAAACCAAAAAAGTAACTAAGCATCGGCGGCGGCGACCTCCGTTCTGAACTCGTCGAAACGGCGACCCTCGCCCTCGGCACGTTCGACGGCCTTCTGCAGGACCTCCTCGCGTGTCTGTAGGCGCTGCTCCATACCTAGCACGAGCATTCGCACCTGCTCGATGTGCGCGAGGGTCGCTTGCTGCTGCTCCGTGGGCGAGAGTGCTGTGGCCTCGGAGGCGGAAGCGGAGGCAGGGATTGGAAGGGAGGTGATGGGGGATGAGGATGTGGTGAGGGTATTGGAGCGTTGGTGGATGCGGCTGGTTATGGTGGACGCTGGGGCGATGTCGAGTGACGACTGCGGGGGTCAGGATAGGCCTTGGAGGAGCTCGATGGAACACACCTGCCAGTTGTCCCCTGCAAGCTTTGCCAGCTCGCGTTCGAGCATCTTTTCGCGCGTCTTGGCGCTGTAAATTGGGTCAGGAGTGTGTGGAAGCACATAGTCGAAACGCACCGATCGAGCTCAGACATGCATCGCTCGTTCTCCCGCTGTGTGCCCTGCAGGAGCAGCTCGAGGTTCTTGTACTCCTTCTCGAGCTGCTGGATCGTCTCTAGCGGCGGCCGTTGTGCCAGCTGGGCCTGGAGACCCTGGATCTGTGTTTGTAGCTGTCATATGGGTTAGAGTGTAGTCTTGGGCGCAGATCACAGGCATACCCTGTCGTTCTCGCGGTCCTTTTCCAGGAGCTGACGACGGAGGACGTCTTCGTTGGATTCTTCTGCCTCCCTCAGGATCCCGAGATCGTCGACCCCAAGGGCGAGGGAGGGCCGTGCATAATGGCGGACACTCTGGGCACGGCGCATCGTGAATGGTTGGTGGCAACCTCCACACGCGTCGCGTGGATATGAAATTAAACGTATTTGAAATGAATGCCGCAGGCAAGCAGGACCAAATAGGCCCTGGAAGAATTTGAAATGTTTTGAGTGGTCGATGGATCTGTGCAGCCAAACAAACGGTCAACACTTTATACCCCACACCACCACCATCTCCCCCCGCTGCTCTCCGCAGAGAACCCACACCATGACCGACGTACCGGAAGCCTTCCCGCCCTCGAAACTTGGAGAATACAATGTCACCCAGGACATCGCGGAAGGAACCTTTGGAAAAGTCAAAAGTTGGCCATCATTCCCTCGCTTTTTATCATCTTTTTCTCACAGGATTCAATTGCTTTTTCAGTGGCCACACACACCATCACCGGCCACAAAGTCGCCATGAAGTACATATCAAAGGCTGTTATCCATCGGGAAAAGACAAAAACCCGTGTGCGGCGTGAGTTTGAATACATGCGCACGCTTCGCCATCCCCACATAATCAAACTGTGCGGCTCTATCCATTGCCTCGGACCTTGACTGATCTCCCCATCCGCAGCTACGAAGTCATCTCAACACCCACAGATATCATCTTCGTGCTCGAATATGCCGGCGGCGAGCTCTTCAACTACATCGTCGCAAACGGCCGCATGCCGGAACCGCGTGCCCGTCGCTTCTTCCAACAAATCATCTCCGGTATCGAATACTCTCACCGCCTCAAAATCGTCCATCGCGATCTCAAGCCTGAGAACGTTCTCCTTGACGACGACCTCAATGTCAAAATCGCCGACTTTGGCCTCTCCAACGAAATCAGCGACGGCGACTTCCTCACCACCAGCTGCGGGAGCCCCAACTACGCTGCCCCCGAAGTCATCCGCGGGGGCGTCTACGCCGGGCCAGAGATCGACGTATGGAGTTCCGGCGTTATCCTCTACGTGATGCTGTGTGGCAGACTCCCATTCGAGGACGACGACGTCCAAGTGCTGTTCACGAAAATCAGCCGTGAGTAGTCGTCTATTTCGCTGCTATTCCCGCTCTCATCTTCCGCCTGCTGAAGAGGGAAGTTATCACATGCCGTCATACATCTCACACGAGGCCCGAACGCTCATAAACGCTATGCTCGCGGTCGACCCTATCAAGCGTATTACGGTCCCTGAGATTATCCAACACCCCTTCTTCACCAACGATCTGCCACGCTACCTCACACCCCTCCCTCCGCCCCCGGGGCCCGTGCTCGGGATGCTCAGCTCCCTGGTCACGCCTCCCAAGGTTCCGCTCGATTTCGAGATCATTGAGGGCCTCGGACGCATTGAGGACGGCGTCGTCGACGAGCTTTCAGCCCGCATGATTGGCGTGGAGAAGGACGACATCCTCGAGTGTCTAAGGAGAGATGACGGTGTGCAGGGCAATGCGGTCAAGGTCGCTTATATGTTGCTCAGGGATAAACGTAGGCTTGGAAAAGACCGTGAGGCTGCATATCTAATTTTTTTGCGTGGACTGATGCTAGTTTTCAGTAGCGGAATTCGCAGAACAGGAGCGCGATGCACACCTTGCTGCCATGGATGTAGGGTTCATCACCCCTCTATCGAATATTTTTCTTATACATCTGCTGCAGCCTCGTAATGCGCTTTCGCCAACAGCCCTTTCTCCTGGTGGCGGTGACCTGGAAGGGAACCCCTTCGAAGCCGAGTTCAATGCAGAATACGATGAAGGCGAAGACGAGGTCGACGACGACGATGGCCTCGACTTCATCTCCTCTCCACCAACGGAAAACCCCGAAATTAACAACTTTGCCGTGCTCAACTCCTCCCTCCCCGAGCAGCTCCCGGAGCAACACCACCTCACCTCGTACATGTCTGCCAAGCGTTCCGGGGCGGGCGGCCGGGAGAAGAAGCAGCACAAGACCAAGTGGCACTTTGGCATCCGGAGCCGAAGCCCCCCGATGGAGGTGATGCTCGAGATCTACAGGACGCTCAAGACGCTTGGGATGGAGTGGAAGGAGAAACGCAATTTGGGCGGGTTGGGTGGCTTGAGAACCACTCGTCGGACGGGCTCGAGCGGGGGAGGTATTATTGAGCGTGCGAAGGATCTAGATGGGAGTGGGGGTGTTGATCTGAAAGCCGCGGCAGGTATTTATTTTGTAGAAACACGAGCTCGGGTCCAAGATGTTGTGGTAAGTCGCGTAGCCCATCCATACTACATCTAACCCAATGCTATACAGGTGCTGATGAACCTCCAACTCTACATGGTGGACTCGATCAACTACCTCGTCGACTTCCACCACAAAAAGTCGTACAAGGCGTCCACAGAGCCCGGGGCGGGCAAGTTTGAGATGGCCGTGTTCGACCCTGTGTTCTCGGAGACGAGCAGCGACTCGAGCCGCTCACTCAAGGACAAGGACGGGGTGGGGTTCAAGGAAGACGAGGTCGTGTCGCCGTTCGTGTTCATGGACGTCGCATGCCGGCTCATCCTCGAGCTCGCTGGCGGGGGCGGGGAGTGATGCAGATACACGATGCTTATGGATGGAATGAATTTATGTCCTAGTTCTGATTTACACTGCTATTTTTTAGTGTCATTGTAGTAACTTACCCTAGTGTTGTACCCATATTGCTTTTTAGACCGACTCATTTACACCTATTTAGCCAATACACCAGTATAGACCGCAACCTGAGTTTGAAAGTACTCGGATCATACACAATCAGCTGCTCCATGGTTCGAGCTCCATGCAATGATGGCTTGAACCTTGATGGAGGTCTATTAGGGTTTCTTGGACCTGGAGACATCTCTATTTGCTTCCCTGGAGTACGCCTTTCGCTGGGCTCCACTCGGCAGGGATCGCTGGTGGAGGTTTTTTGGCTTACAAGGCATCCGATCCTATCCGGCCCCGCTCCGGGCCGCTGCATGCATCTCAATTGATGCCATACACTCATCCAGGCACATGCCAATTTCTATCAGTATCACTGTTTTTGCGCGATGGGGTATTCTGGTTCTTTGTCATGCTCGGTAAGACCATTCCACACGCTTCTACGCTTCCACGACACTGACAGTCTGAACCGTTAAAGTCGCAATTCTGATAACCTTCCTGAATATGGAAGAGGACCGGTGTTATGAATTCCAAGTCGTCAGTAAATGTTTGGTCGATCACAAAGTTCACCTACGTATACCCCAGGCTATTCAAATCCACCAATCATCAAACCATCATGCACCCACGTTGACGTGCCTCCTTGTAGGTTATGTTTTCCATCAAGACAAGTCCTTATACAGTCAGCGCCAGTCACCGATGCCGGAACATTAACAAGCATAGGGCGTTAAACCGCGGGCAAGCGCAGACTTCGCGTATGCGGTAGTAGGAACCGGGGCTCGTTACATCAACGCGGCCCCCTAATATGGTGCACCACGTTTCTTTTCATCTTAGACATGTCGTGATCCCACCCTCAGAGAGGACGCGAAGGAGTTTCCACAACCCCGCCGAGGTGTTGTACATCACCTCACCACTTCCGAGTCAGTGTTCATGTTGATAGGAAGTAGCAGATAACACAATCATGACGGGATTACTTATGTATAGCTCGGGGATGAACGGGGGCAGAGAATTGGGATGTAATTTTGAGCACAGTGGGCAGCTTGAATAGCGGACCGTTGGCGTCAGCTGTTTGTGTGTTTCGAATCTATTTTTGTCACTGCAGAACGAATAACTGACAGATATTTTCCGTACAGTAGCAGGCGGTGCTTAGGCCGATGACTGTCCCCTCTAAGAGATACGCTCGGGACGGACAAAGATTGCACGTTTATGCACATCCGTGGGATCGTAGAATCGTTTGGAGGGATTATCGTGAGCCTATGTGGCACTGTTATCCACCACCAAGACGCTGACCGGCAACTATCATCAAAGCCTTATTATTCGCCGAGGGTTAGAAATAGTCCACGGTTACGATATAAGCTCTACCATTGAACGCATGACCAGTCTATGTCCGCGATTCCAGGTGAGGCGGTGCTGCTATGAGAACATGTGGTACCATGCTAAATAAGCTTGTTGATCCTTCATAATCCGATTGGCTATTAGAGCGGTAACGGTCAAGGCCAATGCATCCCCACGGACTACCATATATCTTAGGCCGAGATTTCTTGAATTCCGCCGATTGGAATCCCTGTTTTAGGCTAGAACTGGACCACCTGAATCCTATAAAAGAGGATCCGGCAGGATTTATTCTACTACCTTGGCCCAATGTCAGAGATACCGGCTTCAGATAACCTCAGCCAGATTGTTGCTGACGGAAGGGTAGCTAACTATGTTGCAGGTAAGTTCTACATTGCACTTCGCGCGTCCATGAATTCATTTCCACCCGAGTGGCCTCCCTAACTCTCCTTTCGTGAGCGCATGACATTCTGTACAACGTGTGAGTACTGAATATGAACCTCGACTCCTCAGATTCGACCATATCCTAACGCTTGGCGAAGAGGTGCATCCTGCGTGTCATACATCCCAGATTCCCAGTTCCTAACACGCTCGCTTTCTGGCAGGTCAAGCTAATATGGAAGAGTAGATGGAATCTTTTCAAAGTAGTATATGTAAGCCCGGGCATTTCTTGCATCGTATTTGGTTGACATACTGAATTAGCTTTGGGTATCTAACTCCTCCTATGGGGGTAGCTCGTACTTACAAATGGATAGCAGCGATATTTTGCGTTGATATCGCTCAGGTAGCACTTCTATTGGTTCATCTTCAAATAGGCATTGATTGAGCATATTAGTGGCTTAACTGCTGGTGAATTACTCGACAGAATACAGGCGTTAGACGTATATTGACAAAATCCCTGCCCTATTCCAGCTAGACTGCGTGGAAGCTGTGGGGCATTTTATCATGTAGGTCCAAACCAACGCCTAATCAACGGAGGGACTCTACTAAATGTAACACAGGTGGAAGGCATCATCATTACTATCATTATTGGTATTGTAGATTTTGTGCTTGTCGTGAGGTACATGAAGTTCAAAACCTTGCGCCGCGAAACTCGCTGAACTTAGATTCGTTAGAGTTTGGACGTTATATGCTCGCAGTCGGCGCGTGCTAGTGTTCCTGGTAACTTTAACCATTCGTGAGTATACCGAAAATATTCGGAAACAAATACTAATGCAACGTCCAGTCGAATTTGTTGCAATGTTGGTCTAATGGAATTGTAGTGGTACTCACTTATCAAGTGATTCCCTAGGATGGTTGTGGATGGAATCGCTATTACAATTGGCACGAGAGGTAATATCTTACATGTCGGCAAGTGTGTGGTGCTCATCGCGAACTGCAATATAGGCTTTCGCACACTTGATGTGTATGTTATCTCGGAATCTTACTACACGTCACCGAGTTGATGACCCACTGGGGTAGCTCAACGACTCCGCTCTGTGATACACCCAGTACGTAGTGCCAGCCCTATATTATTTCGCTTGAAGTACCAAATAATTTTGGGTAGACGTCGCACTCCATTTTATCATGTTTTACCCTGTTTCCCCATTGATTGTGGTGAGAATCCCATATCATTATGCATCGGTGATGGTATGAACTCTAATAAACGACAGACATCAATCATGTTCGCCATGACTCTATGGAAATGTGCATCGACTCTCTATGAACACCGGAGTAACCGTATGCCAATACTATCGCTATTTTTGCGTGATGGAATATTCTGGTTCTTTGCAGTGTTCGGTAAGATTATTCCAGTCTGACATTTCCACAGCGCTGAACTGTTAAAGTCGCAACTCTGGTGGCCTTCCTGAATTGGCGATATGGAAGAGCATCTGCGAGCAACGTTATGAATTCGTAAGCAAATACTCGATTGATCTCAAAGTTCATCTACCCACCCAAACTATTCCCATCAAGGCCGATGGTTGTGTACGTCTAGCGGTTTTTTTTGGGTGTGCGGTTTGGTTATATGCTACTTTGTCACCAGAATCTACACATTGGTTTCCTCTCGGACCCTGCTGAATCTCAGAGGGATAGTGGCAACCTCAGGTCCGCGCAGCCAGCCTAGCCAGATGGAGCTAGAATCTAGGGTGATACTCGCAGCACTGTGACCCCCACTCTTCTACGGCTCGCATCATAGGCATTAATGAAAGTAAAATTTACAGCCACATACGGTATTTACCCATTCTTGCAGGTGATGTTCTTGTTAAGGACGCAGGAAACGCCACGAATGCGCGACCGCCGGTAGGCTCACTCCGCCATGAGTTCAGTTCTATCTATAACTGGGGGTGGTAGTGTTGGTCGCGCTTAAGAAACGACGCTCTACTTGCTAACTGGGCTAACTGGCTGGATTAAGGCGTAGCAAGGCGCAACCAGAGGTATTTGAACACTACATTACACTCTGAATCGCCCGCTTCCTCACATTCGGTAATCCCCCCATCATGATCGCATCCCGTTAGCGCGACACCCACTCTCCGTGCAGGCGCGTGATCATGTTCAAAGTACGCACGCGTAGGCGTGCGTTGATATATAAACATGGATGCACCATCGTGCGATGCCACTACGGAAATCCTAGGTGTGGAGCACTCGATAAACGGGCACACCGTGATCGAGAGCTCTCCTTCTTCTCCTTAGCGATCTCCGTCTGCCTCACTCAGCTGAGGGGCTTGGCATATCATGGGGCAGGAGCTCCACGTTCCTATCAAAGTTCGTGTCTGATTCAGTGGTTCATTTTGCGACATCACAATGACACGCAACTTCAAAGTAAAACAACACCCATATGTTCGCATCATTCGAAGGGGTCCAACAGTGGCTGGAGCCTAAGGGGTCGATACGATAATTTTCGTTGCTTCGCCCGGATTCATCACACTTTAGGAATGCGTATGGCATGTGAGTCATCTGGCTATACTCGCACCGAGAAATCAATATTTCAACGCTGAAAAGACCGCTCCGAATCCATCGGATCGTGTGGGCATCAAAGTTGATTTAAGCTGCTGGGTTTGAGGGAATATCTTGTCCGCCATGCTTACATTGGACAATGGTGCCCTAGCACTATGTCAGTGTATATCCGATGGTTGCTAGTTCTCGAGCTGCTAGCGGTCCATGCGCTATTCTCTGATTATAGATAGCCCAGAAGATTCTCCGCTGACCGCACATCTACGACGTTTTCGGGAATCGCCGTATTAAAGTTGCAGTTGGTGCCCTCATCTCGATTATCACCTTCCTTCTCGTATTTTTAGGCCTTCTACAAGTTTCCTTTGGACCTGAAGATTTTGTTCTCAGATGGTGCGAGCGATTCGACTCGGAGTTATCCATCGGCACCACCTGGAGCAAATTGACCCGGAAATTAAGGATTAGATGAATTTCGTGACTGCAAACGATCACTAACTACATTAGCCAGGTGATGGTGAGTATATTTTCACCATTCATCACAAACTGAGAGGTACGAGTTACTTGACGGGCGACAAGGTACCTTGATGCTGATCGAGGTTCTCATGTTAGATGGTGGGATGGTTTTCTGGGGGATGAATGAACAAAAGTGGTAAATTGAGGTCACATGGGAATTTGTTCTATTGCGATATCACAATCAAGGTTTCAAATTTCAAAGCTTCAGGTACGACTCGGAGTAGAGGATGCAAACCAAATCTATGTTCGCACTGTTCCGATGACCGCGGGGATCCACTGGCAAACGTTGACTAGGTTTTCACATCCCATAGCGTCGCGTCCTCGCCTTTAGGAAGGTAGGGTTCGGGGAGGACGGCAATATCCCACTACAGAGAGGCCCAAACGCTCAAGCGCTTGGCACATCTAACTTCAATCAATTGCGGGGGAAAGGCACTTCGAACCAATGTGAACCAACTGGATATTTTGTCCCCGGTTCTTACTATAGTAGCCCGTGGACCGCAGATTCTCCAGCTACGATCCGAGCACTATTCTCCAACTATAGATTCTCAGGAGTTCGAAATCGTCACGGCCCATCCCACGCTGGCTGCCCATCTGTCATCGCGTTAAAGTCGCGGCGCAGCCGACAACTGGTGTGCTCCCAATCTCGTATTTTTAGGCCTTCTACTCCCTTGGGCAAGATTTGACCATAGATGGCGGGAGTGATCTCCACGCAATTGCTATTAAAAAATCAAAATCGCAGCTGACGAAATGAGAGCACAACAGGGGCATAAAAGCACCAACAGGCTTCTCATGACTACGGAACGGGAACAGACAGCATGCAGTTTTCCATCATCCTTGTCTTCGCCTCGCTTGTCCTCACAAGCTTTGCCGCCCCAGTCAAGCGCACAACGGTCGCGCAAATAGAGGCGGATATTATAGCCATTTCAGCACAAGCAGAAGCCATAGCTACAACCATTTCAGAATTCCCCAGCAGTAACGCGTCCCTCGACGACGTCGCGGTGCGCCCTATCCTTGTAGAAAAACTTACACTCAATGACGTGAGCTCATAGACTATCCACGACGATGTAGTCAATCTGGAATCCGCCTTCAACGACGGTACTAATGATCTCCTCGAGGTTACCATCAACGATATTTTTTGCTTCATTGTTTTAATATAATGAATCATAAGGAGACCCCGATTCCCGTTTCAGAATCCGACGGCCAAATGCTCCTTTCGCTCTCTCTCGACGACCTTACGACCGATGTCATAGATGTCTTGGCTGGATTGATCGAAAGCAAAGTAGTCTTTGACGACACACCAGTTGACGGGGTCACCACCCTTCTTCTTCAAGATATAAAAAACCTCCAGACGAGCACTGATGCATGGGTGGTTGCATTGAATAGCACCTTGCCGGTGCGTAACAATTCGGGTTTAGGTGAATACGTTAAACACCTCTGATCTAATATACAGGCCATCCTTCAACCTCAGGTCCGGGATGAGCTCCAGTTCGAGCTTAATTCAGCATTTGGAGCCGCCATTGAAGCATACTCGTAAATATTTGACCATCATATATTTGAGGATTGCGATAGTGTTTACTTGCTCAATTATATCTCAACGTGCATTCGAAGTTTTCCCAGTCTTTTACTTGGCCGCCTATCCCTCTCCAAATCTTAGATTCATTGGTACACCTACCAGGTCGCTTGATTGAAACTGATAGAGGCTACAGATGTGGTGCGATGGCAGGTGGAATATTGCAGTTGTTTCAGTGACATAATGCGCTCCGGGATGGATGGCGGGGGATGGGTATATAATTAAGTTTGAGATGGTACACATTGTTGTGGGTGGCGAGCTTTACCGGTCGCTTTAAGATGGTGATACGACATTCAGAGTCCAGACATTCCGAGACACGAAAACTAAACCTGCAAAGCATGCAAGCCACCAGAAATAAGTTGTGCCCGTTCGATACCCGGGCGACTTTCCCGTCATGCCATCGTTGGGAGACAAGTGAGGATACACGGTTTTAGAGAAAATTGAGCTGGGGCTTGGTCCAATGGCGTCGCGAAAGTAGGCAAAAGTCCTGGATACATTCAAGGCAAAATGCATTTGCGAACCCGGTGTCGATTCCAAGATATCAATCAACGACGAATAGGGGCAGGGGCCTTCATCAAGAATCGAGCTTGTGGTCCGGGTGCTGAAGAAAAAGTGGAGAAAAATCCCGGATCCATTGGGGCTTGGCAACGAATGGCTCGGGGAACCTCAGGGACTTATGACATAATACCCACTTTAACAATTGTGATTTAGTATTTACCAGAGTTCAACAGGCCCTTCGGCGAGACTCCAGCCTTCAAACGCACAAGTGTTGACACTGACGATTAGAGAACAGTTATTCGTTCATTATTTACGATAGGGGCACCTCCATATCAACTCCCCCAAGTATGTGCTATTCCATATCAGCGTTTCATGCTTATTTTTTCCAACTAGCGAATCAAGAACGAGCGAGCGCCGACTCGGGCATTCCGGAGACCCACAGATTTGGGCTACTACACCCATCCACCTACCTTCTTTTCGCGGTCGTCCGGCGTGGTTTTCGTCCTCAACTTGGATAGTGAGACGACGGATCGCGGTACCAAGTAGTGGCATTAATTATGCTAAAATCCGGCCGGACAGGTGAGTAAATCATGCGTTCATCAATGTATATCGATTTGAATCTGGGGGCCCTGAACGCGCAGTAATTCCGAATGAGATCTTCTCGAGATATTCGGCCATATCCAAACCATTGGCGATTTAGCGCCTGCTAAACGCACACACTCCTCTCCCAGCTTTCCCTTGTCTGCAGATTCTTTTGCACTGCCCTGCGCCCCCGTCTTTTTAGGCAGCTTGTGCTAGATGACTGGTCCGACAACTCCGATCCAGCATGGCTTTTTGCCGGGCCCTCATACTTGGCAACGCGCACGCCCGAGCCTTAGCAGTCCATGTTCGCAACTGCAGCATATCACACTGGTCGTGCAGGGATCCCGGCCGAGGGATGATTGCTATGCCTATGTCATACCACTGGGCCCTACAGTGGGCACCCAACATCAAGCTTTTCCAGCTGTCCGATTCAAATATCGGCAGTGGGTTTTGGAAGATTATTGGCGGGCTCTCAAAATTGAAGGCTCTCGAAATGTCCTCGGTGTCCTTTCAGGGTGACATCCCAGTTGAAGAGATCGATCATGTTGCAGGGCTACGAGTCTCGAGTCTCGAAATTTTGGATTCTCAGGTGTTCTCCTTATTTCAAGTATTAAACCCAACCATATTGTCCAAATTGGACTGTGATCCCGAATCCCTCGACACCCTTCTTGCTGGTGGTTCCATTGATTCCCTCGAAGTCCTAACTATAGCTGACCAAGGGGGTCCCGGGATTGCAAGCCGTGACCCGAGGTGGGGGGGGGGGGGTCACCTGCCAGGCCTAAAAAAAATTTTGTTACGACTTTTTGTTGGCGGCTTCCGAGGTTCATACAATGTTTTCAGTGGTAAATTTGTCATTTGTAGCTACATTATCACTATATTTTCTCTAAATAATCATGATTTGACCTCATTCCTTGGTGCAGAGCCCGAAACTTGGTGTTTTAGAACACTCCTACAGTGTTTATGAGTCTCACAGATGGGTATTGACCTCAGGTACTAATGAAAATTCAATAACTAGTTGATTTAACTACAATATTATTATCAAAATTGTGTACATGCACCAAGATTGAGAGGTTTTGGAAAAACAAGAGACCTTATGTTTCGGAGACATACCAAATTTGGCCGAAAACATACCCAATTAGGAAGGAGGGGGGGGGGGGGGTGGGCTCTCAAGCCTTAAAAATTTTTACCGACCCCGTTGTGTTATTAAAATTTTGGGACCCCCTTGTAGCTGACTCTACATCCGAGCACTCTGAGATCAGCGTACGGTCCCTGAAAGCTATCCTTTCCAAGGTCCCATCTCTTCTCGACCTGACTATCTACCCCGAATTCATCATAGAAGACCCTGGAATTACACCCCAGGATTTTTCCGTGCTGTTACCGAACCTACGCTCCCTCGCATGCTGGTTCCCACACTTAGCATTCCTGGTCCTCGGTAGGCCTCTTGTAAGCCTCCAGGTTCTGGACGGCGGTGACAACCCCCCGTTGGATTTGGGCGCCATCCCGAGCCTAGGGTCCCATGGGTCAATGGACATCACGGAACTTTGTATTACGTCGGCAATATCCCTCACCCCTGGTCATTTTCCCCGCCTACGTAAATTAGTACTAGATTTCCCCCTAGATGATGATGACGAACTCGAAACCCCAGGCCCTGAGGTCGCTGCAAAACTGACAACGGTATGCCCAACCGATCACACTTATCCAACGATAACTCAACCCACCCCCGACAGCTCATTACCGACACCTACAACAAGTGGGCAGTTAACCCCTCGGTGCAGCAGTTGCACATAACTATATGTGCAGAATTCCCCCTATTGGATCTCGCACTACAACATACCATGCTTTCCGGAATCCTATTACAGAAGTTCCCTGCTCTCCGGCAGTTCCAGCTTGGGGATCATGTCGAGTGGGAGTGGTCTGCGGTGGACAAGGCATGGCAGGTATTGGTCCCTGCCCAGCATCGAGAGAATATCGTTGCACTGTTTGATGCTAGAGATCCTTGTGTGGTGGATTATGATGGATGCTTTCAATGGTTGAGCACACGCGATCTCGCCTCGTGCAAAGAGAAGTAGTAACTATACCTACCATGAATATAGTATACTAATCCCCTGCGTTCAAAACTAATGAGGGACTATTCAATACCCACTGTTACCCAGTCACAGCGTTAAAAACCAAGTAAGCGCACGCGTCGTCGCACATCAGCTGTATCGTAATACAATGAACCCCTGCGCCTTCAACGTCAACCACGCCCGGTCCTTGCCACATATTTCTACAAGCTCAAATTATCATGCGCAGTAGCTCTGTCTCATCGCACTCATGCAAGGGGAGGATACTGCGGCCCGCGAGGTACCCGACGGTTGGGCGGACCCTGCGATCACAGGCAATTGTTCGAGTGGCTACTGGGCGACGATGCACACATCTTTTTTCATTGTTCGCAAACTGAGCATGATTTTGGACACGACTTGCTCGGCCCAGATCCGCGGGTGGAGGGGTACTGCCTGGTGCTGTAATGATCCTCACGTTAGATGGTGGGTCGGTTTTCTGAAGGAGCAGTATGGAAGTCACATGGGACGGACCAAAATTCTGCTTCACACGTTTCTCTTGTGCAAAATTAAAACCATTCACGTCGTTCTGAAGGGACCCAACGATGGCTGGAGGACCGAGGTCGACGCGAGAATTCTCGCCACTTCGCTCGGACTCATCACCTAAGCATGGCACACTCCAGGAATGCGCATGGTGGCCCCTTCCAAACAAAGAATCGCAGGCTCACATCTAACTTTAAGCATGTGAGTCGTTCAAGTTCGGTTATACTCACGCCGAGAAATCAACGTTTCAGCGCTAGAGTCCGTCGGATCGTGCGGGCATCATAGCTTCATCCAAGTTTTTGGACTTGAAGAAATATCTCGTCCCCAGAATTTCAATGATCCTCCCGGCGCTGACCACACATCTGTGACATTTACTGGAACCACCGTATCAAAGTCGCAGCGCGACAAATAACCAGTGTTTTGTGTCTTCAATTGTCATCTTCTCTGTTCCTACATTTTTAGATCCTATCCTCATAGGAAAACATACGCTTAACAGCATAAAATTATAGACTATCCATGATGATGCAGTCAACCTGGAACCTACCTTCAACGATGGTATTGATGATATTGAGGTTACCACGAGTGATATTGTTTCCTTCATTATTTGATTCATTGAACTCCAAGGAGGCCCCCACTCCCGTCTCAGAATCCGACGGCAAAATGTTCCTCGCGTTCGCTATCAACGACCCCGAAACCAATGTCATAGATGTCTTGGTCCATGATTGAATGTAGAGCGGTCTTTGACGACACACCGATCGATGGAACCACCGCTCTTCTTCAAGATATCTCTCAACTTGGGTCCTCAGCAGCCAGCATTCAATGGCGCAACAGCACGATACATCTATCGACGATCTTCCGCATGCTGACAGCTGGGCAGGGAGCGGATCGAGGCATGATTTGCAAGGGTTGTCATGAGCAATAGGGCCGTTATATGGAGGAAAACAATAGCAGCTACTGAACACTAACATACTTAATAACACCGTTGGCCCCACGCTGTGGCCGGAACTTTGACTCATCCTCGTCATGAACCGCAATTAGGTTAAGATGAATAGCAGGATTGACAGGGCCAAATGAAGCTACCGACTCGCATAATGCGTCGCAGGTACGCCAGATGTCTTCATCCACCGGAGTCCCGTCTCTGTCCCGCAGCATCCTTTGGTTAGCTGCAAACAACCCTAGCTGATATAACTTTGGCATCCGTGCTGCCATTGCCATAATTTGATTCTAAGCAGATAACTTAAGATGTTGCATGGTGTTACAAGGAAGCAAATAACCACGGGACCATATGTGCCACCACCCTTGGTGGAGGACGTATTCACAGAGACGCAGAGCTCGGAGAGCTGTGTGCATTCGAGAAAAATGCCGACATTGCGCTTTCCGAAGCACCACGGTCCTTCAAATGCGGCTCCAACGCTGAGCGAAACAAGGGTTTTCGAATGTCGCGGTACAACTTGTGTGAAGAATTTTTTCGCAAGTACGTTGGTGTCAGCCCCAAGGAGACCTATCTTCTTGATGCGAGTTGCCGACGCCAGATAATCAATGAAAACATCATCAGCTGAGGCGATAGCCATCTCGATAGGAATTCCTTCCCGCATCACAGCCCCCCACAAGTGCTCGGGCGACGACCCAAACCTGTCCAACTTTGATAGAAGATCCTCTGTGTAGTATTGTCTCTCGTCATCCGGAATGTGGATGTATTTAAGCTCTAGGGATTTTAGATGACGGAGGTGCGGCAATGTTTCGTCGTCAAAGCGGACACAGTAGCGGGTGACGCCGAGGTGTTCAAGGCGCAAGGGCCGCCCTCGGGGCACCTTCCCCAGAAAGCTGTGGAGGGTTCCTGGATAATCCCCAACTCTGTGGCGACGGCCGGGAGCCAGGAGATCAAGGTGCGTTAAATGTGGACTATTTGCGATGATTTCGATAATGGTAGCGTCGGGACCACCTCTCACGGTCAGCTTGGTCAAGTTTGAGATTCGATTCAGATGGACCCAGGGCTCGGGGTGTTCTGGGGCTTCGGTGAGGTCCAAGGCACTAAGTGCGGGAAGCGTTTCAAGGAAGGCGGAGACGAGAACTGAGGCCCAATCTGGATCCGTACTATACATTTCCCATCTTTGATACATTAGCATGGGTCATGGCCCATGGGGGAGGGCGCTAAGGTGAGGGACGTACGTCACAGTTGTGACACCCTTCAACGTTGAGAGGGCTTCAGGCAGGAGCTCACGGATTTTCCCCTGTGCCCAAGCCGCTTTCAGATGATTTGGTTCTTTGACAAGTCTTCCACAAATGACTATGGAACCAAAACAAATACTCGGTGGACTGTGGTAATAGGGTACGAGACAATAAATGTGAATCGTACGAACATATTCCGCAGCGCAGGTGGATTTGGTTGCTAGTGCTTCCAGTTGCAAAATACCAGCATCGATTAGCTCTTCATCAATGTTAATTGTGATGGAGGAGAAAAGTTGAGGGGAGAGCACGGCATTGATTCGTTTACATGTACCCCGGAACGTTTTACGCGTACCCAACTGCAAGACAAAGTCCCAAGGTATTAGTATGGCATCCACAATCCAAAAACTGCATGTAAAACGTACCTCGTCTGCTATTGTGCTGATTAGTTCATTAGGAAGCGACAAAAGACCTAGCATCATGGGTGTATAAGATTGGAGTGCGGAAATGCCAGTAGTGGTGTGTTATGTGTATGTTCAATCGACAGGCCAAACAATTGAAAAAAGGGTCGCGCGCCGCGCACGTCGGGCTTGGCGGACACATTGCGCCGCGCGGGCCACCAGCTCAGCATCGGGCTCGGCCAGCCCCGTGGGGTAGACAAACAAATACACACACTGTGGCGGGGTTCCACCCTTGTCAAAGAAGATATTCGTGTAGTGAAACCTGCCTCAGCCCTTAATCGAGTCGTTCATCAGTGTTACCCACAAATCGGCCCAGCACACAATTGGGTGAGCTTCGTGACTGCAGACGGTCATCATTAGGACTATGGTTGTGGTGACAATGTGTGTATTATCATTACCTGCTGGTAGTTATAAACTGAATACAATTTTAGGCACGGGTTGCCTGGCCCAGATCTGCGGGTTGCAGGGTACCTTGATGCTGATGGAGACCCTGATGGTCTGAAGGACCAATGGATGGGGTCCGATAGCGAACCGAAGCAGGGGATTGGGGTCACATGAAATGGATCGAAAGTCTGATTGATCTGCATCAGGGAAATGATGGTACCACCATAGACCCCCTATTAGATACATAGACATGCATAGACATGCCGGGGATTTTATAGTCACCATAGACATGTGTAGACATGCTGCATGTATTTGTAGACTGTTGTAGACACATATAGACATATGATGCACCTATGTAGGACATACAGATGTATATGTAGACCTTCATAGACATGCAATACACCTATGTAGATATATGTAGACACACTACATATCTATGTACTCTATGTAGATATGCCAGTCCGCTATAGAGGCTATGCATGCCCACGTAAACACACCTCTCAAGCCCCTTGTAGTCACTGGGAGAGTTCATTTATATTGAATGTATGTACAGTGTACTATTCAACTGAGAACAGCGTTGTATTCATGACAGACACGCGCGCGCCGCGCAACATATGCCAAGCGTCCAATAACGCTCTCAACCCACAAGCCCCAATTCGCCTCGCATAATCATTGCGCACGTCAACTGACGCGGCTAACAATTTTGCGGGGGTGCAGGGGGAGTGAGTGAGGTGGAACAAAGTGTCCTACCCCCAGACAAGAGGGAGGCACGTACCTACATTATTCGCCACCACTACGGGCTGCCGACAGGAGCAGAGAGCTCTAGCTTTCTTGTGGGGGCGGGTGGACGGGCGTATGGGTGCGACATCGACTCTCCCATAAGGGGGTGTGTGCGTATGGGCAGACGGGGGGCTGAGGAATAGATGGGCATGAAGATGCGAGGCGAGAGGAAGGGAACGGTCGTGGAGTGGACCCTAGATGGGCGTGGCTTCGGTAATGCGAACATGTGGGTAGGCTATGCGGGCGGGCATATGCGGATGGGGCGGGCATTATCTTGTATCCGCGTAAGCAGACAACGTAGGGGTGGAGGAACTCACTTTGGAGGCCCTCAACTGTGTGATTCCCACACGCTGTCCGTCGTTAATGTTTGTGCCATTCGCGCATCGTTGTTGTAGTTCGAGTGAACGCGACGCTTGTTAAAACTTAAAACTTGAGATTGAGGATGAAGTTAGAGCGATTAAGAAGCCACTTACCCGGAGACTGGGAGCTATAGCTCATGAAAAATAATGATGCGCGCAAGAGGGTAGACGGGCAACGTGAGGGCGAGATGCCACAGGTAATGTGGACTTGTCAGAATTTCGCCTTGCGGAAGCGTGACGAAGAGTGATGAAGAGTGACAATCATCACAACGCAAAATTTTCAATGTTGAACATTGGTGTAGTGAGGGCATTACGGTGTACTACCAGTGCGTTTTCTACCTTCGCTACGCTTGTCTGACGCTGAACATTGATATGCACAGCTGCTGCAAGTGACCTGACAGGCGCCGCTGTTAAACGACCTAGCAACACATTCCGCGGCACCACTGACACAGTCCCCCGGCAACCGAGCGGTAATGTAAGGCGGATGACAGCATCATCGTGGATCCGTAGCTGTATGTTTCCGACGCTTTTTCCGTATCCTAATACTCACAAAATGAACGACTAAGGCCACTAAAAACACCTCCCCGCAATCGAGACGACCCCACCGGCATGCACAGGCGCTAAGCCACGACAATAGTGAGACCTCCAATCACCAGGCCGCTCACTCTCACCGCAACTGGCGCGGTTCGTTAGCACAATTGACTACAACGTGCGGCTAGGCGGCCCCCACAAAACAGCGTCGGCGCGGGCACAAGGCGCATGCGGGCAACTTCAGCTCGAACACGCGCACGCCTGTACTCACCTCCTCCTCTCGCAACTGGCGCGGTTCGTCGGCAACAATTGATACAACGTACAGCTAGGCGGCCCCCACAAAACGGCATCGGTGCGAGCACGGGGCGCATGCGGGCAACTTCAGCTCGAACGCGCGCACGCCCATACTCACCCCTCCTCTAGCCCACAGGGAGTAATTATGCTCCTGAGCTCAAGCCTCAGCCACATGCATTGCAGTTTGTCTGCACATATATGATATCATCACCATATGTATTCAGATACTGTTGTATATAGCTCAATTCCATTTATTTTACCTGCTCAAACCCCCTTGGTGCATTGATTGAAAGTAACTGTATTATTTATTGCAATGTTATGGGTATCTACAGTGGTCTATGTAGACTACAGTGTCTATAGGTCTATAGTAATCACCAAAGTCTACAGTGTCTACATATGCATTAGAGTTGTCTATAGTGTCTACACAGACATTGCAGAGGTCTATGGAGGTCTATGGAGGTCTATATAGTGCACTATGGGGTCTATGTAAAGGGGTAGATGTCTACAGGTCTATATGGTCTATCTGGTCTATGTAGCTCTACCGTAGACCCATGAAATTTTCCTGATGTGTTCTCTTGCGATACAGGTACAAGGGGAGAAAAACCCATGTTTACATCGTTCCGACGACCACGCAGATTCAAGCGTTGACGTTGACCAGCTTGCTATATCTCACAGGGTCGCATGAGTTCTCCTTGCACTGTTTAGGGCGGTAGAGCTCGCCGCTTGACGGACGGCAATATCCTACTACGGGCCCATGTCCAATTTCAATCAACCCCGCTGGAAAATCCGATGCGAACCCACTGCCGTTGGATACTTGTCCGCCGCTCTTACTATAACCCGTGGCTACAGGTTCCCCAGCTATCCAGGGACTCTTCTCCGACTATAGATACTCCAGAAGTTCGAAACTGCCAAAGCCATCCCACGACGGTTTTCTGCTGACTGCCCATCTGCCACCGCGTCAAAGTCGCAGTGCGGCCAATAACTGGTGCCTCTGCATATCTCAATCATCTCGTATTTTTAGGCTTTCTGCTCCTACGGAATTGCTATTCAAGAATCAGATTGCAGCCAGTGAAAGGAGACCACGGCGGGGCATAAAAGCATCAGCCCTCTCACGAATACAGAATAGGAACAGACAACATGCATTTTTCTATCATCCTCGTCTTTGCCTCGCTCGCCCCGCAGGCTTCGCTGCCCCACATGCCAAGCGCACAGTCGCACGGATGGAGGCGGATATTATAGCCATTTCAGACCAAGCGGAAGCCATGGCTATAACTATCTCAGCATTCCCCAGTACCAACGGGACCCTCGAAAATGCGTGGTACGCCCTATTCCTGTAGGAAAACGTACGCTCAACAGCATAAAATTATAGACTATCCATGATGATGCAGTCAACCTGGAATCCGCCTTCAGTGACAGCACTAATGATATCCTCAAGGTTACCATCGGCGATATTTTTTGCTTCGTTGTTTTGATATAATGAATTACAAGGAGGTTCCAACTCCCGTTTCAGAATCCAATGGCCAAACACTCCTTTTGCTCTCTATCAACAACCTCACAACTAGTGTCATAGACGCCCTGGCCGGGATAGTTGGAAAAAAAACAGCCTTTAACAACGCACCGATTGGCAGAATCGCCGCTGATAAGCACCGCGTGTCACTGGACCCACGTGCCCACCTAGCGGAACGGACAGACCATCAGACTCAAGAACTAGCGCGGACGCCCACGGGAACCCTCCCACAAACACGCGCTAGCGCTAACACTTCCCACGGCGCCATACACGCTAGAGAAGCACCCAGCGTTACCACACGCACCGTCCCCGGCCCGCACGAAGTCCACACGTACCGAGTCGAACACGAACCAGCCCAGGAACACACCACCAAGAGACCGGACCACGAACCGGACCCTTCCCAGCTGCAAAGCCGCGCCTACGAACGCCCGCTCAATATCGCCCTCAGAACACCGCCCGATGGCTCGCCCCCGGCGATGCCCTGACATCCAGGATCAGCCCGGCAGAACAAGGCTCCGAACGCGACGCCGAGACACCCCGGTCAATCAGCAGTACCCGCGCACGGCCAACGCAGACCATCCGTCGAGCACTCAAGACCTCAGCAGGCACACCCGAGAACGCGCGTACTCCGATCCGAGATCCGCCCCTTAGATCTGCACAGGACGACCCTTCAGGACGCCGATCGCAGTCGCGGATTGGACGAGGAGTCGTTTCACGCGATACCAATCGTGGCATAGCACGGCCGCCCGTAGGACTTGTAGTTTTTATCCATTCTCGTAGATAGCACTCCTCATACGCCGCGCCTCTCTTAGATACCGCCCGATAGTATATATAAACCTGTCTTAGATACCCAGAATAATAAGTTCCCGCCGAGCTCACATTTCACGTTCTCCCTCTCGTCTCTAAGTTAAGCCCCGTTAGCTCTCTTCCACCGTTCTCTATCTACCTTCGTCATTGTGCCCGTCGCACTCACTCGCTCGTTCTCATCGTTCTCACCGTCGCGCCCGTTGCGCATCTCGTTCGTTGTGCCCGTGCGCACGTTATTACCGTCACCGCCGTTTCCTCCGCCCGTCGCGGAGCGTCCTCGCTCGCTCTCGTCTCCCTCACGTTACCACTAGTGCACTCGCTAGTCTCACATCGCGCTAGTCGCCGCTAAGCGCTCGTTCACACTCCTTTGAAGTTGGTATCTCTAATCACCCCGTTTCAGAACTCGTTACCGGGACTGTATCCCAGTCAGCCCCGTCAACTCGTCGTGTTTGGTTTTTGTGCACTTGCACTCTCTCTCACGGCGAGCGCATCACCGCCCTTTTTCTTCAGGATATGAAAAATCTCCAGACGAGCGCTGATGCGTGGGTGGTTGCATTGAATAGCACCTTGCCGGTGCGTAACAATTTAGGTTTAGGTGAACATGTTGAACACCTCTGATCGAATATACAGGCCATCCTTCAACCTCAGGTCCATGATGAGCTCCAGTTTGAGCTCGATTCAGCATTCGGGGCTACTATTAAATTTTACTCGTAAATGTACGACCATCGTGTATGCATATCTAAGGATCGCGATCGTGTTAATTTGCTCAATTAAATCTCAACGTGGATTTGAACCTTTTCCAGTCTTTTATTTGACCACTTGTTTCCCCCCTCCGAATTTTAGACTCGTTGGTACACCCACCGGGTTGTTCAATTGAAACTAACAAAAAGGCTACAGGCAGGGTGCGATGGTGTAGGTAAAGTATCGCAGCTATTTTGGTGAGACAATACGCTGTGGGATGGTGGTGGGGGGTGGTTGGATGGTATATATGCGATAGAATTTTACAATTATTTGGGCATTACAGGTTCACGCAATTAAAATGGATATACACGGTTTTTTTTAGTATAGAGCGGCTGCATGTGACAACAGATGATCGATGATCGATGAGAGGTGGGCGGGGCGGGGCTACCCCCCGATAGTTGCAAGCTCTTGGTGCGCCGCACGCATGATGCTTTTGATAAACTTGTGCACGTCCCGTGATGAATTAAGGGCCTCCACGAGCAGCGGCACTGCGGGGGAGCTCGTTTTTACTGCACAACCGTCAACCTCGGTAGTCACGCGCGGGCAAGTAGGATAACAACCCACCTCGGTATCCCGTCTCCGTTGCCTGCAGCACAAAAGAAAACTCGCGTGCGGGGTTCATTTGTTGCACGTGCGTGAAGCGGAAGAGAAGCTGGTTGCCCTCCATAGTCATACCCTCGACGAACAGGGCGGCGTGTTTCTGGCACGCTTCAAGTTCTATGGATACCTGTGCCGCGTGTGTGGCCAGCGTTGAGCGCTCGGTGTCGCGTTCTGTCACATGTAAGCAGGAATATGGAACAAAAAGATGGATACACACACCACGGCAGAGGTTGCCAACTATCGCACGGTAATGCTCAATTTCTGCATCGATAGACGCAGCCTTCTCCCGCAATACAGACAGCTGCCTGCGGAACGCTGCATCTGAGAGCTCTCCGTCCTTCCTCTCCTCCTTCTCCCTTTCCAAATCTACACTTCACTCAACCGGGCAATCTCAGCAAAGGACACAAGGCACGCACCAGCGACGAGCCCAATCTCCCGGACCTTGCACTGATTCGTCTCTGCTTCCACTGACTGTATGCACTCGAGCAGACGTTTCCGTTCGGCGACCTATGCAGCGCGACGGTCGGCAATGGTAGCGATTGCGTGGTTCTTATAGCTGGAGATTGCATTGAAGAAGTTGCGGGCAGAATTCTCGTAAGCTTGGATGCGCAGGTCGATGTGCGGGTTTGGCTCAGCGAGGACGCTGGCGAGGATGATCTGGGGCAGGGGCAGGTGGTTCAGTGTGGTCATCGTGGAAGAAACACGTAGTCATGTGATTAATTTTGGCGCGGAAGAAACGCGTTCAAACATATGTATATACTTTTATTCTTCTGTCCACATTCGACCTACAGCTTCCCTCAGAGCGAATTATATCGACTCATTCTTCGAATCTGCATTGTATTTCTTTTCTTCAGGTCTGTCGGGCTCGTCTGCTACCGAACTACCGCTAACCCACCTTGTATGTAGACCTCGTATACAGACACATAGCCAGGAGCGGGGGCCCGCTGGGTGCCTGTCGGCTATCCCACCGGCTCGAAGAAGGCCTGCATCAAACCCCTATACGAGCGTGATGAGACGGAGCCGTTACACATAAAGAATTGGGCTCGTAGCAAAGGTGTGGCAAGAACTTGAGAGTGGTTGAAGGGTCCGAAGGGGATGTCGGGAACGGACTTCTTGCCCCTTGTGGCCGCCAAAGACCCATTCTATTTGTAAACACTATCTGATACAATTTCAGTAGCGGACCTGTAATTGGTGATATTCTATACTGGTCTATATGTATATGATACTCGCCGTCCGCGCCAGCCTAAGTTACATTCGAAAGTATCTCCTGTCCACTCTCACTGGCGATCATGGCGGGTCACTTCTACCTATTTACTTAGCTAATACAATTTGAACACTTGCACGGAACTATGGTAAAGCTCGCCATCCATAAGAATAGTTTATTGGGTATAATCTGTGGATTACATTTCAAATAGCTGTGTGTGATAGCTCAGAGGAGATCATGCCATGCACTCAATCGTTGGAGGAATCCATCATGATCTACCACGCAAGGGTTCCCAGCTTTGAACCTTGCGATGATGTTCGTTCGGTAACAGGCAGGGATCAAGACCTGCCACGCCTCATCCGCTGCGAATCGCTCCCACCTGGCATGACCAAGCTGGAACTGCTGGAGAGCGGGGAATTTTTGCAACAGGCTCCCAGAAAGCGTGGCGTGTTGCAGCACGAGGTTTTCCGTGAGGAATCTTGCACCGATACGTATGTGCAGCCACCGCACAGAGGGACTGACTGCCCACTTATTACAGGTGTCGACAATGAGCTGTCAGGATGGGTTGAGTTATGTTTGCTAACATGATCGGTTGGGCCTACCGTCATCAAGTTTGTAGCGGCATCAGGACCTGGGATTATGGAATGTTCATAATCCAGATGAAACCTCAGTGTTAAGTTGTGTAGGCGAGGAAAATCACTGGCAGTCGTGGGAGTTATTCTCGAAGGAACTTCAAGATCCTTGATGGTGATGTTCGGCCCACGAGACCCTAGGATGGTGCCCAAATCCAACGGGGGGCTGTTTCCGTTCAGAACGTGGAGGCTCACAAGAGGCCTGCCAGGGGCCAGAAATGCTAGGAATGGGACCAAGCATGTAAGGGAACATAGATTTTTCAATAACGCAGAAAAATCTTGGGGTATAACCCCAACAGGGCCTTCTTCTATGGATGAGTATATGGTGAAGTTCCGAACAGATGGGACTTTGGAAAGGATATTCATCAGGGACCACATGCTGATTGAACCTTCTATGATCAATGTTTCAAGAGTGAGGATGGGGCCGAAGGCAAGAGGTGAACTGAGAGTGTCGGAATCATGACAATGCAATTTGGACAATGCGGTTAGGTCCAGTACTTGGGGTAGGGAGAACACCTGGGAATAACAAAATTTGAGGCTCAACACTCGCAGTCCTGCAATGCAGTCAACCTCTTTAGCAGGGATGTCACATCAGCAAAGTGACAAATATCTTATTTGGTCTTATACAAGACATAAGACCAAATAAGACCCAAGACTTTTCGTCTTATATAAGGCATGTTACCTTTCTTATATAAGACTGCTGATCTTACCCAAGACAAAGTGTCTTAAATAAGACATCTTGTCTTGGGTAAGATCAGTGGTCTTATTCAAGATCATTAAGACCATAAGATATTCTGTCTTATTATTGCTTTGATTCAAGATATTATCTTATTCAAGACCAATAAGATGACATATAAGTCATGTAAGATGATGCAGTCTTATTCAAGATCATAATCAATTCAATTGGGGGCAATCAATGGTTTTTCGGTTTCAAATAATCAATTGGGGGCAATATACAATGATCTACTAGAAATAGTGTAACTAGCGACAAGCAGTTGTATCTACTGGGGGTACGCGCGCGCACGGATACAAACGCGCCACCCTCCACCCCGCGCAGTCATTGCCACCCTCCGCAATCGCCATTCCACCATCGTTTCCCGTGGTTAGCGTTCTATCACCATCCCTCGTGGTTGTCGTCTTCATGGTTGTCGTCTCGCTGTTGTCCCCCGTGGTTGCCGCCTCACTGTCATCGTCCCCGTGGCCATCACCCTGCTGTCGTCCCCCGTGGTCGCCGTCTTGCTGTCGTCGTCCCACGTGGTCGTCATTCGTCCCTGTGGTCGCTGTCTTGCTGTTGTCGTCCATGGTCGTTGTCTCACTGTCGTGTCTCCCGTGGTCGTCACCCCGGTGTCATCCTCCATGGTTATCGCCTCGCTGTCATTGTCCGCCGTGGTCGCCACCGTTAGCAGTTGTTAATAGAATACAGTAGGCCCAGAGTACTTACCTCATGTGTAGGTGTAAAAAGGTGGGGGCACTTCACACTGTTGCCGCCATGTCGTTCTCTGAGCTGTGTGGTTGAGCACTTGAATGAAATAATAAAGAGACGAAATATTCACTTACTCGCGACTGTGGAGTCCGGACGTGGACGTGGACGTGGACAAGTTTCACCATCAATGAGTGGCTGCTCACCGAGACAGGCGGCTGCGGGAGGCAGAGAGGTAGCGGGGGAAGGGAAGAATGAAGACGGATAGGTGTGGGCCGTGTGGCTGAGTGACGTGTCATGGTTTCAAGCGGAGTTTGAACGAACTTGCAAGAATTTCCGTTCAAACTACCACTCCGCAAATGTCGCCATGTCCCTTTGGTTTTCATTTTGCTGCACACTAGGTAGCACCTGGCCCACAGCGCGCGGCCCCATACTAGGTCACGGTAAGTACCTATCTCATCCATATTATTATGCCCTTACTTATGCCATTGCCCGTGCTTTCACGCTGTTGCTGCCACACCACGCATCGCCCGTACTTTCACGCTGTTGCCGCCACACCATGCACTTGCCACCCCCCTCTCTCGCAATCGGCAGAGCTGGGGGTGCTTTCTTTGTTCTGTCTCTTCGCGCCATCGCCGCCACGTCACCACTGCCACCTCCCTGGAGTGCCAGGGATGTCGCTCGTTTCACGATCCCGCTGCCCTCCTCCCTCACTTGGAATTCGGAGGGTCGCCCTCGCCCGCGCCATCTCTCAAACCCGGCAAGTCTGGATACAAACACCACACACATGCGCCTGCCCCCCTCCATCCTCTCAATAACGATTGCCACATCCATTGATGTGCGCGTCGACATTGGGAGGCTAAACGAGGGATTCGGCAGCCTTGATACTGCAGGTTAAATCTGCGGTGTTGATCGCGGTATGCATAGTATACAGTTTCGTGGGCTATTTATGCAATTTCTACTGTACCACTAGTAGTGCTATTTGTATACTGCCAATATAATCATTTTAGAAACCTATTCTCGTGTGCATTTCGGTGGATTATAAGAGTCTTGTGTAAATCCTACATAACTTAATTGAATCTTGTAGAAGATTGGCCAACTTGGAACTTTGGCTTGAGCTTGGGGCTTAGACTTGGACTTGAGACTTTGAGCTTGGGACTTTGGCTTTGAGCTTGGAGCTTGGGCTTGGGCTTGGGCATCTTTTGGGTCTTGTCCCAAGATAATTGTCTTATCCCAAGATAATTGTCTTGTACAAGACTCAAAGATGAGTAAGATTGAATAAGATTTTTGTCATTTTGCTGATGCACCCCAAAAGGACACGGAGGATATATTAAGAGTCTTCAACTCGGGAAATTTGCCTATAAATCTCCAAAAGCCAGCACTAACACCTGAAGTTTCTCCCAGGTATAAGAACTTGATGTTGGGAGCCCAGCGTAGAATCTGGTAGCACGTCTTGGCGGGTACGGCACGCCGCCATATGCGGCAGTCATGTATGTGTATTGCCAAGGCCTGGGCGCGCACATCCCCATCTACGAGGGCCTGGCAAAAAGCCATACTGCGAGGGTTGGCTATCCTTTTCAGCACAAGCGACCTGAAAAGACGGGGGCGCAGGGTGGTGCAGAAATAACGACACACAAGGGAGAGTTGGAAGAGGATGTTTTTGCACTCGGCGTTCTCCAACTCAACAGAGACCTGGATATAACCAAATATCTCGAGGAATATTTCATTTGGAATGATTGGACACCATCTTGAAGCAATCACACGTTCGGGGCCTCCTAGGTTCGAATCAGTACGTATAGATCAACAAATACATGATTTTCTCACCTGCCCGGCCGGATTTTGACATAATTAATGGCAGCTGTCGGGTACTGCGATCCGTCGTCTTGCTCTGGGGAACCACGTCGCGCAGCTATGGGATAAACGGGTGGGTGTACTGTACTAGCGGCCGGGATCTGTGGGGACTCCGTAACGCCCTCAGTGCTCGTTGAAGTCACGTTGGCTCTGGGCCAGTAGTATGGAAAAAAATAAGTGTGAATGCTGGTATAAGATGGCGCTTAATTGAGGGGGTGTATGGAGGCACTCTTATCCGAGTCGATAGCGGACGAATAGCTGTTTCTTTGTGTGTGAAGTTGAACTCGACCTCCTGATCCGCGGTTGTCACGGTGCATAAAATTTCCGGATTTGGAAGGAGAACTTGGACTGTGTTAGTAGTTCACGAATCACACTCCGTGTTGCTTGATATCTTGGAACGATTGCGATGTATTAGGCCACCTGTGAGCTACGAATTTTCTGCCCTATTCACTCATTGCGCACGGTCAATATAATTTAAATATTATACGGAACCGCAGTGAAGTTCGCCATTCATAAGAAATCATAACAAAATCCTCTCGTTCTTGAATAGCCCGCATGATAGTGCTAGTGGCATTGGCGCCCAATCAGGCCTCATGATGGCTCCATAACTGTGGTCTGAGGACAATATTAGGTCCCCCCCGACGACACCTTTCGGGCCTTATCACCCCCGACGCCAGCAAATGTGCCCGGACCACATGCCTGCCTGAACTTCACATGCTCTTTTTTTACAAAGTTCTATACTTCCGCAAATTTCGGCCGCCCCGCCACCCCACACTAAGTTGCGCCCAGTCCATTTCGGTGGGTGGTCAGCAGTCCGCAGTTTGAAATTTTAGTTTGTTGAAATGGTGGGTATAATCTATGAATAACATTTCCAATGGCCGGGTGTGTGATGGTATCAATCGGAGAGATCGCGCTGTGCACTCAACCGTTGGAGGTACCCATCATAGTCCACCACACAAGGATCCCCGCTTTAAACCGTGCTACAACATCTGCTTGGCGCCGAGTGGGGACCGACACACGCCATGCCTCGTCCACTGCAGATCGCTCCCACTCGACTTCATAAGTGAGCCGGAATGACAGGAGCGCAGGGAACTTCTGCGAAAGGGCTCCGCAAAGCATGGCGTGTTGTAGTGCAAGATCCATTAAGGGGAATCTTGCATACAGAAATATGTGCAGCTGCTGGGTGGTGAGACTGACTGCCCACTTGTCACAGAAGTCAGCGATGAGCTATCAGGGGTGGGTTGAGTTATTGTTGGACGATGTGATTAGTTGGACCTACTGTCATCAGTTCCGCAGTGGCCCCGGGCACGGAGTGTCGAATTGACCGATACCTGGAAGCCTCAGGTCTATGCTATGTAGGTGGGTCTTTGTTGGTTAACTATGCGCGAGGTGTACAAATGATGTAATTAATGGGAGGTGTATACGAGGGAGTGAAATGAATGGGATCTAAGGAATGGGATGAGTGAGGGAAGGTGGGGAGTGATGCGGGCGAAAGCCGGGAGGCTTCCCGGCCCAGCAGAGACTTGGCGCTCCGAGCAGAGCTGCGATACCCTAAGTTAGTAGGAGAGGTCAGTGACGCGTCGAGAGTGATGCTCGGTACCCGGTTTGGATAGGATCTGGGCTTACCCGGTTAGGGCTGTGCGTTGAGGTTTTCTGAGACGGCACGTTCTATCGCATCATGCACAGGGGGAACTGCTTGCATGTATGGGGCTAAGATCTGGGCGTGCTTCGTCAGATAGGTAGCGAAAGCGTCGCTAAGCCAGCGCCCTTTGATCTTCATGACCTCAAATGGGACGCCCCGGAGGAGATACTCTAGGGTGGCTCCGATGCGGATGCCGTGGCCTTGGAGGGGATTAGGCCTGCTCCTCTGGCCGCTTCTGCAACGCGCTCGATGAATTTCGGCTTTGTGAGCGGCTTGATTGCGTTTTTGAAGAGATACGCGAAGAGGGGGCCGTCTGCGGGAGGCTTATTGAGCTGTAGGTGATGTGCGAGCGCCGCGTTGGGATCCGTGGGGCCGGATTGGGTCGACCATGAGACCGTCTCCCCTAATGGGGCCGTTTTTGTACGTGGGAGGTGGAAGGTGGTCGACTTTAGGCCGTTTCGGTCTGTGTCAGAGCCGATGTCGGCCGGAGTGGTGTGGACGGCGCTGTCGAAGCCATTTAGCTTGGGGATGGTGAACTCGCCCAGGCGTGCGGCAGCGTAGAAGGTGGTGGTGAGGCATGCGTAGACAGCGGCGTCGAAGTGCGTGCTGAGATCGAGCTGAGACTTCACCGCGGCGATGAAGGCCGGGGTGTAGGGGAGACGCTTTTTCCGTTTTGATGAAGCGGGAGTCATTTTCTTGGCGGCCTTTAGCAGAGCTTGCATTTCTGGTTCGTTGACGGCCCAGGTAGCCCCGTGAAGGACGTGCCATGCTCTGACACCGTAGAAGTAGTTCGCGATCGTTTTTCCCGAATATGCCCCCGCGATGGATGCGATGAATGCTGCCAGAAGGTTTGAGCTGGCGGGGAACCGTTCGGGCTCTGGGATCCCCTTCGTGTCGCAGTAGACGTGGAAGACAAGGAGTCCGGAGCCGTAGGATTCTGCGGTGGACTCTTCCCAGCTGCAGGACATTACCTCTTCAATGCGTTCGATGTCTGGGGCGGTGAGATGGGTCTCCTTGCGTTTGCATCGCGGGTGCTCCGGGGATGGAGTGGCCTCCAGATGCGGAGTCGGGATCTGGTGGCAACGTGAGGGCGGAGGGGTGAGGGGATGGGGGAGAGGTGTGGTAGATAGGGACGGGGACGCGGAGGCTTTTTCCCTGGGGGGAGGGGGCTGTCGAATCGGGTGCGGGAGTCACCAGGATTGGGCCTCGGCGGCGATTTCCTGTCGCCGGCGGTCGAAGGCCTCATTAATAAATGCGCGTTCAGTAGAGGAGGGTGAGCGTGGGGGTTTTGGAGCGGGATGTTGGGCTTTTCCTTCCTGAATGAGGCGTCGCTCAGGAAGTGTGAGATCCACGTCAAAGTCGACGATGAAGGGCCGGAGGGAGGGAGGGATGAAGGTGGGGGAAGGAGGAGATGGGGGGGACCGTGGATGCCCCGCGAGGGGCCGTCGGCGGGGTTCTCGGCGCTTGGGACATACCTGGTGTGGATAGTGTGGTTAGCATCTGCGAGGGAAGAATGAAGGCGTCGGAAAACTTCGTTCGTTTGACGGTTCTTGCTTCGTCCCTTCCACCATCCCTCCACGACCCCTCGGTTGTCGCCGAAGACCTTGACGTGGGTGCCGGGAGGACAGGAGGGGAGAATGGTAGCCACGAGAAGTTCGAAACCGATGGCTTCCGCCCAGCCGATGTCTCGGCCATCCGTTTTCCAGCCCGGGAGGAGTCGCCAGGCTCTCCAGTGGGCGCCGATTGTGATGCCGATTCCCGTGGAGGAGCTGGCATCTGAGAAGGCGCCGATCTCGAATACCTCGCAGGGGCCGGGGATGTGTCTGAGGAGGGAGGGGCGGTGGAGGAGTTGTTTCCACCACTGTAGATCGTCTGGAGTATCGTGGTGTGGGGTACGAGGCATGAATGGACGATCGTGGAAGACGCCCATGAAGGACTCGAGGTTTGTGAGGTATGCGCGGCCGGGGGGAAATACCAGGCAAGTGTGGAGGAGTTTTCCGTAAAGCTTTTGGGCATCTTCGAGGGTGTGAGTGAGGCGGCTTTCCCAGTCGTCGATTGCGAGGAGGTACTTAGCTTTTTTGGATTGGGGGATGGAGACCGTGCGCGCGTGTAGGTCCCATCCCAGGCCGATGAAGGGAGCGGCAGAGCTGAATGGGATGTCCTTTGATTTTTCCCAGGGGATGCCAAGCTCGTCGGTGATGGAGTCGATATCTGCCATGTTGTACGTGAATCGGGAGTCATGAGCTGATCTGGGCGATTCACCTGATAAGTCCCTGAAGGCGACGGAGGCGTCTTCGTCGAATTCTTCGGGGAGATCGTTTGGCATTGTCTTCCCTTTGAACCAAAGACGGCCTCCGTCGTGCAGCTGGCCGCCGCATGCTTTGATTTCCGCTGTCCAGACGGCGCGGCGCCTGTTGTATTCTGGGAGGTGCTCACTGGGGAGCCGGAAGAAGATGTGATCGTCGGCCCATTTGGACAATGGGCCGATGCCATGTGAGCGGATGAGCTGGGCGCCCGCGTCCCCGACGAGGCCGTACAGGCCCGAAGCGGCTGAGAGGCCGAAGCACGCGCTGGTGTCGATGTAAAACTCACCGTCAGTGAGGCGAACCACCATCCCTGGCCATTGGGAGGGGTGGAGCGGGATGGTCCGGTGGGCTTCCTTGACGTCGCGGACAGCGGCTTCGGAGCCAGGTGGGAGTCGGCTGATGAGAAGGCAGATTGTTGCGAATGTGCCCCAGGTGCTGGGGAAGAGATCCGAGTCGATGGCACTGTTGATTGAGGAGATGCCTGCGCGGGGGGAGTGGGGGAATGAGAGGTTTTGGACGATTCGGAATTTTCCTGGTTTCCCCGCTTTTGGAATGATTTTGAGCGGGGACGATTGAAAGGGGCCCAGGAGATCTTCCACCTCTTCTTGGGAGGCTGGACCGATGTAGCGCCCGCGTTCGAGTTCGACAGTGAGGACTTTGTTGAACTCCTCGGCGTGGATGGAGATGGAGGCGTGGTTGGGTGGGGTGAAGGTCTTCGAGCGCTGGGATATGCCCGCCATGAAGCCGCGTCGGAGACCTTGGACGAGGAGGGGGAATCTGTCGACGAGGCCTGCGTCAGCCAGCTTGCGTTCCCAAACGTTGGGCTTGTAGGGGGTGTTTGCTTCAGAGCTTCGGACCGCGAGGGCAGTTCTGAGCGCCGTGAGATGACTTGCCACAGCCTGAGCATTCGTGCTTGGAGTCGTGTGTGGTGTTTTTGCAGCCCACTTGCCGTTGCCAGTCGTAGCAGAGGATGGTGCCTGAGGGGTTGACCAAGCGGCCGGCTGCGTTGCGGGAGCAGTAAGCGGGGGACTTGTCCCAGAGGATGGTGGATGAGCATGTGGCGACGTCGTGAGGGCCGCGACCCAGGCAGACGGTGCAGGCCGAGAGGGTCCTTTTGGCTGCACCGGCGGGAAAAACCTGGCGGGAGGATCTGTCCCTGTCTGTCGCGGCTTTTTCGGAGGAGTTCGCTCTCCGGGGCGGGGAGCTTGAGCGGGAGTGGCGCTGGTTGCGGCGCTTTGTGCGGCGGCTCGTGTCCAGGGGTTCTCCGCTGGATCGTTCCTCCTCCGCCTGCGGGGTGAGGGAGAGGAAGTGGGGAGCGGGGGTGGGAGCGGGAAGTGGAGGGGGAGGGGGGGAAGCATGGGGAGGGGAAGCGTGGAGAGGGGAGGAGAGCGGGAAGCGGGGGGAGGGCGAGCG